>CM060930.1:4569801-9569801 GCA_030765085.1 Allium cepa | reverse complement strand
GGCCTTGTGACATGCATGTGGAATTGTTCGACGAGCATCGTAGCCAACTGATCAAAATTGGAGATAGATCTAGGGGTAAAAGAGTAAACCACATCGTTGCAATACCTCCAAATGATATAAGGAAACTCCTGCACTTAACCGCATCATCGGCTCATGTGGCGTTCATGAGCTATTCGTACTTTAATATGTGCTGATTAGGATCTGAACTTCCTTCATAAACAAGCAGGGTAGGCATCCTAAATCGACGAGGTAGATCAGCATAAAGGATGTCGTTCGTAAACCGCATATGACTTTGGGAGATTCCTCAATCGTCATTGGTGAGACCTTGGCTATCGCGGATCATTTGACAGATCATGGTTGGAATGATTGGCATTTGGACATTCTAGGCCAACGCATGATCAGGTTCCACATTGCGAGGACGGTTTGAGCACGGTCAACGATTCTATGCCTCGTCTTCGTCGTTCCATATCTTCGGGCACATAGGGTTTAAGAGCATGATTGTGTTGACGAAGGGTCAGATCTACACAGTTTCGAATCTCAGCATCCAAGTCTATGGCGGCGGCAGGTGCATGGCTATTAGTGGTGTGATAAGGAGGTTCCCCTCCCCAAGAGGAGGGTCCAGTCTGGTGCCCCATAGAGGGATCAGCTCCAGCTTGTCCGATATTTAAAACACACTGATGCTTAGAGTCTTGCGCATAGTTTCCATCCAGCCGTGGACGTGTATATCAAAGGTTGAAATCAGAAGAAGCTGAGCTTTCAGTGGATGAATAGGAAGCACGATCCCCTATGGATCTCCTTCGTCTCTCCTCGTTCAACTGGTGGGAAAGCATCATGTTGGCACGAATTTGCTGGGTGAGCTCCTGATGGCTTTGTGTAAGCTCTTGCATAAGGATCTAGAACTCCTCCCTGGACAGGGCCCTATGTATCTGAGGGTCCAATCAAATTTTGATATGTAGTAATCAGTTGGATATGGTTCTGCATTTCCCATCCTTTTGGGTTAGCAGTAGTTGAAGTAGTCCTTGTGTTAACCATGGTTGGCGTAGCTCCTTTCTAGATTTGATGCAATCTGAATAGAATGGAACAAACTACCGAATATCAGATCTAGATCTCCTCCTTAGACTTTGTAATCCAACTACGGCAGTAGATCCAACGAGCAGGGGAAAAACTGGGTTTTCTTAGTGAAAGCACCAATGTTTTTGTGCCAAAATTCGACACAACACTCTTTTGACGTATTTGAAGAGATTAGAATGAATAATTTAAATGTAAAAAGAATCTAATCTAACAAACACACCAAAAAAGACAAATAGAAATGCAAGAACACAAGAATTTATAGTGGTTCGACGTTGTAGCCTATGTCTACTTTAGAAAGTTTGATGTTTTATTGATGTAAACTAACTAATTACAACAAAGAATACTCAAGAACTTGAGTTACAATGGGTTTTCATTAGAGTATCGGCGTAGCAGAATCGAAAAGTCCCTTTTTTGGGATGCATAAGGCTGCTATTTATAGGCGTATCTGCCTTAGATCTCGGAATACCTCTTCTCCCACATGGGTGGTAGGCCCACTTGATTGATCCGTGGTCATTTGGGATCGACCCCTATCTTATTTGTATCGATTATAATTAGCTCCTTTTGGGCTGAGATCAATCATAGGCATTCTTGAGGTGGTAAGCAAGCTCCTATGAAAATTTGATAGCATTTGGACTTGTAGATTTTAAATTATGATCGATCCAAGTTTTAATCTGCAATGGGTTGTTGAGTTCGTATCGATTGATTCATATAGATAGTTGTTTGTATCGATGCTATGCTTGTCGATCAGGGTGACATGGAGCGATAGTTCGGGAGCGATCCACTTTTCATGCCGACTGACTGTTTCCTTTCTTGACTATGTTTCTTCGTATCGGTCTGGAGGTTTCTCTTGTATCGATGCTCCTCATTTCGGTTCATATCGATATGTACTTGTGCTTTCATATCGATGACTGAAGGACTTTTCATACCGATCATTTGTAGCTGCTTCGTATCGATGATTGCACTGGCTTCTTCGTATCGATGGAGGATGTTGACTTCGTATCGATCTGTGGCTGATCGATACAAAATGTTTAAGGCATTCGATTGATATGAATAGGACATAAGTGTAACTGTCGATAGATACAAAGGAAGTTGTCTTGGATAGATACGGACATGATGGGTACGAATGTGGTTGACTTCCTTGATTTTGATCAATCCATATCTTGAGCATAAAAACTCTGATTGACTTGAAATTTGAAATGTTGTCTTTGCTAGCTTTGCTTTTCATATCATATCAACTATATCCCGATCCGGACTCAGGCTATATTTGCCTGTATCCATAGTAGATCGATGTATAACCGACCTTGGGGACGGATTGTCCTTGGTTTCTATTCAAATCCTTGGTGTCAAGGCCTTGCCAAAAGGTGGGATAACAGAGTTCAAATGAATTTTTAGTAGTTATTAACTTATTTTCATCCTTCCTCTTACTCTCTTGAAAACTCCATTAAAATATACTCTTTCTCTTCAAAATCATATAGAATCAATTCAAACTTCATTGTATTGATTCATTACTACTTTCTTACTATTTTGGAATCATCTCTTTCTCTCTCTCTCTCAAATCAAAGGTCAAAGTGCTATCCAAGAGGTTATATAATCCATTGCATCTAAAGTTCAAGAAACCATCTTTTGAAAAACCATTGACCTCAAGTATTTGCTTCGCTGTGCTTGTATCCCATTAAAATCAAGTGGGTGCTTAGTAGCATGGAAATCTAAGTAGGTGTTCTGCCTGCCCAAATCAAGTCGGTATACCCTGTGCTCGAAAATTCAGGTGGCTGTGTCTCGTATCCTCAGAATCAAGTTTGTTATTGGGTTTGCCTTCTGTCCATTTAAGGATTGGCATTTGAAAAGAAATATATACAAGCAGTTGTATGGGACTTGATGTTAGAAAATGAACCATTATAAAAGTCCTAGTGTCATCTCTCTAACTCTCTACTGCAGTTTATATCTCTTTAGTTTAATCTGTAATTGCATCTGTTATTGATCGTTGATATATTTCTGTGTTGGAAATATATGATTTAATATTAACCTTGAAAGAAATTTAAAAAGATTTACAAAAGTTAGAAAACACTATTCACCCTTACTCTAGTGTTTAATTAGCCTTAAGATCCATAATTCCTCAACCCACATTTAGTATCAAAGCACTAGGTTTTCAAAAACTCATAATTTGATTTTTGTGAAGTTTAAATAGTAATATTTTTAACACTTTTGTAGAAAAATAATTTTGTGAACCAACATGTTGTTAGAAATGAATTGTTTTGAAAAGTATCTTGATATTTCGAAAATGTATAATTTTGAACTGCAAAAACAAGTTTGTTATGCGGCTAACAGTGATCTGACACTTAATGTTCAAATATCGTAAATCAATAAGGACAAATGGATTCTAGATCATGGATTCTCAAGATATAAGATTGGAAATTTGGAGATCTTAAAGGATATTGTCTACAAAGATGGTGGATTAGTTAACTTCGGAGACAACCCAAAAGGATATGTGATTGGTACTGGCAATGATTAAATATGTTATATGGCTGATGGTGAATAAAAACTTGATAGCCATACATAGTAAACCAAAAAGGACAAATGGATTTGAGACAACGAATGTTCAAAAGACATGATGGAAAATCAAGAGAAAAGAAGAGCAACAATGTAGATATATATGCTTAAAGATAAACTTTATGATGGAGAAAATGTAATATTGAAATAGAGGATGTCAACAATGTCAGTAATCTAGAAACTATATTTATTTTTTATACATTACTTATTAATAAGTTCTTTAAGTAGAAAGACATTTTAGTTCTTCTTCTACTTTCCAAATAACCAAAATGGTTTATATAAGTAGAAAACAAGTTTTGCCTCTAAAAATAACAGCTAGTTTTCAAATTGAAAATATGCTTTAATTTTTGAAATGCCTTATGATTTTATCTGAAGAATATTCTAAATTATTTATCTATCAAAACTTATATTTTTATCGAAATTAACATTATGTATTAAAAGTTTATAAATGATTTCAAAGCACAATATTAATTTTTAAAATTTGTAAAACTTATACTAAATTGAATATACAATTTTGAAATTGGGCAGAAAGTACTGGATGCAAAAGTAAGTTTTAAATCTTAAAAATTATAACGTAATAAATTTATAACAAATTTTTTTACACGAATGTAAGATAGATATACTTAATTCTGTCAAAAATTTGGAGCCAAAATTCGAATTCTAACTATTTTTTTTGAATGAATAGACACTTAGTAAGTTACAACGACTATATTTTCAAATTTTGGAGTGAAAATTTGAATTTTTTATGGCCTTCAAATTAAATCATTTTTCAATCATAAAAATATATTCTAGATAAGCATTAATATATTTAACTATATAAAAAATATAAAAGTGTCACAACCGAATATTTTTGGATATTTGAAATTGGAATATTTAATGTATTTTAAATATTTGAAAGTTAGTTTAAATTGAATTTCAAATATCACTGTTTATTTGGCAATTAAATTATTGAATTTAATAATTGAAATTGGTTAAAATAGTGAATCTTGGTTTTTAAGCTGGTTAAAAATATTTGAAGGGCTTGGAAAATTTATATTAATAATAATGGATATAATAGAAGTTTTAAATTTGAATTTCAAAGTGTTTTGTTCAGTTTTAAAAATATATAGTTTAAATCGATATTTAAAAATAGCCTTCCGAGCCACAGTCTCCGATTTCGATGAAACTAGTTCCATTAGATCCGTAATAGTGTATTATTATTGGATTTCAAATTTTGGAGTGTTTGTAATTGTCGTGTGGCCATACGGTATATAAACATGCTGAAATTTATATCAAAGTTCAATATAATAACTGGGTCCAAAAAGTTATCTTCTTTATACGATCGAATTAGGACTCAGAACCCTTTCCATTGCGTTCGAAATATGGGTATAACATTATGAATGCCTAGCGGCATGCCTCGATAGGAAGTCAAAATTTTGAGTTAAGAAATCAAGACGATTTAAATTTGAATTTAATTATAATATATATTTTCTCTTAACCTCACTATAGACACATCCAACACGCATCCCTTCTGATAATTGTGTCTTTTTAGTGAATAAGATATAGAGAAAAAAGTAAAGCCGGCCTTACCTCTTGCTTCAGGAAAAAACAAAAATTAACTTAAATAAATCGTGTATCTTATCTTCATTCCCATTTCATTCTTCACAAATTCGAAACCTAATAATGGCCGATTCTTCAACAAATAAAAGAAAATCAAATCGTACCTTTCTTCCCTCTTCAATCGTAATCAGTATCTCTACCAGGGATCAGATCGATGGGAACTCGCGCATGGGAAGGAGCTCGATTGGGGTCAGGCGTTGAACCCTCGTCGACCAGGAGAGATGTGAATCTCGACTTCGCGAGATCACAAGGGCGGGAGCGACGCATCGTCATTCGTGATGGCTGGGTTGGCATCAGAGTCATGTAAGCGTGCAGTTTTGTTTTTCAAGCAGGGTAGTTCATGAAAGTGTGCTATGGATTGTGTAATATGGATATATGATAATACATAGTATAATGATAATAATACTGTAAATAGTGATAAATATAAAGCAGTATAGAAAACTAACACCAGAGATTTTTATATTGGTTTGAAGTACCGTCCTACGTCCAGTCGTGGACTCCTTCTGGAATTTCACTAAAACAACAACCCTCACTTAACCCGAAGGAACAGGTTTATACACCCCTGAGAAGCCGAATGGGGACCTAGGCAGCAGAACATGATTTTGCCTCAACAACCGAAGAGGACTTCACTCGTCTGAGCAGCAGAATAGGACTTCAACAAATACAGAAAATAGTTTTAACTTTTTTGTGTTCTGATAACACGGATTTGTCACTTATAGTACACCCTTCCTAAACAGTTTTGACTTTTGTATTTATAAAGGTTAGAAAGCAGAAACTGTTGGTGAAGAGTTTCGATCGAAGTATTGTGTCCGAATCTTTTCGTTAAAGGTTCGCAACTCTTTGCAAAAGTCGTGTCTTTTCGAAAAAGTGGCTGTTATAGAAATTCGGTCAAATGAGCCTCTAGGTCAGTTGACTGAATATTCAAAGTGATTTTTAAATTTAAAATTCATATACTTTTGTAACTGTGCATGCTGCAAAAAATACCCAGTGTCAGTCGACTATCTCAGATGGTCAGTCCACTGACCTGCTTAATCTTGTGCAGTAAGCACAGTTTCCAAATGTATGTAAATTTCTATAATTTAAAATATCTTTATAATTTAATATATGCTTATATATGTATAATTTTTTTAGAAAATATAATGATTAAATGTATAAGTTAATGTAGACATAATCGATGAGAGATTTTAACAATATTGATCTAAGACTTAAAAACAAAATACCACAGTTGATGCACCGGTTTTAAAGTCTCATCTCCTTGTCTCTTTTTTTCATAACAGTCATCAAATCTGTATGTCGTAGTGATAGCTTCATGTCATGAGTCAAAACCAAGTCTCAATATTATCCCCCTTTTTGATTGATGAGAACCTGTAAATAGATAGATTTTGACTGTACATATATAACATAAATACTTACTCCCCTTGAATCTTTGACGCTCTATATCCTGCATTCTTATTAGTAGCAATAATAATTCTCCCCCTTTGTCATCGACAAAAAGGAATGTAATATGAAATTATAATGTAAAAGATAATATGAGAAAAAAACAAGAACAATCATGCACACATTTAACATCGATAGTCAAGAGTGTTCAAAATAAATAAACTAAAATGGCCATTTAGTACAAGCCATAGGAATTGAAAACAAATGTTTTGGATAAAAAGAAAAATAACATCTCACTCCATCGGTAGCTTACCCCTACCACTGTCACATTCATTTCCATCATCATCACTGCTACTCGCTTCATCGTCTTCAGAAGAAGACCATGTAAAGACGGGTTGCTTACCCGGATCGCCCATAGTAGCCGTAGATGTCCCGAAAGAGCATGACATTTCTTGCCATAATTTGGCGAAAAATCCTTTGACCTTATCGAGTTTCTTATCAACTTTGATTGATGTCTGATTGTAGAATTTGTTGATTACGGCAAATTATATTGATGGATTCACGTGGTTGAAGACCTTCATTTGGAATCATAATTTCTTCTTGTTGATAACGAGTCGATCTTTGACGAGATGGTCGTTGAGATGGCTCGCCATGTTGTTGTGGTTGGTCTTGAGCTGTTTGCCTTTGGGTCTATTCTTCAAAATATATGATATGAGGGGGTCAGGTAACCGGTAATTTCATCAAGGCTAAAGTTCAAGCGTTCAAACATCCAACGGTAGAAAGTGGTGTATCCTGTTTCGGAACTTCACAAGCTTTTAGAAGATGCATAATATATGCGCCATAGTAAATTATATTCATTCTATCGTTGTTGAAACTTAAAAATTCGTCAAGAATTAAATGGAGCTAGTTTACTTTGATGTTCCCAAAGATAGCATACAACGCTTTCAAATTATTTTCGTTGACAAGTTCATAACTCCCAATTCTAGGAGTTACCGTTTCCATTAGAGCGCGATGAATAATTCATGCCTTTGGTCATAAAGACATCGATTTTAGTTGACGCATGTCATCTTCTAGAAACAAATGGCTCACACTGTCTCGAACAACCAAATCAACATCAATAGTGGCTAATTCTACACCGTCATTTTCTATTGTAAAATATGAGCCATGTGGTCTAGAGAGAAAAAGAAGGGTTTCCCATATACGAGACTCCATGCACAGTCTTGTTGATTTGGAACGTCTTGGTGACCCAAATTTAGGTTGGCGTAGAACAATTTCACCATAATTTGGTTGATTTTGTGTTTTTTATCGTCAATGTTAATTAATAACTCTAAATTGCTCCTTTGAGCTAACTCTTGGATGTAATATGGAGAAAAATCAGGGAATTTGACAAACGAACCTTCGAAAATCCTTGAGTGTTGCATTCGTCTCCACCTCCTCATCGCGGTGTCATCAAATAGCCATCGTTGAATTTGTTCATTCGATGAAGGTCGAGATGATGAGGAAGCTTGTCCCTTTCATTTAGGAGCCATTTAATTTTAATTTTGAAGAATAAAAATTTAGTTTTGGAGAGCCTAGGATTTTTGAAAATTAGAAAATCTGAAATGGTAATGAGGAGAGAAGGTAAAGTGAAAGATAAAAGGAGTGAATAGGGTAGGTAGAAATTAAATTAACTCAGATCTACGGCTCAGTCGACTGGCTCAGGGCTTCAGTCGACTGAAGCTGAAGATTGAAATTCTTCGATCTTTAGGTCAGTTCGACTGAGGCTCAAAGACAGTCGACTGGCCATGATATGTAAAAATTTATATTGCTGCGTCAGTTGACTGGCTCAAAGCTTCAGTCGAATGAAGATGAAGGTCGAAAATATTCAACCTTCTGGTCCAGTCGACTGAAGCTCTGGGACAGCTGACTGGCCATGCATAAATTTTTTAACTTATTGTGTCAGTCGACTGACCATCTGAGTGGTCGACTGACCAGTAAGTTTTTCTGCAACGAATTTTATTTGAATGTTGTAAGTTAATATATTATATATGTTGTTAATTCTATTATTAAAAATAGTTGTTCATTTGATGAATGATACAGAAATAAATTTAATTTATTGTGAAATGTTAACATTTTCTATTTGATGTACCACAAATAAATTTATTCCAAAAGGAAACATACATATGTAGAGAATTTATTCGAAAATACAATGAAAAAATAATGAAAACTATGATTATTTCGAGGGGCTAGGCGTCTTGAATTATTTTAGTTGCTTACTACAAACATTTGATTCTTCGTTGTAACGATCTCGAATTTTATTAAGTTTAAATTGATATTTGATTTTAATTTTTGAATAAAATTTTGTGAAATAATTGGTAACTAATATAAATGTTAGTTAAATTATGAAATTTTTGAGAAATGTATTTTAAATTGAATATGAATTGGGACTTAAATTTAAACATCTTAGAAAATAAATTTGAATTTGAATCTTTTATATATATGTGAATATATATGTATATGTGCATATATTGGATTTGGATTTAAAATTTTAAGTTACAAATGGAATTAATTATATAAGTAAAATAAAATACAAACAGAGTATATTTATAATATATATATATATATAAAGATATGCAATCAATAAACATGAAGAGTTAGAAATAAAATTTAAGTTAGAAATTGAAGTAGAAATGTATATAAGATAAATTATAAAATATAAAAAAAATCAAACAGCATATTAATGAACTTTGTAAAATATAAAGTAAACAAATTAGATAAATTATAACAACATAATAAATATAAAATATAAACTATTGAAATAAATATACAGAGAAATACAATACAAGTATTGAAGTTGAAAATAAAATTTAAATTAAAATAGGAATTATTTATATTACAAAGTACAAGAACAAAAGAAATAAATATCTTAAAATTTTGCTTATGTAACTATAAAAGTATCAAATAAACACATTAAACAAATTAGCTAAAATTCAAACAACACATTAACTATAGAAATTCATTTGCATTGTAAGAAGATAAGACAAAAGAACGGATAAGAACAAATACACAAATATGAAACAAGTATGGAATGGAACAAGTAAACAAAAATAAATGCATGAAGCTTGTAAAAACAAGACAGGTATGTATACTTGTAAAATGAAGAAACAAAATATATAAAGGCTTGCAAGTGAAGACAGTAAGTATATTCATGTATGAGAAACAATATATTTGAATATGAACAAACAAATAAGTAGATGAGTATGTAGATTTTTGCAAAATGAAGACAAATTTAATTTATGCCATATCTATCAACCATCAAAACATAATTTACATTAGCCACCAAAGTTAGGAAAATATCTGGCTGGTCAAACTATATAAAGAAAATTCTATGCCTGTTGTACAACATATTATTACCCGTACACTTAAAAATATGGTCAGGTATGTACATTTGCAAAATGAAGACAATAAAATATATATGTATGAAAACAGAAACATTTGTAAGCTTGCAAAACAAGCAGTGCAAATACATTCAAGTAGGTACACAAAGAAAATAAAGACAAAGCAATAAGAAAAAGACAAGACAAAGAAGATAATGCAAGACAACAACAATTAATGCAAACATTTCAGCCACCATTTTAAAGTAAAACAAGTAAACATGTATAAAGAAGCTTGCTTAAGAAGATGAATAACAATAAATACAAACATGACAAAAGAAAGTATGGGAGATATAAAAAAAAATAAGTATGACAATAATTTTATTCAAGTTTGAACAAATGCATATAGAGAAGTATCTTGACTTGAGGAAACAAACAAATATCATTAATACAAGAATCATCTCAGCCGAAAAGTGATATGCATGGGCTTATAAAACAAGACAAATACAATTAATACTTGAATCTCAACACAAAAGGAATAGCATTTCAGCCGAAAACAAGAAATCACCTTAGCCACCAAATAAAATATCTTTGATCTTGATTGTACAAAACAACATTATGTCATTTGTACAAATTATTATTACCTGTAAGCTTCTATATACCAACCTGTACAACTCATTTCTTATATACATCAACACTCATCCTCATTTCAAGCTGAGAAAAAAAAACTAAAGAGAATAACAACTAAAACATAAAAACCAAAATTCACTTGAACAACATCAACTTAAAGCAAACCAGAGATCAAGAAAGTTTCTAGCTTGCATTCTTACAACCTGTTCAACATGAAGCGGGCTCTGTTCTTCTTCTGGAAATCAGTGAGTAACACTCAACCATTTAATCTTAAGTATATGTATGTATATATTGAAGAATGCTCTGTGTATATGCATGTATCAGTGGGTATTTCTTCTCTGTTGCTTTACAGGGTATAGAACAACAATAAGAAAATTCAATTTCTTGTTTTCCAGTCAATATCATGTTTTGATTTCAAGACAAATTAGTTGTATTTAAGTTTAAGTTATAAACTAAAAATAGTTTCATGAAACAAAAATTCATATATATTGAGAAATAAAGTTTTTACAGTGATAATTCCAAACTTTGGAAATTTCGAGTTTCATAAAACATTAATTCAGATATATCACTTGAATACTCGTAGAAAAATAGGATTTTTAAGGCGGGTTTGATGATTTTTAGAGTTAGGCTTCGAGAGCAGTTTGAATTTGTTTGAAAATTGATTTTTGGCCAATTTCTGGTGATGGATCGACTCGTGGAGGCCGTGTTCGTGGCTGGGGATGGAGGAGGCTACGGGGTGTCGGCTAAAAATGGTCGTAGGTGGCCACGGCCACGGTGGCGACAACGGTTAGAGTTTGAAATTTTTAACCCTAGTTTTGACGAGGGTTCGTTCCTGGATTCGTTCGTCCCCTCTGCTGGATCGAGTGCGACCGCACTTTGGAGGATGGTTGCGGGGTGGAAGGAGAGGCCGTGGCCGGAAATTCGTGACCTCCGGTGTTCGAGGCGGCGAGGACGAATGGTTGACAGGTTGAGGAGGTGATGGGTTATGCGTTTCCAGGTTTTGTTCTTTCCCTCGATTTTTAATTTCGAGGAATATGGTGATGTTCGAGTAGGTCGGGGATGATTTTGGAATGATCGTCGATTTGTTCGACGATGGAGTGATGGCTGGAGAAGCTTCCGCCGATGGTGCACTGCACATGTTGAAGTTCGTGCATCAGGGAATAATATGGATGGGAAAGAAGGAGGGAAACTCGAAGATAACCCAGTGAAATTTGCATCATGGCTCGAGTTCGAGTTCGTGTAGTTTTGGATTGTACTGGGTCTCTTAAAAACTTAAACAAAAATTTTACGTTGAAAAAAAAATTATATGGGTCGATTGTGGAAAGACTCGAAGTAAGGAGCACGTTTGTTCGGGGTGACTAGGGACAGCCTCGGGTTATTTTGTTTGCTACAGTTTTTTTGAAACCCGCTGCCTGTTTAAAAAAAAATTATTAAATAAAAATGTAAAAGGTAGGTCAAATGAAAAGCAAAGTTTTAGAAATAAGTTTAAATCCAAGGTGTCAAACAGGTTCAGGTTGTGTTTGAATCTCAGCTCAAAATAAATTAAGTTTAAGCTTC
Organism: Allium cepa; assembly: GCA_030765085.1. Lineage (NCBI taxonomy): Eukaryota > Viridiplantae > Streptophyta > Magnoliopsida > Asparagales > Amaryllidaceae > Allium > Allium cepa. Next base: position 9,557,667 of record CM060930.1, on the reverse strand, counting down.
AAATTTTTAACTACTTTAAAAAAAAGTTACTTTGATTTAAATTATATTCATTTTAAATCGTAAATTTAAAATGAAATTTAAAGTAAATTTGAAAGCAAATTGTTTTAAATACTTTGATTAATTAAGAAATGCTTTATCTTAAAGATAAATAGAATTTAAATGATTGGATTCATTAAATTTTTAAGATAATTAAAATGGATAATTAACTTATTTAATTAATTAATGTTTGGATTAATTAAATAAGTAATTGAAGGGTTAAGTTCATTAATTGAGGTTTTAGATTAATTAATTAAGGGAGATTTAATTAAACGATTAAGGATTAATTAGGTGACCGTTAACACTTAATTAATTAAATAATCAGATATTTGTACAATATGTGATTAAACAATTAAAAGTTGATTAGTTAATAAATGATTAAAAGACAATTGATCAAATGATTTGGAACCGACTAAAGTTAATTAATCATGATCTATGACCCGTCTGATTTAAACTAATCGGATAATTTATTAAGTTCACTTTTGGGTATTTGAACCCTATTGGTTGTTGAACTGTTTGATATTTTTGAGATGCTATGCTTTGTATTATGAATTGTTTTCAGTGTGATCTATGATGAATGTAATTTTATTTATTTATAATGCATTCATATTTTCTACCTGTGAATCTGCATATATAGATAAGCGTTATTGGGATATACCGCTTATCGATATTTGGTGATTGCGAATCTGTGATGATTTATGATGTTGCACTGTTGTGTTAAACCCCTGGACCACACTCATACACAAACACAAATATGGATTTCTCGAGGAAATCGATTAAGTCATAGATTTTGAAATGATTTATAAAATTGAATATTTAAATTCAAATGTTTTGGAAATGAATTGAGTTTAAAGTGAAAAGCTTTTGAAAATGGAATTTCAAAGATGAAATTTATTTTGAATAACTTGATTGAGTTTTGAAATTTAAATATTTTGAATTAAATTGGAATTCAATATTTGAAATTGAATTCTATGATTTGGAAACTAGGGACTAAAGATGCTATACCAGTTTATATAAGTTAAACTATTTTGAAGTTATTGATTTGGGAATTTGAATTTAAATTCAAAGGCTTTAACTCGTGTAAATAAAATTGGATCTTTCTGAAACGAAAACTATTTTTTTCAAATAATATAAGCTTTCATATAAGAAGTGAACTTCCAAACTGTGTAAAAAGGGATTTTAAGTTAAAAATGAAAATGATTTTTCAAGTTATGGAAACGGTTTGAAAGCTATTAGTAAAATCTTTACTTTAAAGATTTTAAACGAGTTAATCCAATTGAAATGGGAATTGATTTGAAATCCATAAATGAGTCTTTGTGAAGCTGGGTGAACTTAGTGAAATGAATCTTTTTGTTTAAAAGATTTGAAAAATGGTAATTGGTTTAAACCATTTAAAGGAAAGTTTTGAGTTATTAAGTTGTGACTTATTTGAAATCCTATATCCATATGTTTTAAATGTTGCGCTCATTATTCGGTTTAGCCGAGAGAGGACTTTGTGTCATATAACTCACTCCGAATAATGATACGTCGTATATGGATAGCATTGAAGACCGGTGGTGAAGACCGGGTATTTGCAAAAGCGATAGGATGACCTATCGATTGGCTCTGCACCGAGTCGCGCCGGTATAGAGATTTCCTAAGTGATGGGAAGTCCGATCGGGATTGTTAATACCCGGATTGCAAGGGCTTCTTCGGAAGTGCCTTCGGTTCTGTTCGAACCTGGAACAGACTTGTATGGATTGTATGTCTGACATTACACTTTGAGATATAAAGCAGATTTCTTTCAAATACATTTCTGTTGGTGGCGGAGAATTTATTCTCTTAGCTTAACACCCTTCTCTGAGACGTACGAGCTCAGAGGTTATGTAGTTGAAGGTTATCAGCGATATACTCCCAATTTGGTAGTGTGGCATGCTGAGTGCTGCTGTGTGTTGATGATCATTTGTTGATCTTTTGTGATCAGAGCATGGCTTTTGTATAAAGCGTAGCTTTGTGGACGAGACTGCATCAGGACCTCACACCCCGGAAATGGTCGAAACAGGAAAGATGCGGCAAGGTTATGAGGGTCGCTCCCTTTAGGGTGTGTCATTCCCTTCTGGTAAAGGGTGGTATTAGGTATGGAGCCCTGATATTTAACCTATGTGGTTGCTCCAATCTCATTTACTGTGTGGTTGTTGCTTAGAGGCGCCTCGGATAAAGGTCCCAAAGGACCGGGGAGTGGCATGCTCGAGTAGTAGTTACCTAGTTACAGAGGTAACCCGGCCTTGTGTTGGCAGAGATCCGGATAGGTTCTCGGGACGTCCCGCCAGAGGCGATCCCATGTGACAGTAGGAAGTTCCTTAGCCTGACCATTTGTTGGAAATCCAATCAAAACAATACGCGCCTTGTACGGTTTTAGTTGTATAACCTGCCATGGAATGTGGCAGTAACCTGCTATTGAACATGGTAGCTATAGTAGGCATAGTTCGGAATGTCTATGCTGGCTAAGATTTATATTCTACTTTCAAAAAGTTTTTCTGCACTGTGCACTTATAATAATAATATCCAAGAACTTTTCTGCATATCAAGCATGTTTGACTACCATAAGAAGAAATCTCCTCCAATTCTACGTTTGCATTGTGTGTGTGGCGGGAGGTCTTATGGTTGTTTCATTTTCTAAAAAGCATATCGGATTTTCTTTTATAAATCTTGTTTTATTTAATAGATAAACTGTTTTTGTTGCTCACACCAGTCCCATGACTTACCCGGAGTTTATTGTTCCTTTCCTAAACTCTGGGTGCTCACTATTTTCCACACGAGCAGTCTAGAGTTGGGTTTTTCAGATAGTTAGGTTCAGTATATTGTCTGGAGCTAGTTTCAGTCTTTGGATATGGACGAGACTTGCTTGTCTTAGTGCATCGTTATTGGGAGTTCGTGCTATTTCTGGATTGGTTCATGGAGATGGAGTTGCAGTTTTGGAATTCTTCCTTGAAGACTATCTCAGAGTTATATGTTCCGCTGCTGGTGCTATCTATTTCTGCTGCTATTTTTCTTGTATCTCTGATGTATATCGATATCTATTGGATCATCCGTTGTATTGGGATGTTGTATCAGATGTTGTATATTGATATTCATTATTTCTTCCGCTGTGTTATTTAATTAATTGTGTTACAAGCTCCGGCGACTCGGATTTGAATGGTCGAATCAGCGGCATTCGAGTACGATGTAAAGTATGGATGTCGATTTTTGAACGCGAAAAATCCAGTTCGTTACATTCGTTGTGATCCCATGAATTCGGTGAGTATGGTGGTCGCGGTGGAGACGAAGTCGATGGTCGTCTGATAGGAAAAACAACATGTTCGTCTATCAGATATGATGATGCCACATAGAACATAGCGATGTGCTCAATAATTCCAATCCGTCTGGAGTTTATTTTTTGTTCGTAATACATCTCCCATTGTAACATTAGAGATTCTTGCTGATAATGTTGGAGATCGTCGATCTTTTGTTTTGTGTTTGGAGAAATATCAATAGTCTTCTTCCCTTTTTTCTTGTCTGGAGCATATCTAGTGTGATAGACAGACGTTGGTGAATTTTTATGATCATGAGTTTTTGGAGAGTTGTTCGAGGCAATGATTTCTATAGAGTCCGTGGAGGAGTTTGACATTGTTGAAATGTAGTCTATTGGAATGGAGAACAAATGATAGCTTTAGATTTAAATTCAGTTTGATTTTAAGAAAATAGAGTATGTAACTATTTATAGCCTAATTCTAAGAAAAAATAGGATGGAATTAGGTGAATTATATTCATTCTAGCCAAGAAGTATGGTGAAACATTAACTTTTCTGTTGGCTGAGCTATTTTGTATAATTTTAATATTTATAAAATTAGTAATGTAGATTATGGAGTTAAATGTGACATGTATTGTACTATATTTTAATGTCACCGTATAATAAGTTGCCCATGCTAGATTGCAACAGAAAAAACCAATAGCTCAAGTGGTTAAGATACTTGGACTATTCACAGCAGGTCATGGGTTTGAGTCTCAGCATGGTTAGAATTTCAAATTTTTGCAAAAATTTTATTTTTCAGTTTTTAATTTAAATTTTTTTATATTTTATTTATATATCTTCAATTGACATTATACCAAGCTCACGTCGCAATTTTTTAAAAGTATTTTCTGATAGTGGTTTAGTAAAAATATCGGCTAATTGATTTTCTAATGGTATGTAGTCCAGATGTATCACTTCTTTTTCTATATTACCACGTAAAAAATGATGCCTAATATCTATATGTTTAGTTCTTGAATGATTTACTGGATTTTTATATAGATTTATTGCACTAGAGTTATCACAGTAAATTGTTGATTTTGATAGATTGATTCCAAAATCTTTAAGTGTCTGTTGCATATAAATTACTTGTGTGCAAGCTAGTGCCGTAGAAATATATTTTTCTTCACAAGTTGATAGTGAGACATAGTTGTGTTTCTTGCTAAACCATGATATTAAGGAATTACCAATGAAGTGACACGTACCACTTGTACTTTTTCTATCTGTTCGTGATCCTCCAAAATCAGCATCGCTATATGATACTAATTCGAACGAACATTCTTTCGAATAGAAAAGTATGAAATTTGTAGTTTTACTAAGATAGCGTAGTATACGTTTTACAACACGCAAATGTGATTCTTTCGGGTCAGATTGAAATCTTGCGCATAAGCACACATTCATCATAATATCTAGTCTACTTGCTGTTAAACAAAGTAGTGATCCTATCATACTACGGTATAGTTTTTGGTCTACACTTTTGCCCTTTTCATCTTTATCAAGATGTGTTGTTGTGCTCATAGGTGTTGGTTTGGCAGAATGTTTTCCCTTCCAAAATGTCTGATAAGATTATTACAGTATTTTTCTTGATTAGTAAAAATTCCATTTGAAACTTGTTTTATTTGAAGTCCTAGAAACTATGATTATTCTCCCATATGGGACATTTCAAATTCTCTAGTCATTATTTCAGAAAATTCATTACATAATTCATTGTTAGTTGAGCCAAATATAATGTTGTCGACATATATTTGAACTATTAACATGTCATTTTTTGAGTGTTTTATAAATAAAGTTTGATCTACTTTTCCTATTTCAAATCCAGAATTAACTAGATAACTTTTTAGTCGTTCATACCAAGCATGTGGTGCTTGTTTTAAATCATATAAAGGTTTTTTAAGTTTATATACATGATCTGGATATTTTTCATGAATAAATAGAGGAGGTTGTTCAACATAAATGTTTTCTTTAATATAGCCATTTAAAAAAGCACTTTTAACATTCATTTGATAAAGTTTAAAGTTATTAAAACATGTGTATGCCAATAAAATTCGTATTGCTTCTAGTCTAGCAACTGGAGCAAACTTTTCTCCATAGTTTATTCCTTCTTCCTGGTTATATCCTTCTGCTACTAGTCTTGCTTTATTTCTAGTTATATTTCCTAACTCGCCTGCTTTATTTTTATAAACCCATTTAGTTCCTATAACAGTCTGATCCGTCGGTCTGGGTACTAGTTCCCAAACTTCATTTCGTTCAAACTAATTTAATTCTTCTTGCATAGGAATAATCCAATTTTCATCGCATCACGCTTCCTTAGCATTTTTAGGTACTATAGTAGAGAGAAAAGCTACATTACCCATTAAATTTAGTTGATTTCTAGTTCGAACATTTAAATTTATTTCTCCAATTATATTTTCTGTAGGATGATTTCGTAAAACTCTTCAAATAGATCTTATTATATTAGTATCATTTCTGTTTTCTAAATTATTACTAATGTTTTGATTTTCGCTAGAGTTATAAATGATATCGTCATTATCTTTTGAATTGTTTATTATTATATTTGTTGTATTATTATTAAGTAAGTCATTGTTACTAATTGTATTAGAAACAAGTTTAGAGTTCTCATCAAAAGATACATGGAGTGATTATTTTGTAGTATTAGTTCATTTATTAAAAATTCGATAAGCTTTGCTTCGATTCGAATATTCAAGAAATATTCCTTCGTCGCATTTTGAATCAAATTTGCCAAGCTGATCTTTAGTATTTAATATAAAACATTTTGATCCAAATATTTTAAAATAAGATATGTTTGTTTATCTACCGTTATAAAGATCGTAAGGAATATTTTTGATGAGAGGTCTAATAGAAACACGATTTAAAACATAACAAGCAGTTGCAAAAGCTTCTGTCTAAAATTGTTTTGGTAACGTGCTTTCATTTAATAAAGTTCTCGAACATTCTTGTAGAGTTCGGTTCTTTCATTCTACGACTCCATTTTGTTGTGTTGTTCTAGGAAACGAAAAGTCATGAAATATTCCTTTCTTTTGACAATAGTTATCGAATTGTATATTTTCAAATTCGCCTTCATGATAACTTCTAATATTTTTAATTTTAGTACCTTTTAAATTTTGAATTTGTTAATGTTTTGAAATTTTCAAACGTATCACTTTTATTTTTCATAAAATTAGTCCATGTATATGCAGAGAAATCATCAACAATTACAAATACGTATTTATTATGATTTATGGATTGCATTTGGGTAGGGCCCAATATATCCATATGAAGTAACTCGAGTGGTTGTAATGCCAATATAACTTTCTTAGATTAAATGAAGATTTAGTTAATTTACCTAATTGACATGAGTCGCATATATTGTTAACTTTAAAGTTCATATTTGGTAATCCTTTTACAAGATTATTTTTAGAAATTTTATTTATATTTTTGAAATTGGTATGACAGAATCATTTATGCCATATCCTAGGATCATTTTCTTTAGCAATTAAACACATATCCGAGTTATGATTAATTTTCATATTTAAAACGTACATGTTTTTATCTCTATTTCCTTCGAAAATAAGATTTTGATTCTGATCAAGAATACTACATTTATTTTCAGAAAATGTTATTTTAAAACTTTTATCGCATAATCCACTTATACTTAATATATTATGTTTTAAATTCTTAACTAATAAAACATTTATAATAAGAGATGAATTAGATGTACCGTAATTGCTCACATCGCCTTTGCCGATGATATATCCCTTGGAATTATCTTTAAAAGTGATAGAACCTTCATCTGAGTATGTAATATTTATCAGCATATCCTTGTTTCCCGTTATGTGTTTTGAGAAACGACCGTCGAGCATCCATTTTCCTCTTTTCTTGAGTGGGACCTGCAAAAAATATAAGATAACGTTGGCACCCACCTTTTTAGTAAGGTCCTAAGAGTTAGGTCTTAGGAAACCAAACATAAGTGGGTTTAGTATCCTTTTATAAACATAATTTTCATTATTATGAACATTTTCTATGAGTGAACTAATATAATTTTTCCTTATTAACTTGTTATTAGTTTTAGGTACCTATATATTTATAGTTTTAGAAACTAGTTTGTTTGAAGATGTGGGTGTTTTATCATTTTTAGGTTTTAAATTACTAGATTGTGACTTTTTAACTTTCTTCTTATATCCTAAACCATTTTTATTACTAACAAATTGTGAATTCTCAATAATTCTAGATAAATTTTCTCTTCCTTTATTAAAATTTGAAACATTTTTAGTAATATTATCTAATTTGGTCTTTAGGCTTGAATTTTCTAGTTCTACCATTTTAATATTAGTTTTAAAAACATGATTTTCAGAAACAAGACTGTCATTTTTTCCTTTTGAGTTTCAGTTTCTTAACTCAATAATATAAGTGGAGAATTAACATTTGAAAGAGATTCTTGAGTTTTCTCAAGTTCTTCTTTCAATATTTTCTTCTAGCCTTTAAGCATATCTCTTTCGAATTCTGTCTTGTTCTGATTTTGTACAGCCTATTTATATTTTTGTTTGAGACTTTTTAAAGTATCTAATAATTCAGAATTTATTTCTATCATATCATCAAAAGTAAATTCACTAACCTCATTAGCTTTAGCCATAAAACACACATTAGCTTGTTCATTATCGCTATCACTTTCACTTCCCGAAGAAGAAGATAAGGAATCTGAATCATCCCATGACTGAAAAGGTTTTCTTTTGAATCTGTCTTTCCTTTTATTTCGATATTCTTTCTTTTGATTCAGACAGTCCTTCTGTATATGCCCCTTTTTGTGACAGTTAAAACATTCCATAACTGATAAAGACGGTGGTTTATTGCTGTTTGAGCTTCTCTTGCCATTATTTCTGTTTCCTTTTCTATATTTCAAGATTTTCGTGAAGTTCTTGGCAATAAAGACTAGGTCGTCTTTGTCTAAATCCATTTCTTCTTGTTCTGCATGAAATGCTATATTTTTTTTAATCTTGAGCCTGAATTTTTTTAGCCTACAAATTCACTTCATAAGACATTAGATTTCTTATTAACTCTTCCAGAGTTATTTTGGAAATATCATTCTCTTCTTCAATAGCGAGAACTTTTCTTGTCCATTCTTCCGTTGAAGAGTTAAGGATTTTGGATACAATATCAAAGTCTGAATATTTTTCTCCTAGTCCTACCTATGAATGATAAATATCCTGAAATCCTGAGTACATGTCATTTATAGATTCATTTTCTTTCATTCTAAAGTTTTGAAACTGACTTTGAGCATGGATATTTTGCTTTGTTTAACCTTGTTGGTTTCTTCGTGTGTAACTTTGAGTGTACACCATATTTCATATGCAGTATTGCACATGCTAACATGGTTAAACTCATTTTTATCTAGGGCACAAAACCACATATTCATGGCTTTTGCATTAGCTGTAGCATCTAGTTTCTGTGTATTTGACCAAGTGGAATATTCTTCAGTCGGAATAGTATATTCTGTCTGAGTTATATTCCATAAATCAAAACCATTTGATTGCATATATATTCTCATTCATGTGGCTCTATAGTTATAATTCATGCCATTAAATAGTGGTGGACTTGCAGTGGATTGTTCAATGAAGTTAGTGTTAATACTTGTGTTAGTGCTAGCATTAATGTCTATATTAGTAGATTATCGAATAACTATGTTACGGTTATATGATGACCTTGCTGTGATACCAAATGAAAGTGTGTTATGGATCGTGTAATATGGATATATGATAATACAAAGTATAATGATGATGATAATAATGTAAATAGTGCGGAACAAAAAGCAATATAGTAAAATGGCACCAGAGATTTTTATACTAGTTCGGAGCACCGTCCTACGTCCATTCCCAGACTCCTTCTGGAATTTCACTAAAACAAGAACCGTCACTTAACTCGGAGAGCAGCCGAACAGGGACCTGAGCAACAGAATAGGATTTCGTCTCAACAACCGAAGAGGACTTCACTCGCCTGAGCAGCAGAACATGAGTTCAAAAAATACAGAAAATATTTTTGACTTTTGCGTGTTCTGATAACATGGATTTTTTACTTGTAGTACAGCCTTCCTATAATCTTCTCCTCAAGTATAAATATATATTTGAAGTGTACGAAGAATAGAAAGGTATAATATTACTTTAATATAGAATAATTGAAAGTATGATAGCAAATAGATTTCAGAAAGTTAGATCAGAGAATAGGAGAAATCAATTGTGATTCAGTGATTTGAAATAAATTTGAAGTTTGTATTTATAAAGGCTAGAAAGCAGCAACTGTTGGTAAAGAGTTTTGATCGAAATGTTGTGTCCGAATCTTTTCGTTAAAGGTTCGTAATTCTTCGCAAAAGTCATGTCTTTTCGAAAAAATGGTTGTTATATAAATTCAGTCAACTGAGCCTCTAGGTCAGACGACTGAATATTCAAAGTGATTTTTAAATTTAAAATATGTATATTTATGTAACTATGCATGCTACACAAAATACCCAGTGTCAGTCGATTGTCTGAGGTGGTCAGTCGACTGACCTGGTTAATTTGGTGCAGTAAGCATAGTTTCCATATGTATATGAATTTCTATAATTTAAAATACCTTTATAATTTACATATATGCTTATATATGTATGAAATATTTAGTAAATATAACAATTAAATATATAAGCTAATATAGACATAATCGAGGAGAAATTTTAACAATATTGATCTAAGACATAAAATAAAATACCATAGTTGATGCAACGGTTTTTAATGTCTCATCTTCTCATCTCCTTTTGTCGTAGCAGTCATAAAATCTGTATCTCGTAGCTTTGTGTCATGAATCAAAACCAAGTCTCAACAGTTCAGGAAGTGGAGCATCGCGCGGAGGTGTCACAGGGATTCGAGTAGGGTCTCATGAAGATAGCAGTCGGGCGATGGAGAACGTTTGTAGTGGAGGTCACGAACTTCGAAGGCTTTGAAGGGAACAGATCATTTTGGATAGCCTGGAGTTTCGATCTGCAGTAAGGTAGAGTAGTTTTATTTAAAATTGAATCATACATACATACATACATACATATATATATATATATATATATATATATATATATATTTGAAGAAAATTTATATACAGTAAGGAAATTACTATTTTGTTATATACAGGAAATGAATTTATATGGATAAATATATCTAGAGAAAATATGTGTGTGTGTGTATCCATGCACGCTTTGGCCTACTGTTATTTTAGAAAATTATTATAGTAACATATGTATATAAATATACTACGCAGGAAAACGTACAGCAAGGGCAGCTTATTTCAAAAGATATACACAGGGTATAAAACAGTAAATATACATACATAAGATTTTGGAAAAAAAGAGTTTATATAAAGATAATTTGTTTATAACCCACATAACTTATTTTTATATGAAGTTTGAAAAATGGAAAAAAAAATACAATTTACTAATTTATTTTAGCTATTAATTTGTTTAGTTAACTTATGTAATTATTGTGGTAACTAGAATTTTTTTATTTAAAGGAATTAATTTAAAACTAATTATTAGTTAATTAAATAAATGACAATTAATTGTTCGATTATTTAAAATGTTAATACACCGTATAATGTTTATACAATGTCAAAATCTGAAAGGAAGCGAGCGGATTGAAATGGGTTGCATACATAGTCAAAGGTGGAGTTAATCTCACTCACATCTGGATTATCAGCTAATTTAAATAGTTAATAATTAAAATATTGGTTGATTGCTTGAATTAACGATTAATTATCAGCTTGGATGTGATATGTTATATATAGTATATATATATTGGAGTGATTGATTTCCCGTATTATATAGGGGATGAGACCCTATGCGTCCCGTATAATAGCAGATGAACCTATATGCCGCGATATCCCCCTCGAAGTGGGATTGGTATCTTATATTATGTTAACATCTATAAATGTAGGGAAACAGGTTGGAGGAATCCAACTGGATTCATCAAAACTTTGAATTTATTATATATTCAGCGGTGTGATTTGTGTGATGATTGTATTAATTATATTGAGAATTGAAATTATTGAATGCTATGGCTTGGTTGAATATATATTGGCATTCTGAGAGAATGAAAAATATATAAGTTTGAATTTTTAAAGGAAATAAAAAGAGAAATTTTTAAATAAAATAATATTGTGAATTTGGGTAAATTAAAGATTGAATTTGGAAAAAAAATATAAAAGTTTGATTTTTAAATTCTATTAAATAAATTCTAAGTATGGAAATAAAGATAGAGATTTTAAATAAATGAAACAAAAGAGTTTTGGTGACTTTGTGATATTGTCAAAAAATTTAAAGGATTTCATTTTCAAAATGTAAGATTTAAATGTTTGGGAAGAAATTAAATGGTAGAATTTTAAATGAGGTATGAAGAGGATATTTCAGTTTAAAATATGATTTTCTCTAAATCATAAATATAGAAGTAAATATGGAATTAATGGGTTTTAAAATAAATTTGGATAGGTAAAGGAATTTATATTAAGATGGAGATAGTTTCGAAAATCGATTTGAAAACTGATTAAGTGTTTGAAACTGGGATTAAAGGAGAATGAGATTATGGAATTTATAAACGGGATTTATAAATAAAGTGAAATATTTATCAGACAATAATTTGGAAGTATAAATTCAGGATGGGAAGAAATGGGTAATTCGTTTTGAAAAAATAAATAGTGGTTTATTTTTTTAAAAGACGTGGAACGAAAATGTATTTTCCTGAAAAGCCAAGTATATTTTCAAAGAAAGATTTCCAAGTATAAGTTAGAGGCTTTTAAGTGGTTTTAAAAATGTTTTAATAAGAAATTATTATTTAGTATTTTAAAATATTCAAAGTAAATATTTATTGAGTTAATTATATAAGTAAACTTATTTTAAAGGTTTAACTAGTATTATGATCTAAAAGATAATTATTCAATATTTATACCTTATAGAATAACTTTTGTTTTAAATTTAGTTTTGGCTTAAGTTTTACATGAGAAATTATTTTAAAATTTCATAACTAGTATTTTAAATAAAGTGTTTTAAGTAGTTTTTATTTTAAGTGTTTTAAAGTATATATTTTTGCATAAAGTAATTTAATTTATTTAAAAATCTAGAGTATTAAGACTTGATGATTTTCAGTGGAAATAAACAATTGGTTGGGAATTTATTCCGCAAGAGAAAAAGTGATTTGAGACCATTATCATAGGGTTGAAATGTAGAAAAATACCTTGCAAAAAATATTTTTAAATAAATAAATAATTTGGGAAATTACTAAGGCCTAATGATTGTTTTGGGATGTTATTAGATAGTTAAATAACTGACTATCAATATTGGCCAATGCACTGATCGTTTTGAAGAGACCGGGATCGGGATTAGTTTCTCGAAAACCGCTTCGATTTGGTTTGAAAGTTTTTGTGAGGAAGACGAGAGCTTGGAGTCGAAGATGGAGCAGTGAAGTGCAAGGGCTAATCACTACTAATCCTGAGGGTGATTCCAAAATGGATGCAGTAGGAATAGTGCCTTCGATTCCTCGGACCGGGAACAGACTTGTGTGGACGAATGCTATAAGAACATCGTCAGGGGATGATGAGCATTCTAAGTGTATGTGTGCTAAAAAAGGTAACACATAGCCTCGAGCCTTATCAACCGGGAATGGCTAAAACAGGGGAGATGCAGCAAGGCTAAGTGGCTAGCAACTAATTATGGTAAGGCCATCTCTGTCTAGATGTCCCTTTCTATTTGGCTGCACAGACGGTTGTTGATCCCAACCGTGGGATGATCTTATTCAGATTATCCAGTAAGGGGTAGGTCGGTCTGTGTAGCAGGGGATCAGGGTGGATCCTCGGTACGGTGATCTAGACCATGTACTGTGACGGACGATACCATAGTAGCCCTGCCATTGATAGAAATCCATTCTCCAATAAGTGCCTTCGGACTTGTTTATATACCTATTATGATGTAATTTGACGAATGTAACAATTTTGGCTATTTGAATAAGTATTTGTATCTAGACACTACTATAATATCAGAGGAGTTGATAAGAAATGTTTTGTTTATCGTAAGGTAAAAACCTGGCATGTTTATTTATGGCGTGGTCTTACGAGATACCTTTGATTTCAAAAGGATTTTGAAACTTTAATAATTCAATTGAGTGTCTTTTCTCACGTTGGTTTTCAAGACTAACTTGGGTATTTTTTTATTATAATGCTCGGGTCAGACCGAGTATTGTAGAATATAGATTCTGGATGGATGGCTATGGATCTCAGGAGACGAGCTGGATGGAGAGACGTAGCACACGTACTTGATTATATTCCGTTGTGTAGTATAAGCTATATAGTCTGCTTTTGGGTAAGGATAAGTTGTTATAATTGTCCAGTATTTGGCTGTGTTGGTTTGTACTCTGATGATGTAATGTATATTTCGGTTACAGATCCTTTTTGTTTAAAGATCAGTTAGTATCTTTTATATATTGTTCCGCGGCGTTTGTGAGATTCTGATTTTTTGTTTCCTTTTCCTCTACCTCCTTTTTTTCTCAGCAATTTGTCTTTTCCATCACTCGATCGTCGGCATATTATACAGTGGCATATTTATGTTGATTTTCGAGGGTCGAGAAGGGCGGGTCGTCACATTTGGTATCAGAGCTGAAGGTTAAGCGAGAACCTTGGCTCTGGTGGGGGTTACTCATTAAAAATAGAGTCCGTAGTACTCTAGAATGAGTTTGAGCGTATAAATAGATATGAGCACGTATTTGTTAGTGAATAAAAAATTGTTTTTTATATTGTGTTGACTTATCGTATAACATTCCCGTTTTTAAGTCAAATTTAAATGGGTAATTAATTTAATTTTTGAAATTAAAATTGTGAATTTAATGGTGAATTAATTTTAATTTTCCAAAATTTAAACAAGATATGTGCTTGTTTATTTATATAGATAGATTATAATTTAAAATTTGAATTTGAAATCAAAAAATAAATATATTGAAAAAAATGAATTTGAAAACATTTATATTTCAATTTATAAAAATTTGTTTTATGATTATATTAAATAGGCATTTTGATTTGGAAATTCAAATATTTTATAAAATTGGATTTATTAACTTTATATTTCAAAGGAACTAATATATATATCTGAAGTCGGTTTGTAAAATGAGATTTAAATAAAATATTTAGAATACTTTTCTTTTATATATATAGTTATTATAAATAAAAATAAATCTTTAATATGTATATATCTTCTGAAATAAATATGGTTTGTATGATTTAAATAAAATTTGATAAAAGGTTAATGTACAATTTCTTTTAAAATGTAGATTGTATATATATATATATATATAACATTTAAAACACATAATACAAATTTATTTATTTAAAGCATAATAGTTTGAAAATGAAAAACAAGGGTTAAAAAACTTTCTCTTAAAATTATAAAAGAATAATTACGTTTATGTATTTATAAAACTAAAATATAAACATATGTAAATATAAAATTAAGTAATTTATAAAAAGAGAGGTTTTAAAATATAAATTATAAATTAATTAAAGTAAAGGTATAAACATAAATTTTATACTTGTAACACTTGTAAATTAAGTTTAACATGCATAAATCATTTGTAACCTTTTGAAAACATGATTTAACAAGTTTAACCATTTTTATTATGAAATTAACAAGTGTAACCATTTTTATTATGAAATTAACAAGTGTCATATTTCTTATCAGCTTTTCGATTTTTTAATAAATTTGAATTTTTAATTGAAATAAATTGATTAACAAATAAGAAGTTAAATTGAATTATATCCGTTTGTCTATTCTTTGGAGTCCAGATATGTTCTACGAATGGTTAGTTATCCTTCGAACAAATCAATGGCCCTACATATTTCGTAGATTTGATGACTCGAGTATTTTGTGTTGTATTGAATGAGTTCGTTCTTATATTATTGATGATATTTTGATTTGGTAAGCCAAGTATAGAATAAATATTTCAGTTTGATCTGATGAGTCGATTTTCTATTTTTGTCTATCCATCTATTCTTTGTTGTCTCCCTGTCTAGCAAATTTTGGGTACAAAATTTTCTTAAGTGAGAAAATCTGTAACATTCCCATTTTTAAGTCAAACTTAAATGGGTAATTAATTTAATTTTTGGAATTAAAATTATGAATTTAATGGTGAATTAATTAGAATTTTCCAAAATTTAAACAAGATATGTGCTAGTTTATTTATATAAATAGATTATAATTTGAATTTGAAATACAAAAAATAAATATAAAGAAATTGAATTTGAAAATATTTATATTTTCAGTTTATAAATTTTTTTCTTCTGATTATATAAAACAGGCATTTTGATTTGGAAATTCAAATATTTTATAAAATTGGATTTATTAACTTTATATTTCAAAGGAACTAATATATATATATATATATATATATAAAAAGTTGGTTTGTAAAGTGAGATTTAAATAAAATATTTAGAATACTTTTCTTTTATATATATAGTTAGTATAAATAAAAATAAAGCTTTAATATGTATATATCTTTTGAAATAAATATGGTTTGTATGATTTAAATAAAATTTGATAAAAAGGTTTAATGTACAATTTATTCTAAAATGTAGATTGCACACACACACACACACACATATATATATATATAACATTTAAAACACATAATAAAAATTTATTTATTTAAAGTATAATAGTTTGAAAATGAAAAACAAGGGTTAAAATACTTTCTCTTAAAATTATAAAAGGATAATTATTGTTTATATACTTATAAAACTAAAATACAAACATATGTAAATATAAAATTAAGTAATTTATAAAAAGAAAGGGTTTAAAATATAAATTATAAATTAATTAAAGTAAAGGTCTAAACATAAATTTATACTTGGAACACTAGTAAATTAAGTTTAACATGCTTAAAACATTTGTAACCGTTCGAAACCATATATTAACAAGTGTAACCAATTTTATTGTGAAATTAACAAGTGTCATATTCTTGAATTTTCTTTTCTTAAATTGATAACTAAGGAAAAACACAAGGTTATATACATTTATAACTTTGCTCTTCATTTTTTCTCATATGTTTCAAAATCTAAGGCCTGAAAGAAAAGAAAAAAAATCAGAAAAGAATTAAAGGAAAATTTCAAATTCAAAACAATGATCATCTCAAACAAGTAGCAGATCAAAAAGTATTTCCATATTTAAAAATCTGGAACCTGTATTCTCTGATCGAAGCCCAAACCGGGAAAAAAAGAAAAATAAAATCAATAATAATGCAAAGATCAAGTTTCAAAAAGAAAATCATGTTCTCAATTCAAACCTGAAAAGAATCAAAGCATGCAAATTGAATTCAACTTTATCAAGCAACTAATCAAGGTTCTGATCAAAATCAAAACAACCTAAAGCATCTAACTTGAAACAATTAAACCAAGCTAGCAAGATTCAAGCTTCATATCTAAAACCAGGGCAGTACAAATTAAAGTCAAAGTTTTCAAATTTTTCAAAAATCATTTCCAGCTAAAACCTGTTTTCTGCTTTAAAACCAAACCAGGTGAGCAAACATTATTTTTCTTAAAAACTTGATATGGTTATATTTTGATGATTGTGAAAATGATGTTGTGGAACATGTTTGAATGTTTGTAAATGTGTTTGCATGTATACAGATATATGTGCAAATATCTGTGCATGTCCATATAAACACATATATACTTCTCTGTTGTATTACAGACTCCATTTCACCCAACAAAAATTCATATCTTCAAAATGAATTGATTTTGGACCTAGATTTATAAAAGGAAAAGGACTGTAACATGATAATGTTTTTAAAAATGATTACAGGAATTTATATTAGGTATTTATCTCAAAAATTTATAAATAACGATGAAATTCAAAAATGGGATAAAATCGATAATGCATATTTCAATTTTTGATTTTATAACCTGAAATGTTAAGCAAAATGATGAATTTTGATATATAAATCAAGGTTTTTAAGTCTGTATGCATTGGGTATTTTTGAGTTGAGCGATTTAGGCATTTGGTTCGATTTTCGATGATCGGCGTCGAAGTCTCCATCAGGCTTTGGTTTGGATATGGCTGGAATTCCGTGGATCAAGGGAAAAATAGTAGAAGGATTCTAAGGTGGCTAATATGGCGGCATGACAACGTTTTAGGGTTTAAACCCCTAGTTTGGTCGAGGTCAGATATTTGGTTGCTGTGCGGACGTCATCGCATCGGAGTCGATCGCACCGGTGGCGATCGAAACTAGGGAGGTAGGCGAAGCTCTGGCCGGAGTCTCGATGTTTCTACTGCCCTGTGGAGTCGGAGCGAGTAAATTCTTTGGCTATCATTTTTTTTCCAGTCTGGATCGTGTAGCTCAATCGTGAGTTCGTCATCGATTCGTGTTGCTGGGCGGTTTGAAGGATCAAGTAGATGGTCTCGACTTGTCGATGGTCGTAGCATCGACCAGAGGTGATCGAAGCAGTTGTGTATGTGCACACGTACATGCGAGTATCTGGAGTTTGGGGAAGAAGACTTTGCCTTGGGGTTGAACTCGAAGTCATATAGCATTGGACTCGAAGACGTGAGTGTAGGATCTTGCTCGGGTTTGTATATGGGTGTGACTCGGGTGAGGTTCGGGTCTGGAGTTTTTGGTGAAATGTCAAGTTTTAAAATTTTAAAACTAATCAAGTTTTAAATTTAAATAATTTTCTTAACTTATTTCTTTTAAATAATTAAGGTTTTGTTTAATTTGGATTAATAAAGGTTTTTATAATTAAATTAATTATAGTATGGATTAATACGTCTTGCTTAAGGATTAATAATAATTTTGTTTCAAAGATTAAAGGTTTAAAAGTAAAATGTTTTTTTAAAGTTAATTGATAACTACTTTGTGTAGTTAAATTAAAGCTAATTACTTTATGTAATTGATTTAAAGCTAATTACTTGGTGTAATTAAATTAAAGTTATTTACTTTGTGTAACTAGTTAAGGCTAATTAGATATTGTGATTAAATTAAAGAATGATTAATGTAATTAATAAGGGATTTATTAATTAAGGTTAATAAATAATTAAGGGAAATTAATTACTTAAAGATAATTACTTAATGAAAGTAATTAAGGATAATTAATTAGTGTGATCAATTAATTAATGTAATTAATATGAGGATAATTAATTAATTGAAGGTTAATTAACTAATGTAAGTGATTAAAGGATAATTAATCAAAATGGTTTGTAATTAATTAATGTTAGTTATTTATTCATAAGCAATTAAGGATAATTAACTAATGATTAAAGGTTAATTAATTGTTAACTAAAGGTTGATTGATTTATTAATTGAGATTGATTAGTTAATAATTAAAAGTTGATTAATTTATTATTAAAGCTTAATTAATAAGTGATTGAAGGGTAATTAATTTAAAATGGTTTGTAATTAATTAATGTTAATTAAATAGGATTAGTAATTTGTTCATAAGTAATTAATTTGATTTAAATTAATCAGATAACTAATTGATCTTACTTATGGATGTTTGGATTGTATGGAATGCTTTGAATTGTTTGATATCCCTGATGTGTGATGCTTTGCGATATGAATTATTTTGATTTGAGCTGTGATAAATGTAATTTATTTATCTATGATGAATTTATATTATTTATATGTAAATCTGTGAATGAAGATAAGCCTTATAGGATTATACCGCTTATCGATATTGTTGTGCTTGGATTTATGATGATTGATGATATTGTATTGTTGTGTGTAAAACCCCTAGACTACACCACACACACACACATGGATTGCATGAGAAAATTGGTTAAGTCACAAATATTTTGAATTTAATTTTGAATCCAAATGGTTTTGAAAATAGAATTGGGTTGAATATGAAAAGCTTTGGTAAAGGAAGTTTGAAATTGAAATTTAGTTTGAATACAATATATCTTGTTTATACAAGTTATATAAAATATATATGGTTTTTAAACCATTTTGAAGTATATTAGAAGTATTATTTTGGGAATTTAAATTTAACCCAAGTTTATACTTAATGGATATAACTTGTGCATATTTGATTAGATTTTTCCAAAACGAAAACCCTTGTTTTTCAAATAATAATAGCTTTAACATAAAGAAAGGATTTCCAATTTGTGTTAAAAGGATTTAAAGTTTGAAATGAAAATAGTTTTGAAAGTTATGAATGAATCTTTGTTAAAGATTGGTGAACTTTGTTTTCAAATTGAAGAGGATCTTAAAGGTGTATCTTTTGTATAAAAGATTTGGAATTAAAATAGTTTTGAAAGTTGTGAATGAATCTTGGTTAAAGATTGGTGAACTTTGTTTTCACATTGAAGAGGATCGTAAAGGTGTATCTTTTGTATAAAAGATTTGGAATTGAAATTGTTTTGAAAGTATAAATGAATCTTTGTTAAAGATTGGTGAACTTTGTTTTCAAATTGAAGAGGATCTTAAAGGTGTATCTTTTGTATAAAAGATTTGGAATTGAAATACTTTTGAAAGCTATGAATGAATCTTTGTGAAAGATGGTGGACTTTGTTTCAAATTGAAAGTTTTCTTAAAAGGTGAATCTTTTATTTAAAAGATTAAAATGGTAATTTGCTTAAACCATTTGAAAGAAAGGTTATGGGCTTTAAATTGTGACTTAACTAAGATCCCACTATACCCATATGCTTTTTCAAATTAAGTGCTCATTATACGGTTTAGCCAAAAGAGGACTTTATGTCATATAACCCATTTCGAATAATGATACGACGAAATGAATAGCATTTGAAGACCGATGGTGAGGACCGGGTATCTTCGAAAGCGAAAGGATTACCTGTCAAATGTCTCTACACCGAATGGCCTGGTATAGAGATTTCATCACCCTTTGTGATGGGGAGTCCGGACGTGATTAGGGATTATTCGGATTTGCAAGGGATTCTTTTGAAGTGCCTTCGGTGTTCGAACCCGGATAGACTTGTATGGTTGTATGTCTGACATTACACTTTGATATATAAAGCTAATTTCTATCAAATACATTTCTGTTTGGTGGAGGAGAATTTATTCTCTTGGCTTAACACCCTTCTCTGAGACGTACGAGCTTAGAGGTTATGTAATTGATGGTTACCAGTGATATAAGACCAATTTGGTAGTGTGGCATGCCGAGTGCTGCTGATCATTTGTTGATCGAAGCATGGCTTTTGTAAAAAGCGTAGCTTTATGGACTAGACCTCGTTGAACCTCACAAACTGGAAATGGTTGAAATAGTAAGGACGCGGCAAGGTTTTTGGGGGTAGTGCCCCTTAGGGTATGTCCATTTCCTTCTGGATAAAAAGTGGTATCATGGTATGGAGCCCAGATACTTAATTTATGTGGTTGCTGCAAATCTATTGCTTCATAGTTGTTGGTGTTGAGCGCTCGAATAAAGGTCGGTGACGACCGGTGAGCGGCATACTCGTGACAGTTAGTTATTTAGTTACAGAGGTAACCCGACCTTGTGTTGGCAGAGAGCCGGTTAAGTTCTCGGAGCGTCCCTCCAGAGGCGTACCCATGTGGCATAAGAAGATCCTTAGCTTAACCATTTGTTGGAAATCCAATCACCAATACGCGCCCTGTATGGTTTTAGTTGTAGAACCTGCCATCAAACATCCTAGCTATAGTAGGCATACTATAATGGTACGTATGCTGGCTAAGATTAATATTATTCTTGCAAATTTTTCTGCACTATGCACTAATAATAATATCAAAAAGATTTTGCATATCATGCATGTTTGACTATCATAAGGAGAAATTTTCCCCCAAGTGTGTGATTGCACTGTGTGTGTGCCGAGAGGCCTTATGGTAGTTTTATTTTTCAAAAAGCATTGCGGATTTCTTTTAAATTCTTTTTGTTGTTTTTGTTTAAATAAAACTGCTTTTATTTTCTCACACCAGTCCTATGACTGACCTGGAGTTTATTATTCCCTTTCTAAACTCTACGTGCCCATAATTTTTCACACGGGCAGCCTAGAGTAATATTTTTAGACAATCAGCTAGTAGATGTAGATTCGATAGCCTTCAGTCTTTGGCAATCTTCTTCAACCCTTGGATTATGGCAATCGCATTCATGACTGACCTTGCTTAAGTCATCGTGATGGTAGTTTGAGCTTCTGACTTGGAGTTTGGAGCTTGGCATTGAAGACGTTGTTATCTCTTCTGTTGTTGTTGTTATTCTTCCGCTATTACTTTGTATCTCTGATATGTATTGATATTTTGATTGTACCATGTTGTATCTATTGTGTGTCAATGAAATTTCATTTTCTTCCGCTGTGTTGTTGTACTTAATGTGCAATAAGCTCCGGCGCGAATCGAATTTCAACGTTTGAATCTACGACATTCGAATACAGATAAAGTATGGATGTCGATTTTCGAGCGTTGAATTTCGGATCGTGACATTATAGTATCAGAGCTGAAGGTTGAGTAAGAGCTTTAGCTCAAGAGTATACAGATTAGGTTACTCATTAGAGGAAGGTTACAAATGCCCTAGAATGAGTATATCCCTAAGATATCCGTCTGTTTGCCTTAGTAAATTCTCTTATATCCACTAATAGTGTGTATGAGTGCAAGAAGAGGACGAAATATGGGACAGAGGAGTACCAGTATAAATGGCCAATACCCTGTAACAACAAAGGAACAATCTGTGTCTATCAATCTCTTTTGTTCATCATCCTATATCAATTCTTTGATTGCTTCATAGCGGTTACAAGAAGAGGCTTTGGTGTGGTGGTGGCCCCACGAATCATGTAGACGAGTTCCTTTTCGTATTCTCTTCACCAGTTTCTTATCAGCTTTTCATTTTTTAAATAAATTTGAAATTTTAATTGAAATAAATTGATTAACAAATAAGAAGTTAAATTAAATTATGTCCGTTTGTCTTTTCTTTGGGTTCCAGATTTGTTCTACGAATGGTTAGTTATCCTTCGAACTAATCAATGCTCCTGCATATTTCATAGATTTGATGACCCGAGTATCTTGTGTAGTATTGAATGAGTTCATTCTCATATTATTGATGATATTCTGATTTGGTAAGCCAAATATAGAATAAATATTTCAGTTTGATCTAATGAGTCGATTTTCTATTTTTGTGTATTCTTTGTTGTCTCCCTATCTAGCAAATTTAGGGGACGAAATTTTCTTAAGGGAGAGAATTTGTAACATTCCCATTTTTATGTCAAATTTAAATGTGTAATAAATGGTGAATTAATTTGAATTTTCTAAAATTTGAACAAGATATTTGCTTGTTTATTTATATTAATAGATTATAGTTTGAAATTTGAATTAGAAATCCAAAAAATAAATATATAAAAAAATTGAATTTGAAAACATTTATATTTTCAATTTATAAAAATTTGTTTTCTGATTATATGAAATAGGCACAATTCAAATATTTTATAAAATTGGATTTATTAACTTTATATTTCAAAGGAACTAATATATATATATATATATATATATATATATATATATATATATATATCTCTAAAGTTGGTTTGTAAAATGTGATTTAAATAAAATATTTAGAATACTTTTCTTTTGTATATATAGTTAGTATAAGTAAAAATAAAGCATTAATATGTATATATCTTTTGAAATAAATAAGGTTTGTATGATTTAACTAAAATTTGATAAAAAGGTTTAATGTACAATTTCTTTTAAAATGTAGATTGTATATATATATGTATAACATTTAAAACACATAATGCAAATTTATTTATTTAAAGTATAATAGTTTGAAAATGAAAAACTAGGGCTAAAATACTTTCTCTTAAAATCATAAAAGAATAATTATAGTTTGTATATTTATAAAACTAATATATAAACATATGTAAATATCAAATTAAGTAATTTATAAAAAGAAAGGGTTTCAAATATAAATTATAAATTAATTAAAGTAAAGGTTGAAACATAAATTTTATACTTGTAACACTTGTAAATTAAGTTTAACATGCATAAAACATTTGTGACCATTTGAAAACATGTATTAACAAGTGTAACCATTTTTATTATGAAATTAACAAGTGACATGTTCTTAAATTTTATGTTCTTAAATTGATAAATAAAGAAAAAAAAACATGGTTATATACATCTATACCTTTGCTCTTTATTTTTTTCCTCATATGTTCCAAAATTTAAGGCCTGAAAGAAAAAGAAAAAAATCAAAAAAGAATTAAAGGTAAAATTTAAATTCAAAACGATGATCATCTCAAACAAGTAACGGATCAAAAAGTATTTCCATGTTTAAAAATCTGGAACCTGTGTTTTCTGATCAAAGCCAAAACCAGGAAAAAAAGAAAAGTAAAATCAATAATAATGCAAAGATCTAGTTTCAAAAATAAAATCAAGTTCTCAATTCAAACCTGAAAAGAATCAAAGCATGCAAATTGGATTCAATTTTATCAAGCAACTAATCAAGGTTTTGATCAAAATCAAAACAACCTGAAATAATTAACTCAAGCTAGCAAGATTAAAGATTAGATTCAAGCTTCATATCTAAAACCAGGGAAGTACAAATCAAATTCAAAGTTTCTAGTTTTTTCAAAAATCATTTCTAGGCAAAACTTGTTTTCTACATTAACCAAACCAGGTGAGCAAACATTATTTTTCTTAAAACCTTGATATGGTTATATTTTGATGATTGAGAAAATGATGTTGTGGAACATGTTTGAATGTTTGTAAATGTGTTTGCATGTATACAAATATATGTGCAAATATCTGTGTATGCCAGTATAAAAACATATATGCTTCTCTGTTATATTACAGACTCCAATTCACCCAACAAAAATTCATATCTTCAAAATGAATTGATTTTAGACTAATATTTTTAAAAGAAAAAGGACTGTAACATGATAATGTAAATTTCCAAAATGATTACAGGAATATATATTACGTATTTATCTCAAACATTTATAAATAACAGTAAAATTCAAAAATGGGATAAAATCGATAATGCTTATTTCAATTTTTGATTTTATAAAAAGAAATGTTAAGAAAAATGATGAATTTTGATATATAAAACTGGTTTTTAAGTCTGTATGCATTGGGTATTTCTGAGTTGAACAATTTGGGCATTTGGGTCAATTTCCGATGATCAGC
Organism: Allium cepa; assembly: GCA_030765085.1. Classification (NCBI taxonomy): domain Eukaryota; kingdom Viridiplantae; phylum Streptophyta; class Magnoliopsida; order Asparagales; family Amaryllidaceae; genus Allium; species Allium cepa. Next base: position 9,533,202 of record CM060930.1, on the reverse strand, counting down.
ATCGAAGTTTGTGTCGGGTTTTGGTTTGGAGGTGGCCGGAGTGCCATGGATCGAGGGAAAAATAGTAGAAGGATTTTAAGCTTGCTGATGCGACGGCGCGGCTACGTTTTAGGGTTTAAACCCCTAGTTTGGTCGTGGTCAGATATTTGGTTGCTACGGCGACGTCGTCGCATTGGAGTCGATCGCAATGGTGGCGATGGAAACAAGGGAGGTAGGCGAAGCTCTGGCCGGAGTCTCGACGCTTCTTGTGGCATGTGGAGTCGGAGCGAGTCAATTCTTTGGTCGTATAGCTTAATCGCGAGTTCGTCCTCGATTCGTGTTGCTGTGCTATTTGAAGGATCTAGTAGATGGTCGTTGACTTGTCGATGGCCGTAGCATCGACCAGAGGTGATCGAAGCAGTTGTGTACGTGCACACGTATATGTGAGTATCTGGAGTTTGGGGAAGAAGGGTTTACCTTAGAGTTGAACTCGAAGTCGTATACGTTGGACTCGAAGACGTGAGTGTGGGATCTTGCTCGGGTTTGTATACGGGTGTGACTCGGGTAAGGCTCGGGTCTCGAGTTTTTGATGAAATGTCAAGTTTTAAAATTTTAAAATAATCAAGTTTTAAATTTAAATAACTTTATTAACCTATTTCTTTTAAATAATTAAGGTTTTGTTTAATTTGGATTAATAATGGTTTTTATAATTGAATTAATTATAGTATGGATTAATAAGCCTTGGTTATGGATTAATAATAATTTTGTTTCAAAGATTAAAGGTTTAAAAGTTAAATGTTTTTAAAGTTAATTGATAATTACTTTGTGTAATTGATTTAAAAGCTAATTATATGGTGTAATTAAATTAATGCTACTTACTTTGTGGAACTAGTTAAGGCTGATTCGTTATCGTGATTAAATTAAAGAATGATTAATGTAATTAATTAAGGGGTTTATTAATTACAGTTAATTCATAATTAAGGGAAATTAATTACTTAAAATAATTATTTAATGAAAGTAATTAAGGATTATTAATTAATGTGATTAATTAATCAAGGTAATTAATTTGGGGATAATTAATTAATTAACGGTTAATTAATTAATATAAGTGATTAAAGGATAATTAATCAAAATGGTTTGTAATTAATTAATGTTAGTTATTTATTAATAAGTAATTAAGGATAATCGATTAATGATCAAAGGTTAATTAAATATTAATTAAAGGTTGATTGATTTATTAATTGACATTGATTAATTAATAATTAAAAGTTGAATGATATATTATTAATGGTTAATTAATAAGTGATTAAAGGGTGATTAATTTAAAATGGTTTGTAATTAATTAATGTTAGTTAACCAGGGTTAGTAATTTTTTCACAAGTAATTAATCCGATTTAAATTAATCAGATAACTTGTTGATCTTACCTTTGGATTTTTGGATTGTTCTATGAATTGTTTGATATCCCTGATCTGTAAGGCTTTGTGATATGAATTATTTTGATTTGAGCTGTGATAAATATAATTTATTTATCTGTGATGAATTTACATTATTTATCTATGAATCTGTGAATGAAGATAAGCATTATAGAATTATACCTCTTATCGATATTAATGTGCTTGGATTTGTGATGATTGATGATATTGTATTTTTGTGTGTAAAACCCCGGGACTACACACACACACACAAATATGGATTGCATGAGAAAATTGATTAAGTCATAGATATGTGAAATTAATTTTGAATCCAAATGGTTTTGGAAATGGACTTGGGTTGAATATGAAAAGCTTTTGAAAAGGAATTTTGAAATTGAAATTCAGTTTGAATATAATATATCTTGTTTAATTTTTGAAATTGTTTTGGAAATTTGGTTTGAAAGGTTTATACAAGTTATGTAAAATATATATGGATTTTAAATCATTTTGAAGTATATTAGATGTATTATTTTGGGAATTTAAATTTACCCAAGTTTATACTTTAAGGGATATAACTTGTGCATATTTGATAGGATTTTTCAAAACGAAAACCCTTGTTTTTCAAATAATAATAGCTTTCATACAAAGAAAGGATTTCCAATTTGTATTGCAAGGATTTCAAGTTCGAAATGAAAATAGTTTTGAAAGTTATAAATGAATCTTTGTTAAAGATTGGTGAACTTTCTTTTCAAATTGAAGAGGATCTTAAAGGTGCATCTTTTGTATAAAAGATTTGGAATTGAAATAGTTTTGAAAGTTATGAATGAATCTTTGTTAAAGATTGGTGAACTTTGTTTTCAAATTGAATAGGATCTTAAAGGTGTATCTTTTGTATAAAAGATTTGGAATTGAGGTAGTTATGAAAGCTATGAATGAATCTTTGTGAAAGATGGTGAACTTTGCTTCAAATTAAAAGTGATCTTTAAAGGTGAATCTTTTAATTAAAATGGTTATTTGTTTAAACCATTTGAAAGAAAGGTTATCGGCTTTAAGTCGTAACTTAACTAAGATCCCACTATATCCATATACTTTTTAAAATTAAACATTCATTATTTGGATTAGTCGGGAGAGGACATTTTGTCATGTAACCCATTCCGAATAATGATATGACGAAATGGATAGTATTTGAAGATCGATGGTGAAGACCGGGTATTTCCGAAAGCGAAAGGATTATCTGTCGAATGTCTCTGCACCGAATGGCCCTAGTTTTAAATGTTCGATCACCCTTTGTGATGAGGAGTCCAGATGTGATTAGGGATTATCCGGATTTGCAAGGGCTCCTTTTGAAATGCCTTCGGTTCTGTTCGGACTCGGAACAGACATGTATGGTTGTATGTTTGACATTACACTTTGAGATATAAAGCTGATTTCTATCAAATACATTTCTGTTTGGTGGCGGAGAATTTATTCTCTTAGCCTAACACCCTTCTCTGAGACATACGAGCTCAGAGGTCATGTAGTTAATGGTTATCGGTGATATACTCCCAATTTGGTAGTGTGGCATGCTGAGTGCTGCTTGTAACGACCCAGGATTTTTAGTAATTAAAAATTGAATATTTAATTAATTTTAAATATTTATTAGTGAATTTATAAGTCGAATAAATTTTATTTTGAATAATTGGATTTAATTGGATAATTAAATCGATAATTTAATATGTGAAATTACGGAAATAATTGAAAATTGGGTTAAATATGATTGAAAATGATTTGTAAAATTTTATTATATCATATTGAAGTTAGAATGATATTTTAGAACTTTTAAAATCGAATTAAAAGTTAATTTGTGAAAATTGAATATTTTAATATTTAAATCGACTAGTGAAATTAGTCAATTTTTGAACAGTCTCAGAATTGGACGAAACTAGTTCCATTGGATCCGTAATAGTTAGTTATTACCGGATTTCAATTTTCGTAGCAATCGGAGTTATCGTTTGATCGTAGCAGCTCGAAACGCATCGAAATTATTTTAATATTAATTTGGAGAGTTAAAATAGCCATTTTTTCTCGGATTTTGACGAAACCAGTTTCATCGGATCCGTAATGTGATATTATTGTAAGGTTTCAAACTTCGTGTCAATTGGATTTACCGTTTGTCCGGTACAAATTAAAACGCCTAGAAAATCATTTAAATCGGTTTAATTTAAATTAAACGTTTATTGCCATAACTCGCACAGATTTCCGAATTAGCTTTCGAAACCTGTTCCATTGTGTCCGGAACGCGGGGTAAACCCTAGAAACGCTGGTTACGGCGCTTAAATCGGAGTTTGGAATTTCCTGGATGAATAGTGTCGTTCGTTTCCCTATAAATAGCCCACCTTCACACAAATAAAAAAAAGTAACCCTAAACCTAATATGCACAGCCGCCACCCCTATATGAACGGCCAGAAAATCACGTTCTTCCTCCTCCAATTTCTTCAAATCCAAGCCTCGTTTGAAGAATCCTTCAACATGAAAGATGTAGATCTAAGTGAGATCTTCGATTCCATACGGATATGATCGTGAATGGAGCAGTGTGGTGGTCGAAATCGTGGCTCAAAGGCCGAAGGTTACGCATGCATTTCTAGGCTGTAGGGGCAGCCGAGCTCAAGGTGGTTCTGGCCGTGGGGTGGCGTGGTGATGGTGCTTCGATTGGTGAGGAGATGATCGAGTTTCGTCGTCGTTTGAGGGGTGCGTTTCTTAACCCTAGCATGATAAATGGGTTCATGTTCGGTCCTGTAAGTATAACGTGAAAGAGGAAGGAGAAGGGGGAGGGGTACGCACGGCTAGGATTTGTTGATGCAGGATCTAGTGGCTATGGTGATTGTAGGTTATAATTAAAAAAGAAATTGTTGTAAATTTTAATTATAAAAATCGTGTAACTTCATAAATGCATATCTTTTTCATACGAGGTCGAAAACGCGCGAAACAAGAAGCATTGGAATCGTATGGACGAGCACTACGCTATGGAATTGGATTGGAGTCGTTTGGAGTTAGTGAGAATTTCGGGTAAAATTAAACGTCCGTTTAATTTTATTCGAAATAAATCGCTAAAACGAAATTGAAATCAGGGTGAGAACTTCTTACTCAATCGAATCGGTTTCGATTTTATTTTAAATAGTTAGATTTAAAATATTTGAATGCATGTTTGAATGTTGATTGACTATTTGGTGTGTAGCATCATTGGACCAAGTTTTGGAACTTTAAAATGGTTTTTAAAGTGATTTTTGAAAATATACTATATGTTTGGAATTGATTCATTTTAAATAAATAAACGTTATAATTTTAATGTTATAAAAATTATGGTTTTTTGAGAAATATAGTTAAAGGTTGATTTTTGAAAATATGAGGCTAATGATTTTATAAAATATTTTAATTGGGATTTTTGAATTTATTATAAAAAAGTTGAAATATAGGATTTATAAAATTTGATTATTTTATAAATCAGAAATGATGGAATTTCAAAGAAATTTAAAGATGTTTTAAAATAATAGTATAAATTGATATATATATAAGAAATTTATAAATTGATATTTATAAATTAAAATATTTGAATTATAAAACGAGTTTTTATAAGTGTTAGAATGAATTATGAATGGATTTCTTAAATGAATGAAATTTATAGAATTATAAACGGTGAAGTTATAAATGGAATTTTATAAGCAGTAGGTTTATAAAATTTGCAAAGTTATTAAAAGAATGGTTTTGGATAAATAATTGAATCTTATAAGTTATAAGATTTATAATTATGAAGTTTAAAGGAACGATCTTGTAAACAAATAAATTATAACTGTTTAACTTATAATGTGAACTTTTGGTTTATAATTGAGTTATGAATTGAATAGGTTAATAAAGGAATTTATAAAAAGGGAAGTTGTTATAAAATAAATAGAAATGGAGTTTATAAACATTGTTTTATAAATCCGCAAACTACTTATTTTGATAACAAAATTGTTGAAACCTATTAATGGAGTTATATTCATGTTTTTGAACTGTGAATAATCCTTTAAAATGAAATGTATAGAAATGATGAAATTGTTAACGTAGTATATTCACGTTTTTGAATAGTGAATAATATGTTAAAGAAAATGTTTAGGATGTGATATTGTAAATAGAATTAAAACGATCTAACGATGTTTTAAAATGCGTTGAGATTCGAAACCATAGATTTCAACATTCATTGTTGAAATGGACGTTTTCGAGAAATAAAAGGAAATAGTGGACTATAACATTGTTGTTATAGTAAATGATTTCCGAAAGGAAATGTTTTGTATAGTATTGGGATTTATATATCTATTTTAATTTAGAATCCCTATACTAGTGATTTTGGGACGTCGTAACGATGTTTTACGCAACATTCGTTTTGGTCCAAATAAATATGTTTAAGAGAATGATTTCCTTAAAGAATGAAATATATACTTAATTTCGATTTAAGTATATTGAGTATTTTCCAAAGGTTGAAAATAAAAGATTTGTGAATTACTTATTAAATAAGTATGGAAATGTTTTCCAATATAAAGTGAATATTTTGAGATTTATCTTTTTGAAGATAAATTGAAAATGAATAATTGAAATCGTATATTCATAGATATTTTGAAATATAAATTCACTATGGAATTTATAAAAGAAAGTGGAATTTGTTAAAAATAAATATTGATTTATTTTTGACATATTGAAATTATATATCTTGTAAAGATATTTTGGAAAAGAAATAATTTGGAAAATTATTTGGAATCTGGTGATGTGTGCATATCCATTGATAGTTCAATAACCGACTATCAATATATATACCTTTGAAAGGTATTTGTTGGGATTTGTTGAATTTGAATGCTACACTTGTTTTTAAATTATTGCGCTCGTTATTCGGATTACCCATTCCGAATAGTGATACGACGTAATGGATAGCATTGAAGATCGGTGTTGAAGACCCGGTATTTGCGAGAGCGATAGGATGACCTGTCGATTGATTCTGCACCGAGTTGCTCCGGTATAGAGTTCTCCCTATGTGATGGGAAGTCCGGACGTGATTAGTGAATATCCGGATTGCAAGGACTTCTTTGTAAGTGCCTTCGGTTCTGTTCGAGCCCAGAACAGACTTGTATGGATTGAATGTATGACGTTACAAGTTGAGATATAAAGCTGATTTCTTTCAAATATATTTCTGTTGGTGGCGGAGAATTTATTCTTTTAGCTTAACACCCTTCTCTTAGACGTACGAGCTCAGAGGTTATGTAGTTGAAGGTTATCAGCAATATATTCCCAATTTGGTAATGTGACATGCTGAGTGTTGCTGTGAAATGATCATTGTGTTGATTATTTGTGATAGGATCATTTATTTGATCGTCTATCCTGGTTATCATTTCTATGATCATTTGTTGACCCAAAGCATGGCTTTTGTATAAAGTATGTTTTTGTGGACGTGACTTCGTCGAGCCTCACACCCCGGAATGGTCAAAACAGGAAAGATGCGGCAAGGTTATGAGGGGTAGCTCCCTTTAGGGTATGTGCATTTCCTTCTGGAAAGGGTGGTATCATGGTATGGAGCCTAGATACTTACTCATGTTGAAACACTTTATTTATGATTGTGTGATGATGGTGACGAGCGCTCGGATAAAGGTCCAATGGGACCGGGGGATGGCATATTCGGTCAGTTGTTACTCAGTTAGGGGTAACCCGGCCTTGTGTTGGCAGAGATCCGGTTTGGTTCTCGGGGATGTCCTTCCAGAGGCATTCTCATGTGGCAATGGGAAGTTCCTTGGCCTGATCATTCGTTGGAAATCCAATTCCCAATACGAAACCTTGTACGGTATTAGTTGTAGAACCTGCCATTTACTTACGGTGGTCACCACTGTTTAGATGGTAGCTATAGTAGGCATACGATAATGGTCGTATGTTGGCTAAGATTTATATTCTACTTTCGAAATGAATTTTTCCTACACTACGCACTAGTAATAATATCAAATGTCCTTTAATGCGTATCAAGCATCTTTGACTATCATAAGGAGAAATCTCCTCCGATTCTGTTTTTGCATTATGTGTGTGTGTGGGAGGCCTTATGGTAGTCTCATTTTTAAAAGCATTGTGAATTGACTTTAAAAATATTCCTCTATTTTGATTTTAAAGATAAATAAACTGTTTTGAGTTCCCACACCAGTCACATGACTGACTCGGAGTTTATTGTTTTCCTTCCTAAACTTTGGGTGCCCACCAATTTCTACACGGGCAGTCAAGAGTTAGGTTTATCAGGATATTCTGGATATTCTGGAGTTCCTGGAGGCAAGATGGATGACATGGCGTATTACTAGTATATAGTATTTCTTTTCCGCTGTTTTATGTTGTTTGTTGTTGTACACTCTGATGATATGATGTAATGAAATGTGATGTAATGTAATAACTGATATAGTTCTTTGTTTAAAGATTATTCATTTATTTATTATATGTTGTTCCGCTGCGAATTGTGAGATTCTGTTGTTGTTCTGTTGTTTTTCTATTCCGTTCTATTTTCTATTTTCTTTCCTCTCTATTTTTCTATCTTCTTTCTCTCTTCTTCTGCCTCTTTCTTCTTCTTAAAAACCCTAACTATTCGGTTTTTCGGCAACGAAAAATCGCGTACGTTACACTGCTGATCATTTGTTGATCGAAGCATGGATTTTGTAAAAGCATAGCTTTGTGGACAAGACCTTATCGAGCCTCAAAAAACGGAGATGGTCGAAACAAGAAGGAGGTAGCAAGGTTATTGGGGATAGCGCCCCTTAGGGTATATGTATTTCCTTCTAGATAAAAAGTGGCATCATGGTATGGAGCCCAGATACATAACTTATGTGGTTGCTGCAAATATATTGCTTTGTGGTTGTTGGTGTTGAGCTCTCGCATAAAGGTCGGTGACGACCGGTGGGTGGCATACTCGTGACAGTTAGTTACCTAGTTACAGAGGTAACCCGACCTTGTGTTGGTAAAGAGCTGGTTAAGTTCTTGGGGCGCCCCTCCAGAGGCGTACCCATGTGGCATAGGAAGTTCCTTAGCCTGACCTTTTTTTTGGAAATCCAATCATTAATATGCGCCATATATGGTTTTAGTTGTAGAACCTGTCATCTAACATGGTAGCTATAGTAGGCATACTATAATGGTACGTATGCTAGCTAAGATTAATATTATACTTACAAATGTTTTCGGCACTGTGCACTAATAATAATATCAACAAGATTTTGCGTATCAAGCATGTTTGACTATCATAAGGAGAAATCTCCTCCAAGTGTGCGATTGCATTGTGTGTGTGCCGGTAGGCCTTATTGTAGTTTCATTTTCCAAAAAGCATTGCGGATTTCTTTTAAATTATTTTTGTTGTTTTTCTTTAAATAAAACTATTTTTGTTTGCTCACACCAGTCCCATGACTGACCTGGAGTTTATTGTTCCCTTTCTAAACTCTGGGTGCCTACAATTTTCCACACGGGCAGTCTCGAGTCATATTTTCAGATAATAAGCTAGTAGATGTAGATTCGGTAGCCGTCAGTCTTTGGCAATCTTCTTCAATCTTTGGATTTTAGCAATCACATTCATGACTGACCTTTCTTAAGTCAACGCTACGGTGGTTTGAGCTTCTGGCTTGGAGTTTGGAGCTTGGCATTGAAGACGTTGTTATCTCTTCTGATGTTGCTATTATTCTTCCGCTGTTATTTTGTATCTCTGATATGTATTAATATTTCAATTGTATCATGTTGTGTCTACTATGTATCAATAAAATTTCATTTTCTTCCGCTGTGTTGTTGTACTTAATGTGTTATAAGCTCCGGCGCGAATCGAAAATTTCAACGTTTGAATCCGCGACATTCAAATATGGGTAAAGTGTTCATGTCGATTTTCGAGCGACGAATTTCAGACCGTGACACATTGGTTGAGTGTTTATGGATTCTGGTCGATATATGGGATGCCATGTCATCGATAGGGGTTTCTAAACTCTTAAACAAGATATAACGATACGGTATTGTTTTAAAATAGGGTAAATGAAATAATTTGACCCAAATTATTTTTGTATATAAAGAAATAATTTTTCGTAAATTATTATAGTATATGGTTGGATGGTTGTTAGGAAGTGATAATATAAAATTATTATCATTGTCGTGTGGATATTGAACTAGGAATTAAAATTATAACCAAAGATTAAGGAATAAATTTATATAACAAAATGGGATTTCTAAAAGTGAATTATAAACGTGATTTATAATTGAAAATGAAATAAAAACTCCCAAGTAATATTTGTATATGAATTGAAAGGATTTGGAATTCGGAATTTTAGAAATTAAATTCCTTTGATTTGAAAATGATTTTCAAAGGTTTGGAGGAATAATGGTGTTATTATTTAAGAAATATTTTTGAATTGGATTTGAAATCTGGTGAGATTTGGAATTTAAAAATATTTGAAATGTTTTTAAAGGGATAAAAGCACTGAACTCTCTTCGGTCGCCGGAACATAACTTCGGTAAGGACTGCAGCATCATCGACGTTCATTTTCGAGTTTCCAAGGGAGGAATTGCTGCCTGAATAGCAAAATTTGGTTTGATTTTGTGATGCAAAGGAATAATTTGGTTTGGGTATATATGATTTCAAAGGTATTTTGAAATGTTGAGAAATTGTTTAAAACTCTAGAAGTTTAATTAAAAATGTTTATGGAGATCCAAATGAGGTTGGAAACTTATAAAAGTTTAAAATTTGAGTTAAATTGAAGTGTAACTGAATCAAATTAAATAAAAGTAAATTTGAAGAAAAAGTCTAAGCAGACTAGTCTAAATGAAATGGCCATTAAACTAAAATTTACTAAGTTGGGAATAAATGTGGAAATTTAACAAACTAATCTAAATTTGTAGGTAAATGGAAATTAAACTGAGTATTGGAATTCAATTTGAGTTGGGTTAAGTAAAGTAAAGTTGAAAAATTGTTTGAAGAAACTGTAAGAACTAAAAGTTTGGAAATAAACTTTTATTTGAGATTTGAAATTAAATGTGGAAATGAAGTGATTAATTAAAATTAGTAAGTTGAACAGATTTGAAATTGAAAATAAAATTAGTAAGTAAATTAATTAATTTAAGTGGGTAAGCAAACGAATTGAAATTGAATATTGGAATGATACTTAATTTAAATTGTGTAGAGTGAAGTGTAGAATTAGTTCGAAGTGGATTAAAGATACTACTGGTTTGGAAATAAAAAGTGGTTGAGATATGAATAAATTAGTATGTGGAACTAATTAAAGAAATGGTTAGTTATATATGGTTTGGGATAAGGTGAATAGAACTCAATATTTAAAATTGGAGGTAAATTGAATTCAAATGGAATTGGAAATGCAAAGTTGAATGGAAATGGATATATAACTTTAGTAATGAAGTAAAAATAAATATTTAAGTGTGTAAAATATTTATATTAAACTTAAGAAGAAATGGTGAAATTCTTAAGTAAAATTTGGAATTGAGGAAATATACCAAGTTTATATTTGAATGGAGATTAGTGTTTGATATGATAAGGGTGAATAAGTGAATGGAAATCAAAATAAATGCGAATAAAAAGAAAATTGATATAGAAAATAATCAACTGGAATAAATACGTAAAATGTACGTATATTATTTCATTTGCATAGCAATTTGATCCAGATTGAGCATAGAATTTTGAGGTAGTTATATCGATCTGAGTTGGGATTTTTCACCCGATTTTCGACGGCGAACCCTGGATATGGATTTTTGATTGATTCTGGAAATTCTCTATCATAGTATGTGGCTATGCAAGGAGAATGACGGTTTGTGATCAAGAAACCAGATCTGAGTCCGCACTGGGAAGTCGGGTGGACGATACTATTTCGAAACTGAAATTGTGTGATCGATTGAGCGATCAAATTTGGTATTGCGTATGGATGATATATGTGCATCGTACGGGCTTGAATGAAATAGATATTGAAAATTTTGTAAAGAAATGTATAAAATGATTTTGTACGCTATGATTAGATATTATTGCTAAGTAGTATATAGTTATGTAAAAGCAAAAGGAAATTGGGATTTTTGATTTTAGAAGATAAATTGAATTGCTCAACAAAAGGTATGTATTTAAATCTCTGTATGAAATTTGGTAATTTTCTAGTTTAGCCAGTTGAATTTTTGTTTTCTATTAAAATCTGGGGGCACATAGAGGCATTTTGTAGTTGTACCGATCTAGCCGTGCAAAGGAGATGTTGGTGAAATATTTCGAAAATTTAGGGAGTTAGAAAATTATGATAATTTGAAATTTGTTTTTAAATTATAATTTGAATGGTTGAGTCAGTAAGGTTGTTCAGGAACTATGGAAGAGTTCGAAAAGTTAGTAAGGGTGTTAGTGTGTCTTTAGTAAAAGATTGTTTTGGGTGTTGTTTAAACTGTTGGATTTTGGAAATAGTAAACGGGTTGTGGACCATTCTACTTAACTAGTAATTTTGGAGATGAAATTCTTTTAAAGGGGGAATGTGACAACTTGTAATTTTTTTGGATATTCGAAATTGGAATACTTAATCAATTTTAAATATTTGAAAGTTAGTTTGACTTGAATTTCAAATATCACTGTTTATTTGGCAATTAAACTATTGAATTTAATAATTGAAAATTGGTTAAAATAGTGAATCTTGGTTCTTAAGGTGGTTAAAAATATTTCATGGGATTGGAAAATTTATATTTATAATACTGGAGATAATAGATGTTTTAAATTTGAGTTTGAAAGTGTTTTGTTCGGTTTTAAAAATATATGGATTAAATCGATATTTAAAAATAGCCTTCCGAGACACAGTCTCGGATTTCGACGAAACCAGTTCCATTGGATCGTAATAGTGTATTATTATCGGATTTCAAATTTCGGAGTGTTTGGAATTGTCTTGTGGTCGTACGGTATATAAACGTGCAGAAATTTATGTTGAAATTCAATATAATAACTGGGCCCGAAAAGATATCTTCTCCATACGATCGATTAGGACTCGGAACCTTTTCCATTGCGTTCAAATATGGGTATAACATTATAAACGTCTGGCGGCATGCCTCTATAGGATGTCAAAATTTTGAGTTAAGAAATCGAGACGATTTAAATTTGAATTTAATTATAATATATATTTTCTCTTCAACTCACTATAGACACATCCAACACGCGTCCCTTCTGATAACACACATCTTTTTAGTGAACAGGAAATCGAGAAAAAAATAAAACCGGCATTCCTCTTGCTTCAGCCAAAAACGATAATTAACTTAAATAAGTCATGTATCTTATCTTCATCCACATTTCATTCTTCACAAATTCGAAAACTAATAATGGTCGATTCTTCAACAAAAAAAAGAAAATCAAATCGCACCTTTCTTCCCTCTCCAACTCAATGGGAGCTCGCGCATGGGAAGGAGCTCGATTGGGGTCGAGCGTTGAACCCTTATCGACAAGGAGAGATGCGAATCTCAACTTCGCGAGGTCGCGAGGGAGGGAGCGACGCATTGTCATTCGTGATGGCTGGGTTGGCATCAAGGTCGCGTAAGCGCGCGGTTTTTTTCGAGCGGGGTAGTTCAGGCAGTGGAGCATCGCGCTGAGGTGTCGCAGCGATTCAAGTAGAGTTTCACGAAGACAGCAATCAGGCAGTGGAAAACGCATGTAGTGGAGGTCACGAACGTCTGAGGCTTTGATGGGAATAGATCGTTTTGGATAGCCTGGAGTTTCGATCAGCAGTAAGGTGGAGTAGCTTTATTTTAAATTGTATTTTCTATATATATACAGATTTGAAGAAAAATTTATATACAGTAAGGAAATTACTATTTTGTTATATACAGGAAATGAATTTATAGAGATAAATATATCTAGAGAATGTATATATATATACATGCATGCTTTATCATACTGTTATTTTAGAAAATTATTATAGTAAGATATTTTGCTTTATCTTATTTTATTTTATTAAAGCACATATACATAAATATACTGGGCAGGAAATAGTACAACAAGGGCAGATTTATTTTAAAAGATATATATAGGGTTTAAAACAGTAAACATATATATATACATAAGATTTTGGAAAAAAAATAAGAGTTTGTATAAAGGTAACATTTTTATAACTTATATAGTTTATTTTTATATGCAGTTTGAAAAATGGAAAATAAAAACAAAATAAAATTTATTAATTTATTTTAGTGATCAATTTGTTTAGTTAACTTATGTAACTATTGTGATAACTAGAATTTTTTTACTAAAAGGAATTAGCTTAAAACCAATTATTAGTTAAATTAAATAAATGGAAATTAATTGTTCGATTATTTGAAATGTTAATACACCGTATAATGTTTATACAAGGTCAAAATCTGAAAGGAAGCAAGCCGGATTGGAATGGGCTACATACATAGTCAAAGGTGAGTTAATCTCACTCACATCTGGATTATCAGCTAATTAAAATAATTTAAATTTAAATTATTGATTGATTGCTTGAATTGATGATTTATTATCAGGTTGGATGTGATATTATATATATATATATATATATATATATATATATATATATATATATATATATTGGAGTGATTAATTTCCTACATTATATAGCAGATGAGACCCTATGCGCCCCGCATATAGCGGATGACCCTATATACCGCGATATCCCCCTCGAAGTGGGATTGTTATCTTATATTGTGTTAACATCTGTGGATGCAGGAAAATAGGTTGAAGGAATCTAACTGGATTCCTCAAAACGTTGAATTTATTATATATTCAGCAATGCGATTTATGTGATGATTATATTGGGAATTAAAATTATTGAATGCTATGGCTTGGTTGAATATATATTGGCATTTGAGGAAATGAAAAATATATATGGATTTTTAATGGAAATAAAAAGGGAAATTTTTAAGTAAAATAATATAGTGAATTTGGGTAAATTAAAGATTGAATTTGGAAAAAATATTAAAGTTTGATTTTTAAATTCTATTAAATAAATTCTGGGTATGGAAATAAAGATATAGATTTTAAATAAATGAAATAAAAGATTTTTATAGACTTAAGTGATATTGTCTAAAAATTTAAAGGATTTCATTTTCAAAATGTAAGATTTAAATGTTTGGGAAGGAATTAAAGGGTAGAATTTTGAATGAGGTATGAAGTGGATATTTCAGTTTAAAATAAGATTTATTTTAAATCATAAATATAGAAGTAAACTTGGAATTAATGGGTTTTAAAATAATTTTGGGTAAGTAAAGGAATTTATTTTAATATGAACATAGTTTTGAAAATCTATTTGAAAATTGATATAGTATTTGAAACTGGGATTAAAGGAGAATGGGATTATGGAATTTATAAATGTGATTTATAAATAAAGTGAAATATTTATCATAGGATAATTTGGAAGTATAAATTCAAGATGGGAATTTATAAAGAAATGGGTAATTTTTTTTTAAAAATAAATAGGGGTTTATTTTTATAAAAGGTGTGGAAAGGAAATGTATTTTCCTGAAAAGCCAAGTATATTTTCAAAGAAAGATTTTCATGTATAAGTTAGAGGTTTTTAAGTGGTTTTAAAAAGAAATTATTATTTAATGTTTTAAATTTTTTATAAGTATATATTTATTGAATTAATTATATAATAAACTTATTTTAAAGGTTTAACTAGTATTATGGTTTAAAGGATAATTATTTAATATTTATACCTTATAGAACAAATTTTATTTCAAATTTATTATTTTCTTAAGTTTTACATGAGAAATTATTTTAAAATTTCATAACTAGTATTTTAAATAAAGTGTTTTTGGTAGTTTTTATTTTAAGTGTTTTAAAGTATATAGTTTTGGATTAAGTGATTTAAATTATTTAAAAATCTAAAGTATTAAGACTTGGTGATTTTCAGTGGAAGTAAACAATTGGGTGGGAATTTATTCCGCAAGAGAAAAAGTGATTTGAGACCGTTATAAAAGGGTTGGAATGTAGAAAAATAACTTGCGAAGATATTTTGAAATAAATATATAATTTTGGAAATTATTAAGGCCTGATGGTTGTTTTTAGATGTCTTTTGATAGTTAAATAACCGATTATCCATATTGGCCAATGCGCTGATCGTTTCGAAGAGATTGGGATCGAGATTAATTTCTCAAAAACCACTTCGATCCGATTTGAAAGTTTTCATGAGGAAGACAAGAGCTTGGAGTCGAAGTGGAGTAGTGAAATGCAAGGGCTAATCTCTACTAATCCTAAGGGTGATCCAAAATGGATGTAGTAGGAATTGTACCTTCAGTTCCATTCAGACCGGGAACGGACTTGTATGGACGAATGCTATCAGAACATCGTCAGGGGGACGATGAGCATTCTAAGTGTATGTGTGCTATAAAAGGATAACGCATAGCCTCGAGCATCATTAACTGGGACTGGCTAAAACATGAGAGATGCAGCAAGGCTAAGTGGCTAGCAACCAATTAGGGTAAGGTAATCCCTATCTAGATGTCCCTTTTTATTCGGCTGTGCGGGATGTTGCTGATCCCAACCGTGGGGTGATCTTATTCGGACTATCCAGCAAGGGGTAGCTCCGTTTTAGTGTAGCAGGGGATAAGAATGGATCCTCGGTACGGTGATCTAGACCACGTATTGTGACGGGCGTTACCCTAGTAGCCCTGCAATTGATGGAAATCCAATCTCCAGTAAGTGCCTTTGGACTTGTTTGTATACCTATTATGCTGGAATTTAATGAATGTAACAATTTCGGCTATTTAAAAAGTATTTGTATATAGACACTACTATAATATCAGAGGATTTGGTAAGAAATGTTTTGGTTATCATAAGGTAAAAACCCGACATGTTTATTTGTGGCTGGTCTTACGAGATACCTTTGATTTCAAAAGGATTTTGAAACTTTAATAATCCAATTGAGCGTGTTTACTCACGCTGGTTTTGCTGACTAACTCGGGTATTGTTTTATTATAATGCTTGGGTCAGACGAGTATTATAAAATACAGATTCTAGATGGACGACTATGGATCTTAGGAGACGAGCTGGATGGTGAGATGTAGCACATGTACTTGATATATATTCCGTTGTGCAGTATAAGCTGTATAGTCTTCTTTTGGGTGAGGATAAGTTTTTACAGTTGTCCAGTATTTGGCTGTGTTTGTATGTACTCTGATGACGTTATGTATTTTTCGGTTACAGATTCTTTTTGTTTAGAGATCGGTTATTATTTATTATATATTTTTCCGCTGTGTTTGTGAGATTCTAATTTTGTTTTCCTTTCTTCTTCCTCCATTTTTTCCCTTGGCAATCTGTCTTTTCCAGCACTCGATAGTCGGCATATTATACATTGACCTATTTGTGTCGATATTCGAGGGTCGAGAAGGGTGGGTCGTCACAAAAAGCTTACCTTCTTCCACGATTTCTAATTTTCTAATGATGCTTTTATTTCTTTCACCCTTATTTCTTACTAAATTTACGATGAGATATTAACTTTATGGCTTCATGAAATTAATTGAATGTACTTATAGTGTGTGAATAAGGCTCTATTTATAGAATTCCTTCTATCAATAAAAACGTGCCACATCACATGGCACTTGTCATATAAAAAAATAGTAACACACATGAAAAATGATATATGTCATTACACTTGTCCTTTAGGAGGATCATTGTATACATGCATGATGCCAAGTGTGTTTACACATGTAATTCATTTATACACTTGTAATTTAAACAGTAAATGCGACACAAAATGCATTATGTATTTTATTGTATCTACTAATAATGAAAGATACACTTGTTATTACCTTAGGCATTAGTCATGATGACAACAACCGTCTTAAATTGTATAAAATATGAATCCTAATGTTTTTATCAAAGTTATATATAGTATATATTGTAGGATATCATACAAGTGTTGATTAAGAAGACTGTACAGTATCAAGGGAAGATTCAGGAGGATGATATAGGGATACAAGAGTAAGAGATTGAAGGCTCATGAGTATTGAAGATTCAAGATATTCCAGATAAGTTATAGAGTCATAGATTATTGGTAAAACCTTGATAGCATTTCTTTGATCTCTCCCTTTATTTTTCTTTTGAATGATTTTCAAATTTTGAATTTTAAAATAATTTTAAAGAATCTCTATTTTCAAAATGATCTTTCAAAATAGCTTTCAAATTATTTCTAAAGATTATTATATTTTGAGTAATTAAGTTTTTTGAACTTTTTATACCTTGTTATAATTTTAGTTTTATGATATCCAAATGTTTATAAGTATATTATAACATTTATTATTACTATTTTTAAATATATATTTGCTCATACTTTATATATATTATTTTCAGAAGAAATAAATATTTAATCCTTTATATACTAGAAAATATTTAAAAATAATTTTATAAAGTTCGCTTACGTTTTGATATGATTAAAATGTGTGTGAACCATATCTAGATAATTGTACAAAGTTTCAAAATATTCTTCAAATCTTAATATTTTTAAAACAATTGTAAGTTTCAAAATATAAAGGGATATGTCGACATATAGACCGATTTTTTCAAAATTCAAATTTGAATGGAAGTGTCTTTTCATCATATCTCTTCGCGGATGGACATGACCGTTGTTTCTTTATAAATAAGAGGATTTTCCAATGAATTTTTAACTACTTTCCTATATTTTCTCTCTTATTTTTTACTTTATTGATTTCTAAATAAAATTTTACTCAAAATATTCTCAAACTCAATCAGAATCAAATTCAAACTCGATTAATTTGATTTTCTATCAATTACCCTCTGATCTCTATCATCTTTATCACACAAAATATGATCAAAGTTCTATTCAAGAGGATATAAGAGCATTTGTATTCAAGATCAAGAAGCTGTGTTCGTAAGCTTTATCAAATTATATTCTTATACTCTTGGATGTGCTTGGTGTCCTGAAATCCAAATGGGTGTACTTATGTCCCATGTAAATAAGGTGAATTTACTTGGTGTCCCGTTTGAATCCAAGTGGTTACGCTTCTGTCTCGTCCGAATCCAGTGAGTATATCTAAAACTTGAAAAATCTAGAGCATGTGTATTTTAACCTTGAAATTGAGATTGTAAAGACTTTGATATTTGAAATGAAATCTGTACAAGAAATTGTATGGTACTTAATGTAAGGTAGCTTTGAACCAGTATAAAAATTCCTAGCTTGATCTCGTCAACACTTTACTTTTTTACTTTTACTGCATTTATATCTTTCTATATTTGCATCTGTGATTATTGATTCTGCATTATTTAATTATAATCTCAAAAGAATTTGAAAGGATTCATAAAAATCAGTAAACACTATTCACCCCTTCTAGTATTAAATTAGCCTTAAGATCCGTCTTCTTCAAACTAACATTTGGTATCAGAGCATTGGTTTTCAAAGTATTCATAATTTTGATTTTTGAAATGTTTTAATGGCTAACAACACTGTTAGTATTATCGTTAGTAGCATCGTTAATTCACTTGTTAGTAACTCCTTTGTCGAAGGACAATTTACTGCTAGACCCCCACTTTTTAATGGCAGTGATTACACATATTGATTATGTAGAACGAAAATATACTTACAGTCAATTGGTTTAGATATTTGGAATACAATACAAAATGAGTACATCGAGCCCCACACTGACATTTCATAGTGGACTGTTGACCAAAAGGAAGTTTCGTAAAGTAATTCTAAAGCCATGAATATTTTGTTTTTTTCACTGGATAGAAATGAATTTAGAAGATTATCTGTTTGTAAATCTTCGTATGAAATAAAGAGGACACAACAAGTTACACACGAAGGCAGTTATAAAGTCAAAAGACCAAAATTTCCATGTTAACCAATCAATTCCAATTATTCCAATTCTGATATGTATAGCTGATTTCAAGGTATCGTACATTCACTAATTACATTGGGTAAAAAATATTCTGAAGAGGGTCAAGTTAGAAAAATCCTCATTTCACTTACTGCTGAATGGGATCAAAAAACACCTGCGATTAAAGAGGCTAATGATATTAGCAATCTAAAATTGAAGAGTTAATAATCAATTTAATGTAGTTGAAGCCCAAATGCAGGGCAGGAGAGAAAGCAAGGTAATAGAAAAGAAATCCATCACTTTCAATATCACAACAAATGATTTGGGTTCTGACAATGATGATGATGATGAGGAAATTGTCTTCATGACAAGAAATTTTAGAAATTTTCTAAAATATAGAAATATGAATAATATCAAGAGAAACGATAATAAAAATCTTGGTAGTCGAAGTGGAAATGCTATTAAATGCTTTAACTGCAATGAACTTGGTATTACGTAGAGAGATTGTCCACATCCGAAGAAACTGAAAAACTCACCAAATACTAATTCATCCAAAAAACGAAGAAGAGCCTATACTGTCACGTTGGACAATTCAAACACTTCCTCAAGTGATAGTGAACCTAATATAGAGAATGTCAATATGTGCATCATAGCAATAATCAATTAAGAAAAGTCCGAAGAAATGGAAAAATTAAAATTTTGAAATTTTTAAGCGTTAAATTTCATTTGATTATTATGAATAACCTATAGATTAATAACAATATTGGATGATACTATATATTTGTATTAAATATCTATAAAATTTATTTAAATATAAAGACATGTAAAGTATGTATTTAAAATAAATTTTAAATTATTTACTAACTATATTTATTATTATTAATTATAGGATAATTATATATACATATATACATAGAGAGGAAAATAATAATAATTTGTTCAATTCCTCTTTTTGAAATTTATGTGTTGTTTGTCGACATACCCCACTAGGCATATGTGGACATATGCACTTGAATTCAGAATTGGAATTTAAATTTCAAATTCAAAATTTGAATTTTCCTCCACCTTTTAACTAACCCTAATGTCCTAAACTGGTGTCCCTTCACCAAAGAACATGTTCATTGATTCTATATTTAATTATACTATTTCCATCCATTCATTTCATTCTCATTTTCAAAAATTCGTTAACTCTCTTATCTCTTCAAACTATTCTTCGATGGCTTCCTCAAGTAATACTCCATAACCATGAGGCATTCTAAGAAAACAAAAGGCCTCCTTTTTAATGACAAAGAAGTAATGCAAGCCTATATGAAATATACATTTTCGGAAAAGTCTTTTCTAGAGATTCACTATTTTTGATGACTTTCCTACTTATGGTCTTTATAATCTTTGTTCGCAAAATGGAACTCTTGGTTTAATAGGTGCTTCCCAAAATGATTTTGTATGTTATCCAAATTTAGTGAAATGTATCATGAAAACATAAAAGGAAATTTTATGATGGAAATGAAGGAAAAGTTTGGAGTAGTGTTAAAGGCACTCAAATTATTTTAAATCATGAAATTTTAGGTAATATTCATGGATGTAAATCTAGTGGAATGGACCTTTCAAATTTTAAAACTGATATTCAAAATCGCGAAATTTTTATGATATTTCTGAATGCGATGATGATTCTGAGTTCAAAAACAAAAACTTGCATCCTAAAAATAAATCTTTAAGTCTTCTTTTGTGACAAAGTATAACTTCGAGGATGAGAAATTAAAATAACCCGACTCAAAAAGTTTTCAAAGCCCTTTTTGCCATTTAGGTTACTACAACATAAATTGGCCACAAGTTATTTTGGATGAAATTTTTCCTAAGAATCTCTCTAGTCATAAGAACATACAATTTTATGGTTTGTATCCTACTAGAGTATTCACATATTTTGGCGTTGACCTAAAAGGATAGAAGTCCACTCCTCGAAAACTTTTCGACTAGGATAGCATCTCTCTCATGCAAATTTCACCCATATTCGAGCCTTATGAAACATTTGTGAAAAAGGAATGAAGATTGGCTTAGGAAGAAGAGAATGAAATAAAAGAAGAAGAGGACCAAGGATAATAAATAAAAGTGGAGGAGGAGGAAGAATAAGAAGAGCAGGAAGATACTTCTTTGGAAAGTATCGAAATGCCACCTCATCTATCCAACGAAGATCTTCTAAAAAATCAAGAGAAAATTGTTTACAACCAAAAGAAGCTTAAATCATTTTCTAATAAATTCAGTTCTCTTTCTAACAAAGTAGACTAGTACATCAGAAAGATCATTCGAAATATTATTGGGAAAGCTTCATCTTCATCCACTTCTTCCTAATTGTATTCTCTTTTGATTTTCTAGTTTTTAGTTTGAATTATGTTAGTTTTGAACCATGAATCTTTATGTTTATCTTTGGTATTCTGTGTACTCATCTATTAACCTCAATGAAATCATATTCATTGCTGTTATATAATGTTACTAGTCTCTGGAGATCCCTAAAAGTACAATAGCTAGGCTAAATGCAAAATATAGCAAGATAATTATTTTCATAAAAAATTGGTACATATGTCCACATATAACAGGCAGAATCCAACTTTTTTAAAATTCAAAATAAAATGACTACCAAACACCTATTTATTTCAAACGAATTCTCACCCTTATATAAGCCTATTCCTCCAAAAACCATCATTTCTATTATCTTTCTTCTCCTTTTCATGTATAAACTTATCTCTTCAACAATGGTTTCTGCACACTATAAATAGTGTGAAAATCTTGAACAAGCTCTACAATTGTTCAAGAATTTCCTTACTTTCATCCTAAAAAATCAAAGATACTTAGAAATTAAGTCAAATGCAAATGATGAAAGTATAAGAAAAGCATTTTGATAGCCATTCGATGGATTATTACTTCCCTTATCAAAGACGAACCAACCAATAAACTTGATTGTGTCATCAACAAAGAAGATGACGATTGGAATGCCATCAAAGCGGATCCAATTTTCATTCTGATGGTTGGATAGAAATTCCTAGGGAAGTATAAGATTGGTTAGTTAATATTTATAAGATTAAAATAAATTTGTATATTAAATATATTACAAATATAGATTGGTGTGTATAAACTTATTAGACTGTATTGATTTGTCTATTCGTATTGAATTTGGTTTGGATTAACAATGTGTGTGTGTGTGTATGGATTTTTGCGATTAGTAAAATTGGTTTATGTTATCACTTCTTATTTGAATTATAATCTCATATATCATTCTTATATAATATAGTATCTCGTTAGGGGAAGTTTTGGTTTTATTTTTATTTATGACAAAGGGGAAGAAATATATAAAATATCCAACATAGAGTAATTGAGAGTTTTTCAACTCAAGGGAGTTATACCATATTTTATAAACATGGTTGTCATCATCAAAAACAGGAAGATTATTAGTACCTTAGGCATTAGTTTTGATGACAATACCATACGACATCATATAAAATATAGATACTAATGTTTTTATCAAAATTATATATAGTATATTATGCAGGATATTAGACAGATGTCGATTAAGAAGACTGTACAGTATCAAGAGCAGATTCAAGAGGCTGGTATAGAGATTCAAGAGTTAGAGATCGAAGATTCACAAGTATTGAGGATTTAAGATATTCTAGATAAGTTATAGGGTCGTATATTATTGTTAAAACCTTGATAGCACTTATTTGATCTCTCTCTTCATTTGCCTTTTTAATGGTTTTCAAACATTCTTAATTTCAAAATGATTTTAAAGAATCTCTTTTTTCGAAATGATCTTTCAAAATAGCTTTCAGATGATTTTGAAATATTATTATATTTTGATTATTAAGTTTTTTAAACTTTTTAAAGCTTGTTATAATTTTAGTTTTATAATCTCTAAATGTTTATAAGTATACTATAACATTACTATATCTTTATTTTTAAATATATATTAGCTCATACTTCATATATATTATTTTTAAAAGGAATTAATATTTTAATCCTTTGTATCTTTAAAAATATTTCAAAACAATTTTGTAAAGTTTTCTAAAGTTTTGGTATGATTGAAATGTGTATAAACTGTGTTTAGATGGTTGTACAAAATTACAGAAAATTCTCCAAATCTTAATATTTTTCAAAAAAATTTTTGTCAAGTAAGTTTTCAAAATATATAAGGATACATCGACATATAGATCGATTTTTTCAAAATTCAAATTTGATTGGAAGTGCCTTTTCATCACATCTCTTCGCGAATGGACATGACCGCTGTTTCTCTTAAACAAGAGGATTTTCCAACGAAATATTTTAACCACTTTCTCAAATATTCTCTCCTCTTTTACTCTCTTGATTTCAGAAATAAAATATACTCAAAATATTTTCAAATTCAATCAGAATCAAATTCAATATCTATTGATTTGATTCTTTGTCAATTACTCTTTGATCACTCTTATCTCTATCGGTTAAAACACGATCAAGGTGCTATTCAAGAGTTTTTAGGAGCTATTGTGTTCAAGATCAAGAATTTGAGTCTGTAAACTCTATCAAATTATACTTTTGGATGTGCATGGTGTCCTTGAAATCCAAGTGGGTATGTGTTAACCCAAAAAATGGATCAACACCCTGGATTGAGTGTGAAAGCATCAACCCTATTTATCAAGGAAATTAACGTAGATAAATCTATTATATATAACAGAAAAAGTAAATGACCCAGAAGAATATTATAATGGTTCGGCTGTTAATGAAGCCTACGTCCAATTTATAACTTTCTATTAACAGATTGCTATTACGAGTTGAATCGGATTACAATATGATTGAATCTTCTAAGTTAGGTCAAGCCATAAGTATAAGAGTTCACAGTGAACCCCTAGATGACTATGGTGTAGGAAGAGAAGAGTGAAGAATAATCTCTATAGAGTTTTAGCAGCTAGTCCAGAAGATCCTTTTTACGTTGCAGATACAAGAGTATTTATAGGAATTGGAGAGCTATTGGACTTGGCTGCTTTCCCAGAAGCCTATACTTGATGATTTGAAGATGCTCTAAAAATTCCACAATGAACCGAACTATCTTGATGGATCGCTAGCGAACCATAGGGCATGGATCGCTAGCGATCCATGTAGTTTAAATATTTTTGGATTGTTCACTTGGATTGTGCACTTTGCCTTAATTTCATGCATTCCACGTAGTTTCATAACTAGTGTCTTGTTTTGATGGTGATTCATATATAGGTTGCATCGAACTATGATTGGAATCAGATGAGCGCTCACTTCTCGAACTAGCTTACTTGGAATATCATGAAATTTGGTAGACATCTCTAGAAAAGATATTGGGTCATGCTGCAAGAAGTTTGGATAATCTATAAGCAATCCTTATGGACCGTTAGCGATCCATCCAGTTAGCCTATTTTTGCATCTTTCCTTTTTGGTCCTTCTTAGCTTATCCTTTTGGTCCTTTTAATTGATTCTTAAGTTCTTTTGACTATACGTGGATGTTCTAGTTCTCGTTGAATTCTATTGTGTTAAAAACCCAGTTAGTAGTGTGCTTGTGTCCTAAATCAAGTAGGTGTGCTTGGTGTCCCATTTGAATCAAAGTGGTTTGGCTGGTGTCACGTCTAAATGCAATGAGTATACCCAAAGCTCGAAAAATCTAAAGAGTGAATCTTGTAGCATTGAAATTGAGATTGTAAAGACTTTGATATTTAAAAAGAAATATGTATAAGAAATTGTATGGTACTAGATGTAGGGTAACTTCAAAGAAGTATAAAGCTTCCTGACGTGATCTCTCCAACTCTTTACTTTTTACTTTTTACTTTTACTACATTTATATATGTCTGTGTTTACATCTATGATTTAGATTCTGCATTGTTTAACTATAGACTTAAAAGAACTTAAAAAGATTCACAAAAATCATTAAACATTAGTCACCTCCCTTTTAATGTTAAATTAGCCTTAAGATCTATCATTCGCAAACTAATAACTCTGTCATTATCCTGCTCCAGTCTCTTTAACAAACAACGCTATAATTTATAAAAAGTCCGCCATTTGGCAAATTTAATTTCTACAGTAAAATGCATTAATAATTTCATAAAGTGTAACACAAGAAAAGTTCTTCATTTTCCTTTAGGAAAGCACAGTAAAAATTCTTGATTTTTTGGAAACATTTACCTATTAAAATAGGCCATTTTTCCTTAAAATCAATTTATTTAAAATAATAAAATCAGGAAAATTCTATTTTTCTAACCAACATTCCTAAAATACTTTTCTAAAATTTCTGGTGAATATTTAAATTTTTTCAACATATTTTAATAATTTATACTAATTTCCATTATTTATAAAAAATCCTATTTTTAAAGAATAAAACATAAATATACTTTAACTGCTTAATTAAATGAAGATCCGTTCACCAAATATTTTTCTTATAATATACATAAGCTATACCAAAAACTTCCCATCATAATAAACTTTTTAATAAAAATACATTTTCGGATGAAAGCTATTATCTAAAATTAAATTATAAAAATACTT
Organism: Allium cepa; assembly: GCA_030765085.1. Classification (NCBI taxonomy): domain Eukaryota; kingdom Viridiplantae; phylum Streptophyta; class Magnoliopsida; order Asparagales; family Amaryllidaceae; genus Allium; species Allium cepa. Next base: position 9,507,459 of record CM060930.1, on the reverse strand, counting down.
ATACAACCGAATTTAATATAGGTTCTCCTATGAAACATTTTTCATTCGATAACATAAAGTTGCATAAAAAAATTCTTGTGATTATAACATATTTTTGAGAAAATACAACTTTTGGCAAACGACTTCAAAAATGCATAAGTAAAATATAGACCAAATTCGGGAAAAACTGATTTAACCAAAATATCTAGAATTTCAACCTTTTTAACAAATGAAAATTTCTAGAATTTCATACTTTAGACATTCATGATTATAAACACTTAAAAATATTCGGTTTAATTTCTAAAAGAAGAGCCATACGGATCCAACATAGTATGGATACGAGTACAAATATGATCTATTTCTTTAAGCACTATGAAAACTTTTTATATGATCAATCATACATGATATTCTAAAAGAAATTTTTCAGATAGCAACGACACTGAAGCAAATGATCAACAATCTTAGTGCCTTCCCCAGGTTCTTTTTATTATTAGGTTTATAAGATGCTTTTTAGTGATAATTTTTAGCTCTACATATCTCACTTATACTTTACATATTAGGCTTAAATATTTTATAGTTATAAGGTCTTTTTAAAATAAACAATGTATATGAATAAAATAATATTCACTTCAAATATTTCTTAAACATAAATTTAATCATATATATAGTTACACCAACTGTGATTAGGCTATGATAAAATTTCGTAATTAATATGGTTGTTATGTAAATATATGAGCTTATATAATAAATATAATATATATAAATTTCTTTTTCAAATTTAGATACTTAGGGTTATATAATAATATCACTTATGTCATATTAAATTGTTTTCCATACTCTTATCATTGAATTTTGATTTCATATGTACCATCTGGTTTCTATTTTGATACATTAGATTTTGATTTTGATGTATATATCATCTTACTTAGGAGTTTATTTCCATTATTATAATGATTATAGTATCCTAAATTCATATTTTGTGCATTAAATAGATAATTTAAGCTATATTTATTTAATAAAATTGGGGTTTTCTTATTTATTGTCATTAATATCTATCATCATTTGTATATTCCATATTGTTAAATTCGTATTGCTTAGCATTCTAATATAGTTTATAGGGTATGATTAGGGGCGGTTTTAATTTTTCATCCATTTTTGTCAATGACAAAGAGGGAGAAAATATATAACATACATATGCACATATTCATGGGGAGTTATATCATATTTGATATACAAGAATATTTAATGGTTGTTATCGTCAAAAATGGGGAGATTGTTAATACTTCAGTTATTGTAACGACCCGCCTTTTTGACCATTGAAAGTTAACACCAAACAATACCAATATGTTAAAATGTCGCGCATCTAATTGACAAGAGGGCAGATTTTTAGGGTAAATAAAAAGAAAAGAACAGTGAATAGAGTAAAATAGAATCTCATAAAGGAATCGACAATATATAATATAACGAGGACAGTAGTAACTGTTACTCCAAACATACAGAGTATATCAAAGTTAAAAACAAACCTTATCAGCCGGACAGTTATAAAATTCCGACCTTACAAATGCCGATACGTATATTATATAATGCAGGGGAAAATAAAATAATGTAACAGGTGAATCTTCAGCTCCCCTCCTCGATCCCTAAAAAAAACAAGGTCAACCTGGGATAATACTTAGTCTGATCCGAGCATTATAAATAAATAACATCTAGATCAGTGTTGAAATACCATCGTGAGATAACTCGAATAATGAAGATCATATAAAAGTTCTGTGAGACGACACTGCTAACGCGGAACGGGTTTTTACATTACAAGAATAATATCCATACAGGCAAGAGTAGATATAAATATTAGGAAAAAAATCGAAATATGAATGAGCATAAATAATGTTTAATCAGACTTGAAAGAATGGAAATAAATCAAGTAAAATCCAAACTGGACAGAATGGATAGAACAAGGGAAACAATCCAACTTGATAGAATGGACTAAATAAGGGAACAGTCCAAACTCAATGGAATGGGCTAAATAAAGTAACAGTCCAAACTCAATAGAATGGGCTAAATAAACGCTTAAATGATGAGGAGTTGGCTCTACTCATGGCAATTTAAAGCTAAAACAGATTTGGGGATACGAATCAATAAGGAAAGGAAACTTTCCAACAAACGACTAGGAAGATACACCCCCTTGAAGTATACCTCTAGTAATATATTTCTGAGAAGCCCATATACTCCGTGACACTTCTCGGACAATACCAAACCCGACCCGCCAAACCTTACTAAGTATTCGAATATTTCACATCTAAATTTGAAACCTTTTTCACATAACGGTACACAAAAATCTAGATGAGATGTGAAAATACCCTAAGGGAGAAACCCCACATAACTTGGCTTCCTCTCACACTTTTGGTTAGTCATTTTTGATGAAGGATAAGAAAGCTCAACGAAGAAATACATCGTCTTAGAATGACGATAATGAAGAAGCTAAAGTAACTGATTGAGATACCAACTATCAAGGATATAAAATGATCGTATATGGAAATTAAGTTTTGTATACCTATCACCACTCATTGAATTCAAACTTGTACTTTTCTTGGTTAACAGTAATACTGGACAAGCCAAGGTATTGCTACCTCAATGTCATGTCCAACGATCACTCTTAACTTTTGAAATAGTGACAAGTTTACGTATTCATTGTTTAGTGCTAATTATAAAAATAAATCGTTTCCATATAAGTGATTCACTTTACGAAAATAATTATTTCCATCAACGAATCAAACTTTTATTTTTAAAAACGAATCGAACATTTGCTTGATTTCTATATTGGTAAATTACATTTAGAGTTAGTTCCTGATTGTTAAAATGTTAAGGGTAATTTTTCCATGTGAACAACCCTGAAGGCCTAAACCAACATCAGACCGAACGCCCAAAAGATTATCCAACTTAACATCCTAATAATTGAGTTCCAATTCCTTTTCATAATTTTAAAACAATATCAATATTCCCGAGAGATAATTAATCACATTTAAAACCTCTTTTAAATAAACAAATCAATTATTTATAAAAATATATATAATTATTTTCAAACACTTTTATAACATTGGTAAATCAACTTTAAAAATCTTTATTAAATCAGTTTATTAACTTGAAATCGGTTGACTAAAGCAATTGTATTATATTAGATAATTTACTTCATCACTTTTATTAAATAAATTAATTGACTTTAAATATCATCAATTATAAGATTTATTGAATTCAAATAATCATTAGTTAAATTAATAATTAATGTTGAGCATCATTAATTAAAATGATAAATAATTTTAAATTCCATTAATTTAAAAAGTTAATTAAGTTCAAATAATCATAAATTAATTAGATTAACTAAATTCAAACTCCATTAGCTAAAACAATTGATTAAAACATCATTTGTTAAATTGATTTATTTAATCAAAAACATCATTATTAAGATGATTTAACTAAATTCTAAAAATCACTAGTTAAAATAATTAATCAAATTTAAAAACAATCATTAATTAGAAGATTAATTAAATTCAGAAATCATTATTTAAAATGATATATTACTTTTAAATATCATTAATTAAAATAATTATTAATCTCAATTATCATTAATTGAATAATTAATATAATACCTCATTATGTATTAAAATAATTAATTGAGTTCAATAAATTAATTGAACTCCATCATCCTTAATTAAAGAACTCATCAAACTCAAATAATCCTTGTTAAAGCAATCAGTAAAGTATCAAACGTCATTTGCAAAAATGATTATTTAAATCTAAAGATAAACCACTTTTTGTCGTCATTTATTAAATTGGTTAATTAACCTCAAATTAATTGATCTAAAAGATTAACTAATTTAAATTATCATTAATCATAATGATTAATCCATTTTAATATTTTTTTAGTGGAAACACAAGCTCAAGTTCAAATGACAGGGTTTTGGGGATGGAATTGAATGAATGACGATGTTGCAAATATTGCTATAACGACATTTAATCTATTAAATGGAATATCAGGGTTTTATTTTCATTAACCATCAATATTACAACGTAATGATGTAAATAAATGATTTATGGTCGAGGAACCCCCTTTGTGTCTCTCTACAGATACTTCTTGCAAAACAACGGTTACCGTTAATATATAGGGTTTATGATGATCAAATTAATATGTCATCTATTTTCCAAACGAAAATTCAACCAAACAAGCAATCAAACAATTTTACCTAATATCCAAACAATAAATAAATGATTTTTAACACCAATAATGTGATATAATAAAACTAAATATGAGTTAAACTCATATTGATTTTGATTTTCGCCAAAGTGTTTCGGTTTGGACTAAAACTAAATGGGCGTTCGATTGTAGCCTAAATTTTTTACTTTCTCCAAATCAAACCAATTCAACTCCGGAATGTAGAGATCATTATTACGGATCCAACGTGATTGATCGCATTTGATTTAGACTTAATATGAGAAAGATTTGAATTAATTACTGAAATGTAATATTAATTAACCAACTTAATTTAATTCATTTATATAAATTCCTTTACTCAAAGAAAACCACAGCCCATGGCCCAACAAAATCCAACCCAAAACTACAAGCCCTCTTATTCCCCGTAAATTCCTTCTCAGAATTGTGCATGCACAGGAACCACCTCCTCTACCGTACATGCACATCTAAACGCTGTCGTTCCTTAGTGAAAATGCATTCCATCTTCACCAGCAAACCTCCCTTCGTCTCCTCTCCACGTCATATATAACAAAGTGGAGCTCGACAATGCCTACTTGAACGAGACCCGGAGCTCGAGCCTAGAACAGTGAATATACGCGATCTGGTATAGGTGATCGTACTCTTTGAAATTTTAGGAAAACCCGCTCTTCGATGCAAGCAACACAACGACAACCTCCATGTCGACCATCTTTGCCTACACCTCGCCATACCAAAACCTTAAATCAATTGTCTAAAACCCGAGCCACCAAAAATGACGCCGCACCCTCCGTTACGCATATGAATTCGAAGATCTACCCCATAGGATCATAAAGAACTTGGGTCCGAGTTTTTCATTAAGAGATGGATTTGATTTCAATTTTTAAAGATGTGGCTATTTATTTGGTTTTCTGTAGATTGAGTATGAATAGAGGAAGAGAGGGAAGAAAAACAAAAATGAAGAGATCTCGTGTTCAATAATCTACCTATTTCATATCTGATAAAAGACAAAATGATTATGTCTACTCTTTCCATAATAAAAGGACTTCTCGAGCCGTCGAACATGTCCTCGCCTTCAAATCATTGTTTAAATTTCAATTTTGATTTAATTTTATGATGGTTTTTAAATGAATTATTTTCGGTAACCCGCTACATAATATTTCATTCACGTACGAACCACGAGAGATCGAAGTAAAAATATAATCATGCACTAATATACGACATGATCATACGTCAACTATAACAACTCGGTATTTTCAACCATTCGCATCTGCACTGTCGGACTTGAGTTGCATAAAAAATATAAGATTTTTAATTTATATTTGGCAAAACTCAGCATATTAAGTAAATAAATCAATCATAGAATCACAGAAACAAAGTAGTATAATAATAATGCAGCGGAATAGGTAAATACTAGTTCATGAAGCTACTATATAAACATCAGAGTTAGAAACAACATACAGCAAAATCTCAAATACGATGAAGTCTCGAATACAAACAGATGAGCTCTCTGAACAAATCAACTAGAAAAGTTGAAAGCTGAATCGATATTTGCATCTCCAAGCGAAGCTTCAAACTCCAAAGGTGAGTCTCAAATGCTGTGTCACTCAGTCTGACCCGAACGAAACACTCGACTCAGGATTAACATTCTTATATCAATAAATCCAACTCAAGTGAAATATCAACTGAAATACAAGTAACTTAAAGGATGTTCGGGATAACCATCCTCTAAGGATCCGCGGAATTATCTACAATGTAAAAATATACGTTATTAACGACTAAATGTCATTATAATAGCGTGCTCATTTCAAAATAATTTATACTTCAAAACCAAAATATCATTTCAAATATATCTATTTCCAAATTATAGCACTTCCAAAGTTACAACACTTTCGAAACCAAAACACTTTGAAATCATAATTCTTTGGAAACCATTACTTTGAAACCATAACTTCCACCACTTAAACATTTTAATAATAGTATATAAAATATAATAGTTTATAAAATATAATACTTTATATTAAAATACTTTGTACAAAAAATAGCTTTATATTGAAATAGTATATATATACATGTTAAATAATTTATAAATTACAATACTTATAATTTCCTAAAATTTCAAAAATCGATTCAAATCAACTCAAATTCCAAATTCAAATTCAATTCAATCTCAATTTATAAATTTCAATTCAATTCAGTTTCTAAATAAACAAATTTAAATTATATCGATTTCAAATACAAATTTGAACCACAAAACAAACCATTTAAATTTCAATATATTTCAAAGCTTTAAATATTCAACATTTTCAAACTAAATTTAACAGCTTCATATATATATCATGATTTAACTTCATTATTATTTAGTCTTTGAAATATTCACTTAATAAATTCACTGTTGTTTAAATAACCTTAAATTACATATTTCTAAATATTCCTTTAATTTATTTAAACGCGAAATATTCATTAAATTGCTTAAATCAAAATCACGTTATAAAATCATATCTTAAATCTCAATTTCCAAAAGTTTCAAAATGATTTAATTAAATAAAATTCTTAATTAATTACAATTGCAAATATATTCAAATTTATCGTCCCAGCCTAACTTATTCAAATTATTACAAAAACTATTTTTTGAAATATAAATTTTAGTAAATCTTAAACATATAATATTGTAATTAAATTAATGTTAATTAAATTAAATATTATTATTAAATCTATATATAAAATAACATTTATATATAATATTTTAAGAATACATATTTATTAAAACTATATATTTCTTTCCAAAACCATAGAAATTATTTTCAAAATATTTATGTGTAGACCAACGATGTCCGTATAAAATTTTCTATCCGATGGACAGGTGATATAGATATTTATCATTTCAATCCGTAATTTAAATATGTACGGATATATATCATTTCAACCCACTACCCTAAACTCAGTTCAAATTAAAATCGCTTGGGTTTATCATTTCAACCCAAAACGATTTTCCCTATTCTACAGATCGTTCAGGTATGTATCATTTCAACCCATAGGGAATTCTATACTAACAGAGAACTTGCAGAGTGATAACAGATATGATAATAATCTTAACAGGCATATATCATTAATAACAATAAAATTTAAACAACAGGATATGGTGTCGTATCCCACAGGTGAACAGTTACAGATAATAGCATATATAGCCATCTAAATAACTACAACAACATATTTCAATTTGTCATTTCAATTGAAATCAAATTTAATAAATATAAGAACGTTAATCGTGAGTGATTGCTCACCTTTTGAGACTAGAGATGAATGAGGGTGAGATGAATTACGGATCCATGCACAAATTTTGAAGCAAAGCACGATGGGAACAATTTGACGAACAAAGCTAACAAATAGGAATTGATAAGAACAAATCAGAATCAACTAGATATATACAGAATATATATATTATTATTATAATTTCAATATTTTAATTTGAGACGATTATTAAAATTTTAAAAATATTCAATAATCAATATTTAATACATAAATACGCTTATATATAATAAGGGTTAAAATATTTATATTTTATTCTTCAAAATTTTCTATAAACATATTTTAAACAATCAAAATATCAACATATATAGTTTAAGAATCAACATCCTTTACTACTTCTCTCTCAAATATGATATGCGGCTAACTACCATATACCACATACAATCTCAGATCTTGGCTATACTTAACTTGTTCAAACGTTACACTTATGTATTACAACAACTTTTATATCATAATATATTTCCTTTTCGACTTCAAAGTGTACATACTATATAGAACATTTAGTAAAGAATTTTTAAAAAATATATTGGTAAAGTATATATGTACATTTATATATACTTTATAAGCTAATATACACTACATAAATAATCACTTATATAAAATATATATGAAACAAAACTCAACCTGAAATTTTATTCAACTTTAAAACTTTATATATGAAGCAACACATTTATATACTAAACCCAAGTAAGATAAGAAGCTTCAGTCACTATATATATATATATATATATATATATATAGACTTAGATTTTTATATAAATATTTTAAGAATCAGTCAAGGGCAAATAGCATAATATAGAATTCATATATATATATATATATATATAAGCTTATATAACTTTATAATTTATAACTTATATACCTTTAACGGTGTAATATAATACACCCAAAATAAAACATATAGAAATTATATAGATATGCTTTGCATGCACATACGTAATATAGCTTATATAACCAAATTATATATATATATAATTTGGCTATATATCTATATATAAATATAGTACTAATATAGACCTCATGTACTATTATATATATAAGTATCAATATATACTATAAAGATCTTGAAGTACAGCTAATACATGAAATCTTCATATTATATAAATATAAAGATATACTGACCAAAAACTATCTTTGACAAAATATAGATGTACATATATTATATATAACTCAATAAATCATATAGATATAACTAATATATATACCACATTATTATACGTAAAACAGACTTTACAAACTTTTATCTATAAACTCTTATATCTATAACAGACCTCCTATATATGTGAACATGTTATACGCATAACTCTATATGTGACTATATATAACTAACAATCTTTAAAACGGTAAACATGTATACACACACACATATATATAATTTATATAAACTGACCTATATATATATAAACATACATTATACAATACATGAGTTTGTATGTGTATATATACACACACTTTCGAAAGGGACAAGAACAAGAGATGGTCGACAAAAGGGGTAATGGTGGCCGCGAATTCCAAAGGGATGTAGCGGACACGCGACACTCATCGAGGAGGATGCAGCGACGGGTGGAGGTTGATGGAAACATGGTGGTGACAGGCCGAAGGCCATAGTGTGCTGCTGCCATGCCTAGGAGGGGCTGGGTTTGGAAAAGTTATGGCCGAAGGTGATCGAAGGTGCGTGGTTTCGATGCGGAATGAAACAACCTAGAGGCGAGCAGATTCAAGGCTTCATAAAACAAAAGAAAATTTTGCAGAGAAGAGGAGAACGAATGGAATGTATTTCCAAATGCAAATATGTATACTATTTTACTAATTTCCTTACAAAAGAACAGCTGGGACAACGAAGAGACAACACATAGATGAGCTGTTAGAATATACTTATAGTATATGCCTGTTAAAAGAAAAATGGAAAGAGAAAGAGACATGAAAATTAACAAATATAATTACAACAGATGGGAAATGAAATGAAGTATAATGGTTGGGCTTTGATTCAGCTGAACATTTATGGCAATTTATTTTGTTACAGTCTATACTTTTCAAATTTGAAAAGGCATAGGAAGTAACGGCTGAATTTTGTGGCACCGATACAACGCACCGTTTTATCGTTTCCGTCGCATATCAAACATCAAAATACAAAAATGAATATACCGCAGAGATCAGCACGACAAGACAATCAAACGGTATACAGATATCAGTGGTGCGATCACCTGATCATAAGTCGATAATCAAAATAAAAAATGCTGCTATTTTGACGAAAATAAGGTAGACGAAGCATTTTTGATTTCAGTGGTGAAGACACTATTCCACTACGAGACGATCAAACGGTATACAGATATCAGTGGTATTGTTTATTTTCTTGTGTAATTCTATTTCAATCCAATCAATTGAAAATTTGACAATAATAAAATATTTTCAAAACTTGTATATTTTTACAGAATCTCGCAGTGGAATAACAAAATATAATAATCAAATAAATAGTTCATGAATCTATTTTACTATATACATTTGATTACACAATTTTTACAACATAATCAGAGTACAATCAACAAACATACCAAAATAATGCAACGGAATAATAATAGTAAATATGGTCTAGCAACCTCCATCTTCATCTTTAAGGAATAGTGTCTTCACCACTGAAATGCTCAAGGTGACCCGAGTGTAGTGAAAAGACAAGACACTCGGGTCAGAACTAAAGTTCTTATGTAAGTTAAATTAACAAGTAAATATGAGTGTAATAGCTTCAGAGATATTTATGAGATTGTCAATCTCCTACCAAGTGTACAACGTGAGTGCAATAACTTAAGAGATGTTAGGGATTTTCCATCTCCTAAGGATCCGTTAAACTATCCATATGTGGTAAGATACGCTATATATGTAGTGTTTATCAGCAAAGTAAAGTATTAAAATAGTGTTAAGGCTTTACTTCGATCCCCCTTAACACATTTTTAAGCATTGTCCTATAATTTGTCTTAGTAGCATCACCAGTAACATCGGTAGCCATGGAGGCGCCATGATAAGACAACACTAAAACAAAGTCAAAGTGGTCGTGTATATGGATAAAAGTATGACAATGCACGTGAGGTAATGCTCAAGGCAGGATACTACGAGTTCAGGTTATAGGGCTGGTGGTAATGCATCATTGCCTTGACCACCTACCACGTCCAACACCCCCAAAATCAAATCAAGGTGCATCGATCACGTCAACATCAATATAGTAATACAAAGAGGTGTGTCTACTAGAGGTAACTAGCCCACTTGGGCTTGACAAGCCATCCAATTTGGTCACTTCAAATTGGGACAAGTGCCGAGGTGATCCGTCATCGTTCTCTTTCTTCAAATCAAATAAACGTTCACCAAATCCAACCACTTCATTCTGGATCATCCACCACATACACAGTTGTTAAATTGGTTCCAATATTGACAAAGAGTATGCCAATAAGAGGCCTTGGTTTCTTTAACAACGAAACGTCATTTTTCACACCGAGTGGTTCTTTTACATTTCAAAACCGATTCATTTTTGATATCAAAATATCATATTCACTTCAAAATATCCTTCATTCCAAAATCATCATATTTACTACATATGTCATTTTCGCTTGAAAATATCATTTCAAATTCCAACTTAGGTTATAACCACATTTAACCGCATTCGCATTTAAATCAATGATTTAAATATCAACATTCCAACTTGCACTATTTGAATTTTCAGAAAATAGTTTGAGTAGTTTGAATAGTTTAAATAGTTTTAAAAAAAATTAAATAGTTTAAAATAACTTGATATAAAATGGTTTGAGTATTGAAAATGGTTTATATTGTAAATTAGTTTGGAAAATTAAAATAAGTTGAATATTAAAAAAATTAAACAGATTAAATTAAAATAATCTATTTTGAAAATGATGTCAAATCAAACTGTTTCTTTCCATTTCAACAATCTAGACCCATGCCAAATTTCAAATAAACAAAACTCAAATTCCAGTCTTTTAATTCAATTGACTCAGTTTCTATTTAGTTTCAAATCAATTTGATTTCAATACGAATTAACTTTAATTTTCGAAATGTTCATTTTTAACTTCAAATTCGATTCAACAGTTCAATTCAATGGTTTAAATTTCAATCCAATTCTTATTTATACCATTTCAATTCATAGTGATTTCAAGTCCAATTTCAATTTATTGATCTAAAATCATTAAATCAAATTAAACCTCACTGTTCAATTTTAAGGTCCAAATTAAAATAATTCAATATCTAAAATTAAAGTCATACCTCGATTATAACTTCACATTTCCAATTCAATTCTTTAAAATAATTTCTTTGACCAATTTCAATTTTAATGTTTCAAAACTTGAATTAGAATATAATTTAATTCATATAAATCCATAATTTATTTCCTTTAAAACAATATCATTTGATTAAAATCCAAATTCAAGATTTTAAAACCATTTAATTTAACCAATCTGATATCCGTATATAATTTTCTACCCTATGGCTAAGTGAATATTTATTTCAATTTTAATTACATGGATGGATATATATCATTTCAATCCAAATCAAAGTGTCATAGGTATATATCTTTTCAACCTATTTATTAATTTATTCGAAATAATTCAATAATAGTTTGTATGATGTCACTTAATATAGAGAGTGATGACAGGGATATATAAAAATAAATAAACATCCAACCACCCAAAATGTCAACAAATAGACATCCATCACATTCAACATCCAAATCAATAATAAATCATAACAATTAACTATTTATCAATAACAGGTATTTAAATAGCAATTCAACTCCAATTTTGAATTTAACTGTCAATTTAAATTCCCATCAGATCAAACCATGTCAATTTAAATGTCAATTAAATTACCAAACAACAGCCAATAAAAATAAATAACTTCACAATTTTAATTTAGCTAACTTCAGAATAATATTAGTATCTGTGAGTGGGTTTAACCACTCACCTTTGATTTTTAGCCGATTAAAAATCCAATAATGCGACGACCCGAATTTCGACGCTCGAAAATCGACATTCATACTTCATCTGTATTCGAATGCAGTAGATTCAAACGTTGAAATCCGATTCCCCAAATCTTATAACACATTAAGTACAACAACACAGCGGAAGAAAAACAATATATCATTGATATAACTCCATGAACACAACATCTCTACAACAATTTATCCAACATCAGAGCTAATATACATATACCACATCGGAACACAATAGAGGAAACATAACTTCAACTTGCTTGGACTACCAAAATAGCTCCATAGATTGCATCCCATCTCCAAAGCTCCAAAGGAAAATCCCAATCCAAAAGCTCAAAATCCTATCATGTCGAACTTAAGAAAAGTCGATGCACGTAAAATCGATGCGATCGCCAAATCCAAAGGTTGAAGGCTATCGATCTACATCTACTGTTTGATAATCTGAAAACCTGACTCTAGGCTGCCTGTGTGGAAAATTGTGGGCACCAAGAGTTTAGAAAGGGAACAATAAACTCCAGGTCAGTCATGGGACTGGTGGGAGTAAATAAAAACAGTTTATCTTGAACAAGAACAAACAAAAGGAAATAGAAAGAAATCTGCAATGCTTTTTGGAAAATGAAACTAGCATAAGGCCTCCCGGCACACACACAATGCAATCGCACACTTGGGGGAGATTTCTTCTTATGGTAGTCAAACATGCTTGATACGTGAAATCCTTTTGATATTATTATTAGTGCATAGTGCAGAAAACATTTCGAAAGTATAATATTAATCTTAGCCAGCATACATACCATTATAGTACGTCTACTATAGCTACCATGTTAAATGGCAGGTTCTACAACTAAAACCGTACAAGGCGCGTGTTGGATGATTGGATTTCCAACAAATGGTCAGGCTAAGGAACTTCTCCACCACAAGATACGCCTCTAGAGGGACACCCGGAGAACCTAACCGGTTTTCTACCAATACAAGGTCGGATTACCTCTGTAACTAGGTAACTACGGACACAAGTATGCCATCCCCCAGTCGTCACCGACCTTTATCTCGGGATTCACCAACAAATAGCAACAACCACATAAGTTAAATATCTGGGCTCTATACCATGATACCACTTTTTATCCAGAAGGAAATGGACATACCCTAAAGGGCATGACCCTCATAACCTTGCTGTATTCTTCTTATTTCGACCATTTCCGGGGTGTGAGATCGGACAATGTCTCGTCCACAAAGCTTCGCTTTACACAAAAGCCATGCTTTGATCAACAAATGATCAGCAGCACTTAGCATGCCACATTACCAAATTGGACTGTATCACTAGTAACCATCAACTACATAACCTTGAGCTCGTACATCTTAGAGAAGGGTGTTAAACAAAGAGAATAAATTTTCCGCCACCAAACAGAAATGCATTTGATAGAAACTAGCTTTACATCACGAAGTGTAATGTCAGACATACATCCATACAAGTCCATCCCGGGTTCGAACGGAACCGAAGGAACTTCAAAGAAGCCCTAACAAATTCGGGTATTCACAATCCCGAGACTCCCCATCACATATGGAGATCTCTATACTGGAGCAACTCGGTGCAGAGTTATTCGACAGGTTATCCTATCATTCCCGAAAACACTCGGTCTTTACCACTGTAACAACCCGCATATTTATCGAGTTTACATTTAAATATTTTTATTTAAATATTAAATCGTTAATCGGATTTTGGTCCGAAAAACTACTTTTTGCAAACGGTCAAATTAGGACTCGAGACCACTTCCATTGAGTTCGAAATTTCGTTTACAACTTTTTAAGTATAAACATCGATAGGTTTGGAGTTAGTGAAATTTCACTAACTTTTCCCGCTTTGGACTTTGGGTTAGTTTAGCCTATTAAGCCCAAGTTCCAACCCTCTTCTCCTCACTCTTTATAAATTTCCTAACTAACTCAAGCTTTAGCATTAATGGTGAAGAGAATGGGAAATTAAAACTCCAAGCTCAAATTCAATTGCAACTCCATCATTCAACTCCAAATTCAAGTAGAAGATATTGGATTCAAGCTTTGGATTGCTTCTCCTTGCTTTCAAGCTTCATCTTCATAAATTTTAGTGCAAAGGTGAGATTTTTATCTCACAATTCTAGTCTATAACTATATTGGACTGTTGGGAATGATTCCCTATCACTTTAGCATGCATATTTGCTTTTGGTTTGGATTGGATTGGCGAAAAACTCCGATTTTTGGTGTTTGGGAGAAATTTCTGCATTTAGGTCGTTCTGGCCGTTTTTAGCTCGCTCGGAGTTAGGTCGTGTGGACCTTAGGTCGTAGGTATCGTACGAGTTAACCCCTAGGTCGTTCTGGCCATTTTTAGGTCGTTCGGAGTTAAGTCGTTCGTCCATGGGTCGTGAGTCGTTCACGAGTTAACTTTAGGTCGTTCTGGGAGAATTGGCACTTCGGAATTAGGTCGCTCACGAGTTAAGTCGTTAGGTCGCTCGCGTGTTAGTACCATAGGTCGCAGGGCTTTAGGTCATTCTGGAAGTATTGGCACTTCGGAGTTAGGTCGCTCGCGAGTTAAGCCTTAAGTCGTAGGTCGCTCACGAGTTAGGCCTTAAGCCGTAGGTCGCTCGCGAGTTAAGCTTTAAGTCTTAGGTCGTTTCCGACCTATAATCTCCAGGCAATCGTTAAGTCGGCCTGCTTTATCTCGTAGGTCGTCTCCGACCTAAGCTCCAGATAAGTCGTTCGAGTTAGGTCGTTGGACCATTTACCTTAGGTCGCTCGACTCTGTTAAGTCGTAGGTCGTTAGACCTTAGGTCGCTCGACTCTGTTAAGTCGTAGGTCGTTAGACCTTAGGTCGTTCGCCTTCCTTAAGTCGGTCGACCCCTCCACACTAGGTCGCTCGGCTTGCTTGAGTCGTAGGTCGTTGGACCTTAAGTCGCTTGCCTCCCTTAACTCCAGTTAGGTCGCTCGGCCATTGTGTTAGGCCGCGTGAACCCTTAGGTCGTTAGACCTCATTTTGCTTTAGGTCGTAGGCCGCTTGTCTTCACTTAGGTCGTACCGTTTTGGTCGGGGCGCTGCCCCGCACCCCGCCGGGGGCGCTGCCCCCTGGACCCCCGCGACCTGACCGAGCAGGTCGAACCCCGTAAGCGGTGGCGTTGCCCCCGCACCCCCACCTTGGGGGGTTGCCACCCCCCCTGGACCCCCCCTCCGTAGGGGATCTTATCTGAAAAATAATGAGCTGATTTCCTTGGATTTTATTCGCATCTCCGTATGCGATCTTTGTGACTGATTGTTTCTACACTTGCTTATGTGTTTTGTCACTTTATAATATAAAGGTTTCAATACTAGTAGTAAATATCAAAACTCTTTTAACAAACAATTTCAACTCTATTTTTAATAACAAAGTTCTTTTCTTAAACCGTTTTCCAATCTATTAGTATATACAAGCCTTTACCTCACTCGGATGAGAAATCTAATTAAACGACTTAGTAAAACAAGTGGTATGAAACGCTTGCGTTCACTTCGTCGGTTAATTCTTGGACTTGTTCGATTGAACCTCTTATGACAATTTTATTAGTGAAGATTTACAGTTTGTTCGTAAATATTTAAGTTAAGCAAGTGGTTATGGGACATGAAGCTAAACTTCTATATTTACTAGCTTAGTGTAATTGACACTTCTCGTTGATCTTGATGATCGCTTTATGAATTAGACTAGCAATTGCGCGATGTCTCTTTCATTGCAAGGTTAGACTAGACACCACTTGTGTGATTCCATTCACACATACCTTTCTGCTTTTTGGTTAGTCTTGACCTCATTCTGTGTGATTCCACTCACACATGTGGGGTAGCTCCCCATGGTCTTCGGACCGTCATGTGATAGGCCTCTTTCCCTTTTTATGATTTCTGGATTTCTCGTGTTGATTTCTGGAATTTGTGTCATTGACTTGTTATGAGTACAAGTTTAGGGTATGATGCCCCCTTCGAATCTTTGAGAAGATTCTTGTGATATTGATTATCTCTTATTGATTGATCTTCTGTTGATCATTATTTACATACTTATAGCGGTATGTCGTTATGGATGTTTATGTTTATGCCATATCTTTTATGTTATATCATGTCATCTGATATTTATAGCTAGACTGATCCGTTTATTATTTTCTTAAATAATACTCGGATCAGACCGAGATGTTACAGGTGCTTCTGCTTGACTTCTTCCCAGGGATTCATCACTCTGACTTTTGGCTAACTGTTTAGATTAGCAGTTTTTGCTGTATACACTTGAGATATAGACTCATAGTTGTATTCTTTTGTATAGCACGTGTTGCTATTCTTTTGTATTATCGTGGATCTTATTGACCACTACTCTGATGTACACTTTCATGTGTTAGTTATATATTCATATCTTCTTCCGCCTTTGTGATATGGATATCTGTGACTGATTTGTGATATGATTATTTCTATGTTTGTTTCCGAAGATTATTTATAGCCACCGTGTGATAAGCTATTACATGGATGGTCGCTCCTCAACAGCCTTATTCTCCGTGCTAGTTGACAGCACTTCTCCGGAGTGTTCTTGGCTAGCGTGGGTATAGAGGTGGGGCGTCACAACCACCGTCTTCAAATGCTATCCATTTCATCGTATCACTATTCGTAATGGGTTATATGACATAAAGTCCTCTCCCGGCTAAACCGAATAATTAGTGCTTATTTTAAAAAGCATATGGATATACTGGGATTTTAGTCAAGTCGCAACTTTTAGCCCAAAAACTTTCCTCTTGAATGGTTTAAACAAATTTCGCTTTTTAATCTTTTAAACAAAAGATTCACCATTTTAAGATCCTTTTAAATTTGAAACAAGGTTCACCAATCTTTAACAAAGATTCATTCATAGTTTTCAAAATTATTTCAATTTCACAACTTGAAATCCTTTCAACAAAACTGGGAATTCTTTCTTTATATGAAAGCCATTATCATTTCAAAACAAATGCTTTTCATTTCGGGAAAATCCAATAAAATTTACTCAACTTATAGCCTTTCAAAGTATACGTTGGAAAATCAGCAAATTGCCATACTCCCGGCAATTCTATTTGAATTAAATTCAAATTCCCAAAATAATTTATTCAATATACTTCAACAATGGTTTAAAATTCATATATATATATATGCATATTGTATAAATTGTGTAACCTTTTCAAACCATAATTTCCAAAATAATTTCAAAACTAAAACAAGATATATTATATTCAAACTAAATTTCAATTTCAAACTTCCATTCCAAAAGCTTTTTAAATTTAACTCAATTTACTTCCAAACCATTTGGATTCAAAATTCAACTTTAAAAAAAAATTCAAAATAATTGTGAATTAACCGATTCCTCGTGAAATCCATATTTATGTATGTGGTGTAGTCCAAGGGTTTTGCACAACAGTACAATATCATCAATCATCATAAATCCAAGCACAACAGTATCGATAAGTAGTATAATCCTATAACGCTTATCTTCCATTCACAGATTCACAGATAAATATTTAAATTCATCATAGCTCAACCCAAATAGTTCACAACACAGAATATCACAGATCAGAGATAACATCAATTCAAGGTCTTCAATACAATCCATACGTCCATAAGCAAGATCAATTTATCACATAATTTGTAATCAATTTAATTTAAACCATGTGATCCTGCTTAATTTAATTACAAACAATTTGATATAAATTAATGAAATTAATTTAATCAACCTTAATTATGACGCCCCACCTCTTTACCCACGCTAGCCAAGAACACTACGGAGTAGTGCTGTCAACTAGCACGGAGAATAAGGCTGTTGAGGAGCGACCATCCATGTGATTGCTTATCACACTGTGGATATAAATAATCTTCGGAAAAAAACATAGAAATAAGCATAACACAAATCAGTCACAGACATCCATATCACAAAGGCGGAAGAAGATATGAATATATAACTAACACATGAAAGTGTACATCAAAGTAGTGGTCAAAAAGATCCAATATAATACAAAATAATATCAGTACGTGCTATACAAAAGAATACAACTATGAGTCTATATCTCAAGTGTATACAACAAAAAAAAACTGCTAATCTAAATAGTTAGCCAAAAGTCAGAGTAGCAAATCCCGGGAAGAAGTCAAGCAGAAGCACCTGTAACATCTCGGTCTGACCCGAGTATTATTAAGAAAATAATAAACGGATCAGTCTTACTATAAATATCAGATAAAATCATATAGAACAAGAGATATGAAGGAAATAAAGGTATGATAACCACAAGGCCATACTATAATAAGTATATAACAAAAATCAACCAAAGATTAGTCGATATCACAAGAATCTTCTCAAAGATAAAAAGAATGTCATACTCTATATTTGTATTCACCAAACCATAAATATTGGCAATTAAATCAATGCCAATTCACAAAGTGTTGATGACACACAAATTCACTAACACACAAATATTGATAAAGCTTATCAATGTAAATCCCAAAATTGGTGGAACACAAATTCTAGAAATCATCACAAGAAATCCAGAAATCACAAAAAGTGGGGAGGCCTATCACAAACGGAAGCATAAAAACTCCCTACACGTGTATCACAAACGGAACGCTAATTCCATGGTTGCTAACCATCACAAATTGAGCCGAAGCTCCACAAACGGCCCGAAGACCAAGGGTTGCTACCCCACCAATTTGAGTCGAAACTCCACAAAACGGGGTTTAGTCTCCCTCGCGGACAAAGAGACATCGCACATTGCTAGTCTAAATCACAAAAATGATCGTCATTGATCATCAAGAAGTGTCAATTATACTAAGCTAGTAAATATATGAGTTTAGCCTCATGTCCCATAACCACTAGCTTAACTTAAATATTTACGAGCAAATTGTTGATCTCCACTAGAAAATTGTCATAAGAGATTCAATCGAACAAGTCTAAGAATTAACCGGCGAAGTAAACGCAAGCATTTCATACCACTCGTTTTACTAAGTCGTTTAATTAGATTTCTCATATGAGTGAGGTAAAGGCTCGTATATACTAATAGGTTGGAAAATGGTTTTATAAACGAGTTTGATATTGGAAATAGAGTTTAAATAATCTTTGATAAAGAGTTTGAATATTTACTACTAGTATAGAAAACCTTTATATTTTTAAATTGACAAACCATAAAAATGAATCATTAAAATCCACGTACGAAGACGTGAATCAAATCCAAAGAAACCGATAAAGAATCCATCGAAATGGATATTCAAAAATCCCTAAAAAGGAGTCATCAAAGTCATAATAAATGATAACAACAACTAGGATCATCACGAATCGATTCAAATTGGAAATTCAATCCCAAAAGGCAAAGTGGGCTGAAACAACAAATTCAGTTGACTAAACAGAGATTTTCAGTTGACTAAACAGAAAATTCAGTTGACTAAACAGAGATTTTCAGTTGACTAAACAGAAAATTCAGTTGACTAAACAGAGATTTTCAGTTGACTGAATTCTGCCTGGAAACTTTCTGTTTCCAAGTTTAGTCGACTGAACAGAGATTTCAGTCGACTAAACCCTGCCTGGAAACTTTCTGTTTCCAGGTTCAATCGACTGAACAGAGATTTTCAGTCGACTAAACCTTGCCTGGAAACTTTTGGGTTCCAGATTCAGTCGACTGAACAGAGATTTCAGTCGACTGAATCATGCCTGGGCTGTTTTTCAGCCTATCCAAATGAAGAGCAAACTCTTCCAAAATGCAACCGGACGAACATTGGCTCTAAGGGTTTATGCCAATCGGCAACCCGTCCCTATATGCTCCTCGATGCATCACCAAAAGCATGATCAAACATCCATAAAAGGATTTTCACACAAATTTGACTTAAAAGCCCAAAAATAGAAATATTCACAAAACCAATCCAAATCAAGAGAAAATGCACATGAAAAAGTGTTAGGAATTCATACCCAACAACCAAAGATAATTATAGTCATAGATGTGAGATAAAAATCTCAGCTTTGAACCCAAAACAAATGAATGAGAAGCTTGAAGACAAGGGAAGATCAACCACACTTAATCTCAACACAAGAAGCTTAAATCTAAGCTTAAAAGAAGAACATTCCCAAAATTAGGTTTAGGAATTTCTGAAATTGATTAAGAGAATGAGTTGGAGAAGATGAAGAGAAGCTTACGAATGGGTTCTCTTGAATTTGGAGCTAGAAGTTGGATTTGCTAATGAAGACTAGGGTTTTGGAGTTTTGATTTCCCATCTCTCCCACCATTGATGCTTTAGAACTGAAAAGAGGAGAAAGTGAGAGTGAATGGGGAGAAGTGGTTCAGATTTGAGTATAAGTTAAATATAGAGCTGAACCCAAATCCAAACCCAAAGTGAAAATGATCAAATTTTTTACTAGCTCCAAACATATCAATGTTTATACTCAAAAAGGTTGCAAACGACATTTTGAACTCAATGGGAGGGGTCTCGAGTCCCAATTCGAATGTTTACAAAAAGTGACTTTTTGGACTAAAATCCGACGTATGATAAATTATTTAAATAAAATATTTAAATATAAAAATAGATAAATATGCGGGTCATTACATTAATTATCCTTCTTAATTAATTATCCTTAAGTAATTATCTATAAATTAATTAACTTTTAATCATTTGTTAATTCATCTTACATCACTTATTAATTAACCTTTGATTGTTAAGTAATTAGCCTTTAACCACTAATTAATTAATCTTTTTAATTACTTAATTATTCTTTAGTTACTTAATTAATTAATCTTTAATTAATTATCTTTTAATTAATTACCTTGATTAATGAATCCATAATCACTTACGTTAATTAACCCACCCTTAATTACTTAAGTCTTTAATCCATTTGGGATAACTATTATCTTAATAAACTACTTAGTTACTATTTGAATCTTATTTAATAACCTTTGAAATTAACTTAAAACTTTTAAGTTAATTAATAAATTAAAACATTATTTAAGATAAGCCATTTATCTTAATCCCATTCTTAATCAATCATAATTAAATCCACCTGAAAATACTAGGAAATTTATTCATTATCATCATACAATTTATTTCAAAATAAATAAATTTTCAAAACAGATTTAAAAACATTTAGCCTTAACATTTTTCCTTTGAAACTTATTTGAAAGCTTGTTAACATTCATATTCTGAAAATTTATTAAATAATTCTTTTGAAACTTTAAATATTTTATAGTTCATATATATAAATTGTTAAAGCATTTTAAAAAAAACTTGATTAGCCAAACTTACTATTGCTTTTAAACCTTGTTCATCTTCTGGTGCTTATTAAAACTTGATTTAACATTTACTTTGTATTAAAAAATTATTAATACTTGAAACTTAATCATACTTTTTATTTAAAAATCTGGTTACTTAAACACAACCCAAAAACTCGAGCCAAATGATCACAAACCCGAACACATCCTCGAGCTCCCGTGAACCATCTTTCTTCTCGAGAAAACCATGAAACAACCTCGGGCTATAACCCCAGTTACCCTCATCTTCCCAAATTTTTAAACCAACCCAGATACGCCTGATACCTCATGCACGTACATCATCGCCTCAATCACCTCCGGTCATTGCCCCATCCTTCAACATGTCGTCGACGAGACCGACCCATCAGAACCCTTAAATTCATCGTAGATCAAAATCGAGTAGCTCGATTGAATACTGGAACCCATCACTGACGACAAAGCCTCCTTGACCCAACGATCCAGGCCCCCATCAACCATGCCACCTTGACCATAGCTGCTCCACAATCCTACGTCTCTAACCTCCTTTGTCCGGTCGCCTTTGGATCACCATCACGATGCAGCAGGCATTAAACCCAGTCAACCTAAACCTGACCTTAAACCTAAAAAGGGCTTCGCTACGCCTCCACGGCAAACCAGACAATCGCCTACCATTTTCCCCTAACCAGTGATCTCCCAGCAAACATCAGCCATAATTTCGAAGCTATACGACTACGCGATCATCAAAAATCAAGCAAACTCTCGATTCCGATCAACTTTCAATCTCTCGTGATTTACAGAGTAAAAATCATGATATTTATCCTAAAAATCACAGATTTTAGATTAGAATCTGATAATATAAAAAAAACTTGAAATTAAAAATATCCAATTTCTAGATTTAAAAAGATTTTACTGTAATTTCTTATTTTCTGAATATTTTCTAATTATAAATATTTGAAACCATTTTTAAAACAAATATCTTGTTAATTCAAGCACTTTTCATTTATACATCTAAGCTTATAAGTAAATGATTGAGGAGATTTTTATTTTTATTTTATTTTTTCTAGCCTGTAAACAAAGAACAGAGGTTTATTCCCTGTTTTCCAGACATGCACAGATATATCCCTATGTTTGTATACATGCAAACAGATTTACATTCATACAATCATTATCTCATAGCTTTAATTCACAAGCATCAGGTTATAAATCAAATTAAAGCTGGTTTACTCACAGTGTTATATATGAACAGAGCAACCTGTTGGAAATTTTAAATCTGGAATCTTTGATTTGATCTGGATCTTAAGTTGCTTGCTTACCTGAGTTGATTTGAATTTACTTTTGCCTGATCTTTGAATTACTTGAAGCTTGGTTTTGGATTTTATGATCTGGAATGAAGTCAAGCTTTGGTTCGAACTTGATTGCATATTGAATTGAACTTTGATCTTTGCACTTGAATTTTCTTCAGGTTTGAAATGTTATTATTGATTTCTTTTTTCCTATTTTCCAGGTTTTTGGTTTCTAGGTTTTACTTTTGAGATGAATGAAAGAAGAAAATATAGTCTGGCTTCTCCTTATACATGTTATTTATGTCTTTTAAATTTTAAGAATATTTTGTTTGCCACTTGTTTATCTATGTTAACACTTGTAAATTCATGTTATATTAATCTTACACTTGTTTTAAAAAAATTCAATTTATGTTTAAACCCCTATGTTATTATAAATTATGTAATATGTTTTCTTATTAATTTCCCAAACATATGTATATTTTAATTCTTGTTTTAATATCATATTTTATTTACAATTCTAGTTATATACATGCATATGTTTTTATATTTTTAATTCATACATTTTTCTATTATTTATACTTTTATAACTTTTTAAAAGAGAATGATTAAAAATCTAATTATACACTAATAATAATCATATATATATATATATATATATATATATATTCTTGAATTTCCAATCTGATTCTCTATTTACAAACCATATATATATGTATATATATAAACAACACATCCTTTTAATTTGCATTGGAAAATTTCAAATAAATTCACCAGTTAATCCAAAATTTTATATTAATTACCAATTTAACTTAAAACGGGAATGTTACAAATAAAATCCTAAAATTTCAATAGTCTTCAAATTCAGCCAAACTAGTTTCATGTTGTTTGGAATTTCGTATCGATCCCAACAGAAAAAAACATGCATGAGTCCGAGTTCGTATGCAAAAGTTACATGAGTTAGAAATTTGAAAATTTAAATTTAAAATAAATAAATAGAAGGGAAAAAATATAATTACCAACAATATTCACAACCCTAACATCTTACACTCAACCCATACATGCAACACCCGTCACCTTCAAGCTTGAATCATCGCCCAATGGACGCGCTAACCCCGGATCCACCACCATCACTAGAACCACCAGACTGAGCCGCCCGTTAACGAGCTTGCGGCAGTGGCAGTCTCCGCCGTCGCCTGAAGCGGTCCACCGTCGCCATTCTGTTTCGCTAATTCTAGCGAAATCAAGTGTCGTTGACGCAATCGAACACCATGGATGCACTCTACTTCATCTCCTCTATAAGCTGCAACTTCCTGATCTTCGATTGGATGAAAATCCACTGTTAAATCCAAACCCTAACATGGACGACCGAGAATGTTTTGCCAATTTTTAGACAAATGGAGCCTCTAATCAAAAAATGAATTGTAGACGCAGATTCCGTTTTTGGAGAGCTTCATCACGATATATTATATGATAGGATTTGAGCAGTTTGGATTTTTGAAGTTTGATCTGATATCGGCAATTAGGGTTTTGAGATGTCTGCCATTGGGAAGAAGCAAACAAGGACATAAATTTGTACGTACAGAAAATAAAATATAAGTTGTAGGGTTTATAACAACATATATATAGGCAGAGATGGATAAGAATGGATGGACAGGTCGAATAGATCGAAGCGATAACAAAGACTTGAAAAGCCCAGTTCGTTCCCAAAATGAAAGTTGGTCTTCTTATATGTCGAAATGTAGGTTTTTAATATTTTTAAATTCAATAAAACTAATATCAAACTTTAATTCTATTATATATAGAAGTTATCTTTTAAAATCAAATTATTTTAATTAGATTCATTTAATTGATTTATACATGTTTGAGCTCGCACAATCGAATAATAAGTCCGATCATTACGAAACTAGAAATCCTACAACAATTCAACATTACGGATCCGATGAAACTAGTTTCGTCGAAATCTGAGACAGTGCCCAAACATACTAATTTTACACGTTAATGAAAACAATTTATTTTAAAAATCAATTTAATCACTTTTAAATTCTAAATTAAAAGTTTTATATCATCATTCTTGATTAAACAGGAATTAACAATATTTTAAAATATAATTTTCCATGTAAATACAAGATTTAAATATTAAATTAATTTTAACGTTAAATTACAATAGTAATAAAACCCATTTTATTATATTTTATCAATTTATCAATCAAATTCTTTTATTTTGATTTACTTTTTTTTGGTTAAATCAATTATTCTTTATGTAATTTATTTGTTAACATAAGTTTCCATTTTATTTCACTCAAACTCTATGGTTAACATCATTTCTTATATTAACTGCAATATTTAATTACATTAAATTTCATTGATTTCCAAATTAATTTCAAACGGATGAACCAAATGAATGAGAATAGAATAATTGTTACAGCTTAGTAATTTAACACATTTCAAAATTTATTGTTTACAAGCAAAAGTTACTAAATATACGTACTAACTAATTGATTTCTTATTACATGCCAAAACCAATCAGATAAAATAACCTATGAATTCTCTTTTTAATACAACATTTAATTTCATTATTGACTTTTATTTTTACCATTAATTGAAATTACATTAATATTCGTCAATTACATCCAATTAACATTATTAAATTATAACCTAATGATATTTTTTAATTAATAAACCATAATTTTAATTTTTGGCAATATTAAATTCCAAAATCTTATTTAATTTAATATTTTTAGTTGTCAAAAATACGGGTCATTACAATCTCCCCCACTCAAAACTATCCGTTCCCGAAAAGGAACAAGGAGGATTAAAGAGTTTGATAAATTTATTCAAAATAATCAATTTATTAACAATTTAACTTACATACTTAAGTTTAATATAAATTTGAAAACAACTCAACTTCAATGGAAAAAAAATTCAACGTCCTAAATTTGCGGTTAGGTCAGGAAAAATAATAATATCAATAATTATATTGTATATATTATATTTCAAAAATAAAGCATCCTAAACCATGGGAAAAACTATAAAATAACCTTCCCAAATCGTAATCCAAAAACACCTATTTGTTGGGCAAGCAAACTTTATTTATGAAACCAAAAGCAACAGCTATTGCTTCTATAAACTTGTATTTCACTTGTATAATCCAAAAGAGTTAAAATTATGTAAAAAGAGTAATATAATAGTTGTTTCAATTAATAGTACAAGCAACATACAATATATAATAATCATATGCAACAAACGAATCAATCATACATATATAGTAACCAAAACTAATGGTTTGTCCTGGTTTAGACAATTTCCATCGCACAAGGATGATAAATAAACTTACAAGTGTACCTTACGCTCAACAACCTTAGGTAATTACTTAATAGATCATTCATACAACCTTAAACAATTCTAAGTATCCTTTCCCAAACCTCCCATAACCTAACAATATAGAATTTAAATGTTATTTAAGTTTTTACTATTTGTTTCTTTTCACATTATTTACCTTTCATTTATTTTAATTCTCAATCATTCATCAAGATCATCTTTTATTAATTTATATTAATTTACTTACATAAAATTTTCCATTAAATCTATAAACCATCAATGAATACGTTCTTAAAGTATTACATACGTTTCTTGTAGTTTAATTCACATTTATTATTTAGTTATATAACTGGATTTCCACTTAATAATAATATTCATTTATGAATTATTTCATACTTAAGTTTTTCTACTTCTAATTCACCTTTATTCCTTCATATATATTATCATTCAATATTAAATCTATATACATATATCATTTTTTTTGTTACTTAAGCCTTGATTTATATAATATTCTATTACATATTCATATTTAACATATTAACCTTTTTAACATTCCTGGTAAGTCTCATATATGTTATTAGAATGTATTTGAGTGTTACACAAATCTAACTTATTTATTTTATTTAGCAAAATGTTCAATAATTTACAACTATTAAATTTTATTACTCATATTTCCTTTAAACACTTAGCTTTAATTTCTTATTCTTATTTTAGAAGTTTCTAGCTATTAAAGTTTCACTTTATTTCCACAACCGAAAATCATAAATTTAACAGGAACTTAAGAACTAAATATCTGGTTCATTTCAAATCATTTTAAAATAATATACTGTCATCATTTTATATATATCAAATCTTATTTATTTAGAAATTCTAAGTCAAAATCTTTTTATCGAACCAAATGCATAGCAAAGCTACTAAGTGGCATCCCCTACTTTGAGACTCGAAAGTGAATGTCTATAATGATGCGTCATCATCGAAATTATTTTCCAACGACGGAAGAGAAGAGTAAAGAACTTACTTCCCTTTTAAAAATTCTTTTAATACATTTCTTTCAAATCTTATTGAAAATATTTCTATCCGAAAATTCTTGCCAAATAATACTAATATATTTTTTCAAAATCCTTGAAACCTAATTTCAAAACACCGAAATTTAAGTTCTCAAATTTTCAATTTAAATTCGTTTTATATGTAAATTTACATTTCCTTATAACATATAATAGTTAATAGTTTTAACAACCTTGACTAACCAAACAATAAATGACAATAATTGAATACTATCACTTACTAACATCCAATACACAAAATCAATTTATGTAAAATTATATATACACACAAAATATAATACTAGGTAAAATTATTTCATTTACCTATTTCAAAAATAATATTGTGTCCATCTACCCTGTTCAAGTGTTTAGGAACCCCCATCAATGCCATAGAGTCCTATGTACCTGCTAGAATTCATAAATACACAACACAATAAATTAACAGAATACAAACCATTTTTATAGCATTAAAAAATATGCTCTATCTTATTAATACTCTCAGACTCATTCTATGGTATTATTGACCTTATCTCTAATGAGTTTAGCCCTAACAAGCCAAGGTATCTCTAAACCGAAGCTTTGATACCAACTGTGACGACCCACCTTCTTGGATGGTTTAAATCGACAATAAACCACACATGTCAAACTTAAACCATTCAAAAGGAAAGATTGCCAATGGGATTTAGTAAGAAAATAAGAGAAAAGAAGGAAAACAAAATACAGAATCTCGTAATGGAATGACAAAATATAATAATTAAATAAACAATTTATGAAGCTGTTTTACAATATACATTTGATTACACAATTTTGACAACATAATTAGAGTACAATTAATAAACATACCAAAATAATGTAGTGGAATAATAATAGTAAATACATTCTAGCAATCTCCATCTTCATCTTTAAGGAATAATGTCTTCAACACTTAAATGCTTAGGCTAACCCGAGCATAATGATAAGACAAGATACTCGAGTCAGAACTAAAAGTTCTTATGTAAGTTAAATCAATAATAAGTAAATATGAGTATAATAGGTTTAGAGATGTTTGCAGGATTTTCCATCTCTTATCAAGTGTACAATGTGAGTGCAATAACTTAAGAGAAGTTACATGATTTTCCAACTACTAAGGATCCATTAAACGATCTATTTTTTGTAAGATACACTATATATGTAGTGTCTATCAGTAAAGTATTAAAATAGCATTAAGGCTTTACATTGACCCCCCTTAACTTATTTTTAGGTATTGTCCTACAATTTGCCTTAATAGCATCACCAGTAACGTCTGTAGCCATGGAGGCACCGTGATAAGACAACACCAAAAAAAAGTCGTAGTGGTCACATATAAGGATAAAAGTATAATAAGACATGTGAGGCAATGCTCAAGGCAGGATACTACCAGTTCGGATCGCTGGGCTGATGGTAACGCATCGTAGCCACGACCGCCTATCGCATCCAACACCCCTAAAATCAAATCAAGGAGCACCGATCAAGTCAACATCAATATAGTAATACGAAGAAGTGTGTCCGCTAGGGTAGCTAGCCTACTTGGCCCTGACAAGCCATCATGTTTTAGTCATTTCAAATTGGCTCAAGTGCCGAGGTCATCCATCATCGTTCTCTTTCTTCAAATCCAGCAAAAGTTCACCAAATCCAACCACTTCATTATGGATCATCCACCATGTACATAGTTGTTAAAGCGGTTCCAATATTGACAGAGAGTATGTCTATAAAAAGGCTTGGTCTGCTTAACAACCAAATGTCATTTTTCACATCAGTGGTTCTTTTACATTTCAAAATCAATTCATATTGATATCAAAATATCATATTCATTTCACAATCATTATATTTACTTCATATGCCATTTTCACTTGAAAATATCATTTCAAATTCCAACTTAGGTTATAACCTCTAACCACATTCACATTTAAATCAACGATTTAAATATAAACATTTCAACTTGCACGGTTTGAATTTTTAGAAATAGTTTGAATAGTTTAAATAGTTTTAAAATAGTTTGATATAAAATGATTTGAGTATTGAAAATGGTTTATATAGTAAAATAGTTTGAAAAAATATAAGTTGAATATTAAAAAAATAGATTTTAAACAGTCTGTACTAAAATAATTTATTTTGAAAATAGTATCAAATGAAACTTTTCCTTCCATTTCAACAATATGGACCCATGTCCAAATTTTAAATCAACAAATTCTAATCTTTCAATTCAATTGACTCAGTTTCGATTTAGTTTCAAATAAACTTGATTTCAATTTCAGATCGAAATAACTTCAATTTTCGAAATGTTCATTTCTACCTTCAAATTCGATTCAATAATTCAATTCAATGATTTTAATTTCAATCTAATTCTTATTTAAATCATTTTAATTCATATAGATTTCAAGTCCAATTTCAATTTACTAATTTAAAATACTTAAATCAGATTAAACCTCATTGTTCGATTTTAAGGTCTAAATCTTAAAATAATTAAATTTCCAAAGTAAAGTCATACCTCGATTATAACTTCGCATTTCCAATTCAATTCTTTAAAACCATTTCTTTTAACCAATTTCAATTTCAACATTTCAAACTTGAAATAGATTATAATTTAATTCATATAAATCCTTAATTTATTTTCTTTAAAACAATATCATTTGATCAAAATCCAAATTTAGGATTTTAAAATCATTTAATTTAACCAATCCGGTATTTGTATATAATTTTCTACCATATGGCAAAGTGAATATCTACTTCAATTTTAATTACATGGATGGATATATATCATTTCCATCTAAATCGAAGTGTTATAGGTATATATCATTTCAACCAATTTCTTAATTTATTCGAAATAATTCAATAAAGTTTATATGATGTCACTTAATACATAGAGTGATAGTAAGGATATATAAAATAAATAAAAATCCAATCACCTAAAATGTCAACAAATAGACATCCATCAAAATCAACTTCCAAATCAGCAAATAAATCACAATAATTAACTAGCTATCAATATCAGGTATTTAACTAGCAATTCAATTCCAATTTTGAATTTAACGTTCAATTTAAATCCTATCAGTTCAAACCATATGTCAATTTAAATGTTAGTTAAATTACCAAACAACAGTCAATAAAAATAAATAACTTCATGATTTTAATTTAGCTAACATAAGAATAATTTTAGTATTTGTGAAAGGGTTTAGTCACTCACCTTTGATTTATAGCCGATTAAAATTCCAATAAAAGCCTAAAATTTCAAAAGTCTCCAAATTCAAACAAACTAGATATTTGTTGTCCGGAATTTCGATACGATCCCAATGGAAAAAACCGCGCATGAATCTGAGTTCATATGCAAAAGTTGTGCGAGTTAGATTATTTGAAAATTTAAATTAAATAAATACAAGGGCAAAAATGTAATTATCAACATCGTTCACAACCCTAACGTCTCGCGCTTAACCCATACATGCAACAGCTATCAACTTTAAGCTCGATCCGCCACCTACTGAATATGCTACCCCCCAATCCACCACCATAACCAGAACCGCCCCCTTACGAGCTCGTGGCAGTCTCCACCGCCGCCTAGAGCGGTTTCCCACCACCATTGGATGAAGATCCACCGTTGAATCCAAACCTTACATGGACGGCCGAGAATGTTTCGCTAATTTATAGAAAAACGAAGCCTCTAATCGAAAAATGAACTGCAGATGCATATTTCCTTCATCGAGAGCTTCACGACAATATATTATATGATAGGATTTGAGTAGATTTGATTTTTGGAGTTTGATTTGAAATCAGTAATTAGGGTTTTGAGATGTCTGCCATTGGAGCCAATAAGAACAGAAATTTGTACGTACAAAAATAGAATAGAAGCTGCTAGGGTTTATAACAACATATATATACAGGCAGAGATGGGTAAGAATGGATGGAACAAATCGAATGGTTCAAGGCGATAACAAAGGCCAGAAAATCTCGTTTCGTTATCAAAATGAAAGTAGGTCATCCTATATGTCGAAATATAGGTTTTTAATATTTTTAAACTCAATGAAACTAATTTCAAACTTTAATTCTATTATATATAGAAATTAGCTTTTAAAGTCAAATTATTTTAATTAAATTCTTTTAATTGATTTCTATGCGTTTCGAGCTCGCACGATCATACGACAAGTCTGATCGCTATGAAACTTGAAATTCTATAATGATTCACAATTACTGATCCGATGAAACTAGTTTCGTCGAAATGCAAGACAATGCCCAAACAGACTAATTTTACACGTTAATTAAAACAATCTATTTCAAAAATCAATTTAATCACTCCTAAATTCTAAATTAAAAGGTTTTTTATCATCAATCTTGATTAAACAGGAATTAATAATCTTTTAAAATATAATTTTCCATGTTATATACAAGATTTAAATATTAAATTAATTTCAATATTAAATTACAATAGTTATAAAACCCGGTTCATTATATTTTAATTTCAATCAAATTCTATTATCTTGACTTAAATTCTTATTAATAATTCAACAATTCCTTATGTAATTTATTTATTAACATAAGTTTCCATTTTATTTCACTCAAACTCTATAGTTAACATTTTTTCTTATATTAATTGCAATATTTAATTACATTAAGTTTCATTGATTTCCAAATTAATTTCAAATGGATGAACTAAATGAATGAGAATAGAACAATCGTTACAACTTAGTAATTTAACACATTTCAAAATTTATTGTTTACAAACGAAAGTTACTAAATCTACGTACGAACTAATTGATTACCTATTACGTGCCAAAAAAAATCAAATTAAATAACTACGATTTCTCTTTTTAATACAACATTTAATTTCATTCCTTATTAACTTTTATTATTACCATTAATTGATATTATACAAATAATTATCAATTAAATC
Organism: Allium cepa; assembly: GCA_030765085.1. Lineage (NCBI taxonomy): Eukaryota > Viridiplantae > Streptophyta > Magnoliopsida > Asparagales > Amaryllidaceae > Allium > Allium cepa. Next base: position 9,475,173 of record CM060930.1, on the reverse strand, counting down.
CAATCAACATTATTAAAATATATAATAATAAATTTTTTCATTAATAAATCATAAATTTTAATTTCTAACAATATTAAAATCCAAAATCTTATTTAGTTTAATATTTTTAGTTGTCAAAAATATGGGTCGTTACAATGGTTTTTCAAAATTTGAAAAGAACTGTCTACTCGTCATAGCTCTTCACGATCGGACACATCTGATGTACATTCCACAAATGGGAGTTCAAACAATTTTTTTCTAGTTATTAACTTATTTTCTTTCCTCGTCTTACTCTCTTGAAAACTCCATTAAAAATATATTATATTCTCTTAAAAATCATAAAGAATCAATTCAAACTTCTACTTTCTTTCTATTTATGAATCATGTCTCTCAAATCAAAGATTATAATGGTGTTCAAGAGGCTATAGAATCCACTGTATCCAAAGTCAAAGAAATTGTCTTTACATAAACCATCGACTCTATTTGTATTTTCTTGGGCGTGCTTGTAACCCATTAAAATCAAGTGAGTGTGCTTGATGGCTTGGAAATTTAAGTGGGTATGTTTATAGCCCTTCCAAATCAAGTGGGTGTACCTTGAGCCAGAAATTCAAAAGGGCGTGTCTCGTAGTCTCGAAATAGAGATTATCATTAGATTTGCCTTTTGTCCATTTAAAGATTGGCATTTGAAAAGAAATATGTACAAGCAATTGTACGGGGCAGGATGTAGGAGAAATCCAAACTAGTCTAAAATCCCTGTGTTACCTCTCTACTCTCTACTTTACTTATTTCTTTTTAGTTTTATTTATGATTGCATCTGTGATAGATTGTTTATATATTTCTATGTTGAAATCTGTGATTTAATATCAAAAACTTGAAAGTAATTTCAAAAGATTTACAAAAGTTTGAATACACAATTTACCCTCCCTGTAACATCCCGCCTTTTCGCACACTTTAAACCGACACACGTGCCAGTTCAAACCATACGGAAGGGCGGATTGTTATGGGGTAAATAAGAAAAATAGAGAAGAAATAAAAACAAAACAGAATCTCACAGCGGAAGGATAAAATATAATAATCAATATACAGTTCATGATAACTGTTTACAAAATAGTTATTTTACTTATACAATGAATATCAGAGTTACACATACCAATACAAACAATGCAGCGGAAATTTAGAGTGTGGTGCAATACTATAAATAATATAATACAGATTCTTCGTCTTCGTCCTCCAAAGCTAAATTCTTCGATCCTGAAACGCTCGGACTGACCCGAGCGAATTTGAAAAGACAAAAACACTCGAGTCAGAACTAAAAGATCTTATGTGAGTTAAATTAACAGAAATAAATATGAGTACAGTAACTCAAGAGATGTTCGGGATTTACATCTCCTAAGGATCCGTTAAACTATTTACTATGTAGTATATTGCGCTATTATAATAGTGTCTATTCATAAAATAAACTTACTTTTAAATAGCGTTAAGGCTTTACATTTTCCACCTTAACACGTAAAATGCCAATAGTCTATACAGTACCGTAATACCTCCTGATCGGGATGCTACCAGAGGATACTCCATAGGTACGACACAAATAGAAACTCGTAGTAAAGGCTCGGTATGGTAGGTGACACGGCACAACTAGGCAATGCCAGGGTAGATATACCAATTGCTATCCAGGCTGGTGGAAACGCGTAGCCGCAGTTAGCGCCCACCTCGGACTAACTCCCCAAAATCAAAATATAGAAGTGGCCACTGAATCAATCCAAGTCAAAGTATAATATCGAAGAGGAGGGTCCGATCAGAGGAATGACCTCATTGGCCTGAGAATCGCTCCTGTTTTAGCCACCTTATGCCAACTCACGGGAGTCGGGTCCACGTATTTACCTTACAGGAAACGTCGCCACCACCTACTTCATTCTGGAATCTCCACCGCATACACGGTTAGTCAAAGTGGTTTTCGGTATCGACAGAGAGTATGTCCATATCCGATCACGGTCTCTTTGCCAACCCATCGTTATTATAACACCGCGGTCATTTAAAAATAGGTTATACTTTAAAACCAGAATAAACATTTCCATTTTAAAATTATGAATACGATATCATTTTAAAACCCAAAACAATATGATATCCTTTATCCCAAATATAAACCTTTTCAAAAATCCAAATGCTTTAAAATTTATAACGTCTGAAAGCCAAATATCCTTTCAAAGCATAATATTTCGAAATTCATAATTTAAAACCATAACTTTTAAAACTTGAATGGTTTGGATATTCAACGGTATATGAATTAAAAGGTTTAAATTAAATGTTACTTTGTAAAGAAAATAGTTCTCATGGCTTTACAAATACATTTCTTTATTAAAGTCTAACCCAAAATTTGTATTATCTCTCTCAAGTTCCAAAACCACTTCAATTTATATATATATACGTATATCCATTTGGAGTATAATTAGTCTAGAATATTCACATAAAATCCATAAATAAATAAAAACTCCAATTTCTAGTAATAAAATATATATTTTTTTCAATTCAAATTATACTAGAATATTCATTTCAATTTATCTTGGGAAAAATCCAATTATAAATATCATATCTTAAAATTTCCAAACTTAACATTTAAACATATGATATAAATTATCAAACTCCATTTTCTTAATTTTTTTTCCATTTTTAATAAAGAGATTTATACACCTTTTAATTTCAAAATTTTCAACTTCATATGTATATATATGGAAGAATAATATTTATACAATATAAAATTTAAGATTATTATAAACCGTATTCCATCCAAACCATAGAAATCACATTAAAATAGTTATATATAGACCGCGGTGCCTGTATATAATTTTCTATCCTATGGTCAAGTGATACGGATATTTATCATTTCAATCCGCAATTTAAAAGATATAAAATTTTGCGGTTGTATATCATTTCAAACCACAATCCCGAATGAAAGGAAATATGCATGATAATTTGCAATTTTATGAAATACAATAAAACATCCATCAACATCACCCATCATCCAATCACAATCATCAAGCAATATCAATCAATAACAATTTATATTTGATAATATATAACAGATAATAACTGGCAATTTTATTCAGATTAAATTTAACAACTATTAATCTAACAGTTTATATTCAGTAATAATCTATATAACTGTTAACTAGCAGTTTATAGGCAAACAAATAAATTCTAACTATCAATTAATACTCAATAAATAAATTAAATTAACAGTTAAATTTAATAAATGCAATTCAACAAATATGAGTGAAATAAACATGCCAAATACTCATAAATAAATTTCTATTCATTTCTAAATTTAATTTAACAAACATAAAAGCTTCTAGTAGTTGTGAGTGGGTTAAAACACTCACCTTTTGAATTTAAATTGAATTCAAATCCAATTTAAACCCAAAATTTTGACGGTCTCAGAATTTGTTCAAACCAGCGTCAACAGATCCAGAATTTAATTTCGATCCTAACAAGAAAAGTTTCGCGTGAATCCGAGGTCGTAAGAAAAAGTTATGTCTATAGATCGATTCGAAATCAAAATTAATTAAAAACAATTTAAACAAAACTCACTCACATACTCCCGCCACGTCACCTCCCCACTTTCTTCCTCACCGTTTCAATTGCTACAGGAGCACGCACCCGAGATCTACCCACGCACGCAAGCACAAGAAAAAAAACAAACCCTAGCACGCACCACGAGCCGCCGCACCTCCTACGAGCCCTCCAGCCGCTGCGCCGAGCTCCACTCCTCCCCCTTGACCACTCGCGTTCGCCCCACGTGGCCACCATCGGCCATAAACCCAGCAGCCGCCGCCCCCTATGCTAAACCCTAATCGAATTTTACAGCCCCATCCGACCGTCAACTCGTGAAACCAACCACACCGATGAACTCCGCTAAGGCCTCTCTACCAAACCCAGAAAAGGTTTGACGATCCGACGAAATTTGCGACGACGATGATGAACGGTCATGGACTGTTTGAATTAATTCTGGTCAAACGAATGTTCAAAACAGAAAACGAATTGCACGAGTAGATTACGTGCCTCGAGAACATTAACATATATTTTTGTGGAATTTTTCTGAAGTGTTTGCATTTTCACTGAAATTTGGATTGGGGTAGATCTAGGTTGCATTCATTTGAGGAGGAGAAGGAGATGAAGAAATGAACGTACAGCAAAAGAGAAAATAAAATGGGGCTAGGGTTTATAACCATGCTTATATAGGTAGACTAGAGATAGAGTAGATGGACCGGATAAGTGAACGTACGGAACAAACTATGGCCCAAAAAGCCCGCTATGCCTCCGGAACCGAATTTATTAAATCTATATATCCAAATAGGTATTTTAAGATATTCTGAACGCGATGGAAAAAGTTTTACGTCCAAATTTGATCGTATGAAGAAGTTATGCTGAAAACAAAATTTCCAAATTGATTTCAAATTGATTTTATTAAAATTGATTTCAAGGCGTTTCACGCCCGTACGATCAAACGACAAGTCCGATCGATACGAAACTTGAAACCCTATAATAATTCACCGATACGGATCCGATGAAACTGGTTTCGTCGAAATCCGAGTCCGTGGCCAAAATGGCTATTTTTAATATTCATTAAATAAATTAAATAAATTATAAAAATCCAATTTTTACATCTAAATTCAAAAATTGACCAAATTTTCTCCCTTTAAATTTTCTTAACTATTTACTCCAATCCTAAACAATTTAAGTGTCAATAGTTGTTCTATTCATCAATTCAAATGTAAATTCTTAACTTCAATATTAATTCCAATTTTAATAAATTCAACATTATAAGTTTGATTAAATTTATTAAATTCACTTTCTGTCAATTATTCAAGGTTATTGATGTCAATTTAATGCAACTAACATTGGCTCAATATCTATACATTAAAAATCTCAATTCTAAACTTAGATCTCAACTTATGAAATAGTTAAATAATAAATTCCATCTAAATCTACATCTTCCTACTATCTAAATATTTAGAAAAATTACTTACCACTTTTTATTGTAAATTTCTAAACTAGTAGATTTGTGTCATTTCTAGCCCTCTGGATATTTTAAATTAACAAAAAGCAAATTTACATATAATTTCCATCGTCAATTATTTTAGTGAATAAATCTTCAAAGGTTACTTCAATTAATCCCATAATTTGCAATAAATTCTAATAAATTTGACTCTATTTGATTACAACTCACAAATAAATCAATTATTCCCCAACTACAAAGTTACCATTTCTTATATATATATATTACTACAGTAATACTTCCAAATGTTCATCCTTTGTTTGCATAAATTACTGTATTCAATTGAATTGTAATATTGTTAACTTACACATAAATAAAACTTAATAACTAATAGAATAAATAACTTACAAAATTTGTTGTCATAAATATATTTTATAAGTCTACACTTAATTATTATCTTACAATACGTTTTTACGTTACTATAAAATTTATACACTCTTCCGTTACCATATTAATAATTACTAAAGTAACGTTCATTCTTAATAACAACGTTATACTATTCAACATATAAAAGGACTCCATTCCCCAAATACATTCATTTATATTTATTCCCTTAAAGTTCTCCTTTATTGACTAGACACATAAATTTAGATTCATTTACATCGAATGCCCTTCTTAGCTATATACTCAATACATGTTAAATCTACATAATTTTTACCCTTTTATTCATATTCACTTATACCATCAATAACAAAATGTTGCCCTAAATTTAGATTCAATTATATACATTAGATAAATGGGTAACTTTTGTAATTATCCCATATATGAAAATATTTTTATACATACATTTCCACTTACTTACTATGCATTCATTTATTAAATTACTAATCGCCTTAGTCAACTTATCCCCTATTTACTACCAAATTTCAAATTTAATTATAGTTTATCAATACATAAAATTTACATAGGCAAAACAAATTTTATTACTATCTTAAGTCCATTTATTATTGACAACATTCATTAAATCTCCTTATCAACACTTATTGCATTGATTTATTCAGCGGTCACCTTTTATTTAGTTACTATCCATTTTACAATCCAATGTAAGTCTTCCACTATTTATTTTATATTAAATGAATTCCATTCTACTTAATCTTTTTATTGATATTCACTAATTCAACCCTTATATCAGTTTCTTATATTTAACTTTAAATCAAATTGTGACAATCTACATTATCCAAATCTATTGTCATAAAATTTATTGTTACACTAAATTACAACTACTATACCAATTTCTACATTTATTCTAAATTAGATTAGAAATTATATTAATTCAATTTATTTAATATTATTAATTTAACGGGTCGTTACAATCTCCCCCACTCAAAACTTTTCGTCCCCGAAAAGGAAAAAGAAGGGAGAAGGAAGAATAAACAGTACATCTTATTTCAAATATTAACTTATAAACAATAATTTACTGGATTAATTTCCTTTAATGAAATATACCCATTTATAATCATTTCAACCTTTTATACTTAAATCATTAAAGTTTGGAAAATATTCAACAAAATTCTAAGTCCAAAATTTACGAAATTTTTTGGCAGAGTCTCCTTTGTATGGTGAGGCTCGGGAAAAAATATAATATCAAAATATACAAATATATTACATATATTATCAAAGTATTATATCCCAACACGGGAAAAATAGCGCTTTAAACGTAATCCTAAAACGTACCTATTTGTCGGGCAATATACGCTTATTATTTTGGAACCAAAAGCAGTAGCAGTTGCTTCCATCACCTGTATTCACTTATATAATCTAAAAGGTTAAATATTTATTTTAAAGTGAACTATTCAAGTGGATTCAATCATTAATCAACCAAACAATTCAACAACCATCAACCTTACAAACAACATACATACACAAACAAAGCAACCATTTAATCCATCAAACAAATAGTTGTTTAGGTTCAAACTTGAAATTTGTATGAAATGAAATTAACTATCAAGTGCATCCTTTACTCAACAGTCTTAGATGGAACAAAGATAGATATTTATTCATTTAACCACTTCAAATTTCTTACCCAACAACATAAATCAAACAACACAATTCAAACCAACACCCAAATTTATTTATTTTACATTTATCTCATGCTTCCATGGTTTGATTTTCTTTCTTTCATTTATGGAGTGATTTCTTTATTTCTTACAAATTTTCATTTTCCATTTATCACAAAATTCATTATATTTGTATTCCAATTTATTTACTAAAGTTTCTGTCATCTATTTATACTACTTACCTTAACTTATAGTAAAATTTCCAATTTAACTTAAGTCTATATAATTAATTCTCATTAATAATAGCAAATTAATAGAATACCTTTATTACCTTACTCTTCACTTGTAAGATTTCCCCTTACATTTTCCTACTAACATTGCAACTTTTTATTATATGGTAAGTTATGTATGTTTTAAGAATGTAAGTGAAAATTTACAAGTTTCTTCTCCATTCCTTTAATTAATATATATTTGTTTTATAAATTACAATTTCAACTTACCTTTAATCTCATTCATTTATTTAATGTTGAAGTTTCCATTATATTTAATTACAGTAACCCTCTACTTACACTTAATTTATTAACCTTATAACTTGCATTCCTATAAGTGAAAGATTTTACTCATTCATTAACTATGGATTGCAGTCATTTATATTTTTCCTACTTTCCATTATATTAGAATAGGGGAAATTAAGGCGTACTTAAGTTAATAACCCTGCAATCAAACTTTATAAATTAAGGAATTTCATTTTTACTTTCTTAAGGTTAAAATCACCTATTAATAATACAACCTTTAATTTTAGTAAAATTCCAATCATCACTTAAGTTAATACCATTAAATTCTTATTTATAATAGTAATTTATTGAATACTTCATTTTTTTCCAAAATTCTACTTGCATAATATTCTATTCCACTCTTAATTTACATTTCAACTTTTATACTTGGTAAGTTATTTATGTTAAAGAAAAAGCAAAAGAACTTATGCAAGTTTAATCTCAACTCTTTTAATTCATTGATTACTTCTTTTATTTCACTAACCTAAATTTTTACAACTAATTAATGGAAATTCAAGAATTAATACCGGGTCAAATTCCAAAATTTCTTTAAAATAATAGATAATTAATTTCTTACAACTTTTATATCTCTAATTACCTTTAAACAATTAAAATTTTAAATAATTTCAAAACAAATCTGCAGTTGAATTTACTACAGTGGCCTTTCCCTTCGAAACTCGAAAATGAAAGTCGATGATGCGGCCGTCATCACCGAAATTATTTTCCAGCGACAGAGGGGAAAGTACAAAATTTATTTTTTCCAAAATCCTCTTTTAAAACAATTCTTCCGAATTATACTAAATATTTATATAAGAAATTACCTATAAACCAAATCATTATATTTCACAAATCCTTTGAAAGAAGATTTTCAAAAATCCCGGACTTAAGTTCTAAAATCTCCAATTTGATTTATTATAATTTCAACTTAGCTTCAATTTATTACAAATATTTTTATATTACCTAACACCCAATCTATAGCAACCAGATATATATATATCTTTATAAAAATATTTTTATATATAGAAAATATAATAGGCAAAATTATTTCATTCACCCATGTTAAAACAAATATTATGTCGGTCTGTCCTATTAAGTGTTTAGAAATCCCTATTGATGTCATAGCGTCCCATGCATCAACCAGAATTTATAAATACAAAGCGGAACAGATTAACACAATCTTAAAATCTTTATTAACACTAACAAATGCGCTCTCTCATATATATACACTCAGCGACTCCCATAGGGTATTACTACCCTATTAACAAAGAGTCGAACCCCACAAAGCCAAGGTTTATCGCTAAACCAAAGCTCTGATACCAACTGTAACATCCCGCCTTTTCGCACACTTTAAACCGACACACGTGCCAGTTCAAACCATACGGAAGGGCGGATTGTTATGGGGTAAATAAGAAAAACAGAGAAGAAATAAAAACAAAACAGAATCTCACAGCGGAAGGATAAAATATAATAATCAATATACAGTTCATGATAACTGTTTACAAAATAGTTATTTTACTTATACAATGAATATCAGAGTTACACATACCAATACAAACAATGCATCGGAAATTTAGAGTGTGGTGCAATACTATAAATAATATAATACGGATTCTTCGTCTTCGTCCTCCAAAGCTAAAATGTTCGATCCTGAAACGCTCGGACTGACCCGAGCGAATTTGAAAAGACAAAAACACTCGAGTTAGAACTAAAAGATCTTATGTGAGTTAAATTAACAGAAATAAATATGAGTACAGTAACTCAAGAGATGTTCGGGATTTACATCTCCTAAGGATCCGTTAAACTATTTACTATGTAGTATTTGCGCTATTATAATAATGTCTATTCATAAAATAAACTTACTTTTAAATAGCGTTAAGGCTTTACATTTTCCACCTTAACACGTAAAATGCCAATAGTCTATACAGTACCGTAATACCTCCTGATCGGGAGGCTACCAGAGGATACTCCATAGGTACGACACAAATAGAAACTCGTAGTAAATGCTCGGTATGGTAGGTGACACGGCACAACTAGGCAATGCCAGGGTAGATATACCAATTGCTATCCAGGCTGGTGGAAACGCGTAGCCGCAGTTACCGCCCACCTCGGACTAACTCCCCAAAATCAAAATATAGAAGTGGCCACTGAATCAATCCAAGTCAAAGTATAATATCGAAGAGGAGGGTCCGATCAGAGGAATGACCTCATTGGCCTGAGAATCGCTCCTGTTTTAGCCACCTTATGCCAACTCACGGGAGTCGGGTCCACGTATTTACCTTACAGGAAACGTCGCCACCACCTACTTCATTCTAGAATCTCCACCGCGTACACGGTTAGTCAAAGTGGTTTTCGGTATCGACAGAGAGTATGTCCATATCCGATCCCGGTCTCTTTGCCAACCCATCGTTATTATAACACCGCGGTCATTTAAAAATAGGTTATACTTTAAAACCAGAATAAACATTTCCATTTTAAAATTATGAATACGATATCATTTTAAAACCCAAAACAATATGATATCCTTTATCCCAAATATAAACCTTTTCAAAAATCCAAATGCTTTAAAATTTATAACGTCTGAAAGCCAAATATCCTTTCAAAGCATAATATTTCGAAATTCATAATTTAAAACCATAACTTTTAAAACTTGAATGGTTTGGATATTCAACGGTATATGAATTAAAAGGTTTAACTTAAATGTTACTTTGTAAAGAAAATAGTTCTCATGGCTTTACAAATACATTTCTTTATTAAAGTCTAACCCAAAATTTGTATTATCTCTCTCAAGTTCCAAAACCACTTCAATTTATATATATATACGTATATCCATTTGGAGTATTAATATTTCAAACTAAAGTTGGATTTTATTCTTTCAACAAATCGAATGTTCTATTAATTAGTCTTGAATATTCACATAAAATCCATAAATAAATAAAAACTCCAATTTCTAGTAATAAAATATATATTTTTTTCAATTCAAATTATACTAGAATATTCATTTCAATTTATCTTGGGAAAAATCCAATTATAAATATCATATCTTAAAATTTCCAAACTTAACATTTAAACATATGATATAAATTATCAAACTCCATTTTCTTAATTTTTTTCCCATTTTTAATAAAGAGATTTATACACCTTTTAATTTCAAAATTTTCAACTTCATATGTATATATATGGAAGAATAATATTTATACAATATAAAATTTAAGATTATTATAAACCGTATTCCATCCAAACCATAGAAATCACATTAAAATAGTTATATATAGACCGCGGTGCCTGTATATAATTTTCTATCCTATGGTCAAGTGATACGGATATTTATCATTTCAATCCGCAATTTAAAAGATATAAAATTTTGCGGTTGTATATCATTTCAAACCACAATCCCGAATGAAAGGAAATATGCATGATAATTTGCAATTTTATGAAATACAATAAAACATCCATCAACATCACCCATCATCCAATCACAATCATCAAGCAATATCAATCAATAACAATTTATGTTTGATAATATATAACAGGTAATAACTGGCAATTTTATTCAGATTAAATTTAACAACTATTAATCTAACAGTTTATATTCAGTAATAATCTATATAACTGTTAACTAGCAGTTTATAGGCAAACAAATAAATTCTAACTATCAATTAATACGCAATAAATGAATTAAATTAACAGTTAAATTTAATAAATGCAATTCAACAAATATGAGTGAAATAAACATGCCAAATACTCATAAATAAATTTCTATTCATTTCTAAATTTAATTTAACAAACATAAAAGCTTCTAGTAGTTGTGAGTGGATTAAAACACTCACCTTTTGAATTTAAATTGAATTCAAATCCAATTTAAACCCAAAATTTTGACGGTCTCAGAATTTGTTCAAACTAGCGTCAACAGACCCGGAATTTAATTTCGATCCTAACAAAAAAAAATTCGCGTGAATCCGAGGTCGTAAGAAAAAGTTATGTCTATAGATCGATTCGAAATCAAAATTAATTAAAAACAATTTAAACAAAACTCACTCACATACTCCCGCCACGTCACCTCCCCACTTTCTTCCTCACCGTTTCAATTGCTACAGGAGCACGCACCCGAGATCTACCCACGCACGCAAGCACAAGAAAAAAACAAACCCTAGCACGCACCACGAGCCGCCGCACCTCCTACGAGCCCTCCAGCCGCTGCGCCGAGCTCCACTCCTCCCCCTTGACCACTCGCGTTCGCCCTACGTGGCCACCATCGGCCATAAACCCAGCAGCCGCCGCCCCTATGCTAAACCCTAATCGAATTTTACAGCCCCATCCGACCGTCAACTCGTGAAACCAACCACACCGATGAACTCCGCTAAGGCCTCTCTACCAAACCCAGAAAAGGTTTAACGATCCGACGAAGTTTGCGACGACGATGATGAATGGTCATGGACTGTTTGAATTAATTCTGGTCAAACAAATGTTCAAAACAGAAAACGAATTGCACCAGTAGATTACGTGCCTCGAGAACATTAACATATATTTTTGTGGAATTTTTCTGAAGTGTTTGCATTTTCACTGAAATTTGGATTGGGGTAGATCTAGGTTGCATTCATTTGAGGAGGAGAAGGAGATGAAGAAATGAACGTACAGCAAAAGGGAAAATAAAATGGGGCTAGGGTTTATAACCGTGCTTATATAGGTAGACTAGAGATAGAGTAGATGGACCGGATAAGTGAATGTACGGAACAAACTATGGCCCAAAAAGCCCGCTATGCCTCCGGAACCGAATTTATTAAATCTATATATCCAAATAGGTATTTTAAGATATTCTGAACGCGATGGAAAAAGTTTCACGTCCAAATTTGATCGTATGAAGAAGTTATGCTGAAAACAAAATTTCCAAATTGATTTCAAATTGATTTTATTAAAATTGATTTCAAGGCGTTTCACGCCCGTACGATCAAACGACAAGTCCGATCGATACGAAACTTGAAACCCTATAATAATTCACCGATACGGATCCGATGAAACTGGTATCGTCGAAATCCGAGTCCTTGGCCAAAATGGCTATTTTTAATATTCATTAAATAAATTAAATAAATTATAAAAACCCAATTTTTACATCTAAATTCAAAAATTTGACCAAATTTTCTCCCTTTAAATTTTCTTAACTATTTACTCCAATCCTAAACAATTTAAGTGTCAATAGTTGTTCTATTCATCAATTCAAATGTAAATTCTTAACTTCAATATTAATTCCAATTTTAATAAATTCAACATTATAAGTTTGATTAAATTTATTAAATTCACTTTCTTTCTATTATTCAAGGTTATTGATGTTAATTTAATGAAACTAACATTGGCTCAATATCTATACATTAAAAATCTCAATTCTAAACTTAGATCTCAACTTATGAAATAGTTAAATAATAAATTCCATCTAAATCTACATCTTCCTACTATCTAAATATTTAGAAAAATTACTTACCACTTTTTATTGTAAATTTCTAAACTAGTAGATTTGTGTCATTTCTAGCCCTCTGGATATTTTAAATTAACTAAAAGCAAATTTACATATAATTTCCATCGTCAATTATTTTAGTGAATAAATCTTCAAAGGTTACTGCAATTAATCCCATAAATTGCAATAAATTCTAATAAATTTGACTCTATTTGATTACAACTCACAAATAAATCAATTATTCCCCAACTACAAAGCTACCGTTTCTTATATATATATATTACTACAGTAATACTTCCAAATGTTCATCCTTTGTTTGCATAAATTACTGTATTCAATTGAATTGTAATATTGTTAACTTACACATAAATAAAACTTAACAACTAATAGAATAAATAACTTACAAAATTTGTTGTCATAAATATATTTTATAAGTCTACACTTAATTATTATCTTACAATACGTTTTTACGTTACTATAAAATTTATACACTCTTCCGTTACCATATTAATAATTACTAAAGTAACGTTCATTCTTAATGACAACGTTATACTATTCAACATATAAAAGGACTCCATTCCCCAAATACATTAATTTATATTTATTCCCTTAAAGTTCTCCTTTATTGACTAGACACATAAATTTAGATTCATTTACATCGAATGCCCTTCTTAGCTATATACTCAATACATGTTAAATCTACATAATTTTTACCCTTTTATTCAAATTCACTTATACCATCAATAACAAAATGTTTCCCTAAATTTAGATTCAATTATATACATTAGATAAATGGGTAACTTTTGTAATTATCCCATATATGAAAATATTTTTATACATACATTTCCACTTACTTACTATGCATTCATTTATTAAATTACTAATTGCCTTAGTCAACTTATCCCCTATTTACTACCAAATTTCAAATTTAATTATAGCTTATCAATACATAAAATTTACATAGGCAAAACAAATTTTATTACTATCTTAAGTCCATTTATTATTGACAACATTCATTAAATCTCCTTATCAACACTTATTGCATTGATTTATTCAACGGTCACCTTTTATTTAGTTACTATCCATTTTACAATCCAATGTAAGTCTTCCACTATTTATTTTATATTAAATGAATTCCATTCTACTTAATCTTTTTATTGATATTCACTAATTCAACCCTCATATCAGTTTCTTATATTTAACTTTAAATCAAATTGTGACAATCTACATTATCCAAATCTATTGTCATAAAATTTATTGTTACACTAAATTACAACTACTATACCAATTTCTACATTTATTCTAAATTAGATTAGAAATTATATTAATTCAATTTATTTAATATTATTAATTTAACGGGTCGTTACACTCCCCATCCTCCCTCTATTGTTTAATTGGCCTTAAGATCCATAATTCCACAATCCACATCAAATACACGTGTTCATGTTTTTGATATTTCATATGCGAATTCAACGAAGTTTGTGGAAATGTTCCGGTATTATCAGACTTTCGATTCCATTCATCTATATGTATCAATTCGAAGGGTTCATCAACTCTTATGCTGTTCCCATTGAATGGGTGCTTTGCCCCTAAATTTTTGAGATATATTTCACTAGTACCATATGATTCATGATCATATAATCAAATAATTATTTCTCCAAACTATGGCTTAGTCCATAATCCCAAAATAATTAAAAATAATTTCATATACTTCTGTATTTCCAATGCACCACTTTTGTTATAAAAATAAATACTACTATTGTAGTTTTATTTTATAACAAATATTCATATTGAAATAAAACCATGTCTATTTATTTTTCAATCAACACTGAAAAACAATTATTATTTTCTAATGCCCTATCGTTCGGCTCATATTACCCAAGAATATTACAAGTAATATTGTCAAGTAATATGGAGAATAAGGATGGTTAGGAGCGACCATCCGTAATATTGCTTTGAATGAATATTGATGCATCGAATTATACGACTATATTTTTTTCTTTTCCTTTCGGGAAGGGATTCAATGTATACAATCCAGGCCCAAAGCAATAATACAGTGGCTTAATCTATTTCAGAACAATATACCATATATTATACAACATAAAATCAAATGTTGCAACTCAAATATAATACATCAAATACTTCACAAAAGTCTAGGTCCAAAAAAAGGGAGAAACTAGACTTACGTATACAACCATATACATATATGGACTGTGATAGGTTAAACGAATATACATAACCACACATATCAATACAACAACAAAATATATTACAAGTATACATAAGACTAGCATCTCAAAATGGAACTCTATTATATAGATAATACTGCCTGTATCTACTTTGCTAGTCCACATCGAAAGTCACTGAATTCCTGCACCTATCAAGTCTCAGTCCGACTTGAGTATTATAAAAATAATAAATGGGATAGGCTATCTCTAAATATCCAAAAGGTAAGATCATAATAATAATCAACATGCATAACATCAAATGTATAAAAGTCCAAATATAGTATTACACTAAACATCAAAAGGTCTCACCACGAATCATCCACTAACAAATTTGCATAAAAAACAAGGCATAATAAGAACTATATAATATATGCTATATGCAAATAAAAGACAACAACACCAAATCACTATGTCACTAAATCCTTTCATTCCTGTAACAACCCTGTATTTTGTAATTATTTTATTGTATATTTTAATTATTTTTAATGTAAGATTTTGATTTAAAAACTTATTTTACTTATTTGAAACGATTAAATTTATTATTTAAATATAATCTTGATTTTTATGAGTTATAATTCCAAACTTGTGTAAGTTGAATATTTGCCTGAAATGCTGATTTTGGTCAAAATAGTCAAACTGTGACTTTCAACTTAAAATTTTAAAAGTTTAAAAATTTAATTTTTTTCGTTTATTTAAAGACTTTGGCTTTTGTTTTCTTAAAAATCTAATTTTGGAAATTTTCTTGAAATGATTTCTGATCATTTGTCCAAATAAAAATAAACAATGTTTGAAAATTTGCTTTGGATAAAAAGTGTAACTTTAATAGAAATTCTAAATTTTATAATTCTAAAGGCAAAATTTTCATCTTGAACTATATACAATTGTGTAACATTTGTTTCACTTTTGTTTTGGTCAGATTTGTTGTATACTTTTTTTATAAAAAAAAAAGTTAGTAATAATTAGTGTGAAACGAGAAATAAACTTTACATTTCTTTTACATATGTTTACATCTGTTTCTTAACTTTATATTTAACAATCAATTAGATGAAGCTAAATCAAATGTTATTAATTATGGTATAATAGCTATTAAATTTTGGTTTAAAGTGATGGTTTATTTTTCCTAATAGAAACGTTAGTATTTTAAATTTATTTAATAAGAGAAACAAAATAATATGTACGTTACTTTGGGCATATATTTAATTGTTGCTCTTGCCTTTTCGTTATCTATTTGATTTTTTTCTTGCGTTAACAATGCAAAGTTTTCAGCCGTATATTCTCTTTTGAGAATCCAAAATCTTGCTCAAATCTTGCCTTAAATCATTTCCGTGTGTGAATTATTTCTTTCCCACTTGCCTCCCATACGTTGCCACCTATTGGATAGAATTAAATTGCCTCTACCGTTCAAGCATTTTACTCTTGCCTGCCCTCTACATAAATTAGTGAGCAAATGTCAATATATATTTCACGTTCAAAAGTTCCATACCACAAATTATTCATTTTGCTTCCATCAAAATTTGCGTGAGCATCTCCTGAAGGTATGAACCGGCGCATGCTTTTCCTTTCATTTTTTTTCTCTTTTTTCTTTCTTTCTTCTTTTCACTCTTATTTTATTTCATTTGTTCTCCTTTCATTATTTTGCTTTATCCTATTGCCTGCCACCGTGCTTGGCCATTCACCATATTTTTCCGACCCTACCCATGCCAGACTACCGAGCCTTTTTTGAGAAAAAAAAGGAATGAAAAAAATTCCATTTTTGTCACCTTTGTATTTTGTTTTTGAAGTAATATTGCCACCGAGCATTGTTTTGAAAAAAAAGGGGAAATGAAAAAAAAAGTTGCTTTTGTCACTTTGTATTTTTGAAGTTATAATCTATTTTTCCACTGGCCCTTGTTCTGGAAAAAAGAAATGAGAAAAAAAAAAAATTGTCACCTCTGTAATTTGGCATTCTAGTCTATATTCCCTCTGCCCTTTTGTTTGAAAAAAAAAAAGAAATGAACAAAATTTGTTTTGTCACCTTTGTTTTGAAGTTATAGTCTATTTTAAAAGTGGTCTTGTATTTTTGAAGTCATAGTTTATTTGTTTTTATAAAATTAAATAGAAAAGGAAATTTGAAAGGCCTTAAACTTTCTATCTTTCTATGGGCCTTTATAGTCCACCCTTTTACTTTTAACCTAACCTTTCACCAATTAACCCTAACACCTCCTCATATCATCTCCTACCACTTCACATTTTTGTGCTTGCCATGCCTTTGTGATGCCAAACCAGATCCTTTTCCACCTGAAAACATGTGTGGCCTAGCCCTAAGCATGTATGGCCGAGCATACATGGAGTTGTGGTCAAGCAAAAGTGGTTGAAAAGCTTGGTAATGTCATTTGTTGCTTCTACTTTTCTATTGTTCAACAAATCTTTATATTGTATGCATATGTTTATATGGTCTTTTTTATTTGTTGTATACAAGATCATTATCAAGGCTTTCCATTCATTCAATTAAAATCGTGTTTGTCGTTCTTTTGGAATCGCTCTTGTGTTTGTTGTTTTGGTCTCTAGCTTCGAAAAGGTGAGTCTTTCTCACTCTGAGATATATACTTATGAAAAGTGGATTGATGACAAGTGTTTAGTAATGTAAAATGTTTATGCAAGTTAATGATGATCATATGATATGCTATGCCGTGTTATTACCATGTTATTACCATGTTAAAACTGTTAGTTTTCACCTGACATCTGATACATGACTGTATATTGTGATATTGACATTGTTTATATTATTTCTGTATATGATCACACCGCAAGTTCCCTATTACGATAAAAAATCATTATGGACTGAAATGATAGGCCTGAGTTATTTTATTTATTTATTTAAACTTGGGATTGCGGGTTTGAAATGATAGAACCTGGATTTTTACCTTTTAAACTGCGGACTGAAATGATACATATCCGTATCACTTGACCTAGGTTAGAAAACTATATACAGACCCGTGGTTATTCTATAAAGTGCTTTGAATATTTTAAGTATTTTAAAAATATAAAATTATGAAATTTGATTTAAATAGATTTTGAAAGGTTTTAAAATAAATAAATTATGATTTTTCTATGTGTTAAAAATGTAATTTACGAATGGATTAACTGGATTTTGAAATATAACTTATGTTTGAAATTTGGAATTTTGACTAAAAATGTTATTTAAGTTACATGAATAAAATGGACTTTAATTTTATTTGGAAATGGTAAATATGATAAATTGATTTATATTTGAATTTAAGTCATTTATTAAAGAATTATTGATTTTCTATAAATTTAAGTGGTTGAATAAATGACCGTTGAAAATGAAATTTTAAAATATAACTTGACTTGAAAATGTGAAATTTGAGTTTTAACTAAAGATGTTAAATTAATCATATAAACTGGAAGTTTAGTTAAATTTGTAAAATGGTAATATAAATCTAAAACGTATAGGTTTTAATTTATGAAAGAAACGTATAGGTTTAATTTATGAAAGAAACGTATGGGGTTTAATTTATGAAAGAAACGTATAGGTTTTAATTTATGAAAGAAATGTATAGGGTTTAATTTATGAAAGAAACGTATAGGTTTTAATTTATGAAAGAAACGTATAGGGTTTAATTTATGAAAGAAACGTATAGGGTTTAATTTATGAAAGGAACGTATAGGTTTTAATTTATGAAAGAAACGTATAGGGTTTAATTTATGAAAGGAACGTATAGGTTTTAATTTATGAAAGAAACGTATAGGTTTTAATTTATGAAAGAAACGTATAGGTTTTAATTAATGAAAGAACATATGGTGTTCTAATTAATGATAGGAACATGTAAATTCCTAATTAATGAAAGAAGGTATAAGTTTTAATTAATGAAAGAAACGTATAAGTTTTAATTAATGAAAGAAACGTGTAAAGTCCTAATTGATGAGAGAACATGAAAGTTTTAATTAATGCAAGAACATGTAAAGTTTTAATTAAGAAAGAAACATGTAAAGTTTTAAGTAGTGTGGTATTGATTTAATTAATAAATGTTCATTATTGTAATAGGAATATAAAATTTAAAACGTACATTTGACACGTAGATTTTAATCAATGTAATGGTGTATTTTAAATTGATTAAAATGATAAATGTTACTTATTGTAATAATAATGTAAGTTAATAAGGTGCTTTTAACTTAACATAAGAATTGCGGTTTAAATTGTATATTACAGTAAGAAAGTTTATTTAACTATAAGGCTATGATAAATTGACATGTTAAAATTTTAAGCTTATCAATACTTTGATTATATACAATGTAAAGTGGAAAGTAGTACATTCCAAAAATGCTATGATTCCTTAAGGTAACATTTCCAAAATGCTATGATAATTTAAAGGAATATTTCAAGTTTAATAAATTTAAAGAAATATTCAATGATTTGAAAATTTGGGTTTTATTTGAATGATATAATATTGAATTATTTTTGAAATGGAAATGATACAATTGTGATATTGTTTTGAAATGAGTATGATATTTTGGTCTTGGAAGTATAAATTATTTGAAATAAATATCCATGGGTTATAATAACGATTGGTTGTTAAAGAGACCGGGATCAGATATTGTCTTATAGCCGGCCAATACCGAAAACCACTTTAACAACTGTGTACGCGGTGGAGATTCCAGAATGAAGTAGGATGGTGGCGACGTTCTCGAGGTATATTACGTGGACCCAACTCCCGTGAGTTGGCATATATGACTAAAACATGAGCTATACCGGGCTACACAAAGGGTCGCACCCTTTCATCAAGCATGCTCCATCAGAAACTATTCTATTACTGCTGTGATTCGATTCGGTGGCGCCACTTTTATTCGGGGGTATTGTTCGAGGTGGGCGGAAACTGCTGGCTTGCCGTCACCACCGGTCCGGGAGTGCAAACGGTGTATCCACCCTGGCATTGCCTCGCGTGCCGTGTCATATCCTTATATCGAGCCTACTACGATTTTGGTTTTAAAGATCCGACTGCGTTAAGGTTCGCCATCCCCTTAACGCTATTTTCTATATGATTATACTTTACTGATTAGACACTACCGTATATAGCGTATATTACTACATAGTAAATAGTTTAACGGATCCTTAGAGGATGGGCGGTCCCAAGCATCCTTTAAGTTACTGATGCATTTTGTTACTGTTCACTTGAGTTGATTTACAGTTTATAAGTATTTATGTCCTGACTCGAGGGTTTTGTGTTTTGCTTTACGCTCGGGTCAGATTGAGTGAGTTAGCATTCCAGATTCACCTTCGGCGTTGGAGCTTTCCTTGAAGATCCAGCCTTCTATTTTGTTTCAGTATCCAGTGTTTCAGTGATGTATCTTGTTACTCTTCTTTTGTATCTTATTTAACTCTGATGTATCTCATATTTATATAGTAGCTTCATGAACTACTATCTCTTTTTCTTCCGCTGCATTTTTATATACTCTGTGTCTGTGATCTGTGATTTTATTTACTGTATATTCTGAGATTTGCCAAATTTTTATTTACAACGCGGTATTTTGAGCTATCCAATTCCGGCATGAGTGTCTACCTACACACTTATAATGGATGCGAATGGTTGAAAATATCAGGTCGTTAGAGTTGGTATCAGAGCTTTGGTTAGCTCTAGGCAAAACTCAGCATATGGAGTAGATGTATTTACAGAACCACTTTCATTCGAGTTGAATCTCTCTCTTTTGACTCGATTCCTTTGAATTTTGGAACGTTCCCTGCGGTTCCAAAAATCCATTCTTATTCCCCTCTACTCATCTTCACTTGATTCTGGAGTATCCCATAACTCCACTTCGAATGATCTTTATAGTGAATTGGCGGTCCCGCCAATCTCAAAAATTTTCTTGTAAAAGGAGTGAAACTCCTTTACAACAGCATCGATTCACCAAAAATTTTATATCCTCGGTTTAGATGCTAGTATCTCCTATTATCCCAAACTCTATCTCTTGAGGTCGAATGTAGATTTACCCCAGAAAATCTACTTCGATCTTATACTTTAAGTCACGGTTGACCCGATTAAGGTTGCCCGTGATTTATTTTAGCTTATCCGCCTCCCTACTCTGTATTTAATCATCTTGTCTTTTGTTTCCAACATATTTTCAAACATTTTGAATTGTATTTGTCAATCTATATTTTGTTTATATATTGTGTTGTTTGAGTTGTTGATGTTGAGTTGGGTTTCCGAGCGATTCGTTTGATCAACGCTATCGATAGGATTTCTAAAACACTTTGACAGAACAAACTGACACGATATTATTTTAAAATTTGGTCAATGAAATAAAATTTTGATATATATATTTATGGAACTTAATAAAATGATTCAAATTGATAATTTAAATGATAATACTTGATTTATCATTTATTGTTCTATAAATAAATTTATAAATAATTGTTTATAAATTTATATGGGAACTTAAACGAATTTAGAAAATGAAATTTGAGAATTTAATTTCCGATGGTTCCAAACCTTTTGTTTAAAAGTTTAAAGGGACATAATATTTAAAATATTTTCAAATAGAAATTTGTTTCCAAAGAATTTTAAGTTTAAAATTAGTACTCTTCTCTTTGTCGCTGGAAAATAACTTCGGTGATGACTGCAGCATCATCGACGTTCATTTTCGAGTTTCGAAGTGAAGAGACTGTTCTGTAGTCTTGCTACAGCTTTGTTTTGGAAAATTAAATTGATTTGAATTTTTAAATATGACTTAATTTATAATATATATAGATATATGATTGAAATTTGATTTGACATATTATATATATATTATTACTTATCTCTAAATGGTTTGAAGAAATCGGAAATTTAATTCTTAAATTTTATTTTTAACAATAATTTCAATTAAAAAAAGAAAATCAAAAAAATTTGGATAAATGATTAAACTTGAGATAATTGAATTGGAAAGTTTTATTTGTATGACACAATTCCATTCCAATATAACTTACCTTAATTTCAGAAGTTAACAATATAATTGGGTAATATACAATATAAAAAGATTTTATAAATAAAATTTTGGTGGTTATAATAAATGTTATACACTTAAATTTTAATTATAAAATGATTAACAGAGGTAAATATAATAAAGGGTAATTGAATAACTTACAATAAAATGATGTTAAAAGAACTAAGAATAAAAGAAAGCAGTTATAATAAGTGTAAGTATATTGAACATGAGTGATAAATATATTGAAAGGAATAAATTTAATTTTTATTAGGAATAAAGAAGAATAAAATTTATTAAATACATTGTGAGTGTAATAAATGATTATTTTTCTAACCCATGGTTTTAAAAAAAATTGTTAATTTAAGATGATTGGATAATAAGATAATGAAATTTGAGATAGTTAAGATTTATGTAACTTGTGTAAAAGTTTATTTTCTATTTAAGTTGAAATCTCCATGCTTTCAAATTCATTTTCTTATTTTGTTTTTCAAACTATCTTTTGGTTGTTCTTATCATCCTCATCTTGCTATAGACTGGTATATGCATCATTCTATGATCTTTCTGTTTAGAAATCTTTCTATAATCTTTGATAATCTCCACCTTGTAAAACTTACCTATAACAACAGTTATCAGGTATAACTTCAATCTTCTTATCATCTTATCTTAATCCTATTTCACTCTATCTTTTCTATGCCCTTCCATACCTCATTCCTTTTCGGGGACGAAAAGTTTTGAGTGGAGGAGAGTGTAACAACCCTGTGTTTTGTAATTATTTTATTGTATATTTTAATTATTTTTAATGTAAGATTTTGATTTAAAAACTTATTTTACTTATTTGAAATGATTAAATTTATTATTTAAATATAATCTTGATTTTTATGAGTTGTAATTCCAAACTTGTGTAAGTTGAATATTTGCCTGAAATGCTGATTTTGGTCAAAATAGTCAAACTGTGACTTTCAACTTAAAATTTTAAAAGTTTAAAAATTTAACTTTTTTCATTTATTTAAAGACTTTGGCTTTTGTTTTCTTAAAAATCTAATTTTTGAAATTTTCTTGAAATGATTTCTGATCATTTGTCCAAATAAAAATAAACAATGTCTGAAAATTTGATTTGGATAAAAAGTGTAACTTTAATAGAAATTCTAAATTTTATAATTCTAAAGGCAAAATTTTCATCTTGAACTATATACAATTGTGTAACATTTGTTTCACTTTTGTTTTGGTCAGATTTGTTGTATACTTTTTAAAAAAAAAAGTTAGTAATAGTTAGTGTGAAACGGGAAATAAACTTTACATTTCTTTTACATATGTTTACATCTGTTTCTTAACTTTATATTTAACAATAAATTGGATGAAGCTAAATCAAATGTTATTAATTATGGTATAATAGCTATTAAATTTTGGTTTAAAGTGATGGTTTATTTTTCCTAATAGAAACGTTAGTATTTTAAATTTATTTAATAAGAGAAACAAAATAATTTGTACGTTACTTTGGGCATATATTTAATTGTTGCTCTTGCCTTTTCGTTATCTATTTGATTTTTTTCTTGCGTTAACAATGCAAAGTTTTCAGCCGTATATTCTCTTTTGAGAATCCAAAATCTTGCTCAAATCTTGCCTTAAATCATTTCCGGTTGTGAATTATTTCATTCCCTCTTGCCTCCCATACGTTTCCACCTATTGGATAGAATTAAATTGCCTCTACCGTTCAAGCATTTTACTCTTGCATGCCCTCTACATAAATTAGTGAGCAAATGTTAATATATATTTCACGTTCAAAAGTTCCATACCACAAATTATTCATTTTGCTTCCATCAAAATTTGCGTGAGCATCTCCTGAAGGTATGAACCGGCGCATGCTTTTCCTTTCATTTTTTTCTCTTTTTTCTTTCTTTCTTCTTTTCACTCTTGTTTTATTTCATTTGTTCTCCTTTCATTGTTTTGCTTTATCCTATTGCCTGCCACCGTGCTTGGCCATTCACCATATTTTTCCGACCCTACCTATGCCAGACCACCGAGCCTTGTTTGAGAAAAAAAAAAGGAATGAAAAAATTCCGTTTTTGTCGCCTTTGTATTTTGTTTTTGAAGTAATATTGCCGCCGAGCCTTGTTTTGAAAAAAAAAAGAAAGGGAAATGAAAAAAAAAGTTGCTTTTGTCACTTTGTATTTTTGAAGTTATAATCTATTTTTCCACTGGCCCTTGTTCTGGAAAAAAAAATGAGAAAAAAAAAATTTGTTTTGTCGCCTCTGTAATTTGGCATTCTAGTCTATATTCCCTCTGCCCTTTTGTTTGAAAAAAAAAGAAATGAACAAAATTTGTTTTGTCACCTTTGTTTTGAAGTTATAGTCTATTTTAAAAGTGGTCTTGTATTTTTGAAGTCATAGTTTATTTTGTTTTTATAAAATTAAATAGAAAAGGAAATTTGAAAGGCCTTAAACTTTCTATCTTTCTATGGGCCTTTATAGTCCACCCTTTTACTTTTAACCTAACCTTTCACCAATTAACCCTAACACCTCCTCATATCATCTCCTACCACTTCACATTTTTGTGCTTGCCATGCCTTTGTGATGCCAAACCAGATCCTTTTCCACCTGAAAACATGTGTGGCCTAGCCCTAAGCATGTATGGCCGAGCATACATGGAGTTGTGGTCAAGCAAAAGTGGTTGAAAAGCTTGGTAATGTCATTTGTTGCTTCTACTTTTCTATTGTTCAACAAATCTTTATATTGTATGCATATGTTTATATGGTCTTTTTTATTTGTTGTATACAAGATCATTATCAAGGCTTTCCATTCATTCAATTAAAATCGTGTTTGTCGTTCTTTTGGAATCGCTCTTGTGTTTGTTGTTTTGGTCTCTAGCTTCGAAAAGGTGAGTCTTTCTCACTCTGACATATATACTTATGAAAAGTGGATTGATGACAAGTGTTTAGTAATGTAAAATGTTTGTGCAAGTTAATGATGATCATATGATATGCTATGCCGTGTTATTACCATGTTATTACCATGTTAAAACTGTTAGTTTTCACCCGACATCTGATACATGACTGTATATTGTGATATTGACATTGTTTATATTATTTCTGTATATGATCACACTGCAAGTTCCCTGTTACGATAAGAAATCATTATGGGCTGAAATGATAGGCCTGAGTTATTTTATTTATTTATTTAAACTTGGGATTGCGGGTTTGAAATGATAGAACCCGGATTTTAACTTTTAAACTGCGGACTGAAATGATACATATCCGTATCACTTGACCTAGGTTAGAAAACTATATACAGACCCGTGGTTACTCTATAAAGTGCTTTGAATATTTTAAGTATTTTAAAAATATAAAATTATGAAATTTGATTTAAATAGATTTTGAAAGGTTTTAAAATAAATAAATTATGATTTTTCTATGTGTTAAAAATGTAATTTACGAATGGATTAACTGGATTTTGAAATATAACTTATGTTTGAAATTTGGAATTTTGACTAAAAATGATATTTAAGTTACATGAATAAAATGGACTTTAATTTTATTTGGAAATGGTAAATATGATAAATTGATTTATATTTGAATTTAAGTGATTTATTAAAGAATTATTGATTTTCTATAAATTTAAGTGGTTGAATAAATGACTGTTGAAAATGAAATTTTAAAATATAACTTGACTTGAAAATGTGAAATTTGAGTTTTAACTAAAGATGTTAAATTAATCAAATAAACTGGAAGTTTAGTTAAATTTGTAAAATGGTAATATAAATCTAAAACGTATAGGTTTTAATTTATGAAAGAAACGTATAGGTTTAATTTATGAAAGAAACGTATAGGGTTTAATTTATGAAAGAAACGTATAGGTTTTAATTTATGAAAGAAACGTATACGTTTTAATTTATGAAAGAAATGTATAGGGTTTAATTTATGAAAGAAACGTATAGGTTTTAATTTATGAAAGAAACGTATAGTGTAACGGTTGCGATTTTTCGTTGCCGAAAAACCGAAATGTTATGGGTTTAAGAAAAGAAAAGAGGACAGAAGAAGAGAGAAGACATAGAAAATAGAGAGGAAAGAAGATAGAAAATAGAAAAAATAGAACGGAACAGAACACAACAGAACAATAACAGAATCTCACAATTCGCAGCTGAACAACATATAATAAATAAATGAATAATCTTTAAACAAAGAACTACCAGTTATTACACTTTATACATTACATTTCATTACATCATATCATCAGAGTGTATAACAACAACAAACAGTGCAGCGGAAAAAAGAAATACTATATAACTAGTAATACGCCATGCCATCCAGCTTGCCTCCAGCAACTCCTGAATATCCAGAATATCCTGATAAACCTAACTCTTGACTGCCCGTGTGGAAATTGGTGGGCACCCAGAGTTTAGGAAGGAAAACAATAAACTCCGAGTCAGTCATGTGACTGGTGTGAGAACTCAAAACAGTTTATTTATCTTTGAAAACAAAATAGAGGAATATTTTTTAAATTCAATTCGCAATGCTTTTAAAAATGAGACTACATAAGGCCTCCTGCACACACACACAATGCAAACGCAGAATCGGAGGGATTTCTCCTTATGATAGTCAAAGATGCTTGATACACATTTAAAATAACATTTGATATTATTATTAGTGCATAGTGTAGAAAATATTTCGAAAGTAGAATATAAATCTTAGCCAACATAGACATTCCGAACTATGCCTACTATAGCTACCATCCAAACAGTGGGGCGCCACCATAAGTGAAAGATAGGTTCTACAACTAATACCGTACAAGATCGTATTGTTTCTTTGGATTTCCAACGAATGATCAGGCCAAGGAACTTCCCATTGCCACATGAGAATGCCTCTGGATGGACATCCCCGAGAACCAAACCGGATCTCTGCCAACACAAGGCCGGGTTACCCCTAACTGAGTAACAACTGACCGAATATGCCATCCCCCAGTCCTTTGGGACCTTTCACCGAGCGCTCGCAATCAATTCACACAATCATAAAGTGTTTTCAACATGAGTAAGTATCTGGGCTCCATACCATGATACCACCCTTTTCCAGAAGGAAATGCACATATCCTAAAGGGCGCTACCCCTCATAACCTTGCCGCATCTTTCCTGTTTTGACCGTTCACTGGGTGTGAGGCTCGACGAAGTCACGTCCACAAAAACATACTTTATACAAAAGCCATGCTTTGGTTCAACAAATGATCATAGAAATGATCACCAAGATAGACGATCAAATAAATGATCTTATCACAAATAATCAACACAATGATCATTTACAGCAACACTCAGCATGTCACATTACCAAATTGGGAATATATCGCTGATAACATTCAACTACATAACCTCTGAGCTCGTACGTCTCAGAGAAGGGTGTTAAGCTAAAAGAATAAATTCTCCGCCACCAACAGAAATATATTTGAAAGAAATCTGCTTTATATCTCAATTTGTAACGTCAGACATACAATCCATACCAGTCTGTTCCGGGCTCGAACAAAACCGAAGGCACTTACAAAGAAGTCCTTGCAATCCGGATATTCACGATCCTGATTGGATTCACCATCACATATGGAGAACTCAATACCGTAGCTACTCGGTGCAGAGTCAATCGATAGGTCATCCTATCGCTCTCACAAATACAGGGTCTTCAACACCGATCTTCAATGCAATTCACAATGACGTATCACATATTCGGAATGGGTTATACGACGCCATGGTCCTTTCCCGGTTAACTCGAATAGTGAGCGCTTATTCAAAAATAAGTGTGGCATTCAAATTCAAACAAAACACATCAATTACCCATTCAAAGGTAAATACTGATAGTCGGTTATTGAACTATCAATTGATATGCACACATCACCAGTTTCCAAATAATTTTCCAAATTATTTATTTCCCAAAAATATCTTTACACGATATATAATTTTCACACTTCAAAAATAAATCAATATTTATTTTTAAACAAATTCTCCTTTTCATTTATAAATTCCATAATGAATTTATATTCCAAAATTATCTATGAATATTCGATTTCAATTATTCATTTCAATTTATCTTCAAAAAGATAAATTCTCAAAATATTCGCTTCATATTGGAAAACATTTCCATACTTATTTATTCATAAGTGATTCACAAATTTTATTTATTTTCAACACTTGGAAAATATTCAATATACTTAAATCGAAATTAAGTATATATTTCATTCTTTAAGGAAATCATGCTCTTAAACATATTTATTTGGGCCAAAACGAATGTTGCGTAAAACATCGTTACAACAACCCAAAATCACTAGTATAGGGATTCGAAATTAAAATAGATATATAAATCCCAATACTATACAAAACATTTCCTTTCGGAAATCATTTACTATAACAACAGTGTTATAGTCCACTATTTCCTTCTATTTCTCGAAACGTCTATTTCAACAATAAATGTTGAAATCTATGATTTCAAATCTCAACACATTTAAAACATCGTTAGATCGTTTTAATTCAATTTAAAATATCACATTCTAAACATTTTCTTTAACATATTATTCACTATTCAAAAACGTGAATATACTACGTTAACAAATTTCATCCTTTTATACATTTCATTTCAAAGGATTATTCACAGTTAAAAATGTGAATATAACTCCATTAATAGGTTTCAACAATTAACTTATCAAAATAAGTCGTTTGCGAATTTATAAAACAACGTTTATAAATTCCATTTCTATTTATTTTATAACAACTTTTTATAAATCTCCTTTATTAATATATTCGATTTATAACTCAATTATAAACCAAAAGTTCACATTATAAGTTAAATACTTATAATTTATTTGTTTGAAAAATCGTTCCTTTGAACTTCATAATTATAAATCTTATAACTTATAAGATTCAATTATTTATCCAAATATGTTCTTTAATAACTTTATAAATTTTATAAACCTACTGCTTATAAAATTCTATTTCTAACTTCACCGTTTATAATTTTATGAATTTCATTCATTTATGAAATTTATTCACAATTCATTCTAACACTTATAAAAACTCGTTTTATAATGTCAATATTTCAATTTATAAATATCCATTTCTAAATCTCTTAATATAAATCAATTTATATTATTCTTTAAAACGTCTTTAATCTCCTTTATTAATCTATTCTTTTTGATTCATAAAATAATTAAATTTTATAAATCCTAAATTTAAACTTTTTACAATAAATTCTAAAATCCCAAATTTTAAACTATTTTATAAAACCATTAACCTCATATTTTCAAAAATAAATCTTTAATCGTATTTCTCAAAAATCATAATTTTTATAACATTAAAATTATACGTTTATTTATTTAAAATGGATCAATTCCAAAAATATTTTATATTTTCAAAAATCACTTTAAAAATCATTTTAAAATTCCAAAATTTGGTCCAATGATGCTACACACCAAATAGTCAATCACGACAACAACGATATCATATATCGATATGATAATCCATCAAATATCAAAATATCTGAAATCAAATAAATACTGTTGAGGAATCCAGTTGGATCCCTCCAACCTGTCTTTCCTGCATCCACAAACATTAGCACAATACCAATTCCGCTCCAGTACGGAATTATCGCGGTATATGGGATTTAAAATATTATCCGCTTAATAACAGCGCAATAGGGTCTCATCCGCTAAACAAATGCGGGAAATCAATAACTCCAATATATACATATGCCAATATGTATATATTGCTATTATATATAATACCAATTTCACTGTTTATGAAATATTCGCGGTATATGTTTTTAATAAATAACACCCACTTACTAACGGCGCATAATGTCTATTTTAACAATCAATAGATATCAATCATCATTCAAACATGCATTCAAATATTTTAAATCTAACTATTTAAAATAAAATCGAAACTGATTCGATTGAGTGAGAAGTTCTCACCTTGATTTTAATTTCGTTTTAGCGATTTATTTCGAATAAAATTAAACGGACGTTTAATTTTACCCAAAATTCTCACTAACTCCAAACGACTCCAATCCAATTTCATCGCGTAGTGCTCGACGATTCCAACGCAACTAGTTTCGTGCGTTTTCGACCTCGTATGAAAAACATATTGATTTTATAAGTTACACGTATTTATATTCATAATTTTACAACTTTTATATATAATTTTATACCATACACAAATCTCCACCGTCCATCTCAGATCCAACGCCTCACCCCCTTCTTCCTAACACACGCACGCAACACCATTTACAGGCCGCGCAAAACCCATATCATCCACAAACTAGGGTTAAATTTAGCAACCTCCACGTTGAACTTGAACTCGATCAAGATACTCCATCGCGTAGCCCCTTGCCTCCTCTACCCACGGCCACCACCACTTGGAGCTCGGCCACTCCCTGACACGTGCGCACGAAGATGAACGTGGCACGCACGCAGCCACTTTCCCCCCTCCACGCGACGCCAAACTCCATCACATCCGTATGGATCTAAAGATCTCGCCATGCTCTACAATGTTGTAGTTGATCACTTCGCTTGATTGTGAATGGATTGAGAGATTTTGAGGAGGAAGTGAAATTAAATTCTGGCCATTGGTGAAAGTGAACGGCGGCTAGGGTTTTAGATTAGGTTATTTTTTTTTTAATTTTATGAAGGGTAGGGGGCTATTTATAAGGAAATATCGAACACTATTCATCCGGAAATTCCGAACTCCGATTCACGCGCCGTAACCAGCGTTTCTAAGGTTTACCCTGCGTTCCGGACACAATGGAACAGGTTTCGAAAGCTAATTCGGACATCTGTGCGAGTTATGGCAATAAACGTTCAATTTAAATTAAACCGATTTAAATCGATTTCTAGGCGTTTTAATTTGTAACGGACAAACGGTAAATCCAATTGACTTGAAATTTGAAATCTTACAATAATATCACATTACGGATCCGATGAAACTGGTTTCGTCGAAATCCGACACTGTTTGAAAAATGGCTATTTTAATTCGCCAAATTAAAATTAAAAATAATTCGATGCGTTTCGAGCTGCCACGATCAAATGATAACTCCGATTGACATGAAAATTGAAGCCCGGTAATAACTAACTATTACGGATCCAATGGAACTGGTCTCGTTCAATTCTGAGACTGTTCAAAAATTGACTATTTTCACTAGTCGATTTAAATATTAAAATATTCAATTTTCCCAAATTAACTTTTAATTCGATTTTAAGAGTTCTAAAATATCATTCTAACTTCAACATGATAAAATAAAATTTTACAAATCATTTCTAATCATATTTAACTAAATTTTCAATTATTTCCATAATTTAACATATTAAATTATCGATTTAATTATCCAATTAAATCCAATAATTCAAATAAAAATTTATTTGACTTATAAATTTCACCTATTAATATTTAAAATAAATTAAATATCCAAATTTTAATTAATAAAAATTCTGGGTCGTTACAATCTTCTCCCCTTAAAAGAATTTCGTCCTCGAAATTATTAAGTAAGAAAAGTTACAGAATCCTATAACTTTCCCAAATTCATAGTTAAATTTCTTACAATAACTTTACTAAGTTTTCAAATCGTACTTAGTTACCTTTTCAAAAACAACTACTATTGTTTAACTTTCAATTCCAAATCAAAGTTATAGTTTTCAAAAATTTCCAATTTTCTCAAAAATTTTCTAACGCCTTAAAATTCCGGAAAAATTCGCCATAGTCTCCTTTGCGCGGCTCGATCCGAAAAAAAAATGACAGTATATATATCACAAATATACATCTCATCAAGTAATGAGGCATCCCGCAGGGAAAAAGTATAAAAGTACGTTATGTAATCCGAGATATGTACCTTATATTTTATTAGCGAGCATATACGGCTAATATAGCGCGAAAGCGAGCTCCAAATGCGAAGCAAACACGATCCGCACCTACTAATCACTCAACAAACAACATGAGAACCATGTATATAGACAATAGTATCAATATACATCATATAGGAACATAATAACTATATATGTCACATAGCAAACGCAATAAAAGCAATATATATTCAACCATCAACCAACTAGCATTCATAACCAACAAATGTTCATTCATATTCTCATTAATATTCAATGAAATGGTTTTCAATTTAATCACATTTGATTCATTAACAGTGGATGTTCTTACTAACATTCATTTTCAATTAGTTTATATTCACTAATTCATATTTAAGTTGGTTCACTTCCAATTCAAATTCAATTTTATTTAACATTCACTTAACTTTCAATTGAATTTCAATTATTTTAGCTTTCAATTTCATTAACACTTAATGAATTATATACTATCAACTAACAACCATATAACAACCAATGTTTATTAATTGCAACCAAATTCCTTTTGCTTTCAATTGGTTTAATTAAATTGATTTTCATTCAATCTTTCAACTTTCCATAACATTAGATTTTAATGAATTAACACTTACATTCATTATTTCTTATCAACTTAAATTTACATTTAATTGATTAATATTCAATCCATTCATTCAATTCAATTACTAAAGTTGAATTTCATTTACATAACTCAAGTTCATATCTATCACTTAACTTTAATAATTTTGAAAAATTATTTCTTCATATATAAAATATACTCAAGGAAAAATTATTTTATTTACCCAATTTTAAAATCAATATTGTGCCGAATTGTTCTATTCAAGTGTTTAGAAACCCCTTCGGCATAGTCTTGCGGACCACGCTGACGAAAGTTCATATGCCACTCAATAAACCAATAATCACAATATAAAACAATTTTATATTCACTAACAAATACGCACTCGTAGCTATTATTACACTCAAACTCATTCTAGAGTACTACTGACTCTATCTCTAATGAGTAATACCCAACAGAACCATGGTTGTCGCTTAACCATATGCTTCGATACCAGATGTAACGATTGCGATTTTTCGTTGCCGAAAAACCGAAATGTTATGGGTTTAAGAAAAGAAAAGAGGATAGAAGAAGAGAGAAGACATAGAAAATAGAGAGGAAAGAAGATAGAAAATAGAAAAAATAGAACGGAACAGAACACAACAGAACAATAACAGAATCTCACAATTCGCAGCTGAACAACATATAATAAATAAATGAATAATCATTAAACAAAGAACTACCAGTTATTACATTTTATACATTACATTTCATTACATCATATCATCAGAGTGTATAACAACAACAAATAGTGCAGCGGAAAAAAGAAATACTATATAACTAGTAATACGCCATGCCATCCAGCTTGCCTCCAGCAACTCCTGAATATCCAGAATATCCTGATAAACCTAACTCTTGACTGTCCGTGTGGAAATTGGTGGGCACCCAGAGTTTAGGAAGGAAAACAATAAACTCCGAGTCAGTCATGTGACTGGTGTGAGAACTCAAAACAGTTTATTTATCTTTGAAAACAAAATAGAGGAATATTTTTTAAATTCAATTCGCAATGCTTTTAAAAATGAGACTACCATAAGGCCTCCCGCACACACACACAATGCAAACGCAGAATCGGAGGAGATTTCTCCTTATGATAGTCAAAGATGCTTGATACGCATTTAAAATAACATTTGATATTATTATTAGTGCATAGTGTAGAAAATATTTCGAAAGTAGAATATAAATCTTAGCC
This sequence comes from Allium cepa, assembly GCA_030765085.1. Classification (NCBI taxonomy): domain Eukaryota; kingdom Viridiplantae; phylum Streptophyta; class Magnoliopsida; order Asparagales; family Amaryllidaceae; genus Allium; species Allium cepa. The sequence goes on along the minus strand of CM060930.1, from coordinate 9,441,306 downwards.
AACATAGACATTCCGAACCTACTATAGCTACCATCCAAACAGTGGGGCGCCACCATAAGTGAATGATAGGTTCTACAACTAATACCGTACAAGATCGTATTGTTTCTTTGGATTTCCAACGAATGATCAGGCCAAGGAACTTCCCATTGCCACATGAGAATGCCTCTGGATGGACATCCCCGAGAACCAAACCGGATCTCTGCTAACACAAGGCCGGGTTACCCCTAACTGAGTAACAACTGACCGAATATGCCATCCCCCGGTCCTTTGGGACCTTTCACCGAGCGCTCGCAATCAATTCACACAATCATAAAGTGTTTTCAACATGAGTAAGTATCTGGGCTCCATACCATGATACCACCCTTTTCCAGAAGGAAATGCACATATCCTAAAGGGCGCTACCCCTCATAACCTTGCCGCATCTTTCCTGTTTTGACCATTCACGGGGTGTGAGGCTCGACGAAGTCATGTCTACAAAAACATACTTTATACAAAAGCCATGCTTTGGGTCAACAAATGATCATAGAAATGATCACCAAGATAGACGATCAAATAAATGGTCCTATCACAAATAATCAACACAATGATCATTTACAGCAACACTCAGCATGTCACATTACCAAATTGGGAATATATCGCTGATAACATTCAACTACATAACCTCTGAGCTCGTACGTCTCAGAGAAGGGTGTTAAGCTAAAAGAATAAATTCTCCGCCACCAACAGAAATATATTTGAATGAAATCTGCTTTATATCTCAATTTGTAACTTCAGACATACAATCCATACCAGTCTGTTCCGGGCTCGAACAAAACCGAAGGCACTTACAAAGAAGTCCTTGCAATCCGGATATTCACGATCCTGATCGGATTCACCATCACATATGGAGAACTCAATACCGTAGCTACTCGGTGCAGAGTCAATCGATAGGTCATCCTATCGCTCTCGCAAATACCGGGTCTTCAACAACGATCTTCAATGCAATTCACAACGACGTATCACATCTTCGGAATGGGTTATACGACCCCATGGTCCTTTCCCGGTTAACCCGAATAGTGAGCGCTTATTCAAAAATAAGTGTGGCATTCAAATTTAAACAAAACACATCAATTATCCATTCAAAGGTAAATATTAATAGTCGGTTATTGAACTATCAATTGATATGCACACATCACCAGTTTCCAAATAATTTTCCAAATTATTTATTTCCCAAAAATATCTTTACACGATATATAATTTTCACACTTCAAAAATAAATCAATATTTATTTTTAAACAAATTCTCCTTTTCATTTATAAATTCCATAATGAATTTATATTCCAAAATTATCTATGAATATTCGATTTCAATTATTCATTTCAACTTATCTTCAAAAAGATAAATTCTCAAAATATTCGCTTCATATTGGAAAACATTTCCATACTTATTTATTCATAAGTAATTCACAAATTTTATTTATTTTCAACACTTGGAAAATATTCAATATACTTAAATCGAAATTAAGTATATTTTTCATTCTTTAAGGAAATCATGCTCTTAAACATATTTATTTGGGCCAAAACGAATGTTGCGTAAAACATCGTTTCAACAACCCAAATTCACTAGTATAGGGATTCGAAATTAAAATAGATATATAAATCCCAATACTATACAAAACATTTCCTTTCGGAAATCATTTACTATAACAACAGTGTTATAGTCCACTATTTCCTTCTATTTCTCGAAACGTCTATTTCAACAATAAATGTTGAAATCTATGATTTCGAATCTCAACACATTTAAAACATCGTTAGATCGTTTTAATTCAATTTAAAATATCACATTCTAAACATTTTCTTTAACATATTATTCAATATTCAAAAACGTGAATATACTACGTTAACAAATTTCATCCTTTTATACATTTCATTTCAAAGGATTATTCACAGTTAAAAATGTGAATATAACTCCATTAATAGGTTTCAACAATTAACTTATCAAAATAAGTCGTTTGCGAATTTATAAAACAACGTTTATAAATTCCATTTCTATTTATTTTATAACAACTTTTTATAAATCTCCTTTATTAATCTATTCGATTTATAACTCAATTATAAACCAAAAGTTCACATTATAAGTTAAATACTTATAATTTATTTGTTTGAAAAATCGCTCCTTTGAACTTCATAATTATAAATCTTATAACTTATAAGATTCAATTATTTATCCAAATATGTTCTTTAATAACTTTATAAATTTTATAATCCTACTGCTTATAAAATTCTATTTCTAACTTCACCGTTTATAATTTTATGAATTTCATTCATTTATGAAATTTATTCACAATTCATTCTAACACTTATAAAAACTCGTTTTATAATGTCAATATTTCAATTTATAAATATCCATTTCTAAATCTCTTAATATAAATCAATTTATATTATTCTTTAAAACGTCTTTAATCTCCTTTATTAATCTATTCATTTTGATTCATAAAATAGTTAAATTTTATAAATCCTAAATTTAAACTTTTCACAATAAATTCTAAAATCCCAAATTTTAAACTATTTTATAAAACCATTAACCTCTTATTTTCAAAAATAAATCTTTAATCGTATTTCTCAAAAATCATAATTTTTATAACATTAAAATTATACGTTTATTTATTTAAAATGGATCAATTCCAAAAATATTTTATATTTTCAAAAATCACTTTAAAAATCATTTTAAAATTCCAAAATTTGGTCCAATGATGCTACACACCAAATAGTCAATCATGACAACAACGATATCATATATCGATATGATAATCCATCAAATATCAAAATATCTGAAATCAAATAAATACTGTTGAGGAATCCAGTTGGATCCCTCCAACCTGTCTTTCCTGCATCCACAAACATTAGCACAATACCAATTCCGCTCCAGTACGGAATTATCGCGGTATATGGGATTTAAAATATCATCCGCTTAATAACGGCGCAATAGGATCTCATCCGCTAAACAAATGCGGGATATCAATAACTCCAATATATACATATGCCAATATATATATATATATATTGCTATTATATATAATACCAATTTCACTGTTTATGAAATATTCGCGGTATATGTTTTTAATAAATAACATCCGCTTACTAACGGCGCATAATGTCTATTTTAACAATCAATAGATATCAATCATCATTCAAACATGCATTCAAATATTTTAAATCTAACTATTTAAAATAAAATCAAAACTGATTCGATTGAGTGAGAAGTTCTCACCTTGATTTTAATTTCGTTTTAGCGATTTATTTCGAATAAAATTAAACGGACGTTTAATTTTACCCAAAATTCTCACTAACTCCAAACGACTCCAATCCGATTTCATCGCATAGTGCTCGACGATACGATTCCAACGCAACTGGTTTCGTGCGTTTTCGACCTCGTATGAAGAAGATATTGATTTTATAAGTTACACGTATTTATATTCATAATTTTACAACTTTTATATATAATTTTATACCATACACAAATCCCCACCGTCCATCTCAGATCCAACGCCTCACCCCCTTCTTCCTAACACACGCACGCAACACCATTTACAGGCCGCGCAAAACCCATATCATCCACAAACTAGGGTTAAATTTAGCAACCTCCACGTTGAACTTGAACTCGATCAAGATACTCCATCGCGTAGCCCCTTGCCTCCTCTACCCACGGCCACCACCACTTGGAGCTCGGCCACTCCCTGACACGCGCGCACGAAGATGGACGTGGCATGCACGCAGCAACTTTCCCCCCTCCACGCGACGCCAAACTCCATCACATCCGTATGGATCTAAAGATCTCGCCTTGCTCTACAATGTTGTAGTTGATCACTTCGCTTGATTGTGAATGGATTGAGAGATTTTGAGGAGGAAGTGAAATCAAATTCTGGCCATTGGTGAAAGTGAACGGCGGCTAGGGTTTTAGATTAGGTTATTTTTTTTTTAATTTTATGAAGGGTAGGGGGCTATTTATAAGGAAATATCGAACACTATTCATCCGGAAATTCCGAACTCCGATTCATGCGCCGTAACCAGCGTTTCTAAGGTTTACCCCGCGTTCCGGACACAATGGAACAGGTTTCGAAAGCTAATTCGGACATCTGTGCGAGTTATGGCAATAAACGTTCAATTTAAATTAAACCGATTTAAATCGATTTCTAGGCGTTTTAATTTGTACCGGACAAACGGTAAATCCAATTGACTTGAAATTTGAAACCTTACAATAATATCACATTACGGATCCGATGAAACTGGTTTCGTCAAAATCCGACACTGTTTGAAAAATGGCTATTTTAATTCGCCAAATTAAAATTAAAAATAATTCGATGCGTTTCGAGCTGCCACGATCAAATGATAGCTCCGATTGACACGAAAATTGAAACCGGTAATAACTAACTATTACGGATCCAATGGAACTGGTCTCGTTCAATTCTGAGACTGTTCAAAAATTGGCTATTTTCACTAGTCGATTTAAATATTAAAATATTCAATTTTCACAAATTAACTTTTAATTCGATTTTAAAAGTTCTAAAATATCATTCTAACTTCAACATGATAAAATAAAATTTTACAAATCATTTCTAATCACATTTAACTAAATTTTCAATTATTTCCATAATTTAACATATTAAATTATCGATTTAATTATCCAATTAAATCCAATAATTCAAATAAAAATTTATTTGACTTATAAATTTCACCTATCAATATTTAAAATAAATTAAATATCCAAATTTTAATTAATAAAAATTCTGGGTCGTTACATATAGGGTTTAATTTATGAAAGAAACGTATAGTGTAACAACCCGCATATTTATCGATTTTATATTTAAATATTTTATCGTTCGTCGGATTTTGGTCCGAAAATCTACTTTTTGCATACGGTCGAATTAGGACTCGAGACTACCTCCATTGAGTTCAAAAAGCCGTTTGCGACCTTTTTGAGTATAAGCTTCGATATGTTTGGAGAAAGTTGAATGTTGCTACTTTTTGCTTAGGATTTTGGTTTGGGCTGAGCCAATTAACCACTTATGTATTCACTCCCAATCCCCCTCTCCTCTTCATTACTTCATTCCAACTCCTCAAACTCAAGCTCCAACTGAAAATGGTGGAGAGGAAAAAGAATTAAAACTCCAAGCCCTAACTTCCTTAGCAAATCCATCTCCTTGCTCCAAACTCAAGAAGAACCCTTGGTAAGCATCTCCTTCTTCTTCTCCAACTCTTTCTCCATTCAATTTCAGAAATTTCCTAAACCTAATTTTGGGAATGTTTCTCTTTTAAGCTTAGATTCAAGCTTCTAGAGTTGGATTTGAAAAGTGGTTGATTCCCCTTTGCTTTCAAGCTTCATCTTCATAAATTTTAGTGCAAAGGTGAGATTTTTATCTCACATCTATGACTATAATTATCTTTGGTTGTTGGGTATGAATTCCTAACACTTCTTCATGTGCATTTGCTCTTGTTTTGGATTGATTTTGTGAATATTCAATTTTTGGGTTTTTAAGTCAAATTTGTGTGAAATCCTTTTATGGATGTTTGATCATGTTTTTGGTGATGCACCGAGGAGCATATAGGGCCGGGTTGCCGATTGGCATAAACCCTAAGAGCCAATGTTCGTCCGGTTGCATTTTGGAAGAATTTGCTCTTCACTTGAATAAGGCTGAAAAACAGCCCAGACATGATTCAGTCGACTGAAAACTCTGTTCAGTCGACTGAACCTGAAACCCGAGAGTTTCCAGGCATGATTCAGTCGACTGAAAAACTCTGCAAGTCGACTGAAGCTGGAAACAGAAGGTTTCCTGAACCTGGAAAATTTCCAGACACAGGGTCAGTCGACTGAAAACTCTGTTCAGTCGACTGAACCTGCTGTTTGAGTCCAATTTGCCTTTTTGGATTGAATTTCCAATTTAAATCGATTCATGATGATCCTATTTATTGTCATCAGTTATTATCATCTTTGATGACTTATTTTCTTTGGGAATTTTAGATATATCCACTTCGATGGATCCTTTATCGATTTCATTGGATTTTATTCACATCTTCGAATGTGATCTTTGTGATTGATTGTTTCTACAATCCCCCTTGTTCTTTGTCACTTTAAAAATATAAAGGTTTTCTATACTAGTAGTAAATATCAAAACTCTTTCCTCAAACGATTTCAATACTATTTTAATACCAAATTCGTTTATAAAACTGTTTTCCAATCTATTAGTATATACAAACCTTTACCTCACTCGTATGAGAAATCTAATTAAACGACTTAGTAAAACAAGTGGTATGAAACGCTTGCGTTTACTTCGTCGGTTAATTCTTGGACTTGTTCGATTGAACCTCTTGTGACAATTTTCTAGTGGAGATCTACAATTTGTTCGTAAATATTTAAGTTAAGCTAGTGGTTATGGGACATGAGGCTAAGCTCATATATTTACTAGCTTATTGTAATTGACACTTCTCTTTGATCATGACGATCATCTTTTCGGTTTAGACTAGCAATGTGCGATGTCTCTTTGTCTATGTGGAGGATTGTTCCTCATTTTATTGAGTTTCGTCTCATTTTATACATGGGTCGTACCTTTCTAGGTGCGTCAATGTTTTATTATGCATGGGGTGTACCTTTCTAGGTGCATCGATGTTTGTTTACTTCGTGGAGCAATCGGCTCAATAAGTCGAGACATGGGGCGTATCTTTTTAGGTGCGTCGATGTTCGTCTATGCATGGGGCGTATCTTTCTAGGTGCGTCGATGTTCGACTTAGCATGGGGTGTATCTTTCTCGGTGCATCGATGTTAGACATTATATGGGGTGTATTTTTCTAGGTGCATCGATGTTTATTTATTTGTGCATGGGGCGTATCTTTCTAGGTGCGTCGATGCTAGAGCATGGGGTGTATCTTTCTAGGTGCATCGATGTTTATTTATTTGTGCATGGGGCGTATCTTTCTAGGTGCGTCGATGCTAGAGCATGGGGCGTATCTTTCTAGGTGCGTCGGTGTTCGACTGTTCATGGGGAATGTCTTTTTAGGTGTGTCGATGTCCAGTTTCTTTTGGGGATTGGCCATCCTTTTTATTGTGATTTGGTTCATCGGATGTCCCGCTGTACGACATCGTTGATCCTTTTTATTGTGATTTGGTTCATCGGATGCCCCGCTGTACGACGTCGTTGTTTCTTTTTATTGTGATTTCTGGATTTCGTGTGTTGATTTCTGGAATTTATGTTTCACCAACTTTTACGATGGGCATTGATATATATGCCATTTATTGTGGCTTGGTGAATGAAATTAGGAGTATGACATTCCTTTTATCTTGAGTAGATTATTGTGATATTGGTTAATCTCTTGTTGATTTTTAATTATTTATTTATCACAGCTTGGCATTGAGATTATTATATGTTTATGTCATATCTCTTATTATATATCACTTCATCTGATATTTATAGCTAGACTGATCCGTTTATTATTTTCTTATTAAATAATACTCGGGTCAGACCGAGATGTTACAAGTGCTTCTACTTGACTTCTCTCTTGGGATTGATCCCTCTGACTTTTGGCTAACTACTTAGATTAGTAGTTTTTGTTGTATACATTTGAGATATTGACTCCATAATGTATACTTATTCTTTTGTGTAGTTCATGTAACTATTTCTTTTGTGATATGTGGATCTTTTTAGACCACTACTCTGATGTACACTTTCATGTGTAATATTCATATCTATTTCCGCCTTTGTGATATGAATTGTCTGTGACTGATTTATGTTATGCTTATTTCTATATTTTTTTCCGAAGAAATTATAGCCACTGTGTAGTAGCTTTGAGTTTGTGTCGGTATGTCGGATTTCCTCTTGAGATGAAAAGTTATATTTTTATCTGGCATATCGGTACTCGCACAAAGCAATTATACAGATGGTCGCTCCTCAACAGCCTTATTCTCCGTGCTAGTTGACAGCATTCACAGTAATGTTCTTGGCTAGCGTGGGTATAGAGGTGGGGCGTCACATATAGGGTTTAATTTATGAAAGGAACGTATAGGTTTTAATTTATGAAAGAAACGTATAGGGTTTAATTTATGAAAGGAACGTATAGGTTTTAATTTATTAATGAAAGAACGTATGGTGTTCTAATTAATGATAGGAACATGTAAATTCCTAATTAATGAAAGAAGGTATAAGTTTTAATTAATGAAAGAAACGTATAAGTTTTAATTAATGAAAGAAACGTGTAAAGTCCTAATTAATGAGAGAACATGAAAGTTTTAATTAATGCAAGAACATGTAAAGTTTTAATTAAGAAAGAAACATGTAAAGTTTTAAGTATTGTGGTATTGATTTAATAAATAAATGTTCATTATTGTAATAGGAATATAAAATTTAAAACGTACATTTGACACGTAGATTTTAATCAATGTAATGGCGTATTTTAAATTGATTAAAATGATAAATGTTACTTATTGTAATAATAATGTAAGTTAATAAGGTGCTTTTAACTTAACATAAGAATTTCGGTTTAAATTGTATATTACAGTAAGAAAGTTTATTTAACTATAAGGCTATGATAAATTGACATGTTAACATTTTAAGATTATCAATACTTTGATTATATAAAATGTAAAGTGGAAAGTAGTACATTCCAAAAATGCTATGATTCCTTAAGGTAACATTTCCAAAATGCTATGATAATTTAAAGGAATATTTCAAGTTTAATAAATTTAAAGAAATATTCAATGATTTGAAAATTTGGGTTTTATTTGAATGATATAATATTGAATTATTTTTGAAATGGAAATGATACAATTGTGATATTGTTTTGAAATGAGTATGATATTTTCGTCTTGGAAGTATAAATTATTTGAAATAAATATCCATGGGTTATAATAACGATTGGTTGTTAAAGAGACCGGGATCGGATATTGTCTTATAGCCGGCCAATACCGAAAACCACTTTAACAACTGTGTACGCGGTGGAGATTTCAGAATGAAGTAGGATGGTGGCGACGTTCTCGAGGTATATTACGTGGACCCAACTCCCATGAGTTGGCATATATGACTAAAACAGGAGCTATACCGGGCTACACAAACGGTCACACTCTTTCATCGAGCATGCTCCATCGGAAACTATTCTATTACTGTTGTGATTCGATTCGGGGGTATTGTTCGAGGTGGGCGGAAGCTGCTGGCTTGTCGTCACCACCGGTCCGGGAGTGCAAACGGTGTATCCACCCTGGCATTGCCTCGCGTGCCGTGTTATATCCTTATATCGAGCCCACTACGATTTTGGTTTTAAAGATCCGACCGCGTTAAGGTTCACCATCCCCTTAACGCTATTTTCTATATGATTATACTTTACTGATTAGACACTACCGTATATAGCGTATATTACTACATAGTAAATAGTTTAACGGATCCTTAGAGGATGGGCGGTCCCAAGCATCCTTTAAGTTACTGATGCATTTTGTTACTGTTCACTTGAGTTGATTTACAGTTTATAAGTATTTATGTCCTGACTCGAGGGTTTTGTGTTTTACTTTACGCTCGGGTCAGATTGAGTGAGTTAGCATTCCAGATTCACCTTCGGCGTTGGAGCTTTCCTTGAAGATCCAGCCTTCTATTTTGTTTCAATATCCAGTGTTTCAGTGATGTATCTTGTTACTCTTCTGTTGTATCTTATATAACTCTGATGTATCTCATATTTATATAGTAGCTTCATGAACTACTATCTCTTTTTCTTCCGCTGCATTTTTATATACTCTGTGTCTGTGATCTGTGATTTTATTTACTGTATATTCTGAGATTTGCCAAATTTTTATTTACAACGCGGTATTTTGAGCTATCCAATTCCGGCATGAGTGTCTACCTATACACTTATAATGGATGCGAATGGTTGAAAATATCAGGTCGTTACAGTTGGTATCAGAGCTTTGGTTAGCTCTAGGCAAAAACTCAGCATATGGAGTAGATGTATTTACAGAACCACTTTCATTCGAGTTGAATCTCTCTCTTTTGACTCGATTCCTTTGAATTTTGGAACGTTCCCTGCGGTTCCAAAAATCCATTCTTATTCCCCGCTACTCATCTTCACTTGATTCTGGAGTATCCCATAACTCCACTTCGAATGATCTTTATAGTGAATTGGCGGTCCCGCCAATCTCAAAAAATTTCTTGTGAAAGGAGTGAAACTCCTTTACAACAGTATCGATTCACCAAAAAATTTATATCCTCGGTTTAGATGCTAGTATCTCCTATTATCCCAAACTCTATCTCTTGAGGTCGAATGTAGATTTACCCCAGAAAATCCACTTCGATCTTATACTTTAAGTCACGGTTGACCCGATTAAGGTTGCCCGTGATTTATTTTAGCTTATCCGCCTCCCTACTCTGTATTTAATCATCCTGTCTTTTGTTTCCAACATATTTTCAAACATTTTGAATTGTATTTGTCAATCTATATTTTGTTTATATATTGTGTTGTTTGAGTTGTTGATGTTGAGTTGGGTTTCCGATCGATTCGTCTGATCAACGTTATCGATAGGATTTCTAAAACACTTTGACAGAACAAACTGACATGATATTATTTTAAAATTTGGTTAATGAAATAAAATTTTGATATATATATTTATGGAACTTAATAAAATGATTCAAATTGATAATTTAAATGATAATACTTGATTTATCATTTATTGTTCTATAAATGAATTTATAAATAATTGTTTATAAATTTATATGGGAACTTAAATGAATTTAGAAAAAGAAATTTGAGAATTTAATTTCCGATGGTTCCAAACCTTTTGTTTAAAAGTTTAAAGGGATATAATATTTAAAATATTTTCAAATAGAAATTTGTTTCCAAAGAATTTTAAGTTTAAAATTAGTACTCTTCTCTTTGTCGCTGGAAAATAACTTCGGTGATGACTGCAGCATCATCGACGTTCATTTTCGAGTTTCGAAGTGAAGAGACTGTTCTGTAGTCTTGCTACAGCTTTGTTTTGGAAAATTAAATTGATTTGAATTTTTAAATATGACTTAATTTATAATATATATAGATATATGATTGAAATTTGATTTGACATATTATATATATATTATTACTTATCTCTAAATGGTTTAAAGAAATCGGAAATTTAATTCTTAAATTTTATTTTTAACAATAATTTCAATTAAAAAAAGAAAATCAAATTTTTTTTGGATAAATGATTAAACTTGAGATAATTGAATTGGAAAGTTTTATTTGTATGACACAATTCCATTCCAATATAACTTACCTTAATTTCAGAAGTTAACAATGTAATTGGGTAATATACAATATAAAAAGATTTTATAAATAAAATTTTGGTGGTTATAATAAATGTTATACACTTAAATTTTAATTATAAAATGATTAACAGAGGTAAATATAATAATGGGTAATTGAATAACTTACAATAAAATGATGTTAAAAGAACTAGGAATAAAAGAAAGCAGTTATAATAAGTGTACGTATATTGAACATGAGTGATAAATATATTGAAAGGAATAAATTTAATTTTTATTAGGAATAAAGAAGAATAAAATTTATTAAATACATTGTGAGTGTAATAAATGATTATTTTTCTAACCCATGGTTTTAAAAAAAAATTGTTAATTTAAGATGATTGGATAATAAGATAATGAAATTTGAGATAGTTAAGATTTATGTAACTTGTGTAAAAGTTTATTTTCTATTTAAGTTGAAATCTCCATGCTTTCAAATTCATTTTCTTATTTTGTTTTTCAAACTATCTTTTGGTTGTTCTTATCGTCCTCATCTTGCTATAGACTGGTATATGCATCTTTCTATGATCTTTCTGTTTAGAAATCTTTCTATAATCTTTGATAATCTCCACCTTGTAAAACTTACCTATAACAACAGTTATCATGTATAACTTCAATCTTCTTGTCATCTTATCTTAATCCTATTTCACTCTATCTTTTCTGTGCCCTTCCATACCTCATTCCTTTTCGGGGACGAAAAGTTTTGAGTGGGGGAGAGTGTAACAACCCTGTATTTTGTAATTATTTTATTGTATATTTTAATTATTTTAATGTAAGATTTTGATTTAAAAACTTATTTTATTTATTTGAAATGATTAAATTTATTATTTAAATATAATCTTGATTTTTATGAGTTGTAATTCCAAACTTGTGTAAGTTGAATATTTGCCTGAAATGCTGATTTTGGTCAAAATAGTCAAACTGTGACTTTCAACTTAAAATTTTAAAAGTTTAAAAATTTAATTTTTTTCATTTATTTAAAGACTTTGGCTTTTGTTTTCTTAAAAATCTAATTTTAAAATTTTATTGAAATGATTTCTGATCATTTGTCCAAATAAAAATAAACAATGTCTGAAAATTTGATTTGGATAAAAAGTGTAACTTTAATAGAAATTCTAAATTTTATAATTCTAAAGGAAAAAATTTCATCTTGAACTGTATACAATTGTGTAACATTTGTTTCACTTTTGTTTTGGTCAGATTTGTTGTATACTTTTTTTAAAAAAAAGTTAGTAATAATTAGTGTGAAACGGGAAATAAACTTTACATTTCTTTTACATATGTTTACATCTGTTTCTTAACTTTATATTTAACAATAAATTGGATGAAGCTAAATCAAATGTTATTAATTATGGTATAATAGCTATTAAATTTTGGTTTAAAGTGATGGTTTATTTTTCCTAATAGAAACGTTAGTATTTTAAATTTATTTAATAAGAGAAACAAAATAATTTGTACGTTACTTTGGGCATATATTTAATTGTTGCTCTTGCCTTTTCGTTATCTATTTGAGTTTTTTCTTGCGTTAACAATGCAAAGTTTTCAGCCGTATATTCTCTTTTGAGAATCCAAAATCTTGCTCAAATCTTGCCTTAAATCATTTCCGGTTGTGAATTATTTCATTCCCTCTTGCCTCCCATACGTTTCCACCTATTGGATAGAATTAAATTGCCTCTACCGTTCAAGCATTTTACTCTTGCATGCCCTCTACATAAATTAGTGAGCAAATGTTAATATATATTTCACGTTCAAAAGTTCCATACCACAAATTATTCATTTTGCTTCCATCAAAATTTGCGTGAGCATCTCCTGAAGGTATGAACCGGCGCATGCTTTTCCTTTCATTTTTTTTCTCTTTTTTCTTTCTTTCTTCTTTTCACTCTTGTTTTATTTCATTTGTTCTCCTTTCATTGTTTTGCTTTATCCTATTGCCTGCCACCGTGCTTGGCCATTCACCATATTTTTCCGACCCTACCCATGGCAGACCACCGAGCCTTGTTTGAGAAAAAAAAAGGAATGAAAAAATTCCATTTTTGTCGCCTTTGTATTTTGTTTTTGAAGTAATATTGCCGCCGAGCCTTGTTTTGAAAAAAAAAAGGGAAATGAAAAAAAAAGTTGCTTTTGTCACTTTGTATTTTTGAAGTTATAATCTATTTTTCCACTGGCCCTTGTTCTGGAAAAAAGAAATGAGAAAAAAAAAATTGTTTTGTCACCTCTGTAATTTGGCATTCTAGTCTATATTCCCTCTGCCCTTTTGTTTGAAAAAAAAAAGAAATGAACAAAATTTGTTTTGTCAACTTTGTTTTCAAGTTATAGTCTATTTTAAAAGTGGTCTTGTATTTTTGAAGTCATAGTTTATTTTGTTTTTATAAAATTAAATAGAAAGGGAAATTTGAAAGGCCTTAAACTTTCTATCTTTCTATGGGCCTGTATAGTCCACCTTTTACTTTTAACCTAACCTTTCACCAATTAACCCTAACACCTCCTCATATCATCTTCTACCACTTCACATTTTTGTGCTTGCCATGCCTTTGTGATGCCAAACCAGATCCTTTTCCACCTGAAAACATGTGTGGCCTAGCCCTAAGCATGTATGGCCGAGCATACATGGAGTTGTGGTCAAGCAAAAGTGGTTGAAACGCTTGGTAATGTCATTTGTTGCTTCTACTTTTCTATTGTTCAAAAAATCTTTATATTGTATGCATATGTTTATATGGTCTTGTTTATTTGTTGTATATAAGATCATTATCAAGGCTTTCCATTCATTCAATTCAAATCGTGTTTGTCCTGCTTTTGGAATCGCTCTTGTGTTTGTTGTTTTGGTCTCTAGCTTCGAAAAGGTGAGTCTTTCTCACTCTGAGATATATACTTATGAAAAGTGGATTGATGACAAGTGTTTAGTAATGTAAAATGTTTATGCAAGTTAATGATGATCATATGATATGCTATGCCGTGTTATTACCATGTTATTACCATGTTAAAACTGTTAATTTTCACCTGAAATCTGATACATGACTGTATATTGTGATATTGACATTGTTTATATTATTTCTGTATATGATCACACTGCAAGTTCCCTGTTAGGATAAAAAATCATTATGGGCTGAAATGATAGGCCTGAGTTATTTTATTTGTTTATTTAAACTTGGGATTGCGGGTTTGAAATGATAGAACCTGGATTTTTACCTTTTAAACTGCGGATTGAAATGATACATATCCGTATCACTTGACCTAGGTTAGAAAACTATATACAGACCCGTGGTTATTCTATAAAGTGCTTTGAATATTTTAAGTATTTTAAAAATATAAAATTATGAAATTTGATTTAAATAGATTTTGAAAGGTTTTAAAATAAATAAATTATGATTTTTTTATGTGTTAAAAATGTAATTTATGAATGGATTAACTGGATTTTGAAATATAACTTATGTTTAAAATTTGGAATTTTGACTAAAAATGATATTTAAGTTACATGAATAAAATGGACTTTAATTTTATTTGGAAATGGTAAATATGATAAATTGATTTATATTTGAATTTAAGTGATTTATTAAAGAATTATTGATTTTCTATAAATTTAAGTGGTTGAATAAATGACTGTTGAAAATGAAATTTTAAAATATAACTTGACTTGAAAATGTGAAATTTGAGTTTTAACTATAGATGTTAAATTAATCAAATAAACTGGAAGTTTAGTTAAATTTGTAAAATGGTAATATAAATCTGAAACGTATAGGTTTTAATTTATGAAAGAAACGTATAGGTTTTAATTTATGAAAGAAACGTATAGGGTTTAATTTATGAAAGAAACGTATAGGTTTTAATTTATGAAAGAAACGTATAGGTTTTAATTTATGAAAGAAACGTATAGGTTTTAATTTATGAAAGAAACGTATAGGGTTTAATTTATGAAAGAAACGTATAGGGTTTAATTTATGAAAGGAACGTATAGGTTTTAATTTATGAAAGAAACGTATAGGGTTTAATTTATGAAAGGAACATATAGGTTTTAATTTATGAAAGAAACGTATACATTTTAATTTATGAAAGAAACGGATAGGTTTTAATTAATGAAAGAACGTATGGTGTTCTAATTAATGATAGGAACATGTAAATTCCTAATTAATGAAAGAAGGTATAAGTTTTAATTAATGAAAGAAATGTATAAGTTTTAATTAATGAAAGAAACATGTAAAGTCCTAATTAATGAGAGAACATGAAAGTTTTAATTAATGCAAGAACATGTAAAGTTTTAATTCAAAAAGAAACATGTAAAGTTTTAAGTAGCGTGGTATTGATTTAATTAATAAATGTTCATTATTGTAATAGGAATATAAAATTTAAAACGTACATTTGACACGTAGATTTTAATCAATGTAATGGTGTATTTTAAATTGATTAAAGTGATAAATGTTACTTATTATAATAATAATGTAAGTTAATAAGGTGCTTTTAACTTAACATAAGAATTTCGGTTTAAATTGTATATTACAGTAAGAAAGTTTATTTAACTATAAGGCTATGATAAATTGACATGTTAAAATTTTAAGCTTATCAATACTTTGATTATATACAATGTAAAGTGGAAAGTAGTACATTCCAAAAATGCTATGATTCCTTAAGGTAACATTTCCAAAATGCTATGATAATTTAAAGGAATATTTCAAGTTTAATAAATTTAAAGAAATATTCAATGATTTGAAAATTTGGGTTTTATTTGAATGATATAATATTGAATTATTTTTGAAATCGAAATGATACAATTGTGATATTGTTTTGAAATGAGTATGATATTTTCGTCTTGGAAGTATAAATTATTTGAAATAAATATCCATGGGTTATAATAACGATTGGTTGTTAAAGAGACCGGGATCGGATATTGTCTTATAGCCGGCCAATACCGAAAACCACTTTAACAACTGTGTACGCGGTGGAGATTCCAGAATGAAGTAGGATGGTGGCGACGTTCTCGAGGTATATTACGTGGACCCAACTCCCGTGAGTTGGCATATATGACTAAAACAGGAGCTATACCGGGCTACACAAAGGGTCGCACCATTTCATCGAGCATGCTCCATCGGAAACTATTCTATTACTGTTGTGAATTGATTCGGTGGCGCCACTTTGATTCGGGGGTATTGTTCGAGGTGGGCGGAAGCTGTTGGCTTGCCGTCACCACCGGTCCGGGAGTGCAAACGGTGTATCCACCTTGGCATTGCCTCGCGTGCCGTGTCATATCCTTATATCGAGCCCACTACGATTTTGGTTTTAAAGATCCGACCGCATTAAGGTTCACCATCCCCTTAACGCTATTTTCTATATGATTATACTTTACTGATTAGACACTACCGTATATAGCGTATATTACTACATAGTAAATAGTTTAACGGATCCTTAGAGGATGGGCGGTCCCAAGCATCCTTTAAGTTACTGATGCATTTTGTTACTGTTCACTTGAGTTGATTTACAGTTTATAAGTATTTATGTCCTGACTCGAGGGTTTTGTGTTTTGGTTTATGCTCGGGTCAGATCGAGTGAGTTAGCATTCCAGATTCACCTTCGGCGTTGGAGCTTTCCTTGAAGATCCAGCTTTCTATTTTGTTTCAGTATCCAGTGTTTCAGTGATGTATCTTGTTACTCTTCTGTTGTATCTTATTTAACTCTGATGTATCTCATATTTATATAGTAGCTTCATGAACCATTATCTCTTTTTCTTCCGCTGCATTTTTATATACTCTGTGTCTGTGATCTGTGATTTTATTTACTGTATATTCTGAGATTTGCCAAATTTTTATTTACAACGCGGTATTTTGAGCTATCCAATTCCGGCATGAGTGTCTACCTATACACTTATAATGGATGCGAATGGTTGAAAATATCGGGTCGTTACAATTCCCATCAACGGTAATCATCTCAAATATGGTCATAAGGAAAACTAACTTTGAAACCATAAGAACACAAGAGACTGCATAAAACGAAGTCAAACTCCAAAAAATATAAGACTGCTTTAAAGCAATTCCAAACCCCAAAAGACTTAGCATAAAAGCAAGTCACACATCATAAAACTACATAAATAAGCATATCGCAAGTCAAAAAAAATGCACGCGCTTCGCCATCTATAATAATGGACACACACTTCGCGCGCCAATCATAGAAGAACATCACTTCTCAAGTCACAAGAACAAACATGCACTTCACAAGTCAACATAGAAGATGAGCACTTCGCAAGTCAATAAACAAGCTAGCATAATAGAGATGCACTTTACAAGTCAACACAAGAGATACAACTTCATGCGCCAACACAAGACACGAGCACTTCGCACGTCAAAGAGATCATTTCTAATCGATAAGTGTAATTTACTCTTAATTAGTAATTATGAGTATCGCCCAATGTCCCATAACTACTTTGCGATGCTTAAATTTTTTACTAAAAGATTGTGAATACTGCTCGACTAAAATATTCAATTGATGAGTCCAATCATTAACTGATAAAGTAATACAAATGTTCCATACCACTTGTATTGCCAAATCCTTTAGTTAGATTTCTCATTCAAGAAAAGGCAGAGATTGCAAGAAGACAATAATTTCAAAAGCCACAAAAGAAATGTTAAAATGGCATTATAGAAAATTACAAAGCCCAACAAAATTTCAGGAAGAGCTTATTGTTGTGAAAGCAAATACTTTGATTTTTACCACCTAACAAACAATTTCTAAAGCATTATATATATGTATGTATGCATGTATGTATGTATTTATGTATACTTTCAAACTTCTATTTTTTTAAATCCGTACACTCATTTGTTGACTAACATGCTTCACAAATGATTTGAAAACTATAAATATAAATAAATATAAATAAACATTAATTTTTCCAAAGATCGTTTCTTTTAGAAGCTGCATGTATATAGAAGTATCAATTTATATAATTTATTTTCAAGATATTTATTTATAAAACACTTGAAAACTAGTGCATAGAAAATGTGCATTGCAAGTGTACCCACATAATAAAACTTCTAGGGAATTAAAACAACAAGAAAGAAATTCAAAATTAGAAAATAGATAATGAAATCTCATTTAAAAAAAGCTTAAATTGCAGCAAAAAAAGCATGTAAAGAAACAGAGAAAATTGCAAAACGAGCAACACTAGAGAAGAAAATAAGCTGTTGGAACATATGCCCAGGCCAGCGATAAAGAAATACAGTTTCTACTTTTTGAAACTCAAAATTTTGCAAAACTCAAAGAAATAAAAGTTGTAGATTAAAGTCTACGCTTTCCAACAAGAAAATGATCCTCCAATTCGAACTTACGGTTCAAAAGTTATGGTTAAAATAAGTTTCAGGTTTAAATTTACTAATTCTGTCATTCATTTACTGGACAACGAATAAAAATATGATCTCAACAATTTAACCTCAAATATTTGCAAAACACAAAATATTATATAATTCAAAGATTTCTAATAAGAAAAAAGTAATAAAATTCAAACTAAGGTTCAAAAATTATGGCTAAAATAATTTTCAGGTTTAAATTTACTAATTATGTCGTTTATTCACAGGACAACGAATTATAATGTGATTCCAACAATTTTAACTTCAAAATTTTGCAAACTCAACACATAAAATTTGTAGTATAAGTCTATTCTTTCTGGAAAGTCTATGATCATCAAAGTTGGATTTATGGTTCAAACGTTATGGCTAAAATAAGTTTCTGGCTCTAAATTTCTTAAATCTATCTTTCGTTCTCTGGATAGCAACACTAGAATTTATTTTCGACCATTTAACATTAAAATTTTATAAAAATAAAAACATTAAAATTATAGATAACTCTAGGCTTTCCAGCAATCAAGAGTTATCGAATTTTGACCAAAAAAACGAGAAAGATATGGTCAAATTACTAACAGTGTCCAACTCAAAAAATGTAAGTTAACAACCAACATTCATTCGCAAATCCATATTCAACTACTATTTTATGGTAACTAAAAGCAATCGAAGACCAACCAAAAACTGATCAACCATTAACATGCATTGAAATTAGAGCTAGATTGTGAGGGTTACTTACCTTTCTTCCTCAATTAGATTTGCCAAACCCTTCTATTTTCAGCTAACCCTAGAAATAACTCAAACCCAAAAAAATAGCAACCAAAATTAAACAATATGAAATGAAAATAAATAATCCAAAAGACAGAATAGGTTACAAAACTTTACCTTGATTTTATTATATTTTCTAGAAATTTATTCCCATTTTAATTAATAATTTGCTTCTAAGTTTAAGGAGAAACTTGGCTTTCTTTTTTTCTTTTTTTTTTCTATTTGCTGTTTTGAGAATGAATATACAGATAATAGAAAATGAGAAGTAAAATTTCTCTTAAATGGGCTTTAGGATAAAATTTATAACCCAATAAGATTTAGATAACCTCTTCTATTTGATTACTTACTAATAGCTTCACAAATCTAAAGCTTAAGTATTTAAACCATGGACAAATGTATAAATTGACCTCTTAAATTATTTTAACAATGAACAACATTTTTATAAAGAAGTCTAATAATCTCAACTTCTTCTTTTATTTAAAATAGAAGATTCAACTAAATAGATACTCTTGTCCAAACTATAATTCCAATTAATTTTAAATATAACCTCTCAAATTCTAATTCTCTAATAGCCTATAAGTTCAGAATTCACCATAATAAATAAAATCTTAATAATAATTATGAATTGCTTTCAACACTTTGAAAATACTAATTATTTCTCAATTTCACGGTGATTTATAATTTGTCATTCTAAAACAAATTATCCTTTATAAAAGAATACAAATTGTATATTAATGATTTAAATTCTCTAATTTAAATTATTATTTATTTTATTTAATCAACTCAAAAATTAGGATTGTTACATATTTCATAAATAATATTTGGTATGCTTTACGAAAATAATTTTTGTAACTAGATGGAACCAATAACTGATATATGGTATGTTCCTACTAGTTTTCTATTACTATGAAATATGGATCTCCATTCAGCCACTTAATGTAGGTTATTTCTTCCATCTAGTGTAACTAGTTTAGTTGAGAGTTTTTAGATCATATATCTTGAATTCATAAAAATTAATCTCATAGAAAATAATTTTCTATATGAAAATAACTTTTGGAATAGAAATAATATATTTTTTCCATTGTTACGTAACTATTATTATTGTACAATTCTCGTTATAATGTTTCTTTATAAAGAAAAAAATGACCATTCACTCTCTTCATTCCAGCCATGCCTTAAATTATGTCCACTCTTATATGTTCACTTTCCTTTCAAAATGGTCGAACCATTCAAAGGAAACCCTTACAATAATATCATAAGGAACTCTTTACAAAAGTGCATTTGGTTATCTTTAACATTTAAGGATATCAAAAATGTTGTACTTTACGTAAACTAGTCAAACTGGCATTTTGGTGATCAAATTCTTATGTATCTTTTGGTCTAGTGTTACATTTAACACAAGAAAATCATGATTATAATCTATCCTTTTCAATACACGATCTTACACTATGGTTTACTTGCTTAATTTGAATGAAATTCATCGAGGTTTCGCACATCATAAGTGGTGATCGTTCACCATATAACATTTACATATGATTTGAAATTAGTCAAATATTTATCCTTATAACTTTTAGAGTTCGAAACTCATTGAAGACAATACATAGTCTCGGGCAAGTAAACCAAAAGTGACCATGTTACAAACATATTTAGTGCTTGTATAATTTGGTACTCGCATGGATCAACATGCAAAAATTTATTGGTAAGCATATTTTATATTTCTGTTTGTGAATATTAATTTAGTTCATTTGTATATTGTAATTGACAAACATCTTATCAATTATATTAATTGCATAAAGTTATTGTTGTAGATTAGTCTATTTTGTACATAGCATATGTTCTTACAATATTAGAATGGTTAAATATTGCCATTTCATTTTTTAATAAGGCTTCCACTGGTGCTTTATGTTTCTTCAAACTCTAAGATAAACCATAGAAGTCTTTTGACTTGACTATGGAGTTAGGACTCTTCTCTCTTTGGATTCTAATCTTGAGTTTGCTCAACAAGTCATAGCCCTATATACAATGGATAAATCCTTATTGGTTGTATCATATACAACTCCTAATCCATGATTCCTTTTCCTAATCTCATTTCTATCTTGAGTTTGCTCAACTAATCGAATGAGGTTGTTCACTCGTACCTACTATTTAGCGATGGCCTAAGTATAATATATGTACCTAGAGTTTCCTTAATAAATACATATAGTTATCTTACCTTCTCTATTTTATATTTCAATAATATCGCACATAACATCCCTAGCTTGAGTTTGTTCAACAATCAGAAAGTGTTCAAGTAATTTATATAAATATAAATGGTAGAGGACAATCTTATATTAAAAATTCACAATCTTTAATATATTTAATTAAGTGATATAGACTTATTGAATAATGTGTTTCTTATGAAATACCCTCATGATTCAAGTGTTAGACACATCAGAAATCACAGTACACGTACTATATGTATGTATTTAACCTTTAAGTCTATTCGGGTTTTTTATTATTCCATCTTCAAACTATACCTTCATACTATATCAGTTTTAGTTATTACATAATTTAATTAATTTATATAATAGTCATATGTACAAGGTTATATTAATTAAATCTTATATAGTCAATTAACATTTTAATAAATTTTATAATATTCAGTTTAAACCTTTTATATTGAATATGTAAATTCTAACATTTATAGTTGTACACAAATATCTTATATGTGTGTGTGTGTATATAATATTGTTTATTAAAGAACATTTATATCAATATACAGATATGTTATTTAATTTAATTAATTAACTTTTATTTAATTAATTAATCCAATTAATAAAAAGTACTTTCATAAATAAATATTTTATTTTCAAAGCATTTTTGAAAATTATTTTACAATATTTATAAAATCATTACTAGTTTCAAAATTAACCTTTTAAATTTAAAATGTTAATTTTATTTATGTTAAATTTAACCTTTTAAACTTTATTTTCATTTCAAATTAGATTTTGAAAGTTAGATCATGGCCCAAATTAATTTGGGCCTTTATATTTGGGATAACCTTTGGGCTTACCTCATCATTTCGGGCTAGGCCATTAGCCATGTAAGGCAGAGTACTTAATTACCCACGCCCAACCTTAGGCACTGCTTTTCTAGAAACCGCACTATATGGATAGACTTTAATAAGTTAGTCCTAATACTGTTAATTGGTTTTTTAACCCAGCAGAATTCAATGGGAGTTAGAACATTCAGATTAAACCAAAACGACTCGAAACTTGGTCAATCGGCCTAAAAATACAAGACAAAGGACTCTAGGAACTATGGTTGAAAAATAATCAATCTTTTCAAATCACCACCTAACAAATCCTATTAGATGGGATATAAATATGAATTGATTGTTTGTGGTGGCCCCAATCCTTTTGCATTGTGACTCTATGCTTCAACCAAGCTCGCCTAACAAGTTTGGTAACATTCCAAGCATTCGAGTTTAAGAAGTGAAGATCATCTGATCCAGAATACAGTTCAATCTAACCCATAGGAAAATCATCATCTAAACAAATCAACAAGCTACAAAATTATATGGAGAGCATCACTATGAAGAAAAAAGCTTGACCAAATGTAACGACCCACTATTTTCCGCATATGTCGGACTTGAATTGCTCAAAATATCATATTGTTAATTTTTATATTTGACAAAAATCAGCATATACAGTAAATAAAATAATCATAGAATCACATATATAGAGTAATATAACAATAGGCAGCGGAATAGATAAAGAGTAGTTCATGAAGCTACTACATAAACAATAGAGTTTGAAATAAAATACAACAAAATATCTCAAATAAAAGGTAGTCTCGAATACAACAGATGTCTAAACAAATCAACTGGAAAAGCTGAAAGCTGAACGGATGCAGATGGATCTCCAAGTGAAGCTCCAACTTCAAAGGTGAGTCTCCAATGCCGTGACTCTCAGTATGACTCGAGCGTAAAGCAAAACACAAAACACAACAGTCAGGATAACATTCTTATATCAATAAATCCAACTCAAGTGAAATATCAACTGAAATACAAGTAACTTAAAGGATATTTAGGATAACCATCCTCTAAGGATCCGTGGAACTATCTACTATGTAGTAATATACGCTACTATAATATGTCTATAGTAAAGTAAAGATATTAAAATAGCATTAAGGCGTTACCCATATCCCCCTTAACATATTTTTATATATTCCCATAGTTTATACAGTACCATAACTCCCTCCCCCACTCCCCACGTAAACTGGAGGGCTATCAAAGGGCACTCCATTGATATGGTATAAAAAAAACTCGTAGAACGCGCGATAGGGCATGCGACAAGGCACTGGAGGCAATGTTAGGGTAGATATACAGTTTGCGTATCCGGACTGGTGGTAACTCATAGCAGCTACTACCAGCCACCTCATGACACACTCCTAAATCAAAGGGTGCATCCAATCAATCACAAAAGCAATAGGGTGGTATCGAAGGAATGTGCCCGATCGAGGAAATGACCTCACTTGGCCCGACGTGGCTCATTTTTTAGCCGCATCAAGCCGACTCACGGGAATTAGTGCTACGTAATTACCATATAGAATCATCATTAAACCATCCTACTTCATTCTGGAATCTCCATCACGTACACAGTTGTTAAAGTGGTTTTCGTTATTGGCAGAGAGTACGACAATATCTGATTCTTGTCTATTTAACAACCAATCGTTATTATAACACCGTGGTCATTTCAAAATAGTTTATACTTCAAAACCAAAATATCCTTTTTCATTTCAAAACCAAATCAATACGATATCATTTCCATTTTAAAACCAAACAGGTATCATTTCCATTTCAAATATATTCGTTTCCAAAAGTCATAGCACTTTCAAAGTTATAACACTTTCGTACCCAAAACACTTTCCTTCAAACAGTTTAGATATTAATAATAGTATATATAATAAAATAGTTTATAAAATGAAATAGTTTATATTAAAAATAGTTTATTTTAAAATAGTTTATTTTAAAATAGTTTACATCATAAATAAAATATAAGTAGTTTTAAATAAAATCTTCAAAACACTTTACAAAATAAAATAGCTTCCTTAAGTTTCAAAATTCGATTCAAATCAACTTGAATTTTAAAAAATTCCAATTTAATTCAATCTAAATTTTTCAATTTCGATTCAATTCGGTTTCTCAATAAATCATTTTAAATTATATCGATTTCAAATACAGATTTGAATCACAAAATAAACCATTTAAATTTTAATATATTTCAAAGGTTTAAATATTCTACATGTTTAGAACTAAATTGATAAATTCATATATACATACATATATATATATATATATATATCTCTTATTTCAAATTCATTTTATTTAGTTTTGAAATATTCACATAATAAATCCAATATTGTTTTAATAACTTTAAACTACATTAAACTAAATATTTCCTTTGATTTATTTAAACTTGAAATATCTGTTTAATCACTTTATATCAAAATCAAGTTATAAAATCATATCCTAAAAACATCAAATTCAATAAGTTTTCAAATTGATTTAGTTGAACAAAATTCTTAATTAAATACAATTTTGAATAAATTCAAACTTATCTTTCCAACCTTAACTTATAGAAATCGTTATAAAATCTATTTTTTTAAATAAGTACTTAATCATATTGTATTTTACTTAAATCAAACATTATTAAATTTGAAGCTTATTATTAAATCTATTTTATATTAAAACTTATTCATATACATAATATTTTTAAATTTAAATAAAACCATATATATTTCCTTTCAAAACCATAGAAATCATTTTTAAAATATTTATATCTAGACCAACGGTTTCTGTATAAAATTTTCTATCCTTTGGTCAAGTGATACAGATATTTATCATTTCAATCCGTAATTTATATATATACGGGTATATATCATTTCAACCCACAATCCCAAATTCAATTCAATTTGAAAATCGCTTAACGGTTTTCTCCTATTCTACAGATCGTTTGGGTATGTATCATTTCAACCCATAGGGAAATCCATATTAACAGGAAACTTGTAGAGTGATAACACATATGATAATAATAATAAGAGGCATATATTATCAATAAGAATATAATATAAACAACATGATATGACATCATATCCCACAGGTGGACAAATACGGATAATGGCGTATATATAACAAAATAACTAACAGCGGCATATTTCAATTGTCGTTTCAATTGAAATCAAATTTAATAAATATAAGAATGTTAATCATGAGTGATTGTTCACCTTTGGAGGCTAGAGATGAGCGAGAATGAGATGAGTTACGAATTCAAGCATGAATTTCAGAGCAAATTAAGATTGGCATGAATTAGATGATCAAAGCTTATGAAAAGATATCGATGAGAACAATCAATCAGTTTGAAAGAGACATCAAATATATTATTATCATTATTTTATTAAATTAAATATTTAATTTAAAACTCCTATTAAATATTCAGAATCTTTATATATTGTATTTAAAAGTCACTACCAAAATCAACCAGCTTCTCAGCTATGGAAATAAACCTATATATCAAAAGGATCAAAACATGTATATAATTATTTTAAAAATTCTCTAAATATACGGTTTATACACAAATAAACACGTCGGGATTTAAACGCTATAGTTAAAATCAATTGAGACCTTTATATAATAAAATTCAAAATCGATAAACAAATCAATATATACATAACTTTATAGATGTAAATATATATCTTTACTGCTATAGACTTCTGTATATAACTAATATATATATTGATACAAACTGGCAAAGATGCACAAGTGTAACCTTATAAATAACTAACATTTATATATATTACTTTCTTAAACCAAAAACTACAGCCGAACTGTTTTATAATATATATATATATATATGTATGTATATGTATGTATGTATAGTAAAATCAAAGTTGCCAAATAATATATGACTGACATCAATACGACTTGAACATGTTGTACACATTATTTTACAAAAATCAGTAACAATATATTCATATATGCAGACCATATCCAATTATATACTTGTTACTCAAACTAGATGTAGGCTGGTATTCACGACAATATATACTTAAATATTCATATGAACTAGCATATAAACTTACAATACTATTATTATTGTTATTGTAATTTTTTTTTGTTTTTAAATAAGCTTAGTTTAAAAAGTACATATGTAAACGCATAAAGATCCAATATACATACCCTTATGCGACCTAAGTCTGGATAAAGAATAACAAACACAATACTACCTTGTAATGTTATTCTGTGATATGTCTATGCAGTGAAAACATGTATATCAAGTTATTACAACAAATCCAATATATAAGAGCACATAAAAAATACATGCATAACTTCTAATTTATATCTAACAGAACACGCGACCTTATAACTTATACAAATTTATATATACAGATCAAAAAATTTCTACTTTAAAGTAACTCTTATTAAATCATAAATATATGAAAACTATTATATGTATAAACAAATAACATCATAATATATTCCTACAACAAAAAAGTATATATACATAATAAATAACATAGCACACACACAGATATATATATATATATAGATATATATATATGTATATGTATATATAATTTTCGAAATTCTAAATACATCAAACAAAATTCACAACACCTTAAAAAATGTACAAGAAAGAGGCTATAGGAGTAAGCGGCACTGGTACAGGAGGAGGTGGCGCGTAGTGGTTCAGGTGGAGGAGCAGTGTGAGGAGATGATGGGTCGAGGTCTGGATCGAGTGAGGAGCAAGCACGGAGAGAATGGAAGGCGGGGAAAATGTAAGGGGGGAGGAGGAAAGATCTAAGCCATGGAAGTAAGTAAAGGAGGAGAAGCGAAAATTTTCAGGAAAAAGGAAGATAAGCTTTATATAAATAATATAATATTTTTAGTTGAAACCGACAAGAGAATATGTCGATAAAATAAAAATAATTGTAACGTCAAGTTCCATGATTCAGCGAAATTTATTGAAGTAATTAATTGTTATTAATTTGCTCAGGATGCACGATATAGATTTAGAAATCAAAGGAAAATGCAAAGTCACTCTTTGGCACCGATACAACGTACAATTTTTATCATTTTCGTCACGTATCGGGCCTCAAAATATAGAAATAAATATACTGCAGGGGTCAGCATGACAAGACGAATAAAATGGTACACGGATATCAATGATACGATCAAATTATAAAAATTCATATTTTTGCTATCGAAAATGTAGTATAATTGCATAAAATAAGACAAATGGAGCTAGAGAAGTCAAAATTTGAGAAAATGAAGTATGACGTCTCCCTTAGAAGATGATTTATAAATTTATTACACAAAAATATTCAGGATTGGAAAACATTTTATTATCATCAAATATTTAACTGATTTGAATTTAAAATTACACAATAAAATAAACTTCAATATTATCAGATGAAATTTACTGGTTGTTATGTTAAAATAGACATATTCTAAATACTAATTTTTTATTTTCAAATTTTATTATTTTAAAAATTCACAAAATTCAATTAGATATATTATTAAAACAAATAAAACATTACAGGTCGTTACACTCTCCCCCACTCAAAACTTTTCGTCCCCGAAAAGGGAGGAGGTAGGAGAATGGAAACAACCAAAAAGAAAAGATAGATTGAAATGTAAAACAAAGCAATTAATTTAAAACCATACAAACTACATTTATTTAAAATTGGTTTATAACCAATTAATTGATTCCAATTCATTTTATTTAATCAATCAAATATATTGTGTTCACATTTGATTGATTTCATTTCCATATATTTTTATTCAATTAATTTGTTTCAAATTCATTAACATTTATTATAAAATTTTCACAACAAAATTTGTTTTATTATTTATTAAATCTTTTTGATCAAGCTATAGTAAATTCCACCTCAACATTCAATTTCAATTATTTAAAACCATATAAATTTCAGTTTTAAATAAATTATTATTCAACATTTTGGTTTAATCCATTTTATTCAACTAATAGATAATCCTTCAATTTAAAATTGGTTTTCTTTCATTTATCACCATTTCTTTCAAACAAATTCTTTTTTTTTAATTAGCTCATTTATTTCATCCTTCGGCTAAGTTAATTCCACAAAATTCAAGTTCACTATTCTTAAGTTCATATTTGTTTGCTTAACTAGCATTCTCCTTAAATATATTTCACTTAATATATATTTTGCAACATATATTACGTGTATAAACATTTAGTACAACCATTTATTATTCAACAAATTAATTTCTTTTATTATTATTATTATTCAGTTTACATCCAATTTATTACCCAATTTAATACCCAATTTATTACCCAATTTATTGTCCAATTTATTATCAGTGAATTCTCCTAGTAAAATATCATTTGGTTATCCTATTACTATATCATAATGTATACTATCCACTTACATTCTAATTACATTTACACTATCTAGGGTAAGTTATATAAATATTTATGAGTGTAATTAAATATTATAAATTTCCCTTTTTATTTTCATCATTTATATTAAGCCAGTTTTGGTTCGAACAATTTATTACTTAAATTTTCTCCTTGTACAACCCTATATTATATGCTAACAATTTTACCTTTTAAATATTTTAGGCAAGTTATATATATAAAAATGTATTTTAGGGTTATACAAATAAGTTTTTATTCAGATTCAACTATTTCAAGTTGGTTAAATTTCATTTATTATTTCATATGTTTCAAATTTTCAAACATTTAACTTTATTTCAATAATTGAAACCATTTCTTAATATAAAACTTAAGATTCAAATTTTCGGTTTCAATTCAAACTATTTTGAAATCAATATATACATATATATTTTATAAATCAATTTATACGCAAGAAATTTTAAATCAAATCCATTTTTCTTTTTCCAGAACAAAAGTGTGTCAAAGCTACTAAGGGGCCTCTCCACTCCGAGACTCGAAAATGGATGTCGATGATGCGGCCATCATCACCGAAATTATTTTTCAGCGACAAATAAAGAGAGTACTACTTTAAAACCTTTAAAATTCTTTGAAAAACGATTCCTATTTAAAAAATATTCAAACAAATAATCTTTTTTATTTTTCTGAAACTTTGAAACCCAAATTTGAAAACACCAAAAGTTTAAATTCTCAAATCTTTAATTCATTTAAATTCCAAATCAATTTATAAACCATGTTTTGTAATTCATTTATTTATATGTTGGAATAGTCAATGGTATACAAAAAGAATCGCATATTATCATTTCTAACATTCTAGTTAACTATTAAATTTCAAAAAAAAAATCTACTTATATAATTAATAATCATATAAAATTTATTTCATTTACCAAATTTGAAAACAATATTGTGTCAGTTTGCTCTGTTCAAGTGCTTTGGAATTTCTATCAATAGCGTTGATCAGACGAATCGATTGACACCCAAAATTCAAACTTAACATCTCAAACAACACAAATAAAACTTTTAATATAAATACAAATGCACTCCCTCACACGATAATTCAAGGATGGATTTCAAAACAAGGATAGAGATTCAAATTTAGAGAGTCCCTAATCAAAGAGAGTTCTAACTAGAAGATAGGCTTGAAACGACGATAGGATGATTAAAAAACAAAAGAGGAAATATGGATAGACTTATATAAATTGCAGGAGACCTTAACCGGGTCAACCGTGATTTCATGAATAATATGGAGGTAGAATTCTGAGGCAAATTGACATTCAATCGCAAGAGATAGAATTCGTCATAGCCAAAGATAGCAGCATCTAATCCGAGGATATATAAATCTCTGGTGAATCGATGCCAATTGTAAAGGAGTTTTACCCCTTTACAAATCAGTCGGTGGAGTTATGAGATATTCCAGAATCAAAAGAGTTCGGATAGGGAAAGACAAGAATGGATTTCAAAAGAAGGTAGGGTTTCAAAGTTCAAAGGAAATCCAAATCAAAGTGGAAGGAATTCAAGCTCGAATAAAGTATTCTGTAATTAAATTCTACCATATATGCTAAGTTTTGCCTAAAACCATAGCTCGGATAACACTTGTGATGACCCGGTATTTTCAACCATTCGCATCCGCACATGTCAGACTTGAATTGCTCAAAATATCAAATTGTTAATTTTTATATTTGGTAAAACTCAGCATAAACAGTAAATAAAATAATCATAGAATCATAGACATAGAGTAATATATCAATAAGCAACGGAATAGATAAATAGTAGTTCGTGAAGCTACTACATAAACAACAGAATTTGTTATAAAATACAACAGAATATCACAAATAAAGTGAAGTCTGGAATACAACAGATGACATCTCTGAACAAATCAACTGGAAAAGCTGAAAGCTGAGTGGATGCAGATGGATCTCCAAGTGAAGCTCCAACTCCAAAGGTGAGTCTCAAATGTTGTGACACTCAGTCTGACCCGAGCGTAAAGCAAAACACAAAACACTCGAGTCAAGATTAACGTTCTTATATCAATAAATCCAAGTCAAGTGAAATATCGAATGAAATACAAGTAACTTAAATGATGTTTGGGATAACCATCCTCTAAGGATCCCTGGAACTATCTACTATGTAGTAATATACGCTACTATAATATGTCTACGGTAAAGTAAAGATATTAAAATAGCGTTAAGGCATTACTCATATCTCCCTTAACACATTTTTATATATTCTCTAGTCTATACAGTACCGTAATTCCCACCCCCTCTGTAAATTAGAGGGCTATCAAAGGGCACTCCATAGATATGGTACAAAACAAACTCGTAGAAGGCACGAAAGGGCATGCGACAAGGCACTCGAGGCAATGGTAGGGTAGATATACCGTTCGCATATCCAGACTGGTGGTAACTCATAGCAGCTACTACCGGCCACCTCATGCACACTTCCAAATCAAAGGGTGCACTCAATAAATCACAAAAGCAATAGGGTGGTATCCAAGGAATGTGCCTGATCGAAGGAATGACCTCACTTGGCCCGACGTGGCTCCTTTTTTAGCCGCATCAAGCTGACTCAGGGGAGTCAGTGCTACGTAATTACCATATAGAATCGTCATCAAACCATCCTACTTCATTCTGGAATCTCCATCACATACACAGATGTTAAAGTGGTTTTTGTTATTGGCAGAGAGTATGACAATATCTGATCCCGGTCTCTTTAACAACCAATTGTTATTATAACACAGTGGTCATTTCAAATTAGTTTATACTTCGTAATCAAAATATCCTTTTTCATTTCAAAACCATATCAATATAATATCATTTCCATTTCAAATATATCCATTTTCAAAAACCATAGCACTTTCAAAGTTATAACACTTTCGAACCCAAAACACTTTCCTTTAAACAGTTTAGAAAAATAGTTTACATAGTGAAGAAAATATGAGTAGTTTTAAATCTTCAAAATACTTTATAAAATAAAATAGCTTCCTCAAAATTCAAAACTCGATTCAGATCAATTTGAATTTCAAAAATTACAATTTAATTTTATCTCAATTCTTCAATTTCGATTCAATTCAATTTTTCAATAAATCATTTCAAATTATATCAATTTCAAACATAGATTTGAACCACAAAATAAACCACTTGAATTTTAATACATTTCAAAGTTTTAAATATTCTTCATTTTCAAAACTAAATCGATAAATTCATTTGTTTGTTATTTTAACTTCATTATTATTTAGTTTTTAAATATTCACTTAATAAATCCAATATCATTTTAATAACTTTAAACTACATTAAACTGAATATTTCCTTCATTTTAATTAAACTTGAAATATCCGTTTAATCACTTTATATCAAAATCAAGTTATAAAATCATATCTTGAAATCATCAAATTCAATAAGTTTTCAAATTGATCTAGTTGAACAAAATTCTTAATTAAATACAATTTCGAATAAATTCAAATTTATCTTCCCAACCTTAACTTATAGAAATCATTATAAAATCTATTTTAAAATATAATTTTAAATAAATACTTAATCATATTGTATTTTACTTAAATCAAACTTTACTAAATTTAAAGCTTATTATTAAATCTATTTCATATTAAAATTTATTCATATGCATAATATTTTCAAATTTAAATAAAACCATATATATTTCCTTTCGAAACCATAGAAATCATTTTTAAAATATTTATACATAGACCAATGGTCTCTGTATAAAATTTTCTATCCTATGGTCAAGTGATACATATATTTATCATTTCAATCCATAATTTAAATATATATGGGTATATATCATTTCAACCCACAATCCCAAGTTCAATTCAATTTGAAAATCGCTTCGGTTTATCATTTCAACCCATAACGATTTCCTTCTATTCCGTAGATCGTTCGGGTATGTGTAATTTCAACCCATAGGGAATTCTATACTAACAGAAACTTGCAGAGTGATAACTAATATGATAATAACAATAACAGGCATATATTATGAATAACAATATAATATAAACAATAGGATATGGTGTCATATCCCACAGGTGAACAGATACAGATAATGGCATATATATAACAAAATAACTAACAGCAGCATATTTCAATTTTTGTTTCAACTAAAATCAAATTTAATAAATACTAGAACGTTAATCATGAGTGATTTCTCACCTTTCGAGGGTAGAGATGAACGAGAATGAGTTCCAAGCATGAATTTGAAAGCAAATTAAGATTGGCACGAATTAGACGATCAAAGCTGATGAAAAGGAATCGATAAGAACAATCAATCAGTTTGATAGAGACAGAAAAATTATTATTATTATTATTATTTTATTAAAATCATTATTTAATTCAAAATTCCTATTAAAAATTCAAAATCTTTATATGTTGTATTTAAAAGTCACTACCAAAATCAACCAGCATCTCAGCTATGGAAATAAACCTATATATTAAAAGGATCAAAACATGTATATATTTATTTTTAAAATTCTATATATGTATTTTTAATGATCAAATATCAATATATATATAGTTTATACACAAATAAACACGTTCGGAATTTAAACACTATAGTTAAAATCAATTAAGACCTTTATATAATAAAATTCAAAATCGATAAACAAATCAATATATACATAACTTTATGGACATAAATATATATCTTCACTGCTATAGGCTTCTATATATAACTAACATATATATATATATATATATATATATATATATATATATATTGATGCAAACGAACAAAGGTACACAAGTGTAACCTTATAAACAGCTAACATTTATATATATTACATTCTTAAACCAAAAACTATAGCCGAACCATTTATAATATACATATGTACAGTAAAATCAAAGTGGCTAAATAATATATGACTGACGTCAAGATGACTTGAACATGTTATACACATTATTTTGCAAAAATCAGTAATAATATATTCATGTATGCAGACTATATCCAATTATATACTTGTTACTCAAACTAGATGTGGGCTGGTATTCATGACAATACGTACTTAAATATACATATGAACTAGCATATAAAATTACACTATTATCGCACTACTACTACTATTATTATTGTAATTTTTTTTGTTTTTCAATAAGCTTAGTTTAAAAAAATACATATGTAAACACATAAAGATCCAATATATATACCCTTATGGGACCTAAGTCTAGACAAAGAATAGCAAACAAAGTACTACCTTATAATGTTATTCTGTGGCATGTCTATACAGTGAAAACATGTATATAAAGTTATTACAACAAATCCAATATATAAGAGAACATATAAAATACATGCATAATTTCTAATTTATATCTAACAGAACACGCGACCTTATAACCTATACATATCTATATATACAGATCGAAAATTTTCTACTTTAAAGTAACTATTATTAAATCATAAATATATGCAAACTATTATATGTATAAATAAATAACAGCATAATATCTTCCTATAACAAAAACGTATATATACATAACAAATAACATTGTACACACACACACACACACACATATATATAATTTTTGAAATTCTAAATAAATCAAACAAAATTCACAATACCTTAAAAAATAAACATGAAAGAGGCTGTTGGAGGCTGCGGCACTGGCACAGGAGGAGGGGGCATGCAGTGGTTTAGGCAGAGGAGCAGTGAGAGGATATGATGGGTTGAGGTCTGGAACGGGTTAGGAGCAAGCATGGAAAAAATGGAAGGTGGGGAAAATGTAAAGGGAGAGGAGGAAAGATCTTAGCCATGGAAGTAAGTAAAGGCGGAGAAGCAAAAAATTTCAGGTAGAAGGAAGATAAGCTTTATATAAATAATATAATATTCTCGGCTAAAACTGAAAAGGGAATATGTAAATAAAATAAAACTAATCGTAATGTCACGTCCCTTGATTCGGCGAAATTTATTGAAGCAATTAATTGTTATTAATTTTCTTGGGCTACACGATATAGATTTAAAAATCAAGGCAAAATGTAAAGTCACTCTTTGGCACCGATATAATGTAAAGTTTTTATCATTTCCGTCGCGTATCGGGCCTCAAAATACAGAATTAAATATACATTGGGGATCAACACGACAAGGCAAATAGAACAGTACGCAGATATCAATGATACGATCAAATTGTAAAAATTCATATTTCCGCTACTGGAAATGCTGCAAAATTGCAAAAATTAAGATAAATGGAGCTAGAGAAGTCCAAATTCGAGAAAACGAAGTATGAGGTCTCCCTTAGACGATGATTTATAAATTTATTATATAAAAATATCCAGGTTTGGAAAACATTTTATTATCATCAAATATTTAACTGATTTGAACTTAAAACTACATAATAATATAAACTCCAATATTATCAGATGCAAAATTTACTAGTTGTTATGTTAAAATAGACATATTCCAAATATTAAATTTTTACTTTCAAATTTTATTATTTTAAAAATTCACAAAATTTCAGTTAAATATATTATTAAAACAAATAAAATTTTACGCGTCGTTACACTAAACAAATCAGAGCCAAAAATTGGCTAAGGATTTGGATTGATACGGATCCAACTGGATCGGATCAGTGATCCAAAAAGATTGCTAATTTTGGCTCCAATCTTTTTTAGCTCTCTTTGCATTATAGGCTTCTTACGAAGAAATGCTCGACACAAGAGTTTTCCAACCTCTATAAATACCATCTCATCTGCAACATAAAAGGGATCGGCTCTGATCTCTGCTAAAACTTTTCCATGTTTCGCTCTTCTTCTCCCTCACAATAGCCATAAAAGAGCAACTGAAATCATTTCGGTTGTCTCTAACAATGGTGGCTTGACCTAACTTTGGAAAGAAGAATCATATTGTAATCCAGACTCCTTTGTAACATCAGTTAATCAATAAAGCTATAAATTGGACGTAGACTTCGTTATAGCCGAACCACTATAAAAACCTCTTGTCTCTTTACTTTTTCTATGATTTGCTATTGTGTTTTCTATTTTATTTGCCTTGATGAATAGGGTTGGTGCTTTTACGCTCAATCCAAGGTGTTGATCCATTTTTTGGGTTAACATTTTAGTACTTTCACCGAGGATGATTTAGCTCAGGCTTAGATCTAGCTATCTACTTTGGATCAGATAGGTTCAGAAGTTAGATCCTCGATCTCTACTTAGAAGTCTACCACCGAAAATGAATAGCACCTGGAAGAAAGAGAACCGCTTCCATAAGATCCATAGGAGCTGTAATAATTGGAGAAGAAACCAACCTCCAACAGGCTGAGGTCAATGGTACTAATGATCCATTAGTCAGAGCAAATTCTGGAACCAATATAGGAGATCAGGTGCTGGGATCTTCTATCCAGCATGAAGTTGTCAGTAGAGACGAATTGAATAAGATGGTTGATGAAATCAATCAAAAAAATGGAGAACAGCCTAAAAGCCCTTATAGGAAAATTAAGTGCCCTCATGACCTTGCAATCACTAGCTCCTCTAAGAACCATGCCAGAGCATGCGGCTGCTGCAGAGCAGGAGAACTCTTTCTTTTTTGGCCTAAACAGGAGAAACAGAAGGCAAAAGCAAAGAGGTGTGGTGGGTAAAGCTGTTGGAATCGCCATAGCAGGAAACGCAAGCACTCCACCAGTTGCAAAGTAGCCTGCCATGAACTTGAATCCAGGGGTGAAGACCCTACAAGAAGATATAGCAGTGGATCTCTTCGATTCTGAAGATGGAGAGCAACTTGACGATAACGACTTGGAAGAAAACACTAATGCACTCAATACCGGCAGAGAGGTCCAAACTGCCCCTACCTAACCAAGCGCATGCCAATGCTACTCCAAGGGAATGGCTCTCCTGAAGATAGGAGTGCCTAGGCTTCAGCCTACTTACCAAGATCTTTTGCAAAATCAAACACTTGGTATTGTCTCTAACAGCCATCCCATGGGCTACCAGAGATCAGAGGCATATATCGAAGATATGATTAAGAGATTAATGGACGAAAGTAAGGATAGAAAATATGAAGAATAAGGATCTGCTCCAAGCCGGACTCCGTTCATTGATGACATTCTGAATGAACGGTACCTCGAAAAGTCCACTATGCCCACTATTCCATCTTATGATGGAACTAGAGACTTGAAACCTCACCTGTACAAATACGGTTGGTACATGGATGGAGAAAATGCTTCAAATGTTTTTCGATGCATATTTTTTCCAATCTTCATAGAGGGAATTGCTTCCATGTGGTTCCCAGGCTCCCACCAAAGTCCATCTCCACTTTCAATGAATTAGCAATAAAATTCCTTGATCAGTTTAGATTTCACACAGCACAACTAAAAGGCATGATGTCCTTATCCATCCTATTCTAAGGACGAAATGAATCTTTGAAATCCTTCATGAGTCAGTTCAAATCCGTAGTGTTTGAAATAAGTAACCTAAATGAATATATGGTCTTCATGGCCTTGATCCGTGCCATCCATCTCGACGTTGAATTCGAAAAAT
This sequence comes from Allium cepa, assembly GCA_030765085.1. Taxonomy (NCBI): domain Eukaryota; kingdom Viridiplantae; phylum Streptophyta; class Magnoliopsida; order Asparagales; family Amaryllidaceae; genus Allium; species Allium cepa. Next base: position 9,403,993 of record CM060930.1, on the reverse strand, counting down.
GGATCAAAATGAAACAACGCACCACAAGGAAGGACTTTAATCGAAAGTCAAGCCAGTACTTGAGATTGGAAGAGGTAGTGTAGCTTGAAGGAAAATTGCTAATCAGCAACCAACCGGCACTACCCAGAATGGAGTGGCATCTAACCAAGACGCAAATACCACTAGGACTACTGCAGCAAACATGGGGAAAGATAGGAACCATTAAAGGAAGAACCAAAATTCCAACAAGTGAAATGGAGGAAACAAGCGACTTAAAGGCTTAAGGCCCAAAGAGTATACCCTACTCAACGACACTCCATAAAACATCTACCTTGCGACATAGGGGACAGAGGAGTACAAGAAGCCGCCTAAAAAGGAAGCAACTGAACATCAAAAGCATTCCAGAAAATACCATCGCTTCCATGAAACATGTGGTCACAACAAGAATGAGTGTCGTCACCTGAAGAACCTGATTGAAGAGCTAATTCGGGATAACAAGCTTCAATAATATGTGAGGAAACGACAAAATACTTACCAGCCTGTAACACTCCAAGCTCCTAACGACCAGGAAAACCAAACTGGAACCAGCAAAAACGGATCTAGATGGACCGACTAGAGACTATTCATCGGAACAATATCTAGAGGACCTAATCCCATACAGAAGAGTTGGGGAGAAATGAAGCGATATGTAAGATCACTAAGACATGCTTTGAAAGATTAGTGCTTCACGATCGAAGATAGAACTCCTGCCAAGCAGCAGAGGACCTTGGATGATGACATAGTGTTCCAAAATTAAGACACTGAAGGAATAGAAGCTCCGACCCTCAACCCCATGGTCGTGACGGTAGGTATCGTATTAACCATGGTTCGATAAGTATTGGTGGACAGTGACAGCTCTGTGAATATCCTATTCAACATTTTTGATCAGATGAAGATCAGTATGAAAGACGTTTCCGTTTGCCAAAAAATCCAAGGATTCACCGTTGAACCTAAGCAACATGTCAGAACAACTGATTTACCCATTGAAATTGGGGAAGGTTACCTAAGAGACGTTCTCATCTAGACCTTTGTGATTGTAGATGAAATATCCGGCCACAATGCTTTCTTAGGTCGGCCTACTTTAGCATATTTCAGGATCGCTCTAGCTCATTGGTTTCTGAGCATGAAATTTCCAACATAGAATGGAATTGGGGTGGTAGAACTATGCGAGTATAGACGAAAAGAAAAAGGGAAAATGCAGGGAGAACTCTCCACATTCATGATCCTACCGAATAACAACTATAGAGTTGCCCTTGGTTTGGGACCATAGCCGATTTGGCAAGGCTTTGCACCCTAAAAAGAAGAGTTCAGGGGAGGATCAGACAGCACCGACAAGAATTGTGGGTGTTTGTCCTAGTCAATATAGAAGAACCAACTCGGGTTCTGAAAATTGGATCACATCTTGAAAACAAGATGTAACGGGAAGCAATCAAATTTCTACATGCCAAACAGAATGTATTCTCTTAGACGTATTCTGTTATGTGCGGAGTGTCACTGGCAATTGCATGCCACACACTTAATATTAACCCTAAGTATACACCAGTGAAGCAGAAGAGTGACGGTTTAGGATCCGAACGGTCCAACGTTTTGAGAGAAGAAATGAATAAGCTGATGGCGAATGTTTAATCCGCGACGCAACCTACTCCAAATGGGTATCCAACCCGGTCTTTGTTAGGAAATCCAACGGAAAATGGCGAACTTGTGTTGACTATTCGAACCTAAACAAAGCTTGCCCAAAAGACAACTTTCCTCTGCTTAGAATTGACCAACTTGTGGATGGGACAGCTTGACATGAACTGCTATCACTTATGGATGCTTACTTGAGGTACAACCAGATCATGATGCATAAACTAGACTATGAAAACAAAAGTTTCATTATTGATCTGGGATAATACTACAACAAAGTGATGCCATTCAACTTAAAGAATGCTGAGGCAACCTACCAAAAACTAGAGAATGCCTTGTTCAAACATCAGATCGGGAAGACTATGGAAGTCTATGTTGACGATATGTTGGTTAAATCGTGCATAACTGAAAATCACCTGGACAACCTCACTGAAATGTTTAAAATACTCCACAAATATAGAATGAAACTCAATCCACTTAAATGTCACTTTGGGGTAGCCTCTGGAAATTTTTTGGGATTCATTGCAAGTGCTAGAGGCATTGAGGCAAATCCTGAACAGAAACTACTGCTTTACGAGAAGTCGAGGCCCTATGGAATAAGAAAGAGTTACAAAGCTTGAATGGAATGGTTGCAGCACTAAATTAGTTCATCTCAAAGGTAATCGACAAATGTATACCGTTCTTTGATGCGCTAAAGAAGGGGAAGAAGAACTTTGAATGGAATCAAGCTTGTCAGACCATCGTTGAAGAGATGCTACGACATATGGAAACTCTACTAATCCTATTCAAGCTGGTAGACGGAGAAGACTTGTTTATCAACTTAGTAGTCTCGCCCCATGCACTAAGTTCTACGCTCATACGAGAAGAAGTAAGATCCAGCAACCCATATATTACATCAAAACTATTCACTGGAGCCGACAAGAACCATCCAAAATTGAAAAAAAACTAGCATATTGCCTCTTGATCGCTTTTAGAAAACTACGACCATACTTCTCGGCATATCCGATCAAAGTACTAATTGATCAACCCTTGAAACAAGTGTTATACTGCCCCAAGGCCTCTAGATGGCTTATCAAATGGAACATCAAATTAAGTCAATATCAAGTCACATACCATCCTCGAAGGGTGATCAATGGGCAGGTGTTGGCGGACTTCATTGTCAGGTTTACAATACGAGATAATGAGGAAGAAAATACTCTGGAAGTGGAGACACACTGGAAGTTTCTCGTCGATGGTGCATCTAACTACTTCTGCTCGGGAGGGGAGTCGTGCTCAAAACTCTCGAAGGACGATCCATTTGCTGTGCCTTGCCCTTGGAATTGCCTATAATAAATAATGAAGCGGAATATGAAGTATCGATAGCTGGGATGTGAATGAACTCGAGATAAAGTCTGTACACATCTATAGCGAATCCTAGCTAGTCGTCTTTAGGTGAAAGGCGAATATCAGGCCCGAGGGGAGAACCATGCCCGTATCTATCTAAAGTGCAGGAATTGTTGAATGACATTGAGCATTACACCATAACTAATATCCCAAGGGAACAAAACATAAAGGCAGACTATTTAGCCAAACCGGCCAATTCTTGAGAAACTCAATCATTGGGATAAGTTCCGGTTGAAACACTAACCTCTCTAAGCATAAGCGAGATGGATATTGACCGGATCTTTGAGACAATCAAAGGACCAAAAACATGGATGATACCAATTGAGGATTACCTGCTTAGAGGAACACTCCCCGCAGATAGGAACCAATGAAAAAACTCCTTTGAAAGGCACCATGGTTCGTAGTACAGGATGGGATACTCTACTAAAGGGGATTATCTAACCCCTCGCTCAGGGGTGTGACCAACGACGAAGTTCGAAGAATCCTCAGGGAAGTACATAAAGGCGACTGCGAAGATCACACTAGGGAGGAAACCCTTACAAAGAGAGACCCATGATATGGGTTTTTTTGGCCAACAGTAAATGATGCAGCCCAGTCCACCAATTCAGTGGTTTTGAGTCGTACATTTATCTTAGGTTGCTCACGACCTAGTGAAGTAAGCTCGCAGGTGCAATCTACAGTGGGTTTTGATTTGCAGCGACCTAATAGAAGATAGGTCGTCCAAGCGACCTAACGAATCAAGACAACCGAACTAACGAGCTAAAGGAAACAGTGCAATGGAAGGGCCGCATGTCTTTAGGTTGATCCGACCTAATTCCAACGACCTACGACCTAGTTAGGTCGCGTGAAGAAGATCCAGTTGCTGAAGGTATTAAGTCGCGTACAGAAGGTTATTCCTTAGGTCGCTCTGTTGATAGGTCGCTTAAACGAGCTAACATTCTTATGCTGCTTCCTTAGGTCGCGTACTTTGTTAAGTCGCGTGGGGATGATAACTCGTGGGTCGTGCGTATGTTAGGTCGTTTGTGTTGTTTAGGTCGTTATGTATTATGTTTGTTAGCTCGTGTGTGTTGTATGGTACTTATGTCGTTTGTAATAAAGGTCGTTGGTTGGCCAAGTGCTAGGTCTTTGGGGTCTGTACAGAGGCGTGTATGTATGGGTCGTAAATCGTGTTGTCTAGGTCGCTAGCGACCTAAGTTGGGTCGTGTGTGTTAAGGTCGTGAACGACCTAGTGTGTGTGTTGTAAAAAATCCCTATAAATAGGGGTGTTGAGTCATTTGTAAAACTTGGTTATTTTTGAATAAACTTTTGTTTGTGAATCTTTATGCCTCCACTAAATTGGTAGTTGAGTGTGATCTCCTATCTCCACTTTCGGTATTCGAGTGCGCTCAAATCAACGAATGTTGAAGCCAATTCATGGTATCAAGTGCGCTTGATCAACGTTCAAAGAATTGTAGATCTTTCTTCACGGCATCGTGCGCGTTCAACGTGTCAAAGATTTGCTAGAATTCGGTATCTTCGTGATCAACGAATTTGGGTCTTTCAGTATCTTCAATCCACCGTTTGCTACTTTTACCGTTTCATCAATTTTTTTCGTATTTCCGCTGCATCATTTTCTGTATCGGAGCTAGACTTAGCCAATCATAGCTAAGCCGAGTCTTGGAGCCAAGGAGTTTGAAGTTTGGCGTTCATCGTGTTCTCGTGAAGTTGCAACAAGTGGGGAACTTTCGATCCATATCATTTTGGATCGAAGTCCGGAAATTGTTTGAATTTTTGGAGAAAAGTTTGAAGTGTTTGAGCCGAGAATTGAAGCATCATTTTGGTATCATTTGTTGAAGTGTAGGCCAAGCATAGCTTTGTGTTGAAGTTTGAGCCGTGTATCATTTTGTTTGAACCAGGCCGAGAATTGAAGTTTTTTGAAGTTTGTGTTTGAATTGTTGAAGTTTGATCCAATCATGCCTCCGAGAAGAGCTAATCGCCATCAAAATGTTGAAGATTTGTACAATAGAGAGGATGGTGAACAGATGGAACAACGCATTAGCAATAAATTCAATGAGAAGTTAGATGAAGGCGTTGGTAGATTGGAGAAACTGATGATTGACATGAATTAAGGACAAAGGAGAAGGTCGCCAGTCTCGAACCATGGAGGAAACCGAGTTTCTCCGTCGGTTACGGAAGCGAGGAGGGTATCACCGCAATCTTACCGAGAAAGAAGAGAATCATCTGTTTCATTGAGAAGAGAACATCATGAGCATAGAAGTGAAGAGAGAAGGATTCCACGGGAGCATGAATATGAACCTTACCATGATGAAGAGAGACATAGTAGAAGAGACATGCGTGATCAAAGGTATATTGATGGTCGAGATGGATATAGACGTACATTTGATTTTGATGAAGAGGGTGATAGAGCTAGCATGCATTATCGAGATCGAGACCAAGTTCGAAATCAATATCGAGATGTTGAAGATGATCGTAAATGGGAGTCAGGGATGAAGACCGAAATTCCAGAATTCAAAGGTGGAATGATAGCTGAAGAATTTCTTGATTGGTTAACTAATGTTGAAGAGATTTTTGATTTTAAGGAAGTTCCCGAGCATCGTAGAGTTAAGTTAGTTGCTACTCGTTTGAGAGGAAGAGCTATGGCATGGTGGCAGCAAACTAAACTTACACGAGAAAGAATGGGGAAGTCAAAGATTGAGTTATGGGAGAAGATGAAGTAATTTATGAAGGCTACATTCTTGCCTTACAATTATCAATCACTCATGTATCAGAGGTTGCAGAATCTGAGGCAAGGGACGAAGACTGTTAATGATTATGCTGATGAATTTTATCAACTGATTGCCAGGAATAATATCATGGAGACATATGAACAATTGACTGCTAGGTTTGTTGGAGGGTTAAGGATCCAGATCCAGGACATGGTAAATATGTTTGACCCTAGATCTGTGGCTGAAGCGCACCAGAAAGCATTGGCTTGGGAGAAGCAAGGAAGACGAGGAGGTGGTGTGTTTACAAATTCCAACAATCAAGTGAAGGGAGCTAGTAGCAATGCTAACGTTTCCAAGGCTGTCAGTAAACCAGTTGTGAATGAGGTTGCGAAGGCAAAGGTCAATAGTAGTATCAAATTCTTTAATTGTCAAGAGTTTGGCCACAAGAGCAATGATTTTCTAAAGCCGAAGAAGCGGGCAATGATTGCCGAGATTGAAGATGAGGACGTTAATGAAGGTCATTCTAGTCCAGTTGAAGAGGATGAACAGGATATCGCATCGGGAGATGAAGGATGTAATATAATGTTGAGGAGATCATGTTTGACACCGAAACAGGAAGAAGAGGCTAGTTGGTTGAGGAGTAATATCTTTCAATCGACATGCACTATACTGGGGAAGGTGTGTAAATTTGTGATTGACGCGGGAAGTTGTGACAATATCATTTCTACCGAAACTGTGAGAAAGTTGAAGTTGAAGATGGAGAAGCATCCAAATCCTTACAAGTTAGCGTGGTTAAGGAAAGGAGGAGAGGTGAAGGTGGATAGGCGAGTTCATGTTCCATTTTCTATTGGGAAGAAGTAGAAAGACGGGATCTGGTGTGATGTGGTGGAGATGGATGTTTGTCACTTGCTTTTGGGAAGACCATGGCAGTATGACCGAGCAGTGCAACATGATGGTCGAACCAATAGCTACATCTTTATGTTTGAAGGTGTTAAGATCATTTTGGTTTCGAAGAAGAGACAGCAAGGAGAGAGCAAATCGGAATAGATTGAGGAGCTGAAGACTTTGTTGACTTTGAAGGAATTTGTTGAAGAAGTAGAGGAGAGTCCAGAGGTGTTTTTGTTGATTGGACATGAAGCCATTGAAACTAATGAAGTTCCAGAGGAAGTAAAGCCGGTCTTGGAAGAATTCAGAGATGTGTTTCCTGAAGAGTTGCCAACGGAGTTACCCCCGTTGAGGGATATTCAGCATCAGATTGATCTTGTGCCAGGGGCAGTATTACCACACAGACCACATTACAGGATGAGTCCTAAGGAGCATGAGGAATTGAGAAGGCAGGTGGAGGAGTTGTTAGAACAAGGGCGTGGTCAGGAGAGCTTAAGTCCATGTGCAGTGCCAACCTTATTGGTACCGAAGAAGGATGGGACTTGGCGAATGTGTACGGACAGTCGGGCTCTAAACAAGATCACTATGAGATACAGGTTTCCTATGCCGAGGTTCGATGATTTGATTGATTAGTTGAGTGGAGCTGTTGTGTTCTCAAAGATTGACTTGAAGAGTGGATACCATCAGATTCGTATTAGGCCGGGTGATGAGTGGAAGACTGCTTTTAAAACAAGGGAGGGTCTATACGAATGGTTGGTTATACCGTTTGGATTGTCTAATGCTCCTAGTACTTTTATGAGAGTGATGAACCAGATTTTTAGACCATTCATTGGAAAGTTCGCGGTAGTTTACTTTGATGATATTTTGATCTATAGTGGGAGTATGGAAGAGCATGTCCAGCATTTGCGAGAAGTGCTGTTGATTCTACGACGGGAGAAATTTTATGCTGCAACAAAGAAATGTGTGTTCATGACGCACAGTGTTTTATTTCTTGGATATGTTCTGTTGAAGGAGGGTATTCAAGTGGATGAGAGCAAAGTAGAAGCTGTCAGGAGTTGGCCACAACCCAAGATAATTACTGAAGTGAGGAGCTTTCATGGGTTGGTATCTTTTTATCGAAGATTCATTCCACATTTTAGCAATGTGATGGCACCTGTAACCGATTGCATGAAAGGAAAGAAGTTTGCATGGTCAAAGGAAGCAGGGGTTTCTTTTGAAAAAATCAAGACACTATTAACATCAGCGCCAATTCTAGTTTTACCAGATTTTCAGTTGCTGTTTGAGTTACATACTGATGCGTTGAAGGTTGGGATTGGTGGAGTATTGAATCAGAGTGGAAGACCAGTTGCTTATTTCAGTGAGAAGTTGTCTGGAGCCAAGTTGAGATATAGCACTTATGATGTGGAGTTTTACGCAATTGTTCAAGTTGTGAAGCACCGGAGACATTACCTGTTTTAGAAGGAGTTTGTTCTTTATACGGATCATGAAGCTTTGAAGCATTTGCACGGGCACGACAAAATTTCATCTAGGCACTCTTCATGGTTCGCATATCTGCAGCAGTTTACTTTTGTTGTAAAGCACAAATCAGGGGTGACAAATCGTGTAGCTGTTGCCTTGAGCAGGAGGAATCATTTGTTGACAACGATGAAGGTTGAAGTGACAGGATTTTAACTATTGCTAGAGTTGATTGAAGAAGATCCTTACTTTACGAAGTTTGTTGAGAAAGTCAAGGATGGGAATATTGATGAATTTGTGTTGGTAGATGGATTCTTATTCAACAGGAATCGATTGTGCGTACCAGATTGCATCTTGAGAATGAAAATTGTAAAAGAGTTGCATGAGGAAGGACATGTTGGACGGGATCACACATTGCAGTTGATTTCTCAGTCTTATTTCTGGCCGTCAATGAGAAAGGAAGTTGAGAGATTGGTGGAGAGATGTCATGTTTGTCAAGTTTTGAAAGGGACAGCCACAAATGCGGGTTTGTATATGCCTTTACCTGTTCCTACAAAACCGTGGGTTGATGTAAGCATGGATTTTGTGTTGGGCTTACCGAGGACTCAACGGGGAAATGACTCTCTCTATGTTGTGGTGGACCGTTTCTCGAAGATGGTACATTTTGTTGCTTGTAAAAGGACGGCGGATGCAGTTCATGTAGCACAGTTGTTCTTTAAAGAGATCTATCGTTTGCATGGCTTACCAGAATCTATAGATTTAGACAGGGATACCAGATTTCTGAGTCATTTTTGGCTAAGTTTGTGGAAGATGGTGGAAACAAAGTTGAAATTTAGTAGCGCTTATTATCCGCAGACAGATGGACAAACGGAGGTTGTGAACAGATCGTTGGGAAATTTATTGCGGTGTCTTATGAAAGACAATCTGAAGAGCCGGGATATGAAGTTATGTCAAGCGGAGTTTGCACATAATCATGCAGTGAATCATAGTACAGGTTTCAGTCCATTTCAGATTGTATATTCAAGCTTGCCAAAGGGGCCGTTGGATTTAATGATAGTACCACAGCCGAAGGGGACGGTTAAGCGGGCTGTTGATTTCGTTGATGGGTTGACAGAATGACATAGAATCGTTCAGGAACGATTGGAGAAGACGAATGAGAAATATAAACAATCTACGAATCTGAAGCGAAGAAGTGTTGAATTTAATGAAGGAGATTTAGTATATGCTGTACTAACGAAGGATCGTTATCTAGTGGGTGCATACAATAAACTTAAAGCTCGAAAGATTGGTCATGTAAAGATTGTGAAACGGATCAATGAAAACACTTATAGGTTGAAGCTGCCGGAGGATGTGTACACTTCTGACGTGTTTAATGTTAAACATCTTATACCTTATTATGGAGATAAACAATCCAATGGGGAAGAATTTTTAAATTCGAGGACGAATTTTTCCAAACCAGGGGAGGATGATGCAGCCCAGTCCACCAATTCAGTGGTTTTGAGCCGTTCGTGTGTCTTAGGTCGCTCACAACCTAGTGAACTAAGCTCGCAAGTGCAATCTACAGTGGGTTTTGATGGGCAGCGACCTAGTATGAAGATAGGTCGTCCAAGCGACCTAACGAATCAAGACAGCCGACCTAACGAGCTAAATGAAACAGTGCAATGGAAGGGCCGCATGTCTTTAGGTTGCTCCGACCTAATTCCAACGACCTACGACCTAGTTAGGTCGCGTGAAGAAGATCCAGTTGCTGAAGGTCTTAAGTCGCGTACAGAAGGTTATTCCTTAGGTCGCTCTGTTCATAGGTCGCTCAAACGAGCTAACATTCTTATGTCACTTCCTTAGGTCGCGTACTTTGTTAAGTTGCGTGGGGATGATAACTCGTGGGTCGTGTGTATGTTAGGTCATTTGTGTTGTTTAGGTCGTTCTGTATTATGTTTGTTAACTCGTGTGTGTTGTATGGTACTTATGTCGTTTGTAATAAAGGTCGTAGGTCGGCCAAGTGGTAGGTCGTTGGGGTCTGTGCAGAGGCGTGTATGTATGGGTCGTAAACCGTGTTGTCTAGGTCGCTAGCGACCTAAGTTGGGTCGTGTGTGTTAAGGTCGTAAACGACATAGTGTTTATGTTGTAAAAAACCCTATAAATAGGGGTGTTGAGTCATTTGCAAAACTTGGTTATTTTTGAATAAACTTTTGTTTGTGAAGTTTTGAGCCTCCATTAAATTGGTAGTTGAGTGTGATCTCCTATCTCTATTTTCGGTGTTCGAGTGCACTCGAATCAACGAACGTTGAAGCCAATTCATGGTATCAAGTGCGCTTGATCAACATTCAAAGAATTGTAGATCTTTTTTCACGGCATCGTGCGCGTTCAACGTGTCGAAGATTTTCTAGAATCCGATATCTTCGTGATCAACGGATTTGGGCCTTTCAGTATCTTCAATCCACCATTTGCTACTTTTACCGTTTCATCAATTTTTTTCGTATTTCTGTTGCGTCTGTAAACCGTGATGTAGCAGATTATGCTAGATGGTGTGACCAATGCCAAAAGTTCGACAAGATCAAAAGACATCCTTCAACAGAGCTAACATAGATGGTCAGCCCGTAGCCATTCGCAATCTTGGGAATTGATTTGATTGGTGTATTGCCAATATCCAAAGGAGGAACCAAATACTCTATCGTTGTTGTTGACTATTTCACCAAATAGGACGAACAGAACCGCTAAATGCTATTACCGCAAAGAAAATTATTAACTTTGTCACTAAAATCATTATTTGCAGGTTTGGATTGCCATAAAATATTGTTACGGATAATGGGACTCAATTCGAGAGCATTGAGTTCTAAAACTTTTGCAAATGCTTCCGAATTGAGAAAAGCTTTTCCACTATTGCACATCCACAGGCAAACAGGCAGGTGGAAGTAGCGAACATGATCATCAAGTCCACCATCAAAATAGCGGCTGACTAAAGCTAAATTAAATTGGGTTGATGAACTTGCACTCGCACTATTGGCTTACAGGACAACACATAAGTCTTCAACTAGGCACTTTCCATTTGCCCTGGCATATGGTTCAGAAGTAATGATCACAATTGAGCTGGAAGCTGCCTCTCAACGAAGGCAAAATTTCAATCAATGGCAGAATGAGCAGTTCATGCTCGAGTCGCTTGATTTGGTCGATGAGAAGAGGGAAGAAGCCGAACTAAGGACTGCTGCTCAAAAGAAAAGGGTCGCATGATTTTTCAACTCCAAGGTCTGTAATCGTACTTTCAAATTAAGAGACCTTTCCTCAAATAGGTTTATCTTGTACCAAGAGCATTCAAACCAAACAAGGAAGGGCCCTATGTGATCGAATAGAAGCTAGGGGATGGCACGTTCATGCTAACAACCATTGATGGTGCCTAAATTTCTTGAGCTTGGAACAACGAATCGCTATGCTATTACTATATTTAAGTTCATCTCATGTATTTCCTATTTCCACAAATAGGTTATCCCGGAACACCGGAGGTATTGTAATTTGGCAGAATTTTCCCAACTTTTATTAATAAAATTGCTTTGCCTTTTGAAATAATAAAACTGTGTTTGTGAAAGTAATTTACTATATCGACATGGTCAAATCGACTCAAAACCATCCAATCATTGCTTGAGATAGTGGAACCATGCCCAAGTACGCCCCAACTACCTGCCAAGTCGATGGAAGCAAATTGACTCAAACCGTTAGATAGGCGGAACTCGATCCCTGCCTTTTAAGAACCGTTGTTGCTCCTGCAACACCGAGAAGGCGCAAACCAAAGCCTCTTATTCGTAAGACGCGCACCGCCTCTTGATTACTGAATCATGTCCAAGCAAGCTTAATTACGTAAGCCGTACATGCGGTAAGCCACGCATTTGGTAAGCCGCGCATCACTTCTTAGTTCGGAACTGATACCATGCAAGCCTCGGTCCCATTGTGCGCATTTCATAAGCCGCAGCTACTACTTGGATCAGCAAAATTGCATCCAAAGATGAGGAACTTTCATATTCCAAAAATCATGTACCACACCCAGAGCCAAGAAAATAGCATTCCAAGGAACGATACATGTGCGATAATATGAATGTCAACATCAGGACAAAATCACTTAACAGGTAATCAAGTAATCGGTGTTGCTTCAGCATCACCGATCACTCAAAAGTTCCTAAAGATAGGAGCTGTAATATAGACCTGACTGGGGTATCCAGAATGCCACTAGGTGCACCTAGTCTCGCATCAAGTGTTCGGAGTAAATAGTCCCATGAACTAGGGGCGCAAACACCACTCAACCGCAGTAGCAAATACTTCACGGTTCTTTTGCTACAAACAATGAATTTTGGTAGTAACTATGGTTCTAAATAAAATGGTGATGAATAAAAAAATTGGCATGAAAAGGCAATAGTGCACGAAACGTAGATAAGTAGATAAGTGAATTTATAATCAAAATTTCAATAGTTTTATTACTTATAATATTTTTCATGTACAACAATAAACAGCAGGAGCGATGCCCGCACTTTCGATTAAGAATAGGAAAATACAAACACCGCTATTATAACAACAAGAAGAAGTGCAAAGTGCAGAATCTGCACTTGTATAAAAAGCAAAAGAAAAATCATGACTTCTTGTCATCGCTTCTTCTGTCGCCTTTTCTGCTTCTGATCGACAACTTCTCAGGCTTCTCCCCTCCTGGGGCGATCTCGCTCTCTAAAACATGGCCACCGACGGACCCTCCTTTGTCTTTTTCTTGCGGGATCTGTGAGAACCCTTTGACGGCCTTTTTTGCTCTTCAATCTTCTCTTTCTTCACCGCTGTCATCTGCTACTCGGTCATCAGCTGCTCGGCATCTGCTTTGCCTAGTTGGCTATCTTGATCTGCCTGCTCCTATGTATCAGTAGCTACCAAGCCTTCCTCTTTAGAAACGGAGGGGTCATCCAAACCATATAGCATTGCAATTTGCTTGAAGTGCAAACCAGGCTACGAGCTAGATGTGGAGATAACGGTTGATGCAATCAGAATGGCACTAGATCTGACATCGTGATGAGGAGGTAACTTGGTTGGAAAAGAGGGTTGATCTATAATACCAGAATAATGGACGGTTGTCTCAGCTCATCGGGCGTAAATTGGTAGTCTTCAAGCATAGGAGAGATTAGAAAATTACCTTCTATAGGGGTTTGCTCACGTGCCACAACTTCAAAGCCTTCGCTATGCACTCCTTTGATGGCTACACAATTATGGGAGAAGTAGAAATGATCCCCTCAACGACATGGAGATGCAAAGATGGCTCACCGGGGCCTGAAGGAAAATGCTCGGTTACTGCCTTAACGGTGGCCGCGACATGACAACTTCTTGTTCCCTTTCTAGTCTCAGGATTTCCTTGCCTCCACTAAAGCATGACAGAATTCTTCTTCTAGATATGCTTGAACCAACTCCTCTTGGGTATAACCACCACTCATAGCTTGGAATTGGCCAAAATCTCCTCCTAGACTACAGCAAGTGTACGGGTGAACAATGGACCCAAGTAACTAAGACTCCAGTCACGCAGCACAGAGTTAACATAAAAGACCAATATGGTAGCATCCAAGCCTTCCATCTTCTTTGCGAAAGTAACTTTAAGCTCTGAAAAGCTAGCTTTCATGATAGCCTGCTCCACCGTCAGCTGCTTTTTCTCAACATCTAAAGTTGAAACTTGTTCGCGAAGGGAGGCAATTTCTTGAGCTGTTCGACAATGGTTTTCTTCTGCATTTCAACCATCGTTTCGATTATCCTCAACTTTCCTTTTAAATCCGCCTTATCAGTGTGGTATTTCTTTATTCCATCTCCAAAAATGAGTGTAGCCTGGTTGATGGATTCTTTCAGCTCCTTAAACAAAGAAGCGCTTTTCTCTCTCTCTTGAGGGCAATATCCCTCTCTCTCTCTTCAAACCCTCGATCTTCATATCATGATTCGTGACCTACTTCTTGTATTCATCCTTTTTAAAATTGAGTGAGAGAATTTCTTTGTAGTTGTTTCGCATAATAATAAACAGTTGCATGCATAGTTTTTCCCACCCCTCAGCTTGCTCCACACCACTCTGAATTTCTTGGAGATGGAGTGCATATGATTCAAAACGAACTGACTTCAAATTAGGCTTGTCAAAAACAACCCCCTTTAAGAACAAGTTAGGGAAGGCATCATACAAATGCGGGGGACCAACGGGAAGAATGTAAGGTGTAAGCTTAGAAATTAGGAGAGAGGCAGTCATAATAGCAAGAGTAGAGGAGGTCATGCCATCGGAAGTGGGAACGCTTATTCCAGTGGAAGCAGGAAGCTACATAGTGAGCTCTTGCTGTTGGTCACTTTTTGGCCTTTTTGACGAATCTTCCAGCTCAATCGAGCTTTTCCTCTACACATAGCCACTTCCTCTATCATGGCCTTGATCTTTCTCGGCACGGCATTGCTCTTCTGCCTCCCTATCCTTTCTCCTCTTCGTCCCCTCATCGGTCTCTCAAGGAGTGTGGTACTTGGAAGAGTGTCTTTCCGTACATCGAGACTCCAATGCTCGATCAAGACACAGTAAAAGCCATAAGACATGATTCCTACAAACGATGATAAAACGGCTTTAGGAAAGAGGCATTTGATGAACTAAACCATCCTATGAAATAGTAATAAAATAAAGCATATGATCCTAATGAAGTGTGTACTACAGCTCAATGACCCCAGCAGAATATACAAACCAGATCAATCACCGACTATTGTCAGGACATTGATTCCTGTAGGAATGATCTGAGTAAGCTAGGAGGGCAACGCTTCCAAAGTGAACTCATCCATTAAATCTTCTATATTCTCAAAAATGTCGCTCGTATCTCCCAAGTCAATATAGACACCTTCTAGCAGGTAACATGATATAGGATCATCCTTGGAAAAAGCTCCTTCAATGGCCTCTTTCGACGGAGGTGAGGGAGCATGTCCATGACCCAACTCCGTGGCCTTGTCACCTAAGTTGACGTCACCCTCATCAGAATCCCTATCTATTTCTCATTCAGAGGATGTTCCTCACTGATCTCTCTTTCCTCCTTCCCTTCAATCAGTGAAGCCTTTCCCTTTCATTGAATAAACTTTTCTTCTTTCTCCTCTGGGATCGGTGGCATTTTAAGTGGATTGGCGGCCGCAACTTGAATTTGGACCTCCTCAGCGGTCTTCTCTAACCTATCGGAAGAGTCACTTTCTTCTTCCTCATCACCATCATCATCTTTACCAGAATCGTGGGTAGAGAAAATAGAACAGGTCCAAGCTTTAATACAAGAAGGTGCACTAACGGATCCAACAAACCTCCCAGTGTGTAAAAACTCACATCGGCATATATTTTTGTCTATGAGCAAGAACAAAATTATGCGCTCTTAAGGATCGACCGCTTTTAGGGCGCTAAAAATAGAGCCACATGCTAGATCCTTGTTAATCTCTGAAACAACTGTAAGGAATATACGATCGTTTAGAAGACTTGTAGCAACTAAAGGAAATTCTAAACATAATGAAAGAAACTGACCCCCCGTGGTCCATAAACGAGTGAATAGCTCTGGACATTTAGCAAAAAAAAATGGTTTTGGTATAATGGAACTTTGATGGGAAGATCGAATATAATTTTCCGACTATATTGTGCCTCGATGTAAATAAATGATGAGTTAGCATCTCTTTTTGAACAATAGAATATATTGCAACTCAACGAAACTCGGTGTATGATTGAGCATCTGCATGAATAGAACATATAAGCACATTAGCATGGCATATGCATTTGGTGGAATCTGGAATGGGGGAAATCCTATGTTCTGAAGAATTATCATTAAGAGGTGGTTGAATGGGGGCACTGCGCCATACATACATATATACCAGTGGTAAGCCATGTATCAGAAGGTGGCATGTGAGAAAATTCTCCTCTCGATGGTAGAAATACGTCGTCCTCTTGGATACCATATTGCGAGCAAATGCTTCACAACATCCTGTGTTCAAGAATTGAAGGAGCTTTCTCTAGATGATCAAGTAAGACTCTAAAGTTAGGAGGAGTGTGATCAACGACGAGGCCGATTGGAATCAGCTGACCATATTGACCTAAAGTCACGGAAGTGGTGGATCCATCTAGGATCAACGATGACTCCGCTTCAAAAAGATGTGAGTTCCCTCCAACCGACTTGCACCCAGAATATTTGCGCTTTATTCTACATAAGAAAGCTTGTGTTCAAAATGGTCTGGTACGCCTAATCTCTAAACTTTAAACCCTAGCAAAGTTGGTACTTGAAATCTGGAATATAATTTACATGTACCAACCACTGGTTGGATTCCAAATATTAACCGAGGATGCGTGTGAAGCGTGAACTAAGTGAGATTGGGTCTGGTATCTTGAATGCTGTGAACAAAACATTCTGTGTAGATGGCTCACTCACACCAGAAACAGCGATCCGTATTACTTGTTAATTTCCTTTCATCTATACTTACCCATTATCGATCAACGATCGACAACGGATCCGCTACCCGAAGTGATATGGAAAGCCCTTCCTATTCCAAGTACATCGACCGTGCAATGATGGGACCAGTCCAAAGCAAGCAACCATAGATCGATGGGTCCGAATCGAGTGGAGAATTCTTATCATAAGTTGATTTTAGTTCTCTGGAAAGTGATAATATCATGAGCTGCATATAAGATGCTACCCTATGCTATTAACACCTCCCAGAGAAACCAAAATCACCCTGCAAGACGATGAGCTTGGATCGACTGTGTAACTTCGTACAAGTTAATTCTGACTCGGTTTATGAAGATTGCAAAGCATATCGAGCATCGGGACAAAAACCTAGCTTCTTTCTATGAAGAATTCAAGACTCGATATACTATCCTCTTCCATAAAGTTACAATCGGCTCGAGTCTTCCATTTTATCAATCATCAACACAACTGCACCATTCGATAATGTAATAATACATCAAAATCCACTTCACCGACCTTCGAAATTGAGAAAAGTTATTTGATCTCTTATTTAAGACAGCCCAAACTAAGGTATTGGAAGATTTGGATCGGCAGTGCCTCAAGGTGCAATCTCGACGGCGATGGTAGGTAGCGTTGGTGGTAAGATCGACAGCGATGGCTCTTAAATAGATGGTGAGCTTGGATCGTCAGGCTAAGGGCTCGAAGGAATCGGATCGGTTAGAAGACAAAAGCTTGGATCGAATGAAAATGAGGTAAAGTGGTGATCGGTTTGTATTAAAAGCAAGAGAAAGTTTGGAAAAAATAATAAGTACTTGGATCGGTACCGATCCGATCCAGTTGGATCGGTACTAATCCAAATTTTCTCCCTTGAATGGTCTCAAATTTTCCCTATTCGACTTACTCGATGTTCGCATTGATTCTTGAAATTATCAAGTCGAGATCACTCTGTAATTACGGACAATGGAGATTCACAACTAAAGACTGTACAGTTG
The DNA here is from genome assembly GCA_030765085.1 of Allium cepa. Classification (NCBI taxonomy): domain Eukaryota; kingdom Viridiplantae; phylum Streptophyta; class Magnoliopsida; order Asparagales; family Amaryllidaceae; genus Allium; species Allium cepa. Next base: position 9,386,479 of record CM060930.1, on the reverse strand, counting down.
GCCAATATGTCATAGATAGCTTTGCAAGATGGCTAGACATGACCCATGAAACTCCTTAAAACAGAAATACAAAGATAAACAATTCCAGAGCACACCTTAGTTTTAACGAAAGCGTACTCCAGGGGAAATGTTAACCATGTTTTTAACCTAGTAGTATTCATTGGGAGTTAGAACATTCAAATTAAACCAGAACGAGTTAAAACTTGAACGAAAGGCCCAAAAATACAAGACAAAGAACTCCAAGAAGATCGGTACAAAAATATGGAATATTTCCAGATCGACATTGAACCAATCCAATTGGATTGGTACCGATCTGAATTCATTGTTCATATTGAAGGTTCATTTGATCCAGAATTTAGTTCAATCTAACCAATAGGAAAATCATCATCAAAACAAGTCAACAAGGTACAAAATTACATGGAGAGCACTATTGTGAAGAAAAAAGCTTGATCAAATAAATCAGAGACAAAAATTGGCTAAGGATTTGGATCGGTATCGATCAAATTGGATTGGATTATACCGATCCAATTGGATTGGATCAGTACCGATCCAAAAAGATTGTCAATTCTAGCTCTAAACTTTCTGAGCTCTCTCTACATAACGATTATAGGTTTCTTACAAAAGCAATTCTTGACCCAAGAGCTTTCTAATCCCTATAAATACCATCTCATGTGCAATAGAAAAGGGGATCAACTCTGATCTCTGCTGAAACTCTACCATTGTTTCTTCAATATTCTTCTCCCTCACAACAGCCATTAAAGGAGTTTGGATTACAATATGATTCATATTTCCTAAGTTAGATCAAGCCACCATTGTTAGGGACAATCAAATGTTGAAGCTTGATCTAACTTAGGAAATAAGAATCATATTGTAATCCAAACTACTTTGTAACAACAGCTGATATATAAAAGCCATAAAGTGAATATAGGCTACGTTAACAGTTGAACTACTATAAAAATCTCTCGACTCTTTACTTTTATGTGATTTACTTTTTCTTTTTATATTTTATTTTCCTTAACAAATAGGGTTGCTGCCTTCACACTCAATCCAGGGTGTTGATCTAGTTTTTAGGGTAACAAATACTTCTAATTTAAACTACATAGGTTACTGGAATCTGATACCATAGTTACAACTATGCCAACATGCAATGGGTTAAATGGGTAAATTTCAAAAAAATTATTACATTTTTGATCTTATTAGGCCTAAGTCTAAATTTATTTAGATCTTATCTAATTTATGTTAAATAAAATGGATATTTTATTCAATTTATAATATAAAGCTTTATATTGATGTTACATTTACAATTTGTAATATAATATGTGTATTAAATACACATATTGCCTATGTGCATGTGCAACATAAATGATATACATGGTTTAACATGCATGTGGATTCAAATCACAACGAACATATTAGACCCTCTATATGCATGTGTGCTATTGAACATACGCACACTAAATTGTAATGTAACATAATTATAAATATAGTATATATAATTAGTGAAGTCAAAATTAAATTCAAAATTCAAATTTAAGATCTAGATCTGGATCAATAAACAAATATCTAGTAATCTGAAATTCAAATTAATATACTAATATTAAATAAATATAGTGTATATACATTTCACAATTAGTTTTTTCATTAAACTTATATATATAATATATATTTTAGATTAATATTAATATTATATATATAATATATATACAGGTATGTTTAAGCATAAATTATTATTATATGTATGTATCTATGTATGTGTATTCTTACATATTCGGCAATAAAAAAAATTTGGTTTTAAAGTTGTTCCGTAAAAACCCTTTTTAATATTGATTTTCATACACTTAAAACCCTTTTTTAAAACATTTATATACTATAGGGAGATTTTAAGGTTTTAAGTTGATGAATTTTCGCATATAAAATCACCCAAGGCATCAAAAGTTGAATTACATAAGGTACCATTAAGAAAAAATTAAGATTTCCACTCGTAGATAATTCCCATAGAATCTTCCTGCATTTGCTTTTATGTAATGGCTGATATCTTGCTCCAATTTACATTCTTTTTTATTGTATAAAATATATCAGATTTGTTTGTACATACTAGATTTAGAAATTATAGATTAGGGAAGTTTAAAAGACACACGCACGCGCGCGTATACGTATATTGTTGGACGAAGTCCCACCGGACCGAGACCACCGAACCAACCCCTTCGACACCAATCCTCTGCCACCGGACCGAGACCACCGAACCAACCCCTTCGGCACCAATCCTCTGCCACCGGACCAACTCCACTCACCACCGAATCAATCCCAACTCCACTCACCACCGAATCAATCCACACCCCTCTCATCACCGAACCACACTACTGAATCAGGGCTAAGAAGGCACTACCGAACCAACCACCTCCAACCATCACCGAACCAATCAACGCCTCCATCCACTGCCGAACCAAAGCACCACCGGACTAGAACTCAACGCTCCACCTACCACCGGACCAATCCATGCTCCACTCACTACCGAGCCAAGGCGTTACCAAATCAACAATGCCATGCCAGGTCACATCAGCCCAGGCCCACCAGCAGCTATATACATCCAAGACTCCTACTCCTAACCTCACTCTATAAATGGAGGGGGAGAGGTACAACAATGGCAGACAAGTTTGAGAGCTCAAGCATGGACAGAACTTTCAAACAACTTTCATACACTTGTAACCAAATCTTTGTACTTGTAATCCGAATAATAAAGGAGAATAACATATAAAGTGGACGTAGGCACATTCTGGCCGAACCACTATAAATCTGTGTGTCTTTTACAGTTTAGTCCCTGCTTTTTACGTATTTGCATAAATCACCCAAATCACTAAGAACAACATAAAATCAACTAAAACATATGACTTGGAGGTGTTAGCCCATTTTCTGTGCAAACATTTTTGGTGCTTTCATTGAGAGATCGAGCTAGAAGCTTCAGCTTCTCCCACTTAACCTTCTTCCCGACAGCATCGCTCATTGCTTGGAAGACATGCCTCCCAAGCAGAAGAAAGATGTTAGCAAAGGAAAGAACATCGCAACTAGAAGCATTCCAGATCCAGTGATCACAAATCAAGAGAACCGCCCCGTTTCAACAACGGTACGAAATGGAAATCAGGAAAATCCGACAACCCTTGCCACGGAACAACTGGCAGCAATTACTAGATCTAGACAGGGTTGTGACTGAAGTGACTAACCACTTCACATCCCAATAAGAAGCCTTGGTGGACCGACTCATGTCACGCTTACGGGATGCTGAAGAATCCAACCGCAACACTGAATCATGGGACGAGTCCCAGTCTGGAGGATCTGGGAGGCGACAAAGATCTTTCTTCTTCGAAAAAGCTAACAACAGAAATAGCAATGATAGGAGCCAAACCCGAACTCAGTCCGAACTCCGACCCGAGGAAACATTTGGCACCAAACCCAACGGGGGAGGTATCAGGCGAGGGTCGGCTATGGCTGAGCCGGTCGTGCTACCTAGCCACAGAAACAACAATGAACGGGGCCGAGCAAGACTCCAGCCCGAAGTTGGACCCGAGGAAGTGCTCAGAACAGAATCCAGCTGGTGAAGATAAAGACAAGGGCCAACTGTAGCTGACCCTAGCATGCTCCCAGAAGACCAGAGACAGCCACTGGAAAATATTAGGAGTGATAGACGATACCACCCCTACAGATCATCTGGACGGAACCAACCCCGCAGAGAAGAACCAAACTCATTTCTATCTGCTCCAAATTCTGATGAAAGGATGGCGCGATTGTTCATAGAGTGCGTCCAACGGGATCAAAGAGATCGAGGGATAGGCACTAGGGTAACTAGCCCTTTCACCCGTAATATCGAAATTGCCATATCCCCCCGAGAATGGAAAATGCCAACAATGGAACCTTACAAGGGAATCTCTGACCCCATTGTACACTTGCAGAGATACACACAGCATATGCTCATGAGCGGAGCCACAAAAGGAGTATTGTGCAAATGCTTTCCACTATTCTTGGCAGATCTAGCTACCTCCTGGTTCTGCCACCTACCCCAAGGATCCATCAGCTCATGGAAAATGTTGAAAGAAAAGTTCATCAGCCAATTCCGCATTCATGTAGAACAACCCAAGGACGCTTATTCCCTATCTAATATCAAACAGAAGCCTGGAGAAACAGTGCAGCAATATCTAACCCGATTCAATGCGGCAGCAGCCGCAGTCCAAGATGCCGATGAGAAACTTATCTTAATGGCCCTCTATAGTAGTGTGCATCCGGATACTAAGTTTGCTAGAAGATTAACGAAAGAAAAACCAACTACCTTACCCGATTTCTTCCATGAAGCCGGAAGATATATGAGACTTGAAGACGCTGCCACTGAAAGACAGATAGGGCAACAAACCAAGGCAGCTCATGGAGACACTCCCGCTGTAGCAAAGGACGTTCGAAGAAATGACTCTAGCGACAATGCTGGGAGAAAGAAGGGAGAGAAACGTCTATATCGACCAGGACCGAGATTTGACACTTACACTCCTTTGAATGAGACAATAGAAAACATCTTTCTGGCCACCCAAGACGAAGTTAAATACCGACGCCCCCCGTACAAGAAGGAATCAGATAACGCAATTAAGTCTGGAAAGTTCTGCCGCTTCCACGAATCTCATGGGCATGATACTAATTAATGCCATCATCTCCGGGACTTAATTGAAGAACACATCAGAAGGAAGAGACTGGAACGCTATGTAAAAGGTCAGAACAGGACCCCAGTTCCTGCCAATGAGAACCCAAGGCTACCCCTCCCAGAAACAGGAGGGGGAAATCGCAACACCAGCGGCTCCAATCAAGAGAAGATAGTGGTCCATACCATATCGGGAGGACCACACATCGCCGACAGAAACTGGGCAGAGATGGAAAGATACGGAAAGTCACTTAGAAACAATGAAGGCTACGTCAATTCTGTTATGGAGGAACACCACCCGAAGCAAAAAGAGAATGATGACATCACATTCAATAGACGTGACCTAGAAGGAAGGCAGTACCCTCACATGGATCCTATGGTCATCTCTGCCCGGTTCGGCCCAGCCGAAGTTTTTCGAATTCTAGTAGACACTGGAAGCTCAGTAAATATCCTATTCAAGCATGCTTTCGATAGAATGAAGCTTTCAATGAAGGATGTTTCCCTCTGCAACAAACCACTACACGGTTTCACTGGAGACGCGAAGATGACCCTCGGGCAATTGGATTTTTTTGTTGAAATAGGAAGTCACTCCCGCTCCGTTGTGCGAAAACGAACATTTGTGCTGATAGATAACCACTCGGCCTACAACGCCTTTTTAGGAAGACCAGCGTTATCTGACTTCCAAATTGTCTTGGCCCCGTAGTGCCTAAAAATGAAATTTCCAACAGACAATGGAATAGGGGAAGTAGAGGGAAGAATGCGGAGACTACTCTCTGCATGAAAAACTTGGAAGCATAGCAACTAAAGAAGGCCCCTCCTCTTCGATATACCAGTGATCATTTCAATGAGTTAGACCCCAGAGACAAAGAGGAGGAGGCCACCGCCGAGCCTGCAGAGGCTATGAAGTCTGTACCTGTAGACAAACACGACTCAACTAGACTGTTGAAAATCGGATCTCAGCTAAGAGCAGAATTGAGGGATCAACTCATTGATTTTCTCCGCCACAATTTGGATGTATTTGCATGGACTCGCGCTGACATGACTGGAATCTCCCCAGACGTGGAATGCCACGTACTAAACATCGATCCTACCAAGGTGCCAGTAAAGCAGAAAAAGAGAAGTATGGGGGCAGAACGATCAGCAGCCCTCGATGAAGAAGTAAAGAACCTACTTGCCAAGAACTTCATACGAGAAGCCGTCTACCCAGAGTGGATCGCTAACCCGGTACTAGTAAAGAAGGCTAATGGGAAGTGGCGAACATGCATTGACTTCTCCAACTTAAATGATGCTTGCCCGAAGGATTGCTTCCCACTCCCCCGAATCGATCAGTTGGTAGACAGCACAGCCGGGCACGAACTCTTATCTTTTATGGACGCATACTCAGGATATTACCAAATTCCTATGCACGCCCCCGATCAAGACCACACTAGTTTCATCACTGACCGGGGATTGTACTGCTATAGAGTAATGCCTTTTGGACTTAAGAACGCCGGAGCTACCTATCAGCGCCTCGTCAACAAGATGTTTGCAGAACTGATAGGACAAACTATGGAGGTTTATGTGGATGACAGGCTAGTAAAATCGAGGAAAGCCAACGATCACGTAAGCCACCAGGGCGAGATGTTTCAAGTACTACGCCAATATGGAATGAAGCTGAATCCTCTAAAGTGCTCATTCGGAGTATCGTCAGGAAAATTCTTGGGATTCATCGTCCATGCCAGAGGAATTGAAGCATACCCCGAACAAGTCCGAGCCCTGAAAGATATCAGGATACCTTCCACTCGAAAAGAAATGCAAAGCCTAAATGGGAAGGTGCCCACCCTAAGCAGATTCATCACTAAAGCGACTAACAAGTGCGTCCCCTTCTTCGAGGCTCTAAAGAAAGACAAAGGAAAGTTCGAATGGACTGACGAATGCTCAACAGCCTTCCTTAACCTAATCGAACACCTCCAGACACCACCAGTACTCTCAACTCCAAACGAAGGCGAAGAGTTATACCTATACCTTGCTGTGTCATCTCATGCTCTAAGCGCCGCTTTGGTGACAGAAGACAACCGCGTGCAACGGCCAGTATACTTTGTAAGCAAGAGGTTAATGGGGGCAGAAGCCAGATATCCTAAGCTTGAGAAGCTAGCATACTGTTTACTAATCACGTCACGGAAACTGCGACACTATTTCCAATCTCATTCCATCAGAATTCTAACCGATCAACCGCTAAGGCGGGTACTCCATCGTCCTGACACTTCTGGACGACTACTTAAATGGTGCATTGAACTGAGTCAATATGATATCACCTACCATCCTCGCCCCGCCATCAAGGGACAAGCCATGGCCAATTTCATTGCCGAATTCACTACCAACGAAGGTAAGGAGCGATTTGAAATAGCAAAAGACATTAAGTGGAATCTCTTTGTGGATGGAGCATCAAACGAACAAGGATGCTCTAAGGTTGGAATTCGCTGCCACCAACAAGGATGCAGAATACGAAGCAGTAATATCTAGATTAGAACTTGTCTTAGAGATCGGAGCCAGTTCTTTATGTCTTCATATTGATTCTCAACTTATTGTAAACCAAATACTAGGAGAATTTCAGACTCGAGGAGAATGACTCACAGCATATTTAAAGAAGACCAAGCTGCTACTCGATCGGTTGGATCACTATTTAATCAAACACATCCCTCGAGAAGAGAACCAAGAGGCCGACGAGCTGGCAAAGCAAGCTAGCATGAAAGACGGTACCATTTCCGGAACAGTAGCCATCTTAAAGCAACTAACCCTGAGTTTCGAGCAAGCGAATCTGGTAGCTGCAATCGAAGAGGAAACTTGGATGACTCCCATCCGAAAATTCTTACAAGATGGCACACTGCCCAGCGAGCGTAACAAAGTCAGGAAAATCTTGAGGAAATCTTCCCGCTATACAATACAAGAAGGCATCCTCTATCGTCGCGGCTTCTCTAACCCCTTATTAAGGTGTGTCGCTGGAAGGGAAGCTAAGGAAATCCTATCCAACATCCATCAAGGAAGCTGTGGAGATCACACTGGAGGGCAGACTCTGGCAAAGAAAATACTCTGATATGGATATTTCTGGCCCGCCTTAAACAAAGACGCCTTAGATTTCGTCAAAAAATGTGACAGATGTCAGAAATTTGCCAAGATTCCTCGACTACCAACAAATGAGATTACTCAAATGACCAGCCCTTGGCCCTTTGCAGTATGGGCAATTGACTTGATTGGCGAACTGCCAGTGGGCCGAGGTGGAGCCAAATATGCTATGGTGGCATTTGACTATTTCACCAAATGGGTGGAAGCAGAACCTCTAAATAAAATATCTTCGTCAAAAGTTATTAACTTCTTAATCAAAAATGTTCTATGTAAGCACAGAGTTCCACTCAAAATCATATCGGACAATGGACTTCAGTTTGATAGCGAGGAGTTTGCCGAAAATGGTGCCGAGAGCATTGAATTCACAAAAGCTTCTCATCTGTAGCTTATCCCCAGGCAAACGGACAAGTCGAAGCTGTCAACAAAATTCTCAAAACTCTAATCAAGAAGAAACTTAAAAAGTCAAAAGGCGCTTGGGTGGATGAACTTCCTACGGCACTTTGGGCCTACCGCACATCTTTCAGAACATCAACGGGGCATACTCCCTTCTCTTTGGCATACTCCCTTCTCTTTGGCATACGGATCGGAGGCCATGCTCCCAGTCGAAACTATAGTACCTTCCCACCGTAGGATCCACTATAATCCAGAAGAGAACGAAGAACTCCTTCACATGTCTTTGGATCTAATTGAAGAGAGAAGAAACGATGCAGCACTCAAAGCAGCAGCTCACAAGCAAAAAGTGGCAGCACAATATAACTCCAAAGTCAAGCATCGTAGCTTACAAGAAGGAGATCTTGTCCTCAAGCGAATTTTCCCGCGCCCTGGTGCACTAGATCCAATCTGGGACGGACCATATGTAATTCATAAAGATCTCCACAACGGAGCTTATATTTTGTCAACAGTGGACGGAGAGGTGTTCCAGAGGGCATGAAACATCCAACACCTTCGTTGATACTTTTCTTAACTTGTACTGCCCATATGAAGTGAATTAACAAAGATAATCAGTGGACGTAGGCATTTTCGTGCCGAACCACTTTAAAAACTTGTCTCTTTTTTAACTTGCTCCTTTATATCTTGGCTTCTTGTTAACTTTATCCTTTACTGTTGAACAAAATCCTGTGTAATGGCATTTCCATTCAAGACACATCACAGCGCGACTTCACCTGGACAAGACCTAACAGGTACTATACGAATCTATGCCCTCGCCAATGAGACACTTTTGCTCCAGCATCCCTCTGCTGCGGGTTAACTCATTGCTCGCGATCGGCCCTTAAAGCCAACTGTAATGAGCCGATTATAAGCCACCGAGAAGGCCGATTATAGCCGAGGCAGCTCATTACGGTGTTCGGTTCGCCGACAACCGTGAACCTACATTAAGCCCCAACATAAGGTGTGGCCAAGCAGGGGTAGTTCACAGTTGACGATCGGCACCCACACTAGCCGGCCATGGTAAATCGAATAATACCCACGATTATGGGCCATAATGGCCCGGGTAGTTACTGTGCGCGATCTCGGCTCTGAGTGTCTTAAGTACGGCTGTGGTAAAAAAGAGCAACTCCCCGTGGAGGCGTAAGATGGGTGACAAATGTCTCCAAGACCCACGGCTAGGGAAAGTGACCACAAAACCTGTTTGCCACGAACTTAAGTACATCGCAGGCCTTCCGTGATTGGAAGTTTTACTATTTCTTATATTTCTATTTTGTTTAAAATCTTTCCTCCTATCCTCTATAACAATCTCTAAAGTACAGGACACAAAATAGGAGACGCTCACTAATGGGAATAGGAACTCACAACTAGATGACAGGTCACTCAACTGCATTCCACGTTCAGTCATACAAGACGCTCAAAGCAACCGTCTGCAACTAAAACATAAAGGGCGGTACATTCTTCTTTTGTATATGGATACGTAGCTGTAATTTATTCGCACATCACACTAACATTGCAAGATATGAAATTATATTTTAAGCAAGAACTTGACATTAAACACAATTAAATCACGGGAATATGCACAGCTATATTTCTTATGCAACACATGAAAATAACGATAGCATTCAAATATGACAGAATCAACTTAAGTTAAAATTTACATGCCATGAATAAATTCGTTCATTACAAATAACATAATTATAGCCTAAAAGTTACATTAATGTTTTGGGACTACCATAGACAGCTATGTCAAGTAAACCAAAAGATATCCAAATCAAGTCAATGAGTCGACTGCATCAGAGCTTCACCTCTATCCTACTGGCCCTCCGAGATCTACTTAACCACAGGATCAGAACTCACAGCATGTTGACCAGAGCTAGTTGGTGCTTCAGAGGTCCCGCCTGTCCAATTCAGGAGAAGAATCCATTAAATAAACAATAAGCAATCAGGTTACGAAAAGCTAAAAGGGAAGACTTAATAGCATCTGCCCCTTGATCATCGTCCTCTAATTGCACACCTACCTCCTCAGCGGTAAGCAGCCGCATACCCTCCTTCGCCGCCACTTTCTCCTCCTTGGTGAATTGAGCCGTAACCACGTCCATCCTATAGGCCACACCACCCTCCTTATCTGCATCGGCCTTAGCCTCCTCCAGGGCCCTGAGATAAATCCTGGCCATGACTCGGGGATAATCATCCATCCAAGATAAGTTACCCTGTTTCCAAGTGCGTAAGTATATATCTTGAAGCATCTCATCCATTATCCCCTCATTCTCCTCGAACTCCCTTATTCGGTCCTCAGAAGCCAACAGCTTTGCAGTGGCGGCATCCCTCTTCGATCGGTATCGCGAGCAGTCAGCCTGAAAGGATTTCCTCATCGCCTCCATCTCCTCCTTCAGCTTGGTTTGAGCAAGCTCTGTGGCTTCAAGCTTCCCGGATAACTCCCGTACCCGCCCGAGATCCGCTTTCCGAACCTCATCCACCATGGCAATAGCCATGTCAATCCGTTCCTTACAAACAGCCTCCATTTTCTGTAACTCTGCCCTGCTGGCCTCTTCCATGGTTTTCTTTAACTGTCTAGAAGCGGCCTCATGTTGAGAAATCTGAATGGCCTGATCAGCGAGTTGTTTGGCCTGGTCGGAAACCATTAACCGCAATCGAATGTTAGCACTCCCAATTTCTTCTCCAGCCTTGTCCAGTCGGGCATGATGCCCCATTAGCTTCCTAGTTTCCTCAGCAACCCGGTCAATGTTTGCCTTAGCTTCGTCCCCCAAAGTTACAACCTGAGTGGTAAGCAAATCAAGGTCAAGGGACTTAGCTTCATTCAATACTCTCACCATAGGATTACGGGGAAGAAGGTGCTCACCGGTAGCCTCATCAAAAGTAATATCACAAGATCCCGGATCCAGATCCGGATGACCTACAAACGGATTATGAGCCAAGCCGGGATGGCCTATCCGGGTAACGGTAGGATCTTCAGACGGGAATGGAGGAGGTATAAATTCACTATTCTTCTTCGTGGTATCCCGAAGAGGCTGAGTTGGGGACTGAGGACCAGGTGAGGGTTCAAACAAGGAACGACTCCTCTTCATCCTTTGGATATCCTCTTCGATAACTCCAAGAAGAGGATGGTAGCCGACTACGTCTCCAGGGCGGTTAGTAGGAGGCTTTGGTTTAGTAAAATCCTTGAGAAGTTTATATTGTTCAAGACGGTGCCGAACATCTAATATCTTGGCCACCTTACCCGCTTCTGTGATAAAAACCAAGTGTTACAAGCATAAATTGAGCTATAATTCAAGAAATATATCAAGTTAAGAAGAGTAAAGAGACGGTTTTGTTATACAAACCCTGGGGAGGAGTAGGATATTGCAATAACTCCTAGATCTCATTCCAGGACGGGAGCTGACCATAAAATATTCCTAATTCCTTATCATAAAAGGAGTCGGCAGGAGTCAAAAATTCACCTTGAATCGTAGGAGTTTCCTTAGTGAAGCGCTCTTAGAAGATGAATCGGCGTCGGTCCCGGCCTTGTCAGCTTTTTTAGGCTTCTCCACTAAAGCCGATCCTTCCTCCAACCCTTCAAAAGCTAGGCGGAAGGCGTCATCTGTGCACTCCTGGATCACACCTGCTTGCTCAGAAGACAAAGCCCCAGTGCCGTCGCTACTCTGCCCGTCGCCACCATCTCCGCTATGACCATCACCTTCTCCACCACTTCCACTCTCCGCCTCACCTCCTTCCTCCTCCACATCTTCCTCCTCCAGGACATCGGGACATGTGCTAGGGGAGGGTCCATCGGACTTCTTAAGTTTCTTCCCCCCGGCAATTGGATGTTTCGAGAAGGGCTTCCTTTTGCTGCTCTTCGTCGTAGCCCCTCCTTTAGCTTTGGCGGCCCTCTCCTCAGCTGTGTCTCTTTGCTTGACCACAAACTGGCGTGGCAGAATCAAGTTATGCTCTAAAAGTGTAGCATTCCTGATCAAATAAGAAGCTGCCCTCTCCTATTCCGGAATGGCTTCTATTTCCCAGCCATCCGAACTAAACGATCATTCTCTACAACCACAAAGCCACCTATCGCTAGCAAGAAACAAAGCACATAAGGTGGAGCATTACAGTCAGAACGGAAATTATAACTAAGAGTCGACTTACAGCCAGAGGTGAAGCGGTGGAAAGAAACAGAGTCATCCTTGACAAAGAACCATTCCTTCTTGAACATGCTAAATTTTGAATATAAGTCCAGAACTGGCCTGAAAGACACGGCCGATTCTAAGCTAATGTATGGAGACCCCTTCTTGTAGCCTCTCAGGTTGTGCAGATACCGAATTTCCCGGTTGGAAGGGGGAAGCCCGTACTTTCTCTGGAAAATAATAAACAGGCTCACCAAGATGGCATAGGAGTTGGGCTGAAGCTGGAAAGGGGCCACCTTCAAGTATGTGACAAAGCTGACGATCCAAGCGTTGATTGGAGGAATGGCCCCACAAATGCAGTGATACCTACTATAAGCAAAATATCCTTCAAGGGGTTTATACGGCATCACTCCTTTCCATGGAAACATCATATGCGCTCTGTCAATCCCAAAGGATCTAGATATAACGTCAAGCTGCTCGTCTTTGAGGGAGCTGGGAAAGCAGTCAGGCGGTGAGTTCAAAAGCTCCTGAGGACCGTACCCATCTACTAATGATCTCGGGGATGGTCCATGTCGTTCAGGCTCTGACTGAACTGAGGGCACTATGGGGGACTCTCCTTTATCCTTAGATTTCTTCTTGTCAGAACGAGTTTCCACTTTATGAGACATTATCTGCAACATGAGAAAATGCATCGTTAGAACGAGAGATATAAACAAGCGAGTACGTGCAGCTTGGAATCTCATTCATAATTCAAAACACAAAATTTCATTCGGTAGTACGAGTCTGAGAATCCATTCGGAACTCACACTCCCAAAATCTCAATCGGTAGTGTGAGTCTAAGTATCAATTCGGCCCTCGTACTCCCTAAGTCCCATTCGGTAGTTCGAGTCTAGGAGTCCATTCGGTACCCATCCTCCATAAGTTTCATTCGGTAAAGTCTATTCGGCAAGAGAATGCCTCACCTAGTCCGACAGTCAAATCTGATTCGGCACTAGGATTGATTCGGCAGTTAAGAATTCGGATCAGCCCTTTCAAAGGGTAAGGAATAACGGAGGCATGGAGCCCATACTTATAGGCAAGAGAAGGATAGCCGGACCAACCGGCTCGGCACTCGGGCCGAATGAGGGTGTCCAAATAAACAAAGCACGGCATATGCAGGCATACGCCCCACTTTAGGGGGCAAATGTTGGACGAAGTCCCACCGGACCGAGACTACCGAACCAACCTCTTCGGCACCAATCCTCTGCCACCGGACCGAGACCACCGATCCAACCCCTTCGGCACCAATCCTCTACCACCGGACCAAGTCCACTCACCACCGAATCAATCCCAACTCCACTCACCACCGAATCAATCCACACCCCTCTCATCACCGAACCACACTACCGAATCAAGGCTAAGAAGACACTATCGAACTAGCCACCTCCAACCATTACCGAACCAATCAACGCCTCCATCCATTGCCGAACCAAAGCACCACCGGACCAGAACTCAACGCTCCACCTACCACCGGACCAATCCATGCTCCACTCACTACCGAGCCAAGGCGTTACCGAATCAACAATGCCAGGCCAGGTCACATCAGCTCAGGCCCACCAGCAGCTATATACATCCAAGACCCCTACTCCTAACCTCACTCTATAAATAGAGGGGCAGGGGTACAACAGTGGCAGACAAGTTTGAGAGCTCAAGCATGGACAGAACTTTCAAACAACTTTCATATACTTGTAACCAAAGCTTTGTACTTGTAATCCGAACAATAAAGGAGAATAACATATAAAGTGGACGTAGGCACATTCTGGCCGAACCACTATAAATCTGTGTGTCTTTTACAGTTTAGTCCCTGCTTTTTACGTATTTGCATAAATCACCCAAATCACTAAGAACAACATAAAATCAACTAAAACATATGACTTGGAGGTGTTTGCCTATTTTTTATGCAAACATATATATGTACATAATTCGTTACCTTTCTCTTTAGCCTTTTCTCTTCAATCCTTCCCCAAGTCCTTGAATGTATATATTTATTTTTTGAAACAGAGTTTAAGAAATTTGTGTAGAGTAAGAGAATTGAGAAGAGTTCGTCCCCGGCTTTAAATTTATATGGAAAAAAATAAGGACTTCACCCTCTTATTTATAGTTTCTTGGAGGTGACAGAACCATCGGATTGAGAATCTTTTAATAATTTATGACCCAGGCCGTTCAGGCCTAGAATAACCTTAACTGTCATAGGAATAACCGGTCGACTGGTCTCTATGGGCAGTCAACCGCTAATGGTTGACTTGCTCCATAAAAGGGGTCGATCGGTGGTCCCCAGGTGTTATTTTTAATACTTACTTATATATTAGCTTATTATTAACGATTACTTTACCGTTAAGTTTGTTAATATTTATTTTCTTAGTTTGTTTTGAATTATTTTCGATCCAAAATCTTCAAACGTCGATAACTTCTTCATTTAAACTCCAACTATGAAGCTTTATATATGAAAGTTGCTCGAAAAATTGACACGGACACAATGATACAAGTTTCATGGTCAAATTATAACGTTTTCTCAATTTCCTTTTTTAGCTTTATTATTAATTAATTCCTCTTAATTGATTTTCAATTACTCTTATGGGTGTTACATAAACATATTACCTAATGTCTTATTTAAGTGTCAGTCAAAAAATTATCATTAACTATTTATTGATTCTCTAGGCCTTCCTACTAATTGTTTCCTGAAGAACGTCACTTGATGAAATGGCCGCTCATTTCTTCATAGGAGCTACCTTGATTAGAACCACCCCAACTCTCCTAAGTTTGAATGTAAGCACCCTGAATACATTCTAGCAAGCATCTATACTAATAATCGATTATGATGTTTTGGCACCCTACCATGAACTTACCTTAAAGTTCACTTTAAATGAGTTGAACCCTTAGACTTCCCAAGTCCTGTGTAACATCCCCTCTTTGGAGGCCCGAAGCTAAGTTCTACATATGTGCAGTCTTCTATGGTATTAACTTCCGGTGATCAAATACGGTAATATTAATGGTATCCATAATATCAGAAGCACTTGAATATGAAATAAAAATCATTATAGATTAAAACATTTTTCTGATTACATTTCAAAACAACATTTCGTATCAAGTTACATAATCCCAATCGTTTCCCAAGTTCATATCAAATGTAATTATTACAAAATACGCCAAGATAGACATATAAAAATGCCCCCTTGGATGATCAGAGTACTGGTAGTCATAACTGACTTAATACAAAATATTGGAATTAAAAAATAACTCCTAAATGTAGGTAACTTCAGCCTCCTACTCGTATTTGGAAGCTTTATTCGTCTACCTACTAAAACCTATAAATCCCAAATCCTCGGCTTACTCGAATCAATTTTAGCACATGAGAGTTTAATGGGAAAAACATAAACTTCGAGTCAGACATAAAGCTTGGCGTGAATAATACTATACATCTCGGTTATTTAATATTAAGTGAGACTACACCGCTTAGCGGAATGGGCTTTCCCTCCCTAATATCATTTTAAAACATATCTTTTGCAAATCTTAATCCTACGACCAAAACTGGTTAAAACAATAATATCAGTATCAGGAAAGCATATAAATCAGGTAATAAATGGACTATCCGTACGAACAATAAAGTTTTGTTTGGTTGACTATTAACCTTTGGCTGACTCGGGCCTGCCAGACAAAATACATAAATAATCTAACTTCTGTTAAATACTCTTTTTCTGCATGGTCTATCCATAGTTTACTTTTTTCGGTCAACTGATCCTAATGGTTTTGCTGGCTCACAATAACCTATCTTTGTACATATATATTCCTTTCTATGTGCAACATAATTTTAGTCTTACTTGTGACAAAGCCCTATACATTGGAATTTTGGACTAAATTAGCTAGGGGCTAAAGGAAAATGTATAGGGCGTGAACCTATACTTGTCCTATCTGGTATTCAAATATCTGAGTCATTTTACTTAGGGGTTGTTAACCCATAAATTTACCTTGAAAACCACTTCTTTCAAATAAAGAAAATATACTCTATGCTTTACACAAATCATCTTGCCATGTTATATATACTTTACAAAAAACTTTATTGATGAAAACATTTATCCTTTGAAAGTACACCTTTTCGAATCCATTGAAAGTACCCCTTCCGAAACCAAGTATAACCTTAGGCCGAAGGCCAAAACATACCATTTCGAAACCCTTTATAACCTTTCGAAATTGTTGAAAAACATCACCTTCGAAAGCTTTACAACCTTAGACATCCTATCTTTAAAACACTTCACATTGCCTTTCGAAAATGTTAGAAAGCTTCCTTTTAAACCTTTCGAAACCATTAGGGAATCAGCCTTTCGATACTTCCATTTAGACCATTCGAAATAATTTAAAATCCTTTGTAAATATCCAACCTTTCAAAAGCATTTGGGCTCAAATAAAACATGTGGAAACTATTTGAAATCACTTAAAAATCTTTCCTTTCAAAACATTTAGGTTCTACCTTCAATAGAACAAAAGGGTCATAAAACTACTAGGTTGAAGGTACTCTTTCGAAAAAATTCTCAAGTAAAGAAGTGATATTGTCGAAACCAACTCTTCGAAAGCATTGGAGAAGTCGCTAGGTTTTAAAACCAAGTATCCTTTCGAAACCATTTACTTCGAAAGGTAAAAAGCAGCAGCAAGGGGTTTCAGCCGCTTCAAAAGCACTTACTTTCAAACAAAAGGTGCAACCTCATTTGAAACCATTCCTTAAATCAATTTGACCCAGTCAGAAGCCAGCTAAGTTGAAAGTATTCCTTTCGAAAGCAAAGCGTGCGCGTTTCTGTTTGAAAGCAAAATAGCACTTCGACCCCCTCGGAACCCCTTGTTTCCACCCAATACCTTATAGCTATATCCAATTCACTATGCACCAAATCATTGATACTATGGGAATTGGTTTCGATGGTGATGGAGGTGGAAGTACCCAGTCGGAACCTAGGTGCCGAAAGTGGTGAAACATGTAAAAAGCATGTAAAATTTAGATTTTAGCTTTTTAAAGTAATCTTTTCATTTAACCCGCCTTGTTTGTCAAAGTATTATTGGTTGCTAATTTTCTTTTCTAAAACTTCTGCTCAAATTTCATAAATAAACAATTTAAATTATTTACAAAACACCCCTTCTCCTTTTATAAATATAAAAAACATTTAAGTCCCATACATTAAATAAATTTATATATTCATTAAAACACTTAGGAAAATTCTACAAAAATTCCTATAAATCATTTCTAATATTTTTTCTAACATATATAAATTTCAGACCCAAAACATACAAATTTTAGCCGTAAATTATTTTAAATCCAAATATCCATTTTCCTCACTGGAAAATTAATATAAAAACCACATTAATTAAAAAAATTATGAAAATAGAAATCCATCTCTAAAATATCATTTTTGATCCAAACCTAAAATAAAAAGGCATTTGGATGTCATTTAATAGGGATTTTACATTAAAACATATTATAAAATCCATATGAAATATCATAAATCATCGACAAGCATGTCTATTTATTTCTAGCAATCAAAACATGGCAAAGCCCTATGAAATAATTCGGATTTAACCTAAAGCCGAAACTAATAAAAAATATGAGATGTAGTCATTATTCACCTTAGCTTTGTGATTAAGGAGTTGAGATTTGAGAATGGATTATTGTTGATTTAGCTTCTTCGTTTAGCTTATCTTTCTCTTGTTCTTGCTTAATGGTGGTCAGCCTCTATTTTATTTTTTGAAAATGAATGTGTGGAATGAACATGGCTTAAGCTTTTAGGGAATTAGAAATTGTCTTTTCCCTATTTTAGCCCCTTATCTAACTTTCCTTATCTATTTCATTCTAATTCATTTTTGTTTATTTGTTAGCATGGCATGGCTACCTTTACTAATCACAAATCTCAATTCCCTAACCATTACATTATTTTATTTAATTTAACTAATTAAATATCCTAAATAATGTTACTCAATATTAGGGTCATTACATCCTGGAACCCTACTATTACTACAATCATGTTACTGAAAATATGACAACATATTGAAAACAAAGATATCGAAAAGAAGATAAGAAAACATCCAAGAGGATATAACTAATATCGACAGCTTGAACATAGCATGTCGAAGTCAATGATGTCGTAGATAAAACAAAGGATCATACACCAAACGACAACACATTTCAAAGCTCCTTGAGGGAATCTCTAAAGCTTACAGCCAGAGATAATGTTGCAAACAACCGATTCCATACTTCACCAGTGCAACAAATGATGTCGCATATCGTCAAAATAACTAAACTAGGATATCACATATCAACATCGCATAGATACATGCTGCAATTCATCAGTGTGAGAAAGTATACCACAAGTCACCATGTCGCACCTCATTAATGAAATAAGAGATGTCAAAGGTAAGAAAATAAGAGAATATCGAAAAATGACAATATAAAGATGTCATAAGTCATCAATATGGCATGATTACCGAATTTCATCAATGTCAATAGAGGATATTGTCTATCATCGATATAACAGGAGCTGTGCAGTTAAAGCGCTCAGTAGATTCAGTGCGAAAAGTCGTATCGGGGATACAGCAAGGATATAGCGGGGATATAGCGGATGAATATAAAATAGCATATCAAACTTGTACTTAATGTTTTTACAAATATATAAATGGTAATTAAGTGAAATAATAACTTTTGGTTTAATTATAGTTGATACATATTTAACTTATATAAAAACATGTGTAAATATATTGTAAATAAAGATAAACTAATACTTAACATAATTAAATTTAATTGAACATTAAAGAATTTTTGTTCCTAAAAACATGTTAAAAAATTCAACCAAAAAGTTAATTTCATAATTTTTATAATATATAAATGTTATTTTCTAATTCATTTCTTTTATAGCAGATATAGCGGGAATAACATGATACAGCGGAAATAGCGGGACTTAAAGTGCAAAGACAATTTTCGAGGCTACTTGGGAAAATCATAGGGATAGAAATCTACTATGGAACATCCTCCTTATTTAATCCCTACATTTAATGTCCTTTCCTTATTTAATCACTCTTATATAGCCAAGAGGAATATTACATTAAACCTAGGCATTTCTACCATTAATGATTTTGTGAATAGAGCTCTAATGTAGGAAAGTACATTATGATTTTATGTCAGTTCTTTTTCATGCCAAAATGTCCCTTATGCCTTGGGATTTCCACTTATTTTGTAGGCAATATGCGATAAGGCCATCGGGGAAGATGCTTTCCTTTGGATTGACGACTTGGATTGCTATGTGTAGCTTCGGTTTGAACGCTTGTTATCACCTGGTTGATGTACTTCGCTGATTGCTAATGCGACACTTTTATGTATAGCTTCTTTGATTCTTATCATTTGTCCTGACCGTCGATCTCAGTCTGAGGCTATCTGAGCCAGTGATTATTGATACTTGTTGAAAGGCTTTTGGCTTCGGTAACTGCTGCCGTAGGTTAAGCTTCAGCCGATCAAACATCTTGGCCTTGGTTGACACTTCAATTCATGCTTCTGGATCATATGCTCTTAGGTACTGAGTTCTGTACTTATGCTTTCATTGGAAACTAAATAATGGGTCTTGGAATTACAAGCCAAGGAGCCTTCTTTTCAAATATTCATATTTATGCTTGCTAGAAATTATGGTGTAACACACGCCCTCAATATTCACTTATATGGTTGATATGAGGTGGATTTTGGAATGCACAATGTCATATCAAGTTTGTTACCGTGCTACAGTCAACTAGATCCGGTCTTACCTTGGAATAAGTTTTGAAAACTATTGAGGCGGTATATGCATATATTTGCTTGTTGTTATAAGAAACCTAGGCTATTTTGCTTGAAGTTAACGTTTAGGCTGGAAAGCATGGTTTCAATCGGACTGTGAGGGTTAAACTTTTGAAAGCATGCTTGCCACTTGAAGCTATCTGAGCTAAGTGGTAAGTGAAATTATTACGCTGTCGAAAGGAAAAATCTACTTTAAGACCATGAGATTAAACTTTTTTTTGCAATCATGTTTGTCACTTGAAGCCATCTAAGCTAAGTGGTAAGCGAAATTATTATGCTGTCGAAAAGGAAAATCTACTTCGAGACTATGGGTTCAAAACTTTTTGAAATCATGATTATCACTTGAAGCCATCTAGGCTAAGTGGTAAGTGAAATTATTATGGTGCCGAAAGGTAAAATCTACTTTTAGACTATGAGGCCAAAACTTTTTGAAATCGTTCTTGTAACATGAAACCAACTTAGCCAAGTGGTAAGCGAAATTATTATGGTGTCGAAAGGCAAAATCTACCTCGAGATCGTGAGATCAAAACTTTTTGAAATCATGATTGTCACTTGAAGCCATCTAGACTAAATGGTAAGCGAAATTATTACGGTGCCGAAAGGCAAAATCTACATAGAGACCATGAGGTCAAAGCTTTATTTGTAGAATGAATTCGTAAGTGTTCATTTGGGACTAGACCTTTGAAGAGATGGGTTTTGATTTTGCATTAATTTAAAGTCTAGATGTTGGCGGTTGATTGGTTATCTCTAAATAGCATTTCTCTTTTTCTATACAAGGATGACTTGGCATCTGGTGTGGTGACCTCTTGATATTCTTCTTATGTTCACCTATTAAACTAAATCCATGGTGTAAATTTTTTCTCTTTTCAATCTATGCCATCCCATTTTAATATAAACACTCTTTCCCTTTTTCTCTCCTTTTTTCGTCTGTTCGAATTGTAAAACCACCATTGATATTTTCAAGCTCTCTCTGATTCATTTTCTGGTATCTAACCTTGAAGCGCTAAGTCCTTCTTAAAAATTTCTTTTTATTCTTATTAAGATTGCCCATATCATCATCGATGCTCCACCTTTTACTACTTAATAAATAATTAGACATAGGTTCTAACCTTCTTATTTCTTGTTTTGGGGGTAATGCTGGTTTTCTTTTGATAATTAGACACCTCATTTCCACCCTCCTTAGGTCGGAAATGGATTCTCCGATTCAATTTCAACAAGACCTCGATGAAATTTTATTGTCTTACAGGATTATAGGAGTCTAGATGATCGCTTCTGGACTCAAGATGCATTTTAGAAATCCTCTAACTATTTTATATGGTCCATAGTGCGTTTAGAAACTGGGATCTTCTTGCCACTTGCCCCTTTTTTGTGG
Organism: Allium cepa; assembly: GCA_030765085.1. Lineage (NCBI taxonomy): Eukaryota > Viridiplantae > Streptophyta > Magnoliopsida > Asparagales > Amaryllidaceae > Allium > Allium cepa. The sequence goes on along the minus strand of CM060930.1, from coordinate 9,364,952 downwards.
AAGTTTTGGAATTCTACAACATCAATCTGTAACACCCCTAATTTTAAATAACATTATTCAGGTGATCTAATTAGATAACTTAAATAGAATAATGTAAATATTAAAGTGATAAGGGGATTGAGATTTGAAAGTAAATTAGAGGCCGAGCTTGATTATATAAATGAGTTACAAATGGTTACAAATGTTAATTAATAAATGCAAGGGTATTAGGGTTATTGCGGCACTATATTTCCTTTACCCTTACACTCTTGTTCCATATAACATTTACTTTCATGTTTCTCAAAACACAAAATGTAAAAAAAAACAAAGAATTGCCAGCCATTGCTAAAGAAGAAGAAGAAAATTTAATCTAAAGCTAAGGATACAAGTTAGGGGAAATTAATCTCAATCAATCTCAAGTTCCTTATCCTAATCAAGGTAAATAATAATCTATATCATCTTTATTTTTGTTTTTATGATCATTTGATTTTCGGGTTCAAGTTTAAATCCATTATGATGATTTTTTATAATATGCTTGGATTTCATGGTATGATGTATTCAGACAAGTTTGTTTGAAAATGGTTTATGCATGGTTTTAAGGGTAAAATCGTTTAAATTGAATTTAGAATGCTATGAGGAATTTATGTAAAACATGATTTGGAATTGGTTTTTAATTTTCATAATTTTTTAGTTATGGAGAATTTATTATGAAATTATAAAAGAAAATGTGGTTAATTGGGTTTAGAAATTTATTTCGAAAATTATATTGACAATTTGGGTTTGAAATTTAGAAATGTTAGATAACATATTAAAAGTGAATTTCTATGATTTTTAAGGATTTTATCTAAGTGATTTACTATAAAAATTAAATTATTTTGAAAGGAGGAACTAAATGATTTAATTATTTTGCTTAATGGAAAGGCTTATTTGTTAAATTAATCTTGATTTAGATATAAAATTATGTGGGGTTTTATTTGGAAAATAATTTGAAAAGTTTAAGGCAACCAATTAAATGTTTACAAATAGGAAGTTAGTCATAAAGTTATTTCTTTTATTGGCAATAATCAGCTTTTACCAAGAAAAGTGGGTTCCGCCTCTTTTAAAAGCATCTTTCGACTCATAGCTTTCACTTTCAGTCAAGTTGAAACCCCACAAAGTCGAAACCAATACATAAGGTATCAACATTGCTGCGTAGTGAATTGGAGAAAGGCAGAAGACATGGTGTCAAAACATAGCTTCCGATGGGAGCGAAACCTTTATTTTTTTTTTCTAAAGAAACACGCTTACCTATTTTACTAAATGCTTTCGAAGGTGTCAAAATATATGCTTTTGAACGGGTTTTTGAATAGATTTCGAAAAGGGGTTGCCGCTTTATTGTTAAAATATAGCTTTCGAATGAGTTACTTAGTTTCCAAACTAATGATTTTAAATAGGGGTAGTTTCGACCTAGAGGAAAACCCTCTGCCGACCTTATTCCTTTCGAAGGAATTAAAGTTATCAATGCTATCAAAAGGAAGCCTTTGTTTTGTAAATATGAGCCACTTCCTGAAAGCTTTCGAAAGGGGTTTCGAAGCTAACCTTCAAATGTTTTACATATATGGTTTAAGCTTTCGAAAGGATGTTTCGTTGAAATCAAGTTTTTTCCCAAACACTTCTATATGATAAATAATGGTTTCGAAAAGGATACTTTTATTTATATTCACTTTGACCTAAAAGATATTTTAAAGATAAACCCAATGGTTTCAAAAGGGATACTTCCAATGGTTTTGAAAGGGGTACTTTCAATGGTTTCGAAAGGGTACTTTCAATGGTCTCAAAAGGGGAATTTTCGAATGGTTCCAAAGCTAAGCTTCTATAGTTGAATGGCAATACTTTAATACATTCGAAGGGTTTTGAAAGAAAGCTTTTAAAGCATTTCAAAAGGTAGGTGCCTATTGTTTTGAAAGAAGATTTTAATGTTTTCGAAAGGAAGTTTCCAATGGTTTTGAAAGTAAAGGTTTAAAGGTTTTGAATGCCTTAATTTTCAAAAGAAATAACCCAATCTCATTTTAAAGGAAAACTATGGCATAATAAAAGAGTTTTGAAATGATTTGAAGTATGGGTTTTTGAAGAAGTTTTCCATGATTAATAGGTTAACGGGATTAGCAAAATTTTATATAAAATGATTTCAAGGATATTAAACCACAGATGTTGGTGTTATATGTTATTATGTTTACTTCTTCTTATATGTATATATATATATATATATATATATATTCATATTGTAATGGACCTATAACTGTATTTTAGGGAGAAAAGGGAAGAATAACCAGTTAGGTTGACTCAGTAGTGAATATAACTTGAATTAACTCTTGAATGAGTAGAATTGCATCCAATAGGTCAGATAGACTAGAATGTAGGATGCCAAAATTGTGAAGTTGTTAGATAGATAGGTTCATAGTAAACCCATGAAAACTATATTTAGGAAAAGTCATTGGAAGATGCCAATAGGTTCATAGTAAACTCATGAAAGCTATAACTAGAAACAGTATTGGCAGCGGCCAATAGGTTTGTAGTGAACCCATGAAAACTATATCCGGATTAAGTTGTTGGCATATGTCAATAGATTCCTAGTCAACCCATGAAAACAAGGATAGGTAGGAAGATATTGGAGTTACCAATAGATTCAGGGAGAACCCATGAAATAGTAAAGTTATTGGCAAGGGCCAATTTGTTCTTAGTGGTCCCATGAAAACTATGAATCTGGAGAGGGAGTCCACAAGTGCTAAACAAGTTAATAGTCAGCCCATAAAAACTATTAGGTTAATAATGACCCCAGAAACTATGATTGAGACAGATAGTCAAAAATGAATGGGGATGGGCAATCCAGAATTGATTTACTTGTTTTCATATCATCATATTATTTTGAAATATTATATTTGAACCATCATAGATGCATGAGCTCGGTATACGGTTTTAAGTTTAAGGATACTAGTGAGGGGAAAACCCTTTCCGCTAAGCGGCGTGGTCTCATTAGATATTTAAATGGTTTGAGATGGTAGATTATTATTTATACCAAGCTTTATGTCTGACTCAAAGTTTATATTTCCCTTAAACTCTTGGACGCTCAATTGATTTGGAGTAGTTTGAGAGTTGAGGTTTCTAGGTATCTCTTCAGGCGAATAAGCTTCCGGAGATGTAAAGGAGGCATAATAGCTATTTGGAGTTCTTTTCTATTTTGATTTCGCTCTATGTTTTTGTAAAGGCAAATTTTTAGTTGCCTAGTTATATACTCTGATCATCTAAGGGGGCATCTTCATATGTCGCTCTTGGTGTATGTTGTAATAATTTTATTATCTTTGAACGTGGTTCTTGTATTAGGATTATGTAATGAATTTGAAATGGAATGAGAAAATTGTTTGTTGATTAATTTCTTTTCATACGATTTGAACACCTATTGATTCTAACAACTGATTGTAGGGTTGATCGTTCGGACTTTTCAATTCATAGATGTGGATCTCATTATCCATGTGTTTCTGTTATATCAATGTATCTAACATTATTGTATTTGGTCGTCGAGCATTAATACCTATCGATGACCGCAGCATCCGTAGCTGTTAGTTTCGGGACTCCAAGTGGAGGATTTTACAAGTTGGTATCAGAGCATAGATTTATGAAACTTAAAATAATTTTAAACCTGAAGGGTTTTCAAGACATAATCCAATGAATCAGAAAATAAGATCAGGGTTTGGGTTAAATCTATAGTAACATACTTGTATTTGATATAGATATATATAAGTATGTTTTCCCCTCTCTTAGACCGTTCTTCTGTATCTTATTAAGGCTCATATGCAGACTTACAAGTAAAAAGTATGGAGGCAGGAAACGAAAGAGGAAATCTCGATGGAGGAAGCACCACAACCAACAGAAATGGTCGACCCACCAGGAGAAACCCAGGTCGATAGGCTAATCCTAACCAAAATGCAAATGCTAATGTGGGTGTTGGAAATCCACCAGTGCATATGGGGGTGATGTATCATTTTTTCATCAATATGGTGCAAACTGGAGCTGCTGCTGGTGCTGGTGGAAATATTAGAGGTGCTAATCATTTGGCTCCAATTGGGAATAAATATGCTAAGCTGAGCAGAGATCACACCAGTCTTGGTGGGAAGCCATTTATGGGAACGGAGGATACCATAGAAGTATAGAATTGGTTGTTGCATTGCAGGAGAATCTTTGCCAATTTGGGTTTAGATGATGAGCAGAAGAGGAGGTTAGCCTCTAAGTAGTTGTATGGCGTAACACTTCATTGGTGGAATAGTGTTACTACTGGAATTTCAAAGGAGGAGTTGACTTGGACAGATTTTAAAAGGAGATTTGAATAGAGGTTTTTAGTTAAAGTTGCTAAGTCTGCGTTAATGAGAAATTTTATGGGTATGGTGCAGGGAGAGATTTCGGTAATTGACTATGTAACTAAGTTTGATGAGTTGTCTCGATATGGGTATGCTACAATAGAGACCGCCATCATAAGGAATGAGAGGTTCATTCGGGGATTAAGGCCCGAGCTTACTAGGGCGACCCTGACACATATCCATGATATGCTTACTGTTTGTGCTAGAGAGAAGCTAATTGAAACCTAGGATTCTATGAGGAAGAAAAGAAAGTTCTTTAAGAATAAGGGAGCCCAGAAGGGGAGGCTACCAAGAAGGCAAAGGATGATTTAGTTTGCTTCAAGCGTGATAAAAAGGGTCATTATGCGCATGAGTGTCGATCAGGCCAGGGAAGAAGGCTACATATAAGAGGAATGTGAAGTGCTTTAACTGTGACCAAGTTGGACATTATAAGAATCTGTGTCCAGAACCAGTCAGGGCGGACAAGGGAAAGGTTTTTGCTGTTGGACCATCATCTACTAAGCCAAATGCAGCTGAAAAAGGAAGACTATGATGGAAGGTACATTTTTGATTCAGATATACCAGTCAGGATACTATTTTATACTGGTTCATCACATTCATTTATATCCTAGAATTTGATAGATAGATTATGTTTAGAACCCACATACCTTGTTACTTCTTAAGGGTTGTGAATCCAATATGAGGTATGCAGCTTTAGGGAAGAGTTGTGACCAATTAGAACTAGAATTGTTAGGTCATAAGTTTACATACAGTCTACATCTTTTCGATTTCGTAGACTTTAGAATCATTTTGGGTTTTGATTGGTTGAGTAAGTATGAGTCTAGGATGGGGAGATATCACTAAGTCACCTTGATAGTCATAACCAAATCATATTCTAAGTGGATAATTCTGACCAGAGTAGCTGTGCTTTGTTAAGTGCTAAGGAAGTGGATATCACTAAGTCAAGTTCATGTAGCAAGAGAATTTGTAGATGTCTTTAATCCGGTTATAGGACTACCACCGAAATGAGCTGTTGAGTTTTGGATACATCTTGTACCAGGAGCTGAATCTGTAAGTAGGCCATCTAGCAGGATGACACCAACTGAGATGAAGGAATTAAAGGTACAACTAGTGGATCTAGAAGTAAGGAATTTAATTAGACCATGCAGTTCACCTTTGGGAGTGGCCGTAGTGTTCGTGAAGAAACTAGATGGGTCGTTTTGGATGTGTATCGACTATCGTAAATTGAATGAGAGGACAGTTAAGAATAAGTACCCTTTGCCGAGAATAGATGATCTATTCAATTAGTTCTATGGAGTCAGAGTGTTTTTCTAGTTGGATTTGGCGACAGGTTTCCATCAATTAAAAGTGGCAGAGGATAGTATTCCATTAACAGCATTTCAGACTAGGTATGGTTTGTACGAGTGGTTAGTAATGCCATTCAGTTAATGAATGCACCTTCTTTCTACACGAATTTGATGAACTGAGCCTTCCAAGAGTTTTTGGATAGGTTCACGTTGGTGTTTAAAGATGACATTTTAGTATACTCTAAGGATGAAATAGAGCATGAAGATCATCTTAGAGTAGTGGTTGAGACACTGAGGCAGCATCAGCTGAAGGCAAAGTTTCCCAAGTGTCATTTTTGGAAGAAAGGGTTTAAGTTTGTTGGTCATGTGGTTTCAGAGAAGAGTTTGTCAATCAATCTGGATAAGATCAAAGCTGTTAATAATTGGAAGAGATCAGAGATGGTGACTGTGATTAGAAGTTTTCTCGGACTTACTAGCTATTACTAGAGATTCATCAAGGATTTCTCGCAGATAGCAGCACCTTTGACAAAGCTAACCAGGAAAGAGGTGAATCTGGACAGACAAATGTGTGGAAGCATTCCTTAAGTTAAAGCATTTGTTGACCAACGCACCAACGTTAATAGTTCCAGACGGAAACCAAGGTTAGTGGTGCATACCGATGCATGTGTGATTGGATTAGGAGCTATGTTGATGCAGAAAGGTAAAGTGATTACCTATGCTTCACGATAGCTTAGACCGCATGAAGTGAGATATCCTACTCATGATTTGGAGTTGGCAGCGGTGATCTTTGCATTGAAGATTAGGAGACATTATCTCTTAGGGGAGAGATTTGAGCTATACACAGATCACAAGTCTTTAAGGTACTTATTCTTAGAAAAGGAGTTGAGTATGAGACAACAGAGGTGGCTAGAGTTTTTGGCTGCTTATGATTTTGGTATAGAATATACTCCTGGGAAAGGAAATAAGGTAGCAGATGCTCTTAGCAGAAGACAACGGAATGTGACGTTAGCTATATTGGCGGAATAGAAGGATGTAGAAGCTTTGACTACCTGTAGTGTGCAGTTAAGATCAACTGCTAGTTCTAGTCAATGTACTGCCATGTTGTCCCATTTAGAGGTTCGACCAGTGTTAATCGAAAGGATCGCTTCTAAATAGAAAGAGGATCCAGTGTTATCCGAGAGGATTAGAAAGCTTGGAGTTGGATTAGAGATCGATGATCTAAAGGATTTTAGTCTTGATCAGAGGGGATGGTTGAGAATGAAGGGACGGTTGTCTGTGCGAAATGTTGAGGACTTATGGAAAGAAGTTCTTGGAGAATGTCATCGATCCAAATTTACGGTTCATCCTGGAGGGACATGATTATCAAGATATAAAGAGGAGCTTCTATTGGGTAGGTATAAAGAGGGATGTTGGCTTGTAGGTTAGGCAGTGTGCAAACTATCAACAAGTGAAGAACGAATATCAGAAGCCGAGTGGATTGCTAAACCTTTAGAAATTCTAGTTTGTAAATAGGATTTGGTATCCATGGATTTTACAGATGGGTTGCCAAGGTCGGATAGAGGAAACGAAAGTATATTGGTCGTGGTGGAAAAATTGACCAAGAATGCCCATTTCATTCCAGTTAAGTCAACCAGGACCGCACCTGTTTTAGCTAAGTTATTCATGAAGAACATAGTTAGACTACATGGAATTCCTAGTAGTATAATCAATGACAAAGATGCAGTACTTACTAGCGAATTTTGGAAGAGTCTACAGAAGGTATTGGGTACCAAGCTTAGCATGAGTACTGCATATCACTCTCGGACAGATGGTAGACAGAGAGAGTCAATAGGGATTTTGAGGATTTATTGCAAGCTTTTGTATTAGACTTTGATGGATCATGGGAACATCACCAACATTTAGTGGAGTTTTCTTATAATAATATTTATCAGAATAGTATAGGAATGGCGCCTTTTGAAGCTTTTATGGAAGGCCATGCAATTCGCTAGCATGTTGGTTGGGGACTGGAAACAGATTGGTCTTTGGTCCAGATCTAGTTAGAGAGGCGATAGAGATGATTGAGTTAATCCAAGAAAGGATGAAAGAAGCCCCGTCCAGACAGACGAACTATGCTGATAAGAGTGGCAAAGACCTAGAATTCTCAGTTGGAGATAAGGTTTTCATTAATGTATCACCGACGAAGGGTGTACTACGGTTTGGAAAATCAGGGAAACTGGCGCCGAGATATGTTGGTCCGTTCTAGATTATAGAGAGGATCGAAAAGCTCGCATACAAAGTAGAGTTGCCGAGTAGTATAACAAGCGTCCATAATGTGTTTCGCATGTCTCGTCTTTGCAAATATGTGCTTGATCTAGATACTACTATTCCTTCGATAGAGTTGAAAGATTTGATAATAGAGCCTAATTTGACTTTTGTTAGACAACATTTCAGGTTGTAGCGAGAGATGAGAAAAGATTGAGGAACAAGACAGTCAAGTTGGTGAAAGTTCGGTGGAGCGACAACAAGAAGGACTGTACTTAGGAAGCAGAAGACAAGATTGGAGATACTTTTCATGATCTGCTTTGAGGGTATGTCTATATTAGCTTTATATAGATAGTTGCTAGTCAGGCGGACTAGTATGGTTGTTAGGAGTCATTGCAGATGATTGTTATGTTTACTGTTTAGTCCTTACAGAATTTCGAGGACAAAATTCTTTAAGGAGGAGAGTCTATAACATCCTTAATTTTTAATAACATTATTCAAGGGATTTAAGTAGATAAATTAAATAGAATAATATAAATATTAAAGTGATAAGGGGATTGAGATTTGAAAATAAATTAGAGGCCGAGGTTAATTATATAAATGGGCTACAAAAAGATATAAATGTTGATTAATAAAGGCAAGGGTATTAGGTTACTTAACACACTATATTTCCGTTACAATTATACTCTCATTCCATATACCATTCATGTTCGTTTTTCTCAAAACACAAAACATAAATAAAAGAAAAAGAAGCCAACTATTGCTAAAGAAGAAGAAGAAAATTTAATCTAAAGCTAGGGGAAATTAGTCTCACTCAAATCTCAAGTTCCTTATCCTAATCAAGATGAATAGTAATCTATATCATCTCTATTTTTGTTTTTATAATCACTTTATTTTCGAGTTTAAGATTAAATCCATTGTGTTGACTTTTGATGATATGATTGGATTTTATGATATGATGTATTTAAACAAGTTTGTTTGAAAATGGTTTATAAAAAGTTTTAAGGGTAAAATCGTTTATATTAAATTTAGAATGCCATAAGAAATTATACGTTATGTAAAACATGATTTTGGAGTTGGGTTTTAATTTCCATAATTTTCAAAGTTATGGAGAATTTATTATGAATTCTTAAAGGAAAATACGGTTAATTGGATTTAGAATGATTTAATTGTTTCGCTTAATGGAAAAGCTTATTTGTTTAATTAATCTTGATTTCGATCTGAAATTATACGGCAGTTTTATTTGGAAAATAATTTTAAAATTTTAAGGCAACCAATTAAATGTTTACAAATAAGCAAGTTAGTTATAAAGTTATTGTTTTTATTGGCATTATTCACATTTTACCTTGAAAAGTAGGTTCTGCCTCTTTTAGAAGCACTTTTCAACTCTTACCTTTCGCCTTTAATCAAGTCAAAACCTCATAAAGCAGAAACCAATACAAAAGGTATCGACATTGGTATGTAGTGGATTGGAGAAAGGAAGAAGGCGTAGTGCCGAAACATAGCTTTCAAAGGGAGCGAAATCTTTGTTTTGTGTCCAAAGAAATGTGCTTGCCTGTTTTACTAAATGCTTTCGAAGATGTCGAAGATGTCGAAATGTGTGCTTTCGAAGGGGTCTTTTGAATAGCTTTCGAAAAAGGATTGCTGCCTTATTGTTTAAAGTATAGTTTTCAAATGAGTTACTTAGTTTCCAAACTAATGATTTTAAAAGGGGTGGTTTCAACCTAGCTGAAACCCATCTACCGTCCTTATGCCTTTCGAAGGAATTGAAGATATCAATGCTCTCAAAAGGAAGCCTTTATTTTGTAAATATGAGCCACTTTGTAATGACAGGGCGATTTTCGACCCCCGAAAATCGACACTAATACGTTCACTGAATAGATTGTCGAACAATCGAGTGTATGAAATACCTGGTCGTTAGGGTTTAAGAAAAAAGAGATAGAATAAGAAACAGAAATAGTAGCACAGAATCACACAATCGCAGCAGCATAAACTACAATATACAATAACAATATATTTTTTACAGTGGAAAGCTGTAACTGTTATTTTTACATTGAAATTATCAGAGTACAATCATCAACAAATAAATCTGGACATTTATAATAACTTGCCCCTAAATGCTGTCTATATAGTCTACAATACACAGCGGAATATAGTCAAATACGGGCAATACGTCTCTCCCATCCTGCTCCTCTTCGAAGCTCCAAAACGTCCTAACCTCAAAAACGATAATAGTCGGTCTAACCCGAGCATTACAATAAAGTAACACCCAAGTCATATTGGGAATCAGCGTGAGTAAACCCGCTTAATTTGAAATACTTAAGTTATGAAAATCATTGAACAAAGGTAATTCGTACAAAACAACGAATTTTTATCTGATTATAACCAAAACATTTTTAACAGAACTCCATCGATATTATAATAATGTCTAAGTATAGTCACTTGTTTAAAATAGTCGAATTTGTTAAATTAATCCAATTCCAGCATATTAAACTCTAAAATCTAACCCGTAAAGGTTCGTATCGATTTTCAAATCGAAGTGGCTTCGATAACACTGATATCCGATCCCGGTCTCTTCGAATCCAAGCAATAAATTTTAAAGGGTAAATTGTTTAAAATAAACAATTTATATTTAGGGTGATAATATTCACCTATGGTAATTTATTACAAATGTTTATTTCAAATAAAATGAATCATCATTTTAATCTAACTATTCTAACTCGTTTGACCACTTGATGGCACAAAACAAAAATAATTTAAATAAATATCAATAGGATTAAGCCAAGATATAGATTGTTACTAATTTAAGAACAATACTCAATATCAAAACAATTCACATATCAGGATTTAATTAACTTTAATTGACTGAATCCATTTTTATTTTTATCCAAAATTAATTACAAAAGAAATTATCAATCAATTTATTATTAGTTAATCTAAGTTAAACAATCTATTTAATATCTAATTTGTAAATTCACACAGTTTTAAGCCAAATAATAATATAATTAATTTACCATTTTAATTATAAAATATTGTTGAACTTTAAATTAAGGAAAATCCGTAACACTAATTTATAATACCGGTAATAGGATTAAGATGTAAAAAGTCATCATGTTGGTTTGGGTTTAAAATTACAAAAGATTTTGAGTTAAAACAAAAATTTAAGTTATATATATATATATATATATATATATATATATAAGTTCCATTTCTTTCTTTTTTTTCTTTCTTTTTTTTGGCTTTCCTTTTCTTTTCTCTTTCTTTTCTTTTTTCTTTCTCTTTAGCCCATATTCTCCCGGCCCATTTCCTCTTATTTTTTCCTCCTCCTTTCCCCTGCCTTCATTTTCTCCCCTTTCCTCTTCACTGACCCAACCATGCACATCACTGTGCATATACACATGATCGTCTTCCATCGAATCATGCCGTCGACCATCCTTGCTGGCCATCCATGACCACCCCATCCTCCTAGCCACCTGAAACCATAGCAAAACTCCCTCGTACGAAAATTCGAACTGTTGGCAAAAACTGGAACGAGCGGAGTCCCCATTAACGCCTCACCACAACTACCAGTGACCACCATCGACGACCAAATTTTGACCAGAGCTTCGTCACGACCACGTCCTTCTTTTTCCTTGAATCGCACCTCCCCTTTTGCCTCTCTTCGCCTCCATTGCCTTATACCCGAACGAAAAAACGAAACCCAAGCTAAACACTAAACCCGCCTCGCCTGGCCACCACAGGTCGTAGAAATATCCCATGCCATTTTTCCTTTCTGCGCCCACCCCCAACGCTCCTCCACGACCAACGCCTTGCCTCGAAAATCCATCACATCGTTAAAAATTTAGCATTTCACCCAATTCCGTTCATCCAGACATTTCTCCTTCCACTAGTCACTAAGAATCATTCAATTACTCTCAAAAATCAAGTTATTCCCTCGCGAACACAACTGTATGATTTATTTTTGTATAATGATATTATTTTTTTGACACTAACTGATCCATCCACTGTTTAAACATGTTCCTTCATCCTATGCTTGACGAAATTTAAAGAAACCAAATTTATAATTTCGTGTACAAAAAAAATAACAACTTTGATTTTTGAATTATGTCCTAAAATTGAACTGATGAGAAGAAAAAGATTTTAGAAGTAATTAGTTTCACTGTTTAGCAAATAAAAACACAACAGAACAATTTGTGGAGATGTACTATTATCTAATGTTCTAGCACACTCTTACATATGTATTAATACTCATATCAAATTCAAATACAATTTACCTAGCCTAAAGATTCATCTATAAATTACAGCACATACATATGTGTGTAACTAGTAAACAAGATCAAGTGATTTACTCACAGTTAAAACCTGATGATCACTCCGTTGCTTGTTTTAATCCCCTGCTTCAAACTTTGAGTACTTAGCTTTTCTTTTGCTTAGCTCCTGCTTCCACTTTTTACCGTCTTATATATATATATATATATAAATATATATATATATATATATATATATATATATATATATATATATATATATATATATATATTGAACTGTTAGAATGTGAAAGTGAATATAGATAGGTATTATAGATGGGGAGAGTGGGTACAAGAAGGCTGAAGCCTTTGTTCACGTATAGGTTTTACCTTATCTATTTATTTTATTTTTATTTCTTACCTTTTATCTTGATTTGATTTTTATTTTGACTTGATTTCATTTATTCTGTTGATAAGATCTCTTATGGCTTTAGTTGATTTATTATGTAGATTAGATTTTATATGTGACTTGATTTTTTGTTTTGTCATGATGATGTTCCCTTGCATACATACATCCTTTCATATACATACGTATTTATTTCTTATTCACTTTGACCATATATACATGTTTTTGACCATATACTAACATAAATTTAACATGTTATTTTTATTACTTTTTGTATAACTTATTTCATATAAACTATTTTATTATGAACACTTTCATATATATATATATATATATATATATATATATGTATGTATGTAATCTTTATATATATAGACCCACTATTTTAATTTAACCTACATGCATGCTAACATACTTATATATATTTATATTTATACATGCTTATATGGATATTCCATCTTAAATTTGTAATGGTGGAGTTTATATACATATATCTATAAAATCCATTATATCCAAACATTTAAAATTTTAAAATTAAATATAATATTATCAGTTTATATATTAAGATATTTTAAATATAAAAAAATTCATCTATTTGACTAATAAAAAATTATATTCCAATAATTAAAATCAGTTAATTACCCCATATTCGATGGCTAAAATCTGGGTCGTTACATTCCTCCCTCCTTAGAACTTTTGGTCCTCGAAAAAGAATGAAACGACAATTTGAATTTTGATGTGTATTATTAATTTAATCATTTTAAACATTTAACTCCTTACTCTTTTATTTTACACTTTTAAGCACTTTAATTTACATAGTATTACCAAACTTGTTTTATATAAGAATACTTTTCATAGATCAATGTCTAAACAAGTCTATCCTTGTTCTTATAGAAATTTAGTCATACGTTGATCAAGTGTAGGGCTAAAAATCTGTAAGTACTTAGTAGATCTGTTATCAACACCCAGTGAAAATACTTGAAAAACCTTTTTCAAACTGATTTGGAAAGTATCACCCCCTCCCTTCACCATATGGATCGCAGTTAACCCGATGATTACGTCGCCACCCTGATGAAATCTATAAGAAAACTGTAGGCATCCGCACCTCTCGACTTATGCCATGGGAACACCATAGATCGTAGCTACAACAAGGTTGCATTATTATCATAGCAAAACCGTAAGCAGTATGTAGGCAATCACTGCCCCTCGAATTACGCTACCAAACGAAACTAAACCACATAGATCGCAGGCTACACAAAGGTTGCGTCACTATCCCGGTGAATCTCAATGTAGATTGTAGGCACTCGTTACCACCCAAATTACACTATGGAACCAAACCACATAGATCGTAACCTACCGATATTACATCGCTATCCCAGCGAAATCAAACGTAGATTGTAGGTAATCACTTCCACCCGGCTTACGCTATGGAACTGCGATAGATCGCAGTTACACAAAGGTTACATTGCCATCACAACAAAACCTATGTAACTGTAAGCATCAGCACCACTCGACTTACGCTACCTAACAAACGATTGCTAGGAACTCATTGAGTTTTGTCCGGACATCCTCTATGATCCCAATTCTCATTAAACCCACCCTTTGGAGTCCTAGGAGACCCGCCCGGTGGATCTCCTACTCTATGTTTCGACTTTCATTGGGGTGTCGTCCCATACTTTTCTCAAAATATATCGTACTATATACATATATAGTACCTTCCAAATCATACCTTTATATGTATCAATATAAACTTTATCCGTACAAAATCAATAGTTTTCAAATTTGGTGTACCAAATTTCCAAAATGGGCTTTTGGCCAAAATCAAAAGTCTTTTAAAATCAATGGGTTCCAAAACTATTTCAGTTTCATTCCCATATACATATAAAATCATTCTTTCCCACTTGAATAATTTTTAGATCCATAATATCTGAGTCCACTTCATAGTTATATAAACTTTATTTAGCAATTCAAATATCCTTCAAGGATCATTTTCTTCCGATTATAATTTCAACAAACGGGGTTTTGAATATATAACAAATATATAGACCTTATTTATGCCAAATCAAATATTTCCAAGTTCAATTACTTTACCGAGTTATTTGTCACATTTTTTACTTCTTACAAATTAAGTTTCAGTTATAATACTATTCAATCTTCATTTTAAAATCATCATATTTTTCTCAAAATATATTATTTCACTTCAAAATCATTTTGCCTTAATATCTCGATTCCGGTTCCAATTTACAATTGCTTCAAATTTCCCTTTGGGTTATAACTTCAATTTATCCTAAATTCGTATTTAAAGCCATGATTTAAATATAAATAATTCGCACTCTGACCAGTTTGAATTTAGAAAATAGCTTGAATAGTTGTATAATTGTAAAATATTTAATATGAGATAGTTTTGAGTTTTAAAAAGGATGGTTTATATAGTAAAGTAGCTTAGAAAATCAAAATAATTTGAATATTTAAGAAGACAGATTTAAATAGTTTATATCAAAATAATTTATTCAAAAATAGTTTCAAAGTCAAATTGATTCAATTCCCAATCTTCCAATTTGAATCAATTTCATTTTGCACACTAGTAATTAAGTAGTTATACATTTTCGTTTCGATCAATATAAATAGTGATTCTATATTAGATTGTATTTCCATAAAATATTTCACAACATCGATAGACTACAACACTAGTGGGTTCCAACATTACATCCATTTATCCATACGAAGTTTTACAAAAGGTTGTAAATCTAGAAACCTTAACAACTACCTAGGGCTTTAGAAAAGAACAGAGCCCTAGCATTCTTCTTAAAAACTTCCTTAAGGACTTCCTACCAATTTGCCAAACCCGTCCATGCAATCCATAACAGAGTGTCCCCAATTATAGCTACCACAAAAGAATTTTTAATTCCCATCTTCCTGGATAATTTTCATACCTCCTATGGGGCGTTACACAACTTTCTCTTTCTTTCATCTCTTAGGAAAATATCTAGTGATGTGTCCTGTCATTTTACAATTATAGCAAATGGTTGATCCGTCGACCGGTACTATGGGTTTACGTATCACCTTCCTCACTTTACGGCAAGGGTTTAGAAAATGTCCTTTCTTTTGACATTTAAAGCATAAAATCTCAGGGCGAAACCGTTTGACTTCTTAATTCTTTTCCTTTCTTGGTTTACTACACTTAGCTCTGTAATGTCCCTTATTGTGACATCTATAACATATGACATTATCATAAGGACCCGGTTCAACCTTTTCCCTAACACATTTCTCATCTTCGAGTATTGCTTCTTACCGTGCCTTACATGCAGCTGCTCTCCGCTGCCTAGCCTTTCCTTCCATTCTTCTCCTTTTTCCATCTCTTACAACTTGGACTAGATACTAGTGGGACTTCCTAAACTTTAACTAAAACCTTGATTAGCCGAATTTCAGCTTTATTCTTATTTCCAAATATTCATTTATTTATTGGTCTTTTTTATAAGTTAATCCACTAAGTCGATAATCTGGTTCATTTTAATTTCCATAATTCAAAATTTGTTTTTATTTCAAAAATCATTTGAAATCATTTAGGCATAACTTATTTTGCACCCTTTATCATATCCATACTTTTCTTTTACAATTTAATCTATTTAACTTCCACCGGTTAAATTTTAATTTCACCTTGAAATTTTCAACTTCGGGTTATAAGTTCAAAACTTATTTAAAAGGCCTGAGTTAAATTTTCAGTTCATTCAACCCATTTAAACTTACTCAATTTAAAAGTTTACCTCCCAAATTTAATTTTTCTTATTATTATTATTTCCACTTGTAAGCTCAAAAACTTACCTTTCTTTTGGGCTATACTTCTCATTTTCAAAAGGGGGATTCGAGAATTCAATACCCAGTATTTACTTCAAATCAACTTTAAAATCATATGTATATATATACATACATACATATATCCATTTACAAATTAAGTCGCACTTTAATTTTTAAACCATCCTTAGTTTCTATCCAAAAAAAATTATTTTCAAACAACTCTTGTTTTAAGAAAAAATTTGTATGTCAAAATATTCTAAATAATATTACTTATCAAACACTTTGAAAACGTTTCAAAAATTTTGGACTTAAAGTCAAAACCCCACAATTTAGATCCATTTTAATTTATAAATCGTATTTATAACTTATTCTTATAATTTCACTTCCTTAAACATTTCCCATTGTTTTATCATTGTTTATATTGTAATAAACATCCTTTATTAAGACACAACAACCAATTTATGAAAATAATCAATTTTATCACACCTAGAAGGCATATACATCATATATTCTATAATAATTTCCTGGAAGATTAATTCTATAAAATACAATTAAGGTAAACTTATTTTATTTAAAAACACTTAGAAAATCTCTTTCGAAATCTCTAGGATTTAAATTCTACTTTGAATCTACTTTGTGCTTAACTTGTCTCCATAATTCTTTTTTACCCAAATTTATATTTTGTTATACATAATTACCACTTAAATTCTTATTGGTTATAATAATCAGAGCCACTCACCTTGATATACTATAATAATCTACAAGGATTATTTCTTTTATATCAAAATATAATCTTATATAAAAATTATTTTAAAATCGTTTTTAAAATCATTATATATGAAAATAACAAGTACGCCCTCATATGTACTACACTCAACTCATTCTAGGGTACTAGTGACCCTATATCCAAGTAGTAATTTCCACCAGAGCCAAGGTTCTCGCATAACATTCAGCTCTGATACCACGTATAACGACCAGACGATTTTCGACCCTCGAAAATCGACACTAATACATTCACTGTATAAAGTGCCAAGAAATTGAGTGCCGGAAAAACCAGGTTGTTAGGGTTTAAGAAAAAAGATAGAATAAGAAATAGAAATAGTAGCCCGGAATCCCATAATCACAGCGGAATAAACTATAATATACAATAACAGCATTTTTACAAAGGAAAGTTGTAACTGTTATTACACATTCAAGTTATCAGAGTACAATCATCAACAGATAAATCTGGATAGTTATAATAACTTGCTCATATATGCTGACTATACAGCCTATAATACACAGCTAAATATAGTCAAATACGTGCAATACGTCTCTCCCATCCAGCTCATCTCTTGAGCTTCAAAACGTCCTAACTTGAAAAACTGTAATGCTCGGTTTGACCCGAGCATTACAATAAAGCAACATCCGAGTCACGCAGGAAACCAATGTAAGTAAACCCACTCAATTTGAAGTACTTAAGTTATGAAAATCTTTGAACCAAGGTAACTCGTACAACATGACGAGTTTTTACCTAATTATAACCAAAACACTTTTAACAGAAATCCATCGATATTATAATAATGTCTATTACTTATTTAAAATAGTTGAATTGGTTAAATTAGTCCAATTCTAGCATATTAAACTCTAAAATCAAACATGTAAAGGTTCGTAGTGATTTACAAATCAAAGTGGTTTTGGATAACACTGACATCCGATCTCGGTCTCTTCGAATCCAAGCAATAAATCTTAAAGGGTAAATTGTTTTTAAAAAACAATTTATATTTAGTGTAATAATATTCACCTATGGTAATTTATTACAAATGTTTATATAAAATGAATCATCATTTTAATCTAATTATTCTAAATCGTTTAACCACTTGATGGAAAAGAACAGAAATAAATTAAATAAATATCCAATAGGATTAAGCCAAGATATAGATTATTATTAATTTAATGAAAAATAACCCATATCAAAACAATTCACACATAAGGATTTAATGAACTTTAATTGACCAAATCCATTATATTTTTATCCAAAATTAATTACAAAAGAAATTATCAATCAATTTACTATTAGTTAATCAAAGTTAAACACTCTATTTAATATCTAATTTGTTAATTCACATAGTTTTAAGCCATATAATAATATAATTCATTGCCTATTTTAATTATAAAATATCACTGAACTTTAAATTACGAAAAATCCGTAATACTAATTTATAATACGAGTAATAGGATTAAGATGTAAAAAGTCATCATGTTGGTTTGGGCTTAAAATTACAAAATATTTTGAGTTTAAAGAAAAATTTAAGTTATCATATATATAAGTTCCATTTCTTTATTTTTTTCTCTTTTTTTTCCTTATTTTTCCTTTTCTTTTCTCTCTCTTTTCCTTTTTCTTTCTCTTTAGCCCATATTCTCCTGGCCCATTTCCTCTTATTCTTTCTTCCATCTTTCCTATGCCTTCCTTTTCTCCCCTTTCCTCTTCACTGACCCAACCGTGCACATCACCGTGCACATACACATGATCGTCTTTCGTCGAATCACGACGTCGACCATCCTCGTTGACCATCCACAACCGCCCCGTCTTCTTAGCCACCTGAAACTGCAGGAAAACTCCCTCATTCGAAAATTCAAACTCCTGGCCAAAACTTAAAAGAATAGAGTCCCCATCAACGCCTCAGCATGACCACCAGTGACCACCATCCACGAACAAATCTTGACCACAGCTTCGTCACGACTACCTCCTTCTTTTCCCCTTGGACTGCACCTTCTCTTTCGCCTCTCGTCGCCACCATTACCTTGTACCTGAGCCAAAACAAAACCAAACATAAACCCTAAAGCCATTTTGCCTGGCCGCCACAGGCCGTAGAAAAATCCCATGCCATTTTTCCCACCTGCGCCCTCCCCTAACGCTCCTCCAAGATCAATGCATTGCCTAGAAATCCCATCACATCGTCAAAATTTAGCATTTCACCCAATTCTGTTCATCTAAACATTTCTCCTTCCATAAGTCACTAAAAATCCCTCGATCACTCTCAAAAATCAAGTTATTCCATCGTAAACACAACTATACGATTTTCCGATAATGATATTTTTTTGACACTAACTGACCCATCCACTGTTTGAACATGTTCCCTCATCTTATGCTTCATGAAATTTAAAGAAACCAAATTTATAATGTCGTATATACAAAAACTAACAACTTTGATTTTTGAATTATGTCCTAAAATTAAAAGGATGAGAAGAAAAAGATTTTTGAAGTAATTTGTTTTACAAATAA
This sequence comes from Allium cepa, assembly GCA_030765085.1. NCBI lineage: Eukaryota > Viridiplantae > Streptophyta > Magnoliopsida > Asparagales > Amaryllidaceae > Allium > Allium cepa. Next base: position 9,345,342 of record CM060930.1, on the reverse strand, counting down.
AAACACAACAGAACTATTTGGGAAGATGTACAGTTATCAGATGTTTGAGCAAGCTCTTACATATTTATTAATACTCATATCGGATATAAATGCAATTTACCTAGCCTAAAGATTCATCCATAAATTATAGTACATATATGTGTGTAACCAGTAAACAAGATCAAGTGATTTACTCACAGCTAAAACCTGATGATCACTCCATTGCTTGTTTTAATCCCCCACTTCAAACTTTGAGCAGTTATATTTTCTTTTGCTAGTTCCTACTTCCACTTTTTAATGTATTACATATATATATATATATATATATATATATATATATATATTAAAATGCTAGAAACGTGAAAGTGAAGTTAGCATAGGTATTTATAGATAGGGAGCGCAGGTACAAGAAGGCTGAAGCCTTTATTCATGTATAGGTTTTACCTTATCTATTTATTTTATTTTTATTTCTTACTTTTAATCTTGATTTGATTTTTATTTTGACTTGATTTGATTTATTTTAAGATCTCTTATGGCTTGATTTGATTTATTATGTGGATTTGATTTTATATGTGACTTGATTTTGTGTTTTGCCATGAGGATGTTCCCTTGCATGTATACATCCTTTCCTATATTTATATATTTATTTCTTATTCACTTTTCCCATATATACATGTTTTTGACCATATACTAACATTAATTTAACATGCTATTTTTATTACTTCATGTATAACTTATTTAATATACATTATTTTATTATGAACACTTATATATATATATATATTTAACCACACACTATTTTAATTTAACCTTCATGCATGCTCACATACTTGTAGATACTTATATTTATAAATACTTATATGGATATTCCATCTTAAATTTTTAATGGGGGAGTTTATATACGTATATCTATAAAATCCATCATATCCAGACATTTAAAATTTTAAAATTAAATATAGCATTATCAGTTTATATATTCGGATATATTAAATATCAAAAAATTCACATATTTGACTAATAAAAATTTATATTCCAATATTTAAAATCAGTTAATTACTCGATATCCGATGGCTAAAATCCGGGTCGTTACACACTTCCCAAAAGCTTTCGAAAGGGGTTTCGAAGCTAATCTTCAGACATTTTACTTATAAGGTTAAGCTTTCGAAAGGATGGTTCCGACGCCATCAAATTTTTTCCTAAACACTTTTATATGATAAATAATGGTTATGATAGGTACACTTTCATTTATGTTCACTTTGACCCAAAAGATATTTTAAAGATAAACCCAATGGTTTTGAAAGGTGTCATTCCAATGGTTTCGAAAGAGGAACTTTCAAATGGTTTCGAAGCTAAGATTCTATAGTTGAATGGTAATTCTTAAATACATTCAAAAGGTTTCTAAAGTAAGGTTTTGAAGTGTTTTGAAATGTAGGTGTCTAGCATTTTGAAAAGAAGATTTTAATGCTTTCGAAAAGAAATTTCCAATGGTTTCGAAAGTATAGGTTTAAAGGTTTTGAATGCCTTAGTTTTCAAAATAAATAACCCAATCTCATTTTAAAGGAAAACCATGGCATAATAAAAGTGTTTTGAATTGATTTGAATTATGGGGTTTTTGAAGAAGTTTCCTTGATTAATAGGTTAATGGGATTAACTAAGTTTAATATAAAATGATTTCAAGCATATTAAGCCACATATATTGGTGTAATATGTTATTTTGTTTACTTCTTCATATATATATATATTCACATTGTAATGGACCCATAAATGTATTTTGGGGTGAAAACAGTAGAATAACCAGCTAGGTTGACTCAGTAGTGAATATAATTTGAATTAACTCTTGAATGAGTAGAACTACATCTAAGAGGTTAGATAGACCAGAATGTAGGATGCGAAAATAGTGAAGTTGCCAGATAGACAGGTGCATGTAAACCCATGAAAACTATGTTTAGGAAAAGTTATTGGGAGATGCCAATAGGTTCACAGTAAACCCATGAAAACTATGATTAGAAAGCCAATAGGTTTGTAGTGAACTCATGAAAACTATATCCAGATTAAGTTATTGACAAATGTCAATAGGTTCCTAGAAAGTCCATATAATCTAGGATAAGAGGGAAGTTATTGAAGTTACCAATAAGTTTAGGGAGAACCCTTGAAATAGTAAAGTTATTGGCAGGGCCAATAGGTTCTTAGCGATCCCATGAAAACTATGAATCTGGAGAGGGAGTCCATAGGTGTTAAACGAGTTAATAGTCAGCCAATTAAAACTATTGGTTAATAGTGACCCTAGAAACTATAAATAAGATAGATAGTCAAAAATGAATAAGATTTTATAAAGTTTTAGAATATTAGTGAGGGAAAAACCCATTCCGCTAAGCAGTGTGGTCTCACCAGATGTGTAAATCGTTTGAGATGATAGATTATTATTCATACCAAGCTTTGTGTTTGACTTGAAGTTTAATTTTTTCCCCTTAAACTCTCAAGTGCTCAATTAATTTTCAGTAGTTAGAGAGTTGAGGTTTTAGGCACCTCTTTGGGCGAATAATCTTCCAGAGACATGCAAGAGGTGTAAGAGCTATTTAAAGTTCTTTTCTATTTTGACTCCACTATGTGTTGTTGTAAAGGAAAATTGTTAATTGCGTAGCTATATACTCTGATCATCCAAGGGGGCATCTTCATATGTCACTCTTGGTGTAAGTTGTAATAATTATATTTTTTATGAACGTGGGTCTCATATTGGGATTGTGTAATGAATTTGAAATAGTTTGAATTGGAATGAGAAAGTTGTTTGTGGGATTAAAAAATTTCATATCCATGTGTTTCTATTATTTCAATGTATCTATATTACCGTATTTAGTCGTCAAGGATTAATAATTATGGATGACTGCAGCATTCGTAGCCGACTTATTTTGGGCCTCCAAGTGGGGGATATTACACAATCTGTTTCAACTTTTGGATACTTCTTATTCAACCCTATATGCCATGATGATTCTATACTTCAAAAAAGGCTATCGGGATATATCCATTTTCAAAGTCAATTACATGTTTAACCTGTTGGAGTCTCAATCCCTTAGGGACTTTCCTATGTATTTCCTTAAATTTTTGAGGTCATCTCCCTTACAGGATCCATTCAGAAAAATAACACCATGTCAGTGGTTCTCCGTTAAGGCTACTTTTGATCGAATGTCCACTTCTTTCAATAATGCTAGTACATTGTTGGGTATTTCACTATCTTTTAGCCTTACCCATATTCTAGGTTGTGTTTTCTTATTTTATTAAATATCAAACAGTGAGACTGAAGAAGAGTGGTAACTCAGCTATAACCAACCAATATAATAATAGGTATATAAAAGTTATGAAGATTCCTTCCTTGCATCGTTACCCACACTTCGTTCTTACAAAGGCGAAAATAAAGCTCAAGGTTTGCGTCTTTCGTCCGTTTCATTTGTCAGACTAAAATCCTCTAAGAAGTACAAGATAGCTTCCACCATAGTCATTTATAGCAGATAGAAAACCAAATCCTATTCCAAGGAAAGCGAAACCGAGGGTTTTACCTTTTAACTATTTTACGAGTTTATTTTAGGCTCTTACTACAAGTTAGTATTAAGTTTTATTTGAACCTTGTACTTTTCTTCTCGTTGTCATTTAAGAAGGTGGCTTTCCTAGATAAGGAAAAGGAGACCATGAAAAGATCTAGATTGTTGCTTCTTCACAAAGATACTCTTGGCTCAAAGAAGAAAAATGGTTTACTGGTCTTCCCAGATCGAAAGTTCTAAGGGGAAGGGTTATGTTTCTCTTTCCCAAAAAACAAGCAAGTGATTGAGATTACAAGGGTTGCATTTGAAGATGCCCTTCTTTATGCCATCATTGAAGCACATGCTAGACCTATAACCTTTTTCCTGTAAATTCGAAAAGCAATCGAGTATAGCTTCCAGGAGAGCATCGGTTGTTAGCTTATGATTTCAATATGTTCCCTTCAGTTGTTTACTTCTTTCTAGACTATGGTGGAAATCACTACGCATCGGCATGGGCGGCTGAAAATGGAGGAGACGGTGGCTGCTGCCGAAGCGACAAAAAAGGAGTTTGTAGAAATGGAAGCTAAAATTCAGGTGGTGAATGCTCAAGTAGAGGAATCAGGTAGATACGCTGGTGAGAGGGATCGTAAGATTAAGACTCTTGAGAAAGCCTTGAAGGAAAGGTATGAGAGGTTGAATAAAGATGAGGCCACGGTGGTTGATAAATAACATTATATTACTAGAGATGAGTATGAGACGGAGTCCAGAAGACGAGGTTTTCAAGTTTTATTTGATGCTTACGCTCACCATTGAGATCGGAACCCTTTAGCCTATATTGGGAACAACATTGCCACAATAGAGGCTAACTTTGCTAAGAGGTACGAGGGAATATGAGGAAAAAACATTCTATAGCCTGTCCTTGTAATATAACTTTTGGCTTGAATAAAAATTGGACCGAAACTTTCTTGATGGCTTTTAGCACTTAAATTTCCATCTAACCTTATACTGGGTGACTTTCATTGATATCCAAGCTAGAGTAGCTGATGTGTATTTCTTTTTCATTTGTCGTCTTTTCCCTATGCTAATCTTAAATCGATGCTCCTTTAGGAGTATCTTACCTAAACTACTCAAAAAATCAACAAGACTATGCTTCTTTTTACCATTGTTATGTGGATAAGGTATCCGAACTTCAATAGCAAAAAGTAATTGTTAGCGCCAAAATTGGTCACTAACACCCAAATCCAAATGAAAGCACCAAGTACCAATCACAGCTCACAAATAGAATATATGTAGAGAGTAATAATGTGAAGAACAATCAAAATTAAAATGAAAGTAGTAAAGAACAACAGATTTATAGTGGCTCGGCTAACTCCGGCCTACGTCCACTCCAGAAGTTTTCCTTTTTATTGCTGCAATAATCGATTACAGTTACAAGATGGCAGAGTAACCTCGACCTTAGAAAATAGAAAACTAGAGAGCAGAAAAGAAGATCCCCCATCTAGAGACTCACATGCTGTATTTATAGGCAAAACCAGGTTGTTGGGCCTCCTGAGTAGTTTGGGCCCACCAAGGCCATAGCCGAACCCTACTTTATTACGTCGACCGACCTTGAGCAGTTGGTATGCCAAACAGAAGTTACTCGGGTATTAATCCGAAGCGAGCCTATCTGGATATCGAAGTAGACTAGTCTAGAACGGGGAGAAAAGCTAGCGTCGGACCATGTATTGATGCCGACCCATGTCACCATATAGCCGATGCCAAGCCACCATGCCGAGCCGTCCCCACCTCATTACGATGTTGAGCGACGTTCAATGACGAGCGAGGTACGACGCTGGGATAGGTACGACGCCGAGAGAGGTGCGATGCCGAGCGAGGTGCGATGTCGAGCGAGGTGCCATGCCGAGCGGAGCTTCATGCCGATCGAGGGGAGGTGTGTCGGACAAGGCTTCATGTCGACCGAGGGGAGTGTGCCAAACGAGGCTTCATTCCGATTAAGGGGATTGTGCCGAACGAGGCTTATCTGCCAGACCGAGCCGTGCGACCCCCCCCCCCCCATTTCTTGACCAAATGACATATCCAAGTGAACTTCATCCTTCGAAACCAAATCCATCATATTCCAGCCTCGATAATCGTGAAGCTAGTTAGGTTGAATCCGCCTGCTTATGACTTTGACAAAAGGTGGGTTAACACTTTGCCCCCCAAAACATGCCTTGCTATTGGAAGGTCTGTTTTGTAGCTTAATAAGCCGGATGTTCATATAATGTTAATGACCTGCAAAGAAATTGATAGTCTTATCAGACTGCGGATGACGATCGCTCGGAATCGTATGGCATTCGGGGTAGTATGTGACCGTTCGCGGTCGAATGTCATTCGCGTCGAATGGTGATCGTTCGCGATCGGGTGCCGTTCGAGGCGATTTGTGATTGTTCGCGATCGGGTGTCGTTCAAGGCGAGTTGGGACCGTTTATGGTCGGGTGCCATTCGAGGCAATTTGTGATCGTTCGTGATCGGGTATCGTTCGAGGCGATTTGGGACCGTTCGCGGTCGGGTGCTGTTCGAGGCAATTTGTGATCATTCGCGATCGGGTGCCATTCGAGGCGAGTTGGGACCATTCGCGGTCGGGTGCCGTTCGAGGTGATTTGTATTGTTCGCGATCGGGTGCCGTTCGAGGCGAGTTATGAGCATTCAGGTAGGATGTCGTTCAAGGCGAGTTGTGACCGTTCGCGGTCGGATGCCGTTCGAGGCAAGTTGTGTGTGCCTGGGGGGACTTAGTATTATCAATGCCAGATTTCACTTTCGAGTGAATTTCCGACTTGTTTGTTATGGCGGTTTATCGCCATCTCAGAGTATGCCTGAGGACCATTCGCGATTCCATACATTAGTAAGTGGTTTAGCCATTATGGAATCACAGATGGCATATTTTCATTCAAGACGAGTCTTTCAACGAAAATGTCAAACTAAATCATGTCCAAACACGAGAAATGGAAAATAAAAGCAAAACAGAGACGTCCAAGTGCAAATACCTACATTGATGCGATTTATAGTCGGATCAGAGAATGCCTGAGGATCGTTCGCGGTCCTATACATGTGTAAATGAGTTAATTGCATTGGTGTGGAGTTTGCGACTTATTCGTCATTATTTTAATCAATTGATGACAAGTTGATGCCCCGATCTCGAGCCGTTCCCAGTTGGTACAGGTGGTGGCCTCTCTCGTTCCACCATTATTGTTCCCCTTCTCACATATTGCGATAGAAAACCATTCCAGATATGTCCCTCAACCTCATCCTTCAAGTGCCTGCAGTCATTTATGCTATGACCGTTCAGTTCAGGGAATAAACAATACTTGTCTGACCTTCTTTCATTGCAGGTCGGATACTTCTACATTGGTTTTCGATAAGGAATTTGCTCCCCGGTATCCTGTAGATTCATTCCAAAGTCTCGTTCAGCACCGTAAAAGAGGTGAATCTCGGTTCCTTTCATGGTCGCGTTGGTCCATCGTCGTTATCCTTGGCCTTCCGTTTCCCTTCATCGGTTCTTGAATCTTATTTAGGAGGATTTTCACCCTTGACTGCATAAACATTATCTCCTTCTCCTTCCTCTCTTTCAGCGTTTGCACCATCTAATCGTAGAAACCCTTCAGCCTCGTGATAAAACTCCCCTAGATCCATAGGTGGATCCCTTATCAATGAATTTTTGAACTCTATTCCACTAGCTATGCCAGATACAGCTGCCATTAAAACCATGGATAGATATGGTCGATCCATTGATGCTGCTGCTACATTGATTGTGTTAGAAAGCTCCTTAAAGATTCCCCCATCCTCTGCTTTAGCGTTGCCAAACTCATCGCACTCTTAGGTCTCGAAATGTGAACTTTGAACTGCCTCATAAACTTCCCGGTCAACTCGGTCCACGTTCTAATGGAATCGCTCTCTAATTGTCTAAACCATAGTGCTGCTATGTCTGTCAGATACAATGGGAAGCATCGGACCATGACTTCCTCTGATGTCCCCAGCACTTCCATATGCTTCATATACTTCACCAGATGAACTGTAGGATCCGTCCTCCCATTATACATCTCCAATGATGGTAGCTCAAAATCCAGTGGGTTCCTAGCTCGCTTGATAATAGGAGTAAAGGGACTCCTATTCACATCCTCCAAGTCTTTGTTTATCAATCCACCTCTCATAGCTCTTCTAACCATCTCCGCCAGTCTGTCATTATCACCAAGCTATAATCCTTGTCCGTTGCCTCAAGTCTTCTCCCCTCCCCCGAGTTCATGAAGAAATTCAAGCACATACTCCTCATCTCGTACTCCTGCATATCTTTGGTGTTGGGTTGCATGGCATCATCTGGAATCCCTCCATGGATTTCTCCAGCATTTCCTGGTGGTGTGCCCCCGAGTCTAGGTCCATCTAGATTGTTAGTCGTCTGCTGATTGGGGGTTGCCCTCTACTGAGACATTCCCTCTGCTTGCTGGTTAAGTGCTTCTGATCCAGCTCCATGGATCTGAGCTCCTGCATTTCCTGCTTGTGCAAATTGGTTGAGAAGAGCCTGTATCATCTCCTCTTATCTTTTCAACATCGCTTCCATCTCATCTCTAGTGATGTAGATGGATGCTTAACCTGCTCCAGCTCCAAAGGAAGCCTCATGACTTCCCTCCTGATTGCTCCTTTCTGCTGCTTGCTTCTTTGTTGGTGTTCTAGCCATTGCTTTCCAAAATCCAAGTTCCTAAGCTGTTCAATCCAAGCTCCAAAATTCCTAAGTGCTAGCACTCTTAGTGAAAGCGCCAAAATGTTAGCGCCAAAATTGATCACTAACATCCAAATCCAGATGAAAGCACCAAGTACCAATCACGGCTCACATATAGAATATATGTAGAGAGTAATAATGTGAAAAACAGTCAAAATTAAAATGAAAGCAGTAAAGAACAACAAATTTATAGTGGCTCGGCTAACTCCGGCCTACGTCCACTCCAGAAGTTTTCCTTTTTGTTGCTGTAATAATCGATTACAGTTACAAGATGGTAGAGTAACCTCGGCCTTAGAAAATAGAAAACTAGAGAGCAGCAAAGAAGATCCCCATCTGGAGACCATATGATGTATTTATAGGCAAAACCAGATTGTTAGGCCTCCTGAGTAGTTTGGGCCCACCAAGGCCATAGCCGAACCCTACTTCATTATGCTGACCGACCCTGAACAGTTGGTATGCCAAACATAAGTTACTCGGGTATTGATCCGAAGCGATCCTATTTGGATAGCGAAGCAGACTAGTCCAGAACGGGGAGCAAAGCAAGTGCCGGATCATGTATTGACGCCGACCCATGTCACCATATAGCCGATGTCGAGCCACTATGCCAAGCCACAACGTCGAGCCATAATGTCGAGCTATCCCCAACTCATCACAATGTCGAGTGACGTTCAATGCCGAGCTAGGTATGATGTCGAGCGAGGTACAACGCTTAGTGAGGTATGATGCCGAGCGAGGTGCGATGCCAAACGAGGTGCGATGCCAAACGGGGCTTCATGTCGATCGGGGGAGGTGTGCCGAACGAGGCTTCATGTCGACCGAGGAGAGGTATGTCGAACGAGGCTTCATGCCGATCGAAGGGAGGTGTGTCGAACGAGGCTTATCTTCCAGACCGAGCCGTGCGACCCCTCCCCTCCAATTATTGACCAAACGACATATCCATGTGAACTTCATCCTTCGAAACCGAATCCATCAGATTCCAGCCTCGATAATCGTGAAGCTAGTTAGGTTGAATCCGCCTGCTTATGGCTTTGACAAAAGGCAGGTTAACAGTAATGCTTAAGGCCTTTAAGATTAAAAGCAATTTCCTTGACTCAAAGCTAGGTCTAAAAATCAGCAGTCACTTTAGTTCAGAGAGGGATACCCCCTAAACCGATATCTGACCTCGGGAGATGACATAGCCATTCTTTTTAAATAAAGGGAGGAAAAAGGCTAAGGAAGATGTTTCTAATGAATTTCTCTCGGGACTACAAAATTAAGGTTGTTTCGAGAGTACTATCTCGTTATTTTGGCTTGCTCATTTGGGGAGGATCTTCTCTTTTCATTTTTATATTTTATCTTGTGATGCACTTGATTTTATAATCTAGTCTTTAAAGCAATATTTGTTTATTAAATTAGGCATCCTCCTTGGCCTATCCTTTGCAACACTTTCTTAGACAAAATATACGTAAAGGAACTTTATTCTCTTCAGCTTTATTTCTTATGCTATATCACTTTGCTTGATTGTACTTTTAGAATCTTCCTTTTGTAGGGTATCTTCTTCCTTTAATATGTTTTTTCAAAACAAAGTTTTGGACCCAATCGAATTTTGTCATTGGATTCTTGTCCGGAGGCAACCAAATGGCACAATCAAGGGTTCGTCTCATTATGATTCTATGTTTACCTTTACCCCTTTATGAGTTATCGAGAATCTACTTGATGTATTAACTTAGGAACTTCTTTCTATTGTTCAATCCATATTGGCAACTTTCTAATTGAACTAGAAATCTACCCAACGCAGGGCACTTCTCGTCCATGGCTCAATAGTACTAGGAATCTACCCGACATTCTAATCTGACTAGGAATATACCCAATGCATGGCACTTCTCATCCATGACACACTATCGCTGAGAATCTACCCAACATTCTAATCTAAGTAGGAACCCACCTAATGCATGGCACTTCTCGTCCATTGGTCACTATTATCGAAAATCTAACCGGCATTAAATCTAACTTGATTAAGTTGAATTGATTTTCCCCGAGGCTGATCTGAACTTGATTAAGTTGAATTGATTTGCTGCTCCGACCTTTTAGTTTCTTCAGATTTGCTTTGATCTTTTGCTTTGCTTACAGGCTTAATCCCCAGGCTTTTTGTTTTGCATTTGCAACCTGATTTGAAACAGTTTTGCTCGATCTTCTTTTTATCTTTCAGGTTTTTAATTTTTCGATTTTTAGGTCAGGATTGTTTGATTCCAGACTTTTGATTTCTATTTTTGGAGAAGATTCAAGCTATCCGAGACATACAAGTGCCCAAAACTATGAAGCTAGTACAAAGCTTGAATGGAAAGGTGGCTGCGCTGAGTTGATTCATATTCAGAGCTACAGACAATTGTATTCCTTTCTTCGATGTGATAAAGAAAGGAAAGAGGAATGTCGAGTGGACATCCGATTGTGAGGAAGCATCCCTAGCTCTGGTAAGGCATTTGGAAAGTCCCCCGGTGCTATCGAAACCAATAGACCACGAAATGTTGTATGTGTACTTGGAAGTATCCCAGCATGCTATCAGTACGGCCTTGGTCCGCGAAGAGGACCGAGTTCAAAAGCCAATTTACTATGTTAGTAAATGTATGGCGGGGGCAGAAAGAAATTAGCTCAAGATCAAGTTATCGAGAATCAACCCAACATTCTAATCTAACTGGGGATTTACCCAGCACATGATTTCATTTGACTATGACTGACTATCAGCATGCATTCATCATTTTGGCATCTTTTTAAACCTAGGTGATATGGCCATATACTTTGTAGTGCATCACTATAGGGGTGCTCTTATGGCAAGGTCTACTGACTTATTCTTAGGTCCAAATCTATAGCCATTGTTGGCTGGTATCAGCCATCTACAACCACTTTTTGCAGGTATCGGCCATTTACAACCATTTTTGGCAGGTATTGGCCATCTACAACCACTTTTGACGAGTGTGGGCTATCAAAATCTATTTTAAGATAATGGAAACGTGGAACGCTAGTTGTAACTTGGAACATAGAAATATGATTCTTTTGAAAAGAATACTTTTGGACCATTTTGTAAATGCTTTTGAATCACATTGTTTAACAAAAGGTTTGATCGGAGTTTGAGAAAGAAGATTACTGATGGAATCGGTGTTATATATATATATATATTAGCAAAATGAAACTCTTTATTCATCTCGTTAGATCAATGGAGAGTTTCAATCTGTAACGACTCTATCGTTATGCCCATATTATTAAAGAACTTTACAAGTAATGCCATCTAATAACATGGAGAATACGACTGGTTAAGGGCAATCAGATGTGAATATATCTTTGTGCTAACACTGACACGCCATTATTACCTTTAGAGGATCTGAACTGAAAGAAATTTTTACGTGTGCAGTATTATTACAAAGTAATAAACGCACCAACTAAAAAGATTCAAAATGATGTATAATAGATAAAAATCAGATTAGAATCCCAACGGAATACTATACATCATATACATAATAGAATGTGAGTCTACAAAATATTAGTACCTGACCCACATAATATATACACACACACATCACATTAAAAAGTACTGTAACAAGTGCACAATGACTACTAGATAATATACATGACACAAACTCCAATGTTTACACACACACACATAAGTATGAAGAAAGCAGCCAAAACAGCTACTTCATTGCTAGCCCAAGATCTAGAGGTCAACGAGTCTTAGTACCTGTAGAGTCTCAGGCTGACCCGAGTATGTTTTAAAATAAACGGCTTAGACTACATCTAATAAAGAGCTGAGATAGTAAACAAATGACATAAATTAAATAAGCCATAATAAAAGTAAGCCAGAACAACGACAAAAGTAAGGCACAATTACCAATCAACATTTCCTTAAATCTATATCAAGTATAAAATGGAGTGTCATTAAAAGCGTGGCGATAGAAAAATTCAAAATTCTCTAAAGTCAGAAGGATACTAAATATCTATCCAAAATCTCTGACTACTAATGAAATAATAATGGTAGTCAATTATCAGTGGGAATAGTGCGACACGGGGCCTCACTAATATAGATAAACCCCACCACATAGCGCAATAGTCTAACGAAAAGAAATAGACGACCAATTAGAAACCCTGGACTCCCAATGATAAGAAATAGGTAGTCATGCTTATGAAAAAACTATGTGAATTTTCCTAGCAAATATAAAGAGGTAAATGTGGTCTAGCTGTAAAATAAACTAATAGGCATGCATATAACACCTGCCAAAAAAGAGAAAAGGGCAGCTGTGTCATGCCATAACAAAGCTACCTAAAAGAAATAGGTCTACCTACCCTAAATTTAAGAACATATCGTCTCTCATCTCGATAAAAATGAATTATCGTCTCTCAGGGATCTATCTCCTTGAAATCCAAACATCCTAAGATAATATAACTCTAAGTGTAGCTCATTTTCACTCTAGCAATCACTAAAATCTAACTAACTGTCCCATATCAGAAGGGAAATTCTAGTATTTACTACAAGCTAGTAAATTCCACTCAAAATTTGTTTAACAAATTAGAATAATGAGTGAAAGAATTGTACGAAATGTCTCATACCAATCTGATAATTCATTCATTTATTAAAATTCTTCATTTGATAGAAAATCGCAAAATTTCAATAAAACCCTAAAATTCATCAGAAATAAAATAAAAGAAATTTTATAATAATAATAATTATTATTATTATTGTAGCATTTCATAATAAAATATTTCATGAAAAGAAACATTTCAAAGCGTGTACAAGTAGGTTACATAAATGAACAATACATATAGTCCAAGTCAAACTATTTATATTTGTAAATATAATATTATGCGAAAAAAAGGTGTCAGGCTACATAATAAAAAGCATGTATATAAAAAAAACATGTACAACAAAATTTTTTAACTACATATATATGTTATGAAAAGTTAGTTTACAAGTTTCCAAATAAAAGTACTTCATTAGACTACATATTTATAGGTAAGTAAACTTATATATATGTGTGTGTGTGTGTGTGTGTGTGTGTGTGTATTCAAGGTGATGTCAGATCAAACCAGGCTCCAATAAATATAACAAAGTCAAGTTCCATCTATAAATGGATGTACAACTATAAAACATGTACATGCACTTTCATGAACAAAATTATAAAATGAAAACACACTAGGCCATGCGTACATAACTCTAAATAAAAGTACTGAGTGTGATTATTCTCCATAAGAAATATATATATAAATGATGTGTGTCCTTATTTCTTTATTGGACCATTTTTTTAAACAATGCAAGTCCATATTTACACAATGATAGGCGAAAAGAATTTAAAGCTTCTTTGTCAATTTGAACCACGGGTACCATATCAAGCAAGAATACTTGCTTAATTATGTGAATTATAAATATCACAAATACAACATGGTAAGGATGATGTTAATCGACAAAATTTCTATCAGTTTAGAAATTTGCCGAAAAATTTCAAATTAAAATAAACCGCAAGCGCACGGCGTACACTTTGTAGTACGTGGCGAATACGGGTCGATCCGCAGGGAATTGTGAGATTAAAAATCTATTCAATCAAATTAGACCAAATGAGGAGAAATTGTTAACTAGAGATAAGATGAAGCTAAAACTAGAATAAAATTTGATTTAAAAACTATTGAACTCGAGAACAATTTAGAGGCAAATCCACTCTCATATTTTTGTAAATCAACAAAAAAACACTTTGTGATCAATAGCTTTGACATTAAGTGAAATATTATTATATTTATCATAAGTAGGTTTGTTTATGTTATTAATTAACATAACTCAAACCATCAAACTATAATACAACAAATAAACCACTTATAATTCTAATGAAAATGAAGCCAAAGGAAAAGCTATTTTAAGTATGATCTATTTACTATTGTAACTAGTAATATAGATCATCAAATTTCATTTTTACTTTAATTTCACAATCAAAAATAGATTAGCAAATGATGATGCAAATTGTGTTTAGTTGAATAAGAACAGCTTATTTGCCTAAGCAATATAAGCTATCAAATCCACTTGTATAAACTTGCATCAAAACTCACTTTCATAAAGCACAAACAAAGAGTTCATAAATCATAACAAATATTGAAATTACATAATATTTGAGAGCTTCAATACCCCTAAATTGAAAGGGTTTAGCTACTCATTTGTGGCATTGAAGCAAGACAAGTAAATTTCAACATTGAAAGAGAAGAAAATAGAAAATAAGCAAAGAAAGCAAAAGAGATTAGCTACTAACTACTTGCGTAAAAATATAAACTACACTACTTGCATAAATGTAAATTTAAGCTATGAACGTAAAGAGAAAGAGTGCATAGAAATAAACATTAACAATAAAACAAAGAAAAACATGTAGGAAAGAGAGAAGAAAGAGGCTTGGAAGCCATTTTTATTTTATAGAATATTGAGCTTACACTTTGATCTCTTAATTTCCTAAGTAAAATGAAAGAGTAGAAGATGGTTTCATGTACATAAGAGGGCAATATATATACATGCATAAAACCCTAATTCTATTTTTAGGGGCTTCCTAAAATTCCCTTTAGAAAGTGTGGCCATAAAGTAACCATTAGCCACTAATTAATCCATCATTTGTTGTGCATGAAGCTTTAACCTCCACTTAGTTATCCATTAGCTCATAATTGTACATTTAGGTAAGTAGGTGGGGTCCTCCATGACTTGAACTTGAATTATTTCCTCTTCATTCCTTTGTATTTCATTTGTGCATGCATTTATCTTTATATAAGCCTTTTCCATATGCATCCAAATTCCTATAAAAATCATCAAAAATGTCCAAGTAAAAATTCTCAAAATTGCACATGCACAAAAATGACCATTTTTCCCTTGAATGAAGATGAAAATATGATGATTTTGAAAATTTGGTTTTAACATGTAAAAATGCCCAAATATGATGTTTATTTAAATAAAAAAGAGATAAAATATGGATGTAAATATATGCACATTTACGTGCACATCAAATACCCCTGCACTTATCTTTTTATTCGTCCTCGAATAAAGAAAAACTAAGATAAATCTGTTTTCGTAGGGAGCACGATTGCATTGAGCATATGCGACACGCGAGTTAAACCCCTGGGTGTCCCTAGTAGGAGAGTGTTGTCTCGTGAGGGTTTTCAGCGGATACTACCCACAAAATCCAATGCAAAGTGAAAATATTTACAAAATGCAAGATTTATTTACAAAGAGATGAATGTGAGTTTTGGAAATATATACAAATGAAAGGTTTACTTCAAAATAGACATGAATAAGTTAAATACAAGTTTTGGTCATTGTCTTGAAAATTTCAGTCATTTACTCATCAAAATTTCCAATAAAAATCAAGTTGTCATAACAGATAGATCATAGTTTGGCTAATTGTTTCGGTTGATAACACAATGTAATTATTAAATGGATCCTTAGTCGATTATCAAAGGTTATTATAGTGGTATTTCATTTCTTTTCAATAACAAGTTAAAATAGTGCTAGGATTTCAATTGCTTGCTCTCTCATTATTTGCAAAAAAATTGGCACACCTAGCTCAGGAAAACCGAGGTCAGATATACCACCCATGCATTGCCTTTTGGGCTTATGTGATAGGAGTATAAAGCATGGCGAGCGCACACACTTTCATGCATACATCTATCGACTGTAGGTGGTTTTTATTAAGTCTATTTTTTTTACATGTGTTCCATACATGCATATCCGTGAGGACTTTTAAATGAGTATGAAAGCACATAATCAAAGATTCCAAGTAATTCACCCATGCATAACTGTGAGGACTTTTAAATTAGAGAGAATACTTTGGATATTTTATATACATACATACATACATACATACATACATACATATATATATATATATATATATATATATTAGGAGAGAAAGTTTTGCAAAATCATCTTAGCACCATTTAACGTAGAAGACAAAAATGTTATATCCTTTACTTTAATTTTACCACTTTTTAAACAAAGATTTTCAATTAGAACGCACTTCATAATTAACATAGATGAACCTTCCTATATACAGGTTAAACCACTGTTATTTGTAATCAAACTTTTTTTTATTTTTGTTAAGACAAACAAAGTTTCAAAAAGTTCAATTTATTAACAAAACTTATACTTATCCCATATTGTTTCTTCAAAAATAAATCAAATTGGTAGAAAGAAAATGTTTTTGAAATTTAGGAGTTTTGACATATTTTTTTTAAAGTAAGAAAATAAAAATTCAAAAATGCCATGAAAAACTAAAAAAAACGAAAATGAGACTCACCCCACACTTAATTTTTGACTGTGTCCCCACAGTCAATGCATAATATAATGAGTGTAACGGGAAAAATATGTACATATTTACAAAAGAGGGTTAACATTCTTTCTAGACGTAGCTTGGCTCATAAAGGATCATGAGCTCCTCCTCTTGGTTATTTAGCAATTCCAAGAGAGATTTCAAACGATGACCATTGACTTTGAAAATTGATCCATCCCTAGGGTTTTCTAGTTCTACGGCACCATGTAGAAAAATAGTTCGTACCACAAATGGTCCGGTCCATCTTGATTTAAGTTTCCCTGGAAATAAATGAAGTCTCGAGTCATATAAAAGAACTTTCTAGTTAGACGAAAACGTTTTTCTTAGGATTGACTTGCCATGAAAAAATTTGTTCTTTCTTTGTAAATTTTCTCGTTTTCATACGCGTCATTCCTAAGTTCTTCTAGTTCGTTGAGTTGCAATTTTCGGTTTTTTCCAGCTTCCTCAAGGTCAAAGTTTAAGTTTTTTATTGCCTACAACGCTTTGTGTTCGATATCAACGGGTAAATGGCAAGATTTACCATAAACTAAATGAAATGAGGACATCCCAAGGTTCGTTTTAAAGGTAGTACGGTAAGCCAAAGCGCGTCGGTCAATTTCTAAGACCAATCTTTTCAATTTTTGTTGATAGTTTTCTCTATGATTTGTTTTATTTGACGATTCGAAACGTCAACTTGCCCACAAGTCTGAGGATGATATGGAGTGGATAACTTGGGGATTATCGAGTATTTCTTCATTAAAGTTTCAAAAGAATGGTTACAAAAAGCGGTTTTGTTATCACTGATTTTTATGGGAGGTGTGCGGAACCTCGAAAAGATGTTTTCTTTGAGAAATTTCACAATAATTCTATGGTCATTGGTCTTGCACGGAACGGCATCGATCCACTTTGAGGCGTAATCAACAGCGAGAAGGATATACAAGTTTCCAAAGAATTGCGAAAAGGTCCCACAAAGTCGATACCCCAAACATCAAAGATTTCGATCGTAAGAATGGGGTTTAGAGGCATCATATTTCGTCGATAAATTCTTCCAAGCATTTGACATCGATCACAAGTTTTACCAAATTCAAACGAGTCTTTGAAAAGTGAAGGCCAATAGAAACCACCCTGAAGTACCTTTTCCGTAGTTTTTCGAGGACCAAAATGTCTACCACATGCTTGATCGTGGCAAAATGAAAGAACACTCCTGATCTCATTATCCGGAATGCAACGTCGTATGATTTGGTCAGGATAATATTTGTGTAACGACCCAGAATTTTTATCGTAGATTTTGAACATTTATTCATTTTGAATGTCGAATGTGAATTTTAATTTGATTTGAAATAAGAAGATTTTGGGTCAATCAATAAAGTGAGTTATAATTTCAAATATGGCAGTTCAATTGGATTTGAATAATGATAATTAAATATTGGAAATTGGGATAATTTGTGAATCAGGATGTAAATAGATACGAAAATGGTTTCTAAGATTATTTTAAATTTAATTTGATATGAATTTTAATATTGGACTTTCGGATGGAATCAAAACTCGATAAGTTAAATTTAGAAATTTTATATTAATTTAATAATGGAATTTAATAATATAATAATGTAAATAATCATATTTTGATTCGGAATGAATCGAAATAATTTCTAATGTGGTTATAAATTCTATATGATTTATAATTAAGTTGGTAAAATTCTAAAAGTGTGATTTTTAAAGATTTCGACGATTTTGGAAATCGCTCGAATTAATCGGCGAGTTAAAATAGCCTTATGGGGAACAATCTTGGAATTTGACGAAACCGTTTCCATTGGATCCGTAATAATTAGTTATTGTCGGATTTCAATTTTCGTAGAAATCGGAGTTGTCATTTGACCGTAACAGCTCAAAACACATAGAAACTATTTTAATCGATTTAATTTGAAATTGATCGTTTATTCCCATAACTCGCGCATATATTCGAATTAACCTCCGAAATATGTTCCATTGTGTTAGAAATGCAGGTAAAACACTATAATCGCCTGTCGGCATGCGTCGTTTGGAGATCGTGTGAAAAAATTGTTTTAAAATGGATTTAATATTAAAATAATATTTATACACGTATATATATACGTTTATCGGCCCAAGCCCTAATCCTTTCTTCCAGCCGCCGTGAAAAACATTTCAATGGCTGAAAATTCATGAATTTCTTTCTCAAATATCTTGAAATCCTTACACAATTAAGTCTCGATTTCTAAACGAAGATTGCAGAGGGCTTCGAGATCTACACATCCGTACGGTGGGTCGACGTGAACATCGACGAGATGGCCAGGATTTTGCTGAGAAGCATGCACGGTCGTTCTCATTTTTCATGATTAAGGGACAGCCGAGCTCGTTGAAACTTTGGGTCGAGGTGGAGTTGACGAAGGGATACGAGATGTTGGTGCTCAATCGATCTCCGGTCGACCAGAGGCAGAGCAGTGCCTAACCCTAGTGAACGGCTGATGGGTATCTTTGTGTGTGTTTAGCCTGGAGCGAACGCGTTAGAGAGAAGAAGGTAGCGGCCTGATTCTCATCTTCTTTTTCTATGGCCAAATCTGATGGTCTAAAAATAATAATAAAAAATATATAATTATATTCAAAATTTGTTAAACCATATCTCGTGCATGCGTTGTCAGATTCTGACGAAACAACATGCGCCGGAATCGTAGCGACGAGCAGCACGCTGTGATGTAGGCCTGGAATCATTTTGAGCAAGTGGAAATTTTAGATTAAATCGAACGAGCTAGATTTAATTTAAAATTTGAAACGCCAATGCAAGGTGAGTTAATCTCACTCACATCTGGAATTTCAGCTGTTATAAATAGTTAATATTTAAATGGTTGGTTGATTAGTTGAATATGATAATTATTATCAGATTGGATCGATATTTATTTGTGTGTTAACATCTGTGGATGCAGGGAAATATCTTGGAGGGATCCAACTGGATTCCTCACAATATAGAAATTATTTTCATAATTGATGATGCATTTTATTTATATTCTGTGAAAGATTAATTTGGGAATTAAATTGTGATGTGTATGATTGGATAAGTATAATTTGGGATTTTAAAATATAAATAAAATAAATTGGGATTTAAAAGGGAATTGAAAAGGAATTTTGAGTAATGAATTTGAGGAAATTAAATTCAGAAAATTGGTTTGGGAAAATTTGAAGTGTTTTTGAAATTTGATTTAAAAGGAAATGTGGAATGGAAATTTATAAACTGGGTTTATAAATGAAATGGAATATTTATCGAGGGATAAATTTGAAAGCATAGATTTTGAGTGGGGAACGTCTATAAGAAGGTGTAAATTGTTTTTAAGGTAATAGTGGGATTATTTTTAAAAGATGGAAAGTGTATTCGCTGGAAAATCAAGTATGTTTTCGAAGAAAAGTTTTCAAAATATAAACTAAAAGTTTAAAATGTGATTTTAGAAATATTTTAGAAAAATATATTATTCTTATATAATTGAATAAAATTTGTATCTTATATAATTGAATTAAAATAAAATTTGTTTACATTTGGTATCTTAT
Source organism: Allium cepa (assembly GCA_030765085.1). NCBI lineage: Eukaryota > Viridiplantae > Streptophyta > Magnoliopsida > Asparagales > Amaryllidaceae > Allium > Allium cepa. The sequence goes on along the minus strand of CM060930.1, from coordinate 9,325,252 downwards.
ATAATTGAATTAGTATAAAATTTGTATCTTATATAATTGAATAAAATTTGTATCTTATATAATTGAATTAAAATACTTTACTTTGTTTACATTTGGTAGACATACATATGGATAATAATGTTTAAAATAAAATCAAAGTCTATCAATATAAAAAATAAATATTAAATGTAAGTCAAACATATTGAACATAATTTAAATATTGATAATCAAAATATAAAATATAAATTATAAGTAAAACTTAAGAATATAACTTAAATATTGATAGTCAAAATACAAAATACAAATGTAAATAAAGCCAAGAATTAAGTGAAACACAAAGTATAAAATAAGAACAAAGTAGAAAAATGAAATTCTGTCAAGGCATAAAAAGTAAAACCTGACAAATATGTATATTGAAGATTCAACTAGAAGTTAATAAAACAAACCTCTCTAAAAAAAATCTTCATACGCAAAAACTAAATCCACAAAATAATACCTGACACAAACATATATGTATAAATTACTCAAGCAAGAAGACAAATATTTATAAACAAAATATTTTCATAACAAAACAATAACACAATATCTTCACATACAAGCCAAAGCCTACCTGCTAAATGTATATCTTTATACAAATATCTATCTACAGCAAACATGATGATAATTATGTAAACTAATTAAGAAACAAGACATTTTAATTTCTATCATCTCGGCCTAAAATTTTGTCATTTCAAGATATTTATAAAAATCTGTTCATATCAAAACAAAATAAAGAAAATGTTTGTCCAGATAATACCTTCCTTCATATACCTATTATCTTTTATATACATGTCCATCTTTTTGTTTAGTTCGTTCAGTAACATAAGTAAACCTGAGAAAATAGAAAGAAGAAAAAGGAAGTAAAATCAAAATTGAATTCAAAACAAAAATAGAAGCACTCAAAACAGATTAAAGATAGTTTCAACTACGGGTTTCAAAAGAAAACAAGAAGTGTGCTTTCTGTTCAAAAGAATTTGTAGGTGAGTAAACATATTTTTTTTAAAAATTTTAAGTTAATTAAAAATAGTTCAAACTTCATTGATAATTTGGTTTGTGTATGCTTCAGTTTGCATATGATTGTGTGATGTTCTGTGCTTTTCTGTTGTTGATACAGGTTGCATATTTTGTGCAAAAACTCAAATTATTCTTATTTAAATCATTGTTAAGCTTTGATTTCTCAACAAAATAAGATGTTAAACTCAAATTAATATTTTTAAAAGTTGATTAGACCATCTTTATAAAGTATATCACTATAATATTGCTATGCAGGTAATCAAGTGATAATTGATAAAATTCGATTGTTGTAAAATATTAATTCAAGATTATATCTTGAATCCTTACTGAAATTGATGATTTTTAAAACAAAAAGGAAGATTTTTAGTTCAGTGATTCAAGAGCGGTTCGCATTTGAATAAAAATTGTATTTCTACCAATTTCTAGTGATTGAATCAATAATAAACATTGAAATTTGTTTTGAAGCAAGTTTGAATATCTATGAGGTTGGGAAAATTGTTGAATAATTTTTTGAATACAAGAATTGGTCGAACGAGATCATTTTAGGGTTTTTACTTCAAGTTTTTGTTCTTGTCTGTAATGTGTCGAGTTCGTCATTAATACGCGATCGAGTTGCACGAATGTCTGGTGGGAGGTTGCTTGGTGGGTTGTCGTAGTATGGCCGAAGTTCGAGCGCCTCCGGTGGTCAGTGCGATGGTGACGAGGTGGCTTTGACGTTTTGACTGAGCTTCAATTTCGATTCGAATTTTTTTGAGGCGATACGAGTTTGGATTTCGTGTCTATGTGAGATGTGGGACTTGCCGATGGCGTTGGGGGTTCGCCGAAGATGGGTCGCGCCGTCGTGCACGTGTACGGTATTGGCGATGTGTGTCAGCGTCGTTGATGGGTGCGCGGTCTTGAGTCGTTACTCGAGTAATCGAGTTGATTGCTCGGGTTGGTGTTCGAGCGTTCGAGTGAGTACCTGATATTTATACTTCGTTTAAACTTAAGTTTACTGAAGAAAAAAAGAAAGAGAGGAGAAGAAGAGTACAAGAGGGAGAGAGGTGTCTCGGAGCAATTGGGTAAGTTACTCGAAGTATTACTCGAGTAGAACGAGAGGAAGTCTCGGGTTTGCTTCCTTTCAGAGTTGTAGTTTAAAAATAAAAGAAATATAGTTAAGTAAATTTGGGTTTCAACAAGATTTTAAGCATTGCAAATTTAATAAATATTTAACAACTTAAGTTAAAAACTTAAATACAAGTTTTAATTATTTAGTTAATACTTAACAATGTTTTAACACTTAATTATTATTTTAATTAAGTAATTAAGTTAAGTTAAGTATAAAATTACTAACATTAAAATTTTACAGTTAATAATAATAAATTGATTTTCAAAAGTTAAAGAGGACTTTTAAATGTTAACTAAGTTGAATAATTAAATTTAAATTAATTATTTCTAGAAAGTAATTAAGAATAATTACTTTATAATTGTAATTAAAGACTGATAAACTAATGCTTAAGTGATTAATAAATTTGTAATTAACTACTTAAAGTTAATTAATGTATGATTAGTAGTTAAGTAATTAGTAATCTAATTAAGAATGAATAATTGATTAATTAAGTAATTAGCAGTTAATAAATGGGTAATTAAGTTTTGTTAATTAATAATTAAGGTTATTAATTAATGATTAAGGAATAGTTAATTAAGGTTAAATAAATTGATTAGGAAGTAATTAATTAAATAGTGTGAAATAAAATAATTAAGTAATTAAGTAATTAAGACCTAATAATTGATTAAGAAATGAGTAATTAATTAAATAATTTGAAATGGAATAAGTTATTAATAGATAATTACTGATTAATTAAACAGGGTTAAGTAATTAACTCTCCAGTAATTGATTAAATTTTAATTAATTATAATAAGAATTTAAGATAATTGCTTTTGGATAATTGTGTATGTAGTATATCTGATTTATGACATTTATTTGGTGATGTTCTGTGATGCTCTATGATATGCTTTGATATATCTATGATGATTGTGTATGATGCAATTGTGATAAATGTTATGTGAATTCAAATTGTTGAATTTTAAACCGTTTAAATTAATTAGACAACTTGGCCTTTAGAATGGCGTTCGGATTTCGATGAGACCGGGATCAGATGTCATTTATGATTATCTGAAAGCCACATCGATCCAAATTAAACGATAGGTCGTGATATCACAAGTGAAGATCGAGATGGTGTTTTCAGAATGCAAGAGTTATTGTAGTTGACTCTGAGGGTGATTCCAAAATGAGTGTAACGAAATAATGCCTTCGATTTCGTTCGAACCCGGAACGAACTTGTATGGACTGAATGCTTTCAGCACATCGTCAGGCGGACGATGAGCATTCTAAGAGATATGTTCTCTAAAGGTAATCGCAGCCTGAAGCCTCATCAACCGAGAATGGCTAAAACAGGGGATATGCAGCAAGGTTAGGTGGGTCATGCCCAAGCAGGACGAGATATACCCCCGTCTAGATGTCTCTTTTTATTTCGGTTGTGTGGGCGGTTGCTAGCTATAACCGCGGGGTTATCTTGTTCGGGACTGTTCAGTAAGGAATGGTTCTGACCTTGTGTTGCAGGGGAATTAGGGTGGCTCCTCGGTACGGTGATCTAGGCCCCGTACTGTGACAGGCGGTACCCCAGTAGCCCTGCCATTGATGGAAATCCATTTTTCCTACGAGACCCTATGGTTTTGACTTGTATTTCCCACTTTTGTGGCTAGTAGCTGGAATTTAATCATGTAACGATTTCGGCTATTTTCTATTTGTTTGAAAACCCTAGACACTATTATAATATCACTGGATTTCCTATAAAATATTTTGGTTAGCGTAAGGTAAAAACTTACCCGTATTTGTGTGTGGGGAGTCCTACGTGATACCTTTATTTTCAAATGTTTTCAAAGTTAAATAACTTAAACCGTTTACTCATACCAGACCCATGTCTAACCCGGAGTTTATATTTTTTTTTCATAAATTCTTGGGCACTCAAATTTTTATGAGTAGCCAAGTGATAGGTTTTGGATTATCGAGTTCTGGAGGAGCTTGGAGCAGGAGTTCCAGACGTATGTATCTATCTATCTAGTTCCTCTGTGTTAGTTAGTGTATGATGTATTTTGGAATGTATGTATTGACAGATGTATATATGACTGTCATGTGTATTGATATGGTGTAACTCTGATATATGTAAAAACTATGTAATAGTTATGTGATTTATTATATTTTGTTCCGTTTCCGCTGTGAGATTTTGATGTTGTTGTTCTTTCTTTCTATTATTTTCTATTTCTATCCCTTTCTTTCTTAATTGATGATACGTCTTTCTGGTAGTAAAAGGGCGGGTCGTCACAATTAAATTAAATAATTTGAAGTTGAGAAAAATATTCAATCTTGAATTTCAAGCTTGTTAAAACTATTTTAAAAGGCTTGTAAAATTTATATTGATAGTACCGAAGATAGTAAAAGTGTTAAAATTGAATTTGGAAGTGTTTTATTTAGCTTTGAAATTATATCGTTTAAATTGATATTTAAAAATAGCCTTCCGAGGCACAGTCTCGGAATTTGATGAAACCAGTTCCATTAGATCCATAATAATGTATTATTATTTGATTTCAATTTTCGTAGCGATTGGAGTTGTCATGTGATCGCAGGGTAGATAAACGCGTTGAAATTTGTCTTGAAAATTTAATATATAATAAGTGGATTCAAAAAGCTATCTTCTCCATACGATCGAATTAGGAGTCGAAACCTTTTCCACTGTGTTTGGAATAGGGGTTTGACATTATAAACGCCTAGCGGCACGCCTTGATACGATGTCAAGATTTTAAGCTACGTTTTCGAGACAATTTAAATTTAATAATATTATATGTACATATTGTACAGATTGACCAGTCAAATACATTTCACATCAGAACTTTTGCTTTTTACATCTGAATACTGTAGCTAACCTTCCCTTACATGCATCCCTTCTTTTCTATCATTCCCTTACTTTCTTTTTAAGATCAACGCAACAGAGTAAAACAAGCCCTTAACCAGTTCGATACCAAATCAAATCCTCTGCAGAAAAAAAAAATGAATGACCGCTCTTTATATAATTTTCAATTCAATTCCAGATCATTTTAAGTCGAAACCATGGTCGCTCTTTTCTATCTATTTGATCAGAAAATCGCTCGATTTTTTTAAGGGGTTAAAGCCGAACGAAATCGAATTTGATTTCGAATTAGAAATCGCGAGCGGCTCGCGATCGAAGGTTAAGAAGTCGAACTCAAAATCACGATTTCGTGAAGGTGGGTGGCGCGGCAAATTATTCGAATTGAGCGCAAAGGGAAGCCATCCTTCAAGGGTTTCGATCGCTTTTGGTTAGCGAACTCGTGAGGACAGATGGAGATGGGTATCGCGATTTCTCAAGCACGTCGAGGGCTTCGGTTGTCTGAATCAAGCAAGGTTGATAAGCTTGGTCTACGTTCGTAAGAGTGATAGGTGTAGTGGAGGCTCAAGTCGTGTTCGACAAATATTATTGTAGTAAGGTTCAAAAATCGTGAAATCAAGCTGGAATGAAATGGGTGCATGCATAGTAAAAGGTGAGTTAATCTCACTCATCGGGATTTGAATTAGATTAAAATACTTAAATTTAAATAATTGGTTGAATGATTGATGAATGATTAGATGTGATATATTATATAATAGTATATAATATATATTGGAGTGATTGATTTCCCGCATTATATAGCAGATGAGACCCTATGCGCCGCATAATGGCGGATGATATTATATTTAAAACCCATATACCGCGATATTCCACCTCGAAATGGAATTGGTATTCTGCTAACATCTGTGGATGCAGGGAAACAGGTTGGAGGGATCCAACTGGATTTCTCAAAATTATTTAGACTTGTTTAATATTCGGTGTTATGCATATTTGATATTCTATGATAAATTGTATTGATAATTGGAATATTGAATGTTATGGTTTGCTTGAATATATTTCGGTACATTGATTTATCAAAAGATATAGAATTGGATTTTCGAAAGAAAATAAAAGAGTGAATTTTTAAGTAAAATAATCATAGAGAATTTGAATAAATTTAAGAATGAATTGGATAAGAATAAAAGTGATTTTAAAATTATAATAAATAAATTCCAAGTATGGGGAAGGGGATTTGAATAAAAAGGGAAAATAATGAATTTTAAAACTTAAGCGATGTTATTCAAAGGTATGACAGAATTTACTTTAAAATTCAAGGTATAAAATTTATTTAAAAGAACAAATAAGAAATTTGGAAAATTTAAAATTGGTATGTTTCAGTTAAAAGATTTAAAATCAAAACAAAGAAAATAAAATTTGAAGTTAATGGATTTTGGAAAAAAAATAAGTATGCAATGGAATTTATTTTGATGGAGTAAATTGGAAATCAATTTGAAAATTGATTTAAATATTTGAAATTGGAAATTTAAAGGAGAATGTGACTATGATATTTATAAACTGTGTTTATAAAAGTAAAGTAATATGTCGGTGGATATTTGGAAGAATAAATTCACGGTGGGAATTTATTAAAGGAAAGTGGTAAATTTGTTTAAAAATAAATAGTGATTTTTTTTTAAGATGTGGAAGGGAATCGTATTTCTCTGGATATCCAAGTACGTTTCAAATTTTTTTTAGGTATAAGTAAAGAGTTTTAAGTTGTTTAAAAAATATGTTTAGAAAACTTATTATTTCTACATGTTTAAATTCTAAAGTAAGTATTTTTTTTAAATCTATCATCGTAGTAATTATTTAAAGGTGACTTGGTATTTTGTTTTAAGGGAGAAAATCTAGTTTTATATTTTATAAATTAACCCCATTTTAAAAATTCTTATAGTATATATTTTGAATAAGTATTAAAGTAATTTTTAATTTAAATGTTTTAAAGTATATGTGATATCCCAGAATTTGAAACCTAACATGTGATAATCTCTTTAATAAATTAATTAAAATTGATAAAATGGTTATTTTAAACAATAATAATAAATGGGTTGTGTATACATATATATATATATATATATATATTAATTTTAAAATAGAATTATTATAAACAGATGGAAATGGATTTGTTAAAATTGTACACATATCAAATTTGATTTTTAAATTGAATTTGGAATTTAATTTGAATTTGGATATTTAAATTGAAATTCAAAATATAGTTATTTATATCTTAAATCATAATTTGATTTTAAAGTGTATTTTTATGATTTTATTTAGAATATAAAATTTGTTTTATATTAATTTCTTTTTAGAGAGATTGATTTATATAAATTTAAAACGTATTTATAAATTAGCAAATTTATTATAGAAACATTTAAAAATATATTTTGCATGAAGAATTACATGTGTGAATTTGTAAATCCCTCCTATAGCATGTGTTAAGAAATTAAACATGTTTAGTGACAAGTGTCACATTTTTTTTATTTTTTTCCTAATTTTAATAAATCAAAAAAATTAAACTTATGTAATTCTACTTCATCTTCTTCATTTAAAATTTCCCATCTCATTTTCTAAAAAGCAAGAAATAAATCACTACTTCATTCACAAATCTGAAATTTCATCAATCTCTACTCTTTCAACCAAAAATCAAAGCTAAAACTCAAGTTCATTTCAAAACTTCCAAATCTACAAGCAAAAATACAAAAGCCTGTAAATCAAATTCCAGTAAAAAGAAATTCAAGCTCTCTCCACATTTTCAAATCTAAAGCTCAGATTCAAATTCAAGTTAAGAAGCAAACAAGAACACCCGAGTTCCAAAACATTTCCTCTGCAATTCAAATCTGGATTTCCAGTTTTGATTCAAGCATTTCTTTAATTGAAGCATTTTAGCAAGTTTCCCAATTACTATAAGGTCTGCTTCAAACTTTATCAGGTGAGTAAACACATAAATCAAAAAGAATTTAGGAAGTTAATATCCTGCATGTGACCTCTCTGATGAATCTTTGCTTGCATGTGTATGTTTAAGCTTCTATGTATATGCATGTTGATTCTGTGTATATTGTAATGAGTATTCATCTCTGTTTTGAAATTACAGAGTCCAGAGAAAAAAAAATCAAATCTCCTAATCCAGTTACTACTAGACTTAAAGTTTCAAAACAAACATGATTGTAGGATCATAATCTAATTTTTATAATTTTGTTCAATGATTTTAAAATTTAAAAACTTTCTGAAACAAAAAAAAGCAGTAAAATCTTTAAATGTGATAATATCAAGCATTCTGTTTTCTAGATTCGAGTATGCAACTAGAATCAACATTGTAAAACTTAATTTTTAATAAAAAAATCAAGAATTTTAGATTGGGATTATTGGAGCATTTCTGGGATGACCAAAAATGATATTTTGATCGAAATATGATGATTGGGTGGATTCAAGTGATCGAGGCTTAGGTAGGAGCTGGAATGGTGAACGACAAAGTTGAGAAAAATGGTCGAGGAGGAGTTTGTTCACCATGGCGTCGATGATTAGTGATTTTGTTTTTAAACCCTTATTAGGTCTGGGTTCATAGAAATTGTCGCGGTGCATTCGTAAATGCATCGAGCTTGGCCTAATTTAAGGAGGTTATACCGGAGACATAAATGAAGTCGTAGGCAGTGGCGCAGCGTTTCTGGTGGTCAGGATGGCCGTGACGAGATGTTTTTCTGGCGAAGTTAAGAGTTCAGGTTCGACTGTGAAACTCGATTTCGTTTTGAGCTTTGCGATTTGGGTTTGAGGGTCGGAAATGGATGAGTGGTTGATTGCCGACGTGTAGAGCGGGTCGCTGTAGGTATCGACGCCGTTGATGGCCTGTGCAAGTGCACAGTGGTGTTGGTCGTGCCTGAGTTATTGAGCTCGTGTGCGATTCGAAATGTTGCTCGGGTGGAATAAGTTGAAGCTCGAGTTTGTACTCGAGTTAGTGAAGCATTTCCTTTTCCAGTTTATTTGAAGTTTAAAATTAAACTAAAAAAAGAAGAAGGTGAAGATGCATTATCTCTAGTCAGTACTCGAGACAGTTACGGGTTAAACCCAAAGATTAATTTGATGTTTTTAAAAAGTTTTTCAAACTAGTTTTAAAATTAAAACTTAAATTGTTTTAAACTACTACATGATAAATCATTTAAACTATTTGATTTAAGAAAGTTGTATACCTTGTTACTTTAAATTGAAATGTTTATGCTTTCTTTAAAAAGAAATATATATATATATATATATATATATAATAATCAAGTTGAAAAGTTTTAATATTTTGAGTAATTAATAAAATTGTTTTATTTAAAGGTTAGATAAGTTTTATAATTAAAGATTACTTTAACTAATAAAGTAATTAAAGTTAAATTAATAAAGTAATTAAAGTTAAATTAATTATTAATTTTAGATTAATTAATTTATAAAGGTCTAATTAACTAATTATGGGTTAATTAATTGATAATTAAGAATTAATTTAATTACGTAATTAAGGATTAATTTAATTGTAATTAATAGATAATTAATTGAATAATTAAAGATTAATTAATAAATGATTAGTAATTAATTAATTAAGTGATTAGTGATTAATTAATTAATAATTAATAATTAATTAATTAATTAATTAGGGTTAATTAATTAAGTAACTAAACATAATTAATTTATAATTAATAGTTAATTAATTAATGATCAAGAACTAATTAATTAAATGATTTAGGTTAATTAATTATAATTAATTAAGTAATTAAGATAAATTAATTTATAATTTGTAATCAATTAAGCAATTAATTAAGATTAATTAATTGTTAATTAAGGAAGATAAATTCACTTCCTTCTCCTCCAACTATCTTCCAATCCATACATTATTAGTGAAAGTTGTCAACTACAAAAGTGAAGAGGGCGACGAGATCTTCGTTTTGAACGGCTATGATCGTTTATAGTCGAGCGAATCATCGGCGATTCGTGTCAGAAGTCGCGACGTTCGCACACGTTTTCCAACATGGAGAGACGACTGAGCTCGATAAGGCTCTGGCCGTGGGTAGGGCGTGGCGCACGCATTGGTGGGCTCTGATCGATGTATATGTCGTCGAAGGTGGTCGCGTGATTTAGGGCTTTGTGCGTGCAAATGGGTTCACGGTCGCGTTCGAATACTGGGAAGAAGGAGGATATCATGTGAACGGCGTGATCTGTTTGTTTGGAAATGCACGGCCGAGATGTCTTAGGTTTTAAAAAAAAAAAGAAATTTGTAAATTAGTTTTAATTTAAATTCGTTCAAACTTTAAATTGCTATATCTTGTTCGTACGAGGTCGGAAATGCACGAAACAAATTGCGTTGGATCGTTTTGATGAGTTGGAGTCATTTGGAGCTAGTCATAATTTCGGGTAAAATTAAACGCGTGTTTAATTTTATTTGAAATAAAACGCTACAACTGTTATCGGAAACTTAAGGTGAGAACTTCTCACTCAATCGAATTGTTTCGATTTAAATTTTAAATAGTTAAATTTTAAATTGCTTGATTGTGTGATTGGATGATAGTTATTATCTGTTGTATTGAAATAGACCCTATACGCCGTATATTAAGTGGATGTTATTTATTAAACACATATACCGCGATAATTCCAACTTGTATGGAATTGGTATTATATATGTACTTGGAGTTGATTTTCCCGCATTATATAGCGGATGAGACCCTATTGTGCCGCATAATAGCGGATAGTGTTTTATAAATCTCATATACCGCGATATTCCGTCTCAAAGCGGAATTGATATTGTGAAACAGGTTGGAGGGATCCAACTGGATTCCTCAAATGATTGAATTTATTTCAATGTTGTATGTTGATCTATTTATAATCTACGTGATTATCTTTGTTATTGAAATCGTTAAAGGCTAAATTTTAGCCGAATATACTTTTGGTATCTTTAGATGCCAAAAATAAATAAAATTTGATTTTTCTGAAAATTTAAGTTGAGAATTCATAATAAAATTTAATTTTGGAATTTATTCATTTTAAATAAATAAACGTTGTAATTTTTATGTTATAACAATTATGATTTTTGTGAAATATAACCGAAATGTGATTTTTAAAATGAGTAGTTGAGTAATTTGTAAAATGGTTTAAATTGGGGTTTTTGAATTATTATAAATGATTTATATAAAAGATTTATAAAATTTATATTTATAAATTAAAAACATTGGAATTATAAAACGAGTTTTTATAAGTATTAGAATGAAGTATAAATGGATTTCATAAGTGGATGAAATCTATAGATTTATAAATTGTGAAGTTATAAAATGAATAGATTTTGTAAAATAAAAGATTTATAAGTAATTAACTTATAAACTAGATTTTGGCGTGTAAATGGGATATGGATAGAATTTGTTAATAAAGTGATTTTATAAGTTGAAGTTGTTATAAAATATAAATGGAATTTATAAACGTTGTTTTATAAATCCGAAATCGACTTATTTTGATAAGTTTAATTATTATAGCTTATTATAGGAAATATATCCACGATTTTGGACAGTGGATAATCCTTTAAATAAAATATGTAGAAATGATGAATTTGGTAAATGAAATATATCCATGATTTTGGACGGTGAATAATGTATTAAAGAAATATTTTAGGAAAGTGATATTTTAAATAGAATTAAAACGATTCAGAAATATTTTAAAATGTATTAAGTATCGAAACCATAGATTTCAACATTCATTGTTGAAATAGATGTTTTCGAGAAATAGAAGGAAATAGTGGACTATAACACTGTTGTTATAGTAAATGATTTCCGAAAGGAAAAGTTTTATATAGTATTGGGGTTTATATATCTATCTTAATTTCGAATCCCTATACTAGTGATTTTGGGTTGTCGTAACGATGTTTTACGTAACATTCGTTTTGACCCAAATAAATGTGTTTAAGAGAAATTTTCCTTAAAGAATAAAATATATACTTAATTGTGATTTAAGTATATTGAATATTTTCCAAAAGTTGAAAATAAATGGATTTGTGAATTACTTATTATTAAATAAGTATGGAAATGTTTTCCAATGTGAAGTGAATGTTTTGAGATTATATGTTTTAAAGATAAATTGAAAGTGAATAATTGAAATCGATTTGAAAAGTGGAATAAAAGGTGAATATTTGGGAATGTAAATTCACAATGGAAATTTATAAGGGAAATTTGTTTTAAAAATAAACATTGATTTATTTTTAAAAGTGTGGAAATAAATTTACAGTTTTGGAACGTAAAATCTAATAAATCGGTAAGGATTTATTTGATTGATTTAAATGAACCATTTTGAAATGAAAGTTGTAAGGTGAAAATTTATTTGAAATTTTTTTTTCAAATGGTTGAAGTGTGGAAAGTATATCTTGTAAAGATATTTTTGAAAAAAAATAATTTGGGGAATTATCTGAAATCGGGTGATGTTGTGAATATTGATTGATAGTTAAATAACCGACTATCAATATTGATCCTTAAATGGCTATTTGTTGTGAATTGGTTGAAATTGAATGCTACACTTATTTTTTTATTATTGCGCTCGTTATTCGGATTACCCATTCCGAATAGTGATACGACGTAATGGATAATATTGAAGACCGGTGGTGAAGACCGGGTATTTGTGAAAACGATAGGATGACCTATCGATTGTCTCTACACCGTTAGATACGGTATGGGGATTTCCTTTGTGATGGGAAATTCGATCGGGATTGTGAATACCAGGATTGCAACCGCTTCTTTTGAAGTGCCTTCGGTTCTGTTCGAACCCGAAACAGACTTGTATGGTTACATGTCTGACATTACATTTTGAGATATAAAGAAGATTTCTTTCAAATACATTTCTATTGGTGCAGAGGATTTATTCTCTTAGCTTAACACCCTTCTCTGAGACATATGAGCTCAAAGGTTATGTAGTTGAAGGTTATCAGTGATATTTTCCCAATTTGGTAATGTGGCATGCTAAGTGTTGTTGTGTGATGATTATTTATTGATCATTTTTTGATCAAAGCGTGCTTTGTGAAAAAGGGTAGCTTTGTGGATGAGACTTCTTCAGACCTCACCCCCCGGAAATGGTCAAAACAGGAATATGCGGCAAGGTTATGAGGGTCTCGCCCTTTAGGGTATGTCATTTCCTTCTGGAAAAGGGTGGTGTCAGGTATGGAGCCCTGATGCTTAACTCATGTGGTTGCTCCAATCTCATTTTTATGTGTGGTTGTTGCTTGGTGGTCGAGGGCCCTCAGATAAAGGTCCCAAAGGACCGGTGGTAGCATATTCATGTAGTAGTTACCTAGTTACAAAGGTAACCCGACCTTGTGTTGGCAGAGAGCTGGTTAAGTTCTCGGGACGTTCGGCCGGAGGCGATCCCATGTGGAAGTAGGAAGTTCCTTAGCCTGACCATTTGTTGGAAAATCCAAAGATACAATACGAGCCCTGTACGGTTTTAGTTGTATAACATGCCTCCTCTGGAGGTATCTATAGCAGGCATAATATAATGGTACCTATACTGGCTAAGATTTATATTATACTTTCGAAATGTTTTCATCACTATGCACTAATAATAATATCAAAAATGATTTGTTTTGCGTAGTAAGCATCTTTGACTATCATAAGGAGAAATCTCCTCCAATTCTGCGTTTTCATTGTGTATGTACGGGGAGGCCTTATGGTAGTTTCATTTTCCAAAAGCATTGCGGATATTTTTCACTTTCCTTGTTGTTGTTGTTGTTGTTTTAGAAGATAAATAACTGTTTTGAGTTCTCACACCAGTCGCACGACTAACCTGGAGTTTATTGTTCTTTTCCTAAACTCTGGGTGCCCATAATTTTCCACACGGGCAATCTACTGTCAGGTTATCAGGTCATTCTGGATTCAGAAGTGCTTTGGGGCTCAAGTGGCGAGCGGGATGGCAAGACGTACCACTTGTATATGATATTATCTTTCCACTGTAAATTCACTTGTAAGGACATGTTTGTGTAACCGTCCATTGTCCTGTTGTGTTGTATATTATTGCTGTACATTCTGATGATGATGTAATGTAATGTATTAACTGATATAGTTCTCTGTTTTAAAGATTATTCATTTATCTATTATATGTTGTTCCGCTGCGTTATGTGAGATTCTGATATTGTTTCTGTTCTGTTTCCTTACTTCGTCTATCTTTTTCTTCTACCTCTTCTTTTTTAACCATAATAGTTCGGTTTTCAGGCATTCGATTGCGCGAATTTGATACAGTGGACGTAAGAATGTCGACCTTCGGATCTCGATAAAATCGCATTCGTTACAATTCTGGTGCTTCTTTGAGTTTTATTTCTCTAGAATCTGTAGAGAATTTTTTTCTTACCCCTAGTACTGTAGACAATCCCACATGTGATCTAATCCTATAGGGGGGTAACCAAATTAGATATGATCTGTAAGGATTTGAAGATTTCCTATCTATCCCATAGTTTTTCTTGTGACCCTTATGTGTTGGATTTTAAGGGGTTTGACCTTATATTGGGGATGGATTGGCTTGATAAGTATAAGGCTGTCCTAAATTGTGATGAGAGAACAGTTTCTTTGGAAACTGATCTGGGTAGAATTGCTAGAGTAATGTGTGATAGCTTTGTAGTTCACTTGAGTAGTCTTTTACATGGAGTTGAGACTTTTCAAGAGGAGGTTGAAAATATCGAAGTGGTCCAAGATTTCCCAGATGTATTTGAGGAAGTCAAGTATTTACTTCCGCACCGAGAGATAGAGTTTCGCATAGATTTGGTTTCAGGAGCAGTACCAGTGATTCAGCCTGGTACGAGGATGGCTCCTAGGTAGAGGGAGGAGCTAGTAAAGAAAACTCAAGATCCGTTGGAGAAGGGGTTGATTAGGCCCAGTTTTTCTTGTTTGGGTTCTGCTGGGGTGTTTGTCACCAAGTCGGATGGGTCACTATGGTCTGTGTAGACTATCGAGAGTTGAACAAAGTGGCCATTCGAAATAAGTATCCAATTCCTCGTATTGATGATCTCTTCGACCAGCTGCATGGAGCTTCAGTCTTTTCTCAATTGGATTTAGCATCAGGTTTCCATCAGTTAAGGGTAGCCGAGGACAGTATTCCCTTAAGTACATTTATGGGACCTAATTGTTTCTATGAGTGGTTGGTTATGCCTTTCGGGTTAACCAACGCTCCTGCCTACTTTGTCGACCTGATGAACCGAGTCTTTCGAGATGTATTGAATAAGTTTGTTCTGGTGTTCATCGATGATATCTTGGTCTACTCTAAGTCTGAAGAAGAGCATAAGCAGCACTTGAGAATAGTATTGGAAACTCTGAGAAGGCATGTTATGAAGGCAAAATTCTCTAAGTGCCATTTTTGGAAATCAGAAGTAAATTTTTTGGGGCACATTGTTTCTGGTGAGGGAATCTCTGTAGATCCAGCAAAAGTTGAGACTATTCTGGAGTGAAAGCAGCCTCGGACACCGACTGAAGTTCGCAGTTTTCTGGCATTAGCTGGCTACTATAGAAAGTTTATTAAGGATTATTCCAAGATCTCTTCGCACCTAACTAAGATGACAAGAAAGGGAGCTAAATTCAAGTGGACACCTGAATGTGAGGAGGCTTTCAAAAATCTGAAGACAAAGTTGACAAGTGCTTCTATGTTGCTATTCCGGATGGGAGGAGCAAAATTGAGGTTTATACGGATGCCTGTATAGTTGGGCTGGGTGCAGTTCTGATGCAAAATGGTACGGTAATTACGTATGCGAGTCGGCAATTGAAGCCACATGAAAGAAACTACGCTACGCACGATCTAGAGTTGTTGGCCATTGTTTTTGCTTTAAAGATCTGGAGGCACTATCTTTTGGGAGAGAAGTTCGAGTTATTCACGGATCACAAACCGTTGAAATATCTTTTCTCTCAAAAGAATCTTAATCTGAGGCAGCAGTGATGGGTCGAGTTTTTGGCATCATATGATTTGGATATTCTGTATACCCAGGGAAAGGCGAATGTTGTGGCAGACGCTCTCAGCAGGAATGCAGTTCTTTCTCTTTTGGAAGTGGTTCCATCTCTTTTGGAAAGGGTTTCAAGCAAGCAAGAATCTGATAAAATGTTGAAAAGAATCATCAGAAGAGGTAGGAAAGGTCAGTGTCCTAGTTTTGAGATTGATGGCCAAGGAACATTGAGGATTAATGAGAGGATTTGTGTTCCGAAAGATAGGGATCTGAGACAGGAGGTGTTGTCAGAGAGTCATCATTCCAGATTAAATATTCACCCGGGAATCTCAAAGATGTATAAAGATATAAGAAGAGTTTTTCGGTGGCCGAACATGAAGAAAGATATTGCTAGATTCATTAATAGTTGTGCTATCTGCCAGCAAGTTGAAGGAGATTAGCAGAAGTCAGCTGGATTATTGCAACCTTTGGAAATCCCGATGTGGAAATGGGAGATGATTTCGATGGTTTGCCTAGAACCAAGAAGGGAAACGAAGGAATATGGGTGATTGTGGATCGTCTAACTAAAAGCGCTCATTTTATGCCCATTAAGGAAACCTGTACTGCAGCATCTCCAGTAGAGATTTTCTTGAGAGAGATAGTTAGATTGCATGGTGTTCCAGTTAGTATAGTAAGTGATCGAGATCCTATTTTCACCAGTAAGTTCTGGGAGGCCTTGCAATCAGCTATGGGAACGAGTTTGAGATTGAGTACAGCATATCATCCCCAGACTGATGGGCAGACAGAGAGGCTTAATCGAATTCTAGAAGATATGCTGAGGACATGTGTATTGGATTTTGGTGGATCATGGGAAGATCATCTACATCCAGTGGAATTCTCTTATAATAATAGTTACTAGGCAAGTATTAAGATGGCCCCTTATGAAGCTCTGCATGGGAGACCGTGTAGATCCCCAGCCTGTTGGATCAAGAGATCGTCTTGTGCTTGGACCAGATCTGATCCATGAAGCATCTGCTAAAGTTGAGCTTATCAAGAAAAGGATGAGAGCTGCTCAGGATCGTCAAAAGAAATATGCTGATAAAAGACGAAGACAATTGGAGTTCGATATTGGTGATTTAGTCTTTGTCAAAGTTTCCCCTATTAAAGGAGCAGTAAGATTTGGGAAGACAGGGAAACTCGCCCTGAGATATATTGGTCCATTTCGAGTGCTCGAGAGGATTGGTGCCGTAGCATACATGATTGAATTGCTAGTCCGGATGGCTGGAATTCACAATGTTTTCCACGTATCTCATCTAAGGAAATACGTGCACGATCCATTTATTATTATGGAGCCAACTGTCCAGGAAAACTTAGAGATTGAGCCGGATTTATCAGTTGTCAGACATCCTGTTCAGATTGTTGATCAAGACGAGAGGCAACTCAGGAGCAAAATAGTGAAGCTTGCTAAAGTCCAGTGGAGTGAGGATCCTAGAGACTGTTCCTGGGAGACTCTGGATAGTTTTAGGAAGGCTTATCTAGATATGTGTCCAGATAGCTAGTGATGTTTGTATTGGATGTATTGTTGTTCGGATGTTTTGTCTGTTGGTTGCTAGTGTATGGATGATATGTATGCTTGAATTGTTGAAATGAAATGAAAGTTTTAGATTATCCTTTGTTTTAATTTCGGGGACGAAATTCATTTAAGGGGGGAGGAACGTGATATCCTAGAATTTCAAACCTATTATGTGATAATCTCTTTAATAAATTAATTAAAATTGATAAAATAGTTATTTTAAACAATAATAACAAATGGGTTGTATATATATATTAATTTTAAAATAGAATTATTATAAACAAATGGAAATGGATTTGTTAAAATTGTGTACATATCAAATTTGATTTTTAAATTGAATTTGAAATTTAATTTGAATTTGGATATTCCAATTGAAATTCAAAATATAGTTATTTATATCTTAAATCATAATTTGATTTTAAAGTGCATTTTTATGATTTTATTTAGAATATAAAATTTGTTTTATATTAATTTCTTTTTAGAGAGATTGATTTATATAAATTAAAAATGTATTTATAAATTAGGAAATTTATTATAAAAATTTTAAAAATCTATTTTGCATGAAGAATTACATGTGTGAATTTGTATATCCCTCTTATAACATGTGTTAAGAAATTAAACAGTTTAGTGGCAAGTGTCACATTTTTTTCTTCTTAATTTTAATTAATCAAAAAAATTAAACTTATATAACTCTACTTCATCTTCTTCATTTAAATTTTCCCATCTCATTTTCTAAAAAGCAAGAAATAAATCACTACTTCATTCACAAATCTGAAATTTCATCAATCTCCACTCTTTCAACCAAAAATTAAAGCTAAAACTCAAGTTCATTTCAAAACTTCCAAATCTACAAGCAAAAATACAAAAGACTGTAAATCAAATTCCAGTAAAAAGAAATTCAAGCTTTCCCCACAGTTTCAAATCTAAAGCTCAGATTCGAATTCAAGTTAAGAAGCAAACAAGAACACCCGAGTTCCAAAACATTTCCTCTGCAATTCAAATCTGAATTTCCAATTCTTGATTCAAGCATTTCTTTAATTGAAGAATTTTATCAAGTTTCCCAGTTACTATATGATCTGCTTCAAACTCTATCAGGTGAGTAAACGCATAAATCAAAAAGAATTTAGGAAGTTAATATCCTGCATATGACCTCTCTGATGAATCTTTGCTTGCATGTGTATGTTTAAGCTTCTATGTATATGCATGTTAATTCTGTGTATATTGTAATGAGTATTCATCTCTGTTTTGAAATTACAGAGTCCAGAGAAAAAAATAAATCAAATCTCCTAATCCAGTTACTACTAGACTTAAAGTTTCAAAACAAACATGATTGTAGGATCATAATCTAAGTTTTATAATTTTGTTTAAGGATTTTAAAATCTGAAAACTTTCTGAAACAAAAAAAAGCAGTAAAATCATTAAATGTGATAAAATCAAGCATTCTGTTTTCTAGATTCGAGTATGCAACTAGAATCAATATTGTAAAACTTAATTTTTAATAACAAAATCAAGAATTTTAGATTGGGATTATTGGAGTATTTCTGGGATGACCAGAAATGACATTTTGATCGAAATATGATGACTGGGTGGATTCAAGTGGTCGAGGCTTAGGTAGGAGCTGGGATGGTGAACGACGAAGTTGAGAAAAATGGTGGAGGACGAGTTTGTTCACCGTGGCGTCGATGATTAGAGATTTTGTTTTTAAACCCTTATTCGGTCTGGGTTCATAGAAATTGTCGCGGTAAATGCATCGAGCTTGGCCTAATTTAAGGAGGTTATACCGGAGACATAAACGAAGTCGTAGGCAGTGGCGCAGCGTTTCTGGTGGTCAGGATGGCCGTGACGAGATGTTTTTTCGGCGAAGTTAAGAGTTCAGGTTCGACTGTGAAACTCGATTTCGTTTTGAGCTTTGCGATTTGGGTTTGAGGGTCGGAAATGGATGAGTGCTTGATTGCCGACGTGTAGAGCGAGTCGCTGCAGGTATCGACGCCGTTGATGGCCTGTGCAAGTGCACAGTGGCGTTGGTCGTGCCTGAGTTGTTGAGTTCGTGTGCGATTCGAAATGTTGCTCGGGTGGAATAAGTTTAAGCTCGAGTTTGTACTCGAGTTAGTGAAGCATTTCCTTTTCCAGTTTGTTTCAAGTTTAAAATTAAACTAAAAAAAAGAAAGAAGATGAAGATGAATTATCTCTAGTCAATACTCGAGACAGTTAGGGTTAAACTCGAAGATTAAATTGATGTTTTTAAAAAGTTTTTCAAACTAGTTTTAAAATTAAAACTTAAATTGTTTTAAACTACTACATTATAAATGATTTAAACTATTTGATTTAAGAAAGTTGTATACCTTGTTAATTTAAATTGAAATGTTTATGCTTTCTTTAAAAAGAATATATATATATATATATATATATATATATAATAATCAAGTTGAAAAGTTTTAATATTTTGAGTAATTAATAAAATTGTTTTATTTAAAGGTTAGATAAGTTTTATAATTAAAGATTACTTTAATTAATAAAGTAATTAAAGTTAAATTAATTATTAATTTTAGATTAATTAATTTATAAAGGTCTAATTAATTAATTATGGATTAATTAATTGATAACTAAGAATTAATTTGATTACGTAATTAAGGATTAATTTAATTATAATTAATAGATAATTAATTGAATAATTAATGATTAATTAATAAATGATTAGTAATTAATTAATTAAGTGATTAGTGATTAGTGATTAATTAATTAATAATTAATAATTAATTAGTTAAATAATTAGGGTTAATTACTTAAGTAATTAAACATAATTAATTTATAATTAATAGTTAATTAATTAATGATGAAGAATTAATTAATTAAATGATTTAGGTTAATTAATTATAATTAATTAAGTAATTAAGATAAATTAATTTATAATTTGTAATCAATTAAGCAATTAATTAAGATTAATTAATTGTCAATTAAGGATTAGTTAGTCATTAATTAAGGAATGATTAATTTTTAATCAAGTTTTATTAATAAATAATTAGAGTTATTGATTAATAGTTAAAGGATAATTCATTAATTAATTAAAGATTAATTAATTGATAATGAGGTTTATAAAGAAGTGATTAATTAATTAAATGATTGTGATTAATTAATTAATGATTGGTTAAACAAGGTAAAGTGATTAATTCTTAAGTAATTAATTTAATTTGAATTAATTAATTTAATTATAATATTAATTAGAGATATGCTTGCTTATGGATGATTGTTTTGAATTGAATGTCTGTATTTGGTTGTATTGAATGATAATCTGAGATATTCTGTGATGAGATATTGTATATATCTGTGATAGATGTTTTTATTATCTATGGATAATGTTGTGTGACTTCAATGTTTAAAATTGAATTGAATTGTTTAAACCTTTAAACAACTTGACCTTTAAGATGGCGTTTGGATTTCGGTGAGACCGGGATCGGGTTTGCTTTAGTACAGCATGATAGGGGGTTCTCGCTTTGCGTTAGGTCGCGAACGGGAGACTCTTACCCCTACATGTCCCCGGTGGTACTATAAGGCCTTGTGGGATTGGTTTGCTAGGTGCTTACAGTCGAGAGGAGGATTTTGTTCACCGTGGCGTCGATGATTGGCGATTTTGTTTTTAAACCCTTGTTCGGTCTGGGTTCATAGAAATTGTCGCGGTGAATTCGTAAATGCGTCGAGCTTGGCCTAAGTTAAGGAGGTTATACCGGAGACATGAACGAAGTCGTAGGCAGCGGCGCAGCGTTTCTAGTGGTTAGGACGTCCGTGATGAGATGTTTTTCTGGCGAAGTTAAAAGTTCAGGTTCGACTGTGAAACTCGATTTCGTTTCGAGCTTTGCGATTTGGGTTTGAGGGTCGGAAATGGATGAGTGGTTGATTGCCGACGTGTAGAGCGAGTCGCCGTAGGTATCGACGCCACTAATGGCCTATACACATGCACAATGGCATTGGTCGTGCCTGAGTTGCGGAGTTCGTGTGCGATTCGAAATGTTGCTCGGGTGGAATAAGTTGAAGCTCGAGTTTGTACTCGAGTTAGTGAAGCATTTACTTTTCCAGTTTGTGTAAAGTTTAAAACTAAACCAAAAAAAAGAAAGAAGATGAAGATGAATTATCTCGAGTCAGTACTCAAGACAGTTACGGGTTAAACCCGAAGATTAAGTTGATGTTTTTAAAAAGTTTTTCAAACTAGTTTTAAAATGAAAACTTAAATTGTTTTAAACTACTACGTGATAAATGATTTAAACTATTTGATTTAAGAAAGTTTTATACATTGTTAATTTAAATTGAAATGTTTATGCTTTCTTTAAAAAAATATATATAATAATGAAGTTGAAAAGTTTTAATATTTTAAGTAATTAATGAAATTGTTTTATTAAAGGTTAGATAAGTTTTATAATTAAAGATTACTTTAATTAATAAAGTAATTAATGTTAAATTAATTAATAATTTTAGATTAATTAATTTATAAAGGTCTAAATAATTAATTATGGATTAATTAATTGATAATTAAGAATTAGTTTAATTAAGTAATTGAGGATTAATTTAATTATAATTAATAGATAATTAATTAAATAATTAAAGATTAATTAATAAATGATTTGTAATTAAATAATTAAGTGATTAGTGATTGATCAATTAATAATTAAGAATTAATTAATTAAATAATTAGGGTTATTAATTAAGTAATTAAACATTAATTAATTTATAATTAATAATTAATTAATTAATGATTAAGAATTAATTAATTAAATGATTTAGGTTAATTAATTATAATTAATTAAGTAATTAAGATAAATTAATTTATAATTTGTAATCAATTAAGCAATTAATTAAGATTAATTAATTGTTAATTAAGGATTAATTAGTAATTAATTAAGGAATGATTAATTTTTAATCAAGTTTTATTAATAAATAATTAGATAATTAATTAATTGATAATGAGGTTAATTAAGAAGTGATTAATTAATTAAATGATTGTGATTAATTTATTAGCGATTGGTTAAGTAAGGTAAAATGATTAATTCTTAAGTAATTAATTTAATTTGAATTAATTAAATTAATTATAATATGAATTAGAGATATGCTTGTTTATGGATGATTGTTTTGAATTGAATGTCTGGATTTGGTTGTATTGAATGATAATCTGAGATATTCTGTGATGAGATATTGTATATATATCTGTGATAGATGTTGTTATTATCTATGGAATATGCTGTGTGAATTCAATGTTTAAAATTGAATTGAATTGTTTAAACCTTTAAACAACTTGACCTTTAAGATGGCGTTTGGATTTCGATGAGACCGGGATCAGGAATCAAGTTTGATTTTTCGAAAACCACATCGATCCAAGTTAAACGTTAGGTCGTGACATCTCAAAGTGAAGATCGAGATGGAGTTTCAAAATGCAAGGGTTATTGTCGTTAACTCTGAGGGTGATTCCAAAATGAGGGTAACGAAATAATGCCTTCGGTTTCGTTCGAACCTGGAACGAACTTGTATGGATTGAATGCTTTCAGCACATCGTCAGGTGGACGATGAGCATGCTAAGATAGATGTGTTCTATAAAGGTAATCGTAGCCTCAAGCCTCATCAACCGGGAATGGCTAAAACAGGGGAGGTGCAGCAAGGCTAAGTGGGTTATGCCCAAGTAGGATGAGATTTACCCTTGTCTAGAAGTCCCTTATTATTTCGGCTGTGTGAGCAGTTGTTGGCCACAATTGCGAGGTTATCTTGTTCGGGACTGTCTAGTAAGGGATGGTTCCGGCCTTGTGTTGTAGGGGATCAGGAGTGATCCTCGGTACGGTGATCTAGGCCCGTACTGTAACGGGCAGTACCCAGTAGCCCTGCCATTGATGGAAACTCATTTTCCCTATGTGACCCTACGGTTTTGATTTGTATTACCCACTTTTGTGGCTAGTAGCTGGAGTTAAATAGATGCAACAATTTCGACTATTTTCTATTTACTTGAAAATCCTAGGCCCTATTATAATATCACTAGATTTCCTATCAAATGTTTTGGTTAGCTTAAGGTAAAAATTTACCAATGTTTATGTGTGGAATGTCTTACGTGATACCTTTTGTTTTCAAATGATTTTAAAGTTAAACAACTTTAACTTGTTTACTCACACCAGACCCATGTCTGACCCAGAGTTTATTTTGTCTTTTATAAACTCTTGGGTACTCAAATTTTTATGAGCAACCAAGTGATCAGGTTGGGATTGTCAAAAGTTTTGGAAGCTGGAGCTGGAGTCCAGATGTATCTATCTATCTTTATCCTCTATGTAGTGACATCTTGATGTTGTATTTTGGGTTGTATGGTTAGGAAGACTCATATAAATGTCTAATTTAATGAAGTCGTACTATTTTGTGTACTATGATATGTAAAACTATGTAATGGATATGTGTAATATTATATTTTTTCTGTTTCCGTTGTGAGATTCTGATGTTGTTGTTCTTTTCTTTCTATCTTTTCTATTTCTATCGCTTTCTTTTCTTATCGATGATACGTCTTTCTGAGGATTGAAAGACGGGCCGTTTCAGTATATTTTATAATAAAGTGTTTTTAAGTTATTTTCAAAATCTAAAGATGTTGTGCTTGGTGTTTCAAGTGGAAATAAATATTTGGGAATTCATTCCATGAGAAGAGTAGGGTTGGAAAACTATTTTCAAAGAGGTTTGAAAATGGAAATATATCTTGCAAAGATATTTTGAGATTAATAAATAATTTGGAAAATTATTTATGGTTGATGGCTGTTTGTGAATGTTAATTGATTGTTAAATAACCGACTATCAATATTGGCCAATGCGGATCGTTTCGAAGAGACCGGGATCAGGATTTATTTCCTGAAAACCACTTCGATCCGGTTTGAACGTTTTCGTGTGGAAAACAAGAGTTTGGATTCGAAGGTGGAGCGGTGAAGTGTAAGTGCTAGTCGCTACTAACTCTGAGGAGTTTCCAAAATGGATGTAGTAGGAGTAGTGCCTTTGGTTTCGTTTGAACCCGGGACGGACTTGTATTGATTGAATGCTTTCAGAACATCGTTAGGTGGACGATGAGCATTCTAAGAGATGAGTTCTCTAAAGGTAACGCTTAGCCTCAAGCCTCATCGACCGGGAATGACTGAAAATCAAGGGTTATGCAGCAAGGGTAGGTGGGTAGCACCCATTAGGGTGAGGTCATCCCCGTCTAGATGTCCCTTTATTCAACTTAGTGGTGCGGTTGCTGATCCCAACCGTGGGGTGATCTTACTCAGGATTATCCAGTAAGGGGTAGTCCCGGTCTTGTGTTGTAGGGGATTGGGAGTAATCATCGGTACGGTGATCTAGGCCACGTACTATGATTGGAGGTACCCCAGTGCCTAGTCCTTAGTTGGAAATCCATTCTCCCTACGCGCCTGTACAGTTTTGATTATGCCCAACTATTGCTGAAACGTGAGATGCAAGCATTTCAGCTAGATTCTATTTTACTTTCTATATATACTATTATAATATCAGAGAATTTTGATAAAAGTGTTTTGGCTATCGTAAGGTAAAAATCCGACATGTTTATTTGTGGCATGGTCTTATGAGATGCTTTTGTTTTCAAAAGAATTTTGAAACTTTAATAATCAATTTGAGTGTGGTTTCCTTACGTTGGTATTCCAGACTGACTCGGGTGTTATTTAACTATAATGCTCGGGTCAGATCTATTATAAAATACAGGATATGATGTTGTGGAGCTCAGGAGACGAGCTGGATGACGATACATACTTCCGTATTTGTGTTAAATATCCCACTGTGTATTCAGATTGTGAGGATAGGTTATGATTACTGTCTAGTTGTGTGTTATGTGTACTCTGATGATGCAATGTATAAATAGATATATTTGGTTTTGTGTAAAGATTAGATATTATCTATTATATTCTATTCTGCTGCGATGGTTAGATTCTGATATTGTTTTCTATTTTCTTCTTCTATCTCTTCTTCTTTAACCCAAATGGTTTCTATTTCCATTCATCTTGAGTTGATTGATGTAGAATAGTGTTGACTCAAGGGGTACGGATTTGCGGGTTGTTTCATTTGGTATCAGAGGCAGGTTGGTGATAACCTTGGCTTTGGTAGGGATTACTCATTAAATAGAGTTCGTAGTACTCTAAAATGAGTTTAAGTGTATTAATAGATATGAGCGCGTATTTGTTAATGAATATAAAATTGTTTTTATATTGTGGTGACTTATCGGTTGGATGTTTATGGATTCTGGTCGATGTGTGACACCATGTCATCGATAGGGGTTTTTAAACTCTTAAATAAGATAAACCAACGCATTATTGTTTTAGATAGGGTAAATGAAATAATTTTACCCAAATTATTTTTGTATATAAAAGAAAAAGTTTTTGCAAACAATTCCAGCTAATATATGGTGCTTGGATGTTAGGAATGATAATATTAAATTATTATCATTGTTGTGTGGAAATTTAACTAGAAATTGGAAGTATAACCAAAGGTTATGGAAATAAATTCATTCGTAAAATGAAACTTATAAATGTGAATTATAAATGTGATCTATAATTGAAGATGAAATAAAATTCCAGAGTAATCTTTGAATATAGATTGGAAAGTTTTGAAGTTTGGAAATTTGGAAATTTAAATTTCTTTGAATTTGGAAATGGTTTTCAAAAGTTTGGAGAAGTAATAGTGGTACTATTTCAGAGATATTTTTGAATTGGATTTGAAATCTGGTGAGATTTTGGATTTAAAAATATTTGAAGGGCTTTTAAAGAGATAAAATCATTAAACTCTTTTTGGTCGTTGGAAAATAATTCCGATGGTAATCGCGACATCATCGGTGTTTATTTTCGAGTTTCCAAGAGAAAAATTGTTACCAAATTGTTTTGAATTGGAATTGTTTGCAAAACTGGGTTGGTTTTGAAATTCAAAGAGATAATGAATTTACCAAAAAAATTTGGATATAAATAATTTCAAAAAGGATTTTGAAATACTTATGTGATTATTGAAGACTCTAGAGTCGGTTTAAAATATTTTAGAATGTTTAAGCAATTGCTTAAAACTTTGGAAGTAAATTGGAAATGCTTAAAGAATAAATTTTGGAACTTATATAAGTTGAAATTTGTTTAAAATAGAAATTTAACTTAAGAAGAGTCAAATTAAAATAAGTAGGAAAGATTATATAAGTTCAAAATTTGAATAAACATATATACTTGGCTAAACAAATGTATAATCCCGATTTAAAAAGTAAAATGTGAACGGGATTGATGGTAAATGGATGTATGGATATAAATAAGTCGAGACTTATAAAACTTAGAAGTAGAATAAATAAGCCAAAATAAAATTGTTTTGAATTTTGGGAAATGAATAAAAATCCAAAACTTGAATTATAAAATAGATCGAACTCAAGAAAATTAAGTTAAGTGATTTTTGGAAGGTAAAAATCAAATATTGAATTAAAAGTGGGAAATGAGCTAATTTGAATAAAATTTGAATTATGAGTTAAAAAAGGATTTTGAGAAGTTAAACCCGAGTTATAAATTAAATTCAACTTAGAAATGCTAAGTGAATTGAATATGATTGAAATATAGGAAATGAAAATGTGAAATAAAGTTTAAAATGGATTGAATGAATATACTAATTGAATTAAATAGAATGGAATTTAATTGGAAATGGAGATGAACTTAAGTTGTTAACTTAAGAAAATTATCTAATGGTTGTTAGTGAGTTTTATGAAATGGTTTTGAGTAAAACCTGTTTGAATGATGAAATGGAATGTAAGTAAATAGATAAAATTAAAAATGAAGTGAAAATGAGAATGCATGGATTGTGAATAAATTTAGAATGGAATAAAATTTAATATAAATTGGATTGGAATCAATTTAAAATGATTATAAGCTTAAGCAATTATTTATTCACGTGAATATCATCAATTTGTATAAGAATAAATTGTCGTTTGATGCAAACAGAAGTAAATAAAATTCTGTGAATTAATGGAAGTAAATAAATTGATTTTGAAGTCAATGAATATGAATATGAGTTTATTTGGACTTAAAAATGAATTAAATAAAGGAAAGTGGGTTGTAAATCACTTGAAATTGGAAATAATAATTTAAGAATTGGTTGTAAGCAATTGAAGTAAGTGTCGA
The DNA here is from genome assembly GCA_030765085.1 of Allium cepa. Lineage (NCBI taxonomy): Eukaryota > Viridiplantae > Streptophyta > Magnoliopsida > Asparagales > Amaryllidaceae > Allium > Allium cepa. The sequence goes on along the minus strand of CM060930.1, from coordinate 9,297,625 downwards.
AACCTTACATATGTGCTTATCAAAGTATATAACATGCATTGTTATAGAATTCATGTTTTAGCTATGTAAATATAAGTGAAATGCTATAAACCTCTTATATATAGTGCTTATATGTTTAAATTGAGTAAGTACATGTACCTTAAGGCCGTTTGATAGGATTTTGGTCGCGTTAATTGCTAAATAATAAGCTGTATGCTTAAAAATGCTAGATAAAGGTACGCCTACGCAATAAAAATAGGAAATATGAACTGTTTTTGTTTTTCCGACTGGGTGGGTCGATGTATATATATATTTATATCTCTTGTCAAATTGCAAAAGCTCCTCCATACAAACGAGAATCTGCCAAAAAATTTCGAAAATTTTGGAAGTTAGAAAAATAATTTAGGAAAATTTTTGTTAGCGACAAAACGATTTCAAATTGGAAATTGAAATAAATTAGTGGATGGAATTAATTTAAAATAATATATGAATCAGTTATAAATGGAAGATAAAATTCAATATTCAGAGTTGAAGATAAATTGAATTCATATGGAAATGGGAGAACCAATTTAAATAGAAGTAGATATAAACTAAAGTGGTGAAGTGAAAATAAATATAATAAGCGTATAAAATACTTATATTGAACTTAAGAAGAAATGGTGAAATTCTTAAGTAATATGGGTGTCAGGAAAATATACTGAATAAGCATTTGGGCGAAGATTTAATAAAAATATATGAAATGATAAGCGTTGATGAGGGAATAGAAATCAAATGAATGTGAATAAAAGATAATTGATATAGTTGATAATCAATTGAGATAAATACGTAAGATGTACGTATATTATTTTATTCGCATAGCAATTTGATCCAGATTCGAGCACAGAATTTCGAGAGAATTATATCGATCCGATTTAGGATTTTTCACTCGATTTTCGACGGCGTATCCTGGATATGGATTTTGATTGATTCTGGAAATTGTCTATCATAGTTTGCGGCTATGCAAGGAGAATGATGGTTTCTGATCAAGAAACCAGATCTGAGTCCGCACTAGGAAGTCGGGTGGACGATACTAGTTCGGAAGTGAAATTGTGTGATCGAATAAGCGATCAGATTTGATATTGCGTACGAATGATATAGGTACATCGTACGGGCTTGAATGAATAGATATTGAAATTTTGCAAGGGAGTCAATATAATGATTTTGAATATTGTGATTGGATATTATCGCTAAGTAGGATATACAGGTATTATAAAGAAAAAGGAAAATTTGGTTTTGATTTCAGAAGATAAATTTGAATCGCTCGACAAAAGGGTATGTTTAAATTTCTGTATGAAATTTGACTCTGTTTTTTATCTGGCCACTTGGCCTTTTGTTTTCTTTTGGAATTTGGGGGCCTGTAGAGGCATTTTGTAGTTGTGCCGAGCTAGCCGCGCAAAGGAGACAATGGAGAAGTTTTTCGAAAATTTAGGGACTTAGAAAATTTTTGAGAAAATTTTGATAATTCAAAATTTGGTTTTAAATTGAAATTTGAATGACTGGGCAAATAGTATTGTTTGAAAACTATGGGAGAGTTTGAAAAGTTAGGAAGAATGATGATGGGTCTTTTATTAAAAGATAGTTGGTAGGATGTTAAATTGTTGGTTTTGGAGAAAAGTAAACGGGTATTGGACAATTCTTCCTAACCAGCAATTTCGGGGATGAAATTCTTTTAAGTGGGGAGGAATGTGACGACCCCTAATTTTTGGATGTTTGAAATCGAAATATTTAATCGATTTTAAATATTAAAAAGTTAATTTGTAACTTGAAGTCAAATGTCACCATTTATTGGGTAATTTAATTATTAAATTAAATAATTTGAAGTTGAGTAAAATATTTAATCTTGAGTTTCAAGCTTGTTAAAAATATTTTAAAAAGCTTGTAAAATTTATATTGATACTATCGAAGATAGTAAAAGTGTTAAAATTGAATTTGAAAGTGTTTTATTCAGTTTTGAAATTATATCGTTTAAATTAATATTTAAAAGTAGCCTTCCGAGGCACAGTCTCGGAATTTGATGAAACCAGTTCCATTGGAACCGTAATAATGTATTATTATCGGATTTCAATTTTCGTAGCGATTGGAGTTGTCATGTGATCATATGGTAGATAAACGCGTTGAAATTTGTCTCGAAAATTTAATATATAATAACTGGATCCAAAAAGCTATCATCTCCATACGATCGAATTAGGACTCGAAACCTTTTCCATTGTGTTCGCAATAGGGGTTTAACATTATAAACGCCTGGCAGCATGCCTCGATACGATGTCAAGATTTTAAGCTGCGTCTTCCAGACAATTTAAATTTAATAATATTATATATACATATTGTACAGCTTGACCAGTCAAATACAGTTCACATCAGAACTTTTACTTTTCACATCTGAATACTGTAGCTAACCTTCCCTTACACGCATCCCTTATTTTCTATCATTCCCTTACTTCCTCTTTAAGATCCACGGAACAGAGTAAATCAAGCCCTTAACCAGTTCGATACCAAATCAAATCCTCTGAACAAAAAATAGAATGAAATGAATGACCGCTCTTCTTATAATTTTCAACTCGATTCCAGATCATTTTAAGTCAAAATCATGGTCGCTCTTTTCTTTCTATTCGATCAGAAAATCGCTCGAATTTTTTAAGGAGTTAAAGCCGAACGAAATCGAATTTGATTTCGAATTAGAAATCGCAATCGGCTCGAGATCGAAGGTTAAGAAGTCGAACTCAAAATCACGATTTCGTGAAGCTGGGTGGCGCGACAAATCGTTCGAATCGAGTGAATCGCAAATGGGAGCCGTCCTTCTAGGGTTTCGATCGCATTTGGTTGGCGAACTCGTGAGGACAAATGGAGATTGGTATCGCGATTTCTGGAGCTCGTTAAGGGCTTCGGTTGTCTAAATCGGGCAAGGTCGACAAGCTTGGTTTGCGTTCGTGAGAGTGATAGGTGCAGTGGACGCTCAAGTCATGTTCGACAAAGATTATTGCAGTAAGGTTCAAAAATCGTGAAATCAAGCTGGAATGAAATGGGTGCATGCATAGTAAAAGGTGAGTTAATCTCACTCATCTGGGTTTGATTTAGATTTAAATAGTTAAATTTAAATAATTGGTTGAATGATTGCTGAATGATTGGATGTGATATATTATATAGTAGTATATAATATATATTGGAGTGATTGATTTCCCGCATTATATAGCGGATAACACCCTACGCGCCGCATAATAGCGGATGATATTGTACTTAAAACCCATATACCGCGATATTCCACCTCGAAGTGGAATTGGTATTATGCTAACATCTGTGGATGCAGGGAAACAGGTTGGAGGGATCCAACTGGATTCCTTAAAATTATTTAGAATTGTTTAATATTCTGTGTTATGAATATTTGACATTCTATGATAAATTGTATTGATAATTGGAATATTGAATGTTATGGTTTGCTTGAATATATTTCGGTACACAGAGTTATCGAAAGATATAGAATTTGATTTTTGAAAGAAAATAAAAGAGTGAATTTTTAAGTAAAATAATCATAGAGAATTTGAATAAACTTAAGAATGAACTGGATAAGAACAAAAGCGATTTTAAAATTCTAATAAGTAAATTCCAAGTATGGGGAAGGGGATTTGAATAAAAAGAGAAAATAATGAATTTTAAAACTTAAGCGATGTTATTGAAAGGAATGAAAGAATTTACTTTAAAATTCAAGGTTTAAAATTTATTTAAAAGATTAAAGAAGAAATTTGAAAAATCTGAAATTGGTATGTTTCAGTTAAAAGATTTAAAATCAAAACGAAGAAATAAAATATGAAGTTAATGGATTTTGAAAAAAAAAACGAGTAAGTAAAGGAATTTATTTCAAATGGAGTAAATTGGAAATCAATTTGGAAATTGATTTAAATATATGAAATTGGAAATTTAAAGGAGAATGTGACTATAAAATTTATAAACTACATTTATAAAAGTAAAGTAATATATCAGTGGATATTTGGAAGAATAAATTCACAGTGGGAATTTATTAAAGGAAATGGGTAAATTTGTTGAAAAATAAATAGTGATTTTTTTAAGATGTGGAAGGGAAGCATATTTCCCTGGATAGCCAAGTACGTTTCCAACAAATTTTAAGTACAAGTAAAGTGTTTTAAGTTGTTTAAAAAATATGTTTTGAAAACTTATTGTTTCTAAATGTTTAAATTCTAAAGTAAGTATTTTTTTTTTCAAATCTATTATCGTAGTACTTATTTAAAGGTGACTTGGTATTTTGTTTCAAAGGAGAAAATCTAATTTTATATTTTATAAAGTAACCCCATTTTAAATATTCTTAAAGTATATATTTTGAATAAGTATTAAAGTAATTTTTAATTTAAATGTTTTAAAGCATATTTTATGATAAAGTGTTTTTAAGTTATTTTCAAAATCTAAATTTTTTGTGCTTGGTGTTTTCAGTGGATATAAATATTTGAGAATTCATTCTATGAGAAGAGTAGGATTCAAAAACTGTTTTCAAAAAGGTTTGAAAATGGAAATATATCTTGCAAAGATATTTTGAGATTAATAAATAATTTGGAGAATTATTTATGGTTGATGGCTGTTTGTGAATGTTAATTGATAGTTAAATAACTGGCTATCAATATTGGCCAATGCGCTGATCGTTTCGAAGAGACCGGGATCAGGATTTATTTCCTGAAAACCACTTCGATCCGGTTTGAACGTTTTCGTATGGAAAACAAGAGTTTGGATTCAAAGATGGAGCAGTGAAGTGCAAGGGCCGGTCATTACTAATCCTGAGGAGATTCCAAAATGGATGTAGTGGGAGTAGCGCCTTCGGTTTCGTTCGAACCCGGGACGGACTTGTATGGATTGAATGCTTTAAGAACATCGTCAGGTGGACGATGAGCATTCAAAGAGATGAGTTCTCTAAAGGTAATGCTTAGCCTCAAGCCTCATCAACCGGGAATGAATGAAAATCAGGATTATGCAGCAAGGGTAGGTGGGTAGCGCCCATTAGGGTGAGTTCATCCCTGTCTAGATGTCCCTTTTATTCGGCTTAGCGGTGCGGTTGCTGGTCCCAACCGTGGAGTGATCTTACTCGGGCCAGTAAGGGGTAGTCTCGGTCTTGTGTTGCAGGGGATTGGGAGTAATCCTCGATACAGTGATCAAGGCTACGTACTGTGACAGGTGGTACCCTAGTGCCTAGTCATTAATTGGAAATCCATTCTCCCTATGCGCCTGTATGGTTTTGACTGTGCCTATTACTGAAACGTGAGATGCAAGCATTTCAGCTAGATTCTATTTTAATTTCTATAGACACTATTATAATATTAGAGAATTTTGATAAAAAGTGTTTTGGCTATCGTAAGGTAAAAACCCGACATGTTTATTTGTGGCGTGGTCTTACGAGATGCTTTTGTTTTCAAAAGAATTTTGAAACTTTAGTAATCAATTTGAGTGTGGTTTCCTCATGCTGGTATTCCTGACTGACTCGGGTGTTATTTAACTATAAGGCTCGGGTCAGACCAAGTATTATAGAATACAGGATATGATGTTGTGGAGCTCAAGAGATGAGTTGGATGGCGATACGTACTTCCGTATTTGTGTTAAATATCCTGCTGTGTATTCAGATTGTGAGGACAGATTATGATTACTGTCCAGTTGTGTGTTATGTGTACTCTGATGATGTAATGTATAAAAAGATATATTTGTTTTTGTGTAAAGATTAGATATTATCTATTATATTTTATTCCACTGCGATGGTTAGATTCTGATGTTGTTTTCTATTTTCTTCTTCTATCTCTTCTTCTTTAACCCAAATGTTTCGTATTTCCGTTCATCTTGAGTTGATTGATGTAGAATAGTGTTGACTCAAGGGGTACGGATTTATGGGTTGTTTCAATGGGTTTCCATTTATATCGATTTTTAGTTGATTTGATTAGTTGTTATCACTTTTATCGACCTTGATGACTTCTTTTCCGGATTTTTGGAGTATCCATTTGATGGATTTGGTATTTGTTTTTATTGTTTTAATACACGTTATCGAATGTGAATTTTTGGTGATAGATTTTTTTTACAATCAATTCTATGATTTGTCGCTTTAAAATACAAAGATTTCTATACTAGTAGTAAATATTCAATCTCTTTCACAAAAATAATTTCAACGTTATTTTTAATACAAAGCTCGTCTTTAAAACTGTTTTTCAATCGATCAGTATATGCAAACCTTTACCTCATTCGTATGAGAAATCTAATTAAGCGATTTAGCAAAATAAGTGGTATGAAACACTTGCGTTTTATTTATCGATTAATTCTTGGACTTGTTCGATTGAAATCTTGTGACAATTTTCGAGTGGAAATCTGCAATCTATTCGTAAATAACTAAGTGAAGCTAGTGGTTATGCAACATGAAGCTATGCTCATTTATTTACTAGCTTAGTGTAATTTAAACTTCTTATTTGATCAATGGTGATCATTTTATGGTTTAGACTAGCGATATGTGATGTCTCTTTGTCCACATTGGGGACTATATCTTGATTTTATGGAGCTTCGTCTCATTTTTATAGGCTAACGACCCATGGTCTTTTGACCGTTCGTGAAGCAATTGGCTCAATGGGATGGTGCATGGGGCATAACTTTTTAGGTGCGTTGATATTCGTCTCAATAATTATGTGCATGGGTCATAGCTTTTAAGGTGCGTCGAAATTCGGTTGTGCATGGGGCGTATCTTTTAAGATGCGGCGATGTTCAGCTATTAGTCCCTAAGGGGGGACTGTACCCAGGATTTTTATGGGTTAGCAACCCATGAGATAGTACCCTGTTTGTGATAGACCTCCCCTTTTATGTTTTCAGGATTTCTAATTAATGATTCCTGGAATTTGTGTTTGACCAATTCTTTTGATTTGTATTGATAAGTTCTATCACTATTTGTGGTTTGGTGAATAAAGCTAAAGAATATGACATTCTTTTTGGGTGTTTGAGAAAGTTTGAGATATTTTATGTTCTTTGTTGTTATCATCTATATATTTTTCATATCTCTTATCCTATCTCATCTTATATGATATTTACAGCTAGACTGATCCATTTATTATTTTTCTCCTTATATAATACTCGGGTCAGACCGAGGTGTTTCAGGTGCTTCCACTTGACTTCTTAGTAGGGACTAGCTTCTGACTTTTGGCTAACTACTTTAGCTTAGTAGTTTTTTGCTTTTATACATTCAAGATAGAAACTCCTTGATGTATACATATTCTTTTGTCTAGCACTTGTACCTATTCTTTTGTGATGTAGTGGATCTTGTATGACCACTACTTTGATGTACACTTCTATGTGATATATTTATATCTGTTTCCTCCTTGATTATATGAATATTTGTGACTGATTTGTGTTATGTTTATTTTATAATTGTTTCTGAAGATCACATAGCCACTGTGTAGTAGTTTTGAGTTTGTTATTAATGTGTCATATTTCCTCTTGAAACGAAATACATGCAATACTATCTGACATATCGGTACTCACACAAAGAAATTACATAGATGGTCGCTCCTTAATAGCCTTATTCTTCGTGCTAGTCGACGGCATTACTTTGTAGTGTTCTTAGCTAGTGTGAATATAGAGGTGGTGCGTCATAGCTTGGTATTAGAGCCAAACTTTGAAACAATATAGAGTAATCTAGCAAGGGTCATTGTCCTAAATCTTTCTTAGGAATCGTGCCTTAGGTTTGAATTCGAGTCTTAGGACCCGTTCCATCCTATATTCTTTATGATGCCTTGTTTTATCAATCAAGTTTGTTTGATATTCATTTTGAGAACAACCTTTTTCCTCTTTTTTCTTCTTAAAGAAGAGAAACGGTTAGGCCTGGCCGTCCCAGCATCGGTTAATCCAGTGCTACTCCTCAGGATGGCATATTTATATCTGCCCAACAGCTTTTAGATCTCATAAAGAATGCTCAAGCTATAGGACCCATTTTAGAGCCTACTCATCCTAAATCTGGGTTTGCACGTTTGTGCAATGATTATACCAATTTGGGTGGAAGTCCATTTAAGGGTTTTGAAAGCGTTGTACAAGTCCAAGCTTGGCTTAGAACATGCGATTGCATCTTTTCTTGCATGAATCTTGTTGATCCACATCGAGTCTAAGTGGCTTCTAGCATGCTCCAGGAAAGAGCATTAGACTGGTATGAACTTTGGATTTTGGAAATTATTGAAGTGGATCTTACTTGGGGGCAATTCCGAGAAAGGTTCGAGTTGAAGTTTATGCCAGAAGCTGAAAAAGTAACTTTAGCTCGACGCTTTATTGACCTTGTTCAAGGTGAATCTTCTATGATAGATTACATCGCATCTTTTGAACTCTCTCTAAATACGGGGTCGAGTATATTAATACCTTATTGAAGAAAAATCAGAGGTTTATTTATGTGTTGAATAAGAATCTCAAAAAGTCATTATTTCTAAAATTAGAAGTTTCTTTCGATGAGCTAGTAGGTATCGCTTTTTGACCCGAAGAGGCCGATAAAGAAAGTGATGTTGAAGTTATGGGTGCTAAATAGAACTTCAACATCAACATGTAGAGGAATATTAAGTTCAAGCCTAATCCCAACAACCAAGGGAAGTAAGCAACTTCAATAGCAAAGACACCTACCCTAATCATGGGGAATGCTAGAATTGTGGTTTTAAGGACCATTATGCAAATTGGTGTCCGAAACCTCTTTATTGCCGCTATTGCAAAAGTTCAAGTCATCATATATCTTCATGTCCCAAACTTCAAAGCAAGAAAGAAGGAAAGCTAAATGTTGTACAATCTCCTCGTAACACTTCTCTTGGTCAACGTATTTCTCATTCTATCCTTAATGGCATTATTATGTTTCGTGATCATCCGATTCGAGTTTTTTTTGACACGGGTGAATCTCACTCTTTCATATCAAAAGAATTTGTTGATACTTTGTCTTTAAACATTATGTGCTTGATGATTTCACCGAGAATTGTGAATCCGGTTAGTGGATCCGCAACACTAAGTTTATTTTGTAAAGATGTCGAGATTATTTTATGTGACTATGCTTTCCATGTCGATTTGCATGTTATGCGTTACTTAGGTTTCAGAATGATTTTGGAAATGGATTGGCTTAACCGTTATGAAGCCTGCATCCTATGTCCCGAGAGGACTATACATCTGCGACATCCTCAATCTGTTAAGAAAATTTCTATTGTTTTATAAAGATTGAGATACCAATTTTGTAGCATCCTTATATTCTCTGAATCCACATGATGATGATAATGATGATGAGGAAGATGTCATTTCCCTCATTCACGTTATTCGTGAATTTCCCGACATATTGAGCCCGTTTTAGGATTACCTACTAAGCGATCAATTGAGTTCAGAATTAATCTAATCCTTGGAGCTCTACCTATCACTCGTCCTCCTTATCGTATGTCCAATACATAAAATGAGGAGACGCGTAAACAATTATCCAAATTGGAAGCAAAACAGTTTATTCGTTCTAGTTCCTCTCCTTGGGGAGCTTCAGCTATCTTTGTGAAGAAATCCGATGGTACACTTAGGCTTTGCGTTGACTATCACAAGCTTAATGATCATACCATTAAGAATAAATATCCCTTGCCTTTGATTGATGATCTATTCGATCAACTTTGCGGTGCTAGTCTTTTCATAGTTAGACTTAGCAACCGATTTTCATCAGCTTCGTATTGCGGAGGATAGCATTCCTTTAACATTATTCCTTACTTCTTATGGATCTTATGAATGGCTTGTTATGCCATTTGGTTTAACGAATGCTCCAGCTTATTTCATTTACTTTATGAATTGATTTTTCAAAGACTTCCTCGGTCGATTTGTTCTCATCTTTATAGATGATATTCTTGTTTATTCTAAAAACGAGGAAGAGCATGAACAACATTTTCAAATTGTGTTGGAAACTCTTATGAGCAATCAATTGAAAGCAAAAAATTTTAAGTGCTACTTTTGGCAATCTCGTGTGAAATTTTTCGGGCATATCATTTCTAAATCCGAATTTTCCGTGGATCCTTCAAAGATTGAAGTGATTCAAAATTGGAAGAAACCGAAGAGTGTGATGGAAATTCATAGCTTTCTTGGATTAGTGGGCTATTAACGTCGGTTCATAAAAGACTTTTCTAAAATTTCAGTGCCTCTTACTAGTTTGACAAAGAAGGGATTAAGTACATTTGGTCAAACATGTGTGAAGCTTCTTTTCAGAAATTAAAAGAACTCCTTTCCGATGCTTCTATTCTTGTGATTTCCGAAGGAAACCAAGCTTTATTAATTATACCGATGCTAGTCGTGTTGGTTTGGGAGCCATTCTCATGCAAAGGGAACGTGTTATCGCTTATGCTTCTAGAAAATTAAAGCCTACCAAGACTAGATACGCCACTCATGATTTAGAGCTCGCTGCTATTATTTTGTCCCTTAGAATTTGGTATCATTATCTTTTGGGAGAGAAATTTGTTCTCTACACCGACCATAGATCTTTGAAGTATTTGTTATCCCAAAAGGAACTTAATTTGTGTCAACAACATTGGCTCGAATTCCTTTCATCTTATGATCTTGATATTCTTTATACTCCCAAAAGGGGAATCATGTTGTTGATACCCTTAATCATAAGCAACAAGTGATTATTTCTTTGATGATATATGAATGGAATGATCTCGAGACCTTGTCTACTTGTGACATTTGAGACCGTGAACCCAATTCATGGTAATCTTTGTTTTATGTAGCCTTGAGGCTCATCCTTCTCTTTTAGACCGCATCCTTGAAGCTCATCCTTCTCTTTTAGACCGCATCCTTGAAGCTCAAAAGCAAGATCCTGAATTTGTTCTTCTTAGCCAAAGGTGTAGGGATAAAATGTTATTGATGGTTTGAAAGACTTTGAAATCGATGCTCGTGGGGGCATTCTAAAATTTGTTAGACTTATTGTGCCAAATATTAGTAATCTTCGTAATGATATTTTGGAAGATTATCATCGTTCTAAATTTACCATTCATCATGGTAGTAGTAAAATGTACGCGGATATGAAGCGATTTTATTATTGGGATGGAATGATATATGATATTGCTAACTTCATTAAGAATTACAAGACTTGCCAACTCGTTAAGGTCGAGCATCAAAGGCTCATTGGGTTATTGCAACCTTTAGACATTCCAGTTTGGAAGTGGGATCAAATTTCTATGGACTTTATTGACGGTCTTCCCCGTTCTCATTCGGGATATGATAGTTTATGGGTGATAGTAAATAGACTTACAAAATCTTCCCATTTTCTTCCCATTTGGTTCAACCGAACCGTACCTCTTTTGGCTAAACTTTATGTTAAAGAAATTGTTATATTGCGTGAAGTTCCTACTTCTATTGCTAGCGACTGCGATCTATTATTTACTAGTGGATTTTGGAAGAATCTTCAAAAAGCTTTGGGAATGAAGCTTAATTTTAGCACCGCTTATCATCCTCAGTCCGATGGACAAACCCAGCGAGTGAATCAAACTCTTGAAGATCTTCTTCGTGCATGTGTTCTTGATCTTGGTGGAAGTTGGGAAGATCATATTTCTCTTGTTGAGTTTTCCTATAATAATAGCTTCCAATCTAGTATTGGTATGGCACCTTTTGAAGTACTCAACGGAAGGCCATGTCGATCTCCTTCTTGTTGGCTTGAAGCCGGTGAGATGCTGGTTTTAGGTCATTTTATTCATGATTCCGTAGAAAAGATTGACTTATTCCTCATAGGATGAAAGAAGCTCAAAGTAGACAAATCCTACGCAGATAACCGAAGAAGGAATTTGGAATTTTCTGTCAGAGATTTGGTACTCATTCATGTTTCACCTATGAAGGGTGTTGTGTGTTTCAATCGATCGAGAAAATTTGTACCTCGATATATTGGTCCACTTCCCATCACCATACACATTGGTTCCACGGCTTATCGCCTTTTATTACCCACTCTATTTTTTGCTATTCATGACTTCCACGTCTCTCAACTATGGAAATGCCTTAGGGATTCCGATTCTATTCTTGAGCCCAGTGTTATTGAAGAAATTGAAGTTTCACCTCATTTGACCAATGAGCAACATCCTATTCGTATCATTGCTATGGAGCTTAAACATCTTTGAAATAAAGATGTTCCGCTTGTGAAAGTTCAACGGTCCTGAAATCCTAAGGATTGTTCCCAAGAATCAAGAGAATTCACCGAGCGAACGCATCTGGACTTACTCTCTCGTGCTTCTTAAGGTGAACTTCTCATTTCAAAATTTTCTTTTATGTTTCTATGCCTTAGTATGGTTGTTACTTTTTTTTGTTTCCTTCTTAAGTATTACGAGGATGCAATTTCTTTAAGGAAGGGAGTCTGCAACAACCCACATATTTTATGATTTTATATTTAAATGTTGAAATTTAAACATAGCATCGTCAGTCGGATTAAAATCTGAAATGCTACTTTTTGTAAATAGTTGAATTAGGACTCGAGACCACTTCCATTGAGTTCAAAACAGTGTTTGCAACCTTTTCGATTATAAACATTGATATGTTTGGAGTTGATTAGAATTTTCATATTTGCATTTGGGGATTTAGGTTTGGGTTTCAGCCCACTAGCTTAACAAGGAACCCAACTACTTTATCAAATACCCTAACTCCACTCATCTTCATTCATTTCATTTCTACTTTCCTAACATTCTCAAGCTAAAAGAAAAATGGGGGAAGAGATAGGAAATTAAAATTCCTAAACCCTAGTTATATTAGGAAATTCAAATTCAAGTCCAAAATCAAAGAGAAGCTTAAGTAAGCATCTTCTCCATCTCAATTTTTCTTTAATTTTTAGAAAGTTTCCTATAATCTAACTTAGGAAATATTTGCTTATGAGCTTGATTGGAGCTTATAGAGTTGAAGTTGAAGAATGGTTGATCTTTTCTTTGTTTTAGATCTTCTCATTCATTGTTTTTAGGTTTAAAGGTGAGTTCTTCAATCACATCTGTATCTATACCTTTGATAATTGTTGTATGAATTCCTTACATCTATTTCATGTCCATTTGCTTTTGAATTAAATTGGTTTGGCGAATTTTTCACTTTTTGGCATTTTGAAGTCAAAATCTTTGAAAATCCTTATTTGGATGTTTGGCATGTTGTTCGAAGTGTATTGATGAGCTTATAGGGCTGGGTTGTCACTTGGCATAAATTCCTATCCATCGTTGCTGATTCTATCGCTTTCGATATGATTAGGCCATTAATGGCCTCAGCTAAATCTTGCCCTGAGCTTCAGCTTGGACGTCTAGTAGAATGCTCAGACATCTGAAGCTATGGAATAAAAAATTTAGTCTTTCAGCTTAGATGTCTGAGGTTCTTTCCCAAACGTCTGGCGATCTGGAAGAAAATTCCAATCTTTCAACTTAGACGTCGGGGATAACTATTAGACATCTGGAGCTATTAAATTCTGCCAATTTGCCTATTTTATGTGGGTTTCCATTTGTATCGATTTTTGGTTGATCCAATTAATTGTTATCACTTTTATCAAATTTGATGACTTATTTTCTAATTTTTGGAGTATCCATTTGATGGATTTGATATCGGTTTTATAGTTTTAATTCACGTCGTCGAATGTGAATGTTTAGTGATAGATTGTTTTGAAAATCAATTTTGTGATTTGTCACTTTGAAATACTAAGATTTCTATGCTAGTAGTAAATATTCAAACTCTTTCACAAAAATGATTTCAATGGTATTTTTAATACAAAGCTCGTTTTTAAAACCGTTTTTCAATCCATTTGTATATGCAAAACTTCACCTCATTCGTATGAGAAATCTAATTAAACGACTTAGCAAAACAAGTGGTATGAAACGCTTGTGTTTTCTTTGTCGGTTAATTCTTGGACTTGTTCGATTGAAATCTTGTGATAATTTTCGAGTGGAAATCAACAATCTGTTCATAAAAATAAAGTCAAGCAAGTGGTTGTGGGACATGTAGCTAAACTCATTTATTTACTAGCTTAGTGTAATTTACAATTCTTATTTAATCAATGGTGATCATTTTATGGTTTAGACTAGCGATATGCGATGTCTCTCTGTCCACATAGGGGACTATACCCCGATTTTATGGAGCATCATCTCATTTTAATGGGCTAACGACCTATGGCCTTTTTACCATTCATGGAGCAATCAGCTCAATGGGTTGGTGCATGGGGCGTATCTTTTTAGACGCGTCGATGTTCGGCTCAATAATTATGTGCATGGGGCATAGATTTAAGGGTGCGTCGATGTTCGATTGTGCATGGGGCGTATCTTTTTAGGTGCGTCGACGTTCAGCTATTAGTCCGTAAGGGGGGACTGTACCTCGGATTTTATGGGTTAGCAACCCATTGGATAGTACCCCGTCTGTGATAAGCCTCTCCTTTGTGTTTCTAGATTTCTAATTATTGATTTTTGGAATTTGTGTTTCATTAATTTTTGTGATTTGTATTGATAAGTTCTATCAATATTTGTGGTTTGGAGAATAAAGCTAAAGAATATGACATTCTTTTTGGGTGTTTAAGAAAGTTTGAGATATTTTATGATCTTTGTTGTTATCATATATATATATATATATATATATATATATATATATATGTCATTTCTCTTATTCTATCTCATCTTATATGATATTTATAGCTAGACTAAACCATTTATTATTTTTCTCCTTAAAGAATACTCGGGTCAGACCGAGGTGTTTCAGGTGCTTCCACTTGATTTCTTAGCAGGGACTAGCTTCTGACTTTTGGCTGACTACTTTAGCTTAGTAGTTTTTTCTTCTATACATTCGAGATAGAGACTCGTTGATGTATACATATTCTTTTGTCAAGCACTTGTACCTATTCTTTGTGATGTAGTGGATCTTATATGACTTCTACTTTTATGTACACTTCTTTGTGATATATTCATATCCGTTTCTGCCTTAGTGATATGAATATTTGTGACTGATTTGTATTATGCTTTTTTTATAATTGTTTTTGAAGAACATATAGCCACTGTATAGTAGTTTTGAGTTTGTTATTGATGTGTTAGATTTCCTCTTGAAACGAAATGCATGTAATACTGTCTGACATATCAGTACTCGCATAAAGAAATCACACAGATGGTCGCTCCTCAATAGCCTTATTATTCGTACTAGTCGACGACATTACTTTGTAGTGTTCTTGGCTAGTGTGAGTATAGAGGTGTGGCATCGCTATATAAACATTTTAACGTGAGGTAAAATGCAACAATATTAGCATTTAGCTTGCAAAGTGAATTATAAAATTTGAGTTCAAATGTTGCAAAAAAGGAAGCCAATGACCTATACCAATGGTAATAAAATATCACACTATGAAGTTTCTGTGTGTTGCAACTGTTAATGATTTTTCAATCAAATATATTATGATGTGTATGCAATACATTTATTCATATATGCTAAGCATTATTATATTTCATTGGTGGCCGATTGATTATATAAGAACTATGGCAGTCACATTATCGCTTTGCTGGCGCCTGTGCAGTTAATGCGCTCGATAGATTCAAAGCGGTAGAGGTGCAAAAAGTCGAAGCGGGGATACAGCGAGGGTATAGCGTGATATAGCGGATGGCTCTAAAATAGCACGTAAAACCCGTACTTAATGTTTTTACAAATATATAAATGGTAATTAAATAAAAAATTATCATTCAATTGAATTATAATTAATACATAAATAGTTTTAAATAAAAACATGTGCGAATATACTTTAATTAAACGTAAAACTATTATATATAACATAATTGAATTTAGTAGAATATTAGAGTATTTTCATTTCTGAAAATATATTAAAAATTAAATCAAATAAATTAGTTTCATAATTTTTATAATGTATAAATACAACTATTCAGCTCATTTTATTAAAGAAGATATAGCGGAAATAGTGGAAATAACGGGATATAGCGGAAATAGCGGGGCTTAAAGTGGAAAGGCTATATTTTGGGGCTACATGGAAAAATTGTAGCGGTAGAAATCCGCTATGAGATATAGCTGGGTTATAGCGGGGTAATAGTGGGGCATTAACTACACAGGCTGGCGCGCAATAGGATGTTATATAGACTTTATTTTTCGATATGTCCAAATATGTTACCTCTAATATTTCTCATATTCTACCATTATTATGTAGGTTGCAGAATTATGAATCTTAAGATTAAATAAACGCTAGAGGGAGGTGAATAGTATTTTTAACTTTTGTAGATCTTTTTAAATTTCTTTCAAATTTAATGTTAAATCGCATATTTTAAACACAGAATTGTATCGACAATCAGTCATAGATGCAAGCACAAATAACATAAAAGCATTAAAGTAAAGTAGAGCGTTAGAGAGATGACACTAGGGATTTTGTATTGGTTTGGTTTTCCGCTACATTCAGTCCCATACAATTGCTTGTACGGATTTCTTTTCAAATCCCAATCTTTAAACAAGCAAAGGCAAACCAAATTACGATCTCGATTCCGAGACTACGAGACACGGCTTCCTGATTTTGTAGGCTTTGGGTACACCCAGTTTATTTAGACAGGCTACAAGCACACCCACTTGGATTTTCGAACTGCCGAGCATACCAAATTGATTAGAACGGACTATAATCACACCTAAGCAAATGCAAGTAGAGTTTGATAGTTTTTCGAAGATAATTTCTTGAACTTTGGATTCTTAAACTTTGGATACAATGGATCCTATAGCCACCTAGACAACTCTTTGGTCTTTGATTTGTGAGAGACATGTTTCCAAAATAATAAGAGAGTAATATTGAATCAATACACAAAAGTATGAATTGATTCTATTTTATTTTGAATTGAATTTTGTATATTTTTAATGGAGATTTTGAGAGAGTTAGAAGTGGGAAGAAAAATAAGATAATTGCTACTGAAAAATTCATTTCAAACCTAATACATATAGTGTACAAACGGACGTATCCATTTGCAAAGAGTTACGACGAACAAACACTTCAATTCATGAAAAACCAAATTGCGACATATATGTAAAATACACATATGTTAACATATATGTGATTTTCGTAAAAAGAACATTTTATTTTTGAAACATTTAAAAATACTATACTTTGTAAAATGATTTGATATTTTGTAAACTAATTTAAACATAATTTGTAAATATTCTAAACTTTGGAAAACTTTTATAAAATATTTTTAAATATATTTGAAAATTTATTTTATTTAAAAAATGTAAAAGATAAAAAAAATAAGAGATAGAGATCAAAAATTATTATTAAAGACTTTAACAATATTCTATGACTCCATATACCATATTATAGTCTTGAGATTTTCATATCTTGGTCTTTATACTCACGATTCTTCATGTCCATTCTTTAAGTCTTTACCTATATAGTCTTCGATCCAATATCTATGTAATATCCTACACTATATACTATGTAACTTGGCAAAATATTAGTATCCATATTTTATGTGAATGTATATTGTTGTTTATTAAGATTTTTATCACCAAAATCAATAACCAAGGTATTAACAATCTCACCTGATTTGATGATGACAACCATTAATGTCATATTTATACAAAATATGATATAACTCCCCTTGAATATATGCATATGCATATTTTATATTTTTCTCCTGATTTATCATCAACAAAAATGAGTGAAAAACAAAAAAATACGAATCAAATACTTAGGGACTGTAGATCCAAAATAAATAACTAAGTTTAAATTAAATGAATATGATGATGATATATGATAATTACATGATATGAAATTCATTATTTGATATCATGGATATGTAATAATGAAAACTTATAAAGTAAAATTTATTTATCAAGTCAAATTATATATAAACAAATCCAATTCATATGTACAAACCAATCCAAACCAATCAAACTAAAACACACATATTTAAATAGCAAAACAAAATGCACACACAACAAAATATAATCTTAACAAACTAAACAATTATGTGTTGTACTAAAATTATGGTTTTCTTTTGATTATGATGGGCCTATGGATTGGGCAAAAAGGGTAGTGAAGACAAACGTTCCCCATTAGTACGATGAGATTTCCATCTTGATCGAAGCATACTTTGCCTACACATTTTACCACATCATCATCTTCTTTCTTTTCCTCTACTTCCTCTTCTTCTTCCTTTTCATCATTCATCGAATTATGAATGACTAGATTAGGATTATCCTCCTCAATTACAATTGGATTCGTTGGATTATCCAATAGATATTTTCGAATATTATGAAGAATCTGCTCTTACTTCTCTCGTTCTTTCAAGAGGCGTTGTTGAATAACACTATTCCCAAAAGTATATCGAGTACATGATTCAAATCATCTTTATCTTAGTGACTTTGGCCATGGTGGTGGTTTGAAAAGGGCCTAGAGTGGGAGTTTGGAAGGAAAGGGTGCGGTCTCTTCTCTTGGGTGTTTGGAAGTTGAGGAATCCATGAATTTATTTTTATACAGAATTTACTGAAGGAAGAAGATAGAAAAATGAGATCAATTTTATAATTTGTGGTGAATTTAAAATTTCTAAGATATGTTGACACAAATGATTAGGGTACGTCGATATATGTAATGTAATTCTTGTATTTGCTCTTTCTTGTGAAGTTATAATTTTTGTTATTGTTCGTCGACGAAATTCTATCGGTTTATAAAACCATCGAACGAATTTAAATTTAAAAATAACCGCAAGCGCATGGTGTACGAATGTAGCACGTGGCGAATACGGGTCGATCAGCAGGGAATTGATGATTTTAAAATTCTATTCAATCAAATTAAACCAATGTTGAAGAGAATGTTAAGCTAGAAAATTAGAAAATTAAATAACTAACAAAAAGAAAAGAAATGCAAATATGAGAGTTAAATGACAATTTAGAGAATAAATCCAACACATGAAATCACGTAGTTCAACACATGAAATCATGATCTCTCTTTTATGGTCATTAGTGTTTTAATTGATGTGTTTATTATAAGTATGACATATTTGAGCTATTGATTAGCTAACATAAGCCATCAAACTATAACACACCCCTTAAAACACTTACTAACTTTCATGAAACTTGACAAAGAAAATGAGAATGAAATATATTTTAAGTATGGCCTATTAACTATTGATTAGAAACATAGACCATCAAATTTTAGTTTCAAATCACTTTCTTATGCCATAATCATATATTGATGAAGAGGCATTTGTGTTAGTGATTGTTTAAGCATAGCCTATTTGGTGTCAACAATATAAACTATCGAATTCAAAGCAAAAACAACAAATAAAAACACTTCTATCATCATCATTAAGCACAAAAAGAGAGCATGAATTAACAAAATGCTGAAGCTACATTAATTAGAGAGCTTCATTACCCCTAAATTGAAGGGGTTTAGCTTCTCATATTTGTCATTTTATTAACAAATGTAGCAACAACATAAAAGCAAAAAAAGAAAGAAAAATGAAAGCAAATGAAAAGAAAACTATTCCACTTGCATAAAAGTAAATCCACACTACTAGCATGAATGGAAATGAACATGTAAGTAAGAGGAAACACTAATTAACATTGCATAAAAAGAAAAGAAAATTACATAAAATAAAAATGGCTAAGTAGCCATGAAAAGAGAAAGAGAGCTTTCTTTTATTTGATCTAAACTAAAACTAACTAACTAAGAGGAAGATGGCTACATGAAACATAAGGGGTATTTATACAAGTTAGAAACCCTAATGCATATTTTGGGGAGTACCCAAAATGCCCTTGGAGGAAGTGTGGTGGACAAGTTATCATTAGCTTTAATAATGCCCCACTTAAATGTACATGAAGCTTTAAATGTCTTTTAGCATGTGCGTTAGCCTTTAATTTGTACAATAGGTAGTGGGTAGGTGGGGTCCTCCATGTTCTTCACTTTGAATTATTTCCATCTTCATTCTTTTGCATCTTCTTTGTACATGTATATTCCTTCATGAAACCACTTGTAATTAACTTTAAATTCCTATAAAATAATATAGAAACTTCCCATTAAATTCTCTCAATTTGATATATGCACAAAAATGACCATTTTGCCCTATATGAAGATGAATATGTGACAATTTGGAAACAATTTGAATTTGGTTTAAACAAGTTAAAATACCCGATATGATCATTTATTTAATTCAGACAGATTAAATATGGTGGTAAAAATATGCACATTTACGTTCACATCAATACCCCCACACTTATCTTTTTATTCGTCCTCGAATAAAGGAAAACCAAGATAAATCCGTTTTCGTAGGGAGCACGATTGCATTGAGCATATGCAACAAGCCGTTAAACCTCTGGGTGTCCCCAGTAGGAAGAGTGTTGTCTCGTGAGGGTTTTCAGCGGATACTACCCACAAAATTCAAATGCAGGATGAAAATATTTACAAAATGCAAGATTTATTTACAAAGAGATGAATGCAAATATTTGAAAATATTTACAAATGAAGGATTTATTTTTAAATTGACACAAATAAGTTAAATATAGGTTTTGGTTATTATCTTGAAAATTTATGTCATTTATGTTAACTCTCTTCTGTAAGAGACTTAAGGAAAATGTAACGACCTAACCAATTCGAGAACCTAGCGACCTAAAAGGCTGCGACTTAAAAATGGCTCGACCTAAAAAGGAGAACGACCTAAAAATGCTTCGCGACCTAAAGGAGGCCGCGACCTATGAAGCTCCGCGACCTAACAGAGAGCTGCGACTTAAGGAAGGCTGCGACTCAGAAGATGTTTCGACCTATCAAGCTTCGCGACCTAATAGAGAGCTGCGACCTAAGAAGTAGGACGACCTAAGAGTGAATGCAACCTAAAAACGGTCTCGACCTATGGAACTCCGCGACCTAGGAATACTTCGCGACCTAAGGGAAGTCGCGACCTAAAGACTCCAGTTATAACTATAAGAAAAGTACTCACGACCTAGGATAGGTCGCTAACGACCTAAATGCCTGAGTAAAGAAGTTACCTATACTGTGCTGCAGGGGGATAGGTCGCTCGCGACCTAGGACTTGTACAAATCAGCATGTGTATTCTTGCAGAGGGAGGACAATGCACCTTAGGTCAGGGACGACCTGCGACCTAAGTTAGATCGGTCTCAACCTACGACTTAACTCCGAGCAAAGCCTATAAATACACCCCGAGTTCCAACTAGGAGGGGACTTTTAGCTCGTTCATTTTCAAGCGCCGTTACTCTGCTGCGTTCTGAACTACTTCAACATCTTCAAGGAACTTCACGAAGAAATCAAACATGTCCAATATGAGTTCAAAGATTTGGATCGATATTGAAGCTTAGGCTACTTGTTCTAAGCCACTTGTAACTCAAAGTGTGTTGTAATCAAAGTGTAACTGCGTTGACTTGTAATCAAATCGTCAATAAAGATATTCAAAGTGGACGTAGGCTCTCTCTTAAGCCGAACCACTATAAAATTTCTGTTGTTTACTGTTTTTTCACTATTATCTGCTTATAATCTGTTCCCGAGCTATCGGGTGGTGCTTTCACAATCTCACTTCATACACCGGGGTGTTAGCGTTCAAATTTTAGCGTTAACATTTTTGGTGCTTTCACTGAGAATTGAACTCAGGTGAATTATCATCATTGCTTCACAGAGGTTTGTAGAGAGAATTTCCTTGAAAACCAGAAGTCTATCCGAGATTATGGCTCTTGGAAGGAAAAGTAGATCTGTCAGATCTGGGAATATTCAAGAGGGAACCTCCGCTTCCCCTATATCGAATCAAGCCACTCCAGCTGTCGGAGTTACAAAGGCAGAGATGGATGCTGCAATCTTAGGGCTGAACCAACAGATCAATGCCCAAAATGCACAATTCGAGGCTCAGAATGCCCTAATTCTGAATAGGTTGAATGATGTGCTTGGGGCAAACCGTCAACCGGCAGGTAATGAAAGGAATTTTGCTGGCAACATTCATGAGGCTGAAGAAAAGAATGCTCCTGAAAGGCCTGCTAGCCCCTTTGAACAAACACTTCCTGAGGTTGGTGGATCTAGAACTCGACATGATGAGGAGTATCTTTCTGGAATGGTCTGACAAATCATGAGAGAGAGTATGCAGAGGGTTGAAGACGAGAAAGAATGGGGTTTCGCCCCAAGTAAAACTCCATTTACTGAGAAAATCTTAAAGGCTGAATTCCCAAGGAAGTTTGTCCCTCCAACCATTCCAGCTTACAAGGGGACAAGTGATCCGAACGAATTCTTATACAAGTATGATTGGCACATGACAAGTGCCAGAGCCTCTGATGAAATAAAGTGCCGATATTTTCCTGTGTATCTCGAAGGTGTAGCTCTGCTTCGGTTCACCAAGCTTCCAGTCCGATCTATAGATCAGTTTTCTGACTTAACCCGGAAATTCAAGGAGCAGTTCAGACTATATGCCTCAAAAGCCAAGGATATCATGTCACTGTCGAGTTTGGAGCAGAATCCAGGAGAGACTATCAGATCTTTCTTAAACCGATTTAATATAGCGCTAGCTGAGGTGGACAACGCAGAACCGCGAATGATGTTGACTTATCTGATGAGGGCTATTGACAAGTCGAGCGAATTTGGGAAATGACTAAACATGAAGGAACCAAATTCCCTTGAAAAATTCTATAAAAAAGCAGATGAATTCATACGCTTGGAAAACCGACCCGTACCGGTAAAGGCAGTGTTGGAAAAAGCTGAAGATAACACTGTTGCTCCACGCAAGAATGAATCTCTAGGGCAAAAAAGGGAAAATAACAATGGGAAGAAACAGAGTAATCTGAAGAAGCCCCGATCCTTCAAGCCATCAGAGTATACTCCTTTATCAGATACGCCAGAGCGTATCTACCTTGCCACTAAAGATTCTGTTGACTTTCCTAAACCTCCTCCTCTAAGGACCGGGAAAAAGGCTATACAGAGTGGGAAGTTCTGCCGCTTCCATAATCAACCCAGTCACGAGACCGACGAATGCCGCCAGTTGAAAAATCTGATTGAAGAGTTACTAAGGGAAAACAAGCTGCAGCAATTTGTGAAAAAGAATAGCAACAATCCTGCTTCATCTAGTCAGGGGCAACAAGCTCCGGCTCATCAGCCTAGGACAAGTGAGAAGGCTGCAGGGCATGAATCTGGAAGGCCCATTATCAATGTCATTACAGGAGGACCTCACCCAGCAGGCAGAAGCTGGGGTGAGATGGAAAGGTATACCCGAGCTTTGAAGTATGTACCGACTGAGGAAGATGTATTCGTTTTGGAAGGTGCCATGCCCCTGAAGCAACAAAGAACTTTCGATGATGATATTGTGTTCAAAGCTAGGGATTCCGCAGGTATTGAAGCTCCTACCTTGGATCCTTTAGTCATCTCGGCTGGTATCGGGCCAGCTATTGTCAGAAGAGTTCTCATTGATTGTGGCGCATCCTGCAATATCCTCTTCAAGAAAACATTCGACCAAATGAAGATACCTATGGCTGATGTGCAAGCCTCATCGCAGAAAATTGCTGGCTTCACTGGGGGGCCAAAGCAGCCGGTAGGAACCATTGATTTGTTTATGGAACTTGGAGAAGGAGAGAGAAAAGTGGTCCGCAAGCAAACTTTTGTGATTATCGACGAATTTTCTGCTTACAATGCTTTCCTTGGCCGTCCAACTCTCGCAGCATTCAAAGTTGTTTTGGCCCCATGGTGCCTCACCATTAAATTTCCCACAGATAATGGAGTGGGAGTTATAAAAGGGGATCAAAATGCGGGGCGGGAATGTTATCTAACAGAGCTACGAGAGACCAGAAAAAGAGAAATGGGAAAGAATGCGGCAGCCCCAGTCCGCATCAAAGAACCAGCCTTGTAGCAATTACAGGGCGGACCCTGCACTGGCGAGCACAACGGAGCAAGGAAAGAGATGGATCCTAGAAAAGTCAGTGCAGGGGAAAATAGAGTGGTACCAGTGGAAACGACAATATCAATACCTGTTGATCCAAAGGACCCAAACAAGGTGTTGAATGTGGGTTCACAACTTAATGCGTCAATTCAGAATATCTTAATATCTTTTTTAAAGGCAAATTTGGATGTTTTTGCTTGGACTCATGCCGATATGTGCGGAATATCCCCAGAAGTTGCAGTACACGCTCTAAATATTGATCCAAAATTCACACTTGTAAAGCAGAAAAGAAGAACTCAAGGTCCAGAAAGGTCAGCAGCATTAAAAGAAGAAGTTGATCGGCTCATGGAGAATAATTTTATTAAAGAATCTACCTATCCGAATTGGGTTTCGAATCCAGTTCTGGTTAAGAAAGCCAACGGAAAATGGAGAGTATGCATCGATTTTTCAGATCTAAACAAGGCCTGCCCCAAAGACTGCTTCCCATTACCTAGAATCGATCAACTGGTAGACGGAACAGCGGGACACGAATTGTTATCTTTCATGGATGCTTACTCCGGATACAACCAGATCATGATGCATGAGCCAGATCAGGAGGACACAAGCTTTGTCACTGACGTTGGCCATTACTGCTACAGAGTTATGCCCTTCGGGTTGAAGAATGCAGGGGCAACATACCAAAGACTTGTTAATGCTATGTTCAAACCGCAATTAGGCAAGACTATGGAAGTCTACGTCGATAACATGTTAGTAAAGTCTAAGAAAGCAGTGGATCACATAGAGTCCGGCAAGTTTTTAGGTTTCATCGTGAGCGCAAGGGGCATCGAGGCTAGTCCAGCTCAAATTACCACCTTAAAGGAAATCAAAGCTCCTAGAACAAAGAAGGAATTGCAAAGTCTCAATGGAAAAGTCGCTGCCTTGAGTCGGTTCATTTCCAAAGCCACAGATAAATGCATCCCATTCTTTGATGCCCTAAAGAAAGGAAAGAAAAACTTCGATTGGACTCCCGAATGCCAAAAAGCCTTTGATGAATTGATTCTCCATATGGAAACGCCTCCAATACTTTCTAGGCCTAGCGATGGCGAGGATCTTCTTATATACTTAGCAGTATCATCTCATGCTTTAAGTGCAGCACTGATACAGGAAGACAAGAGGATTCAACATCCAGTTTACTATATCAGCAAAAGACTCACTGGGGCAGAGATGAATTACTCTAAGTTGGAAAAACTCGCCTATTGCCTACTAATTGCATCTAGAAAATTGAGGCAATATTTCCAAGCTCATCCTATCAGAGTCCTCACTGATCAACCTTTAAAGCAAGTCCTGTTTCGCCCTGATGCTTCGGGTCGTCTTCTAAAGTCGAATATTGAACTCAGTCAATATGACATCACTTATCATCCCCGAAAAGCAGTCAATGGACAGGATTTAGCGGATTTCATCGCAGAATTCACGGATAAAGGTAATGGTGAGGAGGAAACGATCAACGATTCCCCAATACAATGGAAGTTATATGTCGATGGCGCGAGAAATGACTACTGTTCTGGAGCCGGAGTTGTACTTGAGACCCCTGAAGGTCGATCATTATGCTATGCACTAAGATTGGAATTTCCTTCAACAAACAATGAAGCAGAATACGAAGCCCTTATCGCTGGCTTAAGGATTGCTAAAGAATTAAACATCCGAGCGTTACAGATCTTCAGTGATTCTCAGCTTATTGTATGCCAAGTCAAAAAGGAATTCCAAGCGAAAGGGGGAAATCTGCCCGCTTACTTGTCAAAGGCTTGGGAACTTTTGTGTGACTTCGATCACCACACGATAAACCATATTCCTCGAGAACAAAACATGAAAGCAGATTCTCTCGCAAAGTACTCTAGCACCGGCGAAGCTCAATTTCTGGGGTTAGTCCCAGTAGAAGTTCTGTCGGCACCGAGCATTAATGAGATGGACATTGATTGGATCATGAGTATGTATCAAGAGCAAGAATCATGGATGACTCCAATAACAGAATATCTGCTCAATGGCTCTCTACCAGGGAACTCAAAAGAACGACAAAAGCTACTGAGAAAAGCCTCTCGATAGTCTCAAGAGCAAGAATCATGGATGACTCCAATAACAGAATATCTGCTCAATGGCTCTCTACCAGGGAACTCAAAAGAACGACAAAAGCTACTGAGAAAAGCCTCTCGATATATAATCCAGGATGGCCGGTTATACAGACGGGGATTCTCAATGCCATTACTTCGATGTGTATCCAGGGAAGAGTCCAAAACAATCCTAGCGGAGGTACATGGAGGAGAATGTGGTGATCATTCAGGAGGCCAAACATTAGCAAAGAAAATTCTCCGATACGGATATTTTTGGCCAGAAATTAATCGAGATGCTGCAAGCTATTCCCGAAAGTGTGACAGATGCCAAAAATTCGCTAAAATTCCTAGAACACCTTCTACTGAACTCACACAGATGGTCAGTCCATGGCCATTTGCAATTTGGGGAATGGATCTCATTGGACCGCTACCAATTGCCAAATCTGGAATTAAATATGCCATTGTTGCTGTAGATTATTTCACTAAATGGGCTGAAGCTGAACCATTGACTACTATCACCTCTAAAAAGATGATAAACTTTGTGACTAAAAATATCATTTGCAGATATGGTGTGCCTCAAAAAATAATTACAGATAATGGTACTCAATTTGAAAGTGAAGAATTCCAAGATTTTTGCAAGCGATTCAAAATCCGGAAAAGCTTCTCAGCAGTGGCTCATCCGCAGGCAAACGGGTAAGTGGAAGCCGTGAACAAAATTATTAAGTCAACTATCAAGAAGCAAATTGAAAGAACAAAAGGTGGTTGGGTCGATAAGCTACCACTAGCACTATGGGCATACAGAACAACTCACAAAACTGCGACTGGACACACCCCGTTTTCATTGGCATATGGGTCAGAGGCAATGATTCCGGTAGAAATAGAGGTCCCTTCACATAGAAGAATCCATTTCAATCAAGCAGAAAATGAAAAGCTACAGCTTGAAGCGCTAGATCTCCTTGATGAAAAAAGAGATGAGGCTAATCTCAGAATTGCAGCTCATCAGCAAAGGATAGCCAGACATTTCAATTCCAAAGTTCGCCAACGCAGCTTTGAGATTGGAGACCTAGTCCTGAAGAGAATTATGACAGCGACAGGTGTGTTTGGGCCAAATTGGGAAGGACCATATGTCATAGGTCAGAAGCTTCTTGACGGCACATTCAAACTCACTACTATTGAAGGAGATCAAATTCCAAGGGCATGGAACAGCAATCACTTGCGTCCATACTTTACTTGAAAATTTTGTTGAAATATTGTAAAAAGAGTTATGAATGTATGATTCTTGTAATTAAAGGCAATTTTAAAACTGATGCAAGTAAATAATGAAAGAATATAAAGTGGATGTAGGCCCAATTTCCTGGCCGAACCACTATAAATCTTGTGTTCCTTATTATTATTACATGTTTGCTTTATTTTCGATATAAAAAGCACATAGAATGTATTGCTGAAATGTCGATTTAAATTTTTGCAGACAATGGAAGTGAAACTTGCACATAATAAGACCAAGCGATTCTCGCCAAATTTCGAGTCACAAAAGCCCCGAATTCAAATCCTAGATAGGAAGTACTTCAATTGAACGGCCTATGATTTCGACAGAAACGGGCCTTTGCTAATAAATTGAGATCATCTGAACAAACAAACATCCAATTAAGAAGCTAATGCTCGTTCTCACGAACTTGCCTGAAAATGAAGTACACTTCCTTGGATTAAACAAATTACTTGTAAGAAAAGGGAATGAAAGCTTAAAAAAAAAACAAAGGATCGCTGAAAAGGCATAAGCAAGTGGACAAGGGAACAACCAAAGCCATCACCGGCAGCACAAGTCCTCTTCGGAGGCACAACTCTTCGGAGGATAAAGACCTCTAATGGGTCATACGCCACAAAAAAGAAAGTTCTCTACTCAACAAAAAAGATTGGAGGAGTCATGACCCTCCAACCATGAGAGAGTAACTTCCAGGCGATGAAAACCCTCTCTGAGGCACATTTCACCAGGAGTTGAAGTGTTACGACCGCTCTTCGGAATTTCACTTCACCAGAGTTGAAATGCAAACAAAATAAAAGACCTCTTCGGAGGCACATTTCACCAGGAGTTGAAGTGTTACGACCGCTCTTCGGAATTTCACTTCACCAGAGTTGAAATGCAAACAAAATAAAAGACCTCTTCGGAGGCACATTTCACCAGGAGTTGAAGTGTAACAGCCGCTCTTCGAAATTTCACTTCACCAAAGTTGAAATGCAAAACAAAATAAAGACCTTTCTGGAAGTCCACGTTTCACCGAGATTGAAATAAAACTTCCAAGTGTTGAAACGTGAAAAGGCTTTCTTCAAAAGCACAACTCTTTGGAGGTACACGTTTCACCAAGATTGAAATAAAACTTCCAAGTGTTGAAACGTGAAAAATCTCTCCTCAGAGGTACAACCCCCTCCCGGAGACACAATCAAGAAGAAAGACCTCTTCGGAAGCCCACATTTCACCGAGATTGAAATAAAACTTCCAAGTGTTGAAACGTGAAAAGGCATTCTTCAAAGGCACAACTCTTTGGAGGTACACGTTTCACCAAGATTGAAATAAAACTTCCAAGTGTTGAAACGTGAAAAATCCCTCCTCAGAGGTACAAATTTCTATTTTAAAAAAAATCCTCATCAAGAGCATACTTTAACTTTCAAAGAAAGAGTGACTTATCTATCCTAGAAAATAACCTTCCTCAAAAAAAAAAAAGAAAGAAAGGAAGAAAGTTAAAGTACCCTTCAGAGGCCTCGGTTTACCACATAGAAGAATTCACTTGGCAAAATGCATACATAAGCAAAATAAAAAAGTGATTTCTTCGAAGGACAAAGCGTAAAAACTTATATGAAGGAAGTTGTACTCTGCGAAAAATTTCTTCAAGAATGAAGTAATTATTCTTCAGAAAATAAGAGTGCAAGTCCCCTCAAAGTATAAAATATTGCAGCAAGCTTATGGTATGGGGGCAACATGGTATAGTTACATACAAAATGGTATAGCTACATCGGTAAAGTACGCTCAAACAACATACCACAAGCTCACCGCAATATCATGTAAATAAACTTGTGCAAAAATGAATAATAAATGCATTCTCAAATCCAAACAAGAGTCTGTACAAATAAAGGATCATTTGATTCAATTGTATTGCAGATAGAAGTTTCAAAACAAAAGGCAGGGGCCGATACCCGCACAATTCTCGACCAGTACATGCAAAAGACAAGAAGCTAAAAGCTGAAATCTTCATTTCCTCTTGCCACCTTTGGACCCTTTACCCGGCCGAATGATTAGCTTTTCAGGTCGGTCTGTAGGCATAAGGGAAGAAGGGGAGGGAGGTGCAACCGGTGCAAATTCCGGTTCCTCTTCAGTAGAAATGATTTTCTTCCCCCTCCTCTTCGACGTTCCGTGCTTCTTCCTCCTCTTCAAAGAAGACTCACTCCCTGGAGTAGCAAGAGCAGACAAAATTATATCATCAGAAGGAGTCCGCTCCGGAGATATCTCACCTCCCTCAAGTCCTTCGTCTTTCTGCTCTTGCGAAGCGATAGGGTCATCTAAGCCATGAAGAGCCTCTATTTGCTCCTCTTGTGACCCGGGCTGTGAAGCAGAAGGAGGGGCCACCTGAAGAGACGGTGGAAGGATAACCGGAGGAGGCGAAGTTTGCACGGCACTCGATGTTTCAACTGCAGAAGAAGAGAAATTAAAAATATTAGTATCTCCCGAAAAGAAGGGAGATATGGGTTCATCAAGATTCAAGAAGTAATCGAGAAGCTCATCAAACTTTTGAGGAACAAGCAGGCAATCCACCTGAATCGGACCAATGTCAAAGTTACCTGAAGATATTTGTTTCGTTAGTTCAATCTCATAATCCTGGGCTTCGGTGCTCTCCTGAGGCTTCTCTACAGCATGGGGAGTTGTAACTTCGAGATTAGTTTTATCCTGAGGAATAGAAGATGAGCTAGGGCCAGCTATATCAACATCACCTGAAACCAAAGGAGGAACAGGGGCATTTACAAGCGTTTCCTTCTCTGAGCACCCCTCCCCTGTCGTTTCAGCTCGAAATTTAGCAAGCTGCTCTTTTCCCCTAGCTAGTGCTTCCCGAGTTGCCTCATCAAAATAATATTCTTGAAGATGATCTTCGGAGTAAGCAGCACCTCCAAGCATATCTACGGCAGCCTCCCATACTTCAGCCAATGTAATCTCATATTTGGAACCCAGAAATGAAAGGCTGCCGCGCCCCAAGATACATTGAAGATAAAAATCAAATAATGTGGAGCCAATGTCAGCTTTGGTTGCTTGATGGGCCTCTTCGGCCGCGAGTTTACAGGCAACAGCCTCGTCACGCTCCTTTTCGGCCATAGCAAGTCGAGTTTTTAACAACTCTATCTCCAAGCTTTAAGAGCCGGTCTGTTCTCGCAGCTGTAAAGTTTTAGCGCGATATTCTTCTATGACCTTCTCTTTGTATGCAAGCTTATCTTCGACTGCCCTTTGACTGGCATGCGCATCTCGTACTTGTTGCTGAAGCATGCTCTCCTTTTGAGAATAGGAAGCAGATGAAGTAGCTAATTCTTCCTTAAGCTTTTCTACTTCCGCTTCCAGCTTTTCATTATAGGAAGCAATACTTCTCATTTCGACGTCATCCTGCTCGAGAGTCTTC
This sequence comes from Allium cepa, assembly GCA_030765085.1. Taxonomy (NCBI): domain Eukaryota; kingdom Viridiplantae; phylum Streptophyta; class Magnoliopsida; order Asparagales; family Amaryllidaceae; genus Allium; species Allium cepa. The sequence continues at coordinate 9,267,052 of CM060930.1, read as the reverse complement.
TACCACTCAGTCTTATCGTTCTCCATTGTGAGCATGGCCTCGAGATTGGCTCGGTTAACCCTCTGAAGTTCGTCGACAAGTTTTTGCCAGTTCGACATTCTTTCAATATCGGTCCTGACGGTATCAAGATTTCGCAGCATAGCTGATTTGTCGAGAGGAACCAAGTCGAGATCAAATCGAACCCCTTTCAGGCACCACTGAAGGAATCGACTTTGAAGAGTGGGAGGACCTTGCCCAACTTGGTATGCGGGCCGGTTAATGATTGTTTGAATGTCGGAACGAACGGGGGCAGGAGATTGAGCAGGAACATTTTCAGAAACTGTCGGCATTGTTTCTTCAGTAAGTTTAGCCCGCTTGCTAGAAGAATCGTCCATGTGACCTTTACCTCTCTCATCGTGAGTCTTTCATTTTTGGATATCATCATCTCTGTGAGGAGGGTCATGTCTTTCTTGTTCTCTTCGGTGACGTTCTTCATATGCTCGTCTCTCATTTGCTTTTCTGATGGCCCTCTCTTCATCGGTTTCTCTTCGAAGGGGGAGATGACATCTATAGTCGAATTGGCTGCGTCTCCCGTATTGTTTAAAGTCGTCATAATAAGAGCCGCTCCGCCCCATTGGAGAACCTGAAATTAAAAACAAGGTTTGAGAATCTACCAGGAATAAGAAGGTCAAGTGCATCCTAAGTGCGTGTGACGTGCAAAACTACTCGCGGCAAACTAAACTACAAACCAGTCATCGACTGAGGGGTAGTGGTAGTTATTGTGGAAAATTGCACTTCCGGGGCGGTGGAAGTGTGCTTGAGAGTAGAAGTTGCTTCAATAGCTGGAGATGTGACTTTGGTAATGGCAGGATCATCCCTAAAAAGTTCTTGAGAAGTGACTATTATGTCACTTAAACTCCCAAAAATATCAACTCCAAGATCAACGTTCTTATCAGTATGAGGAAGGGGCTCCTCTTTTTCAGTTATGGGGGCAAGTGCAGGCTTTTCGGACGGCTCCGCATCATCCCTTGGAGTGGAACATTTTACTAGTGAAGTTTCTATAGAGGTTCCTCCCCGCATGTGCTCTTTAATAGAGACCGGGGCATCAGGAGTTTTCATCGGAGAATCGGGAAATTCAGTCGGAACTTCATGAAGTTGAGTAGAACGAGAAGAATGTAAAAGCTCAAACCGATGAAGAAGTTCATCTGTCAATAGAAATTTTGCGCTCCTCTCTTCAGCAGCCACAATGCTTAGCCTTTCGAAGACTGGCTTATGACTGGAATCTCTAGAAGGAGGAGGAAGTGCTGTAAAAATAAGGAATGGAATCAGCATCTAGCAATACGAACCATGAAAAACTTAGAATGAAATTGAAGAAAGAAGGGAAAGAAGATCTCACTTCCTATTCTCCAGTCTGCGTAAAATCCTGCGGGGCAACGAATATAGAAGAATTGATTCAAAAAACCATGTGCACTCTCCGGCAAATCCAAAATTAGTTTACGGTTCCTCGCACCTCTTACAAGTACAATTGAAGGGTGGTCCTTGTTCTTCGCAAAAGTGCACAAGTAACAGATTTCCTCAAAACTCGGAAGACGGTCAAGAGTTCTCCTGAACAGAACGCACAATCCCATCAAAATGGCATAGCCATTGGGATGCAGTTGGAAAGGAGAGATCTTTAGTCGAAGAAGGATTTGTTGAAGAAATTCATTAGAGGGAGGAATTACTCCACTTAAGCACATTTGGCGATTAATGGCAACAAAACCGGAAGGTGGTCTATCAGCAAAATCATTTGGTCCAGGGAGTAAAACTTCTGCCTCGGCAATGCCAAATTGAACGCATAATTGATTAAGCACTCGCTGTTTCAGAAGGGTAGGAGTTCTTTCCGGAGGGTTCTCTAGTGGAATAGCAATCGGGAAAGCCCCTTCGACGTGTTCTATCATCTCTTCTTGTTGAGACGTCATTCTATATAAGCAACTGGATGTTCAGATGTGAAGGTGCACGTTTCCTAAAAGTGTGAAGTGTTGTGCAAAACCAATAAAAGTAACAAGCAAAATAACTGGAATTAAACTAGTTAACAACTGATCGATCGTGTGATTTCAGGACTTGTTAATTTAAAATTCAAGTGCAGTGTTAATTCAAACAAAATTCTAGCTTTGCTTTAACACTCCATTTGAGTCAGTTGAGTTACAACATTTCACTCACACAATTCATTTAAATTGATTATTCTTTATCGACTAATCTGTCATTCGATGTGGGCGGTCAGTGACAGTATATTCGTCCCATTCTTCTGTAAATGTCATATTTAACAGAAAAAATTTCACAAGTCCTAGGTCGTCCAACGACCTAGCATAGGTCAGAGCTCCTTTAGGTCGCACTGTGCAAATTAAAAAGGTCCAAAGCAATGCAGATTTGTTCAAGTCCTAGCTCGGCCGCGACCTAAAGCCTATGCCGCAAAAGAGTTAGGTCGTTGATTTGTTAAGTCATGCTGCTTGGAATTCATGTGCAAATTTGTCAAGTCCTACGTCGTCTGGTGACCTAACCTAGGTCGGGGTTAACTTAAGTCGCTCAATGCAAATCTGTTCATGTTCTAACTCGGCCGCGATCTAAAGCTTATGTCGCAAAAGATAGGTCGTTGATGTGTTAAGTCTCTATGCAGTCATTCAAAGGTGATAAGTTGCTAAGCTGTTAGGTCGTTCGGTTCAAAGTTCATATGCAAACCATCCAAGTACTAGGTCGGCAACGACCTAACTTCTGTGCCACAGGAATTTAAGTCTAAGGTCGGCCGCGACCTAAAACCAATGCCGCAAGAACTTAGGTCATTACAAAGTTAGATCGCTAAGAAGTTAGGTCACATGGTTAGTATTCAAGCAGACAGCCCTAAGGTCGATCCTCCACTCACACGCTGCCACATCATCTTCTCCATTACCCGTGTAGCTAAGAATCCATTAACCCGTTAACCCATCAGAACCCTCCTCGTCTCCTCCAAATTTGCAAGCCAACTAGTTCGAAACACCATAATTCACCATCTTCCTCCTACATCGTCACGAATTACCCAAGAATCCAACCCAAATCGTCTCAAATTCATCACAAATCCGATATACTGCCATGTTCACAGGAATCGCGACAAAGACTTGGTCAAAAGTTAATTGAATCGTGACTTGTTGAGCGAACATAGCACATGAAATTACATTAGGGGCGACAAGTGAAACATTTGCGATTTGATGATAGATGTAATCAAATGTTGGTAAAGTTCACTTACGTAGTCTGATGATGGGATAATTGATGGTTAAGTTGTTGGAGTTGTCTTTGAGGGCTCAAAAGCTTGTTAATGGCGGAATGGAGGCTGAAGCAGATAAGGAGAAGAAGGAACGACCTAAGTTATTTATATTCCAGGGTAATAGAACACGAACCGACACCACGCGACCTAACTTTCTCCTTAGGTCGTTTGCGACCTAACAATCCTTCAGAACGCGAGTTAAGAAAGTCGAAGCACACAACCTATGGCTAAGTCATATACTTTGAGGAGCAAATGTTAACTCCCTTCTGCAAGAGACTTAAGGAAAATGTAACGACCTAACCAATTCGAGAACCTAGCGACCTAAAAGGCTGCGACTTAAAAATGGCTCGACCTAAAAAGGAGAACGACCTAAAAATGCTTCGCGACCTACAGGAGGCCGCGACCTATGAAGCTCCGCGACCTAACAAAGAGCTGCGACTTAAGGAAGGCTGCGACTCAGAAGATGTTTCGACCTATCAAGCTTCGTGACCTAATAGAGAGCTGCGACCTAAGAAGTAGGATGACCTAAGAGTGAATGCGACCTAAAAACGGTCTCGACCTATGGAACTCCGCGACCTAGGAATACTTCGCGACCTAAGGGAAGTCGCGACCTAAAGACTCTAGTTATAACTATAAGAAAAGTACTCACGACCTAGGATAGGTCGCTAACGACCTAAATGCCTGAGTAAAGAAGTTACCTATACTGTGCCGCAGGGGGATAGGTCGCTCGCGACCTAGGACTTGTACAAATCAGCATGTGTATTCTTGCAGAGGGAGGACAATGCACCTTAGGTCAGGGACAACCTGCAACCTAAGTTAGATCGGTCTCAACCTACGACCTAACTCCGAGCAAAGCCTATAAATACACCCCGAGTTCCAACTAGGAGGGTTTAGCTCGTTCATTTTCAACCGCCGTTACTCTGCTGCATTCTGAACTACTTCAACATCTTCAAGGAACTTCACGAAAAAATCAAACATGTCCAATATGAGTTCAAAGATTTGGATCGATATTGAAGTTTAGGCTACTTGTTATAAGCCACTTGTAACTCAAAGTGTGTTGTAATCAAATTGTAACTGCGTTGACTTGTAATCAAATCGTCAATAAAGATATTCAAAGTGGACGTAGGCTCTCTCTTAAGCCGAACCACTATAAAATTGCTGTTGTTTACTGTTTTTTCACTATTATCTGCTTATAATCTGTTCCCGAGCTATCGGGTGGTGCTTTCACAATCTCACTTCATACACCGGGGTGTTAGCGTTCAAATTTTAGAGTTAACAATTTACTCGTCAAAATTTTCGACAAAAATCAAGTTATCATAACAAATAGACAATAGTTTAATTTGTTGTTTTGGTTGATAACAAAGTGTAATTATAAAATGGATCCTTAGTTGATTATCAAAGTTTATCAAAGTGGTATTTTCATTTCTTTTTAATAACAAATCAAATCAAATAAGTAAAAATAGTGTTAGGATTTCAATTGCTTGCTCTTTCATTATTTGCAAGAAAAATTACACACCTAGCTCAGGTAAACTGAGGCCAGATATACCACCCATGCACTGCCTTTCGGGCTTATGTGAGGGAAGCACAGAGCATGGCGAGTGCACACACTTTCATGCATACATTATCGACCGTAGGTGGTTTTTATTAAGTCTTTTTTTTACATGTGTTCCATACATCATAACCGTGAGGACTTTTAAACGAGTATGAAAGAACATAATCAAAAATTCCAAGTAATTCACTCATGCATAGCCGTGAGGACTTTTAAATGAGAGTGAATACTTTGGATGTATTTTTTTTTATTTTTTTTATTTTTTTTAAGAGAGAGAGTTTTGCAAAATCATCTTAGCACCATTTAACTTAGAAGACAAAAAAATGTTATATCCTTTACTTTAAATTCACCACTTTTAAAATAAAGATTTTCAATTAGGATGTATTTCATAATTAACACGTATGAATCTTCCTATATACTAGTTAAACCATTGTTATTTATAATCAAACTTCATTTTTATTTTTGTTAAGACAAATAAATTTTCAATAATTTCAATTTAATAAACCAAAACCATATATTTATCTTATAGTTTTTCTTTTAAAAATAAATCAAAAGAAAATTTGTTTATGGGATTTTTTTTTTTGATTTTCAAGCAAAAATAAACCATGAAAAAAAAATGAAGATGAGTCTCCCCCCATACTTGATTTTGACTGTGTCCCCACGGTCAACCCAAATGGAAGGAGAAAAATAAAAATCCTATATTTACATGAAAGATTATTATTTACAAGAGATGAGAAAGTATATAGTCAAAAAGTAAATGAAACGGTCTTCCAAAGACCAATTCATTTGTCTCGTCAAATGTGTGAGACAAAGCTTAAGCACGAAAAACCAAACCGTAAAAGATTTCGAAGTTGAATGTTGATTTCGAAAAACGAATGTCGTTTTATTGAAAATTGAATAAGTTGTTTTGTTTTCGATGATTTTTAGGGTTGATAAAACAGTTGATTGAAATTCAAGTTTATTTTCACCAAACTGAAATTCAAGTTTGTCACTGAAAACTTCTTCCAAATTATCGATTTCAAAGTCAAAATGATGATCGAAATCTTCCCCATCAGAATTTATTGACTCATTTTCGAAAAGTCCATAAAACTCGTGTTTGTTAAATTCATCTTCCTTCATTGGATTACCAACAACTTCATCACATATATACATTTCAAAATCCAAAGTTGTTGTATTCAAATATTCAGAAAAAGGAAGATTGAAATTTAAATCGAGTTTCTCACCCTCAAAAGAATTGAAATCCAACACAATTACTGTCTTTTCAACAACTTCGTTAAGATCATCATTTTCAGTTTCAAAAGTTGTTGTTTGAAAATCATCGATTTGTGTAAAAGATGGATTATCACTTGACTCGTCACACGTTGAAATTTGATTTTGTTTTTCACGTTGTTTCATGTATGCTTCAAACAACAAATCCGTGTGATCATTGAAAACTTCATTCATTTTCTCAACAAAATCCAATTTATAGTTATTAACTTGAGAATTTTCAATTTGGATTTGTTGAGAACAAAAATTGTCAATTTCGATAAACGATAGATTATTATTTGATTCTTCGCAAGTTGAGATTTGATTATGATTTTCATGAAAAGTTTTGTATTTTTCAAGTAATAATCCCCGTTATCTTTTTCCATTTGGTCAACAAAATCAAATTCATTATTATTAATTTGAAAATTTTCATTTTGAATTTGTTGACAACCAAAGGTTTCAATTATATCGTTATTGAAACAGTTCCCATTGCCAAAATTATTTGAAAATTGGTTTATATTTTGGTCTTTATTTTAAAATTCATCTTGAAACTCGAAATTGAATTGGCATGGGTTACACTCGAAATCATTTGAATTTTGAAGTGAATTCAAATTTTGATTATTTTGAAAACCTTGATTCGAGTTATAGCACAAATATGAATTGCACCACTCATTTATCTCTTGATTTTGTTGTGTAGCGGTTTCAAGTAAAGATGAAATACTATTTTCAAGATATGAAGCTTGGTCATCGTTTTGAAATTTTTGTGGTCAAAATTCAAATCGTTTAAACAATAGTTGTCGCGAAAATATCCATAAGAATTTGAAGAGAAATTATATGGATTATATTGCTTTTCACAACTGTTGTAAAATTCATGTATGTGGGGAAACTCGGACATTTTCAAGAATGTTTTTGTGCTTTTTTTTGTAAAAGAAAAATATTTGCAAATGGAATTTATTTTTCGAAAGGGAAATTGATTTTTGTTTTGTTTTTTTTGGTTTTTCAAATCTTTTCTTTGTTTTTGAAAAGTTTTTTTTTGGATTTTTGAAATTTTAAGGATTTAAAAATTTCAAAGGAAAAGGAATATTTACAAATTTTTTTAATTTTGGATTTTGAATTTTTGTTTCTTTGTTTTTTTTAAAATATGCATGAACTAATGCAACTAAATGAATGCAAGGGTTAATTACAATGATTATTCTAAGTTAACCCAAAATTGTATAATTACAAATTGTCCTAAATCAACAAGATAGTTCTCAGCCAGGTAACAGACATGATTTATCGGTGCACCACGAATCACCGTAGCAATGCAGTCGAAGGTTTAAGTACCTTCAGAGGAACAACAACTATAATATTTACGAATCAGTGTAATATTTCTAAATGGTTATTACTCTGCCGTAGCCTAGACACCAAGAATTTAAATTGTTCAATGAAGACAACTTTCCAATGTACAATTAAGTTTTATCGATGTCTAACCGTTATTATTAATCAAATTCTAAGATGAAATGCAAAGCAAAAATTAAACGTGCATTAACAATGCAACTACGAATGGAATTTTTTTTTGGCTTTTTGAATTTTTTTATATAAAATGCAAATGCAAGTAACCAACAATGCAATTCAGATAAAACTAGAGATGAAAGCAGCAATTTTTTTTGAGCGAGCAAGCAAGCAGAGCGGTTTTATATCAGCAACTCCTTCCAATCTACTTTGGCAACCTGAAAATAAAAACAAGATATATGTACAAGTTTGTTTATATATATATATATGTATATATATATATATATATTTATCAAAGAAGAAAACAAAACAAGACAAAACGAACAAGTGAAAATAAAACAAACTGGAAATTAAAGAAATTGAAATTTGTTTTGTTTTTATTTTGTCTAAGGATAAAGCTAAACAAAACTAAAGAAAAACAAATCTAAACAAAACTTAATATTTCTCTCTTTTTTTCTTTTTTTTTCTGTTCTTTTTTTTTCAATCAACAAAAGGGAATCAAAAGAACAAATGTACACAGCCCAAACTAAATCTAACCGGTCCAAAATTGACTATAACTTGCAAACCCGAAACTTCTTTTCCCTCTTTTCAATTTTGTTCGTTTAACAAAGAATTATTCTAGGAAACAATTATCAAAAATTCCCAAAACTTCACAAAACTTTCAAAATCATCGAACAAAATATCATTAAACACAAAATTTGTTCGAAGTGATTATGAGGAGGCTGAAATAGTGGTTCGCACGGAGGACCGCTATGGGGAATGATTGATTGTGGTTCGTATTCAAGTCGCGTATGGTTCCGCGATGTTGCTCGATGTTGTTTAAGCAGATTTGGGAGTCGAAGCTTTGGCTATAGATGGTTGCGAGTTGGAAATGTGGAATTGTGGAAGCGATGTGGTTAATGGAAGTGACCGGTTGCTGGACTGGGTAGCTTGAAGTTTGGGGTTCGGTGCTTGTGATGGTTAAGGTTGGGGGTTTGAGATAGCGTTATGGTGATTGTGAAGGGGATGTCAGAGATGGGTAGAGGTGGTGATGGCCATCAGAGCAGAGGTTCGAGATGTTGTCGGGTAATTGTTCATAGCTGTTGTAATGAGATGAATGTTGGCTCTGGTATAGTGTTTTTTTGTTTTTTGTTTTTGAGAAGAACGTTGTTTGTGACTGAAAGTGTTGTAAGTGGGAGTTGCAGTTGTAAATGAAGTGGTGGTTCGTCTGAGAATGGAAGAAGCGGTGTGGCAGATGATTGCATTGTGAAGTGGATGGTGAATTGTGGTATGAGTGTTGCAGAAAAGGGGATGATGGTTTGTAGATGAGCACTGAGGTGTATGTTTGTGAGGAAGAGGAGAGGGCAAGTTGTTTTGTTGAGGCGATACTGTGATGGGGGAAGGACAGGTTGTCAGAAGGATGGTGAAGACAAGGGTGGTGATCAGTGAACAGTGAAGTTGATTTGGTGGTGGTCAGTTGCTTATATGTCTGTGAGGATGGATTTGTAGGTAATGATGTAGAAGCTTATTATGTAGAAGTGGAGATGGGTATGGTCAGGACTGGTGTGTTTGGCTATGGGTTATGGAATGACTAGAATGTTTGATGAAGTTGATTGAAATTGCAGTTGTTGGATAGCGGAAAGAAGTGGAGGTTGGATGATGGAGGGTGTGTGCAGTTTGAATGGAAGTTGTGTGGTTTGGTGTTGTGAATTAGTGTGGTAGTGTAGGCAGTTTGATTGGTTGCCGGAGTTTGTTGGTTTGGGGAGAGGAAGATAGTCAGTATGGCGCTAATGGTTGGACTGAAAAGTATGCAGTGGTATGAATTTCTGGCACAGTGATGATGGAAATGGGCTTTGGATGTTTTTGGTGGTGAGAAGTATTGAAGTATGTTGTATGATGTTGTATTGAGGAGAAGCCAGACAGTGGACAGTCCAAGGGGAGTCGGGGTTGTAAGAAGAGATGGTGGCAGGTTGTATGAAGAAGGATGGTAGTGATTGTAACAGAGACAGAGTGGGAGGGAAATGCACAGAACAGTGGGGAGTGCATAGTGAAGATTTTGTAAAATGTAATATAGTGAATGTAAAGTTGTAAAAAAATGCAAATGAAAATGTAATCAAAACAAAACTGTAAATGAAAATGATTTTTTTTTTCTATTTTAGTTGTGCAATTTTTTTATTTTATAAAACAGTGAAGCAATCTACAACAGTGGAGGAGAACTGAAAACAGAGAACAAATTGAAAACAATGAAGCACAGTTTTTTTCTTTCTTGAATTGAAATGCAAAGCAACTAGAAGAACAAAATCAAACACAAATGGAAACAAAAATCAAAAGACAATCACACAGTTCCTTTTTTTTTCTTTTTTTAGCAAAAACAAACACACAAAATAAAATACACACAAATTAAACGAAAATAATTCGAAAAATAGAAATTAAAATCAAAACAACTCCCCGGCAACGGCGCCAAAAACTTGTTCGTCGACGAAATTCTATCGGTTTAGAAAACCGTCGAACGAATTTAAATTTAAAAGTTACCGCAAGCGCATGGTGTACGAATGTAGCACGTGGCGAATACGGGTCGATCCGCAGGGAATTGATGATTTCAAAATTCTATCCAATCAAATTAAACCAAAGTTGAAGAGAATGTAAAGCTAGAAAATTAACTAACTAACAAAAAGAAAAGAAATGCAAATATGAGAGTTAAATGACAATTTAGAGAATAAATCAACTCTCTAGATCATGTAGTTCAACACATGAAATCATGATCTCTCTTTTATGGTCATTAGTGTTTTAATTGATGTGTTTATTATAAGTATGACATATTTGAGCTATTGATTAGCCAACATAAGCCATCAAACTATAACACACCCCTTAAAACACTTACTAACTTTCATGAAACTTGACAAAGAAAATGAGAATGAAATCTATTTTAAGTATGGCCTATTAACTATTGATTAGAAACATAGACCATCAAATTTTAATTTCAAATCACTTTCTTATGCCATAATCATATATTGATGAAGAGGCATTTGTGTTAGTGATTGTTTAAGCATAGCCTATTTGGTGTCAACAATATAGACTATCAAATTCAATGCAAAAACAACAAATAAAACCACTTCTATCATCATCATTAAGCACAAAAAGAGAGCATGAATTAACAAAATGTTGAAGCTACATTAATTAGAGTGCTTCATTACCCCTAAATTGAAGGGGTTTAGCTTCTCATATTTTTCATTTTATTAACAAATGTAGCAACAACATGAAAGAAAAAAAAGAAAGAAAAATGAAAGCAAATGAAAAGAAAACTATACTACTTTCATAAAAGTAAATCTACACTACTAGCATGAAAGGAAATGAACAGTAAGTAAGAGGAAATACTAATTAACATTGCATAAAAAGAAAAGAAAATTACATAAAATAAAAATGGCTAAGTAGCCATGAAAAGAGAAAGAGATCTTTCTTTTATTTGATCTAAACTAAACTAACTAACTAAGAGGAAGATGGCTACATGAAACATAAGGGTTATTTATACAAGTTAGAAACCCTAATGCATATTTTTGGGGAGTACTCAAAATGCCATTGGAGGAAGTGTGGTGGCCAAGTTATCATTAGCTTTGATAATCCCCCACTTAAATGTACATGAAGCTTTAAATGTCTTTTAGCATGTGCATTAGCCTTTAATTTGTACATTAGGTAGTGGGTAGGTGGGGTCCTCCATGTTCTTCACTTTGAATTATTTCCATCTTCATTCTTTTGTATCTTCTTTGTACGTGTATATTCCTTCATGAAACCACTTGTAATTGACTTTAAATTCCTACAAAATAATATAGAAACTTCCCATTAAATTCTCTCAATTTGATATATGCACAAAAATGACCATTTTGCCCTATATGTAGATGAATATGTGACAATTTGAAAACAATTTGAATTTGGTTTAAACAGGTTAAAATACCCGATATGATCACTTATTTAATTCAGATAGATTAAATATGGTGGTAAAAATATGCACATTTACGTGCACATCAGTTATAGTTTATTTATATCTAAGAGAAAGAACGTACTCCTAACTCACTTCTAAGTTTAATAAAAGATGTTTGAGTTAAGTTTCGTTAAAATAGCAACTACTTGATTTTCAGTATTTATAAATTCAAGTGAGATTACTTCTTTATTTAACTTTTCATTAGAAAATGATGTCTAATATCTATATATTTGGTTCCAGCATGATGTTTTAGATTTTTAGATAGATTTATTATACGAGTGCTATCACGGTATATTGATGATTTAAAAAAATTAAAATAAAATATTTTTGAGTTTGTTGCATATAAATAACTTGTGAATAGCCTAATGCAGTTGAAATATATTCTAATTCTATTACAGAAAGAGATGTTAGGAACTGAGATGTTAGTTTTGATGACAACAACATTTTTAACTTATCTTATTATAAAATATATACTAACACTGTTGTCTAGATAGATATGTATATGCAGGATATATATATATATATGAAGGATTGATTATTGAAGACTGATTTGTATAAAGACTCAAGACGCAAGATTGAAGACTCTAGAGTATCGAGATCAAGATTTCAAGATATGTGTCTAGTTTTTGTTAAAACATCATAACAGCATGGAAATCTTCATTCCGAATTTCATTTGAATGGAGCCCATTTCTTCCTTCTTAGTGGCTTATAAACCCATGACAAGTAGCTTACAAACCTATGATAAGTGGCTTACAAACCTACGACAAGTGGCTTACAAACCCATGGACATCTTGGTTTTGTACAGATTCTTGAGTCTTGATACGATGAGATATTCTACAAGAAGAAGCTTGCAAAACTACTTCAAAATGGTTTTTCAAAATGATTTTCAAAACTGTTTTTCAAAATATTTTAGCCTTAAAAATTATGTTTCAATTGATTTTCAAAAAGATGTTTTAGCATTAAAATATTCTTTGTTTTTGTTTTTAAATAAACTCTTGTTTTTACTCCAGAATCGTTTTATCTTGTTTTCCTTTCTATACCATTTACAAAAAAAATTTACATAGATTTTTAGATAGGATGTCGACAACATGGGATACCCCATGTCGACATGGTGGACGTTGAATTCAAAAGTTTCAATTTTCAAAAGAAGTTTCTATTCGTTTAAATCTTTTCACAAATGGTCATGATCATTGGTGCTTTATAAATAACCTTCACAAACGAATTTTTTAATCAACTAATTTCATATTTTCTTCACTTTTTCTTCTCCAAAATTCATATTCTAAAATTCTCATATTTTTAAGATCGTGCCAAAATTCCACCGAATTCTCAAGTGAATCAAATTAGAATCTCATTCTTGTTTGGTTCTATGCCCTCTCTCGAAGATCAAAGTGCTATTCTGAGTTGTAGGATCAATTTATAATCAAAAGTTTATTAAGTCTCTTTATAAGGTGTGGTTGTGCCTGGAAATCAATTGGGTAATCTTATGGCCCGTAAATCAAGAGAGTTTTCCCCAGACTCGTGAGACAGGAGGGTACCTCAATGCCTTTAGAAATTGAGGAATGTAATCTCGACATTGGTATAACAAAAATCTATATGAGGTGGTTTTCCTTGGTACAGGACTGGATGTAGGGTAACTCCGAACTAGTATAAAATCCAGTGTGTTCCTTCCCTTTACTGTTTTTATTTACTTTCTACATCTGTGTTTGATTCTGTAATTGTTCTGTGATTAAATTTTGCATTTGTTTGTGTCATAATTTTAAGTTAGTTCATACGTGTCTTAGAATCCATTAAACACTATTCACCCCCCCTCTAGTGTTAAATTAGCCTTAAGATTCTTAATCTGCCGTCCCTTTCAATTTGTATCAGAGCATTAGTTTTCATAGTTTTCATAATCTAAAATTTGAAAATTGTTTTAATGGCTACCAACATTGGTAATGTCAACTCTGGCACTAGTTCCGTTAGCATTAACACTAGTTAGTTTGTAGAAGGTCAGTCTACTGTCAGACACCATTTTTCAATGGCAGTAATTACGTAATTGGGATTGTAGAATGAAAATTTATTTACAATCTGTAGGATTAGACACCTGCAATATCACACAAACTGGGTATATTGAACCAACTACCAATTTTTCCCAGTGGACTGCTAAGCAAATGGGTGTTGCACAAAATAACTCAAAGGCCATGAATACATTATTTTGTTCACTAGATAAGTATGAGTTTAATAGAGTGTCCATTTGTAAGTCCGCATTTGAAATCTGGAAAACTTTGCAAGTTACTCATGAAGGGAAAAGCAAAGTTAAACAGACTAAAATTTCCATATTAACTAATCAGTTTCAATTTTATAAAATGCATTAAAATGAGTCCATTTTTGACATGTATTGTCGATTTCAAGATACTGTTCATTCACTAACTGCACTGGGAAAAATCTTTTCGGAGGAAGACCAAGTCAAGAAAATGCTAAATTCACTCACTCCAGAATGGGATCAAAAGACACTTACAATCGAAGAAGCAAATGATACCAGTCTCATAAAATAAAAGAATTAATTAGGAATCTGATGTCTTATGAAGTTCAACTACAAGGAAGAAGAGAAAACAAGGCTACAGAAAAGAAGTCATTAGCATTCAATGCAACAACTAAAGATTAAAACCAGATTGTGATGAGGAGATTGCCTTCATGACAATAGATTTTCGGAAATTCCTAAAATATAGAAAAATGAATAATTACAAAAGAAAGATCAAAGGAATTCTAGAAATAATACGGAGAACGTCAACAATGATAGATGCTATAATTGCAATAAGATCAGGCATTATAGAAAAGATTATCCGTATCCAGATGAACAGTTATTCCCTCCAAACAATGACTCGTCAAGGAAAAGAAAGAAAGCATTCACAGCAACTCTTGATGACTCAGACTCATCATCCGGTGACGATGAAAAGAAGACGGATAATTCAATTCTGTGTTTCACTGCTATTCATGAATCAGATGACGATAGGAGTATGGATCAAAAAATAGGCACACATTTACACTATTTTTGATTTTTCTTGTTTGAATGGATGCTCGTTTGTTTGCTTGGTTTTCTTAAAATTCCTTGAATTTTTAAATTCAAATTTATCCCTTGAGATTTGAATTTTAAATTCAAAAATAATATTATTTTAATAATATTTTAAATGTTAAATTATTAATATTTAAGTATTATTATATTTAATGTTATCATAGGAATTATATAATTAGAATATAGGATAAAATATACATATACATACATATACATATACATATATATACATACATATATATATATATATATATATTAGGAGTTATGAATAAAAACTTGTCCTTTGATTCAATAGGCACATGTCGACATACTCGGATACCCCATGCCGACATGCCCCTTAGAAATTGATTTCAAAATTTGAATTCAAATTTTTGAATTTCCCTCCATCTTTTCACTAACTTCAATGCTCTGGAAAGATGTCTCTTGACCAGAGAACATGTCTACAGAATCTATATTTATCTCACTCTCTTTGTCATCACTTTTCACTTTTATTTCAAATTTCAAACTTATCTTCATTATCATCAACTCCTCTCAAACTTCTTTAATGGCCTCTTCAAGCACTCCTTACACCATTAGGCTTCCAAATTCTGTCAATACTTTCATTTTTAATGACCCGGAAGCTATCAAGGCTTACCTCAACTTTGTGAACTATGTTAAAATTCAAACGGATTTTTTTTCTATTTTTGAAGATTTTCCTTTTTATGAAATTGAAAATCTTTTTCAACAATGTTCTATTCTTAGTTTAGTTGATAACAAACAAAATGATTTTGTATGTTATCCAAATCTTGTTAAGATGTTTTATGCAAATTTGAATCGTGCCTTTTATGATGGGGAAGAAGGACAAACTTGGAGTAGGGTTAAAGGAACATAAATTATTTTGGATTGTGAAATTTTGGGAAATATTTTGGGATGTAAGTATACCAAAATGAATCTCTCGAAATTTCAAATCAATGAAAATGATCAAGAGAAATTTCATCACATCTTTGAAGGGGATGACAATTTTGAATTCAAAAATTGTTATTTTCGTCAAAAAGCAAGCATTGTTAACCTTCTTATTCAACACACTCTTATACCTTGATCGAGAAACTACACCAACTCGACTTTAAAAGTTTGCAAAGCTCTTTTTGCAATTTTTTGAAATTATGATATTAATTTTGCTCAAGTTATTTTAGACGAGCTAAGGCCGAAGAATTTTATTATGGGTGAAAGCTCATTATATCATGGAATTTATCTCACCCGAATTTTTAATTACTCTGGAGTTGATTTCAAAAGGAAAGAACTTATAACTAGAAAAATGATCAACCATGGAAACATTTCCCTTATGCAAATTCCAATAGTGTTTCAACCATATGAAACACTTACGAAAAAAGAAGAAAGGCTTGCTCACAAAGAAATGGAAGAAATGGAGGAAGAAGAAGAGGAGGAGGAAGAGGAAGGAATGGAAATTGAAGAGGAGGAAGAGGAAGATCAACAAACCTCATTAGAAAGTATTGAATATCCTACTAATCCCGCTAATCCATCTAACAAAACCATTCTCAATAATCAAAGAATTATAGTGGAAAATCAAAAGACACTTAAAAGATCTATGAGTAAGAGAATGGATAAGATTTCCACTAAAATCGACAAGTTCTTCGGGAAAATTAGTTGAAAGCTTGGACTAACATCTTCTTCGTCTTCATATAACTAGTTTTAGTTAATGTTATCTTAAGTTCTATCTTTGTATTTCCTTTATTTTAGTTAATATTATATTATCTTATGTAATGTTGACTAGAATTATTAATGGAATCTTTCATTTCTAGTTATTCAACTTCACTTGTCTCCATATTTTCTTGTTTTTATATTATACAAATTTTAGTTTAATAGATTTGTTCATAATATTCAAAACAAAGGAAAATGTCATTTTAAGCAGAGGCATGTCGACATACGCCATCCCCTATGTCGACATCCAACGGGCAGAAAATAGTTACACTTTCAAATTTCATTTTCATATAACTAATTTGCATCTATTCATTTTAAACGACTTTATACCCCTATTTATATCTGCTTCTTCCAGAATAGATTGTAAAACTTCATCTCTAATCTCTGTCTTTCGTAGTTCTTCCTATTTCTTTCATTATGGCTTCTTCGATTAAGAATCTAAGTGATAATCCTGAAGAAACTCTCACTTCCTCCAAGAATATTCTTACATTCATACTTCGTAATTAGCATCACTTAAAATTGAGTCAAATACAGATGATCAAGAGCAAGAGAGACATTTCGACGCCCTTCTTTGGATGTCTCAGCCGTTAACAAGGATGATCTCGAAGGAAATCCACCAAACACTCTCGGCCAAGATAAAGAAGAACGGGATGCCATCAAAGCAGACCCTATCTTTGGAGAAGATGGATGGGTGGAAGTACTAAGGAATTTCTAGTCATTCTATATGTTATTTTTTGATTTGATTGGTTTGTTTAAAATTTGATTGACTTAACTTATTTGGTATGGTTTGTACATATGTTTGGATTGAATAATTACTGTAAATATGATTGGTTGATGATTGATTTACTCTTTGGATTACACTTATGATCACACTTAGCACTTATTATACTTATATATGGTTTACCCTATTTTATTATGGTTGATTATCTTATAACAAGTTCAGGGATTTTTAAGAAGTTTTTGTTGATGACAAAGAGGGAGAAGTTATAAAATAATAGTTGGCTTGGAGTAAGGGGGAGTTATGGAGTAAGAGGGAGTTATGATAGGAGTTATGGTATGATAAGTATAAATACATGTTGTCATCTTTCAAAAGGGAGAGATTGTTAGGAACTGAGATGTTGGTTTTGATGACAACAACCTTTTTAACTTATCTTATTATAAAATATATATTAACACGGTTGTCTAGATAGATATGTATATGCAGGATATATATATATATATATATATATATATATATATATATATATATATATATATGCAGGTATTGATCACTGAAGATTGATTAGTATAAAGACTCAAGACTTAAGATTGAAGACTCTAGAGTATCTAGATCAAGATTTCAAGATATGCGTCTAATTTTTGTTAAAACATCATAATAGCATGGAAATCTTCATTTCGAATTTCATTTGAGATGGAACTCATTTCTATATTCTTAGTGCCTTATAAACCCACGACAAGTAGCTTACAAACCTATGACAAATGGCTTACAAACCCATGAACATCCTGGTTTTGTACAAGTTCTTGAGTCCTGATGTGATGAGATATTCTGCAAGAAGAAGCTTGCAAAACTACTTCAAAATTGTTTTTCAAAATGATTTTTAAAACTATTTTTCAAAATGTTTTAGCCTTAAAAATTGTCTTTTCAAATGATTTTCAAAAAGATGTTTTAGCCATAAAATATTCTTTGTTTTTGTTTTTAAATAAACTCTCCATAATCATTTTATCTTGTTTTCCTTTCTATACCATTCACAAAACAAATTTTGCATAGTTTTTTACACAGGGATGTCGACATCATGGGATACCCCATGTTGACATGGTGGCCATTGAATTCAAAAGTTTTAATTTTCAAAAGAAGCATCTATTCGTTTAAATCTCTTCACGAATGGTTATGATCGTTGGTGCTTCATAAATAGCCTTCATAAACAAATTTTTAAACCAATTAATTTCATATTTTCTTCACTTCTTCTTCTCCATAAATCTATATTCTAAAATTTTCATATTTTTAAGATCTTGCCAAAATTCTATCGAATTGTCAAGTGAATCAAATTAGAATCTCATTCTTGTTTGATTCTCTACCCTCTCTCGAAGATCAAAGTGCTATTTAGAGTTATAGGATCAATTTGTAATCAAAAGTTTATCGAGTCTCTCTATAAGGTGTGGTTGTGCCTGGAAATCAATTGGGTAATCTTGTGGCCCATAAATCAAGAGAGTTTGCCTTGGACTCGTGAGACAGGAGGGTACCTCAAGGCCTTTAGAAATTGATGAACGTAATCTCGACATTGGTATAATAAAAATCAATATGAGGTGGTTTGCCTTAGTACAGGACTGGATCTAGGGTAACTCCGAACCAGTATAAAATCCAATGTGTTCTTTCCTTTTACTGTTTGTTATTTACTTTATGCATCTGTGTTTGATTCTATAATTTTTCTATGTTTAAATTTTGCATTTGTTTGTGTCATAATTTTAAGTTAGTTCATATAAGTCTTAGAATCCATTAAACACTATTCACCCCCTCTAGTGTTAAATCAGCCTTAAGACCCTTAGTCCGCTGTCCCTTTCAAGAGATACAAAATTTTACTTTTTGCTAAACCAAGAAACAAAAGAGTGTCCTAAAAAGTGACAAGTTCCATGTACATTTTCAGTTTGATTTACATCCAGCATAGACAGCATCACTATACGAAATTAATTCGAAAGAATCTTATTTTGGATAAAAAAGTCAATGATCTTAGGTATTGTTTACATATCTTAATGTTCTTTTTACTGACTTTAGATGAGTTTTTTTGGGTTGAGATTGATATCTTGCATATAGACAGACACTATGCATTATTTGTGTTCTGCTAGTTTTTATATAGAGTAATGATCCTATCATACCGTTATATAATTTTTTATTTACATTTTTTGAGTTCTCTTCTTTATTTAATTTCTCATTTATTGCCATAGGAGTTGTTTTCCACTATTTTTGACATACCACTTTTTTTTACTAAGTCTTTGGCATATTTTTCTTGACTTTTAGAAATTCCATTATTTAATTGTCTTATTTGTAGTCCTAAAAAGAATAGTTCTTCTATATGACCCATTACAAATTCCTCAGTTATTATATCTGAAAATTCTTTATTTAACTGTTCATTTGTTCATCTAAAAATAATATCGTCGACATGTATTTATATAAGTTTAATATCATTATTATTCCTTTTAATAAGTAGAGTACTATCTGTCTTTCCTATTTCAAAACTAGATTGTAATAAATAGGATTTTGTCTATCATACCATGCTCTAGGAGCTTGTTTTAGATTAGTTACAACTTTCATTAATTTATAAACGTGATTAGGTAGTTTTTCATCTTCAAAAGTGAGGGTTGTTCTACATAGACATCTACTTTAATAAATCCATCTAAAAAGGCACTTTTGACATCCATTTGAAATAAGTTAAATTTATTATGATTTGCAAAAGCAATTAAAATTCTAATATCCTCCAATCTGGCTATAGGAGCAAAAGTTTCATCGAAATTTATAGTTTCATCTACACTATAACCTTGAGCGACTAAACGTGCTTTATTTCTAATAACTTCTCCTTGTTTTTTTAGAAAAGCAAGAGTAAAACTCATTTTATTGACTTATATCGAATTACAAGATCAGTAATAGATCACAAAAATATCACTCCAATACAACCACTCAAGACAATAACCCTCTGAATGACAAAATCCTATAGTATACACATTACAGAGATAATAAAACAACCATATACAAGCAAAAATTACACAGAACCAACTAAATGATTTGAGAATCCTATTATGTATATCAATCTAGAAAATAGCCCACTGTCTCAAGTAGAAATGCCATGAACTTCAAATAAGATTAGCTTTCAAGTCTCTGAGAATTTTGCCATGAATCAGATAATACAGCTGTGCCACATTCTTACATCCCACACCAAAAACTCTATCATTCCTTTCAGACCATATTGCATGTATCAATTTCTTTAGCAGTTTAAGCAACAACCTTGTCTTATGAGTTTTCCACCTTGTAGCTTTGAATACATTGAACCATTCCACTGAGCTAACAGGTGATGGTTTATAAAATCCCCCATTAGAAAGTAACCTGTACCAAATCTGATACACAAAGGTACACTCAAAAAACAAGTGAGTATTATTTTCAGTTTCAAAATTGCATAGCACACATAAGTCATCTGAAATAATACCCATTTTACATAGTTTGTCCTTATTATTTAATGCATTGGCCATCACCTTCCATAACAGTAAATTCTCCTTTGCATTACCTCCAATATTCCAAATTCTTGAATGCCAAGGGAATTGATTACCATTTTGACAGAGAGCATTATACACAAGTTTAATGGATTGATGTTTACCCTTGTCAGTCCAAATTAAAACATTGTCATTATTGATAATGGGTTTGCCAGTGATAGCATTCCATAAGTTCCTAAGTTGGTATGAACTAGAATATGGTAGAACAATACCATCATCATGCATAAACTCCTCAACCTTTGCATGTTCAGGAATACCAGAGCTTCTTCTCAAGTCATAATTCACTACAGAACTTAAAATCATCCCTTGTTTAGCCCATGGCGAGTGCCAGAATGATAAATCCTTAATCAAAATATAGTTACACTGAATAAGAGGTATGAAAGTCTCTCTAAGCTTGAGAATACATCTCCAACTCCAACTGCAGCTTTGAGGAATGGGCATAATCCAAAATTTTTTTTACCAATAAGATTATTATTGACCCATTGAGACCATAAATTCCTTTCTGATTCAAAGATTTTATTGAAGTAAACTGATATAGCTGCCTTATTCCAAAGAAAAATATTAGTAATACCAAGACCACCTTTCTTTTTGGATTCAAATAGTTTATAAAAAGAAATAGGAATCATCTTTCTGGAAAAAGGGTCACCATGCCAAAGAAATTTATTATACGCACTAGAGATCATATTAATAAGCTTAACAGGAAGTATGTAATGTCTAGTCCAATATGTTGTGATGGCCACTGCTATTGATTGAATGATAGTTAATCTTCCTGCTTGTGACAGTTTATCCATTGGCCATAACCTAAGCCTTTCAATAATCCTCTCAAAAAGTGGTAAGCAATTTTGTTTAGTAACTCTAGAGAAAAAGATAGGCAAACCCAAGTAGAAAGAATTTTTGGATAACTCCTGAAGACCAGAGCACTTAATAATATCATTTTTCAGACCTGAATCTAAACCAGCAACTAATAAATTGGACAGATTAATCTGAAGGCCGGTAATAGAATAGAAAATTTTAAGAGATGACAATATACACTGAATATTGTGATAAGAAGGTTTAGAAAAAATGATAAGATCATCAGCAAAGAGAAGGTGGGTAATAACAGGTCTTTTACATTTAGGATGAAGCTGAAAATCAATCACCTTGCCTAACACCTTGTTTACTTTTAAAATAACCATATAGACCACCCTCTCTAGAAATTGAAAACATAGGTGATGATATACAAGTGTAAATCCATGCTAAGAAAGGCTTTGGAAAATTCATTCTGGACATGATTGCTAAAATTGAATTCCAAGCAATAGAATCAAATGCCTTTTTAATGTCAAGCTTTAACATGCACCTCGGAGAAATATTTTTCCTTTCATAACCATACAATAAATCTTGGGTTAAGAGAATGTTATCACTTATAGATCTACCCTTAATATATGCAGCCTGATTATTTGAGATGATGGATGGCAAGACTGATTGTAATCTATTAGCTAAAACCTTTGAAATTATTTTATAAATGATATTACAACATGAAATTGGTCTAAAATCACCAACAGATGATGGATTAACTATCTTAGGTATAAGTGCAATAGAAGTGGCAGCAAGTCTAACAGGTAATCTATTATTAAGAAAAAAATATTGAATAGCCATGATAATATCAGACCCAATTATCTTCCAACTTTGTTGAATAAAATGTGCATTATAACCATCTGGACCTCCACAACTATCACTGTCCAAACTAAAGACCGCAGCTTCAATTTCATTATTAGAAATAGCACTGATCAGAGAATAACTTCTCCTTGTTCATTCACTTTATTTGTATACAACCATTTTGTTCCTATTACAGACTTATCTTCAGGTCTTGGTACTAATTAACAAACATCATCTCTAGTAAACCGATTCAATACTTCTTGTATAGCAAGAATCCAAAATTCATTCCAAAAGTTGAGACAAAAGCCACATTACGCGTCTTATTTAATTGATTATTTGTTTTTATAACAAATTTTATATTTCCTAGAATATTTTTCTATAGGTTGGTCTTTCAAATATTTTGTCTGTTTATTTAGATGTAAATTTTCATAGTTATTATTATTTTCATCGTTAATGATTTCATTATTTGTAAATCATTAGTTTTATTAATATATTTTTTCTCCATCAAAACTGGAATTATTGAATTTAAAATTATCATCAAATGAACCATGTAATGTTTCTTCAATGGTGTAGTTTGGTGTTGAAAATTCTATAAGCTTTACTTCTATTAGAGTAGCCAATAGATATACCTTAATGCGATTTTGCATCAAATTTATCTAAATTATCTTTTATGTTTAATATAAAACATTTACTACCAGAAACTCTAAAACAAGATACTTTAGGCCTTTTATTATAAAATGACTGAAAAGGAGTTTTCTTAGTTAAAGGTTGTATTAAAATCCTATTTAAAATATAACATGCTGTAGAAACTGTTTCAGCCTAATTTTTTTTTAGATAATTCACCATTATTTAACATTATTCTAGCACGTTCTTGTATACTTTTATTCTTTCGTTCTACCACTCCATTTTTTAGTGGTGTTCTTGAAAATGAAAATTATGTGTAATTCCTTTCTTATTACAAATGATATAAAAATTATCATTTTCGAATTCTAATCTATGATCACTCCTAATTGTTTTAATTTTAGATTTGATTTTGAACTCTTTTAGTAAAAAAATTTAAACATTTAAGAAGTTTTACTTTAAAGTTTTAAGAAAATTGTTCGTGTAAACCTAGAGAAATCATCTACAATTACAAAGACAAATCTATTATGGTTTATTAATTGTATTTGCGTAGGTCCAAAACGATCTAGAGGAAGAAGTTCAAAAAGATGAGTAGTAGAAATCATATCTTTAGATTTAAAAGAACTTTACAAAATTTTCCTAATTGACTGACATCACATAAATTATTGACATTAAAACTCATTTTAAGGAGACCTCCAATAAGTTCTTATCTAGCAACTTAAGAAAGGTGTTTAGAATTGAAATGATCAAATCTTTTGTGTCAAATCTAAGGGTCGTTAGATTTAGCCTAAAGACATAAATTATCACTAGACACTTCTGTATTTAGAATATAGATGTTTCGTTTTCCAATACCTTCAAAGATAATGTTTGAGTCATTATCTTCGATATGACAATCATCCTTTTCATTCTTAATTTTAAAACCCTTATCATACAATTGACTAATACTAAGCAAGTTATGTTTTAGATTCCTAACTTGCAAAATATTAGAAATAGTAGGAGTTTTAGAGCGATCGACATTGCCTATGCCAATCATATATGGTTTTATATTATCTCAGAAGTTAACTGATCCATCATCTCTATAGATAATACCTTTCAAGATCTCCAAATTTCTAGTCACGTGTCTTGAGCATCCATTATTCCATATCCTTTTGCCCTTCTTGATTTGTGATGTATGATTTTCAAGTGCCTGTTCCCCGTTAGCCATCAAACAAACTTGTTTATCTTGTTTAAAACCATATCATTCTAGGAAATCAAGGGACTTCTCAAAATAACTAGTTTTTAATAACATATTGATTTCACAAAATAATTTTTCTACATAAGTATTAAAAATATTTCTAGCTATATAAACTTTTCAAAAACTAAATTACGAGCTTTTGAAATCCCATTTCTCTGATACCACGTGTAGGTTGCGAAATTATGGATGTCAAGGGATGAATAATGTTTTCTAACTTTTGTTAATCTTTTGAAATTTCTTTCAAGCTCAATGTTAAATTATAGATTTTGAACATAGAATTGTATCAACAATCAATCACAGATGCAAACATGGATAAAATAAACTCAGTAAAGTGAAGTAGAGAGTTAGAGGGATGACACTAGGGATTTCATGTTTGCTTTGGATTTCTCCTACATCCAGTCCCGTACAATTGCTTATACGGATTTATTTTAAAATGCTAATCGTTAAACAAGCCGAAGGCAAACCCAATTACAATCTTGATTCCAAGGCTATGAGACACACCCTCCTGATTTTCTACGCTCAGGGTATACCACTTGATTTGGATGGGCTACAAGCACACCCAATTGATATGAGCAGGCGATCACACCCAAGTAAATGCAAATAAATTTTAATGTTTTTCCAAAGACAATTTCTTGAAATTTGGATATAATGGATCCTCTAGCCTCTCAGTCAACACTTTGATCTTTTATTTGTGAGAGAAATGTTTCCAAAACAGTAAGAGGGTAATATTAAATCAATGCACAAAAGTACGAATTAATTATATATGATTTTGAATAGAAATTTGAATATTTTCAATGGGGATATTGAAAGAGTGAGAAGAGGTAAGAAAATATGATAATAACTATTAAAAATTTCATTTGAAACCTTCTATGTATAGTGTATGAACATACATGTCTGTTCATGAAGAGTTACGACGAATCGACACATCAATTCAAGATTTGAAAATCTAAATTGGGACACATACGTCAACATACCTAGCATATATATACATACATATATATATATATATATATATATGTTGATTTATGTATGTGATTTTTTCAAAATCTTTTTCTTTTTGAAACATTTAATAGCACCATTGTTTGTAAATGATTTGATAATTTCTAAACTGATTTAAACATAGTTTATAAAAATTTTAAACTTTGGAGAATTAACTTTATAAAATAATTTTAAATGTATCTAAAAATTTATTTTATTTAAAAAATATAAAAGATAGAAAAATGAGAGATAGAAATCAAAAATTGCTACCATAGACTTTAACAATATTCTGTACCTCTATACGTTATACTATAGTCTTTAGATCTTCATATCTTGGTTTTTATACTCATAAGCCTTCATGTCCATTTTTTGAGTCTTTATAATGTACAGTCTTCAATTCGATACCTGCATAATATCCTACACAATATACTATATAACTTGGCAAAATATTAGTATCCATAGTTAATATGAATGTACATTGTTATTTATTAAGGTTGTTTATCATCAAAATCGATAACCAAGGTATTAACATATTAGACCATTGTATTATAAATTGCAAATATAATGGTTAACATTATTTTTTATCCATAATGCACTTAGAAACTATAAATCTAAGGTGATATTTACTTTGTGAAATAACTCAAAGGATTTTGCAATGAAAAAACCTAGAAGAGAAATAGCTTTTGCAACTTCAAATTCAAATTCTAGCTAAACCATGTAGTTCTGTTGCTATTGACCATCAAGGGTCAACTCTACTCATTGAAATTTCTGATTTTCTTTGTTTATACCTTAAATTCACCATGTACTAACACGAGATTTGAGTCTCTTTACAGCTTGAGATGAAGACTGGTTTATTATAAACAAATATCCAAGAAATCTAAATTTTCTTTTAAAAGCATGGAGATAAATTATCGTTGATGGATGGATTTGTAGTTTTCTTATATCAAATAATATTCCAATCTCCACATATATCGGATGGAATTCTGGTTTTCTTATGAACTGCTAGCTTCCTGACTTGACGGATCTAGAATTATGAGTTTTGCCTTTGGATTTGAGTTTGAGTAAATTCTTTCTTTCATGGTCGAGTTCTTAATACCAAAATGAAATTCAAGTTTTCCTATATGTGATAATCGATTTTCTTTGGAGTTTTAGTATCAAAAGATTTGACTCCTGCAACCATGTTCATCACTCCCACTATAACAAGTTATTTGAGTTCTTCGATTGAAGGTGCCTCACACTCTTCCTTTCAGATCAATTAGCAGAAAGATTATTTTTATAGTCATCCAAAAATAACTTTTTAAAAGTTTTATGATATACTATCCAACCCATTTAGACGGGATAATATATGCCATCCCTTAATTTAAAAAAATAATTTTTCTTTTAAACTTTTTATCAAAAAGCCAGGTAACCCAAGAAAATTTGCATGCCAAAAGTAGCTTATCAAATGATATATAATTTTAATGCTGTAATTTCTATCCAAAGAATATTACTAATATTAAACGAAAAGGAAATGACTACTCAGAAAGATAACCTAACGGGGTGAAAGATCTGAATTTAAACTTTAAGAACTAGAATAGAATCTCTTATTCAGGCCATTAGAATACCCTAAGTAGCTTTCGAAAAGTTAATATATGGGAAAGCATTCATCAATAGTCATGATCATGAGTAGTCAAAAGGGAAAAGTCGGTCAAACCGATACTTATTTAGAAAGGAAAGATCCAAGAACATTAATGAATCACTTCATAATTTCAACATATGAATGTTTAGAGAGGCTACTCGTATTTCAAATGAGGAAAGATTTAATAAAGAATATGCGATCATTACCACTTGGGAAATAAAGCGGTAGTGGAAACCGAATGAATAACCACCGGCCTAAGATCACGAGACATTGGAAAAATAGGAATAATAAATATATATTCCCATATCGAAAAAAATTTGAACAAACAATATCAAAGCTAAAAGGAATAGGTGAAGCTGTGAAAAGAGTCTAGAAAGGATTTATATATGGATCATCTTAGTTATGTGGAGCACAGTAAAATATGAAGAGTCACTAGCAAAGTATCGGTTTGAACAAAAAGGAGAGGAAATTTAAACAAAGGAAATTTAAACAAAGAAAATATCAAAAGAGAACAACTATCCGACTAAAAAGAAGAGGAAATTTAAACAAACTAATAATTCAAGGGTCGAGTCATCGTTTAATATAGTAACTTTCAAGCTTTACACCAAATTAAAATGTTCAAACTAAATCTGCAAGGATCATCCAAGAATAGGATTATAAGAATTATGCCTTTTAAATCTCGAACAAAGACAAGGCATCCAAACCAACTATGGGATTTTCACAAGAATCAACACTTACCGTATATAAGTTCAAGAACATAAATTATCACAAGATGATCTTTGGATTATCAAATAAGGATTACAAATTGCATCTAAACATAATCTAAAAGTAGAATTACCCATGAAATTGCGAGTTTTTCAAAAGAGTCACATATATATATATCTAGGCTCTATATAAAAAAAGTGGTAAATGATAAAAACAAAAAAAAACCATTAAATCATTTCAAGTGAAGAATACTTGAAGAAAGACAAGCAAAGAACAAGAAAAGAGGCTAAAGAAGGATAAGAAAATAGGTTACAGCCCTTACTACATACCCTGTGAAAGAAAATATTAGGTAGAAGAGCTGCCGCTCGCTCTTTGGGCATATCAAACTACAAGAAACATTTCTTTCATTCAAAGCTAGGATGGAATCACATCATGGGATTAAGAGATATGAAAACCCTAGATTCGATCAAAGAACCAAGAAATAAAATGGCCAAACAAGAAGCTAATTATCAGCAAAGGATAACTAAGTACTATAAATCCAAAGTTATGGAAAGATCATTCCGAAAAGGAGATTTGATACTCTGATAAATAATGGAAAACACCAAAAATCCAACGAATGGACTAATTGGGCCAAATGAACTTGGAATTCCAAACATATAAAGCCTTACTTTCCCATGATGGATGAATAAAGGAATTAATAAAAGTATGTCTATGGAGTCGATAACTAAATGAAAGAAAGAAATTATGAGGAAAAGCATAAATCATTACCTATAAGGTAATAAGGGGTGAAAAAATCCTTGGATACCGCTACAAGGGCCTGGTCAAAGCACCTCCTAGAGAAAGGTCAGAGTAAGCCCCTGGTCCTGCCTATAAGGTCTGGCCAGAGTAGCGCAAGTCTTCGGTCCCACCTACGTGGCCTGGTTGGAGCGCTTTCTAGAGGGAGAGTGTAGTAAGCCATTAGTCCCGCCTAAGATGGCTTTGCCAGAGCACCGACTAGCCTTCAGTCTCACCTAGAAGGTATGTCTAGAGCATCTCCTAGAGGGAGGATGGAATAAACCTTTGGTCCTACCTAAGATAGCCTAGCTAGAGCACCAAATGAACCTTCAGTTCCTTCTATAAGGCCTGGCTGAAGTGCCTCCTAAAGAGATGTCACGTAACAATCTGCCTTTCTTACTCAGAAAGATGAGCCGTTAGGGTAAAATAAAAGGAAACACTAGAGGAAACTAGACAATACGTAATCTCACAATGCAACGGAGCAATATATAATAGTCAACATAAGATCATACATAATCACTACCATAGCAATACATCAGATTCATAACCATACAAATATCCGCCAAGAATAGTTATAACTGCTTGTCCCCACTTTACTGATAAAAAATACAGACTTACACAATGGAAAAAAACAAATAACAGAATATCGATGAAGTCACCTGCTCAAAGCTCCACCAAAATGCATCCATGAGAAACCTGGACCACTTGGCTACTCATACAAATTTGAGTATCTAAGAGTGTTAGGGAAAGAAAATAAATCTCTGGCTCAAATATGGGTCTGCTGTGAATAAACTCCAAACAACTGAATTATAAATTTAAAAACTCTTCAAAAATCAAACGTATCTCGTAATACTACGCCACGATAAACACGGACGGGTTTTTACCTTACGATAATCAAAAACATTCTATAGAAAATCTAGTGATATTGTGATTATGATAATATCTAGGTTTAAAGTAAATTATGAATACAACTGAAATGCTTGCATCTCATTTTCTAACATATTTGGCCATAACTAAGTCCGTAAGGCACTTATTGGAAGTTGGGATCCACCAATGACAAGGTTACTAGGATACCGCCTGCCATAGTGCACTTTAGATAAAATATACTGAGGGCCTCACATGGACCCCCAACAACACAGAACTAGCCTACCTATTACTGAATAGTACTTAATATATCACCACCTCGGTTGTAATCAACAACCATACCCGGGTTGAAAGCATGCATAATAATGAAATATCGATCTTGATGGGGTGGTGACTATATCCTAATGAAGCGACCCACTTAGCTCTGTCGCATATCCCATGTTTTAGTCATTCCTGGTTGTGAGACTTGAGGCCACGCTTTAAATTTCTTTAGCAATTCCCATTTGGAATACTAACACTGCCTTCTTGGCAACAATGCAATGTTAACATTCATCCATACAAGTCATTCAAGATATGAACGAACCAAAGGGACTACCTATACTACATCCAATTTGGAATCACCCCTAGGATGAGTAGCAAGTAGCCCTTGAACACCAAAGATCTTCATCTTCAATTCTAGTTATTTCCAATCCGAATGCTTAGTTCAATGTGATTTTTAGATAACGCGCGCAATCCAATCCTGGTCTCCTCGAATCAACATTTGATAATTTAAAAGTGCCAAGTTATCGATATTGGACAACTCCACTATTTGGGTGTAAAGAATTGGATATGGAAAAATCTTCCATATACTTAATTTTTCATTACTCATTCGTCAAAATTAACTCCCTTGTATTCATCACGTTTTGACATATTCGACGTTTGTGCTAAATATAAAACGACTTACTTTTAATGCAACTTATCAACGTTTTAGTCATAACTTAGTCATATTAATTTGGCTACTTAATGGCAGAGACAAAAGAATCCCTTGTATAGAACTTATTTACTTTTAAATGAAGCTTCTTTTAAAAAAACCAATCCTTGAAAATAAAGTAATTAAAAATAAAACCTTATTTAATTAACTAAAATAAGTTTTAAACCTCCATTTAAAAATAATTATCATAATTTAATTAAATCTTAATTAGACTTAATTAAATAATTAATAATTAAACCCGGCCTCATTATTAATTAATAAATAATTAAATCCTAATTAATGAATAATTAATTAAATAATTAAACTTAATTAAATAAAAATTAATAATTAATTAAACCTTTACTTAGTTAATAATTAATTTAAAACTCTCTTAATTACCAGATTATTATTGACTTACTTAATTAATACTTAAATATTAATTACATTTACTTAATTAACATTAAGACTAATTATCTTTAATTAATTAATTAATTATTCAAATCATACTTAAATAAGTAAATAATAATTACCTTTTATACTTAAATTAATCATTGAAAAATACTTTCCAAAAATATTTAATATAAAAAATTTTTAGTTTAGAAACAGAGTTTAATTTCTCGAACTGCATCAATAGGGACTATCTCTATGGATAACATAACTTTTCAAACTAATTTACTTGTCTAATACCCTTCAATTTTTTTACCTTTGACTTACTTTTCAAAACATGGTAGGAAGTTTGAAAATAAAATAAAATTTTGAAACTTTTCTAGTAAATTAGAATAGAAAACATAGCTTTAGTTTTCAATGGATCTCAAGTCACTTTAACAAGTCAAAATGCTAACTTTTCTTAGCATTTACCACACAACCATGATTAAAACATCTATTCACATGCCACAATAATAAACCATAAACAAGATTAAATTTTTCAACCATTCACAAGATTTAGACTTCAATTTCACGTCTGATCCAATATTACCTACAAGCATCCATATGTGTATTCCAAACAACACAAGTAATCCATCAATCAACCAATTATTTATAACAACAATGGACAACATAATAAAGGTCAAGTCTTTCCCAAAATACTAAATTTGATTCACCAGAAGCTATGAAAGCAAATCAAACTATCATTAGAACTTGAAATGGCTTAGATCTTAGACATTTCTTAGTAAATTCTTAATTTTTGGCTATGGATATTGAAAATTGAGCTCGGCTTAGGATTAATGGGCTTGACCAAGGTTGAACAATGGGTGTAAGGACTTGATTTTGAAAGAAGAAGAGATATAGAAGGAAGAATATGGGTTTAAATATTTTTTAAAGGATTAAAAAGGAAAAGTTTTGATTTTTGAACTTTGGAAAAATTTATGGAAACCATTAAAATGGTTTGAAAAACTTTAAGGAAGAAGATGTAATATTTTTGAAAAAGCAGGAAATGAAATGAGAATGGAGAGAGAATTTTGATTTTTTTTATATGAAAAATGAATTGATAAAATTACCTAAATGCCTCTAAGTACCATTCCCTCCACTTGTCTTGAGCCACATCATCACACCCTACCCTTTCCATGCTCCACACGTAAGGTATCATAGAGCACCCCTTTATCTCTTAAGTGTACCATGATGTTGCACTTTAATGTGACATTTCATAATTTAATTTTTTTTAAAACTTAGTTCTTTTGTAAGTGGTCACATCACTTAGTTTACTTTAATACGCTTAACATCTTATTTCTAACCTAACCATGCCCACGTAATTTATATATGTATGTGCTTATATGCACTAAGTTGTTTACATTATTTTAAAAAACTTTTTGATGGTGAAGATTTTAATTTTTGAGAAAAGCTTTTCGATCACATTTTCTATTTCCCTTTGAACTAATTATTTTTTAGACATGACATGAAAATCATTTCACCATCTCTAGTTATTATTATATTTATAATGGTTATTTTTATAGAATAAAAACTCATTTATTAATTATCTAAAATATATTAATTACCCATATTAAAAGTGAATAAATTTCGGATCGTTGCATTCTTCCCCATTAAAAGAATCTCGTCCCAAAATTAGCATATAAGAAGATAAATCAAACTAATATAAATTGGCATAATATATATAAGTCATGAACCCATACAAAAGATACGCTAAACAACCGCAACACAAATAGTGCACACATAAGTCATACAACCAAGGAACAACCATCCTTGCAACAACTCAGGATAAGCTTCCCTCATACGATCCTCTATCTCCAACTTATGGATCTTAACCAACCTTAATGCCTTATTATATAGTCTCTTCTAAACCCGATCCACAATACGGATTGGATGCCAAATCATATCCAAATTCGGTTCTACCTCCAAATCCTTTTGCACAGATGGCTCCATAATCAACGATAGGTTGTGCACATACTTCTTCAGATGGGGTACATGGAAAACATGATGGACCCCCGACAACCTCTCCATCAACTCAACTCTATATGCAAACAGCCTAATCCTTTCAAGAATACTAAAAGGTCTAATACACCATGGTGCTAACTTTCCTGCTCTACCAAATCCATTAGATCCTTTGATCGAAGAAATCTTTACAAGTACAGTTTCCAATAGCAAATTTCAAATCCCTTTCATAACTCTTCTATTGATCTTGGGCTTCCTTCATCCTCTTCTTATTCACTTCAACCTTTTCCATAGCCTCCTGAATCATATCTGGTCCAAGCACTAGACGACCCCCAGTCTCTACCCAACATGCTGATTAGTTGCACGGCTATCCATAAAGAGCTTCACAAGGCGCCATGCCAATGCTAGCTTGATAACTATGGTTGTAGGAGAATTCCACTAAGTGCAGATGATCTTCCCAAGATTATCAAAAGTCCAAGGTGCCGCATCTCAACAGATCCTCTTAGATTCAGTTACCCTCTTAGCTTGACCATCAATTTGAGGTGGTAGGCATGCTCAGACATAGATTTGTTCCAAAAGCTACTTGTAATGCTTCCCTAAACTGGCTGGTAATGATAGGATCCTGCTCACTTACTACGCTCACTAGAACTCCATGTAATCGAATGATCTCCTGCATGAAAATCTCAGCCAATGATGCAATAGTCCTTGCCGTCTTGACTGGAATAAAATGAGCACTCTTAGTTAGTTGATCCACAATGATCCACACTCCTTCATTCCCTTTCCTAGATCGAGGTAATCCATTAATAAAATCCATGGATATCTGCTCCCATTTCCAATTTAGGATCTCCAGAGGCTAAAATAGCCTAGTAATTCTTTGGTGGCCGCCTTAACCTTCTATAGATTGCACACCTACTTATAAAGATAGAGATATCTCTTTTCATTCTGGGCCACCAAAATACTCTCTTCATATTCTTGTACATCTTATTGACTCAAGGGTGGATACTCAACTTAGATTTATGGCATTCCGTCAAAACTACCTGCCTCAACCTATCAATATATGAATGCACAATCTTCCATTCATTCTCAGAATACCGCTGCTATCCATCTCAAAACCCAAACATTGACACTTTTCAACTCCTTGCATTAATTTTTCTAGATTACCATCTTCCCTTTGATTCATCGAAATCCTTTCCTAAAGAGTCAGAGTAACCTCCTAGGGAGCTAAGACTGCATCCCGACTCAAAGCGTTCACCACCACATTAGCCTTCCCTGGCATATAAAGAATATCAAAATCATAATCTGTTAGAAATTCTAACCACCTATGTTACCTCAAGTTCCAATCCTTTTGAGTGAAAAGATTATTCAGGGACTTATGATCTATGAAGAGCTTAAATTCTCAACCAGCAAGTAATATCTCCATATCTTCAGAGCAAACATGACCGCTAACAATTCTTGATCATGCGTAGCATAATTGTTCTCATAGGGCTTCAGCTAAATGCTAGCATATGCAATAACCTTCCCATGCTGCATCAGAACTGCACCCAACCCTACTCTATAAGCATCAGTGTGAATAGTCCATCCGCTACTACTATCAGGAATAGCTAAAACGGGCACATTAGTCAATCTTTTCTTAAATTCCATGAACACTTCCTCACACTTTGGAGTCCAAACAAACATCTCATCCTTCTTTATCATCTTAATTATGTATAAGGAAATCTAAGAATAATCTTGAATGAATCTCCTATAGAATCTGGCCAGGCCTAAAAAAATTCAAACTTCCGTAGGAATCCACAGTTGCTTCCACTCTTGAACAACCGCCACCTTCACTGGATCCACCGAAATGTCATCTCCCTACACAATATGTCCTAGATATCTCACTTCTGATTTCCAAAAATGGCACTTAGAATTTTGCCTTTATAACATGCTTTCATAATGTCTCTAACACCACTTCCAAAGGCTGCTGGTTCTCTTCCTCAGATTTGGAATATATATAAGGTATCATCGATAAGACTAACATGAACTTATTGAGAACATCGTTGAAAATGTGATTCATAAGATCTACTAAATATGTGGGTACATTGGTTAGACCAAAAGGCATAACAAACCACTCAAAGAAGAAGTTTGGGCCTCTAAACGTAATTAGGGGTATCTATCTTTGGCTACCCTTAATCAGGGAAATCCAGTAGCCAGGTCCATCTGGAAGAATATCTTAGCTCCCTGAAGTTGGTCAGAAAGGTCGTCAATGCAGAGTAAAGGGAAATTATTCCGAGTGGTCAGCTTATTCATCTCTCGATAATCCATACACAACCTTAAAGAACCATTAGACTTAGCTTGAAAAACCAGAGCCAATCACCAACTTGAATGACCCGAACTAAACAAACCTCTCCTAAATAAGTCATTGTTTTGAATAACTAGCTCCTCTCTCTCCTTTGGTTCCATTCTTCACTTAAATTGAATCACATGCCTCGCACGGGGAATTAAATCAATATGTAACTCTATTTATCGATGTGGAGGAAGACAATTAACCTCTTCAATACATCAGGAAAATTCTTAACAACTTTAATCGAACATATCTCTTCTTGGGATGATTCAAGGGTATGCAAGAAACTACACATATGCTTATCTGGATCCTCACATGCCACTATAATCAATTTTCCAAGTTTGGCCTTCAAAGACACTATTCTTCCCACGCAATCGAAAACAAGTTCATGCTCCGACAACCAATCCATACCAAGTATAACGCTGAACTTGTTAAAATCCAAAATAAACAGATCACAAGGAAAACAGTGGTAAGAAATTAAAGTATTTTCGCAAGCCAGGCACAAATTTATGGTACCACTTTTGGGGTTCGACATATGAATAGGGTTTTCTACAAAATTTGGGGAAAGTGATAATCTATCTACCAATTCTTTAGAAATGAAACTGTGGGGAGGCCCCGTATCAATCAATAATCTAATATAAATTTCCATTAATCATTAAGTACCTTCAAGGATATCCTTCCCTTTCACATCTGAAGAAGACAGTGGCTCATCCTTGATTGCATATACCTTGACCTGATGGCCTTCTTCATAAGTAGGTAGTCCTTTACCATATGCCCTAACTACTAGCAGTTGTACAAAACCTTTTTAAACCATATGGGAGATGGGACCTCCTTGCTACTTGGAAGCCCTAGAATTCTTATAGTACCTAGCCAGATGTCCCATCTGCAATTCATGACGCTTTTGTAGTTCGAAACAGAATTCTTAAATTCCTCGATAGCGGAATCATATACCTTATCTCTGATAGTTCGTGGGTTAGCCTAATTCTTGTCATGCATAAAAAGTCTGGGCTTACTGTTATTAAGAGTGACTCTAACAAACTCATTCCAGCTCGTACACAAAACGGTTGGCATCTTTGCATCGACTAAATGCTGCAACACATAAAGATCACTTCCCTCTTCCATTCATTGACCAAATGCTTGAACGATTAGCCGTCACAAATTCTATTGCTATCTTGATGTTATTCCTGCTATAACCAAATTCCAATCGCTCCCAAAGATCAAGAGAAAACGACTTTCACATGTCCCTTTAGAACTTTTGCGTATCGACTTATGCCTTATGGCCTTTGCGACGCTCCTGCTACTTTTCAAAAATACATGGTTAGCATTTTTTCTGATATGATCGAACATTTTCTTGAAGTGTTTATGGATGATTTTTCCATCTTTGAAAACTCTTTTTTCTAGTGCTTATATCATTTGGAGTTGGTCCTAAATCGATGCATGGACAAACACTTAACGTTAAATTGGGAAAACTGCCATTTTATGGTCAAACACGGCATTGTCCTTAGATATATCATTTCAAACAAAGGCATTGAGGTAGATAAATAGAAAGGTGATGTAATTGCAAATCTACCCATTACCAAATTTGTCAAGGACATTTGTTTATTTCTTGGACACGTTGGTTTTTATCTATGCTTGAAGGACTTCAGTAAAATTGCTCGTCCACTTAGGACTCTTCTTGGAAAAGATGTTCCATTCGACTTTGAGTATGAATGCATTTCTGCTTTCAAACGTCTCAAAAAATGAACTCATTTACACTCCCATCATTTTCTCACCTAATTGAGATCCTCCTTTCGAAATAATGTATGACGCTTCTAACTTTGCAGTTGGTGCTGTCTTAGGACAACGCATCAACAAAATTCTTCACCATCTACTACGCTAGATGACTATAAACGATGCTCAACTCAATTACACAACCATCGAAAAAGAGCTACTAGCGATACTCTTTGCGCTCAAAAAATTCCGACCTTATTTGATTGCTCACGCATTACTGTTTACACTGTGTGATGAACTGGAATTTTGGGCAATATCAATTTAATAATCTGCATTAAAAATTAAATTGATTTGATAATCTTTGTTAATGAATTTGAATTGATTTAATAATCTTCTTTTAAATAAATATTTAATTGGTGAATTTTATCTTTAAGAGCTAATAAAATATTTTCTATTTATAATGTATATATAATTATATATATTGTAAGTAGAAAAGCTTTGGTTTGAAATTTAATAAACAAATAAAGTCTTGTTTTCAAATTCTAAAACATAACTGGCAATTTGGAAATTATGATTTAATTTAATATTAAGTCTTTAAAGATTTTTTTAAATAAATAACTATATTGTTTTAAAATACATAAGATAAAAGATTAATTGTTTAAATTAGATCTTAGCTTAAGCTTAAATTTAAATAAAAGGTTTATTTTCTTTTCTTTTTAAATATTGCTCAATAAATATGATTTGAAATTATATATAGAAGTTTAAAATAGAATGAACATATGATACATTAATTCATTTAATAATGTAAGTAATTTATAAACAATGAGATAATCTATTTTATAAATTAGTTAAAATTGATAAATGTGTTATTTTTAAATAATAATTATCATATATCATATTTATAGAGATATAAATAGACTTTATAGAAATAAAATGGTTATTTTTCAAATTGAATTTGTGTGGTTATATATGTATATATATAAGTGATTTTAAATTGAATTTTTAAAATTTAAACTGAATTTGAATTAATTTTGAAAGCCCAAAAGATACATATAATTGGTTTTATTTTCTTTAAAGTAATGCATATATATATATACACATTTACATAAGAAATCATAATTTAGGTTTAAAGCTTTTTGTTAACATTTAAATTTAATAAAATCTCTTAAATAACAAATGCTAATATATTAGGAAACATTGGTGACATGTGTTAAGTAAGAAATAAAGCAATATGACAAGTGTTGAATTTTAAAACAAGTGTCATTTTAAAAACTTTACATTTCTTTATTTTTAATAAACCACATCTTTCATTTATATAAACCTATTGTTTTCTTAACTACATTTCCTTTCTATTTTCTTACT
Organism: Allium cepa; assembly: GCA_030765085.1. Taxonomy (NCBI): domain Eukaryota; kingdom Viridiplantae; phylum Streptophyta; class Magnoliopsida; order Asparagales; family Amaryllidaceae; genus Allium; species Allium cepa. Next base: position 9,229,397 of record CM060930.1, on the reverse strand, counting down.
CAAAGCCAAGAAGAAATTAAAATCAATTCCCCTCAAAAACAAATCTGTAATCTCTAACCAGATCAAAATTCAAAATCTGAAATCATCTTCAAACCAAAAATCAAATTGCAAACCATTTTCTAAAATCAAAACCCTGTACGAATTTCTCAAACAAAATCAGTAATACCCTCCTCAAACAAGAAACAAGATATCTAATTCATTTTCAGAGATCAAAATCAATATGTAATCATCTTCCCCAAACCTGAATTTCAAACCAAAGCTTGTTTCTGCTTCAAACCTATAAACTCATTTTCAAAGGCAAGAACAAAGGCCTCCGTTTCTTAAAACCAGGGATGAATCAAAAAGCAAGCATGCCAGTTTCAAATAAAAGGAGCACTCTGCAGCAATTCAAGTTTATAAATTAAAGCATTTTATTCCAACAACTCAAAGTTTTAAAGTTCAAAAGCTTTTTAAAAATATTGTTTCAGATGCTCTTCGCTTCATTTCCAAAACAGTGAGTAACATTTAAAAAAAAATCTTAAGTATGAATTTGTTTGCCTGATTATCTCTGGAAATATGTATGTTTGTGTGTATATTTATAAGTGCATTTCTGTGTACATAGATGAATATGTGGATATGTATATGGCTATGGTAACTGGTCTTGACTGTGCTCAGATTCAAGGCTAAGAATTCAAACAAAATTCATTTGCTATTGATCTAGTTTCAGTTAGTATTTAGAATATAAACTAAATTTGTTTGTTTGATCAAGATTGAAAGTTTAAAATTTGATTTAAATAAATTAAAATTGAAATTGCTCTGGAAGCTTTGTAGAGCAGGGTAAGCTTGATTTGTGTTAAATTTCAAACATATTAATTCACTGATCTAAGTACATAATCTAAAAGCTTAGTTAAAATCATGATTTTTAAAATTAAAATCATAATTTGAGTTTGAGTTTGAATGAGTATCGTGGGGTTGATCAGAATTTGAATTTTGGGTGATTTCTGATGATCTCGTAGGCCTGGGAGCTCGGGGTTCTCTCTGGTCGTGGCAAAGTAATTAGAGATGATGGGAAAAATGCCTGTATGGTGATCAAGTTATTATGGCGATGACGGTGATCAATATAAGTTTATAACCCTTGTTTGGTTAGGTTGGATATTTTCTGATCGTCACGGCATCTCTGGTGGACCAAGCTCCACTAGATTGTGGGAAATGAAAGCTTAGACGTCGGCGAAGCGGTGACTGGAGTGTCTAACATTCCAATGGCCAGAGAAACGAACACGAGATGATTCCAGGTTTATCTTTCGTTTCGGTTTTGGGTTAGTAAGCTCGAATTTGATTTTGAGTTTGTAGTGACGATTTGATGGTCGGAATCGAGTTCGAGGGTGTTCGCCGACATGCGTAAGCCATCGCGAGTGGTCGAAAAGGGTGGCAGTGCTGGTGCATGTGCAGGAGGTGATGGTGTATCTGCAGTTGATTTAGGAAGAAGGGTACTCGAGTTTGCTCAAGTCTTTCGCGTGAGATGCTCGAAGTTTGGTTAGGCTTGACTCGAAGCTGTTGAAGGATTGGCTCGGGTCATGTTTTGGTTACGGGATTCTTTTAAAACCTGTTTGGTTTAAATTTTTTAAATGGATTTTAAATGTGAAAGCAAGATTTAAACAAAGTTTTAAATCAGTTTTAATTATGGATTCAAGTCTAAATTTGTATCCTAGTTTGAAATAAAATAAAGTTTTATAAAATTTAAATGTTTTAACAACTTTAAAATGTTTAAAGTATATTTTAAAATGATTTGAATTTAAAAGGAATTTTGTTTAAACTCTTTTAAATTTCTTTTATAAGATATGTATTTCTTTAACATGTGATTTAAAAGGTTTTTAAATTGTTTTAAATTTTGTTAAAGATTAAAGTTATATTTATTTTGAATCTAAATTTTGAAATGGAATTTAAAAGTAAATTCAAAAATAAAATGTTTTCAAATGTATTTGTAAATGATATTTAAGTCATTAATAAGAAAAATGTTTTTATCTTAAAGAAAATTAAAATTTAATGATTTATGATTCATTAAATTATCGAGTTAATTAATTTATAATTAATTAATTTAATTAATTAATAATATGGATTAATTAATTTAGTAATTAAGAGCTTAAATTAATTAATTAAAGTTTAAGTTAATTAATTAAGGAATAATTAATTTGTAATTAAGGATCATTAATTAGATAATTATAGATTATTAATTAATGATAAGAATTTAATTAATCAAGTAATTAAGGATTAATCCAGTTATACTTAAGCACTTAATTAATTAAATAATTATAGATTAACTGATTGGTTACTGAAAAATTAATTAAATTGTAATTAATAATGATTAATTTAAGTTTAATTACATTAGAAAAGTAATTAAAGAATTGCTAATCGTTAATGAGGAGCATTAACTAGGGATTATTAGATAATTAATTAATGCGATTAATTTAAATAATTAACTATATTAATTAATTAAAGATAATCATTTATAGAATTGTTTAAGTATAATTACTTAATAAAAGTAATTAGAGGAATTAAGTAATCAGTGTAATTAATTATATTAATGTGATTAGCTTAAGTTAATTAATTAAGTTCAATTAATTTAAGATAATCACTGATGATTGATTAAGCATAATTACTTAATGTAACTAATGAAGTATAATTACTTAGTGAAGCAATTAAGATGATTAATTACTAGATGTAATTAATTGAAGTATGGAAGTAATTTGGGTTAATTACTTTGTGTAACTAATTGAAGGATAATTAATTAATGGAAGAGATTTGGAATTAATTACCTTGAAGGATAGTTACTTAGTGAAAGTAATTAATAATTGATTACTTAATGTAATTAATCTAAGGATTGATTAATAAAGTTATTTGAAGATAGTTAACTGATGTAATTAATTAAGGGTAATTAATCGCTGGATGAGATTAATCAAGGGTGATTAATAAATATAATTAATTAAAGATTAATTGTTAAATGTAATTAATTAAGGAGCAATTAATTTATTTAATGAGGTAATAAAGGATAATTAATTGTTGATTATGATTAATCAAGGCTGATTAATGAATAAAGATTAATTAAAGATTAATTATTAAATATGATTAATAATTAATTAGGGAAGTAATTAAGGGATCATTAATTAAAGTAATTAATGATGTAATTAAAGGTTGATTAATTAAATTAATTAATTAATAATAAGTGATTATAGAGTAATTAATTAATGTAATTAATTAAGGATTAATGTAGTTAATTATAATTAATTAATTAATAAAGTAATTAAAGGTTAATTACCGTAAGTGGTTAAGGATAATTAATTTGTGAAATTAATTAAAGGCTAATTACTTGAATGTAATTAAAAGATAATTAATCAAGGATGATTAATTAAGATGGATAATTAGAAGATGATTAATCTATTGGTGTATGATTAACAAATGGTTAAGTAAGCAAGATTCATGTGATGAAAGTAATTAATTTAATTTATATTAAATTAATTAGAGATGAATTAATTAATTTAATTCATTTTAAATTAATTATAGATGGTGATTAATAAATCATTGCTTATGGATGTTGAATGATATTGTTTGCCTTGAATGGTTTGAGATCTCAGATATGAGATAAGTGATGTTGTGTAATATGGATGTTTTGGTTGAAGTGTGATGATAATGTGAATTATCTATTTGGGATGATAATGTGAATTATCTATTTGTGATAGTAATGTGAAATATCTAATGGTGAGATTGAATTATCTATCTATGTGTAAATAGATAATAGAATTGAATTGTTTTAACTTTAAAACAACTTGGACCTAAAAGATGGCGTTGTGGATTTCGATGAGACCGGGGTTGGGTTTCCAGATTTGGATATCCGAAAACCGCTTCGATCCAAATTAACGATAGGTCGTGAATCTCAAGTGAAGATGAAGATTCAGAGTGCAAGGGTTATCGTCGTTAACTCCGAGGGTGATTCCAAAATGAATGTAACGAGATAATGCCTTCGGTTTCGTTCTAACCCGGGACGAACTTGTGTGGATTGAATGCTTTCAGAACGTCGTCAGGTGGACGATGAGCATTCTAAGATAGATGTGTTCCATAAAGGTAATCATAGCCTCAAGCCTCATCAACGGGGAATTGGTAAAACAGGGAAGTTGAAGCAAGGCTAAGTTGGTAGCACCCAAGTAGGACGAGATTTACCCTTGTCTAGAGGTCCCTTATTTTTCGGCTGTATGGGCAGTTGGTTGCAAACAAGTGCAGGATATTCTTGTTTGGGACTGTCCAGTAAGGGATGGTTCCGGCTTTGTGTTGCAGGGGATTGGGAGTAATCCTCGGTACGGTGATCTAGGCCACGCACTGTGATGGGTGGCACCCCAGTAGCCCTGCCATTGTATGGAAACCCAAACTTCAGTAAGTGCCCTCGGATTTGATTGTAAACTTATGTATGCTGGAATTTCATAAATGTAACAATTTCGACTATTTCTCATTTACTTGAAAACCCTAGACCCTATTATAATATCACTGGATTTCCTATCAAATGTTTAGGTTAGCGTAAGGTAAAAACTTACCCATGTTTATGTGTGGAGAGTCTTACGTGATACCTTTTCTTTTCAAAGGATTTTCAAAGTTAAGAAACTTTAACCTGTTATTCACACCAGACCCATGTATGACCTGGAGTTTATCTATAGTTTTCTTAAACTCTTGGGTACTTAAATGTTTACGAGTAGCCAAGGGATTTAGATTAGCTTTGACGAATTCTGAAGGAGCAATGGAGCAGGTGGCTTCATTGTTTCCAGATATTTATAGTGTTCCGCTATGTGATCTCTGAGTCAATGTTAGTGTTGTATTGAGTTGTAATAACTAGATAAGTGTTTATAACTGTCTTGTATGTGTTGAATAATCTGTGTAACTCTGATAGATGTTGTGTACTATGTAATATTTTATGTGATTAATATATTTTATTCGTTCCGCTGTTGAGATTCTAATGTTGTTTCTTTCTTTCTTCTCTATCATTCTCTTTTATATCCCTTTCTTTCTTAAAGATGACGCGTCTTTCTGAGGAGAGAAAGGCAGGTTGTCTCATTTGGTATCGGAGCAGTAGGTTGAGTGAATACCTAGGCTTTGGAGTGATTTCTTTCTTGAGAGAGCATATTTGTGTATATATATATATATATTTATTTATTTCTACCTATTTGTTGGATTACCTATTCGGGTTTTCCAGTATAAGTTATAAAGGTAGATAGGGTAGTGGTGTGTGTAGCACGACTACCAATGGTAGGAGTCTGATTGTTGGGTTTGGAAGTGTATCTGTCGAGATTGTAGACCCAAAACCGTCTCGAATAAGCTTTGCTGTGATGAAGGATTTCATCAATCTCTGAAGGAAACCTTTAAAGGTTCGGAGTCCATCTTTGAAGTTGGTTGAGTGGAATTTGGATTTGCCGGATCAAGCAGAAGCTAGTGATCGTATCTTGGCAACTTTAGGAAGAAGTAGCTGCGTGATGAGACGCAGTGTCTATGGATGTTTCTGAAGATGTTTCATTGGAACAAGTTTAAGGAAGTGTGTCTGCATTGGTGATGAGGCTAGGTTCAGCAGGGTGCCTGTGTTTGGCTTTGAGGCCCGAGCTTCTCGAGGAGCTTATGGATTAGGAAGTCTTTGGCATCAGTGGCAGCATTGCAGCTCGGAGTGTTCTGTGTGCCTACAAGAAGGTCTTCTAGCTAGTAGTTTTCTAGAGGAGGAGTTTTGAAGCAACTGAGTGATTCTGTTTCTTTGATGGATGGTTAGATGAGTGTAAACTGTTCTGATTGGTAAGGAGGGAGCAGTATTTTTGGATATTTGTCTGGGTTGATCGAAAAAGTGACATGCGATGGATGAGTGTTCTCTTGAGTTATCAGAGATTTTTTCCAGATGTCTTCAAGAGGTCAGAGGTTTACCTTTGCATCTGGAGATTGAGTTTTCGTATCGAATAGGATTCCAGGAGTGGTACCGGTGGTTCAGCTAGTCGGAAAATGGTTTCTAGAGAGAGGGTTTGGTAAGGCAGCTCAGGATTTGGTGGAACTACTTAGTTTTCGCTTATGGATCTGTTGAACCATATTTCTGGGATATGTTGTCCAGTTTGTGCTCGTGTTCATCATCGGCATTCTCATCTACTTCAGATCAGAGTTGTGTAGCAGAAGCGAGGTGGCAGCTACTTTAGGGTGTAAGCAATTGGAAGTTGTAGTGTTTTGGATTAGGGGGTTTCTACTGGAATTTTTCAAGATCTAAGGCAAGTTTAACAAGTGATCCTATTTGTATTTTCCGGATAGGAGAGGTTAGTTTTCTACTAATGATAGTAGAATTGGTGTTCTTGATTTTGGTTGATCTTGAGAGGATCATTTTGTTAAGTTATTTGGTCCAGTTTGTTTTGAGAGGCATCAGCGAAGGTTGAGCTGATCAGGAAGGATGTAGGCAGCCCAGGATCGTCAGAAGAGTTTTGTAAATAAGAGATGGAGGAATTTGGATTTCGAAGTTGGAGATTTGATTTTGGATAAGTTTTCTCTGATGAAAGGAGATATAAGATTTGGTAAGACTAGGAACCTTGCTCCAAGGTATTGGATCTTTTCTGTAGAGATGAGTGCTTTGGTTTCTAAGTTGAATTGCCAGTTTGGAAGACTGGAATTCAGTGAGTTTCACATATCTCTAAGGGAGTACGTGTCTGATCTATCACTGGTTGTGGAACCAGCAGTTCTGGAGGATTTGGTTGTTGAGCAGGAATTGAGTTTGGTCTGATATCCTGTTCAGTTTTGTATATCTAGATAGGTAGGAGCTCTGTAGCTTAGTAGTATAGATTGTTTGGATTCTATAGAGCGAGTATCCCAGTATTTATACCTGGGAAACTCTAGGAAGTCTATCCAGAATTTTGTCTGGATAGTTAGGTTTGTTTGATTGAGTAAATTGATTGCTATGGTTGTTAGCATGTGGTTGAAAATATATGCTTGTGATTTAATTGAAATCTTTGATGGGTTATTAAATTACCTATTCTTTTAAATTTCGGGGAAGAAATTCTTTTAAGGGGGGAAGAATGTGATGACTCGGAATTTTGGGTAATATCAATTTAACAATCTGCATTAAAAAATAAATTGATTTGATAATCTTTGTTAATGAATTTGAATTGATTTAATAATCTTCTTTTAAATAAATATTTAATTAGTGAATTTTATCTTTTAAGGGCTAATAAAATATTTTCTATTTATAATGTATATATAATTGTATATATTGTAAGTAGAAAAGCTTTGGTTTAAATTTAATAAACAAATAAAATCTTGTTTTCAAATTCTAAAATATAATTGGCAATTTGGAAATTACGATTTAATTTAATATTAAGTATTTAAAGATTTTTTTAAATAGATAACTATATAGTTTTAAAATACATAAGATAAAAGTTTAATTGTTTAAATTAGATCTTAACTTAAGTTTAAATTTAAATGAAAGGTTTATTTTATTTTCTTTTAAATATTGCTTAATAAATATGATTTGAAATTATATATAGAAGTTTAAAATACAATTAACATATGATATATTAATTCATTTAATAATGTAAGTAATTTATAAATAATGAGATAATCTCTTTTATAAATTATTTAAAATTGATAAATGTGTTATTTTCAAATAATAATGATAATATATTGTATTTATATAGATATAAATAGATTTTATAGAAATAGAATGGCTATATTTCAAATTGATTTTGTGTGGTTATATTTGTATATATGTAAGTGATTTTAAATTTAATTTTTAAATTTAATTTGAACTTGAATTAATTTTGAAAGCCAAAAAGATAAATATGATTGGTTTTATTTTCTTTAAAGTAATGCATATATACATACATACATACGTACGTACATAAATTTACATAAGAATTCATAAATTAGGTTTAAAGCTTTTTATTAACATTTAAATTTAGTAAAATCCCTTAAATAACAAATGTTAATATATTAGAAAACATTGGTAACATGTGTTAAGTAAGAAATAAAGCAATACGACAAGTGTTGAATTTTAAAACTAGTGTCGTTTTAGAAACAATAATTTTTTTATTTTCAATAAACAACATCTTTCATTTATATAAACCCATTGTTCTCTTAACTACATTTCTTTTCTATTTTCTTACTCAAAGCGAAGAAGAAATTAAAATAAAATCCGCTCAAAAACAAATTTGTAATCTCTAACCAGATCAAAATTCAAAATCTGAAATCATCTTCAAACCAGAAATCAAACTGCAAACCATTTTCTAAAATCAAAACCCTGTATGAATTTCTCAAACAAAATCAATAATCCCCTCCTCAAACCAGAAACAAGATCTGTAATTCATTTTCAGATATCAAAATCAATCTGTAATCATCTTCCTCAAACCTGAATTTCAAACCAAAGCTTGTTTCTGCTTCAAACCTGTAAACTCATTTTCAAAAGTAAGAACAAAGGCCTGCATTTCTTAAAACCAAAGATGAACAAAAAGCAAGCATGCCAGTTTCAAATAAAAGGAGCACTCTGCAGCAATTCAAGTTTATGAATCAAAGCATTTTATTCCAGCAATTCAAAGTTTATAGTTCAAAAGCTTTTCAAAATATTTGTTCAAAAGCTCTGCTCTTCACTTCCAAAACAGTGAGTAAGATTTTTTTTAAAAAAAAAAAATCTTAAGTATGAATTTGGTTGCCTGATCATCTCTGAAAATATGCATGTTTGTGTGTATATTTATAAGTGCATTTTGTGTAATATACGAATATGTTGATATGTATATGGTTGTGGTAACTGGTCTTGACCGTGCTCAGATTCAAGGCTAATAATTAAAACAGAATTCATTTCCTCTTGATCTAGTTTCTGTTAGGATTTAGAATATAAACTAAATTTGTTTGTTTGATCAAGATGCAAATTTTAAAATTTGATTTAAATAAATTAAAATTGAAATTTGCTCTAGAAGCTCAGTAGAGCAGTGTAAGCTTGATTTATGTTAAATTTCAAACATATTAATTCACTGATCTAAGTATATAATCTAAAAGCTTATTGAAAATCATGATTTTTAAAACTAAAATCATAATTTTTAGTTTTGGTTTGAATGAGTATTGTGGGGTTGATCAGAATTTGAATTCTGGGTGATTTCTGGTGATCACAGAGGTCTAGGAGGACGGGGTTCTCTCTGGTGGTGGTAGAGTAATCGGAGATGATGGGAAAAATGCCTACATGGTGATCAAGTTATTGTGGCGACGACGATGATCAATATAAGTTTATAATCCTAGTTTGCTTAGGTTGGGAATTTTCTGATCGTCACGGCATCTCTGGTGGACCGAGCTCCAACAGATCGTGGGAAATGAAAGCTTTGACATCGGTGAAGTGGTGGCTGGAGTCTTCGACATTCCAGTGATCGAAGAAACGAACACGAGATGATTCCAGGTTTATCTTTGGTTCCAGTTTTGGATTCGTAAGCTCGAATTTGATTTCGAGTTTGTAGTGATGATTTGATGGTCGGAATCGAGTTCTAGGGTGATCGCCGACATGCGTAAGGCATCGTGAGTGGTCGGAAAGGGTGGCAATGCTGGTGCATGTGCACGGAGGTGACGGTATAACTGTAGTCGATTTGGGAAGAAGGGTACTCGAGTTTGCTCGAGTCTTTCGCGTGAGTTGCTCGAAGTTTGGTTAGGCTTGACTCGAAGCTGTTGAAGGATTGTCACAGGTCATGTTTTGGTTACAGGTTTCTTTTAAAACCTGTCTGGTTTAAAATTTTAAAATGGATTTGAAATGTGAAAGCAAGATTTAAACAAAGTTTTAAATCAGTTTTAATTAAGGGTTCAAATCTAAATTTGTATCCTAGTTTGGAATAAAATAAAGTTTTATAAAATTTAAATGTTTTAACAACTTTAAAATGTTTAAAGTATATTTTAAAATGTTTTGAATTTAAAAGGAATTTGTTTTAAACTCTTTTAAATTTCTTTTATAAGTTAAGTATTTCCTTAACATATGATTTAAAAGGTTTTTAAATTGTTTTAGATTTGTTAAAGATTAAAGTTATATTTATTCTGAATCTTAATTTTGAAATGGAATTTAAAAATAAATTCAAAAGTAAAACGTTTTCAAATGTATTTGTAAATGATATTTAAGTCATTAATAAGAAAATGTTTTTATCTTAAAGAAAATTAAAATTTAATGATTTGTGATTCATTAAATTATTAAGGTAATTAATGGATAATTAATTTAATTAATTAATAATTTGGATTAATTAATTAGTAATCAAGGGCTTAAATTAATTAATTAAAGTTTAAGTTAATTAATTAAGGAATAATTAATTTTTAATTAAGGATCATTAATTAGATAACTATAGATTACTAATTAATGATTACAATTTAATTAATCAAGTAATTAAGGATTAATTAAGTTACAGTTAAGCACTTAATTAATTAAATAATTATAGATTAATTGATTGGTTATTAAAAAATAATTAAATTGTAATTAATATTGATTGATCAAAGTTTAATTACTTTAGAAAAATAATTAAAGAAATTGTTAATAGTTAATGAAGAGCATTAACTAGGGATTATTAGATAATTAATTAATGTGATTAATTTTAATAATTAATTATATTAATTAATTAAAGATAATTATTTATAAAATTGTTTAAGTATAATAACTTAATGAATGTAATTAGAGGAATTAGTTACTCAATGTTATTAATTATATTAATGTGATTAGTTTAAGTTAATTAACTAAGTTTAATTAATTTAAGGTAATCACTGGATGATTGATTAAGCTAATTACTTAATGTAACTAATGAAGTATAATTATTAGTGAAGCAATTAAGATGATTAATTATTGGATGTAATTAATTGAAGTATGGAAGTAATTTGGGTTAATTATTTTGTGTAATTAATTGAAGGATAATTAATTAATGGAAGAGATTTGGAATTAATTACCTTGAAGGATAATTACTCAGTGAAAGTAATTAATAATTGATTAGTTAACGTAATTAATTTGAGGATTGATTAATAAAGTTATTTGAAGATAGTTAATGTTGAAATTAACTAAGGGTAATTAATTACCGGATGAGATTAATCAAGGGTGATCAATAAATATAATTAATTAAAGATTAATTGTTAAATGTAATTAATTAAGGAGCAATTAATTTATTTAATGAAGTAATTAAGGATAATTAATTGTTGATTATGATTAATCAAGGATGATTAATGAATAAAGATTAATTAAAGATTAATTATTAAATATGATTAATAATTAATTAGAGAAGTAATTAAGGGATCATTAATTAATGTAATTAATGATGTAATTAATGGTTGATTAATTAAGATTAATTAATCAATAATTAGTGATTATAGACTAATTAATTAATGTAATTAATTAAGGGTTAATGTAGTTAATTATAATTAATTAATTAATGAGTAATTAAAGGTTAATTACCGTAAGTGGTTAAGGATAATTAATTTGTGAAATTAATTAATGGCTAATTACTCGAATGTAATTAAAAGATAATTAATCAAGCATGATTAATTAAGATGGATAATTATAAGATGATTAATCTATTGGTGTTTGATTAATAAATGGTTAAGTAAGCAAGATTTATGTGATGAAAGTAATTAATTTAATTTGTTTTAAATTAATTAGAGATGAAGTAATTAATTTAATTCATTTTAAATTAATTATAGATGGTGATTAATAAATCATTGCTTATGGATGTTGAATGATATTGTTTACCTTGAATGGTTTGAGATCTCAGATATGAGATAAGTGATGTTGTGTAATATGGATGTTTTGGTTGAAGTGTGATGATAACGTGAATTATCTATTTGTGATGATAATGTGAATTATCTATTTGTGATAGTAATGTGAATTATCTATTTGTGAGATTGAATTATCTATCTGTGTGTATATAGATAATAGAATAGAATTGTTTTAACTTTAAAACAACTTGGACCTAAAAGATAGCGTTGTGGATTTCGATGAGACCGGGATCGGGTTTCCAGATTTGGATATCCGAAAACCACATCGATCCAAATTAATAATAGGTCGTGAATCTCAAGTGAAGATGAAGATTCAGAGTGCAAGGGTTATCGTCATTAACTCTGAGGGTGATTCCAAAATGAGTGTAACGAGATAATGCCTTCGGTTTTGTTCGAACCCGGAACGAACTTGTATGGATTGAATACTTTCAGAACATCGTCAGATGGACGATGAGCATTCTAAGAAAGATGCGTTCTATAACGGTAATCGTAGCCTCAAGCCTCATCAACCGGGAATGGCTAAAATAGGGGAGGTGCAGTAAGGATAATTGGGTAGCACCCAAGTAGGACGAGATTTACCTCTTTCTAGAGGTCCCTTAATATTCGGCTGTCTGGGCAGTTGGTTGCAAACAATTGTGGGGTTGTCTCGTTCAGGACTGTCCAGTAAGGGATGGTTTCAGCTTTGTGTTGCAAGGGATTGGGAGTAACCCTCGGTACAGTGATACATGCCACGTACTGTGATGGGCGTTGTAACGTTTCGATTTTTCGTTGCCGAAAAACCGAATAGTTATGGGTTTTTAAAAAGAATTTAAGAAAAGAAAAGGAAAGAAAAGAAGAGAGGGAAAGAGGTAGAAGATTAGAACATAATAGATAAGGTAGAAGATAGAGGGAAAAAAAATAGAAAAGAAAGAAAACAGGACGGAACAGAACACAACAGAACAACATCAGAATCTCATAATTCGCAGCGGAACAACATATAATAATAAATGAATAATCTTTAAACAAAGAACTATATCAGTTATTACATTTTATACATTTCATTTCATTACATCATATCATCAGAGTATACAACAACAACAACAAATAGTGCAGCGGAAAAAGAAATACTATATAAGTAATATGCCATGCCATCCATCTTGCCTCCAGCAACTCCAGAATATCCAGAATATCCTGATAAACCTTAACTCTTAACTGCCCGTGTAGAAATTGGTGGGCACCCAGAGTTTAGGAAGGAAAACAATGAACTCCAAGTCAGTCATGTGACTGGTGTGAGAACTCAAAACAGTTTATTTAACTTTAAAATCGAAATAGGGGAATATTTTTAAATTCAATTCGCAATGCTTTTAAAAATGAGACTACCATAAGGCCTCCCGCACACACACACATGCAAACGCAGAATCAGAGGAGATTTCTCCTTATGATAGTCAAAGATGCTTGATACGCATTTAAAATAACATTTGATATTATTATTAGTGCATAGTGTAGGGGAAAAATTCATTTTGAAAGTAGAATATAAATCTTAGCCAACATACGACCATTATCGTATGCCTACTATAGCTACCATCCAAACAGTGGTGACCACCATAAGTGAATAGCAGGTTCTACAACTAATACCGTACAAGTTTCGTATTGGGAATTGAATTTCCAACAAATGGTCAGGCCAAGGAACTTCCCATTGCCACATGAGAATGCCTCTGGAAAGACATCCCCGAGAACCAAACCGGAACTCTGCCAACACAAGGCCGGGTTACCCCTAACTGGGTAACTACTGACACAAGCACGCCATTCCCCGATCGTAAACGACCTTTCTCACGGGATCCCGAAAACCAACAACCACAAAGTAATAAATTCGTAGTAACCACATAGGTTAAATATCTGGGCTCCATACCATGATACCACCTCTATCCAGAAGGAAATGTACATACCCTAAAGGGTGCTACCCCTCATAACCTTGCCGCATCTTTCCTGTTTTGACCATTTCCGGGGTGTGAGGTTCGACGAGGTCACGTCCACAAAAACGTACTTTATACAAAAGCCATGCTTTGGGTCAACAAATGATCAACACAATGATCACTAAGATAGACGATCAAATAAACGATCCTATCACAATAATCAACACAATGATCATTTCAGCATCACTCAGCATGTCACATTACCAAATTGGGAATATATCGCTGATAACTTCAACTATATAACCTCTAAGCTCGTACGTCTCAGAGAAGGGTGTTAAGCTAAAAGAATAAATTCTTCGCCACCAACAGAAATATATTTGAAAGAAATCGGCTTTATATCTCAACTTGTAATGTCAGACATACAATCCATACAAGTCTGTTCCGGGCTCGAACAAAACCGAAGGCACTTACAAAGAAGTCCTTGCAATCCGGATATTCACAATCCTGATCGGATTCACCATCACATATGGAGAACTCTATACCGGAGCAACTCGGTGCAGAGTAAATCGACAGGTCATCCTATCGCTCTCGCAAATACCGGGTCTTCAACACCGATCTTCAATGCAATTATAACGACGTATCACATATTCGGAATGGGTTATACGACCCCATGGTCCTTTCCCGGTTAACCCGAATAGTGAGTGCTTATTCAAAAATAAGTGTAGCATTCACATTCAATCAAATCACATCAAATACCCATTCAAAGGGAAATATTGATAGTCGGTTATTGAACTATCACTGGATATGCACACATCACCAGATTCCAAATAATTTTCCAAATTATTTATTTTCCAAAATATCTTCACTAGATATTAAATTTCAATTCTTCAAAAATAAATCAATATTTATTTTTAAACAAATTCCACTTTTTATTTATAAATTCCTTAGTGAATTTATATTCCAAAATATTCATTCATATACGATTTCAACTATCCATTTTCAATTTATCTTCAAAAAGATAAATTCTAAATATTCACTTCATATTGGAAAACATTTCCATACTTATTAAAAATAAGTAATTCACAAATCTTATTTATTTTCAACACTTGGAAAATATTCAATATACTTAAATCGAGATTAATTATATATTTCATTCTTTAAGGAAATCATTCTCATAAACATATTTATTTGGGCCAAAACGAATGTTGCGTAAAACATCGTTACGACGTCCCAAAATCACTAGTATAGGGATTCGAAATTAAAATAGATATATAAATCCCAATACTATACAAAACATTTCCTTTCGGAAATCATTTACTATAACAACAGTGTTATAGTCCATTATTTCCTTCTATTTCTCGAAAACGTCTATTTCAACAATAAATGTTGAAATCTATGGTTTCGAATCTCAACACATTTTAAAACATCGTTAGATCTTCTAATTCTGTTTCAAATATCACATTCAAAACATTTCCTTTAACATGTTATTCACTATTCAAAAACGTGAATATACTACGTTAATAAATTTCATTCTTTTATTCATTTTATTTCAAAGGATTATTCACAGTCAAAACGTGAATATATAACTCCATTAATAGGTTTCAACAAATTTTCTTGTCAAAATAAGTCATTTGCGAATTTATAAAACAACGTTTATAAATTCCATTTCTATTTATTTATAAAAACTTCCTTTTTATAAATTCTTTTATTAACCTATTCCAGTTTATAACTCAATTATAAACAATGGTTCATATTATAAGTTAAATACTTATAAATTTATTCGTTTGCAAAATCGTTCCTTTGAACTTCATAATTATAAATCTTATAACTTATAAGATTCAATTATTCACCCAAATTTATTCCTCAATTAACTTCACCAATTTATAAATCTTACTATTTATAAATTTTATTTATAACTTCACAGTTTATAATTCTATAAATTTCATTCATTTATGAAATTCATTTTCACTTCATTCAAACACTTATAAAAACTCGTTTTATAATGTCCATATTTCAATTTATAAATATCCATTTATAAATCTCTTAATATAAATCAATTTATATTATTCTTTTTAAACGTCTTTAAATTCCTTTTAAAAAAAACTTCTTCCTTTTGATTCATAAAATAATTAAATTTTATAAATCCTATATTTAAACTTTTCACAATAATTCTAAAATATCTCGATTAAACTATTTTATAAACTCAATAGCATCATATTCTCAAAAATCAGTTTTTTTAACTATATTTCTCAAAAATCATAATTTTTTATAACTTTAAAAATTATAACGTTTATTTATTTAAAATAGATCAAATTCCAAACATATAGTATATTTTCAAAAATCACTTTTAAAATCATTTTAAAATCCCAAAATCTGGGTCCAATGATGCTACACACCAAATAGTCAATCATGACTACAACGATATCATATATCGATATGATAATCAATCAAATATCAAAATATCTGAAATTAAATAAAAACTGTTGAGGAATCCAGTTGGATCCCTCCAACCTGTTTTCCTGCATCCACAAACATTAGCACAATACCAATTTCGTTCCAGTACGAAATTATCGCGGTATATGTTCTTATTAAATATTATCCGCTTAATAACGGCGTAATAGGGTCTCATCCGCTAAAAAATACGGGAAATCAACAACTGCAATATATACATATGCCAATATATATATATTGATATTATTTATAATACCAATTTCACTGTTTATGAAATATTCGCGGTATATGTTTTTATTAAATAACATCCGCTTAATAACGGCGTATAATGTCTATTTTAACAATCAATAGATATCAATCATCATTCAAACATGCATTCAAATATTTTAAATCTAACTATTTAAAATAAAATCGAAACTGATTCGATTGAGTGAGAAGTTCTCACCTTGGTTTCATTTTCCATTTTAGCGATTTATTTCGAATAAAATTAAACGGACGTTTAATTTTACCCAAAATTCTCACTAACTCCAAACGACTCCAAACCAACTCCATCGCGTAGTGCTCGTCCATACGATTCCAACGCAACTGGTTTCGCACGTTTTCGACCTCGTATGAAAAAGTTATGATTTTATGAAGTTTATACACGATTTTATAACTAAATTACAACATAAACTTAAAATTATAAACCTAGCTAACATGGGCCGTGTGATCCAGATCCAACGCCTCTCCTTTCTCCTTCCCAAACCCGCGTGCGTTCAGCTCCAGGCATTCACGTTGCTAGCCGAACCCATTAGCATGATTAGGGTTAAATTTTTCACCCAAAACACACAACTATATGTCGATCAGATAGCTCCATGTCGAAGAGCTCGACAAGTACTGCACTCGGCCCCAATAGGGTGGAGCTCGGCCCCCTATCCCATCTCGAATTGCGTGCGCAAGTCGCTGCAATCGGCCCCTCCTATCTCCCAATTCATAGCTCCAAACACGATCTCAACCGTTGATCTCCAAGCTCTCGTTGTGATCTTCATCTTTGTAGTTGAATGTTTTTGACGAATGTTGACGGATTGGAAGAAATCGAGGGATGAACGTTGAGCATTTCTGGCCATTGGTCATGTGGGTGGCGGCTGTGCAGTTTTTATTAGGGTTTCTCCTTTTTTTTTTTTTAGAAATTTTAAGGTGTATTTATAGAGAATTTTCGAACACTATTCATCCGTAAATTCCGAACTCCGATTTACGCGCCGTAACCAGCGTTTCTAGGGTTTACCCCGCGTTCCGGACACAATGGAACAGGTTTCGAAAGCTAATTCGGACATCTGTGCGAGTTATGGCTATAAACGCTCAATTTGAATTAAACCGATTTAAGCGATTTTCTAGGCGTTTTAATTTGTACAGGACAAACGGTAAATCCAATTGACTTGAAATTTGAAACCTTACAATAATATCACATTACGGATCCGATGAAACTGGTTTCGTCGAAATCCGAGACTTTTTGAAAAATGGCTATTTTCACTCGTCAAATTTAAATTAAAAACAAATCGATGCGTTTCGAGCTGCTACGATCAAAGGATAGCTCCGATTGACACGAAAATTGAAATCCGGTAATAACTAACTATTACGGATCCAATGAAACTGGTTTCGTTCAATTCTGAGACTGTTCAAAAATTGACTATTTTTACTAGTCGATTTTTAAATATTAAAATATTCAATTTTCACAAATTAACTTTAAATTCGATTTTAAAAGTTCTAAAATATCGTTCTAACTTCAATATGATAAAATAAAATTTTACAAATCATTTTCAATCATATTTAACTCAATTTTCAATTATTTCCATAATTCAACATATTAAATTATCGATTTAATAATCCAATTAAATCCAAAAATTCAAATAAAAATTATTTGACTTATAAATTCACTTATTAATATTTAAAATAAATTAAATATTCATATTTTAATTAATAAAAATTCTGGGTCGTTACAATCTTCCCCACTTAAAAGAATTTCGTCCTCGAAATTAACAAGTAAGAAAATTTACAGAATTTATTAATTTTCCATAAATCCATAGTTAAATATCTTACAATAACCTTACTAAGTTTTCAAAATCACACTTAGTTATCTTTTCAAAAACAACTACTATTGTTTAACTTTCATTTCCAAAATCAAAGTTAAAGTTTTCCAAAACTTTCCAATTTTCTCAAAAATTTTCTAACGCCTTAAATTTTCGGAAAAATTCGCCATAGTCTCCTTTGCGCGGCTCGATCCGAAAAATAAATGACAGTATATATATCACAAATATACATCTCATCAAGTAATGAGGCATCCCGAAGGGAAAAAAGTGTAAAAGTACGATATTTAATCCGAGATATGTACCTTATATTTTATTAGCAAGCATATACGGCTAATATAGCGCAAAAGCGAGCTCCAAATGCGAAGCAAACGCGATCCGCACCTACTAAACACTCAACAAACAACATGAGAATCATGCATAAATGGAAATAGTATCAATATACAACATATAGCAACATAATAACTATATATGTCAACATAGCAAATGCAACATATTCAAACATCAACCAACTATCATTCAACTAACATCCATAACCAATATCAATATTCATTTATATTCTCATTAATATTCAATGAATTGGTTTTCAATTTAATCACATTTGATTTATTAATGTTGGAATTTACTAACATTCATTCTTAATTAGTTTATATTCACTAATTCATATTCAAGTTGGTTCACTTCCAAATCAAATTCAATTCTATTCAAGCTTCATTTAACTTCCAATTGAATTTCAATTACTTTAGCCTCCAATTTCATTAACTACTTAATGAATTACATATAATCAATCAACAATCAACTAACAACAAATGTTTAATCAATACAATCAAATTCCTTTGCTTACAATTGGTTTAATTTAATTGATTTTTATTCAACTTCCATTCATTCAATTCAATTACAAAATCGAATTTCATTTATATAACTCAAGTTCACATTTATCTTTATTTACAACTCATATTTATAAATATATTCATATAGTTTCACTTCTTACATATATAAGTTTATTTCTCAATTGTAAATCACTTTAATTATAATTTAACTCTTATAATTCTTTTTGCTTATACAATTATTCTTTTATTTAGATTATTCAAACATCTAAACAATCAACTTATATACACTTTAATAATTCTGAAAAATTATTCCTTTATATATAAAATATAATCAAGTAAAATTATTTCATTTACCCAATTATAAAACAATATTGTGTCGAATTGTTCTATTCAAGTGTTTAGAAACCCCTTCGGCATAGTTGTACATACCGTGTTGACGAAGGTTCATATGCCACTCAATAAACCAACCATCACAATATAAAACAATTTCATATTCACTAACAAATACGCTCTCATAGCTATTATTACACTCAAACTCAATCTAGAGTACTGCTGACTCTATCTCTAATGAGTAACACCCAACAGAACTATGGTTGTCGCTTAACCATAAGCTCTGATACCAAATGTAACGTTTCGATTTTTCGTTGCCGAAAAACCGAATAGTTATGGGTTTTTAAAAAGAATTTAAGAAAAGAAAAGGAAAGAAAAGAAGAGAGGGAAAGAGGTAGAAGATTAGAACATAATAGATAAGGTAGAAAATAAAGGGAAAAGAAAATAGAAAAGAAAGAAAACAGGACGGAACAGAACACAACAGAACAACATCAGAATCTCACAATTCGCAGCGGAACAACATATAATAATAAATGAATAATCTTTAAACAAAGAACTATATCAGTTATTACATTTTATACATTTCATTTCATTACATCATATCATCAGAGTATACAACAACAACAACAACAACAAATAGTGCAGCGAAAAAAGAAATACTATATAAGTAATATGCCATGCCATCCATCTTGCCTCCAGCAACTCCAGAATATCCAGAATATCCTGATAAACCTTAACTCTTAACTGCCCGTGTAGAAATTGGTGGGCACCCAGAGTTTAGGAAGGAAAACAATAAACTCCAAGTCAGTCATGTGACTGGTGTGAGAACTCAAAACAGTTTATTTAACTTTAAAATCGAAATAGAGGAATATTTTTAAATTCAATTCGCAATGCTTTTAAAAATGAGACTACCATAAGGCCTCCCGCACACACACACATGCAAACGCAGAATCGGAGGAGATTTCTCCTTATGATAGTCAAAGATGCTTGATACGCATTTAAAATAACATTTGATATTATTATTAGTGTATAGTGTAGGGGAAAAATTCATTTTGAAAGTAGAATATAAATCTTAGCCAACATACGACCATTATCGTATGCCTACTATAGCTACCATCCAAACAGTGGTGACCACCATAAGTGAATAGCAGGTTCTACAACTAATACCGTACAAGTTTCGTATTGGGAATTGAATTTCCAACAAATGGTCAGGCCAAGGAACTTCCCATTGCCACATGAGAATGCCTCTGGAAAGACATCCCCGAGAACCAAACCGGAACTCTGCCAACACAAGGCCGGGTTACCCCTAACTGGGTAACTACTGACACAAGCACGCCATTCCCCGATCGTAAACGACCTTTCTCACGGGATCCCGAAAACCAACAACCACAAAGTAATAAATTCGTAGTAACCACATAGGTTAAATATCTGGGCTCCATACCATGATACCACCTCTATCCAGAAGGAAATGTACATACCCTAAAGGGTGCTACCCCTCATAACCTTGCCGCATCTTTCCTGTTTTGACCATTTCCGGGGTGTGAGGTTCGACGAGGTCACGTCCACAAAAACGTACTTTATACAAAAGCCATGCTTTGGGTCAACAAATGATCAACACAATGATCACTAAGATAGACGATCAAATAAACGATCCTATCACAATAATCAACACAATGATCATTTCAGCATCACTCAGCATGTCACATTACCAAATTGGGAATATATCGCTGATAACTTCAACTATATAACCTCTAAGCTCGTACGTCTCAGAGAAGGGTGTTAAGCTAAAAGAATAAATTCTTCGCCACCAACAGAAATATATTTGAAAGAAATCGGCTTTATATCTCAACTTGTAATGTCAGACATACAATCCATACAAGTCTGTTCCGGGCTCGAACAAAACCGAAGGCACTTACAAAGAAGTCCTTGCAATCCGGATATTCACAATCCTGATCGGATTCACCATCACATATGGAGAACTCTATACCGGAGCAACTCGGTGCAGAGTAAATCGACAGGTCATCCTATCGCTCTCGCAAATACCGGGTCTTCAACACCGATCTTCAATGCAATTATAACGACGTATCACATATTCGGAATGGGTTATACGACCCCATGGTCCTTTCCCGGTTAACCCGAATAGTGAGCGCTTATTCAAAAATAAGTGTAGCATTCACATTCAATCAAATCACATCAAATACCCATTCAAAGGGAAATATTGATAGTCGGTTATTGAACTATCACTGGATATGCACACATCACCAGATTCCAAATAATTTTCCAAATTATTTATTTTCCAAAATATCTTCACTAGATATTAAATTTCAATTCTTCAAAAATAAATCAATATTTATTTTTAAACAAATTCCACTTTTTATTTATAAATTCCTTAGTGAATTTATATTCCAAAATATTCATGCATATACGATTTCAACTATCCATTTTCAATTTATCTTCAAAAAGATAAATTCTAAATATTCACTTCATATTGGAAAACATTTCCATACTTATTAAAAATAAGTAATTCACAAATCTTATTTATTTTCAACACTTGGAAAATATTCAATATACTTAAATCGAGATTAATTATATATTTCATTCTTTAAGGAAATCATTCTCATAAACATATTTATTTGGGCCAAAACGAATGTTGCGTAAAACATCGTTACGACGTCCCAAAATCACTAGTATAGGGATTCGAAATTAAAATAGATATATAAATCCCAATACTATACAAAACATTTCCTTTCGGAAATCATTTACTATAACAACAGTGTTATAGTCCATTATTTCCTTCTATTTCTCGAAAACGTCTATTTCAACAATAAATGTTGAAATCTATGGTTTCGAATCTCAACACATTTTAAAACATCGTTAGATCGTTTTAATTCTGTTTCAAATATCACATTCAAAACATTTCCTTTAACATGTTATTCACTATTCAAAAACGTGAATATACTACGTTAATAAATTTCATTCTTTTATTCATTTTATTTCAAAGGATTATTCACAGTCAAAACGTGAATATATAACTCCATTAATAGGTTTCAACAAATTTTCTTGTCAAAATAAGTCATTTGCGAATTTATAAAACAACGTTTATAAATTCCATTTCTATTTATTTATAAAAACTTCCTTTTTATAAATTCTTTTATTAACCTATTCCAGTTTATAACTCAATTATAAACAATGGTTCATATTATAAGTTAAATACTTATAAATTTATTCGTTTGCAAAATCGTTCCTTTGAACTTCAAAATTATAAATCTTATAACTTATAAGATTCAATTATTCACCCAAATCTATTCCTCAATTAACTTCACCAATTTATAAATCTTACTATTTATAAATTTTATTTATAACTTCACAGTTTATAATTCTATAAATTTCATTCATTTATGAAATTCATTTTCACTTCATTCAAACACTTATAAAAACTCGTTTTATAATGTCCATATTTCAATTTATAAATATCCATTTATAAATCTCTTAATATAAATCAATTTATATTATTCTTTTTAAACGTCTTTAAATTCCTTTTAAAAAAAACTTCTTCCTTTTGATTCATAAAATAATTAAATTTTATAAATCCTATATTTAAACTTTTCACAATAATTCTAAAATATCTCGATTAAACTATTTTATAAACTCAATAGCATCATATTCTCAAAAATCAGTTTTTTTAACTATATTTCTCAAAAATCATAATTTTTTATAACTTTAAAAATTATAACGTTTATTTATTTAAAATAGATCAAATTCCAAACATATAGTATATTTTCAAAAATCACTTTTAAAATCATTTTAAAATCCCAAAATCTGGGTCCAATGATGCTACACACCAAATAGTCAATCACGACTACAACGATATCATATATCGATATGATAATCAATCAAATATCAAAATATCTGAAATTAAATAAAAACTGTTGAGGAATCCAGTTGGATCCCTCCAACCTGTTTTCCTGCATCCACAAACATTAGCACAATACCAATTTCGTTCCAGTACGAAATTATCGCGGTATATGTTCTTATTAAATATTATCCGCTTAATAACGGCGTAATAGGGTCTCATCCGCTAAAAAATACGGGGAATCAACAACTGCAATATATACATATGCCAATATATATATATTGATATTATTTATAATACCAATTTCACTGTTTATGAAATATTCGCGGTATATGTTTTTATTAAATAACATCCGCTTAATAACGGCGTATAATGTCTATTTTAACAATCAATAGATATCAATCATCATTCAAACATGCATTCAAATATTTTAAATCTAACTATTTAAAATAAAATCGAAACTGATTCGATTGAGTGAGAAGTTCTCACCTTGGTTTCATTTTCCATTTTAGCGATTTATTTCGAATAAAATTAAACGGACGTTTAATTTTACCCAAAATTCTCACTAACTCCAAACGACTCCAAACCAACTCCATCGCGTAGTGCTCGTCCATACGATTCCAACGCAACTGGTTTCGCGCGTTTTCGACCTCGTATGAAAAAGTTATGATTTTATGAAGTTTATACACGATTTTATAACTAAATTACAACATAAACTTAAAATTATAAACCTAGCTAACATGGGCCGTGTGATCCAGATCCAACGCCTCTCCTTTCTCCTTCCCAAACCCGCGTGCGTTCATCTCCAGGCATTCACGTTGCTAGCCGAACCCATTAGCATGATTAGGGTTAAATTTTTCACCCAAAACACACAACTATATGTCGATCAGATAGCTCCATGTCGAAGAGCTCGACAAGTACTGCACTCGGCCCCAATAGGGTGGAGCTCGGCCCCCTATCCCATCTCGAATTGCGTGCGCAAGTCGCTACATTCGGCCCCTCCTATCTCCCAATTCATAGCTCCAAACACGATCTCAACCGTTGATCTCCAAGCTCTCGTTGTGATCTTCATCTTTGTAGTTGAATGTTTTTGACGAATGTTGACGGATTGGAAGAAATCGAGGGATGAACGTTGAGCATTTCTGGCCATTGGTCATGTGGGTGGCGGCTGTGCAGTTTTTATTAGGGTTTCTCTTTTTTTTTTTTTATAGAAATTTTAAGGTGTATTTATAGAGAATTTTCGAACACTATTCATCCGTAAATTCCGAACTCCGATTTACGCGCCGCAACCAGCGTTTCTAGGGTTTACCCCGCGTTCCGGACACAATGGAACAGGTTTCGAAAGCTAATTCGGACATCTGTGCGAGTTATGGCTATAAACGCTCAATTTGAATTAAACCGATTTAAGCGATTTTCTAGGCGTTTTAATTTGTACAGGACAAACGGTAAATCCAATTGACTTGAAATTTGAAACCTTACAATAATATCACATTACGGATCCGATGAAACTGGTTTCGTTGAAATCCGAGACTTTTTGAAAAATGGCTATTTTCACTCGTCAAATTTAAATTAAAAACAAATCGATGCGTTTCGAGCTGCTACGATCAAACGATAGCTCCGATTGACACGAAAATTGAAATCCGGTAATAACTAACTATTACGGATCCAATGAAACTAGTTTCGTTCAATTCTGAGACTGTTCAAAAATTGACTATTTTTACTAGTCGATTTTTAAATATTAAAATATTCAATTTTCACAAATTAACTTTTAATTCGATTTTAAAAGTTCTAAAATATCGTTCTAACTTCAATATGATAAAATAAAATTTTACAAATCATTTTCAATCATATTTAACTCAATTTTCAATTATTTCCATAATTCAACATATTAAATTATCGATTTAATAATCCAATTAAATCCAAAAATTCAAATAAAAATTATTTGACTTATAAATTCACTTATTAATATTTAAAATAAATTAAATATTCATATTTTAATTAATAAAAATTCTGGGTCGTTACAGGCGTTACCCTAGTGTCCCTGCCGTTGTATAGAAACCCAAACTCCAATAAGTGCCCTCGGATTTGATTGTAAACTTATGTATGCCAGAATTTAATAAATGTAATAATTACGGCTATTTCTTATTTACTTGAAAACCCTATACCCTATTATAATATCACTGGATTTCCTATCAAATGTTTTTGTTAGCGTGAGGTCAAAACTTACCCATGTTTGTGTGTGGGGAATCTTACGTGATACCTTTTCTTTTTTTATCAAAGTTAAGCAACTTTAACCTGTTACTCACACCTGACCCATGTCTGACCTGGAGTTTATCTTCTATTTTTTTTAAACTCTTGGGTACTCAAATTTTTACGAGTAGCTAAGGGATTCAGATTAGCTTTGATGAATTCTGGAGGAGCAATGGAGCAGGAGGCTTTAGCGTTTGTAGATATTTATAGTGTTCCGCTGTGTGATCTTTGAGTCAATGTTTGTGTTGTATTGAGTTGTAATAACTAGACACGTGTTTATAACTGTCTAGTATATGTTGAATAATCTGTGTAACTTTGATAGTTGTTGTATACTATGTACTATTTTATGTGATTAATATATTTTATTCGTTCCACTGTTGAGATTCTGATGTTGTTTCTTTCTTTCTTCTCTATCTTTCTCTTTTCTATCCCTTTCTTTCTTAAAGATGATGCGTCTTTCTGGGGAGAGAAATGTGGGTCATCTCACACTTACCACTCCGCTCTTTGGTACCTTTTCGTTATAAGGATTCTAGGTCTTGTTTGATCCATTGGACCCTTTTACTCCAAGAATTCGACCTTACAATCAAAGACAAAAAGGATCTGACAATGTCATTGCCGATCATTTGTCACATCTTCTAAATGCACCATCTTTTTTAACGATCAATGAAAACTTTCCTTATGGACAACTCCTTTCTACTTTTGTCAATCCATGGTATGCATACATAGTGAACTATCTAGTCACTAAGAAACTCTTTCATTTTGGCCGAAACAAAATAAATATAAATTTCTTTCCCAAGTCAAGTATTTCTATTGGGATGATCTGTACTTCTTTAAATACTGTTCCGACTAGATCATTTGACATTGCACTCTAGATTGTGAAGTCAAAAGAGTTCTTCTGTATTGTCATTACAAAGCTTGTGGTGGTCACTCCAGTCTGAAGAAAACTATGGAAAAGGTTCTTCAATATAGTTTTTACTGGCATGCTTTTTAAATATGCATTTGTGTTTTGTAAAACTTGCGATCGCTGTCAAATGTTAGGAAGAATCTCCTAACGAAATATGATACCGTTGAACTCCATTCTTACGAAAAAAATCTTTGACATTTAGGGTATTGATTTTATGAACTACTTCCCAACTCTTTCGGAAATTTGAACATTCTTCTTACTATCGACGCGTTTCTAAGTAAGTCGAAGCCATTCCATGTAAAACCAAAGACTATAGAATTGTTGTGAATTTCCTTAAAGAAAATATCTTTTCGACGTTCAGCACACCTTGCACAACAATAAGCGATAACGGAACCCATTTTTGTAATTGAACGTTTGAAATTCTAATGAAGAAATGCTCAATAACCCATAAATTATCCACTCCATATCATCCTCAAACTTGTGGTCAAGTTGAAGTTTCAAATTGCCTAATTGAAAAAATATTGGAGAAAATTTTGGACAAAAATCAAGAAGATTGGTCTCAAAAATTAATAGATGCACTTTGGGCTTACTATACCACTTTTAAAACCAATCTTGGGATGTCTCCTTTTAGGCTTATATATGGTAAAGCATGCCACTTGCCCATGGAACTCGAACATAAAGCATTGTGGTCTGTGAAGAACTTAAACTTTGATCTTGAAAAAGCTGGCGAAAACATAAAATTGCAACTCAACGAGTTAGAGGAGATTAGGAAGGACGCACATGAAAATGAGAAAATTTACAAAGAAAGAAAATAAATTTTTCCTGACAAGTCAATCCTAAGGAGAACGTTTTCTCCAAATAAGAAATATGACTCTAGACTTCACTTATTCTTTAGACAATTAAAATCAAGATTGATCAGACCATTTGTGGTACGAACTGTTTTTCCACACGGTGCCATAAAAATACAAAATCCAAGGATGGAACAATTTTCAAAATCAATGGTCATCACTTGAAACTATACTTGGAATTGCCAAGTAATCAAGAGGAGGAGCTTATGATTCTTCATGAGCCATACCACTTCTAGTCTGTAATGTTAACCCTCTTTTGTAAATATGCATATTTTTTTCCCCGTTACACTCATTATATCATGCATTGACTATGGGAACACAATCAAAATTAAGTGTGGGGGAGACGCATCTTCATTTTTGATTTTTCATGGTTTATTTTTTGCGTTTTCTTTCTCAAACTCAAACTTTAAAAAAAATCTCAAAACAAAATTTCTTTTTAGCATATTAATTTACTTTTGGAGGAACACTATAGGATAAGTAAATGTTTTTGGTTATTGGATTGAAATTTTTAAAAAATATTTTTCCCAACAAAAATAAAAATAAAGTTTGATTATAAGTACCTATGGTTTAACTATTATTTAGGAAGGTTCATGGGTGTTAATTATGAAGTATATCCTAATTGTAATCTTCATTTAAAAGAGTGGTTTATTTAAAGTAAAGGCGATAACATTTTTGATCTTCTAAGTTAAGCGGTGCGATAATGATTTTGGTAAACTCTCTCTTCATAAAAAACCTTTTATTTAAATAAAAACAACTAGAGTCGGGTTTCAACATGTAAGTGAGTACACTCTCCATGCTTTATACCCTTCTCATGTAAGATCGAAAGGCAGTGCATGATCGGTATATCTGAGTTAGGTGCATGTAAATAATTTTTTATAAGAATAACCACCTAGAGTCATGTGTTCATATGAATGTGTGTACACTTGTCATGTTCTGTATCATTCTCACCGTCTGAAATGGAGCGCATGATCTGTTATATTTCCTCAGTTTATCTGGGTTAGGTGTGAAAATAATAATAATGTCAATACTTTTCAAAAATAGAGAGAGCAAACTATTGAAATCCAAGCACTATTTTCACTTAGTTGATTCATTTTTTATTTAAATGAAATCAAAATATCACTTTGAAATTTTTTGATAATCAAATAAGGACCCATTTCATAGTTGCACTATGTTATCAACCGAAACAACTAGCCAAACTAGAGTCTAATTATGATGGTAACATAATTTTTGTTGGAAGTTTTGATGAGTAAAAGGGCTAAAATTTCTTGATAATGACCATAACTTATATTTAATTCATTCATAACATTTTAAAAGTAAATTCTTCATTTGTAAATATTTTCAAAAACTTGCATTCATATCTTTTAAATAAAGCTTGCATTTAGGAATTTTTCATGTTGCATTTGAATTTTGTGGGTTATATTCGCTGAAAATCCTCACGATACAACACTCATCCTACTAGGGACACTAGAGGTTTAACGGCTTATTGCATATGCTCAATGCAATCGTGCTCCGTACAAAAGTGAATTTATCTTAGTTTTTTGTTTCTTCGAGGATGAATAAAAAGATAAGTGTGGGTGTATTTGATATGCACGTAAAAATGTATATTTTTACTCACACATTTAATCTAATTTTAGTAAAATAAATATCATAATTGGGTGTTTTAACATGTTTAAAACCAAATTTCAAAAATTCTTTCAAGTCATCATTCATGCATTTACAGGGGACAAAACCGTAATTTTCGTGTGTGAATTAATTTGGAAAAAATTACTTGCACATTTTAATTTATTTTGTAGGAATTTGGATTCAACTTAGAAGTGGCTTCATGAAAATATGCATATACAAGAATTGGAAGCCAAAAAAACGAAGATTTTTTTTTCATGTAATCATGGAGGGGCCCACCACCCACTAACTCATGAACCATAACTAAGAGCAAATGCACTTGTTAGTGGGGATTAAAAGCACATGCACATTTAATGGAGTATTAGTTTCATGCTAATGAAAACTTGGAGGTCACACTACCTTGAGGGCATTCCAGGGAGTTCCCTAAAAATGGATTATGATTTTAGTCATGCATAAATAACCTTATAATGTTCATGTAATGGAATTTTATTCTTATCATATTACGAAAGTTGTAGCCACGAAATTACTGAGAAATAAAATGGCTTCCTAAGCCTCTTCTTCTTTGCTTTTATTTTATTTTCATGATTACTTTTATTTACATGCTTTCTTCTATTTCATGTTAGTAGATTAGTTTCTTTTCATTGCAACTAGTTTAGATTTAATTTATGCAAGCAGTTTAGTTCTCCTTTCCTTTAGTTAGCTATTAATTTCTTTGCTTTTTAATGCTGCAATCTACATGAGTTGAAATGATAATAAAAATTAAAAGTTAGACCTCTTTAATTTAGGGGTAATGAAGCGCTTTTAAATCATGTAGATTCAACATACTTGCTAATTTATGATCTCTTTTTATGCTTCATGGATATTTAGATGATGGTATAAGTTTATTAGTGAATTTGATAGCTTATGTTATTTATCACAAATAGGATATTCTTACTCAAATATAAACACAATTTACATTAACATCTAACAAAGTGATTTTGATCATGAAATTAAAATAGAATCAAAATTTGATGATCTATGTTGCTAATCAAAAATAGTAAATAGATCATGCTTAAAATAGATTTTGTTTTAGTTTCATGTTCATGTTCATTTTCATGAAATTTAACAAAGTGGTTTTAGTTTTTGTATCAAAGTTTGATGGTTTAAGTTGTGTTAATTAGTAACACAAATAGACCATACTTATGATAAATACACCACTAATTATAGATTAAAATGAGAGAACATAAATTGATTTTGTGTTGATTTATGTGAAAGTATGAGAGTTGATTTGCCTCTAAATTGTCTTCTACTATCATATTTTTAATCACTTTTATTTTTGGTTAGTATTTACATTTATTTTTAGCTCAAACAATTTCAAACTCTTTGGGCTAATTTGATTGAGTAAAATTTAAAATTAATTCAATTCCTTGCGGATCGACCCGTACTTGTATACGTACTACAATTGTACGCCATGCGCTTGTGGTTATTTTTAACAATGTATTTTTAACGGCGGTTTTCTAACCAATATAAAATTTATCATTATCAACATTGCACAAGAAGCACACAATATTCTGGAATTTGTTCCCCTGCTCTCCTTCTGGCTTTCCTTTCCCCTGCTTCTTCTAATTCGGGTTGAACTTCCTTTTGTTTGGATTGTGGCCACTGTTTCTCATAGTTTTTGGTGGCTTCTTATTTTTCTAAACTTCATATCTTAACATCATGTCTACCAGATCCACCAAAAAGCCCTTAAGATGAGTAGTCATTTTCTCCTGGAAAGCCTCTCTCATCACCATAACAAACATCTTGTTCTTCTTCAATAGGGTATTGATCAACTTTGGTCCAAAACGAGATAGGTCATTGAACTTAGTCTCATACTCTACCACTAATAAGTCTACTTGCTTCAACTCCAAGAAATTCCTATACATCCTAGTCTTTCTAACTACAGGCAAGAACTGTTTCGTAAATGCTTCCTTAAATTAGGTCCATGAAAAATTCTCTTTTGAAACGTAGCTATAAGGGAGTCCCACTAGCTGTTGCTCCCTCTTGTAATAACCATGAAGCCATGAACTTCTTCTCTCATCTAAAAGATCAAGACCCTTGAAATTTTTTTTACATGAATGTAACCTAGCCCAAACTTCTATGATGGATTTAGTTCCCTTAAATGGTTTCCTTTCTAGATTTGTATATTGCTTGTACATACTAGCAAAATTCACCCTAGGCTGCACTAGAACTGCCTCTTCAACATTTCCTACTCGTCCAGCATTTGGAGCTCGACCGTTGGTGGTCATGGTCCTACTAGCTCATCTACCTCAACTGTTCCTATTGCTCCTTTCTTACTACCTGGATATAGTAAGGCAACACTTAGAATACTTAGACGAGATAAATTTTAAAGGAATGATACCAGTCAAACCAATCAAAGCTGATCTAACTAACAAGAATATATGTATATATATATATATATATATATATACACGAATAAAATTTACAAATACATGCTCTCAAAAATTGGCCCCAACCTAAAGCCTAGGTGTTTAATCAACCTAAGTTCTGGTACCAAGTGTAACGTTCTCTTTATCCTGGAGGTGACTACAAATGGTAACCCCAAATCTGGTTTTACGGCTAGTCTCTTGACTGTCTCAACCAAGCCACAAAGGGACAAGTAGGGATAAGATTCTCATCTTTGTCATAGTTCACAAAGAAAGAACTCCATATCACGCGTGACCAGATCCGATCCTCATCTGTTCGAACCGACGTTCGATAATTTAAAATGGTCAAGTTATCGATAGTGGACAACTCCATTATTTGGGTGTGAAGAATTTGCATTTGGAATTTTTTTCCATATACTTAATTTATCATGACATATTCATCAAAATTAACTCCTTTGTATTTATCATGTTTTGACATTCGGCATTTGTGCTAAATACAAGACGACATACTTCCAATAAAATGTATCAGCATTTTAGTTATAACTTATTCATATTAGTTTCGCTACTTAATGAGAAAGACAAGAGAAACCCTTATGTAAAACTTATTTACTTAAAGAAGCTGCTTTAAAAACATTAAACCGATCCTTGGAAATAAAGTAACTAAAATTAAAACCTTTATTTGATTATAAAATAAGTTTAAACCTATGTTTAAAAATAATTAAACCATATTTTAGTACTGATAAAATTTTAATTAAACTTATTTAAATCTTAATTAATTAATCAATAAATACACACTAATTAATTAATAATTAATTAAATAATAAAACTTAATTAAATAAAAACTAATTCTTAATTAATAATTAATTTAAAACTCTCTTAATTATCAAATTATAATTAACTTACCTAATTTATATTTAAGTACAAATTACCTTTACTAAATTAATAATTAAAGACTAATTATCTTTAATTAATTATTTATTTAACTCATACTTAAAGAAGTAAATAATAAATACCTTTACACTTAATTATGATCGAAAAATACCTCCCTAAAATATATAAGATAAAACACTTTTAGTTTAGAAAAGTGTTTGATTTCACCGACTGCATCCATATCGTCTATCATCGTGGATACCATAACTTTTCAAACTAATTTACTAGTCCAATACCCTTCAACACTTTTGCTTTTGACTTACCTTTCAAACCATAGGATGAAGTTTGAAAACTAATAATATTTTGAACCTTTTAAAAAAACTTTTCTAGTAAATTAGAATGGAAACATACCGTATTTTTCATGTAGATCTCAAGTCACTTTAACAAGTCAAAATGCTAACTTTTCTTAGCGTTTATCTACGCAATCATAATTACAACATATATTCACATTCCACAATAATAAACCATAAACAAGATCACGTTTTTCAACCACTCACAACATTTAGTCTTCAATTTCAAGTCTAATCCAACATCACATACAAGCATTTATATGTATATTCCAAAGGACATAAGTAATCCATCAATAAACCAATACTTTACAACAATAATGGATAACAAAATAAAAGTCAAATCTTTCCAAATAAAAACGAGTATTACTCACCAAAGCTATGAAAGCAAACCAAACTATCACTAGAACTTGAAATGGCCTTAGATCTTGGATCTTTCTTAGAAAAAACTTAATTTTGGCTATGGATTTGGAAAAATGGCTCAGCCTACGGTCAATGGGGCATGATCATGGTTGAACAATGGTTGTGAGAGCTTGATTTTGAAAGAAAAAGAGATGTAGAAAGAAGAATAAGGTTTAAATAAGTTTTAAAGTGTTAAAAGGGAAAACTTTTGATTTTTAGACTTTAGAAAAATTTATGGAAGCCATTAAAATGGCTTGAAAAACTTTAAGGTAGAAGATGAATTTTTTTGTAAAAGTAGAAAATGAAATGAGAATAGAGTGAGAATTTTAAATTTGATAAATAAATTTAGAAAATTACCTAAATGCCCTCAAGTACCATGCCCTCCACTTGTTTTGAGCCACATCATCACACTCTCCCCTTACCATGCCCCTACGCAAATGGTACCATAGAGTAGCCTTTATCCAACATGTTAATCTCTTAGGTGTACCTTGATGTTGCACTATAATGTGAAATTTCATAATACTTTTAAAAATAAATTTAATTCTTATTTAAATGGTCACGTCACTTACATTACTTAATTCCATACAGTGAACATCTTATTTGTCACCTAACCATGCCCCTGTAATTTATGTAAGTATGTATTTATGTGCACTTAGGTTTTTATAACGTTTCAAACAACTTTTTGAGGACAAAAATTTTAATTTTTGGAGAAAAATTTCGATCACATTTTCTTTTTCCCTTTGAACTAATTATTTTTGTAGACACAATTTATCAATCATTTCACCATCACTAGTTATTATTTATAAATGGTATTTATAAATAATAAAAACCCATTTATTAGTTATTTAAAATATATTATTTACCCATATTAAAAATGATAAATTTTGGATCATTAAATGTGAGGGATGACTTTGGTTCTGCCTAAGATAGCTAACCAAACGCATCGGACAAAAGACCTAAATAATCACCTAAGACAGTGATAAGGGGTTCGATCCAAGTTGAGATTATCACCCATAGATGGTAACAAATAAATCAATCAAAGCCTAAATCAATACTTAAAGAATAGTAAGGGGCCGTCTTTTAGAGGAAGATTGTAAGGCCCCACCTCGAGACCCACCTTAGCAAAGATAATTAACAAGTAATTCCGTCTGCTAAAGCGGAGAATAGGGCTGGTTAAGGGCGACCATCTATAATTTTGTCTTAAACATCCATTGAATACATCGATAAAGGCATTATAATTTTTTTCAACTCAAGTGGATCGACATACCCAGTAAATGCTTAATCCAAAACTATAGGTGGCTAACGGATCTATCAGAACAAAATACAATAACTGAATGTAAACCACATCACAGAACAGTAACCAACATCATATATATACATATACACTGATACACGTTCAGTACAATACAATATGAATACAATAAAGGTGGTACACGACCACACCATATACATCGAATCAAATGTAAGAACATCAGAGTATGCAGAAGAAATAAACTACTCAAGAGAAAGAAGAGTTGATATCCAACATCAACTTCAAGCTAAGCCCAATAGATGATACCTGAAACAACTCGGTCTGACTCGAGTGAAAACACACGGGTCAGGCTAGCTAGAACTTATCATTAGTAAAGGTGATGATAAGAGATAAGGGGAAAACCATTCCATCAATACCAATGGAATGACATAGGTCATCATGTTATCTCTAGAGTGATACATCAATGGTTCATCATGATTGCATAGAGGAATACAATATGTATATTAGATAGACATGGTTTATCTGATTATATATATAACAAAATGAAATGGGTGAGGATATGGTCCATAAAGTAAACCTTCATAAGATAGTTAAAATTCAAGAATCAATCATAAATAAAACCCATCTAATAGAAACTTCTTAATTATTATACCTCATCTCATCGGTATAAATATAAATACATCTCAAATCCATCATTAAACTCATTATAAAGGAATCTCCATAATCATTTATACCTCATATCATTGGTATAAATATGAATCTATCTTAAATCTATTATCAACACTCATCATAAAAGCATTACCATAATTTATACCTCATCTCATTGGTATAAATATATAAAATGTCTCAAATCCATCTTGATAGAGCCCGAAAAGAATCCAAAACATCATATTCGAAATCACCATAAAACCATGTATATGAATTAGCCCTTTTCTTACATAAGGCTATAATAAAGCATCATCATCAAAACAGTGAAAACGAAACATCCAAACTTCATGGAAAATAGCACCTGCTTTACATCTTGACTAGTACTAGTAATTTGGTACCATACATCGTGATGACTTGGGGTCACATAACATCATAACATCGTGATTGACTAGTCGGAACATCTTGATGACACCCAGTCACAAATCCGAGTGAAAACATCGTGGCGATTGGAGTTGAGTAATAACATCGTGAACATCGTGGTGACTCCAATCGTACTCGGTCTAGTACTAGTAACATCTTGAATGTGTCTCAACTATTCGAATAGGAACCCAAAAGGCGAGAACATATATCCCATACTATACGTTCTCCCCTAGTGTTTTACTAATCGTTAGTTGGTTCCACATTAGAATACATCATAAAACATCAGAACCATCATAAAACTCACTCTGCCTCATCTCATCGGCGAGTTAATATAATACCTTACTCATCTCTTCTCATCGACGAGTAATGGTTCCATCGTGACTTGTCTCATTTCATCGACAAGTAAAAATCATCATAACCATCTTAACTTCATAAATCATCATAAACATCTTAACTTCATGAATACTTCATAAATAGACTTACCTCATATCATCGGCAAATGCAAATAAATCTCATAATGGTTTCTCATAAACCATAATCCCCGAAAAGTGAAATCTCATCTCAAGACTCACCTCATCTCATCGGCAAGTAAAACAACATCTTTAAGTGGTTCTCATCGATTTTTACTCCTATAATAGGAGATCTCGAACATCTCAACTCGCCAAATATTGGCTACTTGGATAATTCCTATAATGGGAATTGAAAATCTTAAATACTAATTCAAGATATAATACTCAAGAGGTTTCGATTGTACAAGTCCGGAATGGCTCTATATAGTAGAAGCAACCCAAAAATAATGGCTCTATATAGTAGAAGCAACCCAATGACGGATTCATGAAAAAAAATGGCTCTATATAGTAGAAGCAACCCAAAAATACTCACAATTTGCATGGTTTATCCCTTGAATAAGGTAATACAACACTCAAGAAATATATTAAAATTCATCATCAAAGACTTGCTCGAATAATCTAAGAAAATACATGATTCAATACCAGAGCATATGTGATATAAAGCTCTAAATATTTGCATTGAAAAGAGAATCAAAACCGTGTTCGAAAAACATTAGAGAAAGCACCAAAACCTGGTGCAACAATTCAAGATACACAGGAATAAACATTGGTGTTTTGCCCAAGCCTGTATTTTGTTTGTTCAGCTTGCCTCTTTTAAGCACATAATTCGAGAGAACACAAAAGATAAAGTTGTAGAAGACATCCTAAGCTTTCTAGAACATTAAAAATTACCGAATTCCGATAAGAAGTGTAAAAGTTATAGATAAAACAATTCTCAGATTTGAATTTTACAACTTTTGTCATTTTGTCTCGGGACAGCGACAAACAATCACATTTCTGGCCAAGATAACTTCAAAATTTTAGAAAACCCAAAACATAAAAATTTAAGGTGATTTTATTAGCTTGAAGTCGGAAAAAGAATCACCAAAATCCGACTTACGGATCAAAAGGTACGGCCAAAAATGTTTTTAGGTCACTGATCATTGTCGCTCTCGTTTTGCTCTCGGGATAGCAACAAACAATCACAATTTTGACCAAGATAACTTCGAAATTTCAGAAAACTCAAAACATAAAAGTTGTAGTACTTGAATTAAGACTTCCGGAACATCTAAAATTATCAAAATCGGATTAAAAACGAGAAAGTTATGTCTAAATTGTTTCAGCTTCAAGCACAGAGCAAATGTAGACTTTACTCTCGGGTTAGCAGTAGAAAAATCAAATTTTGACATAGCTAACCTCAAAATTAAAGAAAATATAAAAAATAAAAGTTGTTTCACATGATTTGTTCTTTCCGAAACATCTCAAAATCCGATCAAAAACGAGAAAGATGTGTCTAATTTAATTCAGTGTTTCAAAGTTGAAATTAAAAAAACAGGACAGAGAGGTTACTAGCTATTCAAACACATATTACAATTAGTAAAATGCTAATTTATAGAAAATGATAAACATTAAAGTTGTTCCTTATGAATATACCTTTCAAATGAAAAAAATTTCACTTAATTTTGATTTATCATTCAAAAGTTATGGTGATTTTAAGATCAGCCTTCAACAAAAAAATTGAACAGAGCAGAGCTATGTGCATCAGTTTCAAACTAGATTTCGACCATATAAACAACAGAATTTCAAAAAGTAATTGGAAGAGAAGTTGTAGATAACGGAGTGTTCTTTCAATTGCAAAAAGATTGAGCTAATTAGAGTGAATTTGCACTAAGATATTATTGTTTTATTGAAGTAATTTCCACAAACAAATTTTCAGCAAACCACAACCCAACTTGAAAGCAATTCAATCAACTCATCCAATTAATTCAATAACAATAACAATTATTCTCATAGTTAAAGCTAGTATTATGAGTTATTAACTCACCTATGCAAATATGAAGACCAAACTTTGGAGAATTGAAGAAAGTTGATGGCTTTGCCTTTGGTTTTTGCCTCAGAAATCTGAAAATGAAGATAGAACAACATGCAATAGAGAAACAATAGGCTGTAGACAATCAACTTTTGGAAATCAGATTTTGATGAAATAGAAATGGTTTTCATAGTGATTACTTGAGAAAAATAGTTTCAATTTGATTGAAAACAACAATAATTGGATTAATTTGGAGAATTTTTGAGCTAGGGTTGAAAGAGGATGAGTTTCTTAGTTTCTGTCTTCTTCTCTTCTTCTTTTTTCCTTTTGCTGTACGTGCAGTGCAATAAGAAGAAGAGGAACTTTCTCTCTATAGGCTAGGTTAAGAAATGGGCTTGAACCCAAAGTAAAAGATTTTAATTAGCCTTAGGAAAAAAACAATTTATCACTTAAACACATAAATACACTAATATACACAAGTTATACTACGTATTTATGCAATTGTTTTTACTTCTATAAAATCACACAATCAATTTTTAGGTTCTAAAAATTATTTTACAACAAAATAAAAGACAAGTTTGCATTAAAATTTTATTTCTTGTGTAATAAAATATAACAACTCAATTCAAACTTAATTTTATAACCAAAACACACTTTTAAACCAAATTTCATCTTTTTATTTATATAAACACCTTTTAAAAATCAAATACTTCCTTTAAAAAATTATTAAAAGAAGTAATTGGCAATAATTAATAAAATCATTGCATTTTCTCCAAATAAAATCACATTTCATTCATTATTAACTCAATTAAACAAAATAAATTTTCAAACTTTATTTTCACATTTTATTTTCAAAATTCATTGTTTTTTCCCAAATAAACAATTTAAATCTCTAATTTATTTTAATTCACCATATTAAATTATAACCTCCGTTATAATTTAACATTTACAGGTAATCTCCAAAACCAAGGTTGTTACAGGCTCCCCTCCTTAACAAAATTGCGTCCTCGCAATTTCTAGAGAAAAGGCTGTAAACGACACAAAAATTAAATCGAAAAGGATAAAAGACAAGCTCGAAACTCAAACCATTCATACTCTCAACATAGAATGGTAGAGAGAAATAATGAAAAACTCAGTTGGTTAATCGAATGGCCCATCAAATTCTAATATACTGATTAGCAAACCATCAAATTTTCCAAGTAACTCAAAAGAATTTCGAAGATATCCCGTCTACGAATCAAAACCCAATAAGATGCTCAACAATTAATCAATCGAAAATGATTGATTTCACAAAACTCTACAAATAGAGCCGGAATCAAACTCACTCAAACCTGAACTCTAAGCAACAAAAAAGATCATCGACACAATTTTTCGCATAACAATACAGAAAGAAAATCCTCACAAAAAGGATAGACTCAATAGACAAGAAAGATAAATCACACAAAATGGCTTCTCACGAGGCCACCAAACTTGAACGATCGCGAAAATGCACACCGTTATCATTAACACAAGAATAGAGTGAACTCAAGAACCAGAATATGAGCTCAAATTACTTTTCAGTCCAAGATATTTAGAATTTTTTTTAACATCTTTTAAATTTTAAATCTAAATTTCCAACATTTGAAAATTTTCAGACTCTCTACTATATTACTTAGTAAGTAAAATACGAAACAAATTAAATGTCCAAATTTCTTCTCTTACATCGAAATAAATTTTCAGAGAATTTTGTAAATCCATAATAATATTCCTGGAAATAAATTAAGGGTTTAAATTCTCTTTACTCTTTTTACTAAATCACTTAAATAGTTTAAAATAATCTTCAAATCCTCTTATAACTCTTCTCTTAAAACATCCAATGTATATAATATAAATTCTAAAATCTCAAAATATACTTTCAATAAAGTGTAGCTCATTAATTTTCTCGCATATTTTCATCTTTATAATATCAAAATAAATATATAAATAAATGGCATTGCCTCGCCACTGAATCTCTAATAAACGGATATCTCTGTTGGCTGCAGAGTCGATCGAACGATCAAAACTGCCTCGCCACTCTGTTACTCGTCTCTAAAATCAATGGCTGCAATTATCATTCAAAAATAAATTTAATATATAATCTCAAAATATTATTTTCAAAATCTCAATTTTTAAAACACAAATCATCGTGTCTGATTACCTTATCATAGCATTTAGGAGATTCCTATCGATAACGTTGATCAGGCGTATCGACTAGAACTCTTAACTACTCGATGGACAACCCAACAGTCTCAAATTATTTCTATGAAAGAATACTACTCATATAAACATATTCTTAAAACATTCTTTGATACTTTTTTATATATTTCAAAGTTTAAATTCCTCTTTAAAACTCATATTTATGTCGCTTCAAAACTCAAACCAAAGAACATTAAGAGAATGCATCGAGATATTCCCAGAATACTCGATTCTCAAAATCAATAGAAGGAGATGGAGTGTTCATCAACTCCTACAAGACGACGAGCCACTCTTGGAAATCATCAAGACATAAATAAGCAAGATATTCTTCTCGAAGGAGAAGAAGCACGCAAACAATAAATCATTACTTTAAACAAAGTAATGCTACAAAGGACAACACCGATTGATTATCCGAAAAGGATAACTCAAAGAAACTGAATGATTAACTCAATCAAACTCGAATAATCTAGAAACTCGCCTCATTCCTTAGTGGATGTCCTTGTGGAAGTATAACTAAAGAGCTAAGAGCCAAGAATAAGGTTACCTCAACACTCGATTGCCCGATTGGATGTTAAGTCCAAATGGACTCACAAAACCCAACAAAGTCACCTTGACTGGAATTCAAGATATATCATTAACATATCGATACTCAAGAGTGAATAAAGAAATTTCGGAATCATCATTAACATTCCAGAGCGATAGAAATAATAAACCAATCAAATTAGGATGCCTAAATAAATATTGGATCCTATAACAACAAAAGGATCGGATTTAACATCAAATAAGTCAATCCATCTCAAACCAGATACACCTTAAGATAGTCAGTAATAAACAAATACTCACTAAAGCAGCAACAAACTGAAAACTCAGAATGCTCACAACAAGCCAATCGTTGTGGGTCCCCTTAACAGGATTCACAACTCTCAAAGGAATGCAACAAGAATGCTCAAAGAAATCCATCAGCTTCATCGATACGAACTCACTCGTATCAAAAAAGGTAAAAATAGAATGATCCCAAATAAGATTATTTACAAGATAAGATGATCAAACTTTATTATGGAATACTACAGAATGCAATATATATATATATGTGTGTGTATATATATATATATATTCCTATACATATTCCATCTCAACATAACCCAATACTCGAAAAATAATCAAAGCATGATTCGAAAACATTAACGTATCGTGATATACGTACTGTTCTATGTTTATTCTACTTTATTCTGACCACAGCTCTGATACCAAGCTGTAACGCCCCACCCTGAGACCCACCTTAGCAAAGAGAATTAACAAGTAATTCCGTCTGCTAAAGCGGAGAATAGGGCTGGTTAAGGGCGACCATCTATAATTTTGTCTTAAACATCCATTGAATACGTCGATAAATGCATTATAATTTTTTTCAACTCAAGTGGATCGACATACCTAGTAAATGATTAATCCAAAACTATAGGTGGCTAACGGATCTATCAGAACAAAATACAATAACTGAATGTAAACCACATCATAGAACAATAACCAACATCATATATAAACATATACACTGATAAACGTTCACTACAATACAATATGAATACAATAAAGGTGGTACACGACCACACCATATACATCGAATCAAATGTAAGAACATCAGAGTATGCGGAAGAAATAAACTACTCAAGAGAAAGAAGAGCTGATATCCAACATCAACTTCAAGCTAAGCCCAATAGATGATACCTAAAACAACTCGGTCTGACTCGAGTGAAAACACACGGGTCAGGCTAGCTAGAACTTATCATTAGTAAAGGTGATGATAAGAGATAAAGGGAAAACCATTCCATCAATACCAATGGAATGATATAGGTCATCATGTTATCTCTAGAGTGATACATCAATGGTTCATCATGATTGCATAGAGGAATACAATATGTATATTAGATAGACATGGTTTATCTGATTATATATATAACCGAATGAAATGGGTGAGGATATGGACCATAAAGTAAACCTTCATGAGATAATTAAACTTCAAGAATCCATCATAAATAAAACCCATCTAATAGAAACTTCTTAATTATTATACCTCATCTCATCGGTATAAATATAAATACATCTCAAATCCATCATTAAACTCATTATAAAGGAATCTCCATAATCATTTATACCTCATATCATTGGTATAAATATAAATCTATCTTAAATCTATTATCAACACTCATCATAAAAGCATTACCATAATTTATACCTCATCTCATTGGTATAAATATATAAAATGTCTCAAATCCATCTTGATAGAGCCCGGAAAGAATCCAAAACATCATATTCGAAATCACCATAAAACCATGTATATGAATTAGCCCTTTTCTTACATAAGGCTATAATAAAGCATCATCATCAAAACAGTGAAAACGAAACATCTAAACTTCATGGAAAAGAGCACGTGCTTTACATCTTGACTAGTACTAGTAATTTGGTACCATACATCGTGATGACTTGGGGTCATATAACATCATAACATCGTGATTGACTAGTCGGAACATCTTGGTGACACCCAGTCACAAATCAGAGTAAAAACATCGTGGTGATTGGAGATGAGTAATAACATCGTGAACATCGTGGTGACTCCAATCGTACTTGGTCTAGTACTAGTAACATCTTGAATGTGTCTCAACTATTCGAATAGGAACCCAAAAGGCGAGAACGTATATCCCATACTATAGGTTCTCCCCTAGTGTTTTACTAATCGTTAGTTGGTTCCACATTAGAAAACATCGTAAAACATCAGAACCATCATAAAACTCACTCTGCCTCATCTCATCTGCGAGTAAGTATAATACCTTACTCATCTCTTCTCATCGACGAGTAATGGTTTCATCGTGACTTGTCTCATTTCATCGACAAGTAAAAATCATCATAAATATCTTAACTTCATGAATACTTCATAAATAGACTTACCTCATATCATCGGCAAATGCAAATAAATCCCATATTGGTTTCTCATAAACCATAATCCCCGAAAAGGGAAATCTCATCTCAAGACTCACCTCATCTCATCGGTAAGTAAAACAACATCTTTAAGTGGTTCTCATCGATTTTTACTCATATAATAGGAGATCTCGAACATCTCAAATCGCCAAATATTGGCGACTTGGATAATTCCTATAATAGGAATTGAAAATCTTAAATACTAACTCAAGATATAATGCTCAAGAGGTTTCGATCGTACAAGTCCAGAATTAACTGAAAAAGAAAACTCATGTGTCCCATACCACATGTTTTACTAAATCGTTTAATTCTCTTTCTCATACGCCCGAAAAGTGCAAAAACGTGTATCTTTAAATAGAAAATATATTTTTGCTAAATCGGGTTTTGAAATAAATTTCAGAAAATATTTAATAAATCCACTTTGAAAATCTCTTTATAATTTAGTAATATTAATTGTTTCATTTTTTATATGAAATCACTTTGTAAAATATATTTCTTAGAACAATAGCTAGAATATGAACACTGTTGGAAAATTGTTTGAAAATACGTGCACATGCGCTCGGAATCACAATGAAAACATTACATAATGAATCAATAAAATCCATTAAAATACCAATGACGGATTCGTGAAAATCCATGGTTCTATATTGTAGAAGCAACCGAAAAATAATCACAAGACGCATGGTTTATCCCTTGAATAAGGTAATACAACACTCAAGATCTATATTAAAATTCATCATCAAAGACTAGCTCGAATAATCTAAGAAAATACATGATTCAATACCAGAGCATATGTGATATAAAGCTCTCAATATTTGCATTGAAAAGAGCATCAAAACCGTGTTCGGAAAACATAAGAGAAAGCACCAAAAGCTGGTGCAACAATTCAAGATACACAGGAATAAACATTGGTGTTTTGCCCAAGCCTGTATTTTGTTTGTTCAGCTTGCCTCTTTTAAGCACATAATTTGAGAGAACACAAAATATAAAGTTGTAGAAGACATCCTAAGCTTTCA
The DNA here is from genome assembly GCA_030765085.1 of Allium cepa. Lineage (NCBI taxonomy): Eukaryota > Viridiplantae > Streptophyta > Magnoliopsida > Asparagales > Amaryllidaceae > Allium > Allium cepa. The sequence continues at coordinate 9,185,712 of CM060930.1, read as the reverse complement.
AGAACATTAAAAATTACCGAATTCCGATAAGAAGTGTAAAAGTTATAGATAAAACAATTCTGAGATTTGAATTTCACAACTTCTGTCATTTTGTCTCAGGACAGCGACAAACAATCACATTTTTGGCCAAGATAACTTCGAAATTTAGAAAAATCATAACATAAAAGTTGAAGGTGATTTTTTTAGCTTGAAGTCAGAAAAAGATTCACCAAAATCCGACTTACGGATCAAAAGATACGGCCAAAAACGTTCTTAGGTCACTGATCATTGTCTCTCTCGTTTTGCTCTTGGGGTAGCAACAAACAATCACTATTTTGACCAAGATAACTTCGAAATTTCAGAAAACTCAAAACATAAAAGTTGTAGTACTTGAATTAAGACTTCCGGAACATCTAAAATTATCAAAATCGGATCAAAAACGAGAATCTTATGCCTAAATTTATTTCAGCTTCAAGCACAGAGCAAATGTAGACTTTACTCTCGGGTTAGCAGTAGAAAAATTAAATTTTGACATAGCTAACCTCAAAATTAACGAAAATATGAAACATAAAAGTTGTTGTACATGATTTGTTCTTTCGGAAACATCTAAAATTATCAAAATCCAATCAAAAACGAGAAAGATATGTCTAATTTAATTCAGTGTTTCAAAGTTGAAATTAAAAACACAGGACAGAGAGGTTACTAGCTATTCAAACACATATTACGATTAGTAAAATGTTGATTTGTAGAAAATGATAAAAATAAAAGTTGTTCCTTATAAATATACCTTTCAACTGAAAAAAATCTCACTCAATTTGATTTATCATTCAAAAGTTATGGTGATTTTAAGATCAGGCTTCAACAAAAAAATTGCACAGTGCAGAGCTGTGTACATCAGTTTCAAACTAGATTTCGACCAAATAAACAACAGAATTTCAAAAACTAATTGGAAGAGAAGTTGTATCTAACAGAGTGTTCTTTCCAATGCAAAAAGATTGAGCTAATTAGAGTGAATTTGCACTAAGATATTGTTGTTTTACTGCAGCAATTTTCACAAACAAATTTTCAGCAAACCACAACCAACTTGAAAGCAATTCAATCAACTCATCCAATTAATTTAATAGCAATAACAATTATTCTCATATTTAAAGCTAGTGTTGTGAGTTATTAACTCACCTATGCAAATATAAAGACCAAACTTTGGAGAATTGAAGAAAGTTGATGGCTTTGCCTTTGATTTTTGCGTTAGGAATCTGAAAATGAAGATAGAACAACATGCAATAGAGAAACAGTAGGCTATAGACAATCAACTTTTGGAAATCAGATTTTGATGAAATAGAAATGGTTTTCATAGTGATTACCTGAGAAAAATAGTTTCAATTTGATTGATAACAACAATAATTGGATTAATTTGGAGAATTTTTGAGCTAGGGTTGAAAGAGGATGTGTTTCTTAGTTTCTGTCTTCTTCTCTCTTTTTTTCCTTTTGCTGTACGTACAGTACAATAAGAAGAAGAGGAACTTTCTCTCTACAGGCTAGGTTATGAAATGGGCTTGGACTCAAAGTAAAAGATTTTAATTAGCCTTAGGAAAAAAACAATTTATCACTTAAACACATAAATACACTAATATACTCAAGTTATACTACGTATTTATGCATATGTTTTTACTTCTATAAAATCACACAATCAATTTTTAGGTTCTAAAATTATTTTACAACAAAATAAAAGACAAGTTTGCATTAAAATTTTATTTCTTGTGTAATAAAATATAACAACTCATTTCAAACTTAATTTTATAACCAAAACACACTTTTAAACCAAATTCCATCTTTTTATTTATATAAACACCTTTTAAAAATCAAATACTTCCTTTAAAAAATTATTATTAAAAGAAGTAATTTGCAATAATTAATAAAATTATTGCATTTTCTCTAATAAAATCACATTTCATTCATTATTAACTCAATTAAACAAAATAAATTTTCAAACTTTATTTTCACATTTTATTTTCAAAATTCATTGTTTTTTTCCAAATAAACAATTTAAATCTCTAATTTATTTTAATTCACCATATTAAATTATAACTTCCGTTATAATTTAACATTTACAGGTAATCTCCAAAACCAAGTTTGTTACAAAGATCAAATACAAAAGAAAATCAACTTAATCCAAAAGAGAGATCGAGGCAATCTTCTAGAGGCAGATCAAAAGGAAAGCTAATCAAACTCGATCCAAAAGAGAAATCGAGGCAGTCTTTTAGAGGAATATAAATCAAATTCAAACACAAACCAACTCTATCTTAAAGAAAGATCAAGGCAATCTTCTAGAGGAAGATCAATCGAATGCAGAAGCAAATCTAACTTTATCCTAAAGAATGGATCAAAAGTCATCTTCTAGAGGAAGAACAATCTAACACATTCATTTATGCATCAAGTTGAAATAAAGGGAAACCCACAGAGGAAGGATCAATAGTTAAATATTGCCTAGAGTCGAAAATTTTATTACTAGAAAAAAATGTTTGAAAAATTATGGTTTATTATATAGACTCAGAAGCTACATTTTTTGAAATATTGAGTTATTTGTCAATCCTTTATTCCTAGATTGTAATTGTACCTATCAAATAATGAGAGACTCCGCTAATAAGCAAATGTATTCTGGTCTTCTTATACTAGGATTTCTTATTACCAGATGAGTTTTCTGGTCTTCTATTAACATTAGGTTGGTCTTCCTATCTTTTGATAATGGCAAATTGGTTTTTTATTATTCTATTTAGATATTATTACTAGATTAGTTTTTTCGCTCTTTTATTAACATCAGATTGGTCTTCCCGTTTTTCATTAGTGCTAGATGGTTTTCTGGTCTTCTCTTTAGATATTGTTACCAGATGAATTTTCGGTCTTCTACAGATTATGATATTATCACAAAATAATTTTTCTATCTTTTACTCAAGTGATATTATTACCAAATGTTTTTTCTAGTCTTCTATTCATATTATTATTACTGCCAGAATGGTTTTCTGGTCTTTTGTTCAAATTGTTGTTATTGCCAGAATGGTTTTCTAGTCTTTTATTCAGATTATCACCAGAATGGTTTTATAGTCTTCTATATGGATTATTATTAACATAGGATTTCTAGTCTCCTTCAAACAAAGCTATGATATTATTACTATACCGAGTTTATAGTCTTTATATTGAATAAATTTCCAGTTTTCTTATTCAAATTTGACTTTAACTTTACCTTGAAGTATGAATGCCTTTTTTATAGGAGAAAGAGGATAGGCTAATTCATGATTGTACCAATTCCGTGAAGGATTGCACGAAATAAAATTTAAAGTTAATAATGAAAATAACACTTACTTTGTGTTTTCCAGCAAAGTAAGATCGAGGAGAAAAAAATATTGCAAAGAAGTGGAAAAGTGATAAGGCTCTTGTTTTTACACTGAAGTATAAAAAAAACTTCTCCATGCTAGGGGCAAATGTTACTACAATCATGATACTGAAAATACGAAAGCATGTCGAAAAGGAGGTAAGAAAACATATAAGAGGAGAGAGCTAATATCGAAAGCATGAACATTACATGTTGAAGTCCATGATGTCAAAGATAAAAAAAAGATCATACAGCAAATGATGACGCGTCTTAAGCACCATGAAGGGTTCTCGAAAACTTATAGCTAGTGATAATGTCGCATACCATTGATTCCATACTTCGCCAATGCAATAAAAGAGAAAGAATACTGCATACCAATAGTGCACAAAAGCATACGGCAAGTCAACAGTGTGAGAAAGAATACTGCATATCACCAATGCTGCACCTCATCGATAATATAAGAGATGTCAGAGGCGACCAAATAAAAGAATATAAAAAGCAACAGTATAAAGATGCCACAAGTCATCAATGTGGCATGAATATCGAAGTTCATCAGTGTTCATAGAGGATGATGTCTACCATCGGTAAAGCCAGGAGATTGTATGTCAGCAGTATGGGGATTAATATCGTAAAATATTAAAAAGGCGGGATGCTACACTTCATCAACATAACAACTGTTTGAACCAATAATGGTACAAATACCCAGAAGTTTACGTAGAGCATATGTGACAATCCAGATTTCCACGTTCGAAAATCGACATCCATACTTCACTCGTATTCGAATGCCGCAAATTCAACCGTAAAAATCTGATTCACCGAAGCTTATAACATATTAAGTACAACAACACAGTGGAAGAATATAATTATTATATCATTGATACCCAATATTCGTACAACAGATTGATACAAATGATATCAAGTACTATCAGAGATAGAAAACTACAGCGGAAGAAATAACAACAACAAGGATGGTCTAGACTTTGCGACCATCGACAGCGGAAAGATGACCATCAATAGAGTCTTTTAAGTGAGAAAACGGGAATCCGACAAACTGAGTCTTCAATGCCAAAGCTCCAATGCTCCAACCACTATCATGCTGAACTTTTAGCAAATGCGATCCAAACATCGATTACCACACCAAAGACTTCAAAGGCTATCGAATCTACATCTACTAGCTGATTATCTAGAAAATATAACTCTAGACCGCCCTGTGGAAAATTGTGGGCACCTAGAGTTTAGAATGGGAACAATAAACTATGGGTCAGTCATGGGACTGGTATGAGCAAACAAAAATAGTTTATCTTTAAAAAAAGAAAAATAAAAGATTTTAAAAGAAATTCGCAATGCTTTTGGTAAATGAAACTACCATAAGGCCATCCGCCACACACACAATGCAAGCGCACAATTGGAGGAGATTTCTCTTTATGGTAGTCAAACATGCTTGATACGTAAAATCCTTTTGATATTATTATTAGTGCATAGTACAGAAAACCTTTTGAAAGTATAATATTAATCTTAGCCAGCATAGACATTTCGAACTATGCCTACTATAGCTATTATCTAAACAGTGGTGACCACCATAAGTAAATGGCAGGTTATACAACTAAAACCGTACAAGGCGATTGTTGGAGATTGGATTTCCAACAATGGTCAAGCTAATGAACTTCCTTACCGAATGGAATGCCTCTAGAGGGATGCCCCCAAGAACCAAAACGGTTCCCTACCAACACAAGGCCGGGTTACCCATGCCCGGAAGTAACAACTACAAGTAAGCCATCCCCAATTGTTACCGACCTTTATCCCAAGATTCTCCAACAAATAGCAACAACCACACAGTTAAATATCTAGGCTCCATACATGATGTCACTTATCCAGAAGGAAATGGACATACCCTAGGGGCACGCCCCCTAAAAGCCTTGCTGCAACATTCCTGTTTCGACCATTTTCGGGTTGTGAGGCTCGACGAAGTTTCGTCCGCAAAGCTATGCTTTTCACCAAAGCCATTCTTCGATCAACAAATGATCAGCAACACATCGTATGCCATATTACCAAACTGGGAATGTATTACTAGTAACCATCAACTACCTAACCTCTGAGCTCGTATGTCTCAAAGAAGAGTGTTAAGCTAAAGAATAAATTCTCCGCCACCAAATAGAAATGCATTTGATAGAAACCAGCTTTACATCTCAAACTGTAATGTCAGACACACCTCCATACAATTCTGTTCCGGGTCCGGACAGAACCGAAGGCACTTCAAAGAAGCCCTTGTAAATCCGGATAATCCCTAATCACGTCCGAACTCCCCATCACAAAGGATGATATAGATCTATATACTGGGGATCAGTCGGTGCAGAGAAATTCGACGACTTTCGCTTTCAAAAATATCCGGTCTTCACCACCGGTCTTCAAATGCAATCCATAACGTTGTATCATTATTCGGAATGGGTTATATGACACAAAGTCCTCTCCCGGCTAAACCGAATAATGTAACGACCCGGAATTTTCGATTCCGAAAATTCCAAATAGTTAGGAAAAGAAGAAAGAGATAGAAGAAGAAGAAGAAACAGAAAACATAACACAGAATCTCACATTCGCAGCGGATCAAAATATAATATCAAATAATAACAGTTTACAAAAGAATATTGTATCTGTCAATTATATTTTAATACCCATAAAAAAACTAGATAGTAAAACAACTTGTCCAGATAACAACAACAATACCATAGAAGAATACATTCCATACGCTCCTGCCATCCAGCTTGCCTCCTGAGCTCCATAACGTCCTATCCTGAAAATTTGAAATACTCGGTCTGACCCGAGCATTACATCAAAGTAACACCCGGGTCAGGCAGGAAACCAGTGTGAGTAAACACAACTAACATGGAATACAAAAGCATTCAATTTATATAAACCCGGGGGATCTGATATCAATTTACAACTTCACAAGTTATTATAGTCATCTCTTATTTCACACATCAATTTCTAAGTACCAAAACTTAGATTAAATGGTCCAATTCACTTAAATCATTCCATACCTGCCCATTAATTTCACATATCAATCTTTAAAGAATCGAAGTGGTTTCGGGTATTTTCTAATACCCGACTCCGGTCTCTTCGAATTTAATACAATTCTATCCCAAATCATTCAAACGAAACACAGTTCAAACTTCAAATATAGGGTGTCACCTATACATATTAACTCATCATCAATGATAACCACATTATCTCAGTTTATACCCAACATATTATATCACATAGCATCACAAATCACATATCCGAGATATCAATCAATCTAAGCAATGCAATATTATTCAACCGTAAGCAAGATAAATTACTCATACCATTTCTAATTTATTTAAACAAATTAAATTAATTACTTCAATCACCCTTAATCCTGCTTATTTAACATTAATTAATTACAAATAAATTAATTAATCATCCTTTAATTATCCATTTTCATTAGTCATCCTTGATTAATTATATTTAATTACATAAAGTAATTATCCTTTAATTAATTATACAAATTAATTATTTTTAACCATTTATAGTAAATAAATCTTTAATTACTTCCTTAATTATATTAATCAATTACATTAATTAATGATCCTTAATTAATTACTTCCATTAATCAGCCTTAATCAATAATAAACATTAATTAACCATCTTGTAATTACTTATCTTAATTAATTAAATCCTTGATTAATTATATTAATCCTTTAATTAATCCTTAATTACTTCTCCTAAGTAATTAACCTTTAATTACTTCTCATTAAGTAATTTCCCTTATATTAATTACATCCTGTAATTTATCCATCAATTACTTCACTAAGTAATTACTCTTATCAATCTCATTAGGTAATTATACTTAATCAATTACCAAGCAACTATCTTTAATTAATTAACAAATTAATTAACCATATTCATCTCATTAATTACAACTGGGTAATTCATCCCTTAATTACCCTATAAACCATCTTTAATTAATTATAGATCAATTATTCTTTAATTATTAGTAAATTAACCTTAATTAATTAACCCCCCTTAATTATTTATTAATTAAACCATTTAATTACTCTTAATTAATTACTTAATTAATCCATTATAATTAATTGATCAAATTAATTAATTATACTTAATTTCAATAATTAACTTAGTAAATCGCAATTTATTAGAAACTTCAATAATCCTTAAGATATAACTTTTTCTCATTAATGCCTTAATTATTAATAACATTTTTCTTCGTAATTGATCTTTACTTAATTAAACCATTAATTAAGTTTTAGAATAAATAATCATTTATCTTGATAACATTGAAGTTTAACAAAACATAATTTCATTTTAAAACATTATCAAGTTGAAGTTTTGAAACTAATTTCAATTTGTATCCTAAAACTTTCTTTTATAAAAATCATAAACTTCCATTTTAAATTAAGGTTTAAATTCACTTTAAATTTTATAAAATTTAAGTTAAACAAATTTTCCAAAACTTCTTAGTCAATAGTTAAAGAAACAATTATAAAAAAGGTAAGTTTAAATAAGAAGTTTAAACTTGATTTAAATTTAAATTTCAAAACAAATTGATTTTAAAATATTTTAAATAAACTGCTTATTACTGTACTTTGGGTCAGACCCGAAGACAACTTTGGTTAAATCCCGAGTACACTACCTTCTTTCCATTTTTTTACTTTGCTTAAATTCAAAAAAAAACTGCTACAGGAATAACTCAACACGATCGACACGAATGTTTACCCGAGCAGAACTTCATCCAGCCCGAGTTCCTTCTCGAGACAAACCTTCTCGCTTCCACACCCAAATTCTAGTGCACAAGGAAACTGATCCACGTGCACCAGCTCACGATGGCGCTCCGGCGACTTCGAACTCCTTTAACAAGTCATCGGCCATCACCTTATTCAATCCAAAACACCCAAATTTCATCATAGGCTCGAAATCGAAATTGAGCCTACCATTGCAAGCTGGAAAAAATTTCTCAACCTTAAATCGATTCGCGATGACGAACCACCACGCCAACAACCACCAGGTGTCACCTCGAGCTTCCCCTATCCTTCCTTCACCATCTCCCGTAGGACCGATCACTTCTTTTCCCCTGTGCAACTCGACATTCCCCTCAAACCGACGTCCCTCCACAGGCACTCAAAACCCTAGTTTTAACGATCGCCGACATCATGACAATCGATCAACACTCCCACCATTTTTCCTGACACCCCAATCGCCAAGCAAGCTTCGTCTAAAACCCGAAAAACCAAAGGTTCATCGATCGCCAAAAATAACCCAAAAACCAAATTCTATCTATCATCGAATTGCACCATCAATACTCAACTAAAAATCCTAATATTTGTTTTAAAAATCCTAATTTGCAAAGGAAAATCATATTATACACTTGAATTTACAAATTGTTGAACTTGATTTTTTCCTATTGTTCTACTTTCATTGTTCTTTGAAATTTCCAGATAAATTTCAAGCTTATTTCTTATAAATAAAAATTTAAAAACTTAATTATGCTTAAAAAAAAATTTATTTGAACACTTCATCCTAATAGAAATTAGATGAGGAGATTAGAGGTTTTTTTTTAAAATTTAATTTTCTGAAATCAAGAACAGAGATGACATAAATACATGCACATAGGTTCACATTCATATATACATATATTCAGATCTAAAATCAACATGCATGCATATTTTTCAAACATTCATCACAAGATTTTATCAAATATTACACATACCGTCAGAAATTAAAAAAAATCGGTTTATGTTTAGGTTTACTCACCATGCTGATATGAGCAGAGCAGTTTTGAATTTGGAAACTTGAAGACTTAGTTTATCTTTGAATGCTGAAATTGAAATTGATTTGCCTACTGATCTTGGATTCGAAAAGCTTGCTTTTTGAATTGAGGAAGATTGCCGTCTTGCTTTGTTACTGATGATTTTTTCAGAAAAAGATTCTCTTTTGATTTGTTTTACTGAACTTTGTTACATGTTTTGTTTCATTTTGTTTCTTTGATAATAAAGATAAAAGGGAAATGAGAAAGGAGTAGAGATGTATATTTCTTCTTTTATCTATTATTTATTATTTCAAAAGAAAATATTGACACTTGTTCAAATTTCATATTACAAATGTTACATTTGTTAACTTGGGTATTAAAATTCTTAACACTTGTCCTTTATATGAGAATTAAATAATATATTAATATGTTTTATACACTTTTATATTAATTTCAATTTAGTTATATATATATATAAATCTTATGTTATGAATATTTTCTATTTTTAATAAATTAATTTTTATATTTTTAATGTTTTCCATAAAACTTTTATATTAAATTTCTATTTAGTAACTACTTTCCTTTATTTATATTAATATGAACTTTAAAAGAAAATAGCAAACTATATACTAATAAAATCATATACATATATATGTTATATCCAATTTGTTTAAGATATTTATTCTTCGGATTTCCAATTCAAATTTAATTTAGAATTAACTCATGTATATACACACACACACACTAAAACATACCCATATTCGATTTGTTTGAAAATAAAGAAAATTTCCCATTTCAAATCTACTTATCTCTATATATAAACCATCATTATTTGTTTCAAAAGATAATTTGTCAAATTTTAAGTAATTATATTAGGAGATTATCTCATTTATTTGTTCAATTTATAAATCAGTATTTTCAGAAGTTAAATCGGATAACTATCTAATTATCTGATGTATGAAAATCCGGGTTAACACATTCCTTCCCCCTTAGAATCTTTTTATCCACGAAAAGGAATGGAGCCAGATTTATTAAAGTGTTAGAAATCAGATAAATTTTCTTTGATCATTTTTAAAACACTTTTTTAAAATCTATATAATATTACCAAAAATAGTTTTTATAAAAATACTTTTATAACTCGATATTTCAACAAGTTCATCCTTGTTCTCATAGAAATTCAGTCATACGTTGATCAGGCGTAAGATTGAAAATCTATAAGTACTTAGCAGACCCATTTTCAACACCCAGTGAAAATACTTTAGAAAATAATTTTATTGAAAATATAGAAAATACTTGGAAATTAATTTTATTGAAAATATCGAAAACATTTTTGAAAATAGAGGAAATATCTTTGGTAAGAATGCTCTGAAAATCATCACCCCCATTCATGGTCGCAGTTAACCCGATGGTTACGTTGCCATCCCGACAAAATCCATAGATAGGCCTCCGCGCCCCTCGATTACACCATGAAACCCGCTACAGATCGCAGCTACAACTGGGGTTACGTTGTTATCACAACAAAAACCCATATAACTGTGGGCCTCAGCGCCCTCGAATTTCGCTGTCAAAAGAATGAAACTTCTCTACTCTATTCGACCATAGATCCCAGTCTACCGATATTACGTTGTCTTCCCGGCAAAATCAAGCGTAGACCGTTGACACTCACTTTCACATGATTTTCGCTATAGTCTACACAGTAGATCGCAGCGACATCAAGTTACACTGTCGTCACAGCACAACCCAAATGCCACTGCAGGCATCAGAGCCCTCGACTTTCGCTACCCAATAATCCTCAGGAACTAGTTTTGTTCGGACTCCTCATAGGATCAACTTTAGAACCTCCCCCTTAGAGGCTCAAGGCAGTACCGACATATAGTACTCCTGAGAAGTTCATTCAAGCAAGTGCCTTTTTCTCCAGAGCTATTTTCAAAACACTTTATACTATACACATATAGTATCTTCCAAATCATACGCCTAGTATGAATCTCATATAAATCTCCTTTCTCAAAATCGATTATTCCAAAATCGATAATTCTCAAACTAGGCTTTCCAAATTCCCATATTGATTTTATCCAAAAATCAAAAGCCTTTCCAAATCCAAAGGTTCCAAAAACCTTTTTCCAAAATCCTCATAAGATCCTTTATATATAGATATATATATAATCCTTGATAAAAAATCTTTGGATCATTTCAAACTTGTATAAAACCCATTTTATACCTTAAATATTTACAAACCCTTTCTTTTGGCTATAGATTCACAAAGGGAGATTTATATTATATAAAAAAGATATATAATTTTTTTTATTCCAAACCAAATATTCAAATTTGATTACTCTATGAAGTCATTAACCATATTACTTACTTCAATAAAGTAAGTTTCTACCATAGAAATATCCAATTTCTGTTTTATTTCATCATATATTTCACAAAATATACCTTTCATTTCAAAATACCATTTCACAATTATTTTCCACAAATTACAAGTAACAATTTCATTCAAACCTGTACGATGTACATGTATCATCCATACGCTATACCAATCCGATCGCTCACTCGATCATACAATTTCACTTTCGAACTAGTATCGTCCACTCGACTTCCTAGTGCGGACTCAGATCTGGTTTCTTGATTAGAAACCATCATTCTCCTTGCATAGCCATAACTATGATAGAGAATATCCAGAACCAATCAACAATCCATATCCAGGTTCACCGTCGAAAATCGAGTGAAAATCCCAATTCAGATCGATATAATTATTTCAAAATTCTGTGCTCGAATCAGGATCAAATCACTATGCGAATGGAATAAAATACGTACATCCTACGTATTTATCTTCATTGATTATTAACCAAATCAATTCTCCTTTCCATTCACATTCACTTAAATTTCTATCCGCTTATCCACAATTGCTTAAATCCTAATTTGGACTATCACCTCAATTCATATCTCAAATGGATATTCAATCATAAACAGCTTGAACTCTGTGCAGCTTAAATTTAGAAAATTGCTTGAAAAGTTGAAAAATAGACAAGTAGTTTGAAAAATAATTATTAATTTGTAAAATAGCTGTAAAGTAGTTAAGAAACTGTAAAATAGTTGGAAAATAGATAAATAGTTATATAAATTTTTAAATAATTGCAAAATAGTTGTAAAATAGTATTTAGTCATAAAGTAGTTGAAAAATTGTTAAATAGTTCCAAAAATAATTTCAAAACAAGTATAAAATAGTTTTAGGTTTTAAAAAGAAATGTTGTATAGTAAATAGTTTGGGAAAAAAATAGATTTATCAAAACAATTTATTTTGAAAACAGTCCAGAATCAAAACTGTTCACTTCCCAACCTCCATTTTCATCAACTCAATTTAAATTTCCACTTCCATTTAAATTGACTCAATTCCAATTTAAATAACTTCAATTTCCATTGAAATTGATTTATCCCCAATTCAAGTTGAATTAATTCTCAATTTCCTTCCAATTTTCAAATCAAATTCCATTTGATTTTAAACCAATTCAACTTTAATTACAATTCCAAATTATTCAAACAAACTTCAAGTTGTACCAATTTCAATTCATATCAATTCCAGTTTGAAATAATCCCAACTCCCATTTGAAGTTGAACTCATTCGACTTCAATTTCATTTCAAATTAATCCAATTCAAATGTTCCATTTTAATTTCTAAACTTATCCATCTTCAATCACAATTACAATTAATTCAAATCAAATTCAATTTGAACTAATTCAATTCAAATTTCAAATTTTGACCATTCCGAATTATATAAGTTCGAGTTAAATTTTTAGATGTTGATTTAATCCTTTAAATCAAATCAATATAACTTTAAACCATTTAATTCTGAATCCAAATTCTATTTTGAACTTATTTCAAAGTTCAAATAATAATTCAAATCCCTTTTAAACAACTAAATGTTTGAAATTCAATTTATCATCAAATTTCAATTTTGAAACCAAACTTTTGAAGTTTTATCTTAAACATTCAAATCTTAAGTCCAAAATGATTCCGTTTTACCTTAATAATGGATATATTACCACACCCCATTTATTTAAACAAATCCAATTCACAGTTTAAAGATTATTAGTAACAATAGGGTAATATCATCCAATTATTTTAAAACATCCATCCGTTTCCAATTTTCGGATCTCAAACCCAATTTGAGGTCACTCAAACTCTCAATTCCAATCAACCATTTAGCTTCCCAAGTTAAATCTTAATTTCATCTTGAAATTTCCAATCAGGTTGATCATTCAAACTTATTTACTTTTTCCAAGTTAAATTCAATTTACTTAATCCAGTGAAATTTACACACTTTGAATTCCCATTCAAATTTTAAACTTTAGATTAATATCCTTCTCACTTAAGTTTAAAACCTACTTCACTTTGGGTTTCACATTCCAAGAAAAATTCAAAAACTCAACCTTAGAGTTTATTTCCTTTACACACTTGGTTACTTTTAAATTTTAAACCACCTTTGGTTTTAAATTCAAACAAATTCCTTTAACATTTTGAAACCAATTCAAAAGTTTAAATTTAGAATTCAGAACTTCATAATTTGAAACCCACTTTAGTTTACATCCTTTCAAATTTATAAGTTACTCTTTTTAAATGGTTACTTCCTTAAAACATTTTATTGTTTATTGGAAAACAACCATCCCATTATTAAACACAATAACCATTCTATTTCTCTGGTTTGAAACCAATTCTAATTCATCTTATTATGAAATTCTTCCCCAACTTCAAGCTTTAATTTCAGTTTGAATCCATTTCAAACTTATCTTTAATTTAATTTCAATTTGGTTGTATTTCTATTACCACTTAATTTAATTCCAATAATTTCACAACCAATTACCTTAATATTTATTAGAAAGAAATATTGCTATATATATAAAAATATTCTTATAAAATCATTTAAAATCTTTATATAAGAAAATAACAAGTACGCTCTCTCATATATATATACACACACACACATACACTCAACTCATTCTAGGGTACCATTGACCCTATCCTTAATGAATAATCCTACCAAAGCCAAGGTTCTCGTGTAACCTTCAGCTCTGATACCAACTGTAATGACCCAGAATTTTCGATTCCGAAAATTCCAGTTAGTTTGGAAAAGAAGAAAGAGAAAGAAGAAGATGAAATAGAAAACACAACACAGAATCTCACATTCGTAGCGGATCAAAATATAATATCAAATAATAACAGTTTACAAAAGAATACTGTATCTATCAATTATATTTTAATACATCAGAGTTACAACATCCCATAAAAAAACTGGATAGTAAAACAACTTGCCCAGATAACAACAACAATACCATAGCAGAGTACACTCCATACGCTCCTGCCATCCAGCTCGCCTCCTGAGCTCCAGAACGTCCTATCCTGAAAATTTGTAATACTCGATTTGACCCGAGCATTACATCAAAGTAACACCCAGGTCAGGCTGGAAACCAGCGTGAGTAAACCCATTTAACACGGAATACAAAAGCATTCAATTTATATAAACCCGGGGGATCTGATATCAATTTACAACTTCACAATTTGTTATAGTCATCTCTTATTTCATACATCAATTTCTATGTACCAAAACTTAGATTAAATGGTCCAATTCACTTAAATCATTCCATAACAGCCCATTAATTTCACATATCAATCTTTAAAGAATCGAAGTGGTTTCAGGTATTTGCTAATACCCGACACCGGTCTCTTCGAATCTAATACAATTCTATCCCAAGTTATTCAAATGAAACACAGTTCAAACATCAAATACAGGGTGTCACCTATACATATTAACTCATCATCGATGATAACCACATTATCTCATTTTATACCCAACATATCATATCACATCGCATCACAAATCACATATCCGAGATATCAATCAATCTAAGGTATGCCATATTATTCAAGCATAAGCAAGATAAATTAGTCAAACAACTTCTAATTTATTTAAACAAATTAAATTAATTACTTCAATCACCATTAATCCTGCTTATTTAACATTAATTAATTACAAATAAATTAATTAATCATCCTTTAATTATCCATTTTAATTAGTTATCCTTGATTAATTATCTTTAATTACATAAAGTAATCATCCTTTAATTAATTATACAAATTAATTATTCTTAACCAATTATAGTAAATAAATCTTTAATTACTTCCAATAATTATTTTAATTAATTACATTAATTAATGATCCTTAATTAATTACTTCAATTAATCAGCCTTAATTAATCATAAAAAGGAATTAACCATCCTGTAATTACATATCTTAATTAATTAACTCCTTAATTAATTATATTAATCCTTTAATTAATAACACCAAGTAATTAATCCTTAATAACTTCTCCTAAGTAATTAACCTTTAATTACTTCGCATTAAGTAATTTCCCTTATATTAATTACATCCAGTAATTTATCCATCAATCACTTCACTAAGTAATTACTCTTATCAATCTCATTAGGTAATTATAGTTAATCAATTACCAAGCGACTATCTTTGATTAATTAACAAATTAATTAATCACATTCATCTCATTAATTACAACTGGGTAATTCATCCCTTAATTACCCTATAAACCAATTATTTAATCTTCAATTAATTATAGATCAATTATTCTTTAATTGTTAATAAATTAACCTTAATTAATTAACCACCTTAATTATTTATTAATTAAACCAGTTAATTACTCTTAATTAATTACTTAATTAATCCATTATAATTAATTAATCAAATTAATTAATTATACTTAATTTCCATAATTAACTTAGTAAATCTCAATTCATTAGAAACTTCAATAATCCTTAAGATATAACTTTTTCTCATTAATGCCTTAATTATTAATAACCTTTTTCTTCATAATTAATAATTAGTTAATTAAACCATTAATTAAGTTTTAGAACAAATAATCGTTTATTTTGATAAAATTGAAGTTTAAATAAACATAATTTCATTTTAAAACATTATCAAGTTGAAGTTTTGAAACTAATTTCAATTTGTATCCTAAAACTTGCTTTTATAAAAATCATAAACTTCCATTTTAAATTAAGGTTTAAATTCACTATACATTTTATAAAATTTAAGCTAAACAAATTTTCCAAAACTTCTTAATCAATAGTTAAAGAAATAATTATAAAAAAGGTAAGTTTAAATAAGAAGTTTAAACTTGATTTAAATTTAAATTTCAAAACAAATTGATTTTAAAGTATTTTAAATAAACTGCTTATTACTGTACTTCGGGTCAGACCCGAAGACAACTCGGTTTAAATCCCAAGTACACTACCTTCTTTCCATTTTTTTACTTTGCTTAAATTCAAAAAAAAACTGCTACAGGAATAACTCAACACGATCGACATGAATTTTTACCTGAGCAGAACTTCATCCAGCCCGAGTTCCTTCTCGAGACAAACCTCCGCGCTTCCACACCCAATTTCTAGTGCACAAGGAAACTGGTGCACATGCACCAGCTCACGGCGGCGCTCCGGCGACTTCGACCTCCTTCATCGGCCATCACCTTATTCAATCAAAACACCCAAATTTCATCATAGGCCCAAAATCAAAATTGAGCCTACCATTTCAAGCTGGAAATTTTTTCTCAACCTTAAATCGATTCGCGACGACGAACCACCATGCCAACGACCACCAGGTGTCACCTCGAGCTTCCTCTATCCTTCCTTCACCACCTCCCCCAGGACCGATCACTTCTTTTCCCCTGTGCAACTCGACATTCCCCTCAAACCGACGTCCCTCCACAGGCACTCAAAAACCCTAGTTTTAACGATCGCCGACACCACGACAATCGATCAACACTCCCACCATTTTTCCTGACACCCCCAATCGCCAAGCAAGCTTCGTCTAAAACCCGAACAACCAAAGGTTCATCGATCGCCAGAAATAACCCAAAAATCAAATTCTGTCCATCATCGAATTGCACCATCAATACTCAACTAAAAATCCTAATATTTGTTTTAAAAATCCTAATTTGCAAAGGAAAATCATATTATACACTTGAATCTACAAATCGTTGAATTTGATTTTTACCTATTCTTCAACTTTCACTGTTCTTTGAAATTTCCAGATAAATTTCAAGCTTATTTCTTATAAAAAAAATTTAAAAACTTAATTATGCTTAAACAAACAATTTTGTTTGAACACTTTATCCTAACAGAAATTAGATGAGGAGATCAGAGGTTTTTTTTTTAAATTTAAACTTTTGAAATCAAGATACATGCACATAGGTTCACATTCATATATACATATATTCAGATCTAAAATCAACATGCATGCATATTTTTCAAACATTCATCACAAGATTTCATCAAATATTACACATACCATCAGAAATAAAAAAAAATTGGTTTATGTTTAGGTTTACTCATCATGCTGATATGAGTAGAGCAGTTTTGAATTTGGAAACTTGAAGACTTAGTTTATCTTTGATGGAAACTTGAAGACCTAGTTTATCTTTGAATGCTGAAAATGAAATTGATTTGCCTACTGATCTTGGATTTGAAAATCTTGCTTTTTGAATTGAGGAAGATTGCCTTCTTGCTTTGTTACTGATGATTTTTTTTAGAAAAAGATTCTCTTTTGATTTGTTTTACTAAACTTTGTTACAGGTTTTGTTTTATTTTGTTTCTTTGATAATGAAGATAAAAGGGAAATGAGAAAGGAGTAGAGATGTATATTTCTTCTTTTGTCTATTATCTATTATTTTAAAAGAAAATATTGACACTTGTTTAAATTTCATATTACAAATGTTACATTTGTTAATTTGGGTATTAAAATTCTTAACACTTGTCCTTTATATGAGAATTAAATAATATATTAATATGTTTTATACACTTTTTATACTAATTTCAATTTAGTTATATATATATATATATAAATCTTATGTTATGAATATTTTCTATTTTTAATAAATGCATTTTTATATTTTTAAATGTTTTCCATAAAACTTTTATATTAAATTTCTATTTAGTAACTACTTTCCTTTATTTATATTAATATGAAATTTAAAAGAAAATAGCAAACTATGTACTAATAAAATCATATACATACATTTTATATCCAATTTAAAATTAACTCATATATACATACACTTAAACATACCCATATTCAATTTGTTTGAAAATAATTAAAATTTCCCATTTAAAATCTACTTATCTCTATATATATAAATCATCGTTATTTGTTTCAAAAGATAATTTGTCAAATTTTAAGTAATTATATTAGGAGATTATCTCATTTATTTGTTCAATTTATAAATCAGTATTTTCAGAAGTTAAATCAGATAACTATCCAGTTATCCGATGTTTGAAAATCCGGGTTATCACAGAATAATGAGCGCAATATTTAAAAACATAGGGATATTGGGATCTCAGTTAAGTCATAACTTAAAGCCCAAAACCTTTCTTCAAATGGTTTAAACAAATTACCATTTTCAAATCTTTAAACAAAAAGATTCACTTCACAAATTTCACCAATCTTTCACAAAGATTCATTCACAATACTTAAATAAAAGATCTATCTTTGAGATCCTCTTTTATTCGAAAACAAAGTTCACCAAATATTTCACAAAGATTCCTTCATAGCTTTTGAAAATTCCATTCCAAATCTTTTATACAAAAAGATACACCGTTAAGATCCTCTTAAATTTCAAAACAAGGTTCAACCATCTTTCACAAAGATTTATTCATAGCTTTCAAAACTATTTCAATTCCATTTCAAACTTGAAATCTTTCAAAACAAATTGGAAATCCTTTCTTTACATTGATGCTGTTATTATTTGAAAACAAATAGTTTTCGTCTCGGAAAAATCTGATTACATTTGCATGAGTTAAAGCCCTTCAAGTATAAACCTTGGGTTAAATTCAAATTCCCAAAACAATACTTTTAAAATGGTTTAAAACCCATATAAACACAATTATAACTTGTATAACCTTTTTAAACCAAAATTTCCAAATAAAGAATTTAATTTAAAATCTTGAATTTAAATTTAAATCAAACAATTTAAATTTCAAAACTTTATTAAGTTATTTAAATAAATTTTTTTTTTTTAAACTTCTCTTAAAAGCTTTTCATATTTAACCCAGTTCCATTTCCAAAACTATTTGGATACACAATTCAATTTTTAAAACTATTACATCATTTGAAGAAAATAATATTAAATTCAAATTATATGTGACTTAACTGATTTCTCATGAAATACATATTTGTGTGTGTATGGTGTAGTCCAGGGTTTTTACACAGTAGTGCAACAACATCAATCATCATAGATTTAATCATATCAATATCGATAACGGTATAATCTTATAACGCTTATTTCCATTCACAGATTCACAAATAAATAATGTAAATTTATCATAGATAAATAAATTACATTCATCACAGATCACACCAAAACAATTCATAGCACAAAGCATAACATGTCGAGGATATCAAACAATTCAACATTCAATAGAATCCAAACATCCATAAGTAAGGTCAAGTAATTATCTGATAAAATTAAATTGGATAAATCACTAATCCTGTTAATTAACATTATTAATTACAAACCATCTTAATTTAATTAACGTTTAATCAATTATTAATTATCCTTTTAAAAATGAATTAATTAACCTTTAATTATTAATTAGTCATCCTTAATTAATAAATCAATTAACCTTTGATCATTAAATAAGTAAACTTTAATTATTTAAATATTCTTTAATAAATTATCGTAAATTAATAAATTAATAAATTAATTAACCCTTAATTAATTTCCATTTAATTAATTACTTTTAATTAATTACAATAAATGATTATCCTAATCACTTATATTAGTAAATCACAAATTAATTACTTTGAGTAATTATAATTCAATCACTTGATTAATTAACTTTAATGATAAATTAATTACCTTTAATTAAGTAATTATCTTTAAGTAATTAATTAATTTTAATTTCTTCTCACATAAATCAATTATCCTTTAATATAATTACACAAAGTAATCACCCCTAAATTACATTAAGCAATTAATTCCATTAAGTAATCATACATTAATTAAATCACCCTTAAATTATTTACATTAAATAATTGTCGTTGATAAATAAAAAATGATCCTATAATTTAGAGCTTGATCAATCAAGATAAATTCTTATCTTAATTGATCACTTTATTTCAACATTTAAATCTCATTTAAATTTTAAAATCTTAAAATTGTTTCATTACAAAATAAATTGAGATCTTTTATTAAAATTAATATCTTTACATTCAAATCACTCACTTAATCAAATTTTAAAAACAGTTCAAAGATATTCAACTTTAAACATTTTAAACTTTGAAACTTGACTTTGAAAACTTGACTTTGACAGCTTTTGACTTCAAACCCTGGTGCCAATCACCTCAAGTCCAAAATCTAGACACAAATTTTATTTTAAAATCTAGTTAACTTTTAAGCCTGAATTGGTTATATTTTCAAAATCAAAAGAACTGATAATATACAAGATAAACCCGAGTCCATACGATGTTTTCCTGAGAATTCACCCGAGCCAATCTTTCAAATTCTCGCGTTCAAACTCGAGAACAACCCATCTTCCCCACACTAAAAACCTGACACCGATGATATGTTGTGCACATACACCACTGTTTCGATCATCTCCAATCGACACAGCGACCACCCTCAAGTCTCCGATGATCATCTCACCCCAAACGATCACCCAAAAACTCAAAGACCCTATCAACTCAAAATCGAGCGTGTTGAAACGAAACCGAAACCCACTGCATAACCAAAAATCGTCTTGACGTCGACGATCCCAATCACCATCAACTACGCCATCCCGACCCAAGCTTCGTCACTCACCCCGAAAGCTTCCTCCCACGGTGTTATGTATCCCGATGCGACAGCGACGATGGAATCGTTGCATCTTCCACACTGAACAAAACTGGGTCAAGTACCCTAGTTCATCGTCGCCGAGTCGCCTCGATCAATAATAAAACCAATTTGCATTTTCCTATTACCATATGCCCTCCAATAATCTCCAACATCAATCTCTATGATCACTTCGCCGTCGATCATCGGGAATTGGTAAAAACCCCGATTCAGACCATCTCGATATCCCTCTCTTATTAAAATCTTAAAAATCTAGAATTTGCTATTAAAATTCATAATTTTACATAACTAATATGATGGTGAAATCCAAATTTCGAAATTGTAATCATCAATTTTTTTTTATATTTGATTTTTCCACTAATTTTCCTATCTTCGAATTAATTACTCAATATAAATTTTAAAAACCAATTTTAAAATTGTCTTCACATGGTTATAATCTCTTTTTATTTAGAAAGAAAAACCTAAAATCGTTTAGATAAGATGATTTGATTGATTTTCTTCTTTTTGAACAGGTTTTAAATACTATTAATATATAAACAAAGATCTGTACTTGTATGCACACAGTCATATATACAGGCATATACATACATATTCATACTCAATATTAATCACATGCAAACTAAATCATATGTATATATAGTTTAAGGAGTTTGCTCACCTGTGTGGGAAGAAGCAGAGTAATAGATTTTTATAAAACCTGGAATTTTATTTGATTATTTGATCTTTTGCTTTAATTCCTGTTTGATCTGGAGATGATCATGATGTTGAATCCTTGCTTTTTTTTTTTCAGAGTTGGATCTTCACATCTTTAGTTAAACTGAAGTGCATTGATCTACCACTTGAAACAATTTTAAAAACTGTTGTTTTTGATTTAGCTTGGTTTTGATGTTAGGATACTTAAGATTTTTGAAAATATTGTTTTGTTTTTTATTTACTTTGAATTTTCATTCTCAGTTTTGATTTTGAGAAAATTTTGTTTTTATAAATGAAGATGAAAGAGTTTTGAACTAAAATGATAACCATGTTTCTATTATTTGATATTAACATTGTGATTTTTTTAAAGGCAAAAGGTATGCCACTTGTAATTACAAATAGTAGTATGCATACACTTGTTAATTTCTATCTTATTTATTAAACATTTGTCAAAAACCATTAAATTTTTGTTTTAAACCCTTATGCTATTAAATTTAGAAATTTGTTTTAACCCTTTATGCTATTATAAATTATGCAATATATTTTCTTATTAGTTTAAGTTACAAATGTTTATACACATATTTAATTTGTATATTAACATAGGTTTATGTTTTCTTATTTATATAAAATTTTAAAAGAAAATATTTAATCCTTTTATTCATTTTCAAAATATTATTTATACTTACATAACTTATAAAGAAAATGATGTAAAAATCTTATTTATACACTAAATAAAAATCACACACACACACACACACACACACATATATATAAGAATTAAATTTAGAATAGCCTTTTGAAAATTTCTATATTAATCTCAAATCATGTCTTCCAAATATAAATACAATTGCATATATATGTATATTAAAATTAGAAAACAAATTTCTATTAAATTTAAAATATAGAATTTTAAATCCTAATTCATTTTTAAGATATTTTATTTTTAAATAAAATTCTATTCATATTTTATTGAATTTTCAAATCAATTTCTTTATTTACAATCTTTTATATATTTACCCAAACTTTTCAAATTAATCCACAATAAAATTTATAATTAATATATTATTCAAAACACTTATTTCTAAATTCCCAATTATAAATTCTATTTTAAAATCATACTTATATTCATTTATATTAATAAACAAACAAATATCTATTTAATTTGGAAAATACCAAATTAATTCACAATTTAATTTGAAAAATTAAATTAATTATCAAATTAATACTGGCTCAAAAAAGGGACGGTTACAGATTCCCCCTTAAGAAAATTTTATCCTCAAAATTTGTTAGACAAAGAGACAAAAAGAACATATGAACACATCTGAGATAGAAAATTGAATTAAAAGATCAAACTGAATCTATTCTATATTTGGCTTACCAAATCAAAATATCATCAATAATTATGAGTACGAACTCATTCGATATCTCATGAAGTACCTGGGTCATCCAGTCTACGAGATATGCAAGGGCATTGGTTAGTTCGAAGGGATAATGAACCATTCGTAGGATATATCTGGACCTAACAGAACAGACAATGGATACTCAATCCAGGTTGGAATATTGCAAAGTATATACCAACTTGTCCCTCTTCGGAGTTGGATCCCTCACAAGAAATCACAACAAAAATTTCAAACCTTTGTCTTTAATCGAAATCGTTTCATCAATACAAATTAATTTAACTTCATATTTTATTAACCAATTTATTTCAATTTAAAATTTCCAATTTATTAAAGTTAACAATGATAGGAATCGATAAAGAGAATATCAAATAGGTACTTATCAACAACGATTCGCTGAGCCATCATCACACCAAAGCTTCTTCCGGAACTGCCATGAAGACATCAAAGAATTTGAAATTGGATGATCAACAAAGGAGATTGAAGAGAAAAGTCATTTCCTTACAGGGTATTAACCATTTGAAGTGGTATTTCACTGTCCTCTATCTCGTCCTCTTCTTGCACTCATACTCACTATCAGTGGATAGTAAGAGAATTTACTGAGGCATTCGGATGGATATCTTAGGGATATACTCATTCTAGGGTATACTTCACCCTCTCTCTAATGAGTTACCTAACGTGTTATACTCCAAAAGCTAAAGTTCAACCTTTAGCTCTGATACCAAATGTGAGGACCCAGATTTCTGCGTTCGAAAATCGACATTCATACTTCACTCGTATTCGAATGCCGCAGATTCAACCGTAAAAATCTGATTCGTCGGAGCTTATAACCCATTAATTACAATAACACAGAGGAAGAAAACAATGAATATATCATTGATACACAATATTTGATACAGTAGATTGATACAAATGATATCAAATACTATCAGAGATACAAAACTACACCGAAAGAAATAACAACAACAAGGATGGTCTAGACTTTGCGACCATCTACAGTGGAAAGACGACCATCAATAGAGTCTTTCAAGTGAGAAAGCGGGAATCAAACAAGCTGAGTCTTTAATGCCAAAGCTCCAATGCTCCAACCCCCATCATGCTGAACTTGTAGCAAATGCGATCCAAACATCGATTACCAAACCAAAGACTTCAGAGGCTATCGAATCTACATCTACTAGCTGATTATCTGAAAATCTAACTCTAGACTGTCCGTGTGGAAAATTATGGGCACCCAGAGTTTAGAAAGGGAACAATAAACTCCGGGTCAGTCATGGGACTAGTATGAGCAAACAAAAACAGTTTATCTTTAACAAAAGGAAAAAATGAATTTAAAAGAAATCCACAATGCTTTTTGAAAAATGAAACTACCATAAGGTTTCCCGCCACACACACAATGCAAGCGCGCAATTGGAGGAGATTTCTCCTTATTATAGTCAAACATGCTTGATATGTAAAATCCTTTTGATATTATTATTAGTGTATAGTGCAGAAAACCTTTCGAAAGTATAATATTAATCTTTGCCAGCATCGAACTATGCCTACTATAGCTACCATCTAAACAGTGGTGACCAACATAAGTAAATGGCAGGTTATATAACTAAAACCGTACAAGGTGCGTATTGGAGATTGGATTTCCAACAACGGTTAGGCTAAGGAATTCCTTACCGAATGGAACGCCTCTGGAGGGACTCCCGCAAGAACTAAAACGGTTCCCTACCAACACGGGCCGGGTTACACCTTCTTGGAAGTAACACCTACAAGTAAGCCATCCCTGATCGTTACTGTCCTTTATCCCGGGATTCCTCAACAAATAGCAACAACCACGTAGTTAAATAACTGCGCTCCATACCATGATATCACTTTTATCCAGAAGGAAATGGACATACACTAGGGGCGCGCCCCCTAAAAACCTTGTCGCAACATTCCTGTTTCGACCATTTTCAGGTTGTGAGACTCGACGAAGTCTCGTCCAAAAAGCTATGCTTTTCACCAAAGTCATGCTTCAATCAACAAATGATCAGCAGCACTTCGTATGCCACATTACCAAATTGGGAATGTATTAGTAGTAACCTTCAACTACATAACCTCTAAGCTCGTACGTCTCGGAGAAGTGTGTTAAGCTAAGAGAATAAATTCTCCTCCACCAAACAGAAATGTATTTGGTAGAAACCAGCTTAACATCTCAAAGTGTAATGTCAGACACACCTCCATACAAGTCTGTTCTAGGTCTAAACAGAACCGAAGGCACTTCAAAGAAGCCCTTGTAATCCGGATAATCCCTAATCACATTCGGACTCCCCATCACGAAGGATGATATAAATCTCTATACCAGGGATCAGTCGGTGCAGAGACATTAGACGAGTTATCCTTTCGCTTTTGAAAATATCCGATCTTCACCACCGGTCTTCAAATGCAATCCATAATGTTGTATCATTATTCGGAATGGGTTATATGACACAAAGTCCTCTCCCGGCTAAACCGAATAATGAGCACAATTTTTAAAAACATATGGATATTGGGATCTCAGTTAAGTCACAACTTAAATCCCAAAACCTTTCTTCAAATGGTTTAAACAAATTACCATTTTCAAATCTTTAAACAAAAAGATTCATTTCACAAAGTTACAATCGTTCGCAAAGATTCATTCACAATATTTAAACAAAAGATCTATCTTTGAGATCCTCTTTTGTTTGAAAACAAAGTTCACTAAATATTTCAAAAAGATTCCTTCATAGCTTTCAAAACAATTCCGTTCCAAATCTTTTATACAAAAGATACACCTTTAAGATCCTCTTAAATTTTAAAACAAGGTTCAACCATCTTTCATAAAGATTCATTCATAGCTTTCAAAATTATTTCAATCCCATTTCAAACTTGAAATCTTTCAACGCAAATTGGAAATCCTTTCTTTATATGGAAGCTACTACTATTTGAAAACAAATAGTTTTCATTTTGGAAAAACCCGATTACATTTACACGAGTTAAAGCCCTTTAAGTATAAAACTTGGGTTAAATTCAAATTCCCAAAACAATACTTTTCAAATGGTTTAAAACCCATATAAACATATTTATAACTTTGTAACTTTTTTAAACCAAAATTTCCAAATATAGAATTCTATTTCAAATCTTGAATTTAAATTCAAATCAAAACATTTAAATTTCAAAACTTTATTAAGTTATTCAAAATAACTTTTATCTTTTAAAACTTCTTTTAAAAGCTTTTCATATTTAACCCAATTCCATTTCCAAAACTATTTGGATTCAAAATTTAATTTTTAAAACTATTACATAATTAAAGAAAATAATATTAAATTCAAATTATCTGTGACTTAATCGATTTCTCGTGAAATCTATATTTGTATATGTGTGCTGTAGTCCAGGGGTTTTACACAATAGTGCACCCACATCAATCATCACAGGTTTAATCATATCAATATCGTTAAGCGGTATAATCTTATGACGGTTATTTCCATTCACAGATTCACAAATAAGTAATGTAAATTTATCACAGATAAATAAATTACATTCATCAAAGATCACATCAAAACAATTTATAGCACAAAGCATAACATATCGGGGGTATCAAACAATTCAACATTCAATAGAATCCAAACATACATAAGTAAGGTCAATTAATTATCTGATAAAATTAAATTGGATAAATCACTAATCCTAGTTAATTAACATTACTTAATTACAAACCATCTTAATTTAATTAACCTTTAATCAATTATTAATTATCCTTTTAAAAATGAATCAATTAACCTTTAATCATTAAATAATCAACCTTTAGTTATTTAATTATTCTTTAATAAATTACCCTTAATTAATAAATTAATTACCATTTAATTAATTATTTTTAATTAGTTACAATAAGTGATTATCCTAATCACTTATATTAATAAGTCACAAATTAATTACTTTGAGTTATTATCCTTTAATCACTTGATCAATTAACTTTAATCATAAATTAATCACCTTTAATTAAGTAATTATCTTTAATTAATTAATTACTTTTATTTTTTTTATCACATAAATTAATTATCCTTTAATATAATTACACAAAGTAATCACCCCTTAATTACATTAAATAATTAATTCCATTAAGTGATCATACATTAATTACTTACATTAATTAAATCATTACATTAAATAATTGTCATTGATAAATCCAAAATGATCCTATAATTTTGATCTTGATTAATCAAGATAAATTATTATCCTAACCAATCACTTTATTCCAACATTTAAATCTCAATTAAATTTTGAAGGCTTAAAATTGATTCATTACAAAATAAATTGAGATTTTTTGTAAAAATTAATATCTTTACCTTCAAATCACTCACTTAATCCAATTTTAAAAACAATTCAAAGATATTCAACTTTAAACATTTTAAACTTTGAAACCTGACTTTGAAAACTTGACTTTGAAAACTTGGCTTTGAAAAATTTTAACTTTAAACCATGGTGCCAATCACCTCAAGTCCAAAATCTAAACACAAATTTTATTTTAAAATCTGGTTAAGTTTTAAAACCTGAACAGGTTATATTTTCAAAATCAAAAGAACTGATAATATACAAGATAAGCCCGAGCCCATATGATGTTTTCTCAAGAATTCACCGATGCCAATGTTTCAAATTCTTGCGTTCAAACTCTAGAACAACCCATCTTCCCAAAACCAAAAATCTGACACCGATGAAACACTGTGCACCTACACCACTGTTCCGATCATCTCCGATTGACACCGCGACCACCCTCAAGTCTCCGATGATCATCTCACCCCAAACGATCACTCAAAAAATAAAAAACCCTATCAACTCAAAATCGAGCATGTTGAAACGAAACTGAAACCCACCACATAACCAAAAATCATCTCGACGCTGACGATCCCAATCACCATCGACCATGCCATCCGACCCAAGCTTCGTCACTCACCACCAAAGCTTCCTCCCCTGGTGCGATGTATCCCGATGCGACTTCGATGATGGAATCGTCGCTTCTAACACACTGAACAAAACTGGGTCAAGAACCATAATTCATCGTTGTCGAGTTGCCTAGATCAATAGTAAATCCAATTAGCATTTTTCCTATGACCACATGCCCTCCAATAATCTCCAACATCATCCCCGACGATCAATTCGCCGTCGATCATCGGGAACTGGTAATAACCTCGATTCAGACCATCTCGAAATCTCTCTCTTATTAAAATCTTAAAAATCTAGAATTTGCTATTAAAATTCATAATTTTCCATAACTAATCTGGTGATGAAATCCAAACTCGAAATTGTGATCATCAAATTTTTACTTATATTCGATTTTTCCATTGATTGTCCTATCTTCGAATTAATTACTCAATAGAAATTTTCGAAACCAATTTTAAAATTGTCTTTACATCGTTATAATCTCTTTTTATGTAAAAAGCAAAACCTAAAATCGTTTAGATAGGATGATTTGACTGATTTTCTTCCTTTTGAACAGGTTTTACATACTGTTAATCTATAAACAGAGACCTATATTTGTATGCACACAGTCATATATACATGCATATACATACATATTCATACTCAATATTAATCACATGCAAACTAAATCATACACACACACACACAAAATATATATATATATATATATATATATATATAGTTTAACGAGTTTGCTCACCTGTGTGAGAAGAAGCAGAGAAATAGATTTTTATAAAATCTGTAATTTTGTTTGATTATTTGATCTTTTGATTTAATTCCTGTTTGATCTGGAGATAATCATGATGTTGAATCCTTGCTTGTTTTTTTTAGAGTTGAATCTTCATATCTTTAGTTAAACTGAATTGCATTGATATGACACTTGAAACAGTTTTAAAAACTGTTGTTTTTGATTCAGCTTGGCTTTGAGGTTGGGATACTTTAGATTTTTGAAAATATTGTTTTGTTTTTGATTTACTTTGGCTTTTCATTCTCAGGTTTGATTTTGAGAAAATTTTGTTTTTAGAAATGAAGATGAAAGAGTTTTGAACTAAAATAATAACTAGGTTTCTTTTTTTTGATATAACATTGTGATTTTTTTTAAAGGATATAGGTATGCCACTTGTAATTACAAATAATAATATGCCTACACTTGTTAATTTCTATCTTATTTACTAAACATTTGTCAAAAACCGTTAAATTTGTATTTTAAAACCTTATGCTAATAAATTTACAAATTTTGCTTGAACCCTTTATGCTATTATAAATTATGCAATATATTTTCTCATTAATTTAAGTTTACAAATGTGTATACATATATTTAATTTTTATATTTACATAGGTTTATGTTTTCTTATTTATATAAAATTTTAAAAGAAAATATTTAATCCTTTTATTCATTTTCAAAATATTGTTTATACTTACATAACTTATAAAGAAAATGATTTAAAAATCTTATTTGTATACGAAATAAAAATCACATTTATGTGTGTGTGTGTGTGTAAGAATTAAATTTAGAATAGCCTTTTGAAAATTTCTACGTTAATCTCAAATCATGTCTTCCAAATAAAAATACACTTACATATATATATATATATATATATATATATATATATATATATATATGTATGTATATTAAAATTAGAAAAAAAATTTCAATTAAATTTAAAATATATTTTTATGATATTTTATTTTTAAAGAAAATTCTATTCATATTTTATTGAATTTTCAAATCAATTTCTTTATTTACAATCTTTTATATATTTACCCCAAATTTTCAAATCAATCCACAATTAGATTTATAATTAATATGTTATTCAAAACATTTATTTCTGAATTTCCAATTAGAAATTCTATTTTAAATCATATTGACATTCATTTATATTATTAAACAAACAAATATCTATTTAATTTGGAAAATACCAAACTAATTCACAATTTAATTTCAAAAATTAAATTAATTATCAAATTAATATTGGCTCATAAGCGGGATCGTTATAGAATAAAATATGAAGAAATGTAAATGAAAATGAGAAATAAACAAGACGCGATCATTTATAGTGGTTTGGTAAAGCTAGGACTACATCCATTTTAAGATTTTATTACTTATACCTGACTTGGAGGCAGAAGTTCTTAAGGGTCGATACAACTTCGACATTTAAATTTCAAAATTATAAATATATAGAGTAGGGAAGAAATAAAACCAAAAAGATCCTTAAAAATGAGCCCTATCCACCTATTTATACAGGTAAAGAGCCTAATATTTCGCACAATATATCTCTAAGCCATTACCCATTATTTAGGCTAATTCTCCAAAGAAAGTTGGTGCCAACTCATTAGTTTTTATGTGTGGTACAACTTCAAATTTAGGGGTTGTTACCAACCCATAGGATGGCCGATATGGTTGTTTCCAACTTTTTATCTTGGCTCATCTTGTAGTTAGCTTCATGATTCCAAAGTCGTTTGCACCAATATTAGCTTGCTTCTCAGCCTAAATGATGAAGTTGTGGAAGAACAAAGTTGCAACTTGAAGTCTGCACAGAGATCGATGAAAAATGCCATTAAATCGAAAAAACGACATTGGTAATAGGCTATTGGCATTACAGAGGACTAACAGGATAAAAATAGGTTACATAGGGCAAGAAAATAGGGGTTGGTACCGACCCATAGGGTGGGGTCGGTGTCGATCCATCACTTAGGTGATTAGATGTTTGTCTTGCTTTGAGTCGATCTTGCATTGGCCGTGTGACTTTGTTTGTGTTTAATTTTTGGACTCTTGGGCTATCTCTCGAGGTTTTCTGCCTTGATAGCTTCAAGTTTGACTTGCCCGGTTAGTCTGAAATTTACCTGGTCAAAAATCTAGATAACACTTGCCTTCCAAACAACATCTTGTTTCAAACATGATATGCTTTGAATCGAGACAAGTTAGAGTTACTGTGAAGGACTTCACCATGTGTTATGAACGGTCGTTATCCTTCTTGCGAATCATTGTTGTGAAACATTATGTCCATTATCATTCATCATGATGCTCTACTAGCATTCAGGATTATAAATCTGGAACGTATTCTCATGATCCATCACTCCTAGTTTGATGATTTCCATCTATGGATCTTTTAGGTTTGAATTTGTATTCCCTTGATTCTAGTCGGCGGGTAAAGGATATATAGATTTGTACACATATTTGTGTTCATGCTCTTTAATGGATGAGTATAGGTTCATGGTCCATCACATGCATATGCTTAGGCATAAATCCCCACACATGCATGCATGCATGCATGCGTGCATGTGTATATATAGATACACAAACATTTGTTTTTTCCTTTGTTTTTTTTACTTTAAAACTCGGTACTGACCCATATAATGGGGTCAGTACCGACTTGATAATTGGGGGAAATCCTATGTTATACAGCAAAAATTTCGATTTTCGTTTGGGTTTATAAAACCATCCTCTTCTATTTCACTTCCTCACTTATCCTTTGCTAACCGACTCAACCCCAAGCTTCTATTAATGATTGTTTACCTTCCGATCTGAAACATTCCACACCCCCGTTCATCGACAACTGCCACCTCTATCGTTAATACCTACGATGGCCCTATCTATGCCTCACTTGAACTACTCCTTTCTTAATTTAACACTCATTGGCCCATGCTTGAAATCCTTGAACTCCATATCGCATAGAATTGGGTAGGACTCAGCTATGAGCACAAACATAGACGAGTGGATGTTGGCAGCTGTAAAGTGGGATTGGATCTAGTTAGCCGTGTGTCGGGATTCGTGAAGGTGGAAGAAGAAGAAAGATGGAAATTTCTTTAAGTGATGGAGTTGTACCTCTCCAACAGTTGGATAAATTTTTGAACATTTGTTCCACTTGATAATCCCGCTTTATGAACCAATATCTACTTCTTAATCTCGAGCATTTTCCAAAGCATGACCAATGGTGTGAAACTTGTCGAGGCGGACAACGTTGAAGGCCACGTTGAGTGTATTTAGAATTTAAAAACGAACTATTAAATAATATCGAAAACTTGAACTGCACATCATTGCTTGACACCACACTAGAATCTAGTTTAACACGAGGGGTATAACTTGCAATCAATCTTCAATATTGATTATTTGTCCAATTTTTTTATAGAAATGGATCAAAGACATTCCTAACGTCTTGTTGCTTAAGCCATAGGTACATCCACTTCAAGATATGTCAAATCCAACGTCGAGTCAAGTTAACTACGACTCTACATGTCCAAAAAAGTCTGGTAGAGCATACATAGCAAACACCAAATCAACAAGAATAGCAAGAGACTCCACAAGTTAAGCAGCAAAATCTAGAAAATCCTTAAATTGAACAACAAGTTCCAGAAAATCTTGTAAAGCAGACATGTGGGCCAAAAGTAGATCCAACGCTCAACACCCTTGAGAATGCCATAATATTAGACAATCCTGTTGATTCTATTGCTTCCAAAATCAATGAAGGATTGCTTCATAAAAACTGATAAGCACGGGATTCCATTAAAAGATGTTCTAGCTCCCTCCCATCATCAAAGACCATATAACCCTCAGAAAGGGTACACTGCCTATAGTAGATATATGTGTTTGGAAGGTTGCGTTCCACCAATTAAGCAGTTTGTCCGATGAATTCTGAATTTCATGCACTTGGCTCCGACATAGCGGCATCTGATCAACTATGCTTTTTTTCCTTGGTACATACATGGTCTTCTACAAGCATTTGAACCAAATACCTAGCGATGAGGAGATCCAATACATTTATAGCTTCAAGATTCGAAAAGAGAGTTCGTCTCTAATTTACTTGGAACCAATCAGAGATTGTAGAGTAGTTATTAGGGGATGAATAAGTTGACCTACTTCAAGACTGAGCCGTTCTACATCCGTTGTCCACTCGGTTTGCTTGAAGATGGATATCCGAACGTAAATTCCATCTCATTTATATTATGCGAATTTACCTTATAATATGTAGACTTCACTCATATCCATGCTTTACCGTCCATATGTTTCGACGAGACTTAATAGCTTAGTGCTTTCAAATGCCGTTAACATACTTATGGCAGTTCCAACAAGAGATAGAAATATCAAAAATATACTATCAGATGAAAGTCTTCTTGCCTACGTCTTTTTAGAAGAGGGCCATAGTACTAGCATCGTTCAAATAGCTTCTAGTGGTGATGATGACAACAGCAATGATAACGATCCATTTAGAGGGGGTGAGGATACTCTAGATTTTCCCCTAGTCCCAAGTCCTAGGGCTAGAGTTGAAGAAAACATTGAAGTGGTACTAGAACATGCGGAAGGCAAAATGTTGGTGGAAGTGGCAAGGGTAGCCAAGGTAACATCGATGCGGGCCATGAGTCTCAGATTGAAACAATCCAGGGATGATTAACCGCCTACTCTAGAAAGAGATTAATCATGAAAATCTCAAAGGTGCAGACTTCTACCCAGCATCCACAGTCACAGATGTAGAGAAAACTCTATCTCTTCCTTTGACAGGAACATTCGCTGGCTTAATGTCAATCTCTAACGATTTTGGCTATTTTGATGTTGGTTATATTAGTATTGAGAGCATTGACACCTCTATTCTCGTTGATAAGGACTTCATTCCTACTAGTGGGGAGAGGTTACTCCCATGAGTAATTCTCTAGCTCAAAGTCCATCGGGGGGACACTTGGACATTCACGCACATGTTAGCTTCATGACACTCGCATTTGTGTCCTTGCGTGTTGGATCTAACTTGTTCATATTTTCCTTGTAGGATCCATGGAAAAAATGGAATACATATATTGATCTTTGAAGGAGAAAGTATCCTAAGCATAAAGGCTCCGGTTGATTTTGTACCATCAAGGAAGTGGTCACGATTATGAGTCAGGCTATCACACTAGCCATGATTGGGATGATCGGGGCAGAAGCAGCTATGAAAGAGATTGCTCATCACATGATTTTACTTCCAAGCATTGCCCTAAGTCTAGATCACCTCCTCTAAGAGATCCCAACCTATTCGTCATGATAACATCCTGCCTAGTGATGCTTCTCGTGTTACACCTCCAGCTTCCAACAATGTGCTACCCTCGATGCCATCTCACATTAGTTAATCCTCCGACCGTAGGCATTACAAGAGTGGCTCTGAAACTTCCCAGCACAGGCCTAGCAAAGAAACTGCTATAGTCCCACCTATCACTACGAAGGAATAACTTGTGTCCAATACCCAAATGGCCAAACTAAAGGAAGAATTTCCAATCATTTGCTTGGATAATCTTATTTTTGTGCCTTACTTTAAAATAATCCCAACGGATATACAAAAGATGACCTTCAATTGTGTGATTGACGTTTACAATTAGTATAATGAATGGTCAAAGTTAGCTGAAAAATTTCCAAAGTGTCAAGGGATAGGCTGCTAGAGATCGACAATTAGAAACACATCAAAGCTGGTATTGAGAGAATCATCGCCAATCTTGATGCTAAGGTTGAGAAAATGAGAACATCCTAAGCCAAAGCTGAGAAAAAAGACAAGGAGGCCATGAAGGCACTCGAAGAGGAGTAGATTAAGCATCAAGATGAAATGGAGAAGGCTTTCCACCGAAATCACGCTCTGGTAATGGAGAGGGATACTGTAAATGGAAATGCGGTTGAGGTAAAAGCTAAGTTAGAGCATGAAACAAAAAAAAAAGATGAAGTGTTATAACAAGCTCAAACTTATTATGATGAGTTGCTTAATTCTAGGGAGGAAAGAGACAAAGCACTCTAGCATGTTAAAGATGTTTATGCACCCGTCAAGAGAGAAGTTGTGGCTGGGAGCGGATTGTTAAAGAAGAGAAAGCTTTCCTCAAAGGTAGCAAGGTGGATTTGGAGTAGCTAGAGAAAGAAGTCATAGTAGAAGATGATCCTAAGGTTCTAAAACACAGCCAACTTATCCTTCAGCGAGAGCTTGCCTCGATAGTGCATAAAGACTTGGGCGAAGGCTCCAAATTGACGTCACATGATGCTATTGCCAGCCAAATGCTTGGGTCCTAAGCTACTCTGGATTCATCCTCTGATTCTAGGTATGATCTTGAGAGGCCTGAGATCCAAGGCCTACCATTCTCTCTCTGGTTCTTGAGGGGAACTCCGACGGTAGTCGGGCACACATAGAACTCCAAATTGGAGAAGGTATCTCATTGACTTCTCTAGTATTCCAAAAAGTTGATGTTTCATCAATGAACTTAGATAATCTCTCTCTCTGTTTCTCAAGCTTCAGGTCAGCCTCGCATTACTTTACTTCCCAGCATTGACTCTCGGTCGGGACTACAAGCGCCTGTAATAGAATTAGTTACTATTACCGCTTCAACAACGATTCCAACCATCCCGTTTTAAGAACTCCTGGCCTTAACGAGTAGATGATTGATGCATTTTTGGACAAAGGAGTTGGGGGGACTTAGGGAACTCTGGTTGATGAAGATGTTCTTATTACTAAGTTCTCCAAGCCCCAGTCGAGTCCCACCATGCATAAGCTTGAGCTTGAGCTTGAGCAAGAACTTGGGAAGGATATCCTTCTTGCCACAGATATTAAGTAGGAGAAGATGGATGTTATCTCTTCTCCTCTATCCATTGCATGTCTAGGGCAAATTTTCTTTGCTCTGGTCCATATTCCTCCACCTATCAGCGCTCAAAGAACGCCTATGGGATTCTCGCAAAGCACTCAATTCTCTATTCCTCCGTCCAAGAGTTTGCAAAGTGTGCTTGCAGGATTATTGCAGAGCACTCCACCTAAGAGCAAAGGAACTGGAGGAAGAGTGAGGAAGTACCCGGAATAATCTTGGGCGCCTTCTTCAGTGGAGAAGAAGGAGTGGAAAGAAAGAAAGATGAGGCCCAAGAAGTGGTCGTTTGTCTTCTTTAAGCCTTTTGGTTGTATAACAGTACTTAGGATTTTTTCTTGTTTCCTGCTTTTGTTTTTCCTCGATCGGTGTAATGCAAATTCAGCCTTCGCTTTTGTTTTCTTGCTTAGACATAAATAAACTTGTACTTAGCTTTCCAAGTTTCATTTTAAATGTTAATAAGAGAAAAAAATTTGTTTCGTCAAACCTTTATGTGAATTTGCCTAAGCTGTTCTAGTAATGCACTTACCATTCACTATACTTATGATCTATTCCTTTGAGTGATTATTGTCCGACTAAATCCTTAGTCCTCTATGTAATTTCCCGGCCTTTCATCGCTCTTGCGATTGCAAGGTTAGCGTTATAGTGCCAAACAACGGGCGTTAGTTGAGATTAGTCACTTAGGATTAACGACTTAATTATCCTTTTCTAGGATAATAATCTTCGATCGTGCTAAACTCTGGGCACTAGTTTAAGTCAAACACTTAGGATCGTAGTTTACACATCCTCATCCAGGATGTTTACGTTCCATCGTGCATAATTCCGGGCATTGATCGAAGACTCCTAAGTTAGGGCCTGCCCTATGCAGGCATGAATCCTCAGTTTCGTCTACAATAGGCAAGGTGTTACGGGTGGATGGTTTTGTCACATCCACCCTTGTTTTTACTCTTGTCCCTAATCCAAGGACAAGAGATGAGTGAGCGAATGGTTGCATCATGTTTTTTTTTGATTTATAATCCTACCTCTACATCAAGAGCGAGAGTTAATTTACGGATGGTCATGTCACATCTACTTTGAGTTTTTACTCCTGTCCTAAATCTGAGGATAAGTGTTAGATGATAGATGGTCGAATCACATCCAATTTAGTTTATAATTCTGCCCCCGCACCAAAAGCGAGAGTTAGTTATTGGACGTTCGAATCATGTCCGTTAAGTTTATACCCCTACCACTAATTCGAAGGCAAGAGTTAGTTGACGGAAGTTTGAGTCACATCCGTAGTTTATACTCCTACCTCCAATCTGAGGACAAGAGTTAGTGGACGGGCGGTCGAATCACATCCATTTTAGTTTATACTCTACCCCCAATCCGAGGACAAGAGTTGGCTGGTATCTATCTCCGGATACCGAGAAGAACTTTGCGGGTTTGATCATGAACCGTAGAAGATCTCCAAATACCTACGTACCTGCATTATTCACATGCAAATTCATTTTAGTCAGTCAAATCACAACTCTTAAGTAATGGAAAGGTAGTGTGATGGTCTCGAGAAGTCGTTTTATTCCATAAAAGATGGGTAATGATAGAATCTATCTTATTACATGGCTCCAGCCAATTATATACAAATATATTTCTAAGTGAACTAGCATCGTAGGTGCTCGCTATTCCATGCCCTCGAGAGTGAAATATCGTCACTCATCACAAGCTTGAAAGTTCCATCGACAAGCTTCTGCTTCATTGCACACAGACCATCCCTGGTCGGGGTGAAGTTTCGAAGGCTAGGGGTGATTCATTTAAGAACTAAGTCGCTAACTTCAAAGGTCCTATTCCTAACCTTAGTATTGTAATATCGTGCGACTTGGTGTCGATGTGCAGTTGCCGTCAACTTAGCTACATAACACTTCTCATCAATCATATCAAGAGACTCTAATAGGAGTTGCTTTTTAGTCCTTGGATTATAGTGAATCACTAGATGACAAGGTATTTTTAGTTCAACTGGAATCATAGCCTCTAACCCGTGGGCTCGAACGAATGGAGAGCGGCCAATTGTTGACTTGTAAGTTGTTCGATAAGCCATAGTGACAATGGAAGTTAATCGACCCACTTTCCATTGTCCTTTTCCAACCGCTTCTTAAGAATGAACTTGATAATCTTATTTATAGCTTCAACCTGTCCATTTACTTAGGGACGTGCCATTATAGCAAATCTTTTCTCTATGCAATGCCGGTGGTAGAAATCTTTGAAGTTGGTACTATTGAATTGGGTCTCGTTATTGGTAATGATACGCTGTGGAACTCCAAAACAATGAATGATATTTCGAACAACAAAGTTGATTACTTTTTGGGTGATTGTGGCCAACGGCTCTATTTCAGCCCATTTGGTGAAGTAGTCAACTATGACGATGGCATACTTCACACCACCATTTGATATCGACAACATACCGATGATATGAATCCTTCAAACTTCAAATGGCTAAGGATTGATCATTTGAGTAATCTCCATCGGCGGGCTCTTCGTTTTTAGCAAATCTCTAGCACTTTTCACATTTTCAGATGTAATCAGTTGTGTCTCAGTTGACAGTTGGCCAGAAGTTTCCACAATTGAGGATCTTCTTTGTTAGGGTTTTCCCCTCGGTGTGTTCGATAGAGGTCCCTTCATGATCTTCTTTCAGAATCTGTTTAGCCTTATCGCGTGTAACGACCCATTATTTTGTACCATTCAAATCGACAATAATCCACAAATGTCAGACTTGAATGAATGTAAAGTAACACATTGTAATAGAATTTGGAGCAAATAAAATCATCACACAGAATCACAGACACGTAAATACCAGAATAACTCGTAGCGGAAATTAAAATACAATAGTAGTTTATGAAGATACTATAACCAAGTCTTAAACAAATACATAATATCAGTCTGAAAATAACATAATAGAAATCCCAAATACATAGACATTCACTAATACATGAGATAAACTAGAACAGCTGAAACTGAAATAAATAGATAGCAGAATCTCCAAAAAAGACTAGTTCTAGAAAGAGAAATCCAAAGCTGTGAATACTCAGGCTGACCCAAGCGTAAAGCAAAACACAAAACACTCGAGTCAGGACATACATACTTATATAATGTAAACCAACTCTAGTGGACTGCAGTAAATGAACAAGTAACTTAAAGGATGTTTGGGACCGCCCATCCTCTAAGGATCCGTTAAACTAATAAACATACTTTAAAATAGCGTTAAAGGGTTACCTATATAGCCCTTAACACAAATAATGCCAGTAGTCTATACAGTACCTGCATATCTCCTGATCGGGAGACTATGAGAAGATAGTCCATAGGTACGATACAAATAGAAACTCGTAGTAAGGCTCGATATGGTAGGTGACACGGCACACGAGGCAATGCTAGTGTAGATATACAAATTACACACATGGGCTGGTGGTAACATAGAAGCCACTTACGCCCACCTCGGAACACACTCCCAAATCAAGGGTGCCACCAAACAATCACAGAGTAATAGAATGGTATTTAAGAAGTGCGTCCGACCAGAGGAGCTACCCCTTTTGGCCAAAGATCGCTCCTGCTTTAGCCACCTTAAGCCAACTCATGGGAGTTGGGTCCACATTATATACCTTAAGAATGTCGCCACCATCCTACTTCATTCTGGAATCTCCACCAAGTACACAGTTGTTAAAGTGGTTTTCGGTATCGACAGAGAGTATGTCCATATCCAATCCCGGTCTCTTTAACAACCAATCGTCATTATAACCCGTGGTTATAAATTTGAAAAATAGTAATTTATACTTTGAAAATCAAATATCATTTCAAGATTTAATATTATTTCAAATCCATTATCATTTCAAATCCATTATCATATCAAATCCATTTCAAAATATCAAAATATCTTCTCTTTTCAAAACCACATTCATTTTATTTAATTTAAATTCCATTCTAATTCACATTTCAAAATGGTTTATGTTTCAAATAAAACACTCCATTTAAACCATTTAAAAAATGAAGTTACTATATTTAAAAATCAAATATTAAATTCCCAAGAAATTTAGCTTTTTCAAAATTCATTTATTCACTTAAATTTATTAAAACAGTGAAATTTTAACTTTCGCGGCATTTAGAAAATGTTACGGCAAGTTACATTTGAAAACAATTCAATTAAGCAAAGACAACATTTAAAACTGCTGTAATATTTCAAGTTAAATTTTAGTTTCTGCAATTACAACACTTATAAAGTGCTGTAATAGCCCTTAGTTCATTTTTAGTTATAGTTCATTTATAACAGTTACAGCACTTAGAAATGCTGTAATATCCTGTACTTCAGAAATGATAGCATTTCTGAAATGCTGTTAATTAAAATTCAAGATTTTCAATCACAAACAATTAAATTTTAATTTAAACCATTTTAACTTGTAAAATCATATTTTTCTCACTTTAAAAATGATCATTTAAATACCATTTAATTTATGATTTTATAAAGTGAAATTTTCACATAAAGTCAAATTTGTAAATAATTTACTTATTAAATTCAAGTATACCAATTTCTATTATTTATAATTAAAAATTTAACTTAACATTTAAATTTAAATTTACAAATATAACTTATATTTCATTTTATTTACTCAATTTAAATTTCACTTTTAAACAAAATTCTCGAATTTTCAAATTTAAGTTATATTACAAATTTCAACTTAACTATTCATTTATTTCACATTTTAACTTGTATAAAAATCATTAACACTTCATAAAAAAGCATCTTAAATTCAATTTTAAATTAAATTACCATAAATTAACATTTTAAAACTACTTTAAAAATTTCAAATATATATATATATATATATATATATATATATATAAACAATGGGTCTGTATAATATTTTCTAACCTAGGTCAAGTGATACGGATAATATACCATTTCAGTCCGTAATTTACAAGGAAAAATCCAGGTTCTATCATTTCAAACACGCAATCCCAAGTAAAATAAAGTAAATAAAAATCATTCAGGCCTATCATTTCAGCCCATAATGATTTATCCTTATTCTAAATTCCGTTCGGGTATGTATCATTTCAATCCATAGTGATTCCATTCTACAGAGAACTTGCAGCGTGATAAACTAATATAAACAAACATTATAACATTATATAACAGTAACAAATGATACGATAGGTGTATAAATAAGGTGAACATCATATGATCATATCACAGGCAGTTATAATATGATTAAAATCTACAGATTCACATGGTGACAATTTACTAATTATATAAGTACAGATGTCATGTGTGAAATACCTACCTTTACAAGCTGGAGATAACAAATTCAGACATACAAACACAGATCTAGAAAGCACAAAAGCATGACTACGGATTCAAGTGAGGGGAGAGCCAAAGTGATTATCTTGTACACAACAACAAAAAAAAATATTGCAACATAAATATGCAACACAAATATTATTAAACAATCTAGAAATAAAGCACAACAAAGAACCAAACAACTTGACCATGTTTCAACCAATCATATGCTTGACCATATGGTTCAAGTACTCAGCCTAGGCTATGAGTTTGGGTCAGGTGTGGAATGACATGGCTCGGCTTAGCTTGGATGTGAAGGAGTGGAAGTTGTGACATGAAAATACAAAAGCCAAGGCAACAAAGTGATTTTTGGTGCAACAACAAGCTCGGCCATGGGCATGTGGTGGCTCGGCCTTGATTGGTGGTGATCAAGTGATGGTGTAGCAGTGGTCAATGATCAGTTAGAGGCTGGTGGAGGTGGTGCTAAGGTTGGCCGAGAGGGGTATGAAGGGGATGATGGCCTTAAGTGTTCAGCTAGGGTAGTTTTCAAGTGATGATGCAAATTTTTATGGAGTACTTCAACATAGGGGTCCACGGCCTGACATGGTCAGTGGGGTTGGAGGAGGTTGCAGCCGAGCAAGGTGGTGGTGAAGGTAATGTGGTGGTGGAGGAGACTATGGCCGAGCATGATAGGTAGAAGCAAGGCAAAAATATCAATAAACAAGAAGAACAAGAGTAAGAAAAAAAAGGAAGAACCATTACCAAATTGTTTCAGAAATGATGGCCGAATATTTTTGAGATGAGAAGCTTTTTTTCTTGCGTGAAAATGAAAGAGAATACGGCTGAAGAAAGAAGTATGGTCGGCCTCATTAATGCAAGTGGCAATGTACAAATGAAAAGGCAAATGTATATCAAAGGTCATGGTAAATGAAAAGGTTCTGGCTCTTAATATTTCTTTTTCTTTTTACATTGTAAACAAATGAAATGTAAGTAAATAAAATAGAAAAAAACAACATAAAGTAAGAAAGAAAACAAATAAATAATTTTTAGAAAAATGTAAAATAATTAGGAAAATAGCTTAATAATAGAAACTAGGATTTAAATATTGTAAATAAAGTACAATAAGCTTTGGAAAAATTATAACATCACTTTAAAAATATTTTAAAAATAAAATCTTGAAATATAAATAAATTTATTTTTTTTTTCAAAATAAAATAAAGTCAAATTTTAAAATATTCAAAAATCTAGGGTTGTTACATCGCGATTGACACATCGAAGCATAGGGATAGAGAAATCCTTCCTATAAATTACTCCTTCCTACGCGATTGACACATCGAAGCATAGGGGTAGAGAAATCCTTCCTATAAATTACTCCTTCCTACATGATCTATCTCGAAGCTTGTCGAAGGAGCATTCATCATTCGTTCCTTCTCCTTGGAATCCTCTCTGTAAATAATCTCTTATAGGAGTCATCTACGACTCTCTTTTAGGTTCAACATCCATGATCCTATCGACATCCATCTAGTCGATGCTCGGAGCTGATAGCACTTCCACAGGGACTAGGCCCCACGAGTTACGCATCTCCGGAACTAGCCAAAATAGCTGGTGAGTCGGCCTGCTCATTTTCCTCTCTAGGAGTATGAGCGATCGTGTAATCTTCAATGTCACTGAGCAGTCAAGGACCCAGTGTAAATTAGGAGCTAGTCTCTCTCTTTTTGCTTGAAATTCATTCCGAACTTGGCAAACCACTAGTTGGCTTCGTAGAAAATGTGTAAAGTCGTTAATCCTAGCTCTTTGGCAATCTTGAGTTCTACAATCAAAGCCACATATTCAGCTTCATTGTCCATTACTGGAAAGTCAAGCTTTAAGCCAAAACAGATCAGGTGTTCTTTGGGAGTGATAAGTATAACTCCAGTACTAGAATACCATTCGTTAGATGCACCATTCATGTACATCGTCCTTCCGGTTTCTTTCTCACTACTCCTGTCCAGAGGATCATCTCATATAGTGAATTCAGCTATGAAATCCACCCAAGCCTGACCTTGGATTATTCTCCAAGCATGATAGGTTATGTCGTATAGGCTCAATCTAATGTTTTATTTCAACAGCCTTCCAGAAGTCTCAGGTCGCTTTAGGACTTCTTGAAAAGGTGTGTGGGTAAGAAATTTGACCGGATGAGCCTGGAAATAAGGGCAGAGCTTTTTTGAAGCCATCTAAATGCAGTATGCAAGCTTTTTCAGCTTCAGATAGTTTCGTTCTATGCTTATTAACTACTTACTGATGTGATAGACCGGTTGTTGGATGCGAGATTCCTTACATACAAGTGCGACACTCAATGCATGCACTGACACCTCCAAGTATATAAATAACTCCTCATCATCCATCAACTTTGAAAGGATGAGGGATCTTCCCAAGTGATTCACCGGATCTTGGAATGTGTCTATACACTCGTAATTCCATTGGAATTTCATTTTTCCCTTCTTAATCACCTCAAAGAAAGGGATGCGTTGATCTATGGCTTTAGAAACTAACCAACTCGGGACAACGGACTTCCCATTTAAGCTTTGGACCACCTTGACCGACTTCGAGGCTTCGATTTTTCTCAATACCTTGATCTTCTCTTGTCTGTCATTAACCCACTGAAGTTCACAATGAAGCCAAGAA
The DNA here is from genome assembly GCA_030765085.1 of Allium cepa. Lineage (NCBI taxonomy): Eukaryota > Viridiplantae > Streptophyta > Magnoliopsida > Asparagales > Amaryllidaceae > Allium > Allium cepa. Next base: position 9,142,108 of record CM060930.1, on the reverse strand, counting down.
TTTCCTTGACGCAATGCCAAAAGAGAATTGTAAGGGATAGAGCCTTGTCCTATATTTTCGAAGGAAAAAAACATCTCTACCAGTTCATCAATGTGGTTTCTTGAACGTCGTGACTTCACAAGCGTCCGATTCACAAGCTCTAGTAAATTTCTTCTGCATTCTTTAGTCTAAAAGGCATGACCAGATAACAATATAGTCCAAGGTCAGTAATGAAGCTAGTGTGTTCCTGATCAGGCACATGCAGCAGGATTTGGTTGCATCTAAAGTACACATCCATAAACGACAGTAGCCCATGTCCAACCGTTGAATCCACCAACTGATCGATCCTCAGAAGCGGGAAGCTATCTTTCATGCATGTCTTATTCAAATCAGAAAAGTTGATGCATGTCCTCCACTTCTGGTTCACTTTCCTCACCAAGACAGGATTAGATACCCACTCTGATATAAGGCATTACGGATGAAGCTGTTGTCCTTCATCTTATCTACCTCTTTTTTATGTGTAGTGGTTCTCTTTGTACCTAGGCTGTGGCATTTCTGTTTCATAGGAACACACTTGGGATTATGTTTAGTGCATGGCATGCTATCTTCGACGAGATCCCACACATATCCGAGTGTGTCTAGGCAAACACATCTAGGTTTACCTAGAGAAACCAACCATCCTTCATCACTCTTGCTCGAGCTACGTTCCGACCATTAGGACCCTATTTGGGTCATCCTAGCTAATCAAAAAAGCGATCATTAATTCGCAGGAGTTGCTCTTCCACTTTTTGGTTCTTTATGTTGGTCCATGTCATCGTGGAACCAACTGGGTTGCCCAAGCCAGGGCTTAGCCTATATATTATTGCTATGAATCCAAAACTTTTATACAAAGGGTCCCTTCCACATTCTTTTCTTTCTCCCTTCACCCTGCCTCCTTTAGCTTTGCGATGTAGCATTCGCGACAAGTCAACCGATCTTCCTGGATAATCCTTACGCCATTTTCTATATGAAACTTTATAGTCAAATTCCAAGATGCTATAACTGCTCTGAACTCAGCCAAGGTCGGTCAGCCCAGAAATGCATTGTATGATGAGTAAAACCAAAAAGGTACCACTCGCACTCACTTGCGATTGCCATTGCCAATTACCACCGGTAATTATACATATCTAATTGGTTCAGTGGCCATTCCTTTGAAACCATATATTCAGGATTTACAATGCTTCAAATCCTTCTCCTTCAATATTATTTGATCATAAGCTTTCTTAAACAAGATATTGACTGAACACCCATAGTCATCAAGCACCTTTCGAACGATAGTAGGACCAATCGTGGATGTGATCATGAGTGGCTCAATTGTTGGAGCCCCACTCCATTAGAATCTCTATTTTAGAAAAAAAATTCTTCATTAATCATTCTACTTTGTTTTGTCAGAGTCCTATCTTCAATAGCGAAGAAACTTTCACTCTCTGCACGTTTATTGCACCAACAAATCTATTAATCTCAGCTAGATACTTATTGAAAATGTGTGGCCCACAGATAATTATATTAATCACCAATCATTATTTGGTGTACTTGAATGCATCGGCAACAAGCTCATCTTGCCCCGTTGAGAAGACGACCCATGGGCATTAAGGTTTCCTTGCCCGCCATCTGGCGGGGCTTTCACATAATGTTGTCACTTTCTCTGGTGAATCAACTCCTTAGTCAATCCCACAAGTGTCTGCACTCGTTGTTATTGTGACTTCCGTACTACTTAATGTTTTGAGTTGCCAAATAGATATTCTCTATCGAGTTGCTCAGTTGACTTTCTTCGAGCTGGCTTTTTGTATTACTTAATGTTTTGAGTTGCCAAATAGATATTCTCTATTGAGTTGCTCAGTTTGGTAAAGCTATCATACTTTGGAGCCCTAATAAGATTCCTGTTATCTGGCTTCTTCTTCTTAGCCACATCATTGTTTTGGTTATCGATATTCACATCTACATTCCCTGAGCTTCCTTCAGACTTCTTTACAATAATAATTCTTTGTATCATCCCATCCGAATTCCCAGCACCAGTTCTTCATGGATGCTTGCATGCCTCCTCAAAATTCAAGTACTTGTTAGCTTTCCTATAAATACATCCAATGTCGATGGGGGCTTCCTTTCCAACCATTCTACATACTCCATATCAAGGAATCCCTTTAATCAACACCATCAGCACTATGTCATCCTAGGGATTTGTAACTTCTATCATGGGTGTATCGATTCAAGAAATCCTTCGGCGACTCTCCCTCAGCTTGAAAGAGGTTTGACAAAGACATCACATGCTTCAGATGTGCAGTATGTAAATGGAATTGTTCTATAAACTTCTTCAATAACTCTGTGAAAGATGATAGACCTCTATGGAAGTCGAGTGAATCACATCGTAGACATTCCTTCTAAAAAATTCGAAAAACAATGGCATTTCACATTATTGGAAGCTCTAGCTGAATCCATTTTCCATTCGTATCTAATCAAGTGTTGACAGGATTCGTCGTTCCTTCGTACAATAGCATAGTTGGCATTGCGAATCTCTAAGGTTATCACCTGGGTAGAATGTTTTTTGTAAACGGATTTTGACTGGCCACATTCATTATTTCTCTTGAAATGATTTTTGTTAACAAGTATCTTGACCATATCCTCCAAGTAGTCTGGGTTAATAGCCTCGACTGAATGGTGATAATCAGGTTCTTCTCAAGTGTTCGGCTCGAAAAATGCTCTCTTAGAGGTTTTCGATACCTAGGTTCGCCAAACTTTGGGAGATCCATTCGTCCAACAGCCCTCCAGTTTTTTTTCTCATAAATAGAATCATCAACGATAGCATGATTCTCCATATTATAACCACTTGCAATGCTCCTAAAGTCTAGTCCACTCCACCTTCCAAAGGATGGGCTTTGGGCCCACCATTGTAGGGTCGATACTGACCCTTAATCTTGGGTCAAAACGATCCACAAACTTAAGCTTAAGGCTCATCTTCCTCCTTGATATGATGTTTCAGCAGCATTTTGAGTCCTCTTCTGCTTCCCGTCCCTCCATATCTACTCCGATGATGAGGAAATTTCAGATGAAGAACTAGAATCCCTTCTACTCCTCATGTGGCTATTTTGAATTAGCTTATTCAATAGCCTCTAGCTTTGCTAATCATTTGATTCATCTCATTCTTACAAGCTTGGATCTATCTTCCATCTGCTCATCATCCTATCCATCTACATTCTGGTCACTTTGTCAGTTGGAGTTTGGATCTCAGGTTGAGTTAGTTGGACAACTCCATCTCCACACCGAGGATTCTGATTCTTAGCTTCAGTAGTAGCTCTGAAATTGGTTAAATGATATCTTCTTAATGGGGCCATGGAAATTTTTTTGTAGTAGATCTTTGCAAATCTGAGTTGTAAAATTAAAAGATAGAGAAATTGGATCTATCTCTTGGATATCAAAAATCCAATAGTAGATTATGAGACCAAGTAGCCTAAGAATTTGAGTTTCTCAATGAAAAGCACAAAAATATTTGAATAAAAAATGGCACAAACACCTATGAGTTTATATTAAGAACAAAATATGAAGAAATGTAAATGAAAAATGAGAAATAAACAAGACACAATCATTTATAATGGTTCAGCAAAGCTAGGCCTATATCCACTTTAAGATTATATTACTTATATCTAACTTGGAGGCAGAAGTTCATAGTTGTAGGAACAACTCAACACTTAGATTTTCAAAAACACAAGAATATAGAGTAGGGAAGAACTAGAGCCCAAAAACCCCTCAAAAATGAGCCCTATCCTCTATTTATAGAGGTAGGTAGCCTAATATCCCGCATAAAATATCTCAAAGCCGTTATCTATGGTTTAGACCAATTCTCAAGAGAAAGTAGGTGTCAACTCATCAGTTTGTATGGATCAGTACAGCACCATGGTTAGGAGTCGGTACCAACCCATAGGATTGGCAATATGTTTGCTCCAAATTCTTCGTCTTAGGTCATCTTGTGATTAGCTTCGTGATTCCATAATTGTTTGCACCAACATTAGTTTGCTTCTGGGTCTAAATAACGGAGTTGTGGAAGAATAAAGTTGTAGCTTCAAGTGTTCATAGAGATCAATGGAGAATGGCATTGAATTGGGAAAACGACATTAGAAGTAGGCTATTGGCATCAAGTAGGACTAGTAGGCTTAAGATAAGCTTCATAGAGAAAGAAAATAGGGGTCGGTACTGACTTATCACTGGGGTGATTCCATGTTTGTCTTGCATCGAGTTGACCATGCATTGGCCTTGCAACTTTGTTTGTGTTTGGTTTCTAGACTTTTGTGTTATCTCTCTAGGCTTCCTGCCTTGATAACTCCAAGTTTGACTTGTTCGGTCTGTCCAAATAGTGCCTTTTCAAAAGGCTAAAGAACAACAAAGGATGTTGAATACCAGCAACATAAAGAAATATCGTAAACAACCAATAAGAGGCAGATGCCACATATTTTTAAGATGACAGGAAAATCAGATAAATACAGCTCCATAACGATATTGTAAACCATCGGCCCTCATTGATTCTATGAATCATCAATTTCCAAAAAGAGGCCGAGTGTCATCGAAGAAGCTAATGATGCAGAATGCTAGGCATCTCGTAAGCCACGTGGCAGTTATGCCTCATATCTTTACTCAATAAATAGACCACTAAGGTCACTCAAAAAAGGGCAATTCATTCTTTTCTCTCTCTTACATTTTCAAACTTTGTAACCCTAAATCAATTTGGGGATTTCTAGTGCCAATTTTAATTTTATGACCTTTTTGCAAATAAGGACTTTTACAATTACAATCGCATAGCATATTTACTAAAGCGACTAAACTTTTGACTTATGTTGGATTCATAGATATGCGACATGACTTCGGTTGATGCTTATGCATACGGCATTGAATGCCTCTCATACGTAATACATGACCAATACTTATGACATGAACGCATACTTCTTGTATGCCTCTTTGAGGTTAACAAGAGGTTAACTAAGCCTATCGTTAAATAAGACTCGTCTTCATTTGCATACTTTATGGTTGATAAGAAATCTTGTTAACACTTGCCATATACCATTGAATTTTAGACATCATTATTCTTAGCACCCTACCATTCCATAACTTCATGAGTAGGTATATCATTATGACTTGGTTCAATCTATTCCCATCATTTATTTATTTTGTACCCTACACATTCTTTAGATAAAATATTTTTGTCTTTAATGATGCAACTATCATTTCTTAGCTTTCCTAAGCTTACTCCATTTCAAAGTTCAAATAACTTAACATAACTTTAACTTATAAAATTTCTTTATATTTTCGTCTATATGAAATTCAAAACCAACATCTTGGAAACTGGCTTCCAAAATGTCACTAAAAACTTTCTTTGTTTATTTAAAGAATTCATCCTTACTAGCTAGTATAAGCATAGTTTAATAGCAACCTGGTATCGATGTTAACTTTGCAATCACATGCCACAATTACAATGCTATGATAACCCATAGCTATCATAGCCTATAACTATCGCATCATATAGCTATTGTACGCCAAGTGGTATATCTTTAATTAAATGGAAAAGGATATTTTGCCTTAATAAGGCAGTATCTTTTTACCTAACCTATACATATATCATTTATTTACCGGTTGCTTTTGTTTTGTAACAATAATTCCTAGTGTAGCTGAAAATAAATCTTCGTGTATTTATAATTCCCATAATTATGGTTTTAATTGAAGTGCATTTTTTCTTATCCAATTAGTTCATGTTAAATCAAAAATTAATGGAAAAATTCCCAAAAATTCACCAAATTCTGAATATTTATTCCTCTAGTAGAAATTACAAAATAAAATATTTAATTTTGATATTTATAAATATATGTTTACCTCCGAATTTAACCATTTCCATTTAGAAAATTCATAATAAATTATTTTTTCATCCAAAAATTATGAAATTAAAAGCACGTCTCAATATTATCATTAAAAATACCATGGTAAATTTGTGTGACATTTAAATATGAGTAATCCATGTTTTCGTCTAAAATATGACTAAATTACTTTCATTAAATCATAAAACATATTCAAAGACATATCTAATAATTCAAACATGTTTATCAACATTAAAATCATTCAAAAAAAATAAAATCCGAACCCAAATGTGTTTAAAAGGTTTTAGGGAAATTTTTACTCACCTTAAACTATAAAAACTTTGAAATGTTTGTTTAAATCTTCATTTTTCCTTTACATTTGAAAGGTTAGCCTTTGATTTCTAATTTTCTATCCCTCTCTTTCTCTAACACCCCTACACCCCTTAATACACCCAAAAGGACATATTAAATGGCGTGATGCATTGTAGGTATAACTAAAGCTAACAGAGACTAAGATTCATAAGACACAAATAGGTGAAAACAGCGGAAACTAAATAAAACAAAGCTTCAGACTAATTCATAAATAAGATAATTGCCGAATACAACATTCAAAACCCATAGTATCTTATGAAATAAAACTTCATCGTCTCCAAATCAAAGTATGTAATATCTCTCATGAATAAACCAGTGTATACAAGAAAAATAGCTAAAAATAAAAGAAGTACATAGAAGGAGAAGTCTACTCCAAGAAGAACTCCAAGCTATAGCAATCTACTTGCTTCTTCCTTGATTGTCTAAGGGGAAAAAGGAGGAAATAGAGGAGTGGATCAGACTAAAGTGTTGAATCATAGTAATTACTAGAGTCTTTAAGCAAAATAAAAGTAATAGAATCTACAAAAGTTCTAGCATAAATAAGGATAATGAAGGAAGTGAGAAAGAGATATACTGGAAATAAATACGATTAAATATTTCTCAAGACAGATTAACTTTGATTGCTTACACTTGTTCTGATTTAATTAGGTTGAATTCCTAATCCTGTAGTTAGGATGTAACCCTAGTTCTACCTTTTTTGATCAGCCTGCTACTCTATATTCCTTTTTGTGGACTAACAGCTATATAACTCCCTACACAGCAGCCAATGGTATCTAGAAAAACTACGCAGAGCAACTATCGGGGATCCGGACAACATATATAGCTCCCTACACAAAAGGCAATGGTGTCTATTAAGGCACCATACTAAGCGCTTGGAACTCATAGCTATTATTGAGCATCCGAATGGAAGTCGCATGCATAACTGCCACCATGCCCATGCTACCTTTTGCTCCACTTATTAGGTCCTCTTATTACCTCCAACATATAGCATAGTGTGCCCCTCACCTCGCTTTAGGCAAATGCGAGATCACTGTGTTTCCATAGAAAAAAAGGGAAATGCTGTTCCATTGGCCCTTAATCCAAACAATATCTAGTTGCCCCCCTTATCCAAATCCCCATCAAGTGGACTTCTATTTGACAATACTACCATTCTTAGCATAAGTATTCCCTAGGAAATGCTATTTGGTGTAGGTCCTACTTTCATCTTTGCTTATTAACTTAGATAAATTATTTAAATAAGCCTTTAATACCATTTTTACTTTCTACGCTTATTAATTTATCCCATGCCTTAAAATAAGCCCCATTATGTTCTTTTTCTTATTATAACCTATGTTATAATCATGCTAATTACTTAACCCAAGGTCTAAGTGTGAAAATAAGCTTCTTTCATCTTTACTTCATTTAGTTATAATTCTAAGTTATAACCGTTTGCACAAAAATTGGTCACAACACTCTTCGGGAGTCGTTGAAGAGATAATAATGAATGATGTAAATTCAAAGCAAGTATTATCTAACAAAAACTCCAATCAATAGTAAAGTAAATGCGTAGACAAGCGATTTATAGTGGTTCGGCGTGTTGCCTATGTCGACTGTGAAGTTTTTTGCAGTTTTATTGATTCTCTTTCAATGATTACAAGTTGTTATAGCAATCAACAGCAAGTTACAACTGGAAATTCGAAATCAACAGCAAGAATATGATGTTGGATGATGGAAATCTTGATCCGGCAGAGCCTAGGAGCTTTAGAATCCAAAGATCCTTTTTCTGTTGGCTCTGGGGCTATATTTATAGGTGTAGGATGCTGATATTTCGCTGAAAACTCGGGAGACCACTTCTGCCACGTGAGGGGGCCCACGCGCCCGACCTCAGGAAATTTGGGCTCACTTTGGCATCTATTCGAACTCCATTCGAATCGATCAGAAATTCATCCAATCGAGGTGAAATTTGGTGTGGACATTCTTCAACATGTATGCAAGCTTCTGTGAAAATTAGTGGCATTTGGACCAGTAGATTGAGAGATATGATCGATACAAAATGGGATTTTTCGAGTGGCTGTTTGGTTCGAATCGATGCGTTCAAACCGATAGCTTCGAACCGATGGTGGCACGTGCCTTCATGTTGACGTGGAGCGCACACTTCGCCTCGATCCAGATTTCGCTCGGAGTTGACCGCTTCGACTCCATGTATCTTAGCGCATTCGAATCGACGGATGACACGTCATCATGGCTAGTTGACTTGGTGGATTCGAACAAAGCTTCACTGATGGGTTCGAACAAGGCTTCATTGATGGGTTCGAACAAAGCTTCACTGATGGAGTCGAACAACCAATGCTCGATGGATACGAAGTAGCCTTTCTCTGATGGATACGAGCTTTGTAACTTCTCTGTGGATACGAAGTCAATTGGTGCGAACTTGAACCCTTCGATGGATTCGAAGCACGATGATCTGATGGATACAAAGCAAACACTGGCTGATGGATACGAGGTCCATCGATACGAACTCGATGGATTCGAAGTTGATGGAGTCGAATCTGAGGCACCTCGATGGGTTCGAAGGTGATCGATACGAAGGTGATCGGTTCGAACCAGTGTTCGGTGATGGATTCGAAATCTAGATTTCTCCCTTTAAATTGAATCGATCATAACTTGAGCGTATGAATTCGGATTGACTTGAAATTTGAGATGCGGACTTCTATGATCTTTCTTGTCATGTCCTATCAATTGTAGCTCAATCTGGACTCGGACAAAATTCAGTGACATCCTTGGTGAAACGAAGTATGACCAATCTCTGAGACGAATTGTCCTTTGTTTTCGATCGTCCTTTTGGTATCATGGCTTTGCCAAAAAGCGGGATAACAATAACTATGTCAATTATCTTTAATTAATCCAATTCTAATTATAGTTAAGCGTGATTTTATTCCAATTTCATTATTTGTTATCTTAATAATTTACATCTCATTTTCTTCATTTAATATTCTTATTTATAAAGTCCATATTCGCGTTCATTTATTCTAATTCATACGTGCAGAAAAGGGGAATGAAGAGAATATACGCTTACATAAATTCCAAAGCATCGAAAAGATGTAAGTAAGAGATAAATAACAGTAAATAAACTTAAATACTGTAAATAAACTGTAAATTAATAAAAGCTTTGCTTAACAGTATTAATTTATAATTAACAAAAATAATACTTAAATTACTGAAAGGAATAGCTAAATAGATTGAAAATAATCCAAAAAACTATAAATAATTACTAAAAAATGCTATTCCAAAAATTGTAGTAAAGCTGCAACTATTGGAAACCCTATTATTTTAAACTACTTAAAGAAATATCAAAATAATTACAATCACTCACCTCCAGTACTAAGCTCTTCCTTTGGTCTTCCTGGATCCACTTGGAGTTGCAAACTAATTTTGATTAAAAATATTTTCTCCTTGGAAAATTATTTCTTTTAGGGTCCTTCATTAAAAGTGAACCGAAGCGGATAATCTAGAATGAGAAAAATTGTTAGGTTTAGGTGTCTATTTATATGTGTAGAAGTGGATCACGAACCATTGGATTTAGAGATTGAATAGGATGCAACCACATCGTAGACTGAATAGGAGCCATCAAATGCAGAAACGGAGGGACTGGATTAAACAAAAGGGTGCAAATGACTTGTTCCGACGCTTCTCATTCGTTCGAACGAATTAACGTTCGCCTTCCATTTTACAAGGCAGGTCGACCGCCTCCTTGCCCAAGTTGATCGGCCGGTTAACCTGACCATGTATTTATTTATTTTTCCTTTATATTTATGAATATTTTGTTCATTTTTTTAACTTGGTCATATTAGCTCGGTTTCTGACATTCTATATAAGGAAATTAACTGGAAATTTACCACAGACACAATGGTGCAACTTCCTTGGCTTGATCCTGATAATTTCACGAAGTTATTTTATTATTTAATTAATTGAATTATTACGTGTTAAATTTTGGGTTGTTACATTCTTCCCTCCTTAAGTGATTTCTTCCCCAAAATGTGTAAGGATAAATGAACGTACTAAATGTTCTCATCCAATTTTACAACCAATTACTCAATCATCGACATTCATCCATTGTCCTTAAGCTTTTCTGATTCATTTATGATACTTATGCAATCATTGTAGTGTAAATGTCTTTGATTAATGCAAAAGATTAGGCGGTCCACTGATTAAGTTGACCTCCTTTTATGCAACCAGGTCCTTGCCAGTTATCCAAATGTATGCAAAAATTTCCAAATGATACTGATAATTCTATATGAGTGCTACAAACATCATCCAAATGCAGCAACCATGTGATAAACATCCATTTATAGCAATCATGGAAATAAAATAAAAATGCGTACACATCTACATGTATCTGCTCTAGTATCCTAGTTAGGGCGATCCTTAAGGAATAATAGTGCCTAGTGTACCTATATGCGTCCATAGCATCCACTAGCAAATACTTGCAACCACTAGCTAATACATCATTCATAACATGTTCTATTTACATGTTTACATCAAATCCTACGATCCATAGGTTAAATTCTGAGTTCTACCCTTCCAAAGGATAATAAAGGAAAGAACCTATTCAAATCTAATGATGGAAAATGGAATTCTAAAATTTACCAACAAAAAGATGAGGATAGGAAGTACGAATCATCTCTTCTGCTTCCCAGGCGGCATCTGCAACATCATCTCCCCATTGCACCTTCACTAGTGCAACCTTCTTGTTCCTTAGTTGCTTGATATCTCTTTCAACAATCTTCAGAGGGATACGCTGAATAGAAGCTTCTCTTTCTACTCCACCTCCTCTAATTGACTAGGCACTACAACCTCCACAGAATCATGTAAGAACTTCCGCAAATGCGAAACATGGAAAACATCATGCACTCTTGCTAGCCTATCAGGTAGCTTCACTTGGTAAGCCATCTTCCCAATTCTCTCTGTGATAGGAAACGGTCAAACAAATCTGAGGGCTAACTTTCCATTTGATGCGAACCTTACCACCTTCTTAAGGGAAGATACTTTGATAAAAACTAAGTCTCCAACCTCAAACTCTAAGTCACTCCTCCGCCTATCCGCATACGACTTCTATCTGTCTTGAGCCGTCTTCATCCTTCGTCGAATCTACTCCACCCTCTCGAAGGTCTGCCTAACCATATCTGGTCCAAGTAATAACTTCTCCGCAGACTCTACCCAACATGATGGGGATTTGCATGGTCTCCCGTATAAAGCCTCAAATGGTACCATTCCTATACATGTTTGGTAACTATTATTGTACGCAAACTCAACTAACGTTAGATGCTCCGCCCTAGTTCCTCCAAATTCCAAAATGCAGATCCATAATAAATCCTCAAGCACTCTATTTACCCTCTTCGTCTAGCCATCCGTCTAGGGGGTGATAGGCCGTACTCAACCTAAGTTACAACCCTAGTGCCTTTTGTAAGCTTCTCTAAAATTCACTAGTGAAATGAGGGTCTCTATTACTAACAACACTAGAAGGAATTCCATGTAAACGGACTATCGAATATACAAAGATGCTAAATATGAAGCCATATGCTTACTCTTTACTTGGATAAAGTAAGCACTCTTGGTTAATCTATCAACAATACCTAAATGCTAGTGTTCCCTTTCCTAGAACGGGGTAAACCATCAGTGAAATCCATAGAAATACTATCCCATTTCCACTCCGGTACATATAAGGGTTGAAGTAATCCACCAAGCTTATGCTGCTCTGCTTTTACCCTTCTCTTTTACCCTTTAGCAAATGAGACACTTAGCTACGAATTCTGCCACGTCCTTCTTCATACCACCCCAATAGAACATCCTCTTCATATCTCGATACATCTTGTCACAACCCGAATGAATAGTCATACGCGAATGGTTCACCTCCTCCATAACTGCTCTCAACAAGTCACCGGTGCATGGAACACAAAGCCTCTCATCTCTCATAAGCCATCCTTACTATCAATGGAATAGCGTTGGAGATGCCTTTAGAATTTTCCTCGGCTAACCCTATCCATAATGTTTATGAGTTTCGAATCCTCCCGCTGCTTCGAGCCAATTTGATCCATACGGGTAGGCCTTACCTCTAAGGTTTCCAAAAATCCGAGATTAATGTCCGTAGAGAGTTTAAAATGAAAAGTAGAAATAAACTCCAAGCTTGTCCACTCTATGAACAAAGGGCTAAGGGTTGCTTTCTTTCTACTTAATGCATCCGCAACTACATTTCCCTTGCCTGGGGTATAAGCTATCTCAAAATCATATGAGGCTAAAAACTCCATCCACATTTGTTGCCTCAAGTTCAAGTCCTTCTACGAGAATAGTTACTTCAAAGACTTATGGTCAGTAAAAAGCTCAAACCTCTTTCTCCTAGAAAATAGTGCCTCCAAGTCTTAACTGCAAAAACTGTGGCAACCAACTCCAAATCGTGGGTAGGATAGTTCTTCTAATGCATCCTCAATTTCCAACTACCATAACACACTACCCTCCCTTCTTGCATCAACATCGCTCCTAGAACCGTTCTGCATGCATCAATGTATACAGTGAAAGGCTAAGCTCTGTTAGGTAAAACTAACACTAGTGCACTAGTAAGGGGTCTCTTAAGCTTTGTGAAGGAATCCTCACAATCCACGTCCCACATGAAAGCTTTATTCTTCTTAGCAAAGCGAGTGAGTGGTGCCAAAATCTTGGCAAAGTCTCTAATGAACTTCCTATAGTAGCCTTCCAATCCTAGGAAGCTCTTAATCTTGTTAATGTTCTTGGAGGCCTTCCAATCTTGTACTATAATAACCTTGGCAGGGTCAACAACCAAACCTTCCTTTGAGACTACATACACCAAGAAACGAACTTCCTCTCTCCAATAATGACACTTCGAAAACTTAGCTCTCAAATGATGGCTACGAAGTTTGAGAAGACCTTCTTTTAAATGAATCACATGCTCCTCCATACTCTAGAAAAATACCAAGATATCATCCACGAATACCCCCACGAACTTATTTAGGACATCCCTAAAGACGTGGCTCCTCAAATCAAAGAAAAAGGCTGGAGCATTGGTTAGCCCAAAAGGCATAACCAACCACTCGAAGAATCCATCTAGTGTCCTAAAGCAGCCTTATGCATGCTATCATCATCGACTCTAAGCTGATGGAATCCCATGGCTAAATCGAGTTGAGAGAAAACCGAAGAACCTACTAACTGGTCAAAAAGATCATCTATCCGAGGAAGCAGATATTGGTTCTTCTTGGTGAGCTTATTTAATTCTCTATAATCCATGCAAAGTTAGAGAGACATCCGCCTTAGTGGCAAAGACGACTGGCGCTCCCCACTCTGGTATGCTCCTTCTTACGAATCCCTTCTCCAAGAGCTCACGAATCTGCTTGCTCAACTCTTTCCTCTCCCTAGATGCCATGTATCTCACAGGTAATGCTACTGGATTGGCATTCTCGGTCAAATAAACAATAAATTCAATCTCTCTCTTAGGGCGTAGTTCCTAACCTCCTCAAAGATGCTTGCAAAATCTCCGATGACAGGAATCGATTGCAACTTTGATGAAGATGAATCGAGGGAATAGATAAAACTCAATATGAGTAACCCTTGTGGTTCACAAGATACCTCCAACGTCCTACCATTGCAAGTCTCAAGTCTAATGACTCTCCGCTCGCAATCTATGATAGCTATGTATGTAGATAGCCAATCCATTCCTAAGATCATCCCATACCCCGAGAATCCCAAAATATAGGCATCACAATCAAACTCTACGCCTAGGATAAAGATTTTCAAACCCCTATAAGTCGTAGATAAGTGTGTCGATCCTCTTATGGGGTTTGAAACAATAATGGAGACTACTATTAGTGATATGTCCAAGTGCAAATAATCTAAGAGAGAGCTAGAGATAAAACAGTGTGATGCTCCAGAATCAAATAAAGTTCGAATAGGAAAATCAGATATAGAAATCAAACCTTCAACTATCACTTTCCTACCTCTATCTAGAATGCTGCTGGAATGTGCTGTCTCTAACTTCTGAATTTGCACAACTGGTGCACTCGCCTCCTGAGGACAACTCCTACTCGTATGACCGGCCTGCCCACAAGTACGGGACTTACCCTTCATCTTCTCCTTCCAGGAATCCTTGGCAACATTTTCACACTTACCACAAACATGGAATTTTATTCCTTTCTTAATCTACTTCCGAGGACCATCACTTTTCTTCTTCTTCTTATTCTTTTCCCACTACTTTTTCTTTGGTCCTTCTTACTTAACCTCTTCTTTCAACTCTTCTTCCTTAACTGTATCTGACATAAGCGCCATCTCGACCAAAGACTCATAAATAGCTCCCATCGGTACATGAGTCAGCAATAATCCTTGAAGGGATTGATTCAATCCCTTTGCAAATTTCATAGCTTTCATGTGCGCCATGTTCACCAAGTCCATATCAAACCGCAACATTTCATTGAATTGATTGATGTACTCCTTGAACAAAAACTCCCTTGCTTTAAATTGATAAACTTCTCCTGTTGAACACTCTCTTCTTCTTGAGATAGAAACTTCCTATCGAATCGCTCAAGGAATTCATCCCAAGTAATATTCCCTCCCTCCAACTCAATCACCTCTTAGCAATAAGATGCCTCTTCCTTCAGCTGCCAAGCGGCTAGCTGAACTCGCTGCTAACCATCCAATCCCAAAAGTTCAAAAATCTTCTCTGTGTCCCTTAGCCATGCTCTCTCCTCCACAAAAGTCTCCTTACAAGAAAAAGTCCTCCTGCCTAAACTCACAAAATCTTTGCAAAGCTTAGAGAAATTGATGGTGGTAGGTGGGTTGATGGGATTCCAACTCCTTGTTGTAGGATTGGGCGCAGGCCCATGCACCTTTGGAGTTGTGGCTTGTAAGTATCTACAAAACTAGGCTGGGACTGGAATGCCTTGTGAAGGTTCAGGGCATCAGCCATTCTACGAAAAGAAAAGGATATAGGAAAGAATCAAAGGGAGATTGAACTGGAATTATGAGGGGATTTTTATAAAAATCTTTTATACTTAAAATCATTACCAAAAGTTCTTTTCTGAAAAATACTTTTATAACAAGTTATTTTGAAAAAATACTTTACTTTCAAAATAAAATCTTAGAACGCTATAACCTTAGTCTCTCCAAGTGAAACACCCTACACCCCTTAATATACCCAAAAGGATGCAATAAAAGGCGCGGTGCATTGTAGATATAACTAAAGCTAATAGATACTATGATTCACAAGACACAAATAGTAAAAATAGTGGAAACTAAATAAAATAAAGCTTTAGAATAATTCATAAATAAGACAATTGCCAAATATAACATTCAAAACCCATAGTATCTGATGAAATAAAACTTTATTGTCCCAAAAGCAGAGTATGTAATATCCCTCATAAATAAACCACTATATACAGGAACAACAACTAAAAATAAAAGAAGTACTTAGAAGAAGAAGTCCACTCCAAGAAGAATTCCAAGCTGTAGCAATCTACTATCTTCTTCCTCGGTTGCCTAATGGGGAAAAGGGGAAATAGCGGAGTGGGTCAGACTAAAAATCCGATGAATGATAGTAATTACTAGGGTCTTTAAGCAAGAAAATGGGGAAATAAAGGAGTGGGTCAGACTAGAGTCTTTTTCTTATTATAAATTATGTTATAATCCTACTTATTACTTACCCAAGGTCTAAGTGAGAAAATAAGCTTCTTTCATCTTTTACTTCACTTAGTTATGATTCTAAGTTATAACTATGCCAATTATCTTTAATTAGTCCAATTCTAATTAAAGATAGGCGTAATTTCAGTCTAATTTCATTATTTATTACAGTCTTTATAATTTACATCTCTTTTTCTTCACTTAATATTCTTACTTATAAAGTCCTATTCATGTTCAATTTATTCTAATCCATACACGTAGAAAAGAGGAATGAAGAGAATAGATGCTTGCATAAAATCCAAAATGTCGAAAAGATGTATGTAATAAATAAATAACTGTAATAAACTAATTACTGTAAATAGACTATAAATTAATAAAAGCTATGTTTAACCATAATAATTTATAATTAAGAGAAATGATACTAAAATTACTGAAAGGAATAGCTGAATTGATTGAAAATAATTAAAAGTCTGTTAATAATTACAGACAAAGGCTATTCCAAAAATGTAATAAAACTGGAACTATTGCAAACCCTATTATTTTAAATTACTTAAAGAAATCTTAAAATAAATGCAATCACTCTTCTCCGGTCCTAAGCTCTTCCTTTGGTCTTCCTGGCTCCACTTGGAGTTGTAAAATAATTTTTATTAAAATGATTCTCTCCTAAAAAATTATTCCTTTTAGGGTCCTTCCTGAAAAGTTAAACTCAAGCGGAGAAAATCTAGAATGAGAAAAAGTGCTAGCTGTAGGAGTCTATTTATATGTTTAGTATTGAATCTCGGACCATTGGATTTGGCGATTGAATAGGATGCAACCACGTCATAGGCTGAATGAAAGCCATAAGATGTAGAAACGGAGGGACTGTATTAAACACATGGGTGCAAATGGCGTGTTTCGATGCTTCTCATTCAATCGAACGAATTAACGTTCGTTCGCCTGCATTTTACAAGGCGGGTCGACCTGGTGGTCGATCGCCCCTTGCCCAGGTCGACCAACCGGTTGACCTGACCATGTATTTGTTTATTTTATTTTATTTTCTTTATATTTTTGCTTATTTTGTTTGTTTATTTAACTTGATCATACTAGCTCGGTTTTTGACATTCTATATATGGAAATTGACCAGAAAATTACCACAAACACAATGATGCAACTTCTGTGGCTTGATCTTGGTTATATCACAAATTTATTTTATTGTTTAATTACTAACGAATTAATTATTACGAGTTAAATTTTGGGTTGTTACACTCTCTCTTAAAATGTGGCCGGCCTTGGTTTGATAATGAAGTTTTGGCTTTTTTTACAATAAAGGGAGTGCGAATGTAAAGGAGGTGATGAGGGGTATTTATATTAATGGTCTTAACCCTTCTCATTTATTCTTATTAATTTATTTCGCAAATAAAAAATTTGCTTCATTGAACATTCACATTTTATAATATTTACCATTCAAAATTTAAACTTATTTATTCCCATTAATTTGGTTGACTTTAATTTCACTAATTACGTTTGATCTGTATAATTAACTTTTAAAAGTGTCACGCACCTAATTAATCCAATCTTCTTTGCGTAGTTCTTGCAATTAAATTAATTTAATTACCTTTCTTATTATCAGTTTATTTCCTCCTTTGCAAGATCCTCTTTGTAATGACCCGCCTTTTTTGATGGTTTAGATCGACAATAAACCACATATATCAACTCAAATCATTTCAAATGGGAGGATTGTTAATGGGGTAAACAAAAATATAATTGAAAAGAAACAAAAAATGAACACATAATCTAACAGTGGAATGACAAAATATAATAATAAAATAAATAGTTCATGAAGCTATTTTACAAATACATTTGATAACACTTGACAAAACAAATCGTTGTTATACATACAACAGGTATAATAGGAAAACGCATCGGAACAACAAGATGCAGTGGAATAATACTAGTAAATACGATTCGCCAATGTCCATATTTACCTTCAAGGAATAAGATCTTCAAAAACTGAAATACTCAGGCTGACCCGAGCGTAATAAAAAGACAAACACTCGAGTCAAAATTAAAATATTTTCATGTAAGTCAAATCAATAGCACATAAAATATGAGTGTAATGGCATTAAAGATGTTTATAGGTTTTTACGTCTCTTATCCAATGTATAACGTGAGTGCAATAACTTATAAGATGATTTGGATTTCCATCTCCCAAGGATACGTTAAACTATCTATATGTAGTAAGATACACTATTATAAGTAGTATCTATCGGCAAAGTATAATATTGAAAATAACGTTAAGGTGTTACCCATACCCCCCTTAACACATTTTATATAATGATGTAAGTTTATAATGTACTGTAAACTCCACCGTAAACTGGTGGGCTATCAGGGAGCACTCCATTAGTACAACACAAACCAAAATCATAGTGGGCTCTATATGGCAATTAACAAGGCACAACGAGGCAACGCCTGGGTAGGATTCTACCATTTTCACTTTCGGGCTGGTGGTAACGCATAGCCCCAGCTACAGCCCACCTCGAAACAGTGCTCCCATAATCAAATCGAAGGTGGCCACTAAATCAATTACAAAGTAACAGATATGGTGTCGAAGAAGTGTTTCCAATCGGAGGAGCGACCTCACTTGGCCCGTCAATTCCTCATCTTTTATTCATCTCAAGCTGACCTAAAGGTCAGTGCTTTGTTCTTACCTCATACCAGTAGTGTTGGCCAAACCACCCTACTTCGTTCTGGATTCTCCACTACATACACAATTGTTAAAGTGGTTCCAGTATTGACAGAAAGTATGCCAATTGTCCGCCTTGGTTTCTTTAACAACCAATCGTTAAATTTTGCACATCGGATGGTTCTTTTACCTTTCAAACAGTTCATACTTCATATAAAAATATCTTATTCACTTCAAAATCATATCACTTTTAGAGTCTGATGTGCACTTAAATGTGCATATATTTACATCCATATTTTATCTCTTTTTATTTAAATAAACATCATATTTGGACATTTTAACATGTTTAAAACCAAAATTGAATTATTTTCAAATCGTCATATTTTCATCTTCATTTAGGGTCAAAATGATCATTTTTTGTGCATGTGTAAATTTGAGAATTTTTACTTGGACATTTTTGATGATTTTTATAAGAACTTGGATGTATATGGAGGAGGCTTATGTGAAGATATACGCATGCACAAGGAGATACAAAGAAATGAAGAGGAAATAATTCGAGTTCAAGATCATGGAGGACCCCACCCACTTACCTTGATTTTCAATATGGAGCTAAGCACATGCTAAAAGGCATTAAAGCTTCATGTACATTTAAGTGGAAGATTGGTGGATGTTAATGATTATTTTATGGCCACACTACCTCAAAGGTATTTTGGTAAGCCCCCTAAAAATAGAATTAGGGTTTTATACATGTATAAATAACCCTCTTATGTATATGAATCTATATTCTATTCTCTCTTATGTTTACTTAGGAAACTAGCATGTTGTAAACACAAATCAAAGTGAAGTAAAAATGGCTTCCAAGCCTCTTTCTCTTCTCTTCTCTTCTCTTCTTGCTTTTATTTACTTTTTTATTGATGTTTTCTATGTGAGAAATGCGTATTACGGATTTTAAGGATAGAATTAACACTAGAGGGGGGAGGTGAATAGTGTTTAAAGGAATTACTAAATCTTTTTGAGTTTGTGTTAATTTGAACACGAATGTATGCAATATTCAGACAAGATATGATCATAGAATCAAACACATATGCATAAATAAAGTAAAAGCAATAAAGGAAAGAACATACCGGATTTTATACTGGTTCGGAGTTACCCTACATCCAGTCCCACACATAAGTACAGATTTCCTTTCAAAATTAATTATACCATTACACCCTCGATTTCAAGGCCACAGGGTACATCACTCCAGATTCACAATCCTCTGGGTAGAGATACTGGACTTCACGGGCAACAAGTTCACCCAATTGATTTCACAGGCTACAATCACACCTTTTCTCGCTTGATTGATTTCACAGGCTACAATCACACCTTTTCTCGCTTAGTTTATTACAAAGAAACCTATAACTCTGAATAGCACTGAGATCTTGTGGAGACAGTGATAGAGAATCAAACCAGTAATGATCTATTTAGATTCAATTGTGATTTCGGCAGAGTAATGGTAAAAATATTTATAAAGAATTGTGGAAGAAGAAGAGGAATGAAATCGAAGAAAATATGAATGAAAATTCGTTTAAAACTGGCCCTATTTATAGTAGAACAATAGCCATGTTCATTCGTGAAAGGATATAACGAATAGACACTTCTTTTGAAATTCAAATTTTGAAAATCAAATTTATAGTAGAACAATAGCCATTAGGCTCTAGGAGCTTGTTTTAGACCATATAGAGCTTTCTTAAGTTTGTAAACATGATTTGGTAATTTTTCATTTTCAAAAGTGGTGCTTGTTCAACATATACTTCCTCTTTTACAAATCCATTTAAAAATGCACTTTTAACATCCATTTGATATAATTTGAAATTATTATGATTTACGAAAGCAAGTAAAATCCTAATGGCTTCTAATCTTGCTACGAGAGCAAAGGTTTCATCGAAATCTATTCCTTCTTCTTGACAATAACCTTGAATGACTAACCGGACTTTATTTCTAATAACCTCTCCTTGTTCATTCATTTTATTTTTATAAACCCATTTAGTTCCAATTATAGTTTTATTTTCAGGTCTAGGAACAAGTTTCCAAACATCATTTCTAGCGGATTGATTTAGTTCTACTTGCATAGCCGAAATCCATGAATCATCAGTTGATGCTTCTTTTGGATTTTTGGGTTTAATAGTTGATATAAGGGCTACATTGCTCATTTTATTTAGTTGATCTCTAATTTTAACAACAGATTGCATATCTCCAAGTACATTTTCTATAGGATGATCTTTTAAAAGTTTAATTTTTTATTAGGATGATTAATTTCATTATTAGTTTCAGCCAACTCTTGATTTTGAGTGAATAAATCCTCTTCATCATTTGTATGTTCAAAATTTTTGAGATTTTCGTCGAATGAAACATGCATTGTTTCTTCGATGGTGTTAGTTCTTAAATTAAAAACTCTGTACGCTTTACTTCTACTAGAATATCCAATAAAGATACCTCTAGATTATCTTTCGTATTTAAAATAAAACACTTACTTCCAAAAATTCTAAAATAAGATACCTTAGGTTTCTTTGAGTGAAGAAGTTCATAAGATGTCTTATCAGTTAAAGGTCTAATTAATATTCTATTTAAAATATAACAGGTGGTAGCAACTGCTTCTGCCTAAAAATTCTTTAGTAATTTACTATCTGAAAGCATTGTTCTCGCACACCCTTGAATTGTCCTATTTTTACGTTCTACTACTCCGTTTTGTTGTGGAGTTCTTGAAAATGAAAAATTGCGAGTTATTCCCTTTTTATTGCAGAATTCCTCGAACTTTTCATTTCCAAATTCACCGCCGTGATCGCTACGGATGGTTATAATTTTTAGATAAAGTTGATTTTGAATCCTTTTTGTAAAGTTCTTAAAACATTCAAAAGTATCACTTTTATGTTTCAAAAGTATTGTCTATGTAAATCTAGAATAATCATCTACAATTACAAAAACATATTTACTATGATTTATTGACAGAATTTGAGATGGACCAAATAAATTAAGACGAAGTAATTCAAGAAGTTTTGAGGTTGAAATCATATCTTTTAATTTAAAGGAACTTTTTCTAAGTTTTTCTAATTGACATGCATCACATAGACTAACTACTTTAAAATTTATTTTAGGGAGACCTCTTACTAGATCATGTTTTGACAGTCTAGATAAGAGTTTGAAATTCAAATGTCCAAATCTCTTATGCCAAATCCAAGGGTCGCTAGTATTTGCCAAAAGACACAAGTTATCATTTGAAACTTTCATACTAAGAATATAAATATTCTTTTTCCTAATTCCCTCAAATATCATGGTTGAATTATTATCCTCAATGTGACACTTATCTTTTTCAAATTTAATTTTATACCCTTTATCACAAAGTTGAAAATACTTAGCAGATTATTTTTAGATTCTTAAATAACAAAACATTAGTAATAATAGGGGTTTCAGAGTTACCGAATTTGTCGATGCCAATCACATATCCTTTTGAGTTGTCTCCAAAGTTAACCAGTCCTCCGTCTTTGTATATCATATCAATCAGCATATCTGGATTGCCAGTCATGTGTCTAGAGCATCCACTATCGAGTATCCATTTATTCTTTTCGATCTGTACAATTTGTCCATTGTGGATTGATTCCTCAACACCCATAAAGCATGTTTCCCGCACATCATACAATTTTGGTAGACAACTTGAATTCGAAAATTGATTATATGCAGACTCAAGAGTCAATGATGATCTGAATGCTTCTAAACTAGTATTAACAAGTTTTTTTAAACATAGCCATTTTGAAAACTTTTTAAAAAATCATATTATGAAACTTTAAAAACCTTGCTCCGATACCAAATCCGAGAAATGTGAATTACGGATCTTAAGGCTAAAATTAACACTAGAGAGGGGATGAATAGTGTTTAAAGAGATACTGTATTTTTTTGAGTTTATGTTAATTTGAACACGAATGTATGCAATATTCAGACACAGATATGATCACATATTCAAACAAAGATGCAGAACTAAAGTAAAAGCAATAAAGTAAAGAACACACTGGATTTTATACTGGTTTGGAGTTACCCTACATCAAGTCCCACACACAAGTACGGATTTCCTTTCAAAATTAATAGTACCATTACACCCTCGTTTTCAAGGCCACGAGGTACACCACACCAGATTCACAATCCTCTGGGTAGAGATAATTGATTTCACGAGCAAAAAGTTCACCCAATTGATTTCATAGGCTACAATCACACCTTTTCTCGCTTAATTGATTTCATAGGCTACAATCACATCTTTTCTCGCTTAATTTATTACAAAGAAGCCTATATATCTGAATAGCAGTGAGATCTTATGGAGATAGTGATAGAGAATCAAACTAGAAATGATCTAGTTAGATTCAATGGTGATTTCGGCAGAGTAATGGTAAAAATACTTATAAAGGAAATGTGGAAGAAGAAGAGGAGTGAAATCAGAGAAAATATGAATGAAAATTCGTTTAAAACTGCGCCTATTTATAGTAGAACAACAGCCATGTCCATTCGTGAAAGTATATGACGAATAGACACTTCTTTTGAAATTCAAATTTTTGAAATCAATTGCCACCATGTCGACAAGGGGTCCTAGGGGTTGTCGACAAGCCTAAGGAAATTTTGGTAATTTTTTGTCTTTGAAAATAACTTCTATCTTGTATTAAAACTATGTTTAAACTTTATAAATATACTTAACTATAGTTAAAATACATAAATAAGTATAGATAATAATATTTTGATATATATAAAATTTTACTATCATTTTATATTTAAATCTAAGTATAAATATTAAAAGTTAAATATATTATTATTTTTAAGAGATAGTTAAAACCAAGGATAATTTGATTTTGAAAATAAAGATTATTTTGAGGCTAAAGATATTTAAAACCAAGATAGATGTTTTTGATTCTTTTAAGCAGAAGATTTTGAAATCATTTTGAAAATAAGATATAATTTTGTAAAAAGAACATTTGAACAAAAGTTAGTGGATACAAAACAATGTTCCGCTAGATTTTTCGTAGGTTCCATCCTGCTTAGGGTTTCATCCCTTTAACAGGCTCGAAGTGGATTCCGTTCCACGAATAAATTAGATTTTAAGATGCCAGTGCTTTTATAGGATTTTTAACAAAATTCCTAATTAAATTACTTATTATTGAAATCTTGAACTTTTTATAATCTTGATACTCATGGGTCATCAATCTTGATATCTTGAATCTTTATATTGTACGGTCTTCATTCTTGGTACATGCATGGTTAAATCCTGCATATACATATATCTAAACTATAATGTTAGTATTTATATTTTATAATCTTATTCTAAGGTTGTTTTTATCAAAACCATCTTATCAGGGACTAACATTATATGCTCTTTTCTTTGCTAGTAGATTAAATTTACATTCTTGCAAGTAGTGTAGCTTTTCTTCTTATGCAAATAGTTAGTAATTAATCTCTCATTTTCCTTTGCTTAGTTTCTGTTTCCTTACTTCTTAATGTTGAAAATTATAAGTGCTGCTTCAATGCCACAAATGAGTAGCTAAACCCTTTAATTTAGGGGTAATGAAGCTCTCAAATATTATGTAATTTCAACATTTTATGATTTATGATCTCATTTGTTTTATGCTTAATGAAGTGAGTTTTGATGCAAGTTTGTACAAGTGGGTTTGATAGCTTAGATTGTTATCCAAATGAGCTATTCTTATTCAACATAAACACAATTTGCATCATTATTCGCTAATCCATTTTTGATTGTGAAATTAAAGTAAAAATGAAATTTGATGATCTATATTACTAGTTATAATAGTAAATAGATCGTACTTAAAATAGCTTTTGCGCTGGCTTCATTTTCATGAGAATTATAAGTGGTTTATTTATTGTATTATAGGTTGGTGGTTTGAGTTATGTTAATTAATAACATAAACAAACGAAATTTATGATAAATTCAACAATATTTCACTTAATATCAAAGTTAGAGATCACAAATTATTGTTTTTTGATTTACAAAAATATAAGAGTAGATTTGCCTCTAAATTGTTCTCTAATTTCATAGTTTTCAATCTTATTTTATTTCTAGCTTTAGCTTCATTTTGTTCTAGTTAACAATTTCTCCTCCATTTAGTCTAAGCTGATTCAATAGATTTTTAAACTCCAATAATTTCCTATGGATCGAGCCGTATTCGCCATATACTATGATAGTACGCCGTGTGCTATGGGTATAAATTTTATTGTAAAATTTTCGACTTTTTCTAATTCGATAAAATCTCCCCCGTCAAATAACTTTTTGGCATCTTTGCCACAAACACTTCTTACACTGCACACACGCAACCCATACAGCAGCTCCACCATAGCTGTACCCTTTACCAGTCATCGTCCTTCTCCAACAAATCGAACGCCACAACCACTCCATCACGCAACTGCTCTCCTCAACATTGAAGAACCTACCCCTGCCAGCACCCAAACCTATAATCGAACTACAATAAGTCGAAAATCGCATGAACTACATGCCTCAACCACCTCTGCAAACCCAATTTCATCGCCTCGAGCAACTACAAATCGAACTTCTATACCCTTTTGACAATCCAAACCTCTACAAAAACATCAGCAACCAGAAACCATCGCCTCAGAATATCTTCAACCTCGCCACGAAAAACTCCAGATTTTGAAGCCAACCGAAGATAATCGACACTTACACCTTCCAATTCCCAAATCGACTCCCCAATCGCCAATCCTCAAATTTCACCCAATTCAACATCACAACTAATCCACCTCAAACTAAATCATTTCCCCGCCAATCGAGCTAATCCACAAACGAAAGGAATTCGAGCTTGTTCTAGGAATTAAATTTTCTGCTGTGTTAATTTTTATTTTCGAAAATTTTCGGTTCGAGTATTTTTATTTTTTTTAGTTTTAGTTGTTTCATTTGTTTAAAAAGAAAGGAATTTCTTTCGTTTGTTTTATGGGCCAGATAGCAGTAAGTTTATAGGCCTGTACAATTTTTTATATATTTTTCTTTCTTTTGATTTTGTAAAGTGTTTTGATTTGTTTTTGTTTTTAATTTTTCTTTTATTCATTTTATTTCCGTAACAGAAAAAAACAAACAATTGTTTATATCTTACTTATTTTGTTTTCTTTTCCATCCTTATATTTATAAAAAAAAGTGTATATATTTTGTGTTAATTTCTTTTCAGATTGTCAAAGAAGATAACAGAAGTGCTTGCCAAAATAAAAGGAAAAATAATTGTTTTTCTTTGCTTTGCTAAAATCACCGGTAAAAAAATTGCTAAATAATCTGCACGCTCTGGTATTGTGCTTTCATCTCTAGTGTTGTTTTGAATTGCATTGTTGGTTGCTTGCATTTGCATATATATATATATATATATATATATATATATATATATATATATATATATATATATATATATATAATTCAAAATCCAAAAACAAAGAAACAAACTTCATTTTAGCTGCATTGTAAATTCACGTTTAATTTCTGTTTTGCATTTATCTCATCTTATTTTCTTTTCTAAGGGCAATACTCCAATTCACATAAGGTGAGGGATTTCTTTACCCTTTCCTAAGCCCACAAAAGCATTTCATTGTAGAATTTAACTAATAGTAAAGGTTAGGCTTTGGACCTAAGGGTGTCACGTGCTCATTTAGGGCTTAATTGTATCTTCATAATTGTTTTATTTGAACGATTTTATTTCTTGGTGTCTAGGCTACAGTAGAATAATAACTAGTTATAAAAATTATGGTGATGTGTATATATTATACTAGTTATTCCTTTGAAGGTACTTAAACCTTCGGTTGCATCGCTAAGGTCATTCGTGGTGCACCGACAACCCCTGCCCATTACGTGGCTGAGAAATATTTTTGTTAATTTAAGACAAAGTGTGATTATACAATTTTGGGTTAGGAGCTACTAAGAGCAGAAAACTGTAACTAAATCCTTTGCATTCATTTAGTTGCATTAGTTCACGCATGTTTAAAAAAACAAAAAAATCAAAATCCAAAATAAAATTGTTAATTTTACTTAACTTAGTTTTTAATCCAAAAAAAATTTCCTTTCCTTTGAAAATTTTCAATCAAAAAAATATAAAATCATTTCAAAAAGAATTTTTTTTTTGAAAATTTAAAAAAAAAATCAATTTCCATTTTCTAAAAACAAAAAAAATCCTTTTAGTAAATATTTGAAAATTAAAAAAACAAAGAACTCAAAAATACAAAAAAGAAAAATGTAAAAAAATTTGAAAAACCAAAAACAAAACAAAAACCAAACTTTTCTTTTGAAATTACATCTCACTTGGTAAATAGTTTTCTTCCTTGTAAAAAAAAGAAGAGAAAATTCAAAAACAAAAACAAGTTTTCAAATCTTCATTCATTCTCTAAACTCGATTCTAACTCCTTTCTCTTCTCGACTTTCACTTTTGCATGAGTACTTGGACTCGTGACACAACAACAAATCATGGACTCGCGACCCTTCTACAAATCTTTTAACTCGAACAAACGATCCTCTCGAAATGGCAAACTAAAACGCCCTCGAACTCTTATGGATAGAATCTTTCCCGATAGAGTTTCTAATCCATCTTGCATCATGTTATTCGCCCCAATGTGTAACCATTTCGAAATTCACTCGAACCATTGTGCCACGCTTCCAAAATCTGGTAATTTCGAGCGCGATGAACCAATACATTTTCTTGACCCAATTCGAACGAGTCTGTGCAACCATTAAACTCCAACAACTTTCTGATGACGGAGTCAAACTTCGATTAATCTCATTCTCTCTTACGGATTATGCAGAAAAATGGTTGTACAACATACCATCGAACTCGATTAAAACTTGGGAAGAATTCGTAAAAGCTTTCTTAAAAAAGTTCTACACTTTGGAAAAAATGAGTAGAATTCGAAATGAAATTGTTCATCAATTTAAGGGAGAACCAATTGGAAAATATTTTGAAAAATGGACAATTTGCCAAATCTTATATGATGGACTCGAAAACAGCTCAACAACACTGCTCAAATCAATGTGCTAAGGAAACTTTCTTGCCCAACATCACGACGATGCTTGGCAATTTCTCGAAAACCTCGTTGAAATGTCATCCCAATGGGAACGGTCGAATGAAAAATAAATTTACTCACGGTTGAGTTCATACTCGATAGGATCTTCTTTTGCTTTGGAAGCTAAGATCGACGCAATGATTAAAAAATTTGATAACGTTTTCTCCTCGAATCAAATGAACCAAGCTTCCCAACCGATGTGTTATAAATACAACGATCCTAATCATACAGCCGATCCGTGTCCCTATTCTGTCGAACAAATTAATGCATTCAATAAAGCCAAAAACGATCCGTTTTCTCCAACGTACAACTCTGGTTCGAGAAATCATCCGAATTTAGCGTGGAACTAAAACAATCCCAACACGAATGCGATTCGCCCCAATTTTCAAGCATTTCCGAATAATGCGTTGAATTCTCCCTTTGAGGCGAATAATTTTCAACCAAACTTTGCGGATCTGTCTCATAATCAACCGCAACAATCAAATTTTCAACCAAATTCTTCTCATCCTCCCAAGACGATAAACGTTTAACTTTGCTTGAGAAAACTCTTAAAACTTTGGCTAAGGAAACTACTCAAAGCCTTCAATCAAACAGCCACTTGCAAAATTTATTGACCTCATATATGCAAAACACAAAACAATCGATTGCAAAACTCGAAATGCAAATGAGTCAATTAGCGACTTCTGTAAGTGAACGCGACATTAAACATTCCTAAGCCAACCGCTTCCTAATCCTAGAAATCAAAACGCAAATTCAAATCAAGCCCGTGTTGTTCAAGACAGCAATGTCACCCAATTGAATGCTATCACAACTTCCCGTTCTGGTAAACAGATCGATAATCAAGCCGTTAATCTAAACGATTTATCGAAAACCTCTATCGACGCTTCAAACGAATCGGAACAGAACGTGGAGCCAAACATTGAATCGAATGCCAATCAAAATTCTTCTTCTACTCGAGTAGAACCGCCTATTGAGTATCGTGTTCCATTTCCACATCGTCTTCGACCAAAGAAACACTCGAAACAAAGGGAAAAGATGTTGGAAATCTATAAACAAGTGAAAATAAACATCCCATATCTTGATATCATTCAGAAAGTCCCTACTTACGTGAAATTTCTTAAGGACTTGTGCACTCAAAAGAGACACACTCAAGTGCCCAAAAAAGACTTCTTAGCCGTCAGTTTGATTGAAGTCTTGTCCCAATCCATGCCCGTTAAATATAAAAGATCCTGGCTGCTGTAACGACCCGATATTTTCAACCATTCGCATCCATACATGTTGGACTTGAATTGCTCAAAATACCTCGTTCTAAATAAGATTTGGAAAATCTCAGAATATACAGTAATATAAATAATCACATATGAAAGACATAGAGTAAATAATAACGCAGTGGAATTAAAAGAGATAGTAGTTCATGAAGCTACTATATAAAAATAAGATACATCAGAGTTAAACAAGATGCAACGGAAGAGTAACAAGATACATCGGGTAAAAATCAGAATACATCACTGAAATCACTGGATACTGAAAGCAAAATAGATTGCTGGATCTTCAAGCAAAGCCCATACTCCAGAGGTGAATCTTGAATGCTGAATCACTCAATCTGACTCGAGCGTAAAGGAAAACACAAAACACTTGAGTCGGAACATAAATACTTTTGAACTGTAATTCAACTCAAGCGAACAGTAACAAAAATGCATCAGTAACTTAAAGGATGCTTGGGATAGCCCATCCTTTAAGGATTCGTTAAACTATTTACGATGTAGTAATATTGCGCTATTATAATAGTGTCTACAGTAAAATAAACTTACTTTAAAAAAACGTCAAGGAGTGACCCAATATTCCTCTTAACACGTAATAGTCCTAGTAGTCCATCCAGTATCAGCATATCTCCAGATTGGGAGACTACCCTAAATACTCTGTGATGACCCGTCTTTCTAACTATAGAAAGACGTACCATCAATAAGAAAAGAAAGAGATAGAAGTAGAAAAGATAGAAAGAAAGAATAACAACATCAGAATCTCACAGCGAAAATGGAACAAAATATAATACATCACATAACTATTACATAGTTTTACATATATCAGAGTCACACACCATCATACAAACAAGACAGTCATATATATTTGTCATTACGTACATCCCAAAATACAACATACATCAACTAACACAGCGGACTAAGTAGATAGATACGTCTGGAATCCTGCTCCAAGCTCCTCCAAAACTCAACAATCCAAAACCTATGACGTGGCTACTCATAATAATTTGAGTACCCAAGAGTTTAAGAAAACAGAACAAACTCCGGGTCAGAATGTGTCTGGTGTGAGTAAACGGGTTAAAGTTGCTTAACTTTGAAAACCATTTGAAACAAAGGTATCACATAAGACTTCCCATACATAAACACGGATAAGTTTTAACCTTACGCTAACCAAATCATTTAATAGAAAACCCAATGATATTATAATAGTGTCTAGGGGTTTCAAGTAGGATACGGAAATAGCTGAAATGCTTACATCTCACATTCCAACATAGTTGGGCACAATCAAAACGTACGGCGCTTATTGGAGATTGGATTCATACAATGGCAGAGCTACTAGGGTACCGTCCATCACAGTATGGGGCCTAGATCACCGTACCGAGGATCACTCCCAACCACCTACAACACAAGGCCGGAACTATTCCTTACTGGACAGTCCCGAACAAGATAACCCCGCAGTTGTGGCCAACAATTGCCCACACAGCCGAAATAAAAAGGAACATCTAGACAGGATTATATCTCATCCTGCTTGGGTGCTACCCACCTAACCTTGCTGCACCTCCCCTGTTTTAGCCATTTACGGTTGTTGAGGCTTGATGCTGCGATTACCTTTAGAGAACACATCTCTTAGAATGCTCATCGTCCACCTGACAATGTTCTGAAAGCATTCAATCCATACAAGTTCGTTCTGGGTTCGAGGGAAACCGAAGGAATTATCTCGTTACACTCATTTTAGAATCTTCCTCAGAGTTAATGACAATAACCCTTGCACTCTGAAACACTATCTCGATCTTCACTTGAGATGGCATGACCTAACGTTTAATTTGGATTGATGTGGTTTTCGGGTAATCATAACTGACACCCGATCTCGGTCTCATCGAAATCCAAACGCCATTTTAAAGGTCAGGTTGTTTAATAGTTTAAACAATTAAATTCAACACTTTGAATTCACATAGCATTTATCACAGATAAATCATACTCAAACATCACAGATATACTAGAATATATCACAGAGTATCACAGAATATCACCAAATAGATATCGCAAATCCAAATATTCTATTTATAATCATCCATAAGCAAACATCTTTAATCCTTATTGTAATTAATTCAATTTTAAATTAATTACTTGAGAATTAATCACTTAATCCTGCTTAATAAATCATTAATTAATTATTCCATTTAAAACTATTAAATTAATTAATCACTTCTTAATCAATTTATTTAAACCTTAATCACTTAATTCATTACTCCTTAATTATCAATTAAAAACATTAATTATTAATTTATAAAACTTAATTACCCATTTATTAATCACTAATTACTTAATTAATCAATTATTAATTCTTAATAAAATTACTTAATTAGTTAACTACTAATCATATATAATTAACTTTAAGTACTTAATTTAATATTCTTAATTTCAAATTAATTAAACACTTAATCACTAATTAACCAATCTTTAATTACAAATTGATTTATCTCTAATCACTTAGTTAATTACAATTATAAATCAATTAATCATTCTTAATTACCCTTTTCAAACTAATAATTAAAAATAATTATTCTTATTTAACATTTTAAAATCTTCCCTAAAATCTTGAAATCAAATTATTACTACTTAAAAGCTTTAATGTTAATTAAATTTCAAATAATTATCTTATATTATTTACTTACTTAGAATATTAATTAAGATTTAAAAACATTCTAAAGTATCCACTTAAATAATTAATCATAATAAATTCTTAACTTAAATTTGTCAAACACGAACTAAATCATTAATACTTAAAATTTGTTTAAGAAAATTAACTTCAAATTTAATTACGCTAAGCACTCGAAACGAAACCCAAGAAACCCCCTAGGTCCACTCGAGTAAACACTCGAATTTTTTGGACCATTTCCCCGAGTCCCCTTTTCTTCTTCACATACTTTTTTTTTAAAGTTAAGTTATAAACTTCAACAACACGAAACACTCACGCACTTGAGTCTCACTCGAAGCAGCCCCTCATCTTTCTTGAGCATCAACCCGAGTTGCTCACAGTCGAAACATCCTAACACCATCCTAAGGTCGTGCACGTGCAGTACGCCTCGCCGGTGCTCTGGCGAGCCATGGTACCTCCAACGAGTCACGAACTATCGCTACAATCGAAAACAAGGATCTACTCGATGCAAAAATTTCCACATCGCGATTTTGCTTCTCGTTCGAAATCCTGAACCCTGACTCCACCCAGTAATTCGCTACGCCCCATCCACGCCGTCCACCAGAGGCGCTACGACTTCGGCCTCACCTCGCCAATCCCCTAAACTACACTTCCTCTCAATTTCATGCAACTCGGTCAATCAAAGGTGATGAAATCACCTCGTTTCCAGACCACGACAAACCCGTGTGTTAAACCCTAAATCTTCCTCGTTCCATCATCATTTTTTTTACAATTTTCCCGTTACCATCGATGGTCAAACTTGCTTCGTGCAAAATTTCAACATCCAAAATTTCTTCGGTCACTAGAAATTGATTTAAACATGTTTTCGGTTCAACTACGAACTGCTCATAGTATACTTAACTAAAAATTTCCATTTTTGTTTTAAAAATCCTATTTTCGAATGTTGATTCAAGTGGTGTAATTGAATCGATGGTTTTAAATATTCAAAATTTTCATATGTTCATCTTTTTCACTGTAAAACAGAGTCAATACTTCAATACCGAGCTTAAAAACAATTCTAGGCCATAATTTAAGTTTAAACAAACTTTTTTTGGTTGAAACCCTAAGCACGATAATGTTTGGATGAAAAGGTATTTAAATTTTTCTAGTTTGTCTTACTCTGTAACCAGAAAAGAAGAAAAGGCCATACAAAAATTCACAGTACAATCATACACACACACACACACACACACAGAATTAAATTAGATTAGATTAGATTAAATTAGAAAAGGCCAAAAGTCTTATTCATTTTTAAAATGATAAGGTTGTATTTTATTAAATTAGATTAAATGCGTATTAAAATAATATTGCCAAAATCCCGGGTCCTCGCATTCCTCCCCCCTTAAAAGAATTTCGTGCCCGAAATTTAAAGCAAACGATAATTCAAAAGCTTTTATATCAACCATCCAAGCATACATATCATCCATACATTAGCAAATAATCAAACAGTTTATCCTAACAAACATTACTAGTTATCCGAACACAAATCCGGATAGGCTTTCCTAAACCTATCCAGAGTTTCCCAGGTACAATCTCTGGGATCCTCGCTCCACTGCACTTTGACGAGCTTCACTACTTTGCTCCTGAGTTGCCTCTTGTCTTGATCAACAATCCGAACTGGATTCCTGACCACAGTCAAGTTTGGCTCGACTTCCAAATCTTTCTGGACTACTGGTTCTACAACCAGTGGTGGGTTATGAACAAACTTCCTTAAATGGGATACATGAAATACATTACGAATTACCGACATCCGTTCTGGCAATTCAATTTTGTAAGCCATTGCACCAATTCTTTTCAACACCCGGAATGGTCCAATATATCTTGGGGCAAGTTTTCCCGTCTTTCCGAATCTAATAGCTCATTTGATCGGGGAAACTTTGACAAAGACTAAATCTCCGATCTCAAATTCCAATTGTCTTCGCCTTTTATCTGCATATTTCTTCTGACGGTCCTGAGCAGCTTTCATTCTTTTCTTGATAAGCTGAAATTTAGCAGAAGCTTCACGAATCATATCTAGTCCAAGCAGAAGACGATCTTTCGACTCTATCCAATAGGATGGGGATCTATACGGTCTTCCATATAGAGCTTCATAATTAGCCATTTAATACTTGCTTGGTAACTGTTATTCTAAGAGAATTCCACCAGATGAAGATGGTCTTCCCACGATCCACCAAAATTCAAAATACAAGCTCACAACATATCTTCTAGAATTCGATTAAGCCTCTCCGTCTGTCCACCTGTCTGAGGATGATAGGCTGTACTCAATATCAAACTCGTTCCCAAAGCTGATTACATAGCCTCCCAGAATTTGCTGGTGAAGATAGGATCACGATCACTTACTATACTAACTGGAACACTATGCAATCTAATTATCTCTCTCAAGAAAATCTCTGCTAGAGAAGCTGCAATACGAGTTGCCTTAACCGGTATAAAATGGGCGCTCTTAGCTACACGATCCACAATCAACCATATTCCTTCGTTTCCTTTCTTGATTCTAGGCAAACTATCAATGAAATCCATAGAAATCATCTCCCACTTCCATTCTGGAACTTCCAAAAGCTGCAATAATCTGCTGACTTCTGTTGATCTCTTTTAACTTGTTGGCAGATAGCACAACTATTAATGAAAGAAGCTACATCACTCTTCATGCTCAGCTACCAGAAAACCCTTCTCATATCCTTATACATCTTAGATATTCCTGGGTGAATATTTAGTCTAGAGCGATGACACTCAGATAAGACTTCTTGCCTCAATGCATCTATATTAGGTACACAGAGACGACCATTAATCCTCAAAGCGCCTTGATTTTCCACCTTGAAATCCGAATATCGACCATCCTTGGTTCCAAGAATCAGTTCTTCAAAAGATCTATCCTCCATTTGTTTGCTTATGATTCTTTCCTGGAGGAAAGGAACAACTTCCAAAAGAGACAGAGCTGCATTCCTGCTAAGAGCATCTGCCACAACGTTCACCTTTCCCGGGGTATACAGGATATCCAAATCATTTGATGCCAAAAACTTGACCCATCACTGCTGCCTCAGATTAAGATCCTTTTGAGAGAAAAGATAGTTCAACGCTTTGTGATCCGTGAATAACTCAAACTTCTCTCTCAAAAGATAGTGTCTCCAGATCTTCAAAGAAAAAACAAGGGCCAACAATTCAAGGACGTGCGTAGCGTAGTTCTTTTCATGTGGCTTTAATTGCCGATTCGCATACGCAATAACTCTACCATTCTACACCAACACTGCTCCCAGTCCAACTATACAAGCATCTGTATAAACCTCAAATTTGCCCTTTCCATTCGGAATAGCTAGCATAGGTGCGCTGGTTAGCCTCGTCTTCAACTCCTGGAAAGCCTCTTCACACTAGGGTGTCCATTTGAATTTAGCTCCTTTCCTTGTCAGCTTAGTCAGATGTCAAGAAATCTTGGAATAATCTTTGACAAACTTTTTGTAGTAGCCAGCTAAACCTAGAAAACTACGAACTTCAGTTGGTGTCTGCGGCTGCTTCCACTCTAGAATAGTCTCAACCTTTGCTGGATCTACAGAGATACCTTCTCCAGAAACAATATGTCCTAAAAATTTGACTTCCGATTGCCAAAAAAGGCACTTAGAGAACTAAGCCTTCAAAACATGCCTTCTCAGAGTCTCTAACACAATTCTCAAATCTTGCTTGTGCTCTTCTTTAGACTTAGAGTAGACCAGGATATCATCGATGAATACCAGAAATAACTTATTCAATACATCTCGAAAAACTCGGTTCATCAGATCAACAAAGTAAGTAGGAGTGTTGGTTAACCGGAAAGGCATAACCAACTACTCATAGAAATAATTTGGTCCCCTAAATGCAGTCAAGGGAATACTATCCTCAGCTACCCTTAACTGATGGAAACTTGAAGCAAAATCCAGTTGAGAAAAGACAGAAGCTCCATGCAATTGGTCAAATAGATTATCAATACGAGGAAGAGGATATTTATTTCGGATGGTCACTTTGTTCAACTCTCGATAGTCAATACAAAATCTTAGTGATCCATCCGACTTAGTGACAAACACCGCAGCAGAACCCCAACAAGAGAATCTGGACATGATTAATCCCTTCTCAAAAGATCTTGAGTTTGCTTAACTAACTCCTCCCTCTCCCTAAGAGCCATCCTCCCACTAGGTTGAATCACTGGTACTGCTCCTGGAATCAAATCAATGTGAAACTCTATCTCTCGATGCGGAGGTAAGCATTTGACTTCCTTGAATACATCAGGAAAATCTTGGACCACATCGATATATACAACCTTCTCTTTAGAAGTCTCAATTCCATGTAAAAGACTACTTAAGTGAATTCCAGAATTATCACACGTCACTCTAGCAATCCTACCCACATCGGTTTCCAATGAAACTGTTCTCCCATCACAATTCAGGACAGCCTTATACTTATCAAGCCAATCCATTCCCAATATAAGGTCAAACCCCTTAAAATTCAACACATAAGGGTCACAACAAAAACTATGGGATAGATAGGAAATCCTCAAATCCTTACAGATCGTATCTAATTTGGTTACCCCTCCTATAGGATTAGACAAAAAGATGGGACAGTCTACAGTACTCGGGGTAAGAAAGAACTTCTCTACAGATTCCAGGGAAATAAAACTCAAAGAAGCAACCGAATAAAATAAAACTTGAATATACTTGCAATTTAAAAGTAATGTACCTTCCAATACTCCCTTGCCTTTAAATGAAGTAAATGGTGCACCTTCCAAAGCAAATACCTTATTCTGCTGAGCTTTATGGAGTAGCGGGCAATCCTTGATCATATGACCTGCTTGGTGGCAATTGAAGCATAGAGATTTCTGAACCAAAGCCAAACCCGGTCCACTATGATGCGATAGCTGCTGCTATTGCTGAGATCCTTTCCTGGGACACTTATTCGCCAAGTGACCTTCTTGTTGACATATATAGCATTTGCGAGGTCTGTTATTACTTCCAGGCTTCTTCTTGTTCTACTTCCTCCAATTAGGATTGAACTTCCTCTTATTTGGATTAACAAAATTTCCTCATGATGCTGCTACTGGTGCCACTGATCTCTTATTCATTAAATCCTCATATCTCAGAGCCATATCAATTAACCCAGTAAAAGATCCGTTCAAACACGCTGTCGTCTTTTCATGAAATTCTGGCCTTAATCCTTGCACAAACATTTCGTTTTTTTTTAGGGGAGTATCTATAAGCCCTGGTCCATAGCAAGAAAGTTCATTGAACTTAGTCTCATACTTCGCTATAGTCATGCTCCCTTGCTTCAAATTCAAAAAATCCCGGTACAGACGAGTTTTCCCTACTGTTGGAATGAATTTCTCCTCAAATAACTCTTTAAATCATTCCCAAGAAATGTCTTCCTCGGTGATATTTGCTACCGCTGCATCCCACCAGGCTGTAGTGCCTTCCTGTAATTGCCATGAAGCCATTTCCCTTTTCCGCTCATCAGACAACTTCATGCTCTTAAAGATCCGCTCACAAGAGCGTAGCCAAGCTTGGACCTCAATTATAATCTCTGACCCTTTAAATGGTTTACCACCAAGGTTGGTGATCAAGTCCTTGCATAAAGCGGCAAAACTAACCTGAGGCGGTACTGGATCTACAGCCTCACTAGCAGTTTGACTGCGTCCATTATAGATCGAGGTACTGCCCCTACCTCTGCCTCTCCTTCTAGAACTCATGTTGGCAACCTGGACAGGTAACTTAACAAATTTAGTTAGGTATATAATTATATAAAATTACAAATACGCACTCTCAAGATAGATACTATTCCAAAGCCTAGGTATTATCTCAACCTCCCTCCGATACCAATTATGACGATCCATCTTTCTAACCATAGAAAGACGTATCATCAATAAGAAAAGAAAGAGATAGAAATAGAAAAGATAGAAAGAAAGAATAACAACATCAGAACCTCATAGCGGAAATGGAACAAAATATAATACATCACATAGCTGTTACATAGTTTTACATATATCAGAGTTACACAACATCATACAAACAAGAAAGTCATATATATCTGTCATTACATACATCCCAAAATACAACATACATCAACTAACACAGCGGACAAAGTACATAGATACGTCTGGACTCCTGCTTCAAGCTCCTCCAGAACTCAACAATCCAAAACCTATCACTTGGCTACTCATAAAAATTTGAGTACCCAAGAGTTTAAGAAAAACAGAATAAACTCTAGGTCAGACATGGGTCTGGTGTGAGTAAACGTGTTAAAGTTGCTTAACTTTGAAAACCATTTGAAGCAAAGGTATCACGCAAGACTTCCTACACATAAACACGGGTAAGTTTTTACCTTACGCTAACCAAAACATTTAGTAGAAAACCAAGTGATATTATAATAGTGTCTAGGGTTTTCAAGTAAGATACAGAAATAGCTGAAATGCTTACATCTCACATTCCAACATAGTTGGGCACAATCAAAACGTACAGCGCTTATTGGAGATTGGATTCCATACAATGCAGGGCTACTCGGGTACCGCCCGTCACAGTACGGGGCCTAGATCACCATACCGAGGATCACTCCCGACCCCCTACAACACAAGGCCGAAACCATTCCTTACTGAATAGTCCTAAACAAGATAACCCTATAGTTGTGGCTAACAACTGCCTACACAGCCGAAATAAAAAGGGATATCTAGATAGGGGTATATCTCGTCCTGCTTTGGTGCTACCCACCTAACCTTGCTGCATCTTCCCTATTTTGACCATTCCCAGTAGATGAGGCTTGAGCCTGCAATTACCTTTAGAGAACACATCTTTTAGAATGCTCATCGTCCACCTGACGATGTTCTGAAAGCATTCAATCCATACAAGTTCGTTTGGGTTTCGAACGAAACCGAAGGCATTATCTCGTTACACTCTTTTTGGAATCATCCTCAGAGTTAACGACAATAACCCTTGCATTCTGAAACACTATCTCAATCTTCACTTGAGATGCCACGACCTAACATTTAATTTTGATCGATGTGGTTTTCGGATAATCATAACTGACACCTGATCACGGTCTCATCGAAATCCAAACGCCATTTTAAAGGTCAGGTTGTTTAATAGTTTAAACAATTTAATTCAATACTTTGAATTCACATAGCATTTATCACATATAAATCATACTCAAACATTACAGATATATCCAGAATATATCACAGAGTATCACAGAATATCACCAAATAGATATCACAAATCTTATTCTATTTATAATCATCCATAAGCAAACATCTTTAATCCATATTGTAATGAATTCAATTTTAAATTAATTACTTGAGAATTAATCACTTAATCCTACTAAATAAATCATTAATTAATTAGTTATTCCATTTCAAACTATTAAATTAATTAATCACTTCTTAATCAATTTATTTAAGCCTTAATTACTTAATTCATTACTCCTTAATTATCAATTAAAAACCGTAATTATTAATTTATAAAACTTTATTACCCATTTATTAATCACTAATTACTTAATTAATCAATTATTAATTCTTAATTAAATTAATTGATTAGTTAACTACTAATCATATATTAATTAACTTTAAGTAGTTAATTTAATATTCTTAATTTCAAATTAATTAAACACTTAATCATTAATTAACCAATCTTTAATTACAAATTGATTTATCTCTAATCACTTAGTTAACTACAATTATAAATCAACTACTCATTCTTAATTACCCTTTTCAAACTATTAATTTATAATAATTATTCTTATTTAACATTTTAAAATCTTCCCTAAAATCTTGAAATCAAATTATTACTAACTTAAAAAGCTTTAATGTTAATTAAATTTCAAATACTTATCTTTCATTATTTAATTAATTAGAATATTAATTAAGATTTGAAAACATTCTAAAGTATCCATTTAAATAATTAAAACTCATAATATATTCTTAACTTAAAT
Source organism: Allium cepa (assembly GCA_030765085.1). NCBI lineage: Eukaryota > Viridiplantae > Streptophyta > Magnoliopsida > Asparagales > Amaryllidaceae > Allium > Allium cepa. The sequence continues at coordinate 9,102,595 of CM060930.1, read as the reverse complement.
TTGTCAAACACTAACTAAATCATTAATACTTAAAATTTGTTTAAGAAAATTAACTTCAAATTTAATTACGCTAAATACTTGAAACCGAACCCGAGAAATTCTCCGGGTCCACTCAAGCAAACATTCGAGTTTTTTCCACCATTTCCCTGAGTCCCATCTTCTTTTTCACATACTTTTTTTTAAAGTTAAGTTATAAACTTCAATAACAGGAAACACTCACGCACTCAGGCCTCACTCGAAACAACCCCTCATCTTTCTCGAGCATCAACTCGAGTTGCTCACAGTCGAAACTTCCTGACACCATCTCAAGGCCGTGCATGTGCACGACGCCTCGCCGGCGCTCTGGCGAACCATGGTACCTCCAACGAGTTACGAACTATCACTACAATCGAAAACAAGGATCAACTCGATGCAAAAATTTCCAGATCGCGATTTTGCCTCTCATTCTAAATCCTGAACCCTAACTCCACCCAGTAATACGCTTCGCCCCATCCACGCCGTGCACATGAGGTGCTACGTCTTCGACCTCACCTCACCAATCCCCTACACTACACTTCCCCTCAATTTCATGCAACTCGGTCAATCAGATGTGACGAAATCACCTCGTTTCCAGACCACGACAAACCCATATGTTAAACCCTAAATCTTCCTTGTTCCATCATCTCTTACAATAGAAATTTTTTTACAATTTTTCCATTACCATCGATGGTCAAACTTGCTTCTTACAAAATTCAACATCCAAAATTTCTTCGGTCACCAGAAATTGATTAAAACATGTTTTCGGTTCAACTACGAACTGCTCGTAGTATACTTAACTAAAAATTCGCATTTTTGTTTTAAAAATCCTATTTTCGAATGTTGATTCAAGTTGTGTAATTGAATCGATGGTTTAAAATATTCAAAATTTTCATATGCTCATCTTTTTCACTGTAAAATTAAATTTACAGAGTCAATACTTCAATACCGTGCTTAAAACCAATTCTAGGCCATAATTTTAGTTTAAACCAACTTGTTTTGTTTGAAACCCTAAGCTTGATAATGTTTGCATGAAGAGGTATTTAAATTTTTCTAGTTTATCTTACTCTGTAACCAGAAAAGAAGAACATGCCATACAAAAATTCACAGTATAATATATATATATAGAATTACTTACTTAAAAATATACAGCAAATCACAAAGTTATTTATGAAACAGATGCACAAGTTTAAGTTAGAAAAAATGATATGCTTACTCATTTGATAAAAAGAGCTTAAACAGAGAATAAATTCTAGAAGCTGCTACTTGAATTTCTGGTAAATCTTCTTTCCTGATTGTTGTTTAAGTTTGTATTTGAGTTTGTACAGGGTGATGTTTATTTTTTTCTTTCTGTTTTGCTAAGTTGTGAACGAACAGAGAAAAGAAGATATGCATATATAGAAAACAGTTTTGTACAGTGGTACAAAATTATTTTTCTTGGTCAGAGATTTTTTTTCTGAAATTGAAATGATTTTTAACATTTCGAATGACCTTGTTTTTGTGCTGGAGTTGATGGTATTAAATGCAATTATTTCCCTGTAAGCTTATAGCCTTATTATATATTTTTTTTACATGTACATAGATATTTTATATGTAGACATTTTTTCTTTATTATTGCCTTGGATATACAAAATTCACATACGCATATCCCTTGCCTGGTTTTGCTTTTATGTCTTATATGCTCAATTAGTTATTTGTATTGGTTTAACTTATGTTGCATATGCACAAATAACACATATATACTTTTTATTTCTATTCTTTCACATATATTTGAGTTTAAGTTATCAATACTTAATCTATATCCATATATTTTATTTTATACTTATATTTAGTATTGATATGGTTGACTTTATTTCAAGCATTATTATCTAGATTACATTCATATGCATATATTTAGATTAAATGTTAATAATGTAGAGCTTTTAAATTTAATTTAGTGTGAATAAAAATAGATTTTAATTTGAATATTTTTGAAAGGCTTTATTCTTAATTTTCAAATCATAGTTTCCTTACAAAATACACACATATATATGTAAATAAATAATAAATGGCCAAACGTCTTATTCATTTTTAAAATGATAAGTTTGTATTTTACATAATTAGATTAAATGCTTATTAAAATAATATTACCAAAATCCTGGGTCGTCACATACTCCATGGGCTACGGGAGGAAAACAAACTCGTAGTAAGGCTCGCTATGGTAGGTGACACGGCACACATGGCAATGCTAGGGTATATATACCAAGTGGTAAAGTAGCAGCCACATACGTCTACCTCGGAACACACTCTTAAATCAAAATCAGAGGATGGCCATCAAATCAACCACAAGTAAGAGTATAGTATTGAAGAAATGTGTCTGATTGGACGAATGACCTCACTTGGCCTGAGATTGCTCCTGTTTTAGCCACCTTATGCCAACTCACGGGAGTTGGGTCTACGTAATATACCTCAAGGATGTCGCCACCATCCTACTTCATTCTGGAATCTCCACCGTGTACACGGTTGTTAAAGTGGTTTTCGGAGTTGGCAGAGAGTATGACAACTTCCGATCCCGGTCTCTTTAACAACCAAACGTTATATTAACGCCATGGTCATTTCAAAATATTTTATACTTCAAAATCAAATCATTTCATGTAACAACTGCATATTTTACAATTTTGTATTTAAATATAGTATCGTTAGTCGGATTATAGTCCGAAAAGCTACTTTTTGCAAACGTTCGAATTAGGACCGGAGACCACCCCCATCGAGTTCAAAATGACGTTTTACGACCTTTTTGAGCATAAACTTCGATATGTTTGGAGTTAGGGAAATTTTGCTACTTTTTCACTTAGGGCTTTGGTTTGGGTTCAGCCCATCAGACCCAAGCTTCACCCCTCTTCTCTTCATTCCTTCATAATTTTTCCTAATACTCAAGCTTTAGCAACAATAGAGAGAGGAATGGGAAATTAAAACTCCAAGCCCTGATCATTTTTTTGCAAAATCAAGTTCTAGCTCCAAATTCGTAGAAGAAGCTTTGGTAAGCCTTCTCTTCATCTTCTCCAACTCGTTCTCTTTTCAATTTCTGATTTTCCTAATCCTAACTTAGGAAATGTTTCTCTTTTAAGCTTAGATTCAAGCTTGTTGGGTTGGAATTGAAGTGTGATTGTCCTTGTCATTGCTCTATAGCTTCTTCTTCATTTGTTTTGTGTAAAAAGATGAGATTTTTATCTCACATCTATGTCTATATCTATCTTGTTGTTAGGTATGAATTCTTAACACTTATTTACGTGCATTTGTTTTTGATTTGGATTGCTTTAGTGAATATTCCAATTTTTGGTGTTTTGAAAGAAAATTTTATGAAATCCTATTATGAATATTTGGACATTGATATTCGAGGCGTATCGAAGAGCCTTTAGGGCTGGGTTGTCGCTTGGCATAAATCCTTAGTCGTCGTTGCTCGTCCGTTCGCTTTCGATATTCATTTTTGCCATTTTTGGCTAAGGTTCAAGAAAGGCCTGAGAAACAGGTTTTAGACGTATGAATGCTCCTTTTCATACGTCTGAATATTATACCGAGAAAACTTTTATTCCCAGATTCAGACGTCTGAATCAATATTTCCAGACGTCCGAATTGGCTCGAGTCCAAATTTAATCGATTCGTGTTATTTCCCTTTTGTTGTTATCATCTATTATCGACTTTGATGACATTTTCTTCGGGATTTTTGGAAATATCCATTTTGACGGATTCGGTATCGATTTTTTTGGATTTTATTCACGTCTTCGAATGTGAGTTTTGGTGATTGATTGTTCCACAATCATTTTTGTGATTTGTCACTTTAAAAGTATAAAGGTTTCAATACTAGTAGTAAATATCAAAACTCTTTTATCAAAACAATTTCAACACTATTTTATTATAAAGCTTGTTTCTTAAACCGTTTTCCAATCTACTAGCATATACAAACCTTTACCTCACTCGTATGAGAAATCTAATTAAACGGCTTAGTAAACAAGTGGTATGAAACACTTGCGTTTGCCTCGTCGGTTAATTCTTGGACTTGTTGGATTAAACCTTATGTGACAATTTTTTAGTGGAGATCTACAATTTGTTCATAAATACTTAAGTTAAGCAAGTGGTTATGGGACATGAGGCTAAACTCATTTATTTACTAGCTTGGTGTAGTTGACACTTCTTGATGATCATTGATGATCATTTATGCGATCTAGACTAGCGATATGCTATGTTTCTTTGTCCACGTAGGGGACGGTACCTCGTTTTATTGAGTTTCGTCTCATTTCTTTTATAGGCTAACGATCTATGCTTTGGAGTTTCGACTCAATTCTTTTGAGCTAGCGACCCATATTCTTTTATGGAGTTCGGTTCATCGAACGTATCTTCGTATTATGTTGTTGTTCTGGCTTATCAGGTTCATCGGACGTACCGTTGTACTACGTCGATGTTCCGACCTATTCGATTTTTAGGTTCCTCGGACGTACCGATATTGTACTACGTCGTTGCACCGGCTCTATGGTTAGCGACCATTGTAACGACCCGTATTTTACGTGTCGATGGATCGTAGAATTTACAGGTCGTTAGTGTTGTTTGTGGTGTTCCTAGCCTGAGTCGTATAAGGAGATAACTCGTGTGGTTAGTGTTGAGTCGTGACCGACTCATAGGCATTGCCGAGTTAAGGGTTGAGTCGTGACCGACTCATAGGATAGGTCGTGTACAAGTTACGACTCATAGGATGGAAGGCTTGGGAGTTAGGTCGTTTGAAGGATAGGTCGTAGGTAGGGGTGAGCGACCTAAGGAGCTAACGGGTTAGGATGTTAATGTGTTGAGAGTTAGGTCGGTTGAGCGACCTAGGATAGAGGAACGACCTAAGAAAGTGACCGACCTAGTGGAGAGCGACCTAAGAGGGGGTAGCGACCTAAAGGTTAGGCGACTTAGAGATGGACCGACCCAGGAAAGTAGCCGACTTAGGGTTTAGAGAGGCATGCTTGAGTCGTTGGTAGATGAGTCGTTAGGTCGCTAGCGCGACCTAAAGGAGATAGGTTGAGTCGTGAGTCGGCTATGTTGTTAGGTCGTAGCATGATAGGTCGGCAACGACCTAAGTTAGGTCGGAGGCTTTTGTATTGTGTGTTTGTTAGGTCGTTGGGGACATAGGTCGGCAGGGGTTTGAGTCGGCACTGGTATTAAGTCGTAAGTCGGCATGGTGGTTAAGTCGTCATACGACTTAGGACTTGGGATATGCGGCCTGTGTTTTAGGTTATGTCTGGGTTGTGTCGTAGGTCGTTAATGTTATAAGTCGTTAGGTCGGCCTTGGGCTTAAGTCGGCCTTGTTTGTTAGGTCGCAGGGGGTTTAGGTCGTGAGACCCTGTGTGTTTGGATAAGCCGTAGGTCGCTAGGGCGGGCTGGTTTTAGGTCGTAGGTCGTTGGAGTGTTAGGTCGGGGACGACCTAAAGGGCGACGACCTAAGGGTTGTTCAGCCTATAAATAGAGGGGTTTGGCTCACTTTTTGGCACCGGTTTTTGAAGCGACGAAGTGCTGCCATTTTGGGAACTCGACTACAACATTTCTTCATCTTCTTTTCTCTATTCCAATCTAGTGCTAACATCCATTGAAGATCGAAGATCAAGATCAAAGATCGAAGATCCAAAGTTGAAGATTTTCATCCGAAGAAGCTAGATTTCACCGTTTCAAGTGAAATTTCTCCGGATCAAGCTCAAGTTCTTGCTGTCCAGATCTGAAGTTGTTTGATTTTAGGTTGTTTTGGTGATTTGGTGAGTGGTAGTTATCTCTCACGCGGATCCAAAGGAGTGTATGGGATTGGTGACATGTTTATGTGTTAAAGTTAGCGTTTTCTCGCATTTTCCTTAAGTCTGCATGTAGATCCATCATGTTTGAAGATGTTTATCTATAGAAGTTATTTAACAAGTATTAGAGACAAAACCCATGTTTTAGATTTGATAGATCTATGCTAAAAACCATGATTTCACATATGTTGGACTTTTGCTCATTTAATTACGAAATTGCCATTATAGTTGATATTGCTTAATAGATCTTGTTTGAATGCTTGAATGTTTGAATGTATGATAGATTTGATTGCTCCAAGTTAGCTTGTAGTTGATTTGGAACAAGATGGTTGAAGGTGATTCAAAAGCTAAGTGGAAAGGCTCTTGAATGATGAAAGCTGCCGATGGCATATGAAGCGGATGTGGAAGCTCATATGGACGGATTCGATGATGATGGACTTTGCCATGATACGAAGAGGCGAAGTACGAGATCAAGGAAGATGACAAGGATGTTTGGATCTCATCGTTATTGAAGGTTCTAGCAAACCTAAAGCAAGAGTACATAGGGACGCCTAAAAGACTACAGGCAGGTAGTCGAGTACTCTGGGCCAAGAAGATAAGTCCTAGGCACAAGGCAGTGTGCGAAGTTTTGTCTAGAACCAGGGTTGCCATTAGCCCTTGACAGATGGCTCAGGAAGGAGTCGGTCGTTCAATTAACGGTGATTTCGAAACAAAGTGTGATGTTGAGATGGGACGGGTCATGATGACGTTCCAAGCACGGGCTGCGACGACGTGCAAAGTTATGTTGATACTCGGTGATGCGATCCGGGTTGGTGATAATGGTTAGCTTGAGAGGCGCTTGAGCTAGTATGAATGGTCGTCAAGGAGGATGACTTGGAGGCTTAGATCTCATCGTTGTTGAAGGTTCTAGCATACTCAAAGCAAGGGTACGTTGGAACGGGCTGCGACGGCGTTCCAGGCACGGGCTACGACGGCGTGCTAGTACTCTGGGTAGTTGCGAAAATTCCTAGGCACGGGCTACGACGGCGTGCGGAGTTATGGCTAGAACCGGGGTTACCATTAGCCCTTGACAGATGGTCATTCAACTAACGGTGAAATCAAGGCAATGATAACAGTGATAGCCAGAGTCATGGATGTTTGGATGTTTGGTTGTACCATCATTCGGCTTCAAGAGCGGTGTTTTCTGGGTGCTTATCTGATCTTGGTTTAGGCCTTGGGGGTTTGTATTTGGAAAACATCGTCCTTGACTCGAGTGATTATTGCTTTACCTTACTTATCTGCTATGTTATGCTTGCTTCTCCTTAGTGTGTGTCTGGGGGCTATCACTGTAGAAAGAGGTGGAGTGGGATGGTTTGGTTCCTATTCCTTTATTTCCTTATGCTCTTTTGGTATGCTTGATTGTTAATTTACTGCTCACTAAGACTTTGTCTGACTCAAGGTTTTATGTCTCCTCTTATTACCTTGGGCTGTTCATCCATGTTTGGGATGGGCAGACTAGGTAGCAGGTGACAGGTGCTGTGCTAGGAGTTCAACGCTGAAGATGACGAAGACGAGCAGGAGGCTTTGCATATTAGTTTTCTTACTATATGTACTGGATATCCGCTGCTGTATTTGGTTGAGTGATTTGTAGTGAGGCTTTCATGTATGGATTTGAGTAGATGATTGTATGAAACTACTGTGATGCTTATATGATGATGTTCTGTTCTATGGAGCTTCACTATATTATATTTCTCTATTGTATTTTATCCATGCGCTGTGAGTTATACGATAGATTCTGCGATTTTATTTTACCCTGACTATCGTCCATGGCTGCCTTGCACACCTTTCAGCGCATTATTCCCTTGTTTTGGTGCGGGAGTCATGGGCGGTCGTCACATTTGGTATCAGAGCTTTGGTTAATCGATTTTAGCCAACGCTTGCTGACGTAATTACGTAAGAGAGACGTAATTGTATTTTGATGGATGATTACTATATATATAATATAGTAGCTTAGAAGGATTTGCACTCCTTATGCAGTTGTTTCTCAAAGGTGTTCTAATCATTTCTTTTTGTAGATATTAAGGATGAGTCTAGAAAAGGGACAAGCTGCTAAGGAAGGTTGTGAAGCTGAAGGAGTTATTGATCATGGTGCTAAGTTCGAGGCTATGGTGACTTCAATCGTGAAGAGACAGTTGGTGGACTTTCTGGATAATTCATTTGAAGAATTTATGGAGAAGACTTCTAGGCACAGGAGCCTGTTTCCTAAAGAAGAGTCTGATGTTGTTGTTACCAAGGATGGGTTTAAATCATCGCAAGGCGGGAACAAGAAGAAGAGACAGCAACAGAAGAAGGGTAAGAGTGGCCAAAAGAAGCAGAAGGGCGAGGTGACCTGCTACAATTGCCAACAGAAGGGCCACTTCTCCAGGGATTGCAGGAATCCAAAGGTGCAGGGAAAGTGCTACAACTGTGATAAGCCAGGGCATATTAAGAAGAATTGTCCAGAGCCGCCAAAGGTTGAGCAGGTTGAGCAAGCCTATGTGTTGAGAGCTGTTCCTCCAACTTCAAAAGCTCCTACTGTTGAAGAAAAGGGGAAGAGTGTGGTGGTTTAAAGTACTCTTTCTATTTGGGATGTTTCCGTTTAAGAGTGTTGTTCGATGTTGAGATGATACATTCTCTTGTTTGTAATAACTTGTATGACCATTTGGGTTAGGAACCAGATATTATTGATAGACCCTTGGTTGTAACTATTTTAGTTGAAGATTTGTCTGGTTTGTGGATGTTATGCTGTGGTCTGGTTGTGTCAAGTCTTGATTACTCGTTTGTTTGTGATTGCTTTGTTCTGAACTTTGCGGGGTTCGGAATTATTTTGGGTATGGACTGGCTTAGGAAGTATGCGGCTAGGATTGATTGTGAGAGGCTGGAGGTGACAGTCGGGAATGTGGAAGGGCGAAAGGTTGTGATACGATGTAAGCATGAGGAAGGCGTCTTCATGAGCTTCATGTATTCGCTGGTTGTTCCACGGGATGGACTGTCATCGGTGCCTATTGTGAATGGATTTGAGGATGTCTTTGACGAAGTCAAAGGGTTGCCGCCGCATAGGGAGATCGAGTTTCGTATCGATCTAGTTGAGGGAGCCAGACCTGTTGTGATGCCTCTTAGGCGGATGGCACCGAGGGAGCAGCAAGAGCTGAAGGTGCAAGTTGATGACCTTTTACGGAAAGGATTCATTCGGAGAAGTGTGTCCGAATGGGGTGCGCCCGTTGTGTTTGCAACCAAAGCGGATGGACCGTTGAGGTTGTGTGTTGATTATCGTGAGCTGAATAAGGTGACTAAGAAGAACAAGTATCCATTGCCGAGAATAGATGACTTGTTTGATCAGCTTCACGAGGCTAAGGTGTTTTCTCAGATGGATTTGGCAACGAGATTTCACCAGTTGAGAGTGGCGAAGGATAGTGTGCCGAAGACTGCTTTCAGGACACCGTCCGGATTTTATGAGTGGCTGGTAATGCCGTTTGGATTGACTAACGCGCCAGCATATTTTGTGGATCTTATGAATAGAGTGTTCAGAGATCAGTTGAATAAGTTCGTGCTTGTGTTCGTGGATGATATTTTGGTTTATTCCAGAACTGAGGAAGAGCACAAGACGCACTTGAGGATTGTTTTAGGAATCTTACGGAAACATCAGCTGAAGGCTAAGTTTTCGAAGTGTCACTTCTGGAAGAATGAAGTGAGGTTCTTAGGTCATGTTATTTCTGGAAATGGAATAGCGGTTGATCCCGCTAAGGTGGCAGCGATCCAGGATTGGGTTAGGCCTAAGAATGCATCTGATGTGAGAAGTTTTCTTGGATTAGCAGGATATTATCGACGGTTTATCAAAGACTTTTCCAAGATAGCTGCACCGTTGACAGGATTGACGAAGAAGAACCAAGTGTTCAGATGGGATGATAAGTGTGAGCAAGCTTTCGTAATCCTGAAAGAGCGACTGACGAGTGCTCCTGTATTGACTATTCCAAGTGGGAATGATGAGATGGTGGTTTACACCGATGCATGTGGCACTGGACTAGGAGCGGTGCTAATGCAGAAGGATAAAGTTGTTGCGTATGCCAGTCGACAACTAAAGCCGCATGAAAGGAATTATCCGACTCATGATTTGGAGTTAGCGGCGATTGTGTTTGCTTTGAAGATGTGGAGACACTATCTATTGGGAGTTAGATTCGAGCTGTTTACAGATCATAAGTCGTTGAAGTATCTGTTTTCCCAAAAGGATTTGAATCTTCGACAGCAACGGTGGCTAGAGTTCTTAGCATCGTATGATTTTGGTATAGCCTATACTCCAGGGAAAGGTAACGCAGTGGCTGATGCGTTAAGTCGAAGACGTGCAGGATTGGGAGCCATGTTTTCGGAATGGAAGAGTCTTGAGTATTTGGCTGGATTTGATTTCAGGCCTAGATGTGAGTTGGAACCTGAGATGTTGGCAAACTTATCGATAAGGCCTACTCTGGTGGAAAGGATTGGTGAGAGCCAAAAGAGAGATGATAAGCTTGTCAGGATTATCCGAGATTTGGAATCTGGATTGGATCCAGAGAAGGATAAAGGATTCGAGGTCGATCGAGAGGGTTGGCTTCGAAAGCAAGGACGATTGGTTGTTCCCGATATTGATGGATTGAGAGATGAAGTTCTGAGGGAAAGTCATCACTCGAAGTTGACAATTCATCCAGGTGGAAATAAGATGTATCGGGATATGAAGAGAGCTTACTACTGGGAAGGTATGAAGAAGGATGTTGGAAATTTTATTTCCAAGTGTATGAATTGCCAGTTGGTGAAAGCTGAGCAGAAGAAGCCCAGTGGATTGCTTCAGCCATTAGAGGTTCCTACATGGAAGTGGGAGCAGGTGTCGATGGATTTTATCGATGGTCTGCCTAGGACAAGAGCGGGAAATGAAGGGATTTGGGTCATTGTAGATCGCTTGACCAAGAGTGCAAGATTCATTCCTGTTCGATCAACTAGGACTGCATCGAAGTTGGCTGAATTATATGTGAAGTGGATAGTTCGTTTCCATGGTGTTCCGAAGAGTATAGTGAGCGATCGAGATCCATTGTTCACTAGTAGATTTTGGAAGAGCTTCCAGGAAGTTTTGGGAACCGAGTTGTGTTTGAGTACAGCTTATCACCCTCAAACAGATGGTCAGACTGAGAGAGTCAACCGAGTTTTGGAAGATCTCCTTAGAGCATGTGTTTTGGACTTTGGAGGATCATGGGAAGATCACCTTCATTTGGTGGAGTTTGCTTATAATAACAGTTATCAGTCGAGTATTGGTATGGCACCATATGAGGCATTATATGGAAGACCGTGTAACTCTCCGACATGTTGGTTGGAAACTGGAGAAAAGCTGATGCTTGGGCCAGAGATGATTCGTCAAACTACGGATTGTATAGAGATCATTCGGCAACGAATGAGGGCAGCCCAGGATCGTCAGAAGAGTTATGCAGATAATCGTCGAAAGGATTTGGAATTCGACGTAGGTGATATGGTTTTTGTGAAGATTTCTCCTCTGAAGAGTGTCATTAGATTCGGGAAGAAAGGAAAGTTAACTCCGAGATTTGTTGGGCGGATTGGAAAGCTCGCTTATAGATTGGAGTTACCGGAAAAGATGGCGGGTGTGCACAATGTTTTTCATGTATTTTATCTACGGAAGTATGTGCACGACCCAACTACTGTGGTTTCTGCTGATAGCTGTGAAGACTTAGAGGTTGATCCAGTTGTTTCGAGACCTCGTAAGCCGCTTCGTATTGTTGAAACCGATACGAAACAGCTTAGGAGGAAGACGATTACGTTGCTCAAGGTACAATGGAGTGATGATGTTAACGACTGTACATGGGAGGAGGAAGAGAGGATGAAGGCAGCTCATCCCGGACTCTTCGAGGTATGGCCCTAAAGTGTCGTGACATCTCATGAATTTGTAGCTTGTTCTAAGTCATAGAATTCTGCATGCTAGGCTAGAATTGGTTGCATGGTTTGTTGATTGCTTTGGATGGTAGGCATGCGGAATATCTTTGATTTCTGATTGTTTGCTTGGAATTTCGGGGGCGAAATTCCCAAGGGGGAGAGAATGTAACGACCCGTATTTTACGTGTCGATGGATCGTAGAATTTACAGGTCGTTAGTGTTGTTTGTGGTGTTCCTAGCCTGAGTCGTATAAGGAGATAACTCGTGTGGTTAGTGTTGAGTCGTGACCGACTCATAGGCATTGCCGAGTTAAGGGTTGAGTCGTGACCGACTCATAGGATAGGTCGTGTACAAGTTACGACTCATAGGATGGAAGGCTTGGGAGTTAGGTCGTTTGAAGGATAGGTCGTAGGTAGGGGTGAGCGACCTAAGGAGCTAACGGGTTAGGATGTTAATGTGTTGAGAGTTAGGTCGGTTGAGCGACCTAGGATAGAGGAACGACCTAAGAAAGTGACCGACCTAGTGGAGAGCGACCTAAGAGGGGGTAGCGACCTAAAGGTTAGGCGACTTAGAGATGGACCGACCCAGGAAAGTAGCCGACTTAGGGTTTAGAGAGGCATGCTTGAGTCGTTGGTAGATGAGTCGTTAGGTCGCTAGCGCGACCTAAAGGAGATAGGTTGAGTCGTGAGTCGGCTATGTTGTTAGGTCGTAGCATGATAGGTCGGCAACGACCTAAGTTAGGTCGGAGGCTTTTGTATTGTGTGTTTGTTAGGTCGTTGGGGACATAGGTCGGCAGGGGTTTGAGTCGGCACTGGTATTAAGTCGTAAGTCGGCATGGTGGTTAAGTCGTCATACGACTTAGGACTTGGGATATGCGGCCTGTGTTTTAGGTTATGTCTGGGTTGTGTCGTAGGTCGTTAATGTTATAAGTCGTTAGGTCGGCCTTGGGCTTAAGTCGGCCTTGTTTGTTAGGTCGCAGGGGGTTTAGGTCGTGAGACCCTGTGTGTTTGGATAAGCCGTAGGTCGCTAGGGCGGGCTGGTTTTAGGTCGTAGGTCGTTGGAGTGTTAGGTCGGGGACGACCTAAAGGGCGACGACCTAAGGGTTGTTCAGCCTATAAATAGAGGGGTTTGGCTCACTTTTTGGCACCGGTTTTTGAAGCGACGAAGTGCTGCCATTTTGGGAACTCGACTACAACATTTCTTCATCTTCTTTTCTCTATTCCAATCTAGTGCTAACATCCATTGAAGATCGAAGATCAAGATCAAAGATCGAAGATCCAAAGTTGAAGATTTTCATCCGAAGAAGCTAGATTTCACCGTTTCAAGTGAAATTTCTCCGGATCAAGCTCAAGTTCTTGCTGTCCAGATCTGAAGTTGTTTGATTTTAGGTTGTTTTGGTGATTTGGTGAGTGGTAGTTATCTCTCACGCGGATCCAAAGGAGTGTATGGGATTGGTGACATGTTTATGTGTTAAAGTTAGCGTTTTCTCGCATTTTCCTTAAGTCTGCATGTAGATCCATCATGTTTGAAGATGTTTATCTATAGAAGTTATTTAACAAGTATTAGAGACAAAACCCATGTTTTAGATTTGATAGATCTATGCTAAAAACCATGATTTCACATATGTTGGACTTTTGCTCATTTAATTACGAAATTGCCATTATAGTTGATATTGCTTAATAGATCTTGTTTGAATGCTTGAATGTTTGAATGTATGATAGATTTGATTGCTCCAAGTTAGCTTGTAGTTGATTTGGAACAAGATGGTTGAAGGTGATTCAAAAGCTAAGTGGAAAGGCTCTTGAATGATGAAAGCTGCCGATGGCATATGAAGCGGATGTGGAAGCTCATATGGACGGATTCGATGATGATGGACTTTGCCATGATACGAAGAGGCGAAGTACGAGATCAAGGAAGATGACAAGGATGTTTGGATCTCATCGTTATTGAAGGTTCTAGCAAACCTAAAGCAAGAGTACATAGGGACGCCTAAAAGACTACAGGCAGGTAGTCGAGTACTCTGGGCCAAGAAGATAAGTCCTAGGCACAAGGCAGTGTGCGAAGTTTTGTCTAGAACCAGGGTTGCCATTAGCCCTTGACAGATGGCTCAGGAAGGAGTCGGTCGTTCAATTAACGGTGATTTCGAAACAAAGTGTGATGTTGAGATGGGACGGGTCATGATGACGTTCCAAGCACGGGCTGCGACGACGTGCAAAGTTATGTTGATACTCGGTGATGCGATCCGGGTTGGTGATAATGGTTAGCTTGAGAGGCGCTTGAGCTAGTATGAATGGTCGTCAAGGAGGATGACTTGGAGGCTTAGATCTCATCGTTGTTGAAGGTTCTAGCATACTCAAAGCAAGGGTACGTTGGAACGGGCTGCGACGGCGTTCCAGGCACGGGCTACGACGGCGTGCTAGTACTCTGGGTAGTTGCGAAAATTCCTAGGCACGGGCTACGACGGCGTGCGGAGTTATGGCTAGAACCGGGGTTACCATTAGCCCTTGACAGATGGTCATTCAACTAACGGTGAAATCAAGGCAATGATAACAGTGATAGCCAGAGTCATGGATGTTTGGATGTTTGGTTGTACCATCATTCGGCTTCAAGAGCGGTGTTTTCTGGGTGCTTATCTGATCTTGGTTTAGGCCTTGGGGGTTTGTATTTGGAAAACATCGTCCTTGACTCGAGTGATTATTGCTTTACCTTACTTATCTGCTATGTTATGCTTGCTTCTCCTTAGTGTGTGTCTGGGGGCTATCACTGTAGAAAGAGGTGGAGTGGGATGGTTTGGTTCCTATTCCTTTATTTCCTTATGCTCTTTTGGTATGCTTGATTGTTAATTTACTGCTCACTAAGACTTTGTCTGACTCAAGGTTTTATGTCTCCTCTTATTACCTTGGGCTGTTCATCCATGTTTGGGATGGGCAGACTAGGTAGCAGGTGACAGGTGCTGTGCTAGGAGTTCAACGCTGAAGATGACGAAGACGAGCAGGAGGCTTTGCATATTAGTTTTCTTACTATATGTACTGGATATCCGCTGCTGTATTTGGTTGAGTGATTTGTAGTGAGGCTTTCATGTATGGATTTGAGTAGATGATTGTATGAAACTACTGTGATGCTTATATGATGATGTTCTGTTCTATGGAGCTTCACTATATTATATTTCTCTATTGTATTTTATCCATGCGCTGTGAGTTATACGATAGATTCTGCGATTTTATTTTACCCTGACTATCGTCCATGGCTGCCTTGCACACCTTTCAGCGCATTATTCCCTTGTTTTGGTGCGGGAGTCATGGGCGGTCGTCACAACCATGAGATAGCGTCCCGTTTATGAAACACATGTTGGTGAGTTTTCATGCTTCCGTTTATGATAGGCCTCCTCCTTTTTGTGATTTCTAGATTTCTATTAATGATTTGTAGAATTTATGTTCCACCAGCTTTTTTGATTGGCATCGATATGTTGTCGATATTTGTGACTTGGTGAATAAAACTAAAGAGTATGATATTCTTTTGATCTTTGAGAAGATTCTTGTGATATTGATTAATCTCTGGTTGATTTTCAATTGCATACTTATCATAGTATGGCTTTTTGGTTATCATACATTTTTGTCATATCGCTTATTCTATATCATTTTATCTGATATTTATAGTTAGACTGATCCATTTATTATTTTCTTATTAAATAATCTCAGGTCAGACCGAGATGTTGCAGGTGCTTCTTTTTGACTCCTTGTCAGGAAGAATTGTCTGACTTTTGGCTAACCACATTAGATTTGTAGTTTTTGTTGGTATACATTCGAGATTGAGGCTCCTTGATGTATACATATTCTTTTGTCTAGAACTTGTATCTATTCTTTTGTTATATTGTGGATCTTGTTTGACCACTACTCTGATAAACACTTCTTAATGTTATATTCATATCTGTTTTCGCCTTTGTGATATGGATATCTGTGACTGATTTATGTTATACTTATTTATATATATTTTTTCAGAAGATATTACAGCCAATGTGTAGTAATTTTAAGTTTGTATCAGTATGTCGTATTTCCACTCGAGATGAAATGCATGTTATTCTATCTGACATATCAGTCCTCGTGCAAAACCATTACACGGATGGTCGCTCCTCAACAGCCTTATTTTTCGTGCTAGTTGACGGCATTACTCCGTAGTGTCCTTGCCTAGCGTGAGTGTAGTGGTGAGTCGTCATAGCTTGGTATCAGAGCCAACCTTAGGAACAATGTAGAATAATTTAACATAGATCGTCGTCCTAAGTCCATCTTAGAGTCGTGCCTTAGTATTTTATTCGGGTCTTTGAACCGTTCTATCTTATTTTCTTTGTGACGCCTTGTTTTATCAATCATGATGGTTTGATAATTATTTTGTGAATAACCTTTTTCTTCTTTCTTTCTTTCTTAAAGAAGAGAAATGGTTAGACCTGGCTGTCCCAGCGTCGGTCAATCTAGTGCTACTCCCCAGAATGGAGTATTTATGTCTACCCAGCAGCTTTTAGATCTCGTGGAGAATGCTCAAGCTGCCGGACCCAATCCAGAGCCTACTCACCCTAAGTCTGGATTTGCACGTTTGTGCAATGATTATACCAACTTGGGTGGGAAGCCATTCAAAGGTTCTGAAACTATTATTAAAGTCCAAGCTTGGATTAGAACATGCGATCGCATCTTTTCTCGCATGAATCTTATTGATCTTTACCGAGTCCAAGTGGCTTCTAGTATGCTCCAAGAAAGAGCATTAGACTGGTACGAGCTTCTGATTTCTGAAATAAATGAAGCGGATTTTACTTGGAAGAAATTCCGCAAATGATTCGAATTAAAGTTTGTGCCAGAAGCTGAGAAGGTGACATTGGCTGTCGTTTCATTGACCTTGTTCAAGGTGAATCCTCCGTGGTAGATTATGTCGCTTTATTCGAGTCACTTTCTAAATAAGGGGTCGAATACATAAACACCCCATTGAAGAAGAATCAAAGATTTGTCTATGGCTTGGACAAAAATCTCAAGAAGCCGTTATTTCTAAAATTAGAAGTTTCTTTTGATCAATTCATTGATATCTCTCTTCATCTTGAAGAGGCGGATAGGGAGAGTAATGTTGGAGTAGTGGGTGCCAAACAAAACTTCAACAACAACAAGAAAAGGCCTATTAAATTGAAAGGCCCTAATCTCGACAAGAAAGGAAAACAAGCAGCTTCTGTAGCAAAGACTCCTACCCATGGTAGTGGGCAGTGCTACAATTGTGGTTCTAAAGACCATTATGCCAATAGATGTCCGAAACCTCTCTTTTGTCGCTATTGCAAAAGTTCGGGTCATCTTTTATCTTCATGTCCCACACTTCAAGGCAAGAAGGAGGGAAAGTTAAATGTTGCACAAGCCCCTAGCAACACTTCTCGTGGTCAAGGTATTTCTCATTCTATCCTTGATGGCATTATTTTATATCATGATCAACCTATTCGAGTTCTTTTTGATACGGGTGCGTCCTATTTTTTTATATCAAATGAACTTGTTGATACTTTTTCTTTGAGTGTTATTGCTTTAATGACTTCATTGAGAATCGCGAATCCGGTTGGTGGAACTGCAACACTCAATTTACTTTGTAAAGATGTCGAGATTGTTTTATGTGATTTCTTTCCAAGCCGATTTGCATGTCATGCGTTACTTAGACTTTGGAATAATTTTGGGAATGGCTGTGTAGTTAATGCCCCACTTTTACCCCACTATAACCCCGCAATATCTCATAGCGGATTTCTACCGCTACGAGTTTTCCATATAGCCCCAAAATATAGCCTTTCCGCTTTAATCCTCGCTATTTCCGCTATATCCCGTTATTCCCGCTATATTTTGCAATTTCCGCTATATCTTCTTTAATAAAATGAATTAAAAAAATTGCATTTATACATTATAAAAATTATGAAACTAATTTGTTTGATTTAATTTTTAATATATTTTCAGAAATGAAAATACTCTAACATTCTACTTAATTCAATTATTTTATATATCAGCTTTACGTTTATTTAAAGTATATTCGCACATATTTTTTGTTTAAAATCATTTATGTATTAATTATAATTCAATTGAATGATAAATTTTCATTTAATTACCATTTATATATTTGTAAAAACATTAAGTACGAGTTTTATATGCTATTTTAGAGCTATCCGTTATATCCTGCTATATCCTCGCTGTATCCCCGCTATGACTTTTTGCACCTCCACCTCTTTGAATCTGTCGAGCGCTTTAACTGCACAGGGGAATGGATTGGCTAAATTGTAATGAAGCTCAGATCCTATGTCCTGAGCGGAATATTCACCTTCGACATCCTCAATCTGTTAAGCAGATTTCTATTGTTCTTAAAGATTCGGATTCCAACTTCACAACATCTTTATATTCTTTAAATCCTCATGATGACGATAATGATGATGAGGAAGATGTCATTTTTCTTATTCACGTTGTTCGTTAATTTTTCGACATATTTGAGCCCGTTTTAGGATTACCACCTAAGCGAGCAATTGAGTTCAGAATTAATCTAATTCCTGGAGCTTTACCTATCACTCATTCTCCTTATCGTATGTCCTATAAAGAAAATGAGGAGATGCGTAAACAATTGTCCGAATTGGAGATGAAGCAATTTATTTGCTCTAGTTCCTCATCTTGGGGAGCTTCGGCTATTTTTGTGAAGAAATCCGATGGTACACTTAGGCTTTGCGTTGACTACCGTAAACTTAAGATCTTATTATTAAGAACAAATATCCGTTACCTCGGATAGATGATCTATTTGATCAACTTAGTGGTGCTAGAGTCTTTTCACAATTAGACTTAGCAACCAATTTTCATCAGCTTCGTATTGCAGAGGATAGCATTCCTTTGACATCATTCCATACTCGTTATGGATCTTACGAATGGCTTGTTATGCCATTTGGTTTAACGAATGCTCCGGCTTATTTCGTTGACCTTATGAATCGAGTTTTCAAAGACTTCCTCGATCGATTTGTTCTCATCTTTATTGATGATATTCTTGTGTATTCAAAAACCGAGGAGGAGCATGAAAAGCATCTTCGGATTGTGTTGGAAACTCTTAGGAGTAATCAATTAAAAGCAAAATTTTCTAAATGCCATTTTTGGCAATCTCGTGTGAAGTTCCTCGGTCATATTATTTCTGAATCCGGAATTTCCGTGGATCCTTCAAAGATTGAAGCGATTCAAAATTGTAAGAGACCGGAGAGTGTGACGGAGATTCGTAGCTTTCTGGGATTGGCAGGTTATTACCGTCGTTTTATAAAAAACTTTCCTAAATTTCCGTGCCTCTTTCTAGCTTGACAAAGAAAGGAGTTAAATACATTTGGTCGGACAAATGTGAAGCTTCTTTTCAGAAATTAAAGGAACTCCTTTCCGATGCTCCTATTCTTATGATTCCCGTGGGGTACCAAGATTTTATTGTTTATACCGATGCTAGTCGTGTTGGGTTGGGTGCCGTTCTTTTGCAAAGAGAACGTGTTATTGCTTATGCTTCTAAGCAATTAAAGCCCGGCGAGACTAGATATGCCACTCATGATTTAGAACTGGCGGCTATTGTTTTCGCCCTTCGAATTTGGCATCATTGTATTTTGGGAGAGAAATTTTTTCTCTACACTGATCATAAATTATTGAAATATTTATTTTCTCAAAAGGAACTAATTTGCGTCAACAGCGTTGGCTTTAGTTCCTTGCATCTTATGATCTTGATATTCTTTGTACTCCCGGAACGGGAAATCGTGTTGCTGATGCCCTTAGCCAAAAGCAACAAGTGGTTGTTTCCATGATGATATCCGAATGGAATGATCTCGAGACTTTACCCACTTGTGAGATTCGAGATCGTGTATCCGATTTATTTTCATCTTTTTTTATGTAGCCTTAGGGCTCATCCTTCTCTTTTAGACCGCATCCTTGAAGCTCAAAAGCTAGATCCCGAATTGGCTCTTCTTAGCCAAAGTTTTAGGGATAAAATTGACATTGAAAATTTGAAAGGCTTTGATATTGATTCTCGTGGCGGTATTCAAAAATTTGGTAGACTTATCATGCCAAGCATTAGTGATCTTCGTAAAGTTATTTTAGAAGATTCTCATCGTTCTAAATTTACCATTCATCCCGGTAGTAGGAAAATGTATGCGGATATGAAGCGACTTTATTATTGGGAGGGAATGAAATTTGATATCGCTAACTTCGTTAAGCGTTGCATGACTTGCCAACTCATTAAGGCCGAGCATCAAAGGCCCGGTGGGTTATTGCAACCGTTAGACATTCCAATTTGGAAGTGGGATTATATTTCCATGGATTTTATCGACGGCCTTCCTCGTTCTCGTTCGGGTCATGATAGCTTATGGGTGATAGTTGATAGACTTACTAAATCTGCCCATTTTATTCCTGTTCGGTCTAATCGGACCGTTCCTCTTTTGGCCAAACTCTTTATCAATGAAATTGTTAAATTGCATGGAGTTCTTACTTCTATTGTTAGTGATCGTGATCCATTGTTTACTAGTGTATTTTGGAAGAGCCTTCAAAAAGCTTTGGGAACGAAGCTTAATTTTAGCACAACTTATCACCCTCAGTCCGATGGACAACTGAGCGTGTGAATCAAACTCTTGATGATCTTCTTCGTGCGTGTGTTCTTGATTTTGGTGGAAGTTGGGAAGATCATATTTCTCTTGTTGAGTTTTCCTATAATAATAGCTTCTAATGTAGTATTGGTGTGGCACCTTTCGAGGCACTCTATGGAAGGCCATGCCGATCTCCTTCTTGTTGGCTTGAGGCTAGTGAGAAGCTGGTTTTAGGTCCAGATTTATTCATGATTCCACAGAAAAGATTGACCTTATTCGTCATAGGATGAAAGAAGCCCAAAGTAGACAAAAATCCTATGTCGATAACTGAAGATGGAAATTGGAATTTTCTATGGGAGATTTTGTGTTTATTCGTGTTTCACCTATGAAGGGTGTTGTGCGTTTCAGTCGATTGGGAAAATTAGCGTCACGATATATTGGTCCATTTTCCATCACCGAACATATTGGTTCCGTGGCTTATCGCCTCTTATTACTGGCTCAGTTTTCTGCTATTCATGACTTGTTTCATGTTTCTCAACTACGGAAATGCCTTCGAGATTTCGATTCTATTCTTGAGCCCGGTATTGTGGAAGAAATTGAAGTTTCACCTAATTTGACTTATGAGAAAAATCCTATTCGTATTATTGCTTCGGAGGTAAAACGCCTTCGAAATAAAGATGTTCCCCTTGTGAAAGTTCAATGGTCCTCAAATCCTAAGGATTGCTCTTGGGAACCTAGAAATTCTTTGAGCGAACACATCCAGACTTACTTTCTAGTGCTCTTTGAGGTGAACTTTTTATTCCAAATTTCTTTTGTATTGATATGCTTTTATGGGTGTTACATTTTATTTTTCTTCTTAAATATTGCGAGGACGCAATTTCTTTAAGGAGGGGAATCTGTAACAACCCGCATATATTAAGATTGTGTATTTAAATATTTGATTTAAATATAGCACCGTTAGTCGGATTATAGTCCAAAAAACTACTTTTTCCAAACGGTCGAATTAGGACCCAAGACCACCCCCATCGAGTTCAAAATGACGTTTGCGACCTTTTTGAGTATAAACTTTGATATGTTTGGAGTTAGGGGAAATTTTGCTACCTTTTCACTTAGGGCTTTGGTTTGGGTTCAGCCCATTAGACCCAAGCTTCACCCCCTCTTCTCTTCATTCCTTCATAATTTTCCTAATACTCAAGCTTTAGCAACAACGGACAGAGGAATGGAAAATTAAAACTCCAAGCCCTAATCATTTTTTTGCAAATTCAAGTTCTAGCTCCAAATTCATAGAATAAGCTTTGGTAAGCCTTCTCTTCATCTTCTCCAACTCATTCTCTTTTCAATTTTAGAAATTCTTAAACCTAACTTACGAAATGTTTCTCTTTTAAGCTTAGATTCAAGCTTGTTGGATTGGAATTGAAGTGTGATTGTCCTTTCCATTGCTCTATAGCTTCTTCTTCATTTTTTTTTGTAAAAAGGTGAGATTTTTATCTCACATCTATGTCTATATCTATCCTTGTTGTTAGGTATGAATTCCTAACACTTATTTATGTGCATTTGTTTTTGATTTGGATTGCTTTGGTGAATATTCCAATTTTTGGTGTTTTGAAAGAAAATTTTATGAAATCCTATTATGGATATTTGGACATTGATATTCGATACATATCGAAGAGCCTTTAGGGCTGGGTTGTTGCTTGGCATAAATCCTTAGTCGTCGTTGCTCGTCCGATCGCTTTCGATATTCGTTTTGGCCATTTTTGGCCAAGGTTCAAGAAAGGCCTGAGAAACAGGTTTCAGACGTCTGAATGCTCCTCTTCAAACGTCTGAATATTATACTGGGAAAACTTCTATTCCCAGATTCAGACGTCTGAATCAATATTTCCAAAGTCTGAATTGGCTCGAATTCAACCAGAAAGAAAATAGGTTCAAAAAGCTATTTTCAGACGTCTGAAATCTATGGTTCAGACGTCTGAATTAGGTTCTGGAAAATATTTTATTTTCCAGATTCAGACGTCTGAATCATACACTTCAGACGTCTGAATCCGCATGTTTTTGCCTATTTTTGCCTATTTTGCCCATTTAGCTTGAGTTTCCCAATTTAATCGGATTCATGTTGTTTCACTTTTGTTGTTATCATCTTTTATCGACTTTGATAACATTTTATTCAGGATTTTTGGGAATATCCATTTTGTTGGATTCAATATCGATTTCTTTGGATTTTATTCACGTCTTCGAATGTGATTTTTGGTGATTGATTGTTCTACAATCATTTTTGTGATTTGTCAATTTAAAAATATAAAGGTTTCAATACTACTAGTAAATATCAAAACTCTTTTATCAAAACAATTTCGACACTATTTTACTATAAAGCTCGTTTCTTAAACCGTTTTCCAATCTACTAGCATATACAAACTTTTACCTCACTCGTATGAGAAATCTAATTAAACGGCTTAGTAAAACAAGTGGTATGAAACGCTTGCGTTTACCTCGTCGGTTAATTCTTGGACTTGTTCGATTGAACCTTATGTGACAATTTTTTAGTGGAGATCTATAATTTGTTCGTAAATACTTAAGTTAAGCAAGTGGTTATGGGACATGAGGCTAAACTCATTTATTTACTAGCTTGGTGTAGTTGACACTTCTTGATGATCATTGATGATCATTTATGCGATTTAGACTAGCGATATGCTTTGTTTCTTTGTCCACGTAGGGGACGGTACCTCGTTTTATTGAGTTTCATCTCATTTTTTATAGGCTAACGACCTATGCATTCTTTGGAGTTTCGACTCAATTCTTATGGGATAGCGGCCCATATTCTTTTATGGAGTTCGGTTCATCGAACGTATCTTTGTACTACGTTGTTCTTGCGGCTTATCAGGTTCATCGAGCGTACCGTTGTACTACGTCGATGTTCCGACCTATTCGAGTTTCAGGTTCCTCGGGTGTACCGATATTGTACTACGTCGTTGCACCGACTCTATGGTTAGCGACCATGGGATAGCATCCCATTTGTGATACACGTATTGTTGAGTTTTCATGCTTCCGTTTATGATAGGCCTCCTCCTTTTTGTGATTTTTGGATTTCTATTGATGATTTCTAGAATTTGCTCCACCATCTTTTTTGGTCGGCATCGATATGATGTCGATATTTGTGACTTGGTGAATAAAACTAAAGAGTATGACATTCTTTTGATCTTTGAGAAGATTCCTGTGATGTTGATTAATCTCTGGTTGATTTTCAATTACATACTTATCATAGTATGGCTTTATGGTTATCATACTTTTTTTTCATATCTCTTATTCTACATCATTTTATCTGATATTTATAGTTAGACTGGTCCGTCTATTATTTTCTTGTTAAATAATACTCTGGTCAGACCGAGATGTTGCAGGTGCTTCTGTTTGACTCCTTGTCGGGGAGAATTATTCGACTTTTGGCTAACTACATTATATTTATAGTTTTTGTTGGTATACATTCGAGATAGAGATTCCTTGATGTATACATATTCTTTTGTCTAGCACTTGTATATATTCTTTTGTTATATTGTGGATCTTGTTTGACCACTACTCTGATAAACACTTCTTAGTGTTATATTCATATCTGTTTCCGCCTTTGTGATATGGATATCTATGACTGATTTATGTTATACTTATTTCTATTTTTGTTTTCCGAAGATATTACAGCCACTATGTAGTAGTTTTGAGTTTGTATCGGTAAGTCGGATTTCCACTCGAGATGAAATGCATGTTATTCTATCTGACATATCGGTCCTCGCGCAAAACCATTACACGGATGGTCCCTCCTCAACAGCCTTATACTTTACTATAGTTGACGGCATTACTCCGTAGTGTCCTTGGCTAGCGTGAGTATAGAGATGGGGCGTCACATTTCATTTCAAAATCATACTCCTTTCAAAATAGTTTATACTTCGAAACAAAAACTATTTTATTTCAAAACTATATCCAAATCGGTACGATATCATTTCCCTTTCGAACATGTATTTACCTTTCAAAAATCAAAATACTTTCAGAGTTATAACTCTTTCGATACCAAAATACTTGAAATCATTACACTTTGAAAATCTTAACATTTCCAAACCATACATTGGAAATCATGGAACATTCATTTAATTCTCTACATTTTACAAATTTGTTCAATTAAACCCAAATTTCAAATTTCCAATTTAATTCAATTCAAACCATCAGTTTCAATTAAATTCAGTTTCCCAACAAACAATTTCAAATCTTATAAATTTCAAATATAGATTTGATCTACAAAATAAACTATTCAATTTTTAATATATTTCAAAGCTTTAATATCCCATATTTCAAAACTAAACTTTATAATTTCATATATTCTTATATCTCAAATCTAATTTCATTATTAAATAGTTTTGAAATATTCATTTCATAAATCCAATATCATTTAAATAAACTTTAATTACAAGTAAACCAAATATCCTTCAAATATTCATTTATCAAGTATCATTTCATATTCATATTCTTTATCAAAATAAAGATCAAACTATTTCCAAATCATTCCAATCATCAAAATATCATATCCTTTCGAAACCTCATCATCAAATCATTATTTGAATTCAAATTCAACTATTCAAATTTAAATATCATTTAAAAATCAAATATGTCATTCACTTATTATTTCAAATATCATTACAAAATACATTTCAAAATTCCATTCAAAACTTCATTTATCTCATTACATTTCATTCCATTTAACACATAACCAAGTAAACCTTATTTAAATTCAAATTTAAATTAAATTCCTTAAAAATTAAAATTTAAATATTAAAATATATTAAAAAATCCTAAAATTTCACAAATACTCAATTTCAAAGTTAACCATTTAACACTTAAAATACACTCAAATAGTGTTAAAATATATAATATTTCAAACATTGTCAAAATATAGCAACGACAGCATTTATAAAGTGCTATCGTAGCTTAAATTTTCCAAAATAGTTTTGTTCAAGAATAACGACATTTATAAAATGTCGTAATAAATATTTAGTTATTTCAAACATAGTTAGCTTCAAAACAACAGCATTTTTAAAGTGCTGTCATAAAATTACAGCATTTTAGAAATGCTGTTAATAAAATTCCATATTTTATTATAACTTTTCAAAAACAATAAAACTTCAAAAAATTTATATTTAAATTTATAAATCATATTTCTAGAATTCAAAATTCACATTTAAATACTTTTAACATATGATATATCACAATAAAATTTAAAAAATCAAATATTAAATTTTAAAAACTCAATTCATTTATTAAGTCAAAATTTCACCGTTTATTAACTTATAAATTTAATAAAAGTTAATATTTTACTTCAAATATCATTTCAAAACTTTAAATTTAGTTTCCATTATTTGTTTACATTTAAAAATAAAATTTAGAGTCAAAATCATAATCACTTCAAATTTACATACATAAATTCACAATTTCAAGACTTAATATTTAATTTTCTTAAAAATCATAATATATATTTTAAATAAAAATTTCATACTTTGAAAATACATGTTTATATAAAAATCATTTAAAAAAATATACCATGGGGTCTGTATATAATTTTCTAACTTAGGTCAAGTGATATGGATATATATCATTTCAGTCCGCAATTTAAAAGAAAACCCGGGTTTTATCATTTCAAACCCGCAATCCCAAGTCAAATAAAATACAATAAAAATCACTCAAGCCTATCATTTTAGACCAAATGATTTTCCCTATTCTAACATCCATTCGGGTATGTATCATTTCAACCCATAGCGATTCTATTCTAACAGGGAACTTGCAGTGTGAACATATGCATAAACAATATAAACAATGTCAATGTCACAATATAATGTCATATATCTGATGTCAGGTAATAATTAACAGAGTAAACATGGTAATAACATGGCATAGCATATCATATCATATAATCATCATAAACTTGCATAAACATTTTTATTACTAAACACTGGTTATCAATTCACCATTTCATAAGTAGAAATGTCGGAGTGAGAAAGACTCTCCTTTCCAAGCAGAAGACCACTAGGACACACAAAACGATTCCAAAGGAACGAAAAGAATGATACAGCATGACTAGTGATTGAAACGAGTGGAGAGAGCCAATATATCATCTTGTAAACAACCAAAACAACAGACAATATATACATGAATATTCAACCAAACCAATATTCAAATAAATTGAAATAAAGAGCAACAAAGACAAGACCTGCCTTTACCATTCAAACACTTGACCATAGGGGATCAAGTGTCGGCCATGATGGTGTTAAGCATAGGTTATGGCATCACAAATTCATGGCAACATGGAGTAAGTGAAGGGTAGGAGATGACATGAGGAGGTAGGTGATACAACTTGAAGAATACAAGGAATAAAGCAATATAGGCAAGTTAGCTTTAACATTTGGTTCGGCCATGGTCAATATTTAGCTTGGCCATGCTTGTACATGTCTGGTCAGTGGAGTGGGTGATGGTTAGAGGCGATGTAGGTAGGTGGTGGTGGAGTTAGGGGGTGGCCAAGGCAAGATATGGAGGAGATAGTGAAAATAGGCTTCGCTATGTAGTGTTTTCTGGAAATTTTTGCAAAGTTTGTGGTGCTTTGGTCATATGTAGGTCACGACCTGTTATGGACAAAGGAGAGGGATGGTTGTTGCTGCTGGTGATGGGAAAGTGGATGGTGGTCGGCAAGGAGAGAGGTGAGGCCAAGCAAACATGAAGAGGCAAAGCACAAAATCAATGAAGACAAGAGAAAAAGTGAGAAGAGAAATCATTAGCATTTTTTCTTTTCCTTTGCCGTGAGTTTTAGGAGGTGAGAATGAAATTTTTTCACGTGAATGACAAATGAGAAACATGGCTATAGGAGGAAAAGAGGTACGCCCAAAGCAAGGAGAGGAAAAGCCAAAAGAAAATGAAGAGACAAGAAATGAAAAGTCACCATAAATGAAAGCTCTTTGCCTATTGGTATTTCTTTTTCTTTTAGATCAAATTAAAAAAATAAAATTTCAGTAAATGAAAAAAATAAAAAGATGAAAAAATAAAGTGAAAAATAAAATAAAAATATAATTTAATAAAATAATTAATAAAATAGCTAATATATTGAAACTAGCATTTAAAATTTTGTAAACAAAATACAATGAACATTGGAAAATTATAACAACACTTTAAAAATGTTTTAAAAATAAAAATAAATACATAACATGTCATATTACACATATATTCAAATTTGGAACAAGATATCATAAATAAAAATATTATTTATGTAAATCAAAATAAACAATTTTGTTAAATAAAACAATTTACACACAATATTGTAAAAAGTATAACTTTCACAATATAAATCAGATTTCAACGAAACGAAAGGCAGTATTCTTGAAATTTTATTTATTTTCATAATAAAAGATAAAATTCAATTTTTCAAATATTTAAAATTTAAATTTAAAAGTCAAAACTCCATTTTGGCCAAAATTCACCTTTTTTGTAAAATATTCAATATATTCTAGTTTGGAATTATAATTCACATAAAAATCAAAATTAATATTTAAAATAATAAAATTATTCATTTTAATAAATAAAATAAAGTTTTTAATCCGAAATTTTAATTATAATAATTAAAATATACAATTAAAATAATCACAAAATACAGGGTTGTTACACTCTCCCCTACTCAAAACTTTTCGTCCCCAAAAAGGAACGAGATATGGAAAAACACAGAAAAGATAGAATGAAATAGGATTAAACAAGATGATAAGAAGATTAAAATCATACCTGATAATTGTTGTTATAGGTAAGTTCAACAAGTAGAGACGATTTTCCCAAGATCCTCCAGAATCAAGAACATAAGCACTAAAAAGATCCTTTAGAATCTGATTCACCTTTTTCGCTTGACCGACGGTCTACGGATGGAAAGAGGTGCTCAGATTCATATGAGTACCAATGATTATCAAAGATTATAGAAAGATTTCTAAACAGACTGTATAAGCAATAACCTCCCCATTCTGTAGCAAGATAAGGAAAATAAGGACAACCAGAAGATAGTTTGAAAAAAAACAAAATAAGATAATAAATTTGAAACGATAAAAATTTCAACTTAAATTGATGATTAATTTTACATAGTTAAATAAATCTTAACCATCTCTAATTTCATTGTCTTATCATTCAATTATCTTAAATAAACAATCTCAAAAATCATGGATTTGAAAAAAATCATTTATTATACTCAAAATGTACACAATAAAATTCAATTCTTCTTTATTTCTAATTATAAATTAAATATATTCCTCTCAATATATTTTCTCACCTATGTTAAATATGTAGACACTTATTATAACTGCATTAATTTATTCTAGGTTTCTTTAATATCATTTACATTGTAAATTATTCCATTACCACTTTTTTCTTCTATTTACCTTTGTTAATATTTTTATGACTAAAATTTAAGTGTATAACATTTTTATAAACACTCAAATTTTATTTATAAAATCTTTTTATATTGTATATTATCCAATTACATATTCAACTTCTGTATAATTTAGGTAAGTTATATTGGAATGAAATTGTGTATTATACAAATAAAAATTTCTAATTCAATCATTTCGAGTATAATTTCAAGATTTGGATAAATATTTATCAGCCCTTTACAAATAAATTTGAGACTAGCGGTACCGTCGACTCATTATAAAGTTCATTTGAAGTGGAGTCATGGGATACTCCAGAATCAAAACAAGACGGATTGTGAGGGACACGAATGGATTTTGGAACCGTAGGGAACGTTCCAAAATTCAAAGGAATCGAGTCAAAAAGGAAGAGATTCAAACTCGAATGAAAGTGATTCTGTAAATACATTTACTCCATATGCTGAGTTTTTCCTAGAGCTACCAAAGCTCTGATACCAAATGTAACGGGCCGCGCCAGTGGGGTAACGCCCACTGTAGCATACATTGGTACATGTGTTCTGCCTTTACGGCCAGCCTCTCGACTACACCACCAACCCCCGCGGGGACATGTAAGAGTAAGAGTCTACCGTTCACTACCAAATCAGAAGCGGGAACCCCTATCATGCTGCAACGTTCAAAGCTTTAATATCCCACATTTCAAAACTAAACTTTATAATTTCATATATTCATATATCTCAAATCTAATTTCATTATTACTTAGTTTTGAAATATTCATTTCATAAATCCAGTATCATTTAAATAAACTTCAATTACAAGTAAACCAAATATCCTACAAACATTCATTTATCAAGTATCATTTCATATTCATAATCTTTATCAAAATAAAGACCAAATTATTTCTAAACCATTCTAATCATCAAAATATCATATCCTTTCAAAACCACATCATCAAATCATTATTTAAATTCAAATTCAAATATTCAAATTTAAATATCACTTAAAAATCAAATATGTCATTCATTTATTATTTCAAATATCATTACAAAATACATTTCAAAATTCCGTTCAAACCTTCATTTATCTCATTACATTTCATTCCATTTAACACATAACCATGTAACCTTATTCAAATTCAAATTCAAATTAAATTCCTTAAAAATTCAAATTTAAATATTAAAATATATTCAAAAATCCTAAAATTTCACAAATACTCAATTTCAAAAGTTAAATCATTTAACACTTTAAAATATAACTCAAATAGTGTTAAAATCTATAATATTTCAAACATTGTCAAAATATAGCAACGACAGCATTTATAAAGTTCTATTGTAGCTTAAATTTTCCAAAATAGTTTAGTTCCAGAATAACGGCATTTATAAAATGCTGTAATGGATATTTAGTTATTTCAAACATACTTAAGTTCAAAATAACAGCACTTTTAAACTGCTGTCATAAAACTACAGCATTTTAGGAATGATGTTAATAAAATTCCAGATTTTATAATAACTTTTCAAAAACAATAAAACTTTAAAACATTTCTATTTAAATTTACAAATCATATTTCTAGACTTCAAAATTCACATTTAAATACTTTTAAATATGACATATCACAATAAAATTTAAAAAATCAAATATTAAATTTTAAAAACTCAATTCATTTATTAAGTCGAAATTTCACCGTTTATTAACTTATAAATTTAATAAAACTTAATATTTTACTTCAAATATCATTTCAAAAATTTAAATTTAGTTTCCATTATTTACTTACATTTTAAAAATAAAATTTAAAGTCAAAATCACAATCACTTCAAATTTACATACTTAAATTCACAATTTCAAGACTTAATATTTAATTTTCTTAAAAACCATAAAATATATATAACGACCCGTAAAATTTGGTAATTAAATTTCTTAATTTAATAAGATTTTGGTAACTTAGTGTTGAAGGAAATAAAAATTTAGTGAATTATTAATGGTTAATAACTTGGATGTAATTCTAATAAGTGAAACAATGTAAATGTTATATATATTCTTATTGTAAATAAGAATGTTCCAAAATGAAATGATTAAATTGATTTAAAATCTTAATTAATGTGAGCATTAATTTAAAATGGGATATAAGAGGTAAATTAATAATTTAAAAATGTTAACTTACCAATAAAATAATGTACAAGGCATGGAAATGGAATAAATTAATGTATGAACTAATGGTAGCACTTGTTGTGAGCTAATAAGTAAATTTAAAACATAACAGTGCTAATTTAGGTTAATACTTAATAGGTTGAATGAAATATCAATTAATAAATTTATTAAAATTGTAAAGTTATAATAACATATGGTAATTGGTTGGAAAGAGTAAAGATAACTAAATGTACTTTATTGATAGTTAATATTATAACGGAAAGGGTGAATGTAAATTAAAAAGGAAACGTAAAACTTATTTATAAGGTAGTAAT
Source organism: Allium cepa (assembly GCA_030765085.1). Lineage (NCBI taxonomy): Eukaryota > Viridiplantae > Streptophyta > Magnoliopsida > Asparagales > Amaryllidaceae > Allium > Allium cepa. Next base: position 9,071,403 of record CM060930.1, on the reverse strand, counting down.
TGGTGTAATAGAAAGCATGGGACCAAGTAAATAAATTTATTTAGAGTTTTAATTAACGAATCAAAGAAATAGTAACGGTCGTAAGTTACTATTTAATTGTCCTATTAATTTGTTGTAACTTGTATATATTTGGGAATGAGATTTTTATTATAAGTAAATAAAGGTAAGTATTATATGAATATATGAATTCATGTATGATTTATGGTAATAGAATGAATCCGTATGATGTAAGTAATTTTATAAATAGTTAAAATAATAAGCCTAAGTGAAATTTTAAGGCTATGTTAACAATCATCATAAATTTCTAGAATATATCTAGTCTACCACATTAATTGTATAACAATTACATTTAAATGAAAATAAATGTCTCATTTATGTAGGTAAGAACTGTAATTGTAAAGTGTATATGTAATAAGCAATGGAAATGCATATTTTATTCATAAGTTAATATAAAGGAATGAAATTTGAGACAAGTATAACTGCGTTACAAAGTAATAATAGACTCAACTAAAGGGTTTAAATTGAATCTAATCAGTTAAATTGGAATTTATTAAAATTAATCGGATTCAATTTATAATAAATGGATTATTTTAAGTAAATGGAATAAATACTATAATTGGTGAATTTATTTACTTTAATTTGAGATGGGAATAGGTTTTAAAGAATTATAAATTAATAAGTAATACACGATGATAAAATTCATTAATTATAGAATTTGAATTTAAATAGTGATTTAATTTATTTAATTTATAATAATTGGATTAATTGCAAATGAATGAAATTAAATATTTAATTATTACGTTAATTTAAAAATTAAGTTGAAATTGGAGAATGTTTATGTAATAGCTTTGAACCCACTGTTAATTTCCTCCATTTAACCATAATGAATTGAGTAATAAGAATGAATAGTGAATTCAATGGAATTATTGAAAATTTAATTTATAATTGATGAATAAAAAATTTGAATTTACGCTGAAATTTATGATTGAATCAACATTAAATTGACATCTAAATTTGTTAAAATCATTGTAAATGATTAAGAAATTTTAAATGATAAGAATTGTCAATTTTAGAATTTAAATTGGAAATTTGATTTAATTATTTTTATTTAATTAGTGTAAAAATAGCCATTTTTGCCACTGACTCAGATTTCGATGAAATCAGTTTCATCGGATCCGTAACAGTGAATTATTATAGGATTTCAAGTTTCGTAGCGATCGGACTTGTCATTTGATCGTACGAACTCGAAACACCATGAAATAAATGAAATTGAAATCAATTTGAAAAATATTGATTTTATGATAACTTCTTCATACGATGGAATTTGGACTTGAAACTTGTTCCATCGCGTTGAAAATATTTAAATATATCTATTTTGATATATGGATTGACCCAATTTCATTCCGAAGTCGAAATGGGTTTTTGGGCCATTTTGGCGTTAGCGCGTAAATATATCTTATCCATTCATTCAAATGTCAACCCTGCCTTTATATATCTTGCTATAAACCGTAGCAGCCTCTGTTCCTTATTTCTATACGTTCTATTCATCTCCTCACTTCAATGGCAGACAAACCCTAATTCCAATTGCAATCCCTAATCAAATCCAAAGCTGAAATTTCAAACTCCACAATACATGCCAAATTTTATGTCAATTCGAAGCTCTCAGAGAGCGTAACTTAGATCTGCAACTCATTTTCGATTCGTCGCATTGTTTGTCCAGAAATCGAAGAACAATTTTCGGCCATTCATCGCTCGACGATGAACTTCGTCTGATCGGGAAATCCTTTCTGGGTTTTGAAGAGAGGACCAAGGGGACCTCATCTATGCGTTTTATTTGGCAATTCGACGGTCGGATTGCTCGCTAAAATTCAATTAGGGCTTAACCTAACCAGCGGCGCCTTGCGTTTAGGATGCTCAGGCATGGGCGGTTTCGAAGGGGGCGCCGAGGGGAGTCCGACCAAGGTGGTCGGCGTGACGATGGGCGGTCGGAGGTGGGCGTTTTCCATGGTCAAACTTCAGTAAAACAGTGAGATTGGGTGCGTGCTTCGTTTCTTTCATGGGAAGAGAGTTGCATGTGTTCCCTGTAGAGCATGATGTTGATTGTGACGTGGCCAATGTTGGTTTCTTTCTTTTATTTTCTTTTATTTAATTTTGATTTTTAACTAGTTTTAATGCAATAACTTTCACATACGAACTCCAATTCACGCGCGGTTTTCTCCACTAGGTTCATATTGGAATTTCGGACATTTTGGCTCTGGTTTGGACGAATTCTGAGACTGTCAAATTTTTGAGTTTAAATTGGATTTGAATTCAATTTAACCTCAAAAGGTAATTGTTTTAACCCACTCACAACTTCTAAAATTTCTTATGTTTGTTAAATTAAATTTTGTTGTGTTTATGCATCTATTTATGATTTTTCCGCATATTTTAATCATCATCTTAGTTAATTGCGTTTATTTAAATTAAACTGTTTTTAAATTTATTATCGCATATAAATTGCCAATTAGATAGATTATTTAATTTATTATTGAATATAAACTATCAGTAATTACCTGTTATTTATTATATGCTCTATAATTGATGTTATTGGTCAAATTGAATGATGATTGTAATTAATGGTTGATGATTGATATTGGATAGATGGATGTTGTATTTTATTTTGTTTTAAACTGCAAATTTGTATGCACTTTATATTCATTCGGGATTGGGGTTCGGAATTATATGTAACCGTATTTTTATTTTAAATTACGGATTGAAATGATAAATATCCATATCACTTGACCATAGGGTAGAAAATTATATACAGACACCATGGTCTATATATAAAAATATTTTGAAATGATTTCTATTGTTTTGGAAAGGAATATACGGTTTAATAAGTATTAATTTTTGAAGTTATATAAATAATTTGTATATATATAGTTAAATTCTTGAATTTAAGCTATGTATAAAATTGTTTAATAAAAATGAGCTTAATAATGGAGTTTGATTTGTTGTATATTATATGGTTTAGTGCCTATTTAAGATATTGTATGGATAGAGTTCTAAATGATTTAATGAAATTTAAGTTGGAAGTTAAATATGAAATTTGTTTAAATTGAATTATTTAAGAATTGTACTTGAATAAATTTGATTTGAAACTTAAATAAAATGGAGATTTTAATGGGTATGATTCTTATAACTTGATTTGGTTTAAAGTGACTTAAATGAATATAAAGTTGAGACAAATGAATATATCAAGTTAAATAAATTGAAAAAATATCCAGTCGTTTGAAGTTAAAAGTTTTACTTAAAATAATATTTGATTTAGTAAGTAAACATTTCAAATCTAAATAATAGTAGTTGAAATTGATATATATGAAATTATCAAAGAATAGGTTTTGAAATGGTGGAATAATTAAAGCTTCGAAATATATGGAAATTATATTGGTTTATTTGGGGATTTAAATCTATATTGGAATTGTTTTGTGAAGGTGAAGAAGCTATTTTATTTTATATAAAGTACTTTAATATTTAAACCATTTAAGTGGTGTAGTATGTTTCGAAGTTATGAAATTCAAAGTTTATGTTTTGAAAGGCTATATTTCAAGTTTTGGTTTCAAAATATTATAACTTTGGAAATTGTTATGGTTTCAGCAAAGGATATATTTGAAATTGATATCACATTGATTTGGTTTTTAAAAGAGAAAGTGATATCGTAATTATATGGTTTTGAAATGGATATTTTATTCTGGTTTTTAAAGTATAAACTATTTTGAAAAGACCGCGGTGAAGAGACCGAGATCGGAAGTTGTCATACTCTGCCAACTCCGAAAACAACTTTAACAACCGTGTACACGGTGGAGATTCCAGAGCGAAGTAGGATGGTGGCGGCGTTTCCTTTGTGGTAAATACGTGGACCCGACTCCCGTGAGTTGGCATAAGGTGGCTAAACAGGAGCGATTCTCGGGCCAATGAGGTCATTCCTCTGATCGGACGCACTCCTTCGATATTATACTCTGACTTTTGGATTGATTCGGTGGCCACTTTTGATTTTTGATTTTGGAGGTGTTGTTCGAGGTGGGCGGTAGTAGCTGCTATGCGTTACCACCAGTCCTGATAGCAATTGGTATATCTACCTTGGCATTGCCTAGTTGTGTCGTTTCACCTACCATCCGAGCCTTTACTACGAGTTTCTATTTGTTTCGTACCTATGGAGTGTCTTCTCGTAGTCTCCCGATCAGGAGATATGCAGGCAATGTATAGACTATTGGCACTATTACGTGTTAAGGTGGAAAATGTAAAGCCTTAACGCTATGTTAAAGTAAGTTTAGTTTACAAATAGACATTTTTATAATAGTGAAATACTACATAGTAAATAGTTTAACGGATCCTTAGGAGATGCGAATCCCGAGCATCTCTTAAGTTACGCACTCATTTTTATTTCTGTTGATTTAACTCACATAAGATATTTTAGTTCTGACTTGAGTATTTTGTCTTTTCAATTCGCTCGAGTCAGCCTGAGCATTTCAGGATTCGAAGACTTTAGCTCTGGAGGTCGAAGACGAAGATTTATATTACTATTATTTATTATAGTACTCCACTACATTCAAAATGTTCCGCTGCATTGTTATTATCCTTTAGTATGTGTAACTCTGATATATATTGTATAAGTTTAAATCAAATGTTTTCGTAAAACAGCTTCATGAACTGTTTATTTGATTATTATATTTTATCGTTCCGCTGCAAGATTTTATTTTGTTTTTTCTTTCTCTGCTTGTTCTTATTTACCCCGTAATAATCCGCCCTTCTGTGTGGTTTAAGTCTGACGTGTGTGGTTTATCGTCGATTTAAAGCATACCGAAAGGCGGGACGTTACAATATATATTTTAAATCAAAATTTCATACTTTGAAAATACATGTCTATATAAAAATCATTTTAAAAAAATATATCACGGGGTATGTACATAATTTTCCAACCTAGGTCAAGTGATAGAGATATATATCATTTCAATCCGCAATTTAAAAGAAAAACCAGGTTTTATCATTTCAACACCGCAATCCCAAGTCAAATAAAATATAATAAAAATCACTCAGGCCTGTCATTTCAGCCCACATGATTTTTCCCTATTCTAATGTCCATTCGGGTATGTATTATTCCAACCCATAGCAATTCTATTCTAACAGGGAACTTGCAGTGTGAACATATGCGTAAACAATATAAACAATGTCAATGTCACAATATAATGTAATATATCATATGTCAGGTGATAATAACAGAGTAAACATGGTAATAACATGGAAAATCATAACATATAATCATCATAAACTTGCATAAACATTTTTTATAACTAAACACTTGTTATCGATTCACCATTTCATAAGTAGAAATGTCAGAGTGAGAAAGACTCGCCTTTTCAAGCTGAAGACCACTACGACACACAAAACGATTCCAAAGGCACGAAAAGCATGATACAGCACGACTAGTGATTCAAATGAGTGGAGAGAGCCAATATATCATCTTGTCAACAACCAAAACAACAGACTATATATACATGAATATTTAACCAAACCAATATTGATATAAATTAAAATAAAGAGCAACAAAGACAAGACCTTGCCTTTACCATTCAAAACTTGACCATAGGGGATCAAGTGCTCGGCTATGATGGTGTTAAGCTCAGGTTTTGTCATCACAAATGCATGGCAACATGAAGTAAGTGAAGGGTAGGAGATGATATGAGGAGGTAGGTGATACAACTTGAAGAATACAGGGAATAAAGCAATATAGGCAAGTTAGCTTCAACATTTGGTTCGGCTATGGTCAATATTGAGCTTGGCCATGCTTGTACATGTCAGGTCAGTGGAGTGGCAGATGGTCAGAGGTGATGTAGTTTGGTGGTGGTGGAGCTAGGGGGTGTCCAAGGCAAGATATGGAGGAGATAGTGAAGATAGGCTGGGCTATGTAGTGTTTTGTGGAAATTTTTTCAAAGTTTGTGGTGCTTCGTTCATGTGGAGGTCACGGCTTGTTATGGATAGAGGAGAGGGATGGTTATTGCTGCTGGTGATGGGAAAGAGGATGGTGGTCAGCAAGGAGAGAGGTGAGGCCAAGCAAACATGAAGAGGCAAAGCACAAAATCAATGAAGAGAAGAGAAAAAGTGAGAAGAGAAACCATTAGCATTTTTTCTTTTTCTTTGCCGTGAGTTTTTGGAGGCGAGAAAGAAAACTTTTCACATGAACGAAAAATGAGAAACATGGCTATAGGAGGAAAAGTGGTATGGCCAAAGCAAGGAGAGTAAAAGCCAAAAGAAAATGAAGAGACAAGAAATGAAAAGTCACCAGAAATGATAGGTCTTTGCCTCTTGGTATTTCTTTTTCTTTTAAATCAAATTAAACAAATAAAATTTCAGTAAATCAAAAAAATAAAAAGATGAACAAATAAAGTGAAAAATAAAATAAAAATTTAATTTAAGAAAAAATAGAAAATAATTAAGAAAATAGCTAATATATTGAAACTAGCATTTAAAATTTTGTAAACAAAATACAATGAACATTGAAAAATTATAAAAATACTTTAAAAATGTTTTAAAAATAAATACAAATACATAACATGTCATATTACACATTTATTCAAATTCAGTACAATATATGACAAACAAAAATATTATTTATATAAATCAAAATAAGCAATTTTGTTATATAAAACAATTTACACACAATATTGTAAAAAACATAACTTTCACAATATAAATCAGATTTCAACGAAACGAAAAGCAGTATTCTTGAAATTTTATTTATTTTCAAAATAAAAGATAAAATTAAAATTTTCAAATATTTAAAATTTAAATTTAAAAGTCAAAGTTTGAACATTTTGGCCAAAATTCACTTTTTTTGTAAAATATTCAATATATTCAGGTTTGAAATTATAATTCACACACAAATCAAAATTAATATTTAAAATAACAAAATTATTCATTTTAATAAATAAAATAATGTTTTTAAATCAGGAATTTCAATTATAATAATTAAAATATACAATTAAAATAATCACAAAATACAGGGGTGTTACACTCACCCCCACTCAAAATTTTCGTCCCCGAAAAGGAATGAGGTACGGAAAAGCACAGAAAAGATAGAATGAATTAGGAGTAAAACAAGATGATAAGAAGATTAAAATCATACCTGCTAACTGTTGTTATAGGTAAGCTCAACAAGATAGAGACGGTCTTCCCAAGATCCTCCAGAATCAAGAACACAAGCACGAAAGAGATCCTCTAGAATCTGATTCACCTTTTTCGCCTGATCGACGGTCTGCGGATGACAAGCAGTGCTCAGATTCAGATGAGTACCAAAGATTATAGAAAGATTTCTAAACAGACTGGTATAAGCAATAACCTCCCCATTTTGTAGCAAGGTAAGGAAAATAAGGACAACCAAAAGATAGTTTGAAAAAAAAACAAAATAAGATAATAAATTTGAAACCATGAAAATTTCAACTTAAATTGATAATTAATTTTACATAAGTTAAATAAATCTTAACCATCTCTAATTTCATTATCTTATCATCCAATTGTCTTAAATAAACAATCTCAAAAATCAAGGATTTGAAAAAAATCATTTATTATACTCAAAATGTACTCAATAATATTCAATGCTTCTTTATTTCTAATTATAAATTAAATTTATTCCTCTCAATATATTTTCTCACCTATGTTAAACATATATACACTTATTATAACTGCTTTAATTTGTTCTTAGTTTCTTTAACATCATTTGTATTGTAAATTATTCCATTACCCATTTTTTCTTCTATTTACCTTTGTTAATCTTTTTATAACAAAAATTTAATTGTATAGCATTTATTATAACCACTCAAATTTTATTTATAAAATCTTTTTACATTGTATATTATCCAATTACATATTCAACTTCCGTATAATTTAAGTAAGTTATATTGGAATGAAATTGTTGTATTATACAAATAAAATTGTCTAATTCAATCATTTCAAGTATAATTTGAATATTTGGATAAATATTTATCACCCCTCTACAAATAAATTTGAGATTGGCGGAACCGTCGACTCATTATAAAGATTATTTGAAGTGGACTTATGGGATACTCCAGAATCAAAAGAAGATGGATAGTGAGGGACATGAATGGATTTTGGAACCGCAGGGAACGATCCAAAATTCAAAGGAATCGAGTCAAAAAGGAAGAGATTCAAACTCGAAAGAAAGTGATTCTGTAAATACATTTACTCCATATGTTGAGTTTTACCTAGAGCTACCAAAGCTCTGATACCAAATGTAACGGGCCGCGCCAGTGGGGTAACGCCCACCTAGCATACATTGGTACCTGTGTTCTGCCTTTACGGCCAGACTCTCTACTTCACCACTAACCTCCATGAGGACATGTAGCACAGAGAGTCAACCGTTCGCTACCAAACTAGGAAGCGAGAACCCCCCTATCATGCTGCACCCTCCAAGTGCAATGGCAGGCACACATGTCGGACTTGAATTGCTCAAAATACCGCGTTGTAAATAAAATTTGAAAAATCTAAGAATATACAGTAATATAAATAATCACAGATCATAGACACAGAGTAAATAATAATGTAGCGGAATTAAAAGAGATAGTAGTTCATGAAGCTACTATATAAAAATAAGACACATCAGAGTTAAACAAGATACAACGGAAAAGTAACATGATACATCAGGTACAAATCAGATACATCACTGAAATCACTAGATACTGAAAGCAAAATAGTTGGCTGGATCTTCAAGCAAAGCCCCAACTCCAGAGGTGAATCTTGAATGTTGAATCACTCAATCTGACTCGAGCGTAAAGCAAAACGCAAAATGCTCGAGTCAGGACATAGATACTTATGAACTGTAAATCAACTCAAGTGAATAGTAACAAAAATGCTTCAGTTACTTAAAAGATGCTTTGGATCGCCCATCCTTTAAGGATCCGTTAAACTATTTACTATGTAGTAATATTGCGTTATTATAATAGTGTCTACAGTAAAATAAACTTACTTTAAAATAGCGTCAAGGAGTGACCCAATATTCCCCTTAACACGTAATAGTCCTAGTAGTCCATCCTGTATCAGCATATCTCCAGATCGGGGGACTACCTTAAATACTCATGGGCTATGGGAGAAAAACAAGCTCGTCGTAAGGCTCACTATGGTAGGTGACACGCCACACAAGGCAATGCCAGGGTAGATATACCAATTGCGCACACGGGCTGGTGGTAACGTAGCAGCCATATATGCCCACCTTAGAACACACTTCCAAATCAAAATCGGAGGATGGCCATCAAATCAACCATAAGTAAGAGTATAGTATCGAAGAAATGTGTTCGATTGGAGGAATGACCTCACTTGGCCCGAGATCGCTCCTGTTTTAGCCACCTTATGCCAACTCACGGGAGTTGGTTCCACGTAATATACCTCAAGGACGTCGCCACCATCCTACTTCATTCTAGAATTTCCACCGCGTACACGGTTGTTAAAGTGGTTTTCGGAGTTGGCAGAGAGAATGACTACTTTCGATCCCGGTCTCTTTAATAACCAAACGTTATATTAACGCCGTGGTCATTTCAAAATAGTTTATACTTCAAAATCAAATCATTTCATTTCAAAACTACATTCCTTTCAAAATAGTTTATGCTTCGAAACCAAAACTATTTTATTTCAAAACTATATCCAAATCAGTACGTTATCATTTCCCTTTCGAACATATATTTACCTTTCAAAAATCAAAATACTTTCAAATTTATAACTCTTTTGAAACCAAAGTACTTGAAATCATTACACTTTGAAAATCTTAAAATCATGGAACATTCATTTAATTCTCTATATTTTACAAATTTATTCAATTAAACCCAAATTTCAAATTTCCACTTTAATTAAATTCAAATCATCAGTCTCAATTAAATTCAGTTTCCCAACAAACCATTTCAAATCTTATAAATTTCAAATATAGATTTGATCTACAAAATAAACTATTCAATTTTTAATATATTTCAAAGCTTTAATATCCCACATTTCAAAACTAAACTTTATAATTTCATATATTCATATATCTCAAATCTAATTTCATTATTACTTAGTTTTGAAATATTCATTTCATAAATCTAGTATCATTTAAATAAACTTTAATTACAAGTAAACCAAATATCCTACAAACATTCATTTATCAAGTATCATTTCATATTCATAATCTTTATCAAAATAAAGACCAAATTATTTCCAAACCATTCCAATCATCAAAATATCATATCCTTTCAAAACCTCATCATCGGATCATTATTTCAATTCAAATTCAAATATTCAAATTTAAATATCATTTAAAAATCAAATATGTCATTCATTTATTATATCAAATATCATTACAAAATACATTTTAAAATTCCATTCAAACCTTCATTTATCTCATTACATTTCATTCCATTTAACACATAACCAAGTAAACTTTATTTATATTCAAGTTTAAATTAAGTTCCTTAAAAATTCAAATCTAAATATTAAAATATATTCAAAACTCCTAAAATTTCATAAATACTCAATTTCAAAAGTTAAATAATTTAACACTTTGAAATATAACTCAAATAGTGTTTAAATTATAATATTTCAAACATTGTCAAAATATAGCAACGAAAGCATTTATGAAGTGCTATCGTAGCTTAAATTTTCTAAAATTGTAACGTCCCGGTATTTTCAACCATTCGCAGACACAGATGTCAGACTTGAATTGCTCAAAATACCGCATTGTAAATAAAAATTTGGCAATACTCAGTATAAACAGTAAATAAATAATCACATATCACGGATAGAGTAATATAATGCAGCAGAATAGATAAATAGTAGTTTATGAAGCTACTATATAAATATCAGAGTTAGAAATAAAATACAACAGAATATCTCAGATGCAGTGAAGTCTCTAGTACGAGCAGATGACTTCCTGAAAAAATCAACTAGAAGAGCTGAAAGCGGAATCGATAGTTGGATCCCCAAAGAAGCTCCAAACTCCGAAGGTGAGTCTCAAAAGCTGTATCACTCAGTTTGACCCGAGCGTAAAGCAAAACACATACACTCGAGTCAGGATTAACATTCTTGTATCAATAAATCCAACTCAAGTGAAATATCAACTAAAATACAAGTAACTCAAATGATGTTTGGGATAACCATCCTCTAAGGATCCGTGGGACTATCTAAAATGCAGAGATATACACTATAACACCGTGGACATTTCAAATTAATTTATACCAAAATATCATTTCATTTCAAATACATACATACATACATACATACATATATTTCCAAATTTTATCACTTTAAAAGTTGCGATTCAAATCTACTCAAATTCCAAATTCATATTTAATCCCATCTTAATTTATAAATTCAACTCAATTCCTAAATAACCATTTCAAATTTTATCGATCTCAAATCCGGGTTTGAAACACAAAATACCCATTTATATTTCAGTATATTTCAAAACTTTAAATATTCAACATTTTAAACTAAATTTAACGATTTCATATAGATTTAGTTTATCTTCATTATTATTTAGTCTTGAAGTATTCCCTCATTAGATTCAATATCATTTAAGTAACCTTAAATTTACATTTTTCTAAATATTTTCTTTATTTTATTAAAACGTAACACATTCATTAAATCAAAAATCCAGTTATAAATTCATATCTTTAAATTTCACATTCAATAACATCAAATCGATTTAATTAAATAAAATTCTTAATTAAATACCATTTCAAATAAACCCAAAGTTATCTTCCCAACCTTACTTATTCAATTTATCACAAAATCTATTTGAAAAATAGATTTACATAAATACTTAACCATATTATATGGATTAAATCAATCAAATTTAAATTAAATATTATTATTAAATCTATATATAAAATTACCATATATATATATAATATTTTAAGGAGCAATATTAAATAAAAACCATATTCTTTTCCTAAACCATAGAAATTATTTTCACAATATTTATATTTGGACCAACGATGTCTGCATATAGGATTCTATCATATGGTCAAATGTTATGGATATTTATCATTTCAATCCATAATTTTAATATATATAGGTAGATATCACTTCAAGCCGCAATCCCAAATTAAATTCAATTTAAAATCGCTTAGGTCTATCATTCAACCCATAACGATTTTCTCCTATTCTAAAGTCCTTTCGGGTATGTATCATTTGTAACAACCCTAGATTTTTGAACATAATTTAAATTTGACTTTATTTTTGTTTGAAATTATTTTAAATTTTTTTTATTTGTAAGATTTCATTTATAAATATTTTTAAAGTGATAATAGAATTTTTCCAAAATTTATTGCATTTATTTCCCATTTCTAAAGCCTAGTTTCTATTTTTCTGCTATTTTCATCATTTAAATTATATTTAATAAAAAAAATTTGTTAATGCATTATTATTTTTTGTTCTTATCTTTATTTATAAATATTTTCAAGTACATAAATTTTTTTACAAAGTTCATTTCATTTATTTTCAAATTTTCTAGCCTAGTTTGCAATTTTTGCTGTTTTTCTTAATTAAACTGTATATAATTAATATTTATTTATTTATTTTTTTTATTTACTAAATTTTCGTGTTTTATCTGAATTTATATATATATTTCAGTTATTTAAAATTTCTAAAAGAAATATGGTAAATTGAAGAGTTTGTGTGACTTTTTATTTCTTAAGGCCTTTTGTCTTCTTGTCTCTTCAATTTCAACCAACACCTTTCCATATTTGCTGACTTAACTCTCTTCTCTTCGGCTGACTACCTCATTTCATATCATGTGAATTTTATTTCTCAACCCACAAAAAAAAATTCGGCCATACTTCTTTGCAAAATTTTTGGTTAACTTCTTCTTTTCTTTTTCATTGTTATATACCTTTTCATGTGAATTTGCACTTGTTTCTTCATCTCTTAGGTTCGGCCCCTACCACCACCAGCACCTTGGCCGCCTCTATCATCACCTCAACCATTCTCCACCACCTCCAGTCCAACCACAAGCCATTCCGTGGTCTCTAGGTTGAAGATCCATATGAAAATGCACAAAACTCCACTTAAATGTACGTAGTTGAGCACCATGATGTTCCACCACATCAAACACCCCCTTGGCCGCCACCTACACCACCACCACCACCTCCAACCTGACCTGCACCCTCTACCACGTCATCCCCTGACCCCACCAGACCTGGCCATGCCAATGATTGCTTTGGCCGAGCCTTTGTTTGCTTTGAACCATGTTGTGTTGCCTTGTTTTGTGTAGTTTCATGCCATACCTTTGCACCATCATTAAATCTATGCTAGGCCGATCCATTTGAACCCAAAGACCAGATTCTAACCCATGCTCAGCCGTAAGCAATTGCAAATACTTTGGTGATGTTTTGTGCATTAATTTCTAACATCGTTTTATTATATTGGGTTGAAAACTTATGTAGATTGTTTTGTTTGTTTGAATGTATTCAAGGAAATTAATCTTTGGCTCTCTCAATCTCAAATCATTGTCGTGCTTTCGTGCCTTCGAAGATCGTTGTTGTGTGTTTTGGTTGTGTCTCTAGCTTATACCAGTGAGTTATTCTCAACAGATAGTTTTATACTTATATAACTAGTAAATCGATCACATTAGAATCTGTAAAATGCATCACCATGTTATATCTGCTATGTTATGATCATATGATGTTCACCCATACTTATTTACCTGCTATAACATATATTACTGTTATTTTATGCTATTTTGTTATTTATATCAGTTTATCACACTGCAAGTTCCCTTTAGATTAGAATCACTATGGGTTGAAACGATACATACCCAAACGGACATTAGAATAAAGGAAAATCGTTATGGGCTGAAATGATAGGCCTGAATGATTTTTAATTATTTCATTTTACTTGGGACTGCGGGTTTGAAATGATAAATCCCGGGTTTTCTTTGTAAATTACGGGTTGAAATGATATATTACCCGTATCACTTTACCTAGTGTAGAAAATGATATACAGACCCGTAGTTGAAATATGTTTTTCTAAAAATTTCAAAATATTTTAGAAATGTAAATATTATAATATTTTGATTTAAACTTAATTAACAATGATTTTTTTAAAGTATTTTGATTTTTCTGAGAATTTATAAGTGAAATAAATTAATGATAAAGTGGAAATTTGAAATATAAGTTATTTTGTAAATTTTATTTAATTATAAATGGAATTTGAAATTTAATATGAAAATATGATAAATTTATGATTTTTGGATGAAATAAATTTAAAATGATTTTATAATATATTAATGGATTTTGAATAAGTTAAAATGTGAAATAAATGAATATTGAGTTGAATTTTGAAATATAACTTAAATTGGAAAATTTTGAATTTATTTAAAAGTGAATTTTGAAGTTAAGTTAAATAAAATGAAAAATAACTTATATTTTGAAATATAAACTTAAGTGTTAAGTTAAAATTTTAATTATATGAATTGAAATTTAATGTTGGAATTTAATAAGTGAATTATTATTAAATGTTGATTTTGAATGGAAATTTAACTTTATAAAATCATGAATTTAAGGAAAATTAAATGATGGTTATAAAAGCGAAAAATATATGATTTTATAAGTTTGAAATGCTTTAAATAAAAAATTAATGGTTTGTGAAAGTATAGTGAATATATGGAATTTAATTAACAGCATATTGAAATGCTATTATTTCTAAAGTAAAGGATATTACAGCAATTGTAAATGCTGTAGTCAATATAAATGAACTAAAGGGCTAAATTGAATCAAAGGCTATTATAGCACTTTGTAAGTGTAAAATTGTTGAATTTAACTAAGGTTTTATTTGAATTAATGTAACCCTATTACAGCATTTTGAATGCCTTCTTTAGTTAAATTGAATTGTTTTAAAAGTAACTTTCCGTAGCATTTTTCTAAATGCTACGAAAGTTGAATTTTCATTGTTTCAATAAATTTAAGTGAATAAATGAATTTTGAAAGATTAAAATTTCGGAAATTTAATAATTTAGTTATTAAATATAATAACTTTATTTTTATGATTTAAAATAAAGTAATTTGTTTTGAAATATAGGCTATTTGAAATGTGTGTTGAAATGGTATTTTAAATAAATGAATGTGGTTTGGAAGATACGATATTTTGATATTTTGAAATGGATTTTTGAATGATATTGAATTTTTGAAATGATATTTGATCGAAGTATAAAATACCATTTTGAAATTTTAACCACGGGATGAATTTAATTTATAGCTTAACTGATTCTTAAAGGATGGGTGATCCCAAGCATCCTTTAAGTTATTGTGCATTTCAACTACAGTTCACTTGAGTTGGTTTACATTATATAAGTATATTTGTCCTGACTCGAGTTTTTTGTGTTTTACTCTACGCTCGGGTCAGCCTGAGTATTTACAACTTAGCTTTGGATTTCTTTCCTGGAGCTAGGAATCGCTGGAGATTCTGCTTGTCTAGTATCTGTTCCCTTTCAGTTTTAGTTTTTCTATTTCATTTCGGGTATTTATAAACTGCTATGTATTTGGATTTCTATTGTATATGTTTCAGACTGACATTATGTATTATGTTTTCGAGAGTTTTTTTATAGTAGCTTCATGAACTACTATGGTGTTTTAATTTCCGCTGCGAGTTATTCTGATATTTCTGTGGCTGTGATTCTGTGATTGTATTTCATTTGCTCCAAATTTATTTACGATGCGGTATTTTAAGCAATTCAAGTCCGACATGTGTGGATGCGAATGGCTGAAAATGTCGGGTTGTTACAGTTATCAGAGCTTTGGTTTTTAGGCAAACCATAGCTTGCGGAGCAAAAACTCATTAGAGATAGGGTAGAAATACCCTAGAATGAGTGAAATCAATCTCAAAATCCTTTCTGTGTGAGAGAACGTATTTTCGAAGTATAAAATATTTCTAAATGATTTTTAAAGGATTTTCAAAGATTATTTGGTATAAAATTTTACTTATTTTGAAACAATATTTTCTAAACTTTATTCCTTCTGTGTCCACCTTGTTAGAAATCTTTTGGTTGGGATTATTATTGGTTTGTATTCCTTGAACTACAGAATGCTCCCACTTGTTCCGAACTCCAGCCTTGTCTTTCCTATTTTATCCTTTTGATTTTGGAGCATTCTATAATTCCACTTTGGAATGACCTCTACAAAGATCGGTGATTCCGCAAACCTTTGAATGATTTGTATAAGGGTGAAACTCCTTTACTATTGGCATTGATTAACCGAAGATTTCTAGATCCTTGATTTACGATGCTATCTACCTACTGCTATATCTGGATTCTACCTATGGCGATCGAATGTTGATTTGCCTAAGATTTTCGAATTGATTATATTCCTGATGTCTTGGTGGACCGGTCATGGTCGCCCGCGATTTATATATGCTTATCCATCTTTTATTTGGTAATAAAATTATCTTATCTTCGTTTGAGTTTATCTTCGAACCAAAATTCTATTTGATTGGAGTTCCTCTGAATTGAATCTTTGTTTGTTTAAAATCCATCCTTGAATCATCCCTTATAAATTTGTGTTTAGTTGTATTTTGAAATTGTGCATACATCGAAATTATTATTTTGATAAGGATGGCCCTATTTTGTATATAAAAGTAAAATGTTTTCAATAAGGATTTTTATATCTTTTTCAAATGGAAATTTGAAACTTTGAAAGGATTTGAATTTTGAAAATTTATAAGAATTTGACTATATAAAATGATTTATAACCGAAGGGTTTTGATTGTTAATTTCGAGGAATCGAACTCTGGTGTTTTGAAATCGGTTTTAAGATTTTGAAATATTTATAATAATAATATGATTGA
Source organism: Allium cepa (assembly GCA_030765085.1). Lineage (NCBI taxonomy): Eukaryota > Viridiplantae > Streptophyta > Magnoliopsida > Asparagales > Amaryllidaceae > Allium > Allium cepa. The sequence goes on along the minus strand of CM060930.1, from coordinate 9,054,546 downwards.
AAGATATTTTCTAAATAATAAATGTTTCAAATGTATTCGAATGAATTCCAATGATTTCGAAGAGATTTCAATGAAGTTTCAAGAAAATAAAAGTCCGGAATCCACTTATGTCACTGGAAAATAATTTCGGTGATGAACGTACGCAACATCGACATTGATTTTTGAGTTTCTGAGTGGGGGTGAGGCCACTCTAGTAGCTTTGCTATGCGAGTGATTTTGTGAAACCAATTTTGATTTTAGATTTTGAAGTATGGTTTGATATTCGAAAGATATATGTGTATATATATTTGAAATGATTTAAAGTAAGCCGGTGTTCAGTCCTCGAGATTTAGATTTGCTTTGGTATAACCCTATCTTTTGGAATTGGTTTACTGATTTGTTGGTGATTTCCAACTCTTGGATTGAAAATATGATTTCTTCGATGATTTTTTTTTGTTCGAGCACTTCCAAATCAAGGTTAACTTTTCAAAGATAAGAAATTTTGAAAGGTATAAGGTATTTGACAAAGAATATAAGTTTAGTTCGGTATGATTAATGTATAAAGTAATATGATTTATATAAGTTTGAAACTATTTGTTGAGTGAAATAAATAAGACTATTTTGAATTACACTGGTAGGAAATATAGATTTGAAATGTTTTAATAAAGCATATACATAGAATAATAATCTTTCCAATGGTAAATTGGATTTTTCATATATAACTAAATAGTTTGAAGGTTTTAAAAGGGATGGTTTAAACTTAGTAACCATTTTAGATATTTTGATGATGGTTTGGAAATGATATAATCTTTATTTTGATATAGAATGTGAATTTTAAATGATAATTGATTTTGATAAATCAATATTTGAAGTTTATATTTGTATGAAAGGATATTGGGTTTACTTGTAATTTGAGTTTATTTAAAAATGATGGATTTATGAAATGAATATTTCAAAACTAAGTAATAATGAAGTAAAACTTGAGATATATGAAATTATAAATTTTAGTTTTGGAATATGGTATATTTAAGCTTTGAAATATATTAAAGATTGAATAGTTTATCTTATGGATCAAATTTTTAGTTGAAATTTGATAATATTTGAATTGGTTTTGTTGGAAAAATTAAATTGAATTGAAACTACTGGTTGAATTGAATTAAAACCGGAAATTTTAGATTTGGGTTTAATTGAACAAATTTTTGAATGTAAAGAATTAAAGGAATGTTTTATGATTTCAAATGTATGATTTCAAAAGATTATGATTTCAAAAGATTATGATTTTCAAAGTGTAATGATTTCAAGTATTTTGGTTTCGAAAGATTTATAACTTTGAAAGTATTATGATTTTTGAAAGTAAATATATGTTTGAATTGGAAATGAATTTGTTTGACATACATTTTGTTGATTTGGAAATTTGGATTATTTTCTAAATCTATTGTTTTACGAAACTTTGAAACTGAATATATGTAATTAGGAAGAAATGATTTGGCGATATCATATATGATTTTGAAACTAAATTGATATTGAAATGGTTTGAAATTTTAGAAGCTTGTTTATTTAAATACTTTGATTTGTATAAAATTGATTTGAAAACTTTTGATTTGGAAAGGTACTCATACTCAAATTGTAAATTGAAGTCTTATATAATCGAAGTCTATATAAGTGTGATTTGATACACTATGGATTTGGAAAATATTCGATTTGAAATGGAATCTTATATATAATGGACTTTATATAAGTATGATATTTGAAAGTGATTTCGAAAGGTACTATATGATACATATTTTCGAAGTAAAGATATGGAAAGTGCCTTCTGCTTGATATCCGCTTTGTGGCCACATTGTGGATTCATTCTATCGATATTATTCTCTCTCTGATTTGGTTTTTCCGGATATGATACTCGAGTGTCCATTGAATTCCATGGCGATCTCCATGGTCTTACGAGCTCGACTGCATAGCGCAACTTCCTGGCTGAGATGGCCTAGGGATGCGGATTGTTTCCTAGGGGATCCAAGCGTAACCATGTGTATCCTGCAATCTATGTAGGTCACATTAGTAGCAAAACTGCCTAGCTGAGACGGCCTAGGGGTCTGGATTGTTTCCTGGGGCATCCAGGCTTAACCATTGTGCATCCTGTATTCTACTAGTCATCATGGCGTAACTCGCAGGGCTGAGAAAGCTTCTGGATACGGATTGTTTCCTAGGGGATCCAGGCGTAACTATTGTGTATCTGCGATCCAAGGTTAGACAAATGGTTGGTTTGGTTGATTTGTTTAGATTTTACTTTACATGTCTGTTGTTTTTAAAAGGTTTTCAAGTTTTTAACTGGGTGTTGAAACAAGTCTACCAAGTACTTCGAGAATTCTAGCTTTGCGCCTGATCAACGCATGGCCAGAGTCTGTAGGAACGAAAGTAAACTTGTTAAGACATCGAGTTATAAAAGTATTTTGATAAATTATTGTATAAAGGATATTTTGATTGTTTATGTAAAATGTTTTAAATATTATTTACTTCGAACTATCAAATTTGAATTAATAACTATTTATCATATTATAAAAATGTTTTAAATGCTTAAATATAAAATTTTAAATTGAAATGTATATGGTTTTAAAATAATGGTCCATCCTTGTGTTCCAACCTATTTTTCCTCCTAGCTATTCCTACCTTCTTCTTCTTTGAGGGTTCTTTCTGCATTATGGAAAGAATTGGTTCTTTGGCTTATCGTTTAGATTTGCCCGAGAAACTTTCTGGTGTGCATAATGTATTCCATGTCTCGCACCTTCGCCGTCATCTTCATGATCCATCTCTTATTGTCCAGCCTTCTGCTCTTGATAGTTTGGATATTGAGCCTAATCTGACTGTCGAGAGGAAGCCACTTCGTATTGTCGACAGAGGTAAGCTCAGAAGGAAATCTGTTAATCTGGTCAAAGTACAATGGAGTACTAATGATTGAGATTGTACCTAGGAATCGGAGGAGTGCATTCGTGCTTCGAATCCGGAATTGTTTGGTTCAGGTACTATTTTGTTTTTCTATCTTGTTTCTCTTTATTTTCCTTGCTGTTCTTTTCGAGGATGAAAAGATTTGAGTAGGGGAGATTGTAATAACCCTAGATTTTTGAATATAATTTAAATTTTATTTTATTTTTGTTTGAAATTATTTTAAATTTGTTTTATTTGTAAGATTTCATTTATAAATATTTTTAAAGCGATAATAGTATTTTTAAAAAATTTATTGCATTTTTTTCCTATTTTTAAAGCCTAGTTTCTACTTTTCTGCTATTTTCTTCGTTTTAGTTATATTTAATTAAAATTTTATTTTGGGGCATTTCACCAGAAGGACAAACTTTGCAGTCCAATTAGTTTCTGGGACACACATTTAAAGAAATTACTGTCAAGGCCAAAGTGAGCAGAATAATTACTTTCAAGGACAAAGTCAGCAGTCCAATTACTTTCAAGGACATAATTTCATAGGTGTTTAGGCCCTAGAAACTAATTATTTTGTGTTTTGTCCTTGAAAGTAATTATTTCAGTTGTGTGTCCTAGAAACTAATTCCACTTGCTAAAGAGGCCCTTGTGGCTAATTTCCACTTCTATTTATTTATTTATTTATTTATTTATTTATTTTTATGAATGAATTTTTATTTTGTGTTCTTATCTTTATTTATAAATACTCTCAAGTACATAAAAAAATTTCCAAAGTTCATTTCATTTATTTTCAAATTTTCTAGCCTAATTTGCAATTTTTGCTGTTTTCTTGATTAAATTATATATAAGTAATATTTATTTATTTATTTTTGTTTATTTACTAAATTTTTATGTTTTATCTGAATTTATATATATTTTTTAGTTATTTAAAATCGCTAAAAGAAATATGGTAAATTGAAGAGTTTTTGTGACTTTTTATTTCTTAAGGCCTTTTGTCTTCTTGTCTCTTCAATTTCAACCAAGACCTTTCCACATTTTCTGCCTTAACTCTCTTCTCTTCAGCCGGCTACATCATTTCATCTCACATGAATTTTATTTCTCAACTCACAAAAAAAAAATTGGCCTTTCTTCTTTGCAAAATTTTTGGTAAACTTCTTCTTTTCTTTTTCATTGTTTTATACTTTTTCATGTGAATTTGCACTTGTTTCTCCATCTCTTAGGTTTGGCCCCTGCCACCACCAGCACCTTGGCCACCTCCACCATCACCTCAACTAATCTCCACCACCTCCAGTCCATCCCCAAGCCATGCCGTGGTCCCTAGGTTGAAGATTCACATGAAAATGCACCAAACTCCACTTGAATGTACATAGCTGAGCACCATGATGTTCCACCAAATCAAACACCCCCTTGGTCGCCACCTACACCACCACCTCTAACATGACCTGCACCCTCTGCCACGTCATCCCCTGACCCCACCAGACCTGGGCGTGCCCATGATTTCTTTGGCCGAGCCTTTGTTTGCTTTGAACCATGTTGTGTTGCCTTGTTTTGTGTAGTTTCATGCCATACCTTTGCACCATCATTAAATCTATGCCAGGCCGACCCATTTGAACCTAAAGACCATATCCAAACCCATGCTCAACCGTGTGTTTCTGACCCTTGACTGAAGCACAAGTGGTTGAAGCAAGTGCAAATACTTTGGTGATGTTTTGTGCATTCATTTCTAACATTGTTTTATTATATTCGGGTTGGAAACTTATGTAGATTGTTTTGTTTGTTTGAATGTATTCAAGGCAATTAATCTTTGGCTCTCTCAATCTCAAATCATTGTCGTGCTTTCGTACCTCCAAAGATCATTGTTGTGTGCTTTGGTTGTGTCTCCAGCTTATACTAGTGAGTTATTCTCACGAGACAGTTTTATACTTATATAACTTGTAAATCGATCACATTTGAACCTGTAAAATGCATCACCATGTTATATCTTCTATGTTATGATCATATTATGTTCACCCATGCTTATTTACCTGTTATATCATATATTACTGCTATTTTATGCTATTCTGTTATTTATATTAGTTTATCACACTGCAAGTTCCCTTTAGATTAGAACCACTATGAGTTGAAATGATACATAGTCGAATGGTCTTTAGAATAAGGGAAAATCATTGTGGGCTGAAATGATAGGCGTGAACAATTTACAATTATTTCATTTTACTTGGGGCTGCGGGTTTGAAATGGTAAAACCCGAGTTTTCTTTGTAAATTACGGGTTGAAATGATATATTACCCATATCACTTTACATAGTGTAGAAAATGATATACAGACCCGTGGCTGAAATATGTTTTTCTAATTTTTTTTAAAATATTTTAGAAATGTAAATATTATAATATTTTGTTTTAAACTTAATGAAAAAATGATATTTGTAAAGTATTTTGATTTTTCTGAGAATTTATAAGTAAAATAAATTAATGATAAAGTGGAAATTTGAAATATAAGTTATTTTGGAAATTTGATTTAATTATAAATGGAATTTGAAATTTAATATGAAAATATGATAAATTTATGATAGTTTGAATTAAATAAATTTAAAATGATTTTATAATACATTAATGGATTTTGAATAAGTTAAAATGTGAAATAAATGAATATTAAGTTGAATTTTGAAATATAACTTAAATTGGAAATTTTTGAATTTTGTTTAAAAGTGAATTTTGAAGTTAAGCAAATAAAATGAAAAATAAGTTATATTTTGAAATTTAAACTTAAGTGTTAAGTTAAAAATTTAATTATATGAATTGAAATTGAATGTTGGAGTTTAATAAGTGAATTATTATTAAATATTGATTTTTGAATGGAAATTTAACTTTATAAAATCATGAATTTAAGGAAAATTAAATGATGGTTATAAAAGTGAAAAATATATGATTTTATAAGTTTGAAATGGTTTAAATAAAAAAAATTAATGGTTTGTGAAAGTATAGTGAATATTTGGAATTTAATTAACATCATATTGAAATGCTATTATTTCTAAAGTAAAGGATATTATAGTAATTGTAAATGATGTAGTTAATATAAATGAACTAAAGGGCTAAATTGAATCAAAGGCTATTACAGCACTTTGTAAGTGTATAATTGTTGAATTTAACTAAGATTTTATTTGAATTAATGTAACCCTATTACAGCATTTTGAATGCTGTCTTTTGTTAAATTGAATTGTTTTAAAAGTAACTTTCCGTAGCATTTTTCTAAATGCTGCTAAAGTTGAATTTTCATTGTTTTAATAAATTTAAGTGAATAAATGAATTTTGAAAGATTAAAATTTTGGAAATTTAATAATTAAATATAATAACTTCATTTTTATGATTAAAATGAAGTAATTTGTTTTGAAATATAAACTATTTGAAATGTGTTTTGAAATGGTATTTTAAATAAATGAATGTGGTTTGGAAGATATGATATTTTGAAATGGATTTTTGAATGATATTGAATTTTTGAAATGATATTTGATTTCGAAGTACAAAATACCATTTTGAAATTTTAACCACGGGATGTATTTAATTTATAGTTTAACTGATTCTTAAAGGGTGGGTGATCCTAAGCATCCTTTAAGTTATTGTGCATTTCTACTAAGGTTCACTTGAGTTGGTTTACATTATATAAGTATATATGACCTGAATCGAGTGTTTTGTGTTTTACTCTACGTTCGGGTCAGCCTGAGTATTTACAGCTTAGCTTTGGATTTTTTTCCTGGAGCTAGGAATCGTTGGAGATTCTACTTGTCTAGTATCTGTTCCCTTTCATTTTTAGTTTTTCTATTTCAGTTCTGGTATTTATAAACTGCCATGTATTTGGATTTCTATTGTATATGTTTCAGACTGGTATTATGTTTTTGAGAGCTTTTTATAGTAGCTTCATGAACTACTATGGTATTTTAATTTCCGCTGTGATTTATTTTGATATTTCTGTGTCTGTGATTCTGTGGTTGTATTTCGTTTGCTCCAAATTTATTTACAATGCAGTATTTTAAGCAATTCAAGTCCGGCATATGTGGATGCAAATGGCTGAAAATATCGGGTTGTTACATCATTTCAACCCGTAGTGATTTCTATACTAACAGGGAACTTACAGAGTGATAACAGATAGTATAAAATATAACAATAGGCATATATCATCAATAACAATATAATATAAACAATAGGATATGGTGTCATATCCCATAGGTGAACAATTATAGATAATAGCATATATAACAATTTAAATAACTAACAACAGCCTATTTCAATTGTCGTTTCAATTGGAATTAAATTTAATAAATATAAGAACGTTAATCATGAGTGATTGCTTACCTTTCGAGGCTAGAGAGGTTCGATACAGAAATGAGCTACTAAATCCAAAGCAACGCTAGATGGATATGATTTGATGTAGAAAACAGGCATGAAGGACAAGGCTGATAATGGGAAATCGATGAGAACGATAGAATTAGTTTTGATATAACGGAACTATTTCATTTTATATATTATTATTTGTTTCTAAAATAATTTCAAACATATATTTTCAAATCCATATCATGTCCCAAAATTTTTAATTTAAACAAAACTCAGTATACAATGTTTATACAATTCATACATTTCCTTAAAATTTTCTTAAATCCATCTTAAACACTAACACCAATATAATTTTGAAAACCGACCCAACATATATGCAGACAAATACAAATCCATATGGAACGATATATATACTGTCTTCCCATGAAATCAATATTAAATTTTTAAGACGAATATCGAAATAAAATCATTGTTTACATTTAAAATGCCTAAACAGTTTAGATGTTGAAAATAGTGCATATACTAAAATACTTTAAATAGTTTATATATTAATATAATTTGTATATAAGTTCAAAATTTTAAACACGTATTAAAATAAATATATATCTAAAATCATCGTTTTTGAGAAAAATAACATATCTACATAATATACTTTATATAATACTTACAGATATGTTGCCTAACACAAACAGATACTTCAAATAAATATATCTCTAAATAAGCTAAAGTATACACAACAGGTTGAACCTATATTAACAACTTTACTAAACACTTGACTTATATTATTATATGTTAACGTAAAAATCTGACGCTAACACCCCGGTGTAAGTAAAGCAAGTGTGAAGGCACCACCCGATGATACGGGAATCAGAAATAAGCAGGAAAATATCAGAAAGACAGTAAAAGACACAGTTTTTATAGTGGTTCGGCTAATAGTCAAGCCTACGTCCACTTTATATCTCTTTATTGCTGACTCAGGTACAACTTATACAACTTTCTTCAATTACAACACACTTTAGACTTGCAGTTCAAACTTTGATGGAGAATAATCTTTCGAATCCATGTTGAATGATGCAGATTTTCTCTTGAAGTTTGTCGCAGTGTCCTTGGTGTTTGGAGTGCTTGAAGTGTTGTTCGAGTTGAGAAAATGGCAGAGTATCGGCGCTTCCATAATGAGCCAAAAGATCCCCCAAATGTCGTAGCTTATGCTGTATTTATAGGGGTTTTCGGACAGGCCTTAAGTCGTGAGCGACTTAAGGTAAGTCGTAAGTCGAAGGCTACGACTTAAGAGGGGTCATGAGTCATCAGTAAGCTAAGGGGATATGAGTTACGACCTAACTGGTTCGCACCTGGCCATCTGAGCTAGCTATTTGGTTCTAGCGACCTAACGGAGAGCGGCATGGCTCGGCAAGTGCTAAGTCATGAGCGACTTAAAGTAGGTTGTGAAAGAACTAGGTCTCTGCCGCTTTATCTCTTTAGGTCGTGAAGTATTTAGGTCGCTGATTCGTGGCTTCCTGTAAGTCGTTAGGTCGTCCATCTCTTAAGTCGTTAGGTCACCCATCTCTTAAGTCGTTAGGTTGTGGACCTCTTTAGGTCGCAAGGCCTTTTAAGTCACTAGGTCGTTGGGCAGTTTTATTCCTTGGGCCGTTAGGTCGCTCCACCTCTTAGGTCGGTAGGTCGCTTCCTGTTAGGTCGCTAACTCGCTTCTTACTTTAGGTCGCCAAGCCGCCAGGTTTGTTAGGTCGCTGTGCTTACGTAAGTCGCTCCAACTTGTTAACCTCTTTAGGTCGCTTCGATTGTTGAGTCGCTAGGCCGCGTAATGAAGGAATTAACACTTGCCCCTCGAAGTACACGCCTAGGTCGTAGGTCGTGTGCTTCGACTTAGTTCCTTAGGTTGTGAACGACTCAAACGGTTTGCTAGGTCGCGTGATGGTATGCCTTCCTTTCATATAAATTGTGTAACCCGCTCCTTCTTCACTTTACCTGCTTCATCACCCTAAGCCGCCATTAACAAATATTCGAGCTTCCACAGGCGAATTTGGGCTAGCCGGTTGTCGATTCATTTTCACCATCGCATTGTGTAAGTAAACTTGACCCTTATCCTATCCACCACCAAATCATGAATTCCAATCTTCTGACTTCATACCAATTTCGTACATCGTGCTTTATTCTCGAGTTATGCTGACCGCCATTAGCCATGTAGTCATTGCGACCCATGAGAGCATAGCATGGTACTGTATATGATAGATCCAAGATGATTCAGATCAGTATTTGGGTGATTTGGTGGTATGGATAGATGATGGGTTTCGTTCAGAAGATGGTGGATTTTTGTCGCTAATGATTTATCGGGTTAGGATGTAGGAGTTGCTGGATAGAGAGGAAGAGAGCGAGTTAGGGAAAAAATCACAGTGGTGCCAACAGGAGATGGTCCAAGGCTGCCAAGTTTCATCAGAGGCGACCTAGCAAATCCGAATGACTTAACAGACTTTGCGACCTAATGTGATTAAACGACCTTAGTTCCCTCGACTTAAATTGCACACGACTTAACTTCTTAGGACGTATTAGTATCCTGACGACCTAGACTTAGTCAGATTTACATTGTCTTGATTTGAAGCTTAGCGACTTAAACTTTAGATCATGCGAGCGACCTAGGTCTTGGATGCGCACGGCCAAGCCTTGTTTTCCTTGCGACTTAACTCACTTGCGATTTATCATATCTGCGACTTAGGATTTAGGTCGTGGCCGAGCTAGGACTTGGATGATTTTGCACTACCGAGAAACTTCTCGCGGCTTATACCTATCTCGCTTACTTGTTAGGTCACGTACGACCTAGGACTCGAGAAAATCCTCACTGCCTTGACTTGAAGCCTTTTAATTTGAACTTTGAACTGTCGAGATAACTCGCATGACTTTGCTATGCTTGCTTAACAGATTATACCAAATTTGACGCTAATAACCTGTTAAATACAACATTTGCAGAAAAATAGGGCAAATATACTGTCATTGATCGCCCACATCGAATGATAGATTAGTTGATAAAAGATAATTAATTCAACTTAAGGAAATTGTATGAAATGCTATGTGTCAACAAATTCAAGTGAAGTAGTAAAGCAATGTTAATCAACTAAAGCTAATTTTTTTGCATTAATACTGCACTTGTACTTGGACTTAGAGCGACAAGTCTTGAAATTTTACAATTGACGCATGTTCATTAGTCTAATTTCAGTTATATTTACTTATCGCTTTATTAGTTTTACACAACACTTCACACATTTAGGAAACGTGTACCTTCATATTTGAATATCTAGTTCCTCGTGTAGAATGTCTTCTCGTCAAGAGGAAGAAGTAGTACAAACTGGAGAGTCCCTCCAGATGGTTGGTCCACTGGTCAACCCACCAGAAAGAACTCCAACTACTCTGAGTCATCGGGTGTTCAACCAGTTACGCGCCCAATTTGGGATTGTAGAAGCAGATGCCATTCTCCCTGGGCTAAATGATTTTGCTGATAGTCCTCCCTTCAGCTTTGTTGCCGTTAACCGCCAAATGTGCCTTTGTGGTGCCATTCCTCCTTTCAACAATTTTCTCCAACAACTCTTTCGTTGATTGGCTATTTCTCCTTTTCAATTGCACCCCAACGGCTATGCCATTTTCATGGGATTATGCGTTCTCTTCAGAAGGACGCTTGACCGCCTCCCAAGCTTTGAAGAAATCTGCTATTTGTGCACATTTGCGAGAAGTAAAGACCATCCTTCCATTATATATGTGAGAAGCGATAGAAATCGCAAGCTTATCACTGATCTCTCTGATAGCGCTCATGGTTTCCTAAACCAGTTCTTCTTTGTCCGTTGCCTCTAGGGATTTTACGCTATCTGGAGAGTAAGGGGTAGGCTTACTTATCCCCATTCTTTCCTTTTCTGAGCTTTGCGAGATCCAAATTGCTAAATGTTAATTTCGTTCTCTACTTTTGCAGTTCTCTTTTCTCCTTGTAGAGACTTTAGCCATAAGTCAACTTTTGAGAGGCTTATCGCTGTGGCGGCTGAGGAGAGAAGCATCAAGTTTTTGCTAAGAGACGAGTTCCTTCATCAGTTCGGACTCTTACACCCTTCCCGCTCTACTCAGCCTTATGAAGTTCCTGATTCTCCGGCCGAGGCACCGGATGCCCCAGTTTCTGCTGAAGGGCCTACACTGAAAGAACCTGCTCCTGAGGCTTCTCTGGTGAATGCTCTACTTCTACTGATGTTGCGGGGTCATCTGGCAAATTTGCACTTGCCTCGGTCATTGAAGAAGAAGAGCCTCGAGAATCTCCCCAACATTCAGGGAAGTCCGGTGATGGAGGAGCCGGGAAAACAAGTCCTGCCGAGCAGAGCGGGGATGACACTTTTGAAGGGTTGAGCGACGGGTTTATCACCTCACAGGAGCTCTTTAAAGATGATCCTGTTACCACTAGGGTTTCCTCTTCAGTAGTTGAAGCAACTTCTATTTTGCAACAGATTCTGTTGACTCAAGAGTTGACATTAGCTACTACACCCATCATTTCCCCGCTACCGAGGAGTGGTTCGTAGTTTGACGCGCGTAATTTGCACATTACCCACACTTAGGATTTTTCAGCACCTATTTATACTCAACTTTTACACTTCAAGGACTAATCAAGTTTTGTCCCTTTCTCATTTTCAGGTTCTCCAATGGGGCGTAGCGGTTCCTATTATGACGACTTTCAACAGTACGGAAGGCGTGGTCAGTATGATTATAGGCGCTATCTTCCCGCCCACAGGGAAACTGATGAAGAGAGAGCTGCTCGAAAAGCTCAAGAAAGAAGAGCGTATGAAGAAAGGTACGGAAGAAGGGATGAGCAACATGACTCTTCTCGCAGAGGCGATGACTCTCATAAAAGAAAAACTTATGACGGTAGAGTAAAGAGTCATGACATCGGAGACCCAAGCAAGCAGGCCAGGCTTGATGAAAAGACCGCATCTGCAACTATAAAAAAGGCCGCTGCTCTCACTTCTCTTAAAATTCCTTCAAAGTATCCTTCCCTTGAAGGAGCTGACATTCAGACACTTCTCGGCAGACCTTCATACCAAGTTGAGAGAGGTCCGCCGACCCTTCAAAGTCGGTTCCCGCATTGGTGGTTAAAGGGAGTTCCGCTTCGATCTTGACTTGGTTCCCATCAACAAAGAGGCCATGCTACGAAATCTTGACACTGTTAAACTTGATGTTGAGAGAATGTCAGGGTGGCAAAAGCTCGTCGATGAGCTTCAGAGGGTGAACCGAGCCAACCTTGAAGCTATGCTGACGATGGAGAACGACAAGTCTGAATGGCAGAAAATTCTTGATCAGCACAACACCGAAATGAAAAACATCGCTGAGTACAACGAAAAGCTTGAGGCGGAGGTCGACAAACTTAAGCACGAGCTTGCTACTTCTTCTACCTCTTATACTCAAAAGGAAGAAGTGCTTTAGAAGAAAGTTCGAGATGCTCATGCCGCTCAACGGTATGTCGAAACCCAACTTGAAGCTACACAAAAAACGGTGGAAAAATATCGTGCTGACTTTGCAGAGCTACGGGAGAAAGCTAACTCTCAGGACTCAGAAATCATGAGGCTGAAAGCTCAATTATTAAAGACTGAGAAAGAACGTGATGAGGCCATGGCTGGAAAGAGAGCCGTTGAACAATCTCATGAAGAGACAAAAGCCAACATCAGCTCTACTCTGTTTGATTTTTATGTCCAAAGCGTCTTGGGGCGCGGCAGCCTTGCATTTTTGGGGCCTAAATATGAAATCACTTTGGCTGAAGTATGGGAGGCTGTAATGGATATGCTCAGAGGTGTCGGTTATTCCGAAGATGAACTTGAGGCACATTACTTTGATGACGAAACTCGTGCCGCTCTTGCCAGAGGAAAGGAGCAGCTCGCTAAAGTACGAGCCGAAACGATGGGAGGGGAGCATCCAGAGAAAGAAGTACCTTTAGCTGCCTCTGTCCCCCCTTCGACTTCGGCCGACATTGATATCATAGGCTCAGGTTCTCATTCTCCTCCCATGGCTAAAGTCGTAACTGAGATTAAAAGCACTGAAGCACAAGCTTATGAAATTGACGTTAGAAAGCCAGCTTCTCCAGATAACTTTAATGCTGATCTTGCTCAAGTAGACTACTCATTTGCTTCACATGAGTTTGATGAGCTTCTTGATTATTTCCTAAATCTCAACGAGCCTTTATCTCCTCTCTTTACTGATTTTAACTTCTTTTCTTCTGTAGAAAAAGTACTGAGCATTGTTCAGACTTCCCCTCCTCCAGTTATTCCTCCCCCGTCTCTTCAGGTCACTCCTCCTTCTGCCTCTCAACCGGGTCACAAGAGGAGCAAATAGAAGCTCTCCAAGACTTGGACGATCCCATTGCTTCACAAGAACATAGGGGAGAAGAAACTGAAGAGGCGAAAAGACTCCATAACTAACAAGTTCTGATGATACGCCGTTAGCCACACTTTTTACTCCAGGAAGCGGGTCTTCTCCTAAGAAAAGGGGGAAACGTGGAGTCTCAAAGAAGAAAGAAGCTTCAGCTGGCGAGAAAAAAGTAGAAACAAGTCGGATTATTCCCCTTTCTCCTTCTTCCCCTACTCTTTCAAGCCGGCGCAGGAAGCTGGTCATCCGGCCAGGTGCAGGCTCAAAAGGTGGAGGGAAGAAGAAATGATGGCTTTGGTCCTGTGCTTTTTATCTCGCTTTTTGCTTTTTTGCTTGTATATAAGCTTGTGTTGGCTGGAGATTGTGCGGGTATCGGTCCCCGCTTTATTTTACTTTGAAACCTGCATATGTATAAAATTCTCATAGTATGGAATAAAATGGTTCTTTTACTTATACAAATTTCTGTCTGTATTTGAGAACGCTTTATTTTCTGTTTTCATGCAAGTTTCTTTATCGTATTTATGTGAGGTTGCAGTAAACCTATGGTATGTTTCTTGAGCATTGTTTTCATTTTTGTCATGACTATATTGTATTGCCCCCATACCATGGTTTATTGCAATGTCTTTCACATTGGCAAAGTTTCGGAGAACAACTCTTCTGTTTCGAGAAGACTTGTACTCTTCCTTTAGAGAACAACTCTTCCATTTGAAGGAAGTTTGCATTTGTACTTTATAGGATGATATTTCCATTCCAAGAAATAATTTTTCTAATGTAGTAGAATGCACTTCATATTGGAGGAGTCTTCTCTCTTTTTTTTTTGTTGCGAAGTTTTTACACTTCGCTTTTGGAAAAAGTCACTTTTACTTTGGCAAGTGAATTTTACTTCATAGTACAGTGGGCCTTCCGAAAAAGGGCTTCAACCTGCTTGAGCCTCCGAAGAGAGTTTTTTGTTTGATTGTGCCTCTGGGAAGAGGTCTTTTTGTTTGGTTGCGCCTCTGGGAAGATGTAACAACCCGATATTTTCAACCGTTCGCATCCGCACATGTCGGACTTGAATTGCTCAAAATACCGCATTGTAAATAATATTTGGCAAATCTCAGAATATACAGTAAATAAAAAATCACAGAACACAGACACAGAGTAAGAAATGCAGCGGAAGTAAAGAGATAGCAGTTCATGAAGCTACTATGTAAATATATCAGAGTTAAATAAAATACAACAGACTAAATAAAGTACAACAGAACTCTTAAGATGATAACCAAGTACAAGCTGAATAGAACAACAGAACTGAAATAGATAAAACTAGATAAGCAGATAATCTCCAGCGATTCCAATCTCCAGAAAGTGGAATCCAAATCTGTGAATAACTCAGGCTGACCCGAGCGTAAATAAAAATACAAACACTCGAGTCGGGACAATATATACTTATATAATGTAAACCAACTCAAATGAACTGTAATAAGGTACAAGTAACTTAAAGGATGCCTGAGACCGCCCATCCTTTAAGGATCCGTTAAACTATTTACTATGTAGTAATATTTCGCTATTATAATAATGTCTACAGTAAAATAAACTTACTTTTAAATAGCGTTCCGGGCTACCCATATCACCCTTCACACATAATAGTCCCAGTAGTCCATCCAATATCATGCCATCTCCACTCCGGGTGACTGTCAGAGGATACCACACGGGCTACGGGAGAAAAACAAACTCGTAGTAAAGGCTCGGTATGGTAGGTGACACGGCACACAAGGCAATGCCAGGGTAGATATACCAATTACGCACACGGGCTGGTGGTAACGCAGCAGCCACATACGCCCACCTCGGAACACACTCCCATATCAAAATCGGAGGATGGCCATCTAATCAATCACCAGTAAGAGTATAGTATCGAAGGAATGTGTCCGATAGGAGGAATGACCACACTTGGCCCGAGATCGCTCCTGTTTTAGCCACCTTATGCCAACTCACGGGAGTTGGGTCCACGTAATATACCTCAAGAATGTCGCCACCATCCTAGTTCATTCTAGAATCTCCACCGCGTACACGGTTGTCAAAGTGGTTTTCGGTATCGACAGAGAGTATGCCAGATATCCGATCCCGGTCTCTTTGCCAACCAATCGTTATTATAACTCGAAGTTATAACTTTTAAAATAATGTTTATACTTCAAAATAGGATATCATTTCAAATCCAAATCTTTATCAAAATAATGATTAAATTAATTCCAAACCATTTTAAAACATCATATCTTTCCAGAAATTCTTGTCAAATCATTTTAATATATCAAAATATCATATCTTTTCAAAACCACATTTCAAATCATTTTAATATATCAAAATATCATATCATTTCAAAACCACATTTCAAATCATTTTAATATATCAAAATATCATATCATTTCAAAACCTCATTTCAATCATTTTAATATATCAAAAATATCATATCCATTTCCAGTCATTTCAATCATTTTAATATATCAAAAATATCATATCTTTCCAAAACTTCATTTCAAATCATTTTAATAAACCAAAATATCATATCTTTTCAAAACCACATTCATTTCAAATCATTATTCATTTTATTCAATTTAAAATACCATTTCAATTTACATTTCCAAACAGTTTATATTTCAAAAATCATTTTAAATCATTAAAATGAAGTTATTATATTTAATAATTAAATTATTAAATTTCCAAAAATTTCAACTTCCAAAGTTCATTTATTCACTTAAGTTTATCAAAATAGTGAAAATTCACTTTTCGCAGCATTTAGAAAACGCTACGGAAAGTTACATTCAAAACAGTTCAATTTAACAAAAGACAGCATTTTTAAAAAAGTTGTAATAGGGTTTACTTAATATTTCAAATAAACTTAGTTAAATTCAACAATTATAGCACTTAAAAAGATTGCTATAATAGCCTTTAATTCAATTTAGCTTTTTAGTTCATTATCATCAACTACATCATTTACAAATGTTGTAATATCATTTAAATTGCAATTAATAGCATTTCAAAAATGCAGTTAATTAACTTCAAACATTCAATATAATTTCACAACCAATTATATTTTTATTTAAAACATTTTTAACTTATAAAATCATACATTTTCACATTTATAAACAACATTTAATTTTCCTTAAGTTCATGATTTTATAAAGTTAAATTTCCATTCAAAAATCAAGATTTAATAATAATTCACTTATTAAATTTCAACATTCAAATTTAAATTCATTAAATTAAATTTCAACTTAACACTTAAGTTTAAATTTCAAAATATAACTTAATTTCAATTTTATTCACTTAACTTAAAATTCACTTTTAAGCCAAATTCACCAATTCCCATTTGGTTATATTTCAAAATTTCAACTTAAATAATCATCCCTTTCATTTTTTTTAACTTTACTCAAAAATCATTAATATATTATAAAATCATTTTAAATTCAAATTATCATAAATTTATCATAATTTCATATTTAATTTAATTTCCAATTATAATTAAATCAAAATTTCCAAAATAACTTACATTTAAATTTTCTAACTTTTCCATAATTTATTTAACCTATAAATTTCCGAAAAATCAATAATACTTTACAAAAATCATTTTTAATTATGTTTTAAATCAAAATATTATAATATTTACATTTCAAACATATTTTTAAAAATTTTAGAAAAGTATATTTTAACTACGGCTCTGTATATAATTTTCTAGCCTAGGTAAAGTGATACGGGTAATGTATCATTTCAACCCGTAATTTACAAAGAAAATCCAGGTTTTATCATTTCAAACCCGCAGTCCCAAGTAAATGAAATAAAATGAAAATCGCTCAGGCCTATCATTTCAGCCCATAACGATTTTCCCTTATTCTAAAGTCCGTTCGGGTATGTATCATTTCAACCCATAGTGATTCTAATCTACAGGGAACTTGTAGTGTGATAAACTGATAAAAATAACAGAACAACATAATATAACAGTAACAGATGTTATAATAGGTGTTTAAGCATGGGTGAACATCATATAATCATAATATAGCATATGTAACATGATAATGCATTTTATAGATTCAAAAGGGTCAATTTACTAGTTATATATGTACAAATTGTCTGGTGAGGATAACTCACTAGTTTGAGCTGGAGACACAACAACGAATGCACGAATGAGATACCAACAAGAACGATAACACGACACAAAGATGAGTGGGAGAGCCAAAGTATCAATTCCCTTACATACATTCAACAAAACAAGTATAACAACACATAAGTTTCTACACAAAATACCATTAAACAAAGCTAGAAATGGATGCATAAACAAAGTCAAAGTGTTTGCACTTGCTTCCTACCATTTATGCTTCAACTATGGATCAGGTTTGCACGGCCAAAGAATGTATTTGGATCAGGTCATGGATTGGAATGGATCGGCCTAGCCTAGAGAAAGTGGTGCAACATTTGGTGATGCAAAATCTAACATTAGAAGGCAATAGCAAGGATTCTATGCAACTACAAGGCTCGGCCAAGGCCAAGGAGGGCATGGACACTTTAGGTATGGTTAGGTGAGGGTGTATAGAGGTGTGTTAGGTCAAGATCAAGTCAGTGGTGATGGTGGTTGGTCGGTCTAGGTGGCGGCTAAAGAGAGATGAAGGTGTTAGATGCAAACTAGGCTAGGCTTGAATGCTAGGTGATGGATTTGTGCATTTTGGTGGTGAGGCTTGCCTTGGGGTTGCTCAGCCTGATGGGGTGGTGGACTGGAGGGTGTGCTGATCAGAGAATGAGGTGGTGGAGGTCGGCTAAGGGCTGGAGTTGGTGCATCCTATCAAATCAAGTGAGAACAAATGCAAACAATCAATAGAAATCAATAGAAAAACAAAAGAAAGGAAGAAGTTTCTACCCAATCTTTTTGATCAACTATGGCCGCACCTTTTTTTGTGTGAGAAATATTTTTGAGTTCATGTGAAAAAGAATGAAGGAGGCAGCTGAAATGAGAAGGAATTGTATGGCCAAAGAAAAAAACAATAAAGATGTAGGTTAAGAAATGAAAAGGCAGAAGATTAAAAGACTTAGGAATGTAAAGGGTTTCAGAAACCTTTCATATTTCTTTATTTAATTTTTTTATAACTTTATATTTCTGGTAATAATACTAATACCAGATAAAATTTCGAAATTTATCAAAATGTAATAATTTATATAAACATTTATCAATAATATAAAGTTAAATTAATAAAATGGCTAAAAATAGTAAACTAGTCTGAAAAATTTGAAATTTAATAGAATAAATTTTATAAAATTCATATGAGCTTGTAATATATTTTTAAACATAAATAATAACATAAAATAAAAATATATTCACAAAATAAATATTTAAAATTTAATTTACATATAATTTTTTATGAAGAAAATAGCAGAAAATAGGAAAACAGCCTTCAAAAATAGGAAATCATCATAGTAAATTTTAGAAAAATTCTATTATTGTTTTTAAAATATTTAGAGATGAAAATATACATAAATTAAAATATTTACACATATTAAAATAAAATATAAGAAAGAAAATATGATTTATAAAATTTAAAATAGGCAAAATTGCACAAAAAACCAATTATACTAAAAATTGAAATGTTCATAACTTTCACAATTTAACTCCGTTTCCAACGAAACGAAAAGTAGTATTCATGTTATTAAATCTATGTTCATAATAAAAGATAAAATTTAAGATTTAAAATAATTTAAATTTGAAGTTTAAAAGTCAAAGTTTGAACAGTTTGACCAGAAATTCACTTTACAGTAAAATATTCAAATTATACTAGTTTGAACTATAAATCACTTAATAATCAACATTTATATTTAAAAATGAAATGTTCGAAATAAAATTAATTTAAAAATAAAAGAAAGTCCAATTTAAATAATATACAAAAATCTAGGGTTGTTACACTCTCCCCCACTCAAAACTTTTCGTCCCCGAAAAGGAATGAGGTACGGGAAAGCACAGAATTAGATAGAGTGAAATAAGATTAAGGTAAGATGACAAGGAGATTTAAATTACACCTGATAACTATTGTTATAGGTATGTTTCACAAGGTGGAGATGATCTTCCCCAGATTCTCCAAAATCAGGAACACAAGCACGAAAAGATCCTCTAAAATCTGATTAACTCTTTCCGCTTGACCGACGGTCTGTGGATGAAAAGCAGTGCTCAGATTTAAAATGAGTACCAAAGATTATTAAAGATTATAGAAAGATTTCTAAACAGAAAGATTATAGATAGATGCCTATAACAGTCTATAACAAGATGAGGAAAATAAGGACAACTAAAGACAATTTGAAAACAAAATAAGACGATAAGTTTGAAAAACAAAATAAGATAATAGGTTTGGAATTTCCATGGTTTCAGCTTAAGTTGATAATTAATTTTTTTTTATTTTACTTTTTTTTTATTTATATTTTTATACAAGTTACATAAATCTTAACTATTTCTAATTTCATTATCTTATCATCCAATTCTCTTAAACTAACAATTTTCAAAAATCATGGATTTGAAAAATCATCATTTATTATATTCAAAAATGTACTTAATAAATTTAATTCTTCTTTATTCCTAAATAAAAATTAAATTTATTCCTCTCAATATGTTTTATCACCTACGTTAAGATACTTACATTTATTATAACTGTTTTAATTTATTTTTGATTCCTTTAACATCATTTATATTGTAAATTATACAATTAACCCCTTTTTCTATATTTACCTCTGTCAATCTTTTATAACTAAAATTTAAGTGTATAAAATTTATTATAATCACTCAAATTTTATTTATAAAGCTTTTTATATTGTTTATTATCAAATTACATTGTTAACTTTTGAAATTAAGGCAAGTTAAATTTGAATGCAATTGTATTATACAAATAAAACTTTCTAATTCCCTCATCTCAAGTTTGAATCATCTACCTAAAATTTTGATTTTCTTTTTATAATTGAAATGATTCTTTAAAATGAAATTTAAGAATTAAATTTCTGATTCCCTTCAAACCATTTAGGGATAAATAAACATAATAAGTCAAATCATATTTAAATCATATATATATATATATATATATATATTATAAATCCAGTCTTATTTTAGAAATTCAAATCAACTAAATTTCCCAAAACAAAGCTGTAGCAAGACTACATAACGGTCTCTTCACTTCAAAACTCAAAAATGAAAGTCGATGATGCCGCGGTTCATCACCGAAATTATTTTCCAGCGACAAAGAGAAGAGCACAAATTTCTTTAACTTTTTAAATTCTTTGGAAACAAATTTCTATTCAAAATGCTTTAAATAAGATATGCTTTTAAAACTTGAAAACACAAGGTTTGAAACCATCGGAAATTAAATTCTCAAATTCTTGTTTTAAATTTATTTCAGTTCCCAAATCAATTTATAAACAACTATTTATAAATTCAATTATAGAACAATAAATGATAAATCAAGTATTATCATTTCAAATGATTAATTTAAATCAATTTATTAAGTACCATAAATTTACTTATATCAAAATTTATTAACCAAATTTTAAAATAATATTGTGTCAGTTTTTATGTCAAAGTGTTTTAGAAATCCTATCGATAGCGTCGATCAGACGAATCGATTGGAAACCCAAATCAACATCATCAACTCAAACAACACAATATATAAAACATAGATTTACAAGTATAGTTCAAAATGTTTGGAGATGGTTTAGAAACAAAAGACAAGATGGTTAAACAGAGTAGGGAGATGGGTAAGCTTAAATAAACCGTGGGTAATCTTAACCGGGTCAACCGTGACTTATAGAATAAGATTGATGTGGATTTTCTGGGGTAAATCTACATTCAATCGCAAAATGTAAAGTTCGAGATTATAAGAGGTACTAGCACCTAAACCGAGGATATAAAATCTCTGGTGAATCGATGCTGTTGTAAAGGAGTTTCCCCCTTTACAAATAAATTTGAGGTTGGCGAGACCGCCGACTCATTATAAAGATCATTCAAAGTGGAGTCATGGGATACTCCAGAATCAAATGAAGATGAATAGTGAGGGACACGAAATGGATTTTGAAACCGCAGGGAACGTTCCAAAATCAAAGGAATCGAGTCAAAAGGAAGGGATTCAAACTCGAATGAAAGTGATTCTGCAATTTCATTTACCCTATATACTGACTTTTGCCTAGAGCTACTAAAGCTCTGATACCAACTGTAACAACCCGATATTTTCAACCACTCGCATCCGCACATGTCGGACTTGAATTGCTCAAAATACCGCATTGTAAATAAAATTTGGCAAATCTCAGAATATACAGTAAATAAAAAATCACAGAACACAGACACAGAGTAAGAAATGCAGCGGAAGTAAAGAGATAGCAGTTCATGAAGCTACTATATAAATATATCAGAGTTAAATAAAATACAACAGACTAAATAATGTACAACAGAACTCTTAAGATGATAACCAAGTACAAGCTGAATAGAACAACAGAACTGGAATAGATAAAACTAGATAAGCAGATAATCTCCAGCGATTCCAATCTCCAGAAAGTGGAATCCAAATCTGAGAATAACTCAGGCTGACCCGAGCGTAAATAAAAATACAAACACTCGAGTCAGGACAATATATACTTATATAATGTAAACCAACTCAAATGAACTGTAATAAGGTACAAGTAACATAAAGGATGCCTGAGACCGCCCATCCTTTAAGGATCCGTTAAACTATTTACTATGTAGTAATATTTCGCTATTATAATAATGTCTACAGTAAAATAAACTTACTTTTAAATAGCGTTCCGGGCTACCCATATCACCCTTCACACATAATAGTCCCAGTAGTCCATCCAATATCATGCCATCTCCACTCCGGGTGACTGTCAGAGGATACCACACGGGCTACGGGAGAAAAACAAACTCGTAGTAAAGGCTCGGTATGGTAGGTGACACGGCACACAAGGCAATGCCAGGGTAGATATACCAATTACGCACACGGGCTGGTGGTAACGCAGCAGCCACATACGCCCACCTCGGAACACACTCCCATATCAAAATCGGAGGATGGCCATCTAATCAATCACCAGTAAGAGTATAGTATCGAAGGAATGTGTCCGATAGGAGGAATGACCTCACTTGGCCCGAGATCGCTCCTGTTTTAGCCACCTTATGCCAACTCACGGGATTTGGGTCCACGTGATATACCACAAGAACGTCGCCGCCATCCTACTTCATTCTGGAATCTCCACCGCGTACACGGTTGTCAAAGTGGTTTTCGGTATCGACAGAGAGTATGCCAGATATCTGATCCCGGTCTCTTTGCCAACCAATCGTTATTATAACCCGTAGTTATAACTTTTAAAATAAAGTTTATACTTCAAAATAGGATATCATTTCAAATCCAAATCTTTATCAAAATAATGATTAAATTAATTCCAAACCATTTTAAAACATCATATCTTTCCAGAAATTCTTGTCAAATCATTTTAATATATCAAAATATCATATCTTTTCAAAACCACATTTCAAATCATTTTAATATATCAAAATATCATATCATTTCAAAACCACATTTCAAATCATTTTAATATATCAAAATATCATATCATTTCAAAACCTCATTTCAATCATTTTAATATATCAAAAATATCATATCCATTTCAAGTCATTTCAATCATTTTAATATATCAAAAATATCATATCTTTCCAAAACTTCATTTCAAATCATTTTAATAAACCAAAATATCATATCTTTTCAAAACCACATTCATTTCAAATCATTATTCATTTTATTCAATTTAAAATACCATTTCAATTTACATTTCCAAACAGTTTATATTTCAAAAATCATTTTAAATCATTAAAATGAAGTTATTATATTTAATAATTAAATTATTAAATTTCCAAAAATTTCAACTTCCAAAGTTCATTTATTTACTTAAGTTTATCAAAACAGTGAAAATTCACTTTTCGCAGCATTTAGAAAACGCTACGGAAAGTTACATTCAAAACAGTTCAATTTAACAAAAGACAGCATTTTTAAAAATGTTGTAATAGGGTTTACTTAATATTTCAAATAAACTTAGTTAAATTCAACAATTATAGCACTTAAAAAGATTGCTATAATAGCCTTTAATTCAATTTAGCTTTTTAGTTCATTATCATCAACTACATCATTTACAAATGCTGTAATATCATTTAAATTGCAATTAATAGCATTTCAAAAATGCAGTTAATTAACTTCAAATATTCAATATAATTTCACAACCAATTATATTTTTATTTAAAACATTTTTAACTTATAAAATCATACATTTTCACATTTATAAAAAACATTTAATTTTCCTTAAGTTCATGATTTTATAAAGTTAAATTTCCATTCAAAAATCAAGATTTAATAATAATTCACTTATTAAATTTCAACATTCAAATTTAAATTCATTAAATTAAATTTCAACTTAACACTTAAGTTTAAATTTCAAAATATAACTTAATTTCAATTTTATTCACTTAACTTAAAATTCACTTTTAAGCCAAATTCACCAATTCCCATTTGGTTATATTTCAAAATTTCAACTTAAATAATCATCCCTTTCATTTTTTTTAACTTTACTCAAAAATCATTAATATATTATAAAATCATTTTAAATTCAAATTATCATAAATTTATCATAATTTCATATTTAATTTAATTTCCAATTATAATTAAATCAAAATTTCCAAAATAACTTACATTTAAATTTTCTAACTTTTCCATAATTTATTTAACCTATAAATTTCCAAAAAATCAATAATACTATACAAAAATCATTTTTAATTATGTTTTAAATCAAAATATTATAATATTTACATTTCAAACATATTTTTAAAAATTTTAGAAAAATATATTTTAACTACGGGTCTGTATATAATTTTCTAGCCTAGGTAAAGTGATACGGGTAATGTATCATTTCAACCCGTAATTTACAAAGAAAATCCGGGTTTTATCATTTCAAACCTGCAGTCCCAAGTAAATGAAATAAAATGAAAATCGCTCAGGCCTATCATTTCAGCCCATAACGATTTTCCCTTATTCTAAAGTCCGTTCGGGTATGTATCATTTCAACCCATAGTGATTCTAATCTACAGGGAACTTGTAGTTAAACTGATAAAAATAACAGAACAACATAATATAACAGTAAAAGATGTTATAATAGGTGTTTAAGCATGGGTGAACATCATATAATCATAATATAGCATATGTAACATGATAATGCATTTTACAGATTCAAAAGGGGTCAATTTACTAGTTATATATGTACATATTGTCTGGTGAGGATAACTCACTTGTTTGAGCTGGAGACACAACAACGAATGCACGAATGAGATCCCAATAAAAACGATAACACGACACAAAGATGAGTGGGAGAGCCAAAGTATCAATTCCCTTAGATACATTCAACAAAACAAGTATAACAACACATAAGTTTCAACACAAAATACCATTAAACAAAGCTAGAAATGGATGCATAAACAAAGCCAAAGTGTTTGCACTTGCTTCCTACCATCTATGCTTCAACTATGGATCATATTTGCACGGCCAAAGAATGTATTTGGATCAGGTCATGGATTGGAATGGGTCAGCCTAGCCTAGAGAAAGTGGTGCAACATTTGGTGATGCAAAATCTAACATTAGAAGGCAATAGCAAGGATTCTATGCAACTACAAGGCTCGGCCAAGGCCAAGGAGGGCATGGACACTTTAGGTATGGTCAGGTGAGGGTGTGTAGAGGTGTGTTAGGTCGAGATCAGGTCAGTGGTGATGGTGGTTGGTCGGTCTAGGTGGCGGCTAAAGGGAGATGAAGGTGTTAGATGCAAACTAGGCTAGGCTTGAATGCTAGGTGATGGATTTGTGCATTTTGGTGGTGAGACTTGCCTTGGGGTTGCTCGGCCTAATGGGGTGGTGGACTGGAGGGTGTGATGATCAGAGAATGAAGTGGTGGATGTCGGCTAAGGGCTGGAGTTGGTGAATCCTATCAAATCAAGTGAGAACAAATGCAAACAATCAATAGAAATCAATAGAAAAACAAGAGAAAGGAAGAAGTTTCTACCCAATCTTTTTGATCAACTATGGCCGCACCTTTTTTTGTGTGAGAAATATTTTTGAGTTCACGTGAAAAAGAATGAAGGAGGAAGCTGAAATGAGAAGGAATTGTACGGGGCCAAAGAAAAAAACAATAAAGATGTAGGTTAAGAAATGAAAAGGCAGAAGATTAAAAGACTTAGGAATGTAAAGGGTTTCAGAAACCTTTCATATTTCTTTATTTAAATTTTTATAACTTTATATTTCTGGTAATAATACTAATACCAGATAAAATTTCGAAATTTATCAAAATGTAATAATTTATATAAACATTTATCAATAATATAAAGTTAAATTAAGAAAATAGCTAAAAATAGTAAACTAGTCTGAAAAATTTGAAATTTAATAGAATAAATTTTATAAAATTCATATGAGCTCGTAATATATTTTTAAACATAAATAATAACATAAAATAAAAATATATTCACAAAATAAATATTTAAAATTTAATTTACATATAATTTTTTATGAAGAAAATAGCAGAAAATAGGAAAACAGCCTTCAAAAATAGGAAATCATCATAGTAAATTTTAGAAAAATTCTATTATTATTTTTAAAATATTTAGAGATGAAAATATACATAAATTAACATATTTACACATATTAAAATAAAATATAAGAAAGAAACTATGATTTATAAATTTTAAAATAGGCAAAATTGCACAAAAAACCAATTATACTAAAAATTGAAATGTTCATAACTTTCACAATTTAACTCCGTTTCCAACGAAACGAAAAGTAGTATTCATGTTATTAAATCTATGTTCATAATAAAAGATAAAATTTAAGATTTAAAATAATTTAAATTTGAAGTTGAAAAGTCAAAGTTTGAACAGTTTGACCAGAAATTCACTTTACAGTAAAATATTCAAATTATACTAGTTTGAACTATAAATCACTTAATAATCAACATTTATATTTAAAAATGAAATGTTTGAAATAAAATTAATTTAAAATAAAAGAAAGTCCAATTTAAATAATATACAAAAATCTAGGGTTGTTACAGAAGAGGTCATTTTGTTTGATTGTGCCTCTGGGAAGAGGTCTTTTTTGTTTCTGCCTCTTAGGAGAGGCTTTTATCTTTTCCCTGTTCGTTGGGAAGCGGGCCTTCGAAGTGGGCTTTGCACATTTCAACTCGTGTGAAGTTTTATTTCAGATCATGGTGAAATGTGTGCCTTTGAGTAGGGCTTTTGCTTGGAAGTTTGGAGTTTCCTTCTCTTGGTTGGATGGATTCATGGGGCGGACACGAGTGTCGTGTGCCACCGATCAGTCCGCAACTTTCTGTCGAGAAAGAACTCTCTTTTTCTGGCGAGGCCCGCTAGAGGTCTTTTAGCATCTCAACTATGGTGAAATGGGCCTCCGAAGAGGGCTTTTCACATTCCAGCACTTGTGAAGTTTTATTTCAAATCTCGGTGGAATGCGTGCCTCCGAGTATGCCTGGAAGTTTCTTCCTCATGGTTGGCTGGATTCACGGGGCGGACGCAAGTTACTTGGACGTTTATTTGCGCAGATTGTCTCGGCTAGTGAACGAGCGCCTTGCCTTCCACTTGGGAAGGTGCCTCCGATCATCGTATGGATTCACGGGGCGGACGCAAGTTACTTGGACGCTTGTCTGCACAAACTGTCTCAGCTAGTGAACAAGCGCCTTGCCTTCCAGTTGGGAAGGTGCTCCCGGTCATTCCATACCAATCTTTTTTTGTTGAGAAAGTTTCTGGCATGCCCCATTCGAGGTCTTTATCCTCTGAAGAGTTGTGCCTCCGAAGAGGGCTTGTGCCTCCGAAGAGGTCTTTTGCTGTTTGACGCTTGCTCGCCTATGTCTCTTTGCCATCTATTCATATCGGCGATCCCCGTCATCTTTTCCAAATACACTTCTCTTTTAATTGCCAACAATTTCCTTTATCCAAAGAAGTCTACTTCATAGTTAAGCGAGTTGGTGGAGGCAGACACAGGCTATTTAACTAGATGCTCGTTTGTACAAACATCCATAATTAGTTAGCAAGGGCCCACTTCCAACAGAATCACTAACTTTTTGCTTGAAGCACTACTTTCGTAGGATTTGAGTATGGAAATTTTGAACGGCTTAGCATTTTCTTGTTGGGTGATGTCAGGGATTGCTTGGTCTTGTGATGGGTAAGCTTTGTTTGTTATGGGCTGCATTATTAAATCGACATTTTAGTAATACAATTGACGTATTTTATATATCGAAATAAAATAAAGCATTTTATAATAGTAAAGAACACAAGATTTATAGTGCTTCGGCCAAGAGCTGGGCCTACATCCACTTTGTAGTTCTTATTATTCACTTGCACCGACTTTACAATGGCTTTCAATACAAGAATCATACATTCATCATTCTTTAACAGTATTTCATTAAAGCTTTTAAGTAAAATATGGGCGCAAATGATTGTTGTTCCAGGCTCTTGGAATTGGATCTCCTTCGACAGTTATGAGTTTGAATGTGCCATCAAGAAGTTTTTGGCTTATGACATACGACCCTTTCCAGTTTGGCCCAAACACTCCTGTAGGTGTCATAATTCTTTTTAAGATTAGATCCCTAATTTCAAAGCTGCGTTGGCGAACTTTGGAATTGAAGTGCCTGGCTATTCTTTGCTGATGAGCCGCAATTCTGAGCTCAGCTTCTTCTCTTTTTTCATCAAGGAAGTCAAGGGCTTCAAGTTGCAGCTTTTCATTTTCGGCTTGATTGAAATGAATTCTTCTATGTGAAGGGACCTCTATTTCTACCGGAATCATTGCCTCTGATCCGTATGCCAATGAAAATGGAGTGGGCCCCGTCGCAGTTTTATGTGTAGTTCTATATGCCCATAGTGCTAGTGAAGCTTATCGACCCAACCAGCTTTCGCTTTTTCCAGCTGTTTTTTGATGGT
The DNA here is from genome assembly GCA_030765085.1 of Allium cepa. NCBI lineage: Eukaryota > Viridiplantae > Streptophyta > Magnoliopsida > Asparagales > Amaryllidaceae > Allium > Allium cepa. The sequence goes on along the minus strand of CM060930.1, from coordinate 9,025,927 downwards.
CGATTTGATAACTTTGTTTACTGCTTCCACTTGCCCGTTTGCCTGCGGATGAGCTACTGCTGAGAAGCTTTTCTGGATCTTGAATTTCTTGCAAAAATCTTGGAACTCTTCACTTTCGAATTAGGTTCCATTATCTGTGTTTATCTTTTGAGGCACACCATACCTGCAAATGATATTCTTAGTTACAAAGTTTATCATTTTCCTAGAGGTAATAGTAGCTTATGGTTCAGATTCAGCCCATTTAGTAAAATAATCAACAGCAACAATAGCATATCTGATTCCGGATTTTGCAGTTGGCAAAGGCCCGATGAGATCTATTCCCCAGATAGCAAATGGCCACGGACTGATCATCTGTGTTATCTCAGTGGAAGGTGCTCTTGGGATTTTTGCAAATCTCTAGCATCGGTCACATTTTCGGGCGTAACTCGCGGCATCACGATTAATATCTGGCCAAAAATACCCATAACGGAGAATTTTCTTTGCTAAAGTTTGACCACCTGAATGATCTCCACACTCTCCTCCATGTACCTCTGTTAGAATTGTCTCAGCTTCTTCCTTGGTCACACATCGGAGTAATGGCATTGAGAATCCCCGCCTATACAATCGTCCATCTTGAATTATGTACCTGGATGCTTTTCTTAACAACTTCTGCCGTTCTTTTGAGTTTTCTGGTAGAGAACCATCGCGCAAATATTCCAATATCGGAGTCATCCATGATTCTCGCTCCTGTGATATAGTCATGATCCAGTCAATATCCATTTCATCAATGCTTGGAGTTGACAGGACTTCCACAGGAACTAATCCCAATAATTGAGCTTCACCAGTGCTTGCATACTTTACGAGGGAATCTGCCTTCATGTTTTCTTCCCGGGGTATATGGTTTATCGTATAATGGTCCAGGTCATCGAGAAGCTCCCAGGCTCTTGACAAATAAGCAGGCAGATTTCCCCATTTAGTCTGAAACTCTTTCTTGACTTGACATACAATAAGTTGTGAATCACAGAAGATTTGCAACATTTTGACGTTCAATTCTTTAGCAATTCTTAAACCGGCAATAAGAGCTTCATACTCTGCTTCATTGTTTGTCGAAGGGAATTCCAATCTTAAAGCATAGCATAATGACCGTCCTTCAGGGGTTTCAAGCACAACCCAAACCCCGGAACAGTAATCGTTTCTTGCGCCATCAACATACAATTTCCATAGAATTGGGGAATTATCGGTTACTACCTCATCACTATCACCTTTGTCTATACATTCTGCGATGAAATCTGCCAAAGCTTGTCCATTGATTGCTCTCCAGGGATGATAAGTGATGTCATATTGACCAAGTTCAATATTCCACTTCAGAAGGCGACCCGAAGTCTCAGGGCGAAAGAGGACTTGCTTCAGAGGCTGATCAGTGAGGACTTTAATTGGATAAGCTTGAAAATATGGCCTCAATTTTCTTGATGCGATCAGTAGACAATAGGCGAGCTTCTCCAACTTCGAATAATTCATTTCTGCCCAGTAAACCTTTTGCTAATATAGTAGACCGGGTGCTGAATTTTGGCGTCTTCTCGCACCAGTGCCGCACTAAGAGCATGAGCTGAGATCCCAAGTATACAAAGAGATCTTCACCATCATCGGGTTTAGAAAGTATCAGAGGCGTTTCCATATGACGAATTAACTCATCGAAAGCTTTCTGGCATTCTGGAGTCCAGTCAAAGTTTTTCCTTCCTTTCTTCAGAGCATCAAAGAATGGAATGCATTTATCAGTAGCTTTGGAAATGAATCGACTTAAGGCTGCGACTTTTCCATTGAGACTTTGCAGTTCCTTCTTCGTTCTAGGAGCTTTGACTTCTCTTAAGGTAGTGATCTGAGCAGGATTAGCCTCAATGCCCCTAGCGCTCACAATGAAACCCAAGAACTTTCCGGACGCCACCCCAAATGAACATCTCAAAGGATTAAGCTTCATTCCATACTTTCGTAGGACGGCGAACATTTCCGCTAAGTGGTCCATATGGTCTACTGCTTTCTTTGATTTAACCGACATATCGTCAACATAAACTTCCATGGTCTTTCCAATCTGTGGCTTGAACATCGCATTGACAAGAAGTTGCCCCTGCATTCTTCAGTCCAAAGGGCATGACTCTGTAGCAGTAGAGACCGACATCGCTCATAAAGCTCGTGTCCTCTTGATCTGGCTCATGCATCATGATCTGGTTATATCCGGAGTAAGCATCCATAAACGATAACAATTCATGTCCCGCTGTTCCGTCAACCAACTGGTCAATCCGAGGTAGCGGGAAGCAGTCTTTGGGACAGGCTTTGTTTAAATCTGAAAAGTCGATGCATACCCTCCACTTTCCGTTAGCTTTCTTAACCACTACCGGATTTGAAACCTAATTCGGATAAGTCGATTCTCTGATAAAGTCATTCTCCATGAGCCGATCCACCTCTTCTCTCAATGCTGCCGACCTTTCGGGACCCTGGGTTCTTCTTTTCTGCTTCACAGGTGTAAACTTCGGATCAATATTCAAAGTATATACTGCAAATTCAGGTGATATTCCACATATATCAGCATGGGTCCAAGCGAATACATCCAGATTTGCTTTCAGGATTGATATTAAAATATTTTGAACTGCTACACTAAGTTGTGAACCCACATTCAGCACCTTGTTTGGGTCTTTTGGGTCAACAGGTACTGGTACCGTTACTTCCACTGGCACCACTCGATTCTCCCCTGCACTAGCTTTTCTGGGATCCATTTTTCTTTGTGCTTCGCTACATTCGCCAGTACAGGGTCCGCCCTGTAATTGCTACAAGGTTGATTCTTTGATGCGGACCGGGGCTGCCGCATCCTTTCCCATCTCTCTCTTTCTTGCTTCACGTAGTTCTATCAGATAACATTCTCGCCCCGCATTCTGATCCCCTTTAACAACACCAACCCCATTATCTGTGGGGAATTTCATGGTAAGGCACCACGGGGCGAGGATTGCTTTAAAGGCTGCAAGAGTTGGACGGCCTAGGAAGGCGTTGTAAGCAGAAAATTCATCAACAATTACAAAAGTCTGCCTTCGAACGACCTTCTTCTGCCCCTCGCCAAGTTCCACGAACAGGTCAATAGTCCCAACCGGCTGCCTGGGTTCTCCAGTAAACCCAATGATCTTTTGCGATGAAGCTTGAACATCAGCCATTGTGATCTTCATCTGATCAAAAGTCTTCTTGAAAAGAATATTGCAAGAAGCACCACAATCAACAAGTACCCTTGTTACAATAGCTGGCCCAATGCCAGCAGAAATAACCAAGGGATCTATGGTAGGGGATTAAACACCCATAGAATCCCTGACTCTGAAGATAATGTCATCATTAAAAGTTTTCTGCTGCTTCAGAGGTGCAGCATCTTCCAACACAAAAACACTCTCCTCTGCTGGAGCATACTTCAATGCACGAGCGTACTGTTCCATCTCACCCCAGCTTCTGTTAGCTGGGTGAGGTCCTCTTGTAATCACATTAATAACAGGCCTCTCTGATTCATGAGCTGCTGCCTTTTCACTTGAGCTAGGACGATGAACATGAGCCTGTTGTCCTTGAGTTGGCGAAGTTGGGCCATTGTTGTTCCTCCTAACATATTGCTGGAGCTTGTTTTCTTTCAATAGTTCCTCAATCAACTCCTTCAAGTGACGACACTCATTGGTATCATGCCCTGGTTGGTTGTGGAACCGGCAAAACCTTCCATTCTTCTCGGCTTTCTTATTAACCCTTTGCTTAGCTGGTGTGGGGAATTCGACTGTGTCTTTGTTTGCAAAGTAGATGTTTTCCGGGGTATCTGTCAGAGGGGTGAAGTTGAAGGGACGACTTTTCTTTGCATCTCCTTGCTTCCTCTGACCATCATTTCCCCTCTTCTGATTGCCAGATTCCTTCCTATTAGGAACAACATTACTATCTCCAGCCCCTATCGATACCACCTTAGCCGGTGCTTGGACGCTTTCCAAGTGCATGAATTCATCAGCTTTCTTATAAAACTTGTCAAGCGAATTCGGTCAACTACCTCCCGAACTCACTTGTCTTATCAATAGCCTTCATCAGGTACGTCAAAATCATTCTCGGCTCTGCGTTGTCTACTTCAACCAGAGCTATATTGAAGCGATTCAAGAAAACTCCAATGGATTCTCTAGGATTCTGCTCCAAGCTGGATAACGACATTATATCTTTCGCCTTCGAAGCGTACAATCTGAACTGTTCTTTAAACTTTCGAGTCAAATCAGAAAATTGGTCTATCGACCGGACCGGCAGTTTTGTGAACCAGAGAAGAGCAGTTTTGTGAACCAGAGAAGAGCAACTCCTTCTGGGTATACCGAAAAATATCGGCATTTGATCTCATCTGAAGCTCTGGCACCAGTCATGTGCCAATCATACTTGTATAGAAATTCATTAGGGTCAGTTGTCCCCTTATAAGCCGGTATGGTAGGAGGAACAAATTTCCTAGGAAATTCTGCTTTCAAAATCCTTTCAGTGAATGGAGTCTTGCTCGGAGCGAACCCCCATTTTTTTTCGTCTTCCTCTCTTTGCATACTTTCCTTCATGATTTTGTCGGACCATCCCTGAGAAATATTCCTCATTATTAAGGGGCTCAGCAGGACAGGCATAGGCCATCTTCTCATAAGTTTGCCTTGACAGGCGTTCACGGATAGTTGGCTGTTGTCCCGATCCTCCAACTTGGGGAGGTGTGTCTTTAACCGGGCCAGCTGCCCTTTGTGGAACATCTCTTTCTTCCACATCATGAACATTATCAGCAAAGTTTGGTTCGTTATTCACCGGTTGACTGTTAGCCCCAAGCGAAGTGTTCAACCTTTCCAACATCAGATTGTTTTGGGCTTCCATCTGCTGATATAGCCCAGAAACCGCGGCATCCTCTTCTGCTTGCTTTACTCCAATAGTTGGAGTTGTTTGACTTAAATGAGGAGAAGTGGCAGTAGTCTCGCGAACACCGTCGGATCTAACAGACTTGCGCTTTCTTCTGGGGGCCATTATTTCTGATAAACTCCTGGTTTTTAGAGAGATTCTTTCTACAAATTTCTACGAAGCTATGATGATAGTATCCTGAGTTGGGTTCTCAGTGAAAGCACCAAAAATGTTAACGTAAAAATCTGACGCTAACACCCCGGTGCAAGTAAAGCAAGTGTGAAGGCACCACCCGATGATACGGGAATCAGAAATAAGCAGGAAATACCAGAAAGACAGTAAAAGACACAGTGTTGTTCGGCTAATAGTCAAGCCTACGTCCACTTTATATCTCTTTATTGCTGACTCAAGTACAACTTATACAACTTTCTTCAATTACAACACACTTTAGACTAGTAGTTCAAACTTTGATGGAGAATAATCTTCCGAATCCATGTTGAATGATGTAGATTTTCTCTTGAAGTTTGTCGTAGTATCCTTGGTGTTTGGAGTGCTTGAAGTGTTGTTCGAGTTGAGAAAATGGAAGAGTATCGGCGCTTCCAGAATGAGCCAAAAGAACCCACGAATGTCGTAGCTCATGCTGTATTTATAGGGGTTTTCGGACAGGCCTTAAGTCGTGAGCGACTTAAGGTAAGTCGTAAGTCGAAGGCTACGAATTAAGAGGGGTCATGAGTCATCAGCGAGCTAAGGGGATATGAGTTACGACCTAACTGGTTCGCACTTGGCCATCTGAGCTAGCTATTAGGTTCTAGCGACCTAACGGAGAGCGGCATGGCTCGACAAGTGCTAATTCGTGAGCGACTTAAAGTAGGTTGTGAAAGCACTGGTCTCTGCCGCTTTATCTCTTTAGGTTGTGAAGTATTTAGGTCGCTGAGTCGTGGCTTCCTGCAAGTCGTTAGGACGTCCATCTCTTAAGTCGTTAGGTCGTCCATCTCTTAAGTCGTTAGGTCGTGGACCTATTTAGGTCGCAAGGCCTTTTAAGTCACTAGGTCGTTGGGCAGTTTTATTCCTTGGGCCGTTAGGTCGCTCCACCTCTTAGGTCGGTAGGTCGCTGCCTGTTAGGTCGCTAACTTGCTTCTTACTTTAGGTCGCCAAGCCGCCAGGTTTGTTAGGTCGCTGTGCTTACGTAAGTCGCTGGGTTGCTCCAACTTGTTAACCTCTTTAGGTCGCTTCGATTGTTGAGTCGCTAGGTCGCGTAATGAAGGAATTAACATTATACAAATAATAGGTTATATGATTTACATACTTGATTCTATATGCATAACAAAACATACTGTAAGCTTTTCATATTATGCTATAATCCTAAATATGCATGCATTTTATAACTATATGCTGCTAACACAATTTTTATAGCTTAAGTAAACTTATAAAACCAATGTAACTAATAGATTTGCAGGCTCATATAAAACTTATACCTACTTATATTTTATTTCACTTTAATTTAATTTAATTTAATTTTTTTATTTTTAAAACACACGTACACATTAAAATCAACTTACATATAACTATACTATTCGTACTATAAGTTATAGATATAAAAACTTATAGATATAAAACAGCAAACCTATTTAAGCAAGATCAGATAACAGATTTATATACACTTATGGATATATATATACCTTTAAATAAAAGAGAGGAGCAAGGCCGAAAGTGGTGGTGGTGGAGGGGCACAGGCCTGTCGTGTTGGTAAAGAGTCGAGCACTTGATGGAGTGAAACAATGGAAACAAAAGAAAACAAGTAGGAAAAAAAACAAGTGCATGCGGCCATTACCTGAAGAGCAAACTTTACGCGAGAGAAGAAGGCCTATTGATATTCAGTAGGGTATTGTGTACGTGTTTATATTTATTAGAGAAGTTGCGTTGATTAGGTGGAAACAAAAAAAAGGGTAAGAGATAAAAATTTATAACGACTACAGGAATTTGAAGATTTAATTTCTATTATATAAAGAGAAGTAAATGGAAGATGGAGTGAGATGAAAGTTTTACATGTGGATTTGCAAGGCGGCTTTAAATTCTTCCTTTTAAAAAGACACGGCTGATTGATTTGCAAAGCTAACGTATGGAATCAAAGGGGGGTATTTTAAAGGCGAGAGATAATTTAAAACGTATGCCTAAAAGTAACATACTTAAATTTATTTGTTTCTTATTTAATTAATAAAATATACGCTAAAGAATATATCAGGAAATAACGTACTATTTATAACGCCAAATAAATTAAACAAGAATGGATATAGAACGTACCAAACAAAACATATAATTTATTGCCTTATTACAACATTATTTATTACTTAATTTAAAAGTATATAACCAATATAAGTAAGTAAAACAATAGCGAAATAAACGTTGTGAATATATATATTTTAAATAAAGATTCGAAGTTAGAATTTAAAATTTAAAATTTCAATTAGTGTCAAAAATTTTAACCAAAATCTACCATTACAGAAATTTTTTTTCTTTCGTTAAGTCCATTAATTACAATTAATGTATTTCTTTTTTTTGGCCTTTTTAATATTGAAAGATTCCAAATCGACATAATTGTAATTAATTTCAAAATTTACACTTTAAAGCAGATCCTAACAAACGTACATTTCTTTCATTAAACATCATTAATTTCAGTTAAGTTCTCTTTCCCTTTTATTCAAAGATTCCAAGTTAAATTGACGGCAATAAATTTCAACATTAGAATTTAAAATGGAACATAATTAATGGACAGATAATTAAAACAATTGAAATCCTTTTACAGTAACTTAAATACATTTATAGAATTGTTGTTTACATGTAAGAGTTATAAATTAACTTGCTTAAATAGTATCAATGACATACAAACCAAAAAAATTATATTTATATTTTATGATTATTGAAAATTTCACCAAACTTCAATAGTTTAAATTTGATTAAATTTAGTAGAGTTTTTAATTAAATACAATTTCAATTAATTCAACTTTATCTTCTCAATTCCTGAATCGTTTATTAAGTCTTATTAAAATTTATACTTCATTCTTTTTATGTAAAATCCAATTATACTAAATTTTATGAACAAATTAATTTCGATAGGTTGATATGTAAGATGAACGAAAATCAAAACTAAAATTTAAATAAGTTTGAATACATAATTATACATTTATTGTTTACAAATAGATTAGAAGTTAATTTACAATTAAAACCTAATTCTAGTTAATAATAAATTGATTTCACGCTTTACATAATATTAAATCTATCCAATCAAACTTTTATTAAACCATACGTTTGAAATCACATAAAATAGATGGCACTTTATAAAATCAAAATCAGATGTTATAATTCAAAGTATATTTTAGTTAAAATCAAAAAAATTTAATTTCTTACTGTGTTAAATTCTAAAATTTAAATTTTCTTCTTTTCGAAAAATACAGGTCATTACAAAAATAGTTTAGTTCAAGAATAACGGCATTTATAAAATGCCGTAATAGATATTTAGTTATTTCAAACATAGTTAAGTTCAAAACAACAGCATTTTTATAGTGCTGTCATAAAACTACATCATTTTAGAAATGTTGTTAATAAAATTCCAAATTTTATTATAACTTTTCAAAAACAATAAAACTTTAAAAAATTTCTATTTAAATTCATAAATCATATTTCTAGACTTCAAAATTCATATTTTAAATAACTTTTAACGTATGATTTATCACAATGAAATTTAAAAAATCAAGTATTAAATTTAAAAACTCAATTCATTTATTAATTCAAAATTTCACTGTTTGTTAACTTATAAATTTAATAAAACTTAATATTTTACTTCAAATATCATTTGAAAACTTTAAATTTAGTTTCCATTATTTACTTATATTTTAAAAATAAAATTTAAAGTTAAAATCACAATCACTTCAAATTTACATACTTAAATTCACAATTTCAAGACTTAATGTTTAATTTTCCTAAAAACCATAAAATATATATTTTAAATAAAAATTTCATACTTTGAAAATACATGTCTATATAAAAATTATTTTAAAAAATATACCACGGGGTCTGTATATAATTTCTAACCTAGGTCAAGTGATACAGATATCTATCATTTCAATCCGCAATTTAAAAGAAAACCCAGGTTTTATCATTTCAAACACGCAATCCCAAGTCAAATAAAATACAATAAAAATCACTCAGGCCTATCATTTCAGCCTAAATGATTTTTCTCTATTCAAATGTCCGTTCGGGTATGTATCATTTCAAACCATAGGGATTCTATTCTAACAGGGAACTTGCAGTGTAAACATATGCATAAACAATATAAACAATGTCAATGTCACAATATAATGTCATATATCATTTGTCAGGTGATAATTAACAAAGTAAACATGGTAATAACATGACATATCATATCATACAATCATCATAAACTTGCATAGATATTTTTTATTACTAAACACTTGTTATCAATTCACCATTTCGTAAGTAGAAATGTCAGAGTGAGAAAGACTCACCTTTTCAAGCTGAAGACCATTACGACACGCAAAACGATTCCAAAGGCACGACAAGCACGATACAGCATGACAAGTGATTTAAATGAGTGGAGAGAGCTAATATATCATCTTGTAAACAACCAAAACAACAGACAATATATACATGAATATTTAACCAAACCAATATTGAAATAAATTGAAACAAATAGCAACAAAGACAAGACCTTGCCTTTACTATTCAAACACTTAACCATAGGGGATCAAGTGCTTAGCCATTATGGTGTTAAGATCAGGTTATGGCATCACAAATGCATGGAAACAAAGAGTAAGTGAAGGGTAGGAGATGATATGAGGAGGTAGGTGATACAACTTGAAGAATACAAGGAATAAAGCAATGTAGGCAAGTTAGCTTCAACATCTGGTTCGGCCATGGTCAATATTGAGCTCGGCCATGCTTGTACATGTTAGGTTAGTGGAATGGCTGATGGTCAGAGATGATGTAGGCAGGTGGTGGTAGAGCTAGGGGGTGGCCAAGGCAAGATATGGAGGAGATAGTGAAGATAGGCTTGGCTATGTAGTGTTTTGTGGAAATTTTTGCAAAGTTTGTGATGCTTTGGTCATATGGAGGTCACGGCCTGTTATGGACCGATGAGAGGGATGGTTGTTGCTTTTGGTGATGGGAAAGAGGATGGTGGACAGCAAGGAGAGAGGTGAGGCCAAGCAAACATGAAGAGGCAAAGCACAAAATCAATGAAGAGAAGAGAAAATGTGAGAAGAGAAACCATTAGCATTTTTTCTTTTTCTTTGCCGTGAGTTTTAGGAGGTGAGAAAGAAATATTTTAACATGAATGACAAATGAGAAACATGGCTACAGGAGGAAAAGAGGTACGGCCAAATCAAGGAGAGGAAAAGCCAAAAGAAAATGAAGAGACAAGAAATGAAAAGTCACCAGAAATGAAAGGTCTTTGCCTCTTGGTATTTCTTTTTCTTTTAAATCAAATTAAAAAAAATTCTGTAAATAAAAAAAAGCTGAACAAATAAAGTGAAAAAAGAATATAAAAATAAAATTTAAGGAAAAATAGAAAATAATTAAGAAAATAGCTAATATATTGAAACTAGCATTTAAAATTTTGTAAACAAAATACAATGAACATTGGAAAATTATAACAATACTTTAAAAATGTTTTAAAAATAAAAATAAATACAAAACATGTCATATTACACATATATTCAAACTTAGAACAAGATATGACAAATAAAAATATTATTTATATAAATCAAAATAAATAATTTTGGTAAATAAAACAATTTACACACAATATTGTAAAAAGCATAACTTCCACAATATAAATCAGATTTCTACAAAACGACAAGAAATATTCTTGAAATTTTATTTATTTTCATAATAAAAGATAAAACTCAAATTTTCAATATTTAAAATTTAAATTTAAAAGTCAAAGTTTGACCATTTTGACCAAAATTCACTTTTTTGTAAAATATTCAATATATTCAGGTTTGAAATTATAATTCACACACAAATCAAAATTAATATTTAAAATAAAAAAATTATTCATTTTAATAAATAAAATAAAGTTTTTAAATCAGGAATTTCAATTATAATAATTAAAATATACAATTAAAATAATCACAAAATACGAGGTTGTTACAGCTGCCCTACGATTTCATGTACAATTGGAGACAAGACGATTAACAAATGTTTGATAGACTTAGTCGTGAGTGTCAACTTGATTCCACACTCCATGTACGAACAATTAGGCATAGGTGAGCTCAAACCCACGAAAGTTACGCTTCAATTTGTCGATCATTCCATTAAGAAACCCGTGGGAGAAATCGAAGACGTGCTCATTCGAGTAGGGCAATTCATATTCCCCGTTGACTTTATCGTTCTCGAAACACAACCCGTGACGAATCCCTCGAGTCAATTTCCATTGATTTTAGGACGACCATTCTTAGCCACTTCAACTTCCTTAATCAATTATCGTAACGGATCGATGAAAATCTCTTTTGGAAACATGACTTTGGATCTTAACATTTTCAATCATGAAAGCCAATCGAATGAATCTTGTGACGAAACATTGGAAGTTAGTGCCATTCACGAAAACTTCAAAAACGAGACACTTGACCTTAACGACAAATGCCAAGCCGAGTACAAAAGGTTGTTTCCCGAATTTCCTAACGAGATTTAATACACTCTTCCCTTTGAATAGCTTCAAGTTGAGTTCGAATCTCAACCCAACTCTTTGATCGAAGAACTCCTGAAGTTGGACCTCAAACCACTTCCCGATCACGTTAAGTACGCATACATAGGTGAAGACGAAACGTTGCCCATCATAATTTTCGCAACTCTCTCTCTTGATCAAGAAACCTCATTACTCTCTATTCTTTCGGAAAACAGAGAAGCAATTGGATGGTCGATTTTTGATATAAAGAGAATTAGTCCCTCTCTTGTTCAACATCGCATCCGGTTGATCGATGAGGCCAAGCCTGTTTGCAACGCACAGCGAAGGCTTAATCCAAAAATGAAAGATGTGGTCCGCGATGAAATTCTTAAACTTCTTGACAACATAATCATTTAGCCAATCTCTGATAGTTCATGGGTTAGCCCAATTCACGTTGTACCGAAAAAGTCTGGGTTAACCGTTGTTAAGAACGATTCAAACGAACTTATTCCAACTCGTACTCAAACGGGTTGGTGTGTTTGCATTGAATATCGAAAACTAAATGCCACAACACGTAAAGATCAATTTCCTCTTCCTTTCACTGACCAAATGCTTGAACGTTTAGCTGGCCATGAATTTTACTGCTTCCTTGATGGTTAATCGGGTTATAACCAAATTCCAATTGCTCCCGAAGATCAAAAGAAGACGACTTTCACATGTCCATTCACTACCTTTTCTTATCGACGTATGCCATTCGGACTTTGTCACGCTCCAGCGACTTTCCAATGATGCATGATCGGAATCTTTTATGACATGATTGAACGCTTTCTAGAAGTTTTCATGGACGAATTCTCTATCTTTGGCAATTCTTTTCCCCAATATTTACATCATCTCAAGTTGGTTCTGAATCGATGTAAAGAAAAACATTTGACTTTAAATTGGGAAAAATGCCACTTTATGGCAGACAAGGCATAATCCTTGGACATATCATCTCAAATAAAGGCATTGAGGTAGACAAAGCGAAAATCGATGTCATCGCTAATCTACCCATTCCCAAATATGTTAAGGACATTCGATCATTTCTAGGACACGTTGGCTTTTACCGACGTTTTGTGAAAGACTTTAGCAAAATCACTCATCCTTTGGCGACTCTTCTTGGAAAAGACGTTCGTTTTGATTTTAACTCTAATTGTATCTCTTCTTTTTAACATCTTAAGAGCAAACTCATTTTTGCCCCAATCATTTGTGCACCTAATTGGGATCTTCCTTGAGAAATCATGTGTGATACTTCGAACTTTGCCTTTGGTGCTATCTTAGGACAACGCATCAACAAAATCCTTTGCATCATTTACTACACGAGTATGACTTTGAACTATTCTCAACTCAACTACACAATAACCGAAAAAGATTTTCTAGCTGTCGTTTTTGCGCTTGAAAAGTTCCGACCTTACTTGATAGGTTCACACATTACTGTGTACACGGACCACTGTGCGCTTCGATATCTCTTCGCTAAAAAGGATGCTAAATCCCATTTGATACGTTGGATCCTTTTACTTCAAGAAATCGACCTTACAATTAAAGACAAAAAAGGATCTGATAACGTCATAGCTGATCGCATGTCTCGTCTTCTGAACGCACCATCTTCTTTTCCAATCAATGAAAACTTCCCCGATGAAAAACTTCTTTCAATTTCGATCGATCCACGGTACGCTGATATAGTGAACTACTTAGTCACTAAAGAAACTCTCTCATCTTGGTCCAAATAGGACAAATGCAAATTTATGTCCCAAGTGAAATATTTCGATTGGGATGATCCATACTTGTTCAAATATTGTTCCAACCAAATCATCCAACGTTGCATTCCTGATAATGGGATCAGGAGTGTTCTTTCGTTTTGCCATGATCAAGCATGCGGTGGATATTTCGGTCCTCAAAAAACTGTGGAAAAGGTGCTTCAGTGTGGTTTCTATTGGCTATCTCTTTTCAAAGACTCATTCGAATTTTGTAAAACTTGCGATCGATGTCAATTGCTTGGATGAATTTCTCGATGAGATATGATGCCTCTAGACCCCATTCTTACTTTCGAGATCTTTGATGTTTGGGTTATCGACTTTATGGGACCTTTTCCCAATTCTTTTCGAAACTGGTATATTCTTCTCGCTGTCAATTACGTTTCAAAATAGGCCGAATCCGTTCCTTGCAATACCAACGACCATAGAATTGTTGTAAAATTTCTCAAAGAAAACATCTTTTCGAGGTTCGGCACACCTCGCAAAATAATCGGTGATAACAGAACCCCTATTTGCAATCATTCTTTTGAAACTTTAATAAAAAAATACTCAATAACTCACAAATTATCCACTCCATATCATCCTCATACTCGTGGTCAAGTTGAAGTTTCAAATCGACAAATAAAACAAAGCTTGGAGAAAACTATTAAAAAAATAAAAAAGATTGGTCTCAGAAATTGAATGACGCGCTTTGGCTTACCGTAATTCTTTTAAAACTGACCTTGGGGTGTCCCCATTTCGTTTAGTTTACGGTAAAGCTTGCCATTTACCCATTGAAATTGAACACAAAGTGTTGAGGGCAATAAAAAACTTAAACTTTGACCTTGAGAAAGATGGCGAAAATCAAAAACTACAACTCATCGAACTAGAAGAACTTAGGAGCAATGCGTATGAAAACGAGAAAATTTACAAAGAAAGAACCAAAAAATTTCATGACAAGTCAATCCTAAGGAAAACGATTTCGCTTAACCAAAAGGTTCTTTTATATGACTCAAGACTTCATTTATTTTCGGGGAAACTCAAATCCAGATGGACTGGACCATTTGTGGTACGAACTGTTTTTCCACATGGTGCCGTAGAAATAGAAAACCCAAGGGACGGATCAATTTTCAAAGTCAATAGTCATTGTTTGCAACCTTTCTTGGAATTGACAAATAACCAAGAGGAGGAGCTCATGATCCTTCATGAGCCAAGCTATGTCTAGTAAGAATGTTAACCCTTTTTTGTAATATGTATATAGTTTTTCCTATTTCACTCATCATATCATGCATTGACTGTAGTGCCACAGTCAAAATTAAGTGTGGGGGGAGTCTCAATTAATTTTTTTTAGATTATCATGGCATTTTCATTTTCTTCATAAAAATAATCTCAAAACTCCTAAATCTCAAAAACATTTTCTTTTTACCATTTTGATTTATTTTTGAAGAAACACTTTGGGATATGTATAAGTTTTGGTTAATAAATTGAAATTTTTGAAAAATTATTTGTCTTAACAAAAATAAAAATGAAGTTTGATTACAAATAACAATAGTTTAACTACTATATAGGAAGGTTCAAGTATGTTAATTATGAAGTATGTTCTAATTGAAAATCTTGGTTTAAATGTGGTAAATTTAAAGTATACGATATAACATTTTTGTCTTCTAAGTTAAATGGTGCTAAGATGATTTTGCAAAAACTCTCTCCCTTAAATATAAATATATATATATATATATATATATATATATATATATAATAATTATAACATCCAAAGTATTCACTCCCTTTAAAAGTCCTCACGGTTATGCATGGGTGAATAACTTGGAATCTTTGATTATGTGCTTTCATACTCATTTAAAAGTCCTCACGGTTATGCATCTATGGAACACATGTAAAAAAAAGAACCGACTTAATAAAAACCATCTACGGTCGGTAGGTGTATGCACGAAAGTGTGTGCACTCACCATGCTCTGTACTCCACTTACATAAGCCCGAAAGGCAGTGCATGGGCGGTATATTTGGCCTCAGTTTTCCTGAGCTAGGTGTGCAATTTTTCTTGCAAATAATAAGAGAGCAAGCAATTGAAATCCTAGCACTATTTTAACTTGTTTGATTTAACTGTATTAAAAAGAAATGAAAATACCACTTTAATAAATTTTGATAATCAATTAAGGATCCATTTCATAATTACATTGTGTTCTCAACCGAAATAACTAGTTAAACTATGATCTATCTGTTATGACAACTTGATTTTTATTGGAAATTTTGACGAGTAAATGACTTAAATTTTCAAGACAATGAGAAAAACTTGTATTTAACTTATTCGTATCAATTTAAAAATAAATCCTTCATTTTTAAATATTTTCAAAAAATCGCATTCATCTCTTTGTAAATAAATCTTACATTTTGTAAATATTTTCACTTTGCATTGGATTTTGTGGGTAGCATCCGCTAAAAACCCTCAGAGACAACATTCATCCTACTGGAGACACCAGAGGTTTAATGGCTTGTTGCATATGCTCAATGCAATCGTGCGCCCTATGAAAACGGATTTATCTTAGTTTTCCTTTATTTGAGGACGAATGAAAAGATAAGTGTGGGGGTATTTGATGTGCACGTAAATGTGCATATATTTATATCCATATTTTATCTCTTTTTATGTAAATAAACATCATATTTGGGCATTTTAACATGTTTAAAACCAAAATTCAATTATTTTCAAACCATTATATTTCCATCTTCATTCAGGGGCAAAATGGTCATTTTTGTGCATGTATAAATTTGAGAATTTTTACTTGGACATTTTTGATGATTTTTATAGGAACTTGGAAGCATATGAAAGAGGCTTATCTGAAGATTTATGCATGCACAAGGAGATATAAAGAAATAAAGAGAAAATAATTCAAGTTCAAGATCATGGAGGACTCCACCCACTTACCTTGATTTTCATTTAGGAGCTGAGCACATGCTAAAAGGTCATTAAAGCTTCATGTACATTTAAGTGGGAGAATAGTGGATGTTAATGATTACTTGGGCCACGCTACCTCAAGGGTATTCTGGGAAGCCCCCTAAAATAGAATTAGGGCTTTATGCATGTAAAAATAACCCAATTATGTACATGAATTTATATTCTATTATCTCTTAT
This sequence comes from Allium cepa, assembly GCA_030765085.1. Taxonomy (NCBI): domain Eukaryota; kingdom Viridiplantae; phylum Streptophyta; class Magnoliopsida; order Asparagales; family Amaryllidaceae; genus Allium; species Allium cepa. Next base: position 9,009,447 of record CM060930.1, on the reverse strand, counting down.
GTTTACTTAGAAAATTAGCAAGTTGTAAACACAAATCAAAGTGAAATAAAAATGGCTTCCAAGCCACTTTCTCTTCTCTTTTCTTCTTGCTTTTATTTACTTTTTTGTTGATGTTTTCTATGCTCTTTTCTTTGCTAGTACATTAAATTTATATTCATGCAAGTAGTGTAGCTTTTCTTCTTATGCAAATAGTTAGTAATTAATCTCTCTTTTTCCTTTGCTTAGTTTCCATTTCCTTGCTTTTTAATGTTGAAAATTACAAGTGTTGCTTCAATGCAACAAATGAGTAGCTAAACCCCTTCAATTTAGGGGTAATGAAGCTCTCAAATATTACGTAATTCAACATTTTATGATTTATAATCTCATTTGTTTTATGCTTCATGAAGTGAGTTTTGATGCAAGTTTATACAAGTGGGTTTGATAGCTTATATTATTTATGCAAATGAGCTATTCTTATTCAACATAAACACAATTTGCATCATTATTCGCTAATCCATTTTTGATTGTGAAATTAAAGTAAAAATGAAATTTGATGATCTATATTACTAGTTACAATAGTAAATAGATCATACTTAAAATAGCTTGCTTTGGCTTCATTTTCATGAGGTTTATTTGTTTTATTATAGTTTGATGGTTTTAGTTATGTTAATTAATAACATAAAAAACCATACTTATGATAAATACCACAATATTTCACTTAATATCAAAGTTAGAGATCACAAATTGTCTGTTTGTTGATTTAAAAAAAATATGATAGTGGATTTGCCTCTAAATTGTTCTCTAATTTCATAATTTTCAATCTCATTTTATTACTATCTTTAGCTTCATTTTGTTCTAGTTATCAATTTCTCCTCCATTTGGTCTAATTTGATTGAATAGATTTTTTAACTCTAACAATTCCTTACGTATCGACCCGTATTCGCCACGTACTACGATAGTACGCCGTGCTCTTGTAGTATAAATTTTATTACAAAATTTTCGACGGTTTTCTAATTCGATAGAATTTACGCTGTTAAACAGAGTCATTATTTACTTCAAAATTATATTCACTTTCAAATCATAATCATTTCAAAATCATAATCATTTCAAAAGCATATTCACTTTCGTAATCATTATTCACATTAAATCATATTCGTTTTCAAAATCATAATCGCAAAAATAGGTTAAACCATCATATCAAAATATTTGCCCTTAAATCAAGTGAATATAAATCATAACAGTTCCAACATTAACAATTTGAATATTGAAATTAGTTTATATATTGGAATAGTTATACATTAAAATTAGTTTATACATTAAAATATATATATTAATAGTTGTTTATAAATTTAAAATAATATATATATATATAATAAAATAGTTTATATATTAAAAACAGGTTATAAATCAAAATAGTTTATATATTAAAAATAATTATATATTAAAATTGGTTATATATTAAAAGTAATTCGTGTATTAAAATTAATATGTTAAAATGGGTTATAGGGGAAAAATAGTTTATATGTTAAAAGAGTTCGTATATTTAAAGAGTTTTAATAGAAAATATTTTCAAATTGGAATTGTTTCTTTCAATTTCACAAATCAACTCAAATCAACTTTAGTTCCAACAGTTCAATTCAAATCAATCTCAGTTCAACGATTTCAATTCAAAAGGCTAAAGGTCTCAATTCAAATTCTCATTAAAAATCATTTCAATTTATATCGATTTCAAATCCATGTTTGAACTACAAATTTAAATCACTTCAAATTCAATATGTTTCAAAGTTTAAATATTCAAACATTTAAATTAACTCAATTTTGGTAATTTTCAATTATATTACAAATTCATCTTTAAGGTTTCAGTTTAAATTATTTAAACAATTCATTTAAACCATTTTCAATTTCAACATCTTAAAAGCTTGGATTTTGAAAATAATTTAGTTTATATAAATCTAATTTTATTTCATTTAAAATAACATCATTTAACTGGATTCAAAAAATTAAGGATTTAAAATCATTTAATTTAACAATTCCATCGTCCGTATATAATTTTGTACCCTATGATCAAGTGATATAGATATATATCATTTCAACCGAAAATTCCAAGTAATATTCAAAATATTTTTTTTCTAAATCTCTACAATCGTTCAGTATGTATCATTTCAACCCATAGTGATTTTTTATCAACAAACTAAGGGAACTTGTCGTGTGATAATAACATATATGAATAACGTAACATTAGTCTCATATCAACATAATTAAACAGCCATACATCCAACATAGCAATCAATAGCGACAAATCACAATAATTCACTAGTTATCAAATATCAGGTATTAACTAGCAATTTTTATTGCAATTTCAATTTAATGTCAATTTAGTTTCGATTTCAATTCAGATTCACAATTAAGTGTCCTTGTAAATCACAAAAAAAAACAATAAAATTAGCGACTTCATGATTTCAATTTAACTAACTTTAGAATATTTAAGTTATGCGTGAGTGGGTTTAATCACTCATCCTTGATTCCTCATCGATCTAAAATCCAAATAAAGCCCAAAACTTGAACAGCCTTAGAATTCAACTAAACTAGTTTCAAGTTGTCTGAAATTTGGATACGATCGCAATAGAAAAAACCGTCTCCAAATCCGAGCTTGTATGAAAATGTTATGCGAGTTAGAACATTTAAAAAATTAAATTAAATTTAAAATAAAATAGGGCAAAAAAGTAAATACTATTACCATCTTGACCTTGTTTATCATGCACGTTAACCAACCGAGCAGGAACCCTAACCGACCGTCACCATCATCCAATTTTTGTCGCCGCCTCCTGCATCATCGATGCAATCAAAATCACCGGCCTCTCCCTCTCACCGAGCCGCCCCAATCACTCAACCGCGCCTACTCCGGTCACTCCAAGCAATCTCACCACCACCATCCGGTCGTAATTTCTAGCGAATTCTGACATATTGGAGATAATTTCAAACCATGGATACACTCCTCTAATCACCCTCTACCATGTAGTACCCTCTTATCATCATATAATTGACAATCCACCGTTGAAATCGAAAGCCCGAATATGGATGGTTGAGGCTTCTTTATCATTTTCTAGTTAAATGATGCATCAAACCAAAATTGAATTGTAGCGGTATATTGCGCTCGTCGAGAGCTTTCCAACGAATAATATGACATGATTTGAGGAGTTTGAATTTTGAAGTTTGATTTTGATTTGAAAATTGAGATTAGGGTTTTGATGTTGACAGCCATTGAGAAGGAAAGAAGAAGATGGAAATAATAGTGCATACAAAAATAAGAAAAAGGCTACTAGGGTTTCAGAAAAGAAATCTATTTATATAGATAGATGGATAAGAATGAATGGATAGACCGTATTGGGTCGAAAAGATAATAACAACCCTAAAAGCCTGTTCCGTTCTCGAAATGAAAGTAGAACATCCCATACATCAAAATATAGTTTTTCGATATTTTTAAACTAAGTGGAACTGGTTTCAAACTCAATTTCATTGTATATTTTAGTTAGCTTCAAATTATATTCATTTAATTTTTTTCAATTCGTTTCTACGCATTTCAAGTCCGCACGATCAAATGTAAGTCTGATCGCTATGAAACTTGAAATCCTACAATAGTTCACTGTTACGGATCGGATGAAACTGATTTCGTCGAAATCCGAGACAGTGGCCAAAATGGCTAATTTCACGTTAATTAAATAAACTATTATTAAATTGATTTAATCACCTTTAAATTAAAATTTAAAAGTTAACCATTTTCATCATTCTTGATTACATATAATTTTAAAATCTTTTAAAACAAATTTTCCTTGTCAAACTCAATATTTAAATATTGCACCAATTACAGCGTACAAGTACAACTGTAATAAAATCTCAGTCGATTTTATTTTAATTTCATTCAATTTCTCACTCTTATCCTTAAATCAACCGTTACCTTATGAATATAACATTAGCTTGCATTTTATAACATTCATGTTCTACAGTTATCATCATAATTCATATTAACTGTAATTTTTAATTACAATAGTTCACATTGATTTACAATTAATCTCAAACATATTAAATAATGAGATGATAAATAAGCAATTGTTACCTTTAAGTAATTTAATCACATTTATAAATTTGTTATTTACAAACAAATATTATAACTACTTACCACATCACGGAATCCATATCATATTCTATATTAACTAATTTCAATTAATAACATATAATTTCACCATTAATACAACATTGAATTTATTACTTATTTACAATTTAACCAAATTAACTTTACAATTATATCCAGTTGATTGAAATTACATTAAAACGGTTATAAATTGCATTAAATCAACATTATTAAATTACATTCTAAAAATCTTTCCTATTTATAAATCATAAATTTTAATTTCTCCAATATTAAATTTAATATTTTTAATTATCGAAAATACTGGTCATGACACTCTTTATTTGAGTATTACTTTAATTATCACATATGTAGTGCTTTTAATTATTTCCCATTTAAATTTATTCCCATTATATATCATCAAATTTAATTATATGCAAATACCCTTAATATAATGTTACTTATATTTAATCCTTCCCTGCTAATTTATTTTCTTCAGTAAAAATATTTTTATTCAAATGTTCATATTCCCCTTTATACATATGACTGAATTAATTACCTTTAATATAAGATCTCTTTTGTATAAACATTAAATCTTGTTCTTACATATTTACAACCGAATTTAGTTATATCTAGTTTCCTTTTGTTACTAATTACTTGATTTCCATTATTCACAGCTAAATTTATTACATCTTATATAATTAGATTCCCTACTTTTTACTCAATCCCATATTCACAAAGTAAATAAATGTCACTCGTATATTTACCTTGTTTAATCCATTCATTTTCTTTTGTAATCAGTTAATCGTTATTCTTATAATTATTTTCCATAACTAATTATTCATTAATTTATGGGTAGCAACATTAATTGTGCACGAACCGGACCAGTCAAAAGAGGGTTAAACGAGTGAATTTCAATAAAATCCCCTTTTAATTCTTTACGTGAGCTTATAAAGTGTAAATGGATTTTAAATCTAATATAAATTATTTTAAATGAACTCTTTATTTTATTCTAAATGATTTTAAGTTTAAATACAAGTGTATCAAATACATTAACATGTATGTAGTGCATTTGTTACAATAATGAAGTGTGCATGTGTAATATTCCACAAAATTAGTCACAAAATTTGCTAAAAATTAATTTATTAATAATTAGGATAAAAATAGATTTTTAACAAATTTTAGAGTTGGGCAATGAAACTTGCACTTTGCGTTCGAAGCGGTTTGTTGAACAATTTTCATATATAGATTTTTAAAAATGGAGTTCAAATGAAAAATCTATTAAAGTGTAAAGATTTGAAATAGAGAATAATTAATACATAAAAGGAATCATTAAATAGGAAACATTAACTAGTCGACAGCTTTATTGGGACCAGTCGACTAATAGCGGCCAACCACCCCTACAGACCAGTCGACCAGTCAAACATTTTTGGCTATGGTTAGCCTAGGGAAAACGATCCGAATTTTATATTATTAAATCTAATGGTTGGCGTCGATTGGAGCATCAAAATGGGATGTTAACCTGATAATAATCATAGAAAAAAACCCTAATCTATTCTGTACATGCTAAACTCTTTGTCTTCTCCACACTTTCTGAAACAAAATTTAAGAGTTAGAGGTTAGGAAAGAAGACGACATAATCAAGTTAAAATCTAATCCAAGGAGAGGCAAATCAAGTCAATAAAACGGAAGAAATCTCTTAAGTGGTGAGTGGATTTATTATTACTAATTATGAAGATTTGTATGTAGTTGAGTTAATAATGTATATACTTGATTTGGGAAGTAAATGCTTTTAAATCTAATATTATTTTTTTGAAATATATTGAAATCTAAGATAGAATGGAATCATTAAACTTGATTCTAATATTACCGACCCTTTTATCTACCTTGAATTGAATATGTAATTTAATATGTATATGCCCTATTGATTTAATCTTGAACTGATCTGAAGATGTAAATATACATACGTATTATAAAATTAATGGATTGAAATCCAATAAAGTAACTTATAGGGTACTCACAACGATGTATAAAAATTATATGCTCAATTACAGATTTAGACGTCGAATCTACAAATAGGTGGGGTTCTCTATTAAAAGGTTGAAAAATAAAAGATGATTAACATTAAAAAAAACGAAATAAATATAAAAATCTGACTAATCGACGGGTCACTATAACCGATCAACCTCTACAGTAACCAGCGGTCGACAGGTCAACGAATTTTAGGCAAGACTTGAACCTCAGCCTATGCCATAAGTTAGTATATATACATATGTGTGTGCGTATTAATAATACACTACATTAAATAGGTAAGGGAAATTAGTTCCCTATTTCTTGGCTTTGGATACTAGGGACTAGGTAAATATGTACGAGGGCAATTAGGCCTTGACACATATTCAACAAACTCGGTATTTGATGTAAGGCAGCTCGATTACGAGAATGTGCTAAGCACAGGGCATTGGCAGAAGGTCCTGTGATGTGCATGAAAACTGATTTAAATGCCTGGCGCAGTGCTTAGCTTGGTACCAATGAAATTTTCCCTTATATATGCTAGAAATTTGGCCTAGACGCTGATGTAGATACCCGATGCGGTGCAATAAGTGGCATTATACAATTGAGCTTTGAACTTGGATGTAGCATCCTTAAGTTGCCTTTGGTATGAGTTGACATTACAAGCTCCACTCAATGTTTAAGTATGATATGTTGTAGAAGTAATTTGTGCAATGAAATCTCATAGGTGATATTTTATGCGATCTTATATTAGGAGTTGTCCTAGAGGTTATAAGTATGGCCTATTGTTGGTCAGTTGTCTGATCCATTATTGATTAGAGATTTCGATTAGTTGCTCGTCCCTAAGTACAAACCTCTATAAGGCATTTGGTGTAGGTGTATTTAGAACTATATACTCCTTAGGTTAATGTGAATAACTCTATTAGTTATTTATGAACACAAGTAAGACACCCTAGGTCACATAGATTATAAATGAAGTCAATTGCATATGATCACTATACACTAGTAATATAAATAATTCACCAGATTTTTGTCTAACCTACTCCTTTCCTTTTTCCCCCACTATAGGAGTACAGGGTAGTATGTTCCCAGACTGAGCACATGGAGAAACGAGTTTGGCATTGGTGTAGTTTATTATTCCTTCTTGTTCTTCTTTAACTATCTATTGTATCTAGCATTTACCAGAATTTATGATGTCATTTTGTAATAACTAGTTTGTTGACTACGTATGTTTTTAGATTGTATTTTCTAGGATATTTTTCTAAGATACTTATTTTCTATACTTATATTTTGCTCCCTCCCCTATGAGATCTGAAAGTGTAGAATGTCTCAATTTTACCGTTGTAATCATATCCTATAATGTCCTAAAAAACAATTGCTCGTACATCTTGGCATAATGTAAGATCAAAATCATGCTAGGCTATGGTTGGGTGTGTCTAGAGATGTAGATTGTTTTAATATGGCTAATTTAACTGTATTAGGTACTGGAATTTACACCGTAATGGATCCATTTGTTCCTTTATATATCCCTTTATTGTCCACAGTTTATTTTTAAATTATATAAAATACCATTATACATATATGCGTTGTTAACTTAAATGTACATATATATGTGTGTGTGTCTAATGTGTCGTAAAGTTATTTTATCTAATCAAAAAGTTTACTTTTGAAAAGTTTACTTCTATTCAAAATGACAGTCAATTGTGTTTATGTATGCTATTAATAATATGGTGGAGGAGTTATTTCTTTTCACTTACTCATCTTTTAATGTCGTTTCTAAACAATTTTGAACACTTAAACATGTCCTACTTTTAACTAATATGTTTTAAAATCTACTCTAATTCTAACTTAGGAAAGATTTAGAGTTAAATTTTTATTTTACAAAAAATTCCATTCATAATCTTTGAGTTGAAACAATATATATATATATATACACACACACACACATATATCAATAACAACAAATTATGTTTTAAGTTGAAATAACATATATATATCTGTGTGTGTGTATATATAAAACCTTATAATCTATTATATGTTTTAAAATTAATGTAAAAAATTGAAATCTAACTTTAACACAAGAGGGATTTAAATGGGTTTATGATGTTTTGCACAAAAGTTAACATATGTTGTTCTAATTAAAACAACTTTAAACATGTAAACAATAGCAAAAGAATTATATTCAAAACAACAGATATATGGAACTTGTATTCAATCTCCAAAGTAATTCCAAATAATTAACATATATTGTTATTTTATGTTAATGTATATAATGAGCTATGAAATACATCAATTAATTAAAATTATTTTCCAATCCAAAATGGTCTATTTGTTTTTAAAAAAAGCAATTTATAAATCAGTTATAAAATTAGATTAGACAACTTAAGCACATATAAATTCACTGTAAATGAAATTGGATCAATACTATACAAAAAATATGAACATATGATCAAAAGAGATGCAGCAAATGTAGGATCTAATTAAATTAACATGATGAACATGCAATCAATTAAAGTAACTATTAACGATTTCTTCATTAATGCCCAAAAGTTGTAAGGATAGAGAATTTTGATTGAGTTAATGTTTGGTTCACCCTTATAAACCTTAAAAAGTTGGAAAAAGCGACATTTGGTTGAGAAAGGACTTAGGAAAATAGATTTAGTATGTTCAAATTCATGATGATATCACAAATGGTTTATACAAGCTATGCTCAAATTTATGTGGAAGTCATATCACCAATATAAAACAAACTTGTAACACTAGGAATCGAGACTATAAGTATTTAAGAATTCGAAGTAGATTATGACTAAAAATCACAAGTTCTTTGAAGTCGAAACAAGCCATAAGTTATGAAATCTTTATTCATATGCTATGAAATAGTTGAATGTGCATAGCCTTTTGTGCACAAAGTTCGAGTGTTGCAATCGGCAAAAATCCCTAAATCAATTTAGGGTTATAAAGTTTAAAATGTAAGAAGTTGAGAAAAGTATGATCCACCCTTTTCTCTATGCCCTTGGGTTTGTGTTTATAGGGGTAGTAAGATGCTACATAAATGTTATGCGGCATGCCTATTCTGTGGCATTGAGGTTCATCTTGATGGCGCTATGGATATTGCTTTGATTTAATGACTTGCGGCATTCTGTAATGTATCGATGGACTATATCATTAAGGTGAAGCACTAATAATAAGCCACATTAATAACAGGAGGCATTGATAATAGGCGGCATTGAAATGGACAGTGTTGATAACATATTGCATTGATAACATGGGGCACTAATAAGAAATAGCATTGATAATAGGTGACACTGATATTAGGCGGTACTGGTAAGAGATGGCATTAGTGATGAGCAGCATCAATATGGAGTGAGATCAGAAGGAAACGACATTGAAATGATGCAGTATTAACCTTAGGCGATATTAATTAGACGCGACGTCCATTCCGCCTTTATGGATGAAGTGCGAAATTGATTACAATATAGCATTAATGAGGTGCGATGAATGATGCACTATGCCTCTATGACATTGATAGCTTACGATATAAAAAATTAATGTTGCACAACATCAATTCCTACCTTGGCAAAATATAGGCTTTGTATGATGTCATGCACTAGTGATATGTGAGATGTGGCATGGATGATATGAGGCATCATTATGGACCTTCAACATTGGCTCACGAATGCAACATTATTTAATAGTTTTTCTAAAAAAGGGTGACATTAATGGTATGCGACATTGATGTCATGTGTGATGGTGACATTTAATATTACATCGGTATTCTCTATTGGCTGCAAAAAATTTATCTCATGAGCACTCTTATTATCGATATGCCCTCGTACCTTCAAAATTAATAATTGTAGTAACATTTGCTCCTAGTATGAAGGAAGACTGACTTTTCAAGTCAATATATTTGGCATTGGCTCTTTACCATCTATCCGTATTCTTTGCAAATCTAACCGTACATTTAAAATTGATTTGGTAACTGCATGTCTTTCCTTCCACTATAAATAGTCAAGTTTTTTCCTTCTTCATCTTTTACTTGCAATTCAATCCCTAGCAAAAGAAATTTTCAAATTCTCAAAATAATCAAAATCTTATATTTCATACATCTGAGCTATTATTAAGCTTCGATTTTCGATTATGATTTCATCGAATATTCTGAGTTAGAGAACTTTATATATGAAGCATCATTAGGGTTTTATTTAGGTTTTTCGGTTTCAAATCGATGTCCGGGTTTTAGATTCTAAGTTTTGATGTTTAATTTCACCGTTAATCTTTATACTATTGGTTAGATTAATGATTGGTTATGTATATAGAATTAATCTTGAATTTTATACGGCTAAAGAATTTGGTGGGTTAATAAAAGATCAATGACCTTGATTCAGATGCTTGAGAGTTTTCAATTTAATGATAAAGTGGAAAGCTTTTTAAACCCCAAATCCCGAAATTGCTTTTTTTATATCAAACCAGATGTTTTACGACATCAGTATGATGTTCGATATCAGTTAGCTATTTTCTTTGCTTGTTTTTCCAACAATCATTCCTATAGAGAATTAATAGCACAAGGTCCTTACACACCTAATACACAAAGATGTGACTGCCAATTTAAATTATAATATGGAATTCTATTATTTCGGCATTAACTAGAAGCATCATTGTTTAAATTTGGCATTGACTTATGGGGCTATTGTATGACGCCGATGACTGTATATTATTGCTCGTTTAGGTAACCATTTTAAATGTTTCAGTTTAATATTTGTCGACATTGTTATTTTACGTCATAGCTGCTATAGTAACTTTATGGGTTGCTTATAAAAATATTATTGAACTGTGTCAAACTTACTCATTAATGCCATTTATCTTGTCATTTATGGGTTTTGGCCTTATGGCCATATAGTTATAAACCAGATTCTTTAATATATTTTGGAATTGAAGAGGGACGATGACTCTAGTGGTGATGTTAACGCCGAGCTTCATCTTTAATCTAGTTTTATAAAGTTTTGGCTTTATCGCTTATAGCTTCAAGAGGCGACGACCTTAGGTGCTTTCAAACTTCATAAATATTCTTTTATAACAGCATATATCATGGCATAAGCATTTTAAGTAAAGTAAAGGGCATAATTTTTCCTTGTTTAATATAAGATTTCTAAGGGTAAGTCATTAACAAAGATTATGTTTTCAAGGAATAAATAAGGAATTTAGCCTAGAATTTTAGTAAAAAGATTATTATTGTTATCACCTTTAGATAAATTGTGGTAAGATGAATTAACTCAGAGATTACAAAACCTGATAGGACTGGTATAGGGTAACGCCCTATACTTCATCTGCTAGCTTCTAGTTGATATTAGCCCATAATTCCAGTGCATAGGACTTTGTAATGGGTAAGATTGAAAGTAGGTATACATATAGAAATGAACATACAAGATGAGTTAAGTCATTGGTGAGCCTGTAAAACCAATAGAATCAAGGTGACCCAAGGAATAGTATGTTTGGAAAAGAAGTCCAGTTGCCTTCTAACTATATGTTAGAGAATTTAATATATCTAATCGGCCTATGTCAACCAAATATTTGTAGTCAACCGGTGAAAACTATGATTTTGAGACAGATAATCCAGAGATTTAGACATATTGATCATGTTTACCTATGTTGCATGCATGCGTATTATTGTTTTTTGTCTATTTTAACCATTGTGGTTGCAGGAGTTTGGTTTGCAAAAGATATATTTTTAAAGATATTAGTGAGCGGAAAACCCATTCCGCTCAGCGATATGGTCTTACTAGATATCCATAAATCAATATGGCATATTATTATTTACACATTAGCCTTTTTGTCTGACTAAAAGTTTATGTTTTCCTCTTAAACTCTCAGAATTAGATTTGAGTAGGTCAGGAGTGAGGGTTTATAGGTTATTAGGTTGGACGAACAAACTTCCAAAGATGTACAGGAGGTAGACTTAGATATTTAGGAGTTTATCTATATATTTAATATTTTTCCACTATGTTGAAGTTTTATTATGTTGTAGTGTATGTAATGACGGATGTTATAACTGTCTAGTCGTCAACTCTGATCAACCAAGGGGCATCTTCATATGTCATTCTTGGAGCATATTGAAATAATTAAATTTTATCTAAACCTAAAAAAGGTTTAGGATTATGTAATGAATATGAAATATTATCTTTGAAATGAAATAAGGAATTTTGGTTGAAATTATGTTAAGAAATTTCATTTTCTTATGCTTCTGATGTTATTGTTACAATCAACATAACTGCATTTATCATCGAAAATTAATACTATGCATGACTACAACATCCGTAACACCTAGTTTCAAAGCATAAAATGGGGGATGTTACAACTTGGTATAGAGCATAGGTTTACGTAAAAATAAAAGAATTTCAGACTTAAAAAGAGTCTTGAGAAATATAATCCAAAAGAATTAGAGAGTAAGATTTGAGAATGGGATAACATTATAGTATCGTACTTGTATTTGTTACATGTATAAGTATATGCATACCTTCTCTCTATTCCCATCTCTCTTAGACCGTTCTTCCATATCCTATTAAGGTTCGAATGTATATTTAAGGAACTAAGATATGGAGGCATGATACAGAAGAGTAAATCTTGGTGGAAGGAGCACCACAGCTAATGGAAATGTCATGTCCAACACTAGGAGAAATCCGGGTCGATAAATAGCTACTAATATGGGTGCTGGAACACCATCAGTAGATATGGGAGCTATGTTTCGGTTCTTCATCAATATGATGCAAGAAGGAGTTGCAATTGGATTAGTTGTGGAAATGATGGAGGAGCAAGTTCTAGTTGTCAACAAATATGCTGTTTTAAGTGGGGACTATACTAGACCTGGAGGAAAGCCATTCATTGGAAATGAAGATTCTATCGAGGTGGAGAATATACTGCTTCATTATGAAAGGAATTACGCTAATTTAGGTCTAAACGATGTGCAAAAGAGGAGATAGACATCCAGGCAATTGCAAGACGCTACATTGTACTGCTGGAACAGTGTTACTGTTGGGGTGCCAAAGGATAACTCGACTTAGGAGGAACTTAGGAGGAGGTCGAAGAGAGGTTTATGTCTAAAAATTGCCAAGTCAACCTTATTAAGGAAGTTTGCTGAGTTAGTGCAAGGAGACATGACTATGTTGGAGTATGTAACAAGATTTGAGGACTTATCCAGATATGGGTATGCATGGTGGATACAGTGATATGAAAAAGGAAAGTTTATCTATAGATTACGACAAAAGCTTGCTAGGGAAACCTTGCCGCATCACAGGGATCCATGTGACATGGTAGTGGAGATGGCTTTGAGGAATGAAAAGATGCTTGCTTTATTTAGCTGTAACAAAGCAATGGAGACTCAAAGTGGGCAGAGTTATAAAAGAAAGTTCTTTTAGAAAAAGGGAGCTCAAAAAGGAGGAGCTGCAAAGTAAGGAAAAGCAGAAGCTGGGTGTCAAAAGCGTGAGGAGAAGGGGAATTTTGAAAAAAAAATTGTTTCAATGATATAAAGAAGGTAGGGAGAAAGAACATCAAGTGCTTTAACTGTGACCAAATCAGACATTGTAATAATCGATGCAAGGAACAAGCCACGGGTGAGGAAGGGAAAGTGTTTGCTTTGGAACAAGCTATCTTGAGACCTACAGCTGAGGAAAATGGAAAGGCTATGATGTGAGGTACACTTTTGATTCATGGTATCCTTGTTAGAGTATTGTTCGATACTGGCACATCACATTCTTTTATATTTTGTTGTTTGGTAGATAAGCTTAATCTAGAACCAGCATATCTAGTTACTTCCTTGGAGGTTGTGCATCCAATGTGAGGATATGCAACTCTAGGGATGAGATGTGACCAATTAGAGTTTGAATTGTTAGGTCATATATTTGCTTTTAGTTTGCATGTGTTTGATTTTGTAAGCTTTGGGATTATTTTGGGTATGGACTGGTTAAGTAAATACGATGCTACGATATTTGTCTAAGATAGGAAAATAATACTACACCCTAACAGTAGCGACCGAATTATGTATCAGTAGAGAACTCGATTTTTGCAGTTTGTGCTTTATTGGGTGCAATGGAGGAGGAAGACGAGTTGAAATTAGCTTTAGTTATTAGAGGGTTTGCTGATATCTTTGAGCCATTAATAGGACTACTGCCGAAACGAGCTTTTGAGTTTCAAATACATCTTGTACCTAGAACTGAACCTGTTAGGAGACCACCTAGCAAAATGACACCTATAGAGATGGATTTTAAGGCATAGTTTGTGGACTTCGAAGGAAAAAGTTTCATTAAAAAACCAGTTCTTCTTGAGGAGCAACCATGGTATTCGTTAAGAAACTGGAGGGGTCGTAAGATTGTGTATCGACTATCGTAAGTTGAGTGAAAAAACGATAAACAACCAATACCATATGTCGAGAATCAATGATTTCTTTGATCAGTTGAATGGAGCCAAAGTGTTTTCCAAATGCGATTTAATGATAAGGTTCCATCGATTAAGAAGAGTGGAGGATAGTATTCCATTGATGGCGATGTAGAATAAGATATGTTTTGTACGAGTGGATAGTAATGCCATTCAGACTGACTAATGCTCTTACTTTCTTCATAGAATTTATGAACCGAATCTTTTGAGAGCATTTGGATAAATTCATTTTAGTATATAGATGACATTATGATACACTCTAGGACTGAGCAAGATCATGAGAATGGCCTTAGAATAGTGCTTGATATATTAAGGCGGCATCAACTGAAAGCGAAGCTTTCAACGTTACATTTTCGAAAGAAAGAAGCAAAGTGTCTTGGTCATGTAGTCTCAACAGAAAGGTTGTCAGTAGATCCACTAAAGATAAAAGCTACCAATAATTGAAAGACTGCAGAGACAGTGACTGAGATAAATAATTTTATTAGATTAGCTTGCTAGACGGGAGATTCATCAAGGATTTCTCTCGTATAGCAGCACTCATGACTAAGTTGACAAGGAAGAATGTGAAGTATGTTTGGATCGATAAATGTGAGGAGGTATTCCAGAAGCTGAAATATTTATTGATCAATGCGCCAATGTTGGTTGTTCTGATTGGAAACCAGGATTTGGTTGTGGATACCGATGCATGCGAAAGAGGATTAGGAGCCATGCTAATGCAAAGGGATAAACTGATTGCCTATGCTTCTCGACAACTCAGACTGTATGAAGTCGGATATCCGACTCATGACTTAGAGTTGGCTGCTATAAGTTTTTCTCTAAAAATGTGGAGACATTATCTTTTAAGGGAATGATTTAAGTTGTATATGGATCAAAAGTATTTAAGATATTTATTCTCTCAGAATGAGTTAAATATGAGACAACAGAGATGGTTAGATTTTATAGCTACTTATGATTTTGGAATTGGGTACATGCCAGGAAAAGGGAACAAGGTAGCAAATATGCTTCATAGAAAAAATATATTATAATGCAGTATCTGCAATGATAGCTAAATGGAAAGATTTAGGCGGATTGATGGCATGTAATGTGCAGTTAAGATCAGTGGTCAGTACTGGTCAAAGTACTGCAATGTTACCTTCCTTAGAAGTTCGACCAGTATTGATTGAAAGATTTCATCCAAGCAAAGGGATGATCCATTGCTAGGTGGACGAATTAGATGATTAGAAAGTGGAATTGAGTTGATGATTTGAAAGATTTTTTTCTTGATCAAAATGGATGGTTGAGAAAGAAGGGATGATTGTGTGTTCCAGATTTTGGAGACCTAAAGAAAGAAGTCCTTAAGGAGTGTCCACGATCAAAATTTACTGTTCATTCTGGAGGAACTAAGATTTATTAGGATATGAAGAGAAATTACTTCTAGGAAGGTATGAATAGGAATGTAGGCTTATGGGTAAAGCAATGCTAGATTTGTTAACAAGTGAAAGCCGAACATCAAAAGCCAAGCGAACTGCTTCAGCCTTTGGATACACTAGTATGGAAATGGGACTCTGTATCTATGGATTTCATAAATGGGTTGCCAAGGTTGAATAGAGGAAATGAAAGTATCAGAATTATAGTGAGTAGACCGACTAAGAGTGCACACTTTGTACTCGTTAAGTCAACAAGGACGACACTTGTTTTAGCTGCTATTTATGAAGAATATCGTGACACTATATGAGATTCCTAGTAGTATAGTCAGTGATAGATTTTCCTAATTTACTAGTGAATTCTTGAAGAGCCTGCAAATGGTTTTAGGAACCAAGCTGAAGTTGAGTAGCGCTTATTATCCACATACCAATGAGAAAATGGAAAGAGTTAAAAAGTTTGAAGGGTTTGTTAAGAGCTAGTGTGCTCGGTTTTGGAGGATTATGGGAATATCATTTACCCTTAATTTAATCTTCTTATAACAATAGTTATCAAACTAGTATAGGGATGACACCTTTTGAAGCTTTGTACGGAAGGATGCGTGAATCACATATATGTTGGTTAGAGACCGACGATAGATTATTTCTTTGTTCGGATACGATAAGAGAAGACTTAGGAAAGATTAAGTTGATTTGAGCTAGAATGAAGGAAGCTCGGTCTAGATAGAAGAGTTATGTAGATAAGAGACGGAAGGACTTAGAATTCTAAGTTGGAAATCAAGTTTTTGTCAAAGTATCCCCGGTGAAGGGTCTGGAAAGATTTGGAAAATTAGCAAAATTGGCACGTAGGTTCATAGGACCATTTTCTATTATAGAAAAGAACAGGAAATTCGCTTATAGGATAAAGTTACAGAGCAGTTTGGGAGGAGTCAACAATGTCTTTCAAATTTCTCATCTTGGGAAGTGTGTTCGAGATTCAAAGACTACTATCACTCCGACTGCATTGGAAGACTTAGTGGTAGAACTAGACATGACCATAGTTAGACATCCAATTCGTATTATAGCTAAGGATGAGAAGAAGCTTAGGAACAAGATAATCATGTTAGTCAAAGTTTGATAGAGTGACGACGAGAGAGACTGTACTTGGGAGATAGAAGACAAGATTGGAAACACTTATCCCGACTTTTTTTGATGTTACATTTTATGTTATAGTTACGATTATTGGTACGTACCTTATCGTAATTTCAAGGATGAAATTCTTTTAGGATGGGAGTTTGTAACAACCCTAATTTTGATTATCATTATTTAGGATACTTAATTAGATAAATTAAATAAAATGACATAAAATGCTAAGGATATTAGGATTTGAAAACCAAAATGGGTCAAGCCTTAACTAAAAAACTAATAAGGTTGAATAGAACATTAATAAGAAAGGGGAAACATAAGGAGGGGAAAATGGGAAAAGAGCGTATTTCCTTTACACAACCTTCCCATTCTCATTCCTCCCTGACTTCGTTCATACAAACGAAATTAAAAGAGCAAGGCAAGTCATTAACAAGAGATTTAAGAGGAAGAAAAGCTTGGGAAACAAGATTAAAGCTGGAAAATCAAATCTTAATTAATATCTCAAGTTCCTTTATCAAATCAAGGTGAATAATAGGTACACATCTCAAGTATTATCTGCTACTTTCGGTTTTGAGCATGAATCCGAATATTTTTCTTATATTATGCCACGTTAGACTAATATGGATGATTATGTATTGACGAATTGTATGATTTATTAGGGAATTATTAATAGAATTTAAGTGTGAAAACCTAGTTTTTGATACTTAAACGATTTGAGATGTTGATATGATGTTTAATATATTATTTCAGAAGTGGATTTTTAATTTCGTAATTTTCCATGCAAGTATGACCTTATTATGAATTTTTTAAGAGGGGAGAATGTTTTATTTTAGGTTTTAATTGTTAAAGATAATTAAATAATGTTTTTGGCCTCGAAATTTTTATATATTAAAGAATATATAAAATCTGAGTTAATGTGATTTTTGAGGATTTGTCCTAAGTGTTTATGATTTATTATGAATTATTTGACCTAAAAGAGCCTAATGATTATATTAAATATTAATATAAAGATATGGTTCGCAAATGTTTTGATAAAGAAAATTGTTAACCAATAAAATTTTGACAAAAAATAGCGGTTGGTGGAAAAGAACATACTTTTAATAGCAAATTAACTATTTTCGTATTAATTCCGAAAATGCCATGACGACAATGTTGAGTCGCATTCATCTTCGTCCCTACCATGCCGTCGGCGTCAACCAGTAGCAATGAACACGATAACAACTATAGTTGGTATAAATTGAATTGGTTATGGTTGAATAAGCTCGAGGTCTGCCTTCTTATCATCGACAATGACATTATGCATGCTTTATGGTAACCTTAATGGCGCCGCATGACTTATGTGTTGCATTTACATAAAATGGCTTGATGTTGCTTATTTCTATAAAGTCTCCGACTCGATAGGGCAACTATTCCACTTGTTTTGATGCTGCATCTTTTCTATAACGACGTCGACCTTAATACCGACGAAGTGATCTATAACGACGATAATGACGTCGCATTTCTCTTTAAGGCATTTGTATTACTGGTCATCAAAACTGTCATTCCCATAACCCTAAGTTTTAAATTTTTGATTCTATGCAAACCATTATTGACGTCGCTTATGTCGGCAACCTTTATAGGTGACGTAAATGGGTTTTTGCCTTATGGCCTTATAGTTATAAATCAAATTCTTTTAATGTATTTTGGAATTGTAGAGGGACGATGACTCTAGTGGCGATATTGATGTCGAGCTTCGTCTTTAAGCTAGTTGTATAAAGTTTTTTGCTTTAACGCTTATAGTTTCAAAAGGTGACAACCTCAGCTGCTTTCGAACTTCATTAATATTGTTTTATATAAGTAAATATATCGTGGCATAAATATTTTGAGTAAAATAAAAGGCAATAATTTTTCCTTGTTTTATATACGATTTTAAAGGGTAAATTATTTACAAAGATAATGCTTTAAAGGAAATATAAAGGGTATTTAGCCTAAAGTTTTACTAAAGGGATTTTTATTCTTATCACCGCTAGATAAATTCTGATATGATGATTTGACTCAGATATTAGAAAACCAGATGGGACTGGTGTAGAGTAGTGCCATATACTTCAGCCGTTAGCCCCTAACTTATGTTAGTCCATAATTCTGGTGCGTAGGGCTTTGTCACAGGTAAGAGTAAAAGTAAGTTTATGCACAAAAATGAACATACAAGATGAGGTATGTTATTGGTGAGCCCGCAAAACCAATAGGATTAAAGTGACCCTAGGAAAAGTAAGTTTTGGATAGACCATCCAGTTGCCTTCTAATAGGATGTTAGAGAATTAGATATATCTTGTAGGCCCTAGTCAGCCATATGTTTGTAGTCACCTTGAGAAAACTATGATATTGGGACATAGTCCAGTGATTTTGACAGATTTTTCATGTTTACTCTTGTTGCATGCATGCATATTACTGTTTTATTGTCTATTTTAACCATTATGGTTGCAGGAGTTTGATTTGCAAAAGATATATTTTTTAAAGATATTAGCGAGGCGGAAAGCCTGTTACGTTCAACGACATGGTCTCGCTAGATATCCATAAACTAAGATGGCATATTATTATTCACACTAGGCCTTTTGTCTGACTCAAAATTTATGTTTTCCCTTCAACTCTCAGGTGCTTAAAATTTGATTTGAGTAGGTTGGGAATGAAGGTTAACAGGTCATTAGGTTGGTTGAATAAAACTTCTAGAGACGTGTAGAAGGCATACTTAGCTATTTCGGAGTTTTTCTATATGTAATACTTATCCGCTGTGTTGAAATTTTATTCTGTTGGATTGTATATAATGACAGATGTGGTGACTGTTTAGTAGATAACTCTGATCAACCAAGAGGCATCTTCCTATGTCGCTCCTGAAGTATTATGTAAAGAATATGAAATACTATCTTTGAAATGAGATAAGAAAGTTTGGTCAAAATTGTGTTAAGAAAATTTCATAAGCTTGTGCTTCTGATGTTATTGATACAACTATCGTAACCGCATTTTGTCATCGAAAATTAATACTATGGATGACTGCAGCATCTGTAGCACTTAGTTTTAGGCCTTAAAATGGGGGATATTAAATGTCCTGCCCATTAGAACAATGATAATGGCAATATAATCCTCCAAGATTCCTTCTATTCTTTGATTGCTTCTTTTGCGAGGGCTTATAATTGAGTTTATCTTTGGTTAAAAGGTAAACATTCTCATAAGAAGTAGTAAGAGAGTAATTCTTAGAAAAATGTGATCTTTTGAATAATGATTCTCTTAAATTCCCCTTGGTATTATTGTTGTACGTGAGGAGTTCTTTTTCCTCCGTAGTGAATTTTCTTTTTAAAGAGCTTTGGTTCTCCTTCAATCCATAAGAATGATTAAGCACATTCTTCCATTATTGAGTGAATTGATCGAACTACTTTGTTATCTCTCTTTAGAAAATGGTTCCCTTTGCTTGGAGTTGAATTTCCTTTCTCATTTTTATAAATACACTATCTCTTTTGTATTTCCCTCCTAGGGCAAAGATTGGCGTTGACCATATGTGGAATGAATTTAGACTCTGTTTTTCCAGATTATAAGAAGCTACTTGTCTCTTGTTATCCTCCATTACTTATAGTGCTATTAATCTCAATACTTTCTCTTCATGGAGATGAGAATCCCTTGTAATTTGGTAGGTTGGCTCAATCATTCGAGGCTTGGCGGATTTCTGTTTGGAGATTTTAACATATATAATTGACTTGACTAAGCAAAGCATATTTGATGTGATTAAATGGGGTTAAGAATCAAGGGTGGCTCGGTTGGAATGATTCCTTAATGGAATATGCTTGGTAGGGATAAATCCTCTAAGTCACATATGCATGTTAACATAGCTCCACTTATTGGTTAAATGGAGATGGAGTTTCAGGTCCTCCTAGCGCCAAAATGTTAACGAATTTGTTCGTTAACACCCAAAAGTTGTAAGGAAAGAGGAATTTTGTTGAGTGATGGCTTGGTTCACCTTATGGACCTCAACAAATGTTGGAAAAAGTGACACTTGGTTGAGAAAGGGCTTTAGACATAGTATGTTCAAGCCCATGATGATATCACAAATTTTTCATACCAAAGGTATGCTAAAATTTATGCAGAAGTCATATCATTAATATAGGACAATCTTATACTAGTAGGAGTCGAGACTATGAGTGTTTAAGAATTCGAAGCAAGTTATGATTAAAAATCACAAGTGCTTTGGAACTCAAAACAGGCCATCAGTGATGAAATCTTTATTCATATGCTACGAAATAAATGAATTTACATAGCCTTATGTTTACAAAGTTCAAGTGTTGCAATTGCAAAAATCCCTAAGTCAATTTAGGGTTACAAAGTTTAAAATGTAAGAAGTTGAGAAAAGAATAATCCACCTCTTCCTCCATGCCCCTAGATCGGTATTTATAGGGGTTAAGCCACTACATAGATGTTAAATGGCATGCCTATACTGCGACATTGAGGTTCATCTCGATGGCGCCAAGGATATTACTTTGATTTAATGACTTGTGGCATTCTCTAATGTATTGATGGATTATGGCATCATCAAGGCATGAATTGATAATAAGCGACATTGATAACAGGTGACATTGATAAAAGGCGGCACTGATAAAAGATGACAATGTTGATGAGCATCATCAATAAGGAACGACATAAGAAAGAAACAGCATTGAAGTGATGCAGTATTAACCTAAGGCAATATTAACTAAAAGCGGCATTCATTCTACCTTTATGGATGAAGTGCGACATCAATTAGAATAGAACAACAATGAGGTGCGACATGGATGATGGATGACGGATGGCGTCGTTATGACATTGATGGCTTATGGTATACAATATCAATGGTCGACGAAATCAATTCCGGCCTTGGTGAAATATTGGCTTTGTACGATGTCATCCATTTGTTTTATGCGGGATGCGACATTGATGATATAAAGCATCATTATGGACATTCGACACTGGTTCATGAATGTGACATCATTTATTGGCCTTTTTTTAAAAAGGGTGAAATTAATGGTACGCGATATCGATGTTGTATGTGCTGGTGGCATTCAATATTACATTTTGCACTAATAACCTCTTTTGGTTGCAAAACTTTTATTTTGGCACTCTTATTGTCGATATGCCCCTAAACCTTCGAAAGTAATAGCGGTAGTAACAATAACATGTATCAAATCTAAACTATGTTTCAAAATAATGAACAAATAATGAGATTTAATGCAGCATATATAGTTTCGAAAATTTATTAACATGGTTGATATATAATTACATAAAATTAGATTTGCCTAAAGATAAGGCCAAAGATTTGCACCTTGAATAAAAAATAAAACCTTAAATCGACTGAATCAACTTTTAGGTTTTGCAAGGATCAAGAGGACAACACTACCTTGAATGAATTTATTTTATTTTAATATTTTTGGGAAATTTTCTTCCATGAGAGCATGAAAATTTTGGCCATGATAGGAGAGGGAGAGGAAAATAGAAGGAAACACTAATTGTCTGTAAAATAATGGAATAAATGAAAGAAAATTTTGTTTTAAGGGAAATATTAAAACCTTTCAATTCATTTCTTTAAAACCTTCCATATTTAATTCCTTATTAAATCTCAGCAAATCTTCTCCCTACTTATTATGCATTGTAGGCCATAAAAGAGGCAATATGAGCCTAAACAATTTCCCAAAACCACTTAGCAATTAATCTATTTAAATCTAATTTAAATATTCTATTGATATGCGCGTATATAACTTTTAGATATGCACTTTATCAAAATAATGGTATTCAAACAATAAAATAAATTTTAGCAATTAATATTTAATAAATAATTATTAATTTAATTAATTTATAATGATTGTAAATTAATTAAACATGTGTCTTTTTAGAGTATTCACCATTACGATTGTGCAACTCAAAGGTGTAGATTCAGTTAGTAATTAAACTCAAACAATATGAATATTCACACATCACCTTAGCTAGTGGTATGACATTTTAGCTGAATTTATTGCTTATGAATCTTTTTTATAAAGTCAAATTTTACTACTATAAGCGACACCCTATAGTAGCGACTAGTTACACGAATTCTCTTCATCAACATTTATCACATTAGGGCTTATAGAATTTGGTTTTTGTCAAAATTCAAACATCATCCACATTCAACTCGATTATTATAAATATAAAATCCTTAGTTAAATAATAACAATAATTATTAATCATATTTCTCTGGCTAGAGACTTTGATTTCGAGTTAAAAATAGTTGACTATGATGCCAACCTCATATAACAAAGATGAATTTTATATTGAATTGGGTTTCACTTCTAATGCTTTAACTCAGACTAAACTATAGTCCTTCCATGGACACAATACCATGACTTAATTATAATTAAATGGGGTGTCTACATTATAGTTTTACGGTATTTCGAAGTCGAGGGAAATTTGTAATATTGTCACTGCGAGATTCTCTGTTTGACCTTAATTATATTAATTAATATAAAAGTGTTGAATGATTCATTCCACATTTATTCAATAACCATCATTACATAACCCCGTGGTGCATCTAATAGTGGGTAATACACTGCCCATTATTTAAAGAGCGTTACAACTCTAGGCTTAACAAATTGTAGCAACTTTTGATTTGAAACACTTCATACTAAAATATCCGAATTATTTAAATGTTTGAATCTGGGTTAAATGTGTTAAAATTGATTTTATAGCCTTGATTTACTCTTTTTAATTAATAACACATGATGTTAAACTTATTTTTGAAATGTGTTTATAAAATATATTTCGAAGAAAAATTGATAATGTGATCAAAAATCATTTTATCTATATACGGCTTTTTACTCTATAAAATTTGTTCAAACTTCTAGGGCTAGGTTAATAAACTAATGTGTCATTAGTTGTTAACTACGAATATTTGGATTTTAGAGCTAACTATACAAATTGGGCGAGGTCGTGCATAACGTCATAGATAGATATTTTATAAAGGAACCTTAAGGGTGAAATAAGAGGAGATATTATCTCCTTAGGTGCAAAATGGAGCATATATGAAGAAGGGTACATGGTGACCTTCCACACGACACAAAAGGAGAACGGTGACCTCTTGAATACTTCTATATAAACACGCACATAAGATCACAAATCTATTTCAGTAGTTAGAGCAAAAGCTATGTCTGCAAACTCCTTATTCTCTTCTCTTTAACTTTCTATAACCAAAGTAAACCAACTCCAAACCTTCTCAAACTCAAGAAAAGGGTCTAGCACAAACTAGGGCAAGGAATATCATCTCAAAGCATGAAGGAAAGTAACACAACCCCTACACTACTTAAGGCTGTGAGCATTAGAAGAGAAGGGAAGGTGGTCGTGAGCCTTTTAGAAGAAAGGTTGAAGAGCTTGACTTGTTTGGCTGATGTAGGGAGTGTTCTTGAGATTTATAGGCACAAGCTCGGAAGGAGCATTGTTAAATGGTAAACTAACTCACTATTGAAAAGTATATAATGTGGTATGATTTGGTTGCAAATCTATAATAATGACACCAATTAAAGTTATAATTTTGGACCCCACTTGCTTTGGAGAGAAAATGATAACTTTATATGTAGTGTAGCCAGTTCTATTACTCTCTACAACATGTGACGTGGCCCAGAATTGATGTTACCTACCTAATTTGGGTTGTGCGCTGAGCTAAAGTGTGGGCATGTAATTGTTTGAAGCAAAAAAGGTCACTATAAGCCCACTTTGTAATACCTTGTGTTAAAACCTCTTTAAAGTGGTGATATGTAAATGTATTTTGATAAAATATATTTTGGTTGTACTCTACACTTAGTGTATGAGAAATCAAAGGAAAGGTTTGCAAAAGTGTAGATTATGTAGAACAAAAGTTTAAAAGGTTAGAAGGTGAAAAGGTCACTATATGAGCATTTTGAAATACCTTGTATTTTGTGCTTTTATAATATGGTTCAGATATATATCCGTCTGGGTTTATTCTCATTCTTATTATGTGATCCAGTTATATTTCATATTGTAAAAAAAATCATGCCTTAAATCATTTGTTAGCATAGAGAAAACATGCAAAACTTTCAAGCATTTTCAACTGTTCCCTATAAGGATTTTTATCAGCGCATAACTACAACACTCTTTGACCCTACAATAGTGTTCCTAATTTTTTGCAGCATTGCTGTTACTGCATTGTTCTTAACAATTTTGGTTAATTAAGTGAGTTTGAAAACAATAATTAAATTTATTTTTTTGTGAGATCATTTTAGGGATGACTAAAAACACGTACGAGAGTACATTAAAAGTAATTTCAAGTTTAAATGTACTTTTAATAAGTATATTGTTGCATCTTGTTGTGGTGGCACAGGTTCGATTCCCAGCGGCCACAAGTATGAGACATGAGTGTCTGGGCACTATAAATCTCAGTCTAACCAAAGGTCAGGGCGACATAGTCTCCCTGTCCCCAAAGTTTTCGACCTGTCCCCAAAGTTTTGGTATTAAAATCAACTGACCTCTCATGTCTGTTCCTCTCTCTCCTACCCACGTCCTATCCCATTCCTCCTCTCCTACTAACAGTACAATTCCCATACTTCCTGTCCTTCCCTCGTCCTCTCCCCCTAACTCTGCCAACTTCACCACCAACGACCCCGTCCTTTCTCTTCCATCCATTCCATCAGTCCACCTCAACACTTCTGTACTCCCTTCTATCACTGCCATTTGTGATGTGGCTCCCCTGGTGCCCCGTCCCGCTGTCTCTGACCCTACTCCACCAGTTCCATTGCCACTTGTTCCTCCTGACCCACCTCCAACTCTGTTGACATCCAACTCGAACCCATCTTCATCTTTTGACTCGTCCCATCCAACTCTTGGTCAACAGAAATGGACTTCCCTTTTTAAGCATAAACCGATGAATGCGGGGAAGTACATCCCTGTTGATCTGGTCCCGGTGTATGAAAACAGCATGCTGGTGCCTCCGAAGGTTGTATTAGAAGCTGGTGACTTGATATGGAAGGACTCTCTGGTGGGCTTCTTCTTGGATAAGCCACTTTCTTACACTGCAGTAGTATACAGACTTAAGTTATTATGGAAACTTAAGGGGTCAGTAAGAGTTAAATCTGATGGAACGGTATTTTTATTCAACTTCTCTTGTGATGATGATAGAGAAAAAATTCTACAATGTGACCCAGTTATTATTAAAAACAAGCTTTTCATTATAAAGCCATATGATGCCACAGTTAGCAATATTAGTGGTTCTGTACCTTCTGTTCCAGTGTGGGTTCATTTCTATAATCTGCCCTTATATGCATGGTCTCCTCTTGGTATAAATTGGCTGAGTAGTCACCTTGGCAAGCTTTTGTGTATGGATGAGATGACTGAGAAACAGAATAGAATGAGTTATGCGAAATGTTTGATAGAAGTAAAACCAGACAGAGAACTCCCTCATGAATTTCTGGTTAAACTGGTTGAAGGAGGGTTTCAAAAAATTTATGTACAGTATCAATGGAGGCCTGATGTTTGTATCAAATGCAAGAAGTTTGGACATGCAACTAATAACTGTGATGCTGTTGTTACTGGTAACTCAAGTAATACCAAAGAAAGAAACAAAAATGATAGACCCCCTCCTGGAGAAGCAAAAGTGAACAAGGTACAAGGGAATAGAAACTTCAATCCTCCCCTTAATATGAATGATAGAACATGGCAGAAAGTTGTAAGGAAGAAATCAGACAATTTTATAAGGAATAAAGACATAAGTAATACTGCGGGGGATAAGGTAGAAGGGTATTCTGAAGCAGAGGAAAAAAGATCTCTAGTAATTCAAAATGATGAAGGGAATAAGCAAGACCATGTCAATATTAATATTGAAACTTCAAAAGAACAAGGGGAAATAACTGATGAAGATGTGGAGGAAATCTGTATTCCAGATGAGACTGAGGAAGTTAATGAATTAGGGATAGGCAATAATTTGGAAACTGATGTTGATGTAACAGTTGAGGACATATTGTTAACTAATAAATTTGATGCTCTGATGGAGCTTGAAGACACTGAGAATGTGGATGCAGTGCTAGTGGAAAATGAAAATAGTACAGAAGTAGAAGAGCAAAAAACTAAGGGAAAAGGAAAAAAAAACACCAAGCAAGGCAGAATGTATTCAACTATTAGCAGAACAAGGTGGTATCAAAAACAAGCATGTTAAAATAAAACCAAAAAGACAAGCAAACCAACAAGAAATTCAGTCAATATACAATTCTGCTATTAAAAATGGTAACATGCAGTGTGAAAAGGATAAATTCAAGTTAAATGAAGTAGCTACAACATCTAATGGTATGAAGATCCATATGTCTCAAAATCAGGGTGGTCACCATGCCTTGTCTGCAGCTGATAACATGCACAAGATACCAATGATATGCACAGATGTCTCTTCTCATCTTTCTGATAATCCAACTACTCCCAGTCAATTTCAAATCAATCATTATTCTGATATCATCCCTCCTAAGGCTTATAAACCTCCCAAATCTTCAACCAATTCTTCTCATCCTGCTCAAGCATTACCCAATAAGTCTCTCATATCTCCAATAAAAGACAGACCTTCCAATAATGATTTGACCCCACTATCAGCAACTATTCCTAATTACTTGGCATCAAAGCATGCAGTAACAAGGAAAATGAAGTTAGAGATGCTTAATACACCCAAACTCTGATGATGTCCACCATAGGGGCATGGAATATTCGTGGGGGTCATAATATAATCAAACTTGACCAATGCAAACACCTTATTGCTTCTAACAACTTATCAATCCTAGCTATTCTTGAAACTAAACTGAATCTTCCTCTTACTCTTAAGGCTGCTGAATACATAAATAAAGAGTGGAAGCTCATTCATAACTTAAGTAATTCTCCATATGGGAGAATTATGATCCTCTTTAATCCCCTTCACATCTACCTAACCTCTCTCCTATCCACTGATCAAATGATTCATTGTCATGCGCGAGATATCAATGATAACTCTACCTATTATATTACCTTTGTTTATGCAGCGAACTCTGCTAATGCTAGGAAAACTCTTCATGAAGTCATCCCATCTTTGCGGCAGAATACTCATCCTTGGTTGATTTTTGGTGATTTTAACTGCTGTTTAAACCTATCTGATAGAGTTGGAGGGAATCCACTGACCCCAAATGAAATTCAACCATTAAATACAACTCTGATGGATGCTGATCTTATCCCAGTGAATTCTGTTGGGATGCAATACACATGGAATAATAAAAGAAGAAATGGTGTTAGAACATTTTCACGAATTGATCATTCCTTTTCCAATCATAAAGCCCTTCTACAATGGCCACTCTTGTATAATTTCCTTCCCCCTCCTATCCTCTCTGACCATTCCCCACAAATCATTCACTTGAGAGTTATGGACATGAGAAGAAAATCAAATTTTAAATTTTTTAACTCTTGGGTTCTAGAACCTGATTTTGAACAAATTGTTACTAATGTTTGGAACAAGATTAAAGAGGTAATAGTATGTTTGTTTTGCAGGAAAAATTAAAGGACTTAAAGGCTGTTTTGAAGCAGTGGGCTTACAACAAGTATGGTAAAGGGAATGGTCTAAGTGCCTCTATTCTGTTGAAGCTTGGAGAAGCTCAGAAAGCAATGATGAATGATGTTAATAACTCTCAACTTTCTGAAGCAGAAGCTGCTCTCTCCAAGCAATACTATGAAGCATTAACTGTTGAAAAAGAGATGATGAGGCAAAAGTCTAGAATTAAATGGTGGGATAAAGGAGATAGGAACACTGCCTATTTTCATGCATGCCTTAAAAACAATCAGAGCAAAGAGAACTTAATTACTGTTGTTGATAAAGATGAAGTTCAACATTCTACTTCTGCAGGAGTGCAACAAGCATTTGAAAACTACTTCAAATCTCTGCTTGGTAACTCTAATAATTTCAAGCCTGATATTGATTCCATTCCTTCTGAAGTATTACCTAAAATTGTTCAGAATGATTATAATTATCTATGCTCTGAAGTCACCACTGCTGAGATTCATGATGCTATGTTCTCTTTAAAGACTAACTCATGTGGTGGACCTGATGGAATGAATGCATGCTTCTACACTGCCTGCTGGCCCATAGTTGCTGATGATGTTTGTAAAGCCATTTGTCTTTTCTTCAACAAATCCAAACTGTTTAGGTCATTTAACTATACTAATATTGCCTTAGTGCCCAAGATCAAGAATGCTTTGCATGTTAAAGACTATCGTCCTATATCCTGTTGTAACACTATATATAAGTGTATCTCGAAAATTATAGCCTCTAGACTTAGATTAGTCCTTCCCACTATTATTTCTAGCAACCAAGCTGCATTCTTGCCTGGCAGAAGTATTCTTGACAACATTCTTCTTGCTCATGAATTACTTAAAGGCTATAATAATAAAAACTCTGCCCCTAAAGCTATGATGAAACTTGATATCATGAAGGCCTTTGATATGCTGCAGTGGGATAGCATTGTTCGCATAATGGGATATATGAATTTCCCTCCACATTTTGTTGCATGGGTTTACGAATGTATGTCTACTCCAACCTTCTCCATTAACATCAATGGTGTGATGAAGGGATTTTTTGGAAGCAAACAGGGTATTAGGCAAGGGGATCCTCTCTCTGCTTATATTTTTATTCTAGTTATGGAGCTACTTACTAGAATGATTAATGATGCCATTCAACTGAAAAGAATTAGGCTTCACCCTAAATGTGCTGCTCCTCAGATTTCTACTCTAATGTTTGCTGATGATCTTATATTGTTTTGTGCTCCTGATCTTGACACTGTGCAGGAAGTTATGAATACTCTGAATCATTTTTACAACATGACTGGTCTTAAAGTGAATATTCAAAAATCTTCTATATCTGTAGCTGGTGTGAGTGTGCAACAAACTTCTCAATTAGTCAGTATCTCTGGTTTAACTCTGAGCATGGCCACTGATTCTTACCTTGGTTTGCCTCTATCTTCTTCCAAGATTACTATTTCTCAGTGTCTTCCTTTATATCAAAGAATTACTGCTAGAATGAATTTGTGGACCACCAGAAAGCTTAGCCAAGCAGGAAGACTTACTCTAATCAAATCAATCATTTTTGCAATGCAAGTGTACTGGGCCAGGATGTTTGTTCTTCCCTTCAAGCTTATTAAAATGATCAGAAGTGCAATTATGAAATTCTTTTGGACTGGCAAGACTGTGGGCAGGTATCTTACTCCTGTTAAATTCAATGCTCTCGAAGCACCTTTAAATAAGGGAGGACTTGGTCTTTTCAATCTCAAACAGTGGAACAAAACTGCCTTTGCCAAACATATTGACACTTATTTCAATAATACTGCTAGCATTTGGACTTCCTGGTCTGAAAATAATGTAATCAAAGGAAAAAACTTGTGGAGTATGAACAAACCACAAAACTTAAGCTGGACTTGGCAGTGCATTTTCAAACTTAGGGACACTATCCTCCCTCTAATACAAATGAATACTGATCCTATCTATAAGACTAGCTTCTGGGAAGACCCTTGGCTTGATAAGGGGTACATTTTAAAAAGAAAACTGAATTACAATGAAATAATGCAATCTGGCATTCATCTCTCTGCTAGGGTTATGGATGTTCTATACACTTTTCAGGGTGGAGGCAGGAATTCTTCCAATCAACGTTTGCAAAATATCTGGGATAAGATAAAAAACTTTACTCCTATGCAGCCTACCTATGCAAGAATTGTATGGGGTGAAAAGAATAATGTGTTTAAAGTTGGTGAAGTTTATGAGAGAATACAATGTAACAGTGACATTCTGTGCTGGCCTTGGTGGAAAACTGTTTGGAGTAAAGATAGTAGTATGAAACATAATTTGATACTATGGAAGGTTCTGAAGGATGCTCTACTAACTAGGGTTAAATTGGCTAGCAAGGGTATGAGCATTGCTGTGATGTGTCCCTTCTGCGGTATCTATGAAGAGACTGCTAATCACTTATTCTTTAACTGTGACATAGTGCTGAGCAGATGGAATGATATCATGGCTTGCATTGAGGGAGGTACTCCTTCTCCTGACAGCAATGTTGAGTGGAACAGAATTCAATACAAGACAAAGGGAAGGAACCAGTGTAAGCGTATTTTCACTGTGGCTTTAAAAAGCTTTATTTATGCTGTATGGAATGAACGGAATATTAGAATTTTTGATGCTAGCAAGAGTAAGTCTGCTGTGTCATTCAAACTTTGGATTAGGCATGAAGTAAAGAGCTCCTTGGATATGCTGTTTTTTCATGATCCCGGTATACACATGTTTATGCATTTCTAGTGCTCAGTCCTCCTTTTGTTTTAGTTTGTGTTTGTGTGTCTCTGCCTGTGTGTGTTTGAGTATTGCTTGTGTGAGTGTTCCTTAATGTTTCTCTGTCTTCTTTGTTTTCTATTTGTACTTTATGTTTTCGTGAGTAATAAATTGGTCGGGGACCAATTAACCCCGTCGGCCATGCCAAAAAAATAAGTATATATGAAATTTTAAAGTAATGGGTTTTCTTTAAGCATAACACTTATTTATAAATGGTTTTTAGTAAACTATAATTTAGTTAGTTTTATATAATATTTTATATGGATATTTAAAACAAATTTAGAAGTATTTTAAATGTGTGTGTGTTGAAGTTCGAAAAAGTAAGTTTGTAACGACTCGTATTTTTACGGATCGAAACATTGTAAAACTATATGCTTCAGGTCGTTGATGTTGTTAAGTCGTTTAGAGTTTGAGTCGACCAAAGCTTAAGTCGTGTGGAAGTTAACCCGTGTGGTGTTTAAGTCGTAGGAAGCTTGGGTCGTTTGGTAGTTTAGGTCGTGTGAGCGAATTAGGGAAAGCTAGCGACCTATAGAATTGGAGCGACCTATAGATACTAGCGACTTAGTGAGGTAGAGCGAGCTAGGGACTTAGGTCGTATGATAGTTAGGTCGGAGGAGTTTTGGAACGACCTAAGGAAGCTAGCGGGTTAACGAGTTAAGGTAGTTAGCGGGTTAAGGATTCTAACGACCTAGTGGGGAGCGACCTAGTGGTGAGCTGCTTAGAGGAATGAGCAACCTAATAGTTGTAGCGACCTATAGGAAGTAACGACCTAGTGGATGGTATGTGTTGTAGTTAGGTCGCTGAGTCGTGTGAACGACTTAGTGATGGGTCGTGGTTTCGTTAAGTCGTTGGGTCGGTTTAGTGTTAGGTCGTGAACGACCTAAGGCTTGAGTCGTGTGTGTTTTAGGTCGTCTTATAGTTAAGTCGTGTGATCCTGTGTTGAGTCGTGCCTGTGTTGAGTCGGCAACATAGTTAAGTCGTTAGGTCGTAACTCGCGTGCGAGTTAGGTCGCGAACATGTTGAGTCGCACGTGTTGGGACGTTGTGTCTTAGGTCGTTAGGGGCTTGAGTCGTGAGTCGTGCATACCTGTTGAGTCGTTGACTCGAGTCTGTAGGCTGCTTGTAGTGTTAAGTCGCGGCCCTTGTTAGGTCGTAAGTCGTTAGGCCATGTTGGTTAGGTCGTGTGGGGCTGTTAGGTCGTAGGTCGACCATAGTTAGGTCGTGAGCGACCTAAAAGCGAGCGACCTAAGGGGCGTTCCAGCCTATAAATAGAGGGGTTTGGTTCACTTTTTGGCACCGGATTTCGAAGCAACGAAGTACTGCCATTTTGAGAGCTCGACTACAACATTTCTTCATCTTCTTTTCTCCACTCTAATCTAGTTCTAACACCCATCCAAGATCGAAGATCAAGATCGAAGATCCAAGAGCCAAAGTTGAAGATCTTCATCCAACCTAGTTAGATTTCATCGTTTCAAGCGGGATTTCGACGAATCAAGCTTGAATCTTCGCTGTCCAGATCTGAAGTTGATAGTTTTTGAAGTGTTTGGGTGATTTGGTGAGTGGTGGTTATCTCTCACGCGGACCCAAAGGAGTACATTGGATTGGTGGTTTGTTGGAGTGTTGTAGATAGTGATTTCATACATTTTCCTTAGATCCAAGTGTAGATCCATTACTTATGAAGATGTTTACTTATGCAAGTTCATTCATCAAGTTGTAGAGACAAAACCCATGATTTATATTTGTTAGATCTATGCTAGAAACCCATGATTCATGTATGTTATATCTATGCTCATTTATTTACGAAATTGCCATTGTAGTTATAAATGCCTATTTAGACCATATTTGACTACTTTATTGCTTAAGTTAATGATTGATTTGATTGATTGCTATGTATGTTAGTTGATTGATAGTTAGATCTAGACAAGATGGTGGAAGATGATTCAAAAGCTAAGTGGAAAGGCTCTTGAATGGTGAAAGCTGCTTGTGGCATATGAAGCGGATGTTGAAGCTCATATGTATGGATTAGATGATGTTGAGATGGACTTTACCATAATGCGAGGAGGCAAAGTATGGTATTGAGATGGACTTTGCCATGATGAGAGGAGGCAAAGCATGATGATGAGATGGGACGGGTCATGATGACGTTCCAAGCACGGGCTGCGACGACGTGCGAAGCTATGTTGATAACTCGGTGACGCGATCCGGGTTGATGATAATGGTTAGCTTGAGAGGCGCTTGAGCTAGTATGAAAATAGTCGTCAAGGAGGATGACTAGGAGGCTGAGATCTCATCGTTGTTGAAGGTTCTAGCATGCTCAAAGCAAGAGTACGTTGGAACGGGCTGCGACGACGTTCCAAGCACGGGCTGCGACGACGTGCTAGTACTATGGGTAGTTGCGAAAATTCCTAGGCACGGGCTGCGACGACGTGCGGAGTTATGTCTAGAACCGGGGTTACCATTGGCCCTTGACAGGTGGTCGTTCAACTAACGGTGAAATCAAGGCAATGATAACAGTGATAGCCAGAGTCATGGATGTTTGGACGTTTGATTATATCATCATTCGATCTCAAGAGCGGTGTTTTTCTGGGTGCTTATCTGATCTTGGTTTAGGCCTTGGGGGTTTGTATTTGGAAAACATCGACCTTGACTTGAGTGATTATTGCTTTACTTTAATTGCTTGCTATGTTATGCTTGCTTCTCCTTAATGTGTGTCTGGGGGCTATCACTGTAGAAAGAGGCGGAGTGGGATGGTTTGGTTCCTATTCCTTTTATCCCTTATGCTCTTTTGGTATGTTTGATAGTTGATTTACTGCTCACTAAGACTTTGTCTGACTCAAGGTTTTATGTCTCCTCTTATTACCTTGGGCTGTTCATCCATGTTGGGATGGGCAGACTAGGTAGCAGGTGACAGGTGCTGTTCTTGGAGATCTACGCTGATGATGACGAAGACGAGCAGGAGGCTTTTGCATATTATTTCATATTATATGCACTGGGTGTTCCGTTGCTGTATTTGTTTGAGTGTTATGTAGTGAGGCTTTTTGATGTATGGATGATTCATATGTTTGTATAAAGCTATTATGATTAGATGATGATATTTTGTTCTATGGGAGCTTCACTGTATTATATTTCTCTATTGTATTTTATCCATGCGCTGTGAGTTTTACGATAGAGTCTGTGATGTTTATTTTACCCTTGACGGTCACTCATGGCTGCCTGGCACACTTTCAGCGCACTATTCCCTTGTTTCCGTGCGGGAGTCATGGGCGGTCGTCACATTTGGTATCAGAGCTTTGGTTAATCGATTTTAGCCAATGCTTGCTGACGTAACTACGTAAGAGAGACGTAATTGTATTTTGATGGATGATTACTATATATAATATAGTAGTTTAGATGGATTTGAACTCCTTATGTAGTTGTTCCTCAAGGTGTTCTAATCAGTCCTTTTTGTAGATACTAAGGATGAGTCGAAGAGGGAGACCAGCTGCCGGGGAAGGTCGTGCTGTTGATGGAGTTGCTGATTATGGAGCTATGTTTGAAGCCATGATGACTTCTATCATGAGAAGGATACCAGCTCCAGGGCCATTAGTGGATGTTGGAGTTCAAGTTCAAGCTCCAAAGCCAGTGGATTTTGCTAAGCTTTGTAAGGACTATACTTCTCTTGGAGGAAAGGTTTTCTTGGGAACGGAATCAACCATTGAAGTGCAAAGATGGACTGATGCTTGTAGAAGGATCTTTGGTGACTTGGGAATTGAGGATGCAACTAAGAGGAAGCTTGCATCAAGGCAACTTCAAGGGAGAGCTTCGGATTGGTGGAATTCTATCACCATTGATACTCCGGAGGAGGAGATTACTTGGGAGCAATTCCAAGCTTGATTTGAAGCTAAGTTCATCCCTACGGCTCAGAAATCTGTCTTGTTTAAAAAGTTTGTGGAGCTCAAGCAAGGTGGAAGACCCGTTCTTGAGTATGTTTTTGAGTTTGAAGCTTTGTCCAAGTATGCCAGGTCATATATTGATTCTCCCTATCAGAAGAATGAGAAGTTTGTGACCGGTTTGGATGCTTATCTTGGAAGACAGTTGGTGGATCATCTAGACGATCCGTTTGAGAAGCTTGTGGAGAAAGCTCTCAGGCATGAGAGTTTGTTTCCTAGGGAGAGTTCTGTTGTTGCTGCAACCAAGGAAGGGTTTAAACCACAGCAGGGTGGAAACAAGAAGAGGAAGCAGCAGCAATAGAAGGGTAAGGATGGCCAGAAGAAGCCAAGGGGCGAAATGACTTGCTATAATTGCCAGCGGAAGGGCCATCTCTCCAAGGATTGTAGGAATCCAAAGGCGCCGGCGAAATGCCACAACTGTGACAAGCCAGGGCATTTTAGGAAAGATTGTCCAGAACCGAGGAAGGACAGGCAGATTGTGCAAGCTTATGCATTGGGAGCTGTGCCATCGTTTTCAAAAGCTCTTACTGCTGAGGAGAAAGGGAAGAGTGTGGTGGTTCAAGGTACTCTTTCCAATTGTGGTGTTCCAGTTAGAGTGTTGTTTGATACTGGAGCGTCTCATTCTTTTGTTTGTGATGATTTGGTAGGCCGGTTAGGTTTGAAACCGGATATTGTTGATAGGCCATTGGTTGTGACTAATCCAGTTGGGGGTTCGTCATGCTTGTGTATGATATGTCGTGGTCTAGTTGTGTCGAGTCATGATTGCTCGTTTGTTTGTGATTGCTTTGTTCTGAACTTTGCGGGGTTCGGAATTATTTTGGGTATGGACTGGCTTAGGAAGTATGCGGCAAGGATTGATTGTGAGAGGCTGGAGGTGACAGTCGGGAATGTGGAAGGGCGAAAGGTTGTGATACGATGTAAGCATGAAGAAGGCGTCTTCATGAGCTTCATGTATTCGCTGGTTGTTCCACGGGATGGACTGTCATCGGTGCCTATTGTGGATGGATTTGAGGATGTCTTTGACGAGGTCAAAGGGTTACCGCCGCATAGGGATATCGAGTTTTGTATCGATCTAGTTGAGGGAGCCAGACCTGTTGTGATGCCTCTTAGGCGGATGGCGCCTAGGGAGCAGCAAGAGTTGAAGGTGCAAGTTGATGACCTTTACAGAAAGGATTCATTCGGCGTAGTGTGTCCGAATGGGGTGCACCAGTTGTGTTCGCAACCAAAGCAGATGGATCGTTGAGGTTGTGTGTGGATTATCGTGAGCTGAATAAGGTGACTAAGAAGAACAAGTACCCATTGCCGAGAATAGATGACTTGTTTGATCAGCTTCACGAGGCGAAGGTGTTTTCTCAAATGGATTTGGCAACGGGATTTCACCAGTTAAGAGTGGCAAAGGATAGTGTGCCGAAGACTGCTTTTAGGGCACCATCCGGTTTTTATGAATGGCTGGTAATGCCATTTGGATTGACTAACGCACCAGCATATTTTGTGGATCTTATGAATAGAGTATTCAGAGATCAGTTGAACAAGTTTGTACTTGTGTTCGTGGATGGTATTCTGATTTATTCTAGAACTGAAGAAGAACACGAGACGCACTTGCGTATTGTTTTGGAAATCTTACGGAAACATCAGCTGAAGGCTAAGTTTTCGAAGTGTCACTTCTGGAAGAGTGAAGTGAGATTCTTAGGCCATGTTATCTCTGGAAATAGAATAGCGGTTGATCCCGCTAAGGTGGCAGCGATCCAGGATTGGGTTAGACCTAAGAATGCATCTGATGTGAGAAGTTTTCTTGGATTAGCAGGATATTATCGTCGGTTTATCAAAGACTTTTCCAAGATAGCTGCACCATTAACAGGATTGACGAAAAAGAATCAGGTATTCAGTTGGGATGCGAAGTGTGAGAAAGCTTTTGGAATCCTGAAAGAGCGACTGACGAGTGCTCCTGTTTTGACTATTCCAAGTGGGAATGATGAGATGGTGGTTTACACCGATGCATGTGGTACTGGACTTGGAGCAGTGCTAATGCAAAAGGATAGAGTTGTTCCGTATGCAAGTCGACAACTAAAGCCGCATGAAAGGAATTACCCGACTCATGATTTGGAGTTGGCAGCGATTGTGTTTGCTCTGAAGATGTGGAGACATTATCTATTGGGAGTTCGATTCGAGTTGTTTACGGATCATAAGTCGTTGAAGTATCTTTTCTCCCAAAAGGATTTGAATCTTCGGCAGCAACGGTGGCTAGAGTTTTTGGCATCATATGATTTTGGTATAGCTTATACTCCAGGAAAAGTAACGCAGTAGCTGATGCGTTGAGTCGAAGACATGCCGGATTGGGAGCCATGTTTTCGGAATGGAAGAGTCTCGAGTATTTGGCTGGATTTGATTTCAGGCCCAGATGTGAATTGGAACCTGAGATGTTGGCAAACTTATCGATAAGGCCTACTCTGGTGGAGAGAATTGGCGAGAGCCAAAAGCGAGACAATAAGCTTGTCAAGATTTTCCGAGATTTGGAATCTGGATTGGACCCAGAAAAGGATAAAGGATTCGAAGTCGATCGAGAGGGTTGGCTTCGGAAGCAAGGACGGCTAGTTGTTCCCGATGTAGATGGATTGAGAGATGAAGTTCTTAGAGAAAGTCATCACTCGAAGTTGACAATTCATCCAGGTGGAAATAAGATGTATCGGGATATGAAGAGAACCTATTATTGGGAAGGCATGAAGAAGGATGTTGGAAATTTTATTTCTAAGTGTATGAACTGCCAGTTGGTGAAAGCTGAGCAGAAGAAGCCCAGTGGATTACTTCAGCCATTAGAGGTTCCTACATGGAAGTGGGAGCAAGTGTCGATGGATTTTATCGATGGCCTACCTAGAACCAGGGCAGGGAATGAAGGGATTTGGGTCATCGTAGATCGTTTGACTAAGAGTGCAAGGTTCATTCCTGTTCGATCAACTAGGACTGCATCGAAGTTGGCTGAGTTGTATGTTAAGTGGATAGTTCGATTCCATGGTATTCCGAAGAGTATAGTGAGTGATCGAGACCCATTGTTCACTAGTGGATTTTGGAAGAGCTTCCAGGAAGTTTTGGGAACCGAGTTGTGTTTGAGTACAGCTTATCACCCCCAAACAGATGGTCAGACTGAGAGAGTCAACCGAGTTTTGGAAGATCTTCTCAGAGCTTGTGTTTTGGATTTCGGAGGATCATGGGAGGATCATCTTCATTTGGTGGAATTTGCGTATAACAACAGTTATCAGTCGAGTATTGGTATGGCACCATTTGAGGCATTGTATGGAAGACCGTGTAACTCTCCGACATGTTGGTTGGAAACTGGAGAAAAACTGATACTTGGGCCAGAGATGATTCGACAGACTTCGGATTGTATAGGGATCATTCGGCAACGAATGAAGGCAGCCCAAGATCGTCAGAAAAGTTATGCCGATAATCGTCGTAAGGATTTGGAATTCGACGTAGGTGATATGGT
This sequence comes from Allium cepa, assembly GCA_030765085.1. Taxonomy (NCBI): domain Eukaryota; kingdom Viridiplantae; phylum Streptophyta; class Magnoliopsida; order Asparagales; family Amaryllidaceae; genus Allium; species Allium cepa. Next base: position 8,970,631 of record CM060930.1, on the reverse strand, counting down.
TTTTGTGAAGATTTCTCCACTGAAGAATGTTATTCGATTCGGGAAGAAAGGAAAGTTAACTCCGAGATTTGTTGGACCATTCCCGATTATCGAGCGAATTGGAAAGCTCGCTTATAGATTGGAGTTACCGGAAAAGATGGCGGGTGTGCACAATGTTTTCCATGTATCTTATTTACGGAAATATGTGCATGACTCGAATACAGTGGTTTCTGCCGATAGCTGTGAAGATTTGGAGGTTGATCCAGTTGTTAGAAGACCTCGTAAGCCGCTTCGTATTGTTGAAACCGATACGAAATAGCTTAGGAGGAAGACGATTACGTTGCTCAAGATACAATGGAGTGATGATGTTAACGACTGTACATGGGAGGAGGAAGAGAGGATGAAGGCAGCTCATCCCGAACTCTTCGAGGTATGGCCCTAAGGTGTCGTGACATCTCATGAATTTGTACCTTGTTCTAGTCTTAGAATTCTGCATGCTAGGTTAGGAATTGGATGCATGGTTTGTTAATTACTATGGATGGTAGGCATGCGGAATAACTTTGGTTGCTCTTGTTTGTTTGGAATTTCGGGGGCGAAATTCCTAAGGGGGAGAGAATGTAACGACCCGTATTTTTACGGATCGAAACATTGTAAAACTATATGCTTCAGGTCGTTGATGTTGTTAAGTCGTTTAGAGTTTGAGTCGACCAAAGCTTAAGTCGTGTGGAAGTTAACCCGTGTGGTGTTTAAGTCGTAGGAAGCTTGGGTCGTTTGGTAGTTTAGGTCGTGTGAGCGAGTTAGGGAAAGCTAGCGACCTATAGAATTGGAGCGACCTATAGATACTAGCGACTTAGTGAGGTAGAGCGAACTAGGGACTTAGGTCGTATGATAGTTAGGTCGGAGGAGTTTTGGAATGACCTAAGGAAGCTAGCGGGTTAACGAGTTAAGGTAGTTAGCGGGTTAAGGATTCTAACAACCTAGTGGGGAGCGACCTAGTGGTGAGCTGCTTAGAGGAATGAGCGACCTAATAGTTGTAGCGACCTATAGGAAGTAACGACCTAGTGGATGGTATGTGTTGTAGTTAGGTCGCTGAGTCGTGTGAACGACTTAGTGATGGGTCGTGGTTTCGTTAAGTCGTTGGGTCGGTTTAGTGTTAGGTCGTGAACGACCTAAGGCTTGAGTCGTGTGTGTTTTAGGTCGTCTTATAGTTAAGTCGTGTGATCCTGTGTTGAGTCGTGCCTGTGTTGAGTCGGCAACATAGTTAAGTCGTTAGGTCGTAACTCGCGTGCGAGTTAGGTCGCGAACATGTTGAGTCGCGCGTGTTGGGACGTTGTGTCTTAGGTCGTTAGGGGCTTGAGTCGTGAGTCGTGCATACCTGTTGAGTCGTTGACTCGAGTCTGTAGGCTGCTTGTAGTGTTAAGTCGCGGCCCTTGTTAGGTCGTAAGTCGTTAGGCCGTGTTGGTTAGGTCGTGTGGGGCTGTTAGGTAGTAGGTCGGCCATAGTTAGGTCGTGAGCGACCTAAAAGCGAGCGACCTAAGGGGCGTTCCAGCCTATAAATAGAGGGGTTTGGTTCACTTTTTGGCACCGGATTTCGAAGCGACGAAGTGCTGCCATTTTGAGAGCTCGATTACAACATTTCTTCATCTTCTTTTCTCCACTCTAATCTAGTTCTAACACCCATCCAAGATCGAAGATCAAGATCGAAGATCCAAGAGCCAAAGTTGAAGATCTTCATCCAACCTAGTTAGATTTCATCGTTTCAAGCGGGATTTCGACGAATCAAGCTTGAATCTTCGCTGTCCAGATCTGAAGTTGATAGTTTTTGAAGTGTTTGGGTGATTTGGTGAGTGGTGGTTATCTCTCACGCGGACCCAAAGGAGTACATTGGATTGGTGGTTTGTTGGAGTGTTGTAGATAGTGATTTCATACATTTTCCTTAGATCCAAGTGTAGATCCATTACTTATGAAGATGTTTACTTATGCAAGTTCATTCATCAAGTTGTAGAGACAAAACCCATGATTTATATTTGTTAGATCTATGCTAGAAACCCATGATTCATGTATGTTATATCTATGCTCATTTATTTACGAAATTGCCATTGTAGTTATAAATGCCTATTTAGACCATATTTGACTACTTAATTGCTTAAGTTAATGATTGATTTGATTGATTGCTATGTATGTTAGTTGATTGATAGTTAGATCTAAACAAGATGGTCGAAGATGATTCAAAAGCTAAGTGGAAAGGCTCTTGAATGGTGAAAGCTGCTTGTGGCATATGAAGCAGATGTTGAAGCTCATATGTATGGATTAGATGATGTTGAGATGGACTTTACCATAATGCGAGGAGGCAAAGTATGGTATTGAGATGGACTTTGCCATGATGAGAGGAGGCAAAGCATGATGATGAGATGGGACGGGTCATGATGACGTTCCAAGCACGGGCTGCGACGACGTGCGAAGCTATGTTGATAACTCGGTGATGCGATCCGGGTTGATGATAATGGTTAGCTTGAGAGGCGCTTGAGCTAGTATGAAAATAGTCGTCAAGGAGGATGACTAGGAGGCTGAGATCTCATCGTTGTTGAAGGTTCTAGCATGCTCAAAGCAAGAGTACGTTGGAACGGGCTGCGACGACGTTCCAAGCACGGGCTGCGACGACGTGCTAGTACTCTGGGTAGTTGCGAAAATTCCTAGGCACGGGCTGCGACGACGTGCGGAGTTATGTCTAGAACCGGGGTTACCATTGACCCTTGACAGGTGGTCGTTCAACTAACGGTGAAATCAAGGCAATGATAACAGTGATAGCCAGAGTCATGGATGTTTGGACGTTTGATTGTATCATCATTCGATCTCAAGAGCGGTGTTTTTCTGGGTGCTTATCTGATCTTGGTTTAGGCCTTGGGGGTTTGTATTTGGAAAACATCGACCTTGACTTGAGTGATTATTGCTTTACTTTAATTGCTTGCTATGTTATGCTTGCTTCTCCTTAATGTGTGTTTGGGGGCTATCACTGTAGAAAGAGGCGGAGTGGGATGGTTTGGTTCCTATTCCTTTTATCCCTTATGCTCTTTTGGTATGTTTGATAGTTGATTTACTGCTCACTAAGACTTTGTCTGACTCAAGGTTTTATGTCTCCTCTTATTACCTTGGGCTGTTCATCCATGTTGGGATGGGCAGACTAGGTAGCAGGTGACAGGTGCTGTTCTTGGAGATCTACGCTGATGATGACGAAGACGAGCAGGAGGCTTTTGCATATTATTTCATATTATATGTACTGGGTGTTCCGTTGCTGTATTTGTTTGAGTGTTATGTAGTGAGGCTTTTTGATGTATGGATGATTCATATGTTTGTATAAAGCTATTATGATTAGATGATGATATTTTGTTCTATGGGAGCTTCACTGTATTATATTTCTCTATTGTATTTTATCCATGCGCTGTGAGTTTTACGATAGAGTCTGTGATGTTTATTTTACCCTTGACGGTCACTCATGGCTGCCTGGCACACTTTCAGCGCACTATTCCCTTGTTTCCGTGCGGGAGTCATGGGCGGTCGTCACAAAGTTGAATATATTATAAAAGTGAGAAGAGGTTTATAGTAATATGGTTTGAGTAACATATGTTTTTGATCTCTTTGATTATAATTTTGAATATGCTTTGACCTTTAAAAAGACCATTTTAAAGATAATGATAAGTATAAAATATTCTAGGTTTATAGGAAAATATTTAAGTAACATTTATTTTAACCATTTTGATTATACTATTGAATAACTTTGATCTTTAAAAAGATTATTTTGAAGACAATGATAAGTATAAAATGTTTTGGGTTTACAGTAACAATGTTTGAGTATCATTTGTTTTTAACCCTTTTGATTAAACTTTTTAATATAATTTTGTCTTTTAAAAAGATCATTCTAAAGATAATTGTAACAATCCGATATTTTCAACCATTCACATCCTCGCATGCCGGACTTGAATTGCTTAAAATATCAGATTGTTAATTTAATTTGGCAAAACTCAGCGTACACAGTAAATAAATAAATCATAGAATCACAGACACAAATTAATATAACAATAATGCAGCGGAATAGGTAAATAGTAGTTCATGAAGCTACTATATAAACATCAAAGTTAGAAATAAAATACAACATAATATCTCAAATACAGTGAAGTCTCCGGTACAAACAGATGACTTCTCTGAACAAATCAACTGGAAAGATGAAATCTGAATCAATAGTTGGATCTCCAAGCGAAGCTCTAAATTCCAAAGGTGAGTCTCAAATGTTGTATTACTCATTCTGACCCAAGCGTAAAGCGAACACAAAACACTCAAGTTAGGATTGACATTCTTATATCTATAAATCCAACTCAAGTGAAATGTCAACTGAAATACAAGTAACTTAAAGGATGTTGGGATAACCATCCTCTAAGGATCCGTGGAACTATCTGTAATGTAGAAATGCATGTTATTAACAACCAAACGTCATTATAACACCATAGTCATTTCAAATCGTTTATAATTCAAACCAAAATATCATTTCCTTTCAAAATATATACAATTCCAAATTATAACCCTTTCAAAGTTACGACACTTTCGATAATCAAAACAAATCATAATTCTTTAGAAAACCATACTTTGAAATCAAAACCTCCATCTCAATTTATCAATTCCAAATTTCAAACCAAATCGAATTCCAAATTCAAATTCTATTCAAACTCACTTTATCAATTTCAATTCAATTCAATTTCTAAATAAACCATTTCAATTTATGTCGATTTCAAATACAGATTTGAATCACAAAATAAACCATTTAAATTCCGATATATTTCTAGGCTTTTAATATTCAACATTCAAAACTAAATTTAACAATTCCATATAAATCTTGGTTTAACTTCATTATTATTTAGTTTTGGAATATTCACTTAATAATTCAATAACGTTTAAATAACCTTAAACTACAGTTTACTATATTTTTCCATTAATTTCTTTAAACGGGAAATATTCATTAAATTTATTAAATCAAAATCAAGTTATAAGATCATATCTAAAAATTCCAAATTTAGTAGTTTCAAATCAATTTAATCAAGTAAAATTCTTAAGTAAATACAATTTTAAAACAATTCAACCTTATTTTCCTTACTTATACAAATCGTTGAAAAAATTCGATTTAAGAATATAATACTTAACATATTATATTAATTAAATCAAACTTTATTAATTTAGGTTTATTACTAAATCTACTTATATTCAAAACATATTTATAAAATATTTCAATGTTAAATAAAACCATATATATTCCCCTTCAAAACCATAGAAATCATTTTCAAAAATATTTATATATAGACCAAGGGTGTCGGTATATAATTTCTATCCTATGGTCAAGTGATACAGTTATTTATCATTTCAATCCATAATTTAAATATATATAGGTAGATATCATTTCAACCCGTAATCCCACATTCAATTCAGTGAAAATCGCTTGGGTTTATCATTTCAACATATAACGATTTTCTCCTATTATACAGATCGTTCGAGTATGTATCATTTCAACCCATAGTGAATTCTATACTAACATGGAACTTGCAGAGTGATAATAGACATGATAATAATATAATAGGCATATATCATCAATGTAAATAAAAGATAATGGTGTCAGATGCCACAGGTGAACAAATACAGATAATAGCATATATATTACAATGTAAATAACTAATAACAGCATATTTCAATTGAAACCAAATTTAATAGATAAAAGAATGTTAATCGTTAGTGATTGCTCACCTTTCGAGGCTAGAGAATAGACGATGAAATTAAGTTACAAAATCCTGGCACGAACCTCAAAACAATGCAAGATTAAATATGAATCGACGAACGAAGTTGATAATAAAGAATCGACGAAATCAAATTAGAATTCGATCGATGAAGATAAATGGTATAAGTGAATTTATATATATATATATATATATATATATATAACAATATATCTATGAAGTCATATTCTAAATATAAGCGTATATTAAACTAAATATATGTGTGTTTAAAAATCATTGTTTCAATTTAAAACATATATTAAAATCAACATATACATAATATATTAGAAAAATCAATAATATATAAATATAACAGATAGATATATATACTAATATATAAACATATGCATAGCTTACATACTTATTATATTTTAAAATCAATAACTATAAAATCAATATACTTAATAATCTAATATCTCTAACACACAACAAGCATTTATATACTATATATATATGACTTTTTAGTACTCAAAAGAAAAATTAAAACCTTCAGCAACAATGTATGTATACTATCATAACTTTATACAAACAAATACTAAAACAAAAAATACTAATATAACTTATTCATATAGATGTATATATAAGTACCTAATATTTATAAAATCAAGGTTCAGAAAAAAAATAAAAGTGACCTTTTAAATTGGAAACCGAACTATATAAATCTAACATGTTTATATATTTAGTATATACATGATTCCAAGGTTTTTAAATATACCTTAACCATTTTATATACTAACCAATCGATCATATACGTAAACAAATAAAGTAAAATAATTATACGTACATATTTCAAACAAAATAAGAGAATAAAATAACACTATATATAATATATCTAAAGATATATACTTACAGATTTATGTATATATAAAAACACGCAAGGCATAAGGCTAGATGAGGCGTAGCAAGCTGGGTTGTAGTTGCCGTGAGGGGTAATGTGGCAAAGGTGGAGCACGTGTTAGGCACGGTGGAAGAGAGAGGGGGAAACGAGCATGGTTTTGGCATTGGGTGGGTGGAGGACAGCGGTAGGAGGCCGGTGACGATGTTGCTGGTCGGTCATTGCTCGGTTTGATAGGTTCGAGGAAGAGGAAGTCGAGGTGGAGAAGTGGGAAGGCAAGGTGCTGGGTGGCGTTCATTGATGTGCATGTAAATGTGCATAATTTTACCACCATATTGAATCTATTTAAATTAAATAAATGATCATATTGGGTATTTTAACTTGTTTTAACCAAAATCCATATTAATTTCAAATTGTCACATATCCATCTTCATATAGGGGTAAAACGGTCATTTGTGTGCATATATTTCTTTGAGAAAAATTAATTGGAAATTTATATATATTTTTGTAGGAATTTGTTCTCAAATAAGAGTGGTTTCATAAAGGAATATGCATGCACAAAGAATATAAAAGAATGAAGATGGAAATAATTCAAAATGAAGACCATGGAGGACCTCACCTACCCACCACCTTAATGTACAAATTAGAGGCTAATGCACATACTTATGGAATTAATGGCTTCATGTACACTTAAATGATGATTAGTAGAAGCTAATGATTACTTGACATCACACTTTCTTAAGGGTACTTCGGTCATTCCCGAAATTATGGATTAGGGTTTCATGCTTGTATAAATAACCCCTTATGTTTCATGTAGCCTCCATCTCTCTTAGTCTCTCTTAGGCCTCCTCTCTTCCTCTTCCTCTTCATTAGTTTAGATAAAATAAAAGAAAGCTCTCTTTCTCTTTTCATGGCTACTTAGCCATTTTTATTTTCATGTAATTTTCCTTTTTTTTATGTTATTAATACATGCTCTTTCCTTTTGCATGCCTCTTTTTTATGTTGTAGTGTAGATCTCTTTTCTTTTATGCAAGTTAATTAGCTTATGTTTTCATTTTGCTCTCTTTTTCCTCTTCATTTTGCTTTCATGTTGTTAGCTACATTTGTTAATAAAATGACAAATATGAGAAGCTAAACCCCTTCAATTTAGGGGTAATGAAGCTCTCTAATCATGTAGCTTCAACTTAATTTGATGTTTATGCTCTCTTTTTGTGCTTAATGAGAATGATTGAAGTGGTTTAATGATGTTGTTTAGCTTGGCATTTGATAGTCTATGTTGTTCATAACAAATAGGCTATGCTTAAACAAACAAAACACAAATTGCCTCTTCATCTACATATGATTATGGCAAAGAAGTGATTGTTGAAATTAAAATTTGATGGCTTATATTTCTAATTAATAGTTAATAGGTCATGCTAAAAATAGATTTTGCTTTCAACTTTGTTGTCATATTTTATGAGATTTGAAAGTGTATTAGTAGTTGTGTTATAGTTTGATAGTTTATATTGAGCTAATTAATAGCAAAAATATACCATACTTATGATAAGCACATCAACTAATTCACTAGTGACAAGAAAAGAGAGATCATAACTTCATTTTGTTGATTTATGTGATCTAGAGAGTGAAAATTGCCTCTAAATAGTTTTAACACTCATATTTTTATCAATTTTCTTTTGCTTGATTTTCTTATTTTCTAGTTTAACATTCTCTTCAACCTTGATTTAATTTGATTGAATAGATTTTTAAAATCATTAATTCCCTGCGGATCGACCCGTATTCGCCACGTGCTACATCTGTACACTGTGCGCTTGCGGTTATTTTTATTTCTAAATTTTTCGACGGTTTTCTAATCCGATAGAAATTCTGTCGATTGACAAGTTTTTGGCGCTGTTGTCGGGGAATTGCTTTGATCTTTAATTTTCTGTTCTTCGAATTATATTTTTTTATTTTTGTGTGATTTTATTTCCTGTGTTTTCTTATTAAAAAGAATATTGTGTGTTTGTTTAGTTTTTGTGTGCATTTCTTTGTGTTCTTGTTTGTTTTGCATTTTCGTTTGCATTTCCATATATAAAAAAACATACCATTGAAAAGAAAAGAAAAATTAATTCCAAGTTTCATATACATTTTGCATTTGCTTTACAATTTTCTAAAAAGAAAAAAACACACACATTTTACTGTTGCATTGCCTACTGCGCAGTGCACAGTGCATTTGCCAATACTGTCCCTTTTCCCCTCTGCTCAGTGACACTGCACACAATTTCACCCTGCTACCACCCCTCTGCCATTCCACATTTGCTTCCTCAAACTCTGCTGCCTCTTCTCAGTACTCCTCTGCAACTTCCGCAACAGTCGACAGTGCCACTCAACCAACCATTCCATCACTACATATCACCATCAACAACTCACTGTTCACATCCCTTAACCTCTGCCCACTTCAATACTTCACGGCATCCTGCCTTCATCATTCACCAACATCAAACAATAACAACTTCCCTCTTCTTTATCAACTTGCCTCACCTCATCACTTGCCATAACACTTCAAACATACTCCCTGATCCATCACCTTTTTTTCCTCTGCACATTCCCACTACCTGTCATCTCCATCATACCATAACTTTCTCCTTAAAATCAGTGCCTTGCTTCAACAACCATTCAAACTACACAACATTGCCAATTACCCACTTCTTCCATACATCTCCCACTCCAGCAAACGACCATACAAACTGCAGCAACCACCAAATACAACCATTCACAAAACTGCAAACAAATTTCATAACCACAGTTCAAACATTTCTGCCTCAACATCGTCACTTCATACAACCATCTTCCTCCATCACTTGCCACTTCACATCGCATACAAGTGCCCCATCGCCTGCTTATCACTCCTGACCAATAGAGAATATCATACTTGCAACAATTGCATGCCTACACCTCCGCAATCTCACCCTCCTCAAAACCAAATTGCCATTTCAACAGACCAAAATTCACAAACAGTCATTCCTACTCCACTATCTCCACTGCACCAATCTACAACCAGCAGTGCTTCAAAAACTGCTCGAACACTTCAAAACAGCAAACAGATTAAAATACAACACCTTCATCACCCAATTTGACATCGAACAACTTCCAATCGCCTCTGCCACCAGTTATCCTTGACCCTACCTTCGAACAGCCATAACGACGAACTCTTGAGCACCCCATTCCCTAGAAATCATAGCAACCGATTGCATCCTTCACCGCAACCCCAAACGCCCCAATTCAATAGTCCAATCCAAGTCGACATCAATAGGTGCATCACTCCAAAACCAGAAACCACTTCCCCAAACACAGCACTTCAAAATTGCCTCCACCCACATCGCAATTCAAATCGAACCCTACACTGAACCGAAGCCATTGCAACTTCTCTCACAGCCCTAAATCATCTGAAATAGCCTCTCACGACCACCGCAAACAGCAACCAGCAACCCACTTCCAACCACTTCAAACCCAAGACGAATCTACAATCGACTCTATTCAACCTTCCCCGATTTGAAGTCAACATCTGAACAAGTTCGGTTATTTTATTTTTAGGATTTTGGAGTTTTTGAGCTTACTTTAGTGCAACGTTGCAAGTGTGTTCTTTCAGTTTTTATTTTTGGGATCTCTGTTGTGTTTTTGATTGTGCGTGTAGCATGTTGGGTTGTGAGTGTTAAGTTTAGTTTTGTGTGTGCTAAATTTTGTTGTGGGCTGAGTTTAAAAGTTGGCCTTGCTTTTGGGTCTATAGGCCTGAGTATTTGAATTTTTTTTTGTTAAAGTGTTTATTCATTTGTTTGTAAAAAAAAAATTCAACACTTTTGCATGTTGCAGGTTGCAGAAAATCAGAAAGAAGGAGTTGCATTGTTAATACACGTCTAATTTCAGTATTGCATTTCATCTTAGATTTTGATTAATAATGACGATTAGACATCGATAACTTTTAATTGTATATTCACAATTGTCTTCTTTGAAAAATTTTATTTCTTGGTGTCTAGGCTACGATAGAGTAATAACCATTTATAAATATTACGGTGATTCGTAAATATTATAGTGGTTGTTCCTTTAAAGGCACTTAAACGTTCGGCTGCATTGCTACGGTGATTCATGGTGCACCGATAACCCCTGCCCGTTACCTGGCTGAGAAATATTTTTGTTGATTTAAGACAAAGTGTGATTATACAATTTTGAGTTAACTTAGGATAAATAATTTGTAATTAGACCCTTTCATTCATTTAGTCGCATTAGTTCATGCATATTTTTTTTTTAAAAATACAAAATCCAAAAATGATTTTTTTTTAAATATTCCTTTTATTTTTCTTTGAAATTTTAAAACCCTTTTCCTTTGAAATTTCAAAAATCCAAAAAAAAAATTTAAAAGCAAAAATCCAAAAAAAAATTATAAAACTTTTTCAAAAACAAAAATGCAACGACCCAGAATTTTAGGCAATATAAATTTAATAATCTGTGTTAATGATTTAATTGGTTGGATAATTTTCTTTATAATTTTAATTTAAAATTTGTGAACTTGATCTTTTAATGGTTATAGATATTTAATCTGATAATTGTAATTTATATCTTTCTGACAATTTAAATTTGATAAGAATTGTTTTTCAAAAGCTAATTAAATTTTTATTCTGTTTATAATATATAAAATAGATATATATTGTGAATAGAAGAGCTTTTGTTTTAAATTAAAGATTGAATTTTCAAATTGTAACATATATGTATGTATATGTTATAGTTTGATATTGTTTTGAAAATTTAATTAAATGTATTAATAATTGATATATGAATGAATTGTAATTTAAAGCTTTGTTTTAAATTCAATAAGACTTTTCAAAAGTTAATTTAGATTAATTCAATTTTTTTCAAAAATATAAGATTTGTTATTTATTTTTAAGATGATAGTTTAATTAGGATTTAATCAAAGTTTTATTTTTGTTTCAAAATGTTTAATTTAAAATGTTTAGATTTGTGAATACATGTATAAGCAATTCATTTGTGTTTTAACTAGTTTTATAATATTCTCTTTTAAAGGTAAATTTATATTCACATATATAAGAATTTATTTATTAAGTAACTTAATTAGGAAAGCTTATATTTTCTTTTAAATTAAATGAAAATCTATTAAATATACTTAAATACATGTGTAAAACATGTTAATCCTTTTAATAACACATGTAAGTAAATTAAGCAAGTGGAGTGACATTTGTTTGAATTAAGGAACATGTGGCATTATTTTCATTTTAATTTTAATAAATGTTTTTAGGAAAAAAAGAGAAAATCAGTTTTTCACAAACACTCTCATTCCTTTGTTTCTTTTCTTAACTCAAACCAAAAATTTACTTTCAAAAATCCTGAGATTTAAAAACTAAAAGCAAATCAAACTTGAATTCTGCATAACTTGAAATCTGCAAACAAGTTCATCACAACAATTTTAAATCTGCAACATCAACTTTCAAAACCTGCATCTCAAATGGAAAGCAAATCTGCAACCATCAACCTGCATTTCATTTGAGGGCACTCGATTTCAATAGCAAGCTTCAACTTTTAGAACATCAAGTGACAGGCATGCAGGGAGTTTCAAACAGTTTTCAATTTAAAAGTTCAAACCTCGGCATCAAAGCCTGCTCTGCTCTGCAATAATACAAGTGAGTAAATATTTTAAAAACAGATTAATTTTGTTAATTTAAATGCATATGAACTGATGTTAGTGTTGCATGAAGATTATCCAGTTTATTTGTTGAATTAATAGTTATATTATATGTGTGGAAATATGACTGTATATGGGAATTGTTCTCTGTTTGAAGAAGAAACAAAAATTGTGACTCTTATTTCAAAAATCAAAATTTCCAAAATTAATCCATACTAGCCTTAAGTATTTAAAAGAAATTTGTTAGTAATTGTATAACAAAGATTATAAAATAGTCTGGGAAATTAAAATAGTATCATTCATGATTAAAATAAAATTTACAGAGAGATTAGAATATTGGTTCAAAATTTATTTTCTTAAATTCAAAATTCAACTCCATGCATGTAATTTGGATGTAAAATCATGAATTTAGATACGAAGTTTGTAAATTATAGTTTAGTAATTCATTCGAAATTTGGGTTTGAATAAATTAGGAGTTTTTGAGAACTGCAGTTGATTTACTTGATAAATTGAGTTAATATTTGGATTGAAGCTAACTTGAATGGTATAGATGAAGGAAAAAATACTTACAGATTTTTCCAATGAACAATTTGATCGTAATCGATCGATATAGGGTTTAGTTACGGTATTTGAAGCCGATGCTAAATTGGGATCTTTCATCTTCCCTGATATATCGAGCTTTAGGATATTCTAGGAGTTGGTTTGTGGGAGTATGGTGATGTTATGGCTGGAGTTGCGGCAGTTCCGGTGGTGGCGATTATCAGAGGTGATGGAATTGGTGGTCGTGTTATGCTGCTGTTGTTCGAGTTTTCGGGTACGATTGTTTGAATTTCGACTCGCGTATTGTTAGGGGAATCTGGGTTCACCTAATAGCTCGCGAGTGGATTTGGGACTGGGGAGGTTCTTCGCGATGGCCAATGGAGGTCGGCGGTGGAGGTGCATGTGCACCGTGCTTTGTGTGCACATTTTTGGGTTGCTGGAAATTATGCGTTGGGAAAGAAGAGTTGTTCTCGGTGAAGCCTCGTGTTTTTCATGGGATGACTCGAAGTGGATGGATGTTGGTTGTCTCGGGGTAGTACGGGGGGATCTGAAGGTTAGTGTTGAGTATTTTTGTTGTGTGCCTGGGTTAATATTGTTAATGAATAAGGTTATAAACTGTAAACCTAAAATCGAGTTCAAATTTTTTATAAAGAAAATTAAAGATAGAATTTTGCAATTTTAAGCTTGTAGTTTGATTAAATAAAAATCAAACTTGAATTTATAAAAGGAAATCAAATTTAAGTTTTTATAAAAAAGAAAATAAGTTCTTAAAGTTAAAAACTTGTTCTTGTGAATAAATGTTAATCAAACTACTAAAGTGTTAATTGAATTTATTTTCAAATTTAAGATGTTTTAGATGATTTATTTTAAAAGTAATTAATTTTATTAAATTTTGAATTTCAATTTAAAAGAGTGTTTTTGAATTTAATCATTTAATCAAAGTTTTCAAATTTATTTTTAAATTAGATAATTAAAGTGTTTAAAATTCAAATTTGATTTTTTTAAATGTTTATTTTCAAATAAGGTTATGGTTATAATTTTGAAAACCAATAAAATAATTTGTCTTCAAGTTACTTAAATTTGATTAATTCAAATAATTGAATTGTGCTGATGATTAAGGGTGAAATTATTTTTAAAATACTTAATTATTATGATTTATTAATAAGTAAAGAATTTAATTAAGATAAATGTTTTTCTTAATTTAAGATTTTTAAATATGACTTGCAAGTAAGTAAAGATTAATTAAGATTTATGTTTTCTTAATTGATTAAGGATTTTGAAGTATAAGATGTTAGTTAATTGATTGTTTAATTAATTTCAAATAATTAGTTAACTATTTATTTAATTTATAAAATCATTTAGTTATGGATTAATTAAGTATAATTACTTAATAAAGTAATAAATGGTTAATGGTTGAATGTAAATAAAATAAAAAAATTATTACTTATGGAAGTAATTAATGGTAATTACTTATGGAGTAATTAGTTGTTGTGATTATTGGTTAATCACTTAATGATATTAATTAAAGAATTAATTAATATAATTGTTTTAAAGATAATTAATTATGAAGTAATTAAATAAAAATTAAGAATTATTTAATGATGAGATTAATTATTTGTTAAATAATTAATTAAGAGGTTAATTAAGGTTTATTAATGAAAGTAATTAGAGATAATTACTTATGTAGGTAATTAAGAGTTAATTACTTAATTGTTTATTTAATTAATCAATACGATTAATTAATTAATAAATGAGATAAATTTAAGATTAATCACTAAGGGTATTTAACTAAAAAATTTAATTAATTAATAAAAAAATTAAAGATTAATTGTTAATTTAAATTGATAAATGGAGTAATTAAAGATTAATTAATTAAAGTAATTAATCAAGATTAATATAATGGATTAAGAAGTTAATTAATTAATATAAGTCATTACAAACTGTTAATTACTGTTTAAGATTAATGAGATGATTAATTACCAGTTAATTAATTAATTAAGGGGTTAATTAATTAATAAGGATCATTAATTAATGTAATTAATGATATTAATCAAGGTGATTAATAAAAGTAATTAATTTAAATGTGATAAATTAATTGAATTAATTGAGGTTTAATGTAATTAATTAATGAATGATCATTAATTATCGTAATTAATGATAGTAATTAAAGATTTAATTACTGAATATGAATAGGATAATTACTTGAATGTAATTAAAGATAATTAATCAAGGAAGATTAATTAAAGAAGATCATTAGAGATAATTTATTTATTTATTTGGAATAAACAAATGAAAAGGATTTAGGTAATCCAGGTAATTAAGAGTTAATCAATTCTGTTTTGATATGGATGATGGATATTAGATGATTGATTGACATTGGATATTGAATGATATTGGGTGATTGATTGATATTGAATGATCAATATTTGGAGATTGATATTGTATGATTGGTTGATATTGGATATTTGATATTGGTTGATACTGGATATCTCTGTTATGTGATATGCTGCTTTGTGAAGATGAGTGTTAGTATGAATTAGCTGTTACGATAATATAATTCATCTATCTGTTATATATCATCCTGAATATAAGTTAAATTGTTTAAACCCTTAAGTACAACTTGGACTTTAAAATGGCGTTTGGTTTCGATGAGACCGGGATCGGGTATCCATATTTGGAATCCGGAAACCACATCGATGCCAATTAAACGTTAGGTCGTTAATCCAAGTAGAACAAGTGAAGACTCGAGGTGTAAGGGCTATACGTCAGTATAACTCTATGGGTGATTCCGTAATGTGTTTGACGGAATAGTGCTTATAAATTCAAGATGGTGAATTAGAGTGCAAGGGCTATGGTCGTTGACTTTGAGGGTGATTCCAATAATGAGTGCAACGAGATATTGCCTTCGGTTTCGTTCGAACCTGGAACGAACTTGTATGGATTGAATGCTTTCAGCACATCGTCAGGTGGACGATGAGCATTCTAAGATAGATGTGTTCTATAAAGGTAACCGTAACCTCAAGCCTCATCAACCGGGAATGGCTAAAACAGGGGAGGTGCAGCAAGGCTTCGTGGGTAGCTCCCACCGGAGAGCAAGATTTTCCCCTGTCTAGAAGTCCCTTTTTATTCGGCTGTGTGGGCAGTTGGGTCGCGGCCAACTGTGGGGTTATCTTGTTCGGGACTGTCCATTAAGGATGGTTCCGGCCTTGTGTTGCAGGGGAGTGGGAGTACTCCTCTGTACGTTGATCTAGGCCACGTACTATGACGGGCGGTACCCCAGTAGCCCTGCCATTGATGGAAACCCATTCTTCCTACGAGACCCTACGGTTTTGATTGTATTACCCACTTTTGTGGCTAGTAGCTGGAATTTAATCATGTAACAATTTCGGCTAATTTCTTATTTACTTGAAAACCCTAGACGCTATTATAATATCACTAGATTTCCTATCAAATGTTTTGGTTAGCGTAAGGTAATTTTTTTTCCATGTTTATGTGTGGGAAGTCTTACGTGATACCTTTTTCTTTCAAAGGTTTTCTAAAGTTAAGCAATTTTAACCCGTTTACTCACACCAGACCCCTGTCTGACCCGAGTGTTTATTTTCTGTTTTTTAAACTCTTGGGTACTCATATTATGTATGAGCAGTCAAGTGGATCAGGTTAGCTTGACGAATTCTGGAGGAGATATGGAGCAGGAGGCTTCGACGTGTAGTTATATATTGGTTCCACTGTGTTTGTTTGTATCTATATCTGTTGTTCTTGAGTTGGATAGTTAGACAAAAGTTTATAACTGTCTATTATCAGTTGTTTAAGTTGTGTACTCTGATGTAATGAGATACTATGTAATATTTTATGAGATAAATTTTATTTTATTCGTTCCGCTGTGAGTTCTCTGATGTTGTTATGTTTCTTCTTTCTCTTTCTTTTCTTCTTCTATCCCTTTCTTTCTTCAAGATGATGCGATTTTCTGAGAGTAGAAGGTCGGGTCGTCTCACTTGGTATCAGAGCATTAGGCTCTGAAGTGTGTCTTTCTTTAAGGAGCATTAGGCTGAGTGAATATCTAGGCTCTGAAGTGTGTCTTTCTTTAGGGAGCATTAGGTTGTGTGAATACCTAGGCTCTGGAGTGATGTCTATCTTGAGAGAGCGTATTTGTAATTTTTATATATAACTATATATATATATTTATATCTACCTGATTTGTTGGGTTATATGTTCGGATTTTCCAACATAAGTTATAGGGGTAGATGGAGTAGTGGTGTGTGTGTGTAACACGATTACCACTGATGGAAGAGGTCCATGTGTTTGAGGTTGGAAGTTTTTGTCGAGACTATAGACCTAATATTGTCTCGAATAAGATTTGTAGTTTGAAGTGAGATTTGTAATTTGGAGTAAGGATTTCTCTGATATTCGAAGGAAATCTTTTGAAGATTCGGAGTTTATCTTTGAAGTGTAAGTTTGGATTTCGCTCGGGTGAGCGAATTATTCTAGTGTTTGGATTTTTTGGAAGTGCAGAAGTAAGTAATGATATCTCGGTAACTGCGTGATGAGATGCAGTATCCTTGGATATTTTCTGAAGAAGTTTTCTTTTGAAGCAGTTTTAGATGTAGTTGAGAAGCAGTCTTTACCTGCTGAAGAGAAGACTCGTCTGTGTAGAAGTTGTTTGGATCTCTAGCAAGGAGTTTGGCTGTTTTGGAATATGAGACTAAGGTCTATAAGTTATTTGCTTGGCATGGTCTCATTTGTTATTCCCTAAGGTAAGCGAGTTGTGTATGCTTGGCTTGGATTTGGAGCCCGAGTTTCTTTTGGGATGTTTGCCTTCTCGAAGGTCTTTTGTGTGGTCTGTTGATGGTTTTGGGTTTTGGAGAAGCATTTGGATTTGAAGTTTTTGGTTAGCTGTGGTAGCAATTTTAGCTCGAAGTGTTCGGTGTGATGTCGAGGAGACCTTTTAGCTTTACAGTATCATCGAGTTAGAGTTTGGAAGCAGCAATAGTGTGGTTGTTTCTCCGTTGGTTCAGGAATCTTTGTGGTTCTCTTTCAGCAATCCGGGCTGAAGGTGGTGATGTATTCTTGAAGGTTAATCTTGTTTGGAAAAGCTCAAAGCTGTTCTAATTAGTAAAGTGAGGACAGTTTCTTTGGAATCCGAACTAAGTAGGATCGCAAAAGTGACTTGCGATTAGTTGGGAATTTTCTTAGGCTATCTTTGTTGAGACTGAGGATTCTCATAAGGAAGTAGAAGCTACTGAAGTGATCAGAAGTTTGTCTGCATCTGGAGATGAGTTCCATATTGTTTTGATTCCAGAAGCAATTTTGGTAATTAGCCTGGTAGTAGGATGGTTCTTGGAGAAAGGAGAGTTGGTGTAGAAGCTCAGAATTATTTTCTGGAATTGGAATTGGAATGATCTAGCTTTTGAATGGTATTCTGTTTTAAGGATGAGTGACTGAGTCAGATGAGTCACTCAGATTTTTATGGATTTGATGAACAAGTTCCCGGGTATATTGGATAAGATTGGTTGGTTAGTGCTGGGGCATTTGAAGATTTCTTATCTGTGTTTTGATAGGATAAGACTGAATTGCCAGTTTGGATAGCTGAAATTCATTGTGTATCACGTATCTCTGAGGGAATACGTGTATGATTCATCATTGGTTGTTGAATTTGTAGTTCAGTTGGATTTGGAAGCTGTGCTAGACTTGAGTATGGTCTGATGTTTTTTTAAGATTAATGGATCTAGAGATGAGAGGAGTTCTGGATTTTGGTAGTCTAGTTGATTTGTTGGCTTTTATAGAGCGAGTCTCCCGGTGATTTATACTTGGGGAAACTCGAGATAGTATTAGAGTTTTATTCTAATTTGTGTCAGAATGATTAGTTAAGTTTGTTTTTTTTGTTTGATTGCTATGGATGTTAGTAACTGGTTGTTAAGAATGCTTTGTTATTTTAAATTAAAATCTGTACTAGATTATTAAATTACCTTTGCTTTTAAATTTCGGGGACGACATTCTTTTAAGGGGGGAGGATTGTAACGACCCGGAATTTTGGGCAATATAAATTTAATAATCTTTGTTAATAATTTAATTGGTTTGATAATTTTCTTTATAATTTTAATTTAAAATTTGTGAACTTGATCTTTTAATGGTTAATAAATATTTAATCTGATAATTGTAATTTATATCTTTCTGACAATTTGAATTTGATAAGAATTGTTTTTCAAAAGCTAATTAAATTTTTATTTTGTTTATAATATATAAAATTGATATATATTGTGAATAGAAGAGCTTTTGTTTTAAATTAAAGATTGAATTTTCAAATTGTAACATATATGTATGTATATGTTATAGTTTGGTATTGTTTTGAAAATTTAATTAAATCTATTAATAATTGATATATGAATGAATTGTAATTTAAAGCTTTGTTTCAAATTCAATAAGACTTTCAAAATTTAATTTAGAGTAATTCAATTATTTTCAAAAATATAAGATTTGTTATTTATTTTTAAGATGATAGTTTAATTAGGATTTAATCGAAGTTTTATTTTTGTTTCAAAATGTTTAATTTTAAATGTTTAGACTTGTGAATACATGTATAAGCAATTCATTTGTGTTTTAACTAGTTTTATAATATTCTCTTTTAAAGGTAAATTTATATTCACATATATAAGAATTTATTTAATAAGTAACTTAATTAAGAAAGCTTATATTTTCTTTTAAATTAAATGAAAATCTATTAAATATACTTAAATACATGTGTAAAACATGTTAATCCTTTTAATAACACATGTAAGTAAATTAAGCAAGTGGAGTGACATTTGTTTGAATTAAGGAACATGTGGCATTATTTTCATTTTAATTTTAATAAATGTTTTTAGGAAAAAAAGAGAAAATCAGTTTTTCACAAACACTCTCATTCCTTTGTTTCTTTTCTTAACTCAAACCAAAAATTTACATTCAAAAATCCTGAGATTTAAAAACTAAAAGCAAATCAAACTTGAATTTTGCATAACCTGAAATCTGCAAACAAGTTCATCACAACAATTTTAAATCTGCAACATCAACTTTCAAAACCTGCACCTCAAATGGAAAGCAAATCTACAACCATCAACCTACATTTCATTTGAGGGCACTCGATTTCAATAGCAAGCTTCAACTTTTAAAACATCAAGTGACAGGCATGCAGGGAGTTTCAAACAGTTTTCAATTTAAAAGTTCAAACCTGGGCATCAAAGCCTGCTCTGCTCTGCAATAATACAAGTGAGTAAATATTTTAAAAACAGATTAATTTTGTTAATTTAAATGCATATGAACTGATGTTAGTGTTGCATGAAGATTATCCAGTTTATTTGTTGACTTAATAGTTATATTATATGTGTGGAAATATGACTGTATATGGGAATTGTTCTCTGTTTGAAGAAGAAGAAAAAAATTGCGACTCTTATTTCAAAAATCAAAATTTCCAAAATTAATCCATACTAGCCTTAAGTATTTGAATGAAATTTGTTAGTAATTGTATAACAAAGATTATAAAATAGTCTGGGAAATTAAAATAGTATCATTCATGATTAAAATAAAGTTTTACAGAGAGATTGGAATATTGGTTCAAAATTTATTTTCTTAAATTCAAAATTCAACTCCATGCATGTAATTTGGATGTAAAATCATGAATTTAGATACGAAGTTTGTAAATTATAGTTTAGTAATTCATTCGAAATTTGGGTTTGAATGAATTAGGAGTTTTTGAGAACTACAGTTGATTTACTTGATAAATTGAGTTAATATTTGGATTGAAGCTAACTTGAATGTTATAGATGAAGGAAAAAAATTCTTACAGATTTTTCCAATGAACAATTTGATCGTAATCGATCGAGATAGGGTTTAGTTACGGTATTTGAAGCCGATGCTAAATTGGGATCTTTCATCTTCCATTATACATCGAGCTTGAGGATATTCTAGGAGTTGGTTTGTGGGAGTATGGTGATGTTGTGGCTGGAGTTGCGGCAGTTTCGGTGGTGGCGATTATCAGAGGTGATGGAATTGGTGGTCGTGTTATGCTGCTGTTGTTCGAGTTTTTGGGTACGATTGTTCGAATTTCGAATCGCGTATTGTTTGGGGAATCTGGGTTCACCTAAGAGCTCGCGAGTGGATTTGGGACTGGGGAGGATCGTCGCGATGGTCAATGGAGGTCGGCGGTGGAGGTGCATGTGCACCGTGCTTTGTGTGCACAATTTTGGGTTGCTGGAAATTATGCGTTGGGGAAGCAGAGTTGTTCTCGGTGAAGCCCTCGTGTTTTTCATGGGATGACTCAAAGTGGATGGATGTTGGTTGTCTCGGGGTAGTACGGGGGGATCTGAGGGTTAGTGTCGAGTATTTTTGTTGTGTGCCTGGGTTAATATTGTTAATGAATAAGGTTATAAACTGTAAACCTAAAATCGAGTTCAAATTTTTTATAAAGAAAATTAGAGATAGAATTTTGCAATTTTAAGCTTGTAGTTTGATTAAATAAAAATCAAACTTGAATTTATAAAAGGAAATCGGGTTTAAGTTTTTATAAAAAAGAAAATAAGTTCTTAAAGTTAAAAACTTGTTCTTGTGAATAAATGTTAATCAAACTATTAAAGTGTTAATTGAATTTATTTTCAAATTTAAGATGTTTTAGATGATTTATTTTAAAAGTAATTAATTTTATTAAATTTTGAATTTCAATTTAAAAGAGTGTTTTTGAATTTAATATTTAATCAAAGTTTTCAAATTTATTTTTAAATTAGATAATTAAAGTGTTTAAATTTCAAATTTGATTTTTTTTAAATGTTTATTTTCAAATAAGGTTATGGTTATAATTTTGAAAACCAATAAAATAATTTGTCTTCAAGTTATTTAAATTTGATTAATTCAAATAATTGAATTGTTCTGATGATTAATGGTGAAATTATTTTTAAAATACTTAATTATTATGATTTATTAATAAGTAAAGAATTTAATTAAGATAAATGTTTTTCTTAATTTAATATTTTTAAATATGACTTGCAAGTAAGTAAAGATTAATTAAGTTTTATGTTTTCTTAATTGGTTAAGGATTTTAAAGTATAAGATGTTAGTTAGTTGATTGTTTAATTAATTTCAAATAATTACTTAATTATTTATTTAATTTATAAAATCACTTGGTTATGGATTAATTAAGTATAATTACTTCATAAAGTAATAAATGGTTAATGGTTGAATGTAAATAAAAAAAAATTATTACTTATGGAAGTAATTAATGGTAATTACTCATGGAGTAATTAGTTGTTGTGATTATTGGTTAATCACTTAATGATATTAATTAAAGAATTAATTAATATAATTGTTTTAAAGATAATTAATTATGAAGCAATTAAATAAAAATTAAGAATTATTTAATGATGAGATTAATTATTTGTTAAATAATTAATTAAGAGATTAATTAAGGTTTATTAATGAAAGTAATTAGAGATAATTACTTAGGTAGGTAATTAAGAGTTAATTACTTAATTGTTTAGTTAATTAATCAATATGATTAATTAATTAATAAATGAGATTAATTTAAGATTAATCACTAAGGGTAATTAATTAAAATTTTAATTAATTAATAAAGAAATTAAAGATTAATTGTTAATTTAAATTGATAAATGGAGTAATTAAAGATTAATTAACTAAAGTAATTAATCAAGATTAATATAATGGATTAAGAAGTTAATTAATTAATATAAGTAATTACAAACTGTTAATTACTATTTAAGATTAATGAGATGATTAATTACCAGTTAATTAATTAATTAAGGGGTTAATTAATTAATAAGGATCATTAATTAATGTAATTAATGATATTAATCAAGGTGATTAATAAAAGTAATTAATTTAAATGTGATAAATTAATTGAAATTAATTGAGGTTTAATGTAATTAATTATAGTTAATTAATTAATGAATGATCATTAATTATTGTAATTAATGATAGTAATTAAAGATTTAATTACTGAATATGAATAGGATAATTACTTGAATGTAATTAAAGATAATTAATCAGGAAGATTAATTAAAGAAGATTATTAGAGATAATTAATTTATTTATTTGGAATAAATAAATGAAAAGGATTTAGGTAATCCAGGTAATTAAGAGTTAATCAATTCTGTTTTGATATGGATGATGGATATTAGATGATTGATTGATATTGGATATTGAATGATATTGGGTGATTGATTGATATTGAATGATCAATATTTGGAGATTGATATTGTATGATCGGTTGATATTAGATGTTTGATATTGGTTGATACTGGATATCTCTGTTATGTGATATGCTGCTTTGTGAAGATGAGTGTTAGTATGAATTATCTGTTATGATAATATAATTCATCTATCTGTTATATATCATCATGAATATAAGTTAAATTATTTAAACCCTTAAGTACAACTTGGACTTTAAAATGGCGTTTGGTTTCGATGAGACCGGGATCGGGTATCCATATTTGGAATCCGGAAACCACATCGATGCCAATTAAACGTTAGGTCGTTAATCCAAGTAGAACAAGTGAAGACTCGAGGTGTAAGGGCTATACGTCAGTATAACTCTATGGGTGATTCCGTAATGTGTTTGACGGAATAGTGCTTATAAATTCAAGATGGTGAATTAGAGTGCAAGGGCTATGGTCGTTGACTTTGAGGGTGATTCCAATAATGAATGCAACGAGATATTGCCTTCGGTTTCGTTCGAACCCGGAACGAACTTGTATGGATTGAATGCTTTCAGCACATCGTCAGGTGGACGATGAGCATTCTAAGATAGATGTGTTCTATAAAGGTAACCGTAACCTCAAGCCTCATCAACCGAGAATGGCTAAAACAGGGGAGGTGCAGTAAGGCTTCGTGGGTAGCTCCCACCGGAGAGCAAGATTTTTCCCTGTCTAGAAGTCCCTTTTTATTCGGCTGTGTGGGCAGTTGGGTCGCGGCCAACTGCGGGGTTATCTTGTTCGGGACTGTCCAGTAAGGGATGGTTCCGGCCTTGTGTTGCAGGGGAGTGGGAGTACTCCTCGGTACGTTGATCTAGGCCACGTACTGTGACGGGCGGTACCCTAGTAGCCCTGCCATTGATGGAAACCCATTCTTCTTACGAGCCCCTACGGTTTTGATTGTATTAGCCACTTTTGTGGCTAGTAGCTGAAATTTAATCATGTAACAATTTCGGCTATTTTTTATTTACTTGAAAACCCTAGACACTATTATAATATCACTGGATTTCATGTCAAATGTTTTGGTTAGCGTAAGGTAAAAACTTTTTCATGTTTATGTGTGGGAAGTCTTACGTGATACCTTTTTCTTTCAAAGGTTTCTAAAGTTAAGCAATTTTAACCCGTTTACTCACACCAGACCCCTGTCTGACCCGAGTGTTTATTTTCTGTTTTATTAAACTCTTGGGTACTCATATTATGTATGAGTAGTCAAGTGGATCAGGTTAGCTTGACGAATTCTGGAGGAGATATAGAGCAGGAGGCTTCGACGTGTAGTTATATATTGGTTCCGCTGTGTTTGTTTGTATCTGTATCTGTTATTCTTGAGTTGTATAGTTAGACAGAAGTTTATAACTGTCTATTATCAGTTGTTTAAGTTGTGTACTCTCATGTAATGAGATACTATGTAATATTTTTTGAGATATATTATATTTTATTCGTTCTGCTGTGAGTTCTCTTATGTTATTCTGTTTCTTCTTTCTCTTTCTTTACTTCTTCTATCCGTTTCTTTCTTCAAGATGATGCGATAATCTGAGAGTAGAAAGTCGGGTCGTCTCAAAAAAAAATTAAAAACAAAAAAAAATCAATTTCCCTTTTGAAAAATAAATTCTATTCGTAAATATTTTTCCTTTATAAAAAAAACCAAAAAAAAAAGAAATTTCTTGAAAATGTCCGAATTTCCATATTCACATGAATTTTACGATAGTTGTGAAAATCAATATAATCCATATAATCTCACTTCAAATTCTTATGGATATTACAACAACAACTTTTGTTTAAACAATTTGAGTTTTGAACCACAAAATTTTCAAAATGATGAACAACCCTCAACTCTTCAAAGTAACATTTCGTCTTTACTTGAACTCTCTACACAACAAAATCAAGAGATAAATGATTTATGTGATTCTTATTTGCGTAATAACTCGAGTCAAGGATTTCAAAATTTGAATTCAATTCAAAATTTAAACGATTACGATTATAACCCATGCCAATTTAATTTCGAACTCCAAAATGAATTTCAAACTCGACATGAAAATGGGAACAACTTTTCAAACGAATTTGGCAATGGGAATAATCTTAACCATGTTACGAGTGAAAATTTTTGTTTTCAACAAATCCAAATCAAAAATTCTCAATTTAATAACTATAAATTGGATTTTGTTGAACAAATGAATGAAATTTACGATGATCACGCGGATGTGCTGTTTGAAACTTATATGAAACAACGTGAATAACAAAATCAAATCTCAACGTGTGATGAGTCAAGTGATTATCCACCTTTTACCCAAATCGACGATTTTCAAATAACAACTTTTCAATTTGATAATGACTTTCTTAATAAAGTTGTTGAAAATAGGGTAATTAAGTTGGATTTCAATTCTTTTGAGGGTGCGAAACTCGATTTAAACTTCGATCTTCCTTTTTCTGAAAATTTGAATACGACAACTTTGAATTTTAAACTCGATTTACATGATGATGTTGTTGATAATCCAACAAAGGAAGTCAAATTTAACAAACATGAGTTTTATGGACTTTTTGAAGATGAGTCATTAAATTATGATAGGGAAGATTTCGATCACCATTTTGACTTTGAAATCGATAATTTGGAAGAAGTTTTCAATGACAAACTTGAATTTCAATTTGGTGAAAATAAATGTGAATTTCAATCAATTGTTTTATCAACCCCAAAAATCATTGAAAACAAAACAACTCGTTCAATTTTTGATAAAACAAAATTCGTTTTTCCAAATGAACATTCAACTTTAATAATCTTTAAAGGTTTGGTTTTTCGCGCTTAAGCTGTGTCTCGTACACTTGACGAGACGAATGAATCGATCTTTGGAAGACCGTTTCATTTACTTTTTGACGATATACTTTCTGAACTCTTGTAAATAATAATCCTTTTGTTTTCATGTAGATATAGGTTTTTGTTTGTTGTTTTATTTTTATTTATTTTTTTCTCTCCTTCCACTTGGGTTGACTGTGGGGACACGGTCAAAATCAAGTGTGGGGGGGAGACTCATCTTCATTTTTTTTCATGGTTTATTTTTGCTTTAAAATCTCAAAAACAAAAATCCCAAAAAGATAATAATTTTTCTTTTGATTTATTTTAAGAACGATATAAGATAAATATATGGTTTTGGTTTATTAAATTGAAATTTTTGATATTTGTCTTAACAACAATAAAAATGAAGTTTGATTACAAATAATAATGGTTTAACTAGTATATAGGAAGATTCATATGTGTTAATTATGAAGTACATCCTAATTGAAAATCTTTGTTTTAAAAAGTGGTTGATTTAAAGTAAAGGATATAACATTTTTTTGTCTTCTAAGTTAAATGGTGCTAAGATGATTTTGCAATGCTCTCTCTCTCTCTTAAAAAAGCATAAAGATAAAAAGTAATAGCATCCAAGTATCCACTCTCATTTAAAAGTCCTCACGGTTATGCATGGGTAAATTACTTGGAATTTTTGACTATGTGCTTTCATACTCATTTAAAAGTCCTCGCGGTTATGCATGTATGGAACACATGTAAAAGAACAGACTTAATAAAAACCGCCTACGGTCTATAGTGTATGCATGAAAGTGTGTGCACTCGCCATGCTCTGTACTCCCCTCACATAAGCCCGAAAGGCAGTGCATGGGTGGTATATCTGGCCTCAGTTTACCTGAGCTAGGTATGTAATTTTTCTTGCAAATAATGAGAGAGCAAGCAATTGAAATCCTAGCACTATTTTTACTTATTTGATTTGATTTGTCTTTGAAAAGAAATGAAAATACCACTTTGATAATCAACTAAGGATCCATTTTATAATTACATTTTGTTATCAACCGCAACAAGTTAAACTGTAGTCTATTTGTTACGATAACCGATTTTTGTTGGAAATTTTGACGAGTAAATGACATAAATTTTCAAGATAATAACCAAAACCTATATTTAACATATTCGTGTAAATTTAAAAATAAATCCTTCATTTGTAACTATTTTTAAAAAATTTGCATTCATCTCTTTGTAAATAAGTCTTGCATTTTGTAAATATTTTCATTCTGCATTTGGATTTTTTGGGTAGTATCCGTTGAAAACCCTCACGAGACAACACTCGTCCTATTGGGGACACCCATAGGTTTAATGGCTTGTTGCATACGCTCAATGTAATCGTTCTCCCTACGAAAATGGATTTATCTTAGTTTTTCATTATTCGAGGACGAATAAAAAGATAAGTGTGGGGGTATTTGAGGTGCATGTAAATGTGCATATTTTTACCACCATATTGAATCTATTAAAATTAAATAAATGATCATATTGGGTATTTTAACTTGTTTTGACCAAAATCCATATTAATTCCAAATTGTCACATATCCATCTTCATATAGGGGTAAAACGGTCATTTGTGCGCATATATTTCTTTGAGAAAAATTAATTGGAAATTTATATATATTTTTGTAGGAATTTATTCTCAAATAGGACTGGTTTCATGAAGAAATATGCATGCACATAGAACATAATGGAATGAAGATGGAAATAATTCAAAGTGAAGATCATGGAGGACCCCACCTACCCACCACCTTAATGTACAAATTAGAGGCTAATGCACATGCTTATGGAATTAATAGCTTCATGTACACTTAAATGATGATTAGTAGAAGCTAATGATTACTTGACACCACACTTTCTCAAGGGTAGTTTGGTCATTCCCCAAATTATGGATTAGGGTTTCATGCTTGGATAAATAACCCCTTATGTTTCATGTAGCCTCCATCTCTCTTAGGCCTATTCTCTTCCTCTTCCTCTTCATCAGTTTAGATCAAATAAAAGAAAGCACTCTTTCACTTTTCATGGCTACTTAGCCATTTTCATTTTCATGTAATTTTCCTTTTTTTTATGTTATTAATACATGCTCTTTCCTTTTACATGCCTCTTTTTTATGTTGTAGTGTAGATCTCTTTTCTTTTATGCAAGTTAATTAGCTTATCTTTTCATTTTCCCTCTTTTTCCTCTTCATTTTGCTTTCATGTTGTTAGCTACATTTGTTAATAAAATGACAAATATGATAAGCTAAACCCCTTCAATTTAGGGGTAACGAAGCTCTCTAATCATGTAGCTTCAACTTAATTTGATGTTGATGCTCTCTTTTTGTGCTTAGTGAGAATGATTGAAGTGGTTTAATGATGTTGTTTAGCTTTGCATTTGATAGTCTATGCTGTTCCTAACAAATAGGCTATGCTTAAACAAACAAAACACAAATTGCCTCTTCATCTACATATGATTATGGCAAAGAAGTGATTGTTGAAATTAAAATTTGATGGCTTATATTTCTAATTAATAGTTAATAGGCCATGCTTAAAATAGATTTTGCTTTCAACTTTGTTGTCATATTTTATGAGATTTAAAAGTGTTTCAGTAGTTGTGTTATAGTTTGATGGTTTATATTGAGCTAATTAATAGCACAAATATACCATACTTATGATAAGCACAACAACTAATTCACTAATGACAAGAAAAGAGAGATCATAACTTCATTTTGTTGATTTATGTGATCTAGAGAGTGAAAATTGCCTCTAAATTGTGTTAACACTCATATTTTTATCAATTTTCTTTTGCTTGTTTTTCTTCTTTTCTAGTTTAACATTCTCTTTAACCTTGGTTTAATTTGATTGAATAGATTTTTAAAATCATAAATTACCTGCGGATCGACCCGTATTCGCCACGTGCTACATTTGTACACCGTGCGCTTACGGTTATTTTTATTTCTAAATTTTTCGACCGTCGATTGACATTCATGTAGAGGAGGGCTAGGGGATCTCGACGCTAAGGATAGCAAGGTGGAGCGGCTGGGCAAGGGCAGATGCACGATGGGATTTGGGTGTCATTGGTGGTTGGGGTGGTGAGCAGTTACCGCATTCTTGGGTAGGCACAAGGTATGCTTCGAGCAAAACAGAATGTGAAAGGGAAGTACACCACATTATATACATTTTTCCCTGAGAAAACAAAAAGGATACTCGAAGAGATAGACCATGACTCGAAGAAAAATGAATTTGATACGTTTCTCAAATATATCTTTATACCGCAGTGAATGGAAAAGTAAAAAAATGAACAAGCTTAAGAGAAATGTGAATAGAATACGAATAGATGGGCTTTGAATACAAAATGAATAGATGGAATTTGAATAGGAAAACAAACAAATCAGAACAATTTAATAATTGGAATTTTTAATTTAAAAAGTATAAATGCTAGTGGTTGATCGGATTGACTTATGGTGGCAATTGAATGGTCACAAGAAATTTGAAAAGTTTGAAACCGTATCGATAATGCAAATGTTCCGTCGATTCTGCAGCGAAACGGACATCAAGACATAGAATTGAATATATCGCAGAGATCAACTCGACGAAACGATCAAAATGACATATAGGTATCAGTGAAATGACCATCCTATCAAAAGTCGATATGGACACTGATATATGTTGCTATTCCGTACAAAAAAATCCAAACGGACGTAGAAACGTCCGAATTTTGCGAAACGAATTTCTCAGTATAATTCAAAGTGTTCTAAATAAATTTTCTCATGTTGACATCGGAACACTTTTAAATGCAAATTTTATTAACTGATTTAAATTTAAATA
Source organism: Allium cepa (assembly GCA_030765085.1). Classification (NCBI taxonomy): domain Eukaryota; kingdom Viridiplantae; phylum Streptophyta; class Magnoliopsida; order Asparagales; family Amaryllidaceae; genus Allium; species Allium cepa. The sequence continues at coordinate 8,940,943 of CM060930.1, read as the reverse complement.
AAATTTCACAATAAAATAAACTTCAATATTATCAGACGAAAATTTATCAGTTGCTATACTTAAATAGACATATTCCAAATAATAAATTTTTATTTTTAAATTTTATTATTTAAAATTCCATAAAAATTCAATTATTTAAGTTAGTAAAACCGTTAAAAAATTTATGGGTCATTACAATAATGATAGGTATAAAGCGTTTTGGAAAAATGTTAGAAAAGGTAATGTTTTTATTTATAAAAATGAGGAGGGGTTTTTAACGAAACGTATTTTTAAAAAATTTAATTATTAAATTTAGTGAAATTAATGATTAAAAATGGTTAAAAATATTTTTTTAATGATTTCGAGTATATGTTATTGGATATGAACTTGAATAAAATTTTGAACTGTAACGACCCGATATTTTCAACCATTCGCATCCGCACATGTCGGACTTGAATTGTTCAAAATACCGCATTGTAAATAAAATTTGGAAAATCTCAGAATATACAGTAAATAAATAATCACAGAATCACAGACACAGAAATCAGAATAATCGCAGCAGAATTTAAAATTTACTTAGTGGTTCATGAAGCCACTATCTATAGTATCAAAAAAATATATAAAGTACATAGTCTTAAACCAAATATAGTTTGAAATCTCCACATAAACTCTCAATATTAAATTTTCTAGGTTTCAAAGGCTAAAATAATAACTGAACAAAAGCTTAACGGCAGCCTGAAAAGAGATGATCTGTTGAAGTCCTAGCTCTGGAGGTAAAGTCTGAACTGAAACTCAGGCTGACCCGAGCGTAAAATAAAACATAAACACTCGAGTCAGGACATACATACTTATACAGTGTAAGCTAATTAAAGTGTACTGTAATATAAAGCAAGTAACTTAAAGGATGCTTGGGACCGCCCATCCTCTAAGGATCCGTTAAACTATTTACTATGTAGTAATAATTTCGCTATTATAATAGTGTCTATATTAAAATAAACTTACTTTTAAATAGCGTTAAGGAGTTACCCAATCTCCCCCTTAACACAATAATAGTCCCAATAGTCCATCCAATATCATAGTCCCTCCTGATCGGGAAGCCACCAGAGGATACCGCACGGCCTACAGGAGAAAACCAAACTCGTACAAGGCTCGCTATGGTATGTGACATGGCACAACTTGGCAATGCCAGGGTAGATATACCAATTACGCTTCCGGACCGGTGGTAACGCGTAGCTACTACTACCGCCCACCTCGAACAACACTCCCAAATCAAAGGTGCGCACCAAACAATCACAAAGTAATACAATGGCATACAAAGAAGTGCATCTGATCAGAGGTGCTACCATATTAATCCGTCGATCGCTCCTGTTTTAGCCACCTTATGCCAACTCATGGGAGTCGGATCCACGTATTTACCTCAAAGGAAACGTCTCCACCATCCTACCTCATTCTGGAATCTCCACCGCGTACACGGTTGTCAAAGTGGTTTTCGGTATCGATAGAGAGTATGCCCATATCTGATCCCGGTCTCTTTGCCAACTAATCGTTATTATTACCCATGGTTATAAATCCAAAATAGTTTTATGTTTCGATAAAATACTATACTTGAAATTATTTAAAAGTGAAGTATAATTCAAAATCCCATATAAATCCCAAAGATTTAACTTTAGTTCATTTGTATCAATTTCAGCACTTGCAAAGTGTGGACTATCCTTTACAACAGGGTTGAGTAAATTAAATATAATTTTAGCAAAATATATGCCTATATTTTGACTTATGAAATCATAATTTTAAATAATCATCTAAATTACTCAATAATTTATGATTTTTATAAAGTAGATTTTGCAAATATATATCTAACTCCTTTATATTTACTTATTAAAATTTAATGTGAAATTTCTATGCATTTTCTTACAATTAAGTTCAATTTCCACTAAATTTCTAATTAATTTCTTAACTTACCCTTTTTATTTTAAACCACTTTACATTTCTAAATCTAGCTATATTCCAACTTCCATTTCAAGTATTCACTTTATTTAACTATTTAATTCATAGCCAACTTACCCTTTATTTATTTTCTTATATTCAAATTTTACCAAAACATCATATATTTTTTCTTAACTAGAATTCCATTTTATTTTACAAATCAAAATTTTCAAAATGAATTTATACTTTAAATTTTTAACATTTATTTATTTACATATTTAACTTGAAAAATATCACTATACTTATAAAAATCATTTAAATCCACTTTAAACAAAGTGTAATAACATTTTAGAGTTTTTTTTAAATATTTCCAATATATATATATATATATATATATATATATATATAACCACGGGTCTGTATAATATTTTCTAACCTAGCTCAAGTGATACGGATAATATATCATTTCAAAATTATTGTGGATAGCGCTTCTATTAAATCAGAAGGAAAGTGAATATAATAAAAATGCGTGCAACAGACACAATAATTTATGCCCAAGATATAACGAAAATAATGGACTTAAATTTTATACGTTTTCTTATATATATATATACCGTATTTATTCCCTCAATTTACGCGCCCTTTAAACGCGTAATTACCCAGTTCATTTATACACTATGAATTTCCAAATTTTATTCCTTAATTAAAGCATGTTTTGTTTATATATTTTTTTGAAATTTTACTTTGCATTGATTGTTTTGGCAATAGAGGATAGATGTTAAAGAAGTGTAGGATCTCTTTTCAACAGGTGCGTGATTTATATCCTTAAATAGGCTGAGTGAATTAAGCAAAGTAACGGAAAGAGATGATCTTGCTATGAAACGGTAATAAAACATATAGATAACGTTCTATTTAAAACTGAAGAGAAAAGGGAAGTGAATATATTTGTCTTTGAACGGAAACGGAATTTGGACAAATTTGCGAGCATGTTTAATAATGAGAAGAAACTAGCTTTGATATTGGAGGAAACGGCAATAAGATAAGATTTGAACGTTACTTTAATAAAAGATTTTATACTAAATATATAGTTGTAGTAAAAAGAGAAATGGGATATCTTTTTTTAAAAGGTAAATGGTCAGTCACGGTTAAAGGAAAAATTGAAATGGATATGCTTCCCTCCTACTCGAAAATGCACGTTTACTGATTTATTTAACCATTTTCAGTTAAGGTATATATTTTTGAAATGCGCACCATAGACGCAAAATTTAAGTCCAAAATAAAACGAAAATAATGAATTTAAAATTTATATGTTTTCTTATACGTTATTTATCCCATCAAATAACACGCCCTTTAAATGCGTAATTCAACAGTATTAATACATTATAAATCATGAAAGTTATTACTTAACTAAAATATAGTTTGTTTACATTCTTCGGATTTATTTACCATTTTCTAAGAAATTTATTACTAAATTTTAATATGTATAATTCATTTTAAAAAGAACAAAAAGGGAAATAAATGTTATTACCAATATAAGTAAACAACCTCACAATAAATCTTGTAGATATATAATTCTTATATAAAAGATTTAGAAATTTAAAAATTTAAAAATTCCAATTAGGGTTATCTTTAACCAAAGTTAAAATTTCAGAACTCTTGTCCTTTAATTAAAAATTTGGGAAATATTTTAATCAATTGTAAAAATTTAGATTTTTATATAATAAACCCCAAAGTTCTATAATTAAAAGTGAAAAATACTTGTTAAAACTTCGAGTTGTTACACTCTCCCCCACTCAGAACTTTTCGTCCTCGAAAAGGAAGAACGTAGTGGAATAGAAACAATCTGAAAGAAAACTAAATTGAAACTCAAAATAGAATCATTAATCTAAAACATACAAATTCAATTTTAAATTAATAATTGATTTGATCTATTTAATTTCACTTACGTTAAATTTCACTATTTCAAATTTCATTACTTCATCTTCCAATTATCTTAAAATAAAAATTTCTAAAATCATAAGTTTGAAAATCATTTGTTATACTCAAAAATGTGTTCAGTAAATTAATATCTTTTTTATAACTAAATTTATTTCTCTCAATATATTTTTATCATCTATGTTAAATATGTTTACACTTATTACAACTGTTTAAATTTATTCTTAGTTCCTTTAACATCATTTTATATTGTAAATTATTCCATTACCTTTGTTAATCTTTTTATAACTAGAATTTAAGTGTATAACATTTATTATAACCACTCAAATTTTATTTATAAAATCTTTTTATATTGTATATTATCTAATTACATTGTTAACTTCTAAAAATCAAGGTAAGTTATACTGGAATGCAATTGAGTATTATACCAATAAAACTTTCAAATTCAATCATCTCAAGATGGAATCATTTATTCAAAAATTTGATTTTCCTTTTATAATTGGAATTATTCTTCAAGATAAAATTTTTGAATTAAATTTCTGATTCCCTTCAAACCATTTAGAGATAAATAAATGTATGTAGATAATATGTCAAATCAAATTTAAATAATATATCTATATATTATAAATCAAGTCATATTTTAGAGATTTAAATTAGTTAAATTCTCAAGGTAACACTGTAGCCAGACTACAGAATGGTCTCTTCACTTCGAAACTCGAAAATGAATGTCGATGATGTTGCAGTCATCACAAAAATTATTTCCCAGTGACAAAGAGAAGAGCACTAATTTTTAGACCTTTAAAATTCTTTGGAAACAAATTTCTATTCGAAAATAATTTAAATAATAATATATCCTTTTAAAACTTTAAACACAAGGTTTGAAACCATCGAAAATTGAATTCTCAAGTTCTTATTTTAAATCCATTTTTGTTTCCAAATTAATTTATAACCATTGTTTATAGTTCAATTATTCATATGAGACAAAACCCAGGTTTACAAAACCACAAATAAAATCAATGACTATTTTCTCTTGACAACTAGTTAAATTAATTATAAAAATTCTGAAAATTTATACTTATATACAATATTAGATTTTTTTCCAAATATAGGAATAAAATTTTCAAAACAAGGATAAAAATTCAAATTTGATGGACTCAAATCAAAGAGAATTTTGATTTAAAGATAAGTTTGAATCGGAATATCTGATGATTAAATAGCAGAATAAGGAACTGGATAAGTTTATATAAATCGCAGGCAACCTTAACCTGGTCAACCATGACTTAAAGAGTAAGATCGATGTGCATTTTTTAGGGTAAATCTACATTCGATCTGAAGAGATAGAGTTTAGAATAACCAAAGATACTAGCATCTAAACCGAGGGTAAATATAAATCTCTGGTGAATCAATGCCAATTGTAAAGGAGTTTCATCCCTTTATTAGAATATTGGCGAGACCGCCAATTCACTATAAAGATCAACCGAAGTGGAGTTATGGGATACTCCAGAATCAAAAGAAGGTGAACAGTGAGGGATACGAATGAACTTTGGAACCACAGGGAACGTTTCAAAATTCGATAAGGAAGAGATTCAAGCTCGAATGAAAGTGATCCTGTAAATCAAATTTACCGTACATTCTAAGTTTTGCCTAGCACCAAAGCTCTGATACCAAATGTAATGACCCGATATTTTCAACCATTCGAATCCGCACATGTCGGACTTGAACTGTTCAAAATACCGCGTTGTAAATAAAATTTGGCAAATCTCAGAATATACAGTAAATAAATAATCACAGAATCACAGACACAGAAATCAGAATACTCGCAGCGGAATTTAAAATTTACTTAGTGGTTCATGAAGCCACTATCCATAGTCTCAAAAAAAAAGTACATAGTCTTAAACCAAGTATAGTTTGAAATCTCCACAGAAACTCTCAATATTAAATTGTCTCGATTTCAAAGGCTAAAATAAGAAATGAATAGAAGCTTGATGGCATCCTGAAAAGAGATGATCTGCTGAAGTCCTAGCTCTGAAGGTGAAGTCTGAACTGAAATTCAGGCTGACCCGAGCGTAAAATAAAACATAAACACTCGAGTCAGGACATACATACTTATACAGTGTAAGCTAATTCAAGTGTACTGTAATATAAAGCAAGTAACTTAAAGGATGATTGGGACCGCCCATCCTCTAAGGATCCGTTAAACTATTTACTATGTAGTAATAATTTCGCTATTATAATAGTGTCTATATTAAAATAAACTTACTTTTAAATAACGTTAAGGAGTTACCCATTCTCCCCCTTAACACAATAATAGTCCCAGTAGTCCATCCAATATCATAGTCCCCCCTGATCGGGAAGCCACCAGAGGATACCACACGGGCTAGGGGAGAAAACCAAACTCGTACAGGGCTCGCTATGGTAGGTGACATGGCACAACTAGGCAATGCCAGAGTAGTATGCTTCCGGACCGGTGGTAACGCGTAGTTGCTACTACCGTCCACGTCGAACAACACTCCCAAATCAAAGGTGTGCACCAAACAATCACAAAGTAATAGAATGACATACGAAGAAATGCGTCCGATCAGAGGTGCAACCTCATTAATCCGTCGATCGGTCCTGTTTTAGCCACCTTATGCCAACTCACGGGAGTCGGGTCCATGTATTTACCTCAAAGGAAACGTCTCCACCATCCTACTTCATTCTGGAAACTCCACCACGTACATGGTTGTCAAAGTGGTTTTCGGTATCGACAGAGAGTATGCCCATATCCGATCCCGGTCTCTTTGCCAACTAATCGTTATTATTACACGTGGTTATAAATCCAAAATAGTTTTATGTTTCGATAAAATACTATACTTGAAATTATTTAAAAGTGAAGTATAATTCAAAATCCCATATAAATCCCAAAGATTTAACTTTAGTTCATTAGTATCAATTTCATCACTTCCAAAGTGCGGACAATCCTTTACAACAGGGTTGAGTAAATTAAATATAATTTTAGCAAAATATATGCCTATATTTTGACTTATGAAATCATAATTTTTAAATAATCATCTAAATTACTCAATAATTTATGATTTTTATAAAGTAGATTTTGCAAATATATATCTAACTCTTTTATATTTACTTATTAAAATTTAATGTGAAATTTCTATGCATTTTCTTACAATTAAGTTGAATTACCACTAAATTTCTAATTAATTTCTTAACTTTCCCTTTTTATCATAAACCACTTTACATTTCTAAATATAGCTATATTCCAACTTCCATTTTAAGTATTCACTTTATTTAACTATTTAATTCATAGCCAACTTACCCTTTATTTATTTTCTTATATTCAAATGTTACCAAAACATCATATTTTATTTCTTAACTAGAAGTCCATTTTATTTTACAAATCAAAATTTTCAAAATGAATTTATACATTCAATTTTTAACATTTATTTATTTACATATTTAACTTGAAAAATATCACTATACTTATAAAAATCATTTAAATCCACTTTAAACAAAGTGTAATAACATTTTAGATTTTTTTTAAAAATATTTAAATATTTCAGAATATATATATATATATATATATATATATATATATATATATATATATATATATATATATATATATAAAACCACGGGTCTGTATAATATTTTCTAACCTAAGTCAAGTGATACGGATAGTATATCATTTCAATCTGTAATTTACAAAATAAATCCGGCTTCTATCATTTCGAACCCGCAATCCCAAGTTATATAATAAACTAAATAAATAAATAAATATCGTTCAGACCTATCATTTCATCTCATAATGATTCTATACTACAGGGAACTTGCAGTGTGATAAAAAGTAATTATGTAAATAGTGTGACAACATAAATAAAACAGTATATAATATAACCGATGATATGTGGGGTTAATAACAGGATTTTTAACATCATCAATTTATATCATAGTCAAATAAATGAAATAAAATCGTGCTGCAGTTACAATTGTTATTAATTTACAGATACATAAGTACGTTTGTCGAGTGAGAATACTCACCTTTTCGAAGCTGCAGAATTTATTCAAACAATGATATCTACCCCGAAAGAAGAGTACAGAAGGCACGATCAATTTTCAGTGGATGCAACGACTAGATTCAAATCTTGAACAAAGTAATTAAATAAAACTAAGTATTCGAATTTTATCACGAACACAGCAAATTTGAAACAAGACTGAATTAAAGGAAATTGACACAACGGCTCGACCACTCACTACACGACTTGAACCATTAAAATAAAAGCTCAGCCTGCCCATTTAATTTTTCCAAATCAAAATTTACAAAATAAATTTTATACTCTATATTTTTTTTACCCTTTTTACAGAATATTATGACGTGTTAATAAAAAGGTGGCAAATCTTATGTGGGCAACAATGCAATTTACGGCAGTGACACATAAAGGTGGCGCATGCAATATTTATTTATTTATTATTATTTTTTTCTTTTTTTCTTTTTCTTTTTTTCTTTTTTTTATTACTAAGTGCAACATGTGGTTTACGTATTAATACTTCAGAGTTATTCTTAGTATACAATACTTCATATGGATCTGTTCATAGTGCTTAAAGACTGTTATTCATGCATCTATCTACCTATCTATATTCACTATATATCCTAACAAGCCAATGCTCAGGATGTTCTACTCACATGAACAGGTGGCTCCCTACTATTCTATTCACCCTTTTATTATAATAATTTTTTCTTTCGTTATATACAAAGGCACGACCCTTGTCAAATTTCAAAACTCGAATGCATGCACTCCTGAGACTTCACGTCATGGCATAGAGGACTGGTTACACAAGTTATATGTGGCGCACATTTTCTACTTCAGAAATGCAAAAGGGTAATTTCAACCTAGTCTCTAGTTGGACAACACAACACTATGCTTGCTTATATATTCATTCCTGACATGTAGGAATAATTTACTTCTCCCTTTTTTTTTTTATATATATATATATATATATATATATTCTTTTCTTTTTTTAAAACGCAAGTAGTAGCATGCTAAGTCAGTGGCTAACGACCCAATCATGTAGGAGAAAAAATCCAAATGATGCCGCTCTCTTCCCTATTATATATATATATATATATAAATAAAAATATATATATACACATATTTTCAAAGCCTGAAACGCAAACATTTGAAACAAATTAAGGCTGGGTTAAACTTAGGTGGCTCAAGCCTATATACGTGCATGCACTCGAGATTTAGTCCTATAGGCTGATGTCAAAAAGTGGCGCATGCATTGTTTTCCCATTTTGTTTTTTCGAACGTTGGCCCGCACAAAGTCACGGGATGGTTCATGGTGTGAGGTCGGTGACAGAACAAGGAGCGAAGGGTGGTGGCGAAGTAGCCGAGCACGGTGGAACAAACAATGGGAAATAGAGAAAAACTAAAAAAAAGAGGAAAATAAGAAGGAAGAAGAGATGCGGCTATGTACCTGAATTTACTGAAGCTCGTGCACAAAACCAGGAAGATGAAAGTCGAAAATTTTGGTGAGAAATGAAAAGAAGGTGTGGGTTATATAAGAGAAAATGAGATTGCGCAATATAAGAAAAAACGGCAAGGAGATCTGGAAACAAATATATGCAGAGGGTATTGATTTTTTTTCCAAAGGAGATTTGCGTGAATTTAGGAAGCATGAAATGTTAAACCAAAAATTTTTAAACAGGAAACTCGATTTATTTTTAGTGAAGGGAAAAGGCAAGAAATCAATTAGCTTTAAATGGAAATGGAAAATTTTGGGTGTGAATGTGTAAATGTGGATTGAGGTGAGAGATATATTTATTATTTTAAAACGTCAGTGAACTGAAATCGGCAACTAAATTACGCAAGGGAAAGTGGAAACTCCTAGGGATTTCATTTAAGTTTTAAAAGAAATTAAACAGCCCTTTGGAAGAGTCAAACGACTATATACGAATCAAACAAATGGAAGAAATGGGTAGGCACGGTTGAATTTTCTCCTTTAAACGTGCACGACAAAAATTAGAATGTGAACGCTTATAAATTATTGTGGATAACGCTTCTATTAAATCAGAAGGAAAGTGAATATAATAAAAATGCGTGCAACAGACACAATAATTTATGCCCAAGATATAACGAAAATAACGCGCTTAAATTTTATACGTTTTCTTATACACACACACACACACACAAAAAGTATTTATTCCCTCAATTTATGCGCCCTTTAAACGCGTAATTACCCATTTTATTTATACACTATAAATTTCCAAATTTTATTCCTTAATTAAAGCATGTTTTGTTTACATTTTTTTTTTGAAATTTTACTTTGCGTTGATTGTTTTGGCAATAGAGGATAGACGTTAAAGAAGTATAGGATCTCTTTTCAATGGGTGCGTGATTTATATCCTTAAATAGGCTGAGTGAATTAAGCAAAGTAACGGCAAGAGATGATCTTGCTATGAAACAGTAATAAAATTTATGGATAACGTTCTATTTAAAACTGAAGAGAAAAGGGAAGTGAATATATTTGTCTTTGAACGAATATGGAATTTGGACAAATTTGCGAACGTGTTTAATAATAAGAAGAAACTAGCGTTGATATTGGAGGAAATGACAATAAGATAAGATTTGAACGTTACTTTAATGAAAGATTTTATACTAAATATATAGTTGCAGTAAAAAGAGAAATAGGATATCTTTTTTTAAAAGGTAAATGGCCAGTCACGGTTAAAGGAAAAATTGAAACGGATATGCTTCCCTCCTACTCGAAAATGCACGTTTACTGATTTATTTAACCATTTTCAGTTAAGGTATATATTTTTGAAATGCGCACCATAGACGCAAAATTTAAGTCCAAAATAAAACGAAAATAACGGATTTAAATTTTATATGTTTTCTTATACGTTATTTATCCCATCAAATAACACGCCCTTTAAACGCGTAATTCAACAGTTTATTAATACATTGTAAATCGTGAAAGTTATTACTTAACTAAAATAGAATTTGTTTACATTCTTCGGATTTATTTACCATTTTCTGAGAAATTTATTACTAAATTTTAATATATATAATTCATTTTATAGAGAACAAAAAGGGAAATAAATGTTATTACCAATATAAGTAAACATCCTCACAATAAATCTTGTACATATATAATTCTTATATAAAAGATTTAGAAATTAAAATTTTTAAAAATTCCAATTAGAGTTATCATTAACCAAAGTTAAAATTTCAGAACTATTGTCCTTTAATTAAAAATTTGGGAAATGTTTTAATCAATTTTAAAAATTTAGATTTTTATATAATAAATCCCGAAGTTTTATATTTAAAAGTGAAAAATACTTGTTAAAACTTTGGGCTGTTACAGAAACAAACTAGTTTCGAAGATTTAAGTAATAATAAGTATTGAAAGGAAATGCTATGTATTGAATATGTTTACAATCAATAGTTGTACTGAGTAATAAATGTCAAATCATTTAGATGTGAATGAGATAATTATTGGTAAATAAAGTCATTTAAAATTCTATGATCCATTAATGCAATTTATTGGAAATTGAAATTGCTTGAAATTAATATTATGAATATTTAAATAATTGAGTTTTGAATTAAATATGAATGAGAATGATTTCAAAAGTTGATTTAGATGTCATTTAAATATTAATAAAGATAGTCAGCACTCAAAAATTGAATTTATGCGATTATTAAATTTAGAAATTTCATGTTATAATCAACGAGCTAAATTAGTCATTTTGGCCACTATCTTGGATTTCGACGAAACTAATTTTATTGGATCCATAATAGTGTATTATTATTGGGTTTCAAATTTCGTAGCATTCGGAGTTACTGTTGGTCGTACGGGATATAATCATATTGAAATAAATATCGAAAATTCAATGTAATAAATGAACCCAAAAAGCTATCTTCTCCATACTATCTAATTAAGCCTTGGAACATGTTCCATTATGTTCGAAATAGGGATATAACATTATAAACGCCAGACAGCACGTTTAATTTGGAGTTCGTCCAAAAAAGTATGTGAATAGTGAAAATAATAATAAAATGACACGTATACGTGTATAAATAGCACAATTCTCTCAAAAACCATAGCTATTTGCCCCAGCCGCCGTTATCATATTTAATGGACGAAAATGGCCAGGCTTTCTTCCTTACTTTCTCCAAACCCCTCTACTTATATCGAAAACTTTCTAAATGAAAATCGAAGAGCTTGAGGAGCTCTACAATATCAATGGTCATGATCGGGGATGGAGCACCACGTTTGCCAGAATCTAGAGGAGAAGGCACGACCTTCATCATCATTTTTCAGGTGGTTGGCAATACGAGAGGCGACCGGACCTTGGTCGAAGGCGTGTCACGCGTAGGGAAATCAAATGGAAGTGTTCGATCAACTTCTGATTGACCAGAGAGAAGGCGGCGATCGAAAATTCGAAGATGGCGATGGGTGCGTACACGATTTTGTAGTCAGGGAACAAACGTGAGAAGGAAGAAGTAGCATACAACCTTGATTTTCTGAAGCTAGATCGTGCAGCTAGATTTTCTCCTAGGTTATAACATAAAGAAAAAAGAAATTTATTAATATAATTTGTATCCAATTTTTAAAAACGTGTATCTTTCTCATACGAGGTCGGAATTGGATGAAACAAGTGACGACAGAATCATGGCGATGAGTACTATGTTCTGGAACTGATTTGGAATCGTTTGGAGCTAGTTAAACTTTAAGGTTAAATCGAACGTTGTTCGATTTGATTTAAAATTGGAATGTTGGTAAATTGAGAACCTAAGGTGAGCTTTTATAACGGTCGCAACGTTCTAAAATTTTCTGATGTTCGTTAAATTGTTATTATGAAGTAATTTGTTTTATTGATTGTCATTTGGTAGTTAAATTGGCATATAAATTGTTATCTGAATTAACTATAGAAATGAAAATTGACAATTAAATTTGAATTTTGGATTTTTATTGCCAGTTAAATACCTGATATTAATAGCTATGAAATCGTTGTGAATTATATACTGTTTGGATGATTGATTGTGATGAATGCCAATTGGTTGATATTTGGATGATTGGATGTTATTTATTTTATATATCTTGTTATGACCTTGTAAATTATTTACAATACATAAACTGTAAATTGAATTATTTCGAATAACTTACGAAATAGGTTGAAATGATATATACCTATGAAGTTGTGATTTAGGTTGAAATGATATATATCCATCCCTAAAATTAAACTGAAATAACTGATTACTTGGCCATAGGATAGAAAATTACATACGAATAGCGAATTAGTTAAATTAAATGATTTTAAAATTTTTGATTTGAAATTTATTTAAAAGATTTGAAGTAAATGAAATTGAATTTATAAAAATCGAATTATTTCGAAATTGAGCTCAAAATGTCAGCATCGGTATTTGTCAAACAAATTTTTTTAGAAATGGAATTTGAGATTTTAAAGTTAAAATTGAAATATGATTTGAATTCAGGAAATTTATTTTTTTTAAAAGGAAATGAACTTTCATTCGAACTTTGGTTTATTGCTAGGTAAAAGTAATATAATTGGATATATAAATTCGGACTCAAGATTTGAATGTATTTTTTAGATTTGAATCTAAATTCAATGGTTCAAGTTTAATTTGAATTCGATAATTCAAATTGATATTATGAAATCGACTCGAACTCGTATAAATTGAATGGTTTAAGATTAAGAATTAAATTGAATTAGTTCAAATTGGAATTGAAATTGGAATTTACCATAATTGAAAATCGAAATTGAATTAATTCAAAATAAAAATCGAAATTGATTTGGATTGAAATTGGAATCAAAGTTCATTCGAATTAAATTGGAATCGAATAGATTTAAATTGAAATTGATATTGAATTGATTTGAGTTCGGAGATTTAGGATTGGATCAGTTTGACTTTGAAACTATTTTCAAATAGATTATTTTAATATAAACTATTTAAAACAGAAAAAACCTATCTTTTAAATATCCAAGTTATTTTGATTTCCAAACTATTTTATTTTATAAACCATTTTTAACACTCAAATTATTTTATAAGCATTATAACCTTTTAAATTATTTTAAACTATTTAAACTATTTTCTAAAAATTCAAAATGGTCAAGTTTGGAATATTTATATTTAAATCATTGATTTAAATATGAATTGGTTTAAAATGAAGTTATAACTTAAATTGAAGTTCGAAAAAATTTTGGAAGCGAAATTGAGATATTGGAGTGGATTGATATTTTCAAGTGAAAATGACGTATCGAACTGAATATGATTTTTGAAGTAAATATTATATTTCGAAATGAAATTGATTTTGAAGCGAATTGATATTTTGATGTCAAGTACGAATTGTTTTCGAAATATAAAAGTACCAACCGGTGTGTAAAACGACGTTTGGTTGTTAAAAAGACCAGGGCCTCTTATTGGTATAGTTTCCATCAATATTGGAATCACTTTGACAATTGTGTGCATGTACGAGACTCTAGAACGAAGCGGTTGGATTTGGTATTGTTTGCTAGATTTGAAGAAAGATAATGATGATAGGTCGACCCCGGCACTTGTGCCAATTTGAAATGACTAAAACGGGATGGCTTGATAGGGCCAAGTGGGCTATACCCCGAGTGGACATCCTTTCTTCGATTTTCTTGGACTCGGTCTGTAATATTACTCTTGTTGTTGGTTTCATATAGTGCACCTTGATTAGGGATAGCCTCCCTTTGACTCGATATGGGATGGATGGACGCGGTGGGCGGTCATGGCTATGATTCATCACCACCAACCCTACAATCCGAACTGGTAGTATCCTACCTTGGGCATTGCCTCACGTTCCTTGGCATACTTTTATCCCTATATATGACCACTACGATTTTGGTTTAGGGTTGTTGTATCACGGCTGTAACAACCCAAAATTATTAGTAAGTATTTCAATTCATTTTATTTAAACTTTGGTGTATAATTATTTAAATTTGAATTTTGGAAATTTTTCCTGAATGATGTTGGAATTGGTTATACATTATTTGCCCAAATATAATAATTATAAACAATTTATGGAATTTTAGATTTTGGGTCAAACTTTGACTTTAATTGAATTTTTTTTTTAAATTTAAAATTTTAATTTCTAACCTTTTTTTTTAAAGCTGTATATATTTATAACATTTGTTCTGCCATTTGTTTCATTTAACTCTGATCTATACTTTGTAAATTGGGTAATACACAACATTGTAAAAAGCAAATAATTTATATGTCTTACTTTATATGTTTCTATATCCATCTTCGTAATTATTTTGTATGGTATTTATATAAACTTTATGTTGTTTATTGAATTGTTTCTTTTGCATATATCTTTATTAAATGGATCGAAAACAAATCATTTAAGATGCGTTACTTTGTTTTTAATTCTAGACATACGTTTCATTTTGATTTCCTTCCTTTATATTGCCCACCGTTTTGATCTCCTACCTTAGACGTTCCTTGATTGTAGCCTATACTGTAAACCCTAGGCGCCTCCAACACTATCATTCACGTGAGAAAAAAAAGAAAAAAAACATCTCTTCTTCATTTGTCTCCAGAGAGAAACACTGTAAGTCAATGGCTTCTTTCTTTTACTTTTTATTTTATTTCTCTTGTGTTTTCTTCATGGAATTCTCGGCCTCCACCCCTATTCCGACCACCATATCCTCTCCTCCTCCACCATGACCTACCATCACTTCTCCACTCACGTCCATGAAAACCTAGTCTCCAATATCCATCACTAAGCCAAGTTTAAAATCCTAGTCGAGCCTATGAATGCATACCCTTCCTTGTTTGCCTTGAAACCCTACCCTATCACCTCCACCTTGCTTTGGATGTGACTACCTCCACCTCCTAGCCATGCGTCAAATCTGACTTGACCAACCTAAACATGGCCGAGCCATGTAGACCTAGAGACGAGCCCAAAACTCCTCAAAATTGCTTGCCTTGTTCATTTCCATGTGTAGCCTATCTTTTCCACCTTCCTTAAGCCATGACCGTAAGTACTTGACCCATACCTAAGCCTAAATGACTCAAACCCACCATGGCCATGCCTATGGGTGATGAGGCCGAGCCTATAAAGGTTGTAGCCAAGCCCACTTGATGATTTATTCCATTTTGTTTCACTTTAAATTCATTTTTCCTTTTGATTTGATAAAAAAAATTGTATTGGATTTGTTCTCACGGTTTAATCCATGTTGGGTTAGGGTAAATCGTATATTAATAATTGTTATATTTATTTTAATTATAAGATCTGAATTTGGTTGTTACTTCATTCCAAATCTTATCGTGCCTTCTCGTGAATTTTGGCGTGTGGATCTTTCTATTATAATTGATCTCTAGCGTCTAAATGGTGAGTTATTCACTCTAGATAGTATATACTTATATTATTGTGAAATGATGAAAAGTGAGTCTGTATAAATTGATATGTTATTCATATATATATATATGTGATGTGATTTTATGATGTTAATCATGTTTATAAAATTGTTGTATCAACTAATATGATAAGTTATATTTAACTGTTCATTTTAACCCTGCATCTCACACTGCAAGTTCCCTCATGACTATGGGTTGAAATGACACATACCCGAATGGACTTTAGAATAAGGAAAAATCATTATGGGCTGAAATGATAGGCTCGAGTGATTTTTATTGTATTTATTTTCTTGGGATTTCGGGTTTGAAATGATAGAACCCTGATTTTTCTTTTTAAATTACAGATTAAAATGATAAATTATCTGTATCACTTGACCTAGGTTAGAAAATATTATGTAGACCTGTGGTTAGTTTTAAAGTATTATTTTGAGGCATTAAGTATTTTGAAATATTGATGTATGGAATTTTAGAAAAAATTGGATTAAATGATTTAAATAAATTATATAGTTATTTCCATAAGTTAAGTGTATAAATAAATAAATGGGAGAAGTGAATTTTTAATATGACTAAACTTGGAATTTTGAAATTTGGTTTAAATGGAAATTTAAATTAGGTAAATAAATGGAAATTTTCTTTTATTTACGAGATGGATATGTTAAATAAAATGTTAAGTTATTAGTTGAAATGAAAATTAAGCAATTTATAAAGTATTGACTCAACAAATGAATTTATTCTATATTGGATATTTTTTTAATAGAAATGTTATTTTGCTAAAATTTATAAGTTAAATAATATCCAAATAATTTTTTTTGAAAAGTGGAATAGGTTTTGATAAGTTAAAAATAGAAAAATTGAAGATATATTGTTTTAAAGGGCATAAGAGAAATTATAGCGGTTCAGAAATTCTATGAAAAATATGAACTAGGCTTGAAAAATACACTAAAAAGACTTATAACATTTCTGAAGTGCTGTAAATTCTGTAAATTTGAATTATGGCTGAAAATACACTAAAAGACTTATAACAGCATTTCTGAGATGCTGTAAATTCTGTAAATTTGAACTATGGCTGAAAATACACTAAAAGACCTATATAAGCACTCCTAAAGTGCTGTAGTTTCTGAATTTGAACGATGCTTTGATATATACTACATATAACAATCACAGTACTTTATAAGTGCTGTAGTTTGAAAATTTCAATGCTTTGAAATGTTGAAATTGAACTAATGAACTTAGAAATTTCTGAAATTCTAGAAATTGAATAATTGATTTGAAAGGAAAACTACTTCATATTTGAATGGTTCAAAATAAATTATTTTGATTTGGAATACAAACCATTTTCGAAATTTATAACCATGGGTAATAATAATGTTAGTTGTTAAAGGGACCGGGATCAGATATGGGCATACTCTGTATCGATACCCAAAACCACTTTAACAACCGTGTATGTGGTGGAGATTCCATAATGAAGTAGGATGGTGGCGACGTTCTATTAAGGTATGTATGTGGACCCCACTCCCGTGATTTGGCATAAGGTGGTTAAAACAGGAGCGATCGACGGGCTAAGGAGGTAGCACCTCTTTTCTTACGCACTTCTTCGTATGCCATTCTATTACTTTGTGATTGTATGGTGCGCACCTTTAATTTTGGGAGTGTGGTTTGAGGTGGGCGGTAGTAGCTGCTACGCGTTACCACCGGTCCGGAAGCGTAATTGGTATATCTACCCTGGCATTGCCTAGTTGTGCCATGTCACCTACCATAGCGCGCCTTACACGATTTTGGTTTTGTACCAACCTATCGAGTGCCCTCTAACGACGCCCGGTACAGGGGAGATTACGGTACTATATAGACTATGGAAATATATAAATGTGTTAAGGTGGAAAATGTAAAGCCTTAATGCTATTTTGAAGTAAGTTTATTTTACTATAGACATTATTATAATAGCGAAATATTACTACATAGTAAATAGTTTAACGGATCCTTAGAGGATGGGCGGTGCCTAACATCCTTTAAGTTACTTGTGCCTTATATTACGGTTCACTTGAGTTAGTCTACATTGTATAAGTATGTACGTCCTGACTCGAGTGTTTGTGTTTATTTCTTACGCTCGGGTCATCTTGAGTGTTACAGCTTGGATCTATTGTGTGAAAGCTAGAGATCTCTGGAGCTTATCTACTTATCAAGCTTTATCTATTTCAGTTCAATCTTTTATTTCAGCTATATATTAGAGACTTATGTACTTGGGATTTCTACTGCATTTGTTTTCAGACTACATATTTTGTAAGTATGCTGAGACTGTGTTGAGATTTAGTTTTTAGTGGCTTCATGGGCCACTATGGTTATTTTTATTTCCGCTGTGAGTTATTCTGATTTTAACTGTGTCTGTGATTCTGTGATTGGTTTTATTTGCTCCAAATTATATTACAGTATATTGTTTTGTGTTGATTCATTGGTTTTGATTCATGACACAAGCTTCAGAGATAATAAGCCGAACTACAAAGAGTATACTATACAAAGGCGACAAAAAGAGAATAAAAGTATATTGTGCACTACAAAGGAGACAAGACTACAATCCAGAGATTAGTATTAATAATTTATTGTATTGAGTCCTAGAATATTGTTAAAATCATTCCTCAAAGTAGTCACACACACACATACGAATAGTTGTATATTGTTTTATGCTTGAAAAAGTATGATCTGTGCACATAACATCAGGTCGGTTGACCGACCAGTACACTCGGCTGACCGAACCTGTTGTTAGTGCACGGATATGCTCTGTTTTGTGCACGATTTTAAACACAGCTGACCGACCAGAATTTTCAGTCAACCGACCTGGAAATAACGACTAATTTTCTGAAGAGTTGCGATCATTTGTGAAGAGGAATCACCTTCAATCCAAGAGATATGGTCACAACCTTTAATTGAAACTCTTCATGAAAGATTGTAACTATTATACAACTATATAAACATGTTTAATTCATTCCTACAATCACCGATTCTTGTTTATAATTCTGAAATCTATTCTCTATTTATTTCTACAAAAAAAAGCATTCATTCTCATTCAATATCGCTAGAATCTCTGAATTAATTTATATTCTTTGATTCTACGAGATTATCCTCCTTCTAAATCTTCACACACACTACATATTCTTGAGGATTTGATTATAGGAAAATTGTACTATCAAAAGACAATCCGTGTTATTCAGAAGACACTCGTCAACAAATTATTTGTATTAAGTTAAAG
Source organism: Allium cepa (assembly GCA_030765085.1). Lineage (NCBI taxonomy): Eukaryota > Viridiplantae > Streptophyta > Magnoliopsida > Asparagales > Amaryllidaceae > Allium > Allium cepa. Next base: position 8,921,455 of record CM060930.1, on the reverse strand, counting down.
TCCTCTTCGGCTGTTGAGGCGGAAAAATTCCTGTTCGGATGCTCAGGTGTGGTATACCTATTCCTCCGGGTTAAGTGGTTTAGTCTAAATCCAGAGGATATTCTGGGACTGGACATAGAACGGGAAGCTCAAACCAGTATAAAAATTCCTGGTGTGCTTACTTTAATTTTTATTTTTACTGCTATTATCAGTTTCCGCATTTATATATTATATTACATGATCCTTAGTACTGCACATACACTTTCATTTGGTATCAGAGCATGGTTATCCTATAACCGTCATAAAGTTATTTGATATTTATTTCTAGTAATATGGCAACGACACAAACTAACAATGTTGGCACTAACACTAATACTAGTTTCACAGAAGATCAATCAACTTCACAACCTCTACTTTTTAATGGTTTAAATTATAATTATTGGTTAACTAGAATGAGAATCTATATGCAATCTAGTGGTTTTGATATTTGGAATGTTATACAAAGAGAGTACATAACTCCTACTGGAGAATACTCAACTTGGAGTAACACACAAAAACTAGATGCTACATCAAATGCAAAGGCTATGAATATTTTATTTTGTGCATTAGATAGAAATGAATTCAATAGAGTTAGCATGTGCACTTATGGTTATGAAATATGGAGAACACTTAAAGTAACACATGAAGGAACGAACAAAGTTAAATTAAGCAAAATTTCTATGTTGGAAAATCAATTTCAAAATTTCAAAATGAAGCCAAATGAATCTATAAATGATATGTATTCTAGATTCCAGGATATTTATCATGCTCTACTATCATTAGAACAAACATTTACTGATTTTGATGTTGTGACAACAATCTTAAATTCTTTAACTGACGAATGGGAAAGAAAAGTCCTAGCCATTGAAGAAGCAAGTGATTTGTCAACATTAAAACCAGAAGAATTAATAGGTAATTTATTGTCCTACGAAGTAAATTTGCAGGCAAATAGAAATGTAGCACAAGAAAAGAAGAATGTGGCATTTCAAGAAGAAAAAGATAGTTCTGACTCAGAGAAAGAAGATATGGCAATGATTGCTAAAAATTTCAAAAAGTTCATAAAATTCAAAAGAAATAAATTCAAGGGAAACAAAAATAATTCCAACAACAATACCAACGGTAGCAAACCATCATCTTCAGTAATGGAATGTTATGAACGTCACAAGAAAGGTCACATGAAGAAGGATTGTCCAGAACGTAAAAAGAGCAATTTTAAGAAGGACAGAACCAAACGAAGAGCTTTTTCAGTCACTTGGGACGACACAGACTCATCATTCTCATCAGAAAGTGAAAGTGACAATGAAAATGAGCAAGCAAATGTATGATTCATGGCTTCGTCAGACGATGTAAGCGATCTTATTTTTGAAGATTTAATTGAAATTATTTCTGAATTAGTAGACTTAGCAAAGCAACTTAAAAAGAAAAATAAAGATTTACAAAGAAAATTAGATAGGACAGTCTTAGAAGTAGATATGCTGAAAGATGATAAGAAAATATTAGAAGAAGAATTTGAAATTTCTCAACAATAAAATTCTAACTTATCTTCTCAAATTTCTTCAATATCTGAAGAATTAGAAATTCAGAGAAATAAAAATGATGTTTTATTTTTTTAAATAATAATTTAAATTCTAAAATTAAAGATTTAGATTTAGAAAATTTTAGTCTAAAAATAAAATTTGATGACATCTCTAAATATGTCTTAAATTTCAATAAAGGAAGAGAGAATCTTTCTAAAATACTAGAAAATTCTCAATCCACTAACAATAAATCTGGACTAGGATTTAAGAAACAGAATAATTTTGATAAAAGTAGGATTAATAATAATATTAAAAAGGATATTAAGAAAATAGTTTGTTCAAACACTAAAACCATTAAGATATGGACTCCAAAGTCAAATAATGTTTTGATAAGGAATAAACATATCAAAATGTTCATGGAAACTGCTCATAATAACAAAAACTATTTTTATAAAGGAAATTCTGAACCTGTATGAGTTTCGCTTCCTAAGATCTAACTCTTAGGACCCTAAAAAGAAAGGGTACCAACTTTTTATAAATTTATTACAGGTACCACATAAAAGGAGAGGAAAATGGATTTTAGATAGCGGTTGCTCAAAACATATGACTGGAAACAAGGAAATGTTGTCAAATATTATCTACTCAAATGGAGGATCAGTTACTTTTGGAGATAACTCTAAAGGATATATCATCGGTAAAGGCGATGTCAGCGGCAATGGTATCATTAATTTACCTCTCATTACTGATGTTTTATTAGTCAAAAATTTAAAACATGATTTATTGAGTATTAGTCAGTTATGTGATAAAGGTTTTAGTATAAATTTTTTAGAAAATAAATGTAATATTTTCGACAAAAATCATAACAATATTTTTGAAGGAATAAGAGATAAAAACATTTATATTTTAAATATGAACGTTAAAAATGATTCAAATTTGTGTTTAATAGCTAAGGAAAATGATTCCTGTCTTTGGCACAAAAGATTTTGTCACATCAATTTTAAAACCATCAACAAATTAGCTAAAAATAAATTAGTTAAAGGATTACCTGACATGAAATTCAAAACGAATATATTTTGTGATGCATGTAAATTAGGAAAATTAACTAAATCTTCTTTTAAATCAAAAAAAAGTAATTTCTACAGAACAAACACTTGAACTTTTACACATGGATCTTTTTGGTCCAACTCAAGTTCAATCTATTAATCATAATAGATATGTGTTTGTTATTGTAGATGATTTTTCTAGATACATTTGGATTTTCTTTTTAAAAAATAAAAGTAATACTTTTGATAATTTTGAAGTATTTGTTAAAAGAATTCAAAATATTAAAAGTTTGAAAATTAAAAATATCAGAAGTGATCATGGAGGAGAATTTGAAAATGAAGTTTTTGAACAATTTTGTAACAAGAAAGGTATTAACCATACTTTTTCATTTCCTAGAACACCACAATAAAATGGCGTTGTAGAAAGAAAATAGAACGTTACAAGAATGTGTAGAACTTTATTAAATGGAACCACGTTATCAAAACATTTTTGGGCAGAAGCTGTAGCTACTGCTTGTTATGTATTGAATCGTGTTTCCATTCGATCGTTAACTAAGAATACTCCATATGAACTTCTAAATGGAAGAAAACCAAATATTTCATATCTTAAAGTTTTTTGGTTCTAAATGTTTTATTTTGAATACTAAAGATCAGCTAGGCAAATTCGATCCAAAATCCGATGAAGGAATATTCGTAGGATATTCGGAACGAAGTAAAGCTTATCGAATTTTTAATAAAAGAACTCAGATTATTGAAGAAAGTTTACATGTTTCATTTGACGAAAATTTTAAAAATATAAATTCAAGTATTACTATCGATTCCGATGATGAAACTATTCAGAATAAAAACTGTAATACTAGTGAAAACTTTGATAATATTAATGAAATTACCGAAAATACAAACAATACTACTAATATAACAAAATCTCCACCTAGAATTTTATGGGATCATCCTGTACAAAATATAATTGGAGAAGTAAACACGAATGTTAAAACCAGACATCAATTAAATCAAGTTGGTCATGTAGCTTTTCTCTCTAAACATAGAACCTAAGAATATAAAAGAAGCCTTAACTGATGACTACTAGATTCTTGCCATGCAAGAAGAACTAAATCAATTTGAACGAAACGAAGTTAGGGAACTTGTTCCTAGACCAAGTGATCAATCAGTCATTGGTACTAAATGGATTTTCAAAAATAAAGCAGATGAAATAGGAAATATAACTACGAACAAAGCTAGATTAGTTGCACAAGGATATAATCAAGAAGAGGGAATTGACTACAAAGAAACATTTGCTTCAGTCGCCCGACTTGAAGCAATACGAATTTTATTGGCGTTTGCATGTTTTCATAATTTTAAACTTTATCAAATGGATGTTAAAAGTGCATTTTTAAATGGTTACATAAAAGAAAATGTTTTTGTTGAACAACCACCTCTTCTTTATCATGAAAAATTTCCGGATCATGTTTATAAACTCAAAAAGGCTTTATATGGTTTAAAGCAAGCACCTCGTGCTTGGTATGATCGTCTTAAAACTATTTATTAGAATCTGATTTTGAAATTGGTAAAGTAGATCAAACTTTTTTTATTAAGAAAACAAAGAAAGATATTTTGATACTTCAAATCTATGTTGATGACATTATCTTTGGATCGACAAAATGATAAGTTATGTCAGGAATTTTCAACTATAATGACAAATGAATTTGAAACGTCTCATATGGGAGAATTGTCATATTTTCTTGGATTACATATTAAACAAATTGAAAATGGAATTTTTATTAATCGAGAAAAATATTGTTATATTTAATTAAACGATTTGGTCTGGAAAACACTTCTGCCAAACCAGCTCCTATAAGCACAATGATTCATCTGGATAGAGACGAGGAGGGCAAAAGTGTTGATCAAAAACTATATCGTAGTATGATTGGATCGTTATTATATTTAACAGCTAGTCAATCTGATATAATTATAAGTGTTTGTTTATGTGCTAGATTTCAAGCAAATCCCAAAAAATGGCATATGCGAGCAGTTAAACGCATTATTCGTTATCTAACTAAAACCAAAGATTTCGGACTATTTTATCCAAAAGAATGTCCTTTCGAATTAGTTTCCTATAGCGACGCTGATTTTGGAGGAAGTCGGATGGATAGAAAAAGTACTAGCGGAACATGTCACTTCATTGGACGTTCCTTAGTTTCTTGGTTCAGTAAAAAACAAAACTGCGTTTCTTTATCGACATGTGAAGCAGAATATATATCTGCTGCTTTGGCCTATGCACAAGTCATTTACATGCAACAAACACTTCAGGATTTTAATTGTCATCTTGAAAAATCTGTAATTTATTGTGATAATACTAGTGCAATAAATCTTTCTAAAAATCCTGTCAATCACTCACGAACAAAACATATAGATATTCGTCATCATTTTCTTCGTGATTGTTTGGATAAAGGATTGATAAATTTAGAATTTATTAATACTGAAAATCAGATTGCTAACATTTTTACTAAACCATTATATGAAAATAGTTTTATCAAACTTAGACGAGATTTAGGAATAATGTCTCTAAAAGTGTTATAACTAAAAATATGCAAAATATTTAAAACAAAATTTTTTTCTGACCAAAGTGAGATTTGAATCCATGACCTATTACTTGCTTGTTATATGTTGTATTATAGCCACTTGAGCTATAGTTGTTTCTTGTTTCAATTAGCCTTTTAGTTTAAATTGTATTTTCATAACACTATTTTTACAAATTAGTTTACTATTAATTACCTGTGATGAGAATTAAATACTAATTCTTAACCACTTATTTTTAAGCAAACAATACGTATATATATACTATGTTCAGTTTTCAAACAAATACAAAGAAAAGTTTATATTCAAAATTATTTGAACATGTCATCCAACAATGATTCCTACAATTCCGAAAACTTTCATTTATCGTATACATCCGCGGACGATGATTCCGATCATATTCCTGAAAACGGACCCTATCCTATCTTTCCCTTACCTAATCATGTCCTTAAATTTTCTCCTTCCCAGGATAAAGACCCCTGACATGGCTGGAAACCATGGGAGAACACTCATACCCGCTATACACCGAAAAACAAGAAAGGCAAGAACGCTATGGTCATATCTCCTTCAACTAAACAGAAAATAGATGAGATACACCACTATCAATAGCAACAAATGGAACTACAAAAAGGAGTTACACTATGAACAAAAAATTACGACAAGACGTTTGAGCTTCCTAGAACGGATGGCCATAAAAATCTGTTCGTCGAAAAAGGAAGACATTATGAAACCCACATCTAGACCCTCAACCTCCTTAAATCCTGATCAATCACCAGTAGCTCCCATGTGGTCACCTATAGAGAATGTTCAATCTCCAAATTCTTGGGAACGTCGATATTAACAACCGGTGGCTAAGCATTTTTTATATATGTTGCTGATTTTCTCTAAGTTGTATTATTATCATTCAGAAATAGTAAAATTTCTCTTTGTACAACTCTTTAAACCAATATAGGCATAACTGGGCGGAACAACAGGGTCGGTCGACCGAATGTCCTGAGTCGGTCAGCCGAATCCTTCCCGAAAGTCTCTATTGTTCATTTAACAGAGTCGGTCGGCCGACCAGACATTTCGGTCGACCGAACGACTTAAATCTAACGCGACCAGTTTCAAATATTAACCCACCTATTCACTTTTTCACCTACTTTTTCATCTTTCGCTTTCCTAAATTTAGAATTCTACCTCATATGCCATTAAATTTTATCAAATTTCAATGGCTCCTAGAAAGAAAACTAAAAGTACCGGTGCTTCTTCATCAACTGCAGTGGATTCTCAAATGGCCTCGTGGCTTGTGAGTCATAAAGCACTCGAAAGATGGATTAAACTTCAAGATGCCAAGATCTTCGAGGAATCCTTCGAAAGTTATGCCGATTTCTTTTCTTACAGTATTGAAAATGCCGCAATTGAAAGGGGGCTTGATACTTTTCTTGAACATAGAAAGAACAATTTGAAAATTAATCACATTGTGGTCAAATTATTTCTTGCTAACCTAAACCTTGTTAATCCCCTAGAAACACCGAAAATTGTGTTTGGACATCGGTATGTGGTACGGAAATTGTCCTTTCACTAGATAGATTAAATCATATTTTGAATGCTCGACCGGGTGGAATATCTTTACATGACGTGGATTGCAATTTAATGAGACGCGACCAAATAAGCCATCTCTTTTTTGAAGATGATGCTATAGATTTTAGACAAACATCATCTCTTCGACCAAAATCTAGACTTTTTCATCGTTTCATGATGAAATCCATTGTTCCAAGAGGAGGATCCTACCACTTAGTGTATCCTAAAATTTTTAAAGCTTTATATGCTATATGCGGGAATATACGAGTCAGTCAGGCACAATTACTTACGGTTGAATTTCTCTCATTTAATCAAAGCAAGATGCTTCATATTTATTATGGAGAATATATAATGAGATTGATCAAAAACTCAGTCTCACATGCTCCAGAATCCGAAACTACCAAAGTTCATCATTTTGATTCAAGGATCATTAAATTAATGAAGTTGCCAGATGCTCCAACAAGATTTATAAATTTTAATCAATGGCGTGATACTTCTAGAGATCAACTACGCCGTAGCCATTCCACACCACATCCAACCACTCATTCTACGGAATGCTTAACTCGCCAGTCCACAATTCAAAGACCAACACCCGGACTTGGTACGGCAGCTGCTATTGATCTTCTAGCTCAAAATCAATTAGTTTTAGAAGCCCGTCTATGGAAAATAGGCGGAAGATTCAAGAAAATCAAAGGATTCTTTTTTAATCTTTGGGATGCGTTATCATGTACTTCTGAAGCCGGTGCCTCTCATCTTGCTCCCGGAAAAAACCAGCACCTAACTTTTCTTGGTCAACTTCGGAAAATACAAGTTCAGGAACATCAAGAACTCATACTTCTCATACTCAGCATCGTGGTAAAGAACAAGCTCCTCCTGAGGAAAATATTCGTCCAGAATTTTTGGATTCCGACGACGATGAGGAGTGATCTTGTTGGTTTATTTCTATTCTGTTTTTATTATGAACAATATTTCTATTTTCTGCTATGTTATGTACTGTATCATTAACATTTCAATTATTTTCGGTATGTAACTTTAATTCTGTGTTCCTAAATTTGATAAATGGTTTAGTATTTTTTTCATTTTATGCATCATAAGTATTCGTTTTTGTCGATGACAAGGGGGAGAAATATAAAAAAGCTAACAAGTTTTTGCAGAAAAGTCGTCATATATTCAGGGGGAGAATTACAATATATACTACTTCGTCACATAAGTATTGTCATCAATCAAAAAGGGAGAGAATGTTGATTCATAGGTTTTGATTCATGACACAAGCTTCAGAGATCACAAGACGAACTACAAAGAGAACACTATACAATGGCGACAAAAAGAGAATAAAAGTATATTGTGCACTACAAAGGAGACAAGACTACAATCCAGAGATTAGTATTAATAATTTATTATATTGAGTCTTAGAATATTGTTAAAATTATTCCTCAAAGTAGTCACACACACATACGAATAGTTGTATATTGTTTTATACTTGAAAAAGTATGATCTGTGCACATAACATCAGGTCAGTCGACCGACCAGTACACTCGGCTGACCGAACCTGTTGTTAGTGCACATATATGCTCTGTTTTGTGCATGATTTTAAACGCAGCTGACCGACCAGAATTTTCAGTCAACCGACCTGGAAATAATGGCTATTTTTCTGAAGAGTTGCGATCATTCGTGAAGAGGAATCACCTTCAATCCAAGAGATATGGTCACAACCTTTAATTGAAACTCTTCATGAAAGATTGTAATTATTATACAACTATATAAACATGTTTAATTCGTTCCTACAATCACCAATTCTTGTTTATAATTCTGAAATCTATTCTCTATTTATTTCTACAAATAAAAGCATTCATTCTCATTCAATATCGCTAGAATCTCTGAATTAATTTATATACTTCGATTCTACGAGATTATCCTCCTTCTAAATCTTCACACACACTACATATTCTTGAGGATTTGATTATAGGATAATTGTACAATCAAAAGACAATCCGTGTTATTCAGAACACACTTGTCAACAAATTATTTGTATTAAGTTGAAGTCCTCTTCGACTGTTGAGGCGGAAAAATTCCTGTTCGGCTGCTCAGGTGTGGTATACATATTCCTCCGGGTTAAGTGAGGGGTTTAGTCTAAATCCAGAGGATATTCTAGGACTGGACGTAGAACGGGAAGTTCGAACCAGTATAAAAATTCCTGGTGTGCTTACTTTAATTTTTATTTTTAATGCTATTATCAGTTTTCTCATTTATATATTATATTACACGATCCTTAGTACTGCACGTACACTTTCATTTTGAAGTATTCAAGTCATACGTGTGTGGATTTATTGTCGATTTGAATGGTCCAAAATAAAGGGTCGTTACAGTTGGTATATGGCCTTGAAATTGAGGGTGTAATTGTACAATTGCTTTTGAAAGGAAATTCGTACTTGTGTGCGGGACTGGATATAGGGTAAATCCGAACCGGTATAAAATCCAGTGTGTTCTTCCCTTTATTGCTTTTACTTTATTTCTACATCTGTGTTTGTTTCTGTGATCATATCTGTGTCTAAATATTGCATACATTTGTGACCAAATTAACAAAAACTCAAAAAGATTTTGTAATTCCTTAAAACAATATTCATCCCTCCCTCTAGTGTTAATCCTACCCTTAAGATCTGTATTCCGCATTTCTCACAGTCCATATCTCTTATAGTTCCCGTACTGTCTCTCTTATTGGTGATAAAGGTGATTCTTTGGTGATTCAGTATAGTTTGCCCGAGGATTTTGCTGGCTGCTTTATTTATTCCCTTGATTCCGCTCCTGGTGATCTTGATTCGACTCATGTAGTCAATCTCTATCCCAATGTATTTGATGAAGTCACTTCTTTACCTCCTAAGAGGAAAATTGATTTTCGTATTGATTTGATGCTTGGAGCATGACCTGTAGTTCTTCCTCCGAGAAGGATGGCTCCCCGTGAGAAGGTTGAGTTGAGGAAGCAAATCAAGGGCTTGTCCTTTAAAGATCTGATCAGACCTAGCTTTTCTGAATGGGGGGCAGCAGTGGTTTACGTCACTAAGTCCGATGGTTCTTTGAGGATGTGTGTTGATTTTTGGGAGCTGAACAAGCTTACTATGAAGAACAGATATCCTATGCCTCGCATTAATGATATGTTTGATCAGCTCTATGGAGCTACTGTTTTCTCTCAGCTTGATCTTGCCACATGTTTTCACCAGCTCAGAGTTGCTGAGGAAAGTATTCCTAAGACTGCTTTCCATACTAAGAATGGGTTTTATGAGTGGTTAGTCATGCCTTTTGGTTTGACTAATGCCCTTGCTTTCTTTGTTGATCTGATGAACCATGTCTTTCGTGAGGTGATTAATAAGTTTGTTATGGTCTTTGTTGATGAAATTCTGGTGTTCTCCAAGACTGAGGAAGAACATAAATCCCACTTTTACTTTGTTCTGGGGACCCTTAGGAGACATCAGTTGAAAGCTAAATTCTCTAAATGCCATTTCTGGAAAGATGAAGTCCGATTTCCTGGACATATTGTTTCTAGTAATGGAGTTTCTGTTGATTCAGTCAAGATTGATGCGATCAATGTAAGCCTTCCTTTCTTCTCCTTCCTTAATTTGATCATTCTATCTTTTTCTAGGGTCCTTATTTCTCCCTATTCTGTTACAGGATTGGGAATCTCCTGGTACTCCAACTGATATTCACAGTTTTCTGGGCCTTGCCAGTTACTATCGGAGATTCATTGAGAACTTTGCTTGGATTTCTGCACCTCTCACTGCTATGACTCGTAAGAATGCTAAGTTTATTTGGGATGATAAGTGTAAAGTTGCATTCAATGAGTTGAATCATAAGCTTGCTTCCGTAGCAGTGCTTACCGTTCGAATGGAAACAAGGGATTAACGGTATACACTGATGCTTGTCGTGAGGGTTTGGGAGCTGTTTTGATGCAAGATGGAAAGGTGATTTCTTACGCTGGTCGCCAATTGAAGACCCATGAGGCCAATTATGCTGCTCATGATTTAGAGTTACTTGCTGTCTTTTTTTCTTTGAAGCTTTGGAGGCATCATCTCTTGGGTGCTAAGTTGGAGCTCTTCACTTATCATCAGTCTTTGAAATATATCTTCACCTAGAAGGATTTGAATCAAAGGCAAGTTCGGTGGCTTGAGTTTCTTGCTTCTTACAACCTCGATATTAGCTATACTCCTGGTAAAGCTAATATTGTGGCCGATGCTTTGAGTAGGAAGAACGCCATGTTGTGTCAGCTTGTTGTTTCTTCTTCTTCTCTTTTGGATCGGATCAATGCTAGGCAGGATGAGGATAGGATCATCAGATTGATTAAGGAGAGTGTTCGTAGCAGGGTTGGCAGTAGTAGTCTTGATGGTAATGGAGCTCAGATCGATGATAGAGGGATTATGAGGATTAATAATCGAATTTGTGTCCCGAATGTTGATGGTTTGAGGCAAAGCTACTTCGGGAACATCATCGATCTAAACTTTCTATTCATCCTGGTGTGACGAAGATGTATCAAGATATGAAGAAGCTTTATTGGTGGAAGGGTATGAATCGGGATATCTCTATATTTGTTAATAGGTGTGACGACCCGGAATTTTAGGCAATATCAATTTCATAATCTTTATTAATAATTAAATTGAATTTAAAATTTTCCTTTATAATTTTAATTTAAATGGGTAACTAAATCTTTTAAAGGCTAATAAATATTTAATCTGGCAATATTGATTTATATCTTTTCTAACATAAAAAAAGGGTAAGATTTATTTTCCCAAAGCTAATAAAAAAATAGATTCTATTTATAATGTATATATATATATATTGTATATATATTGCGAATAAGAAAATCTTTTATTTTAAATAAAAGATGTATTTTCAAATTGTAATATATATGTATGTATAAGTTATGATTTGAAGTTGTTTTGAAATTTAATATAATAATTCTCAAAAAAAGGTTAAAAATATTTTCTATTTAAAATGTATATGTATATTTGTATATATTGAAGTTTTGGTTTGAATTTAATTAAAGTGTTTCAAATTTTAATATATATATATGGTAATTTGGAAAGTATAATTTAATATAGCACTTTTCAAAGGAAATTTGGAATTTTAGCTTATTTTTCTTAAACAATAAAGATAGATATTTTAAAATGTTTTGGATTTTAAAAATATATGTATAAAATTTTATTTGAATATAGATTGCTTTATAATATTTTCTTTAAAAGTAATTTAGATATACATATATAAGTATTTATTAATTAAGTAAATTAAGTGTATAAACTTTATATTTACGTTTAACATAAATGTAAATGTATTTAAAATATCTAATGACATGTGTAAATATATTAACACATGTTAGTAACATGTGTAGAACAATTAAGAGATATAAGTGACAAATGTAAAAGTTATTAACAATTGTCATCTCTTACTTTTTATTTTCTTTAATTTTTCATAATTTAGTACGTAAAACCTACACTTCTTCTTTCAACTCTTTTTCCTATTCTCTGCTGAAACGAAAAGAATTTCAAAACTAAAATCTTGTAAAAAACTTTTCACCTATTTCGAATTTTCCAAATCCTGTAACTATTTTCAAATCTGGAAAACAACAATGCAACTAACTAAAGCTTCAACCTAAGAGATTTCAAGCCAAGTTAAAGGTTAACAGCAAGTTTCAACACCTAAATCAAAAATTAACAAGCATGCAAAGGATTTCAACAACAAAGAAATTCAAAAGCACTTTCCAGATCAAAATTTAAGCCTGGGAAATACCTCTGTTCTTTGCTAATTAATAGGTGAGTAAACTCTTTTAAAACAGTTTAATCTGGTTTAACTAAATGCATGTGATGATATTGATTTGTATTGAATTCTTCAGCTCGATTTTGTCTGGAACTGTATATATGTAGGTGAGATGTCTATTTATATATATTATGTTCTCTGTTGTTCCAGTCTGTGATTTTTGCTTTCAAAAATCCAAATCTCTCAATCAAACCAATATTAGACATTGTTATATAAATGAAATTTGTTTGTTGATGTATAATGAAGATTTTAAAAATAGTTTCAGGTTTTTAAATGTAACGAATGATGTTTAAAAAGGAAAAGAACAGAGAAATGCATATTTATGATAAAAATCAACCATCTTAATTTTAGTTTTGGTTGGCATGATGTGTTCGTAGCAGGAAATCACGAATTTAGGTGGTATAATCTCGATTTTTAGGTCAATGTTCGCTGTGCATTTCTGGGATAATCGAAATTGGCACTTCCGCCAAATTCCAAAGAATTAGGAAGACTTGAGCAATAGGCTTTGGTCTGGAGGAGGAGGGTAGATCAGTGATCAAAGGAAAAATGGTCGAATGATTTTTAGTGCGACGTTGTGGTCGGAAATAGGTCAGGTAGGGTTTATGAAGGTTTTGAGCTCGACGTGGTTGTCGGGTAAATTGCGAAATGGGCGAAGGTTCGGAGGGGATCGCGATAGGGAGAAATCGCGGCGAAGTAGCGTAGTACTACTCTGGAGTGGAGGCCGTGGGTTCCAGTCGTCACGATCATCGATGGCGGGAAGTTATGTTCGTCTGTGTTTTGTTCCAAATTTTGAGCATGAGGCTCGTTTTCGATTTGCGTTGTTATCTTTGATTTTGTGTTATCGAAAGGGTGGTGGGGTTGTTGACGACTTGTAGATGGTCGTGGTGACAATCGGTGGTGGACGGAGTTCTGTGCACATGAACGTGCACGTTTGGGCCGGTGAGTTTGGTTGTTGAATTGAGTTTTTAGAGTATAAGAGGGATTCTCGGGTAAGGCCCGAAGCTGTTTCGTGGGTGACTCGAAGGGGCTGGGTTCGTGAGGTCAGGCTCGGGTTGAATATGGTTTCGACTTGAGTTTTTCTTCTGGTGGTTTTTTTTAACGTAAGGTTAAAATTTTGGTAATGAAACCCTGTGTAGGTTTTACAAAACAAAAACAAGTTGTTGTAAATAGAAATCAGGTTTAAACTGTAAACTAAGTTCTTTCAAAACAAATGAAAATCAAAGATTTTTAGGGTGTTTTAATCTAATATATTTTCAAATTAGAAAAGTCTAAAATAGTTGATTTTAAAGTAATTAACTAAAATTTATTTTAAATTGAATTTAATGGTATTTTTAATTTAAATATGAGATCAAAGTTTTAAGAAACTCAAACAAGTTTAAATAAGGATGTTTTCAAGTTATAAGGTTGCATTCAAAGTAATGTTTAAACTATATTTCAAATATATTTTAAATGGTTGAGTTTAAAGAATATGATAATTAAGATTTCAAAGATAAATATTTGTTTAATTTAGTTAAACTTGTTTGAAAAGGATTTTTAAGGATTTTAAGTGTATTAAAAATTAATAGTTGGAATTGTTTTGTTTAAAAGTAAACATTTATTCAAATATATAATTATTTATAAATGGTTTAAATGAAGTGTAATGATAGAAATAAATATGTAATTTAAATGAAAAATTTATCTTTTAAAAGTTGAGACTAACTAGAGATAATTAATTAATAAAATAAATTTAAGGTTAATTACTTATTTGTAATTAAGAATAATTACTTAATGAAGTAATTAATGGATGGTTAATGAATTAATTAGAGATTAAGTGATGATTAATTAGTTAATTAATTAATGTAATTAATTTTAGGTTAATTAATAAGACTAATTAATTAAAGATAACCACTTATGATTAATTTAGTGTAATTAGTTAGTAAAGTAATTAATGTATAATTACTAAATGTAATTAAGAAGCGAAATTATTTATGGAAGTAATTAAGTGGAAGTAATTAAGGGATAATCACTTGATGTTATTAATTAAAGGATTAATTAATATAATTGATTTGAAAGTTAATTAATTAAAGAGTAATTAGTTAACTAAAGAATTAAGGTTAATTAATGATGGGAATAATTACTTGTTAAGGTAATTAATTAAGAGGTCAATTAACTAATGAAAGTGATTAGAAGATAAATAGTTATGGAAGTAATTAAGGATTAATTACTTAGTTAATTTGGTTAATTAATTAATGTGATTAATTAATTAATTAATGTGATTAATTTAAGATTAATTACTAAATATAATTAATTAAAAATATGATTAATCAATGAAGTAATTAATTAAGGATTATTAATTAAATTAATTAATTAAGGACTACGTAATAAAGTAATTAAAGATTAATTAATTAGTGTAATTAATCAAAGACTTATATAATTAATTAAGAGTTAGTTAATTTAGATAAGCAATTACAGGTTCATTAATTTCTGTTTATGATTAATTAAGACTAATTAATGAGGTGGTTAATTACAAATTAATTATTTAATTAATTAAAGGGTTAATTAAATTAGTAAGGATCATTAATTAATATAATTAATGAAATTAATTAAGGTTGATTAATGAAAGTGATTAATTAAAGTATGTTTAGTTAATTGTAATTAATTAAGGATTAATGCAATTAATTATAGTTAATTAATTAATAGAAGTAAATGGAGGATCATTAATTAATGTAATTAATGAAGTAATTAATGGTCAATTACTGTATATGGTCAAGGATAATTAATTTGTGTAATTAATTAAAGGCTAATTACTTGAATGTAATTAAAGAATAATTAATCAAGGGAGATTAATTAAGGAAGATCCTTAAGAAGTGATTAATTAATTAATTTGTAATTAATTAATGTTAAGTAAGCAGGATTAAGGTAATCCAATTGATTAAGAGAGAATCAAACCTGCTTATAGATGATTAATTAATATTGGATGATTGATATTGGATGTGATATCTTTGATATGTGATGTATGCTGCTTGTAAGATGATTGGATAATTTGAATTATCTATTATGATAATGTGATTCATCTATCTGTTATGTTATTCTGAGTATAAGTTTAATTGTTTAAACCTTTAAACTACTTGGGCATTGTGACGACCCGGAATTTTCTAGCAATATCAATTTAATAATCTGCATTAAATATTAAATTGATTTGATATATTTTTATTAATTAAATCTGAATTGATACTTTTCTTTTAATAAATATTCAATAGGTAAATGATATCTGTTAAAATTTATTGTTTGTTGACTACTTATATATGTATATATTTGTATACATTGTAAATAGATGAATTTGTTTTAAAATTTAACTAATAAATTTTGTTTTAAATACTAATATATATTTTAGTGAATTAGAAATTGTGTTTTATTTAATATAAACTTTTCAAAGCTAAATAAATAAATAAATAAATAGTTTGAAAACTTATTTTAACTTAAGTTTAAATTTAATTTACTAACAAAAAGAATTGTTTACTTTTCTTTTAGTATAACTTGATTAAAACATGGATTTAAACAATATATACGAGTCTTTAATATAATTTTGTCAATAAATACATTAACATACACTAATAAATATGTAGTTTATAATAGAAAGATGATTTATTTTATTTATCATTTCAAGTTGATCATATGTTTTATAATATAAATAAGTAAGAATGTATATATATATATATATATAGGGACGCAAGATTTTAAGTAATAGGTTAAACATAGAAATAAAATAAAATATACATAAAGCTATAAATTAGAAGTTAACATACTATATATAATAAGTTAAATAAGTAATAATCATATTGGATAAATTTATATAACATTCATAAACATTTACAATTTACAATAGCAAGTCAATAACACAACTAAACACAAGACAACAATAAAATTAGAAACAAAATCATTTTTTGTTTTTAGTTTGTAAACTATTAAAAAAATGAAACTGCAGTATATACATATATGTATATGTTTAAAGCCTCTAGATAAATATCTATTGTACACACAAAATTCATGAACAAATATATATGTGTGCAGGCCAAAACTAGGTAAGATAAAACAAATGACAGTAATAAGTATATGTCATATAAACAAATCAAATGTATGCAGGGCAAATTGAATGAAATTCACGACAGTAACAAAAAAATACACAACTGCATATATGAAGCTTGTGTAGGAAGATAGTATTAAATATCTTAAGCTAACAAACAAAAACTAATTAATGTAAAAATCTTTTAGTACACTAAATATTCATTTCAGCCACCATTAAAGAAAATATCTCTGGAAACAAAACTGTACAAACAAGATTATATCTTATATTGTCATAATATCATGAGACATAATAATAAACCTGTCTGCAACTTTTTGATATATATACGTCTCTGCCTTTTTCATTTTAAATTCGAAAGTAAGCTAAGAATCTGAATCAAAAACTATTTCAAACTCAACAAAGCTTCAGTTAAACAGCAATCAAAATTCAGTTCAATTGAGAAATCAAAGAGGAATTCCAACTGGTAAATTGCAAGCCTGTTGCAAAACAAATAAGGCTCTGTTCTTCCACTGATTCAAGGTGAGTAACATTTTTTTTTAGATTTACTTAAGTTAAATCCTAATGCATGCCTATTTTTGAATTTTAAATGAAATTGTGTGAACATCTATATCTTCATTTTCTCTGGATATTGGTGAGATGAAATTCTGCATAACTAAAGCCTGCAAATCAAACTGTTTTTCTTAAAAACTTGTTGTGTTTCTATATGCTGTGAGTAACTCATTTTTATAAGGAATTAAAAGTATAAATTAGTTGAGGTTACTGCAATGATAAAGATTATATTATAGAGTATGATTGTGTGTTATACCCTGAATTCCTGAAGTATGATTGTGTGCAGGTATTTCAACTTGCAATTTGCTCTGTTCCAGTATTGTCTATTTAAGTTCAAATTTTTGAATTAATTCTTGTTTATCCTTAGGATTTAAATGAAATCTGTAGTTTCATTTCAAAACATTAGTTAGGAATTTACTTAAAACAAGTAATATATATATATGACTCAGGAAACAAAGAAAAAAAGAAACAAGACTGAGCATCTCTATAATATTAAAAATTAAAATATCTTAATTTATGAATTCAAGTACATGGATTGAATCATTTAACCAAATTATGATTTTTAAAAGGAATATGGGGATTTTTAGTGAAAGGAATGAGGTGCAGTTAGTGTTTTAGGCATTTTAGGTTGCCGTGGACGATCAAATGGATCTGGGGAGTAGAGCTTGGGTCTGTGGACAGAGGAGGTTGCCGTGGAGTAGGGAAAAATAGGGGATGGATGAGAAAATGGTGGTGGAAGCATCGGCATGGGTTTCAAATTTTTAAACCTAAGTTTCACTGTGTTTGGAAGTTCTGATCGTCGCGGGTTGTTCAGAGGTTCGAGTGTTGCATGGGCTTGGGAATAGGTAGAGGGAAGGTAGTTGGAGCTGTAGCCGGAAGTGGTGGTACTTCGGTGGTCGGAGTTTGGTGTGCGGCGAAGTTTCCAGGGTCGAGTGGTAAACTGTTGTGCTCCAGGCAACTCAATTTTGATATAAGGTGATGTAGTGGGTTTGGATGGTCGTGACGACGTATGGAGGTGATCGCTGATGGGAAGCAGTTGTAGTGGATGGCCGGCGATGGCCAGAGGGATGGTGCACGTGCACAGGCACGTTGATGGTCTGGGTTGTGTGGGTAGTTGGGGAAGAAGATGTACAGGAGTTCGAACGTGAGTTACTTCGGGGTCGACACGAGTTTTGCGCGCTGTTTTTGTTGGGCTTGATCTTGTTTTAATTGGGAAGACAGGAAGGAGGAAAAGATTTGTGCGGGGGGAAAACTCGAAGCAGCTTGATTTTTACTCGGGGAAAACCCGCATAATACTCGAAGCAAAACTAGAGGGTGCTCGGGTTTTAGTGTACAGGTTGTAAACCTGAAACTGTTTTAACAGGTTTCAACTATTTTTTTTGAAACCTTTGTTTTATATTTAAAAACAAACAAACCCAGTTTTAAACAAGTTTAAATGGTGAATTTAAGATAGTTTTAAAATATAGTTGTAAGTAATTTAAGTTTCATAATCTAAATTATTTTATTAATTTAAAAAGTGCTAAATATTTGAATGAATTGAAATCAAAATGAAATATATATTGTTAAGGAAGATTTAAACAAAGATAATAACCAAATTGAAATTAGAACTTAAATTTCTAGATAAGAAATAAAAGTAAAGTTTTATGATAAGCTTTAGATATTAAATATGCTTTTAAACATGTGAGTTTAAGAAGGGTTTGAAATTTAGTTTTAAAACTTTATTAAGAAAAAAATTAGAATTTGTTTAAGAAGTAAATTTGAAACAAATGTTTCATACATATTGGAAGTGAAATTAATCGATAATAAGATAATCTAATTTAAGTAATGAAGACTTAGAGTTTATATGCCAAAATTTACAACTTAGGTTAACGTTGATTAAGTAAGAATAATCAATGATTGAAATTAATTAAACTAGAAATTATAGTGTAAAAGTAGTAATTAAAGTTAATTAATAAATTAATTAACTAATATGTGACTTAGAACTATAGATTAGATTTTTAAATTAATAATGGTTAATTAACTTATAATTAATAATAATTAATATAAGTTGAGTATGTTAGAAGGAAATGATTAAATAATTATTCATTAAACAGATTATGTTATAATAAATTAATATGATTGATTTTTTTTAAAATTAATTAGATTAATTAATTCAATAGTTTAAATGAAATTATTTATTGAGAAGTAATTAAGAAATTAATTACTTATTAGTTGTGTAGATTAATTTGAGTTAATTAATTTAGTTTTAATAAATTGATATTTGGAATTAAATTACTTAGAAAAGTAATTGATGAATAATTACGGGATGTAATTAATTGGGTGATGTTGTTAATAGAAGTAATTGAAATATAATTACTTAAATTTAATCAAGAGATTAATTAAGCTTGATATTGAGAAGTAATTAATTTAGAATGATTAATTACTGAATATATTAATCAAGAGGATTAATATTTGTGTTTTGAAGATGCGTATTCTTAATATAATTAACAAATGAAAATGTAATTAGAAATCATTATTTAAAATAATTAATGATGGGAATTAGAGAAATTGATTTATTTGAGAATAATAAATCAACAAGATAATTAAATGGAAATAAATCAATATAAATGTAATTAATGGAGCATAATTACTCAGAATAGTAATTGGATGATCATTACTTGATGAAATTTATACAAGATGATTTGTAAATGAAGTAATGTGAGTAATTTCTTTTGTAATTAATCAAAGGATTAGTTTATGGGAATAATTAATCATGGAATGATTAATTTGTTAATAATTAATTAAGAATTGTTAATTTCTGGTTTGTTATTAATCAAGGGGTGATTAATAATTATGTTTAAGTTAATCACTTAATTAATTTGAATAAGTAAAATAAATTGAAGATCATTAATTAATATAATTAATAATGTAATTAAGAATTGTAAATTAAGGAATAATTAATGGGTAAGTAATTAAATGTTAATCTGCTATAAATGATTTAGAATAATTCATTTGAGTAATTTATTAAAGACTAAATTACTTTTTTGTAATTAGAGAATGATTAATTAATTTAATTAATGATTGTGAAAGCAGGATTTATAGAATGGGTAATTAATTTAATTTATTTTAAATTAATTAAAATGGAAGTAGTTAATTTAATTCATTTTAAATTAACTATAGCTTGTGATTCATAAATCATTGCTGATGGATGATATTGATATTTCATTGATTGATTGTGATATCAGGAATGAGATGGATAATGTCTATGTGATATGGATGTATAGTTTAAGTATGATAATGTTTAATTATCTGTTTGGATGATGATATTAGTTATCTGTTTATGATGATGATGTGATTATCTGTTATGAGATGTGAATTATCTATCTGTGCATGTTGATAATATTGAATTCACTGTTAAGACTAAATAGACAACTTGGCCTTAAAAGACACGTTTTGGATTTCGATGAGACCGGGATCGGTTTTCCGCATTAGGAATATCCGAAAAACCACATCGATTCCAAATTAACGATAGGTCGTGAATCCGAAGTGAAGATGAAGGTTCAGAATGCAAGGGTTATCGTCGTTAACTCTGAGGGTGATTCCAAAATGAGTGTAACGAGATAATGCCTTCGGTTTCGTTCGAACCCGGAACGAACTTGTATGGGTTGAATGCTTTCAACACATCGTCAGGCGGACGATGAGCATTCTAAGAAATATGTTCTATAAAGGTAATCGTAACCTCAAGCCTCATCAACCGGGAATGGCTAAAACAGGGGAGGTGCAGCAAGGTTAGGTGGGTCATGCCCAAGCAGGACAAGGATATTCTCCTGTCTAGATGTCCCTTTATATTCGGCTTAGTGGGCAGTTGGTCTGCAGCCAACTGCGGGGTTTATCTTGTTCGAGACTGTTCAGTAAGGAATGGTTCCGGCCTTGTGTTGCAGGGGATGAAGGGAGTAATACTCGGTACGTTGATCTAGGCCACGTACTTTGACGAGCGGTACCCCAGTAGCCCTGCCATTGTATGGAATCCAAAATCCAATAAGTGCCAACGGTTTTGATTGTATTACCCACTTTTGTGGCTAGTAGCTGGAATTTAATAGATGTAACAATTTCGGCTATTTTCTATTTACTTGAAAACCCTAGACCTATTATAATATCACTGGATTTCCTATAAAATGTTTTGGTTAGCGTAAGGTAAAAACTTTTCCATGTTTATGTGTGGGAAGTCTTACGTGATACCTTTTGTTTTCAAAGGATTTTTCAAAATTAAGAAACTTTAACCTGTTACTCATACCGGACCCATGTCTGACCCGAAGTTTATTTTTGTTTTTCATAAACTCTCGGGTACCCAAATTTTTACGGGTAGCCAAGGGATTCAGGTTTAGCTTTGACGAATTTTGGAGGAGCAATGGAGCAGGAGGCTTCAGCGTTATAGATATATATTTAGTTCCGCTGTGTGGTATCTCTGTGATGTATTGTGTATTGAGTTGTATTAACTAGACAGGTGTTATAACTGTCTAGTATGTGATGTACTATATGTATCACTCTGATTTATGTTATATACTATGTAAATACTTATGTTATTATTATATTTTATTCGTTCCGCTGTGAGATTCTGATGTTGTTGTTCCTTCTTCTCTGTCTTTTCTATTTTCTCACCTCTTTCTTTCTTATTAACGATGCTTCTTCCTGGGCGTAGGAAGTGGGGTTGTTACAGTGGTTAAAATGGCGTTTGGATTTCGGTGAGACCGGGATCGGTTTTCCATATTTGGATATCCGAAAACCACATCAATCCAAATTAAACGTTAGGTCTTGAATCCAAGAGAAGAGCTTAGTGTAGACTCGAAGTGTAAGAAATATTCGTCAGTATAACTCTAAGGGTTATTCCGAGATGATTCTGGCAGAGATAGTACTTTCAGGTTCGATATATGTATATTTTCTATTTAAAATATTTTCTATTTAAAATGTGTATGTATAGTTGTATATATTGAAGTTTTGGTTTGAATTTAATTTAAGTGTTTCAAATTTTAATATATATATATATATATATATCGTAATTTGGAAAGTATAATTTAATATAGTACTTTTCAAAGGATATTTGGAATTTTAACTTATTTTTCTTAAACAATAAAGATAGATATTTTAAAATGTTTTGGATTTTAAAAATATATGTATAAGATTTTATTTGAATATAGATTGCTTTATAATATTTTCTTTAAAAGTAATCTATATATACATATATAAGTA
The DNA here is from genome assembly GCA_030765085.1 of Allium cepa. Taxonomy (NCBI): domain Eukaryota; kingdom Viridiplantae; phylum Streptophyta; class Magnoliopsida; order Asparagales; family Amaryllidaceae; genus Allium; species Allium cepa. The sequence goes on along the minus strand of CM060930.1, from coordinate 8,899,103 downwards.
TTTATTAATTAAATAAATTAAGTATATAAACTTTATATTAACATTTAACATAAATAAAAATGTATTAAAAATATCTAATGACATGTGTAAATATGCTAACACATGTTAGTAACATGTGTAGAACAATTAAGAGATATAAGTGACAAATGTAAAATTTATTAATAAGTGTCATCTCTTACCTTTTATTTTCTTTAATTTTTCATAATTTAGTTCATGAAAACCTACACTTCTTATTTCAACTCCTTTTCCTATTCTCAGTTGAAACAAAAATAATTTCAAAACTAAAATCTTGTAAAAACTTTTCACCCATTTCAAATTTTCCCAACCCTGTAAACCATTTTCAAATCTGGGAAACAACAATTCAACTAACTAAAGCTTCAACCTGAGAGATTTCAAGTCAAGTTGAAGTTTAACAGCAAGTTTCAACACCTAAATCAACAAATAACAAGCATGCAAAGGATTCCAACAGCAAAGAAATTCAAAAGCACTTTCCAGATCAAAATTTAAGCCTGGGAAATACCTCTGTTCTCTGCTAATTAATAGGTGAGTAAACTCTTTTAAAAACAGCTTAATCTGGTTTAACTAAATGCATGTGATGATATTGATTTTTATTGAATTCTTCAGCTCGATTTTATCTGGAATTGTATATATGTAGGTGAGATGTCTGTTTATATATATTATGTTCTCTGTTGTTCCAATCTATGATTTTTGCGTTAAAAAATCCAAATCTCTCAATCAAACCAATATTAGACATTGTTATATAAATGAAATTTGTTTGTTGATGTATAATGAAGATTTTAAAAATAGTTTCAGGTTTTTAAATGTAACAAATCATGTTTAAAAAGGAAAATAACAGAGAAATGCATATTTATGAAAAAAATCAACCATCTTAATTTTAGTTTTGGTTGGCATGATCGTGTTCGTGGTAGGAAATCATGAATTTAGGTGGTATAATCTTAATTTTAGGTCAATATTCGCCGTGCATTTCTGGGATAATCGAAATTGGAACTTTCGCCAAATTCCAACGAACGAGGAAGACTTGAGCAATGGACTTTGGTCTGGAGGAGGAGGGTTGATCGGCGATCAGAGGAAAAATGGTCGCATGATTTGTAGTACGACGTGGTGGTCAGAAATAGGTCAGGTAGGATTTATGAAGGTTTTGAGCTCGACGTGGTTGTCGAGTAACTTCCGGCATGGGCGAAGGTTCGGAGGGGATCGCGATAGGGGGAAATCGCAACGAAGTAGTGTAGTACCACTCTGGAGTGGAAGCCGTGGGTTCTATTCGTTATAATCATCGACGGCGAGAAGTTATTTTCGTCTGTATTTTGTTCCAGTTTTTGAGCGTATGGCTCGTTTTCGATTTGCATTGTTATCTTCGATTCTGGGTTATCGAAAGGTGTGGTGGGGTTGTTGATGACTTGTAGATGGTTGTGGTGACGATCGGTGGTGGCCGTAGGTTCTGTGCACATGTACGTGCACGTTTGGGCCGGTGAGTTTGGCTGTAGAATTGAGTTTTTTGGAGTATAAGAGTGATTCTCAGGTAAGGCTCGAAGCTGTTTCGTGGCTGACTCGAAGGGGCTGGGTTCGTGAGGTCAGGCTCGGGTTGAATATGGTTTTGACTTGAGTTTTTCTTATGGTGTATTTTTTTTGTTCTAATTTAAGGTTAAGATTTTCGTAATGAAACCCTGTGCAGGTTTTACAAAACAAAGACAAGGTGTTGTAAATAGAAATCAGGTTTAAACTGTAAAGTAAGTTCTTTCAAAACAAATAAAAATCAAAGATTTTAAGGGTGTTTTAATCTAATATATTTTCAAATTTGAAAAGTCTAAAATAGTTGATTTTAAAGTAATTAACTAAAATTTATTTTAAATTGAATTTAAAGGTATTTTAAATTTAAATATGAGATCAAAGTTTTAAGAAACTCAAACAAGTTTGAATTTCAAGTTATAAGGTTACATTCAAAGTAATGTTTAAACTATATTTCAAATATATTTTAAATGGTTAAGTTTAAAGAATATGATAATTAAGATTTCAAAGATAAATATTTGTTTAATTTAATTAAACTTATTTGAAAAGGATTATCAAAGATGTAAGTGTATTAAAAATTAGGAATTGGAATTGTTTTGTTTAAAAGTAAAATTTTATTCAAATATATAATTATTTCTAAATGGTTTAAATGAAGTGTAATGACAGAAATAAATATGTAGTTGAAATGAAAAGTTTATCTTTTAAAAGTTGAGACTAATTAGAGATAATTAATTAATAAAATAAACTTAAGGTTAATTACTTATTTGTAATTAAGAATAATTACTTAATGAAGTAATTAGTGGATGGTTAATGAATTAATTAGAGATTAAGTGATGATTAATTAGTTAATTAATTAATGTAATTAATTTTAGGTTAATTAATAAGACTAATTAATTAAAGATAATCACATATGATTAATTAAGTGTAATTAGTTAGTAAAGTAATCTGTGTATAATTACTAGATGTAATTAAGAAGAGAAATTACTTATGGAAGTAATTGAGTGGAAGTAATTAAGGGATAATCACTTGATGTTATTAATTAAAGGATTAATTAATATAATTGATTTGAAAGTTAATTAATTAAAGAGTAATTAATTAATTAAAGAATTAAGGTTAATTAATGATGGGATTAATTACTTGTTAAGGTAATTAATTAAGAGAGTAATTAACTAATGAAAGTAATTAGAGGATAATTACTTATGGAAGTAATTAAGGGTTAATTACTTAGTTAATTTGGTTAAGTAATTAATGTGATTAATTAATTAATTAATGTGATTAATTTAAGATTAATTACTAAATGTAATTAATTAAAAATGTGATTAATCAATGAAGTAATTAATTAAGGATTATTAATTAATGTAATTAATTAATGATTACGTAATAAAGTAATTGAAGATTAATTAATTAGTGTAATTAATCAAAGATTAATATAATTAATTAAGGAGTTAATTAATTTAGATAAGTAATTACAAGTTTGTTAATTTCTGTTTATGATTAATTAAAACTAATTTAGTGAGGTGGTTAGTTACAAATTAATTATTTAATTAATTAAAGGGTTAATTAAATTAATAAGGATGATTAATTAAAATAATTAATGAAATTAATCAAGGTTGATTAATGAAAGTGATTAATTAATGTATGTTTATTTAATTGTAATTAATTAAGGATTAATGCAATTAATTATCGTTAATTAATTAATGGAAGTAAATGGACGATCATTAATTAATGTAATTTATGAAGTAATTACAGGTTAATTACTATATATGGTTAAGGATAATTAATTTGTGTAATTAATAAAAGGCTAATTACTTGAATGTAATTAAAGAATAATTAATCAAGAGAGATTAATTAAGAAGATCATTAAGAAGTGATTAATTAATTAATTTGTAATTAATTAGTGTTAAGTAAGCATGATTAAGGTAATCCAATTGATTAACAGAGAATCAAACCTGCTTATAGATGATTGATTAATATTGGATGATTGATATTGGATGTGATATCTCTGATATGTGGTATATGCTGCTTGTGAGATGATTGGATAATTTGAATTATCTATTGTGATAATGTGATTCATCTATCTGTTATGTCATTTTGAATATACGTTTAATTGTTTAAACCTTTAAACAACTTGGACATTAAAATGGTGTTTGGATTTTGGTAAGACCGGGATCGGGTTTCCATATTTGGATATCCGAAAACCACATCGATCCAAATTAAACGTTAGGTCATGAATCCAAGAGAATAGCTTAGTGAAGACTCGAAGTTTAAAAACTATTCGTCAGTATAACTCTGAGGGTGATTCTGAGATGAGTTTGACGGGGATAGTACTTTCAGGTTTGAGATGGTGATTCAGAGTGCAAGGACTATGGTCATTGACTCCAAGGATGATTCCAAAATGGGTGCAACGAGATAGTGACTTCGGTTTTGTTCGAACCCGAAACAAACGTGTACGGATTGAATGCTTTCAGAACATCGTCTGGTGGACGATGAGCATTCTAAGATTGATATGTTCTATAAAGGTAATCGCAGCCTCAAGCCTCATCAATCGGGAATGGCTAAAACAGGGGAGGTGCAGCAAGGTTAAGTGGGTCATGCACAAGTAGGACGAGATTTACCCCTATCTAGAGGTCCCTTTCTATTTCGGCTTAGTGTGTTGTTGGTCGCGCCAACCACGGGGTAGTCTTGTTCGGAGCTATCCAGTAAGGAATGGTTTCAGCCTTGTGTTGCAAGGGATTGGGAGTAATCCTTGGTACGATGATCTAGGCCCTGTACTATGACGGGCGGTATCCCAGTAGCCTTGCCATTGATGGAAACCCATTCTTCCTATGTGCCCTTACGGTTTTGATTGTATTACCCACTTTTATTGGTAGCAGCTAGAATTTAATGAATGTAACAATTTCGGCTATTTTCTATTTACTTGAAAACCCTAGACCTTATGATAATATCACTGGATTTCCTATCAAATGTTTGGTTAGCGTAAGGTAAATACTTTTCCATGTTTATGTATGGGAAGTCTTATGTGATACCTTTCTGTTCAAAGGTTTTCAAAGTTAAGCAATTTTAAATCGTTTACTCATACCAGACCCATGTCTGACCCAAGTGTTTATTTTCTGTTTTATTAAACTCTTGGATACTCATATTATGTATGAGTAGTCGAGGGATTCAGGTTAGATTGACAAATTCTAGAGGAGATTTGGAGCAGGAGGCTTCAGCGTGTTGATATATAATGGTTCCGCTGTGTTTGTGTTGTGTCTGTATCTTTGTGATACCTTGAGTTGTATAGTTATACAGATGTTTATAACTGTCTAATATGAAATGTATAAGTTGTGTACTCTGATGTATATGATACTATGATATATTTTATGTGATATATTATATTTCATTTGTTCCGCTGTGAGAATCTAATGTTGTTGAGTTTCTTCTTTCCCTATCTTTTCCTATTCTCTCCCTTTCTTAATTCATGATGGGTCTTTGTGGGCTAAGAAAGACGGGTTGTGACAATAGGTGTGTGACTTATCAGCAAGTCAAGGCGGACCATCAGAAGACCCCTGGTTTGTTGCAGCCCCTTGAGGTTCCCAATTGGAAATGGCAAAAGATTTCCATGGATTTTATTGATGGATCGCCGAGGTCTAAGAGAAGTAATGAGAGCATCTGGGTTATTATGGATAGATTGACCAAATCAGCTCATTTTATTCTGGTCAAATCTACCCATTTTGCTTCCAGTCCAGCTGAGATTTACATGAGGGAGATCGTTCGTCTCCATGGTGTCCCCCTCGGCATTTTTTGTGATCGAGACCCAATCTTTACCAGTCAGTTTTGGAAGGCTTTTCAAAAATCTTTAGGTACTCGTTTGAATCTGAGCACTGCTTACCATCCACAGACCGACGGTCAAACGGAAAGAGTGAATCAGATTCTAGAGGATCTTCTTCGTGCTTGTGTTTTGGATTATGGAGGATCTTGGGAAGATCATCTCCATCTTGTTGAATTAACCTATAACAATAGTTGTTGGGCTAGTATTGAGATGTCTATGTTTGCTGCTCTTTATAGAAGACCTTGTCGATCTCCACCTTGTTGGATTGAATATGGTAACCATTTGGTTCTTGGTCCTGAGATGATTTTGGAAGCTTCGAAGAAGGTTGAGGAGATTAAGAGGAAGATGAGGATTTCTCAAGATAGGCAGAAGAAGTATGATGATCGGCATAGGAGGAGTTTGGAGTTTGCTGTTGGCGATTTGGTTTTCCTTAAGGACTCCCCCTTAAGGAATGTGATTTGGTTTGGTCGTAGAGGGAAGCTTGCTCCTAGGTTTATTGGTCCCTTTCGTATCTTGGAAAGGATCGGGTCTCTTGCTTATCGTCTGCATTTGCCTGAGAAATTTTTTAGAGTACATATCTATTCCATGTATTGCACCTTCCTCGATATCTACATGATCCATCTCTTATTATCCAGCCTTCTTCTCTTGATAGTTGGATATTGAGCCTAATCTGACTATTCAGAGGAAACCATTTCGTATCGTCGATCGACATACGAAAGAGCTAAGAAGAAAATCTATTAACCTGGTCAAAGTACAGTAGTGCACCGATGATCGGGATTGTACCTGGGAGATGGAGGAGAGTATACGTTCTTCTAATCCAGAATTGTTTATTTCAGGTATTTTTGCTTTGCCATTTTATCTTCCTTTGTTTTCCCTCTTTCGTTCCTTTTCGAGGACGAAAATTTTTGAGTAGGGGAGAGTGTAACAACCCAAAATTTTAATAATTATTTTAATTCATTTAAACTTTGGTGTTTAATTATTTAAAATTTGAATTTTGGAAATTTTTCTTGAATGATGTTGGAATTGGTTATACATTATTTGCCCAAATATAATAATTATAAACAATTTCTGGAATTTTAGATTTTGGGTCAAACTTTGACTTTAATTGAATTTTTTTAAAATTTAAAATTTTAATTTCTAATCTTTTATTTAAAACTGTATATTTTTATAACATTTGCTCTGCTTTTTGTTCCATTTAACTCTGATCTATACTTTGTAAATTGGGTAATATACAACATTGTAAAAAGCAATATTTCTTATTTAATTCCTATGGTGTTTATATAAACTTTATGTTGTTTATTGAATTTTTTCTTTTACATATATCTTTATTAAATGGATAGGAAACAAATCAACTGAGATACGTTACTTTGTTTTTATTCTGGACATATGTTTCATTTTTATTTCCTGCCTTTATATTGCCCACCCATTTGATCTCCTACCTTACACGTTCCTTGATTGTAGCCATACACTCTAAACCCTAGCCGCCTCCAACACTATCATTCATGCGAGAAAAAAAGAAGAAAAAAAACATCTCTTCTTCATTTGTCTCCAGAGAGAAACACTATAAGTCCATGGCTTCTTTCTTTTACTTTTTCCTTTATTTCTCTTGTGTTTTCTTCATGGAGGGAAGAAATGGGGGTGGGAGGGGGGGGGGGGAGGAGGGGAGAGATCCACCATGACCTATCATCACTTCTCCACTCACGGCCACGAAACCCTAGGCCCAAATATCCATCACCAAGCCAAGTTTAATACCCTAGCCGAGCCTATGAATGCATACCCTTTCTTTTCTGCCTTGAAACCCTAGCCTATCACCTCCACCTTGCTTTGGACATGACTACCTCCACCTCCTAGCCATGCTTCAGATCTGACTTGACCAAGCCTAACCATGGCCGAGCCATGTAGACCTAGGGCTGAGCCCAAAATTCCTCAAAATTACTTGCCTTGTTCATTTCCATGTGTAGACTACCTTTTCCACCTTCCTCAAGCCATGACCATGAGCACTTGACCCATACCCGAGCCTACATGACCCAAACCAACCATGGCCGAGCCTACGAAGGTTGTAGCCAAGCCCACTTGATGATTTATTCCATTTTGTTTCACTTTAAATTCATTTTGCCTTTTAATTTGATAAAAAAATTATATTGGATTTGTTCTCATGGTTTAATCCATGTTGGGTTGGGGTAAATCATATATTAATAATTTTTATATTTATTTTGATTACAAGATCTAAATTTGATTGTTACTTCATCCCAAATCCTATCGTGCCTTCTCGTGCTTTTCCGTGTGTGGATCATTCTGTTTTAATTGATCTCTAGCGTCTATAAGGTGAGTTATTCACTCTACTCAGTATATACTTATATTGCTGTGAAATGATGACAAGTGAATCTGTATAAATTGATATATATATATATATATGCCTGTGATGTGATTTTATGATGTTAATCCTGTTTATAAAATTGGTGTATCATCTAATATGAGAAGTTATATTTAACTGTTCATTTTAATCCTGCATCTCACACTTCAAGTTCCCTTATCGCTATGGGTTGAAATGCTACATACCCGAACGGACTTTACAATAAGGAAAAATCAATATGGGATGAAATGATAGGCTCAAGTGATTTTTGTTGTATTTATTTTCTTGCGATTTCGGGTTTGAAATGATAGAACCTGGATTTTTCTTTTTAAATTACGGATTGAAATGATATATTATCTGTATCACTTGACCTAGGTTAGAAAATATTATGCAGACCCGTGGTTATTTTTAAAGTATTATTTTGAGGCATTAAGTATTTCGAAATATTGAAATATGAAATTTTAGAAAAATTTGGATTAAATGAACTAAATAAATTTGTAAAGTATTGACTCAGCAAATGAATTTATTATAAATTGGATATTTATTAATAAAAATGTTATTTTACTAAAATTTATAAGTTAAATAATATCTAAATTTTTTTTTTTTGAAAAGTGGAATAAGATTTGATAAGTTAAAATTAGAAAAATTGAAGATATATTATTTTAAAAGGTATAACAGAAATTATAGCGGTTCAGAAATGCTGTGAAAAATATGAACTATGCTTGAAAAATACACTAAAAAGAGTTATAATAGCATTTCTTAAGTGCTGTAAATTCTGTAAATTTGAACTATGGCTGAAAATACACTAAAAAGACATATAACAGCATTTCTGAAATGCTATAAATTCTATAAATTTGAACTATGGCTGAAAGTACACTAAAAAGACTTATAACAGCATTTCTGAAGTACTGTAAATTCTGTAAATTTGAACTATGGCTGAAAATACACTAAAAACCTATAACGGCACTCCTACAGTGCTGCAATTTCTGAATTTGAACCATGCTTTGATATATACTAAATATACCTATCGAAGCACTTTATAAGTGTCGCAGTTCGAAAATTTCAATGCTTTGAAATATTGAAATTGAACCAATGAACTTAGAAATTTCTGAAATTCTGGAAATTGAATAATTGATTTGAAAGTATAACTACTTCATATTTAAATGGTCTAAAATAAATTATTTTGATTTGGAATACAAACCATTTTTGAAATTTATAACCACGGGTAATAATAATGTTTGTTGTTAAAGAGACCGGGATTGGATATGCGCATACTCTCTGTCGATACCGAAAACCACTTTAACAACCGTGTACGCGGTGGAGATTCCAGAATGAATTAGGATGGTGGCGATGTTCTATTGAGGTATGTACAGGGACCCGACTCCCGTGAGTTCGCATAAGGTGGCTAAAACAAAAGCGATCGACGGGCTAAGGAGGTAGCACCTCCTATCGGACGCACTTCTTCGTATGCCATTCTATTACTTTGCAATTGTTTGGTGCGCACCTTTGATTTTGAGAGTGTGGTTCGAGGTGGGCGGTAGTAGCTGCTACACGTTACCACCGATCCGTAAGCGTAATTGGTATATCTACCCTGGCATTGCCTAGTTGTGTCGTGTCACCTGCCCTAGCGCGCCTTATACGATTTTGGTTTTGTATCATACCTATGGAGTGCCCTCTGACGACGCCCAGTACGAGGGAGATTACGGTACTGTATAGACTATGGGAATATATAAATGTATTAAGGTGGAAAATGTAAAGCCTTAATGCTATTTTGATGTAAGTTTATTTTACTATAGACATTATTATAATAGCGAAACATTACTACATAGTAAATAGTTTAATGGTTCCTTAGAGAATGGGCGGTCCCAAGCATCCTTTAAGTTACTTGTACCTTATATTACGGTTCACTTGAGTTAGTTTACATTGTATAAGTATATATGCCCTGACTCGAGTTTTGTGTTTATTTCTTACGCTCGGGTCAGCCTGAGTGTTACAGCTTGGATCTATCGTCTGGAAGCTAGAGATCTCTGGAGCTTATCTGTATCTAGCTTTATCTATTTTTGTTCAGTCTTTTTATTTTAGCTACGTATTAGAGACTTATGTACTTGGGATTTCTACTGTATTTGTTTTCAGACTACGTATTTTGTAACCGTTTTGAGACTGTGTTGAGATTTAGTTTGTAGTGGCTTCATGAACCACTATGGATATTTTTATTTCCGCTGTGAGTTATTCTATTTTATCTATGTCTTTAATTGTGATTGGTTTTATTTGCTCCAAATTATATTACAATCTACTATTTTGAAGTATTCAAGTCAGACATGTGTGGATTTATTGTCGGTTTGAATGGTCGAAAATAGTGGGTCGTTAGAACGGCGCATCCCTATCCATCGACGGTATACCAGTGTTTTATATGCAAACTATACGACAATGCTTAAAAATACATTAAGGGGGATTAATGTAAAGCCTTAACGCTAAGGAAAATATTTATTTTATTGACTAGACATTATATATGTAGCATAGTCTACTGCATATAAATATTTTAATGGATCCTTATGAGATGGAAAATCCCGTAACATCTATTGAGTTATTGCACGCACGTTATAACTGGATAGGAGATGTGAAATCTGTAAAACATTCTGACGCTATTACACTCATGTTATATGCAATATTGATTTGATTAACATAAGAATATTTTAGTCCTGACTTGAGTATTTTGTCTTTTCATTACGCTTGGGTTAGTCCCGAGTTTTTCAATTTGTTGAAGATTATTCTCTAGAGAAAGAAGATGAACATTTGGTACATTATTACTATTATTATTTCTACATCATGTTATTTATTCCTGTTGTACATAATTCTGATAAATGTTGTATAAATTATAATCGAATGTATAGTAAAAAGATTCATGTACTGTTTGTTTGGTTATTATATTTTGTCATTACGTTACGAGATTCTGTGTATGTTTTCTTCTTCTTTTCTTATTTTTCTTAACTGATCCCAATGATTATCTATGTTTCAGATTGTTTGAGTTGGACATGTGTGGATTATTGTCAATTTAAACCTTCCGAAATGTGGGTCGTCGTAGTTGGTATCAGAGCTATGGTTTAAAGAGAACCTGGGCTTTGATGGTGTAACTCATTAGAGATAGGGTCAGTAGTGCCCTAGAATGAGTTTGAGTGTATTTATATGAGCATGTATTTGTTAGTGAATATAACTTTTTTTATATTTTATTAATCTATTTGTTGAGTGGCTTATGCATTCTGGTCAATACGAGTAATTAACATTATCGATAAGGATCTCTAAACACTTGAACAGAACAGTTCGATACAGTATTGTTTTGAAATTGGGTAAATGAAATAATTTTACGCTGATTATATTTTATATGTAAAGAAAATTTTTTTTTCGAAATTATAATAGTATATATGGTGTGTTTGGTGGTTAGGTATGATAATATTGATTACTACCATTAATTGATTGTTGTGCGTTAATAAAAGATGTTTATTATAAAATTAACAATTGTAAAACGTTTGTGAAATGTTTTAAGGAAGTGAAATTTTGTAAATATAATTTATAAATGTGACTTATAATGGATTTAAATTGAGAAGTTTTGAATCTAAGAACCAGAAATTTTGAAAATAGTTTTCAAAGTTTTGGAAAAAATATAGTGATATTAGTTGAAAAATATTTAAGAAAAATTATTTTAAAGGGATTTTTAAAAGGAATGAATTCAGTACTCCACTCTTTTATCGTTGGAAAATAATTTCGGTAATGACTACACAACGTCATTGATGTTCATTTTTGAGGCTCAATGTGGGGGAGACTTCTAAGAACTTTGCTACGGAATTATTTTGATAAACGAATGTTGGTTTAAACTCTTAAAGTATGATTTGATATATAAAAGATATAAGTATACATACTTATTTCAAGTGATTTTAAATGAACCTAGTATTTAAAAAATTTTAGTTCTGTTAATTAATAATCTTCAAATTATTTGAATGAAATGAAATATTTGAATAACCAAAATTTATAAAGTAAGAGAATTAAGGAATCTAAGCTAAATGTTTTGTGAAACTTTAGAGTAGAAGTGTGCAACTCTAAAATTGAAAGTATAGAAAATTTAAATAAGTTAAAATAGTGAACATTCGAATTAAGTAAAATGAAGCAGAATAATTTTTATAATACCAAATTGCATTATAATAACGTATAATAAGACTCACCAAGTGTTAAAAGTTATAATGATTATCTGGATATGTAATGGGATATTATACAAGTAAACAAAATTAAATGTAATGAAAATATATATAAATGGAAATTTAGTTGTAATAATAAATGTTATACTTAATTAGTATAATATGAAATGATTAATGACTGAATGGAATAAGTAAGTGGAACTTAAGAAAGTAGTCAAATGAATCAAATAATATCTTTGTAAATTGGTTATAAAATTAAACATAAATTTGCTAAGAAATTTTGGAATTGAATTTTAACTTTTGAGATAATTATAAACTTAGGTGAAGTCATATTTTATTTGAAAATAGATTAAAATCTTTGTTACTTTATAAACGGGCTGAAGCCCTATTTACAATAACACCGACATCATAATTACAAGTAATAAACTCATCTCTTTCCTTTTCTATCACAAAACCTCAATTAATCATCTTCATGGTAGCTCCCGAGAGCTTACTAGATTTCTTTCATAATCTACATTCGTCTTCATCCTCTCCAGTAGTTGTTTTTTTGGTTCCATTAGGCCGGTAAGTGTCTTTTTGTTAATCCGAGTGATAATCAATTTCACTTCTCATTCAATTTGGGAGTTCACTAATTGGAGGTCCTTTTTCTTATTGTTGTATGCCATGTGGTTCCTTTCTCTCTAGATATTCCATATGGATGTTGTGCGGTTAATTTTGAGTACTTCTTGCAGAAGGTTCGAGCCGTTGCTCCTCTTGTTCAAGTAAAAGATTTCTTCTTTCAGCGGTTTGACATCATTTGAGCAAATTCTTTCATTTTTTGTAAGCTCCATATTGATTTGGTAAAGATACAATCAAAAAACAAATGGTCTTGGCTCTTAGCTTTTTCATTGCAAAGACTGCATGTTGTATCTTCAATTATCCCTCATTTCTGTAGACGGTCTTTAGTTGGAAGTTTGCCTAATGTGGCATTATAGGTAGTATGAGCCATTTTAGGATTAACTGATTTTCTTAAGGCAATAGGATACCAATCAATCTTTTAATGTCTATTCCTGGTGTCTTCTCTCGTTTTGTGAAAGAGGAACTGACCTTTATTTGAGTTTTTGATGCACCACTCATCATAGGCTCTATCTCTGTATATATGGGTATTCTATGAATCTCTTCTACAAATTTTTTTGTTATAAGCTGATTTTTACATTTCCATCCGCCTTCTTCAATAATGCTAGAAACAACACAGTTAGGGTTTCCATATTCTGAGAAACCATCCCATCCCACCCTACCAATCAAATTTTTATTGCTAAACCAAGGATCTCTCCAAAGATCTGTTTGTGAACCAATTGCTATTTTCCTCTCAATCAGGGGTTTTATTTCTTCTTTCAATTTCGAAATATTCGTCCATATGACTGATGCATTGTTGTCTATGGGGTCTGCCCAAAAGTTTTCTTTGATATACTTAGCTCTCATCCACTTGGGCCATAAGTTGTTAGAGGATGTATATTCCAGGTCAACTTGATATCATAAACTTTTTGAAGTTCAAAGAGGTCTTTTAGTCCAACTCCACCTTCTTTCTTTGGCTTGCACAATTCTTTGTAACTTATTTTGTGTAATTTTCCTCTCCATATAAAATCTGCACAAACAGAATTAAACTTTCCCAAGGAACATTCTGGAATTTGAAAAGTTTGGAGCCAATACCTGACTTTTGATGTGATCACTGTATGAACTAGTTCTACCCTACTAGCAAAAGATAGTAATTTAGATCTCCACCCTTGTAATTTCTCTCTAAATTGTGTATAAGTTTAGCACATTCTCTATCTGTAATGGTATTCGTAGACAATGGAATCCCTAAATTTTTTACTGGAAGTTCCCCCTCCGAGACTCCAATTCTTATGAGTAATCTCTGTCTGTCTTTACAGAACTTGTTGAAGTAACATTTTGTTTTCCCTCCGTTAAGTTTCAACCCTTCATACAGTTCTAAATGATAAAAGATATATTTAAGGGTGTCAATTGCATGCGAGGATGCTTTCGTTACTATTGTAAGGTCATCAGCATATATAATATGGGTTACTTTTGGTGTTATTTTATGTACAGGTATTATATTATTTTGATGACATGCTATTTCCATTTGTAGAGAAAACCATTCCATTGCAATTGCAAATAGATAAAGGGAAAGGGGATCCCCCTATCTTACTCCTATGTTACTTGAAATGTATCCTTTAGGAACTCCATTGATAGGAATTGAGAAAGTTGGAGTGGAAATACAATAATTTATCAGTTTTAAGAGTTTATCTGAAACCCCCATAACTTTAAGCATATGTATAACAAAATGTCTATTCACTTTATCATATGCTTTATGTAGGTCTACTTTGAGACATATTTTATCTGCTCCTGGTTCATTAAAATGTAACGCCCCACTCCGAGACCCACTCTAGTAAAGAGTATTACGGAGTAATACCGTCTACTAGAACGGAGAATAGAGTATAATGGAAGCGACCATGTGTAATCAAGCTATAACTAACCACTGAATACGTCGAATAGGTGGTTTTCTTTTCTAAAGTGGTTCGACATATCCAATAGATATTTATAACGAAATTACAATGGCTAAGGAAAATAGGTTCAGAACAAGCATAATACTAAATGATAACATCATCATCACAGAATCACATAACAGATATAACATCCCAGAACAATACATCATCAATACAGATCCAAATACTATAAGTGGGTACAAAGCCACTGCTCACATATGTGAGTCAAAAATATGTACATATCAAAGTCCGAATAAAACAGAGTAGCGGAATAGTGGACAAATAAAAGCGCTATCTATCAGCATAGCAGATGATGTCCAAGCAGAAGCACATAAGCTAAGTCCAGAGACCTAACCTGAAACAACTTGGTCTGACCCGAGCGAAAACACTCGGGTCAGGCTAGCTAAATAATCAGTAATAACTGAGATATATATAATAATGCAGTACATAAATAAAACAATACTTCTCCAAAGAGAAGAGTAATATGGACTACATGAATATAATGACGATCCCTAATCATCAATAAACAGTAAAAATCTCCAAAGAGAATACAAACACCAAAGTGTTAAATAAATAAAATCGCCTCATATCATCGGCGTAGCCAAAGCTATATAAAGTTGCTCATAGGTAATAATCCCAAAAGTGACCTGAGTCTAAAATCAATGCCCAAGCAAAGATCGATGCTCCAAAGAGCAATAGGGATATACTAAAAAGTCAAGGACATCAAATACTGAAAAACAGTGTCCAGAGACACTGTGAATCCACAAGGTAATCGCACTTACATCGTATGGTTCCATAGAACCAACACCGAATGGCGATACTCGAATGGATATAAAAATCATCAGATAATACAAATATTGCACGTGCACCGACCAGAGTCGTTGTTGCCAAGTACTGTAGAGTTGTGATCGATCACTCGCACAGATGCGGAACGCGCGAAACGGCAAGATCCTTCCCAGAAGGATAAAGGCCCAGAGGCACATGCCGAATAAAAACTGCTCCATAGAGCAGGTGTCCAGAGACGTTTGCCCAGAGGCGTGGTGACCCAGAGGTCCAGTACTGGCCGCCCAGAGGCTAATGTGTCACAAACTTCTTGGAGAGGAACCCGTAAAGTGTTAACAATGAGTCCCATACCCCACGTTCGCACTAAACGGTTTACTAACCAATAGCATGCTCACACTCCAATAATAAAAAGTCCACCTCGTATCATCGGTAAACTAGACCCAAAGGTCAAAACGATCAATCGAATAGGTCGGGGATTAACGGGAAAGAAAATACACACGGTTCCATAGGCCGGAGATTTCCTAACCGTTTAAGCACCTTTCCACTTCGCTCGATGTGCTAAAAGTGAGTGTGAGATTTTTGTTATAGAAAATAATGGTGCGAAACGGATTTATAATTGATTTTGAAATCACTTTAAAACGGTCTTTTGAAAAGTCTCCTATTAT
This sequence comes from Allium cepa, assembly GCA_030765085.1. NCBI lineage: Eukaryota > Viridiplantae > Streptophyta > Magnoliopsida > Asparagales > Amaryllidaceae > Allium > Allium cepa. The sequence goes on along the minus strand of CM060930.1, from coordinate 8,883,255 downwards.
GGAGTAATTAATTTAATAATTAAAATAATATTATATAATAATTTTAAAAAGCCATTTTGGAGTGAAAAATCCTTTTAAATCCTTTTTATAAAGCCCGTGTACGAAATCCAGAGACAAATCTCAAAGAAATCGACGAAAACCAGAAAATCATCAAAAATATTCCAAGTGTTTGAAACCATTCAAAAACTGCTGCGAACCCAAGTTCGGAAATTTATTTGGACCAGCAAACTGTGTCCAAATGGCATGAAAACTGGTAGGCATATAGTCCAACATCCCTACTTTAAGATGCAAAAAGAATTTCTAGATTCCGAGTTGAGACGAAGTGGCAGCGACGTCTCAAAGTTGAACCCAGAAAAAGATTCACACTGTTTTCCAACAGCGACCAGAGTCTAACTTTGGTACGAAAATCGAAGTACCAAACGAACTCCAATATTGCCCAAATTTTTCAGAGATGGAGTTCGCAACTCCACCTTTCCAACGAGACCAAAAACATCGAATTCCGACTTCCGATGCGGACGTGGCGGCATCGCGAAGTGGCGCTCAAAAGCTGGAACAGAGGTGAGGTTTGATTATTATTATTATTTTTTTCCTTTTTTTTTTTTTCCTTGACGCGGGCCCGGCCCGCGTCGGCCTGCCCCAGCCCGCCTGGGCTGGAGGGTGGAAGGCCCCCCCCAGCCCGCTCGGGCTGGGGTGGCCGGCCCGACCCCCCAGCCCGCTCGGGCTGGGGTGCCGGTCCCAGGCCCCAGCCCGCTCGGGCTGGGGTGCAGGGCCCAGTCCCCAGCCCGCTCGGGCTGGGGTGTCGGCCCAGTCCCCAGCCCGGTCGGGCTGGGGTGGGCGGCCCAGTCCCCAGCCCGCTCGGGCTGGGGATGCGGGCCCAGTCCCCAGCCCGCTCGGGCTGGGGCGGGCGGTCCAGTCCCCAGCCCGGTCGGGCTGGGGATGCGGGCCCAGTCCCCAGCCCGCTTGGGCTGGGGCGGTCGGGCCCCAGCCCCAGCCCCATGCGGGCTGGGGAGGTGTGTGCCAGCCCATGCGGGCTGGCCTCTCTCTGGCTAGCCCAACTGGGCTAGCCTGCTCTGTCTGGGAGCAGCCCAGGCCTGTCCTGGTGCACCCAGAGACCTGTTTTCAGCCCAATTTCAGGCTGAACATTTCCAGCCAGCAAGTTTTGTTGTTTTTTGGCATTTAGGGGTGTTTTTTTCAATTTTGGGCATCAAAATTTTCATTAAAATTTTACTAGCAATAATTACTAACAATTAGTAATTACCTTAAAGAAGCAAATGATCAAGTGGCTAGTGTGCACAATCAAGCAAGCCCAAAATCCTCAACCTCCAAGCAAAGATCAAATGACTTCAAGGACCCAAAATCAACAAAAAAATACACAATAATTACAACAAGATGGAGGAGATAAGTAGGGATTAAGAAGGAGGATTAGAGAATAGGAGAGATTGCATTACCTTTCTTCTTCTCTTTTCTTTTTCTTCTAGGATTAAACTAACTTATGAAGAGAAGGAGATGGAGCTTCTAAATGGAGGCCATTAATTTGTTTAGATTTAGGTTTTAGTAATTTATGAAGAGGAGGAGGGTTAGGGTTTATGGGAGGGGTTTGAGATATTAAATAGGAGTGGGTTGGTTAATGGGTCATGGTAAGAGGTTTTAAAACCCATTAGGACTTAGTTTATTTTTCTAAGGTTATCATGTGAACAAAATTCTAAGAAGCATCCTAGTTTTAAATAAAACCATATAATTGCTCATTTGGCCCATTAACCTATAATCACATAAAAAAAATTTCCCATTTCAACCCAAAAATATTTTAATTTGCGAACCAATTGCAAATTTAAATTCCCAAAAATTTGTTTAGCTCCCTTTTTAACTTAAAATCATAATTTTAATTCATTATTCGGTAATTGCAATCTCAGGGTTGTTACATAAAATCTTTTATAAGCTCATTATCCAATAGAGAATTTTCTGATATAAATGTACCCTTTATAAAGGCATTTTGGTTTTGGGTAATTAAATCTGGGTGAACTTTATTTAGTCTTGAGCAGTTGATTTTACTAAGAATCTTGTAAGAAACATTGCAGCAAGAGATAGGCCTATAATCTTTCATTCTATTTGATTTTTTAACTTTAGGAATTAAAGATATAAAAGTGTGATTTATTTCTTGTAAGAACTCACTATTGTCTAGAGCTTCCTCATAAGCTTGTAACATGGGGATTTTCAGGTGTATCTAGTGCCATTTTAAAGATGAAGTCATATATAAGAAGTCGAACTTTTATAGAACGATTGTAAACTAATGTGATGATTAATAAAATGTTTCACAAAAAATTTGTTGTTAAATGAAATTATGAAAATAAATGTGAATTAAGTTTAAAAGAAACTTAAGTAAAGATATAAGAAATAATTCATTAATGATGTTGATGCTAAAATTGGACATATAAATATTATAAGTCAGATGTTTCACGAGAATGTAAAGTTATAGTTTATAACTTTGATAAATGTTAATTAAACAAGATGTTAAATTAATTGGATATGGATGTTAAAGGAAGGAAGCTAATATTGAAATGTGAAATGAACTTTAACTTATGAAAAGCTAATCGAAGTGAATAAGTGGAAGAAGTTAATGAATTATATTAATAAAATGAGTAATGAAATAACATTGATATAAAATGAAAATGAACTCAAGTGTAGAATGGATGTGAATAAATAACTTGAGATAAGAAGTTGTCAAACGTAAAATGAAACAGTTGAAATTTAACAAATTGAATTGAATGCAAATGAAATAGATTTGAATAAAATTGGAAGTAAACCAATTAAATGCTAATAAAAAAATTGAACATTATTAAGAAATAAAGTGTATAAATTAAATATTGGCATTGGATAATATAAATTCATATTATTGTAAATTAATTGGATGAATACTAATAGTTGAATGGTTACTTTTGTTGTAAATCATCGATATAATCGTTTTATTGTATTTGACTATTGTTTGTCGTATATTAATTCTTAAGTTTTGGTTTGGGTTTAAAATTCATGTTATATGCTTCTATAAAACTCATACATGTTCGATATCTTGTATAAATGACTAATATTCTAATTTGAGTTGAGATAGGTACATACAAAAATTGTTTGGATGTAAATGCGGATTGTATATTTTGCTTTTTCTTGCTTAAACGAGCGAACTCGCTCGTATTATCAATAATAAGGTAAACATCTCGGATTACATACCGCGTTTTTTTATTTTTTTTTCTACGGGATGCCTCATCATTGAGATGAGATGTTAGTTGATATCTATTTGGTATATTTGGGTTATATATTGTATTATAAAAATTTTCCGATCGAACCGCACAAAGGAGACTCTGCCGAAATTTACCGTAAATCCGGGTGTTAGAAAATTTTTAAAGTTTTAAAATTTTTATAACTTGTTTTTATTAAATAAATTATAAATTCCGTAAGCCAATCGGAGTAGTGTAGAAGAAACGTAGTAAAAGTTTTCTAATGGATTTTATGTTTTATAATTTGATATTTTTTAAATATATCAAACGTAAGATTCTCCACTTAGTTCCTTTTAGAGGACGAAAAGGTTGGAGTGGGGTATACTGTAACGACCCGCATTTTTAACTATTTTAAATAATTAAATTTAGTGAAATTAATGAATAAAAATGGTTTAAAATAAAAAATTAATGATTTTGAATGTAAGTTATTAGATGTGAACTTGACTAAAATTTTGAAATAAACAAATTTCAAAAATTTAAGTAATAACAAGTATTGAAAAGAAATGCTATCTATTGAATGTGTTTATAATCAATAGTTGAATTGAATAACAAATGTCGAATCATTTGGATGTAAATAAGTTAATTGTTGGTAATTAAAGTCATTTGAAATTCTATGATCCATTAATGCAATTTATTGGAAATTAAAATTGCCTGAAATTAATACTAGGATTATTGTTTTGAATTAAATATGAATGAGAATGATTTCAAAAGTTGATTTAGATGTCACTTAAATTTGAATGAAGATAGTTAACACTTAAAAATTGAATTTACGTGATTAATTTAAAATTTAGAAATTTCTTGTTATAATTGACGCGTAAAAATAGTCATTTTGGCCACTGTCTCGAATTTCGATGAAACCAATTTTATTGCATCTGCAATAGTGTATTGTTATCGGATTTCAAATTTGCTAGCATTCAGATTTAGCGTTTGATCGTACGGTATAGAAACGCGTTGAAATAAATACTGGAAATTCGATATAATAATTGGATCTAAAAAGCTATCATCTCCATACGATCGAATTATGCCTTGAAACATGTTATATTGTGTTCAAAATTGGGGTAAAACATTATAAATGCTAGGCGGCACGTTTCATTTAGAGTTCGTCCGAAAAAGTACGTGAATAGTGAAAATAATAATAAAATAATACGTATACGCCTATAAATACGTGTATTGCTCTCAGAAACCCTAGTTATTTGCCACAGCCGCCGTTATCATATTCAATGGCCGAAAATTGCCAGGCTTTCTTCCTCGATTTCCAAAATTCATCTACTTATATCAAAAAATTTATAAATGAAAATCAAAGAGATCGAGGACCTCTACAATATCAATGGCCATGATCGGGGATGGAGCACCACGTTCGCTAGAATCTAAAGGAGAAGGCATGACCTTCATCATGGTTTCTCTAGTGGTTGGCAGTATGAGAGGCAACCGGACCTTGGTCGAAGGCGTTTCACGCGTAGGGCTATCGGATGGAAGTGTTCGATCAACTTTCGGTTAACCAAAAAGTAGGTAGCTATCGAAAATTCGAAGATGGCGATTGGTGCATATGCGATTTAGTAGCCAGGGAACGAACGTGAGAAGGAAGAAGCAGCATACGTCCTTGACATTATGAAGCTAGATTGTGCGTGCAGATTTTCTTCTAGCTTATAATAGAAAAAGAAATTTATTTATATAAATTTGTATTCGATGTTTAAAAACGTGTATCTTTCTCATACAAGGTTGGAATTGGACGAAATAAGCAGCGGCAGAATCGTGGCGACAAGTACCACATTCTAGAACTAATTTGGAGTCATTTGGAGCTAGGTAAAATTTTAGATTAAACTGAACGTTGTTCGATTTGATTTAAAATTGGAATGTTGGCAAATTGGGAACTCACGATGAGTGTTTTATAACCCTCGCAACGTACTAAAATTTTCCGATGTTCGTTAAATTGATATTATGAAGTTATTTATTTTATTGACTATAATTTGATAGTTAAATTGGCATATAAATTGATATTTAAATTAACTGTAGAAATAGAAATTAACCGTTAAATTTAAATTTGGAATTTAATTGCCAGTAAAATACTCGATATTAATAACTACGAAATTGTGGTGAACTATAGACTATTTGGACGGTTGATTATGATGGATGCAAATTGGTTGATATTTGAATGATTGGATGTTATTTAATTTATATATCTTGTTATCACCCTGTAATTATTTATAGTATATAAACTGTAAATCGAATTATTTTGAATAAATTAAGAAATAGGTTGAAATGACATATACCTATGACATATGATTTGGATTGAAATGATATACATCCATCCCTAAAATTAAATTGAAATAAATGATCACTTGGCCATAGGATAGAAAATTATATACGATCACCGAATTGGTTAAATTAAATGATTTAAAAAATTTGATTTGAAATTTATTTAAAATATTTGATTTTAAGAAAATGAAAATCAAATTTATGGAAATCGAATTATTTCGATATTGAGCTCGGAATGTCAAAATCGGAATTTTTCAAACCAAATTGTTTAGAAATGGAATTTGAGATTTTGAAGTTAAAATCGAAATATGATTTGAGTTGCGGAATTTTTTTTTTTTTAAAAGAAGTTGAACTTTCATTTGAACTTTGGATTATCGCTAAGTAAAAGTAATATAATTGGATATATAATTTAGACTCGAGATTCGAATATATATTTAAAATTCGAATCTAAATTCGAAGGTTGAAGTTTAATTTGAATTCGGTGATTTAAATTGATATTCTGAAATCGAGTCGAACTTGTATAAATTGAATGATTTAAAATTAGGAATTGAATTGAATTATTTCAAATTGGAATTGAAATTGGAATTAACCATAATTGAAAATCAGAATTGAATTTATTTGAAATCGAAAATGAAATTGATTTGGATTAAAATTGGAATCAAAGTTAATTCGAATTAAATCGGAATTGAATCAGTTTAAATTGAAATGGAAATTGAATTGATTTGAGTTGGAAGATTGGGATTGGATCAGTTTGACTTGAAAGTATTTTCAAATAGATTATTTTAATATAAACTATTTAAAACAAAAAAAAGAACCTATCTTTTAAATAACCAAGTTATTTTGATTTCCAAACTATTTTATTTTATAAATAATTTTTAATACTTAAACTATTTTATATTAAAGCATTTTAACTTTTTAAATTATTTTAAACTATTTTCTAAAAATTCAAACTGGCCAAGGTTAGATTGTTTATATTTAAATTGTTGATTTAAATATGAATTGGGTTAAAATGAAGTTATAACCTAAATTGAAGTTCGAAACAATTTTGAAAGCGAAATTGAGATATTGCAGTGGAATGTTATTTTTCAAGTGAAAATGATGTATCGAACTGAATATGATTTTTGAAGTGAATATTATATTTCTAAATGAAATTGATTCTGAAGTGAGTATGATATTTTGATATCAAGTACAAATTGTTTTCAAAATACAAAAGTACCAACCGGTGTATAAAATGACTTTTGGTTGTTAAAGAGACCGAAGCCTCTTATTGGTGTACTCTCTATCAATATTGGAACCATTTTGACAACTTTGTATGTGGAGGAGACTTCGAAACGAAATGATGGTATTTGGCGTCGTTTGCTAGATTTGAATAAAGAGAACGATGATGGATAGACCCCGACACTTGTGCCAATTTGAAATGACTAAAACAGGACGGCTTGATAGGGCCAAGTGGGCTAATTACCCCGAGTGGACATCTGTTCTTCAATATTCTTGTACTCGGTCTATAATATTACTCTTGTTGTTCGTTTCGATTGGTGCATCTTGATTTGGAATAGCCTCCCTTTGACTCGATATGGTATGGATGGACGCGGTGGGTGGGCATGGCTATGATGCGTTACCGCCAGCCCTATGACCCAAACTGGTAGTATTCTACTTCGGCATTGCATCACATGCCTTGTCATACTTTTCTCCTTATAGGAGACCACTACGATTTTGATTTAGTTGTCATATCACGGCACATCCCTATCTACCGACGGTTTCCTAGTGTTTATATGCATATTGTATGACAATGCTTAAAAATGTGTTAAGGGGGATTACTATAAAGCCTTAATACCTAGAAATTATTTTATTGATTAGACATTATATGTGTAGCATATTCTACAACATACAAATATTTTGACGGATCCTTAAGAGAGGAAAATCCCATAACATCTCTTGAGTTATTGCTCGCACATTATAACTGGATAGGAGATGTGAAATTCTGTAAACATTTCTGACGCTATTACACTCATGTTACATGCAATATTGATTCGAATCACATAAGATTATTTTAGTCCTGACCCGAGTGTTTTGTCTTTTCATTATACTTGGGTTAGTCCTGAGTTTTTCATTTTATCAAAGATTATTCTTTTGGAGGACGAAGATGAAGATTTAGTATACTATTACTATTATTATTTCAGCTTCATGTTGTCAGCTGCATTTTTTTGTTTATTCATGTTGTATATAACTCCGATAAATGTTGTATAAGCTATAATCAAATGTATATCAAACAGCTTCATGAACTGGTTATTTAATTATTATATTTTATCATTCCGCTGCGAGATTCTATGCTTGTTTTCTTCTTGTTTTCTTATTTTTCTTAATTAACCCCATTGATTATCTATGTTTTGGATTGTTTGAGTTGGACATGCGTGGATATTGTCAATTTAAACCTTTCGAAATATGAGTCTTCATAGGTTTATAGTACGATGTTTAAGTAACATTTGTTTTTAACCTCTATGACTATAGTTTTAAATGGAAAATCTTGTCAAATGATTTGTGAATATTATTATAACTTTGAGGTAAGTATTTGAATATATTTAGAAGAATAAAAGGAGTAGAATAAAGAGTGAAGTAGTAATATGTATGTATATATCATTTATAAAGCTATTTTAACTATATATGCAAGTATTGATAAAAAAGTATTACTCGATAAAAGGGGATTAAAAGTCACTTGTGACTTAATCATGTTTGTTTCTTTACATGTTTATGGAAGGTATTTATTCTTATACTTGGTGTTGGAAGTTGAGAAGTTAAAAAAGATGATAAGTTTATGAGAATTAAATTCCAAATGTGATCGTATTCATTTCGTACTAGATATTTGACTTATTGACTATCGAACATTAAAAATTAACGTAGGAAGTATATGAAAGCATTAAGGATTTATAAAGTTTGAGATCCTCGAGGAAGGACTCATTCGTATGAAATGTCTCTCGCTTTAAGAACATATATTCAAGGTCCCTTAAGGAGGACTCCTATATATCGTCCACTTACTTATGAAAGAACCGAAATTGAGTTAACTAGAAATTCACTAATTTAGTTTTGATGAGTCTACGATCAAATAAGTATACTTGTGTATTACATACGAAAAACCACTTCAAAACTGATATACGAGTTCTATACTTTGGTAGTGGTTGTGGAACGGAGCGTTATATAGTTGTGCTTTCTATCCTAAGGGTAACTCCAAGGGAGAGGTCAGCGTCAACATTTGGAACGATGATACCATGTTGTAATGTCTATCTTTAGGGTGATTCAAAGAGAGAGAACATCATTAGCATTCGTCAGACGACTTGTGCTAGAATAAATAGAGAGGTTCATGAACTGTTTGAGTGATGATGGCTTGTGTGATGAGACGTTAAACGTGACTTCATCATCAGAAACGACTGAAAACATAGTAGGCGCATAGCTAGTTGGTTTACCAAACCTACGGGTATATCAACTCTATATCTAGAGATGATTATGATTAGTGCGATGAGAGTTGATGGTACTCGGTATCACATGTTAGGGCATGTTGCAGTTATGTTTTCCTTTGTGGTATATTTTATCTAGAGATATTCGTCACTTTAGAAGGCGGTTTCTGACCCTTTTTAGGTGGCCCACTCTATGTACCTGTAACAGACCCGAAATTTTCGACCCCGAAAATTTTGACATTAATACGTTCACTGTAGAAATGCCGAGCAATCGAACGTCGGTAATTCTAGATTTCTAGGGTAAAGAAGAAAAGGAGGAAGAAGAAAAACAGAAACCAAAAGCACAGAATCTCACAATCGCAGCGGATCAAGATATAATATCAAATAACAGCAATTACACAAAGAAAAGCTGTAAATGTCAATTTACATACAATATATCGTAGTACAATTATTCACAATAACTGGACAGTTGTAATATCTTGTCCATGAATACAATCATTACAAATTCTAATACACTGCGGGATATACTCCATACGTCCCTGCCATCCAGCTCGCCTCCTGAGCTCTAGAACGTCCTAACCTGAAAACCTTTAATAATCTGGCTGACCCGAGCATTACAATAAAGTAACACCCGAGTTAGGTTGGAACCCAGCGTGAGTAAACCCATTTAAATTGAAATACTTAAGTTACAAAACTTTTTGGAAACCCAGATAACTCGTTCATCATTACGAGGTTTATCTTGCTATAGCCAAACATTTATTTCACAAAACAATATCTACGTAACGTTACTTAGTTTAAATGTCCAAGTTTACTTAATTTATCCCTTTCCAACCTATTTGATTCTATGATCAAATCTATAAAGAATTATAGATTACAAATCAAAGTGGTTCCAAATATTGCTAATATCCGACTCCGATCTCTTCAAAATCCAAATGCCGTCTTTTAAGGCCAAATTGTTTAAGTAAAACAATTCAATTTAAATTCAGAATATCGTATTCACACATAAATTCATCACAGGTATCTGAAACATCTCACATAATCAACAGTTCAATTCAGGCATTTCACATCACAGAATATCACAAATTAACAGATTAGAGATATTTAACAAACCAAGCATTTAATACCATTTAAACATCCATAAGATAGATAACTAGTCATGCCATTTCTAATTAACTTAATTTAATCAAGAAATAAATTAAATTAATTATAATTCCTGCTTAATTTCCTTTAATTAATTTCATGCCCTTATTTTATTTTAATTTATTTATTGGAATTAATTAATTATCTTTCAATTACTTAAGACCTTAATTAATTAAAAGTATGAAACATTGTCTTGATCATTTAATTAATTTTATTTAAATTTTAGTTAATAAACCTTTGGAATTAACATATAAAAATAACTGAGGTGTTTAAATTAATTAATAGTTTAAAACATTTTATTTTCCCTAACATCTACTTAATTATAATGTTTAATTTATTTTATTAAACTTAGGCATTAATTAAATAAGGGACATATAATAAAATATTCTAGACTCAAATTAATTTAAATTAAAAGTAAATTATTATACAACCTTTAACTAACCCAAATATTAAGTAAAAAGTTAATCATTTATAGAATTGGTTCAGAAAATTGTTTTTGAAAACTTGTTTATTTTTACTATAAAAGCTTGTTTTGTTTTTAAAACTTAAAACCTAGTTAATACACTAGAGAACAACCCGAGCCAAACCCTATGCTACTAGAGCCCAAACCTAAGTAATACATTCTTCTTTCTAACTCTCTCTCTCTTTAATCCTACAGCAACGACTCGAGTTCAACTCGATCAAAATCTCGCGCCAAACTCAAATTTCCCTGTACTCTCTCGAATACTTGATCCTTACTTAATCTCAAACCAAAAACCCAGATGCACGCAGACACATGTGCACATGCACACTGCACTATTACAACTCTGATCATCATCACTACCACCAGCAAGTCGCCGTTGTCATGCACGATCGCCCCCACTACCCAGAAACCCGATATAACCTTCCAATTTAAAACGAGCAACACGAACACCACTGGGACGAAACTGATCACCCAAAACCGTTTCGCATCGCCACCTCCAACCGTCTGAAACCACGTGCTCGCGCCTGGAGTTGCGCCAGTCCCTCAACATCCTATTCCCCCACCTCCCATCAAGCCCAAAGCCATCGCGATGCCACATTCACTTCGAAACCATCATCGACCCAAACAGGCTCATAAACCCTACAACGACACCGTCTCGCCACCACGATGAACTAACACGCCTCCAACCATTTTTCCTATGATCTACGACCAACCAGCTACCTTTAGCAATGATCACGAGAAACCATCATCCTTCGAACGTCGGAAATTGCTAAAAAACCCAATTGCCGATCATCTTCGATTTCTCCTCTAATCCTAACTTAAAAATCTAGAAATTAACCTTAAAAATCATAGTTTTAAAGACGAATCAGATTATACTAGTGAAACTTGAAATCATGGAAGTCGAATTTTCTGATATATTTCCTTTCCACTGTAATATTTTCTTCCTAGTAAAACCAATCACCAATTTCACATAAAAATATTTTAAAAAATAGAATTTAGTTATTACAAACATATTTCCTTTATACATCATGGCCTATAAGAGATTGAGTGAAGAAATTTGGATATTTGAATTGGTTTTGGGTCTGTCAAACAAGAACAGAGGCTTACCTATCTAAACACAAACATGCACACAGTCATTCATCAGATATTTCAACAAAAATGCATTCCTACATCCATGCAAATCACATTCAATATATTTATACAATCAATCATTACATGCACCGAGATATAAATATGATTTAACTTTATAAGTTAAGGTTTACTCACTGTATGTTGAACAGAGGAAACCAGATGTTTGAAATTTGAAAACTAGAAGCTATAACTTGATCTTTGAAACTGGAAACTTGATTTGATCTTCTTAGTTGGACTTTATACTTGGATTTGAATCTTATATTTTGCTTCAGTTTGAAACTTGAAAGAGTTATTTTGTTGTTCTATTTTTTTTTTGTGGTTTTGGTTTTAAATTTTTGAAAGATGAAGAAAGAAAGAGTTGAGGCATATATATATATTACTACCTCAAAATATATATCAGGTTTCTCATTTTTTTTGTTTATGGAGAAAACAAATAAACTCGACACTTGTATTTGCATTATACTTCCTAGCTTACACATGTCTTTATGCATGTACTTTATATTTACTTATGTTTTATATTTTATTTTACACTTTCTTTTTATTAATTTATGTGATTCAAAGAAAATAATATATAAAATTATTTAATTTTACTTATTTTAAGCTTAAGCTATTTATACTTTATATATACACACACACACTAGCGCTTAAAAATGTAGAATTTTAAATCTAATTTATTTTTGACATATTTATTTTGAATTCAAATCATAATTTTATTCACAAACCATATATATATATATATATATATATATATATATATATATATGAACAATAGTAAAATAGCTAGCATAATTTATTTGCTTTGAAATGATAAGTTTTTCAAATTTAAAAAATTATATTGGAAGATTATCAAATTAATATTACCAAAATCTCGGGTTATTACATTCCTCCCTCCTTTAAATCCCAGAAAAGGAACGAAGCAAGAATTTTAAATTATAACATGAATTATCAGTTAAGTTATCCTTTAAACATTCTTAAACCTCTACTCTTTTTATTCTAATGTTTCAAAACACTTTAAAATCTATATAATATTATCAAAATAGCTTTTATGAAAAAAATTATAACTCGATGTCTCAATAAGTCCATCCTCGTTCTCACATAAATTTGGTCACACGTTGATCAGGCGTAGGACTGAAAATCTATATGTACTCAGCGGACCCATTTTCAACACCCAGTGGAAATACTTAGAAAATATTTTGTGAAAATGTAGAAACATTTTTGTGAGAATGCTATGGAAATCATCACCCCTCCATGGTCGCAGTTAGCCCGACGATTACGTGGCCATCTCGACGAAACCATAGAAAAATGTAGGCCTCCCCGCCGCTCAATTATACCATGGAACTGCCACAGATCGCAGCTTCATCTAGGCTTACATTGCCATCACGGCAAAAACCATGTGACTGTAGGCACCAGCGCCCTTGAATTTTGCTGCCAAATGAAACATCACCACACAAACCACATAGATCGCAGACTATATCAGTCGAGTTCCAATGTAGCCGATAGGCACTCACTGCCACACGACTTCCGCTATGTCTTCATAGATCATAGTCTATCTATGTTACATCGCTCTTCCAGCAAAACCCAACGTAGGTCTTAGGCAATCACTACCCTACGACTACCGCTATGGAGCGCAGTAGATCGCAGTTACATCGAAGTACACTGCCATTATAACATAACCCCAATGTCTCTGTAGGCATCAGCACCCTCGACTTTCGCTATCCCTATCACAATCCTCAAGAACTACAGTTTAGTCCGAACATCCTCTGGGATGAAATTTAGAACCTGCCTCCCTTTAGGGCTCAAGGCAGAACCACCCCGTGGATCTTCTACTATAAGTTTCACTCTAAATGTGAGCGCCTTTTTCCCCACAACATTTTCAAAACATTTTATACTATACTATGGTATCTTTCAAATGATACTCTTATATGTATCATATATAAATCCCATTTACATAAAATCGATATCTCAAAATCGATACTTTCCAAACTTGGCTTTCCAAATTCCCAAAATTGATTTTCCCCAAAAATCAAAATTCTTTCAAAATCAATGGGTTCCAAAACCTTTTTCCCGATTTCATAAAATCATTTATATATATGTATATATAAGTTTATTCTTTTAATTAGAATAAAATATTTTTCGAAAATCTTTTCTTCTGGTTATAGATTCAACAAGGAGAGTTTATTATATATATATAACTTTACTTATGCCAAATCAACATTCAAATTCGATTTCTTTTATAAAGTTACTTGCCACATTACTTTCTTTCTATAAAATGAGTTTCAAGTATAGTGATATCCAACATCCATTTTTATTCATCATATATTTCTTAAAATATACATTTCCTTTCAAAAATCATGTTTACATTTATTTTCAAAAAATTTAATATCTATTTCATTCAAGGACGTATGATGTACATATATCATCCGTATGCAATATAAAATCTGATCGCTCACTTGATCACACAATTTTACTTCCAGACTACTATCGTCCACCCGACGTCCTAGTGCGGAATCAGATCTGTTTTCTTGATCAGAAACTGTCATTCTCTTTGCATAGCCATAACTATGATAGAGAATTTCCAAAATCAAACAAAAATCCATATCAAGGGTTCACCGTCGAAAATCGAGTGAAAAATCCCAACTCGGGTCGATATACTATCTCGAAATTTTATGCTCGAGACTGGGTCAAATCATTATGCAAATAGAATAATATACATACATCCTATGTATTTATCTTTATTGATTATTAGCTAAATCAATTTTCTTTCTATTGACATTTATTTTGATTTCTATTCACTTATTTACAATTGCTTCAATTTCCATTTGCGTTATCACTTCCATTCTTATCTCAATTAGTATTTAATTATAAAAAGTTTGCACACTGACCAGCTTGAATTTAGAAAATAGCTTGAAAAGTTTAAAATGGATAATTAGTTGAAAAATAACAATTAGTTGTAAAATAGTGGTAAATAGTTAAGTAGTTATAAAATAGATGTAAAATAGTTAAATAGTTTGTAAAACAGATGTAAAATTATTGCAAAATAAAAATTAGTTTTCAAAATGGTTGTAAAATAAGTATAAGATAGTTTGGATTTTTTTTTTAAAAAGAAAGGTCGTATACTAAATAGCTAGGAAAAATAGATTTAATGCGGTTTATACTAAAACAATTTATTTGAAAATGAAAATAGTTTAGAGCCAAACTATTCAATTTCCCAATCTCCCATTCCAATCAATTTTCCATCCCACTAAATTGATTTAATTCTAATTTAATTTGAATTAACCTCGATTCCCATTCCAAATTCCAAACAATTCCCATTTGAATTTAAACTTATTCAACTTCGATTACAATTCGAATTAATTCAAATCAAATTTCAATTTGAACTAATTTCGATTCCAATCTCAAATAAATAAAATTGAATTTATATTAGATTGTACTGCCACAAAATATTCCATACATTGATAGACTACACACTAGTAGTTCAAATATTACATTCATTATTCTAAAAATAAAAGTCTTACAGAAATCATAAATCTAGATGCCTTCTCCATCACCTAGGGGTTGAAAAAGAATAAGGCCTTAGTATTCTTTACAATATTCCTAGAGAGGCTTCCTTCCAATGGACAAAGCCCGAACATGCACTTTTCAACAGGATGTCCTCAGTTATAACATTTTCCACAAAAGGTTTCTACCCTTCCATCAACCTGGATAACCTTCACGCCTCCTGCAGGACGTTCCTCAACCTTACTCTTCTTCCGTCTCTTGGGGAAATTCCTAGCGATGTGTCCCGTCATCTTACAATGATAGAAAATAGTCGACTCATTGACAGGTTCTGCAGGTTTATGCTTCACCTTCTTCACTTCAGGGAAATGGTTTATGAAATGTCCTTTCTTATGACACTTATTGCATAAGATCTCAAAGTAAAGCCATTGGAATGTACCCTTCAATTCCTTCCTTTTTTTACTGCACTTTGCTGTGTAATGAACCTTATTGTAACATCTGTAGTAGATGACATTATCATAAGGCCTTGGTCCAGCCCATTCCTTAACCCGTTTCTCATACTCCTGTATTGCTTCTTCTCATCCTTACGTGCAGCTGCTCTCCGTTCCCTGCGTCTTGCCTTCCATTCTTCACTTTTAGCCATTACTCTCTTGGACTGGGTTCTAGTGGGACTTCCTAACCTATAATTTAGACTTTGATTAATAGAATTTCCAGCTTTTATTATTATTTTCAATATATATTTATCTTTTTTATTTCAAATCAACTTTGCATTATATACACACAAGTCTATATCGTTTGCGCACCCAGTCATACATTCAATTTTTAAACCATTCTTGTTTTAAAAAAAAATAAGATTCCTACATTCAAAAATATTCTCAATAATATTGTTTATTATTTCTTTTAACATTTTGAATAATTTCAAATTTTCTGGACATAGATTTTATAACTTTACAATTTAAATCCTTTTCAATTTATACTTATATTCATATAAATTATTACTTCCTTAAAACATTTCATTCTGCTTTATCATTGTTTATTTTAGAAAAATAAACATTCCTTTATTAAGATACAATACCCAATTTATGATAATACACACCATAAACTCCATAGTCATTTGATAGAAAATAAAAATCAAGGTAAATATTTGGAAAATTCTTTTGAATTTTCTACCATTTAAATTCAGTTTTGAATCCATTTTAACTTAACTTATTTGCATAATTAATCCTTACCAACTTTCTATTTGATTATATATATATATATATATTACCACTTAATTCTTATTATTATATTAAATTTCAATAGTCAACAACCAATTATCTATATATAATATTTAGAAAAATTATGCTTATATACCAAAATATATGCTTATATGCAAATCATTTTTAAAACACTTTTTAAAATCATTATAAAGGAAAATAACAAATACGCTCACATATAATACGCTCAGCTCATTCTAGGGTACTACTGACCCTATCTCTAATGAGTAACCCTACCAGCGCCGAGGTTCTCGCTTAACCTTTAGCTCTGATACCAAGTGTAAGAGACTCGAAATTTTTGACCCTGAAAATTTTGACACTAATATGTTCACTGTAGAAGTGCTAAGCAATCGAATGCCGGAAATTCCTGATTGGTAGGGTAAAGAAGAAATGGAGGAAGAAGAAAAACAGAAATTAAAACCACAGAATCTCACATTTGCAGCGGATCAAGATAAAATATCAAATAACAGCATTTACACAAAGAAATGCTGTAAATTTCAATTTACATACACTATATCAGAGTACAATTATTCACAATAACTGGAGAGTTATTGTATCTTGTTTCTGAATACAATCAATACAAATTCTAATACATAGCGGGATATGCTCCATACGACCCTACCATCCATCTCGCCTCTTGAACTCCAGAATGTCCTAACATGAAATTCTATAATACTAGGTCTGACCAGAGCATTGCAAAGTAACACTCGAGTAAGGCTGAAACCCAGCTTGAATAAACCCATTTAAATTGAAATACTTAAGTTATAAAACTTTTTGGAAACCCGGGTAATTCGTTCATCGTTACGAGGTTTATCTTGCTATAGCCAAACATTTATTCCACAAAACAATATTTAAGTACCATTACATAGTTTAAATGGGCAAGTTTACTTAGTTTATCTCGTTCCAACCTATTTGATTCTATAATCATATCTATAAAGAATTATAGATTACAAATCAAAGTGGTTAAGGATATTGCAGAAATCCGACCCCGATCTCTTCAAAATCCAAAAGCCGTCTTTTAAGGCCAAGTTGTTTAAGTAAAACAATTCAATTTTAATTCAGAATATCGTATTCACACAGAAATTGATCATAGGTGTCTGAAACATCTCACATTAATCAACAATTCAATTCAGGCATTTCACATCACAGAATGTCACAAATTAACAGACTAGAGATGTTTAACAAACCAAGCATTTAATACTATTTAAACATCCATAAGATAGATAACTAGTCGCACCATTTCTAATTAATTTAATTTAATCAAAAAATAAAATTTCATGCCCTTATTTTATTTTAATTAATTAATTTGAATTAATTAATTATCTTTTAATTACTTAAGACCTTAATTAATTGAAATTATAAACATTGTCTTAGCCATTTGCTTAATTTTATTTAAGTTTAATTTAGTAAACCTTTGGAATTAACAGATAAAACTAATCGAGGTGTTTAAATTAGTTAATAGTTTAAAACATTTTATTTTCCCTAACATCTACTTAATTATACTATTTAATTTATTTTATTAAACTTAGGTATCAATTAAATAAGGGACATATAATAAAATATTCTAAACTCAAATTAATTTAAATTAAAATAAATTATTATATAACCTTTAACTAACCCAAAATATTAAGTAAAACATTAATCATTTAAAGAATTGGTTAAGAAAATTGTTTTTGAAAACTTCTTTGTTTCTACTTTAAAAACTTGTTTTGTTTTTTAAACTTAAAACCTAGTTAATACACTAGGGAACAACTCGTGCCAAATCCTATGCTACCAAAGCCTAAACCCGAGCAATCCCTAATTCTTTCCGACTCTCTCTAATTCCTACAGCAAGGACTCGAGTTCAACCCCGTCAAAATCTCGAGCCAAACTCAAATTTCCCCGAACTCTCTCGAATACCTAATCCTTACCAAATCTCAAACCAAAAACCCAGATGCACGCTGACGCATGTGCAAATGCACACTGCACTATCGCAGCTCCGATCATCGCCGCTAACACTTGCAGGTCACCGTTGTCGTGCACGATCGCCTCCACTACCCAGAAACTCGATACCACCTTCCAAATCGAAACAAGCAACACGAACACCACCGGGATGATACTGATCACCTAAAATCGTCTCGCATGGCCACCTTCGACCGTCTGAAACTACATGCACGTGCATGGAGTTGCGCCAGTCCCTCAACATCCTATTCCCCTAGCTCCGATCAAGTCTGAAGCTATCGCGATGCGCATTCACTTCGAGACCATCTGTAACGACCCGTAAAATTTTCGATAATAAAGTTTGTTATTTTAACGAGATTTTGTAATTTAATATGGAAAAAGATAAAAATTTATAATTTATAATGAATTAAATGTTAAGAATAAACTGTAGCCATGGTTATTAAAACTAATTATTGACAATTGAAGTGAAATCACAATAGTAATGAAGTAGTGTAAATTGTTGCATCTGTTTATAAAATAGAAAATAAGTAAATAAAAGTAAGTATTGAATTAACCAATGAAATAATATATTGATTAATAGTAATTGGATGTAAATTAAGGTAATAATGTTAATACAAGTGGATAAATAACTAATTTAGTGCAATTCTAATTAATTGAAACCAATTGCAATAAAATGAAATCAAATATTACGTTAGTGCGAATTAAGGTAATATTTGGCAATAATGTATTGAATGGTTTATGAATGAAGCACTAATAAAAATTAAAGGCAGCGATGGTAACATAAGTTGACTATAAACAAGTTGAATGAAATCCCAATAAAGGAAGTAACCCAAATGTTATATTTGGCAAAATTTCAATATAAGTGGAAAATATAGTTAACACACAATAAAGAAGGAAAGTTGAGTATATTGAATTAATTAATGAATTAATGTATATTGAAAGATAGTTGAGTAAAATCAATGTTTAGTAAGAAATTATAACATTAGTTTGGAATTGATAAACTTATGAAAGTGTAATTGAGAGTTAATGATAACAATTATTATAAGTAATCATTTATTTAGTCCATTAAATCAAAGTTTGTAATCAATTGCAATGAATCTCAATTCAATGTTATGTTAGCGTAAATTATGGAAATATTTGGAAATAATGTTAATGTTATTCATAATTGGACAATTTGTTGAATTATAAGAATGGGAATAAAGATTTATCAATTTTTTGGTATTTGAACTATAATAATTGGAGAAATTGCAATTAAATGAAATTTAATATCTAAATATTACGTTAATCGAAACTAGATGGAATGTGAGAATATTTATGTAACAGATTTTGAATCCAATGTTAATTTCATCTATTTAATAATAATGAATCATATAATAGAATGAAAAGTAAATTAAATATAATTATTGGAAATTAAATTTATAATTTTGAATTTAATGAAATTGAGGTTAATACTGAAATTGATAAATTAATCAATTCTAAATTGACATTTAAATTTGTTTAAATCATTGTAAATGATTGAGAAATCAAAAATGATGAAATTCGTCAATTAAAGAATTTGGAATTGAAAATTTGATTTAATTAGTTAATTTATTAATTTAATTAATTAATGTCAAAGTAGCCATTTTGGCCACTGACTCGGATTTCGACGAAACCAGTTTCGTCGAATCCGTAACGGCGAATTATTATAGGTTTTCAAGTTTCATAACGATAGGACTTGTCGCTCGATCATACGGACTTGAAATGCCTAGAAATCAACGAAACTGAAATCAATTGAAATCAATTTGAAATAACTTGATTATAGCATAACTTCTTCATATGATGAAATATGGACTTGAAACATATTCCATTGCATTTAAAATATTTTAAAACATTTATTTTGATAATGGGTTGGCCCAATTTCATTCCGAGGTCAGAACGAGCTTTTGGGCCATTACGTTCAATTTCCAAACCTGTCGAGCCCATTTCATTCTATTTTGTTCAGTCTATATATACTGTTATAAACCCTAGCCTATTTCTTATTCCTCACTTCTGTACGTACAATTCAACTGTCTCTCCTCCTCAATGGCAGACAAACAGATTCTCACTTCCAAATCCAATTGCAATTCAAAAATCAAATAAAAAATTTCAAACTCCACAACTATATCGAATTATATATGGATTTGAAGCTCTCAACGAGCGCAAGTCAAATATATGATTCATTTTTCAATCTGGGTTTCAGTGTGGTCAGAAATTGATGAAATGTTCATGGCCGTTCATCATGTCGCAATCAAACTAGTCCGATCGCTAAATCAACTTATGGGTATTGTAGAGATCGATGAGCGTAACTCATCGATATAATTCGTTCGTGGTTTCATCGGCTGGATCTGGCGTTAAAATTCGATTTGGTCTTGTGTTAGAGGCGGCGGCTAGGGTTTTCTCATGACCGATCGGCGTGACCGAGGGTGGCCACGTGGTCTGGGGATGAGCGGCTAGAGGTGAGCTTCGAGGCGGTGAGGTTGGACCTCAAATCGGTGGCAGCTGGAGATGTGATATGTGGTCAACGCGGTGCTTTGGGGTTTGGGTTTGCAAGAAACGGGTATGGTTTCTCGTTTTGGAATTGATGATGTGGCCTTTGGGTGAGTGAGGCTCCTCTTTTAATTTATTTATTTTTTAAAATTTTGTTTCGAAGGTTTTAAAACGTACAACCTTTGCATATGATACTCGATTCATGCGTGATTATTTTGTTAGGATTGTTTTCAAATTCTGGACATTTTGGCGTTGGTTTGGACCAATTCTGAGACTATTCAAATATTGGGTTTAAATTGGATTTAAATTCAATTTAAATTCAGAAGGTGAGTGTTTTAACCCATTCACAACTTCTAAAATTTCTTATGTGTGTTAAATTAATTTTTGATGAGATTAGAAATTTGTTATGACTGTTTGGCATATTTTTATTCATCATCTCAGTTAAATTTAATTTATTGAATTAAATAGTTTTAAGTTATTATTACATATAAACTACCAGTTAAATCGTTATTTAATTTATTATTAAATATAACTGCCAGTAAATGCCTGTTTTATTATTTTCTGATTATATATTGATTGAATTGGATGATGATTGTGATAATTGGTTGATGATTGATATTTGATGAAAGGATGTTGTATTTTATATTGTTATAAACTGCAAGTTGTTATGCACTTTATTTCATCCAGGATTGCGGTTTGAAATGATATATAACCATATTTTTATTTTAAATTACGGATTGAAATAATAAATATCCGTATCACTTGACCATAGGATAGAAAATTTATATACATACATCGTCAGTCTATATATATAAATATTTTGAAAATGATTTCTATGGTTTTGGATAGAGTTATACAGTTTAATAAATATTGATTTTTTTGATGTTATATATAAAAAATATATTTTATATGTAGTTCAATTCGTGTATTTAAGCTATGTATAAATTTGTTTTATAATAATAAGTTTAATAACGGAGTTTGATTTTATTAAAATAGAATATGGTTAAGTATTTAAATCATACTTTAATATAGAGTTTATAATGATTTAATAAATTAAGATTGGAAGGTAAATTGGAACATTATTTGAAATAGAGCTTATTTAAGAATTAAACTCCATAAGTTGATGTAAAATTTATTAAACTTGAAAATTTAAAAGTAGGATTTTTATAACTGGATTTTTGTTCAATATGAATTAAACGAATATTTCAAATATAAATAAATTGAAGGAAATATTTAGTTATTTGTAATTTGAGTTTTATTTAAATGATAATGGATTTATTATATAAGTATTTCAAAACTAAATCATAGAACATTGAATTGTTGAATCCTAATATTCAACCTTAGTTTGGAAATTGTTTAACACTCAAAGTTTGAAATATATTGAAATTGAGATGGTTTATTGAAATGGAAACTGAGTTGAAAGTTATGAACTGAGATTTAACTTTAAGTTAATAAAATTGTGAAGTCGAGGAAATTATTTTACTTTATAAAGTAAATTAAAAATTCAAACTATTTTATATTATATACTATTTGAATATCCAAACCATTTAAGTTTTGGAAGGTATGGTTTAAAAGCTATGAAATTTGAAGTATTATGTTTTGAAAGGTTATATTTCAAGCGTTTGTTTTCAAAATATTATAAATTTGAAAGTGCTACGATTTTAGAAAAGAGATACATTTGAAATAAAAATGATATTATATTGATTTGGGTTTTATAAAAACGATAACAAAATGATTTGGTTTTTGAAATGGAAAGGATATTGTATTTATATGGTTTTGAAATGGGTATTTTATTCTGGTTTTGAAGTAGAAATTATTTTGAAATGACCGCGGTGTTATAATAACGTTTGATTGTTGAAGCGACCAGGATCGGAAGTTGTCATACTCTCCGCCAACTCCAAAAACCACTTTAACAACTGTCCATGCAGTGGAGATTCCAGAATGAAGTAGGATGGTGGCGGCGTTTCCTTTGAGGTAAATACGTGGAGCCGACTCTCGTGAGTTGGCATAAGGTGGCTAAAACAGGAGCGATTGACGGGCTAATGAGGTACCACCTTTGATCGGACACATCCCTTCGATATTATACTTTGATTTTTGGATTGATTCGGTGGCCACTTTTGATTTTTATTTGGGGGTGTGTCTCGAGGTGGGCGGTAGCTGCGGCTATGCGTTACCACCGGCCCGAAAGCGTAATTGGTATATCTACCTTGGCATTGTCTAGTTGTGCCATGTCACCTACCATATCACGCCATGTATGAGTTTGGTTTTCTCCCGTAGCCCGTGTGGTATCCTCCGTTGGCTTCCTGATCAGGAGGAACCGTGATACTGGATGGACTACTGGGACTGTTACGTGATAAGGTGGAAAATGTAAAGCTTTAACGCTATTTAAAAGTAAGTTTACTTTACTATAGACATTATTATAATAGCGAAATATTACTACATATTAAATAGTTTAACGGATCCTTAGGAGATGTGAATCCCGAGCATCTCTTCAGTAACTGCACTCACGTTATACTGGATAGGAGATGTCAAATCCCGTAAACATTTCTGACGCCGTTCCACTCATATTTTACCGTTGAAACTTACATACGATCTTTTAGTTTTGACTCGAGTGTTTTGTCTTTTCAATTCGCTCGGGCCAGCCTGAGTATTTCAGGATTTGAAGACTTTCCTTCTGGAGGACGAAGACGATGTTTGTATTATTATCATTTATTATATTATTCCACTGCATCATTGTTCCGCTGTATTATTTATTATTCTCTAGTATGTGAAACTCTGATATGTATTGTATAAGTATAATCGAATATTTTGTAAAACGGCTTCATGAACTGTTTATTAGATTATTATATTTTATCGTTCCGCTGCAAGATTTTGTTTGTGTATTTCTCTCTCCTTTTTTCGTATTCACCCCAATAACAATCCGCTCTTTTGTATGGTTTAAAACGTACAAAAAGACGGGATGTTACATTTGGTATCAAAGCTTTGGTTTAGTGATAAACCTTAGCATTGTGGGGTCTAACTTTTTATTAATAGGGTAGTAATACCTTATGATGAGTCGCTGAGCGTATATAGATGAGAGAGTGTATTTGTTAGTGTTATAAAAAGGTTTTGTTATTGTGTTAATTTGTTTCGTTTCGTATTTACAAATTCTGGTTGGTGTATAGGACGTTATGACATCAATAGGGATTTTTAAACACTTAACAGGACAGACTAAAACAATATCTGTTTTGAATATAGGTGAATGAAATAATTTTTCCTATTATATTTTCTATATATATATATATATAAAATAATTTTTTTATAGATAAGCTATATATTTGGTTGTAGTATATTGGTGTCAGGCAGTGAAATTTATAAATATTAGTTGAAAATATATTTGGAAGTAAAATAAATGAGAATAAACTAGAAATTTAGAACTTAAGTTTTGGGATTTTGAAAATTTCTTTGGAATGATTTTGGGATATAGTAATAATATTATAGAAGTATTTTCTGTTATAAATATTTCAATATGATTTGAAAGAATTGTTTTAAAGAAAATTTTGGAAAGAAATAAGTTCTGTACTCCCCTCTCTATCGCTGGAAAATAATTTCGGTGATGGTGCATGCATCATCGACATTCATTTTCGAGTTTCGAAGTGGGAAGGCCACTGTAGTAGTTTTACTGTAGATTTATTTTGATAAACAAATATAAATTTTAAATTGTTTTAAATATAATTGGATATATAAAGTGTAAGTGTATACATTTATCTATTATTTTAAAATGATTTGAAATTTAACCCGGTATTTAGTTCTTATGTTTTTGTTAATTAATAGTTTCAATTAGTGTAGTGAAATGTAATTTAAGTAGTAATTGAAACCTCTAAACGAAATAAGAGATTTAGTGCTAAGTTATAAAGGAAATTAAAAGAAAATTGAAACTGTAACTTATAAGACAAAAGATAAAATTAGTGAACAATGAATTAATTGAAAGAAATGAGATAAACTTGTATAAATTTCAATTGCATTCTTAAAAAGCATATATATAACTTACCAAAAGATTTAAAAAGTTGAAATGTTAATAAGAAAATGTAGTAGAATATTATACAAGTAATACTTAAATAATTAAAGTGTTCAATAAAAATTTACTTTATAAATAAGAAATTTGACATGGAGATAGTTATAAACTTGAGTCAAAATTTTAACACTACTAATTAAATAAAACAGGAGTTGAGTAATGTAAGCAAAGATTTTGAACTTAAGTTAATGTTGGAACTATTTATTTTTAAAGTAAATAAATGAAATTGAGAAATGAATGAATTTAATGCAATAAAAGGAAACTGACATGACCTGAATAAATGAAAATGAATAGTTGTAAGTAATAAATGAAAATGTGCAAGAAACAATGTAAAATTAAAAAGATAAATCATTATTTGAATGAAAAGGAAATCAAACAACAAATGTATGAAATGGAATTAATAAGTATGAATTTGATCTACTATTTGAAACTATTGTTTGTTTGGTTTATGGTTGTTTGGGCTATGGTACTTTAAAATTGCTTAGATGCATGAATAATCTATCGAGTTTTATCTTAGACTGTTGAGTAAATGGAATACTCCATAGTTATTTGTCATTCTATGTGATTAAAAGTGTCTTAACCGAACCAACCAATTGTTTGTTTCGCTTGAATAGTTGATTCATATATAATGTCTATGCTTTTGGTTGCGAATGATGGTTATTTATATTGAATTATTTGTTAGTGGGTGAAACAACTTAAATATTTCATTTTTATATAATTATTAACTTCTTTTGGATTACATAAGTGAAATTCAGGTTAAGGAACCAATTGCTACTGCTTTTCGTTTCATAAAATAAGCGGCGTTTGCCCGACAAACAGGTACGTTCTTGGATTATTGTTTTCTAGCGTTATTATATTATTTTCCCGTGTTGGGATATATTATTTTGGAAAATATATA
Organism: Allium cepa; assembly: GCA_030765085.1. Lineage (NCBI taxonomy): Eukaryota > Viridiplantae > Streptophyta > Magnoliopsida > Asparagales > Amaryllidaceae > Allium > Allium cepa. Next base: position 8,857,401 of record CM060930.1, on the reverse strand, counting down.
TTGTGTATTGTTATTTTTGATATTATATATTCTCCCAAGCCTTTTCGTACAAAGGAGACTCTGCCGAAATTTTCCACAAATTTTGGACTTAGAAAATAATTTTGAAAAATGTTTACTAAACTTTATTAATTTAAGTATAAAAAGATTTAATGGTTATAAATTAGTATGTTTTATTTAAATTAATTAATTTTGTAAATTTATTTGTTTATAAATTTAATATTTTAAGTAAGATATATTGATTTCATAATTCTTTATTTTCCCTCCCTTTTCTTTTTGGGGATGAAAAGTTTTGAGAGGGGAAGAGTGTAAAAACCCGTAAAATTTCCGATAATAAAATTTGTTATTTTAACGAGATTTTGTAATTTAATATGGAAAGAGATAAAATTTTATAATTTATAATGAATTGAATGTTAAGAATGAAATGTAGCCATGGTTATTAAAACTAATTATTGACAATTGATGTGAAATCATTATAATAATGAAATAGTGTAAATTGTTGCATCTGGTTATAAAATAGAAAATCTGTAAATAAAAGTAAGTATTGAATTAACTAATGAAATAATATATTGAGTAATAGTAATTGGATGTAAATTGAGGTAATAATGTTAATACAAGTCGATAAATAACTAATTTAGTGCAAGCCTAATTAATTGAAACCAATTGCAATAAAACGAAATCAAATATTATGTTAGTGCGAATTAAGGTAATATTTGGTAATAATGTATTATTAATGGTATATGAATGAAGCAATAATAAAAATTAAAGGTAGTGACAGTAATATAAGTTGACTATAAACAAGTTGAATGAAATCCCAATAAAGGAAGTAATCCAAATGTTATATTTGGAAAAATTTCAATATAAGTGGAAAATATAGTTAACACACAATAAAGAAGGAAAGTTGAGTATATTGAATTAATTAATGAATTAATATATATAGAATGGTAATTGAATAAAATCAATATTTAGTAAGAAATTATAACATTGGTTTGGGAATGATAAACTTATGAAAGTGTGATTGAGAGTTAATGATAACAATTATTATAAGTAATCATTTATTTAGTTCATTAAATCAAAATTTGTAATCAATTGCGATGAATCTTAATTCAATGTTATGTTAGTGTAAATTATGGAATTATTTGGAAATAATGTTAATGTTATTCATAATTGGACAATTTGTGGAATTATAAGAATGGGAATAAAGATTTATCAATTTATTGGCATTTGAACTATAATAATTGGAGTAATTGCAATTAAATGAAATTTAATATCTAAATATTAATCGAAACTAAATGGAATGTGAGAATATTTATGTAATAGGTTTTAAATCCAATGTTAATTTCATCCGTTTGATAACAATGAAATGTATAATAGAATGAAAAGTAAATTAAATAGAATTATTGGAAATTAAATTTATGATTTTGAATTTAATGAAATTGAGGTTAATACTGAAATTGATAAATTAATCAACTCTAAATTGACATTTAAATTTGTTTAATCATTGTAAATGATTGAGAAATCAAAAATGATGAAATTTGTCAATTAAAGAATTGGAATTGAAAATTTGATTTAATTAGTTAATTTATTAATTTAATTAATTAATGTATAAATAGCTATTTTGGCCGCTGACTCGGATTTCGTCGAATCCAGTTTTATCGGATCCGTAACGGTGAATTATTGTAAGGTTCCAAGTTTCGTAACGATCGGACTTGTAGCTTGATCGTACGGACTCGAAACGCCTAGAAATTAATGAAATTGAAATCAGTTGAAATCAATTTAACTTGATTTTAGCATAACTTCTTCATACGATGGAATTTAGACTTAAAACCTGTTCCATTGCATTTAAAATATTTTAAAACATCTATTTTGATATATGGGTTGACCCAATTTCATTGCGGAATCAGTACGAGCTTTTGGGCCATTATCGTTCAATTTCCAAACCCGTCGAGCCTATTTAATTCTATTTTGTTCAGCCTATATATATACTGTTATAAACCCTAGCCTATTTCTTATTTCTCATTTTTGTACGTACAATTCAGCTATCTCTCCTCCTCAATGGCAGACAAATGGATTCTCACTTCCAAACCCAATTGCAATTCAAAAATCAAATCAAAAATTTCAAACTCCACAAACTATATCGAATAATATATGGGTTTGAAGCTCTTGACGAGCGCAAGTCAAATATTTGATTTGTTTTTCAATTTGGGTTTCGGTGTGGCTGAAAATCGATGAACTGTTCACGGTCGTTCATCACGTCGTAATCTAACTAGTCCGATCGCCAAAGCAACTTATTGGTTTTGGAGAGATCGATTAGCGTAACTCATCGGTATAATTCGTTTGTGGTTTCATCAGCTCGATCTGGCATTAAAATTCGATTTGGTCTTGCATTAGAGGCGGCGGCTAGTGTTTTCTCATGACCGACCGGTGTGACTGAGGGTGGCCGCGTGGCCTGGGGACGAGCGGCTAGAGGTGAGCTTTGAGGCGGTGAGGTTGGACCTCAGATCGGTGGCGGCTGGAGATTTGATACGTGGTCAACGCGATGCTTCGGGGTTTGGGTTTGCGAAAAACGACCAGTAGGATTTTTGCATTTCGGAGTTGATGATGTGGCCTTTGGTTGAGTAAGGCTCCTCTTTTAATTTATTTTTGTTTTAAAATTTATTTCAAAGGTTCTAAAATGAATAAATTTTGCATACGATACTCGATTTACGCACGATATTTTTGTTAGGATCGTTTTCAAATTCCAGCCATTTTGGCGCTAGTTTGGACCAATTCTGAGATTATTCAAATTTTGGGTTTAAATTGGTTTTAAATTCAATTTAAATTCAAAAGGTGAGTGTTTTAACCCACTCACAACTTCTAAAATTTCTTATGTGTGTTAAATTAATTTTTGATGTGATTAGAAATTTATTTATGACCGTTTGGCATATTTCTATTCATCATCTCAGTTAAATTGAATTTATTGAATTAAATGGTTATTTAAGTTATTACTGCATATAAACTGCCACTTAAATATTTATTTAATTTATTATTGAATATAAACTGCCAGTAAATGTGACAACCCATTATTTCATACCATTGAAATCGACAATAATCCACACATGTTCGACTAGAATGATGCAAAATAACAGATTGTAAATAAATTTGTAGCAAATGAAATCAAATACACAGAATCATAGACACAGAACAATCAGAATAACTCGCAGCGGAATATAAAATACCATAGTAGTTCATGAAACTACTATAACAAAGTCTCAAAACCAATACATAATATCAGTCTGAAAACAACATAATAGAAATCCCCAATACATAGAAGTTCACTAATACATGAGATGAACTAGAATAGCTGAAACTGAAATAGATATAAATATAGATAGGCAGAATCTCCAGCAAAGACCAGCTCCAGAAAGAGAATCCAAAGCTATGAATACTCAGGCTGATCCGAGCGTAAAGCAAAACACAAAACACCCGAATCAGGACATATATACTTATATAATGTAAACCAACTCAAGCGAACTGTAATAAAGATGCAAGTAACTTAAAGGATGCCTGGGACCATCCATCCTCTAAGGATCCGTTAAACTATTTACTATGTAGTAATATTTCGCTATTATAATAATGTCTACAGTAAAATAAACTTACTTTAAAATAGCATCGAAGGGTTACCCATATAGCCTCCAACACATAATAGTCCCAGTAGTCCATCAAGTATCATCATATCTCTAGATCGGGAGACTACCCTAAATACTCCATGGGCTATGGGAGAAAAACAAACTCATAGTAAAGGCTCGGTATGGTAGGTGACAATTGCACACGAGGTAATGCCAGGGTAGATATACCAATTACGCTTCCGGGCTGATGGTAACGCGTAGCAGCCACTACCGCCCACCTCGAGCCACACTCCAAAAAATCAAAGGGGTGCACCCAATCAATCACAAAAGTAATAGAATGGTATCGAAGAAGTGTGTTCGATCGGAGGAATGACCTCACTTGGCCCGTCGATCGCTCCTGTTTTAGCCACCTTAAGCCAACTCACGGTAGTCGGGTCCACGTAATATACCTCAAGAACGTCGCCACCAACCTACTTCGTTCTGGAATCTCCACTGTGTACACAGTAGTTAAAGTGGTTTTCGGTATCGACAGAGAGTATGTCCATATCTGATCCCGGTCTCTTTAACAACCAATTGTTATTATAACCCATGGTGAAAATTTAAAAAATGGTATTTATATTTTAGATCATTTCAACAATTCAATATCATTTCAAATCCATTCCAAAATATCAAAATATCATATCTTTCAAAACCATAATCATTTTATATAAAATATCCTTTCGACTCACATTTCAAAATAGTTTATATTTCAAATCGAATTACTTCATTTAAATCATTAAAAATGAAGTTATTATATTTAATAATTAAATATTAAATTTCCAAAATATTAATCTTTTCAAAGTTCATTTATTCATTTAAGTTTATCAAAACAGTGTAAATTCAATTTTCGCAGCACTTAGAAAGTGCTACGGAAAGTTATGTTTTAAGCCAGTTCAATTAACAAAAGACAGCACTAAAAATGCTGTAATAAGGTTATTTTAGTTCAAATAAAATCTTAGTTAAATTTTTGCAACTACAGCAGTTGCAAAGTGCTGTAATAGCTCTTAGTTCATCATAGCCATTTAGTTCATTTATATCAACTACAGCATTTACAAAATGCTGTAATATCCTTTACATTAGAAATAATAGCATTTAAAAATGCAGTTAATTAATTTCCAAATATTCGATATAATTTAATAAATAATTAATTTTTTATTTAAATCACTTTTAATTTATAAAATCATATATTTTCACTTTTAAAACAATCATTTAAATACCCTTATATTCATGATTTTATAAAGTGAAATTTTCATTCAAAAATCAAAATTTAATAATAATTTACTTATATAATTCAAGCATTAAATTTTCTATTCTTTGTAATTAAATTGTTAACTTAACACTTAAGATTAAATTTCCAAATATAAATTAATTTCATTTTATTTACTAAATTTAAAACTCATTTTAAAACAAAATTCACAAATTTCCAATTTAAGTTATAATTCAAAATTCAACTTAAATATTCATTTACTTCACATTTTAATTTATACAAAAATCATTAACACTTTATAAAAGCCATTTTAAATTCATTTTAATTGAAAATATCATAAATTTACATTTTTTAAATACTTTTAAAAATTTCAGAAAACATATATTAATCATGGTTCTGTATAAAATTTTCTAACCTAGGTTAAGTGATACGGATATTATATCATTTCAATCCGTAATTTACAAAGAATACCCGGGTTTTATCATTTCAAACCCATTGTTCCAAGTAAATGAAATAATTAAAAATCATTCAGGCCTATCATTTCAGCCCATAACGATTTTTTCCTATTCTAAAGTCCATTCAAGTATGTATCATTTCAACCTAAAGTGATTCTAGTCTACAGGGAAATTGCAGTGTGATAAACTGATATAAATAATAGAATAGCATTATATAACAGTAACAGATAATATAATAGGTGTATAAGCATGGTTGAACATCATATAATCATAGCATAGGCAGTTATAACATGATGATATGGTTTACAGATTCAATTGCTATCAGTTTACTAGTCATATAAGTATAAATTGTCTGGTGAGGATTACTCTCCTCTACATGTTGGAGATAACAACTAGATACACAAAACAGATATCCACAAAGGCACGAAAGCACGATTACGATTCAAATGTGGAAGAGCCAAAGCTATTTGTCTTGTCACATATCAAACAAAACAAAATATACAACATGAATTTCAAACCAAAGTTAAACATAAACAAGCTAGAAATACATGCACAACACATAACCAAAACTCTTGCACTTGCATTCAACAACCCTTTGCTCGGCCATAGGTTAGAAATACACGTCCAATATGTGAATTTGGATCAGGTGTGGGTTCAGTAGGTCAGCCATACATGGATATGAAGGAGTATAGGTGGATATATGAATGTACAACACAAATACAAGGCAACAAATGAAATTATATGCCATCAGAAGCTTCGGCCAAGGCATGAACAGGCACGACCAGGCTTGGGGAGGTCAGGAGGTGACGTGGCAGAGGTCTCAAGTTAACAAGTGGCTGGTGGTGATGATGCAAAGGTCGGCCAAGATGATGTGGTGGAGTGGTTGGGTCATAGGTGTGGCTCGGCTAGCATATGTAGGTAGTATATATTGTGGAGTCATAGGTGAAGGAAAGGAGATATGGTCAGCAATTGAATGCATGTGTTGTTTGGAGTGTAAAGGCAAAAATGAATGTGAAAGGACAAGCATATTAAAGGTAAAAACTCTTCATATTTCCAAACACTTTTTGCATTTTTAAATACATATAAAAATGGATAAAACTAAAATAAAACACAAAAAAATAATGAATGAATAAAAACAAATAAACAAATTTTAAATAAATATAAATAAATTAAGAAAATACCTTAAACATAGAAACTAGGCTTCAAAAATTGGAAATAAATTCAATAAACTTTGGAAAATTTTTATCATCACTTTAAAAATGTTAAAAAATGAAATCTTGCAATAAAAATAAATTTAAAATAATTTCAAAATAAAACAAAGTCAAATTAAAATTATGTTCAAAAATCAAGGGTTGTTACACTCTCCCCCACTCAAATCTTTTCATCCTCGAAAAGAACGGGCAAGGAAAACAAAAAGAGACAAGATAGAAAAAAAATAGTACCTGAAATAAACAATTCCGGATTTAAAGCATGAATGCTATCCTCTATCTCCCAAGTACAATCTCGATCATTAGTACTCCATTGTACTTTGACCAGATTAACAGATTTCCTTCTGAGCTGCTTTGTACCTCTGTCGACAATACGAAGTGGCTTCCTCTCGACAGTCAGATTAGGCTCAATATCTAAACTGTCAAGATCAGAAGGCTGGAAAATAAGAGATGGATCATGAAGATATCGGCAAAGATGCGAGACATGTAATACATCATGCACTCCAGAAAGCTTCTCGGGCAAATCCAGACGATAAGCCAAAGAACCAACTCTTTCCACAATGCGGAAAGGACCAATGAACCTAGGATAATGCTTCCCTCTATGACCAAAGCGAATGACATTCCTCAATGAGAAACCTTAAGGAAAACCTGATCACCAACAGAAAATTCCAAATTCCGCCTGTGCCTATCAGCATACTTTTTCTGCCTACCCTGAGCAGCTTTCAACCTCCTCTTAATCTCCTCGACTCTATCAGAAGCTTCCAAAATCACATCAGGAACAAGAACCAAACGACTACCGGATTCAGTCAGCAAGATGGAGATCTACAAGGTCGTCCATATAGAGCAACAAACGGAGACATTTTGAGACTGGCCTGAATGTAAAGATGGAATGAGATAGATAAAATGATTAAGATAGGGTTAAAATAGAAGATAAGATTATACCAGATAGCTATTATTGTAGGTAAATTCGACAAGATGGAGATGATCTTCCCAAGATCCTCCATAATCAAGCAACAAGCATGAAGAAGATCCTCAAGAATCTGATTCACTCTTTCCGTTTGACCGTCGGTCTGTGGATGGTAAGCAGTGCTCAGATTCAGATGAGTACCCAGAGATTCCTGAAAAGCTTTCCAAAACTGACTGGTAAAAATAGGGTCACGGTCATAAACAATACTGAAAGGAACACCATGGAGATGAACGATCTCTCTCATGTAGATCTTAAATAAGCTAAAAGTTGAATGAGTAGACTTAACCAAAATGAAATGAGCGGACTTGGTCAGTCTATCCACAATAACCCAGATACTCTCATTACCCCACCGAGTCCTCGGTAAACCATCGATAAAATCCATGGAAACCTGTTCCTACTTCCAATTGGGAATCTTAAGGGGCTGCAACAAACCAGGGGTCTTCTGGTAATCGGCTTTGACTTGCTGACAAGTCGCACACCGACTAACAAAGATAAAAATATCCCTCTTCATCCCATTCCACCAATAAAGCCTCTTCATATCCTAATACATCTTCTACACACCAGGATGAATAGAAAGCCTGGATCGGTGACTCTTCTGAAGCAACTCCTGCCTCAAACCATCAACATTCGGGACACAAATCCTGCCATTAATCTCAACATCTCTCTATCATCGATCTGAGCTCCACTACTACCGCTATTACTACCTCTAACCCTACTATGAACACTCTCCTTCATCACTCTAAGCATCTCATCCTCATCCTGCTTATCCATGATGCGATCCAAAAGGGGAGAAAAAGAAACAACAAGCTGACACAACAAAGCCTTCTTCTGACTCAAAGCATCGGCCACATTTACCATGAGTATAGCTAATATCAAGGTTGTAAGAAGCCAAAAACTCAAGTCAACAAGCTTGCCTCTGATTCAAATCCTTTTGGGTGAAGATGCACCTCGGAGACTGATGATCGGTGAAAAGCTCAAACTTAGTTCCAAGAAGATGAAGCCTCCAAAGCTTCAAAGCAAAGACAACAACAAACAACTCTAAATCATGTGCAGCATAATTTGCCTCATGGGTTTTCAACTGACGGCTGGCATAGGGAATGACCTTACCATCCTGCGTGAGAATAGCACCAAACCCTCACGACTAGCATCAGTATATACCGTCAATCCCTCACTTCCATCGGAATGGTAAGAATTGGTGTGGAAGTTAGATTGCTCTTTAACTCATTGAATGCAGCCTTACACTGATCACTCTAGATAAACTTTGCATTCTTACGAGTCAAAGTAATGAGAGGTGCAGCGATCCGAGCAAAATTCTCAATGAATCTCCGGCAGTAACCGGCAAGGCCCAGAAAACTACGAATATTGGATGGAGTCATTGGATTTTCCCAATCCTGAAACAGAATAGGGAGAAAATAAGGACAACAAGAAAGATAGGATTATTAAAAGATAAAGAAAAGAGAAGAAAGAAAGACTTACATTGATCGTAGCGGTCTTGACTGGATCAGCAGAAACTCCATTACGAGAAACAATATCTCTGAGATATCGGACTTCATCCTTCCAGAAATGGCATTTAGAAAATTTAGTCTTCAACTGATGATTTCTGAGAGTCTCCAGAATAGATTTCAAATGCGACTCATGCTCTTCCTTGGTCTTAAATAAGACAAGGATATCATCAACAAAGACTAGAACAAACTTATTAAGCACATCATGAAAGACACGATTCATTAAATCAACAAAGATAGTAGGAGCATTAGTCAAACCAAAAGGCATGACTAACCATTCATAAAACCTATTCTCAGTGCGGAAATCAATCTTGGGAAAGCTATCCTCAGCAACCCTGAGCTGATGAAAACCTGTGGCAAGATCAAGTTGGGAAAAAACAGTGGCGCCATAAAGCTGATCAAACATATCATTGATGCGAGGCATTGGATATCTGTTTTTCATAGTGAGCTAGTTCAGCCCCCTATAATCAACACACATCCACAGAGAACCATCGGACTTGGTGACAAAAACCACCGCCGCTCCCCATTCAGAAAAACTAGGCCTAATTAAACCTTTGGAAGCTAAGTCTCCAATTTGTTTCCTTAATTCAACCTTCTCGCGAGGTGCCATTCTTCTAGGAGGAAGAACAATAGGTCGAGCACTAGGAATAAAATCAGTCTGAAAATCAATTTCCCGCTTCGGAGGTAAAGATGTGACTTCACCAAATACATTGAGATATAGTCTAACCACAGGAGTTGAATCAAGATCACTAGGAGAAGAATCCAGAGAATAAACAAAACTACCAGCAAAATCCTGAGGCATACCGCACTGAATAATCAAAGAACCACCCTTATCTCCGACAAGAGTGGCAATTCTAGATTTGCAAGAATATGGGCATCATGATTCCTTAGCCAATCTTGGCCAAGCAATAGGTCAAAAGCATCAAAGCCCAAAACATAGAAATCACCAGAGAAACTATAACACAGAGTGGAAGAGTTTCACTCCTTTACAAATCCTATTAAGGTTGGCAGGACCTCCGATAGGATTAGAAACACATAAAGGAAACGAAGCATACCCAGGAGAAAGGAGATGCTTGAACTTATCACACAAAGTAGCAGAATTAAAACTGTGGAAAGCTCTAGGATCAAACAACACACAAACCGGATGATGAAATACAGTAAATGAGCCCTGAAGAGTACCTTCGTCATAAATAGGAGCAGGAGCAGGTGGAGGAACTGGAGACGAGGTAGATGAGACAGCAAATATACCAGAAGGCGCACCCTTCTGCTGGGTAGGGAAATCCTTCCTAAAATGACACGGCTGGAGATAGATATGGCAAAGATCTCGCCTAACCAACTGAGCAGGTGGAGGAACAGCAGCACCAGCTAACGTAGGACATCTATTGGCATAGTGTCCCTTCTGATCACATCTAGAGAGGAAAGATCAACTTGTTGCCTCTGAGCAGGAGCAAATGATGAAGATCCCAAACGAGGACGCTTTTGCACATTCTTCTTCTGCTGATGATAATTAGGCTTATGCTTCTTGAAATTAGCAGAGGAAGTCTGAGATGAAGGAGCATCAGAAGCAGTAGGACCCTTAGATGTAGGGTTCTCATAACGAATAGCCATATCCATAAGCTAGGTGAAGTTGTCATGAACATGAGCAATGAGACGACTATAGTACTCTAGACGAGCACCAGCAATGAATTTCTCATTCTTCTTGAGAGGACTATCAATCAGGCTAGGACTGAACTTGGAAAGTTCATTGAACTTCCTCTCATACTCAGCAAAAGACATGCTACCCTGCTTAAGATGCATACATTCACGATAAAGATGAGATTTTCCTGCTTCTGGCATCCATTTTTCCACAAAATCCTCCCTGGAAGAGAGTTACAGAACAAACTTAAGATAGATACAAAAGAAAAGGAAATATAGGAACAAATTTCAAGATAACACAAAGGATACCTAAACTGCTCCAAGTAATATCAGCCTCGACGGTGTTAGTCGTAATGGACTCCTATAAATCTAGAGCAGAATCATGCAACTGCCAAGCTGCTAACTGACGCATCTGGGCATCAGTAATCTCGAGGCCAGTAAATATCCTCTCTAGACTCCGCAACCATTGCTGAGCCTCAATGATGCTCTCTGAACCGGTGAATGGGGTTCCACCAAGTTGAGTGAATTCCTTACAGAGAACAGTGTGTCTAATAGGAGCAACAGGCTGAGGAGCTAGGGCAATACACGACCCCTACTTCTGGCATTTCCTCGATTCATCCTGAAAAGATCAAGAATGAATTTAGGACAAAATATAGAAAAGCCAAAGACAAATTAAGATAAAATGCACTTGGATGAATAACCTAAAGAAAGAAAAATCTAACAAGGTAGATATTAAAGAAAGGAATTTAGAAAACATTTTAAAATATTTTGAAACAAGAAAATTTTTATATCAAAATAATCTTTGAAAATCTTTTGAAAACATTTTTAAAATCATTTTATACTTTGAAAATACGTTCTCTCACAAAGATATGATTCTGAAATTGACTTCACTCGTTCTAGAGTATTTCTACCCTATCTCTAATGAGTTTTTGCTCCGCACTCAATTGTTGCCAAAAAACAAAGCTTTGATACCAAATGTGACGGGCCACGCCAGTGGGGTAACGCCCACCATAGCACACATTGGTACATGTGTTCTGCCTTTACGGCCAGCCTCTCGACTGCACCACCAACCCCCGCGGGGACATGCTGTAAGAGTCAACCGTTCGCTACCAAACTAGGAAGCGAGAACCCCCTATCATGCTGCACGTCCAAGTGCATTGGTAGACACACATGTCAGACTTGAATGATGCAAAATAATAGATTGTAAATAAATTTGGAGCAAATGAAATCAAATATACAGAATCACAGACACAGAACAATCAGAATAACTTGTAGCGGAATATAAAATACCACAGTAGTTCATGAAGCTATTATAACAAAGTCACAAAACAAATACATAATATCAGTCTGAAAACAGCATAATAGAAATCCCAAATACATAGAAGTTCGCTAATACACGAGATAAACTAGAATAGCTGAAACTGAAATAGTTATAAATATAGATAGGCAGAATCTCCAGCAAAGACCAGCTCCAAGATGAGAATCCAAAGCTGTGAATACTCAGGCTGACCCGAGCGTAAAGAAAAACACAAAACACTCGAGTCAGGATATATATACATATATAATGTAAACCAACTCAAATGAACTGTAATAAAGATACAAGTAACTAAAAGGATGCCTGGGACCGCCCATCCTCTAAGGATCCGTTAAACTATTTACTATGTAGTAATATTTCGCTATTATAATAATGTCTATAGTAAAATAAACTTACTTTAAAATAGCATCGAAGGGTTAGCCATATAGCCCCCAACACATAATAGTCCCACTAGTCCATCCAATATCAGCATATCTCTAGATCAAGAGACTAACCAAAATATTCCATGGGCTACGGGATAAAAACAAACTCGTACAAAGGCTCGGTGGTAGGTGACAAGGCACACAAGGCAATGCCAGGGTAGATATACCAATTATGCTTCCGGGCTGGTGGTAACCCATAGCAGCCACTACCGTCCACCTCGAGCCACACTCCAAAAAATCAAAGGGATGCACCCAATCAATCACAAAAGTAATAGAATGGTATCGAAGAAGTGTGTCCAATTGGAGGAATGACCTCACTTGGCCCGTCGATCGCTCCTGTTTTAGCCACCTTAAGCCAATTCACGGGAGTCGGGTCCACGTAATGTACCTCAAGAACTTCACCACCATCCTACTTCGTTCTGGATTCTCCACCGCGTACACAGTTGTTAAAGTGGTTTTCGGTATCAACCGAGAGTATGTCCGTATCCGATCCTGGTCTCTTTAATAACCAATCGTTATTATAACCCGTGGTTATAATTTAAAAAATGGTATTTATATTTCAAAAATCCAATATCATTTCAACAATTCAATATCATTTCAAATCCATTCCATAATATCAAAATATCATACCTTTCAAAACCATATTCGTTTTACATAAAATACCCTTTCGACTTACATTTCAAAATAGTTTATATTTCAAATCGAATTACTTCATTTAAATCATTAAAAATGAATTTTTTATATTTAATAATTAAATATTAAATTTTCAAAATTTTAATCTTTTCAATGTTCATTTATTCATTTAAGTTTATCAAACAGTGTAAATTCAACTTTCGCAGCACTTAGAAAGTGCTACGGAAAGTTATATTTAAAACAGTTCAATTAACAAAAGGCAGCTTAAAAAATGCTGTAATAGGGTTACTTTAGTTCAAATAAAACCTTAGTTAAATTTTTGCAACTACAGCACTTACAAAGTACTGTAATAGCTCTTAGTTCATCATAGCCATTTAGTTCATTTATATCAACTACAGCATTTATAAAATGCTGTAATATCGTTTACATTATAAATAATAGCATTTAAAAATGCAGTTAATTAATCTCTAAATATTCAATATAATTTCATAAATAATTAAATTTTTATTTAAATCACTTTTAATTTATAAAATCATATATTTTTACTTTTGAAACAATCATTTCAATACCCTTATATTCATGATTTTATAAAATGAATTTTTCATTCAAAAATCAAAATTTAATAATAATTTACTTATATAATTCAATCATTAAATTTTCTATTCTTTGTAATTAAATTTTTAACTTAACACTTAAGTTTAAATTTCCAAATATAACTTAATTTCATTTTATTTACTAAATTTAAAATTCATTTTTAAACAAAATTCACAAATTTAGAATTTAAGCTATAATTCAAAATTCAACTTAAATATTCATTTATTTCACATTTTAATTTATACAAAAATCATTACATTTTATAAAAATCATTTTCAATTTATTTTAATTCAAAATATCATAAATTTACATTTTTAAAATACTTTTAAAAATTTCAAAAAATATATGTTAACCACGAGTCTTTATAAAATTTTCTAACCTAGGTTAAGTGATACAGATATTATATCATTTCAATCCGTAATTTACAAAGAAAACCCGAGTTTTATCATTTCAAACCCACAGTACCAAGTAAATGAAATAATTTAAAATCGTTCAGGTCTATCATTTCAGCCCATAACGATTTTTCCCTATTGTAAAGTCCATTCGGGTATATATCATTTCAACCCATAGTGATTCTAATCTATAGGGAACTTGCAGTGTGATAAACTGATATAAATAACAGAATAGCATTATATAACAGTAGAAAATAATATAACAGGTTTATAAGCATGGGTGAACATCATACGATCATAGCATAGGCAGTTATAACATGATGATATGGTTTACAGATTCTATTGTTATCAGTTTACTAGTCATATAAGTATAAATTGTCTAGTGAGGATTACTCACCTCTACAAGCTGGAGATAACAACCAGATATACAAAACAGAGTTCCATAAAAGCACGAAAGAATGACCACGATTCGAGTGTGGGAGAGCCAAAGCTATCTATCTTGTCACATATCAAACAAAACAAAATATACAACATGAATTTCAAACCAAAGTTAAACATAAACAAGCTACAAATACATGCACAATTCATAACCAAAACTCTTGCACTTGCATTCAACAACCCTATGCTCGGCCATAGGTTAGAAATACATGGCCATGGTGTGAATTTGGGTTAGGTGTGGGTTCAATAGGCCAGCAATACATGGATATGATGGAGTATAGGTGGATATATGAATGCATAACACAAATACAAGGCAACAAATGAAATTCTATGCCATCACAAGCTTCGACGAAGGCATGAACAGGCACGACCAGGCTTTGGGAGGTCAGGAGGTGATGTGGTAGAGGTCTCCAATCAGGAAGTGGCTGGTGGTGATGATGCAAAGGTCGGCCAAGATGATGTGGTGGAGTGGTGGAGTCATAGGTGTGGCTCGGCTAGCATATATAGGTAGTGTATGCTTAATTTTTGTGTGGATCTTCATCAAAGATGGCCATGGCCACGTATGGGAAGTAGACTGGAGGAGGTAGCAGTTGGTTGTGGTGGTGATGGAGGCGGCTATGGTGATGGAGGAGGAAGGGCCGAGCAACAAAAGTGGAAGCAAGTGCAAAAATCAATACAAAAACAAGGAAAAAGGTGGAAAAAAGAATGAATATTTACCAAATTTTTTGCTCAGGAGATGGAGGCCGAAACTTTTTGAGTTTGAGAAACTTTTTGCATGAGGAAAATGAGGGTGATTGGTTGAAGGAAAGGAGATATGGTCAGCAATTGAATGCACGTGTTGTTCGGAGTGAAAAGGCAAAAATGAATGTGAAAAGACAAGCATATTAAAGGTCAAAACTCTTCATATTTCCAAATTAGTTTTCCATTTTTAAATACATATAAAAATGGATAAAAATAAAATTAAAACACAAAAAAATAATGAATGAATAAAAACATATAAACAAATATAAATAAATTAAGAAAATAGCTTAAAAATAGAAACTAGGCTTTGAAAATAAATTCAATAAACTTTGGAAATTTTTTATCATCATTTTAAAAATATTTAAAAATGAAATCATGAAATAAAAATAAATTTAAACTAATTTCAAAATAAAATAAAGTCAAATTTAAAATTATATTCAAAAATATAGGGTTGTTACAGTAACTGCCTGTTATTTATTTTCTGATTATATATTGATTAAATTGGATGATGATTGTGATAAATGGTTGGTGATTGATATTTGGTGAATGAATGTTGTATTTTATATTGTTATAAACCGCAAGTTTTTATGCATTTTATTTCATTCGGGATTGCGGTTGAAATGATATATAACCGTATTTTTATTTTAAATTACGGATTGAAATGATAAATATCCGTATTACTTGACCATAGGATAGAAAATTTATATACAGACACCATTGGTCTGTATATATAAATATTTTGAAAATGATTTCTTCGGTTTTGGATAGAATTATACGGTTTACTAAATATTGATTTTTTTTAAATTATATAAAAAAATATTTTATATATAGTTAAAGTCATGTATTTAAGCTATGTATAAATTTGTTTAATAATAATAAGTTTAATAATGGAGTTTGATTTTATTAAAATAAAATATGGTTAAGTATTTAAATCATACTTTAATATAGAGGTTATAATGATTTAAATAAATTAAGATTGGAAGGTAAATTGTAAATTGATTTGAAATTGAGCTTATTTAAGAATTAAACTCCATAACTTGATGTAAAATTTATTAAACTTGAAATTTTAAAAGGTAGGATTTTTATAACTAGATTTTTGTTTAAGATGAATTAAATGAATATTTCGAGTATAAATAAATTAAAGGAAATATTTAGTTATTTGTAATTTGAGTTTTATTTAAATGATAATGGATTTATTATGCAAATATTTCAAAACTAAATAATAGAACGTTGAATTGTTGAATCGTAATTATCAACCTTAGTTTCGAATTGTTTAATACTTAAAGTTTGAAACAAATTGAAATTGAAATGGTTTATTGAAACGGAAAGTGAGTTGAAAGTTATGAACTGAGATTTAATTTTAAGTGAATAAAATTGTTAAGTCGAGTAAATTATTTTACTTTATAAAGTAAATTAAAAATTCAAACTATTTTATATTATATACTGTTTGAATATCCAAACCATTTAAGTTTTGAAAGTTATGGTTTAGAAGCTATGAAATACGAAGTATTATGTTTTGGAAGGTTATATTTCAAGCGTTTGGTTTCAAAATATTATAAATTTGAAAGTGCTATGAAAGAGATATATTTGAAATAAAAATAATATTATATTGATTTGGGTTTTATAGAAATGATATCATAATGATTTGGTTTTTTAAATGGAAAGGATATCGTATTTATATGGTTTCGAAATGGATATTTTATTCTGGTTTTGAAATATAAATTATTTTGAAATGACTGCGGTGTTATAATAACATTTGGTTGTTGAAGAGTCCGAGATTGGAAGTTGTCATACTCTCTGCCAACTCTGAAAACCACTTTAACAACCGTGTACGCGGTGGAGATTCTAGAATGAAGTAGGATGGCGGCGGCATTTCCTTTGAGGTAAATACGTGGACCTGACTCTCATGAGTTGGCATAAGATGGCTAAAACAGGAGCGATTGACGGGCTAATGAGGCAGCACCTTTGATTGGACACATCACTTCGATATTATACTTTGACTTTGGGATTGATTCGGTGGCCACTTTGATTTTTATTTGGGGGTGTGGCTCGAGGTGGGCGGTAGCTGCGGCTATGCGTTACCACCGACCTGGAACCGTAATTGGTATATCTACCCTGGCATTGCGTAGTTGTGACATGTCACCTACCATAGCGAACCTTGTACGAGTTTGGTTTTCTCCCGTAGCCCGTGTAGTATCCTCTGGTGGCTTCCCGATCGGGAGAAACCATGATACTGGATGGACTACTGGGACTATTACGTGTTAAGGTGGAAAATGTAAATTCTTAACGCTATTTAAAAGTAAGTATACTTTACTATAGACATTATTATAATAGAGAAATATTACTACATAGTAAATTGTTTAATGGATCCTTAGCAGATGTGAATCCCGAGCATCTCTTAAATTACTGCACTTACATTTGACACTGGATAGGAGATGTCAGATCCCGTAAACATCTCTGACGCAGTTCCACTCATATTTTACCATTGATTTAACTTACATAAGATCTTTTAGTTCTGACTTGAGTGTTTTGTCTTTTCAATTCGCTCGGGTCTGCCTGAGTATTTCAGGATTTGAAGACTTTACTTCTAGAGGACGAAGACAAAGATTATATTATTATTATTTATTATATTATTCCACTGCATCATTATTCTGATGCATTATTTATTATTCTCTGGTACGTGTAACTCTGATATGTATTGTCTATGTATAATCGAATATTTTGTAAAACTGCTTCATGAACTGTTTATTTGATTATTATTTTTTATCGTTCCACTGCAAGATTCTGTTTGTTTATTTCTTTCTCCTCTTTTCTTATTGACCCCAATAACAATCGCTCTTTTTATGGTTTAAAACGTACATAAAGGCGGGATGTTACACCATCATCGACCCAAACAGGCTCTTAAATCTTACAACGACACCGTCTCGCCACCACGATGAACTAACACATCTCCGACCATTTTTCCCATGATCTACGACCAACCAGCTACCTCCACCAACGACCACGAGACACCATCATCTTTCGATCATCGAAAATCACTAAAAAACCCAATTTCTGATCATCTTCGATTTCTCCTCTAATCCTAACATAAAAATCTAGAAATTAACCTTAAAAATCATAGTTTTTAAAGAAGAATCAGATTACTAGTGAAAGTTGATATCATGGAAGTCGAATTTTCTGATATATTTCCTTTTCACCGTAATTTTTTCTTCCCAGAAAACCACTCACCAATTTCACATAAAAATATTTTTAAAAATAGAATTTAGTTATTACAAACATATTTCCTTTATACATCATTGCCTATAAGGGATCGAGTGAAGGAATTTGAATTTTGAATTGGTTTTTGTCTGTTAAAACAGAACAGAGGCTTACCTATCTAAATACAGACATGCACACAGTCATTCATCTGATATTTCAACAAAAATACATTTCTACATCCTTGCAAATCACATTCAAGCTATTTTTACAATCAATCATTACATGCACAAAGATATAGATATGATTTAACTTTATAAGTTAAGGTTTACTCACTGTATGTTGAACAGATGAAACCGGACGTTTGAAATTTGAAAACTGGGAGCTGTAACTTGATCTTTGAAACTGGAAACTTGATTCGATCTTTTTAGTTGAACTTTGAACTTGAATTTGAATCTTATGTTTTGCTTCAATTTGAAACTTGAAGAGTTATTTTGCTGTTCTATTTTTTTCCTGGTTTTGATTTTAAATTTTTGAAAGATGAAGAAGGAAAGAGTTAAGGCATATATATATATATATATATATATATATATTACTGCCTCAAACCATATATTAGGCTTCTCATTTTTTTGTTTATGAAGAAAACAAGTAAACTGGATACTTGTATTTGCATTATCTTCCTGACTTACACATGTCTTTATGCATGTACTTTATATTTACTTATGTTTTATATTATGTTTAATATTTTTATTTTCACACTTCCTTTTTGTTAATTTATGTAACTCAAAGAAAATAATATAAAACTTATTTATTTATACTTATTTTAAGCTTAAGCTATTTATACTTTTATATATATTCTAGTGCTTTAAAATGTAGAATTTTAAATCTAATTTATTTTTGAAATTTATTTTGAATTCAAATCATAATATCATACACAAACCATAAATACATATGAATAATAGTAAAATAGCTAGCACAATTTATTTTCTTTGAAATGATAAGTTTGCAAATTTAAATTATTATTTTAGAAGATTATCAAATTAATATTGCCAAAATCCTAGGTTATTACAGTATCGAGGGCGCCTCCGATGGAAATCCATATGCAAATGTAACCCTTAGCAGTTTTCATTGTATACTAAATGTTGTTATGATGTGAGATGTAAGTAGCATAACTATTTTCTAATTTATATTCTATACCCTAAACATTATCTATTATGTCATCTTATTTTACTAATTAGATGGTTTTGATTCTTTAGAGAGGAAAACCATTCTTGTGAATTGGATGATCCCAAAAGATACTGTAATGTATGTATGTATTTCTTGAGTTTCTCACATCAGATTATGTCTGACTCAATGTTTTATTTTTCACTTAAATCATTGGGTGCTCTTTTGAGTAGTTTGAGAAAGGCAGGTTTTCGTTAGATATTCTATGGAGCTTCGGGGGACGAGCTAGATGCTTTCGTCCAATGTTGTACTTTTATTTCTAGTGTACTACTAGTATGCATATATCAAGATTATGAGGACGGATAGCTATAACCATCCAGGCTGATGATAGTACTTAAGATTATAACTCTAAAAGTACTCTGTAACTTAGAGAAACCCTTTGTACTATCTTTTGGGATATTATATATTGTAACGACCTGTAAATTTTCGATAATTTAAAACAGTTAATTTAATAAAGTTTTTTGATTTGGTGCTGGAAGAAGTAAAAATTATGGTTTAATAATAAGAATGTAATTGAATTAAAATGTAATGGTATTAATTTAAGAAAATTTATAACTACTTTGAATGAAATTCCAATTAATTGGAATGATTAAAAAATTATAATTGATATAGGTTGTAAATAATTATAGAATGTATGTATTAATGGATAATTGGATTAAAAGAGCAATTGATATTTAAAATGTTGATTAATCCATGAAATAAGGTTTAATTTATTGTAATTGATAACAACAGTAGGATAGTAGTAGTTATAACAATTACTTGTAAATAATAAACTTACAAATGTTACTAAACATAAAAATGGTGACAATTGTTAATTGTTATTAATTTATTAAACCAATTGTAATTGAATGTCATTAAATGTTACATTAATGTGAGTTAAGACAATAACTGCCAATTTGTGAATGTAATAAAATGAATAGATATATTAATTATATTCATAACGTGATAATTGATTTAATAAAAGAATGAAACCAAGATAAATAAGTTAATTGGTATTTCAAATTTTAATTAATGTGAAGAATTGACAAAATTCAATGTAATTGAAATATAGTAGTTAATACAAATAAAAGATAGAAATTGCAGCATATTAATGAAACAAGATATAAACGTATGTTAGTTATGTTAATAGAGTAATATTTGATTGAATAAAAAGGATTGAAATCAAATTTAATTAATTTGTTGGAATTAAATTTTAGTTAATTGGATTAATTACAATTTGAACTGAACATTGTAATTTGGAAATAATTAACACTGAAATTTTAGGTAAACTTTGTTTAAGTTATTGTAAATGTCCAAGTAATCAAAAATGATGAAATTTGTTAGTTATTAATTTTGAAATTAAAAAGTAATTAATTAATTAATTATTAATTTATTAAATCAACGTGAAAATAACCATTTTGGCCATTGACTCGGATTTCGATGAAACCAATTTCATCGAATCCGTAATGGTGAATTATTGTAGGATTTCAAGTTTTGTAGTGATCGGACGTGTCATTCGATCATACGGACTTGAAACGCCTAGAAATCAATTTAATTGAAATCAATTTGAAATAAGCTGATTTTAAGGTACATTCTTTATACGATGGACTTTGGACTTGAAACATATTTCGTCGTATTTAAAAATATCGAAAACATCTATTTTGATATATAGGATGACCCATTATCGTTTCGGATACAGAATAGGCATTTCAGGTCGTTCATCGTTCAATCCAAATCGATCTGGTCCATTCTTCCGGCATTTAGCTTTGCCTATAAATAGCCCTTTAACCCGAGCAACCTTTTTAGTTTCTATTGTCTATATGTACATTTCTTTCTCATCTCCTCTTTCCAATGGTAGAAAAACAAAACCCTAGTTTCCAAATTGCAAATTCAATTTCAAATTCAATTCCAAAATCAAACTCCTCCAAACCCTATTATTTTATATACCATTTCGAAGCTCTCGACAAGCGTAATTCACTGGTGCAATTCATTTCTTAATTCGATGCACCGTTGGTCTAGAAACTAAGAATGAACCTTGACCGTCCATTCTAGGTTTTGAACGATCCAACGCTGGATCGTCGTCCGATCGACGATTGGGAAGTGGCGATGGGAAGCTCACGTCGAGCAACAACCATCGGTACTATTCATTCCTGTCAAAGATGACTACATTCGCCTCGAATCAATGAAGAACCTCGGTGGTGGCTGTGTTGCATGGCACGATCAGAGGGGGCGGAAGCATGGCCATGGTGGCGGCCAGATGCGTGCAATTCGGTGACGCCTTCTTATCATGTCAACGACATCTCCGGTGGTAGAGAAAAATTGTTGAAGTGGTGGCCGTACATTCGAATTGGCTCGACCGAGATTGGGGCGAACGCGATAATTCACGGAGATGAGGAGCTGATGTGGTTTGGGTAATGTCTTTTATTTTATTTATTCATTTACAATTTGAAACTTTGAATGTTTTAACTGTCATAACTTCTACATACGAGGTCGAACTCATGCGCAGTGTGTTGCACTACGATCGTATCGAAATTTCAAAAATTTTGACGCTAGTTTGGACGAATTCTAAGACAGTTAGATTTTGGGCCCTAAATTGGATCTAAAATCGATTTAAAATCAAAGGTGAGTGTTTTGATCCAATCACAACTTCTAAATTATCTTATGTTAGTTAAATTAAATTTATGATGTGATTAGAAATTTATTGATTGTTGTTTGGTATATTTACATTGTCATTCGGGTTAAATTTGAATTTTATTGCACTTAATCATCAGTTGATTTAATATTGAATTTAAATTGTCAACTTAATACCTATTATTTATTATCAGTTATCTATTAATGTTTATTAATTGACTTGGATGATGATTGTGATGGATGTTTGATTGTTGATATTGGATGATTGGATGTTGTATTTTATATTCCTATAATTTTGCAAGTTCCCTATAGGTTGAAATGATACATGCCCGAATGATCTATAGATTAAGAAAAATCGTTATGGGTTGAAGTGATAGACTCGATCGATTTTATGGATTTATATTTAATTCGGGATTGCGGTTTGAAATGATACATAACCGTAAAATTTTAAACTGCGAATTGAAAGGATAAATATCTGTATCACTTAACCCTAGGGTAGAAAATTATATACGGACACCGGATTAGTTAAATTAAATGATTTTTGAATACTTCAAATTTTGAATTCAGTTAACTGGTATTTTCAAATAGAAATTGATTTATATAACTGAATTATTTTCGATAATCTAAGTGTTAATGCTGAAATTGGAATTGGAATTGGTTTAAATGAATTGTTCAAGGATTTAATTTGCAATTTCAAGGTGAAGTGTCGAATATGAATGAATTCATCGGAATTGAGTTATTTGAAATGTTTGGATATAACTTTGAAATTTACTTTAAACTAATTTAAACTATTTCCATTAAATTAGCTATTTGATCAATTTAAACTATTTTAATTTATATTAATTTATTATAACCTTTTAATCCAATTAAATCTACCTTACCAATTTTAAACATATTAAATTTATTTAATACATTATAAATCTATTTAAACTATTTTAAATATATTTAATATCATTTAACTCTATTTAAATCATTTTTAAATCTAATAAAATAAAATTTACATCTATTTAAACTATTTTAAATCTATTTAATATCATGTAAATCCATTTAAACCATTTTAAATCTAATTAAATAAAATTTAAATCCATTTAAACTATTTTACCACTCAAACTATTTTAATCTATTCAAACTATTTTAACTATTGTTAAAACTATTCACGACTATCGAAACTATTTGCAAAAATTTCAGACTGTGTAAGTAGAAATATTTATATTTAAATTCTTGATGATGATACAACTTAAGTTGGAATTTGGCATATGATACCTTTTTGTGAAATGACATATTTGAGTAAATATGATTTTGAAAGTGAACATGGTTGAAAATGATATGGTTTTTTGAGAATATGATATTTTGATATCCGTTGTAAATTGACTTTTTGAAATGTAAAAGAACCATCCGACGTGAAATAAGCGTTTGGTTGTTAAAGAGACTGGGATCAGACATTGTCACACTCTCTTCCAATACCAAAAACCACTTTAACAACTATGTACGTGGTGGAGATGCCAGAAATAAAGTAGGATGGTTTGGCGAAGGAATCAGTATGAGGTATTTACGTGACCCTGACTCTTGTAAGTTAGCTTGGATGTGACTAAAACAGGAGCCACACCGAGCGAAGTGAGGTCATTCCTCCGATCGTACACATTTATTCGATACAATATTATAACTTTGTGATGATTTGTTGGCTGCACCTCGATTTTGATTATGGAAGTGTGTTTGAGGTGAGCGGCAGTAGCTATTATGCGTTACCACCAGTCTGGATATGAAATTGGTATATCTACCCTGGCATTGCCTTGAGTGTTGTGTTCACATTCCCTAGCACGCCTTCTACGAGTTTGTTTTGTACCATACCTATGGAGTGCCCTCTTATAGCCTCCAGTTTACAGAGGAGCTACGATATTGTATAGACTATGGGAACAAATAAAAATGAGTTAAGGGGGATATGGGTAATGCCTTAATGCTATTTTAATACTTTTACTTTACTGTAGACATATTATAATAGCATATTGTACTACATAGTAGACAGTTTAATGGATCCTTAGGAGATGTGAATCCCGAACATCTCTAAAGTTATTGCACTCACGTCTGACAGTGGATAGGAGAAGTCCAACCTCGTAAACATCTCTGACGCCATCATACGCATATTTACGTTTGCTTTAACTTACATAAGATCTTTTAGTTCTGGCTCGAGTGTTTTGTTTTTTCACTTTGCTCGGGTCAGCCTGAGCATTTCAGGGTTGAAGATCTTATTTCTAGAGGGCGAAGACGGAGATTTGTAATAATTATTATTTATGATATGTATTCCACTATATCATGTTGTTTCTCTACATTTATTTATTTCTTTGTTCATGTTTTATGTTACTCTGATTTTTATGTTGTAAAAGAATAATCAAATGTTTTTATAAACACAGCTTCATGAATTGTTATTTGATTATTATATTTTGTTCTTCCTGTGAGATTCTATATTGTTTCTTTCTTTCTATGTTTCTTTCTTATTTACCCCAATAACAATCTGCCCTTTGTATGGTTTAAGTCTAACGTGTGTGGTTATCGTCGATTTAAACTATCCAAAAAAGTGGGCTGTTAGAGTTCGTATCAAAGCATCAGTTTAGCGATAATGTAACGACACGATATTTTCAACCATTCGCATCCACACATGTCGGACTTGAATTGCTCGAAATACCGCGTAGTAAATAAAATTTGGCAAATCTCAGAATATACAGTAATATAAATAATCACAGATCACAGACACAAAGTAAATAATAATGCAGCGGAATTAAAAGAGATAGTAGTTCATGAAGCTACTATATAAAAATAAGATACATCAGAGTAAACAAGATCCAACAGAAGAGTAACAAGATACATCAGGTACAAATAAGAATACAACACTGGAATCACTGGATACTGAAGGCAAAATAGATGGCCGGATCTTCAAGCAAAGCTCCAACTCCGAAGGTGAGTCTTGAATGCTGAATCACTCAGTCTGGCTCGAGCGTAAAGCAAAATACAAAACACTCAAGTCAGGAAATAAATACTTATGCACAATAAATCAAATCAAGTTAACCGTAACAAAATGGATCAGTAACTTAAAGGATGCTTGGGATCGCTCATCCTTTAAGGATCCTTTAAACTATTTACTATGTAGTAATATTGCCTTATTATAATAATGTCTAAATTAAAATAAACTTACTTTAAAATAGCGTTATGAGGTTACTCATATAGCCCTAAACACGTAATAGTGCCAATAGTCTATACAGTACCTGCATATCTCCTGATCGAGAGATTATGAGAAGATACTCCATAGTTACGATACAAATAGAAACTCGTAGTAAGGCTCGCTATGGTAGGTGACACGGCACATGAGGCAATGCCAGGGTAGATATACCAATTGCACACACGGGCTGGTGGTAACGTAACAGCCACATCGCCTACCTCGGAACACACTCCCAAATCAAAATCGAAGGATGGCCATCAAATCAACCACAAGTAAGAGTATAGTATCGAAGAAGTGCGTCCGACCAGAGGAGCTACCCATTTTGGCCTGAGATCGCTCCTGTTTTAGCCACCTTATGCCAACTCACGGGAGTTGGGTCCACGTAATCTACCTCAAGGATGTCGTCATCATCCTACTTCATTCTGGAATCTCCATCGCGTACACAGTTGTTAAAGTGGTTTTCGGAGTTAGCAGAGAGTACGACAACTTCCGATCCCGGTCTCTTTAACAACCAAACGTTATTATAACGCCGTGGTCATTTCTAAAGATAGTTTGTACTTCAAAAAGATCAAATCATTTCATTTCAAAACTATATCCCTTTCAAAATAGTTTATACTTTGAAGCCAATCCATTTCAAACATATACTCAAATAAATACTATATCAGTTCCATTTTAACTATATATTCATCTTTCAAAAATCATAGTACTTTCAAAGTTATAACTCTTTCGAAACCAAAATACTTGAAATCATTACACTTTGAAAATTATAATACTTCGAAATCATACATTTGAAATCATGGAACCTTCATTTAATTCTTTACATTTTCAAATTTATTCAATTAAACCAAATTCCAAATTTCTAATTTAATTCAATTCAAACCATTAGTTTCAATTCAATTCAGTTTCTGTACAAACCATTTCAAATCTTATAAATTTCAAATATAGATTTAATCCACAAAATAAACTATTCAATTTTTAATATATTTCAAAGCTTTAAGATCCCACATCTCAAAACTAATTTTTTTTATAATTTCATATATCTCAAATTTAACTACATTATTACTTAGTTTTGAAATATTCATTTCATAATCCATTATTATTTAAATAAACTAAATTTACAATTAAACTCAATAACCTTTCATACTAATATCAACTTTAAATATTCATTTATCAAAGTCAAATATCATTCTAAATTCATATTCTTTATCAAAATAAAGATCAAATCATTTCCAAACCATTTCAATCATCAAAATATCATGTCCTATCAAAACTTCATTATTAAATCATTATTTAATTCAAATTCAAATACTCAAATTTAAATATCATTTAAAAATCAAATATGTCATTCATTTATTATTCCAAATATTATTACAAAACACATTTCAAAATTCCATTCGAAAACCATTATTTAAATTCAAATTCAATTTAAATTCCTTAAAATATAAATTTAAATATTAAAATATTTTTAAAACACCTTAAATTTCACAAATAATCAATTTCCAAAAGCTAAATCATTTAACACTATAAAATATAACTCAAACAGTGTTAAAATCTATAACATTTCAAAACATTGTCAAATTATTGCAACAACGGCATTTTTAAAGTGCTATCGTAGCTTATAGTTTCCAAAATAGTTTAGTTTAGGAATAACGACATTTATAAAATGTCATAATAGATATTTAGTTATTACAACATAGTTAAATTCAAAACAACAATATTTAAAAATGCTGTCATAAGACTACAACATTTTGGAAATGCTAATAATAAAATTCCAAATTTTATTTTAACTTTTAAAAACAATAAAAATTCAATTTTTGCAAATTTTAAACTTATAAATAATATTTTTAGGCTTCTAAACTTTCACATTTAAATCAATTCAACATATGATTTATCACGATAAAATTTTATAATTGAGTATCAAATTTTAAAAACTCAATTCATTTGTTAAGTCAAAGTTCACTGTTTATTAACTTTCAAATCAAATAAAACCTAACATTTTACTTTAAATATCATTTCAAAACTTTAAATTAAATTTCCATTATTTACTTACATTTAAAAATATAATTTAAAGTCAAAAATCACATTTACTTCAAATTTACATACCTAAATTCACAAATTCAAAGCGTAATATTTAGCTTTCTCAAGGCCATGAAATATATTTTTTAAATCAAAAATTTATACTTTTAAAAATATACAACTTAATAAAAATCATTTAAAAATATACCACGGGGCCTGTATATAATTTTCTAACCTAGGTCAAGTGATACGGATATATATCATTTCAATCCGCAGTTTAAAAAGAAAACCCGGGTTCTATCATTTCAAACCCCCAATCCCAAGTAAATAAAACAAATAAAAATCGCTCAGGCCTATCATTTCAGCCGATAATGATTTTTTTCTATTCTTAAGTCCATTCGAGTATGTATCATTTCAAACCATAGTGATTCCATTCTAACAGGGAACTTGCAGTGTGATCACATACATAAGCAATATAAAAAATTATACTAACATATTAATGTCACAATATAATGCCATATATCATATGTTAGGTGATAATTAACAAAGTTAACATGGTAATAACATGGCATAGCATGTCATATAATCATCATTAACATGCATAAACATTTTAATTACTAAACACTTGTCATCAATTTACGATTTCATAAGTAGGAATGTCAG
This sequence comes from Allium cepa, assembly GCA_030765085.1. NCBI lineage: Eukaryota > Viridiplantae > Streptophyta > Magnoliopsida > Asparagales > Amaryllidaceae > Allium > Allium cepa. The sequence continues at coordinate 8,829,329 of CM060930.1, read as the reverse complement.
AGTGAGAAGAACTCATCTTTTCAAGCTAGAGTTAGCAAAACAAACTGCACGAATAAATTCCAAAAAGCACGATATGGCACAACACGAATTTTGTTAAAGTGAGTGGAGAGAGCTAAGATATCATCTTGTAAACAACCCAAAATAGGACAATATAACATATGGATATTCAACCTAAATACATTGAAATAAATTGAAATTAAAAAGCAACAAAGACAAGATAACTTGACCTTGCTACAACCATTCAAAAGCTCAACCAAGGGGGTTCATTTGCTCAGCCATGATGATGATATAGCTTGGGTTTGGCATCATAACTCACGGCTAGAAGGAGTATGAAGTGGTAGGGTTATAACATGATGCATAAAATTGGTCAAGGCAAAATGGCAAGGGTTTGGTCAACAACTATGCTCAACCTATGGGTCAATTGGTTCGGCTCATGCTTGTTTTAGATCTGGACGGTGGTCATGTGATGGCCATAGGTGACGTTATGATGGTGTTGATGGTGCAAAGGTGGTGGCCGTAGTGGATATGGAAGGGGATAGGGTGAAACATGAGCTCGGCTAGCATTTGGTGGAGTTTTTGTGTTAATTTTGTGGTGCAAGCTAAATATAGTGGCATGACCAGTATTGGTCAGAAGAAAGGGGGTGGGGCTGCTGTTTAAGGTGGTGGTGTGGTCGGTGGTGAAGGGGTGGAGTAGAGGGCCGAGCAAAGCAAGGAGAAGAAGAAGGCAAAATCATTGAATTTGAAGAAGAGAAGAGATAAAGGAAGGAGCCATTACCATTTTCTTTTTCTCAGTCGTGAGTTGTGATGGGAAGAAAGATATTTCTCACATGAAAACGAGAATGAAAGTCATGGCTAGCAAAGAGTAATGTACGGTTGAAGCAATGAAGAGGCAATGGAAAGAAATGAAAAGGCAAAGACTATATGAAAAGACACAAGCAAATGAAAAGTCTTTTTGTCTCTTTGTATTTCTTTTTCTTTTATTCAAATTAAAAAAATAAAATTTTAGTAAATAAAAATAAGAAGCTGAACAAAAAAAGTGAAAAAGAAAATAAATAATTATTTTAAGGAAAAATAGAAAATAAATAAAGAAATAGTTTAATAATTGAAACTAGACTTTAAAATTTGAAAACAAAATACAATAAGCATTAGAAAATTATAACAACACTTTAAAAATGTTTTTAAAAATAAAATATCTATACATAACATGTCATATTACACATATATACACAAATTAGAACAAACAAAATATTTTTTATATAAATTAAAATAAACAATTTTGTTAAATAAACAATTTACATACAATATTGTAAAAAGCATAACTTTCACAATATTAATCAGATTTCAATTAAACGAAAAGCAGTATTCTTGAAATTTAATTTATTTTCATAATAAGAGATAAAATTAAAATTTTAAAATTTTAATTTTAAAAGTCAAAGTTTGACCATATTGACCAAAATTCACATTTTCGAAAAATATTCTATTTATTCATGTTTGAAATACTAATTCACATAAGAATCAAAATTTATATTTAAAATACAAAATTATTCATTTTAAATAAATAAAATAAACTTTTTAAATCAGGAGTTTCAATTAAACTAAATAAAAATATACAATTAAAATAGTCATAAAATACATGGTTGTTACACTCTCCCCCACTCAAAACTTTTCGTCTCCTAAAATGAATGAGGTACGGGAAAGCATAGAAAAAGATAGAATGAAATAGGATTAAGATAAGATGACAAGAAGATTAAAATTATACCTGATAATTGTGGTTATAGGTTGTAACGACCTTGATTTTTCCAGCCCAATTTAAATTTTAAAATCCATCGCTTTAATATAAAATTTTGAAATTTATAAACAATCTCAATATAAGTCCAAACTTTATTTATGACATACGTCTAGTTAGATATGAATATAGAAAAAGTTTCGTCGTAAAATATTAGAGTAAATTTCGTTCACGTTTTACTGTATATCAGTTCATATAAAGCTGCGTAAAATTTATCTTTCAAATCCAAATATTTTTACACAGTTATGTTGTAAAAATTATTCTGATCAAGATAATGTAATTCGTTTCGTCAAAAACGGTCATCGCCTGTTCAGTTAAATTGTTTTGCAAAACGAACAATTTAAGCGGCGTAAATTCGTTTTTTATAAAACTATCGTGTCACAATTATCTATGTACCGTTGGAAGCACATCGTCGCAATGATCAAAATGGTATATTTATTCGTGCAAATCGGAGTTCGACGGAAATCGTCGCGCTAATTTAACCGTTCTGGACGGATCGGTTAAATAATATTCAGCCCAAATTTGTAGCCCGTATATATTCAAAAGTTTGAAAAAATAAAATTAAGTTGATGCATTTATGGTGGTAGTTGGGAGCTAGTAGTTGGCTTGGGATTATATGTGACATTTGAGAATTCAAAATATTTATTTACGGTACAAAAGTTTAAAGTAAAAGAGACACTTCATTTTCATTTCCATTTCATTGTCGATTCCATTTGCAAGCATCAGGTAAATGTGCTCCTTCCTCTTTTCTCCTTTCTTCTTTTCATGTTTTACTTTCTGCAAATATAAAAAAAAAGGAACAAAAGATGAATGGCCGAACCAAAAGAAGCCATCACCCTCTCAGGCTTCACACCTCTTCCCTCTTCTTCCTTATGATTCTTTTTTTCTTTGAAAAAAACAAGCAAGCCCTCTCTCCACTCCACCCACCGACCGCGCCTCATGGACCGACCACTCCCTCACTTCGCCGATCGCCATCCATACGTCATAGTTCACTCGGCATCAACACCGCCTCCGCGCCCATCACCTACAGCCGTGCCTAGCCTCTGTGTGTTGTTTGCTGTGTGAGTTGCGGGTTATACATGAAAAAAAAGAGAATGGGGTGATTCATGCGTGCGTGCGTGTATGGCATGCAAATTATACAGCATGGGTGAAGGCTTCATTTAAAACGAAAAAATGTGTTCGTAAATGCGGTGTGTACAAAAAAATGTGTGCATGCATAGGAATAGAATTTTATGCTTGCAACCAAATTTTCGAAATGAATCTATGCGTTCAAGTGAAAAAAATGCAAAAGAGAATTGGGCGTGAGTATGGCATAGAAAAGAAAAGAAGGTGGGGAAATTATGTTCTATGCGTGGGTATGGAAGTTGGAGTAAAGGAGGGTGGAAGTAGATTAAAATAGGATGTGCCTGCATGTCCATTTCATGCGTGAGTGTGATAGGGTTTCAAATTTATAATGCAGGCATGTGCTATTTTGATAAATGAAATCTCAGATTGTGTTTAGTGTAGCAGAATTTCAATTTGTAACTGCATGTGCTTAGTGTGTGTGCGTAAATATATACACTGTTGAAGAGTGCTGGGTTTCATGAGTACGACCATGTTATAAAAAAAATGAAACTGTGATTTGTAAATAGCATTGGATATGGCAGAAGAGTATTTACGCCAATATCTATTTTGGTTGCCGAAAATAGTAACCAAATTTTCTTTGCTTGTTGTGTGCAGAAGCAACCAATTGAGCTTCTTTTTGCGGCAGCATCGATCTCTCAGCTTTCTATTTTCTCTGTCATCGATAAGCATCTATATAATTTTATAAATTTTATATGAACGTTCATTGTATTAATATCGTGTCTCTTTTGTCGATAATTACAGTGTCTGTTGTTCGTGTCATACCGACTTTATTCGTGCTTCTTTGTGCTTCGCCGTCAATTTCTTTATCCATGAATGGTGAATTAATTTTCACGACTATATTGTTATACAAGTTTGGTTGATGACTGATTGTTATGTGATGTTGAATTTAGATGTTAAACGTCTATATTAAAGTGATAAGTAAATTGCAATTGAAATTTATATAGGATAGTTAACAAATTAAAATGAGTTTTATATATTGAATGTTGATTAGTTAAACTTGACCCCTTCATCTGTTGAATATCGATTTGTTAAACTTGACCCTTAATTGTTAAATTAATTGACACGTAGAAATTGATAAATTATACTATGAACCTTTGAACGTATATTTGATTAATTATGTAGTATTGAAATTGAACGACAAGTGAAAACCCGAAATGTAATAATCTTTAATCTACATGAAATGATAGTGTAGATTCTAGAAATAATTATGTTAATTTGCATAAATAACAAATGTAAATTAATACGATTATTTTAGGATTACTTAAATAAATTGTTGAATTTTTATGTGTTGATGCTATTGCTTGTTTATTTACTTTGACACCATCCCAGTTATCACACTGCAAGTTCCCTTCGTATACTTTGATTTTGAATTGAAATGGAATCGGGTTGAAATGATAAATACCCAAATGACTTTGACTTAGGATAGAAAATTAAATTAAACCCGATTGGTCAATGTTTTGATTTAAAATAGAATAAAGTTTTATTTGACTAATGGCAAGGTTTTGAATAAAATTGCGATTTAAAATTCAAATGAATGTAAATGTGTATATTTGAATTTGAACAAGACTAACGTCGTAATTGACAAAAGAACATTGTTTAAAAAATTTAATTAATTAATAATTAAATTTAGAATTATTTTATAATAAATTTTGGAATTACTAATAATTGAGTTTGAAATTAGTAATAATTGATTTCGAACTATTAATGATCAAGTCTTGAAATTTATTAATAATTAAGTTTGGAATTATTAATAACGAAGTTTGAAATACTTAATAATTAAGTTTTAAAATGTATCAATAATTCAGTTTGGAATTATTAATGAATGAGGTTGAAATGATTAATAGTTAAGATTTCGAATTATTGATAATTTGAAGAGATTGAATTATTTAATAATTAAATTAAATTAGATATTCTTTGTTAAGAGATATTGAGTTTTTGAATAAGTGAAACTAAGTTTCTTTAATTTGAGTTTTGAAATTTTTAACGAAGGAAATAAATAAATGAAACCGAATTTCTTTAATAAGAAATAAAATGCATCTATCGAAACAAATGAAAGACTTGTAATTTTAAGAACTGTATTCGACAAATTTAATTTAAATTAAATTCGTAAGCTTGATATAATAAGTTGAACTTAAGAAAGTAATGTAATGAATTGAAAATTTAATTGAAACTGTTTAATGATAAATTAAATTAATGAATATCGAATGAAATCGACAAATGAGTTTAACTTAATTTGAACGTTAAATTAAGTTAAATAATTATGGAATGAACTTATATACGGAATTAATTGAATATTTAAATTGAAACTTTGAAATTGTATTATAGAAAATTTAGAATGAAATTGAAAGTTATGAAACGTAAATTTTGTGAATTCTTTTGGAAAGACAAATAAAATGTCGAATTACGAATCTTGATTGAATTTGAATTTGAATTGGTTTTGAAATATATTAAACGACCAATCGGTAAATTAATTACGTAGGTTATTAAAGGAACCGGAATTGGTTAAGGACATACTCACTGTCTAAACCGAAAACTACTTTAACAACTATACGCGGAGTGTGATCTAGAATGAAGTGGTTGGATGACGAATGCGATGACTGAAGAAAGAGAACGATAATGGATAGCCTTGATACTTGTGTCGAAATGGAAATGACTAAAACAGGAGCCGTGCCAGGCCAAATAGGGTTAGCTACCTCGAGCGAACACACTTCTTCGTAAACTACTCATTTACTTTATGATTGATTGGTGCGCACCCTTGAATTTGGAGTGTTGTATCGCGGTGTTGCGATCGTTGCGGCGATGCGTCCTCACGAGTCCGGATCAGGCAAACGGTAGTTTCACTACCTTGGGTATTGCCTCATGTGCCTTGTCATACTTCTATTCCCATATAAGCGACCACTACGAATTTGTTTTGTATTATACCTATGGAGCACTCCATGATATCCCACTAGTTTACGGTGGAGTTTACAGTGTTGTATAGTATATAATGCTATATAAAATGTGTTAAGGGGGAAAATGGTAACGCCTTAACACTATTTTGATATTTTATTTTACTGTTAGACATTATCTATCTTTCGTACATTACTATGTATAAATAGTTTAACGGATCCTTAAAGATGTTATTCCATTCGTCTTTGAGTTATTGTTATTTTGAATTTGAATCATATTATCTGTATAAGAATATATGTACGGATTCGAGTGTTTGTTTATGCTTATGCTCGGATCAGACTGAGGATTGCTATTGCTGTTCTATTTAGAGCTGAAGACCGAAGGCTAACACTATCTTATCTTATCAGTATTGTTCTTTCTATCTGGACTATTGGACATCTATGTTGTTCTATTTTATTTTATCTGAGACATTATTGTATTTATGAGTAACTTCATGAACTACTCTTATGACTATGTTGTATTTCCGCTGCACTATTCTGTGATGATTCTCATTTACATATATATATATATATACTCATTAATGATTCGTGCTTTGTATTATTTAAGTAGACATGTATGGAATATCGTCAATTTAAATGGTACAAATATACGGGTTGTTACAAGTTGGTATCAGAGCTTTGGTTCCCGATAACCTTAGCCTGTGGAGTTAAAGCTCATTAGAGATAGGGTAACCATACCCTAGAATGAGGAGAATCATTTCAGAATCCATATCCTTTGATTCCATTCTTCTTAATGAATTCATTCGATTTGAATTTCTTTAAGTTCCATAAATTTCTATCTTTCATTCTAAAATCACTTATGGTATTCCAGGATGGCTACCATAAGAAATGTTAGAGGCAGGGGTAAGGGAAATGCTCTCGAACGACGTGCCCCAGCTCCCGCAGTCAAATTCTCCACTCTTAGCAAGGAGTACGCTCAGCTTGGCGGAGTCAAATTCACTGGCTCTGAGAGTATCATCGAAGCACAGCAATGGCTAAAGAGTTTGGAGACGTTCTTTATAGGCTTGGAGATCACAGACGCTCAGAAGCGTAAGTTGGCCGCTTGGCAGCTTCAGGATGCTGCACAGGATTGGTGGGAGTCAGTCACTTCTCGTACTGATGAGGAAACCATCACTTGGGCCCAGTTTAGGTAGTAATCTATCTAAAATTTCATCTAAATAAAATTCCTTTTAGCTCGTCAAATTTTGACTCGTTTCCATATCACTTGTAAATAGGGATTCCTTTATGGCTCAGTGGATGCCAGCTGCTGGGAAGGCCCAATTCTATCGGTCTTTTATGGATCTCAAGCAAGGCAACATGACCTTCACTGAGTATGAAAGGAAATTCAACGAACTATCTAAGTTCGAACCTAGCTTGATTGATCTACCTCTGCTTAAGAATGAGAAGTTCATACATGGCGCACGCCCTGAGTATTACGAGCTCCTCATTTCTCATGTCCATGGAACTTTCACTGAGTTGATGGATTTTTCTCTTCGATATGAGGAAAATCCAAAGGGAACTTCAGTCACTATGGCTCCAACTACTCAGCCATCCTCTAGTCAGACTGGGAAGAGGAAGCCAAACTTTAAGCAACAGAAGAAGAACTGGCAGAAGAAATCCGGGCTTGGCTATTTTCAAAAGAAGCCCATAGACATCTCATATATCACCTGCTTTAACTGCAACCAGAAAGGTCACTATGCTAGTAGTTGCCCAGTCCCAAAGGGTGCAGCTATTCCGCCACCGGCTCAGATGGCCAAGAGAGACGTCTGTGACATCTTCTTACAGCCAGGACACTTTAATGAAGACTGCCCAACAAAGAAGTGAGGTACCCCGTCTGGAGTTTTGCTATTTCCACGCCTGTTCCGGAAGTTCTAGATAATCAAGGTACTTTACAGAGTACTTTTATGTTGCATTCTTCACCAGTTAGAGTTCTATTTGACACCGGAGCAACACATAGTTTCATATCTATTGATTTATGTAATAAGCTTGGATTGGAACCTATTCTTGCATCTACCTTTTTATGTGTATCTAACCCTATTGGAGGGCCCGCCAACCTCAAAAGGATTTGCAAATATGTCACACTTATGTATGGCATGCATCGTTTTACTTGGGATTTCTTTGTACTTGGATTCAAGGCATTCGATATCCTATTAGGTATTGATTAGCTGTGAAAGTTCGAAGCCGTTATCTCATGCAAAGCTCGAATTGTCTCTCTTATTGACGACAAGAGCTTACCTTTGGTTATTAAAGGAAAATCGCCTCAAGAATATGCTGGGAGTTTTATATTTTCTCTTGACTCTCATCCAAGTGAACTAAGCTCCACTCTAGTTGTTCAATTATTTTCAGATGTGTTTGGAGAAGTCAATTCTCTACCACCTCCATGGGAAATCGAATTCCGCATTGACCTTATTCCTGGTGCACGACCAACAGTTCTCCCTTCCAAGAGAATGGCTCCTAAAGAAAAGGCAGAGTTGAATGTTCAAATTAAAGATTTATTTTCTAAATGCTTGATTCGGCATAGTCATTCAGAATGGGGTGCTGCAGTTGTATTTGTGACAAAATCTGATGGTTCACTCAGAATGTGTGTGGACTATAGAGAGCCAAACAAGCTCACACACAAGAACAGGTATCTGATGCCCCGCATCAACGACCAACTCAATCAGCTTCATGGAGCTAAAGTCTTCTCCCAACTCGATTTGGCTACTGGCTTTCATCAACTCAGAATCGCTGAGGATAGTATTCCTAAAACAGCATTCCGCACTGAAAATGGTTTCTATAAATGGCTAGTTATGCCGTTCGGCCTCACTAATGCTCCAGCTTATTTCGTCGACTTGATGAATAGAGTTTTCAGGGATGTTCTTAACAAATTTGTTCTTGTTTTCATCAACGATATTCACGTCTTCTCTAAAGATGAGAAAGAGCATAGATCACATTTGGCTTTTGTTCTTGAAAATCTTCGCAGACATCAGCTTAAAGCCAAGTTTTCGAAATGCCACTTTTGGAGGGATGAAGTTCGTTTTCTTGGCCATATTGTCTCAGAGAATGGGATTTCGGTCGATCCATCTAAGATCACCGTAAATTCTATCTGACCAATTTATCTATGTCTAAATTCGAATCCTTGAAATTTGCAGGATTGGGAGACTCCTAAAAATCCTACAGATATCCGTAGTTTCTTGGGTTTGGCCGGCTATTACCACAGATTTATAGAAAACTTTGCTCGTATTGCTGCCCCACTCACCGCACTGACCAGAAAGAATGTTGAATTTATTTGGAGTGAAAAGTATGAAGCGGCTTTCAATGAGATGAAGCGAAGGTTGACATCTGCCCCAGTTCTTACAGTTATTGACGGAAGTAAAGGATTGACCGTCTATACAGATGCCTGTCGTGATGGTCTAGGAGCAGTCTTAACGCAAAAAGGAAAGGTTATTGCCTATGCGGGCCGTCAGTTAAAGACCCATGAAGCAAATTACGCAACTCACGATTTAGAGCTTCTTGCAGTTGTATTTGCTCTTAAGCTATGGAGGCACTATCTATTGGGAACCAAATTCGAGCTATTCACTGACCATAAGTCATTGAGATATATTTTCTCGCAAAAGGATTTGCATCAGAAACAAGTCTGATGGCTCGAATTTCTAGCTGCATATGATCTTGATATAAATTACACTCTGAGGAAAGCAAACGCAGTAGCCGATGCTTTGAGCAGAAACCAAGCTATGGCATGTTGTAGTCTTGTTGAAGGAATGTTATTCCAGCTTTCCGTCTCCCCAGCTCTGATGGATCGTATTATAGCCAAGCAATACGATGACACTTTGCTTTATCGCATCAAAGAAATAGTTCTCGGAAGAAATGCTGACAATAAATTGGGTGCACGTGTTGATAGTAACGGAGTATTGAGAATTGATAATCGCATTTGTGTCCCTAATGTTGATGGTCTTAGGCAGGAAGTGCTGAGAGAAAACCATCAATCATCGCTTTCATTTCATCCCGATGTTACTAAAATGTACCAGAATATGAAGAAGCTATATTGGTGGAGTGAGATGAAGCGTGATATTTCTACCTATGTCAGCAGATGCACAACTTGCCAGCAAGTTAAAGCTGACCACAGAAAGACGGCTGGGTTGCTTCAGCCACTACAGATTCTAGGATGGAAGTGGGAGCAGATTTCTATGGACTTTATTGATGGACTGCCAAGGACTAGAAAGGCTAACGAAAGCATATGGGTGATTGTCGACAGACTGACAAAGTCCGCTCACTTCATTCCAGTCAAGTCCACTCATACAACTTCAAGTTTGGCAAAGATATATATGAGAGAATTTGTTAAACTACATGGTGTACTATCCAGTATTATATGTGATAGAGTTCCTATTTTCACCAGTAAATTCTGGAAAGCATTTCAGGATACTTTGGGCACCAAACTGAATCTGAGCACTGCATATCATCCTCAGATAGATGGCCAAACTGAGAGGGTGAATCGGATTTTGGAAGACCTTCTTCGAGCTTGTATTATTGACTTTGGTGGATCATGGGAAGACCATCTTCACTTGGTTGAATTCACTTATAATAATAGTTACCAGGTAAAGAAATTGAATTTCAAATTTGAATAAGTATATTTGAATTTGAATTAATCATCTGTAATAAACCAGGCAAGCATTGGTATGGCACCGTTCAAAGCCTTATATGGAAGACCGTGTAAATCGCCAGCTTGTTGGATCTAGTCTGGAGATCGATTAGTGCTTGGTCCAGAAATAATTATGGAAGCTTCCGAAAAAGTCGAAGAAATCAGGAAGAAGATAAAGACGGCATAGGATAGATAGAAGAGCTACGTTGACAGAAGGAGAAAAGACCTCGATAATTCAGCGTAGGAGACAAAGTATTTCTGAAAGTGTCGCCTTTGAAGAATATTGTTCGATTTGGAAGGAAAGGCAAGCTAGCTCCGAGATTTATCGGCCCGTTTGAGATTACGGAAAGAGTCGGAACATTGGCATATAGAGTTGCATTACCAGAGAAGTTCGCCAGTGTACACAATGTGTTCCACGTCTCACATCTTCGCAAAGTTGTGCACGATCCATCTATGACCATTCCTACTGCTCAGTTAGAAGAGATAGTTATTGAGCCTGACTTGACTATTGAGCGAAAACCACTTTGGATAGTCGATCGTGAGACAAAGAAACTTAGAAGGAAGTCGGTAAATCTCGCCAAAGTACAGTGGAGTGCAGACGAACGAGATTGCACATGGGAGACTGAAGATAGTATTCGGGATTCAAACCCCGAATTACTAATTTTAGGTATAATTCAAATTTCTCAAAATCTACCTTGACTTCTCTGCTTATTTCATTCCTGCTTCACTCGTCTCGTTTCTTTTCAAGGACGAAAAGCTTTGAGTGGGGGAGATTGTAACGACCATGATTTTTCCAGCCCAATTTAAATTTTAAAATCCATCGTTTTAATATAAAATTTTGAAATTTATAAACAATCTCAATTTAAGTCCAAACTTTATTTATGACATACGTCTAGTTAGATATGAATATAGAAAAAGGTTCGTCGCAAAATATTACAGTAAATTTCGTTCACGTTTTACTGTATATCGATTCATATAAAGCTGCGTAAAATTTATCTTTCAAATCCAAATATTTTACACAGTTATGTTGTAAAAATTATTCTGATCAAGATAATGTAATTCGTTTCGTCAAAAGCTGTCATCGCCTGTTCCGTTAAATTGTTTTGCAAAACGAACATTTTAAGCGGCGTAAATTCAATTTTTATAAAACTATCATATCACAATTATCTATGTACCGTTGGAAGCACATCGTCGCACTGATCAAAACGGTATATTTATTCGTGCAAATCGGAGTTCGACGAAAATCGTCGCGCTAATTTAACTATTCCAGACGGACCGGTTAAATAATATTCAGCCCAAATTTGTAGCCCGTATATATTCAAAAGTTTGGAAAAATAGAATTAAGCTGATGCATTTATGGTGGTAGTTTGGAGCTAGTAGTTGGCTTGGGATTGTACGTGACGTTTGGGAACTCAAAAAGTTTATTTACGGTACTAAAGTTTAAAGTAAAAGAGACACTTCATTTTCATTTCCATTTCACTATCAATTCCATTTGAAAGCATCAGGTAAATGCGCTCCTTCCTCTTTTCTCCTTTCTTATTCTCATGTTTTACTTTCTGCAAATATATAAAAAAAGGAACAAAAGATGAATGGCCGAACCAAAAGAAGCCATCACCCTCCTCAGCCTTCACACCTCTTCCCTCTTCTACCTTATGATTTATTTTTCTCTGAAAAAAAACAAGCAAGCCCTCTCTCCACTCCACCCACCGACCGTGCCTCATGGACCGACCACTCCCTCACTTCGCCGATCACCATCCACACGTCATAGTTCACTCGGCATAACACCGCCTCCGCGCCCATCACCTACAGCCGTGCCTAGCTTGTGTGTGTTGTGTGCCGTGTGAGTTGCGGGTTATATATATATATATATAAAGAGAATGGGGTGATTCATGCGTGCATGCGTGTATGGCATGCAAATTATACAGCATGGGTCAAGGCTTCATTTAGAACGAAAAAATGTGTTTGTACATTGCGGTGTGTACAAAAAAATTTGTGCATGCATAGGAATAGAATTTTGTGCTTGCGTCCAAATTTTCGAAATGAATCTCTACGTTCAAGTGAAAAAGAAAATGCAAAAGAGAATTGGGCGTGAGTATGGCACATAAAAGAAAAGAAGGTAGGGAAATTATGTTCTGTGCGTGGGTATGGAAGTTCGAGTAGAGGAGGGTTGAAGTAGATTAAAATGGGATGTGCCTGCATATCTATTTCACGCGTGAGAGGGATGGGGTTTCAAATTTATAATGCAGGCATGTGCTATTTTGATAATTGAAGTCTCAGGTTGTGTTTAGTGTAGTAGAATTTCAATTTATAACTGCATGTGCTTAGTGTGTGTGCGTAAATATATACACTGTTGAAGAGTGTTGGGTTTCATGAGTACGGCCATGTTATAAAAAAAATGAAACTGTGATTTGTAAATAGCATTGGATATGGCAGAAGAGTATTTACGCCAATATCTATTTTGGTTGCCGAAAATAGTAACCAAATTTTCTTTGCTTGTTGTGTGCAGAAGCAACCGATTGAGCTTCTTTTTGCGGCAGCATCGATCTCTCAGCTTTCTATTTTCTCTGTCATCGATAAGCATCTATATAATTTTATAAATTTTATATGAACGTTCATTGTATTAATATCGTGTCTCTTTTGTCAATAATTACAGTGTCCGTTGTTTGTGTCATACCGACTTTATTCGTGCTTCTTTGTGCTTCGCCGTCAATTCCTTATCCACGAAAGGTGAATTAATTTTCACGATTATATTCTTATACAAGTTTGGTTGATGACTGATTGTTATGTGATGTTGAATTTAGATGTTAATCGTTTATATTAAAGTGATAAGTAAATTGCAATTGAAATTTATATAGGATAGTTAACAAATTAAAATGAGTTTTATATATTGAATGTTGATTAGTTAAACTTGACCCCTTCATATGTTGAATACTGATTTGTTAAACTTGACCCTTAATTGTTAAATTAATTGACACGTAGAAATTGATAAATTATACTATGAACCTTTGAACGTATATTTAATTAATTGTGTAGTATTGAAATTGAAATTGAACGACAAGTGAAAAACCGAAATGTAATAATCTTTAATCTACATGAAATGATAGTGTAGATTCTAGAAATAATTATATTAATTTGCATAAATAACAAATGTAAATTAATACGATTATTTCTAGATTATTTAAGTAAATTGTTGAATTGTTATGTATGGATGCTATTGCTTGTTTATTTACTTTGACACCATCCCAGTTATCACACTGCAAGTTCCCTTTGTATGCTTTGATTTTGAATTGAAATGGAATCGGGTTGAAATGATAAATACCCAGATAACTTTGACTTAGGATAGAAAATTAAATTAAACCCGATTGGTCAATATTTTGATTTAAAATAGAATAAAGTTTTATTTGACTAATGACAAGGTTTTGAATAAAATTGGAATTTAAAATTCGAATGAATGTTAATGTGAATATTTGAATTTGAACAAGACTAACGTCGTAATTGACAAAAGAACATTGTTTAAAATTTTTAATTAATTAATAATTAAATTTAGAATTATTTGATAATAAATTTTGGAATTATTAATAATTAAGTTTGAAATTGGTAATAATTCATTTGGAACTATTAATGATCAAGTCTTGAAATTTATTAATAATTAAGTTTGGAATTATTAATAACGAAGTTTGAAATAATTAATAATTAAGTTTTAAAGTGTATTAATAATTCAGTTTGGAATTATTAATGAATGAGTTTGAAATGATTAATAATTAAGATTTGGAATTATTGATAATTTGACGAGATTGAATTATTTAATAATTAAATTTAATTTAATATTCTTTGTTAAGAGATATTGATTTTTTGAATAAGTGAAACTACGTTTCTTTAATTTGAGTTTTGAAATTTGTAACGATGGAAATAAATAAATGAAACTGAATTTCTTTAACAAGAAATAAAATGCGTCTATCAAAACAAATGAAAGACTTGTAATTTTAAGAATTGGAATCGACAAATTCAATTTAAATTAAATTTGTAAGCTTGATATAATAAGTTGAACTTAAGAATGTAAAGTAATGAATTGGAAATTTAATTGAAACTGTTTAATGATAAATTAAATTAATGAATATCGAATGAATCGATAAATGAGTTTAACTTAATTTGAGTGTTAAATTAAGTTAAATAATTATGGAATGAACTTATATACGGAATTAAATGAATATTTAAATTGAAACTTTGAAATTGAATTATAGAAAATTTGGAATGAAATTGAAAGTTATGAAACGTAAATTTTGGAAATTGTTTTGGAAAGACAAATAAAATGTTGAATTACGAATTCTAATTGAAATTGAATTTGAATTGGTTTTGAAATATATTAAACGACCAATCGGTAAATTAATTACGTAAGTTATTAAAGGAACCGGAATCGGTTAAGTACATACTCACTGTCTAAACCGAAATCCACTTTAATAACTATACGCGGAGTGTGATCCAGAATGAAGTGGTTGGATGACGAACACGATGACTGAAGAAAGAGAACGATAATGGATAGCCTTGACCCTTGTGTCAAATTGGAAATGACTAAAACAGGAGCCGTGCTGGGCCAAATGGGGTTAGCTACCTCAAGCGAACACACTTCTTCGTAAAATACTCATTTACTTTGTGATTGATTGGTGCGCACCCTTGAATTTGGAGTGTTGTATCGCGGTGTTGCGATCGTTGCGGCGATGCGTTCTCACCAGTCCGGATTAGGCAAACTGTAGTTTCACTACCTTGGGTATTGCCTCATGTGTCTTGTCATACTTGTATTCCCATATAAGCGACCACTACGAATTTGTTTTTTATTATACCTATGGGGTACTCCCTGATATCCCACTAGTTTACGGTGGAGTTTACAATGCTATATAGTCTATAATGCCATATAAAATGTGTTAAGGAGGAAAATGGTAACGCCTTAACACTATTTTGATATTTGACTTTACTGTTAGACATTATCTATCTATCGTACATTACTATGTATAAATAGTTTAACGGATCCTTAAAGATGTTATTCCATTCTTCTTTGAGTTATTGTTATTTTGAATTTGAATCATATTATCTATATAAGAATATATGTCCTGATTCGAGTGTTTGTTTATGCTTATGCTCGGATCAGACTGAGGATTGCTATTGCTGTTCTATTTGGAGCTGAAGATCGAAGACTATCACTATCTTATCTTATCAGTATTGTTCTTTCTATCTGGACTATTGGACATCTATATTGTTCTATTTTATTTTATCTGAGACATTGTTGTATTTATGGGTAGCTTCATGAACTACGCTTATGACTATGTTGTGTTTCCGCTGCACTATTTTGTGATGTTATATTCTGTTATTCTGTGATGATTCTCATTTACATATATATACTTCATTAATGATTCGTGTTTTGTATTATTTAAGTTGACATGTATGGAATATCGTCAACTTAAATGGTACAAATATACTAGTTGTTGCATAGGTAAGTTTAACAAGGTGGAGAAGATCTTCCTAAAATCCTCCAAAATCAAGAACACAAGCACGAAAAAGATCTTCTAGAGTTTGATTCACCCTTTCCGTTTGACCGATGGTCTGTGGATGGCAAGAAGTGCTCAGATTCAAAAAATGAGTACCAAAGATTATCAAAGATTATAGAAAGATTTCTAGACAGATTGGTATAAGCAATAGCTCCCCATTCTGTAGCAAGGTAAGGGAAATAAGGACAACCAGAAGATAGTTTGAAAAAAAATAAGATAATAAATTTGAAACCATAAATTTCAACTTAAATTGAAAATTAATTTTTAAATAAGTTAAATAAATCTTAACTATCTCTAATTTCATTATCTTATCATCAAATTATCTTAAATTAACAATCTCTAAAATCATGGATTTGAAAAAAATAATTTATTATGCTCATAATGTACTCAATAAATTTAATTCTTCTCTATTCCTAATTATAATTAAATTTATTCTTCTCGGTATATTTTATCACCTATATTAAATATATTTATACTTATTGTAACTACTTTAATTTATTCTTAGTTCCTTTAACATTATTTTATATTGTAAATTATTCCATTACCTTTTTTCTTTATCTACCTCTGTTAATCTTTTTATAACTAAAATTTAAGTGCTTAACATTTATTATAACCACTCAAAATTTATTTATAAAAATCTTTTCATACTGTATATTATCCAATTACATATTCAACTTCTGTATAATTTAGTTAAGTTATATTGGAACGAAATTATGTATTATACAAATAAAACTTTCCAATTCAATCATTTCAAACTTGAATAGTTATTCAAATCTTGAAATTACACTTAAAAATTATCTTTTAAGATAAAATTTAGGAATTAAATTTTCGTTAAATTCCAAACTATTTAGAGATAAATAAATGCACATATATTATATATATCCATTCAAATTTAACTCAAATATCAGCATATGTTATTAATCTAGTCTTTTAAAAAAAATCAAATCAATTAAATTCCCCAAAACAAAACTATAGCCAGACTACAGAATAGTCTCTTCACTTCCAAACTCGAAAATGAATGTCGATGATGCTGCATTCGTCATCGAAGTTATTTTCCAGCAACAAAGAGAAGAGCACTGATTTTGAGCTTTAAAATTCTTTGGAAACAAATTTCTATTCGAAAATACTTTAAATAATATATCCTTTTAAAACTTTAAATATAAGGTTTGAAACCATCGAAAATTGAATTCTTAAATTCTTGTTTAAATTTATTTTAAATTTCCAAATAAATTTATAATCATGTTTATAGTTTAATTATTTATATATGAAACAAGAGATAATGATATATAAAATCAAATATTATTTCTTAACAACTAATTCAAATAAAATCCAGATAAAGGTTTATAATATAGTTACAAAATTTATTTCATTACTAAATTTGAAAAACAATATTGTGTCAATTTGCTCTGTTCAAGTGTTTTGGAAATCTTATCGATAGCATTAATCAGACGAATCGATCAAAAACCCAAATCAACATCAACAACTCAAACAACACAATATATAAAACATTTTAAATATTAGTTTACAAATACACTTCAAGAATGATTTGAAGATAAACTGGAAATAAAGATGAGATGATTAAATAACAGAATAAAAAGATGGATAAGCTTATATAAATCGCAGGCAACCATAACCGGGTCGACCTTGACTTGAAGAACATGATCGATGTAGATTTTCAGGGGTAAATCAACATTCTCAAGAGATAGAATTTTAGGATAATAAGAGATACTAGCATTTAAACCGAGGATATAAAATCCTTGGTGAATCGATGCTGTTGTAAAGGAGTTTCACCCATTTACAAATCAATTTGAGATTGGTAGGACCGCCGACTCATTATAAAGATCATTCAAAGTAGACTTATGGGATACTCCAGAATCAAAAGAAGACGAATAATGAGGGACATGAATGAATTTTGGAACTGCAGGGAACGTCCCATAATTCAAAGGAATCAAGTCAAAAAGGAAGAGATTCAAACTCGGATGAAAGTGATTCTATAAATACATTTAACATACATGCCAAGTTTTTCCTAGAGCTACCAAAGCTCTTATACCAAATGTAATGACCAGATATTTTCAACCATTCGCATCCGCACATGTTGGACTTGAATTGCTCAAAATACCGCGTAGTAAATAAAATTTGACAAATCTTAGAATATACAATAATATAAATAATGACAGATCACAGACATAGAGTAAATAATAATGCGGCGGAATTAAAAGAGATAGTGGTTCATGAAGCTACTATGTAAAAATAAGATACATCAGAGTAAACAAGATACAATAAAAGAGTAATAAGATACATCAGGTATAAATAAGAATACAACACTGGAATCACTGGATACTGAAAGCAAAATAGATGGTTGGATCTTCAAGCAAAGCTCCAACTTCGAAGGTGAGCCTTGAATGCTGAATCACTCAGTCTGACTCGAGCGTAAAACAAAACACAAAACACTCGAGTCGGGACATAAATACTTATGAACTGTAAATCAACTCAAGTGAACAGTAACAAAATGCATCAGTAACTTAAAGAATGCTTGGGATCGCCCATCCTTTAAGGATCTGTTAAAGTATTTACTATATAGTAATATTGCGCTATTATAATAATGTCTAAAATAAAATAAGCTTACTTTAAAATAGCGTTAAGGGGTCACCCGTATAGTCCTGAACACGTAATAGTGCCAATAGTCTATACAGTACTTGCATATCTCCCGATCGAGAGACTACGAGAAGATACTCCATAGTTACAATACAAATAGAAACTAGTAGCAAGGCTCGCTATGGTAGGTGGCATGGCACACGAGGCAATTACAGGGTAGATCAAATCGGAGGATGTCCATTAAATCGGAGGATGTCCATTAAATCAACCACAAGTATGAGTATATTATCGAAGAAGTGCGTCCGACCATAGGAGCTACCCCTTTTGGCCCTAGATCGCTCCTGTTTTAGCCACCTTATGCCAACTCACGGGAGTTGGGTCCACGTAATATACTTCAAGGAAGTCGCCACCATCCTACTTCATTCTGCAATCTCCACCGCGTGCATGGTTGTTAAAGTGGTTTTCGGAGTTGGCAGAGAGTATGACAACTTTCGATCTCGGTCTCTTTAACAACCAAACGTTATTATAACACCGTGGTCATTTCAAAAATAGTTTGTACTTTAAAAACATCAAATCATTTCATTTCAAAACTATATCCGTTTCAAAATAGTTTATACCTCGAAACCAATGCTTTTCAAACATATACTCAAATCCGTACTATATCATATCCATTTTAACTATATATTCATCTTTCAAAAATCATAATACTTTCAAAATTATAACTCTTTCGAAACCAAAATACTTGAATCATTACACTTTGAAAATCATAACATTTCGAAATCATACATTTGAAATCATGGAACCTTTATTTAATTCTTTACATTTACAAATTTATTCAATTAAACCTAGATTCCAAATTTCTATTTTAATTCAATTCAAATCATCAGTTTCAATTCAATTCAGTTTCCAACAAACCATTTCAAATCTTATAAATTTCAAATATAGATTTGATCCACAAAATAAACTATTCAATTTTTAGTATATTTCAAAGCTTTAAGATCCCACATTTCAAAACTAATTTTTATAATTTCATATATCTTAAATTTAACTACATTATTACTTAGTTTTGAAATATTCATTTCATAATCCAATATTATTTAAATAAACTAATTTACAAGTAAACTCAATATCCTTTCATACTAATATCAAGTTCAGACATTCATTTATCAAAATAAAAAATCATTCTAAATTCATATTCTTTATCAAAATAAAGATCAAATCATTTCCAAACCATTTCAATCATCAAAATATCATCTCCTATCAAAACCTCATTATTAAATCGTTATTTGAATTCAAATGCAAATATTCAAATTTAAATATCATATAAAAATCAAATATGTCATTCATTTATTATTCCAAATATTATTACAAAACAAATTTCAAAATTCCATTCAAAAACCCTTATTTAAATTCAAATTCAATTTAAATTCCTTAAAATTCAAATTTAAATATTAAAATATTTTTAAAACACCTTAAATTTCACAAATAATCAATTTCCAAAAGTTAAATCATTTAACACTTTAAAATATAACTCAAACAGTGTTAAAATGTATAACATTTCAAAACATTGTCAGATTAAAGCAACAACAGCATTTTTAAAATGCTATCGTAGCTTACAGTTTTCAAAATAGTTTAGTTCAAGAATAATGGCATTTATAAATTGCCGTAATAGAAATTTATTGAATTCAAAACAACAACATTTAATAATGCTGTCATAAGACTACAACATTTTGGAAATGCTACTAATAAAACTCTAGATTTTATTTCAATAAATCATATTTTTAGGCTTCTAAACTTATTTCAATCAATTTAACATATGATTTATCACAATAAAATTTTATGATTGAATATCAAATTTTAAAAACTCAATTCATTTGTTAAGTCAAAATTCACTGTTTATTAACTTATAAAATAAATAAAACTTAACATTTTACTTTAAATATCATTTCAAAACTTTATATTAAATTTCCATTATTTACTTACAGTTAAAAATATAATGTAAAGTCAAAAATCACATTTATTTCAAATTTACATACTTAAATTCACAAATTCAAAGCTTAATATTTAGATTTCTCAAGACCATAAAATATATATTTTTAAATCAAAATTTGTACTTTTAAAAATGCATATCTAAATAAAAATCATTTAAAAATATACTACGGGGTCTGTATATATTTTTCTAACTTAGGTCAAGTGATACAGATATATATCATTTCAACCCGCAGTTTAAAAAGAAAACCCGGGTTCTATCATTTCAAACCACAATCCCAAGTAAATATATTAAATAAAATTTGCTCAGGCCTATCATTTCAGCCCATAACGATTTTTTCCTATTCTAAAGTCCGTTCGGGCATGTATCATTTCAACTCATAGTGATTCTATTCTAACAGGGAACTTGCATTATGATCACATATATAAGCAATATAAACAATTATACTAACTTATCAATGTCATAATATAATGTCATATATCATATGTCAGGTGATAATTAACAAAGTTAACATGGTAATAACATGGCATAGCATATCATATAATCATCATTAATTTGCATAAACATTTTAATTACTAAACACTTGTCATCAATTTACGATTTCATAAGTAGAAATGTCAGAGTGAGAAGAACTCACCTTTCCAAGCTGGAGTTAGTAAAACAAACTACACGAATAAATTTCAAAAAGCACGATATGGCATGACACAGCACGACTTTGATTAAAGTGAGTGCAGAGAGCCAAGATATCATCTTGTAAACAACCTATAACAAGACAATATAACACATAGATATTCAACCAAAATACATTGAAATAAACTGAAATTAAAAAGCAACAAAGACAAGATAACTTGACTTGTTACAACCATTCAAAAGCACGACCAAGGGGATTCATTTGCTCAGCCATGCTGATGATATAGCTCGGGTTTGGCATCATAACTTACGGAGTATGAAGTGGTAGGGTTATAACCTAAGCTTTGTGGGCTGTGACTCATATAAAATAGGGTAGTAATCCCCTAGAATGAGTCGCTAAGTGTATATATATGAGCGAGCGTATTTTTTAGTGTTATAAATGGTTTTTTTATTGTGTTCATTTGTGCCGTTTCGTATTTATAAATTCTGGTTGGTGCATAGGACGCTATGACATCGATAGGGATTTCTAAATACTTAATAGGGCACACCGACATAATATTTGTTTTGAAATATATATATATATATTTTGTATATTAAATAATAAATTTTATAAATGATATAGGTTGTTGTTATATATTTTCTTGTTGGGTAGTTAAATTTTATATAAATACTGATCGGAAAATAAGAGTTACAAATAAAATGAATATAAATTTGAAATTTGAGAACTTAAGTTCTAGGATTTTGAAAATTTTCTTTCGAAAGATTTGGGAATATAACATTAGTAGCATTTAGAAGTATTTTCTGATATGAATAGTTCAATATGATTTGAAAGAAATGTTTTAAAAGAAATTTTTGGAAGGAAATAAATTTTGTACTCCCCTCTCTGTGTTCGAAAATAATTTCGGTGATGAGTGTTCGCCTCATCGACATTCATTTTCGAGTTTTAAAGTGGGAA
Source organism: Allium cepa (assembly GCA_030765085.1). Lineage (NCBI taxonomy): Eukaryota > Viridiplantae > Streptophyta > Magnoliopsida > Asparagales > Amaryllidaceae > Allium > Allium cepa. The sequence goes on along the minus strand of CM060930.1, from coordinate 8,807,163 downwards.
GATCAAAGCTGTAGTAGTTTTACTACACATTTGTTTTAATATACATATCTTAATTTTAATTTCTAAATATGATTGATATGTATAAAAGATATGATTATATATATACATTATTTTAAAATGCTTTGAAGTGGAACCCGACATTCAGTTCTCAAATTTCTATAAATTAGAGATTTTAATTATTGTAATAAAATGAAATTTTAAATATTTAATAGTTGGAACTTCTAAAATGAAATTTAAGAAATTAAGTGCTAAGTTATTAATGAAATATACAAGAAATTTGAAATTTGTAACCTATAAATCAAAGGATATGAAAGTCTAGAAGATGTAATTATCGAACATTTTGTTAATAAAAATGAAAATGATAATTTGTGTAACTTTCCATTGCATTCCAAAAAGACATATATAACTTACCAAAATGTAAAAAATTGAAATGTTAGTAGGATATGTAATAGGATACTGTGCAAGTAAACTTTAGTAAATGAAAGTTTTCGAGGGAATTACTTTTATAAATGGGAATACCGATATTATAAATTGTTATAACTTAAGATTAGTAGTTAAAATGCCACTAATTAAATGTAATAATAGTGAATAATGTAAAAAAAGGATTATAATCTTAAGATAACATTTTAAGCTATTATAATCAGATTGAATAGTAAATGTGAATACTGTAAGTAAATAATTATAAACTTAAAGTAATGTTGAAGCCAATTGTAACTAAAATGAGTACTATATTAATGGAATGATTATAACTTCAGAAAACATTGAAATGATATGAAAATGGATTTAATATTCAATAATACTAAATATGAAAGAATGATTGTGAAAAAGAAATATTTATTAATGGTGAATTAAATTGTTGATAAACTTACCTAATAATGGATAATTCAATAATTGAAATAGAAATAACTTATTTAAGCAATGAATGTAAAGTAATAAAAAGAAAAATGGTATTGTATAAATGAGCGGACATGAATTTTGTAAGTGATAAATGTGAAGAAATTTAAAAAGCATTGTAAGAACAAATGAAAATGAACAGTGAATAATGTGAAAAAAAGGGTAATAAGAATTAAACTTAAATATTTGAAATTGTTATTGGTCTGGTTTATGGATTGGTTGCGAAAGGATACTTTTATTGTGTAAGGATGTATAAATGATCTATTGAGTTTTATCAAAGAATGTTGAGTGTATGGTATACTTAGTAGTTTATTTATCGTTTTATACGATTAAATATTTCTGAACCCAAACAAACCCTTTGTTTGGTTTGCCATGGATGGATGGTTAATTGTTTTGATTGCATGTGATGATTGTATGGTTTTGTTGCTTGTGACTATTGTATGTTGTGTTGATTTGGTTGTGACAAATTGAGACAACTTAAATATTTCTCTTTTATATAATTTTTAATTTCTTTGGATTATATAAGTGAAATACAGGTTATGGAAGTAATTGCTACTGCTTTTTGTTTCATAAATAAGAGTTTGTTTGCCCAACAAATAGGTATGTTTTCAGATTACGGTTTTCTAGCAATATTATATTGTTTTTCCATGGTTTGGTATATATTATTTTTAAAAATATGATATATATATATAGTTATTATTAATATTATTAATTCTCCCAGACTCTCCTTAAATATGATGTATATATATAGTTAGTATTGATATTATTATTTCTCCCAGACCTCTCCGTACAAAGGAGACTCTGCCAAAAAAAATCGTAAATTTTGGACTTAGAAATTTTTATGAAAGTAATGATGTTCTCAAACTTTTATTAACTTCAATATGAAAGGAATTAATTGTTATAAATTGATATATCCTATTTTAATTATTTAATTATGAAATAAATTGTTTATAAATTTAATATTTTAAATAATATATATTGATTAATTAATTTCTTCTTTTCCCTTCCTTTTTTCTTTTCGTGGATGAAAAGTTTTGAGTGGGGGAGAGTGTAATGATCCATAAATTTTTGATAATTTAAAATAGTTAATTTAATAAAGTTTTGTGATTTAGTGTTGGAAAAAGTAAAAGTTTGTGGTTTGATAATAAGAATGTAATTGGATTGAAATGTTATGGTATTAATTTAAGGAAATTTATAACTGCTTTGAAAATAATTCCATTCAATTGGAACGATTAAAAATTTATTATCGATATAGATTGTAAATAAATTAATGTATGTATTAATGGATAATTGGATTAAAAGAGTAATTGATAATTCAAATTTTGATTAATTAATGAAATAAGGTGTAATTTATTGTAATTGATAACAGTAATGGGGCAGTAGTAGTTATAGCAATTACTTGTAAACAATAAACTTACAAATGTTACTAAATATAGAAATGGTGACAATCGTGAATTGTTTCTAATTCATTAAATCAATGGCAATTGAGTGTCATTAAATGTTACATTAATGTGAGTTAAGACAATAACTGCCAATTTGTGAATGTAATAAAATGAATAGAAATTTTAATTATATTCATAAGGTGATAATTGATTTAATAAAAGAATTGGGATTTCAAATTTTAATTAATGTGAAGAATTGACAAAATTCAATGTAATTGAAATATAGTAGTTAATACAAATAAAAGACGAAAATTGTAGCATATTAGTGAAATAAAATAAATACAAATGTTAATTATGTTAATAGAGTAATAATTGATTGAACAAAAAGGATTGAAATCAAATTTAATCAATTTATTGGAATTAAATTTAATTAATTGGATTAATTACACTTGAAACTGAACATTGTATTTTGGAAATAATTAACATTAAAATTTTAGGTAAACTTGATTTAAGTTATTGTAAATGTCCAAATAATAAAAATGATGAAATTTGTTAGTTATCAATTTTGAAATTAAAAGGTGGTTTAATTAATTAATTATTAATTTAATTAATTAACGTGAAAATAGCCGTTTTGGCCATTGACTCGGATTTCGACGAAACTAGTTTCATCGGATCCGTAACGGTGAATTATTGTAGGATTTCAAGTTTCGTAGCGAGCGGACTTGTTATTCGATCATACGGACTTGAAACGTCTTGAAATCAATTTGAAATAAGCTGACTTTAAGCTCACTTCATCATACAATGGAATTTGGACTTGAAACATGTTCCGTTGAATTTAAAAATATCGAAAACATCTATTTTGATATATGGGATGACCCATTTTCGTTTCGAAGACAGAACGGGCTTTTCGGGTCATTCATCGTTCAATCAAATTGATCTGGACCATTATTTCCGCTTTCATCTTTGCTTATAAATAGTCTGTTACAAACCCTAGCAACCTTTTTATTTTCTATTATCTATATGTGCATTTCTATCTCATCTCCTCTTTCCAATGGCAAACAAACAAAACCCTAATTCCTAAACTGCAAATTCAATTTCAAATTCAATTCCAAAATCGAACTCCTCTAAACCCTATCATTTTATATACCATTTCAAATCTCTTGACGAGTGTAATTCACTGATGCAATTCGTTTATCAAATTGATGCACTATTTTTCTAGAATCGGGAATGAACCTCGACCGTCTATTCTAAGTTTTTGACGATCCAACGGTGGATCGTCGTCCGATCGACGATTAGGAAGTGGCGATGGGAAGCTGATGTCGAGCAGCACCCATCAATACTATTCATTCCTGCCAAACATGACTGATTTGCCTCAAATCAACGAAGAACTACGGCGGCGGATGTACCGCGCGGTGCGATCGGAGGAGGCAGGAGCTTGTCCATAGGGCAACTTAGTGCATGCAATTCGACGACACCTTCTGATCATGTCAACGGCATCTCAGGCATTGGTGAAAAATGGTTGAAGTGGTGGCCGTACGTTTGAATTGGCTTCATTGAGTTTGGAGTGAACACGATAATTCGTGGAGACAAGGTGATATTTTTTAATTTTATTTATTCATTTACAATTTAAAACTTTAAATGTTCTAACTATCATAACTTCTACATATGAGGTCGAATTCACACGTAGTTTATTCCACTGTGATCATATCGAAATTTCGAACATTTTGTCGCTGGTTGGACGAATTCTAAGACTGTTAGATTTTAGGCCCTAAATTGGATTTAAAATCGATTTAAAATTAAAGATGAGTGTTTTGACCCACTCACAACTTCTAAATTATATTATGTTAGTTAAATTAAGTTTATGATGTGATTAGAAATTTATTGATTGTTGTTTGGTATATTTAAATTGTCATTCTGGTTAAATCTGAATTTTATTGCACTTAATCATAAGTTAATTTAATATTGAATTTAAATTGTCAATTTAATACCTATTATTGATTATCAGTTATCTATTGATGTTTATTGATTGATTTGGATGATGATTATGACGGATGTTTGATTGTTGATATTGTACGACTGGATGTTGTATTTTATACTGTTATAATATTGCACCTTATTGGTTGAAATGACACATAACGAATAATCTATAGATTAAGGAAAAATCGTTATAGGCTGAAATGATAGACTCGAGCGATTTTATGGATGTATATTTAATTCAGGATTGCGGTTTGAAACGATACATAACCGTAAAATTTTAAATTATGGATTGAAATGATAAATATTTGTATCACTTAACCCCATGGTAGAAAATTATATAGGATAACGGATTAGTTTAATTAAGTGATTTTAAATCTTTAAAATTTTAAATTTAGTTAACTAGTATTTTGAAATGAAATGAATTATTTTCGATAATCCAAGTGTTAATGCTGAAATTGTAATTGGTTTAAATGAATTGTTCAAGGACTTAATTTGGAATTTCAAGGCGAAATGTCGAATATGAATGAGTTTATGGAATTGAGTTATTCGAAATTTTGATATAACTTTGAAATTTGTTTTAAACCAATTAAAACTATTTCCACTAAATAAACTATTTTTAATCAATTTAAACTATTTTGATTTATATTAATCTGTTATAACCTTTTAATCCAATTAAATCTATTTTGCCAATTTTAAACAAATTAAATTTATTTAATACATTTTAAATCTATTTAAACTATTTTAAATCTATCTAATATCATTTAAATCTATTTAAATTATTTTTGAATCTAATTAAATAAAATTTAAATCTATGTAAATTATTTTACCGTTCAAACTATTTTAATCTATTCAAACTATTTTTAACTATTATTAAAACTATTCATGACTATCTAAACTATTTTCAAAAAATTTAGACTGTGTAAGTTGAAGTATTTATATTTATATTTAAATCCTTGATGATGATAAAAATTAAGTTAGAATTCGGAATTTGATAACTTTTTGTGAAATAGCATATCTGAGTAAATATGATTTTGACAGTGAATATTATTGAAAATGATATGGTTTTAAGAATATAATATTTTGATATCAATTGTAAATTGACCTTTTAAAATGTAAAAGAACCATCCGGTGTGAAATAAGCATTTGGTTGTTAAAGAGACAGGGATCAGGTATTGTCATATCTCTGCCAATATCGAAAACCACTTTAACAACCATGTACTAGGTGGAGATTACAGAAACGTAGTAGGAAATTTTGGTGAACGATTCTATATGAGGTATTTACGTGACCCTGAATCTCGTGAGTTGGCTTAGATGTGACTAAAATAGGAGCCACGTAGGGCCAAGTGAGGTCATTTCCGATGGGAAATATTTCTTCGATACCATATTATGACTTTGTGATGATTTAGTGGCCGCCCCTCGATTTTGATTATGGTAGTGTGTTCCAAGGTGAGCGGTAGTAGCTGCTACGCGTTACCACTAGTCCTGATACGAAATTGGTATATCTACCCTGGCATTCCCTCGAGTGCCATGTTCACATGCCTTAGCGCGCATTTTAAGAGTTTGGTTTTGTACCATACCTATGGAGTTCCCTCTGATAGCTTCCAGTTCACGGATGAGTTATGGTACTGTATAAACTATGAGAATATATAAAAATGTGTTAAGGAGGATATGGGTAATTCCTTAATGCTATTTTAATACTTTTACTTTACTGTAGACATATTATAATAGCGTATTATATTACATAGTCGATAGTTTAACGGGTCCTTAGGAGATATGAATCCCGAACATCTCTTAAGTTATTGCGCTCACATTAGACGCTCGATAGGAAATGTCAAACCCTATAAACATCTTTAATGCTATCACACGCATATTTACCGTTGGTTTAACTTACATAGGATATTTTAGTTCTGACTCGAATGTTTTGTTTTTTTAATTCGCTTGGGTCAGCCTAAGCATTTCAGGGTTGAAGACCTTGTTTCTTGAGGGCGAAGAAGGAGATTTGCACTATTATTGATATGTATTCCACTGCATCATATTGTTCTGCTGCATTTATTTCCTTCTTTATTCCTATTTTATGTAACTCTGATTTTTTTGTTGTAAAAGAATAATCAAATGTATTTATAAAAACAGCTTCATGAACTGTTATTTGATTATTATACTTGTCATTCCGCTGCAATATTCTGTATTTGTTTATTTTACTTTGTCTGTTTCTTTCTTATTTACCCTAATAACAATATACCTTTTTGTATGGTTTAATTTCGACGTGTGTGGTTTATCATCGATTTAAACTGTCGTAAAAGGCATGCCGTTGCATATATTTTCATTCCGTTATGAGATTTAGATGTTTTATTCATTATTACTGTGCCTTTTCTTTCTGGTTTTTATTTTTACTCTAACAATTTGTCTTTCCGACATTTGGATGCTTGGCACATGAATATCGTGGATGTACTAGTGTTGACATTTGAGGGTTGAAAAGATGGGTCATTACATCTAGTATCAGAGTTGAAGGTCAAGCAGTACACCTTGTCTTTGGTTGGCTAACTCATTAGAGATAGATTAAGCGATGCCCGAGAATGAGTTGAGTGTGTCTATATATATATGTATGTATTGAAAATGAATATATACATATACATACATACATATACATATACATATACATATACATATACATATATATAAGATGCCATAAAGGTATTCCAACTATGAGAAATAAAAGACCTTATATATAGATGGTATATAAATGTATGATTTGTAAGATCTAGTTTAATTAATATATGGAATAATGATGGTCATTTGTTATCCCTCATTAATTAGTTTAGTCATGCTTGGCCAGTTGTCAAGCATAGTTATCATTTGTAGACTAATTAGTTATACTCAGCTTGTTTATGAGCATTGTTATCATTTGTAGGTTGATTAGTCTTGCTTGGCTAGTTTATGAGCGTTGTTATCGTTTGTAGATTGATTAGTCTTCCTTGACTAGTTTATAAGTGATGTTATCATTTGTAGATTGATTAGCCTTGTTCGGCTAGTTTATTAGCATTGTTACTGTTTGTAGATTGTTAGCCTTGTTCGGCCAGTTTATGAGCATTAATTATTGGTTATTGATTGTTGATTTGTGCTTGACTACTCGAGTAGTTTACCCTTTACTACATGGGTTGGGTAAACTATAATTATGGGTGCATTGAAATGAACATAGTGTGATCAAAATTTCACAGTTTGACTATGAGGCGTATGGTGATAATGTTGGATTAGAATTTTGTTTTCATAGAAGAAGTTTAGTATAAATTTTCTAAAAGAAATGATTTTATATAAGTTTGGTTTATAAAATATGGTTAACAAACGAAGAGAATTTAAAATTACATTTTGTGAACTTAAGACTCATTATCATTGAAAATGATTTCCAAGATTTTGGAGAAAAATAATAACAGTATTATCTAAAAGTATTTGTAACTATTAATATTTGGAAATATTTTTCAGATTTGTTCGGGTTCGAGGTTGGTCTTGGAATCGACGAGTCAATTCATTGACAAATTATTTTTATTTTATCTAGTTTGACTAACTCGAAAATGACTAAAGATGGATGAGAGATGTCTTCGATTGGTAAGCATTTCTCCTATGTATCATCTTTAGTAGTAAAAGGATACATTGCATGACTTGGTAGAACCTGTTTCCTTGGTATCATTACGGTGTTACCCGGTCTATCTGCATATTTTCAGTGGATTTTAATTTTAATATTTTGGAAACCGATTTATAAATAAAGATCATGATACTTAATCTTATCATATAAAGTATTTGATACTACTTTGAAAATGATTTTTTTTAATCCCAAAAAGTATGATTTGATATACAAAAGGTATATGTGTATATTATTATTCTAAAGGATTTGAGATAAAACATGGGTATTTATTTCTAAAGCTTTCTTTAAAGGTATTTAATGTAAAGTAGTTTGATACAAAGTTGTTTTGGAAATATAGGTTTTGATATGAGCTTTCTATATAGAAACTCTTTTATGATATGTTGAGAGCCCTGGTGGTAGTGGTATAACCCAAGCAATTATAAATCTTTATCTTATTTTATCTTTATAGTAAAGATCATCTAACTAATAAGTAAAAATATGATAGGTTAATTTATTGATGCATGTATCATACACATTTAAGGTAGTGTGGTATATTCGTCAACTTATAATGTGTTTAATTGGTAGTTTTCATTTTTTAATTTTAGAACAAAATAGACTTTTCATCGATTTTTCACAGTTTTCAACTTTCTAATTATTATAAATCTTGATGCAAAGTGTTTTCAAAAATAGAAAGACGAGTTTATAAATTATTCAATTGACAAGGTAGTAAAGTTAACACAACGTTTTAATTTTTCGAACATCCTTGTTATGAAAACCATTCGTTGTTATTGGGCTAACTAATAAACATCTTCACCTTAGGGGTATCTAAGGAAAGTAGACTCTAGGCCTGAATGTGGACACCAATGTGCTACTATTCCTTGTTATTTGCGTGATCTGAAGGATAAAGAAGTTGGAAAGGATGACTCATTTACAAGACCAAGATTTATTTTAGGCCTTCATCTGAATTTAAAAAAATAAAAAAATAGAACGAGTTAGATGTTTTGTATATGCTCTTAGGATGTAGTATATTATAATATAAGTATAAACTTATGGTGTATTTTCATGAAATGTTTTAGATAAAGTTTGGTTTTATGAAATATTTTATAAATGATTTTAATATTAAATGAGATATACTATTTGTGTAAATGAATGTATTATAAAAAGTAATTGGTGTAGTCGAAGAAATCAATGGTAAAAATATGTATGTTGTAGATAGATCATTTTATTTGCATGGCGGTTCTTGATCCAGGATTTTGGCTTATGTTTTCCTGATGATTTACACCAGTCCGAACTAGGATTTTTTTACTTGGTTCTTAACGGTGAACACCTAAAACAGATTCTTGATACGACTCCAAGGTTTTTTATCATAGTATATGGCTATGGAAGAGAAAATGAGATATCTAATCAGGGGACTTGATTAGAATCCGCACTAAAGAGGTCGAGTGATCTACACTAATTTGGATGTGACATTTATATAATCGTGCAATTGAATAGATCATATACTACATATGGGTGATCCATTTACATCATATGGACTTAGGTATATATTATGTTTTTTTGGCTTGGGAGAATTCAGGGAATGAGTTACCGATTTTGTCTGTGGTAGCTTGAATAATCTTCTAAGTAATAACCTAAGGCTGGTGAGCATAAGGTACGCTTAGTAAATTATTTATCATCCTTGTGCGATCGAGAGGATTTTTGAGCAAATCTTAATCTTTGCTTGCTAGTAATCGTGAATATTGTTAAGCGTTGGTATATGCTTATTTCTTTTATTTGTTCTAGTGCTAGAATTTTTTGGGATGAAATGTTTTAAGTGGGGGAGAATGTAGCGACCCCTAACTTTAGACACTTTGTATTTAAATATCTAAATTACTTAAATATTTGAATTTAGGTTAAATGTGTTAAAATTGATTTCATAAACTTGATTTAATCCTTTTATTTAATAACACGTGATGGTAAACTTATTGTTGAAATGTGTTTACAAAAATAAATATTTCAAAGAAAAATCGATAATGTGACAGAAAATTATTTTATCCATATACGACTTTTTACTTAATAAAAGTTGTTCGAACTTCTTGAGGTTGGTTAATAAACTAGTTTGTCACTAATTGTTAACTAAAATATTTTGATTTTATGGCAAACTAAAAGAACTGGATGAGGTCACGCATGATGTCATAGGTAGATATTTTATAAAGGAACCTTAAGGGTGAATTAAGAGTAGACATTATATGCTTATTTGGAAAGTAGAGTGCACGGGAAGGATAGTCATTATGACCTTCCATAGGAAGTATAAGGAGTGGGCTAAACTGCAAACCCCGCCCCTTCGAATAAACTGCCACTTCCACTTCCAATTCAAACCCACCAACATCATGAATCAACTGCTCCCCTTGAACTCGAAACAAACGCCCGTGAATTCCAAAGCTCGATTTCTTTGAGAATTTTGATTAAAATTTGGGTTGTGTAGTAATGGTACTTGCATTTGTTTGATTTGTTTTAAGTCGATCGAGGAATTGTTTGGGCCAGACCCTGATTAAGATTTGAGGAATTGTTTTGTCTAGTCATCATAATTTTAAACAAAAAAAAGATTAAGAAAAAGGTTGAATTTTTTTGTTTTGATTTGATTTCTTATTGATGTATATAAAAAAACTTGTGTATATATTGTTTTTCGTTTCAGGTTGCCAGAGCATATTTTAAGAGTTGCGTGATTCGCTTAGCTTGCAAAAAAATATAACTATTTGCGTGCTTATAAAAATAATCTGCTGCTCTTAACCCTCATCTCTTGTTTTTATTTTCCTTGCCTTGTTGTTTGCTCGCATTTAAAAAAATTCAAAAACAAAAACAAAAACAAAAATTCATCATAGTTGCATTGTTAATACATGTTTAAATTCTGCTTTGCATTTCATTCTAGAATTATAATAACAACGATTAGAAATCAATAACACTTAATTGTATATTAACAAATTGTCTTCTTTGAAAAATTTAATTTCTTGGTGTCTAGGCTACGGCAGAGCAATAATCAGTTACAAATATTATGGTGATTCGTAAATATTATACTAAATTATTTCTCTGAAGGTATCTAAACCTTCACTGCATTGCTATGGTGATTCAAGGAGCACCGATAAACCTGGCTAAGAACCATCTTGTTGAATTAAGACAAAGTGTGATTATACAATTTCGGGTTGACTTAGGATAAATAATTTGTAATTAGACCCTCACATTCATTTAGTTGCATTAGTTCATGCATATATAAAAAAATCAAAAAAATCAAAAATCCCAGAACTAAAAAATTGTAATTATTTCTTTCCCTTTGAAATTTTTAAATCCATTTTCTTTGAAATTTCAAAAATCCAAAAAATAAAATTAGAAAAACCAAAATCCAAAATAAAATAATATAAACCTTTTCAAAAACAAAGAAAAAAATTGAAAAATCAAAAACAAAACAAAAATTAATTTTCCATTTTGAAAAATAAATTCTATCTGTAAATATTTTTCCTTTATAAAAAAATAAAACAAAAACAAAAACATTCCTAAAAATGTCCGAGTTTCCCCACATTTGAATTTTACATTAGTTGTGAAAATTAATATAGTCCATATAATCTCACTCCAAATTCTTATAGATATTTTAACAACATCTATTCTTTAAACAATTCGAATTTTGAACAATAAATTTTTCAAAACGATGAACAACCCTCAACTCTTGAAAGTATTAGTTCATCTTTACTTGAATTCTCTACACAACAAATTCAGACTATAAATGATTTGTGTAGTAACTCAAGCCAAGGATTTCAAAACATGAATTCAAACGATTTCGATTATAACCCATGCCGATTCAATTTCGAACTCCAAAATGAATTTCAAACTAAAAATGAAAATGGAAACAACTTTTCAAATGAATTTGGAAATGGGAATAATCGTAACCACATTACAAGTGAAATTTTTTGTTCTCAACACGTCCAAATTGAAAATTCTCAAGTTAATAATTATAAGTTGGATTTTGTCGAGCAAATGGATGAAATTTACAATGAGCACATAGATTTGTTGATTGAGACATATATGAAACAATGTGAGAAACAAAAACAAATCTCAATATGTGACGAGTCAAACGATAATCCATCTTTTCCAAAATCGACGACTTTTGAATAACAATTTTTGAAATTGAAAATGAGAATCTTAATAAAGTTGCTGATAATTTGATAGTTAAGTTGGATTTCAATTCTTTTGGGTATGTGGAATCAAATTTAAAATTCGACCTTCCTTTTCTCGATTTCAAAATTTTATATACAACAACTTTGGATTTTGAACTTAGAGATACGTAATGAAGTTATTGATAATCCAATAATGGAAGAAGAATAAATGAACATAATTTCTTTGGAATTTTGAAAACGAGTTGTTAAATTCTGAAGGGGAAGTTTTGCATCACCATTTTGATTTTGAAATTTATAATTTTGAATAAGTTTTCAATTATAAGTTTGAACTTCAACTTGGTGAAGATTTGAATTTCAATCAATTGTTTTATCAACCCCAAAAATCATCGAAAACAAAACAACCTATACAATTTTCAATAAAACGACATTCGTTTTTTCAAATCAACATTCAACTTCGAAATCTTTTACGGTTTGGTTTTTTGAGCTTAAGCGGTGTCTCGCATACTTGACGAGACGAATGAATCGGTCTTTGGAAGACCATTTCATTTACTTTTTAACGATATACTTTATGGTGTCGTCTAAATACATTTCATTTTCATGTAAATAATAATAAAGGTTCCTTTCACTTGGGTTGACTGTGGGGACACAGTCAAAATGAAGTATGGGGGAGGCTCACCTTCTTTTTTGATTTTTCATAGTTTATTTTATATTTTCTTTTCAAACCCTAAAAAAAACAAAAAAAAACTTTAAATTTTTTAAGCATTTTGATTTATTTTTAAAGAAACACTATAGGATAAATATATGATTTGGTCTATTAAGTTGAAATTATTGAAAATTTATTTGGCTTAACAAAAATAAAAATGAAGTTTGATTACAAATAATGATAGTTTAACTAATATATAGGAAGGTTCACACGTGATAATTATGAAATATATCCTAAATGAAAATCTTTGTTTTAAAAAGTGGTTGATTTAAAGTAAAGGATGTAACATTTTATTTTGTCTTCTAAGTTAAGTGGTGCTAAGATTATTTTGCAAAATTCTCTCTTTCCAAAAAATAAATTGATAAAAAAACATATGAAAAAAACATTTGTATATATGTAAATATTTTTTATTAACACCTACGGTCGATAGGTGTACACACTTGTGTGTACACTCGCCATGCTCTATACCTTTCCTATGTAAGCCCGAAAGGTAGTGCACGATTGGTATATCTAGCCTTAGTTTATCTGAGCTAGGTGTATATATAAAATTCCTTTTAATAACGCCTACAGCCAATAGGTGTTCACACTCGTGTGTTCACTAGCCACGCTCCATATTCCCCTTACATAATTCCACAAGGCATAGCATGGGTGATTTATTTGGCCTTAGTTTATCTGAGTTAGGTGTATGTAAATATTTTTAATATCAATAAAAATTTTAGAAGAAAAAATGGAGAGAGTAAGAAAATGAAATTCAAGCACTATTTTAACTTATTTTATTTGACTTGTTACTGAAAAGAAATGAAAATTCCACTTTGATAAACTTTGGTAATCAACTAAGGATCTATTTCATAGTTACACTATATTATGACCGAAACAACGAGTTAAACTATAGTCTATTTATTATGATAACTTTTTTTTTATTGGAAACTTTTACGAGTAAATGACTTAAATCTCAAGATAGTGACAAAAACCTATATTTAACATATTTGTGTCAATTTAAAAGTAAATCCTTCATTTGTAAATATTTCCAAAAACTCGCATTCATCTCTTTGTAAATAAATCATGCATACTGTAAATATTTTCATCATACAGTTGGATTTTGTGGGTAGTATCCGCTGAAAACCCTCACGAGACAAAAATCATTCTACTGGGTACACTTGAAGGTTTAACGGCTTGTTGCATACGCTCAATGCAATTATGCTCGCTACAAAAACAAATTTATCTTAGTTTTTCTTTATTCGAGGACAAATAAAAGATAAGTGTGGGGGTATTTGATATGCATGTAAATATGCATATATTTATCACCACATTTAATCTATTTAAATAAAAAAATGATCATATTGGGTATTTTAACTTGTTTTAACCAAAATCCATATTAATTCCAAATTGTCACATATCCATCTTCATATAGGGGCAAAATGGTCATTTCTATGCATATATTTCTTTGAGAATAATTAATTAAATTTATATATATTTGTGTAGGAATATGATCTCAAATAGGAATGGTTTCATAAAGACACATGCATGCACAAAATGAATACAAAGGAATGAAGATGGAAATAATTCAAAGTGAAGAACATGGAGGACCCCACTTACCCACTTACCTTAACGTACAAATTAGAGGCTAATGCACATGCTTATGGAATTAATGGCTTCATGTACAATTAAATGATGATTAGTAGAAGCTAATGATTACTTGGCCTCTACACTTTCTCAAGGGTAGTTTGGGCATTCCCCAAATTATGGATTAGGGTTTCATGCTTCTTTATGTTCATGTAACCTCTTCTAACTTCTCTTAAGCCCTCTTATGGAGGCCATCTCTTCTCTTAGTTTAGCTTAGCTCTCTTTGTTCTCTTTTCATGGCTACTTAGCCATTTTTTTCATTTTCATGTAATTTCCTTTTTATTGCAATTTAATACATGTTCTTTCCTTTTCATGCTCATTTACTATAATGTTTGTAGTATAGATTTACTTTCATGAAAATTAGATTAGTGTTAATTCTTGTTAATTAGTTATCTTCTTTCATTTAGCTTTCATTTTGCTTTCTTTTTATTTCATGTTGCAAGCTAGATTTGTTAACCAAATAATAAATATGAGAGGCTAAAACCCTTCAATTTAGGGGTAACAAAGCTCTCTAATTATGTAGCCTCAACTAGTTGCTAATTTATGCCCTCCTTTGTGCTTAGTAAGAATGATTGAAGTGGTTTAATTGTTGTTCTTGCTTTGAATTTGAAAGCCTATATTGTTGACATCAAATAGGCTATGCTTAAACAATTACTAACACTAATTGCCTCTTCATCAAAATATGATAATGGCAAAAGAAAGTGATTTGAAATTAAAATTTGATGGTCTATATTTCTAATCAATAGTTAATAGGCCATACGTAAAATAGATTTCATTTTCATTTTCTAGTTTCATGAAAGTTAGTAAGTGGTTTAAGGGGTGTGTTATAGTTTGATGGCTTATGTTGGCTAATCAATAGCACAAATATGTCATACTTATGATAAGTACATCAATTAAAGCACTAACAAACATAAAAAAAATCAAGATTTCATATGTGTTTAGCTACATGATCTAGAGAGTGGATTTATTCTCTAAATTATCACCTAACTCTTATATTTGATTCTTTTTTTTTAGTTAGTTAATTCTCTAATTCTCTAGCTTCACTTTCACTTGAAATTGGTACAACTGGATTGAATTAAAATTTTAAAATCATCAATTCCCTATAGATCGACCCGTATTCACCATGTACTACAAGTGTACGTCGTGTGCTTGCGGTTATTTTTATTTCAAAAAAATTCGACTATTTTCTAAACCAATGGAAAAGTAACCGATGAACAAGTTTTTAATTAACAAATGTTGCTAACAACATGAAATAAAATTGAAAGGATAATGAAAGATTAATGAAAAAGAGAGCTAATTAACAAGAATTAAAACTAAGCTAATTTGCATGAAAGTAAATCTACACTACAAACATTAAAGTAAATGAGTATGGAAAGAAAAGAACATGTATTAAACTGCAATAAAAGGAAAATTACAAGAAAATAAAATAAATGACTAAGTAGCCATGAGAAGAGAACAAAGAGAGCTAAGCTAAACTAAGAGAAGAGATGGCCTCCATAAGAGGGCTTAAGAGAAGGTAGAAGATGTTACATGAACAATGGGTTATTTATACAAGCATGAAACCCTAATCCAAAATTTGGGGAATGCCCAAACTACCCTTGAGAAAGTGCGGAGGCCAAGTAATCATTAGCTTCTACTATCATCATTTAAGTGTACATGAAGCTGCCATTAATTCCATAAGCATGTGTATTAGCCTCTAATTTGTACATTAAGGTAGGTGGGTAAGTGAGGTCCTCCATGTTCTTCACTTTGAATTATTTCCATCCCCATTACTTTGTATTTGTTTTGTGCATGCATATGTCTTCATGAAACCACTCCTATTTGAGATTAAATTCCTACACAAATATATATAAATTTCCAAGTAATTTTTCTCAAAGAAATATGTGCACACAAACGACAGTTTTTCCCCTATATAAAGATGGATATGTGACAATTTGGAATTAATATGGATCTTGGTTAAAACAAGTTAAAATACCCAATATGATGATTTATATAATTTAAATAGAGTAAATATAGTGGTAAAACTATGCACATTTACGTACACATCAGGTAACTTCTTGAATACTTCTACATAAACATACACATAAGCTTGCAAATCCATTTCACAAGTTAGAGGACAAAAGCTGTAACAACCTGCACTTTAATATAGCCAAATTTCGACTATATTGAAACCCATGTCCATTAGGGTTCGGTCGTTAATTTGGGAATAAACATAAGCATATCAGAGAACGAACTCACGTCAAAAAAGTAAAATATAATAGAAAATATATGCTGACTACGGCAACTACCTTTGATTCAATATTATTCCTTTAGTATCCAATTTCCTTGCCAGCACTGAGCATGGGTAAGAAGACTTCTCCATCTACCATTTTCATCTTGCACCAATAGCCCATCCCTCTAAATCCATCATGTGGTTTGTAACGAGGAGGGATCGGAAAAACATTTTGGTGATTGAAAAATTACATACTTTATCCATAATACTAATTCATCCCGCTTGATTTCAATTCAAATGTTGTGTCTACCATTCATGGAATTATTTTCTCTATTCCACTAGTATGTACGATATGTCTAACCCTTTTCAAGGTATTGCTATATATATGCATATGCATATATCTACACACACACATCTCTTTATGCGTATCTAAGTTTTCGCTACCCAAAAAGAAACCCTGACAACTTAGTACTTCTTGAACAGGGATGAGGCAGACTCAATGGTCATTCAATACCTTAACCTCGAAACGGGCCCTCCATAATGCAATCATTAGTCACTAGGCCCTGGCTACAGAGACATATGACCCCTAGTTATGGCTTTACAATTTAATTGCCATAATACTAACACAACTCAAAGACTTATCTAAGGGTTAACTAGCCCATCTACCACAAATAAACAATAATAAAATTTTGAGGTCTTTGTGTATCCCACACGGACTATGCACCGGTAGGAAGAAAAATCCATCAGGGCATAAACCAAGTCTTTGCTAACAACTGCTAGGACATTAGTGGTCATAGCGTATATGCCCGTTCTACTACTAAATGCCGATCTAACAACAAAATTGACACAGTCTGTCGACCTCCCAGAGCCAAAATCCCGTCAGACTAACCTAATGTAAGACAATGAAAAATACCCATACTAGTTACATAATACCTCTTGCTAGAAATGAAGTAGACCTCATTTCCCTATTAGGTACCGTCTTAGGTTATTTAAGACTTCTTGTATACGGAGGAGGTAGACCCAACGACCATTTTATACCTTTCACCTAAAGTAAACCCATTGACATCTGTAAAGGTACCGAGCCATTTAATATTTCAAATCCAAGGCGAACCCTTGGTATATTCCCCCTTCCTATATGCAAATGCATAACGCTTCCCCATGGGTCATATGTTTGAAGATGTGCCTTATCAGTAGTATGTATAACAACTACTAGTAGCCTTCAGGTGAAGGGCAGAATTTTGGTTTGAAACTCTACTTACCTTGCATCCCAATTCATACTAAACCAAACCAATTATCCTATGCCTAAATATTGAGCTAGGCCCGCTAAATAATGCTCGTCCTAAACATATTATTAAGGCTATATAATTTCCTACTATGAAAAGTATACTACTTCCTGACTAACATCCAATTCCTATCATATAAGCTTATTAAGCATATTTTCAACATTCTTATTACATCCCATAAATGTCAATTCTCCACAATAAGGGTCAACATTATTCAAATTGGACAATCACTAATGATATTATTTATTTGTTCTAACTCAACATATTATGCCTATTTCATTCCCCATAAATGTCATACTAAACTCGTTAATCAGTCCCGTTAAACACATAGGTCCCCATTTAATTTTTGTAACTCCATGTTAACTGCACATTTATTGCCCTTTTAATTTTGGAGTTGCTACCTCATTTTCTATTTCAACCTCCTAGTCATATAGTTTATTACACCATTAATGACTAGTCATCCTAATTATAACTAATACAAATATCATTGTATATATTTCTATATATATTTATATTTTTAATAGGTAGGTACAGTTGCATACACATATAGATATATAAATACACCAGTGTGAATCCGTGCTATGCTTACGAGTGTCTTTAAAAATGTTAATCATTGAAATTTGATGATATGTTGTTGGAGATATTTCACAAAGGCAAATACGTTTTACCATATAATTTATGAACTTAAATAAATGATGTAGACGGTAAAAATGTATCAACATCGAATTTTATGTTGTAATGAAGATCAAGTTATGCTTCAGTGGATTTAAAATGCATAGGAGAGGTCAAGTTACAATTTAGTAGATTTAGAATGTATAATAAAGGCTTATGGTAGATAATTATATTTATCCAACAAATATAAGATATGCTAGTTATTTGTTCGAATTTCTAATACTACAAACACATCATTAGATGAATTAAATATGAGCTTATAAATTGTAAATTCCAATATTTTGGTGCATTTATATTTCAATTGTTACATAGTACTAAAACGTCTCAATATGTCATAAGTTGAATTTTTTTAACTTCATGAGCGAAATTTGTTACAATCTGGAATAGTAGCATAAAAATGATCATAACCATAATTATAAAGTGGAAAAAAGTTTGTAAATATGCATATCCTCACCAATAAATTTATCACCAATAAGTTTATGAAAGAAATAAATTACTTATAAATGTATCAGATATGTAGAACCTCCTCTAGATCTGAACTTGAATTTGTTGTAATTGGTGGGCATAGTGGACCATTTCAGCAAGCATACATGAAATAGTTATTAGCCATTCTAGGTGTAGATCCTAGAAAACAAATTCATCAAAGCATTAGTAAGTGGTAGATGTAACCACACAGATTAGGGCATTGAAATTTTGATTTCTGATTATACGTTAATAATTACTCTGCTATTGTTGAATAATGTAATAGCATTAACTTGTGTTCATGCTAGGCAATGTTATATAGGCAACTTTGAATGTTTGATGTGAAGATAGGTGTTGCCACAAATTCCTGCTTCAACCTTGTCGGAACCTAAATATTTAAAATGGAAAAGGAACAAGAGATGATGACACCAACAAAACCTTTCGAAGGAGTCAAAGGGATGCTAGAGCCAAAATCCAGATATATTACAATCTTTCGAAGGGGTCAATATGGTTGAAAGCTCCCTTTCGCATCAATGTCCACCTTTCAAAATAGATGCTTTCGCCTACATAATGATGCTTCGAATAAGAGGAGGAGTGCCTTTCGAAGATAGCATTCATGCATGGCCTTTCAAAACCAAAGATTTCTCCTTCATTCAAACTACACAGAAAGACGGCTTGATCAGAACAACCCCTTTGAAAGCATAATCAAGCCTTTCGAACCGGTTGAAGCCTTGAACATCCAGGGATGGTTCTGTATCGGGTTGCAAGAATGCATTCAGAAGCTACCTACTTTGCTGAAACCATCAACCATCTAAACTCCATAAAACAACCTGCCGACATATTCGAAAGCTCTTACTTCTACATACTTGCAACAACAAAGCAATACAAAGGGAAGCGTGTGTCTACCCCTTTCGACGAAGATGGAAGCATTCAAAACCAATTGAAAGCATTGCAGAGGGATGCATATTGTTAAAAGAGATGGAAGGTATATAAAGCCACTTTCAACCAGGTCGAAAGCTCTGAGACGAAAGGTGTCAATCCGCATCTATAAATAAGACCTTAGGGGTCTGGTTTAGGGGATCCAAATTCAATCACTCTTCTCTTATACTTTCTTAAATTTGTAAACTTGTAAACTGTAATTTGGAAATCAAATTAGGTAAAATTAAATCATATTGTATATCATTAGTTCAATAAAGGCTGGATTTTGATATTGGAGATTATGCAACTGTTTTGTGGAATTATTTGGATTATTTGAGTTTTGTTGGCATTAACCTAGTCAAAAGAGTTAACTTTCAAGGAGTCGAAACCTCTCATTGCATATACATTTAAGTCCTTAGCTCCATATTACTGTTCACCAAACACCTACCTTTTAGAGAGTTGAAACCTTAACCTAAGCTTATTTTCCCTTGGATTACAGGATTGAACCTAACCCATCAAGAATACCTGCTTTTGACGAAGTCAAAACCTTCCTAGCCAAATCATGTTACTGAATTCTAAGTGTCAACCTCTAATGTTTCATAATCTCTTCGATAGGAGGGTTCGAAAGGACAACCAAACAATTCCAACAAGCTCAAAGGACTTAAATACAAGGGATATAAGTATTTCGATTGGGTCGAAAGGTCTGATAAGGAAGATATTTCACAGCATGGACGTATTCGAAAGGTTAATAAAAGAAAGCAATAAGATCCCAACCTATTTTACTTAATCAAAAGAAGCTTAGAAGAACATTTATGCACCTTTAATTCAACTTTGGGGTGTTGACAAGTTTTCTTGTTAACATTTTGGCGATATAAGGAGGGCCTGAACCTTCAATCTTGTTAAACTTCTACATTATTGTCCTCTAACCCGATTCTATTCCAAACTTACCCACTTTGGACTTAACTTCATCATGATTGGCAAAATGAAAAGATCCGAGCAAGGTTCCTCAAAGTTGCATCTAATTGGATTCTCCCATGAGACAATTAATTACAGGAATCTACAAGAAGAACAACTTTTAAGGATAAAGGCTTTAAGGATCAAAAGGAAAAAGAGATTTGAAACATATTATCCACTTAAATGGAGTTTAAACCCTTTTCATATTGGCCCCACCCTAATCTTTTCCTTAAGAGAAAAGAAAAGGAGGGGTGACAAATTGTTTAACCATACGAGAAAAACAATTTAAATTATACCAAAGGCACGATCTTTGACGAAGGAATAATGGCCGATTACAACGTCTTTGTACACAAATGTGTTCAAGTGACAAGTAAGGACAATACCTACAATGGTACCCTAAAGAGTTTTAAAGGGAAAATCAGTTGTCAAAGGTGGAACTCCAGAGCCAAGTAATAAAAGACCTCGAAACCATCGTCGAGAAAAAGGCTTCAAGTCGAGACTTCCAAAAACAATGCAACTTAACAACGTCCATAGAGAATGTCTACTAGCGAACCAAGGATGAACTCGATTATTGGCCATCCCAGAAGAAAAGGGCTAAATACGAAAGAACTTGGAAGGATCCTATTGCCATTACCATATGATGAATTGATATGAAACCAATCACTGCAAATTGCTAGAAGGAATGATAATTAAAATTTTCAAACAAGGAAAAATTAATGGGTTTGTAAAGAGATATTGAATGAAGTCAATAAAGAACTACTTTACCAAAGAGAACCTGCATGGTTAGGAGTGAAATAATCCTTTCACTTAGACATTACCTTAAATGGCCAAAGTCTTTGTCTGCGCTGAGTTGGCCAGGGAAGAGCACTTCTTGGCTAGAGGAGTATAAGCCTTTATCCATGCCTAGCTATAGCCAGGGTAAAGCATTGGCAAGCCCTTAGTTGTGCCATGCTATGGCCAGGTAAAGGCACCTCCTAGATGGAGGACAGAGTAAGCCCTTGGTCCCGCCAGGCTATGACCTGGCCAAGGCACCGAACAATCCCTTGACCGCGCCACGCTATGGCCAACTCAAAGCGCCTCCTGGAGGGAGGGTGGAGTAAGCCCTTGGTCCAACCATGCTATGGCCTGGCCAAGGCACCAAATAAACGTTTGATGGTGCTATGCTATGGCCAGGTCAAGGCACCTCCTGGAGGGAGGTTAGGTAAGTCCTTGGTTCTAGCTTGCGCACCAGACAACAACAGACTAAGGCGTCCAAGCCCATGAAGCGGCACATCAAACTATGGACTAAGAAGTCCAAGCCCAAGAAGCGGCAAATCAACCTGAGGACTAAGATGTCCAAGCCCAAGAAGCGGCATATTAAGTAAAGGACTAAGAAGTCCAAGCCCAAGAAGCAGCATATCAAACCACGGACAAAGACGTCCGCCCGAGAAACGGCATATTAAAGATGGACTAAGACGTCCAAGCTCAAGAAGCAGTTGATCAGGTGGCAACTACAAATAAGGATAAATAAGAATCTGAAGCCTCTAACTAATCATCAAAGAAGAATTTCCAAACTGCACTTATTAATACCCGAATCTGGGTTCCTGGTGAACTCATGCAGTTTCGACGTGCCTAGAGGCCAGATGTGAATCCATTCATGGTCCTACAGACCAACACCGTTCGAAGTTGGATGGCCCGCCCCACCTAGAATTGAAATCTTTGACTAGGCTTACACACATTTGCTCACTTATGCTGTCCCCCCATCTCACCCTAGCCTTGGGCCGTATATTATAAGGCTATCAATTTCAACACGACCCGAAACCTGCATAAAAATTAGCAGGTTAACACGACAAGTTTAAAAGGGCAGGTCATTTTTAGGTCAACCTGTTAGAACCCGTTTAATAAACAGGTGGGTTTAGGGTTGACCCGTGAGCCCTAATTTGGCCCAACTAACCAATTTATGGGCTCGGTATTGTTGTACAATTCTCATTTTAGCTTGCATAAGAATGATATTGTTGTTATTCACTTATTCCTACATATTTGCATTTAACATCTTCATAGGTTTTCATGCCCATTCATGCGTAACAACTTCCTAAATTTTCGTATTCATCTTAGCTTGCAATAAAAGAGTGACAACGGTACCCTTCTTTTGCTCTAAAATTCTCATCTTGGCTTGCAAAAGGTGGGTATTGTTGTCATTCACTTATTCCTACACATTCATATTTAACAACTTCCCACATTTGCATTCCCTATTCCATTTCCTTATACAAATATTTTTCTTAACGGGTTACACGAATCAACCCGAAACCCACCTGATATATAATCAGGTCAATCTGAAACCCGTCCATTTAATAAACGGGTTGACCCGACCTGTTTAAAAATCAACCCGCACTCGAGTTGACTCGACCCGAACCCGACCCAACCCGACCTATTGACAGGCCTAGTATACTATTTGATGGGTCATTCATTATTGAGACTCGGGGCTTTACTTATTAATACTCGAATCTAGGTATTGTATCTTTCGATTAATGGTCTTCATCGTACCCAAATCTTTCGATTAATGGACTTCGCTCATTACTGTTTGAGTCTGGGTTAAAGATTTACATTAAGAAGATTATTATTATGGACTTCTGGTTATCATTCGCAAATACCAGAATCAGGGTTTCAGAATTTTTGACATTGAAATTTCATTCGTTAATGTCGGAATCTGGGTCGATGGAATTCTATTACCCAACTATTATTGACATTTTATTAATTTTCTCCAAAAGTTGGATTTCCAAACATCTATAATTAAATCTTTGGTTGAATCTATGGTTTTCTACCATCGGACTTCTGATAATCTCAAAATATAGTCGAAGTTGAATTCTTGGTTATCTCATATCATTACCAAAGATGGGATTCAAAACATTTAGTCATATTCAATTATGGGATTACTTTTCATATGATATATGATGATTTTATTAATTATTGCAAATGACATAAATAGACTGCTATACAAATTTCAAGCTAACGATAAGAAATATTGTTTATTTTGTGCTTTTTAGCAAAAGCATAACAGTAAAAAGGATTGAATGATCCAGAAAACACAGAAATCATGGAACCAGTTGTCAAAGAGATGATCGCAAACCAGGTGATATTTACAAAATTTTCATAGCTTACATAATTAATGAAATTATTTACAAGTGTACAGAACAAATATATACATTTCATAAATATGAATTGTTCATGAATCTTGAACAGCTTTATTTAGATTCTCAACAATTAGAGGATCCAGCATGTGATGAATAGCAACGTGAAGAACCTCTTTAAGTTTCTTCTCTTTCTTCCTCATCTTGTCTTCATTATTAATAGCCCCGATGTTGGTTTTCAAAGCACAATTAAAGGCTTTGTTTATGCCTTTAAGAGTATTATTCTCCCTTTTCCAATTAGTGGTGCGCTTTAAAAGGAGATACTTGTTGCGTTCAAGCTTTTGAATCCTAGCTGCATATTCATTTATGCATTGCGAGTATCTTACTTTTTGCTGTTAATCAAAATAGTTCATCATTTCAAATTTAACTTTCCTGCACCACTCTCCCACTACCTTCTTGTCTAACCTAGAAGAAGGATTAGTGGTAATTGGTAACTTCTCGATAGAAAGGGAAGTAGACCTTGTAGATTTTGCGATAGATGATATAGCGGGAGAAATTGGTAAATCGATGCTTGAGATATTATTCCCTATAATGAATTCTAACTATTCACATTGAGTTTGACTATCCTTTAATTTCATCTCCAAATCGCTTATTCGTTGGAAGAGTTCAGACATCTTATTGTTAAAATCGATTGATGGACTTGATTTGATTTGATGCTTTAATGATGAAATCATTTCATTTTTGCCCTTAAGATTTGCCTCTAGTTTGGCGATCTAATCGTTAAGATTTCTAACAATTGTTTTCTAAAGCAAAAAATGTAACGCCCCGCCTTTTTGCATGGTTTAAATCGACAATAAACCACTCACGTCAGACTTAAAACCATGCAAAAGGTTGCATTGTTATGGGGTAAATAAGAAAAAAGCAGAAAGAAGAAATAAAAAAATGGAATCTTGCATCGGAACGATAAAATATAATAATCAATATACAGTTCATAAAACTGTTTTACAAAATATTAGATTTTCTATTACAATATATATCAGAGTTACACATACCAAAGGATAACAACAATGCAGCGGAATAAAATGGTGTAGTGGAGTAATATAGTAGATAATAGTAATACAAATCTTCGTCAACGTCCTCCAGAATGAAATCTTCAAATCCTGAAATGCTCGGACTGACCCGAGCGAATTGAAAAGACAAAACACTCGAGTCAGAACTAAAAGATCTTATGTAAGTTAAATTAACATAAAAATATGAGCGCAGTACCTCAATAGATGCTCGGGATTTACGTCTCCTAAGGATCTATTAAACTATTTACTATGTAGTAATATTTCGCTATTATAATAGTATCTAATTGTAAAATAAACTTACTTTTTAATAGCGTTAAGGGGTTACCCATATAGCCCTTAACACAAATAATGCCAATAGCCTATACAATACCGTAATACCTCCTGATCGGAAGGCTACCAAAGGATACTCCATAGGTACGACACAAATAGAAACCCGTAGTAAAGGCTCGGTATTATAGGTGACACGACACAACTAGGCAATACCAGGGTAGATATACCAATTACGCATCCGGGCTGGTGGTAACGCGTAGCAGCTATACCGCCCACCTCGAACAACACCACCAAAATCAAAATATCAAAAGTGGCCACTGAATCAATCCAAAAGTCAGAGTATAATATCGAAGGAGTGCGTCCGATCAAAGGAATGACCTCATTGCCCCGAGAATCGCTCCTGTTTTAGCCACCTTATGCTAACTCACGGGAGTTGGGTCGACATATATACCTCAGAGGAAACGCCGCCACCATCCTACTTCATTCTAGAATCTCCACCGTGTACACGGTTGTTAAAGTGGTTTTCGGAGTTGGCAGAGAGTATGACAACTTCTGATCCCGGTCTCTTCAACAACCAAACGTTATTACAACACCGCGGTCTTTTCAAAATAGTTTATACTTTAAAACCAGAATATAATATCCATTTCAAAACCATATAAATATGATATCATTTCTATTTTAAAACCAAATCAATATGAGATCATTTATAAACCCAAATTAATATAATATCATTTTTTATTTCAAATATATCCTTTTCTAAAACCATAACATTTTCAAAGTTATAATATTTCGAAACCAAACGCTTGAAATATAACCTTTCAAACATAAAACTTGAATTTCATAACTTTGAAATATAATACACCCCTCAAATGGTTTAAATATTACATTACTTTATAAAATAAAATAACTTCTTTGTTTTCACAAATAAATTCCAAATATCGATTTGAACCTCCAAGTAAACCATCTCTAATTCAATATTTTCAAAGCTTAAAATTCAATATTTCATACTAATTTTTTTAATTCATTTATATATATACATATATACACACACACACCAATTTCACTTTTCTATTATTTAGTTTGAAATATTTACTTAAAAATCTAGTATCTCTTTAATAAAACTCCAAATTTAAAAAATTGAATATTCCTCAATTCATTTAGACTTGATATGTTTACTTAACCCACCTTAACCCCGAATTTAGTTTTAAAACCATATTCTTTTTAAAAAAACTAAATTTCAATAAGTTCCAATGGATTTTTATTAGATAAATTATTTTATTAAATAAAATCTCAAGTCCATTTCAAAACTATTTTCTCACACTTGATTTATAAAAATCAATATAAACTCTATATAAAAATATATTATTTAAGTAAATACTTCCATATTATAATTTAATAAATCAACTTTTTTATTAAATTTATTTAGACTTTAAACAATTTTTATAGATAGCTTAAAACCAAGAATTTAACTATATATAAAATAACCTTTATCAAATATCCGAATTGATATCTCATATACAATATATATTTCTTTATGAAACCATAGAAAACATTTCAAAATATTTTTATATATATAGACCGCGGTGTCTGTATGTAATTTTCTACCCTATGGTCAAGTGAAACGGATTTTTATCATTTCAATCCGTAATTTAAAAATAAAAAATGCGGTTATGTATCATTTCAAACCGTAATCCCGAATGAAATGAAAATGCACAGTAACTTGCAGTTTACAATCATACAAAATTCAGCATCCATTCATCCAATATCAACCATCAACCATTTATCACAATCATCAAATTCAACAATAGCATCAATATAGAACGGATAATGAACAATAGGTATTAAATGGCAGTTTATATTCAGTAATAACTTAAATAACTGTTTAACTGTCAATTTATATGCACTGAATAATTAATTAACAATTTAACTGGTAGTTTAAATGCAATGAATAAATTAAATAGCAATTTAATTTAAATAAAAGAAATTAACTGAGATGATGATTAAAAATATGCCAAACAACCATAAATAAATTTTAAATCACATCATATATCAATTTAACAAACATAAGAAATTTTAGAAGTTGTGAGTAGGTTAAAACACTCACCTTTTGAATTTAAATTGAATTTAAATCCAATTTAAACCCAAAAATTTGACGGTCTCAGAATCCATCCAAACCAGCGCCAAAGTGTCCGAAATTCCAATACGAACCTAGCAAAGAAAGTTGCATATGAAACGGATCACGTACGTAAAATTTGTTTGAGTTAAACATTTGAAATCAAAATTAAAATAAAATAAAATAAACAAAATATCTAACCGAACACAGTAGCACACGTCATCATTCACGACCCTATCGTCGTTCTAAAACAGAACTCGACCAAACCCTACTGCAGCCGTCGCCTTCTTCCCATTTATTGCCGCCGATTGCTAACGTTCTGCGATGATCCAACATTGCCGAGCCTTCCTCCATCAATGGCCGAGCCCATTGGAACATTCGCGGCACCCCGAAGTTGATCAGAGCCGTCGAGCCCCCACCATTTTAAAAAGCCGATTACGGCTAATTTCAACCATCTGACGATGAACGATGAACACCAAATGGCCTGCTTTCCACCCTCTTCGCTCCAGCACCAACCGATCGCCAAACCGTTGAGGGTCCACCGTCGAAATCAAATCCTTCGATGGATGGCCGAGAAGAAAGAAGCCAATTCCGGTCCTATGATCCAAATCGAAAAATGAACCACATGAGGAGATTATTCACTTCGAGAGCTTCAACATATATTTTTTCCAGATTTTTCAGAGGACTTTGAAATTTACGCTTCGGATTTGATTTGGAAATGGATCTAGAATTTGGGAATTTGTTTGTCTGCCATTGGAAAGGAGAAGTTGAGAAGAAGACATAGGTACATACAAATGAGAAAATAGAGGGCTAGGGTTTATAACCGTATATTTATAGAGAAGGTTGGAAAAGAATGGATCCGATCAAATAGATGTACGCGCTGGACTATATATGGCCCGTAAAGCCCGTTTCGACTCCAGAACGAAATTGAGTTAACCCATATATCAAATCAGATATTTTAAAATATTTTAAACCCGATGGAACAAGTGTCAAGTCTAAATTCCATCGTATGAAGAAGTTATGCTAAAATCAATATTTTTCAAATTGATTTCAATTGATTTCAATTTATCGATTTTAAGGCGTTTCGAGTACGTACGATCAAACGACAAGTCTGATCGCTACAAAACTTGAAACCCTATAACAATTCACCGTTACGGATCTGATGAAACTAGTTTCGTTGAAAACCGAGTCAGTGGCCAAAATGGCTATTTTCCCATCAATTAAACAAATAAATAATTAATTAAATAAATAAAATTTTAAATTTTATTTCGATAATTGACAAATTTCAACATTTTTAACTTCTTAATCATTTACAATGATTTAAACAAATTTAAATGTCAATTTAGAGGTGAATAATTTATAAATTTAAATATTAACCTTAATTTCATTAAATTATAATTTAATTTCCAATAATTCTATTAAATTCACCTTTCATTCTATTATTTAATTTATCGTTATCAAAAGGATGCAATTTACATTGGTTCACGATTGTTTATATTTATATTCTTAAATTTTATCTAAATTTCCATTTATATAATCTTCTAAGTATTTACTTTTCATTGAATTGCAATTTATCCTATTATCATGTATTAAATTAAATATATTGATAAAACTTTATTCCATCGCTTTATTCAACCAATAGTCATTATTTCAAATTATTAATTACAACCAGTTAAGATCTTACCATTGGTTCCATTAAATTAAATAAATTAATAATTGTTCCGTCTAAATCTCAAATAACGTATTATTTAGCTATTTCAGTTTCATTTAATTGCAATTATCTTATTTTCAGAAATTAAATTCCAATATATAAATAAACTTTATTTTCATTCCTTATAATTCAAAAATTGTCCAATATGAATAACTTTAACATTATTTCCTTTTAAATTAAATCATCAATTCATTCATACACCATTAGCAATACATTATTACCCATTAATACCAAAATTTATACTAATATAACCTTTAATTAGATTAAATGCAATTGATCACCCATTTTAACTTATTAGACTCCATTAACGTTAAATTACACTTATAAGTTATTGCTAATGGACAAGTGTTGAAATTGATTACATATACCGTTTCTCATCCTATTATCAATTGGATGAATTTTCATTGGTTCGTAGTCATTGCATTCCTATCCACAAATTTCATCCACATTTCCATTAACGTAATTATTTAATATTAAATTCCACTTATTGAATTTTAAATTTCCAATAAATTAATAAATCTAGATTTAAAACCTTGCTATTCAATAAATTGACATTTATGGGTGAAATTAACATTGACTTGTATTACATTTCATGAATGCATACTTCATTTCATACTATTTAGTTATATTTGCCAAATATGTTCAATAATTACTATTTATTTCTTAATTAATTTACTTACTTGGTTTCATACTTGTACGTTTTCACTTCCAAACAATACTGTAATTACCTATAGGACATTGATTTTTATTTCATGAATTCATAAAAAAATTCACTAAATGCCTTTATTTTTTTATATTCATTTTGTTACCATTTAATACGTTCATTATCAACAACACACATTATAATTACTTATCTGCAATTATTGCATTGGTCTATTCAACAGTTACTTTTATTTACTCCTTTTAACCCAAATGTAACAAATTTCACTATTCATTATTATATTAACGAATTCCATTCTAGTTAATATTTTTATTAATATTTCACAAATTCAACATTTATATTGGTTTCTTATATTAAACTTATAACCATGTATGACAATTTACATTATTTCAATTTATTGCCATATAAATATTAAATTTTCAACATTTAATTACAATTGCTTCATCTAATTTCTACCATCGCTCCAATATCAATTTTAAGACTTTTTATTTCTTTCTAAATTAAATTAGAAATCCTGTTAAATTAACTCATTTAAAATCATCGAATTCTACGGGTCATTACACTCTGCCCCACTCAAAACTTTTCGTCTCCGAAAAGGAAAAAAGTGAAAAGAAGAATTAAGAAATCAATATATCTTATTTAAAATATTAAATTTATAAACAAAATTTTTTACGATATTACTTATTTTAAATAAAATATACCAGTTTATAACCATTAAATCTTTATATACTTAAATTAATAAGGTTTGGAAAATATTTTCAAAATATTTTCTAATTCCAAAATTTACGGAAAATTCCGGCGGAGTCTCCTTTGTACGGAGAGTCTCGGGAGAAAATATAATATCAAATATAACAATATACAACAATATTTTCCAAAAAAATATATATCCCAACCCGGGAAAAATAATATAATAATGCTATAAACCGAAATCCGAAAAGTACCTATTTATCGGCAATTAACGCTTATTTTTGTGGAACCAAAACCGGTAGCAATTGCTTCGATAACCTGTATTTCACTTATATAATCTAAAAGAGTTAATACTTATATAAAATGAAATATTGAAGTTGTTTCAACCATAACAACAGCAAATGCAAACATCAATCACTTGCAACCAGGCATACAACCATCACATAGAATCAACACATATCAATCATTCATTCATGTCAAACAAACAAATAGTTGTTCGGGTTCAAAACTTTAAATTGTACATAATGAAAAATAACCACTAAGTGTACCCTTCACTCAACAGTCTTAGGTGAAACTAAATAGATTATTCATTCATCCAAACAATTTTAAAGTATCCTTACCCAAACAACAAATCTAAACAATAAACTAAGTTTATCCTTGTCAACTTCATTTCATACTATTGTTGTTTGACTTCCTTTTTATACATATAATGGTTTATCCCTTTTTTCTTCTTCATTTATTTGCAGTATTCATCTTCCTGCTTATTTTATTAATAAATAGCTTCAATCATTTACTTAAGTTTATATCTTTCATTTATACTACTTAATTTCATTTATTTACTTTCATTTATTCTAAATTTCATTTATAATACTTACCTTTCTATTTCAATTAGTAGTCTTTTTCAATTACACTTAAGATTATAATATTACAACATCAAATTCTTATTTATTAAGGAATTTCGTTAATTACTTTCATTACCTCAATTTTATTACTTGTATAATATCTATTTCATTTTCTTATTAACATTTCAACTTTTAATATTTTATAAGTTATATATGTTTTTAAAGAATATAATTGAAAGTTATACAAGTTTTCTCATTTCTTTTAATTAATTTAATGTTCAATAATTATATCCTTTATTTCATAGGTTACAATTTCAAATTTCATTTATTACCATTTATAACCAAGCATTAAATCTCTTATTTCATCTAGGGTTTCAATTATTAGTTAAATTCCGTTTCACTACAATAAATGAAACTATTAATTAACCGAAACTTAAGAATTAAATACCAAGTTTTATTCAAAATCATTTTAAAAATAACATATCAACATATGCTTGCAATTTATATATCCAATTATATTTTAAAAAAATTAAAATTTATATTTGTTTATCAAAATAAATCTGTAGTAAACTACTGCAGTGGCCTTCCCCCTTCGAAACTCGAAAATGAATGTTGATGATGCGGCCGCCATCACCAAAATTATTTTCCAGCGACAGAGAGGGGAGTATAGAACTTATTTCTTTTCCAAATTTCTTTTAAACATTTCTTTCAAATTATATTGAAATATTTATATGAGAAAATACTTATAAACAATATTATTATATTTCAAAATTATTCGAAAGAAATTTTCAAAAACCCGGATCTTATTTATAAAATTTATTTTATACATAGAAAATATAATAGATAAAATTATTTCATTCACCTATATTAAAAACAAATATTATGTCGGTCTGTCCTATTAAGTGTTTAGAAATCTCTATTAATGTCATAGCGTCTCATGCACCAAACAGAATTTATAAATACAAAACGGAACAGATTAACACAATATTAAAACCTTTTTATAACATTAACAAATACGGTCTCTCATATATATACATTCAGCGACTCATCATAGGGTATTACTACCCTATTAGTAAAGAGTCAAACCCCACAAAGCTAGGGTTTATCACTAAACCAAAGCTCTGCTACCAGATGTAACGCTCGCCTTTTTGCACGGTTTAAACCAACGATAAACCACTCACGCCGGACTTAAAACCATACAGAAGGGCGGATTGTTATGGGGTAAATAAGAAAAAGCAGGAAAGAAGAAATAAACAAAACGGAATCTTGCATTGGAACGATAAAATATAATAATCAATATACAGTTCATAAAACTGTTTTACAAAATATTCGATTTTCCTATTACAATATATATCAGAGTTACACATACCAAAGGATAACAACAATGCAGTGGAATAAAATGGTGTAGTGGAGTAATATAGTAGATAATAGTAATACAAATCTTCGTCCTCCAGAATGAAATCTTCAAATCCTGAAATGCTGGGACTGACTCGAGCGGATTGAAAAGACAAAACACTCGAGTCAGAACTAAAAGATCTTATGTAAGTTAAATTAACATAAAAATATGAGTGTAGTACCTCAAGAGATACTCAGGATTTACATCTCCTAAGGATCCGTTAAACTATTTACTATGTAATAATATTTCGCTATTATAATAGTGTCTAATTGTAAAATAAACTTACTTTTTAATAGCGTTAAGGGGTTACCCATATAGCCCTTAACACAAATAATGCCAATAGCCTATACAGCACCGTAATACCTCCTGATCGGAAGACTACCAAAGGATACTCCATAGGTACGACACAAATAGAACTTGTAGTAAAGGCTCGGTATTGTAGGTGACACGGCACAACTAGGCAATGCCAGGGTAGATATACCAATTACACATCCGGGCTAGTGGTAACACATAACAGCTACTACCGCCCACCTCGAACAACACATCCAAAATAAAAAAATCAAAAGTGGCCACCGAATTAATCCAAAAGTCAGAGTATAATATTGAAGGAGTGCGTCCGATCAGAGGAATGATCTCATTGGCCCGAGAATCGCTCCTGTTTTAGCCACCTTATGCCAACTCACGGGAGTCGGGTCCACGTATATACCTCAGTGGAAACGCCACCACCATCCTACTTCATTCTAGAATCTCCACCATGTACACGGTTGTTAAAGTGGTTTTCGGAGTTGGCAGAGACTATGACAACTTCCGATCCCGGTCTCTTCAATGGCCAAACGTTATTATAACACCGCGGTCTTTTCAAAATAGTTTATACTTTTAAACTAGAATTTAATATTCATTTCAAAACCATATAAATATGATATCATTTCTATTTTTAAAAAAAATCAATATGATATCATTTATAAACCAAAATTAGTATAATATCATTTTTTATCTCGAATATATCCTTCTCTAAAACCATAAAATTTTCAAAGTTATAATATTTCGAAACCAAACGCTTGAAATATAACCTTCCAAACATAAAACTTGAATTTCATAACTTTGAAATATAACTACACCCCTCAAATGGTTTAAATATTACAATACTTTATAAAATAAAATAACTTCTTTGATTTCACAAATAAATTCCAAATACCGATTTGAACCTCCAAATAAACCATTTCTAATTCAATATTTTCAAAGCTTGAAATTCAATATTTCAAACTAAATTTTTTTAATTCATATACACACACACACACACCCCATTTCACTTTTCTATTATTTGGTTTGAAATATTTACTTAAAAATCTAGTATCCCTTTAATAAAACTCCAAATTTCAAAAATTGAATATTCCTCAATTCATTTAGACTTGATATATTTACTTAACCCACCTTAACCCCGAATTTAGTTTAAAAACCATATTTAAAAAAAAAATCAACAAGTTCCAATGGATTTTTATTTGATAAATTCTTTTATTAAATAAAATCTCAAGTCCATTTCACTATTTTCTCACACTTGATTTATAAAAATCAATATAAACTCTATATAAAAATATATCATTTAAGTAAATACTTCCCATATTATAATTTAATAAAATCAACTTTATTATCAAATTTATATAGACTTTAAACAATTTTTATACATAGCTTAAAATCAAGAATTTTACTATATATAAAATAACCTTTATCAAATATCCGAATCAATATCTCATAAACCATATATATTTCTTTATGAAAACATTTCAAAATATTTTTATATATGTAGACAACGGCGTCTATATGTAATTTTCTACCCTATGGTCAAGTGATACGGATATTTATCATTTCAAACCGCAATTTAAAAATAGAAAATGCGTTTATGTATCATTTCAAACCGCAATCCCGAATGAAATGAAAATGCATAGTAACTTGCAGTTATAACTATATAAAATTCAGCATCCATTCATCCAATATCAACCATCAACCATTTATCACAATCATCAAATTCAACAATAGGATCAATATAGAACGGATAATGAACAACAGGTATTAAATGGCAGTTTATATTCAGTAATAATTTAAATAAATATTTAACTATCAGTTTATATACACTGAATAATTAATTAACAATTTAACTGGCAGTTTAAATGCAATGAATAAATTAAATAGCAATTTAATTTAAAAAAAGGAATTTAACTGAGATGATGATTAAAAATATGCCAAACAACCATAAATAAATTTTAAATCACATCATATATCAATTTAACAAACATAAGAAATTTTAAAAGTTGTGAGTGGGTTAAAACACTCACCTTTTGAATTTAAATTTGATTTAAATCCAATTTAATCCCAAAAATTTGACGGTGTCAGAATCCATCCAAACCAGCGCCAAAGTGTCCGAAATTCCAATACAAATAAAATATCTAACCGAACACAATAGCACACGTCATCGTTCACGACCCTATCGTTGTTCCAAAACCGAACTCGACCAAACCCTACTGCAAGCGCCGCCTTCTTCCCATTTATTGCCGTCGATTGCTAACGTTCTACGACGATCCAACATTGTTGAGCCTACCTCCATCAATGAGTGAGCCCACTGGAACAGTCGCAGCACCCCGAATTTGATCAGAGCCGCCGCGCACCCTCCATTTTAAAAAGCCGAATACGGCGAATTTCAACCATCTAACGACAAACGACGAACACCAAATGGCCTGCTCTCCACCCTCTTCGCTCCAGCGCCGACCGATCGCCAAACCGTTGAGGATCCACCGTCGAAATCAAACCCTTTGATGGACGGCCAAGAAGAAAGAAGCCAATTTCGGTCAAACTATGATCCAAATCGAAAAACAAACCACATGAGGAGATTACGCACTTCGAGAGCTTCAACGTATATTTTTTCCATATTTTCGGAGGAGTTTGAAAGTTACGCTCTGGATTTGATTTGGAACTGGATCTAGATTTGGGAATTGTTTGTCTGCCAATGGAAAGGAGGAGTTGAGAAGAAGATACAGGTACAGACAAATGAGAAAATTGAGGGCTAGGGTTTATAACTAGATATTTATAGAGAAGGTTGGAAAAGAATGGATCGGATCAAATAAATGTGCGCGTTGGACGATATATGGCTCGAAAAACCCTTTTCGACTCCGGAACGAAATTGGGTTAACCCATAATCAAAATAGATATTTTAAAATATTTTGAAAAATCAATATTTTTCAAATTGATTTCAATTGATTTCAATTTATTGATTTCAATTGATTTCAATTTATCAATTTCAAGGCGTTTCGAGTCTGTACGACCAAAAGACAAATTCGATCGCTATGAAACTTGAAACCCTACAATAATTCACCGTTACGGATCCGATGAATCTGGTTTCGTCGAAAACCGAGTAGTGGCCAAAATGGCTATTTTTCCATCAATTAAACAAATAAATAAATAATTAAATCAAATTTTAGATTTGATTTCGATAATTGACAAATTTCAACATTTTTAACTTCTTAATTATTTACAATGATTTAAAGAAATTAAATGTCAATTTGGAGGTGAATAATTTATAAATTTAAATATTAACCTTAATTTCATTAAATTATAATTTAATTTTCAATAATTCTATTAAATTCACCTTTCATTCTATTATTTAATTTATCGTTATCAAAAGGATGCAATTTACATTAGTTCACGATTGTTTATATTTATATTCTTAAATTTTATCTAAATTTCCATTTATACAATCTTCTAAGTATTTACTTTTCATTAAATTGTAATTTATCCTATTATCGTGTATTAAATTCAAATATATTGATAAAACTTTATTCCATCCCATTATTCAACCAATAGTCATTATTTCAAATTATTAATTACAATCAGTTAAGATCTTACCATTGGTTCCATTAAATTAAATAAATTAATAATTATTCTGTCTAAATCTTAAATAACGTATTATTTAGCTATTTCAATTTCATTTAATTGCAATTATCTTATTTTCAGAAATTAAATTCCAATATATAAATAAACTTTATTTTCATTCCTTATAATTCAAAAAATTGTCCAATATGAATAACTTTAACATCATTTCCTTTAAATTAAATCATCAATTCATTCATACACCATTAGCAATACATTATTACCCATTGCTACCCAAATTTATACTAATATAACCTTTAATTAGATTAACTGCAATTGATTACCCATTTTAACTTATTAGACTCCATTAACGTTAAATTACACTTATAAGTTCATTAATTACTATTTATATTCTTAATTAATTTACTTACTTGGTTTCATACTTGTACGTTTTCACTTCCAAAAAATATTGTAATTACCTATAGGACATTAATTTTTATTTCATGAATTCATAAAAAAATTCACTAAATGCCTTTGTTTTTTATATTCATTTTGTTACCATTTAGTACGTTCATTATCAATAACACACATTATAATTACTTATCTACAATTATTGCGTTGGTTTATTTAACAGTTACTTTTATTTACTCCTTTTCTATTTTAACCCAAATGTAGCAAATTTCACTATTCATTATTATATTAATGAATTCCATTCTAGTTAATATTTTTATTAATATTTCACAAATTCAACATTTCTATTGGTTTCTTATATTAAACTTATAATCAAGTACAAAAATTTACATTATTTCAATTTATTGCCATATAAATATTAAATTGTTAACATTTAATTACAATTGCTTCATTTAATTTCTACCATCGCTCCAATATAATTTTTAAGACTTTTTATTTCTTTCTAAATTAAATTAGAAATCCTATTAAATTAACTCATTTAAAATCATCGAATTTTACGGGTCGTTACAAAAAATCTCTTATGCCATTTTAGCACTTCAATGTTGTCCTAGAAAAGAGCAGATAATGGATCATCTAGGTGCTTCCTCTTTTCAAGAGCTGCTAACAACCTATCTTTAATATTGATAAAGTGTGATGCTGAATCTAACGAGTGTGGCATTGCAGATAGTTCTAACTCCTATTTAAATAAAAAAAGAAGAAGAAGATGAAGTCAAGACTTGAGTAATCCATCTCTTTATTATAACTATAGAAGATTACAACTTAAGTAAAAGTTAAACTAAAAACTACGTTTATACGTTTGTTTTACATCTAAAGTTGAGAAACTGCGTTTCTAACTTTATTCAATGAATTAAAAGAAAGAATAAATGTTGAGTCAAAAGGAACATTAAGTCCTTCCGGAGTAATAACCGGAGGATATTTGCTATAGTCTCATTCCTCGGTAGGAGGACTTCGCAATCACATGTTAACTTGGTATGATATGTCCACATTTCCTTAGGTGGCTTTTCTTTTTCTTCACCGAGAAAATCGAAAATGGGCTGAGGATGTTCAATATAAAGTTTTTGCAAATGTCTACGTAAGCAATATCTGACTAATTTTGAAGATTCCAAAATTGATGCCTTTTCAAGGTAATCTCTTCTAAGTTTAATATACTTGCTTAGATAATCATTAGAAACAAAGCTACTTGGTTGACGTACATTTTGTGATAACGTAGCAGTATTTAGCTAACTATAAAGGGAAGATAAAAACAAATATTCACAAATCAATATTATTACATAATTATGACTATTCATCCGGTTCATACAAAATTGACTTTGTAAATAATTTCGAAATAAACTTGTCTTTGTAGTATTTGAGTTTATGAGGAGGTAGTTCTTGGGGAAACAATCTGACTTGTGGAAAGTTCCAACATGCTCTAGGATGCGGGTCAGATCCAAATTTGTCCAAGTATCTCTTGTGTAAATGCTTAAGTATACATCCACTAAGATCACCCAAGTATGAAAAATCTACAGTTGGGTGTCCACAATAAGCTTTGTATATGAAGTCTAACCAAATGTTTCTTTCCTCGATCAACATTCAAAAGAGCATGATCAACTCTTGATTCTCTTTTAGAAGACCATCATATCGAAGGTACGCCCTCCTAAGTCGTGGGCTAGCTTCTTGATGTTTGAAGGATACTAGCACTGCCGCACTCCTGTTAAGCCTACGATATTTATTCCAAAGAATGTTGTGTTCTATTAGCTATTTATCTAATTCCTTATACAAACTATTTATTTCCGCTTGTTTTCTTTCAAGATTGGTTTTGTAGGGATGAACGGGTTTCCTTCTTATATAAAATAAAGGATTTAAACTATTATTGTCTTGGAAGTGAAAGCTGTTTAAAAAAAGAATCCCATTCTTGAGAGACGGGAATTGATGCCTGAGAGACTTGCTCTTTCTCTCTTGGTTCTTCCACATTAATGTAAGCAGGCTCCACTTGAGGGTTAGAAGGCTTCAGATGTGCTTGATTCATGAAAAGATGGATCAGGATTGACCTTTTCAGAAGTCCTTATGTTGTCATCGCCATATTTTTCAGGAGCATCAATGTAACACCCCCGTCGCCACTTAGTCCTTGACCTCCATCTTCGTTGTCATCATCATTGTCATCATTGTCATCATTATCATCATCATCATTATCGCCCACTTCGTTGGCAACTTTATCTTTATCATCTTCATCTTCGTAGTCGGAGTCTACTTCAAAGGAAGGATTTCAAAAGATAGAATATTTTAGGCATCGATTTCCTCTCTTTCAACGACTTTAATACCCTGCTCCATCTTTCTAATTTTTTCCATGACCCTATTGATGAGAACATGGTCGAGTGAGGGAAAGATAAATTTAGGGCATTTACCAACGTTGTCGGCATAAGCAAGCATTATAGCGTCTTCAAAAGAATTGACAATGACATCTTCAAGAGAAATATCGAGGAATCGAGGCGCACACTGCTTCGCTTTAGAAATAGTGTTGATAACCAATTTTAGAGAATCTTTATTCTTCTTTAACTTTTTCTTCAGAGACGATTGTTTTGCTGCCATCCTAGCTTTTTCGTCTTCGGATTCTTTATAGGCCATTTTTAAGGCTAAATTCTCATCAACGAGGAGTTGATGAGCTTTCTTCTCCTCAGAAATAATGGGTTTTAATTGGGCAAGAGAAGCCCTCGGTCGCTCTAACTCTATCAGAGCCTTATTTTTCTCTGCGTACAGGAGGAAACTTAACCATTTAAATGTGAAATTTTTCTTTGGCGCTTGGATGATTCAGCAAAGGGTTTTGTCGCGTTTTCGTGCAGTGAAAGCCAACTCTTGGAAATCTAAAGGAAAATGTACAACATAAGTCAAAAAATTAACGAAAAACAGTAACAATAAAGTTAAGTGAAGCGAAATGTACCAAGAGTTGTTGTTCTATAAGGGACCGGTAGTGACCCGCTAGATAAAAAACAAAGGAGGGCGAATGAATAGAGGCAAAAGATGAAGAATTGAAGATAGACTGGACTATCTTTTCAAAATCGCTTGAGGGAATAGGAGGTGATGGTCGAGAAGGAATAAGCTCTAGGGAAGGGGTCGAAGTCCCTATATCTTTCTGCATTTGCTTAATCACATTAGGAGAGCTCAAGTTGAAATGCGAGGGAGGGGATCAACTTTAGTGGAAGTCTTCTTAAGATGATCATGAGGAACGTCGATAGTTGGACTGTCCAGGGGTGTATCAATGTCTACGAACTCCGTCTCTTCTCGTGGTGGAGAATAGGGAACATCAACAATCCAAGCTTTTTTGGGGTATGGTTCCATTACAACCGCTTTTTCCAGTTTTCTTTCGACATCCATATTTAACGTAGCAATGGCATAGGACAAGGAGGTGAATGAGAAGTAGAAGTAGGGAGATCTGGATCACTTGTAGATTGTTCAACCAAAGGAGTAGCTGTAGAGAATTCAAACAAATTATAAGTTAGTAAAACAATTTGAGAAGTAACGCAACAATAAACTACAAGCACTAGGTTTAAGCTTACCAAAGTGATCGGTACAAATTGGTGACATCAGAGAGAAGTTCTTCAGATCTTCTAAAGAAAGGAAGTGCTTGCTTCGAGATATAATTTGGACTAGAGGAGGTTGGCCAAGTACCCTTTGACCAGTTGGCAAAAGGGAATGCTTTTATGGATTAAAAGGATTCAACAGAGTTAGTCTGTTTCCAATCCTGCTTTAAGCAGCGATCGGTGACTTTACTGTTTCCCTATTTTCTTCTTTTAGCTCTTTAACAAAGGCAGTTGACAAAGAAGCATAGATTAGCAAGGAAAAGTAACTAAATGAAAAAATAAAGTCTGAGATAAACTTACAAGGAGAAGAGAAAACCCCACTAATGTTGGAAAAGGTCTTGACAAAGAATAACTATGCCTCCCAATCCTTGAATTTGATCACCCTCTTAGATATTAGCTTTTTAGGGGGATCCACTATTAAGATTTGATTGTTCAAGTTGCTAGGCTTAACCAATCGAACAAGATAATTCAGCACTTCAGCACTAAAAGAGGGAATGCCAAATTCCAATGCCATGAGCTCTAGGGATAGAAGATTAGTATACATATTGCGTGATAGTTTTATACGTGGAATGTCCAGATAAGTCAGGAACTTGGACAAGAAATCCGAGAAGGGAAGGAATCCTCCATGCTAAATATATATATTACAGTGTATGCAAAGTACCTTTTAGAAGGGCTATGAATGGTGCCGTTATCATTAGGGGGAATAGCTTCTACATTAGTTATGACAAAGTCATTGAGAATCACATCCACCTCATCCTGGGTGGATATTAAGGAATGTTTGGAGGTGGATTCAATCTTCTTGGGTGAATCAATGATTTTTCCAGGCGAAATCATTTTGGTTAGAAATTATAGTTTGTTATGAAATTTACATTCTTTCAAAGATATTGAAAACCTATTACACCAATTAGATTATCAACAAAAATATGAAATAACATATTCTTGAAAGAATGTTAAAGTTTGAAAATATAATCTATTGAACTTTCGACAGAGTCGAAAGGGAAAGTAGAAGTTGGCTCTCAACAAGTTCCCTTAAACAATATCGAAGGCTCAAAGATAACTTTATTATTAAAAGAATGAAGTTGAAACCAACGCCACAAACTTGAATAAGATGTACGCTGCCAACATTCAATAAAAAAGTAAAAAAAAAAACCTTTCGACAGTGTCGAAAGCCATGAACTTAATTTTTCTAAGGGAATATGGATGCTTTCGAAACCTTATATGCCAATTAAGTCAAAAGGTTATGGGTTTGGATCTTATTATAAAATAAGAGGACTTGGAACATTTCGATAATATCGGTAAAAGATGATGATTGGATCTCAATTAGTTAAAAAAGGTTTGGGTAAAGTCGAAAAGGGATACATGGTTCCGGAAGCATACCAATAACAAAATTTGAATCAGTACAGAAGGTTTCGACTAAGTCAAAACATTTGATTTGATTTATAACTTATGTAAAGTATATTTTATTCAATCCAATTTATAGAAATATGTGTATCTATAACTTCACACGGTTCTTAAAAAGGTTGGAAGTAAGCATGTACTAAAGATTTTGAAACCAACAAAACAAGGACTTTCGAAAATGTGTATTAAATAATTATTTAGTAAGACACATTAGTCAACTTCTTCGAAAGGTATCGGGATACGTTAAAACACAATTCTGCTTTTAAAGAGATCCATCTCATATTAACTATGCAACTTTTCGACAATGCCGATTAAATGAGGCGCATGACTACCTTTCCACCCCATCGAAATGGTTGAGAAAGAAAAATAAAAGTTGTCACCTCAACCCCTCTCAAAGGGGTAGAAAGGTAAAATTGTATCGCCAAATTTTAATTCGTACCGCTCAAAGTTTCTCCACGAATAATTTGAAATCCCTTCTTCCCCAAATTCAATTTTTAATCCGAAAATAAAAAAATAAAAAAATTAATGACAAGACCGATTTAAGCGCGATTTTACAATTCAAAATTATAGTCTTTAAGATTAAAAAATCCGAACTCTTTAGAAATGATAATAACAATAAAATCTAAATTAGATAAGCTTAGAGTAAAGATTAACAAGAAATAGATCAAAGCAAGTCATGAAAATAAATTATTGAATGCTTTCAAGTAAATAAAAACTTAGACGATTTTTATTAAATCAAAGCAATAGTTCAGATTCAAGCACAATGGATTTTAGGAATTGAAATTCGCTATGAAAAGTAAATTCGAAAAGCAAGATGATTAAAACGTACTTTGGATTTGAATTTCTACTGTTGAAAATGGGAATTATCTAAGAGTTTGAAAATTCTGATTCCTGTTGTAAATTTCTTTCATATCAGATAAGTGAAATAGGGGATGAAGAAAATTTCTTTATAATAAATGTCTGCATGGATGGCAAAACGTACGAACAAATTTAAATGAACGGTCAGGATTTGTGCATCAATATGAAAAGGCAGGAAGTGTAATAAGTTTTGAAAGAGTTGACTTGGAAAGTCAAAAGCATCTTGGGGCCAGGGGAGGGGGTTGGCCTAAATTCCTACTTCAACCTTGTCGAAACTAAAATAGTTAAAAGGAAAAAGTAACAATAAATGACACCACCAACAAAACCTTGCGAAGGAGTAGATGGATGCTACAACCAAAAGTCAGATGTGTTACAAGCTTTCGAAGGGGTCAACGTCTACCTTTCAAAATAGATGCTTTCTCCTACATGAAGACATTTTGAATAAGAGCAAGAGTACCTTTCAAAGGCAGCATGCATGCCAAACCTTTCGAAACCAAAGATTTTGCCTTTATTCAAACTACACAAAGACTACTTTGATCGAAACAACCCTTTTGAAAGCATAATCAAGCCTTTCGAATGGGTCGAAGCCTTTAACATCTAGAGAAGGTTTCGTATCAATTCGCAAGCATGCATTCAAAGGCTATCTGTTGTGCTGAAACCATCAACACCTTCAAAACTCCATAGAACAATTTGTCGACATGGTTGAAAGCTCTTACTCCTACACACTTGCAATAACAAAGCAATACAAAGGGATGGGTGTGTCTAACCCTTTCGACGAAGACTAAAGCATTCAAACCCAATCAAAAGCATTGCAAGGGAAGTGCAAGTGTCAAAAGAGACGAAAGGTATGTAAAGCCACATATTTACCAGGTCGAAAGCTCTGAGTCGAAAGGTGTCAGCCCGCATCTATAAATAAGACCCCAGGGGTCTGGTTTAGGGGATTTAATTCAATCACTCTTCTCTTATACTTTCTTAAATTTGTAAATTTGTATACCCTAATTTGGAAATCAAATTAGGGAAAATTAATCAGATTGTATATCATTAGTTCAATAAAGGTTTGATATTGGAGATTGTGCAACTATTTTGTGAAATTATTTGGATTAATTGAGTTCTGCTAGCATCAACCTAGTCGAAAGAGTACCTTTTAAGAGAGTCGAAACCTCTCATTGCCTATACATTTAAGTCCTTAGCTCTATACTACTGTTCACCAAACACTCAACTTTTAGAGAGTCAAAATCTTGATCGAAGCTTGTTTTCCCTTAGATTGCAAACTGAACCCAACCCATCAAGAATACCAGCTTTCGACGAAGTCTAAAACTTCCCCACCAAATCATATTACTGAATCCTTAGTGTTAACCTCTAGTGTTTCAAAACCGATTCGAAAGGAAGTTTCGAATGGATAACCAAACAGTTCCAAACAAGCTCAAAGGACTTAAAAACAAGGGATATAAGTGTTTTAGCTGGGTTGAAAGGTCCGATAAGGAACAGTTTTCACAACATAGACTTATTCGAATGGTTAATAAAAGAAAGCAATAAGATCCCAACCTATTTTATTTAATTAATAGAAGCTTAGAAGAACATTTCTGCACATTTAATTTAACTTTGGGGTGTTGACAAGTATTCTTATTAACAAGAGGAAGAAGGTGCTGAAATTTGAATGTGAGTTCTTTTCATCATATATATATATATATATATATATATATATATATATATATCTTCTATGACACATAACAATTCTTTCAATTTTAATAGCATGCATTAATTGAACACTTGCATTCATGACATAAATGTAGCATCCAGGCAAGTGTGAGCATATATTGTATATTTCGTTAAAAGTATGAGATACACATTGTTTAATACTTTTAGATGTAATTAGTATTTTTGAAATATTTTCGTAGTAAGGAATGTTATTTGCTAGCTTTAGAAACTATTCTAATTCATTTAATTAAAAGTCAAAAGATATAGATGATTTATTTTATGTATAATTGCGTATTATGTATAGCATATATAGAAAGGTGTTATGTGTACCATATATAGAAAGATAAACCATACTAATAAATTTTCAATTACAAAAGATGCATAGATGTAGTAGATAATATTAAAATGTTGTAACACGAGAAGGAAAACTATCAAAGTGAAGATAGTAATGGTTGA
This sequence comes from Allium cepa, assembly GCA_030765085.1. NCBI lineage: Eukaryota > Viridiplantae > Streptophyta > Magnoliopsida > Asparagales > Amaryllidaceae > Allium > Allium cepa. Next base: position 8,762,169 of record CM060930.1, on the reverse strand, counting down.
AACATATGACTCGTCAACATTATGATATTTCTGGTTTAAAAAATTGAAAAAATTAACAAAGTTAACATTCCACCATAAGATTCAGTTATATATGTGAAGAAACAATATCTAGGTATGATCAGTAGTATGTTAAACACATAGAATAATTTTCAGCAAATAAAGTTCAAGATGAAGTAGAATAATTTTCAGCAAATAAAGTTCAAGATGAAGTACATTGAGTGTGAAATTGAAGTTGTTACTTAACTTAATAATTTTCTTTTAAGGCTATAATATTCATGATAAGGATTAAATATGCAACCTATAGCACTTTTGTGATAGGTAATGAGGTGCAAATATGATATATAATATGTTATTTGGTACATGACCAGAGCAAATTTAACATCAACCCAAAAATAAATTACTTGGACTATAGATAAACAACCGATTGTATATGAACAGAGGAATATGTTAACATATTCATTCAAAGGAGGTAGAAAAATATTTTTTATGAAGCTCATAAGTTGCATATCATGTCATACCATATCATTAGCCATAAATTAATTAACAAATTTCATATTAAATGCTGGATTACTAACCAATCGAAGAGGTCTCTCTACCCATAGCTGATGCAATATCAATTTACGTGGTAGTCGGAGTAAGCAGTCTGGTCTCTTCCATGATTATGATGTTTTGAACAAAAATGATGGTAATTTTACTTTGAATAAGTATTACAAAAATATATACTTTGAAAAAATATTGATAAAATGACCGAAAATAGTTTTATTAATAAACAACTCTATAATTATCAAAAGTCGTGCACGGAGCTGGATAGATACACTTAATTGTATCTTTAAACAAGAATATGAAATAAAATTATTTATTTTATTTTAGAAATAAAATATACTTATAACATCATCAATAATGGCATCGTATTTAATAATTGATTTATCAATTTAAATTGAGATTTAGTGATTAGTTTATTATTTTACATATTCAAATAATTGTTTTTAAATTATAATAATTTATTTTAATAAGTTGTATAGTAATAGAAAATCATCTATAATAGTTTTGTAAAGATAAATACTTGATTTAGAAATATAAGAAAAATTGTATCGTTTTATCGATATAACAACATTTTTTGCAAACAATTATTTAATATAATTTATATGGCTTTATTATTCAAATGAGATCATTTAAATTAATATATATCGATGGGAAATTAGTTTTCAAATTATGTTTACATTTATATGTAAATTAATTTATAAGTGAAAATGTGACCGAGAATCGGCTTTTATATTTTCAATGTTTAACGAACGGTAGTTCTTCAAAGTTGTTGCAACCTTGTTTATACGTCTTATGCACATATATAACATACACATCCACAGCCTAATATATACATGAACACATATATACATACAAATATACTTACCGTTTACATTAGACTTTGCATATAGTAAAAACTATAAATATTAAATATATTTATTAACCTAAAAAGAAAATATCAACTCACTTACACACCATCATCATCACACACATGGAGACACATGGGGTGGCATACCCATGTGATGGTGATGTAGGAGGTGTGGGCAAGGGGAAAAATTGTAATTATACATTTAGATATTTATTTCCAAAGTTTTCCTATAAATACCCACCATTTTGCTCATAATTTTACCTATTATTCTACTTCATCTTATTCCACATTCTCAAACTCTTTAGTGCCTTCCTACCTAAAGGAAATTATGAAGAAAAATTAGCAAAATGAAAATAAATTTATATAAGTACATACATAGTAGCAATCCACTTCAAAACCAAGGAAAATCACTCCTTCCCTTCTCTCAAAACCCATGGCCACCACCTTCTACCAGTAGGCTAAGCCCAGTTCCATTTGCAAGGATAGGTCGATCCCATCCAAAGGCCTCAGGCTCGATTCCATAGGCTTTGATTCGATCATTGCGAAATAATACCGAATTTTCGTAAAGTTAGAAACCAATAAAGGTGAAAATCTAGATATATATATATATATAATGATGATAATGATGATGTGATATGATTGCTATGGATGTTTACTATGCTTTGATCATCAAGTACTAGTTGTTTTAATATAGTGTTTAATCGTGTAAATAAGTCACGTTAATACACGTCGATATTACACAAGGAAATCACTTTCCAAATCAAGTTATAAAAACAATGTGGAATCATTAAACCCTTTTGGAATGATTTAAAATAATTAAAAAATGTTTTATAAACACTAAAACCCGGTTTGGTAAAATTTTGACAAGTTATCAAAATTGAGTGAAAAATAGGCACGTCGTGTTATGACAGTTCGCGATTTTGTGTCGTAGAAAGATAAATTCATTTTAACCATGGATTCAGAGTCGGAATTCTTTGTAATAAGAATTTTCCAAATGATAATAATAATAGGTTTCAAACAAAAGAAAAGGATGGGGATTTTATTTGGTAAATTTAGAAATACAAGCAAAACAAGTTTTCAAAATAGTCACGATTTGGTAGTTCGCAAACCGAAGCGAGAAATTCTTTATAAATGACATTTTCAATTTTAAAAAAATAAGAAATAAATTCTATAAATATATTAAATTTTTTTAAAAGAGATTTCAGTTATAAAAATAGATTTCTAAATGATAAAAATGTCGTTTTGATGAAATAAGCCTTAAAAGCACTATTCGCAACGCTTTTTGCAACACTTTTAAATAACTATTGAAATATGGCTTTAAACTTAAGTATTATTTCCCAAATATTTTATAAATGTTCTCAAATAAATAATAAAGTATTTTTAATTTTATTTGAAATTTTTATAATTTATTTTAAAAACCTTAATAAATGATTTAAAGAAAAGCTTTTATAATCAAGTGATTCAACCTTGGCTCTAAAAGCCGATGAGTAAACTGGATTTTTCTATTCGTAAGGGTCGGATGAGAGGTGCTTCAATTAAGGGGATGTTTAGGAGCAACCAGTACCTTGGCTCACCTAGCCTTTTTCCTAGGCGAGGAATAGATAAGGTCGAAATGTAGGAAACGAGAAGTATAAAAGATTCAATTTTTCCAAACTTAATACAACTTGAATTGATAAGATATAATCTTCTTATACTTATACTAAATTCCAAGAAGGGAACCTATACTATCTGTGTGAATTTAAAAGGTGATTTCATTGTTATTCCATGGATAGTAAAGGTTGAATACAGAAATTGATTTCGAGTAAAATTAGTATAATTTCTATCGATCTGTTTTACTCGAATACTAACTAATTTGGATTTATCATCTTAGATAACATGGTTTCAAACTATTAAGAAGTTATAGTTTGAAAATAAGAAATATTTTGTCAGGATTTAAATAAATAACGTGGAACTATTTTAATTCTTTTGGATCCTTTTACCTAAAATTAATTGTTTTGGGTTTACAGTAAACGATGTTTTAAATAACATTGTTTTTGACCCGTTTAAAAGTTATTACATGGAAATTGGAAATCTTTGTAAAGATTTAAATAAATGTTTTGAAAATATTTTCCTAAGTCAATTATGAAATGATTTTGAATTACATCCACTTAACATCTTTTCATCGATAATTGGTTTGGAGAAACGGAGGGTCAGATTAGGTTATTTCTGTTCAAAAACCACTTCGAACCAACTTACGAGTTCGAAAGTAAAGACATGTTAAAGACAATGAAGTTGAAGGAGGAGATCTTCAAAACGAAAGGATTGGTTGTTGAAATTTTGGAGCAGTGCCGGAGATAAATAAATAGTAGTGGTCTCTTCGTCCTAGGATCATCGTATGCAAGGATTACTCACTACTAAACTTTGGGACAATGCTCGATAGGATGTGGTAAGAGAGTGCCTTTAGTTTGTTCTATTCTCGGGGAACTTGTACGGAAGAATGTATGAGGTTGCATTCCTAAGAACACGGTACATTGATCTCTACAAATGTACATCTATTTGGTGGGGTAAGAGGTAACCCCTCTTATACATAGCACCGTTTTTGGAGATGTACAGGCACAAAGGTTGTAGTTTTGTTGAAATCAATAGTGTATTGTTTGGAAAAGGCAATGTGATATTTGAAGTGAAAATGTTTTAAGAAAGGTAAAAGTTATCTCAAGCCTCACACCCGAGGAATTGTGAAACAATGGTTGCTTTAAGGCTAAGTGGATCGCAACCATTAGGGTATGATATCTCCTTTCTAGATCTATTTTTCACCCTCTATGACGTTCGGTAAAAAAATGTGTGGTGCATGGTATGAGAGCTCCCGAATAGGTCAGGAATGGCCAAGGTGATATCATATTTAGTGTTATCCTTACCATCTATTGGTTTCTGTAAGCCAGTCTTAATTCAATGTGGTTTTGATGATGTTGATCCTTGGTACATTCCTCTAGAAATGAACTATACCGGGATAGTCCCTTACCTCTCTATTCATTAAAAATCCAAATCTCCATTAAGTACCTTCAGACTTAGTTGTAAACCTATTATGCCGTCAAATATAACTAATATAACAACATCGACTATTTACATATGTTTATTTTAAATGTTTTAAAAAAATGTCATGAAAAATAATATTACTGGATTTCATGTAGAAATGTTTTGGTTATCAGAAGGTAGAACTCATCCCATGTTTATGTGTGGCGTGTTCTTATGAGATACCCTTTGTTTTCAAAAACTCATTTGTTGAGTTTCTCACACCAGTCTTATGACTGACCCGCAGTTTATTTTCTTTTCCTTAGTCTCCAGATGTCCTATTTTTCCATACAGCTTAGTAGTTAGGTTTTGTTTGGAGTATTTTGGAAGAGGTCAGAGCATTGAGTTAGAAAATTCTTCTGAAGGTTGTTAACCATTTCCACCACATTCATTTACTATTGTATTTCGCATTTTTAAGGACAGATATTTAGAGCTGTCCATGTTAATGTTAAGTTATACTCTGACAAACGTATTTATAATTTCCACTATAAATATTATATTTTGAAATAATATATTATTCCATTCGTGTAAGATTCTATTCTATCTTTATTTTCTTTTTACCCTTAACGATCTGGTTTTCTAGCACTTCAATTTGCAGCACATAAATATAGAGGATGTATTATTGTCAATTTCTGACGGTCAAGAATCATATTCATCACATTTGGTATCAGAGCTTAGGTTGAGCGAACACATGAGCCTTATAAGGATAAAGTCTCATTAGAGATAGGACTAGTTACACCCTAAAATGACTAACTCATTAGAGATAGGGTAAGTGACACCCTAGAATGAGTTGAGTGTATTATATATGAGCGTGTATTTGTTAATGCTAAAAATTATTTTATTTTGGAAAATTTAGGTAATTGAAATAATTTTTATTAAGATGATATTTTATATATAAATAAATAAATTTTGAAAAGGTTTAGTTATGTATAGCGTGATAGTTTGCAAACACGAACAACTAGTGAATTAAGTTTCACAATTTGACTATATGGTGTTTGGTAATAATATTGGTTTAAAATTAAGAAATTTATTTAGGATAAATAAATTTATAGGTCTGAAAATGTAAAAATAATATGATCTTAAGAAATGAATATATAAATCAATTTTTATAAATGAACGAATTAAAAAGAAGAATTTTATGATGACTAGTTCGAGTATGTCGGAAATAACTAAAAAATGGACATGAGTTATGTTCAGATGATAAACACTTCTCTTAATTATTACCCTTCTTGTTAAGGGGATATATGATACTATAGGTAGTACCCAGTTCCTGGGTATGAATTTAGAGTACTCGATCTATAAAAAAAGTTTCAGTCAAAGAATAATGTGAATCACTAATTGATAAATTTATTAGTAATTATATAAAGAAGTGTCTTTATAAACAGTTTTAAAACCAGAGATAATTTTGGATTACTAATTGATAGGATAAAATGGAATTTTTGATGTTTTTGGACAGTTGGGACTTTCAAATTTTATAGCGATGGAAGCTAAGTGTTTTATAAAAATATAAAAGATGAGTTTTATAATTTATGAATTTGAGATGATAGTAAATTACAACAAGTTTTAAATTTTTCAAACACCCTGACGTAAGTAAAACCAATCTAAAATTTGGGATTTATGTATATACACTTCGGATGTAATGGAGTATCATATAAATATAGAATTAAGTTGTGAACTATTTATACACTTAAGTAATGTTGTAAGAGGTAACTAATAATGGATTAAGTATGAGTGAATGGTTACGAAACTTGCAAGTGTTGATTAATCCAAAGTTGCATTTTTTAAGTGTTTTTCAACTTAAAAAAAGTTTTATGAAAGGTTTCCATAAATATTTTTGAATGTTTGTCAGCATATATGAGGCATGTAGACCATTTCGCCCACTATTTTGATCTAAGATTCGAATGCAGAACTTTGAGGTGTTTACACTAGTCTGAAAAAGCAATTATTACTCGATTCTTGACAGTGAACAATGATGAGGGTTTGTGGTTGGATCCTTTTATTTTCTATCATAGTTGAGAGCTACGCAAGGAAAATAGAAGTTTCTGAACCTGATCGAAGTCTGCACTAAAGAACCAAAGGATCAATACTAGTTTGGAAGTAAAGTTGTATACTCAAATAATAGATCGAATCGGATATTGCGTACATATAGTCTATATACATTATACAAGTATAAGTTTAAAAATAAATATTTTGGACAAATATCTTTGGGTTTTGCATTATGATTTCAAGGATGAAATTCTTTTAAGGGGGAAGTCTGCAACGACCTACAAATTTATCAATTTGATAAAATTTATTTATCTTTCAAACATTCAAATATAAACTTTTTAAAAACATAGATTATGATGTTTTAAACAAAAAGGACGGTAACCTTATTTTGAACAAAAAAAAGTATTTACAAAAATATGTACTTTGGAAAAATATCGATAAAATGAGCGAAAACAGTTTTATCAATTAACAACTCTATAATCATCAAAAGTCATGCACGAGGCTAGATAAAACACTTATTTATATATTTAACAAAAATATGAAATAAAATAATTTATTCTACTTTTGGAATAAAATGTATTTATGACATCACTAATAAAGACATCGTATTTAATAATTGATTTATGAATTTAAATTGAGATCTAATGATTTAATAATTATTTTATTATAAATATTCAAATAATTGTTTTTAAATGATAATAATTCATTTAATTAGCTATATGGTAATAGTAAATCATTTATAACAGTTTTACAAAGATATATACTTGATTTGAAAATATAAGAAAATTCGTATCCTTTATCAATATAACAACTTTTTTTAAACAATTATTTAATATTAATCTATATGGTTCTATAATTTGAATAAGATCATTTTAATTAATTTATAATGATGGGGAAATAGTTTTCAATTTTTTTTACATTTATATGTAAATTAATTTATAAGTGAAAATGTGACCGGGAATCGTCTTCTCGATTTTTAACGGTTTAATGAGCATAAGTTGTTCAAAGTTGTTGCAATCTTGTTTATATGCCTTATGCACACATATAACATATACATACACACCATAACATATACATGAACACATATATACATACAAATATACTTATCATTTACATTAGAATTTATATATAGTAAAAAGTATAAATATCCATGATCTTTTCTACCCTAAAAAGCAAACATCAACTCACTTACACACCATCATCATCACATAAATGGAGGCATAAGGAACATGGAATAGAACTGTGCCTTGATGGTGATGAAGGTGGGTTGGGCAAGGGGCGAAAGAGTAATTATACATTTAGATACTTATTTCCAAAGTTTTCTTCAAAATACCCACCTCTCTTTAATATTTTACACACTATTCAACTTCATCTTCTTCCTCATTCTCAAGCTTTTCAATGGCTTCCAACCATAATGATATTATTGATTAATGGTGGAATTTTATGTCGGTTTAGAAAATCGTCGTTAAAAATTGTGTTAAAAATAACCTTAGGTGCACAACTTAAAATTTTAGTACGCGATGAGTACAGGTCGATTCACAAGGAATTGGAATGATTTAAAATCCTACTCAATCAAATTAACCAAGATTTTGAAGTTGGTTAAGCTAAAAAATGTAAAACATAAAAAAACAAGAAAAAGAAAGTGAATAAGAATATGAGAGTAGAAGGTAACTTAAAGGTAATTTCCTTCTCATGATCGCATAAATCAACATAATGAAATTATGGTCTCTCTATTTGGGTCATTAGTGAATTTAGTTGATGTGTTTATCGCAATATGGTATGTTTGTATTATTAATTAGCCTAACATAAACCATCAAACTTTAACACACCCTCTAAACCACTTGTTAACTCTCATGAAAATGATAATGTAATCAAAAATAAAATATATTGTAAGCATGATCTATTTAATATTGATTAGTAATGTAGACCATCAAATTTTGATTCTAAACTCCACTTCATTATCATGGTCACATGTAGATGAAGAGGTAATTTGTGTTTATTTTTTTTAAGCATAGTGTATTTGGTGTCAACAACATAGACAATCAAACTGAAAGTTAAACAATAAAATTTTTACCGAATCAAACATTCTATTAAGCATAAAAAGAGATCATAGATTAGCAAATATGTTGAATCTACATTATTAAGAGAGCTTCGTTACCCCTAAATTAAAGGGGTTTAGATTCTCTTATTTGTTATCATGTCAACAAATATAGATTGCAACATGGAACAAAAACAAAAGAAAAAAGAGAGAAAACTAAAATAAAAGGAGAATTAATCTACTTGCATAAGTAAATAGATCTACACTACTAACATGAAAGAAAAAGAGCATGTAAGTAAAAATGAGCATGGAAATAAAATAAAAGCAAAGAAGAAAATAAGGAAAAAGAGGCTTAGGAAACCATTTTATTTCTCATATAATTTGTTGCTACCACTAAACTAAACTAAAGAAGGTGGTTCTAAGAGTTTCACACATGAAACATAAGGGGTATTTATACATACCTAAAACTCTAATGCATATTTTAGAGGACTCCCCAAAATACCCCTTTGGATGTGTGGACACCAAGTTATTATTAGCATGAGCATAATCCACCATTACATGTGCATGTAACTTTTATCTACACTAATATGTGCATTAGCTCTTAATTGTAGATCATGTTAAGTGGATAGGTAGGGTCCTCCATGTTGCATGAATTGATTTATTTCCATCTTCATTTGCCTTCATTCACTTTTGCATGCATGAATATATGAAGCATCTTCCAATATTTACTCAAATTCCTACAAAACAACATTAAAATGTCCAAGTAAATTTCTCAAATAAAATCACACAAAAATGACCATTTTGCCCCTATATGAAGATGAATAAATGATGATTCGAAAATAACTTAAATTTTGTTTTAACATGTGAACTACCTATATGCCCATTTATTCAATTAAATGAGATTAAATATGGAAGTAAAAACATGCACATTTACGTGCACCTTAACTATGAAGAAAAATTATTAAAAAGAAAATAATTTATATAAGTATATACAGATTAGCAATCCACTTCAAAACCAAGGCAAATCACTCCGTCCTTTCACTCAAAACCTATGGCCACCACCTTCAACCACCAAGACTGAACCCAATTCCGTTTGCAAGCTTAGGTCAAGTGCATCCAAAGGTCCTAGGATCGATTCCACAGGCTTTGATTCAATCAAAGTCAAGCTATATGAATTTTCGTAAATTTAGAAACCAATGATGGTGAGAAACTATACATACATAGATACATACATATATATTGATGGTGATGTGATATAATTTTTATGGATATTTAGTATGCTTTAATCATCAAGAATTGTTGTTTTAATAAAATGTTTAATTGTATAAACAAGTCACGTCAAATACACATCAATATTACACAAGGAAATCACTTTTTGAATCAAGTTATTAAAATGATATGGAATCATTAAACCCCTTTGAAATGATTTAAAATGGTTTGTAAATTTTTTAGGAACTCTAAATTTCAATTTAGTGAAGTTTTGACAAGTTATGAAAATTGAGTCAAAAATAGTTGCGTCGCGTAATGGCGTAATCGCAGTTCGCGGTTTCACGCTGTGGAAAGATAAATCCATTTAAACGATGGATTCGGAGTCAGAATTCTTTGTAATAAGAATTTTCCAAACTATTATAATCATAAGATTCAAACAAAAGAAAAGGATCGAGCTTTCGTTTAGTAAACCTCGAAATATGAGTAAAACAAGTTTTCAAAATAGTTGCGATTTGGCAGTTGAAAAATCAAAGCGACAAATTATTTATAAATGATATTTTTCTTTCTTTGAAAATATGGAATAAATTCTATAAATATATCAAAATGTTTCAAAAGATATTTGAGTTATAAAAATGGATTTCTAGATGATAGAAAAGTTTTTTTGATCAAATAAGCCTTAAACACACTATTCACGGCTTTTTTTGCTGAACTTTGAAATAACTTTTGAAATATGGATTTAAACTTAAGTATTATGTCCATGATATTTTATAAATGTGTTCAAATAAATAATTAAGTAAGGTGATTTGAAGGTTTTATTATTTATTTTAAAAAAGTTTAAATAAATGAGTTAAAGAAAAGCTATATAATTAAGTTATTTAATCTTGGCTCTAAAAGGTAATCAGTAGAATGGATTTTTCTATTCATAAGATCCGGATGTGAGATTCTTAAACTAAGGGGATGTTTAGGGGCAACTAGAGCCCTGACTCGCCTAGCTTTTTCTTAGACGAGGAATAGATATGGTCGGAATGTCAGAACGAGGCAAATATAAAAGATTTTTTTTTTTTCAAATTTGATACAACTTGGATTGAACAGAGATAATCTTCTTATACTTGATATTAAATTCTAAGAAGGGAACCCGTACTATCCATGTGAATTTAAAAGGTAATTTCACCACTATTCAAATGATAGTAAAGGTTGAATATGGAAATTGATGTCGAGTAAAATTAGTATAATTTCTGTGGACCTATTTTACTTGAATCTAACTAATTTTGATTTACCATCTTCGATAAAATGGTTTCAAGCTTTTAAAAAGTTAGGATTTGAAAATAAGATATATTTTGTAAAGATTTAAATAACTTGTGATTTTTTGTAATTCCTATGGATCCTTTTACTTAAAATTAATTACTTTTGATTTACAGTAAACGATGTTTTAGATAACATTGTTTTTGACCCATTTAAATGTTGTGATTTTATATAGGAAATATTTTAAATATTTATATAAATGATTTGGAAATATTTTTCTAAGTAAAGGATGAAATGATTTGGAAATACTCCAAGACTTAAAAAAAGTTTTAATTAAACAAAGATTTGATAAGAGAGGTTTAATGATCTCTTAAATACTGAAAAGAAATGGTTTTAAAAAATATCGCTAAGAAGATATTTTGGATAATAAGATACAAATTAATTTAAATATTAATCACCCACTTAACATATTCGTATCAATAACTGGTTCGAAGAAATCGGAGGTCGAATTAGGGCGATTTCTATCCAAAAACCACTTGGAACCAACTTACGAGTTCAAAAATGAAGACACGTTAAAGACAATGAAATTGAAGGTAGGGTGAAAGGTCTGTTTGTTGAAAATTTTAGAGTAGACCTGAGATAAATAAATAGTAGTGTTCCCTTCATTCTAGGATCTTCGGGTGTATGGACTATGGCTACATATCCTATGGTTCATTCCCGATGGGATGTGGTAGGAGAGTGTATTCGATTTGTCTTGTTTCTGGGCAAATTGTATGAATGAATGTGTGACATTGCATTCCTAAAAAGTCAATACACTGATCTCTACAAACTTACATCTGTTTTGTAGTGTAGGAGATAACCCTTCTTATACTTAACACCCTTCCTTGAGACATACGAGCTCAGAGGTTGTAATGGCCTACCTTTTTTGCAAGGTTTAAATCGATAATAAACCATACATGTCAACTCAAACCATTCAAAAGGAAGGATTGTTAATGGGGTAAATAAGACAATAATAGAAAGGAAGGAAAAACAAAACACAGAATCTCATAGCGAAACGGCAAAATATAATACTTAAATAAACAGTAAATGAAGTTGTTTTACAAATACATTCAATTACACTTTTACAATATATCAGAGTTATACGTAAAGTAGGAAAAAATAAATAATGCAGTGGAACAACATGATAAAGTGGAATAATAATAATAAATAGTAGACTAATCTTTGTCTTTTTCCCCCAAATAAAATGGTATACAATACACTAAAAAGCTCAGACTAACCCAAGCGTAATGAAAAGATAAAAACTCAAGTCAGAAGTAAAAGATCTTATATAACTTAAATCAACATAAAAAATATGCGTGTAATGGCTTCAGTGATGTTTCGAATTTTACATCTCCTATCCAGTGTCTAACATGCATGCAATAACTTAAGAGATGTTCGGGATTCCATCTCCTAAAGATCCATTAAACTATCTATATATATATAATACAATACACTATTGTAATATGTCATCAGTAAAGTAAAGTATTAAAATAGCATTAAGGTGTTATACATATCCTTTTTAGCACATTTTATAAATGTCATAGTCTATACATTATTGTAAACTCCACCGTAAACTGATGGGCTATCAGGGGGCACTCCATAGGTACAACACAAACCAAAATTGTAATCGGCTCGATTAGGCAGATGACAAGGCACAATGAGGCAATGCCAGGGTAGGATTCTACCGTTTGCACGTCCGGGCTGGTGGTAACGCATAGTCGTATCTACCGCCTACCTCGAAACAATACTCCATAATAAAATCGAAGGTGGCTACCAAATCAATCACAAAATAACAGATATGGTAACAAAGAAGTTTGTCCGATCGGAGGAGTGACCCCACTTGGCCCGTCAATTGCTCATGTTTTAGTCATCTCAAGCTTACCTGCGAGAGTCAGGGCTGCGTTCATACCTCACATAGCAGCGTTCACCAAATCATCCTACTTTGTTTTGGATTCTCTACCATATACACAGTTGTTAAAGTGGTTTCGGTATTAGCAAAGAGTATGCCAATAGCTGGCCTTGGGTTTTTAACAAACAATCGTTGTATTTTACACATCGGATGGTTCTTTGACATTTCAAACTGTTCATACTTCATATTAATATATCATATTCACTTCAGAATCATATCACTATTGTAATCACTATTTACTTCAAAATTATATTCACTTCCAAATCATAATCATTTCGAAATCATATTCACTTTCGAAATCATTATTCACTTTAAATTAGATTCATTTTCAAAACCAGAACCACAAAAATAGGTTAAACCATCATGTCAAAATATTTGCATTTAAATCAGTTAAATCTAAATCGTAATAGTTCCGACCTTAAACAGTTAGAATATTGAAATTAGTTTATATGTTGGAATAGTTATATATTAAAAATTGTTTATATATTAAAACATGTATAATAAAATTTGTATATACATTTAAAATAATATATATATATATTTAAATAGTATATATACTAAAAATAATTTATATATTAAAATAGGTTATATATTAAAAATAGTTAATGTACTTAAAATTATTAATATATTAAAATGGTTTATATGAGAAAAATAATTTGTATATTAAGTGTAACATCCCGATATTTTGTGTCATTCGCAACCACACATTCGGACTAGAATTACTTAAAATATCATACTGTTAATTTATATTTGGCAAAAATCATCATATACAATAAATAAACCAATCATAGAATCACAGTCACAGAGTAATATAACAATAAGCAGGTAAAACAAATGAATAGTAGCTCATGAACTACTATATATAACAGAGTTAAAACAAGATACAATAGAAGTCTCAAATACAGAAGCAATGACGAGTCTGAACATAACAACTGGAATAATTGAAAGCTGGTTAGATAGCTGAATATCCAAGCGAAGCTCCAACTCTAAAGGTGAGTTCAAATGTCGTGAAACTCAGTCTGACCTGAGCATAAAGCAAAACACAAAACATTCGAGTCGGGATTAACATTCTTATATCAATAAATCCAACTCTAGTGGAATATCAATTGAAATACAAGTAACTTAAAGGATGTTTAGGATACCCATCCTCTAATGATCCGTGGAACTATCCACTATGTAGTAATATACGCTATTATAATATGTCTATAGTAAGATAAACTATTAAAATAGCATTAAGGCATTACCCCTAACACCTTAACACATTTAATAGTGCCATAGTCTATACAGTACCATAATACCTCCGTAAACTGGAAGCTACCAGAAGGCACTCTATACGTACCACACAAAACATACTCGTAGTGGTCCCGATAAGGTAGGTGACACGACACAACTAGGCAATGCCAAGATAGATATACCAATTGCACTTTCGGGCTGTTGGTAACGCACAGGCGCAATTATTGCCAAACTCGATCCACACTCCCAAAATCAAAGGCGCACACCAAATCAATCACAAAGTAATAGAATGGCAATCGAGGTCGTATGTCCGATCGGAGAAGCTACCTTACTTGGCCTGTCAATTGCTCATGTTTTAGCCACCTTAAGCTAACTCACAGGAGTAGGGTCTGCGTAAATACCTCAAATAGAATCGTCACCAACCGTCCTACTTCATTCTGGAATCTCCACCCTGTACACAGTTGTCAAAGTGGTTTTGGGTATTGGCAGAGAGTATGACAATAACTGATCCCGGTCTCTATAACAACCAAATGTTATTATAACACCGTGATCAATTCAAAATATTATTTCCATATCCAAAATCTCATATCCATTACAAAATTATATCAATATAAGATCATTATTTACTTAAAATATATCCATTTCCAAAATCATAGAACTTTCAAAGTTATAACACTTTCTAATTTATAAATCTTTGAAACCATAACACTTTGGAAATTATAACACTTTGAAAACATAACTTTGAAATCATAACACTTCCCTCTTAAACAGTTTGATATTAATAGTAGTATATGTATGTATGTATATATATAATAAAATAGTTTATATAATAAAATAGTTTATATGTTAGAAATAATTATAAGTTAAAATAATTTATATTAAAATAATTAGTATATTAAAACAGTTTATATATTAAAATAACTTATAAAATAAAATATTTATATACATATATACATATATATATATATATTAAATGCTAAAAATAGTTCCCACAAAGTCCATAAATTAATTCAAATTCCAAAATCCCATTTAAATCAAATCTCAGTTCTTCCATTTCAATTCAATTCGAATCTCAATAAACCATTTTATATCGATTCAATTATAGATTTGAACTACAAAAATAAACCATTTCTATTTCAATAGATTTTAAAGTTTAAAATATTTAAACCATTACAATTACTAAATTTGATAAATTCATTTATATTTCAAATTTAACTTCATTTATTTAATATTGAAATATTCACTTAGTCAATCCAATATCATTTAAATAAAACCTTAAATTACAAATAAACTAAATATCCCATTTGAATTTATTTTAAATTTCAAAATATTCATTTAATCACCATAAACCAAAATCAAGTTATAAAATCGTATCTTCAATATCTCAAATTCAATAAGTTCTAAATCAATTTGATTTAAGTATAATTCTTAAAAAATACAAAATTTCAAATCAATTTCAATTTATCTTCCTAACCTTAATTTGTTAAAAATTATTATTAAAATCTATTTTTAAAAATATAACTTACATAAATACTTAAACATATTATATACCAATTAAATAAACTTTATTAAGTTAAATCTTATTATTGAACTTATTTTATATCAAAACTTAATTTATATATTTTTAAAATAGTAGAATTATAAGTAAAATCTTGAAATTTATAACTTCAAAATTGACTTATAACATTAAAATTTCCAAAACATATAATTTAAAATCCTAATATTTAAACCTTTACTAAAATAACACACACACATACACATATAATCTTAAAATCAATATTCAAATAAACCATGTATTTCTTTTCCAAACCTTGGAAAACATTTTTTTCAAAATATATATATAAACCAACGGTGTCTATATATAATTTTCTAACCTATGGTCAAGTAATACAGATATTTATCATTTCAATCCGCAATTTAAATATCTATAGGTATATATTTTTTCGAACCGCAATCCCAAAATTCAATTCAATGAAAATCGCTTGGGTTTATCATTTCAACCCATAATGATTTTCTCCTATTTTACAAGATCGTTTGGGTATGTATCATTTCAACCCATAAGGAATTCTATACTAACAGGAAACTTGCAGAGTGAGAACTGTGATGATCATAATATAACATATCAATAACAGGCATATATCGTCAATAACAGATAAAATATAAATATATATCATGATGTCAGATGTCACAGGTGAACAGTTGTAGAAAAATGGCATATCATGTATATAGCAAGTAAATATCTAGCAACAACATATTTCATTTGTCGTTTCTAATGAAATAAAATTTAATAAATATAAGAATGTTAACCGTGAGTGATTGCTCACCTTTCGAGCCTAGAGAGGATAGATAATGAAATTGAGTTACGAATCCAAGCTCGAATTCCAAAGCAAAGCAAGATTGGCATGAATTCGATGGATAGAGCTGATAACATAAATCGATGAGAACAAATCAAAATTAGTTTAACTTACATTGAAACAAAAATAAATATTATATCCATAGTTCTTTCTCAAATAATTAATATAAAATTTTAAACTCATATTTAAAATAATATATGTATGTGTACATATATATATATATATATATATATATATATATATATATATATTTCTAAAGAGAAGATCCAAATATCAATATTTATTATAAAATCAATCTAAGAAATTTATTTATATATGTATAACTTATATAAATATGTAAACAAATGTTTTATATCCATATCCAAACAAAACATAATACATAAACTTTTTATATAAAACCACTTACACATTGAAACATTATATACACAATTTTGGAAATCAATATGTATTCATGCACATTGCCAACAAACATACTTTATATGATATATACAACTGACGTGAAATATACTTACTATCATATTATGTAGTTACCGTGCAAAATATATACTTAGTATTAATATGCAGCCTAACATATGTATACAAAACAAACATCACACTAAATATAATTTACATATATAAACTGATATAAATTAACATATAATAAACTATAACACAAATCTAATAACGCATAACTATCTTATATATGCAGACAATAATCACATATGACTTATATAACTTAATATATGTACAAAACTGTTTTGAAACCAAATGATATATAATTTATGCATATAAACTGATATACAACATATATCTAACTTACATAGCTTACATGACTAATGTATAAATATATACATATTCACTAACATATAATATACTTTATATAAATAACACTTTATACAAAACATAGCACTACTGTACACAGCAAAACAAAGGCATATATTTTCAAGATCAAATACGCACGCGCGCGTGTGTGTGTGTGTGTGTATTTGCACAAGTATATATACCTTAACAAAGAAGAGGAGGCTATTAGGTTAGGAAGAGGGGATAAAGGCTTGTGAAGGAGAAGGGTCTGGGTGGTATGGCGAGTTTGTTCAAGTGGCTAAGGAGGTGTGGAAGTCGAACATGGGAGGGGTGATGCAATAGTAGGTGTTCGCCTGGGATTGGTGATGCTCACGGTGGTCATGGGTCGAGATAAAAGGCAGAGGGCAGGTTGGAGGAGCTTAGAGTTGCTGAGTTACAAAGAGAAGAGGATGAGTTTGAAGAAGATGAAGCAGGATTGAGTGTTGAGTTGCAAAAATAATATGATTATATTTCGTATATTGGAACAAAATAAACAGTGGGAAGTGCAAACAAATGTAGCTATCGAGATATAGACCATTGGGAATAGAGAAAGGCATGCACGATAATTCAGCAAATATTAATTGCAAATAGCTGTTAGTTTTGGATAGGTAGGTAGATGGAAGGAAAAATGGAAACCAAAAGTTTTTAAAACAGGCACTGATACGGTCAAACGTTTTACAGATTTTGCCATCAACCGGACGCCGAATCACACAAATGAATATACTGCGGAGATCAGCATCACGAGACGATCAAAACGGTATACAAATATCAGTGGTACGACCATCCTATCAAAATTCGATTTGTGGTGCCAAAACTGCTCCTAATTTGCCAAAAATAAGATAAACGGTGCAATAGTAGTGCAAATGTGGAGAAATGAAATATGACGTCTCACTTAGAAGATGATTTATAAATTTATTATAAAAAATATACGGTGACGACCCAAAATTTTAGATATTTGAAATTGGAATATTTAATTTATTTTAAATATTTAAAATTTAACTTTTAACTTGATTTTCAAATATAACCAATTATTTGGATATTTAAATTATTGTAACTAGAGGTTGGGTAAAATATTGAATCTTCAGTTTTACGCTTGTTAAAAATATTTTGAAGGCTTATCAAATTTATATTAATAGTACTGAAGATAATGAAAGCTTTAGAATTGAATTTGGAGGTGTTTTGTTAAGTTTTGAAAATATATTGTTTAAATTGATATTTAAAAAAAAAGCCTTCTGGGGGACAGTCTCAGAATTCGTGGAAACCAGTTCCGTTGGATCCATAACAATGTATTATTATCAGATTTCAAATTTCATAAAATTTGGAGTTACCGTTTGGCCGTATGATATATATTAATGCAGTGAAATCTATATCGAAAATTTAATATAATAATTGAGTCCAAAAATTTATCTTCTCCACACGATCGAGTTAGAACTCAAAACTTTTCCATCTTGTTCCAAATAGGGGTATAACCTTATAAACAGCTAGTGGCACGCCCAAATAGGATGTCAAGATTTTAAGCTACGAATTCAAGTCGATCTAAGTTTGAATTAAATTTAAATATAAATAATATTATTGCATTGAAATACCATGGCAAGCCTTTGCAGACATGTAAAGAAATTTAAAGCACGTGTCCTCCTTGAGGACACGCATATTCTAAAAAATGACCGAAACAATTATCTTTTCAAATAAACTTTCGTTCCAGTTTTTTACCATCGAAACCAATTGCCAAACGAAATTGTTTTTATTTGAGATCTTTAGCAACCGAGTCATTTTGCGAGGCACTCCTCCTTCCTTTTTGCTCTTTTGGTTGAAGCCGGTGTTTCCTTTCAATTCAAGATCGCGACTTCATCTATTGACCGACGCACGATCAAGGTAGCGCCATGTGGAAGAGCGATCGCCCGAGGGAGGAGGAGTGACAAGGGGAAGCTCGCCTGAAGGGGGGTTTCTACGTTTGATTAGATCTAGACCAAGTTCGTCATTTTGTGGTCAAGGTTAGTGAAGGCAGCGTTGTGGGATAGGGAAGATTTCTCGGTAAGCATGGGTTCGATGGAAACGAATGGCGATGGTTGGTGAGGCGGTTTAGGGGGATGATGTGGTCTGGCGTTGGCGTGCATGCGATGGAGGCGGCTTCGACGCTGCTCGTGGTGGTGGGTTTGGTCGTGGTGCGACGCGCGATGGGTGAGTGAATCATCGACGATGTAGGTGGTGGCGTCAAGCAGAGGACTCGAGTAAGGTCTGGGTTCTTTTTTAGGCAGTGAGGTATCTCATTTTATTATATATATATATATATATATATATATATAAACATACAGAAACACTTATTAAACTTACTAGTTCATTTTAAATGGATTACGGTGATTAATTTTAATTATCTTAATTACTGAAAGATTTTTAAAAGGAAAATTAGTTTAAAATTTAATTATTCATTTAAAATTAAATCACTAATTTAAAAATAAATTATTAGTTAAATTAAATTTATAAAATGGAAATTAATTGTTTGATTTGTTCAAATAATAATAAGTCATATAATGGTTGTTACAAGGTCAAAAATCATGAAGAAACAAGCCGGTTTGGAATGGATTGTAAACCAAAACTAAGGTGAGTTAATCTCACTCATTTGGATTACCACTAAATTTAAATAGTTAAAATTTAAATTATTGGATTGATTGCTTAAATAGATGATTTATTATCAGTTTGGACGTGGTATATTATATGTAGTGTATATATATATTGGAGTGATTGATTCCCACATTATATAGCGAATGAGACCCTATGCGCCTCGCATAATGGCGGATGGCCTCATATACCGCGATATTCCACCTCGAAGTATTTATATTATGCTAACATCTATGGATGTAGGGAAACAGGTTGGAGGGATCCAACTGGATTCCTCAAAATGTTGAATTTATTTTGTATTCAATGATGTGATTTATTAGATGACCTGTGACAGATTAAATTGATTATATTGGGGATTGGAATTATTGGATGATATGCTTGGCTGAATATATATGGGTATTTTGAGAAATGAAAAATTATATATATAAAGTTTGGATTTTTTTAAAGGAAATGAAAGAAAATTCTTAAGTAAATAATTACTGGGAATTGGATAAATCGAATAATAAATTTTAAAGGGAATTTAAAACCAGGAAATCAGTTTGAAATCGATTTAGCGATTTAAAGGAAAATGAGAAATGGAAATTTGTAAACTGGTTTATAAATGAAGTGGAATATATATCAGTGGATAAATTGAAAGTATAGATTCAGGTGGAATTTATAAGAAAAGGTGCAATTCATTTTAAAAATAAAAAGGTGATTTTATTTTTTTAAAGTTGGAAAGTATATTTTTCTTGGAAAACTAAGCATATTTTCAAAGAAAAGATTTCAAAGTATAAACTAGAAGTTGAAAAATGTTTTCTAAGAATGTTTTAGACAATTTATTATTTTAGTTATTTTTAAGTGAAAAATAAATAATTATTTGAGTTAATATGGTAGTTAATTTTTTTAAAGGTAAATTAGAATTATGATTTAAAAAAAAGGAATTTTAACATAAATATTTGATATAATAAAAATATTTTAATGGTAAATTTTGTTTTAAGCTTTACTCGGAAACTCTTATAGAATTTCTTATGTATTATTTTTATTTAAGTAATTTTAGTAGCCATAATATAAATAATTGAAGTATATATTCTTGAAAGTGATTATAAGGAGATGGGAAATGTGTTTTAAAAATAAAAAGTGGTTTTAATTTTTTAAAGTGTTGGAAGAAATTTACGAGATTAGGATGTAGATTACATTGGGATAAATCAAGCAGGATTTATAAAGGATTAGATGGGCTATATTGAAATGGAAGTTGTATTTCCCTGTAAAGCCAAGTATATTTTCAAGGAAGATTTTTGAGTATAAGTTTGAGGTTTTAAAGTGGTTTTAAAAGAATATTTTAGGAAGAAATTATTGTTTTGTGGTTTAAAATTTTTAAAAGCAAACATTTATGAATTTAATTGTATAAGTAAAGTATTTTAAAGTTTTAACCAGTATTATGATTTAAAAAATAATTATTTAATATTTATACCTTATAGAATAACTTTTATTTTAAATTTAGTTTTGGCTTAAGTTTTACATGAGAAATTATTATAAAATTTCATAACTAGTATTGTAAATAAAGTGTTTTAAATAATAAATTTTTTATTTTAAGTGTTTTAAAGTATATATTTTTGGATAAAGTGATTTAAATTATTTAAAAATCCAAAGTATTAAGACTTGGTGATTTCTAGTGGAAATAGAACAGTTGGATGGAAATTTATTCCGCGAGGGAAAAAGTGATTTGAAACTATTTTCTAAGGGTTGATGTGTAGTCAATAATTTAGGAAATTATTAAGGCCTGATGGTTGTTTGTGGATGTTATATGATAGCTAAATAACCGACTATCAATATTTGCCAATGCGTTGATCGTTTCGAAGAGACCGGGATCGAAATTAATTTCCCAAAACCACTTCGATCCGGTTTGAATGTTTTTGTAAGGAAGACAAGAGCTTGGAGTCAAAGATGGAGCAGTAAAGTGCAAGCGTTAATCACTACTAATCCTGAGGGTGATTCCAAAATGGATGTAGTAGGAGTAGTGCCTTCGGTTCCGTTTGGACCGGGAACGGACTTTTATGGATGAATGCTATCAGAACATCGTCAGAAGGACGATGAGCATTCTAAGTGTATGTGTGCTAAAAATGTAATGCGTAGCCTTGAGGCTTATCAACCGAGAATGGCTAAAACAGGGGAGGTGCAACGAGGCTAAGTGGCTAGCAACTAATTAGGGCAAGGTCATCCCTGTCTAGATGTCCCTTTTTATTCGGCTGTGTGGGCGGTTGCTGATCCCAACCACGGGGTGATCTTATTCGGAATATCCAGTAGGGGCTAGCTCCGGTCTTGTATTGCAGGGGATCCTCGGTACCTTGATCTAGACCAGGTACTATGACGGGCGGTACCCCAGTAGCCCTGCCATTAATGGAAATCCAATCTCCAATGAGTGCCTTCGGACTTGTTTGTATACCTGTTATGTTGGAATTTAATGAATGTAACAATTTCGGCTATTTGAATAATTATTTGCACACAGACATTACTATAATATCAGAGGATTTGATACGAAATGTTTTGGTTATCGTAAGGTAAAAACCCGACATGCTTATTTGTGGCGTGGTCTTACGAGGTACCTTTGATTTCAAGAATTTGGTAAACTTTAATAATCCAATTAAGTGTGTTTTCTCACATTGGTAGTCCAGACTGACTCAGGTGTTATTTCACGAGGGTCATACCGAGTATTATAGAGTATAGATTCTAGATGGATTGCTACGGAGCTTAGGAGATTGACTGGATGGCATGACGTATCACGTACTTGATGTATATTCTGTTATGCAGTGTACGTTGTATGTTCAGCTTTGGGAGTATGTAACGTCCTGCCTTTTTGCACGCTTTAAATCGACGATAAACCACACACGTCAGA
Source organism: Allium cepa (assembly GCA_030765085.1). Classification (NCBI taxonomy): domain Eukaryota; kingdom Viridiplantae; phylum Streptophyta; class Magnoliopsida; order Asparagales; family Amaryllidaceae; genus Allium; species Allium cepa. The sequence continues at coordinate 8,739,411 of CM060930.1, read as the reverse complement.
CTTAAACCATACAGAATGGCGGATTGTTATGGGGTAAATAAGAAAAAGCAGAGAAAGAAATAAAACAAAATAGAATCTTGCAGCGGAACGATAAATTATAATAATCAAATATACAGTTCATGAAGCTGTTTTACAAAATATTCGATTATACTTATACAATACATATCAGAATTACACTTACCAGAGAATATTAATAATGCAGCAGAATAAAATGGTGTAGTGGAATAATATAATAGATAATAGTAATACAAATTTGCGTCTTCTTCCTCCAGAATAAAATCTTCAAATCCTGAAATGCTCAGACTGACCCGAGCAAATTGAAAAGACAAAACACTCGAGTCAGAACTAAAAGATCTTATGTGAGTTAAATCAACAGAAGTAAATATGAGGGGAGTAACATAAGAGATGCTCGGGATTCACATCGCCTAAGGATTCGTTAAACTATTTAATATGTAGCAATATTTCGCTATTATAATAATGTCTATAGTAAAATAAACTTACCTTTTTCATAGCATTAAGGGGTTACCCATATAGCCCTTAACGCGTAATAGTCCTAGTAGTCCATCCAATATCATGGTCCCTTCTGATCGAGAAGCCACCAGACGATACCACACGGGCTACGGGAGAAAACCAAACTCGTACAAGGCGCGATAGGGTAGGTAACATTGCACACAAGGCAATGCCAGGGTAGATATACCAATTACGCACACGGGCTGGTGGTAACGAGTAGCGCGCAGCTACCGCCCACCTCGAGCCACACCCCCAAATCAAAAATCAAAAGTGGCCATCGAATCAATCCAAAAGTCATACTATAATATCGAAGGGATGTGTCCGATAAGAGGGGCTACCTCCTTAGCCCATGATCGCCCCTGTTTTAGCCACCTTATGCCAACTCACGGGAGTCCGGTCCACGCATATACCTTAATAGAACATTGCCACCATCCTACTTCATTTTGGAATCTCCACCGCGTACACGGTTGTTAAAGTGGTTTTCGGAGTTGGCAGAGAGTATGATAACTCCCGATCCCGGTCTCTTTAACAGCCAAACGTTATTATAACACCGCGGTCGTTTTAAAATAATTATACTTAAAACCGAAAAATAATATCCATTCAAAACCATATAAATACAATATAATTTCCGTTCAAACCCAAATCAATATGATATCATTTTTGTAAAACCCAAATCAATATAGTATCATTTTTATTTCAAATATATTCTTTTTCCAAAATCATAGCATTTTCAAATTTATATACTTCAAAACCAAAACAACTTGAAATATAACACTTCCAAATTAAAATACTTTGAAACTCAAAATTTTTAAACATAGCTACACCACTTAAACGGCTTAAATATTAAATTATTTTATATAATAAAATAACTTCTTCAAATTTCACAAATCAAATTCCAAATATAGATTCGAACCCCTAAATAACCATTTTAATTGTCATATATTTCAAAGCTTTTAATATTCCACCATTTCAAAATTAATCCTTGAAAATTTCATTTCTAACAAATTAATTCCTATTATTTAGATTTGAAATGTTTACTTAATAAATCAAATATCATTTAAGTAAAACCTTTAAACTTTAAATAACTGTATTTTCTTTCAATTTTATTTACTTGATATATTCATTTAAATCAACTCAATATTTATTCAAATCACTCTAAACCAAAATCAAGTTATAAAATCATACCCTTTAAATATTTATTTAAATTTCACATCAATTTTATTCGAGTATAATTCTTAATTACTTTAATTCAAACCAATTTCATATTAATCTTCCTACTTAAATTTTATTTAAGTCATTAAAACCCTATATATACAATATCTTAAATAGGTACTTAACCATATAATATAAAACAAATTTATACATAGCTTAAATTCAAAATTTTAAATTTTATTAAACAAATTTATACATAGCTTAAATTTTTATTAAACAAATTTATAATATAAAATTTTTATTAAACAAATTTATACATAGCTTAAATTCAAAATTTTAACTATATATATATAAAATAATATTTATATAATATAAAAAATTAATATTTATTAAAGCGTATATTTCTTTCCAAAACAATATAAAATCATTTCAAAATATTTTCATATATAGACCACGGTGTCTATATATAATTTTCTACCCTATGGTCAAGTGATACAGATATTTATCATTTCAATCTGTAATTTAAAATAAAAATTACGGTTATATCATTTCAAACCGCAATCCCGAATTAAATAAAAATAAATCCATAACGAACTGTCAGATTTTAATGATATAAAATAAAACATCCATTCATCCATCATCCAAATCACACATCCATCACAACAATATCCAAAACAATCAATCATTATCAGTATATAACTGATAATATATAAAAGTATTTAACAGGAAGTTATATTCAATAATAAATTAAATAACGATTAAATTTTAAATAAATGCAGTTAACTGAGATGATGATTAAAAATATATGAAACAGTCATAATTTAATTCAAAATCACAACATAAATTAAATTTAACAAACATAATAAATTTTAAAAGTTGTGAGTGGGTTAAAACACTCTCCTTTTGAATTTAAATTGAATTTAAATCCAATTTGAACCCAAAATTTGAACAGACTCAGAATACGTCCAAACCAGTGCCAAAATGTCCAGAATTCCAATACTAACCTAACAAAAAATATCGCGCGTAAATCAGATATCGTATGTGAAAATTATGGGCACTAGAACATTATACAAATTTAAATTAGAACAAACAACCTAATATACACGTTACCAAAATAGAGCGACACGTCACTATCTCCTTCCAGAAGCACGAAAGCCACTGTTCCACCATTCGATTCTTCAATGCGTTGCACGAACCCTCACGATCGATCACCATAACACGCTCGCGCCACCGTGCCTTCACGCCACCTCGAGCCCTACCACCGCTGCCGAGACCCCCATCGCCAGCGACGCCCAAGCACGCACGAAAATCAAGGCAGCCACCACCAAAATCTCGAAACCCTAATCGAGTTTTTTCGTCAAATCTAACCGTCGAAAACCCGAACAAACACCATTGATGAATTACGCGATTAACTCTCTACAAAACCTAGATCGTCGATCCGACAACGTTCATCGGCGCGCGATGAACGACCGTGAATTAAAACTCAATTTCTAGCCACCCAAAAATTCAGATCGAGAAACTTACCGTAGATCTGACTTACGCTCTTCGAGAGATTCGATACATAATTTTTGTGAATTTTTGTGAGGAGTTTGAAATTTCACTTTGATTTTTGAATTGTAATTGGATTTGGGATTGTCTGTCATTTAAATGAGGAGGTGAAGAGGAATTATATGCGCACACAAATAAGAAATAGACATAGGCTAGGGTTTATAATAGGGTATTTATAGACAAAGCTGAAATAGAATAGATGGACCGGATCTATAAGCGCGCTGAATGATAAATGACCCAAAAAGCTCGTTCTGACTCCGGAACGAAATTGGGTCTACCCATATATCAAAATATATGTTTTTAAATATTTTAACGCGATGGAGCTGGTTTCAAGTCCAAATCCCACTGTATGGAGAAGTTATGTTAGAATTAATTTATTTCAAATTGATTTCAATTTATTTCAATTTCACTGATTTCAAGGCGTTTCGAGTCCGTACGATCAAACAACAGGTCCGATCATTACAAAACTTGAAACCCTACAATAAATCACTGTTACGGATCCAATGAAACAGGTTTCGTCGAAATCCGAGTCAGTGGCCAAAATGGTTATTTTTCCATTAATTAAATAAATTAATAAATTACGTAATTAATCCAATTTCCAATTCAAATTCTTTAATTGACCAATTTCATCATTTTTGATTTCTCAGTCATTTACAATGATTTAAACAAATTTAAGTATCAAATTAGAGTTGATTAATTCATCAATCTCAGTATTAACCTTAATTTCATTAAATTCAAAAATTATGAATAAAATTTCCAAAATTTCTATTAAATTTACTTTTCAGTCTATTATTCAATTCATTACTATCAAACGGATAAAATTAACATTGGGTTTACAATCTATTACATTAATATTCTCACATTCCATATTGATTTCAATTTACGTAATACTTAGATATTTAATTTCTTTGATTGCAATTAAATCCAACTACTAAATTTAAATTTCAAATAAATTAATAAATCTTGATTTCCATTCTTTAAATCAACCAATTGTCATATTATAAGTAGAATTAACCTTATTCCCAATTATTTCTTTAATTTATACCAACATAACTTTTAATTTAGATTTATTGCAATTGGTTTAGATCTAATTTAATAAATTAAATGAATGGGTAAACAATTAATAATTATCACCATTTGCCTAATTTAACCCCATTCATACTTTATTATCAACAACAAATATTATACTTACTTATCTAACATTGATTGTATCAATTTCAACTTATTAGTTATTAGTTCATCAATTAACATACTTTGAATTTATTTCCCAACTTATTAATTACAATCAAATATAACTTTACAATTGGTTTCAATTAATTGGGATTGCACTAAATTAATTACTTATTCACTTGTAATAACATTATTACCTAATATACCAAATTACATTAGTTTTATACCCCATCACACAAATATATGCCTATTTGTATAAATGTTACAATAATATATTCAAATTTCTACTCCTTTGTTATTAACTCCTTCGTTATTAACTATCCAATTTCCATTCAATATATCTTTGCCAAATATAAACATTAATTATGATTAAATCTCCTCAATAAATTTATTTATTTGGCTTCAAACTTTTTATTACATCAATTACAGCCTTATAACTAAATTTATGTTTCTATTAAATTTACGTTCACACTTTCCGTTATTATATTAATTATCATTAAAGTAACATTTAATTATTTTTATTTTTAAATTGGTAAATTATTGGTAACGACATCCATTTGTAACCATTACCCTTTATAATACTTGTATGTTTATTCTTCACAAGCAACTACTATCAATTATAATATTTCACATATTAATTCAATAATTACACTTTTTTCTCATATTCCCATTATAACTAAGTCATAACATTTAAATTGTTTTATTTAATTGGAATTTCATTCAAATTCATTAATTATTAAATTTAATTAACCCTGTTACGTTTCCTCTTAGTTATTTTCATTATCATATCACAACTTTTATTAATAATTCACAAATTTTTTATTTTCATAAATATTAAATTTCAAAAATCTTACTAAATTAACAGTTTTAATTATTGAAAATTTATGGGTCGTTACACTCTCCCCCACTCAAAACTTTTCATCCCTAAAAGGAAAAGAAGGGAAAAGAGGAACTTATAAATCAATATATTATTCAAAACATTATATTCATAACAATAACTTTACAGAATAGGAAAATTTGAATAAAATATATAGATTTACAAACAATTATATCTTTATATATTCAAATTAATAAAGTTCGGAAACATTTTCGAAATATTTTCAAAGTTCAAAATTTACGGAAAATTTCGGTAGAGTCTCCTTTGTACGAAGAGGCTCGGGAGAAAATATAATATCAAATGTAACAATATATAACATATATTTTCCAAAATAATATATATATATCCCAACACGAAAAAATGATATAATAATGCTATAAACCGTAATCCGAAGAAGTACCTATCTGTGACGCCCCACCTCTATACCCACGCCAGCCAAGAACACTACGGTGTAGTGCTGTCAACTAGCGCGGAGAATAAGGCTGTTGAGGAGCGGCCATCAATAGTTAGGCCTTACACTAGTATTGGTTATCTCGATAGGAGTGGTATGTATATATATAAATATTCTTAAATTTTTCATCTCTGATTTATTTTCTCCCATCGACATACTCCAATACCAGTATAAAACGAACTACGATGGTTCGTAATAGTTTAGAACAGTAAATATAAAATATTACATAGACAATATAATGGGGAACACAAATAAAACAGAAAGTCTCATATATATACAATAACTGATGTCAGTTACAATACATTTGATACAATACATACGACACGGTACATATGATACAACCACAACAGTCGACTCAGGAAGCTACATATACAAGTACATTAACGTATATAATATACATGAATACATATCTTCCTATACAATTATACAGACTACTACAAATGACGACGACTACTCCAAAAGATATGAAAGAACTTCATAGCTCTAGCAGCAACCCAATGCAGAATATCTACAACCTGAAATACTCGGTCTGACCCGAGTATTAGATTCAAAAGAAAATAATACTCGGGTCAGTCTAATTCAAACTCAGTTATTAGTACACAGAAGCAATAATAATTAAATAATGAATAGGCGACAGTAATTAAACCAAATCAGAATGCAATTCAGAATATTGAATTGAAATGAACAAACAGTTCAAACCATTGAAATATCAATTAAATTATTAATTCAAGTAGGGCTGCAGTACACGCACGCGTGCACTGCCTCGCCACTACGGAATATGGAATACGCAAAAAGATCCATAAGTCAAAACAAATAGAATATCATACACGCCATACCGTGTGGCTGCATTTCACGCTTGCGTGCACTGCCTCGCCACTATAGTGATGTCGTGCCCAAAAACTCAATTCCGTGTGGCTGTAGTTCACGCTTGCGTTCACTGCCTTGCCACTACAGTGATGATGTACACAACCGAGCACAAGGTCAAACCCAAAATAAAAAGACGGGTTCAACACAGGTGAAATATATTTAAAATCACGACACGAGCACAAGGTCAAACCCGAGTTACCGGATTCAACTCAAGTATATTTCAAAAATCAAGCAAAATGCAGAGGTCAAGTCACTGTTGTTAGGACTCAATACACGTGCAATGGAACAGTTTCAACAAAAATGCAAACTATGGCAAAAGTGATACAGTGACAATGTAGATGCAACAAGTGTGTAGCGCAATGCACAAGCGAGGCTAAGGCATAGTGCACCAAAGGAATGCTTCAAAGCTGACTACATGAAGCAGTGTAGCAGTCCATATCAAGGCACGAATCAGATAAGTAAGAAAACTGTGATACGAGAGACGTGTGCAAGTATGGTCTCAGCAAATTATGTAGCACACAGATGTCATGAACTAGAGGGACAATGCATACTACAAATCTGGGTAAATTGGTTGTACATTCACATGTATAAAAATTAACATGCAGGGAAACCAAAAGAACATAAAGAAACAGAGGAGGCACAAGGATGTGCAGGCCAAAAGATGCATTCTCAACAGAGCATCAATAATGAACTGCACATATCAAGTTTAGCGACAACATGAAATTATCATGAAAGAGCACAGATGCATCAAACCCAAGTCTGCAATTTCAAGAAGGCACCAAACAACAACAGAAAAAAACCAACATCAATGCCCAAGCTCAAAACTGTATATATATATATATATATATATATATATATATACAGTTATGAGGATCAATATCAATTGACGACTCGAGTCAACATATAATGATCAAAATACTTCACAGATCAGAATGCTCAAAGGGAAAATATCAAATGTATCATGAACAAATGTCCATGAAAATCAAAACTACTCGGGGACGAATACAAAAATAGTCAAGTATAGCCTATAACAGCAGCTACCACCGAAATGTCCGAGAAGGTAACCAAATGTACAAGAATATACAACTACATCTAAGTGCAGACATGCGGTTGAACTAGACAGGGCTTCCAGTAGTTGATAAAGCACATGAATACTTGCAACAAAATGGTGCAACATGAACCAACAGTGTGTAAGAGGTTCGAACTCATGTCAGTGCACAAATCAAAGACCAGAGATCAGAAGAAAATCAACATGAATGCATACAAAGTCCAGAACACAAAGACAAGTCGAAAATGCTACAGAGATGAACACAGAGATGGCCAAAGCAATATCAATGCAACGATGGTGGTAGGTACGAACAAAGCTTAACAGCATTAGGTCGAGCAAATGTCGAAATTTACATAAAAATCAATTGCCAGAAATTCGAAAGAAGTGAACCCGAAAATCATCATCACAACAGACCAATTTTGATACCGTGGGAATCAATTAATCAAGCAACCAAAATCACGAATTTAAACGAGCCAGAAATCATTAAAACGACTTGAATTAGATGTGAGCGGAGGACCACTCACCTTGGCCTGAAGCGAAGACGAACGCGACCCTCGTTCCGGAATCAAAGGGGACGCGGTGGAAGTTGGGGGAAGCCGTTCGAATTTGAGGAAGAACGAGAGAGGCCACCATTTATTTTTCTTCGTTCGATTATAATGTAGGGTTTCGAATGAAAAGGGGGAAGAGGGGGACCGGTTTGAATAAAAAAAAAAAGGAATCGTGGGCCGAGAATTTATTTTAAGGCCCATCAAACTTTTCAACAATTTATAAAAGAATTTTAAATTCAAAATTTAAAAAACTTCAAATGGAAATTTGCAATAATATTAATCGTCAAAATGTCAATTATTAATTGATGCAAATACCGAGTTGTTACAGACTCCCCTCGTTAAAGAAATTGCGTCCTCGTAATCATAAGGAATAAATGGACAAATGGTAACAACCATAAAGAACATCATCACAAGATGAAGAATTTAGAAATAGAAAGTTCACCATATAGAGCATGAAAGAGAAAGACTGAACGTGTTTGCTCGATGAATTCTCTGGATTCCTAAGAGAAATCCATAGAATTTGAGAACCATTGAGAATCTCCACAAGAGAAACATCTTTATTTCGAAGGTGCTACACCCACGAAGCAATGATGTGAATATAAGGTTGCTCAAGAATAGAAATCGGAAATCCCTAAGGCATTTCCGTAATTGGAAGACGTGGAAAACATCATGAATAGCAGAAAATTGAGTCGGTACACCGGCGTAGTACAATATAAACGCCAAAGAAATCTTTTAATTTCATAAAAGAAATTCACAAATTTTCAACAAAATCTAATTATCAATAGATAATTCAGAAATCTCAAATCACAAATATTCGATTATCAAAAACGATAATCTAATCAACAAGTATTCGATTATCAAAATCGAAAATCAATCTTAAATCACAAATATTTAATTATCACAAATGATAATTAAATCTCAAATATCTAATTGTCACAAGCGATAATCAGAAACAATAAATATCTGAGTATCAAAAACGATAAATCAGAAATCACGAATCAACGATTATTTAATTATCACAATTGATAATCAAATCTCAAATCGCAAATGTTTAATTATCACAAACGATAATCAAACCACAAATATCTAATTATCACAAACGATAATTAGAAACAATAAATATCTGATTATCAAAAATGATAAATCAGAAATCATAAACATCCAATTATCAAAATGATAATCAGAAATTACCACAACGGTAATCAAATTTCAAATCACAAATATTTAATTATCACAATTGATAATCAAATCTCAAATCACAAATGTTTAATTATCACAAACGATAATTAAATCTCAAATATCTGATTATCACAAGCGATAATCAGAAACAGCAAATATCTGATTATCACAAACGATAATCAGAAATCACAAATTTTCAATTAACGAGTCCGAAATTAACCGAAATAGCAAACGCACATGACCCATAACCACGAGTTTTACTAAATCGTTTAATTCACTTCATCGTTTCCTTGAAAGTGCAAAATTGTGTATTTTAAATAAATAACATTTTACGTTCTCAAACGGACAAGTCCGGAATTAGGCGAATCAGTAAAAGAAAGGGGTCATAGTCCTCGATTTTTCTGAAACGTTTAATTCGCTTCCTCATTCTTTTGAAAGCGCAAATCGTAAAAGTTTTGAAAACAATTTTGATTTATATTTTGAAACATTTTTTAAAACACGTGATTAAAACAGCGACATCAGTAACAACTTCGATAAGTGGATTTTCATTCATCAAAAGTGTCACAAGAATCTTCTCAAAGATAGAAAGGGGTATCATACCCTAAACTTGTATCCATAACAATTCAATAACACACGAGTTCGCCAATGCACAAAAATTGATAAAACTTATCAATAGAAATCACAAAAATTGGTGAAGCACAAATTCTAGAAATCTACACAAGAAATCCAGAAATCACAAGATGAGAGTATGAAAACTCGAACGCGAGTATGAAAACTCGAACCGGAGTATGAAAACTCGAACGGAGTATGAAAACTCGAAGGAGAGTATGAAAACTCGAACGGAGTATGAAAACTCGAACCGGAGTATGAAAACTCGTCGGCACAAGTAAAGAAAAGCGAGAACGGGAGCACGGAATCTCACCTACACATGAGCAGGAAAATCACCAACACATGCAACGCAAAGCGAGAACGGGAGCACGGAATCTCACCTACACGTGAGCATGAAAATCACCAACACGTGCAACGCATAACGAGACGCTATCTCATGGTTACAAGCCATTAATTTTTACACACGAATGGCCCGAAGACCGTGGGGCGCTACCCCACATGTGTGAGTTGGAATCACACAGATTGAGGTCTAGACTAACCAACATTCAAAAAGGTATGTGTGAAATAGAATAAAAGATATGGCATAACATAAAATATCCATAGTAACATACTACTATAAGTATGTAAATAATGATCAACAGGAGATCAACCGATGAGAGGTATGGCATAAATATGAAATATCCATACTGACATACGACTATAAGTATGCAAATAATGATCAAAAGGAGATCAACCGATAAGAGATAATCAATATCACAAGAATCTTCTCAAAGATCCAAAGAGGTATCATACCCCAAATATGTACTCATGACAAATCAATAACATATGAATTCACCAACACACAAAAATAGGTGAAGCATAAAATTTCTAGAAATCAACATAAGGAATCTAGAAATCACAGAAAAAGGAAAAGAGGCCTATCACATGACGGTCCGAAGACCAAGGGGAGCTACCCCACATGTGTGAATGGAATCACACAGATTGAGGTCAAGACTAACCAAAAAGCAGAAAGGTATGTGTGAATGGAATCACACAAGTGGTGTCTAGTCTGACCATCAAAATGATCATCATGATCAACGAGGAGTGTCAATTACACTAAGCATGTGTGAATGGAATCACACAGATTGAGGTCAAGACTAACCAAAAAGCAGAAAGGTATGTGTGAATGGAATCACACAAGTGGTGTCTAGTCTAACCTCGCAAATAAAAAGACATAGCACAATTGCTAGTCTAATTCATATAGCGATCGTCAAGATCAACGAGAAGTGTCAATTACACTAAGCTAGTAAATATAAAAGTTTAGCTTCATGTCCCATAACCACTTGCTTAACATAAATACTTACGAACAAACTGTAAATCTTCACTAGAAAATTGTCACAAGAGATTCAATCGAATAAGTCCAAGAATTAACCGGCGAAGTAAACGCAAGCGTTATATACCACTCGTTTTACTAAGTCGTTTAATTAGATTTCTCATACGAGTGAGGTAAAGGTTTGTATATACTAATAGATTGGAAAACGGTTTAAGAAAAGAGCTTTGTTATTAAAAATAGAGTTGAAATTGTTTGTTAAAAGAGTTTTGATATTTACTACTAGTATTGAAACCTTTATATTATAAAGTGACAAAACACAGAAGCAATTGTAGAAACAATCAGTCACAAAAATCGCATACGGAGATGTGAATAGAATCCAAAGAAATCGATACTGTATCTATCAAAAGGAATGTTCACAAAAATTCCGAAGAAAATGTTTTCGAAGTTGCTAAAGAAGATAACTAATCGAAAAAGAAGAATCGATTAACAATTAGAAAAACAAAGCAGAACGAGCATAAATGCATAAATGACTTCAACAAAAAATGAAAATCAAGTCAATGCCGAAGTCAACAAATAACGGCCATAATAGAGTACAAAACGATTCAACATCATCATCAAAGGACTCAACGTCAAACAAAGTCAGAGTCTTGGAAATCAAGAATTTAGCTATTTCTCAAAAACAAAGTGACCGAAGTCGAATGGAAATCAAGCCGAGGAAAACATAAAATATCAAGTTCAGAATCGCTGAGATTCGAACAAAATCAATCATCGGCTAAATCAAATCAAAGCCGAAAACACAAGAATTCAAAATCAAATGCATATGAATAAGCGTTAGGAATTCATACCTAACAATCAAAGACAATCATATGCAAATATGAGAGATAAAACGTCGACAAATAGTTGTAACACATGTTCTATCTAAGTTATGTTTTATATTTGTTCTAAACCCCAGGCTTTGATACCAAGCTGTGACGCCCCACCTCTATACCCACGCCAGCCAAGAACACTACGGTGTAGTGCTGTCAACTAGCGCGGAGAATAAGGCTGTTGAGGAGCGGCCATCAATAGTTAGGCCTTACACTAGTATTGGTTATCTCGATAGGAGTGGTATGTATATATATAAATATTCTTAAATTTTTCATCTCTGATTTATTTTCTCCCATCGACATACTCCAATACCAGTATAAAACGAACTACGATGGTTTGTAATAGTTTAGAACAGTAAATATAAAATATTACACAGACAATATAATGGGGAACACAAATAAAACAGAAAGTCTCATATATATACAATAACTGATGTCAGTTACAATACATTTGATACAATACATATGACACGGTACATATGATACAACCACAACAGTCGACTCAGGAAGCTACATATACAAGTACATTAACGTATATAATATACATGAATACATATCTTCCTATACAATTATACAGACTACTACAAATGACGACGACTACTCCAAAAGATATGAAAGAACTTCATAGCTCTAGCAGCAACCCAATGCAGAATATCTACAACCTGAAATACTCGGTCTGACCCGAGTATTAGATTCAAAAGAAAATAATACTCGGGTCAGTCTAATTCAAACTCAGTTATTAGTGCACAGAAGAAATAATAATTAAATAATGAATAGGCGACAGTAATTAAACCAAATCAGAATGCAATTCAGAATATTGAATTGAAATGAACAAACAGTTCAAACCATTGAAATATCAATTAAAATATTAATTCAAGTAGGGCTGCAGTACACGCACGCGTGCACTGCCTCGCCACTACGGAATATGGAATACGCAAAAAGATCCATAAGTCAAAACAAATAGAATATCATACACGCCATACCGTGTGGCTGCATTTCACGCTTGCGTGCACTGCCTCGCCACTATAGTGATGTCGTGCCCAAAAACTCAATTCCGTGTGGCTGCAGTTCACGCTTGCGTGCACGGCCTTGCCACTACAGTGATGATGTACACAACCGAGTACAAGGTCAAACCCAAAATAAAAAGACGGGTTCAACACAGGTGAAATATATTTAAAATCACGACACGAGCACAAGGTCAAACCCGAGTTACCGGATTCAACTCAAGTATATTTCGAAAATCAAGCAAAATGCAGAGGTCAAGTCACTGTTGTTAGGACTCAATACACGTGCAATGGAACAGTTTCAACAAAAATGCAAACTATGGCAAAAGTGATACAGTGACAATGTAGATGCAACAAGTGTGTAGCGCAATGCACAAGCGAGGCTAAGGCATAGTGCACCAAAGGAATGCTTCAAAGATGACTACATGAAGCAGTGTAGCAGTCCATATCAAGGCACGAATCAGATAAGTAAGAAAACTGTGATACGAGAGACGTGTGCAAGTATGGTCTCAGCAAATTATGTAGCACACAGATGTCATGAACTAGAGGGACAATGCATACTACAAATCTGGGTAAATTGGTTGTACATTCACATGTATAAAAATTAACATGCAGGGAAACCAAAAGAACATAAAGAAACAGAGGAGGCACAAGGATGTGCAGGCCAAAAGATGCATTCTCAACAGAGCATCAATAATGAACTGCACATATCAAGTTTAGCGACAACATGAAATTATCATGAAAGAGCACAGATGCATCAAACCCAAGTCTGCAATTTCAAGAAGGCACCAAACAACAACAAAAAAAAAACCAACATCAATGCCCTTGCTCAAAACTGTATATATATATATATATATATATATATATATGTATATATACAGTTATGAGGATCAATATCAATTGACGACTCGAGTCAACATATAATGATCAAAATACTTCACAGATCAGAATGCTCAAAGGGAAAATATCAAATGTATCATGAACAAATGTCCATGAAAATCAAAACTACTCAGGGACGAATACAAAAATAGTCAAGTATAGCCTATAACAGCATCTACCACCGAAATGTCCGAGAAGGTAACCAAATGTACAAGAATATACAACTACATCTAAGTGCAGACATGCGGTTGAACTAGACAGGGCTTCCAGTAGTTGATAAAGCACATGAATACTTGCAACAAAATGGTGCAACATGAACCAACAGTGTGTAAGAGGTTCGAACTCATGTCAATGCACAAATCGAAGACCAGAGATCAGAAGAAAATCAACATGAATGCATACAAAGTCCAGAACACAAAGACAAGTCGAAAATGCTACAGAGATGAACATGGAGATGGCCAAAGCAATATCAATGCAACGATGGTGGTAGGTACGAACAAAGCTTAACAGTATTAGGTCGAGCAAATGTCGAAATTTACATAAAAATCAATTGCCAGAAATTCGAAACAAGTGAACCCGAAAATCATCATCACAACAGACCAATTTTGATACCGTGGGAATCAATTAATCAAGCAACCAAAATCACGAATTTAAACGAGCCAGAAATCATTAAAACGACTTGAATTAGATGTGAGCGGAGGACCACTCACCTTGGCCTGAAGCGAAGACGAACGCGACCCTCGTTCCGGAATCAAAGGGGACGCAGTGGAAGTTGGGGGAAGCCGTTCGAATTTGAGGCAGAACGAGAGAGGCCGCCATTTATTTTTCTTCGTTCGATTATAATGTAGGGTTTCGAATGAATAGGGGGAAGAGGGGGACCGGTTTGAATAAAAAAAAAAGGAATCGTGGGCCGAGAATTTATTTTAAGGCCCATCAAACTTTTCAACAATTTATAAAAGAATTTTAAATTCAAAATTTTAAAAACTTCAAATGGAAATTTGCAAGAATATTAATCGTCAAATGTCAATTATTAATTGATGCAAATACCGGGTTGTTACACTATCTATCGAGCAATTATCATTTAATTATGAAACCAAAAGCAATAGCAATTGTTTCCATAACCTGTATTTCATTTATATAATCCAAAAGGATTAACAATTATATAAAATGAAATATTTAAAGTGGTTTCAACATCAACAAACAAATCGATACAAACATTAATCACTTGCAACAAGACATACAACTATTACATAGAATCAACCCAAATCAACCATTCATTCATATCAAACAAAACACATAGTTGCTCGGGTTCAAAACTTCAAATTGTACAGAATGAAAAATGAACTACTAAGCGCACCATTTACTCAACAGTCTCTGATGAAGCTAAATAGATTATTTATACATCCAAACAATTTTAAAGTATCCTTACCCAAACAACCATAAACCAAAACAAACAACAATTCCAAACTATAGATCAAGTTCATTTTGAACAATTTCATCTCATAACATCTGTTGTTTGATTTCTTTTTTATTTATACAATGATGTATCCTTTTACTTTACATTTAACTTCTTACAATTTTTATTTATTTTCATTATTCATATCATGTAAATTTCTTTTTATTTTATTTCCTTCATTTATTCACTACTTAATTTTGTTTATTCATTTATTTAATATACTTACCTTTCAATTATACTTAAGTTTATACCAACTACAACTTCCAATTCTTATTTATTAAAGAATCGCATTGAATACCTTCATTATTTCAAAAAAAAATTACTCGTATAATATTATATTACAATTTCTTATTAAACATTGTAACTTTTATTATTGGGTAAGTTATATATATATATATATATATATATATATATATGCTTTTAAGAATGCAATTGAAATTTATACAAGTTTATCTCATTCTTCCCGTTAATTCATAGTCCACTAATTTTATCTTTAGTCTTATAAGTTACAATTTCGACTTTCTTTTAATCCCATTTATAACTTAGCATTAAATCTCTTATTTCATTTAGGTTTTCAATTATTAGTTAAATTACATTTCACTACACTAATTGAATTATTAATTAACGGAAACTTAAGAACTAAATACCGGGTTAAATTTCAAATCATTTTAAAATAATAGATAAATGTATATACTTACAACCTATATATCCAATTATATTTAAAACAATTTAAAATTTACATTTGTTTATCAAAATAAATCTGTAATAAAATTACTACAGCGGCCTTTCCACTTCGAAACTCGAAAATGAATGCCGATGATGCGTGCACTCATCACCAAAATTATTATCCTGCGACATAGAGGGTAGTACAGAATTTAATTCTTTTCCAAATTTCTTTAAAACAATTCTTTCAAATTATATTGAAATATTTATATCAGAAAATACTTCTAAAATATTATTATTATATCTCCAAAATCATTCAAAAGAAAGTTTCAACACCCCGAAACTTAAGTTCTTAATTTCTAATTTTCATTTATTTCATTTTCCATCTCATTTCAACTATTATATATAAATTTCATTTCCTGACAACGAATATATTGCAACCAAGTATAACTTTTATAAAATATTTTGTATAGAAAATATAATACGCAAAATTATTTCATTCACCTATATTAAAAACAAATATTATGTCGCCCTGTCCAATTAAGTGTTTAGAAATCCCTATTGATGTCATAGCGTCCTATGCACCAACCAGAATTTATAAATACAAAACGGAACAAATTAACACAATATCAAAACCTTTTTATAACACTAACAAATAAGCTCTCACATATATAGACACACACACACACACGCGCGCTCAACGACTCATCATAGGGTAATACTACCCTATTAATAAAGAGTCAGACCTCACAAAGCTAAGGTTTATCGCTAAACCAATGCTCCGATACCAGATGTAACGTCCCACCTTTTTGCACGCTTTAAATCGATGATAAACCACACATGTCAGACTTAAACCATACAAAAGGGCGGATTGTTATGGGGTAAATAAGAAAAAGAAGAGAAATAAATAAAACGAAATAGAATCTTGCAGTGGAACGATAAAATATAATAATCAAATATTCAGTTCATGAAGCTGTTTTACAAAATATTCGATTATACTTATATAATACATATCGGAGTTACACTTACTAGAGAATATTAATAATGCAGCGGAATAAAATGGTGTAGTGGAATAATATAATAGATAATAGTAATACAAATCTTCGTCTTCTTCCTGCAGAATAAAATCTTCAAATCCAGAAATGCTCGGGCTGACCCAAACACATTGAAAAGACAAAACACTCGATTCAGAACTAAAAGATCTTATGTGAGTTAAATCAACAGAAATAAATATGTGGGCAGTAATTTAAGAGATGCTAGAGATTCGCATCTCCTAAGGATCCGTTAAACTATTTACTATGTAGTAATATTTCTCTATTATAATAATGTCTATAGTAAAATAAACTTACTTTTTTCATAGCATTGAGGAGTTATGTAACAACCCTGAGATTTGCAATTGCCGAATGATAAGTTAAAAAGGGGGGCTAAACGAATTTTTGGGAATTTAAATTTGCAATTGGTTTGCAAATTAAAATATTTTGGGTTGAAATGGGGAATTTTTAAATAAAAAGTGATTATGGGTTAATGGGCCAAATGAGATAATTACATGTTTTCAATTAAAACTAGGATGCTTATTAGGATTTTTTGTTCACATGATAACTTAGAAAATAAACTAAGTCCTAATGGGTTTCTAAACCTTCTTACCATAACCCATTAGCCTAACCCCCTCATATATAATATCTTAAACTCATAACCCTAACCCTCCTCCTCTTCATAAATTCCTAAAACCTAGATCTAAACAAAATTAATGGCCTCCATTTAGAAGCTCCATCTCCTTCTCTTCATAAATTAGTTTAATCCTAGAAGAAAAAAAAAGAGAAGAAGAAAGGTAATGCAATCTCTCCTATTCTCTAATCCTCCTTCTTAATCCCTATTTATCTCCTCCATCTTGTTGTAATTATTGTGTATTTTTTTGTTGATTTTGGGTCCTTGAAGTCTCTTTATATTTGCTTGGAGGTTGAGGGTTTGGCTTGCTTGATATTGTGCACACAACCCATTTGATCATTTGCTTCATTGAGGTAATTACTATCTATTAGTAATATATGCTAGCTGAAATTATAATCAATTTATTGCAGTTAGTAAATTAGGCATATCTCATTCATCTTAAATCGGAATTAAGATTTTCTCGAAGTTCTGGAAAGCCCATTCCGTAGCCTATAACTTTTATGTTTTGACCTCTGCCTAATTTTGGGGTTTGAATGGTTGAAATCATGTTTGTTTGTCGCTGACCTGACAACAAACTACAGGGTCGATAAAATAAAAACCTGAAATTGATTTGGCCATAAGTTATTCGTTTCTTATCCAAATCTAATAAGTTTGGATGTTCTGGAAAGCATAGATTTAGGGCTAAAACTTTTATGTTTTGAGTTTCATGAAGTTTTGAAGTTAATTTGGTCAAAACTGTGCATTCTTACCACTGTCCCGAGAGCACAACGACAATGATATAGAATCTAGATCTGAGAATTGTTTTAGTCATAGAATCTTCATCTCTAGTCGGAATTTGACGATCTTGGTCATTCCGGAAAGCTTAGAAACTAAGCTAAAACTTTCGTTTTATTCATTTTGCCAGAAGTTGAAGTTTACTGTACCAAAATTGTGGTTTTTTATCTCTGCCCAGTTAGTGCATAGCTATAGGCCTTAGTCTCTTTTCTCCCGTTGTTTTCAGCGTAGAACCCCGACTTTGCGACGCCTTCCCGGGCACGTCCAATGTCGGATTTTATCGATTTTGGTCTCGTTGGAAAGGTGGAGTTCCGAACTCCATCTCTGGAAAATTTGGGCAACATTGGAGTTGGTTTGGTACTTCGATTTTCGCGCCAAAGTTAGACTCTGGTCGCTGTTGGAAAACAGTGTGAATCTTTTTCTGGGTTCAACTTTGAGACGTCGCTGCCACTTCCTCTCAACTCGGAATCCAGAAATTCATCTTGCATCTTAAAGTAGGGATGTCGGACTACATTCCTATCAGTTTTCATGCCATTTGGACACAGTTTGCTGGTCCAAATAAATTGCCGAACTTGGGTTCGCAGCAGTTTTTGAATGGTTTCAAACACTTAGAATATTTTTGATGATTTTCTGGTTTTCGTCGATTTCTTTGAGATTCGTCTCTTGATTTCGTACATGGGCTTTATAAAAAGGATTTAAAAGTATTTTTCACTCCAAAATGGCTTTTAAAAATTATTATATAATATTATTTTTAATTATTAAATAAATTACTCCATAATAGGAGACTTTTCAACAGACCGTTTTAAAAGTGATTTCGAAATCAATTACAAATCCGTTTTACACCATTATTTTCTATAATAAAAATCTCACCCTCACTTTTAGCACGTCAAGCGAAGTGGAAAGGTGCTTAAACGGTTAGGAAATCTCCGGCCTATGGAAACCGTGTGTATTTTCTTTCCGGTTAATACCAGACCTATTCGATTGATCGTTTTGACCTTTGGGTCTAGTTTACTGATGATATGAGGTGGACTTTTTATTGTTTGGAGTGTGAGCTTGCTATTGGTTAGTAAACCGTTTAGTGCGAACGTGGGGTATGGGACTCATTGTTAACACTTTACGGGTTCCTCTCCAAGAAGTTAGTGACACATTAGCCTCTGGGCGGCCAGTACTGGACCTCTGGGTCACCACGCCTCTGGGCAACCGTCTCTGGACACCTGCTCTATGGAGCAGTTTTTACGGCATGTGCCTCTGGGCCTTTATCCTTCTGGGAAGGATCTTGTCATTTCGCGCGTTCCGCATCTGTGCGAGTGATCAATCACAACTCAACAGTACTTGGCAACAACGACTCTGGTCGGTGCACGTGCAATATTTGTATTATCTGATGATTTTTATATCCATTCGAGTATCGCCATTCGATGTTGGTTCTATGGAACCATACGATGTAAGTGCGATTACCCTATGGATTCACAGTGTCTCTGGACACTGCATTTCTGTATTCGATTTCATTGACTTTTCAGTATATCCCTATTGCTCTTTGGAGCATCGATCTTTGCTTGGGCATTGATTACAGACTCTGGTCACTTTTGGAATTATTGCCTATGGGCAACTTTTTATAGTTTTGGCTACGCCGATGATATGAGGCGATTTTATTTATTCTACACTTTGGTGTTGATTTTCTCTTTGGAGATTTTTACTGTTGATTGATGATTAGGGATCGTCATTATATTCATGTAGTCCATATTACTCTTCTCTTTGGAGAAGTACTGTTTTATTTATATACTGCATTATTATATATCTCAGTTATTACTGATTATTTAGCTAGCCTGACCCGAGTGTTTTCGCTCGGGTCAGACCGAGTTGTTTCAGGTTAGGTCTCTGAACTTAGCTTTCTGTGCTTCCGCTTGAAGATTATCTGCTATGCTGATAGATAGCTCTTTTATTTGTCCACAATTCAGCTGCTCTGTTATTTCAGACTCTTATGTACATATTTTTGACTCACATGTGTGAGCGGTGGCTTTGTACCCACCTTTTGATACTTGGATCTGTATTGACGATATATTGTACCTATGTTCTGTGACTGTTATGTGACTGTTCTGTGATGATGATGTTATCATTAGTATTATGTTTGTTCTGAACCTATTTTCCTTAGCCATTGTAGTTTCGTTATAAATATCTATTGGATATGTCGAACCACTTGAGAAAAGAAAACCACCTATTCGACGTATTCAGTAGATAGTTATAGCTTGATTACATATGGTCGCTTCCATTATACTCTAGTCTCCATTCTAGTGACGGTATTACTCCGTAATACTCTTTACTAGAGTGGGTCTCGGAGTGGGGCGTTACATTTTGGTATCAGAGCCTGGTTTCAGGAATAAGCATAATAAACACAGAATAGTAACACTTAGTACAATACATCTTAGTATGATTCAAATATTACAAAGCTCTTTCCTCATGACATTGGATAGATAAGTTAGGAATATGTTTAGGAATACATTTATATTCCGTAGTATTCCATTTGAATTATCTATCTTTGAATCGTGCTTAACTCGCATCTTCATCTCAGCCTCGAGGTATGCATCCTTCCGTTCTTGAAGGTTCTCTTTATTTCGTGATAGACCTTGTAGAGTTCTCTTTGATACGGGTGCCTCTCACTCATTCATATCAAAGGAGCTAGTAGATGCGTTATCCTTGGATGTTACTTGTCTGGTTTCTTCACTAAGGATTGTGAATCCCATTGGTGGATCCACGACCCTTAGCTTACTCTATGAGAATATAGATATTAATCTTTGAGGCTTTTCTTCCCGTGCAAATCTCCACGTTATGGAGTATTTGGGCTTTGATATGATTCTTGGCATGGATTGGCTCGTTCAGCACGATGCCAAAATTATTTGTTCGGAGCGGATATTATTCATGCATCACCCTGACTCGTCCTCTCCGTTAGCTATTGTTCTTCAAGATGTTGGTCTTGCTGATGTTACTCTATTTTCTCTTGATTCACGAGATAAAGATTTGGACTTATCTCGTATTCCTATTGTTCGGGATTTCCTCGACGTATTCGAGCCAGTATCTGGCCTGCCGCCAAAGCGGGCCATTGAGTTCCGCATCGATCTCATTCCAGGCTCCCACCCAGTTGGGCGTCCTCCCACGAGGATGTCTACTAAAGAGAACGAGGAACTCAGGAAGCAGTTAGTGGAGCTTGAGGCGAAGCAGTTAATTCGATCCAGTTCTTCGCCATGGGGTGCTGCTGTGGTCTTCGTTAAGAAGCCCGACGGCTCTCTTAGGCTTTGCACTGACTATCGCAAGCTTAATGAGTTGACCATCAGAAATCGTTTTCCATTTCCACGGATAGACGATATGTTTGATCAGTTGAGCGGTGCGAAGGTCTTTTCACAGCTCGACCTTGCCACCGGATTTCATCAGCTCCGAGTTGCGGAAGATAGCATTCCTCTTACCGCTTTCCGCACTCGTTATGGTTCTTTTGAGTGGTTGGTCATGCCATTCGGCTTGACGAACGCACCGGCTTTCTTCGTCGATCTTATGAATCGAGTATTCCGGGAATACATCGATAGATTCGTTCTGGTTTTCATTGACGATATTCTTATTTACTCTAGATCCAAGGCAGAGCATGCTCATCATTTGCGGATCGTCTTGGATACTCTTCGTCAGCATCATCTTAAGGCCAAGCTCTCCAAGTGCCATTTTTGGGAGAGCAAGGTCAAGTTCTTGGGCCATATTGTATCATCTGAGGGTGTTTCTGTCGATCCTGCCAAGATCGAAGCTATCCAGAATTGGAAGCAGCCCGAGAACGTTCATGATATTCGCAGCTTCCTTGGTCTGGCGGGTTATTACCGTCGGTTTGTCAAGGATTTCTCTCGAGTTGCACTTCCCCTTACGACGCTGACTCGTAAGGGTGTTCGCTTTATTTGGTCTGATAAGTGTGAAGCTTCCTTTCAGCGACTGAAGGAACTTCTCACTCATGCTCCTATTCTTGTGGTTCCTGAAAGTAATCAGGATCTGGTTGTTTACACCGATGCTTGTGGTAGCGGGCTCGGTGCTGTGCTTATGCAGAAGGATCAGGTAGTTGCTTATGCTTCCAGGCAACTGCGTCCGAATGAGGTTCGCTATCCGACTCATGATCTTGAGTTGGCAGCTATCGTCTTTGCCTTGAAGACGTGGCGTCACTTTCTATTAGGCGAACGCTTCACTCTTTACACCGATCATAAGTCTCTAAAGTATCTTTTCAGTCAGAGGGATCTCAATATGAGGCAGCAGCGATGGCTTGAGTATCTCGCCTCATATGATTTAGATATTCAGTATACCCCTGGCAAGGGTAATCGTGTTGCAGATGCGCTTAGTCGCAAGCACTCGGCGGTAGTTTCTATGATGATTGCCGAGTGGAATGTTCTTGAGACTCTATCTTTATGTGATATTAGAGATCGAGCTTCATCTTCTGATGCTCCTGTCTTATTATTTAGCTTGGAAGCTCGTCCTATCTTATTGGATCGCATTGCCCATGCTCAGCGGCAAGATCCAGACTTATTGCATCTTATTCATCTTCTCGAATCGGGATCCAGTGATGAGACATTGCTGGATTATTCTCTGGATTTTCATCGGTGTCTTCGTAGGAAGAACCGTATTGTTGTACCATCTGATTTATCACTTAGGCGTGACATTCTGGACGAGTGCCATCGCACTAAGTACACTATTCATCCCGGGTCGAGTAAGATGTATGCCGACATGTGTCGCCTATATTATTGGGAGGGTTTGAAGAGAGATGTGGCAAGTTATGTGAGTGGTTGCATGACTTGTCAACAGATCAAAGCCGAGCATCAGCGTCCATCAGGTCTTCTTCAGCCGCTAGAGATTCCATTGTGGAAATGGGATCAGATATCCATGGATTTCATTGACGGTCTGCCTTGATCGAGGTCAGGCCATACTTCTATCTGCGTTATTGTTGATCGCTTGACCAAATCGGCTCATTTCATTCCGATTAAGTCCACTCGGACTGCACCTCAGTTGGCCAAGCTCTATGTGAAGGAAGTCATTCGACTTCATGGCATTCCTAGCTCTATCGTCTATGATCGAGACACTATCTTTACTAGTCACTTCTGGAAGTGCCTACAGTCAGCTTTGGGCACAAAGCTGAATCTCTCGACTGCTTATCATCCTCAGACCGACGGTCAGACGGAGAGGGTGAATCGTGTTTTAGAGGATCTTTTGCGCTGTTGTATTCTGGATTTCGGAGGTAGTTGAGAGGATCACTTACCGCTCGTAGAGTTCTCCTACAACAACAGCTATCAGTCTAGTATCGGCATGGCACCTTTCGAGGCTCTCTACGGAAGGCCATGTCGCTCTCCTGCTTGTTGGTTAGAGTCTGGCGAGAAGCTCATTCTTGGTCCAGATTCAGTTCGGGAATCTTCTGAGAAGATCGTGCTTATCCGTCAGAGAATGAAAGAGGCACAGGACCGCCAGAAATCCTACGCGGACAACCGTAGGAAGCCTCTTGAGTTCTCCATTGGCGATTCTGTCTTTATTCGGGTTTCTCCCATAAAAGGGGTTGTGCGTTTCAGTTCTACAGGGAAACTGGCCCCTCGCTATATTGGACCGTTTCCTATCACGGAACGCATCGGTCTTGTCGCCTATAGAGTGGCTCTACCTGCTTATTTCTCTGGAATACATGATGTGTTCCATGTTTCTCAGCTTCGCAAGTGTGTGCGCAATCCTAATTCTATTATCGAGCCTCATATCGTACCTGATTTGGAGATCTCACCCGATCTATCTATAGGGCAGCAACCTCTTCGTGTGCTTGATTCGGAGATCAGACGTCTTCGAAACAAAGAGGTTCCGCTTGTGAAGATTCAATGGTCGTCTAATCCTAAGGACTGCACTTGGGAGACCAGAGAATTTATCGAGCGTACTTATCCTGGTTTTCTTTCATCTTCCGACATGGGTGAGCATCTATATTTTATCTTCTGTATTCCTTGTGTGGATTAGATGTTATAGACGACTTCTATATTTAAGGAATTGCGGGGACGCAATTTTCTTAAAGGGGGGAGTCTGTAACAACCCTGAGATTTGCAATTACCGAATGATAAGTTAAAAAGGGGGGCTAAACGAATTTTTGGGAATTTAAATTTGCAATTGGTTTGCAAATTAAAATATTTTGGGTTGAAATGGGGAATTTTTAAATAAAAAGTGATTATGGGTTAATGGGCCAAATGAGATAATTACATGTTTTTAATTAAAACTAGGATGCTTATTAGGATTTTTTGTTCACATGATAACTTAGAAAATAAACTAAGTCCTAATGGGTTTCTAAACCCTCTTACCATAACCCATTAGCCTAACCCCCTCATATATAATATCTTAAACTCATAACCCTAACCCTCCTCCTCTTCATAAATTCCTAAAACCTAGATCTAAACAAAATTAATGGCCTCCATTTAGAAGCTCCATCTCCTTCTCTTCATAAATTAGTTTAATCCTAGAAGAAGAAAAAAGAGAAGAAGAAAGGTAATGCAATCTCTCCTATTCTCTAATCCTCCTTCTTAATCCATATTTATCTCCTCCATCTTGTTGTAATTATTGTGTATTTTTTTGTTGATTTTGGGTCCTTGAAGTCTTTTTATATTTGCTTGGAGGTTGAGGGTTTGGCTTGCTTGATATTGTGCACACAACCCATTTGATCATTTGCTTCATTGAGGTAATTACTATCTATTAGTAATATATGCTAGCTGAAATTATAATCAATTTATTGCAGTTAGTAAATTACGCATACCTCATTCATCTTAAATCGGAATTAAGATTTTCTCGAAGTTCTGGAAAGCCCATTCTGTAGCCTATAACTTTTATGTTTTGACCTCTGCCTAATTTTGGGGTTTGAATGGTTGAAATCATGTTTGTTTGTCGCTGACCTGACAACAAACTACAGGGTCGATAAAATAAAAACCTGAAATTGATTTGGCCATAAGTTATTCGTTTCTTATCCAAATCTAATAAGTTTGGATGTTCTGGAAAGCATAGATTTAGGGCTAAAAATTTTATGTTTTGAGTTTCATGAAGTTTTGAAGTTAATTTGGTCAAAACTGTGCATTCTTACCACTGTCCCGAGAGCACAACGACAGTGATATAGAATCTAGATCTGAGAATTGTTTTAGTCATAGAATCTTCATCTCTAGTCGGAATTTGACGATCTTGGTCATTCCGGAAATCTTAGAAACTAAGCTACAACTTTCGTTTTATTCGTTTTGCCAGAAGTTGAAGTTTACTATACCAAAATTGTGGTTTTTTATCTCTGCCCAGTTAGTGCATAGCTATAGGCCTTAGTCTCTTTTCTCCCGTTGTTTTCAGCGTAGAACCCCGACTTTGCGACGCCTTCCCGGGCACGTCCAATGTCGGATTTTATCGATTTTGGTCTCGTTGGAAAGGTGGAGTTCCGAACTCCATCTCTGGAAAATTTGGGCAACATTGGAGTTGGTTTGGTACTTCGATTTTCGCGCCAAAGTTAGACTCTGGTCGCTGTTGGAAAACAGTGTGAATCTTTTTCTGGGTTCAACTTTGAAACGTCGCTGCCACTTCGTCTCAACTCGGAATCCAGAAATTCATCTTGCATCTTAAAGTAGGTATGTCGGACTACATTCCTATCAGTTTTCATGCCATTTGGACACAGTTTGCTGGTCCAAATAAATTGCCGAACTTGGGTTCGCAGCAGTTTTTGAATGGTTTCAAACACTTAGAATATTTTTGATGATTTTCTGGTTTTCGTCGATTTCTTTGAGATTTGTCTCTTGATTTCGTACACGGGCTTTATAAAAAGGATTTAAAAGTATTTTTCACTCCAAAATGGCTTTTGAAAATTATTATATAATATTATTTTTAATTATTAAATTAATTACTCCATAATAGGAGACTTTTCAACAGACCGTTTTAAAAGTGATTTCGAAATCAATTACAAATCCGTTTTACACCATTATTTTCTATAATAAAAATCTCACCCTCACTTTTAGCACGTCAAGCGAAGTGGAAAGGTGCTTAAACGGTTAGGAAATCTCCGGCCTATGGAAACCGTGTGTATTTTCTTTCCGGTTAATCCCAGACCTATTCGATTGATCGTTTTGACCTTTGGGTCTAGTTTACTGATGATATGAGGTGGACTTCTTATTGTTTGGAGTGTGAGCTTGCTATTGGTTAGTAAACCGTTTAGTGCGAACGTGGGGTATGGGACTCATTGTTAACACTTTACGGGTTCCTCTCCAAGAAGTTAGTGACACATTAGCCTCTGGGCAGCCAATACTGGACCTCTGGGTCACCACGCCTCTGGGCAACCGTCTCTGGACACCTGCTCTATGGAGCAGTTTTTACGGCATGTGCCTCTGGGCCTTTATCCTTCTGGGAAGGATCTTGTCGTTTCGCGCGTTCCGCATCTGTGCGAGTGATCGATCACAACTCAACAGTACTTGGCAACAACGACTCTGGTCGGTGCACGTGCAATATTTGTATTATCTGATGATTTTTATATCCATTCGAGTATCGCCATTCGATGTTGGTTCTATGGAACCATATGATGTAAGTGCGATTACCCTATGGATTCACAGTGTCTCTGGACACTGCATTTCTGTATTCGATTTCATTGACTTTTCAGTATATCCCTATTGCTCTTTGGAGCATCGATCTTTGTTTGGGCATTGATTACAGACTCTGGTCACTTTTGGGATTATTGCCTATGGGCAACTTTTTATAGTTTTGGCTACGCCGATGATATGAGGCGATTTTATTTATTCTACACTTTGGTGTTGATTTTCTCTTTGGAGATTTTTACTGTTGATTGATGATTAGGGATCGTCATTATATTCATGTAGTCCATATTACTCTTCTCTTTGGAGAAGTACTGTTTTATTTATGTACTGCATTATTACATATCTCAGTTATTACTGATTATTTAGCTAGCCTGACCCGAGTGTTTTCGCTCGGGTCAGACCGAGTTGTTTCAGGTTAGGTCTCTGAACTTAGCTTTCTGTGCTTCCGCTTGAAGATTATCTGCTATGCTGATAGATAGCTCTTTTATTTGTCCACTATTCGGCTACTCTGTTATTTCAGACTCTTATGTACATATTTTTGACTCACATGTGTGAGCGGTGGCTTTGTACCCACCTTTTGATACTTGGATCTGTATTGACGATATATTGTACCTATGTTCTGTGACTGTTATGTGACTGTTCTGTGATGATGATGTTATCATTAGTATTATGTTTGTTCTGAACCTATTTTCCTTAGCCATTGTAGTTCGTTATAAATATCTATTGGATATGTCGAACCACTTGAGAAAAGAAAACCACCTATTCGACGTATTCAGTAAATAGTTATAGCTTGATTACATATGGTCGCTTCCATTATACTCTATTCTCCATTCTAGTAGACGGTATTACTCCGTAATACTCTTTACTAGAGTGGGTCTCGGAGTGGGGCGTTACAGGTTACCCATATAGCCCTTAAAATGTAATGGTCCCAGTAGTCCATCCAATATCATTGTCCCTCCTGATTGAGAAGCCACCAGAGGATACCATACGGGCTACGGGAGAAAACCAAACTCGTACAAGGAGCGATTGGGTAGGTGACATGGCACACAAGGCAATGCCAGGGTAGATATACCAATTACGCACATGGGTTGGTGGTAACGCGTAGCGCGCAGCTATCGCCCACCTCGAGCCGCACCCCCAAATCAAAAATCAAAAGTGGCCACCGAATCAATTCAAAAGTCAGAGTATAATATCGAAGGCATGTGTTCGATAAGAGGGGCTACCTCCTTGGCCCAAGATCGCTCCTGCTTTAGCCACCTTATGCCAACTCACAGGAGTCGGGCCCACGTATATACCTTAATAGAACGTCACAACCATCCTACTTCATTCTGGAATCTCGACCGCATACACGGTTGTTAAAGTGGTTTTCGGAGTTGGCAGAGAGTATGACAACTTCCGATCCTGGTCTTAAAAACCGGAAAATAATATCCATTCAAAACCATATAAATACGATATCATTTCCGTTTAAACCCAAATCAATATGATATGATTTTTATATAACCCAAATCAATATAGTATCATTTTTATTTCAAATATATTCTTTCTCCAAAATCATAGCATTCTCAAATTTATGTACTTCAAAACCAAAACCACCTGAAATATACATTTTCAAATTAAAATACTTTGAAACTCAAAACTTTGAAACGTAGCTACACCACTTAAACGAATTAAATATTAAATTATTTTATACAATAAAATAACTTCTTCAAATTTCACAAATCAAATTCCAAATACAGATTCGAACCCCCAAATAACCGTTTTAATTGCCATATATTTCAAAGCTTTTAATATTCCACTATTTCAAAACTAAATCCTTGAAAATTTCATTTCTATCAAATTCAATTACTATTATTTAGATTTGAAATGTTTACTTAATAAATCAAATATCATTTAAGTAAAACCTTTAAACTTTAAATAACTGGATTTTCTTTCAATTTGATTTATTTGATATATTCATTTAAATCAACTCAATGTTTATTCAAATCACTCTAAACCAAAATCAAATTATAAAATCATACCCTTTAAATCTAAATTTTTATTTAAATTTCACATCAATTTTGTTCGAGTATAATTCTTAAATACTTTAATTCAAACCAATTTCATATTTATCTTCCAACTTAATTTTTATGTAAGTCATTAAAACTCTATACATACAATATCTTAAACAGGTACTTAACCATATAATACAAACCAATCAAACTCCATTATTAAACTTATTTTTATTAAACAAATTTATACATAGCTTAAATTCAAAATTTTAACTATATATATATATATATATATATAATATTTATATAATATCAAAAATTAATACTTATTAAACCGTACATTTCTTTCCAAAACCATAGAAAATCATTTCAAAATATTTTCATATATAGACCACGGTGTCTGTATATAATTTTCTACCCTACGGTTAAGTGATACGGATATTTATCATTTCTATCCATAATTTAAAATAAAAATTACGGTTATATCATTTCAAACCGCAATCATGAATCAAATAAAAATAAATTCATATCGAACTGGCAGATTTTAATGATATAAAATAAAACATCCATTCATCCATCATCCAAATCGCACATCCATCACAACCATCATCCAAAATAATCAATCATTATCAATATATAACTGATAATATATAACAGGTATTTAACAGGAAGTTATATTCAATAATAAATTAATAATGATTAAATATTAAATAAATGCAGTTAACTGAGATGATGATTAAAAATATACGAAATAGTCATAATTTAATTCGAAATCACAACATAAATTAAATTTAACAAACATAAGAAATTTTAGAAGTTGTGAGTGGGTTAAAACACCCACCTTTTGAATTTAAATTGAATTTAATTCCAATTTAAACCCAAAATTTGAACAGCCTCAAAATCCGTCCAAACCAGCGCTAAAATATCCGTAATTCCAATTCTAACCTAACAAAAATCAAGCGTAAATCGGATATCGTATGTGAAAATTATGTGCGCTAGAACATTATACAAATTTAAATTAAAATAAATAACCAAATATACACATTACCAAAACAGAGCGACATGTCACTGTCTCCTTCCAAAAGCACGAAAGCCACCGTTCCACGATTCGATTCTTCAACGCGTTGCACGAACCCTCATGATCGATCACCATAACGCGCGCGCGCCACCGCGCCTTCACGCCGCCTCGAGCCCTGCCACCGCCGCCGAGACCCCCATCGCCAACGACGCCCACGCACGCACGAAAAAAATGTAGCCGCCACCAAAATCTCGAAACCCTAATCGAGTTTTTTGGCCAAATCTAACTGTCGAAAACCCGAACAAAAACCATAGATGAATTACGCGATTAACTCTTTACAAAACCCAGAAATTATTCGCCGATCTAACAACGTTCATCAGCTCGCGATGAACGGCCATGAATTAACCCTCAATTTCTGGCCACCTAAAAACTCAGATCGAGAAACTTACTACAGATCTGACTTGCGCTCTTCGAGAGCTTCGATATATAATTTTTCTGAATTTTTTTGAGGTGTTTGAAATTTCACTTTGATTTTTGAATTGCAATTGGATTTGGGATTGTCTGCCAATGAAATGAGGAGTTGAAGAGGAATTGTATGCGCAGACAAATGAGAAATAGATGTAGGCTAGGGTTTATAATAGGTTATTTATAGACAAAGCTGAAATAGAATAGATGGACCCGACCCATAAGCGCGCTGAACGATAAATGGCCCGAAAAGCCCGTTCTGACTCCGGAACGAAATTGGGTCAACCCATATATCAAAATAGATGATTTTAAATATTTTAAATGCAATGGAACATGTTTCAAGCCCAAATCCCATCGTATGAAGAAGTTATGCTAAAATCAATTTATTTCAAATTGATTTCAATTGATTTCAATTTCACTGATTTCAAGGCTTTTTGAGTCCGTACGATCAAACGACTAGTCCGATCGTTACGAAACTTGATACCCAACAATAAATCACAGTTACGGATCCGATGAAGCTGGTTTTGTCGAAATCTGAGTTAGTGGCCAAAATGGCTATTTTCCATTAGTTAAATAAATTAACAAATTAACTAATTAAATCCAATTTCCAATTTCAATTCTTTAATTGACCAATTTCATCATTTTTGATTTCTCAATCATTTCCGATGATTTAAACAAATTTAAGTATCAAATTAGAGTTGATTAATTCATCAATCTCAGTATTAACCTCATTTTCATTAAATTCAGAAATTATGAATAAAATTTCCAAAAATTCTATTGAATTTACTTTTCATTCTATTATTCAATTCATTACTATCAAACGGATAAAATTAACATTGGATTTACAATCTATTACATTAATATTCTCACATTCCATATTGATTTCAATTAACGTTATACTTAGATATTTAATTTCATTTATTGCAATTAAATCCAATCACTAAATTTAAATTTCATATAAATGAATAAATCTTGATTTCCATTCTTTAAATCAACCAATTGTCATATTATAAATAGAGTTAACCTTATTCCCAATTATTTCTTTAATTTATATCAACATAACTTTTAATTTAGATTTACTGCAATTGATTTAGATCTAATTTAATAAATTAAATGAATGGGTAAACAGTTATAATTATAACCATTTGCCTAATTTAAGCCCATTCATACTTTATTATCAACAACAAATATTATACTTACTTATCTAACATTGATTGTATCAATTTCAATTTATTAGGTATTAATTCATCAATTAACATACTTTGAATTTATTTCCCAACTTATCAATTACAATCAAATATAACTTTACAATTGGTTTAAATTAATTGGTATTGCACTAAATTAATTATTTATTCACTTGTAATAACATTATTACCTAATATACTAATTACATTAGTTTTATACCCCATCACACTAATATACGCCTATTTGTATAAATGTTACATTAATATATTCAAATTTCTACTCCTTTGTTATTAACTCCTTTGTTATTAACTATCCTATTTCCATTCATTATATCTTTGCCAAATATATACATTAATTACGATTAAATGTCCTCAATAAATTTATTTACTTGGTTTCAAACTTTTTATTACATCAATTACTGCCTTATAACTAAATTTACGTTTCTATTAAATTTAGGTTCACCCTTTCTGTTATTATATTAATTATCATTAATGTAACATTTAATTACTTTAATTTTTAAATTGGTGAATTATTGGTAATGACAACCATTTGTCACCATTATCCTTTGTAATACTTGTATGTTTATTCTTCACATGCAACTACTATCAATTATAATATTTCACATATTAATTCAATAATTACACTTGTTTCCCATATTCCCATTATAACTGAGTCGTAACATTTAAATTGTTTTATTTAATAGGAATTTCATTCAAATTCATTAATTATTAACTTTAATTAACTCTGTTACATTTGCTCTTAGTTATTTTCATTATTATATCACAACTTTTATTAATAATTCACAAATTTTTTTATTTTCATAAATATTAAATTCAAAAATCTTACTAAATTAACAAATTTAATTATTGAAAATTTATGGGTCATTACACTCTCCCCCACTCAAAACTTTTCGTCCCCGAAAAGGAAAAGAAGGGAAAAGAGGAACTTACAAATCAAAGTTGTGATAACCTGTATTTCACTTATATTTTCACTTATAACTTGCAAATCAAAGAACGGGACTAAAAGAGATAACCTGTATTTCACTTATATAATCCAAAAAGATTAACAATTATATAAAATGAAATATTTAAAGTGGTTTCAACCATAAACAAACAAATTGATACAAACATCAATCACTTGCAACAAGGCATACAACTATCACAAAGAATCAACCAAAATCAACCATTCATTCATATCAAACAAAACGAATAGTTATTCGGGTTCAAAACTTTAAATTGTACAGAATGACAAATAAACTATTAAGCGCACCATTTACTCAACAGTCTATGACGAAGCTAAATAGATTATTTATACATCCAAAAATTTTTAAAGTATCCTTACCCAAACAATCATAAACAAAAACAAACAACAATTCCAAACTATAGA
The DNA here is from genome assembly GCA_030765085.1 of Allium cepa. Classification (NCBI taxonomy): domain Eukaryota; kingdom Viridiplantae; phylum Streptophyta; class Magnoliopsida; order Asparagales; family Amaryllidaceae; genus Allium; species Allium cepa. The sequence goes on along the minus strand of CM060930.1, from coordinate 8,706,212 downwards.
TCAAGTTCATTCTGAACAATTTCATCTCGTCACATCTGTTGTTTGATTTGTTTTTTATTTATACAACGATGTATCTTTTTACTTTACATTTAACTACTTAAAATTTTTATTTATTTTCATTATTCATATCATGTAAATTTCTTATTATTTTATTTCCTTCATTTATTCACTACTTAATTTTGTTTATTCATTTATTTAATGTACTTACCTTTCAATTATACTTAAGTTTATACCAACTGCAACTTCCAATTCTTATTTATTAAAGAATCTCATTGAATACCTTCATCATTTCAAAAAAAAAATTCCTTGTATAATATTCTATTACAATTTCTTATTAAACATTGTAACTTTTATTATTGGGTAAGCTATATATATATATATATATATATATATATATATATATATATATATATATATATATATGCTTTTAAGAATGCAATTGAAATTTATACAAGTTTATCTCATTTCTTCCTATTTATTCATAGTCCACTAATTTTATCTCTAGTCTTATAAGTTACAATTTCGACTTTCTTTTAATCCCATTTATAACTTAGCATTAAATCTCTTATTTCATTTAGGGTTTCAATTATTGTTTAAATTCCATTTCACTACACTAATTGAACTATTAATTAACGGAAACTTAAGAACTAAATAACGGGTTAAATTTCAAATCATTTTAAAATAATAGATAAATGTATATACTTACAACCAATATATCCAATTATATTTAAAACAATTTAAAATTTATATTTTTTATCAAAATAATTCTGTAGTAAAATTACTACAGTGGCCTTCCCACTTCGAAACTCGAAAATGAATTTCGATGATGCGTGCACTCATTACCGAAATTATTTTCCAGCGACATAGAGGGTAGTACAGAATTTAATTCTTTTCTAAATTTCTTTAAAACAATTCTTTCTAATTATATTGAAATATTTATATCAGAAAATACTTCTAAAATATTATTATTATATTTCCAAAATCATTCAAAAGAAAGTTTCAACACCCCGAAACTTATGTTCTAAATTTTTAATTTTCATTTATTCATTTTCCATCTCATTTTAACTATTATATATAAATTACATTTCCTAACAACCAATATATTGCAACCAAATATAACCTTTATAAAATATTTTATATAGAAAATATAATAGGAAAAATTATTTCATTCACCTATATTAAAAACAAATATTATGTCGGTCTGTCCTATTAAGTGGTTAGAAATCCCTATTGATGTCATAGCGTCCTATGCACCAACCAGAATTTAAAAATACAAAACGGAACAAATTAACACAACATCAAAACCTTTTTATAGCACTAACAAATACGCTTCCTCATATATATATACATATATATATATGTATGTATATATATATATATATATATAGACACACACACACACTCAACGACTCATCATAGGGTATTACTACCCTATTAATAAAGAGTCAGACCCCACTAAGCTAAGGTATATCGCTAAACCAATGCTCTGATACCAGATGTAACGTCCTGCCTTTTGCACGCTTTAAATCGACGATAAATCGCACACGTCACACTTCAGCCATACAGAAGGGTGGATTGTTATGGGATAAATAAGAAAAAGCAGAGAAAGAAATAAAACAAAATAGAATCTTGCAGTGGAACGATAAAATATAATAATCAAATATACAGTTCATGATGCTGTTTTACAAAATATTCGATTATACTTATACAATACATATCAGAGTTACACTACCAAAGAATATTAATAACGCAGCGGAATAAATTGGTGTAGTGGAATAATATAATAGATAATAGTAATACAAATCTTCGTCTTCTTCCTCCAGAATAAAATCTTCAAATCATGAAATGCTCGGACTGACCCGAGTGAATTGAAAAGACAAAACACCCGAGTCCGAACTAAAAGATCTTTTGTGAGTTAAATCAACAAAAATTAATCTGAGGGTAGTAACTTAAGAGACGCTCGGGATTCACATCTCCTAAGGATCCGTTAAACTATTTACTATGTAGTAATATTTCGGTTTTATAATAATGTCTATTGTAAAATAAATTTACTTCTTTCATAGCATTAAAGGGTTACCCATATAGCCCTTAACACGTAATAGTCCCAGTAGTCCATCCAATATCATGGTCCCTCCTAATCAAGAAGCCACCGGAGGATACCACACAGGCTACGGGAGAAAACCAAACTTGTACAAGGCACGATAGGGTAGGTGACATGGCACATAAGGCAATGCTAGGGTAGATATAACAATTACGTACACGGGCTGGTGGTAACGCGTAGCGCGTAGCTACCGCCCACCTCGAGCCACACCCCCAAATCAAAAATCAAAACCAAATCAATCCAAAAGTCATAGTATAATATCATAGGGATATTTCTGATAAGAGGGGCTACCTCCTTGGCCCAAGATCGCTCCTGTTTTAGCCATCTTATGCAACTCGCGGGAGTCGGGTCCACGTATATACCTTAATAGAACGTCGCCACCATCCTACTTCATTCTGGAATCTCTACCGCGTACACAGTTATTAAAGTGGTTTTCAGAGTTGGCAGAGAGTATGACAACTTCCGATCCCGATCTCTTTAACAACCAAACGTTATTATAAAACCATGGTCGTTATAAAATAATTATACTTAAAAACCGGAATATAATATCCATTCGAAACCATATAAATACGATATCATTTCCGTTTAAACCAAAATCAATATGATATCATTTTTATAAAACCCAAATCAATATAGTATCATTTTTATTTCAAATATGTTCTTTTTCCAAAATCATAGCATTTTCAAATTTATATACTTCGAAACCAAAACCAGTTGAAATATACCATGTAACGACCCGTAAATTTCGACAATTTAATTGGTTAAATTAATAAAATTTTGTAATTAAATTTAGAAAGAAATAAAAATCTTATAATTTTATTAAAGCGAACGTTAGAAATTAAGTTTTGCAATTGTAATTAAAATTAACAATTTAAAATGAAGTTGCAATTTAATGAAATAATGTATATTGTTGCACTTGTATAAAATTTACAATAAGTAAATAAATATAAGTGTTGTGTAAATAAAGGAATTTGTACATAATTAATAGATTGAATGAGATTACGGTAAATTGAAATTATGTAAATGTTGTAACTTGGGTCTGTAAACAATAAACTTATAAATGTAGTTAAAAGTAAACGGTGGCAATAATTATGTGTTGCCCGTTTATTTAGTCTATTAATTGAAATAAGAAACCAAATTTTAATAAATATAAACAAAAGTTACATTAATGTGAGAAGTAATACAATGTTTAGAAGTTGTTAAATTAGAGTATATTAGGAAATAGAATTGAATTGGAATCAATTGTAATAAATCTAAATAAAATATTACGTTAATGTTAATTAAGGTAATATTTGAAAATAATGTTAACGTTGTTCATAATAGAACAAGTTGTTGAATTAAAGGAATGAAAATAAAGATTTATTAATGTAAAACTTAATAAATGGGTAAATTGAAATGAAAGGTCAGGTAAGATATTGAAATTTGTTATAATTGGTTATGAGATTTGAATGTAAGAAACGAATGTAAATACTTGATTAGCTAATGGAATAAGAATAATATAGTTAATAATAGGGAATTCATGAGCGTAATTAAAGGCATGGTAACACTTGTTATAAGTTACCTATTTTTTTTGGTTTAATAATAAAATTGGAAATCAATTAGAGTTAAATAAACCTTATTGTTGTATTTATGAGAATTAATGTAGTAACTAATTTAATGCAAACAAATTTATGGAACCAATGGTAAGATCTTAACTAATTGTAGTTAATAAATTGGGAAATAAGTTTAAAGTTATATTAATTGATAAAATAATACGTAATAAATTGTAATAGGATCAATGCTAGAGAGTAATTATAATAATTATTGTTTGATAATAAAGTTAGAATGGAACCCAAGATTTATTAATTTATTTGAAATTTAGAATACAACAATTGGATTAATCGCAAAAAAATGAAGTTAAATATTTAATTTATTATGCTAATTGAAATGAAGATGGAATGTGAGAATATTAATGTCATAGATTTTGAATCCAATATTTATTTCATCCGTTGACAATAATGAATTGAATAATAGAATGAAAAGCCAATTTAATTGAATTATTGGAAATTAATTTATAATTTTGAATTTAATGAAATTGAGGTTAATACTGAAATTTATAAATTATTCATCTCTAAAGTGACATTTAAATTTGTTTAAATCATTGTAAATGATTGAGTAATCATAATTCATGAAATTTGTCAATTTTTGAATTGAAATTGAAAATTAGATTTAATCAGTTTATTTTTAATTTATTTAATTAATGTAAAAATAGCCATTTTGGCCACTGACTCGGATTTCGACGAAACCAGTTTCATCGGGTCCGTAACGGTGAATTATTGTAGGGTTTCAAGTTTCGTAGCGATCGGACTTGTCGTTTGATCATACGGACTCGAAACGCCTTGAAATGTATGAAATTGAAATCAATTTGAAAAAATATTGATTTTAGCATAACTTCTTCATATGATGGAATTTGGACTTGAAACATTTTCCATTGCGTTTAAATTATTTTAAAACATCTATTTTGATATATGGGTTGACCCAACTTCATTCCAGAGTCAAAACGGGCTTTTTGGGCCATATATCGTTCAACGCGTAAATCCAATCGATCCGATCCATTCTATTTCTACCCTACCTATAAATATCCTGTTATAAACCCTAGCCTACCTCTATTTATCATTTTTCTATGCGTACAATTTCTTTCACCTCCTCATTTAAATGGCAGACAAACACCTAATTACAATTCCAATTCAAAAACCAAAGTGAAATTTCAAACTACTCAAAAAAATTCAAAAAAATTATATATCGAAGCTCTCGATGTATGCATCTCAGATCTTTAGTTTGTTTTTGGTTTTGAATCATCGTTTTTCGAAAATCGTAGAACCATTTTCGACCGTTCATCGCACGTCGATGAACATCGACTGATCGACGAACCGTTTCTAGGTTTTGAAGAGGAGGCCGAGAGGATCGCATCTAGGTGATTAGTTTGTCGATTGGACGGTTGGATGCAGTGTAAAAATTCTCCTAGGGTTCACATTTTTAAATGGTGGTGGATCCATCTACTATCGTGCACGATGACTGGGCTCAGGATGGTGGAGTTGACGTGTGGCGTGCGCGGCTGGGGGCCGGAGGGAGCGACGCGATCAAGACTTCCTGTGGCGGCGTGTATATGCATGCTCGAATTAGGGTTAAGGGGGACTGCGTGCATGTTTTTCCTAGGAAGAAAAAGGTAGCATGAAGTGGCAGTTCTAGTGTGAGGGTTGTTTATTATATTTTTTTATTTTATTTTTGATTTCATATCTTTTAATTCGAATATATTTCTCATACGATATCCAATTCATGCGCGGTTTTCTCCGCTAGGTTTGTATTGGAATTCTAGACATTTTGGCTCTAGTTTTGGACGAATTTGGAGATTGTTGAAATTTTGGTTTTAATTTAATTTAAATTCAATTTAAATTCAAAAGGTGATTGTTTTAACCCACTCACAATTTCTAAAATTTCTTATGTGTGCTAAATTAATTTCTTATGTGATTAGAAATTTATTTATGCTATTGGTATATTTTTATCATCATTCCATTTAAATTTTAATTTATTGAATTAAATTGTTATTTAAGTTATTATTGCATATAAACTGCCAGTTAGATAGATTGTTTAATTTATTATTGAATATAGACGGTCAGTAATTACCTGTTATTTATTATATGCTCTATATTTATGTTATTGTTTAAATTGGATGATGATTGTAATAAATGGTTGATGGTTGATATTGGATGAATGGATCTTGTATTTTATATTGTTTTAAGCTGCAAATTTGTTATGCACTTATTTCATTCGAGATTGCGGTTTGAAATGACATATAACCGTATTTTATTTTAAGTTACGGATTGAAATGATAAATATCTGTATCACTTGACCATAGAGTAGAAAATTATATACAGACACCGTGGTCTATATATAAAAATATTTTGAAATGATTTTCTATGGTTTTGTAAAGAAATATATGGTTTTATGAGATAGTGATTTGCATATTATATAAATGGTATTTTATATATAGTTAAATTCTGGGTTTTAAGTTAAGAATAAAATTGATTTGAATTATAAAAGAAGTTAATAATTAAGTTTGATTTTATTAAGATAAAATATGATTAAGCATTTATTTAAATTTAATTTCTAGAGTTTAAAATGACCTAAATGAGAATAAGGTCGGAAGATGAATATGGAATTTATTAGGAATTTAATAAAATTTAGAATTTTAAAGGGTATGATTTTTATAATTTGATTCTTGTTTAGAGCGATTTAAATGAATATCAAGTTGATTTAAATGTATATATCAAGTTAAATAAATTGATAGAATATCCAGTTATGTGAAGCTAAAAGTTTTCTTGAATGATATTGGATTTATTTACGTAAACATTTCAAATCAAGATAATAGTAATTGAATTTGATGTATATGAGATTATCAAAGAATTTGTTTTGAAATAGTGGAACATTTAAAGCTTTGAAATATATGAGATTTGAAATGGTTTATTTGAGGATTAAAATCTGTATTTGGAATTGATTTGTGAAATTAAAGAAGCTATTTTTGTTATATAAAGTATTTTAAATATTAAACCACATAAGTGGTGAAAGTTATGAGTTTCGATGTAGTATAAATTGAAAGTGTTATATTTCGAGTATTTTGATTTCGAAGGGTTATAATGTTGGAAGTGCTATGATTTTGAAAAAGGGATATATTTGAAATAAAATGATATTATATTGATTTGAAATAAAAGGGATATCATATTGATTTGGTTTTTAATTGGAAATGATATCGTATTTATATGGTTTTGAAATAAATATTATATGTGGTTTTGAAGTATAAATTATTTTGAAATGACTGCGGTGTTATAATAACGTTGGGTTGCTAAAGAGACCAGGATCGGAAGTTGTCATACTCTCTGCCAATTCTAAAAACCACTTTAACAACCGTGTACGCGGTGGTGATTCCAGAATGAAGTAGGACGGTGGCGATGTTCTATTATGGTATATACGTGGACCCAACTCCCGTGAGTTGGCATAAGGTGGCTAAAACAGGAGCGATTCTCGGGCCAAGGAGGTAGCCCCTCTTATCGGACATATCCCTTCGATATTTCACTCTGACTTTTGAATTGATTCGGTGGCCACTTTTGTTTTTTCGATTTGGGGTGTGGCTCGAGGTGGGAGGTAGCTGTGCGCTATGCGTTACCACCAGTTCGGATATCAATTGGTATATCTACCCTGGCATTGCCTTGTGTGCCGTTTCACCTACCCTAGCGTGCCTTGTACGAGTTTGATTTGTGTCATACCTATGGAGTATCCTCTGGTAGCTTCCCGATCATGAGGTATTACGGTACTGTATAGACTATTGGCATTATTACATGTTAAGGGGAATATTGGGTCACTCCTTAACGTTATTTAAAAGTAAGTTTGTTTTACTATAGAGATTATTATAATAGCGAAATATTACTACATAGTAAATAGTTTAACGGATCCTTAGGAGAGGTGAATCCTGAGCATCTCTTAAGTTACTGCACTCACGTTAGACACTGGATAAGAGATGTCAAATCCCATAAACATCTCTGATGCCGTTCCACTCATATTTATTTCTATTGATTTAACTTACATAAGATCTTTTAGTTCTGACTCAAGTGTTTTGTCTTTTCAATTCGCTCAGGTCAGCCCGAGCATTTCAGGATTTAGAAGACCGTATTTGTAACGACCCGGAATTTTGGGCAATATCAATTTAATAATTTGTATTAATAATTTAAATGGTTTGATAATTTTTCTTTATAATTTTAATTTAATTTGGTAAACTTAATCTTTTAAAGGTTAATAAATTTTTAATCTGGCAATATTGATAAGATTTATTTTTCAAAGCAAATAAAATTTTCTTATATTTATAATATATATATTTGATATATATTGTGAATAGAAGATCTTTTGTTTTAAATAAAAGATTGAATTTTCAAATTGTAATATATATGTATGTATATGTTATAATTTGGGGTTGTTTTGAAATTAATTTAATCTATTAATAATTTATATATGAATGAATATTGTAATTTAAAGCTTTGTTTTAAAATTTGTATTTTTCAAAGTTAATTTAGATTAATTCAATTTGTTTGCAAAATATAAGATAATTATTTGTTTTTAAATATGATAGTTTAGAGTTTTGTTTTTGTTTTTTTAAAGTGTTTAATTTTAAATGGTTATATAAATGTTTTAGATTTTTAAATCCATGTAAAAGATATATTTGTATCATAATTAGTTTTAGAATAATTTCTTTTAAAAGTAAATTTATATACACGTATGTAAATTATATTTATTAAGAGAATTAAATTAAGTAAGTTATATTTACATTTAAATTAAGTAAAAATTTATATAAAAATATTTAAAGACATGTGTAACCATATTAATACATTTTAATAACACTTGTTAGCTCAGGGATTTGCATTTGACATTTGTCCAAGTTTTATACCAAGTGGCAACATTTCATTTTAATTTTTAATAAATGTTTTTAAAGAAAAGGAAATATAACACTTTCCTTTTCTTTGTTTACTTTCCTTAACTCAAACTAGAAAGTTTTTCAAAACCAGAAAATTTCTTTTAAAAATCTGAAATTTAAATCCAGAAGCAAAGTAAAATCTGAAGGAAAAAATCTGCAAAGCAAATTTAAAATCTCCAAATTCAAAGGGGTTTCAAGAGCAACCACCGATCAACATTTATTTCAACCTGCATTTCAAATGGATGATCAACAACAGTTTCAATCTTTTAAAACAATCAAACTGAAGCATGCATAAGGATCAAGTTTCATCAGCAATCAAAAGCATCAAAACATTATCCAGGTTTTATGTTTAAAGCCTAGAAAAAGAAAGCTGCCCTGCTCTGCATTAATAAGGTGAGTAAATGGAATTTAAAAAAAACAGTTTGATTCTAGATTTCATCTTGATTTTGTGATGATATCATGATGTTATATGAAATATTTGTTTTAAATTGAATGCATGTTGAATTGAGTATATTGACTACCTGTAAAGTTAAGAATTGTTACTATGTTTATAAAACAGTTTCAAATCCTATAATAATTTCAATAACTTGATTTTGAACACGAACTTGACTTCGATTTGTAAATGGAAGTTGTTTGTAATCACGTAATTTATCATCTAAAAATAGTTATATGATTTTAAAATGAATGATTAACTCATATTTTTCAAATTACAGTAAAAAAATCAAATTTGGGCAAAAATTTATGAATTTAAATTCTAGTTTTGATTTTATAATTGAATTACAATTGGGAAATTATGATTTTTAGTGCTTGTATCATAATTTTTAATTGTATAATTAGTGAGATATTTGGGTTTGTTTGATTTGGGGACTTTGGTGATTTGCCGAAGAACAACTTGATGTTTAAAGCTGGATTTTTGGGTGAAGCTTGCTTTGGTGTTGAGGATGATGGGAAAAATGCAATTGGATTTTTCCAATTTCTGAATTGTTCGAATTCGAATGGTTTAGGGTTTAGCAGTGGGTTTTTGGTTTCGATATTATCGTGGTTCGTTCGTCGTTGATATGGGACCGGATTCGACCGCGTTAGGGTAGTAGCTGCTAGGGGTCGAGATGGTTCTGTGGTGTGATCAACGAAGATCATCGGCGACGAGATGGCCAGAGGCGATGGGATTTTGGTTCGAAGTTTGCTGCAGTTTTCGATGCGTATGCTTGAATTTTGATTTGTGAGTGAATTGTTTGATCTGGGTTCATATTCATGCTCGCGAGTGAGATAGTGACTGTCAACGGTGGTCGCGATGACCGTCGCTGGCCGGGGGTGATGTGCAAGGTGCACCATGTACGATTTGTGCACTGGGTATTTTCGAATTTGGGAAGACGAGGTTTTTCACGTAGTAGCTTTTGCGTCTACTCCGTGTTCGTCTCGAAGTTGTGGCGTCAGGGCTTTGCTTCGGGGGAAGCTCGAGTTGTTGAAGTGTTTTACTCGTGTAACGTCCCTGAAATTTTCGACTTTCGAAAATTCAACATCGATACTCACTTTATCGACTGCTGAGAAATCGAAGGCCGGAAACTCGAAATGTTATGGGTTTAAGAAAAAGAAAGACAAAGAAAAAGAGAGAAAAAGATAGAAAAGATAGAAAATAGATAAGCTAGAAAATAGAGAGGAAAGAGAATAGAACAGAACAGAAAGGAAACAACAAGGAATAGAAAATAACTGAACAACAACAGAATCTCACAATTCGCAGCGGAACAACATATAATAATAAATGAATAATCTTTAAACAAAGAACTATATCAGTTATTACATTTCATACATTACATTACATCATATCACCATTACATTAGAGTGTACAACATCAAACAAACAGCGGAAAAAGAATACTATACTATACATAATATTACGCCATGCCATACATCTTGCCTCCAGCAACTCCAGAATATCCAGAATATCCTGATAAACCATAACTCTTGACTGCCCGTGTGGAAATTGGTGGGCACCCAGAGTTTAGGAAGGAAAACAATAAACTCCGAGTCAGTCATGTGACTGGTGTGAGAACTCAAAACAGTTTATTTATCTTTAAAATCAAAATAGAAGAATATTTTTAAAGTCAATTCGCAATGCTTTTAAAAATGAGACTACCATAAGGCCTCCCGCACACACACACAATGCAAACGCAGAATCGGAGGAGATTTCTCCTTATGATAGTCAAAGATGCTTGATACGCATTAAAAAGAACATTTGATATTATTACTAGTGCATAGTGTAGGAAAAATTCATTTCGAAAGTAGAATATAAATCTTAGCCAGCATAGACATTCCGAACTATGCCTACTATAGCTACCATCCAAACAGTAGGGCGCCACCATAAGTGAATGATAGGTTCTACAACTAATACCGTACAAGATCGTATTGTTTCTTTGGATTTCCAACGAATGATCAGGCCAAGGAACTTCCCATTGCCACATGAGAATGCCTCTGGATGGACATCCCCGAGAACCAAACCGGATCTCTACCAACACAAGGCCGGGTTACCCCTAACTGAGTAACAACTGACCGAATATGCCATCCCCCGATCCTTTGGGACCTTTTCACCGAGCGCTCGTAATCAATTCACACAATCATAACAAAGTGTTTTCAACATGAGTAAGTATCTGGGCTCCATACCATGATACCACCCTTTTCCAGAAGGAAATGCACACATCCTAAAGGGCGCTACCCCTCATAACCTTGCTGCTTCTTTCCTGTTTTGACCATTCACGGGGTGTGAGGCTCGACGAAGTCACGTCCTCAAAAACATACTTTATACAAAAGCCATGCTTTGGGTCAACAAATGATCATAGAAATGATCACCAGGATAGACGATCAAATAAATGATCCTATCACAAATAATCAACACAATGATCATTTACAGCAACACTCAGCATGTCACATTACCAAATTGGGAATATATCGCTGATAACATTCAACTACATAACCTCTGAGCTCGTACGTCTCAGAGAAGGGTGTTAAGCTAAAAGAATAAATTCTCCGCCACCAACAGAAATATATTTGAAAGAAATCTGCTTTATATCTCAATTTGTAATGTCAGACATACAATCCATACAAGTCTGTTCCAGGCTCGAACAAAACCGAAGGCACTTCTTACGAAGCCCTTGCAATCCGGGTATTCACAATCCCGATCGAATTCCCCATCACTTAGGAAATCTCTATACCAGGAGCTACCCAGTGCAGAGACAATCGATAGGTCATCCTATCGCTTTCGCAAATACTCGGTCTTCAACACCGATCTTCAAATGCAATTCACAACGACGTATCACATATTCGGAATGGGTTATACGACCCCATGGTCCTTTCCCGGTTAACCCGAATAGTGAGCGCTTATTCAAAAATAAGTGTGGCATTCAAATTCAAGCAAATCACATCAATTACCCATTCAAAGGGAAATATTGATAGTCGGTTATTGAACTATCAATGAATATGCACACATCACCAGATTCCAAATAATTTTCCAAATTATTTATTTTCCAAAATATCTTTACAAGATATAAAATTTCACACTTCAAAAATAAATCAATATTTATTTTTAAACAAATTCTCCTTTTCATTTATAAATGCCATAATGAATTTATATTCCAAAATACCCATGCATATACGATTTCAATTATTCATTTCAATTCATCTTCAAAAAAATAAATTCTCAAAATATTCACTTTATATTGGAAAACATTTCCATACTTATTTATTCATAAGTAATTCACAGATTTTATTTATTTTCAACACTTGGAAAATATTCAATATACTTAAATCGAGATTAAGTATATATTTCATTCTTTAAGGAAATCATGCTCTTAAACATATTTATTTGGGCCAAAACGAATGTTGCGTATAACATCGTTACGACAACCCAAAATCACTAGTATAGGGATTCGAAATTAAATTTGATATATAAATCCCAATACTATACAAAACATTTCCTTTCGGAAATCATTTACTATAACAACAGTGGTATAGTCCATTATTTCCTTCTATTTCTCGAGAACGTCTATTTCAAAAATAAATGTTGAAATCTATGGTTTCGAATCTCAACACAATTATAACATCGTTAGATCGTTTTAATTCTATTTCAAATATCACATTCGAAACAATTTCTTTAACATCTTATTCACTATTCAAAAACGTGAATATACTACGTTAGCACATTTCATCCTTTTATACATTTTATTTAAAAAGGATTATTCACAGTTCAAAAACGTGAATATACTACGTTAACACATTTCATCCTTTTATACATTTTATTTAAAAAGGATTATTCACAGTTCAAAAACGTGAATATACTACGTTAACACATTTCATCCTCTTATACATTTTATTTAAAAGGATTATTCACAGTTAAAAATGTGAATATAACTCCATTAATAAGTTATAAAAAATTAACTTATCAAACTAAGTCGTTTGCGGATTTATAAAACAATGTTTATAAATTCCATTACTATTTATTTTACAACAACTTCCTTTATAAATTCCTTTATTAACCTATTCAATTTATAACTCAATTATATAACAAAAGTTCATATTATAAGTTAAATGCTTATAAAACGATTATTTTACAAAATCGTTCCTTTAAACTTCATAATTATAAATCTTATAACTTATAAGATTCATTTATTTATCCAAAACCATTCTTTTAATAACTTTATAAATTTTATAAACCTACTGCTTATAAAATTCCATTTATAACTTCACCGTTTATAATTCTATAAATTTCATTCATTTATGAAATTCATCCACAATTCATTCTAACACTTATAAAAACTCGTTTTATAATTCCAATATTTTAATTTATAAATATCAATTTATAAATCTTTTATATAAATCAATTTATATTATTATTTTAAAACATCTTTAATCTCCTTTATAAATTTTATCATTTTGATTTATAAAATAATCAAGTTTATAAATCCTATATTTTCAACTTTTATAATAAATTCAAAAATCCCGATTAAACTATTTTATAAAACCATTAGCCTCATATTTTCAAAAATCAACCTTTAACTATATTTCTCAAAATCCATAATTTTTATAACATTAAAATTTATATCGTTTATTTATTTAAAATGAATCAATTTCCAAACATATAATATATTTTCAAAAATCACTTTAAAAATCATTTTAAAATTCCAAAGTTTGGTCCAATGATGCTACACACCAAATAGTCAATCACGACAACAACGACATCATATATCGATATGATAGTCCATCAAATATCAAAATATCTGAAATCAAATAAAAACTGTTGAGGAATCCAGTTGGATCCCTCCAACCTGTTTTCCTACATCCACAAGCATTAGCACAATACCAATTTCGCTCCAGTACGAAATTATCGCGGTATATGGGATTTATAATATTATCCGCTTAATAGACGGCGCAATAGGGTCTCATCCGCTAACAAAAATGCGGGAAATCAATAACTCCACTATATACATATTCCAATATATATATATTGCTACTATATATAATACCAATTTCACTGTTTATGAAATATTCGCGGTATATGTTTTTATTAAATAACATCCGCTTACTAACGGCGTATAATGTCTATTTTAACAATCAATAGATAATAATCATCATTCAAACATGCATTCAAATATTTTAAATCTAACTATTTAAAATAAAATCGAAACTGATTCGATTGAGTGAGAAATTCTCACCTTGATTTTAAATTCCGTTTTAGCGATTTATTTCGAATAAAATTAAACGCGCGTTTAATTTTACCCAAAATTTTCACTAACTCCAAATGACTCCAATCCAATTCCATCACGTAGTGCTCGTCGATACGATTCCAACGCAACTGGTTTCGCGCGTTTTCGACCTCGTATGAAAAAGATATCAATTTTTGAAGTTTACACGATTTTTATTATATAAATTACAACAAATTAAATTAAATTTAAACCTATAACAGTTCCTAGCCACTGGATCCATGCTTCTTCTCATCATCACCGTTCGTTCACCATCTCCTTCATACGCGACTCCCTCCAGAAGCAAGGCCGAGCAAAAGAACCCATGTTCATAGATTAGGGTTAAATAATTCGTCCTCCACGACGAGCTATGCATCGATCAGGGAGTTCCATCGCGAAGAGCACGACCCCCCTACCCACGCCTTAGGCAGCACCAAGCTCAGCCACCCCCAGCCCCTTGATTCACGTGCGCAACATCAGGGCGTCGGCCCCCTGTATCTCCCTCCACGTCGCTCCAAACACGATCATCACCGTTCACATCGAAGCTCTCATCGCCCTCTTCAATACTCTAGTTGAAAGTTTAGCCTAATTGTCGATGGATTTGGAGTAATCGAGGGAGGAAGGTTGCGAATTTCTAGCCTTAGAATTCGAAACTGGCGGCTACACGTTGAAACTAGGGTTTTGCCTTTTTTTTATTTTTAGAAATTTAGGTCTATTTATAGAGAATTATTCAAACACTATTCAATCCGGAAATTCCGAACTCCGATTCACGCGCCATAACCAGCGTTTCTATGGTTTACCCCGCGTCCCGGACACAATGGAACAGGTTTCGAAAGCTAATTCGGACATCTGTACGAGTTATGGCAATAAACGTTCAATTTAAATCAAACCGATTTAAATCGATTTCTAGGCGTTTTAATTTGTACCGGACAAACCGTAAATCCAATTGACACGAAATTTGAAACCTTACTATAATATCACATTACGGATCCGATGAAACTGGTTTCGTCGAAATCCGAGACTTTTTGAAAAATGGCTATTTTAACTCGCCAAATAAATATTAAAAACAATTCGATGCGTTTCGAGCTGCCACGATCAAACGATAACTCCGATTGACACGAAAATTGAAATCCGGTAATAACTAACTATTACGGATCCAATGAAACTAGTTTCGTTCAATTCTGAGACTGTTCAAAAATTGACTATTTTCACTAGTCGATTTAAATATTAAAATATTCCATTTTCACAAATTAACTCTTAATTCGATTTTAAGAGTTCTAAAAAATCGTTCAAACTCCAATATGATAAAATAAAATTTTACAAATCATTTTCAATCATATTTAACCCAATTTTCAATTATTTTCATAATTTCACATATTAAATTATCGATTTAATTATCCAATTAAATCCAATAATTCAAATAAAAATTTATTCGACTTATAAATTTCACTTATTAATATTTAAAATTAATTAAATATTCAAATTTTAATTATTGAAATTCTGGGTCGTTACAATCTTCCCCCCTTAAAAGAATTTCGTCCTCGAAATTATTAAGTAAGAAAAGTTACAGAATCTATTATCTTTCCCAAAATTCATAGTCAACTTCTTACAATAACTTACTAAGTTTTCAAATCATACTTAGTTATCTTTTCAAAAACAACTACTATTGTTTAACTTTCAATTCCAAATCAAAGTTAAAGTTTTCAAAATTTTCCCAATTTTCTCAAATTTTTCTAATGCCTTCAATTTTCGAAAAAATTCGCCATAGTCTCCTTTGCGCGGCTCGATCCGAAAAAAAAATGACAGTATATATATCACAAATATACATCTCATCAAGTAATGAGGCATCCCGAAGGGAAAAAAGTATAAAAGTACGGTATGTAATCCGAGATATGTACCTTATATTTTATTAGCAAGCATATACGGCTAATATAGCGCGAAAGAGAGCTCCAAATGCGAAGCAAACGCGATCCGCACCTACTAAACACTCAACAAACAACATGAGAATCATGTATATAGACAATAGTATCAATATACAACATATAGCAACATAATAACTATATATGCTAACATAGAAATGCATTCAATAGCAATATATATTCAACCATCAACCAACTAGCATTCAACAAATTCATAACCAATAAATATTCATTCATATTCTCATTAATATTCAATGAAATAGGTTTTCAATTTAATCACATTTGATTCATTAACAGTGGATGTTTTTACTAACATTCATTTTTAATTAGTTTATATTCACTAATTCGTATTCAAGTTGGTTCACTTCCAAAATCAAATTCAATTCTATTTAAGATTCACTTAACTTCAAATTGAATTCCAATTACTTTAGTTTTCAATTTCATTAAATCTTAATGAATTATATACAATCAACTAACAATCATATATCAACCAATGTATATTAATTACAACCAAATTCTTTTGCTTTCAATTGGTTTAATTAATTGATTTTCATTCCAATTTTCTCAATTGTAAATCACTTTAACTATAATTCAATTCTTATAATTCATTTGCTTATATAATTATTCTTTTATTTTGGATTATTCAAACAACTAAACAATCAACTTATATACACTTTTAATAATTTTGAAAAATCATTTCTTTTATATACAAAATATAATCAAGGTAAAATTATTTTATTTACCCAATTTAAAACAATATTGTGCCGAATTGTTCTATACAAGTGTTTAGAGATCCTTATCAACAACGTTAATTACTCGTATTAACCAGAATCCATATACCACTCAACAAACCAATCATCACAATATAAAACAATTTTATATTCACTAACAAATACGCTCTCATAGCTATTATTACACTCAAATCATTCTAGAGTACTACTGACTCTATCTCTAATGAGTAATACCCAACAGAACCATGGTTGCCGCTTAACCATAAGCTCTGATACCAAATGTAACGTCCCTGAAATTTTCGACTTTCGAAAATTCAACATCGATACTCACTTTATCGACTGCCGAGAAATCGAAGGCCGGAAACTCGAAATGTTATGGGTTTAAGAAAAAGAAAGACAAAGAAAAAGAGAGAAAAAGATAGAAAAGATAGAAAATAGATAAGCTAGAAAATAGAGAGGAAAGAGAATAGAACAGAACAGAAAGGAAACAACAAGGAATAGAAAATAACTGAACAACAACAGAATCTCACAATTCGCAGCGGAACAACATATAATAATAAATGAATAATCTTTAAACAAAGAACTATATCAGTTATTACATTTCATACATTACATTACATCATATCACCATTACATTAGAGTGTACAACATCAAACAAACAGCGGAAAAAGAATACTATACTATACATAATATTACGCCATGCCATACATCTTGCCTCCAGCAACTCCAGAATATCCAGAATATCCTGATAAACCTTAACTCTTGACTGCCCGTGTGGAAATTGGTGGGCACCCAGAGTTTAGGAAGGAAAACAATAAACTCCGAGTCAGTCATGTGACTGGTGTGAGAACTCAAAACAGTTTATTTATCTTTAAAATCAAAATAGAAGAATATTTTTAAAGTCAATTCGCAATGCTTTTAAAAATGAGACTACCATAAGGCCTCCCGCACACACACACAACGCAAACGCAGAATCAGAGGAGATTTCTCCTTATGATAGTCAAAGATGCTTGATACGCATTAAAAAGAACATTTGATATTATTACTAGTGCATAGTGTAGGAAAAATTCATTTCGAAAGTAGAATATAAATCTTAGCCAGCATAGACATTCCGAACTATGCCTACTATAGCTACCATCCAAACAGTAGGGCGCCACCATAAGTGAATGATAGGTTCTACAACTAATACCGTACAAGATCGTATTGTTTCTTTAGATTTCCAACGAATGATCAGGCCAAGGAACTTCCCATTGCCACATGAGAATGCCTCTGGATGGACATCCCCGAGAACCAAACCGGATCTCTACCAACACAAGGCCGGGTTACCCTTAACTGAGTAACAACTGACCGAATATTCCATCCCCCGGTCCTTTGGGACCTTTTCACCGAGCGCTCGTAATCAATTCACACAATCATAACAAAGTGTTTTCAACATGAGTAAGTATCTGGGCTCCTTACCATGATACCACCCTTTTCCAGAAGGAAATGCACACATCCTAAAGGGCGCTACCCCTCATAACCTTGCTGCTTCTTTCCTGTTTTGACCATTCACGGGGTGTGAGGCTCGACGAAGTCACGTCCTCAAAAACATACTTTATACAAAAGCCATGCTTTGGGTCAACAAATGATCATAGAAATGATCACCAGGATAGACGATCAAATAAACGATCCTATCACAAATAATCAACACAATGATCATTTACAGCAACACTCAGCATGTCACATTACCAAATTTGGAATATATCGCTGATTACATTCAACTACATAACCTCTGAGCTCGTACGTCTCAGAGAAGGGTGTTAAGCTAAAAGAATAAATTCTCCGCCACCAACAGAAATATATTTGAAAGAAATCTGCTTTATATCTCAATTTGTAATGTCAGACATACAATCCATACAAGTCTGTTCCAGGCTCGAACAAAACCGAAGGCACTTCTTACGAAGCCCTTGCAATCCGGGTATTCACAATCCCGATCGAATTCCCCATCACTTAGGAAATCTCTATACCAGGAGCTACCCAGTGCAGAGACAATCGATAGGTCATCCTATCGCTTTCGCAAATACTCGGTCTTCAACACCGATCTTCAAATGCAATTCACAACGATGTATCACATATTCGGAATGGGTTATACGACCCCATGGTCCTTTCCCGGTTAACCCGAATAGTGAGCGCTTATTCAAAAATAAGTGTGGCATTCAAATTCAAACAAATCACATCAATTACCCATTCAAAGGGAAATATTGATAGTCGGTTATTGAACTATCAATGAATATGCACACATCACCAGATTCCAAATAATTTTCCAAATTATTTATTTTCCAAAATATCTTTACAAGATATAAAATTTCACACTTCAAAAATAAATCAATATTTATTTTTAAACAAATTCTCCTTTTCATTTATAAATTCCATAATGAATTTATATTCCAAAATACCCATGCATATACGATTTCAATTATTCATTTCAATTCATCTTCAAAAAAATAAATTCTCAAAATATTCACTTTATATTGGAAAACATTTCCATACTTATTTATTCATAAGTAATTCACAGATTTTATTTATTGTCAACACTTGGAAAATATTCAATATACTTAAATCGAGATTAAGTATATATTTCAACAAACAACATGAGAACGTGCATATATGAAAATAGTATCGATATACAACATATAGCAAATGCAACTATATATGTCAACATAGCAAATGTAGTAAAACAACAAATGCAAACATCAACCAACTAACATCCATAACCAATAAATATTCATTCATATTCTCATTAATATTCAATGAAATGGTTTTCAATTCAAATCACATTTGATTTATTAATAGTGGATATTCTTACTAATATTCATTTTCAATTAGTTTATATTCACTAATTCATATTCAAGTTGGTTCACTATCAATTCAAATTCAATTTATTTAAGATTCACTAACTTCCAATTGAATTTCAATTACTTTAGCTTCCAATTTCATTAATACTTAATGAATTATATACAATCAACTAACAACCATATAACAACCAAAGTATATCAATTACAACCAAATTCCTTTGCTTATATTCATTCAATTTGGTTTCAACACCATCACTTTCAATTGGTTTTTATTTAACTTAAATTCCAACTTATAAATCAATTCAACTTCTAATTCTAAAGTAAATTTCCATTTAACTTTAAATTCACTTTTACTTACAACTCATATTCATAAATATATTCATATAGTTTCACTTCTTATATATATAAGTTTATTTCACAATTGTAAATTACTTTAATTATAATTCAATTCTTATAATTATTTTGCTTATAAAATTATTCTTTTATTTAGATTATTCAAACAACTAACAATCTACTTATATACACTTTAATGATACTGAAAAATTATTTTCTTTATATATAAAATATAATCAAGGTAAAATTATTTCATTTACCCAATTTTAAAACAATACTGTGTCGAATTGTTCTATTCAAGTGTTTAGAAACCCCTTCGGCATAGTTGTCGAGACCACGCTGACGAAGGTTCATATAGCACTCAACAAGCCAATCATCACAATATAAAACAATTTTATATTCACTAACAAATACGCTCTCATAGCTATTATTACACTCAACTCAATCTAGAGCACTACTGACACTATCTCTAATGAGTAATACCCAACAGAACCATGGTTGTCGCTTAACCATAAGCTCCGATACCAAATGTAACGCCACGGAAATTTTCGACTTTCGAAAATTCAACATCGATACTCACTTTATCGACTGCCGAGAAATCGAAGGCCAAAAACCTGAAATGTTATGGTTTAAGAAAAAGAATTTAAGAAAAGAGAAGAGAAAAAGATAGAAGATGGAAGATAGAGAAAAGAAAATGGAAAATATAGAAAACTAGAGGGAAAAGAACATAGGAGAGAATAGAACATAAAGAAAACATAGAAAATAGAACGGAACAGAAAACAACTGAACAACATCAGAATCTCACAATTCGCAGCGGAACAACATATAATAATAAATGGATAATCTTTAAACAAAGAACTATATCAGTTATTACATTACATTTCATTACATCATATCATCAGGGTGTACAACATCAAACAAACAGCGGAAAAGAAAGTACTATATAAACTAGTAATACGCCATGCCATCCATCTTGCCTCCAGCAATTCCAGAATATCCAGAATATCCTGATAAACCTAACTCTTAACTGCCCGTGTGGAAATTGGTGGGCACCCAGAGTTTAGGAAGGAAAACAATAAACTCCGAGTCAGTCATGTGACTGGTGTGAGAACTCAAAACAGTTTATTTATCTTTAAAAACAAAATAGAGGAATATTTTTAAAGTCAATTCGCAATGCTTTTGAAAATGAGACTACCATAAGGCCTCCCGCACACACACACATGCAAACGCAGAATCGGAGGAGATTTCTCCTTATGATAGTCAAAGATGCTTGATACGCATTTAAAAAGAACATTTGATATTATTATTAGTGCATAGTGTAGGAAAAATTCATTTCGAAAGTAGAGTATAAATCTTAGCCAACATACGACCATTATCGTATGCCTACTATAGCTAACTATGTTCAATAGCAGGTTACCGCCACATTCCATAGCAGGTTATACAACTAAAACCGTACAAGTCTCGTATTGTTTCTTTGGATTTCCAACGAATGATCAGGCCAAGGAACTTCCCATTGCCACATGAGAATGCCTCTGGATGGACATCCCCGAGAACCAAACCGGATCTCTACCAACACAAGGCCGGGTTACCCTTAACTGAGTAACAACTGACCGAATATGCCATCCCCCGGTCCTTTGGGACCTTTCACCGAGCGCTCGCAATCAATTCACACAATCATAACAAAGTGTTTTCAACATGAGTAAGTATCTGGGCTCCATACCATGATACCACCCTTTTCCAGAAGGAAATGCACACATCCTAAAGGGCGCTACCCCTCATAACCTTGCTGCTTCTTTCCTGTTTTGACCATTCACGGGGTGTGAGGCTCGACGAAGTCACGTCCACAAAAACATACTTTATACAAAAGACATGCTTTGGGTCAACAAATGATCATAGAAATGATCACCAGGATAGACGATCAAATAAACGATCCTATCACAAATAATCAACACAATGATCATTTACAGCTACACTCAGCATGTCACATTACCAAATTGGGAATATATCGCTGATAACATTCAACTACATAACCTCTGAGCTCGTACGTCTCAGAGAAGGGTGTTAAGCTAAAAGAATAAATTCTCCGCCACCAACAGAAATATATTTGAAAGAAATCGGCTTTACATCTCAACTTGTAATGTCAGACATACAATCCATACAAGTCTGTTCCGGGCTCGAACAAAACCGAAGGCACTTCTTACGAAGCCCTTGCAATCCGGGTATTCACAATCCCGATCGAATTTCCCATCACTTAGGAGATCCCTATACCAGGAGCTACCCAGTGCAGAGACAATCGATAGGTCATCCTATCGCTTTCGCAAATACTCGGTCTTCAACACCGATCTTCAATGCAATTCATAACGACGTATCACATATTCGGAATGGGTTATACGACCCCATGGTCTTTTCCCGGTTAACTCGAATAGTGTGCGCTTATTAAAAAATAAGTGTGGCATTCACATTCAACCAAATCACATCAATTATCCATTCAAAGGGAAATATTGATAGTCGGTTATTGAACTATCAATGATATGCACACATCACCAGTTTCCAAATAATTTTCCAAATTATTTATTTCACAAAATATCTTTACAAGATATATAATTTCACACTTCAAAAATAAATCAATATTTATTTTTAAACAAGTTCTACTTCCTTTTATAAATTCCTTAGTGAATTTATATTCCAAAATATTCATGCATATACGTTTTCAATTATTCATTTCAATTTATCTTCAAAAAGATAAATTCTCAAAATATTCACTTTATATTGGAAAACATTTCCATACTTATTAAATAAGTAATTTACGAACCTATTTATTCTCAACACTTGGAAAATATTCAATATACTTAAGTCGAGATTAAGTATATATCTCATTCTTTAAAGAAATCATTAACTTAAACGTATTTATTTGGGCTAAAACAAATGTTGCGTAAAACATCGTTACGACAACCCAAAATCACTAGTATAGGGATTCGAAATTAAAAATAGATATATAAATCCCAATACTATACAAAACATTTCCTTTCGGAAATCATTTACTATAACAACAGTGTTATAATCCACTATTTCCTTTTATTTCTCGAAAACGTCTATTTCAACAATGAATGTTGAAATCTATGGTTTCGAATCTCGACACATTTTAAAACATCGTTAGATCGTTTTAATTTTATTTAAAACATCACATTCTAAACATTTTCTTTAACATATTATTCACTATTCAAAAACGTGAATATACTACGTTAACAAATTTCATCCTTTTATTCATTTTATTTCAAAGAATTATTCACTATCTAAAACGTGAATATAACTTCATAAATAAGTTATAAAAATTAACTTATCAAAATAAGTCGTTTGCGAATTTATAAAACAACGTTTATAAATTCCATTCTATTTATTTTATAACTACTTCCTTTATAAATCTCCTTTATTAACCTATCTTAATTCATATCTCAATGATATACTAAAAATTCATATTATAAGTCAAATACTTATAATTTATTCGTTTACAAGAATCGTTCCTTTGAACTTCATAATTATAAATCCTATAACTTATAAGATTCAATGATTTATTCAAAACTATTCTTTTAATAACTTTATAAAATTTATAAATCTTACTATTTATAAATTTCATTCATAACTTCACCATTTTTAATTTTATAAATTCCATTCATTTACAAAATTCATTTTCACTTCATTCAAACACTTATAAAAACTCGTTTTATAATGTTAATATTTCAATTTATAAATATCCATTTATAAATCCTTTATAAAAATCAATTTATACCATTATTTTAAAACATCTTTAATCTCCTTTAAAAACTTCATCATTTTGATTTATAAAATAATCAAATTTTATAAATCCTATATTTCAACTTTTTATAATAAATTCAAAAATCCCGATTAAACTATTTTATAAAATCATTAGCCCTTATTTCTCAAAAATCAGCTTTAAACTATATTTCACAAAACCCAAAATTTTATAACTTTGAAAATTATAACGTTTATTTATTTAACATGGATCAATTCCAAAAATATAGTATATTTTCAAAAAATCACTTTATAAATCATTTTAAAATTCCAAAATTTGGTCTAGTGATGCTACACACCAAATAGTCAATCACGACAACAACGATATCATATATCGATATGATAATCCATCAAATATCAAAATATCTGAAATCAAATAAAAACTGTTGAGGAATCCAGTTGGATCCCTCCAACCTGTTTTCCTGCATCCACAAACATTAGCACAATACCAATTCCGCTCCAGTACGGAATTATCGCGGTATATGGGATTTAATAATATTATCCGCTTAATAACGGCGCAATAGGGTCTCATCCGCTAAACAAAAAATGCGGGAAATCAATAACTCCAATATATACATATGCCAAGATATATATATATTGCTATTATAAATATAATACCAATTTCACTGTTTATGAAATATTCGCGGTATATGTTTTTAATAAATAACATCCGCTTACTAACGGCGTATAATGTCTATTTTAACAATCAATAGATATCAATCAACATTCAAACATGCATTCAAATATTTTAAATCTAACTATTTAAAATAAAATCGAAACCGATTCGATTGAGTGAGAAGTTCTCACCTTGATTTTAAATTCCGTTTTAGCGATTTATTTCGAATAAAATTAAAAGGACGTTTAATTTTACCCAAAATTTTCACTAACTCCAAACGACTCCAATCCAATTTCATCGCGTAGTGCTCGTCCATACGATTCCAACGCAACTGGTTTCGTGCGTTTTCGACCTCGTATGAAAAAGTTATGAATTTATGAAGTTTGTACACGAATTTATAATTAAAATTACAACATACATTATATAATTTTATAACCCTAACACATCACTACCGTACATCTCCAGATCCAACGGCCTCCTCTTCTCCTTCCTCTTCTCGCGTTCTACAGGTATTTGGCCGAACAAAAGAACCCACTTGCTTAGATTTAGGGTTAAATAATTCTTCCTCCACGACGAGCTATGCAACGATCAGGGAGTTCCATCGCGAAGAGCACGACCCCCTCTATGTTCGGCCCCAAGCTTGGCACACTCGGCCACCTGTACGTGCTCGAGTTGCGTGCGCAACATCAGGGAACGCGGGTGCTTTGACGAAGATCCGTAGCTCCAAATGCGATCTCCACCGTTGAAAACGTAGATCTCGTCGTGCTCTACCACTTTGTAGTTGATCACGAAGCTTGAAAGTGAATGGATCGAGAGATAATCGAGGAAGAACGTTGAGCATTTCTGGCCATTCATATGTGTGGAGGCGGCTGCAGTTGAAACTAGGGTTTTGTTTGTTTTTTTTTTAGAAATTTTGGGCTATTTATAGAAGAAAATCGAACACTATTCATCCGGAAATTCCGAACTCCGATTTACGCGCCGTAACCAGCGTTTCTAGGGTTTACCCCGCGTTCCGGACACAATGGAACAGGTTTCGGAAGCTAATTCGAACATCTGTGCGAGTTATGACTATAAACGTTCAATTTAAATTAAATTGATTTAAATCGATTTCTAGGCGTTTTAATTTGTACCGGACAAACGGTAAATCCAATTGACTTGAAATTTTTAACCTTACAATAATATCACATTACGGATCCGATGAAACTAGTTTCGTCGAAATCCGAGACTTTTTGAAAAATGGCTATTTTAACTCGCCAAATTAAAATTAAAAATAATTCGATGCTTTTCGAGCTGCCACGATCAAACGATAGCTCCGATTGACACGAAAATTGAAATCCAGTAATAACTAACTATTACGGATCCAATGGAACTAGTTTCGTTCAATTCTGAGACTGTTCAAAAATTGACTATTTTCACTAGTCGATTTTAATATTAAAATATTCAATTTTCACAAATTAACTTTTAATTCGATTTTAAAAGTTCTAAAATATCATTCTAACTCCCATATGATAAAATAAAATTTTACAAATCATTTTCAATCATATTTAACCCAATTTTCAATTATTTCCATAATTTAACATATTAAATTATCGATTTAATTATTCAATTAAATCCAATAATTCAAGATAAAATTTATTCGACTTATAAATTCACTTTTTATATTTAAAATAAATTAAATATTCAAATTTTAATTATCAAAAATTCTGGGTCGTTACAGTTATGATTAAATGTCCTCAATAAATTTATTTACTTGGTTCCAAACTTTTTATTACATCAATTACTGCCTTATAACTAAATTTATTTTTCTATTAAATTTACGTTCACCCTTTCTGTTGTTATATTAATTATCATTAAAGTAACATTTAATTACTTTTACTTTTAAATTGGCAAATTATTGGCAACGACAAACATTTGTCACCATTACCCTTTATAATACTTGTATGTTTATTCTTCACAAGCAACTACTATCAATTATAATATTTCACATATTAATTCAATAATTACACTTGTTTCTCATATTCCCATTATAACTAAATCATAACATTTAAATTGTTTTATTTAATTGGAATTTCATTCATATTCATTAATTATTAACTTTAATTAACCCTATTACGTTTCCTCTTATTATATCACAACTTTTATTAATAATTCACATTTCTTTTTATTTTCATAAATATTAAATTTCAAAAAACTTACTAAATTAATAATTTTAATTATTGAAAATTTATGGGTCGTTACAGAGGACAAGGTAATGTAACTGTCCGGAATTTGTGTTATTGATTGTGTTGTACTCTGATGATGTAATATATTATTCAATTACGGATTCTTTTGTATAAATCTGTTGTTATTTATTATATTTTGTTCCGCTGCGTTTGTGAGATTCTGATGTTTTGTTTTCTCTTCTCTTCTACCTCCATCTTCCCTCCCTTACGTTTTGATTTTCCGACATTCGATTGTTCGACATTTAACACAATGGACGTATTGATGTCGATTTTTGGAAGTCGAAAAATCGGGACATTACATATTTAGGTTTGGAAAATATTTTATTATCATCAAATGTTAGCTGATTTAAATTAAATAAAACTGCACAATAAAATAAACATCCATATAATCAAATGAAAGTTTACCATTTGCTATGCTTAAATAGACATATTCCAAATATTAAATTTTTATTTCCAAATTCAATCATTTAAAAATTTCATAAATTTCAGTTAATTAGGTTATTAAAATAGTTAAAATTTGTGGGTTGTTACATTAAAAGATCTCACATATTAAAAGAGTTTATATCGAAAATAGTTTCAAATTAGAATTGTGTCTTCCAATTTCACAAATCAATTCAAATCAACTTTACTTCCAAAAGTTCAATTTAAACCAATCTCAGTTCAACGATTTAAATTCAAAATGCTAAAGGTTTCAATTCAAATTCTCATTAAAAACCATTTGAATTTATATCGATTTCAAATCCGTGTTTGAACTACAAATTTAAACCACTTCAAGTTAGTAGGTTTCAATGTTTAAATATTCAAACATTTATAATAACTCGATTTTGATAAATTTTAATTATATTTCAAATTCAACTTTAAGATTGCAATTTAAATTCTTTAAACAATTTAGTTAGACCAATTTCAATTTCAACATTTTAAAAGCTTGGATTTTGAAAATAATTCAGTTCATATAAATCTAATTTTATTTCATTTAAAAAAAATCATTTAGATGGATTCAAGAACTAAGGATATAAAATCATTAAATTTAACAAATTCGGTGTCCGTATAAAGTTTTGTTATTGTTTCTCCACTGTCGTGTTATTTTTTTGTTATTTTTTTCTTATGTATCGTATACATTCTACTCTGATCTTGGTGATCGTTGTTGTAATGAATATTGTATAAATGTTGTATCTGTGTGTTGGTTATCAATGATAATTCATTTTGTTTTCGCTGTTTTATATTCATCTAATATTGTTATAAGCTTCACAAAACTGGAGTCTGACGTTTGAATCTCTGACATTCAAATATAAGTGAGGTATTTAATTTCGATTTTCGAACGCTGGTTTTCAGGTCGTGACAAGATTCCATCAATAGAGAATTGCTGAAGACTGTATTCATTTAACTACTTTCAAAGGTCCTGACATGTTCTACGAATGGTTAGTTATGCCTTTCAGACTAACCAATGCTCCTGCATATTTTGTAGACTTAATGACCCAAGTATTCCGAGAAGTGTTGAACAAATTTGTTCTTGTATTCATTGATGACATTTTGATCTACTCCAAAACAGAAGAAGAACATGCTGAACACTTGAGAATTGTTCTAAAAATATTGAGAAGGAACATTCTATTCGCCCAATTTTCTATATGTCATTTTTGGGTCAAAGAAGTTAGATTTCTCGGTCATATTGTTACCAAAGAGGGAATTTCTGTAGATCCTACCAAGGTTTCCGCTATTCTAGACAGGATGCAACCCATACTCTGAAGGAAGTTGGAAATTTTCTTGGTTTAGCCGGGTATTACAGAATTTTTTTCCAGGATTTCTCCAGGTTAGCCAGTCCGTTGACTAAGCTGACTACGAAGAATGCTAATTTTGATTGGACTCTAAAATGCTTGGAAGCATTACAGGAGTTGAAAAAAAAAGATTGACCACCGCTCCCGTTCTTGCTATTATTAATGAGAATCAAGGTTTATCTGTTTATACAGATGCGTGTGGTGAAGGTGTGGGTGTTTTTCTAATGCAGGAAGGTAGAGTGATTGCCTACGCAAGTAGACAATTGCGACCACATGAGAAAAACTATCCAACCCACGATCTCAAACTTCTAGCAGTTATTTTTGCTTAAAAAATCTGGCATCATTATCTTCTAGTTAAGAATCTCTTTCAGCTTTCCTAAAAATTTAAAAAGTTTAACTTAACTTAATAACTATACTTAATAAACCCTTCTTTTCTAGGTGAAAATTTTGAATTATTCACCGACCATAAATCTCTGAAGTATCTCTTTACCCAGAAGGGTTTGAATTTTAGGCAACAACGTTGGTTGGAATTTCTAACATCATACGACCTAGATATTCAATACACACCCGGAAAAGCCAACGTAGTTGTTGATGCTTTGAGTAGAAAACATGTTGTTCTCGCATATCTTGTTGTCACTCCTAATCTTCTTGAGAAAGTCGCTAGCAAGCAGAAAGAAGATAAGTTTCTTCGAGAAATTTATAGAAGAATTTGTCAAGGTGAAGATTCCAGTTTTGGAATTGATAGCTGTGGAATTATAACACTGAAAGGTAGGATCTGTGTCCCAGACATCCCGGATCTAAAACGTGAAGTTTAGGACGAGTGTCACAAGTCCAAGCTTAGTATCCATCCTGGAGTTAACAAGATGTATCGAGATATTAAAAGGACTTTCTGGTGGAAAACAATGAAGAGGGATATATCTATTTATGTCAGTCGTTATGCAACTTGTCACCCAATCAAAAGTGATCAGATGAAGATGGCGAGTTTACTCCAACCATTGGAGGTGCCTAATTGGAAATGGGATCAAGTATCTATGGATTTCATAGAAGGGTTGCCACGAACTCGAAAAGGTAATGAAGCGATTTGGGTTATTGTGGATCGTCTGACCAAGACTGCCCACTTTATTCTAGTAAAATCCACCCGAACAGCAGTAAGTTTTGCAGAGTTATATGTGAAAGAGATCGTTCGTCTCCAAGGAATACTAAGTAGTATAGTGAGTTATCGTGACCCGATCTTCACTAGCAGATTTTGGAAGGCATTTCAAGCCGCATTAGGAACCAAGTTGAACTTCAATACCGCTTACCACCTACAGTCTGATAGGCAAATTGAAAGGATAAATCGAATCGTAGAAGACCTTTTGCGTGCTTGTTTTCTTGACTTTGGCGGCTCATGAGAGGACCATTTGCGTCTGGTTGAATTCTCATATAATAATAGCTATCAAGCGAATATTAAAATGGCTCCTTTCGAAGCATTATATGTTCGTCCGTGTAGATCACCTGCATGTTGGATTGAGTCAGGTGATAGGCTCGTTCTTGGACCAGTTATGATAAAGGAAGCTACTGAGAAAGTTGATTTTATTCGGATGGATTGAAAACGGCTAAAAGTCATTAGAAAAGTTATGCTGACCGCGGAAGAAAATCTTTAGAATTCCAGGTTGGAGATTATGTTTTCCTAAAGGTTTTCCAATGCGTGGAGTGTTAAGGTTCGGAAAGACTAGTAAACTGGCACCGTGATATATAAGTCCTTTTTCGATACTGGAGAGGATCGGTCCTTTGGCATATCGAGTGCAGTTACCCAATTGGTTATCTGGCGTACACGATGTGTTTCATGTTTCACACCTTTGGAAATATGTACACCATCCAGACTATTCCATTGAGGAGGCCGCTCAGTAGGATTTGGAGATCACACCAAATCTAGCAGCAAAAAGAGAACCGTTGAAGATAATTGATCGAGATGCAAAGTAGCTAAGAAATCAAGTGTAAAATTAGTGAAAGTGCAATAGAGTGGTGATCCAAATGAGTGTACTTGGGAAACAGAGGATAGCATGCAAAAGTCATATCCCAAGTGCAGAGTAGACATTCCGGTTTAATCGGGTAAGCCATTTCTCTATTTTTGATATATTCCAAATGACTGTACTTGGCCTCCACACTTTCTCAAGGGTATTTTGGGCATTCCCAAAAAAATTTGAATTAGGGTTTAACACATGTATATATATCCCTTATGTTTCATGTAACCCTCCTCTTTCTCCTCTTACTTAGCCTCCTCTTCCTCTTTAGATTATTTTTAGGCTCAATATAAAAGAAAGTTCTCTTTCTCTTTTCATGGCTACTTAGCAATTTTTATTTTATGTAATTTTCTTTTCATTTTATGAAATGTTAATTATTATTTCTTTTTAATTACATGTTCATTTCCTTTTACGCAAGTAGTGTAGATCTCTCTTATTTCATGCAAGTAGATTAGTTTTGTTTCTTTGCTCTCTTTGTAACGACCCGAGTATTTTCAACCATTCGCATCCATTATAAGTGTGTTGGTAGACACTCATGCCGGAATTGAATTGCTCAAAATACCACGCTGTAATTAAAAATTTGGCAAATCTCAGAATATACAGTAAATAAAATCGCAGATCACAGACACAGAGTAATGATAATGCAGCGGAAGTAAAAGAGGAGATAGTAGTTCATGAAGCTACTATATAAAATATGAGATACATCAGAGTTAAATAAGATACAACAGAAGAGTAACAGGATACATCAGGTACAAATCAGATACATCACTGAACCACTGGATACTGAAACAAAATAGATGGCTGGATCTTCAAGGAAAGCTCTAACGCCGAAGGTGAATCTTGAATGCTAACTCAATCAATCTGACCCGAGCATAAAGCAAACACAAAACACTCGAGTCAGGACATAAATACTTATAAACTGTAAATCAACTCAAGTGAATAGTAACAAAATGCATCAGTAACTTAAAGGATGCTTGGGACTGCCCATCCTCTAAGGATCCGTTAAACTATTTACTATGTAGTAATATACGCTATATACGGTAGTGTCTAATCAGTAAAGTATAATCATATAGAAAATAGCGTTAAGGGGATGGTGAACCTTAACGCGGTCGGATCTTTAAAACCAAAATCATAGTGGGCTCGATATAAGGATATGACACGGCACGCGAGGCAATGCCAGGGTGGATACACCGTTTGCACTCCCGGACCGGTGGTAACGGCAAGCCAGCAGCTTCCGCCATCCTTGAACAATACCCCCGAATCAAAGTGGCGCCACCGAATCGAATCACAACAGTAATAGAATGGTTTCCGATGGAGCATGCTCGATGAAAGGGTGCGACCCTTTGTGTAGCCCGGTATAGGTCTTGTTTTAGTCATATATGCCAACTCACTGGAGTTGGGTCCACGTAATATACGTCGAGAACGTCGCCACCATCCTACTTCATTCTGGAATCTCCACCGCGTATACAGTGGTTAAAGTGGTTTTCGGTATTGGCTGGCTATAAGACAATATCCGATCCCGGTCTCTTTAACAACCAATCGTTATTATAACCCGTAGTTATAACTTTAAAACAATATTTTATACTTCAAAATAAAATATCCTTTTTAATCCAAATCTTTATCAAAATAAAGATTAAATCATTTCCAAAACCATTTCAATATCATCGTAAAATATCTTTCAATTAAAATATTTATTAAAATAAATATCAAGTCATTTCTAATCATTCCAATATATTAAATTTTCAAACCCTTCAACACTACCTTTCAAATCATTTTAATATATCAAAATATCGTATCTTTTCAAAACTTCATTCATTTCAAAACAGTTTATATTCCAAAAATTCTTTTTTTATCATTTTAATGAAGTTATTATGTTTAATAATTAAATTATTAAATTTCCAAAAATTTCAACTTCCAAAGTTTATTATTCGCTTAAGTTTATCAAAACCGTGAAAATTCACTTTTCGCATCATTTAGAAAACTTCTACGGAAAGTTACATTCAAAACAGTTCAATTTAACAAAAGACAACATTTTAAAATGTTGTAATAGGGTATAATTAAATTTCAAATGAACTTACTTAAATTCAAAAATTATAGCACTTACAAAAAATTGCTATAATAGCTTTTAATTCAATAGCTTTTTAGTTCATTATCATCAACGACAGTATTCACAAATGCTGTAATATCATTTACATTGTAATTAAAAGGATTTCAAAAATGCAGTCAATTAACTTCAAATATTCAATAAAATTTCTCAACCAATTATATTTTATTTAAAACATTTTTAACTTACAAAATCATACATTTTTTTTTTATAAACATCATTTAATTTTCTCAAGTTCATGATTTTATAAAGTTAAATTTCCATTCAAAAATCAAGATTTAATAAAAATCCACTTATTAAAATGCAATGTTCAATTTTAAAATCCATTACATTAAATTTCAACTTAACACTTAAGTTCAAATTCTCAAATATAACTTAGTTTTATTTTTATTTTCTTAACTAAAAGTTCACTTTTACGTCAATTTCATAAATTTTCAGTTTTAGTTATATTTCAAAATTTCAACTTACAATATTCATTCATTTCACATTTCACCTTTATTAAAATAATTAATATGATATAAAAATCACTTTAAATTCATTTAAATTCAAATTATCATAAATTTATCATAATTTCATATTCAATGAAATTTCCAATTAAAATTAAATCAAAATTTCCAAAATAACTTACGTTCAAAATTTCTAACTTTTTCATTAATTCATGTCACTTACAATTATTCAGAAAATCAATAATAATTTACAAAATCCTTTTTTTTATTAAATTAAAAATCAAAATATTACAATAATTAGATTTCTAAAATATTTAAAATTTTTAGAAAAACATATTTTAACTACGGTCCTGTATATAATTTTTTACGCTAGGTAAAGTGATACGGGTAATATATCATTTCAACCCATAATTTACAAAGAAAATCCGGGTTTTATCATTTCAAACCCGCAATCCCAAGTCAAAACGAATAATTTAAAACCATTCAGGCTTATCATTTCAGCCCATAACATTTTTTTTCTAACAGGGAACTTGCAGTGTGATTATATACAGAAACAGTATAAACAAGGTCAATATCACAATATACAGTCATATATCAGATGTCAGGTGAAAATTAACAGTTTTAACATGGTAATAACATGGTAATAACATGGAATAGCATATCATATGATCATCATTAACTTGCATAAACATTTTATATTACTAAACACTTGTCATCAATTCACTTTTCATAAGTATAAATGTCAGAGTGAGAAAGACTCACTTTTTTCAAAGCTAGAGACCAAAACAACATACAAGCACGACTCCAAAGGCACGACAAGCACAATTGCACGACTTTTGATTTGAGTTGAAAGATAGCCAAGATATGATTTTGTATCAACAACTCAAAACAAAACAAACAAGACAATATATAAACATTCAACATAAAATAACATTGAAACAATTTTGAAATACAAAGCAAAATGAACAAGATAGATTGGACCTTGCTTCAACCACTTCAGTGCTTGGCCTAAGGGACACTTATGCTTGGCTATGATGATGCTTTGGCTCAGGTATGACATCATATAGGTCAGGTTTAACATCATATAGGCAAGGCAACAAGAGGAGATGAAGGTGTAGTGGTGCAACATAAAGCATATATAGGGTCAAGGTTAAATAAGTTGAGTTTTTGTGACATTCTTGGCTCGGCCATGGGCATGTGGTGGCTTGGCCATGCTTGTACAGTTCTGGACAGTAGCTGGAGCAGCGTCCAAAGGTGGTGGAGTGGCTGGTGGTGGTGGCTAAGGGGTGGCCAAAGCAAGATATGGAGGGTAGGTGATGATATGTGTGGTCTAGGCAATGTTTTAAGGAGTTTTGTGGAAGTTTTGTGGTGCTAGCTTCAATGGATGGGAACGCTTGGTCATGTTCTGATTTCCAGAGGGTGGTGGGTGATGTGGCAGAGGGTGGAGGTCAGGTCAGAGGTGGTGGAGGTGGCTATGGTGGTGGTTAAGGTGGTGGTTGAAGGAGATGAGGCAAAGGTGGCCAAACTAGCATTGTTCAAGGGCATTGTTGCATTTTTTTGGAGTTTTGGCACCATGGTGGGCTCGGCCTTGGTCAAGACCAGAGGGGTAGCTGGTGATGATGGTAGGGAAGAGGTGTAGGAGGTGGTGGCCGTGGCTATGGAGGAGAGGCCAAGCAATACACATGAGAAAACAAGGCAAAATATAAGAAAACAATGGAAAAAGAAGAGCAAAAGGAAGAGGAAAAGAGGAGCCATTACCAAACCTTTCTAGCCATGAGAAATGAAGTGGAGAGGAATGTTTTCATGTGGAAATGAGGTAAGAAATGCACAGCTACAATAAAGAAAGGAACGGTCAAAGGAAATTAAATTTATTAATTGGAAAAGAAACGGAAGAAGAAACGTTAAAACGGTTTTACGTTTCTTTCCTTTCAAACCTTTTAAACTTCCTATATATATTCATATACATCTTAAATAACTGAAAACACTTATAAATTTCAGTTAGAATTCGAAAATACAACAGATAAACAAAATATTAATAATTAATTATTAATTAGATATGATTAAAATAAGAAAAATGGCACAGAAAAATGAAAACTAGACTTAGGAATTAGAAATAACTTCAATACACTTTGGAAAAAATTTCTTAAATTTAAATACATGTAAAATAAATAAAATAATGTAAAAAATAGAAATAAAAGTGAATGTATAAAATAAATCAATAAATTTTAATTTTATATAATTAAATTAAGAAAATGGCTTAAAATTGCAGACTAGGCTTTAAAAATTAGAAATAATTTCAAATGAACTTTAGAAAATCTTCATGGACTTGTAAAAATATTTATAACAAATAAAATAAAATGCATTCACAAAATAAAAAAAATAATTAAGTAAAATTTATATGAAGAAAATAGCAGAAAATTATAAAACAGCCTTTAAAAATAGGAAATAAATACTGTAAATTTTGAAAAAATTCTATTATCATTTAAAAATATTTAAAAGTCAAAATATACATAATAAAACATATTATTACATATTAAAATATAATATAACGAAGAAGAAGTAATTTATTCAATTTAAAATAGTCATTGTTAAATAACCCTATATATGCACAATATTGTAAAGGGTATAACTTTCACAATTTACATCCAATTTCAACGAAACGAAAAGTGGTATTCTTAGAATTTTATGTACTTTCATAATAAAAGAAAAAAAAATTAAATTTCAAACTTTTAAAATTTTAAGTTAAAAGTCACAGTTTGACTGTTTTGACCAAAATCAACATTTCAAGCAAATATTTAACTTACACAGTTTGGAATTATAAATCATATAAAATCAAGATTTTATATTTAAATAATAAAATTTTATCATTCAAATAAGTAAAAATAAAATTTTAAACCAAAATTTTACATTAAAATAATTAAAATATACAATAAAATAATTACAAAATATAGGGTTGTTACACACTCCCCCACTCAAAACTTTTCATCCCCGAAAAGGAATGAGGTATGGAAGGGCACAGAAAAGATAGAGTGAAATAGGATTAAGATAAGATGACAAGAAGATTGAAGTTATACATGATAACTGTTGTTATAGGTAAGTTTTACAAGGTGGAGTTGATCTTTCCAAGATCCTCCTGAATCAAGAACACAAGCACGAAAAAGGTGGATTCAAAATGATTACCAAAGTTCTATCAAAGATTATAGAAAGATTTCTAAACAGAAAGATTATAGAAAGATGCCTATACCGGTCTATAGCAAGATAAGGATAATAAGGACAACCAAAAGATAGTTTGAAAACAAAATAAGGAAATGATTTTGAAAGCATGGAAATTTCAACTTAAAAAGAGAATAAATCTTTACACAAGTTAAATAAATCTTAACTATCTCAAATTTCATTATCTTATTATCCAATCATCTAAAATTAACCATTTTTAAAACCATGGGTTTGAAAAATAATCATTTATTACACTCACAATGTACTTAATAAATTTTATTCTTCTTTATTCCTAATCAAAATTAAATTTATTCCTTTCAATATATTTATCACTCATGTTAAATATATTTACACTTTTTTTTATAACTACTTTCTTTTATTCTTAGTTCTTTTAACATCATTTTATTGTAAGTCATTCAATTACCCTTTATTATATTTACCTTTGTTAATCATTTTATAATTAAAATTTAAGTGTATAACATTTACTATAACTACTCAAATTTTATTTATAAAATCTTTTTATATCGTATATTATCCAATTACATTTTTAACTGCTGAAATTTTGGTAAGTTATATTTGAATGCAATTGTATTATACAAATAAAATTTCCAATTCAATCATTTCAAGCTTAAATCATTTATTCAATTTTTTTTTTCTTTTTATAATTGAAATTATTCTTTAAAAATAGAATTTAAGAATTAAATTTCCGATTTCTTCAGACCATTTAGAGATAATAAATAATATATATACATATATAATATGTAAAATCAAATTTCAATCATATATCTATATATATATATATATATATATATATATATATATATTATAAATCAAGTCATATTTTAGAAATTCAAATCAATTTAATTTCCCAAAACAAAGCTGTAGCAAGACTATAGAACAGTCTCTTAACTTCGAAACTCGAAAATGAACGTCGATGATGTCGCGATCATCACCGAAGTTATTTTCCAACGACAAAGAGAAGAGCACAAATTTTAAACCTTTAAAATTCTTTGAAAACAAATTCTATTCAAAATACTTTAAATAATATAACCCTTTAAAACTTTAAACCAAAGTTCGAAATAATCGGAATTTAAATCCTCAAATTCTTGTTTTAAATTCATTTCAGTTCCCAAATAAATTTATAAACAAATATTTATAGATCCATTTGTAGAACAATAAATGATAAATCAAGTATTATCATTTCAAATTATCAATTTAAATCATTTCATTAAGTTCCATAAATTTACTTACATATCAAAATTTATTTCATTAACCAATTTTTTTTTTTTAAATATATTGTGTCCGTTTGTTCCGTCAAAGTGTTTTGGAAACCTTATCGATAGCGCTGATCAGACGTATCGATCAGAAACCCAACTCAACATCAACAACTCAAACAACACAATATATAAAACATTTTAGTTTTAAATACTAGTTTACAAATACACTATACATGAATAGATTTTCAAAGAAGGATAGAGATTCAAATTTTTTTGATTAACACAAATCAAAGGATATTATGATTTAAAAATAAGTTGGAAACAAGGATGACATGATTAAATAACAGAATAGGAAGATGGATAAGCTTATATAAATCACGGGCAACCTTAACCGGGTCAACGGTGACTTAAAGAATAAGATCAACGTTGATTTTTCTAGGGTAAATCTACATTCGATCTCAAGAGTTAGAGTTTGAAATAACAAAAGATATTAGCATCTAAACCAAGGATAGATAAGAATCTCTGGTGAATCGATGCTAACTGCAAAGGAGTTTTCCCCCTTTTCAATTAAATTTGAAATTGGCGTGACCGCCGACTCACTAGAAAGATCATTCGAAGCGGAGTTATGAGTTACTCCAGAATCAAAAGAAGATGAATAGTAAGGGATACGAATGGATTTTGGAACCGTAGGGAATGTTCCAAAATTCAAAGGAATCGAGTCAAAAGGGAGAGATTCAAATTCGAATGAAAGTGATCCTGTAAATACATTCACTCCATATGCTAAGTTTTGCCTAGAGCTACCAAAGCTCTGATACCAACTGTAACGGGCCGCGCCAGTGGGGTAACGCCCACCGTAGCATACATTGGTACCTGTGTTCTGCCTTTACGGCCAGCCTCTCGACTGCACCACCAACCCCCGCGGGGACATGTAGGAGTAAGAGTCAACCATTCGCTACCAAACCAGGAAGCGAGAACCCCCTATCATGCTGCACCCTCCAAGTACAATGGCAGACACACATGTCGGAATTGAATTGCTCAAAATACCGCGTTGTAATTAAAAATTTGGCAAATCTCAGAATATACAGTAAATAAAATCACAGACCACAGACACGGAGTAATGATAATGCAGCGAAAGTAAAAGAGGAGATAGTAGTTCATGAAGCTACTATATAAAATATGAGATACATCAGAGTTAAATAAGATACAACAGAAGAGTAACATGATACATCAGGTACAAATCAGATACATCACTGAACCACTGGATACTGAAACAAAATAGATGGTTGGATCTTCAAGGAAAGCTCTAACGCCAAAGGTGAATCTTGAATGCTAACTCAATCAATCTGACCCGAGCGTAAAGCAAACACAAAACACTCGAGTCAGGACATAAATACTTATAAACTGTAAATCAACTCAAGTGAACAGTAACAAAATGCATCAGTAACTTAAAGGATGCTTGGGACCGCCCATCCTCTAAGGATCCGTTAAACTATTTACTATGTAGTAATATACGCTATATACGGTAGTGTCTAATCAGTAAATTATAATCATATAGAAAATAGCGTTAAGGGGATGGTGAACCTTAACGCGGTCGGATCTTTAAAACCAAAAGCGTAGTGGGCTCGATATAAGGATATGACATGGCACGCGAGGCAATGCCAGGGTGGATACACCGTTTGCACTCCCGGACCGGTGGTGACGGCAAGCCAGCAGCTTCCGCCCACCTCGAACAATACCCCCGAATCAAAGTGGCGCCACCAAATCGAATCACAACAGTAATAGAATGGTTTCCGATGGAGCATGCTCGATGAAAGGGTGCGACCCTTTGTGTAGCCCGGTATAGCTCCTGTTTTAGTCATATATGCCAACTCACGGGACTTGGGTTCACGTAATATACCTCGAGAACGTCGCCACCATCCTACTTCATTCTGGAATCTCCACCGCGTACACAGTTGTTAAAGTGGTTTTCGGTATTGGCCGGCTATAGGACAATATCCGATCCCGGTCTCTTTAACAACCAATCATTATTATAACCCGTAGTTATAACTTTAAAACAATATTTTATACTTCAAAATAAAATATCCTTTTCAATCCAAATCTTTATCAAAATAAAGATTAAATCATTTCCAAAACCTTTTCAATATCATCGTAAAATATCTTTCAATTCAAATATTTATTAAAATAAATATCAAGTCATTTCTAATCATTCCAATATATTAAATTTTCATACCCTTCAACACTACCTTTCAAATCATTTTAATATATCAAAATATCGTATCTTTTCAAAACTTCATTCATTTCAAAAAAGTTTATATTCCAAAAATTCTTTTTTTATCATTTCAATGAAGTTATTATGTTTAATAATTAAATTATTAAATTTCCCAAAATTTCAATTGACTCCCCACCTCTATACCCACACTAGCCAAGAACACTCCGGAGTAGTGCTGTCAACTAGCACGGAGAATAAGGCTGTTGAGGAGCGACCATCCATGTAATTGCTCATCACACGGTGGCTATAAATAATCTTCGAAAACAAACATAGAAATAATCATATCACAAATCAGTCACAGATATTCATATCACAAAGGCGGAAGAAGATATGAATATATAACTAACACATGAAAGTGTACATCAGAGTAGTGGTCATTAAGATCCACGATAATACAAAAGAATAGCAACACGTGCTATACAAAAGAATACAACTATGAGTCTATATCTCAAGTGTATACAACAAAAACTGCTAATCTAAACAGTTAGCCAAAAGTTAGAGTGATGAATCCCTGGGAAGAAGTCAAGCAGAAGCACCTGTAACATCTCGGTCTGACCCGAGTATTATTTAAGAAAATAATAAACGGATCAGTCTAGCTATAAATATCAGATGACATGATATAACATAAAAGATATGGCATAAACATAAACATCCATAACGACATACCACTATAAGTATGTAAATAATGATCAACAGAAGATCAATCAATAAGAGATAATCAATATCACAAGAATCTTCTCAAAGATTCGAAGAGGGCATCATACCCTAAACTTGTACTCATAACAAGTCAATGACATAAATTCCAGAAATCAACACGAGAAATCCAGAAATCATAAAAAGGGAAAGAGGCCTATCACATGACGGTCCGAAGACCATGGGGAGCTACCCCGCATGTGTGAATGGAACCACACAGATTGAGGTCAAGACTAACCAAAAAGCAGAAAGGTATGTGTGAATGGAATCACACAAGTGGTGTCTAGTCTAACCTTGCAATGAAAGAGACATCGCGCAATTGCTAGTCTAATTCATAAAGCGATCATCAAGATCAACGAGAAGTGTCAATTACACTAAGCTAGTAAATATAGAAGTTTAGCTTCATGTCCCATAACCACTTGCTTAACTTAAATATTTACGAACAAACTGTAAATCTTCACTAATAAAATTGTCACAAGAGGTTCAATCGAACAAGTCCAAGAATTAACCGACGAAGTGAACGCAAGCGTTTCATACCACTTGTTTTACTAAGTCGTTTAATTAGATTTCTCATCCGAGTGAGGTAAAGGCTTGTATATACTAATAGATTGGAAAACGGTTTAAGAAAAAGAGCTTTGTTATTAAAAATAGAGTTGAAATTGTTTGTTAAAAGAGTTTTGATATTTACTACTAGTATTGAAACCTTTATATTATAAAGTGACAAAACACAGAAGCAATTGTAGAAACAATCAGTCACAAAAATCGCATACGGAGATGTGAATAAAATCCAAGGAAATCAGCTCAATGTTTTTCAGATAAGATCCCCTACGGAGGAAGGTCCAGGGGGGTGGCAACCCCCCAAGGTGGGGGTGCGGGGGCAACGCCACCACTTACGGGGTTCGACCTGCCCGGTCAGGTCGCGGGGGTCCAGGGGGCAGCGCCCCGACAAAACGGTACGACCTAAGTGAAGGCAAGAGGCCTACAACCTAAAGCAAAATGAGGTCTAACGACCTAAGGGTTCACGCGACCTAACACAATGGCTGAGCGACCTAACTAAGTGCGCGACCTGGTGGGTAAGGAGGTCGAGCGACCTAATGTTCTTTGCGACCTAACGAGGTAGAGGGGACACGCGACCTAAAGGTACGCGACCTAAGAAAGTTCGCGGGCTAAGGATGAGCGACCTAACAAGGTTCACGACCTAACGGAGATGAGGTCATGCGACCTAAAAGTGAAACGACCTAAGGGCGAAAACAAGGTCACGCGACCTAACAGGAAACAAGGTCAAGCGACCTAAGGGGTTACGCGACCTAACGTAACACGGGTCAAACGACCTAAGGCATCACAGGACGAACGACCTAACTTCTTAAGGGACAGGCGACCTAAAGAGGTTCGTGACCTAATAGGGTTCGCGACCTAAAGGTGCACGACCTAAGGTCTTTCGACCTAGGGCTATATAGGAAACACGACCTAAAGATGTCGCGACCTAAAAATAGAAAGTATGGCCGAACGACCTATCGAAGTAGAAAGGCATGCGACCTAACGGTCAAAAGGCCAACGACCTACGACCTAAAAGTCATACGACTTATGACCTAAAAGCCAAACGACCTACGACCTAAAAGCCATACGACCTACGACCTAAAAGCCATACGACCTAACGTGAAACGACCGAACTCCGAAGTGAAGCTAAGGGTTAGGTCGCGAGCGACCTAAGTACTAGGTCGTGAACGACCTAACTCCGAACAAATGGTCAGAACGATCTAGGAGCTATCTTGTACGCGACCTACGACCTAAGACCCACACAACCTAACTCCGAACGACCTAAAAATGGCCAGAACGACCTAAATGCAGAAATTTCGCCAAAACGCCAAAAATCGGAGTTTTTCGCCAATCCAATCCAAACCAAAAGCAAATATTCATGCTAAAGTGATAGGGAATCATTCCCAACAACCCAATATAGTTATAGACTAGATTTGTGAGATAAAAATCTCACCTTTGCACCAAATATCAATGAAAATGAAGTTTTAAGCAAGCAAGAATCAATCCTTCTTCTATCTAAGCACAAGAAGCTTGAATCCAATGTCTTCTTCTTGAATTTGGAGTAGAAAGATGGATTGCAATTGAATTTGAGTTTTGGAATTTTAATTTCCCATTCCCTCCACCATTAATGCCAAAGCTTGATTAGTTAGGAAATTTATGAAGAGTGAGGAGAAGAGGGTTGGAACTTGGGCTTAATAGGCTAAACTAACCCAAAGTCCAAAGCAGGAAAAGTTAGTGAAATTTCACTAACTCCAAACCTATCGATGTTTATACTTAAAAAGTTGTAAACGACATTTCGTACTCAATGGAAGTGGTCTCGAGTCCTAATTTGACCGTTTGCAAAAAGTAGCTTTTCGGACAAAAATCCGATTAACGAGTTACTATTTAAATAAAATATTTAAATACAAAATCGATAAATATGCGGGTTGTTACATTCAACTTCCAAAGTTTATTATTCGCTTAAGTTTATCAAAACCGTGAAAATTCACTTTTCGCATCATTTAGAAAACTTCTACGGAAAGTTACATTCAAAACAGTTCAATTTAACAAAAGACAACATTTTAAAATGTTGTAATAGGGTTTACTTAAATTTCAAATAAACTTACTTAAATTCAAAAATTATAGCACTTACAAAAAATTGCTATAATAGCTTTTAATTCAATAGCTTTTTAGTTCATTATCATCAACGACAGTATTCACAAATGCTGTAATATCATTTACATTGTAATTAAAAGGATTTCAAAAATGCAGTCAATTAACTTCAAATATTCAATAAATTTTCTCAACCAATTATATTTTATTTAAAACATTTTTAACTTACAAAACCATACATTTTTTTATAAACATCATTTAATTTTCTCAAGTTCATGATTTTATAAAGTTAAATTTCCATTCAAAAATCAAGATTTAGTAATAATCCACTTATTAAAATGCAATGTTCAATTTTCAAATCCATTACATTAAATTTCAACTTAACACTTAAGTTCAAATTC
Source organism: Allium cepa (assembly GCA_030765085.1). Lineage (NCBI taxonomy): Eukaryota > Viridiplantae > Streptophyta > Magnoliopsida > Asparagales > Amaryllidaceae > Allium > Allium cepa. The sequence continues at coordinate 8,662,673 of CM060930.1, read as the reverse complement.
TCAAATATAACTTAGTTTTATTTTTATTATCTTAACTAAAAGTTCACTTTTACGTCAATTTCATAAATTTCCAGTTTTAGTTATATTTCAAAATTTCAACTTACAATATTCATTCATTTCACATTTCACCTTTATTAAAATCATTAATATGATATAAAAATCACTTTAAATTCATTTAAATTCAATTTATCATAAATTTATCATAATTTCATATTCAATTAAATTTCCAATTAAAATTAAATCAAAATTTCCAAAATAACTTACGTTCAAAATTTCTAACTTTTTCATTAATTCATGTCACTTACAATTATTCAGAAAATCAATAATAATTTACAAAATCCTTTTTTTTATTAAATTAAAAATAAAAATACTACAATAATTAAATTTCTAAAATATTTAAAATTTTTAGAAAAACATATTTTAACTACGGGCATGTATATAATTTTCTACGCTAGGTAAAGTGATACGGGTAATATATCATTTCAACCCATAATTTACAAAGAAAATCCGGGTTTTATCATTTCAAACCTGCAATCCCAAGTCAAAACGAATAATTTAAAACCATTCAGGCCTATCATTTCAGCCCATAACATTTTTTTTCTAACAGGGAACTTGCAGTGTGATCATATACAGAAATAATATAAACAAGGTCAATATCACAATATACAGTCATATATCAGACGTCAGGTGAAAATTAACGGTTTTAACATGGTAATAACATGGCATAGCATATCATATGATCATCATTAACTTGCATAAACATTTTATATTACTAAACACTTGTCATCAATTCACTTTTCATAAGTATAAATGTTAGAGTGAGAAAGACTCACTTTTTTCAAAGCTAGAGACCAAAACAACATACAAGCACGACTCCAAAGGCACGACAAGCACAATTGCATGACTTTTGATTTGAGTTGAAAGATAGCCAAGATATGATTTTGTATCAACAACCCAAAACAAAACAAACAAGACAATAAATAAACATTCAACATAAAATAACATTGAAACAATTTTGAAATACAAAGCAAAATGAACAAGATAGATTGGACCTTGCTTCAACCACTTCAATGCTTGGCCTAAGGGACACTTATGCTTGGCTATGATGATGCTTTGGCTCAGGTAAGACATCATATAGGTCAGGTTTAACATCATATAGGTAAGGCAACAAGTGGAGATGAAGGTGTAGTGGTGCAACATAAAGCATATATAGGGTCAAGGTTAAATAAGTTGAGTTTTTGTGACATTCTTGGCTCGGCCATGGGCATGTGGTGGCCTGGACATTCTTGTACAGGTCAGGACAGTAGCTGGAGCAGCTGCCAAAGGTGGTGGAGTGGCTGGTGGTGGTGGCTAAGGGGTGGCCAAAGCAAGATATGGAAGGTAGGTGATGATATGTGTGGTCTAGGCAATGTTTTAAGGAGTTTTGTGGAAGTTTTATGGTGCTAGCTTCAATGGATGGGCACGGCTTGGTCATGGTCTGATTTCCAGAGGGTGGTGGGTGATGTGGCAGAGGGTGGAGGTCAGGTCAGAGGTGGTGGAAGTGGCTATGGTGGTGGTTAAGGTGGTGGTTGAAGGAGATGAGGCAAAGGTGGCCAAACTGGCATTGTTCAAGGGCATTGTTGCATTTTTTTGGAGTTTTGTCACCATGGTGGGCTCGGCCATGGCCAAGACCAGAGGGGTAGCTGGTGATGATGGTAGGGAAGAGGTGTAGGAGGTGGTGGCCATGGCTATGGAGGAGAGGCCAAGCAATACACATGAGAAAACAAGGCAAAATATAAGAAAACAATGGAAAAAGAAGAGCAAAAGGAAGAGGAAAAGAGGAGCCATTACCAAACCTTTCTAGCCATGAAAAATGAAGTGGAGAGGAATGTTTTCACGTGGAAATGAGGTAAGAAATGCACAGCTACAATAAAGAAAGGAACGGTCAAAGGAAATTAAATTTATTAATTGGAAAAGAAACGGAAGAAGAAACGTTAAAACGGTTTTACGTTTCTTTGCTTTCAAACCTTTTAAACTTCATATATATATTCATATACATCTTAAATAACTAAAAAAAACTTATAAATTTCAGTTAGAATTCGAAAATATAACAGATAAACAAAATATTAATAATTAATTATTAATTAGATATGATTAAAATAAGAAAAATGGCACAGAAAAATGAAAACTAGACTTAGGAATTAGAAATAACTTCAATACACTTTGGAAAAAATTTCTTAAATTTAAATACATGTAAAATGAATAAAATAAAGTAAAACACAGCAATAAAAGTGAATGTATAAAATAAATCAATAAATTTTAATTTTATATAATTAAATTAAGAAAATGGCTTAAAATTGCAGACTAGGCTTTAAAAATTAGAAATAATTTCAAATGAACTTTAGAAAATCTTCATGGACTTGTAAAAATATTTATAACAAATAAAATAAAATGCATTCACAAAATAAATAAAAAATTAATTAAGTAAAATTTATATGAAGAAAATAGCAGAAAATTATAAAACAGCCTTTAAAAATAGGAAATAAATACAGTAAATTTTGAAAAAATTCTATTATCATTTAAAAATATTTAAAAGTCAAAATATACATAATAAAACATATTATTACATTTAAAATATAATATAACGAAGAAGAAGTAATTTATTCAATTTAAAATAGTCATTGTTAAATAACCCTATATATGCACAATATTGTAAAGGGTATAACTTTCACAATTTACATCCAATTTCAACGAAACGAAAAGTGGTGTTCTTAAAATTTTATGTACTTTCATAATAAAAGAAAAAAAATTAAATTTCAAACTTTTAAAATTTTATGTTATAAGTCACAGTTTGACTGTTTTGACCAGAATAAACATTTCAAGCAAATATTTAACTTACACAGTTTGGAATTATAACTCATATAAAATCAAGATTTTATATTTAAATAATAAAATTTTATCATTCAAATAAGTAAAAATAAGTTTTTGAACCAAAATTTTACATTAAAATAATTAAAATATACAATAAAATAATTACAAAATATAGGGTTGTTGCACTCTTTTTTCTTTTCTTTTCCTTTAATGTTGCAAGCTATATTTGTTGTTTTGATAACAAATATGAGAGGCTAATCCCTTCAATTTAGGGGTAATGAAGCCTCTAATCAGGTGCTTATGCTGGATTCTCGCTTTAGATCTCTTTCTCTTGGAAGACTCTGTCAAAGTTATTATAGACTCTGTTGTTTCTCCGCTGTGTTGTTATTGTTTTGTTGTGTATCATATACATTCTACTCTGATATTGGTGATTGTTGTTGTAATGAATATTTTATAAATGTTGTATCTTTGTGTTGGTTATCAATGATAATTCATTTTTTTCCACTATTTTATATTCATCAAATGTTGTTATAAGCTCCACCGAACTGGAGTCCGACGTTTGAATTTTCGGCATTCGAATATAAATGAGGTATTCGATGTCGATTTTCGAAAGCTAGATTTCGGGTCGTGACAGCCATTAAGAAGAAAAGGAGCATATGGAAATAATAGTATGTACAGAAATGAAAAAAGACCGCTAGGGTTTCAGAAAAGAAATATAGTTTTATAGACAGATGGAGAAGAACGAATGAACAGATCGAATTGGGTTGGAACAATAACAATGACTCGAAAAGTCGTTTCGTTCCCGAAACGAAAATGGGTCATCCAATGTATCGAAATATAGGTTTTGGATATTTTTAAACTCAATGGGACTAGTTTCAAACCCTGATTCCACTGTATACAGAATTTAGCTTTTTAAAAAATTAGATTATATTCATTTAAATTCTTTTAATTGATTTCTACGCGTTTTGAACCTGCACGATAAGTCCGATCGCTACGAAATTTGAAATATTATAATAATTCAGTGTTACAGATCCATTGAAACTTATTTCGTCGAAATCTGAGATAGTGGCCAAAATTGAAAATTTTCACGTTAATTAAATAAATTATTATTAAACTAATTTAATCACTTTCAAATTCAATTTTTAAAAGTTAATAATTTTTCTTTCTTAATTACATAGAAATTTACAATCCTTTAAACTTAAATTTTCCATGTCAATTCAATATTTAAATATTGTACTAATTAAGCGTTCAACTACATCTTTAATAAAATCCGAGTTAATTATATTTTAATTTCAACCAATTTATTTTATTTTGATTTACTCTCTTATTCTTTAATCATCCAATACTATATGAATATTTTGACACTAGTTTACTTTTTATTACATCTTATTATACGGTTATCATTTTTCACCATATTAATTGCAATATTTCAAATTATATTAAATTTTTATCAATTTCCAAATTAATTTAAACGGATTAAATAATAAAATGGTAATTAAAGCAATTATTATACATTAAAAATTAGAATACATTTATAAGTCTATTGTTTACAAACAAAAGCTAATTAATTTACATACTCATTAATTTATTTCATATTCCAATTAACAACATATAATTTCACCTTTTAATACAACATTGATTTAAATCTTTATTTACCTTTATTATTACCATTAATTGCAATAACCTTAAACAGTTCTCAATCTCATTCAATCAACCTTATTAAATTATATATGATTATTTTATCATAAATAAATAATAAATTTTAATTCCTCACAATATTGAATTTTAAAATCTTGTTAAATTTAATAGTTTTTAATTATAAAAAATTATGGGTCGTTACAGAGGTTGTACTTTTGTTGAAATCAATAGTGTGTTGTTGGAAATGGCAATGTGAAATTTTAAGTGAAAATGTTCTACGAAAGGTAAACGTTACCTCAAGCCACACACTCGGGTAATTGTGAAACATCGGTTGCTTTAAGGCTAAGTGGTTCGCAAATTAGGGTATGATATAACCTTTTTGGATCATTAGGGCAAAAAATATGTGGTGTATTGTTTAAGAGCTCTCGGATAGGTCGGGAAAGGCTGAGGTGATATCATACTCGGTGCCATATGTACCATCTGTTGGTTTTTGGTAGGCCAGTCTAAATTCGAAGAGGTTTTGAAAGTTTCGATCCTTGGTGCATTCCTTTAGAAATGTACTGTATGGGCGGCAGTCTCTTTGTAACAACCCGACATTTTGGACATTTGGAATTGGAATATTAAATTGATTTTAAATGTTTAAAAGTAAAATTCTAACTTGAATTTCAAATATCACTATTTATTTGGTAATTAAATTATTGAATTAAATAATTAAAAATTGGGTAAAATATGAAATCTGGATTCTCAAGCTTGTTAAAAATATTTTAAAGACTTATAAAACTTATATTGATAATGTTGAACATAGTAGAAGTTATAAAATTGAATGAGAAAGTTATTTGTTCGATTTTAAAAATATATCGCTTGAGTTGATATTTAAAAAAAATAGCCTTCCTAGGCACAGTCTTGGATTTCGACGAAACCAATTCCATTAGATCCGTAATAGTGTATTATTATTGGATTTCAATTCTTGTAGCATTTGGAGTTAGCATGTGATTGTACGAAATATAAACGCACTAAAATTTATATAAAAAATTTAATATAATTACTGGGTCCAAGAAGCTGTCTTCTCCATACGATCGAATTTGGACTCGGAACCTTTTCCATTTCATTCGGAATAGGGGAATAACATTATAAATGCTTGGCGGCATGCCTCGGTAGGAGGTCGAGATTTTGAGCTGCGAAATCGAGACGATTAAAATAACAATAACATATATATAGTTGATTCGATAAATAACTTCAAATTAGTTCTTTTCCCCCTCATTTAAAAATATTGTAGCCTTGACTCCACAAGCCAACATCGCTTCTTGTCCCCCTCCATCAATTTTAAATACAAAATCGATTTTTTTTCAATCTACCGTCCAAACGAAAATAATGGCTGAAACATTATATATATATATATATATATATATATATATATATATATATATATGAATGAATCACCTTCCTTCCTTATTTTTAGAATCCACGCAAACTTTTTTCCTTCTTCCTCTCCAATTCAAAAAAAATGAATGAAATAAACTCTTCTATCCATCCCCATTCTAGGCATCGATCCGAGCGACTCGCGATCGGAGGAAGGGCAAGCACGCGAAGAGTACAAGTAGGGGGATGGCACGCGAGCTCGAGGTCGCGATGTGTTCGTTTGGGCAAAGGATCGAGGAGCAAGGCGGCACTATTTTCGAGCATCTGGGTTGGCATCGCGATCGAGGGGGGGGCAGCTTTCCTTTCGAGTTCGAATGAGACTCGCATTTGATGAACTTGAGGTCGGTGATGCTTACGTTTTGGTGAGGGTGATATGTGGTTCGGGCAGAGTTGGGAAGGTTTAAGCTGGAGGCATGGGCGAGCGTGTGAGCGAGCGAGGTGGATCGTACGGCAACAACAGGTGAGGCAGTGAAGTTGAGTTTATTTTGTTCTGTAAAAATTTGGTTAAGTTGCATGTTAAAAGGAAATTTAACCTTTATAACAGTTTAATTTAATTTTTACGGTAAGGTAAACTTTTATTTTATTTTGTTATTTACTAGAATTGGAAAGGAAATATATATATATATACACACACATATATATGTGTGTGTGTGTGTGCATTTTAACTTATTATTAAATTTAGGAAAAAATATATCTAAAGGTAATTTAATTTCATAACATTTTAATTTAATGGTAAGTTCAAATTTTTAATTTAATTTTTTATCAAAAAAATTAACAGTAAAGGAAATTTAAAGTTTTATTATGCAAATAAATTTAAATTTTAAAATGAGAACATTTATGGTAGTTTAAAAGCGAAGGTGGGTTAATCTCACTCAAATTGGATTAATGGCGAGTTTAAAATAGTTAAAAATTTAGATTATGGGTTCATTGATTGAATGATTATTTATTATCAGTCTGGATGTGATATTATATATAGTAGTGTGTGTGTGTGTATGTATTGGAGCGATTGATATTCCCACAATATATAGCGGATGAGACCCTATGCGCCCCGCATAATAGCGAATGACCATATATATTGCGATATCCCCCTCGTACTAGGATTGATATTTATTATATTGTGCTAATATCTATGGATGCAAGGAAACAGGTTGGAGGGCTTCAATTTGATTACTCAAAAATATTTAAAATTTATTTTCATATTCAGTGATATGATTCATTTGATAATCAATGATAAATTATGTTGGAGAGTTAAATTATTGGATGTTATGATATACTTTTAGCATTTTAAAATATCAAAAATATAAATACTAGGGTTTGGAAGAAAATTAAAAGGGAGTTTTTCAGTAAATATTTATAGTGGAGTTGAGTAAATTAAAAAGGTAAATAAGGGAAACAGTAAACAGTTGATTTTGAAATCCTGTTTAACAAACTCTAGGGCATGGGAAAATAGAGATTATGAATAAATGTGATTAACGAGTTTTAAGGACTTAAGCGATATTATTTGAGAATAAGAAAATATATTTTAAATCAAAGATTTAAATGTTTTGGGAAAAATAAAAGGAGAATTTTGGAAATAAAATATAGAATCAATGATCCAGATTTAAATATGATTTTAAATCAGAAAGGGAAGTAAATCTGAAACTCAGGGTTTAGAATTAATTTGGATCAATTGGGAAATAAATTTTAAAGGGAATTTAATTTAGGAAATCGGTTTGAAAATCGATTAAGTGTCTTGAAACTGTGATTAAAAGGAGAATGAGGCTATGGAATTTATAAACTGGATTAATAAATAAAGTCAATATTTCTCAGTGGATAATTTGGATTTACAAATTCACAGTGGGATTTTATAAGGAAAGAGTAATTCATTTTAAAAATAAATGGTGGTTTTATTTTTTTAAATGTGGGAAAGAAAATTTACGGGATTGGGACGTAAATTAAAGTGGAGATAAATCGAGAAGGGTTTGTAAAGGACAAATGGGCTATATTGGAGCCGAAAGTGTATTTTCCTAAAAAGCTAAGTATATTATCAAAGAAAGATTTTTAAGCAGAAATTAGAAGTTTTAAAGATGTTTTAAAAGAATGTTTTTAGAGAAATTTGTTATTTAAATTGTTTTAATTTTTTCAAAGTATATATTAGTTAAATTAATTATAGTAGTTAGTTATATTTTTAAAAGGTTAAATTAGTATTATGATTTAAAGGATAACTATTAAATATTTATACCTTATATAACAGTTTCATTTCAAAGTAGTTTTTGGCTAAAGTTTTACTTGGGAAATCATTATATTATTTCATAACTCTTATTTTGAATAAAGTGATTTCAGTACTTCTATTTTAAATGTTTGAAGTGTATATTTTTGGATAAAATAACCTAATTTATTTAAAATCTAAATTTAATAAGACTTGGTGTTTTCAGTGGTAATAAAATAATTGGTTGAACGACTATTTGATTTGATGGTTAAATAACCTACTATCAATATTGGCCAACGCGTTGATCATTTCGAAAAGACCGGGACCAGATTTAATTATTCAAAAACCACTTCGATCCGGTTGGAACGCGGCGAATGAATATCGTAAATATGATGAAGATGGTGATTCGGTTTGTCCAAACACAGTGCAACTTTTATGGACGAATGCTATCAGACTGTGATGACCCGGAATTTTGGCAATATCAATTTAATAATCTGTGTTAAAAATTAATTTGATTTAATAATATTGATTAATAAAATATGAATTGGTTAATAAACTAATTAAATAAATATTTAATTAGTTATTTTATCTTTTAAAAGCTAAATAAATATTCTATCTATAATGTATATGTATATTTTTATATATATTATAGATAATCTTTGACTTGGTGTAACAACCCGCATATTTATCGATTTTATATTTAAATATTTTATTTAAATATTTTATCGTTAGTCGGATTTTAGTCCGAAAAGCTACTTTTTGCAAACAGCCGAATTAGGACTCGAGACCACCCCCATTGAGTTCAAAATGTTGTTTGCGACCTTTTTGAGTATAAGCTTCGATATGTTTGGAGAAAGTTGATTTTTGCTACTTTTTGCTTTGGGCTTTGGTTTGGGCTAAGCCAATTAACCACTTACTAACTCAGTCCCAATCCCCCTCTCATCTTCATTACTTCATTCTAACTCCTCAAACTCAAGCTCCAACTGAAAATGGTGGAGAGCAAAGGGAATTAGAAACTCCAAAACCCTAGTTCCTCTTGCTAGCTCAAGTTCTTGCTCCAAACTAATAGAAGAACCCATTGGTAAGCTTCTCTTCATCTTCTCCAACTCTTTCTCCATTCAATTTCAGAAAATTCCTAAACCTAATTTAGGAAATGTTTCTCTTTTAAGCTTAGATTCAAGCTTCTAGAGTTGGATTTGAAGAGTGGTTGATTCCCCTTTGCTTTCAAGCTTCATCTTCATAAATTTTAGTTCAAAGGTGAGATTTTTAATCTCACATCTATGCTTATGATTCTCTTCTATTGTTAGGTATGAATTCCTAACACTTATTCATGTGCATTTGATTTTGATTTGGATTGCTTTTGTGAATATTCCAATTTTTAGTGTTTTGAGTTCAATTCGTTAAAAATCCTAACTTTGATGTTTGAACATGTTTCTGGTGATGCATCGAGGAGCATATAGGGCCGGGTAGTCGATTGGCATAAACCCTTAGCGTCGTTGCTCGAGAGAATGCAATTTGGTCAAGATTGAACCTCATTTGTAATAGGCAGGGAAGAGGCTGGAAACAGGTTCGGCCGACCGACCCCCCTGGCTCGGTCGACCGACCAGCTTCCAAATGTGCAGTTGCACTTCTGTTTCTGGTTCGGCCGACCGACCCCCCTGGTTCGGTCGACCGACATGGTGCCCGAGAAGTTTCCAACCTATGGTTCGGTCGACCGACTCAGGGAGTCCGGTCGACCGACCTGCTTCTATTTGCCAGATTAGCTTTTTTTTTGCTAATTCATTTGAATATCCAACTTTAATCGATTCGTGATGTCTCCCTTTTTGTTGTTGTCATTTATTATCGACTTTGATGACCTTTTCTTTGGGAATTTTAGATATATCCACTTTGATGGATTGTTTATCGGTTTCTTTGGATTTTATTCACGTCTTCGAATGTGAATTTTAGTGATTGATTGTTCTTACAATCTTCTTTGTGATTTGTCATTTTAAAAATATAAAGGTTTTCTATACTAGTAGTAAATATCAAAACTCTTTCATCAAACGATTTCAACTCTATTTTCAATAACAAAGATCTTTTCTTAAACCGTTTTCCAATCTATTAGTATATACAAACCTTTACCTCACTCATATGAGAAATCTAATTAAACGACTTAGTAAAACGAGTGGTATGAAATGCTTGCGTTTACTTCGTCGGTTAATTCTTGGACTTGTTCGATTGTAACTCTTGTGACAATTTTCTAGTGGAGATCTACAATTTGTTCGTAATATTTAAGTTAAGCTAGTGGTTATGGGACATGAAGCTAAGCTCATATATTTACTAGCTTATTGTAATTGACACTTCTCGTTGATCATGACGATCATCTTTGTGGTTTAGACTAGCATTGTGCGATGTCTCTTTGTCCCCGTGGAGGACTGTACGTCGTTTTTATTGAGCTTCGGCTCACCAGGAGGAGCTTCGGCTCAAAGTCCGCAATGGGGGACTATACCCTTTCCCGAGGAACTTCGGTTCACCAGGAGGAGCTTCGGCTCAATGTCCGCAATGGGGGACTATACCCTGTCATGAGGAACTTCGATTCACCAGGAGGAGCTTCGGCTCAAAGTCCGCAATGGGGGACTATACCCTGTCAGGAGGAGTTTCGACTCACCAGGAGGAGCTTCGGCTCAATGTCCGCAATGGGGGACTATACCCTGTCAGGAGGAGCTCACTTTCCTGGGATTGGCCATACTTTTTATTGTGATTTCTGGATTTCGTGTGTTGATTTCTGGAATTTATGTTTCACCAACTTTTACGATGGTGATTGATATATATGTCATTTATTGTGGCTTGGTGAATGAAATTTGGAGTATGACATTCCTTTTTATCTTGAGTAGATTATTGTGATATTGATTAATCTCTTGTTGATTTTCAATTACTTATTTATCACCGCTTGGCATTGTGATTATTATATGTTTATGTCATATCTCTTATTATATATCACTTCATCTGATATTTATAGCTAGACTGATCCGTTTGTTATTTTCTTCTTAAATAATACTCGGGTCAGACTGAGATATTACAGGTGCTTCCTCATGGCTTCCTATCTGGAACCATCTTCTGACTTTTGGCTAACTACTTTAGTTTAGTAGTTTTTTGTTGTATACATTTGAGATACAGACTCTATGATGTATACTTATTCTTTTGTCTAGCACGTGTTGCTACTCTTTGTATTATTGTGGATCTTTTTGACCACTACTCTGATGAACACTTTCATGTGTTATATTCATATCTATTTCCGCCTTTATGATATGAATTGTCTGTGACTAATTTACGTTATGTTTACTTTTATATTTTTTTCCGAAGATATTATAGCCACTATGTAGTAGCTTTGAGTTTGTGTCGGCATGTCGGATTTCCACTTGAAAAGAATTGCATGCTATACTATCTGACATATCGATGCTCGCACAAAGAAATTACACGGATGGTCGCTCCTCAACAGCCTTATTCTCCGTGCTAGTCGACAGCATTACACCGTAGTGTTCTTGGCTAGCGTGGGTATAGAGGTGGGGCGTCACAGCTTGGTATCAGAGCCAAACTTCGGAACAATATAGAATAATTTAGCAAGGATCATGTCCTAAGTCTTTCTTAGGAGTTGTGCTTTAGGATTTTATTCGGGTCTTCGTACCGTTCTATCCTACTTTCTTTTATGATTCCTTGTTTTATCTATCAGGATTGCTTGATATTTATTTTGAGAGTAACTTTTTCCCTCTTCTTTCTTTCTTTGTTAAAGAAGAGAAATGGTTAGACCAGGCCGCCCCAGCGCCGGTCAATCTAGTGCTACTTCCCAAGATGGAGTTTTTATGTCTGCTCAACAACTTTTGGATCTTGTAAAGAATCAAGAGTTTATCTGTGCTTTGAGTAAGAACCCCGAAATGGTTCTACCTTTGAAACTTGAAGTTTCTTTCAATCAGCTTGTGGATGTTACTCTTCTTCATGGAGAGGTTGGTAAAGTAAGTGTTTGTGATATTGGGACTTCCAAGAAGAGGCATATTAAGTTCAAGAGCCTTAATCCCAATAAGAGAGGGAAGCAAACTACTTTTGTAGAAAGACTCCAATCCCTAATCGTGGAGGATGCTACAATTGTAATTCTATGGAACACTATGTGAATATGTGTCCAAAACCCCATACTTGTCGCTATTGCAAGAAACCGGGTCATCTTTTATCTGCATGTCCCAAACTTTTGAATAAGGACATGAGAAAGCTAAATATTGTGCAAGCCCCTAACAACTCTTCTCTTGGTCAAGGTATTTTTCACTCAATCCTTGATGGCATTGTTTTATTTCGTGATCTTTTTATTCGAGTTCTTTTTGATATGGGTTTCATCTCATTGTTTTTATATCAAAAGAACTTGAAGATTCTTTTCTTTGAATATTTTGGGCTTGTTGACTTCTTTGAGGATTGCGAATCCGGATGGTAGATCCGCAGCACTCAATTTGCTTTTTTATTGATGTCGAAATTATTTTATGTGATTTTTCTTCCCGGGCCGATTTTTACCTAGGCTTCGGAATTGATTTTTGTAAGGATTGGCTTAATCGTTGTGAAGCCCATATCCTATTTTCTCGAGTGGACTATTCATCTTCGACATTTTCAATCTGTTAAGCAGATTTCTATTTTTCCTTGTGATTTCGGTTTCAAATTTTTGAAGGCATCATTTTATTCTTTAAACCCTCATGATGAGGAAAGTTTTATTTCTCTTATCTAAATAGTTTGAGAAATTTTCCGGTATTTTTGAGCTTGTCTTAGGATTTATCACCTAAGTAATCTTTATGTGGTGCTAAGGTCTTTTCAGTTTGACCTTGCCACCAGTTTTCATTTGCTACGAGTTGCGGAAGTTAGCATTCCACTTACCACATTCCGCACTTGTTATGATTCTTATGAATGACTTATTATGTCATTCAGTTTGTCCAGCTTATTTCATCCATTTTATAGATCAAATATTCTATGAATATCTCGATGACACCATTCTTATACTTATTGATTTTGGATGAAAATAGCAATTTAAAATTTTTGCAAAATCTTTTTCATAAGATTTATTTAGAAGTATAACTGGATTTTGTTCTTAAAACAAACAAAGAATATTCTTAGAAGTTTTTGAGAAACTTACATATCCTATAGAATACGATTTTTTGATTGTATTGCCCATTTAGTGTGTTAAGAATTCTGGTCGATGCGCTTGATCAACGTTATCGATAGGAATTTCCTAAACGCTTTGATGAGACAATCAGACACAGTATATTAACTTGAAAATAGTAAAATTTTCTAGAAAGATTATTACATAAAAGTAAAAATGTAATTTTGAAAGTTTTAACTTTTCGGGGAAGAGAATTATTTTAAAAAGAAGTTCTTTCTTTTCGATACTCTTATTCATTCTTGTGATTCCTGAAGGGGAACCAAGACTTTGCTATTTGTACCGATACTAGTCGTATTGGTTTGGATGCCATTCTCTTGCAAAGGAGAACGTGCTATCACTTGTGCTTCTAAATCATTATAGCCTATTGAGACTAGATATACCACTCATGATCTAGTGCTCGCGGTTATTGTTTCTACTTTTAGAGTTTTGCATCATCATTTTTAGGGGAGGAATTTGTTCTCCATCTCGATCATAAATCCTTGGAATATTTATTTTCTCATAAGGAACTTTATGTCAACTCGAGTTCCTGGTATCTTATGATCTTGATATTCTTTTTATTCCCGAAAGGGAAATCGTGTTGCCAATGCACTTTGTCGTAGGCAACAAGTGGTTGATTCTTTGATGATGTCTGAAGGGAATTATCTCTTTATCAAGTTCATCGAACGTTTTGATGTACTTCGTTTTTTTTGAGTTTTATCTCATTCTTTTTATGGACTAGTGTCCGGTGTTCTTTTATGGTGTTCGGTTCATCGGATGTACTATTATTATACTACATCGATGTTCCGTCTTATCTGGATCATGGATGTACCATTATACTACATCGTTGTTCCGGTTTATCGGTTCATTGGACGTACCATTTTTGTACTACGTCGGTGTTCCAAATTATTTGAGTTTCTAGTTTCTCGGGCGTACCGTTTCTGTACTACGCCGTTGCACTGGCTCAGTTTCCTGCTATTCTTGACGTTCTCCACATCTTTTATATACGGAAATGCTTTTATGTTTCCGGTTTTTATTCTTGAGCCCGGTAATATTGTGGAAATTGAAGTTTCACCAGATTTCTTGCTAACTCTTTCGTGCACTTTATGGTGAACTTCCTATTTCAAATTTTCTTTTGTGATGATATGCTTCCATGGTTGTTACTTCTTATTTTCTTCTTAAGTATTGCGAGGACGCAATTTCTTTAAGGAGGGGAGTCTGTAACAACCCGCATATTTATCGATTTTATATTTAAATATTTTATTTAAATATTTTATCGTCAGTCGGATTTTAGTCCGAAAAGCTAATTTTTGCAAACAGCCGAATTAGGACTCGAGACCACCCCCATTGAGTTCAAAATGCCGTTTGCGACCTTTTTGAGTATAAGCTTCGATATGTTTGGAGAAAGTTGATTTTTGCTACTTTTTGCTTTGGGCTTTAGTTTGGGCTGAGCCAATTAACCACTTACTAACTCAGTCCCAATCCCCCTCTCCTCTTCATTACTTCATTCTAACTCCTCAAACTCAAGCTCCAACTGAAAATGGTGGAGAGGAAAGGGAATTAGAAACTCCAAAACCCTAGTTCCTCTTGCTAGCTCAAGTTCTTGCTCCAAACTAATAGAAGAACCCATTGGTAAGCTTCTCTTCATCTTCTCCAACTCTTTCTCCATTCAATTTCAGAAAATTCCTAAACCTAATTTAGGAAATGTTTCTCTTTTAAGCTTAGATTCAAGCTTCTAGAGTTGGATTTGAAGAGTGGTTGATTCCCCTTTGCTTTCAAGCTTCATCTTCATAAATTTTAGTTCAAAGGTGAGATTTTTAATCTCACATCTATGCTTATGATTCTCTTCTATTGTTAGGTATGAATTCCTAACACTTATTCATGTGCATTTGATTTTGATTTGGATTGCTTTTGTGAATATTCCAATTTTTAGTGTTTTGAGTTCAATTCGTTAAAAATCCTAACTTTGATGTTTGAACATGTTTCTGGTGATGCATCGAGGAGCATATAGGGCCGGGTAGTCGATTGGCATAAACCCTTAGCGTCGTTGCTCGAGAGAAAGCAATTTGGTCAAGATTGAACCTCATTTGTAATAGTCAGGGAAGAGGCTGGAAACAGGTTCGGCCGACCGACCCCCCTGGCTCGGTCGACCGACCAGCTTCCAAATGTGCAGTTGCACTTCTGTTTCTGGTTCGGCCGACCGACCCCCCTGGTTCGGTCGACCGACCTGGTGCCCGAGAAGTTTCCAACCTATGGTTCGGTCGACCACTCAGGTAGTCCGGTCGACCGACCTGCTTCTA
Organism: Allium cepa; assembly: GCA_030765085.1. Classification (NCBI taxonomy): domain Eukaryota; kingdom Viridiplantae; phylum Streptophyta; class Magnoliopsida; order Asparagales; family Amaryllidaceae; genus Allium; species Allium cepa. The sequence continues at coordinate 8,647,132 of CM060930.1, read as the reverse complement.
TTTGCCAGATTAGCTTTTTTTTTGCTAATTCGTTTGAATATCCAACTTTAATCGATTCGTGATGTCTCCCTTTTTGTTGTTGTCATTTATTATCGACTTTGATGACCTTTTCTTTAGGAATTCTAGATATATCCACTTTGATGGATTCTTTATCGGTTTCTTTGGATTTTATTCACGTCTTCGAATGTGAATTTTAGTGATTGATTGTCCTTATAATCTTCTTTGTGATTTATCATTTCAAAAATATAAAGGTTTTCTATACTAGTAGTAAATATCAAAACTCTTTCATCAAACGATTTCAACTCTATTTTCAATAACAAAGATCTTTTCTTAAACCGTTTTCCAATCTATTAGTATATACAAACCTTTACCTCACTCGTATGAGAAATCTAATTAAACGACTTAGTAAAACGAGTGGTATGAAACGCTTGCGTTTACTTCGTCGGTTAATTCTTGGACTTGTTCGATTGAAACTCTTGTGATAATTTTCTAGTGGAGATCTACAATTTGTTCGTAAATATTTAAGTTAAGCTAGTGGTTATGGGACATGAAGCTAAGCTCATATATTTACTAGCTTATTGTAATTGACACTTCTTGTTGATCATGACGATCATCTTTGTGGTTTAGACTAGCATTGTGCGATGTCTCTTTGTCCCCGTGGAGGACTGTACGTCGTTTTTATTGAGCTTCGGCTCACCAGGAGGTGCTTCGGCTCAAAGTCCGCAATGTGGGACTATACCCTGTCACGAGGAACTTCGGTTCACCAGGAGGAGCTTCGGCTCAATGTCCGCAATGGGGGACTATACCCTGTCATGAGGAACTTCGGTTCACCAGGAGGAGCTTCGGCTCAAAGTCCGCAATGGGGGACTATACCCTGTCAGGAGGAGTTTCGACTCACCAGGAGGAGCTTCGGCGCAATGTCCGCAATGGGGAACTATACTGTAACGACCCGTCTTTTTGGACAGTTTAAAACCGACGATCAAATACACATATCGATTCCAAACCATTAAAAGGGCAGATAGTTATTGGGGTAATTAAGAAAAGAAAAGGAAGAGAAATAAAGGAAATGAAACAACACAGAATCTCACAGCGGAAGGCTAAAGTATAATAATAAAATAACAGTTCATGAAGCTGTTAATTAAATGAATACATTTGAAATGAATACATTTGATTATTATTATACGACATTTATCAGAGTTATACATATACAACAGAACAATTAAAATAATGCAGCAGACAGCATGATGCATAGATAGTAATAGTAATAGTGTACCAAATCTTCGTCTTCGTCCTCCAGAATAGATCTTCAAAAATCTGAAAACTCAGGTCTGACCCGAGCGTAATGAAAAGACAAACACTCGAGTCAGGACTAAATATCCTTGTGAAAGTTAAATCAATCGTAAATAAATATGAGTGTAAACGGCGTTAGAGATGTTTACGGGGTTTGACATCTCCTATCCAGTGTCAACGTGCGTGCAATAACTTAAGAGATGTTACGGGATTTTTCTATCTCTCAAGGATCCGTTAAACTATCTACTATGTAATAATGTACGCTAAGTAGATAATGTCTATCAGTAAAGTAAAGGTATCAAAATAGTGTTAAGGCGACGCCCATTCACCGCTTAACACATTTATATTCCCAAGAGCATATACAAGACCGTAGTTTCCCCAAAACCGGAAGTCACCAGAGGGCAATCCATATACTCAAGGTACAAAATCAAAACGTAGTGGTCGCGAATAGGATAATCAGTATGACAAGGTACATGAGGCGATACCAACTAGGATACTAGTAGTTGCGTGATCCGGACTGATGTTGGGCATAGCCAGCAGCTACCCCAACACCGCGAAACAACACTCCGAAAACAAGGGGTGCACCCAAATCGCATCACAAATGTAATAGATATGGTATCGAAGAAGTGTGTCCGCTAGAGGTGGCGAACCTCAATGGCCCGGCGCGGCTCCTGTTTTAGTCATGTCAGGGGTCATCCAATATCGTTCTCTTTCTTCAGTCAACGCGTTCACCAAACCATCCACTTCATTCTGGATCAACACTCCGCGTATAATAGTTATTAAAGTGGTTTTCGGTATCGACAGAGAGTATGTCCATATCCGATCCCGGTCTCTTTAATAACTACGTATTATTACACCGTTGGCTCTTTTATATTTCAAATCGATTCATAATTGATATCAAAATATCATATTCTCTTCAAAAATCAAATCCATTTCAAATATCACCATATCTATCAAAATGTAATATTTCATTACAAAATCATTTTTCCGCATCAATATCTCATTTCGATTTCAAATTCATTTCGGATTTCAATTTAGATTGCAACTTCATTTAACCCAATTCATATTTAAATTCAAGATTTGAATATAAACAAATTCACCTTATTTACCAGCTTGAAAATTTTAGAAATAGTTTTAAGTAGTTTAAAAGTAGTTTAAATAATAAAAAGTTTAAAATAGTTTAATAGAAAATATTTAAATAGTTTAATAAAAGAAATTTGAATATAAAATGGTTTATGTAGTAAAATAGTTTGAAGAATCAAAACAATTTCAATATTTAAAGAATATAGATTTTAAATCATTTATACTAAAATATTCATTAAAATAATAATTCCAAAGTCAAACCGGTCAACTTCCCAATTTCTACCCAAATCAATTTCAATTTCCATTTCGATTTAACTGATTCAATTCCGATTTCAACTCGAATAAATTTTGATTCCATATAAATCTCGATTTCAATAAACAAATTCCGTTCACTTTCAATTTCCAATTTCAAATTAATTTCCAATTTCAATTCAATCAATGTCAATTTTTACTTCGAATTAATTCAATTTTTCATTCACCCTTAATTTATTCCATTTCAATTTATATCGATTTGGAGCTTGATTTCTCAAAATATCAATTTATAACACTTAACAAAATTTCCAACAATATTTAAGTTTAAATCCAAATTCCAAATATGATTCAATTCCAAACTCGATTTCAAATATCATTTTTATATCACTTTTACTTAGTAATATTCAAAGCTCGAATTAAGGTTAAATCTTTAAACAAATCAATTTTCTACATTCCATCATTTCCAATTTCAAATTTCAAAGTCTCAACTTAACTAATTAACAAAATTCCTTTAACCAAAATTTATTTCAACATTCCAAACTCAATTTTTTCCAATGAATTCAATTTCTATAAATTGATTTCTATTTATAACTTTTAAATCAAAACATTTAAATTATTTCAAATCGACGATTCCAAAATTATTAATTTAGCCAATTCGGTGTCCGTATATAATTTTCTATCCTATGGCCAAGTAATTATTTATTTCAATTAAATGTCAGGGATGAATATATGTCACTTAAATTAAATCACGGTATCATAGGTATGCATAACAGGATATATATAAGCAAATAAACATCCAAACATTTAAATATCAACTAATAACGTCCATCGAAATACATCATCCAATAAACAATACAATTCATGGCAATTTCATAGTTATCAATGTTAGGTAATTTATTCGCAATTCAATTTTAATTTCAATTTAACCGTCAATTTAATTTTCCAACGGTTAATTCAAATAACAAGCTATATGACAATTAAATTTATATCAAACAACGACAAATAAAATTCATAACACTTCATGATGTCAAGTTAACTAGCATAAAGATATTTAGTACGTTGTGAGCGTTATAAAACACTCACCTTGATTTAAATGTAGTTCCAGCGTTTGTTTCGAATAAAATTAAACGAGCGTTTAATTTTACCCGAAATTTCCACTAGCTCCAAATGACTCCAATCCAATTCCATAGCGTAGTGCTCGTCAAAACGAAGCCAACGCAATTTATTTCGTTGAATTCCGACCTCGTATGCAAAAGTTAGAGCATTTTAAAGTTAATACGAATTATAATAGAATTAAATTAACATTTCTTTTATATAATTAAATCTCAACCAATCACTGCCGTTGATCGCTGCTTGATGGAATCCAGGCCGCATGCTTCTTCTTCTCACGCAATTCCCAGGTGATAAATCGCGTACAGGAACCCATCAACGCCCCCGTCTTCCTCGAAACGCGAGCCACCTAACTCGATTCCAAAATGATCAGAGACCACCAGCTTGTTGCCCAACGCGAGCTCGACCCACGGCAGTGATCTCGGCGAACCCGGTCGCTTATAGGTCTTGAACGACGTGGATGAACGGCGCGACTTCTCATGCGATTTGCCGATGATTTCCTCCACTATAATCGATCATATCCGTATGGATTTCAAGATCTCCCCTAGCTCTTCAACATTGCAGTTGATAGTTTTTGGTAAAAGTCGATGGATTGGGAGAAAACGAAGGAGGAAGCTTGCGTGATTCTGGCCATTGAAAATAGCACGGTGGCGGCTAGGGTTTTCTGGGTCGGGTTTTCAATTTTGAGAAAATGGGTGGCCCTTTATAGAATTTCAACGAAAAATACTATTCACTCCAAATTTCCGAACTCCAAATCTCGCGCGGTGACCGACGTTTCTAGGGTTTATCCCATGTTCCGGACACAATGGAATAGGTTTCGAAAGCTAATTCGATCGTATGTGAGAGTTATAGCGATAAACGATCAAATTTCAATTAAACCGATTAAACTAAATTTTTATGCGTTTTGGCTTGCCCCGGACAAACGGTAAATCCGATTGACACGAAATTTGAAACCATATAATAATATCACATTACGGATCCGATGAAACTGGTTTCGTCGAAATCCGAGACCGTTTGAAAAATGACTATTTTAACTCGTTAAATTAATATTAAATAATTTCAACGCGTTTCGAGCTGCCACGGTCAAATGACAACTCCGATTGCTACGAAAATTGAGATCCGATAATAACTTACTATTACGGATCCAATGGGACTAGTTTCGTCAAATTCTGAGACTGTTCAAAATTTGGCTAATTTCCAATCGATAATTAAATATTAAAATATTAAATTTTCACCAATAAATTTTATATTCAGTTTTAAAAGTTCTATAACATCACTATAACTCCAATATGATAAAATAAAATTTTACAATCATTTTTAATCATATTAAACCCGTTATTCAATTTATCCAATAAATTCCAATTTTAAAATCTTACTAACCCTATTAAAATTCTAATATAACTTACATTCACTTTGGAAACCAATTTGAATCATATTAAATCAAATTTCAAATATCCACTCTATTTTCATATATTAAATTTCAATATCAAATTAATCATATCAAATTCGGAATTTAATTATTCAAACATTCGTAATATTAAATTTAACAAATTTGATTATTCTTAAATCACTATCCTCTGAAATATTCGAAACGAACTTATAAAATTTAACAAATTCAAATTTATATAACAACCATTTTTATTAAAACAGTTATTCAATTCCAGTTATTAAATTATCAATAAATTCCAAATATTTAATTTAAACAATTTCGCTTATCCAATAATTCATTATCTTTTGAAATATTGAGATTAAACTTATAAGATTCAACCCTTAAAACCAATTCACAATTTAGAACACTATTTTCATTTTACAGTTATTCAATTATTCAATAAGTTTTAAATATTTAATTTGAACAACTTACCTGTCCAATATTCAATATTTGATTTTAAATAGATTTTACTTATCAATCAATTACTCTATTATACCCAATGAATTTCAACATTTATTATCCTATTCAACTATTGATTTCAAAGGCATTCACTAAGTAGCATTCATTTTTCATTACTAGGATAATTATTGTTGCAATTTATTCCAGTTATTATTATTCCAAACGAATTTACAAAATTTTTTTCTAACACTAAATCACGAAATCTTATTAAATTAGCTATTTTAATTATCGAAAATTTACGGGTCGTTACATTCTCCCCCACTCAAAACTTTTCGTCCTCGAAAAGGAAAAAGAAGGGAAAAGAAACCAAGTATAAAATTCAACATTTGATATATTTTATTCAAAGTTGCCAACTTATAAGACAATGAAATTCCTTTAATAAAGTCATTACTACACTTTTACTAATTTATTCCAAACGCCTTTCTAACTTTAAAAGCTAGTTATCAAAACAAGTTATAATTTATTTTTTTTTTTTTTTTTTTTTTTTTTTTTAAACTCGAAAATTTTTCTAACACCCGGATTTACGAAAAATTTCGGCAGAGTCTCCTTTGCGCGGCTCGATCGGTACAGCTACAAAACGCCTCTACGGGCCCCAAATCAACAAAAGAAAATCCAAAAGCCAAGTGGCTCATCAAAAATCACCAAATCCAATGAGAAAATAAACATGTACCTTATATTTTTATTAGCGAGCATATACGAATAATATAGCGCGAAAGCGAGCTCCAAATGCGAAGCAAGCGCAATCCGCACCTACTAAACACTCAACAAACTATGAGAAACATGGCATATATGGAAATAATATCAATATACACAATATAGCAACATAACAACTACATGTGCCAACATAGCAAATGCAACAAAACAACAATTGCAACCATCAATCAATTATCATCCAACAAATCCATAACCAATTAATATAAATTCAATTCTCATTAATATTTATTGACTTGGTTTCAATTTTAATCATAGTTGATTCATTAACGTTGGATTTTACTAACATTCATTCTCAATTCAATTAGTTAACATTCATTAATTTATATTTACGTTAGTTCACTTCCAATTTGATTTCAATAATTTATAGCTTTCCATTTCAATAACACTTAATGAATTACATACAAATCAACTAACAATCATATAACAACCAAATCATGCCCAACATCACCAAATTACTAATTTTACGTTCAATTTGGTTTATTCTTTCAGTTCCAATTTATTCTTAGCCATACCAAATCCTTTTGTTTACATTTACTTCATATTCAGTTTCAGTTAATAACCAATTTACTTGCGAAACAATTGATTAATGCAAAACATTTTATTAATCATCACTTTAATTTATAGTTATTCCATAAAAGTCTAACTTCTTATATATAACTTTTCTTAGTTCATAGTTGTCTCAAAAGTTGCAAATTTATCTTCACATATTTGACCTCTTAAATTTCCAATATTAACTTTTAATTTAGTCCGTAAGCCGTACATATATCATCCGTGAGCAATATCAATCTAATCGCTTATTCGATCACACAATTTCACTTCCAAACTAGCATCGTTCACCCGACTCTCTAGTGCGGACTCAGATTTGGTTTCTTGATTGGAAACTGTTACTCTCCTTGCATAGCCATATACTATGATAGAGAATTCCAGAATCAAATTAAAAATCCATATCTAGGGTTCGCCGTCGAAAATCGAGCGATAAATCCTAACTTGGATCGATATAAATCATCTCGAAATTTTGTGCTCGAATTTGGATCAAATCGTTATGCGAATAAAATAATATACGTACAATCTCACGTATTACCTTCCAATAGATTTCTATCCAATTTATCTATACTAAATTATTTTGTTGACTTCTATTTTTTTTTCTCACTTGATTACACACAATCCATTATTCAGTTAGTATATTCATTTCTTTACATAGCATATTCTTTAACATTATCTTTTCTTAAACATCATATCAAAGAATTTGCTTACTCAAGTTCTTTTTAAACATTCTATATAATTTAATTAAATTCAATTTCATTTTCCAATTGATTCTTAGCTATAAGAAATTCCTTTGTTTACATTTATTGCATTTCAAAATTTCAGTTATTAACGAATTCATTTGTGGAACATTTTATTAACCGACACTTTAGTTTATTAATCATCCTATAAAAGTCTAACCTCTCATAAATGACTTTTCTTAGTTCACAGTTATCTTAAAGGTTACCAATTCAATTTTTTTCTTCACAATCCCTTTGCAATTTTATATTTATTTTCTATAACCAATTTACAAAGATATAATACGGTTCATTTATCTTCTTTCTTAAGTTCACTTACTTATTCAAATTTTTCATTGATCACTTTAGAATATACATAAGTATATAACTAAATTTTTCACAACCCAATTTCCATTTACATACATTTTAGTTTTCCTTACTTGTATATTTCAATTACTTCCAGGTTCTTTTTATTTGTACAATATCTCATTACATATCCAAAACATCGTTTAACTTTTTAATATTTGGTAAGTCTTGTTATATGTTATCAGATTGTAATTTTGGTATTATACAAATTTATAGAATTTCGTTTTACTTAATTAGAATTGTTCACAAATTTAATTTATTAAAATCCTCTTTACCTTTCAACTTTTAAAGTTTTCCCAAACAATAAGCTTGGATATCTTAGTCCTCTTATTTTATAAATTTTGGTTATTCACATTTCATTCAAATACTTTGAAAATTTCTTATTAACATAACTTAGAATTTTAAATGCCCGGTTCCTTTCAAATCGTTTGAAATAAACATATACACTTATATCTTTTATTATTTATATAACAAAACATACCTTTAGAGTTTAAACCAAAACCCATTTACCCAAAATAATTTCGAAGAAAAGCAAAGCTTCTTAGAAGCCTCCCCCACTTTGAAACTCGAAAATGAACATCGATGATGCTGCGCAGTCATCACCGAAATTACTTTCCAGCGACATAAGAGAGGAGTACTTAATTCATTCCTTCTTAAAATCATTTCAAAATATTACCTATAAATATTTTCCAACTAATATTACTATATATTTCTTCAAAACTTTGAAAACAATTTTCCAAAATCTCCGGGTCTTAAACTCAATATTTTCCAATTTAAATCTATTTTAATTCATAAGTCACCTTTATAAAATATTCTTATAAGATTTCACAAGTGTTTTATATTTTCTTCAAATTATAGGAATTTCTTTCTTAAACATTTCACAAGTGTTTTATTACTGTTCTTATCGTAATTCATCTTATTTATTAAATTACATTATCCAATTAATGATAATCCAATATTTTCATTCCTAACAACCAGGTAAGCTAGGTAAGTCACAATAATTTCTGAAAAATTTTCTTTATATACAAAATATAGTTAGGGCAAAATTATTTCATTTACCCAATTCCAAAACAATACTATGTCGAATTGTTCTGTTTAAGTGTTTAGAGATCCCTATCAATAACGTTAATTACTCGTATTGACCAGAATCCATAAGCCACTCAACAAAACAACCGACACAATATAAAACATTTTATATCACTAACAAATACGCTCTCTCATATACACTCAACTCATTCATATAGTTTACCTCTATTTCAATGAGTTATTCCCCACTAGAGCCAAGGTTTATCGCTAAACCAAAGCTCTGATACCAACTGTAACGACCCGTCTTTTTGGACAGTTTAAAACCGACGATCAAATACACATATCGATTCCAAACCATTAAAAGGGCAGATAGTTATTGGGGTAATTAAGAAAAGAAAAGGAAGAGAAATAAAGGAAATGAAACAACACAGAATCTCACAGCGGAAGGCTAAAGTATAATAATAAAATAACAGTTCATGAAGCTGTTAATTAAATGAATACATTTGAAATGAATACATTTGATTATTATTATACGACATTTATCAGAGTTATACATATACAACAGAACAATTAAAATAATGCAGCAGACAGCATGATGCATAGATAGTAATAGTAATAGTGTACCAAATCTTCGTCTTCGTCCTCCAGAATAGATCTTCAAAAATCTGAAAACTCAGGTCTGACCCGAGCGTAATGAAAAGACAAACACTCGAGTCAGGACTAAATATCCTTGTGAAAGTTAAATCAATCGTAAATAAATATGAGTGTAAACGGCGTTAGAGATGTTTACGGGGTTTGACATCTCCTATCCAGTGTCAACGTGCGTGCAATAACTTAAGAGATGTTACGGGATTTTTCTATCTCTCAAGGATCCGTTAAACTATCTACTATGTAATAATGTACGCTAAGTAGATAATGTCTATCAGTAAAGTAAAGGTATCAAAATAGTGTTAAGGCGACGCCCATTCACCGCTTAACACATTTATATTCCCAAGAGCATATACAAGACCGTAGTTTCCCCAAAACCGGAAGTCACCAGAGGGCAATCCATATACTCAAGGTACAAAATCAAAACGTAGTGGTCGCGAATAGGATAATCAGTATGACAAGGTACATGAGGCGATACCAACTAGGATACTAGTAGTTGCGTGATCCGGACTGATGTTGGGCATAGCCAGCAGCTACCCCAACACCGCGAAACAACACTCCGAAAACAAGGGGTGCACCCAAATCGCATCACAAATGTAATAGATATGGTATCGAAGAAGTGTGTCCGCTAGAGGTGGCGAACCTCAATGGCCCGGCGCGGCTCCTGTTTTAGTCATGTCAGGGGTCATCCAATATCGTTCTCTTTCTTCAGTCAACGCGTTCACCAAACCATCCACTTCATTCTGGATCAACACTCCGCGTATAATAGTTATTAAAGTGGTTTTCGGTATCGACAGAGAGTATGTCCATATCCGATCCCGGTCTCTTTAATAACTACGTATTATTACACCGTTGGCTCTTTTATATTTCAAATCGATTCATAATTGATATCAAAATATCATATTCTCTTCAAAAATCAAATCCATTTCAAATATCACCATATCTATCAAAATGTAATATTTCATTACAAAATCATTTTTCCGCATCAATATCTCATTTCGATTTCAAATTCATTTCGGATTTCAATTTAGATTGCAACTTCATTTAACCCAATTCATATTTAAATTCAAGATTTGAATATAAACAAATTCACCTTATTTACCAGCTTGAAAATTTTAGAAATAGTTTTAAGTAGTTTAAAAGTAGTTTAAATAATAAAAAGTTTAAAATAGTTTAATAGAAAATATTTAAATAGTTTAATAAAAGAAATTTGAATATAAAATGGTTTATGTAGTAAAATAGTTTGAAGAATCAAAACAATTTCAATATTTAAAGAATATAGATTTTAAATCATTTATACTAAAATATTCATTAAAATAATAATTCCAAAGTCAAACCGGTCAACTTCCCAATTTCTACCCAAATCAATTTCAATTTCCATTTCGATTTAACTGATTCAATTCCGATTTCAACTCGAATAAATTTTGATTCCATATAAATCTCGATTTCAATAAACAAATTCCGTTCACTTTCAATTTCCAATTTCAAATTAATTTCCAATTTCAATTCAATCAATGTCAATTTTTACTTCGAATTAATTCAATTTTTCATTCACCCTTAATTTATTCCATTTCAATTTATATCGATTTGGAGCTTGATTTCTCAAAATATCAATTTATAACACTTAACAAAATTTCCAACAATATTTAAGTTTAAATCCAAATTCCAAATATGATTCAATTCCAAACTCGATTTCAAATATCATTTTTATATCACTTTTACTTAGTAATATTCAAAGCTCGAATTAAGGTTAAATCTTTAAACAAATCAATTTTCTACATTCCATCATTTCCAATTTCAAATTTCAAAGTCTCAACTTAACTAATTAACAAAATTCCTTTAACCAAAATTTATTTCAACATTCCAAACTCAATTTTTTCCAATGAATTCAATTTCTATAAATTGATTTCTATTTATAACTTTTAAATCAAAACATTTAAATTATTTCAAATCGACGATTCCAAAATTATTAATTTAGCCAATTCGGTGTCCGTATATAATTTTCTATCCTATGGCCAAGTAATTATTTATTTCAATTAAATGTCAGGGATGAATATATGTCACTTAAATTAAATCACGGTATCATAGGTATGCATAACAGGATATATATAAGCAAATAAACATCCAAACATTTAAATATCAACTAATAACGTCCATCGAAATACATCATCCAATAAACAATACAATTCATGGCAATTTCATAGTTATCAATGTTAGGTAATTTATTCGCAATTCAATTTTAATTTCAATTTAACCGTCAATTTAATTTTCCAACGGTTAATTCAAATAACAAGCTATATGACAATTAAATTTATATCAAACAACGACAAATAAAATTCATAACACTTCATGATGTCAAGTTAACTAGCATAAAGATATTTAGTACGTTGTGAGCGTTATAAAACACTCACCTTGATTTAAATGTAGTTCCAGCGTTTGTTTCGAATAAAATTAAACGAGCGTTTAATTTTACCCGAAATTTCCACTAGCTCCAAATGACTCCAATCCAATTCCATAGCGTAGTGCTCGTCAAAACGAAGCCAACGCAATTTATTTCGTTGAATTCCGACCTCGTATGCAAAAGTTAGAGCATTTTAAAGTTAATACGAATTATAATAGAATTAAATTAACATTTCTTTTATATAATTAAATCTCAACCAATCACTGCCGTTGATCGCTGCTTGATGGAATCCAGGCCGCATGCTTCTTCTTCTCACGCAATTCCCAGGTGATAAATCGCGTACAGGAACCCATCAACGCCCCCGTCTTCCTCGAAACGCGAGCCACCTAACTCGATTCCAAAATGATCAGAGACCACCAGCTTGTTGCCCAACGCGAGCTCGACCCACGGCAGTGATCTCGGCGAACCCGGTCGCTTATAGGTCTTGAACGACGTGGATGAACGGCGCGACTTCTCATGCGATTTGCCGATGATTTCCTCCACTATAATCGATCATATCCGTATGGATTTCAAGATCTCCCCTAGCTCTTCAACATTGCAGTTGATAGTTTTTGGTAAAAGTCGATGGATTGGGAGAAAACGAAGGAGGAAGCTTGCGTGATTCTGGCCATTGAAAATAGCACGGTGGCGGCTAGGGTTTTCTGGGTCGGGTTTTCAATTTTGAGAAAATGGGTGGCCCTTTATAGAATTTCAACGAAAAATACTATTCACTCCAAATTTCCGAACTCCAAATCTCGCGCGGTGACCGACGTTTCTAGGGTTTATCCCATGTTCCGGACACAATGGAATAGGTTTCGAAAGCTAATTCGATCGTATGTGAGAGTTATAGCGATAAACGATCAAATTTCAATTAAACCGATTAAACTAAATTTTTATGCGTTTTGGCTTGCCCCGGACAAACGGTAAATCCGATTGACACGAAATTTGAAACCATATAATAATATCACATTACGGATCCGATGAAACTGGTTTCGTCGAAATCCGAGACCGTTTGAAAAATGACTATTTTAACTCGTTAAATTAATATTAAATAATTTCAACGCGTTTCGAGCTGCCACGGTCAAATGACAACTCCGATTGCTACGAAAATTGAGATCCGATAATAACTTACTATTACGGATCCAATGGGACTAGTTTCGTCAAATTCTGAGACTGTTCAAAATTTGGCTAATTTCCAATCGATAATTAAATATTAAAATATTAAATTTTCACCAATAAATTTTATATTCAGTTTTAAAAGTTCTATAACATCACTATAACTCCAATATGATAAAATAAAATTTTACAATCATTTTTAATCATATTAAACCCGTTATTCAATTTATCCAATAAATTCCAATTTTAAAATCTTACTAACCCTATTAAAATTCTAATATAACTTACATTCACTTTGGAAACCAATTTGAATCATATTAAATCAAATTTCAAATATCCACTCTATTTTCATATATTAAATTTCAATATCAAATTAATCATATCAAATTCGGAATTTAATTATTCAAACATTCGTAATATTAAATTTAACAAATTTGATTATTCTTAAATCACTATCCTCTGAAATATTCGAAACGAACTTATAAAATTTAACAAATTCAAATTTATATAACAACCATTTTTATTAAAACAGTTATTCAATTCCAGTTATTAAATTATCAATAAATTCCAAATATTTAATTTAAACAATTTCGCTTATCCAATAATTCATTATCTTTTGAAATATTGAGATTAAACTTATAAGATTCAACCCTTAAAACCAATTCACAATTTAGAACACTATTTTCATTTTACAGTTATTCAATTATTCAATAAGTTTTAAATATTTAATTTGAACAACTTACCTGTCCAATATTCAATATTTGATTTTAAATAGATTTTACTTATCAATCAATTACTCTATTATACCCAATGAATTTCAACATTTATTATCCTATTCAACTATTGATTTCAAAGGCATTCACTAAGTAGCATTCATTTTTCATTACTAGGATAATTATTGTTGCAATTTATTCCAGTTATTATTATTCCAAACGAATTTACAAAATTTTTTTCTAACACTAAATCACGAAATCTTATTAAATTAGCTATTTTAATTATCGAAAATTTACGGGTCGTTACATATACCCTGTCAGGAGGAGCTCATTTTCCTGGGATTGGCCATCCTTTTTATTGTGATTTCTGGATTTCGTGTGTTGATTTCCGGAATTTATGTTTCACCAACTTTTACGATGGGCATTGATATATATGTCATTTATTGTGGCTTGGTGAATGAAATTTGGAGTATGACATTCCTTTTTATCTTTAGTAGATTATTGTGATATTGATTAATCTCTTGTTGATTTTCAATTACTTATTTATCACAGCTTGGCATTGTGATTATTATATGTTTATGTCATATCTCTTATTATATATCACTTCATCTGATATTTATAGCTAGGCTGATCCGTTTATTATTTTCTTCTTAAATAATACTCGGGTCAGACTGAGATATTACAGGTGCTTCCTCATGGCTTCCTATCTGGAACCATCTTCTGACTTTTGGCTAACTACTTTAGTTTAGTAGTTTTTTGTTGTATACATTTGAGATACAGACTCTGTGATGTATACTTATTCTTTTGTCTAGCACGTGTTGCTACTTTTTGTATTATTGTGGATCTTTTTGACCACTACTCTGATGAACACTTTCATGTGTTATATTCATATCTATTTCCGCCTTTATGAGATGAATTGTCTGTGACTGATTTACGTTATGTTTACTTCTATATTTGTTTCCGAAGATATTATAGCCACTGTGTAGTAGCTTTGAGTTTGTGTCGGCATGTCGGATTTCCACTTGAAAAGAATTGCATGCTATACTATCTGACATATCGATGCTCGCACAAAGCAATTACACGGATGGTCGCTCCTCAACAGCCTTATTCTCCGTGCTAGTCGACAGCATTACACCGTAGTGTTCTTGGCTAGCGTGGGTATAGAGGTGGGGCGTCACACTTGGAATTTAATAAATAATTAAGTAATGTTTTCAAACTCTAATAATACATTTAGTGATTTGGAAATTATGATTTAAAATAATATTATGTTTTTCAAAAGTTATTTAATTAATAACTCTTTGGTTTGTAAATACTTAAAATAAATGTTATTGTTTAAAATTTTATCTTAGCTGAATTTTCAAATTTAAATGAAAGTTTGTTTCATTTCTTTTAAATATTACTAGATATATATGAATGGAAAATAGAAGTTTAAAATACAATATAATATATTTTCTTAATTCATTGAATAATAGAAGTGATTTGTAATCTCTTTTATAAATAATTTAACATTGTTAAATCTATTGTTATCAAGCCATAAATATAAAAAGAATTAAAATAAGAAGATGGAATTATCATTTTAAAATTTAATAAGTTGACTTTAATTTGGATTTCAAAATTTTAATTTGAATTTGGTTTTTATTTCTTTTAATTTTTTTATACATATATAAATACTAATTAACAATTCATTAAGCTTGATTTTTGTATTAATCTTTCATTAACATTTAAAAGTATAATTAATTAAATTATGAGACATGTGTTAACATATGGATTAATTAAACAACAAGTGTTAACATATTAAGTCATTTAAATACATGTGTAAATTAGTGAATAAAAGTATATGACAAGTGTCATTCAATTTTTATCTTTTCTTTTATTTTGTTAAGATAATTTCAGCCTAATACATATACTTTTCCCTATCCATTTCTTTACAAAATCAAAAGCTTAGTAAATCAAAGAAAAAAAAAACTTAAAGCTTTCTCAAAAACAAAATCTGAAACACTTTCTTTGAAAACCAAAATCAGAGATCAAAGCATGAAAACCATCCACATTTTCAAATCTATTCAAAGCAATTGCATATTTCAAACTGTAAATCATTACCCTGTAATCCACCTCCTATATCAAACCTGTAAAAGCATTTTCTAACCTACATCTCTAAAATTCAAGCCTGCATATTTTTCATCTACATTATCTTCTATCTGGAGGCAAGCATACAAGTGAAATCAGGAGCAAATTCAAATCAAGATTTAAAATTCACAAGATTGAATAAAAGGAGAGTTTCTAGTTTAAAAAAAAGAAAAAAGGAAAAGAAAAGCACAAGTCTCTTTTTCAAGACCTCTGCTATGCCCATCCAATTAAGGTGAGTAACATTCTAATTAATGAAGTTAAGTATTTTAGGAAGTTGCTTGTTTATTTGCAAGTTTTAGTGTGAATAATTTATGCATTTGTATCAGTTATTTTTCTATAGGAGTGTATGAATAATTTGATCATGCTGTCCTCTGCATTTTATTTCCAGATGCAAGGATCTGTTCAAACACCAACATTACATAATGCACTATGTGTTATTGTTTACAGGTTCATTCAAATGTGTTTATTAAGTTTAGAATCAAAGTTTAAATTTTGTTCAGGTTTAGAAAAAATAACAACAGTAGTGATTAATTTACAAAGTAAAAAAAAAATCAAACTCTGTAAATCCATGAATTCAGTATTATAAAGTGAATACATAATCCAAACATGATTTATAACACTAAAATCCCAATTTTAAATTTAAGATTGAAGGTGCAATTATGATTTGCACTATTTTTGGGTTTTTTTGGAAATTTCTGTTGAACTATGAGTTTGGAGGGGTCGGGATCTTGGGGCTTGATAGAGAAGTGATCGGTGGTGTGTGGAAAATTGGTGAGTGGTGTTGAACTTCGTCGAGGAGGCTGTGGGAACAATTTATCTCCTGTAACCCTAGTTTTAGCTAGGTAAACTGATTAGTTGGCTCGACCTATAGAGGCGATCGAGTTCAATAAGAAATTGGGGATCGATGGCATGGTAGATGATGAGACTGTGGCCGGAGTTGTTGGGCTTATGATGGTCGGAGGATGGTGGTTTTAGTGTTGACAGGTTTTGGTGGTGATGTTTGTTTTACTTTTCCAGGTTTTGGAGTTGAATCTCGAATTCGATTTCGAGAATTGGGTTGCAATCTGATGGTCGGCATAAGTTTGAGAGTTGGTCATCGATGGGGTGAGACCACCGGAGGTGGCTGGTGATGATCGTAGGCACGGTGCATGTGCACTGTGCAAATTTTAATTCTTGTTGATATCTGGGTGGAAGCAGAGGGGGAACTCGAGAATTACTCGAGTATGTGCTGTGTACTGCTCGAAGTAGAAGGTTGGTTGACTCGAAGTAGATTTTGAGCTGGCTCGAGTAGATGAAGTTGTTTCAGGTTTTTTTGAAAATTGTCTATAGTCTTGTTTTTAAATCAAAATTTAAAATGAATAGACTGTATTGATACGATTTAAACAAATTCAAATCTGAAGGATGAATTTTAGTTTCAAAGTGTTTGAATCTTATAAGTTTTCAAATTTGAAAGTAGTTTCAGTTTAAAAGAAGAAAAAAAAAGAACCTGACAGTTTCTTCTGGAAATTGAATTCATTATGAAAATCTAAAACTAATTTAAGAACAGCAGTTTGAATTCAAATTTAAGTTGAGGTTTTCTTAAGATTTTTAAATCTTCAACTTTTTTAAAAAAAATGAATTCGTATTTTTAAATAAGAAGTTTTAAAATCAAGGTGTAAAGCAAGAATTCAATTCAAGTTTAAATTTCAAATAATTTAAATAAGGAAGGGTTCAAATGTATTGAATTTAAAATCTGACATTTGAATAAGTTTAAAATTTTAATGTTTTTCAAACAAGTTTAAATTTAAATTGTTTATTAGGAGTAAATTTGTTTCCAAACAAATATTTTAAACTTGATTTCCTCTTTGAATAAAGTCATTTATAAAAGATTTATAATAGAAAGTTAAATGATTATTAACTTGAATTTGAAATTTAAATAGTAATGTATTTGAAACTAAATTTTTAATTAAATTAAGTACATTAAGACTTATCTTATATAAGTTTTAATTATAAATGTTATTTACATTTATTTTGGAAATGAATAATAAATGAAATTTAAATTGGTTAATTCTTAATATCATTTTGAATTTTAGATTCAAAATGAAATTTGAATTTTTTTTTAAAATGAAATGTTCTAAGTACATTTTAATATTAATATTATTAATAAGGAATGGTTATCTTAGAAATTATTAAGATATTAAATATAATTAAATAAATTGGATAATTAAGGAATCACTTATTTATTTAATTTATTTAATTAATAATTTGGATTAATTTAAATTAGAGATTCATTAAGAAGTAATTAAAGAATTAATAATAGTTAATGATGGTCATTAACTAAAGTTTATTTAGTAATTAATTAATATGATTAATTTTTAATAATTAATTAGATTGATTAATTAATGATAATAAATTATGAAATTTATTTAAGTTAATTACTTAAATGAAAATAATTAAGACATTAATTACTTAATGTAATTAATGGAGTTTAATGTGAGTGGTTTAAATTAATTAATTAAGTTTAATTAATTTTAAACTCTAGATTTGATAATAATTACTTAATGTAATTAATGAAGTAAAATTACTTAATGAAGTAATTAATGATCATTAATGGATGTAATTAATGGATATGATGGAATTGTGAATGCAATTTAGATTAAAATTATTTTGTATAATTAATCAAGGGATTAATTAAAGAAATTTATTCAGGGGTAATTAATTTTATAAGTAATTAAGGGTAGTTAATTACAGAATGAGATTAATCAAAGATGATTAATAATTATGGTTTATGCGAGATTAATTACTAAAAGTAATTAATTTAATTGAGTAATTAATTGAATATAATTAAGGATCATTAATTAATAGTTAATGAAATAATTAAGATTGATTAATTAAGATTAATTAATCATTAATGAGTGATTAAGTGTAATTAATTAATTGTTATTAATTAAGGTTATATGTAATTAATTATAATTAATTAATTTATGAAATAATTAAAGGTTAATTACTATATTTGGTTTAGAGTAATTAATTTTGTGAAATTAATTAAAGTATAATTAATCAGGATTGATTAATTAAGATGATAAATTAGAGGTTAATCAATTAATTAATTTGTAATTAATTAATGATAATGTAAGCAAGATTTATATTGTGTAAGTAATTAATTTAATTCATTTTAAATTAATTATAGATGATGTAATTATAAGTCATTGCTTATAGATGGTTGATATTGGTTACCTTGAATGATTTGAATCTCAGAGATGAGATTAGTTATGTTGATTGATATGGATGCATTGTGATATTGATATGGATTATCTTTTGATAGTGATAGTATGGATTATCTGTGGTTATGATAATGATAATTATCTGTTGTGAATCTATGAATTATCTATCTGTGTGTATATAGATAATTTTATTAAATTGTTTTAAACACTAAAACAACTTGGACCTAAAAGACACGCTTTGGATTTCGATGAGACCGGGATCGGGTTTCCATATTTGGACATCCGAAAACCACATCGATCCAAATTAACGATAGGTCGTGAATCTTATGTGAAGAGAGAAGACTCGAGGTGTAAGGGCTATATGTCAGTATAACTCTGTGGGTGATTCCGTAATGAGTTTGACGGAATGGTACTTATAGATTCGAGATGGAGATTTAGAGTGCAAGGGTTATCGTCGTTAACTCTGAGGGTGATTCCAAAATGAGTGTAACGAGATAATGCCTTCGGTTTCGTTCGAACCCGGAACGAACTTGTATGGATTGAATGCTTTCAGCACATCGTCAGGTGGACGATGAGCATTCTAAGAGATGTGTTCTTTAAAGGTAATCGTAGCCTCAAGCCTCATCAACCGGGAATGGCTAAAACAGAGGAGGTGCAACAAGGCTTCGTGGGTAGCAACCACTGGAGAGCAAGATTGATCCCTGCCTAGAGGTCCCTTTTTATTCGGCTGTGTGGGCAGTTGGAATTGCGCACCAACTGCGGGGTTGTCTTGTTCGGAACTATTCAGTAAGGAATGGGTCCGGCATTGTGTTGCAAGGGAGCGGGCGTACTCCTCGGTACGTTGATCTAGGCCACGTACTATGACGGGCGGTACCCCAGTAGCCCTGCCATTGTATGGAATCCAAAATCCAATAAGTGCCAACGGTTTTGATTGTATTACCCACTTTTGTGGCTAGTAGCTGGAATTTAATAGATGTAACAATTTCGGCTATTTCATATTTACTTGAAAACCCTAGACCTATTATAATATCACTGGATTTCCTATAAAATGTTTTGGTTAGCGTAAGGTAAAAACTTTTCCTTGTTTATGTGTGGGAAGTCTTATGTGATACCTTTCTTTTCAAAAGGTTTTTGAAAATTAAGCAACTTTAACCTATTACTCACACCAGACCCATGTCTGACCCGGAGTTTATCTTTTGTTTTCATAAACTCTTTGGTACTCAAATATTTACGAGTAGCCAAGGGATTCAGGTTAGCTTTGACGAATATTGGAGGAGCAATGGAGCAGGAGGCTTCTGCGTTAGATATGTAGTATTCCGCTGTGTGCTCTGTGTTGTCTCTGTATTGTATTATGTTGTAAGTACTAGACAGGTGTTTATAACTGTCTAGTATGTGTTATATTATCTGTGTACTCTGATATTGTTTGTAAACTATGTAATATTTTATGTTATTAATATAATTTATTCGTTCCGTTGTTTAGATTCTGATGTGTTGTTTCTTCTTCTTCTCTTTCTTTCTCTTTTCTATCCCTTTCTTTCTTATTAGCGATATGACATTCTGGAGTTTGGAAGTTGTGTCGTCACAAGTGGTATCAGAGCATTAGGTTGAGTCAATACCTAGGCTCTGGAGTGGTGTCTTTCTTGAGAGAGCGTATTTGTAATTTTATATATATTTATCTATTTCCATCTATATGTTGGATTACCTATTCAGCCTTTCCAATATTGGCTATAAAGGTAGATGAGGTAGTAGTGTTTGTAACACGATTACTACCATTGGTTGGAGTTTGTATGGTTGAGGTTGGAAGTGTATCTGTCGAGACTGTAGATCTAATACCGTCTCGAGTAAGTTCTGTTGAGTTGGAGTGTTTCATCAATCTCTGAAGGTAACTGGTAAAGGTTCGGAGACATCTTTGAAGTGCAGAGTTTGATGAGTAGAGTTTGGCTTTGTCAGTTGAGCTGGAGCAAGTGATAGTATTTTGATACCTCAGGAAGTTGTAACTGCGTGATGAGATGCAGTGACTATGGTTGTTTCCGAAGATATTTCTTTAGAATAAGTTTTAGGAGGTGTGTCTGCTTCGATGTTGTGGCTGATGTCAGCAGGATGTTGTGGTGTTTCTGTTTGCTTTGAAGTCCGAGTTTCTCGAAGAGTTTGGATTAAGAAGTTTGGCTTTGGTGTCAGCAATGCAGCTCGAAGTGTTCCGTGTGCCGACAGGGAGGTCTTAGCTGAGTAGTTTTTCTGAAGATGGAGTTCAGAAACTGCAGAGTGAATCCGTTTCTTCAATGGATTGACTAGACCAGTGTAAGCTATTCTGTTTGGTAAAGAGAGAACAGTTTTATTTGGAAATTTATCTGGGTTGATCGCAAAAGTGGCTTGCGATTGTTTGAGTGTTCTCTTGGATTGTTGAGGATTTTTATGGATGTCTTCTGGGAAGCCAGAGGTTTTTATGCATTTGGAGTTTGAGTTTTCTTATCAACTAGCATTCCAGTAGTGGAACTGGTGGTTTGTTTAGTTGAAGAATGATTCTTAGAGATGACTTTGATGAAGCAACTCAGTTTTGATGGAATTTCTAAGTTTTCTTTATGAATATGTTGAACCATATTTCTAGGAAGTGATGTCCAGTTGGTGCTTGTGTTCTTCGTCAGCATTTTCTTATCTACTATGGATAGAGTTGTACAGCGGAAGCAATTTGGAGGTGTTTCTGATTGTCTTTTTCGAATTAGGAGAAGTTTGTAGTTTTCTGCTGTTGATGGAGTAGAATTGTGTTTTGGTTTTGGATTGATCTTGAGGTGATCAATGTGTTGGGTTGTTTTTGATTCTGATTGTTCTAGAGGAATCAGCAAGGGTTAAGCTGAGCAGTTTGCATGTTGGCAGCCCAGGAATTGTCTGAAGACTTTTGCGGATAAGGGACGGAGAAATTTAGGATTCGAAGTTGGAGACTTCGTTATTGTTGGAGTTTCTCTAATTCAGGAGCTATAAGTTTTAGGTAAAACTGGAAAGCTAGCTCAGTGATGTTTGATCATATCTCTGTGCTTTGGTTGGATTGGTGTTTGGTTTTCAGAATTGAATTGCCGGTTTGGATAACTGGGATTCGACGAGTTTCACGTATCTCTAAGGGAGTACGTGTATTGTGATATCCCAAAAATTTGGGCAATATAAATTTAATAATCTGTGTTATAAATTTAATTTGATTTGATAATTTTAATAACAAATTTGGAATTTGATTTAATAATCATGTTTTAATAAATATTTAAATTAAAAGATTTTATCTTTTTGAATAAATAAATTGTTTCTGTTTATAGTATATATATTTTTGTATATATTGTAAATTGATAAATTTCGATTTTGAATTTAGTAAATGAATTGGTTTTCTAATTCTAATTTATTTTTAGTAAATGAATTTATTTTCTAGTTCTAAATTATATATGATAAATTGGATTATTTGATTTAAATTTGACATTTCACTTTTCAATGCAATTCAATAAATAATGTTATGGTTTATACTATGATAAATCTTATTTATTTTGAAATTTTATTTAGCTTAAAAAATATGAATTGAAAATAGATAAATATAAAAGCTAAGTTTTATTTTATATTACTTGGGATTTTTATATAAGAATTTAAAATGTAAATTACAAATGATTTTAGTTTGTTATAATCTCTTTTACAAATTATTTGATATTGCTTAATTTGTTATTTTTAAATAAAAATTATAATACTTAAATTCTTTTGGACACAAATAGATTTTGTAAGGAATAAAATTGTTGTTTTTAATTTTAATAGAGTTATATATCCATTTATATATGTAACTTGATTATTGAAAATTTGATTTGATAAATTAATTTAAAGCCTGAATTTAATGTTTCGAAGAATAAATACTTAAAAGTATTTGAATAGGCTTTTGTTTTGTTTTGTTTTTCTATAAAAGAAGAAATTAAATTCATTTATATATACATAGGAAATAATGAATTAAGATATAAAGTTTTTAAAATTCAATTTAAACTAAAAATATTTAGATTACATATGTAAGTTTCTTAAGATACAAATTGACATGTGTTACCATATAATAAACTAAAGTGACAATTCTTAAAATGTGAACAAGTGTAATGTTTAAATTTTCTTTTTTTCATTTTATTTCTATTAAAATAAGATCAACATATATTAAAACATTCCTTCTCATATCATTTTTCTTTTTCAAGCTTAAGAGAAATTTTCAGATTTAAAAATCTGAATTCTTCTACATTCAAACAAATTCTGTTCTAAATCCAACTGTAAATCTCCTCAAAATCCATATGCAAACTCATCTTCATACAAATCAGTAATCTCCCCTCAAAAATTCAAATCAAAAACAATATCCAAACCTGCATATCCTTTCTGGAAACTTGCATGCATCTTTTCTCTAGAAGCCTGCATTTTTCTCCTGATATAATGACGTCTGCATTCTGTGTAAAACCAACCTGGAAACTGCATGCACTTCCTTTTACGAAAGCCTGCAGTCTTCATTCTGTTTTAAATAAATCCATGCCTGCATTTTCCTATCTGGAAGTAGAACCAAAGCCTGCATTTTTATTCTGGGAAGCATGCAAATGAAACATGGAAACAATTTTGCAAATGTAAATCTGGAAAACACAAAGTACTACCACAAATTCAAGTTTAAAAAGAAATCTGAAGTTCAATGCATAAGCAAAACACATGTAATCTGAAGCTTTTCAAATCATGGTTGCTCTGCTCATATTCTTCCCAAGTGAGTAACATTTTTATTCAAAACTAAATTAAGTAAATTTAGTTGCTTGCAATGAGTTACTGATATATTCCAATTACATGAAAGCATAGGATAGAAGTTCTTATCTATGGTTGCTGAGTATTATGCTTGCTGTAGAATATATGAATATATGTTACTATCTGTTCCTAGAATTCCAAGTTTATTCCTGAACAAATCCCATGAGTTCATGTTCAAACCTCTATAACAATTTATGATTTATACAAACTATGGTATGTATCATAAGTTTAAGTTTCGATCTTATAAAAAAAATATAAATGAAACTATTTTGTCTCTGTAAAACACACAATGCAACAGAGCAATCATTTGAAAAACAAGAATTTAATCATCGAAATTCTTTGATTTAAGATTATCAACAGGTTACATTATACATGTCTTGAATTTTAAAACTAAAATTAGAAATTTTAATTTAGAAATGGATGAGCATTACTGCTTTATCCAGAAAACATGTTTTGGGTTGGTACTGTCGTTCTAGATGTTCTAGGTGGCCATGATTCTCTCTGGTGATAGAGTGATGAATAAAGATCTAAGGAAAAATACAGGGGTAATAATTTATGCAGTATAGTGATGGGAATTTGGGATTAAATTGATAAGCCCTAGTTTTAAGGTTCATCTGGAAATTAAAACACTGCAACTCCTATGTATGATCGAATTGATCCAGATTCTTGTAGATGATTGATGAAGGGTGGGGAAGTCTATGGCCGGAGGTAGCACCTCTCAGATGACCGGAGTTTGGAGGTTGAGGTGGTTGTAGCCAACCCATTTTGCTCCAGATTCGAGTTCGAATACTTGATTTTGATTTGGCATTTTTATTGTTGAATTGAGAGTTGATTTGGTGTTTGGATGTGATTTGTGATTTGCGTAGGGGATCGCGAGTGGCCGGAGGAGATGGTCGTGGGTGTGCAGGTCCACGGTGGTAATGGAGTATCAGTGGTTTAGGGAAGATGAGTTACTCGTGTGTATCGGGTAGTTTTGTGGTAAGCTCGAAGCAGTTGGTTGATGGTCTCGAAGCGTTGGGGTTAGAGACTCGGGGTAGATGCTGTTTTGGCTCGGGTGCGTTCAACTGTTACAGGTTTGTGAAACCTGAGTGGTTTCTTAATTTAATAAATTGCAAAATGAAAAATATGATGATTCTCAAGTTACTCGAGTGATTTCGAGTTGTTAGAGCTAGTTTGTTGAAGTTTAGAAATTGTTATGTTTCAAATTTTAAATTGGAATTTGAAATATAAAGCAAAGATTTAAATTAAGTTTTTAATCTAATTTAAATTATGGATTCAAATTAAATTGAATCTTAAAGTTGGAAATGATTAAGTTTTTAAATTCAAATTTGCTTTAAAGGAACTTTAAAGAGTTTATTGTTTAAAAAGTTTTTGAATTTAAATTTGAAATTGAAAATATGAAGTAATGTTTAAATAAAGTTTAAATTTGATTCAAATCTAATTTTGAATCTTTGGTTTAAAATGAATTTAGGTTTTATAAATTTAAGTGTTTAAACCAAATTTTATTGATAATGTAAAATTTTAAATTTTTAAATGGTTTTAATTTTAAAAGAAATTTGTTTGACCTTTGTGAAATTTCTTTTATAATAAAAGTTTTATTTAACAATTAAGGTTTGAGATTGAATTTAAACTTGTTAAAGTTAAGTAATAATTTAATTTTTTGTATTTCATTTAATTATTAGAGTAATTAAATGAATAATTAATTTATTAATAAATTAATGAAATTAATAATTACTTAAGGTAATTAGGGGTTTAATCTTAAGGGTTTTGGATTAATTATTCTTTGAATAATTAACTTGTAATTTAAGAATAATTAATTAAATAAAATTAGTTTTTAATTAATGATTAATAATTAATCAATCAAGTAATAATGGATTAATTAAGTTTTAATTAACACTTAATTATTTAATTAATCTGGAATTAATTAATGGGTTAGTTAATGATTGATTAATTTGTAATTAATAAAGATTAAAATAAGTTAATTATTTTAGAAAATAATTAATGAATTGTTTAATAGTTAATGAAGATCATTAACTAAGGATTATTTAATAATTAATTAATGTGATTAATTTTAATTATTAACTAGATTAATTAATTTAAAGATAATCAATTGTGTAAGTTATTAAGTATAATTACTTATGGAAGTAATTAAGGAATTAATTACTTATTAATTGAGTTAATTTGATTAGTTTAGGTTAATTAATTCATTTCAATTAATTTAAAATTAATCATTTGATGATTATGGAGGATAATTACTTAATGTAATTAAATGAAGAGGAATTACTTAGAGAAGTAATTAGTTGGTAATTACTATATGTAATCAATTAGAAGTGATTTGATAATGAAGTTATTTGAGTTTAATTACTTTGTAAATTAATCAAGGGATTAATTAGAATTAATTAAGGAGTAATTAATTTATTTGGTGAAGTAATTAAGGATAGTTGATTGCTGAATGGGGTTAATCAAGGGTGATTAACAATTATGTTTTAAATTAAGAGTAATTACTTAATGTAATTAATTTCAATAAGGTAATTAATTAAAATATAATTAGAAGATCATTAATTATTATAATTAATGATGTAATTAAGATTGATTAATTAAGATTAATTAATCAATAATAAGTGATTAAAGGTAAATAATTTAGGTAATTAATTAAGGATTTATGTAAGTAATTATAGTTAATTAATTAATGAAGTAATTAAAGGTTAATTACTGTATTTGGTTAAATATATTTAATTTGAGAAATTAATTAGTGGATAATTACTTGAATGTAATTAAGGGTTAATTAATCAGGGATGATTAATTGAAATAAATAATTGGTTGATGATTAATAATTGATTGATAAATTATCAATAGTGATATGAGCAAGCTGATACTGGTGAAGTAATTAATTTAATTTATTTTAAATTAATGGAATGATGTAATTAATTTAATTCATTTTAAATTAATTATATTTGGTATGGTTAATCATTTTTTATATAGATGGATGATGTTGTTTACTTTGAATGGTTGAATCTCAAATATGAGATAATTAATGTTGAGTGATTTGGATGCATTGGTTGCATTGTGATGTTGATATGGATTATCTTTTGGATAGTGATAATATGGTTTATCTGATATGATGATAATGCTGATTTTCTGTTGTGAACCTATGATTTATCTATTTGTATGGATATAGATAATTGAATGATTTTAAACCTTTAAAACAACTTGGCCTTAAAAGACACGCTTTTGATTTCGATGAGACCGGGATTGGGTTTCCATATTTGGACATCCGAAAACCACATCGATTCCAAATAACGATAGGTCATGAATCTAAGTGGAGCAAGAGAAAACTCGAGGTGTAAGGGCTATACGTCAGCATAACCCTGTGGGTGATTCCGTAATGAGTTGACGAAATAGTGCTTATAGATTCGAGATGGTGATTCAGAGTGCAAGGGTTATCGTTGTTAACTCTGTGGATGATTCCATAATGAGTTGATCGGGTTTGCTACATTACAGCGTGATAGGGGGTTCTCGCTTTGCGTTAGGTGGCGAACGGGAGACTCTTACCCCTACATTCCCCCGGGGGTAGTATAAGGCCTTTTGGGGTTGGTTGCGAGTCGAGAGGCTAACCGTAAAAGCAAACTCGAGGTATCACTGTGAGCCATAGCGGGGCTGGGATGGTTGAAAAGCTTACCGGTCGTGAGCTGTTGCTGATGGTTGAAAAGCCTAGGACGTCGCAGGTGGTATCAGAGCGTTAGGTTGAGTGAATACCTAGGCTCTGGAGTGGTGTCTATCTTGAGAGAGCGTATTTGTAGTTTTATTATATATATTTATATAATTACTTCTACCTATTTGTTGGGTTACCTGTTCGGGTTTTCCAATATAGGTTATAAAGGTAGATAAGGTAGTGGGGTGTGTAACACAGCTACTACCAATTGGTTGGAATTTGAATGTGAAGGTTGAAAGTATCTGTCGAGACCGTAGACCTAATACCGTCTCGAGTGAGTTTTTCTTAGAGTAAGGATTTCATATATCTCTGAAGGTAACCTGTAAAGGTTCGGAGTCTATCTTTGAATTGGATGAGTAGAGTTTGGATCTGTCGGTTGGGCAGAAGAGAATGATAGTATCTTGATATCTCAGGGAGTAGTAGCTGCGTGATGAGACGCAGTGACTATGGATGTTCTCAAAGATGTTTTCTTTGGAAGAAGCTAAGGAGGTGAGTCTGGTACGATGTTGTGGCTGGATTCAGCAGGATGTTTCTATCCGGTTTGAAACATGAGTTTCTCGAAGAGTTTTGGATTAGGAAGTCTTTGGCGTCGGTGTCAGCAGTGCAGTTCGGAGTATTCTGGGTGCTGGCAAGAAGTTTTCTGGGTAGCAGTTTCTGAAGGTAGATTTCAGAAGCAGCAGAATGGATTCCATTTCTGCGATGGATTGGCTAGTTAAGCGTATGCTGTTCTGATTGGTGGAGAGAGAACAGTTTTCTTTGGATATTGGAATGGTTGATCGCAAAAGTGACTTGCGATAGTTTGAGTGTTCTCTTGAGCTATGAGAAGTTTGCCCGTACCTAAAGGCTGAGTTTTCTTATCAAATGGATTCTAGGAATGATATCGGAGGTTTAGTGAAGTAGCTTTGGATCAGATGGGACATCTGAGTGTTCTTTTGTGGATCTGTTGAACCATATTTCTGTGATGTGTTATCCAATTTGTGCTCGAGTTTTTCTTCTACTTTAGATCAGAGTTGTGCAGCGGAAGCAGTTTGAGGATGCTTTTGTTTTATCTTTTCCAGGTAGGAGAAGTAGGTTAGTCTTCTGATATTTGTGGAGTAGAGTTGGTGTTCTTGGATTGGAATTGATCTTGAGGAGATCACTTTGTTGGATTGTTTTTGGTTCTATATGTTTCTAGGAACATCAGCGAAGGTTGAGCTGATCAAGAGAGTTGAAGGCAGCCCTATAGTTTAATAGATCAAGTTTAGTTTTGTAGATCAAGTTGGATAGGAGCTCTATAGTTTAATAGTATTGATTGTTTAGATTCTATAGAGCGAGTATCCCGATATGTATACCGTGGAAACTCGTGAAAATTGTATCCAGGTTTTTCTGGATAATTAGATTTGTTTTGATTGAATTGGTTGCTATGGTTGTTAGCATATGTTTGATAATATATGCTTGTGTTTTAAAATAAAATCTTAAAATAGATTATTAAATTACCTTTGCTTTTAAATTTCGAGGACGAAATTCTTTTAAGGGGGAAGGAATGTGATATCCCGGAAATTTGGGCAATATAAATTTAATAATCTGTGTTATAAATTTAATTTGATTTGATAATTTTAATAACAAATTTGGAATTTGATTTAATAATCATGTTTTAATAAATATTTAAATTAAAAGATTTTATCTTTTTGAATAAATAAATTGTTTCTGTTTATAATATATATTTTTGTATATATTGTAAATTGATAAATTTTGATTTTGAATTTAGTAAATGAATTGATTTTCTAATTCTAATTTATTTTTAGTAAATGAATTTATTTTCTAGTTCTAATTTATATTTGGTAAATTGGGAATTTGATTTAAATTTGACATTTAATTTTTCAACACAATTCAATAAATAATGTTATGGTTTATACTATAATAAATCTTATTTATTTTGAAATTTTATTTAGCTTAAAAATTATATATATGAATTTAAAATAGATAGATATAAAAGCTAAGTTTTATTTTATATTACTTGGGATTTTTATATAAGAATTTACAATGTAAATTACAAATGGTTTTAGTTTGTTATAATCTCTTTTACAAATTATTTGATATTGCTTAATTTGTTATTTTTAAATAAAAATTATAATACTTAAATTCTTTTGGACATAAATAGATTTTGTAAGGAATAAAATTGTTGTTTTTAATTTTAATAGAGTTATATATGCATTTATATATGTAACTTGATTATTAAAAATTTGATTTGATAAATTAATTTAAAGCCTGAATTTAATGTTTCAAAGAATAAATACTTAAAAGTATTTGAATATGCTTTTATTTTGTTTTGTTTTGTTTTTCTATAATAGAAGAAATAAAATTCATTTATATGTACATAGGAAATAATGAATTAAGATATAAAGTTTTTAAAATTCAATTTAAATTAAAAATATTTAGATTACATATGTAAGTTTCTTAAGATACAAATTGACATGTGTTACCATATAATAAACTAAAGTGACAATTGTTAAAATGTGAACAAGTGTAATGTTTAAATTTTCTTTTTTTCATTTTATTTCTATTAAAATAAGATCTACATATATTAAAACATTCCTTCTCATATCATTTTTCTTTTTCAAGCTTAAGAAAAATTTTCAGATTCAAAAATATGAATTCTTCTACATTCAAACAAATTTTGTTCTAAATCCAACTGTAAATCTCCTCAAAATCCATCTGCAAACTCATCTTCATACAAATCAGTAATCTCCCCTCAAAAATTCAAATCAAAAATAATATCCAAACCTACATATCCTTTCTGGAAACTTGCATGCATCTTTTCTCTGGAAGCCTGCATTTTTCTCCTGATATAATAAAGTCTGCATTCTTTGTAAAACCAACCTGGAAACTGCATGCACTTCCTTTTATGAAAGCCTGCAGTCTTCATTCTGTTTTAAATAAATCCATGCCTGCATTTTCATATCTGGAAGTAGAACCAAAGCCTGCATTTTTATTCTGGGAAGCATGTAAATGAAACACGGAAACAATCTTGCAAATGTAAATCTGGAAAACACAAAGTACTGCCACACATTCAAGTTTAAAAAGCAATCTGAAGTTCAATGCATAAGCAAAATAGATGTAATCTGAAGCTTTTCAAATCATGGTTGCTCTGCTCATATTCTTCCCAAGTGAGTAACATTTTTTTCAAAACTAAATTAAGTAAATTTAGTTGCATGCAATGAGTTACTGATATATTCCAATCATATGAAAGCATAGGATAGAAGTTCTTATATATGGTTGCTGAGTATTATGCTTGCTGTAGAATATATGAATATATGTTACTATCTGTTCCTAGAATTCCAAGTTTATTCTTGAACAAATCCCATGAGTTCATGTTCAAACCTCTGTAACAGTTTATGATTTATACAAAGTATGGTATGTATCATAAGTTTAAGTTTCAATCTTATAAAAAAAATATAAATGAAACTATTTTGTCTCTGTAAAACACACAATGCAATAGAGCAATCATTTGAAAAACAAGAATTTAATCATCGAAATTCTTTGATTTAAGATTATCAACAGGTTACATTATACATGACTTGAATTTTAAAACTAAAATTAGAAATTTTAATTTGGAAATGGATGAGCAATACTGCTTTATCCAGAAAACATGTTTTGGGTTGGTACTGTCGTTCTAGATGTTCTGGGTGACCATGATTCTCTGTGGTGATAGAGTGATGAATAAAGATCTAAGGAAAAATACTGGGGTAAGAATTTATGCAGTATAGTGATGGGAATTCGGGATTAAATTGATAAGCCCTAGTTTTAAGGTTCATCTGGAAATTAAAACACTGCAACTCCTATGTTTGATCGAATTGATCCAGATTCTTGTGGATGATTGATGAAGGGTGGGGAAGTCTATGGCCGGAGGTTGCACCTCTCAGATGACTGGAGTTTGGAGGTTGAGGTGGTTGCAGCCAACACATTTTGCTCCAGATTCGAGTTCGAATACTTGATTTTGATTTGGGGTTTTTATTGTTGAATTGAGAGTTGATTTGGTGTTTGGAGGGGATTTGTGATTTGCATAGGGGATCGCGAGTGGCCGGAGGAGATGGTCGTGGGTGTGCAGGTGTACGGTGGTAATGGAGTATCAGTGGTTTAGGGAAGATGAGTTACTCGTGTGTATCGGGTAGTTTTGTGGTAAGCTCGAAGCAGTTGGTTGATGGTCTCGAAGCGTTGGGGTTAGAGACTCGGGGTAGATGCTGTTTTGGCTCGGTTGGGTTCAACTGTTACAGGTTTGTGAAACCTGAGTGGTTTCTTAATTTAATAAATTGCAAAATGAAAAATATGATGATTCTCGAGTTACTCGAGTGATTTCGAGTTGTTAGAGCTAGTTTGTTGAAGTTTAGAAATTGTTATTTTTCAAATTTTAAATTGGAATTTGAAATATAAAGCAAAGATTTAAATTAAGTTTTAAATCTAATTTAAATTATGGATTCAAATTAAATTGAATCTTAAAGTTGCAAATGATTAAGTTTTTAAATTCAAATTTGCTTTGAAGGAACTTTAAAGAGTTTATTGTTTAAAAAGTTTTTGAATTTAAATTTGAAATTAAAAATATGAAGTAATGCTTAAATAAAATTTAAATTTGATTCAAATCTAATTTTGAATCTTTGGTTTAAAATGAATTTTGGTTTTATAAATTTAAGTGTTTAAACCAAATTTGATTGATAATGTAAAAATTTAAAAATTTAAATTTTTAAATGGTTTTTATTTTAAAAGAAATTTGTTTGACCTTTGTGAAATTTCTTTTATAATAAAAGTTTTATTTAACAATTAAGGTTTGAGATTTAATTTAAACTTGTTAAAGTTAAGTAATAATTTAATGTTTTGTATTTCATTTAATTATTAGAGTAATTAAATGAATAATTAATTTATTAATAAATTAATGAAATTAATAATTACTTAAGGTAATTAGGGGTTTAATCTTAAGGGTTTAGGATTAATTATTCTTTGAATAATTAATTTGTAATTTAAGAATAATTAATTAAATAAAATTATTTTTTAATTAATGATTAATAATTAATTAATCAAGTAATAATGGATTAATTAAGTTTTAATTAACACTTAATTATTTAATTAATTTGGAATTAATTAATGGGTTAGTTAATGATTGATTAATTTGTAATTAATAATGATTAAAATAAGTTAATTATTTTAGAAAATAATTAATGAATTGTCTAATAGTTAATGAAGATCATTAACTAAGGATTATTTAATAATTAATTAATGTGATTAATGTTCATTATTAATTAGATTAATTAATTTAAAGATAATCAATTGTGTAAGTTGTTAAGTATAATTACTTCTGGAAGTAGTTAAGGAATTAATTACTTATTAATTGAGTTAATTTGATTAGTTTAGGTTAATCAATTCATTTTAATTAATTTAAAATTTATCATTTGATGATTTATGGAGGATAATTACTTAATGTAATTAAATGAAGAGGAATTACTTAGAGAAGTAATTAATGGGTAATTACTATATGTAATCAATTCGAAGTGATTTGATAATGAAGTTATTGAGTTTAATTACTTTGTAAATTAATCAAGGGATTAATTAGAATTAATTAAGGAGTAATTAATTTATTTGGTGAAGTAATTAAGGATAGTTGATTATTGAATGGGGTTAATCAAGGGTGATTAACAATTATGTTTTAAATTAAGACTAATTACTTAATGTAATTAATTTAAATAAGGTAATTAATTAAAATATAATTAGAAGATCATTAATTATTATAATTAATGATGTAATTAAGATTGATTAATTAAGATTAATTAATTAATAATAAGTGATTAAAGGTAATTAATTTAGGTAATTAATTAAGGATTAATGTAAGTAATTATAGTTAATTAATTAATGAAGTAATTAAAGGTTAATTACCGTATTTCTTTAAATATATTTAATTTGAGAAATTAATTAGTGGATAATTACTTGAATGTAATTAAGGGCTAATTAATCAGGGATGATTAATTGAAATAAATAATTGGTTGATGTTTAATTAATTGATTGATAAATTATCAATAGTGATATGAGCAAGCTGATATTGGTGAAGTAATTAATTTAATTTTTTTTAAATTAATAGAATGATGTAATTAATTTAATTCATTTTAAATTAATTAAATTTGGTATGGTTAATAATTGTTTATATAGATGGATGGTGTTGTTTACTTTGAATGGTTGAATCTCAGATATGAGATAATTTATGTTGAGTGATTTGGATGCATTGGTTGCATTGTGATGTTGATATGGATTATCTTTTGGATAGTGATAATATGGTTTATCTGATATGATGATAATGTTGATTTTCTGTTGTGTACCTATGATTTATCTATTTGTATGGATATAGATAATTGAATGGTTTTAAACCTTTAAAACAACTTGGCCTTAAAAGACATGCTTTGGGTTTCGATGAGACCGGGATTGGGTTTCCATATTTGGATATCCGAAACCACATCGATTCCAAATAAGGATAGGTCGTGAATCTAAGTGGGGCAAGTGAAGACTCGAGGTGTAAGGGCTATACGTTAGTATAACTCTATTGGTGATTCCGTAATGAGTTGACGGAATAGTGCTTATAGATTCGAGATGGTGATTTAGAGTGCAAGGGTTATCGTCGTTAACTCTTTGGGTGATTCCGTAATGAGTGTAACGAGATAATGCCTTCGGTTTCGGTCGAACCCGGAACGAACTTGTATGGATTGAATGCTTTCATAACATCGTTAGGTGGACGATGAGCATTTCAAGAGATGTGTCCTCTAAAGGTAATCGTAGCCTCAAGCCTCATCAACCGGGAATGGCCAAAACAAGGGAGGTGCAACAAGGCTTCGTGGGTAGCTCCCACTCTAGAGCAAGATTGATCCCTGTCTAGAGGTCCCTTTTTATTCAGCTTAGTGGGCAGTTGTCAGTGTACACCAACTGCGGGTTGTCTTGTTCGGAACTGTTCAGTAAGGAATGGGTCCGGCCTTGTGTTGCAGGGGAGTGGGAGTACTCCTCGGTACGTTGATCTAGGTGACGTACTGTGACGGGCGGTACCCCAGTAGCCCTGCCATTGTATGGAATCCAAAATCCAATAAGTGCCAACGGTTTTGATTGTATTACCCACTTTTGTGGCTAGTAGCTGGAATTTAATGAATGTAACAATTTCGGCTATTTTCTATTTATTTGAAAACCCTAGACCCTATTATAATATCACTGGATTTCTTGTCAAATGTTTTGGTTGGCGTAAGGTAAAAACTTTTCCATGTTTATGTGTGGGAAGTCCTACGTGATACCTTTCTTTTCAAAAGGATTTTAAAAATTAAGCAACTTTAACCTGTTACTCACACCAGACCCATGTCTGACCCGGAGTTTATCTTTTGTTTTCTTAAACTCTTGGGTACTTAAATTTTTACGAGTAGCCAAGGGATTCAGGTTAGCTTTTGATGAATTATGGAGGAGCAAATGGAGCAGGAGGCTTCTGCGTTAGATATATAGTATTCCGCTGTGTGATCTGTGATTGTCTCTGAGTTGTATTATGTTATAAATACTAGACAGGTGTTTATAACTGTCTAGTATGTGTTGTATATCTGTGTACTCTGATAGTGGTTGTAAACTATGTAATATTTTATGTTATTAATATAATTTATTCGTTCCGCTGTTGAGATTCTAGTGTTGTTTCTTCTTTCTCTTCTTTCTTTTCTTCTTCTATCCCTTTCTTTCTTAATTGATGATGCGACTTCCTGGAGTTTGGAAGTTGGGTCGTCACATGTATGGTCTATCTCTGGTTTTAGAACCAGCAGTTTTGGAGTTTGGTTGTTGAGTCAGACTCGTTTGTAGTCTGATATGCTGTCTAGTTTTGCAGATCTAGATAAATAGGAGCTCTGTGGTTTAATAATATTGATTTTTTGGAATCTATAGAGCGAGTATTCCGATATTTATACCGAGGAAACTCGTGAAAGTTTTATCCATAATTTTTCTGGATAATTAGATTTGTTTGATTGGTTGAATTGATTGCTATGGTTGTTAGCATATCATTGGTATATGCTTGTGTTTTAAAATTTAATCTTTAAATAGATTATTAAATTACCTTTGTTTTAAATTTCGGGGACGAAATTCTTTTAAGGTGGGAGGAATGTGATGACCCAGAATTTTGGCCATTTCAATTTAATAACCTGTGTTTAAAATTAAATTAATTTAATAATATTGATTAATAAAATATGAATTGGTTAATAAACTAATTAAATAAATATTTAATTAGTGATTTTATCTTTTAAAAGCTAAATAAATATTCTATCTACAATGTATATATATATTTGTATATATATATATATATATTATAGATAATCCTTGACTTGGAATTTAATAAATAATTAAGTCATGTTTTCAAACTCTAGTAATATATTTAGTGATTTGGAAATTATGATTTAAAATAATATTATGTTTTTTCAAAAGTTATTTAATTAATAACTCTTTGGTTTGTAAATACTTAAAATAAATGTTATTGTTTAAAATTTTATCTTAGCTGAATTTTTAAATTTAAATGAAAGTTTGTTTCATTTCTTTTAAATATTACTAGATATATATGAATGGAAAATAGAAGTTTAAAATACAATATAATATATGTTCTTGATTCATTGAATAATAGAAGTGATTTGTAATCTCTTTTATAAATCATTTAACATTGTTAAGTCTGTTATTTTCAAGCCATAAATATAAAAAGAATTAAAATAAGAAGATGGAATTATCATTTTAAAATTTAATAAGTTGACTTTAACTTGGATTTCAAAAGTTTAATTTGAATTTGGTTTTTATTTCTTTTAATTTTTTTATACATATATAAATACTAATTAACAATTCATTAAGCTTGATTTTTGTATTAATCTTTTATTAACATTTAAAAGTATAATTAATTAAATTATGAGACATGTGTTAACATATGGATTAATTAAACAACAAGTGTTAACATATTAAGTCATTTAAATACATGTGTAAATTAATGAATAAAAGTATATGACAAGTGTCATTCAATTTTTATCTTTTCTTCTATTTTGTTAAGATAATTTCAGCCTAATACATATACTTTTCTCTATCCATTTCTTTTCAAAATCAAAAGCTTAGTGAATCAAAGAAGAAAAAACTTAAAGCTTTCTCAAAAACAAAATCTGAAACACTATCTTTGAAAACCAAAATCAGAGATCAAAGCATGAAAACCCTCCACATTTTCAAATCTATTCAAAGCAATTGCATATTTCAAACTGTAAATCATTACCTTGTAATCCACCTCCTATATCAAACCTGTAAAAGCATTTTCTAACCTGCATCTCTGAAATTCAAGCCTGCATATTTTTCATCTACATCATCTTCTATCTGGAGGCAAGCATACAAGTGAAATCAGGAGCAAATTCAAATCAAGATTGAATAAAAGGGGAGTTTCCAGTTTAAAAAAAAGAAAAAAAAAGAAAAGCACAAGTCTCTTTTTCAAAACCTCTTCTCTGCCCATCCAATTAAGGTGAGTAACATTCTAATTAATGAAGTTAAGTATTTTAGGAAGTTGCTTGTTTATTTGCATGTTTTAGTGTGAATAATTTATGCATTTGTATCAGTTATTTTTCTGTAGGAGTGTATGAATAATTTGAACGTGCTGTCCTCTGCATTTTATTTCCAGATGCAAGGATCTATTCAAACACCAACATTACATAATGCACTATGTGTTATTGTTTACAGGTTCATTCAAATGTGTTTATTAAGTTTAGAATCAAAGTTTAAATTTTTTTCACGTTTAGAAAAAAAATAAAATAAGTAACAGTAGTGATTAATTTACAAAGTAAAAACAAAAAAATCAAACTCTGTAAATCCATGAATTCAGTATTATAAAGTGAATACATAATCCAAACCATGATTTATAACACTAAAATCCCAATTTTAAATTTAGGATTGAAGGTGCAATTATGATTTGCACTATTTTTGGGTTTTTTGGAAATTTCTGTTGAACTATGAGTTTGGAGGGGTCGGGATCTTGGGTGTTGATAGAGAAGTGATCGGTGGTGTGTGGAAAAATGGTGAGTGGTGTTGAACTTCGTCGAGGAGGCTGCGGGAACAATTTATCTCCTGTAACCCTAGTTTTAGCTGGGTAAATTTATTGGTTGGCTCGACCTATAGAGGCGATCGAGTTTAATAAGAAATTGGGGATCGATGGCATGGTAGATGATGAGACTGTGGACGGAGTTGCTGGGCTTATGATGGTCGGAGGATGGTGGTTTTAGTGTTGACAGGTTTTGGTGGTGATGTTTGTTTTACTGTTCCAGGTTTTGGAGTTGATTCTCGAATTCGATTCGAGAAATGGGTTGCAATCTGATGGTCGGCATAAGTTTGAGAGTTGGTCATCGATGGGGTGAGACCACCGGAGGTGGCTGGTGATGATCGTAGGCACGGTGCATGTGCACCTTGCAAATTTTAATTCCTGTTGATATCTGGGTGGAAGCAGAGGGGGAACTCGAGAATTACTCGAGTATGTGCTGTGTACTGCTCGAAGTAGAATGTGACGCCCCACCTCTATACTCACGCTAGCCAAGAACACTCCGGAGTAGTGCTGTCAACTAGCACGGAGAATAAGGCTGTTGAGGAGCGACCATCCATGTAATTGCTTATCACACGGTGGCTATAAATAATCTTCGGAAACAAACATAGAAATAATCATATCACAAATCAGTCACAGATATCCATATCACAAAGGCGGAAGAAGATATGAATATATAACTAACACATGAAAGTGTACATCAGAGTAGTGGTCAGTAAGATCCACGATAATACAAAAGAATAGCAACACGTGCTATACAAAAGAATACAACTATGAGTCTATATCTCAAGTGTATACAACAAAAACTGCTAATCTAAACAGTTAGCCAAAAGTCAGAGTGATGAATCCCTAGGAAGAAGTCAAGCAGAAGCACCTGTAACATCTCGGTCTGACCCGAGTATTATTTAAGAAAATAATAAACGGGTCAGTCTAGCTATAAATATCAGATGACATAATATAACATAAAAGATATGGCATAAACATAAACATCCATAATGACATACCACTATAAGTATGTAAATAATGATCAACAGAAGATCAATCAATAAGAGATAATCAATATCACAAGAATCTTCTCAAAGATTCGGAAAGGGCATCATAACCCAAAACTTGTACTCATAACAAGTCAATGACATAAATTCTAGAAATCAATGCAAGAAGTCCAGAAATCATAGAAAAGAGAAAGAGGCCTATCACAT
Source organism: Allium cepa (assembly GCA_030765085.1). Lineage (NCBI taxonomy): Eukaryota > Viridiplantae > Streptophyta > Magnoliopsida > Asparagales > Amaryllidaceae > Allium > Allium cepa. The sequence goes on along the minus strand of CM060930.1, from coordinate 8,608,138 downwards.
GACGGTCCGAAGACCAAGGGGAGCTACCCCACATGTGTGAATGGAATCACACAGATTAAGGTCCAGACTAACCAAAAAGCAAAAAGGTATGTGTGAGTGGAATCACACAAGTGGTGTCTAGTCTAACCTTGCAACAAGAGACATCGCACAATTGCTAGTCTAAATCATCAGAATGATCGTCATGATCAACGAGAAGTGTCAATTACACTAAGCTAGTAAATATAGAAGTTTAGCTTCATGTCCCATAACCACTTGCTTAACTTAAATATTTACGATCAAACTTTAAATCTTCACTAATAAAATTGTCACAAGAGGTTCAATCGAACAAGTCCAAGAATTAACCGACGAAGTGAACGCAAGCGTTTCATACCACTTGTTTTACTAAGTCGTTTAATTAGATTTCTCGTCCGAGTGAGGTAAAGGTCTGTATATACTAATAGATTGGAAAACGGTTTAAGAAAAGAGCTTTGTTATTAAAAAAAGAGTTGAAATTGTTTGTTAAAAGAGTTTTGATATTTACTACTAGCATTGAAACCTTTATAAAGTGACAAAACACAGAAGTAATTGTAGAAACAATCAGTCACAAATATCGCATACGGAGTTGTGAATAAAATCCAAGGAAATCAGCTCAATGTTTTTCAGATAAGATCCCCTACGGAGGAGGGGTCCAGGGGGGGTGGCAACCCCCCAAGGTGGGGGTGCGGGGCAACGCCACCGCTTACGGGGTTCGACCTGCCTGGTCAGGTCGCGGGGGTCCAGGGGGCAGCGCCCCCGGCGGGGTGCGGGGCAGCGCCCCGACCAAAACGGTACGACCTAGTGAAGTCAAGCGGCCTACGACCTAAAACAAAAAAATGAGGTCTTACGACCTAAGGGGGGTGCGCGACCTAAGAAGGTTCGCGGGCTAAGGATGAGCGACCTAACAAGGTTCACGACCTAACGGAGACGAGGTCATGCGACCTAAAGTGGTTCGCGACCTAAAGGGGAACGACCCATCGAGTTATAGGTCTAACGACCTAACGGTTTAAAGGTCATGCGACCTAAAAGTGAAACGACCTAAGGTCGAAAACAAGGTCACGCGACCTAACAGGAAACAAGGTCAAGCGACCTAAGGGGTTACGCGACCTAACGTAACACGGGTCAAACGACCTAAGGCATCACAGGACGAACGACCTAACTGCTTAAGGGACAGGCGACCTAAAGAGGTTCGCGACCTAATAGGGTTCGCGACCTAAAGGTGCACGACCTAAGGTCTTTCGACCTAGGGGTATATAGGTAACACGACCTAAAGATGCCGCGACCTAAAAATAGAAAGTATGGCCGAACGACCTATCGAAGTAGAAAGGCATGCGACCTAACGGTCAAAAGGCCAACGACCTACGACCTAAAAGCCATACGACCTACGACCTAAAAGCCATACGACCTACGACCTAACGTGAAACGACCTAATTCCGAAGTGAAGATTCAAGGCAGTGCGACTTAGCGCGATAACACGCGAACGACCTAAGGGTTAGGTCGCGAGCGACCTAACTCCGAACACCAAAAATGGTCAGAACGACCTAAGTGCAGAAAATTCACCAAAACGCTAAAAATTGAAGTTTTTCGCCAATCCAATCCAAACCAAATGCTAATATGCATGCAAAAGTGATAGGGAATCATTCTCAACAGTCCAATATGGTTATAGACTAGAATCGTGAGATAAAAATCTCACCTTTGCACCAAATATCAATGAAAATGAAGTTTTAAGCAAGCAAGAATCAATCCTTCTTCTATCTAAGCACAAGAAGCTTGAATCCAATGTCTTCTTCTTGAATTTGGAGTAGAAAGATGGATTGCAATTGAATTTGAGTTTTGGAATTTTAATTTCCCATTCCCTCCACCATTAATGCCAAAGCTTGATTAGTTAGGAAATTTATGAAGAGTGGGGAGAAGAGGGTTGGAACTTGGGCTTAATAGGCTAAACTAACCCAAAGTCCAAAGCGGGAAAAGTTAGTGAAATTTCACTAACTCCAAACCTATCGATGTTTATACTTAAAAAAGTTGTAAACGGCATTTCGAACTCAATGGAAGTGGTCTCGAGTCCTAATTTGACCGTTTGAAAAAAGTAGCTTTTCGGACCAAAATCCGATTAACGAGTTAATATTTTAAATAAAATATTTAAATACAAACTCGATAAATATGCGGGTTGTTATAGACTCCCCTCCTTAAAGAAATTGCGTCCTCGCAATATATATAAGATGGAAATAAAATGTAACAACCATAAAAGCATATTAACACAAGAGGAATTTTGAAATAAGAAGTTCACCTCAAGGAGCAGGAGTAAGCAAGTCCGGATGTGTACGCTCGATGAATTCTCTGGATTCCCAAGAACAATCCTTAGGATTTGAGGACCATTGAACCTTCACAAGCGGAACATCTTTATTTCGAAGTCGTTTAACCTCAGAAGCTATAATTCGAATAGGATGCTGCTCATAAGTTAAATTCGGCGAAACTTCAATTTCTTCCACAACAGCAGGCTCGAGAATAGAATCGGAATCCCGAAGGCATTTCCGTAATTGAGAAACGTGAAATACATCATGCATAGCAGAAAACTGAGCCGGCAATGCAAGGCGATAAGCCATGGAACCAATACGTTCAGTGATAGGAAATGGCCCAATATATCGAGGCGCTAACTTCCCCGATCGACTGAAACGTACAACACCCTTCATAGGTGAAACACGAATAAAAACAGGATCCCCAACAAAAAATTCTAATTTCCTTCTTCGATTATCGGCATAGGATTTTTGTCTACTCTGGGCTTCTTTCATCCTATGTCGAATAAGTTCAATCTTTTCCGTGGAATCACGAATAAAGTCTGGACCTAAAACCAGCTTCTCACCGGCCTCAAGCCAACAAGAAGGAGATCGGCATGGCCTTCCGTAGAGTGCCTCGAAAGGTGCCATACCAATACTAGATTGGAAGCTATTATTATAGGAAAATTCAACAAGTGAAATATGATCCTCCCAACTTCCACCAAAATCAAGCACACAAGCACGAAGAAGATCTTCAAGAGTTTGATTCACACGCTCGGTTTGTCCATCGGACTGGGGGTGATAAGCGGTGCTAAAATTAAGCTTCGTTCCTAAAGCTTTTTGAAGACTCTTCCAAAATCCACTAGTAAACAATGGATCACGATCGTTAACAATAGAAGTAGGAACTCCATGCAATTTTACAATTTCCTTGACAAATAGTTTGGCCAAAAGAGGAACGGTTCGGTTAGACCGAAGCGGAATAAAATGGGCGGATTTAGTAAGTCTATCAACAATCACCCATAAGCTATCATGACCCGAACGAGAACGGGGAAGGCCATCTATAAAGTCCATGGAAATTTGATCCCACTTCCAAATTGGAATTTCTAAAGGTTGCAATAACCCACCAGGCCTTTGATATTCGGCCTTGACAAGTTGGCAAGTCATGCAACACTTAACAAAGTTAGCAATATCAGATTTCATTCCCTCCCAATAATAAAGTCGCTTCATATCAGCGTACATTTTACTACTACCAGGACGAATGGTGAATTTAGAACGATGGGAATCTTCTAAAATATCTTTACGAAGATCTCCAATATTTGGTACGATAAGTCTACCAAATTTTCGAATGCCGCCACGAGAGTCAATATCAAAGTCTTTCAAACCTTCAATATCAATTTTATTCTTAACATTTTTTCCAAGAAGAGCCAATTCAGAATCTAGCCCTTGAGCTTCAAGAATGCGGTCTAAAAGAGAAGGATGAGCCTCAAGGCTACATAAAACAAGCGATGAGCATAAATCGGATACGCGCTCTCGAATCTCACAAGTGGATAAGATCTCGAGATCGTTCCATTCGGATATCATCATAGAAACAACTGCTTGTTGCTTACGGCTAAGAGCATCGGCGACATGATTACCCTTACCGGGGGTATAAAGAATATCAAGATCATAAGGTGCAAGGAACTCGAGCGAACGCTGTTGACGTAAATTAAGTTCTTTTTGAGAAAATAAATATTTCAAAGACTTATGATCAGTGTAAAGAATAAATTTCTCTCCCAATAGATAATGACGCCACATTCGAAGGGCGAAAATAATAGCCGCGAGCTCTAGATCATGTGTTGCATATCTGGTCTCGGCCGGCTTCAATTGCCTAGAAGCATAAGCAACAACACGTTCTTTTTGCATAAGAACGGCACCCAAACCAACGTGACTAGCATCGGTATAAACAACAAAATCTTGATTCCCCTTGGGAATAACAAGAATAGGAGCATTGGAAAGGAGTTCTTTCAATTTCTGAAAAGAGGCTTCACATTTGTCCGACCAAATGTATTTAACTCCCTTCTTAGTCAAGCCAGTAAGAGGCACGACAATCTTAGAAAAGTCTTTAATAAAACGATGGTAATAGCCCGCCAATCCGAGAAAACTACGAATCTCTGTCACACTCTCCGATCTCTTCCAATCTTGAATCGCTTCAATCTTTGAAGGATCCACGGATATCCTGGATTCGGAAATAATATGACCGAGAAACTTCACACGAGATTGCCAAAAGTGGCATTTAGAAAATTTCGCCTTTAATTGATTACTCCTAAGTGTTTCCAATACAATTCGAAGATGTTTCTCATGTTCCTCCTCGGTTTTAGAATACACAAGAATATCATCAATGAATATGAGAACAAACTGATCGAGGAAATCTTTGAAAACTCGATTCATGAGGTCAACGAAATAAGCTGGAGCATTCGTTAATCCAAATGGCATAACAAGCCATTCATAAGATCCATATCGAGTACGGAATGATGTCAAAGGAATGCTATCCTCAGCAATACGAAGCTGATGGAAACCGGTAGCCAATTCCAATTGTGAAAAGACCTTAGCACCACTAAGCCGATCGAATAGATCATCAATCCGAGGTAGAGGATATTTATTTTTAATAGTAAGATCGTTAAGCTTGCGATAATCAACGCAGAGCCTCAGAGTACCATCGGATTTCTTTACGAAAATAGCCGAAGCTCCCCAAGGCGAGGAACTAGAGTGAATAAATTGCCTCGTCTCCAACTCAGATAATTGTTTACGCATCTCCTCATTTTCCTTATTGGACATGCGATAAGGAGGACGAGTAATAGGTTGAGCTCCAGAAACAAGATTAATTCTGAACTCAATTGCTCGTTTAGGTGGTAAACCTAAAACGAGCTCGAATATGTCGGAAAATTCACGAACAACATGAATACGAGAAATAATATCATCTTCATCATCATCATCGTTATCACGAGGATTTAAAGAATATAAAGATGCCACCAAACAGGATTCTGAATCTTTAAGATTAACAGAAATCTGATTAACAGATAGTGGATGTCGGAGATGAATAGTCCGCTCAGGACATAGGATATGAGCTTCATAACGATTAAGCCAATCCATTCCCAAAATCATTCCAAAGCCTAGGTAACGCATACCATGCAAATCGGCTAGGAATGGAAAATCACATAAAATAATCTCCACATTTTTACAAAGCAAACTAAGAGTTGCGGATCCACCAACAGGATTCACAATTTTTAAAGAAGTTATCGATGCAGTAACACTTAAGGAAAAAGTGTCTACCAGTTCCTTTGATATAAAAGAATGGGATGCACCCGTATCAAAGAGAACCCTAATAGGTTGATCATGAAATAAAATAATACCATCAAGAATGGAATGAGAAATACCTTGGCCACGAGATGTATTGCCAGGGGCTTGAGCCACATTCAACTTTCCTTCCTTCTTGCCTTTACGCTTGCAGCATTGATGTATGTAATGATCCGGGCTCTTACAATAGCGACAAGATTTGGGCTTAGAGCACTTATTCGCATAATGATCCCCAGACCCACAGTTGAAGCAACTCGCACCACTAGGAGAAGGAGACTTTGCCGCAGGGGTTGCCTGCTTACCCTTTTTGTTGGGATAAGGACCCTTGAATTTGTTTGGCCTCTTCTTGTTGTTGAAGTTTGGTTTAGCGCCTTCCACTTCAACGTCACTCTCTCTATCAGCCTCTTCAAGACGAAGAGCGATATCGACGAGTTGATCAAACGCGACTTCTAGTTTCAGGAGTAGTGGCTTCTTAAGATTCTTATTTAAGCCATAAACGAACCTCTGGTTCTTCTTCAATGGGGTGTTGATGTATTCAACCCCATATTTGGAAAGCGACTCGAAGGCTGCGACGTAATCAGTCACAGAGGATTGACCTTGAACAAGGTCTATAAAACGTCGAGCCAAGGTTACTTTCCCAGCTTCTGGTACAAACTTTAACTCGAAGCGTCCCTGAAATTGCTCCCAGGTGAGATTTGCTTCATTAATTTCTAAAATAAGGAGTTCGTACCAGTCCAATGCTCTCTCCTGGAGCATGCTGGAAGCCACCTGAACGCGGTGGAGATCGATAAGGTTCATGCGAGAAAAGATTCGATCGCATGATTTTAACCAAGCCTGGACCTCGATGATATTTTCCGAACCTTTGAAGGGCTTCCCACCCAAGTTGGTGTAATCGCTGCACAAGCGTGCAAATCCCGACTTTGGGTGAGTAGGTTCCGGGTTAGCTCCAGCTGCTTGAGCATTAGTTACTAAATCAAGAAGCTGTTGAGCAGTCATAAAAACTCCATCCGGAGGAGCAGCACCAGATGATCCAGTTCTGGGACGGCCTGGTCTAGACATTCTCTTCCTTAAAGAAAGAAAGAAGAGAAGGAAGAAGGTTATTTACCAATGAACATCAAGCAATCTTGATAGATAAAACAAGGAATCATAAAGGAAATAGGATGAATCGGTACGAAGACTCGAATTAATCCTATGGTATGACTCCTAAGATAGACTTAGGACGATGATCCTTGTTAAGTTATTCTACATTGTTCCGAAGTTTGGCGCTGATACCAAGCTGTGACGCCCCACCTCTATACCCACGCTAGCCAAGAACACTCCGGAGTAGTGCTGTCAACTAGCACGGAGAATAAGGCTGTTGAGGAGCGACCATCCATGTAATTGCTTATCACACGGTGGCTATAAATAATCTTCGGAAACAAACATAGAAATAATCATATCACAAATCAGTCACAGATATCCATATCACAAAGGCGGAAGAAGATATGAATATATAACTAACACATGAAAGTGTACATCAGAGTAGTGGTCAGTAAGATCCACGATAATACGAACGAATAGCAACACGTGCTATACAAAAGAATACAACTATGAGTCTATATCTCAAGTGTATACAACAAAAACTGCTAATCTAAACAGTTAGCCCAAAGTCAGAGTGATGAATCCCTGGGAAGAAGTCAAGCAGAAGCACCTGTAACATCTCGGTCTGACCCGAGTATTATTTAAGAAAATAATAAACGGGTCAGTCTAGCTATAAATATCAGATGACATGATATAACATAAAAGATATGGCATAAACATAAACATCCATAATGACATACCACTATAAGTATGTAAATAATGATCAACAGAAGATCAATCAATAAGAGATAATCAATATCACAAGAATCTTCTCAATGATTCGGAAAGGGCATCATACCCCAAACTTGTACTCATAACAAGTCAATGACATAAATTCTAGAAATCAATGCAAGAAGTCCAGAAATCATAGAAAAGAGAAAGAGGCCTATCACATGACGGTCCGAAGACCAAGGGGAGCTACCCCACATGTGTGAATGGAATCACACAGATTAAGGTCCAGACTAACCAAAAAGCAAAAAGGTATGTGTGAGTGGAATCACACAAGTGGTGTCTAGTCTAACCTCGCAACAAGAGACATCGCACAATTGCTAGTCTAAATCATCAGAATGATCGTCATGATCAACGAGAAGTGTCAATTACACTAAGCTAGTAAATATAGAAGTTTAGCTTCATGTCCCATAACCACTTGCTTAACTTAAATATTTACGATCAAACTGTAAATCTTCACTAATAAAATTGTCACAAGAGGTTCAATCGAACAAGTCCAAGAATTAACCGACGAAGTGAACGCAAGCGTTTCATACCGCTTGTTTTACTAAGTCGTTTAATTAGATTTCTCATCCGAGTGAGGTAAAGGTCTGTATATACTAATAGATTGGAAAACGGTTTAAGAAAAGAGCTTTGTTATTAAAAATAGAGTTGAAATTGTTTGTTAAAAGAGTTTTGATATTTACTACTAGCATTGAAACCTTTATAAAGTGACAAAACACAGAAGCAATTGTAGAAACAATCAGTCACAAAAATCGCATACGGAGATGTGAATAAAATCCAAGGAAATCAGCTCAATGTTTTTCAGATAAGATCCCCTACGGAGGGGGGTCCAGGGGGGGTGGCAACCCCCCAAGGTGGGGGTGCGGGGCAACGCCACCGCTTACGGGGTTCGACTTGCCTGGTCAGGTCGCGGGGGTCCAGGGGGCATCGCCCCCGGCGGGGTGCGGGGCAGCGCCCCGACCAAAATGGTACGACCTAGTGAAGTCAAGCGACCTACGACCTAAAACAAAAAAATGAGGTCTTACGACCTAAGGGGGGTGCGCGACCTAAGAAGGTTCGCGGGCTAAGGATGAGCGACCTAACAAGGTTCACGACCTAACGGAGACGAGGTCATGCGACCTAAAGTGGTTCGCGACCTAAAGGGGAACGACCCATCGAGTTATAAGTCTAACGACCTAACGGTTTAAAGGTCATGCGACCTAAAAGTGAAACGACCTAAGGTCGAAAACAAGGTCACGCGACCTAATAGGAAACAAGGTCAAGCGACCTAAGGGGTTACGCGACCTAACTTAACACGGGTCAAACGACCTAAGGCATCACAGGACGAACGACCTAACTGCTTAAGGGACAGGCGACCTAAAGAGGTTCGCGACCTAATAGGGTTCGCGACCTAAAGGTGCACGACCTAAGGTCTTTCGACCTAGGGGTATATAGGTAACACGACCTAAAGATGCCGCGACCTAAAAATAGAAAGCATGGCCGAACGACCTATCGAAGTAGAAAGGCATGCGACCTAACGGTCAAAAGGCCAACGACCTACGACCTAAAAGCCATACGACTTACGACCTAAAAGCCATACGACCTACGACCTAAAAGCCATACGACCTACGACCTAACGTGAAACGACCTAATTCCGAAGTGAAGATTCAAGGCAGTGCGACTTAGCGCGATAACACGCGAACGACCTAAGGGTTAGGTCGCGAGCGACCTAACTTCGAACACCAAAAATGGCCAGAACGACCTAAGTGCAGAAAATTCACCAAAACGCTAAAAATTGAAGTTTTTCGCCAATCCAATCCAAACCAAATGCTAATATGCATGCAAAAGTGATAGGGAATCATTCTCAACAGTCCAATATGGTTATAGACTAGAATCGTGAGATAAAAATCTCACCTTTGCACCAAATATCAATGAAAATGAAGTTTTAAGCAAGCAAGAATCAATCCTTCTTCTATCTAAGCACAATAAGCTTGAATCCAATGTCTTCTTCTTGAATTTGGAGTAGAAAGATGGATTGCAATTGAATTTGAGTTTTGGAATTTTAATTTCCCATTCCCTCCACCATTAATGCCAAAGCTTGATTAGTTAGGAAATTTATGAAGAGTGAGGAGAAGAGGGTTGGAACTTGGGCTTAATAGGCTAAACTAACCCAAAGTCCAAAGCGGGAAAAGTTAGTGAAATTTCACTAACTCCAAACCTATCGATGTTTATACTTAAAAAAGTTATAAATGGCATTTCGAACTCAATGGAAGTGGTCTCGAGTCCTAATTTGACCGTTTGCAAAAAGTAGCTTTTCGGACCAAAATCCGATTAACGAGTTAATATTTTAAATAAAATATTTAAATACAAACTCGATAAATATGCGGGTTGTTACATAGAAGGTTGGTTGACTCGAAGTAGATTTTGAGCTGGCTCGAGTAGATGAAGTTGTTTCAGGTTTTTTTGAAAACTGTCTGTAGTCTTGTTTTTAAATCAAAATTTAAAATGAATAGACTGTATTGATAGGATTTAAACAAATTCAAATCTGAAGGATGAATTTTAGTTTCAAAGTGTTTTAATCTTATAAGTTTTCAAATTTGAAAGTAGTTTCAGTTTAAAAGAAGAAAAAAAAGAACCTGACAGTTTCTTCTGGAAATTGAATTCATTATGAAAATCTAAAACTAATTTAAGAACAATAGTTTAAATTCAAATTTAAGTTCAGGTTTTCTTAAGATTTTTAAATCTTCAACTTTTTAAAAAAAAAATGAATTCGTATTTTTAAATAAGAAGTTTTAAAATCAAGGTGTAAAGCAAGAATTCAATTCAAGTTTAAATTTCAAATAATTTAAATAAGGAAGGGTTCAAATGTATTGAATTTAAAATCTGATATTTGAATAAGTTTAAAATTTGAATGTTTTTCAAACAAGTTTAAATTTAAATTGTTTATTAGGAGTAATTTTGTTTCCAAACAAATATTTTAAACTTGATTTCCTCTTTGAATAAAGTCATTTATAAAAGATTTATAATAGAAAGTTAAATGATTATTAACTTGAACTTGAAATTTAAATAGTAATGTATTTTAAACTAAATTTTTAATTAAATTAAGTATATTAAGACTTATCTTATATAAGTTTTAATTATAAATGTTATTTACATTTATTTCGGAAAAGAATAATAAATGAAATTTAAATTGGTTAATTCTTAATATCATTTTGAATTTTAGATTCAAAATGAAATTTGAATTTTTAAAAAAAAATGAAATGTTCTAAGTACATTTTAATATTAATATTATTAATAAGGAATGGTTATCTTAGAAATTATTAAGATATTAAATATAATTAAATAAATTGGATAATTAAGGAATCACTTATTTATTTAATTTATTTAATTAATAATTTGGATTAATTTAAATTAGAGATTTATTAAGAAGTAATTAAAGAAAAATAATTAAAGAACTAATAATAGTTAATGATGGTCATTAACTAAAGTTTATTTAGTAATTAATTAATATGATTAATTTTTAATAATTAATTAGATTGATTAATTAATGATAACAAATTATGAAATCTATTTAAGTTAATTACTTAAATGAAAATAATTAAGACATTAATTAATTAATGTAATTAATTGAGTTTAATGTGAGTGGTTTAAATTAATTAATTAAGTTTAACTAATTTTAAACTCTAGATTTGATAATAATTACTTAATGTAATTAATGAAGTAAAATTACTTAATGAAGTAATTAATGATAATTAATGGATTTATTTAATGGATATGATGGAATTGTGAATGCAATTTAGATTAAAATTATTTTGTATAATTAATCAAGGGATTAATTAAAGAAATTTATTCAGGGGTAATTAATTTGATAAGTAATTAAGGGTAGTTAATTACAGAATGAGATTAATCAAAGATGATTATTAATTATGGTTTATGCGAGATTAATTAGTAAAAGTAATTAATTTAATTGAGTAATTAATTGAATATAATTAAGGATCATTAATTAATAATTAATGAAATAATTAAGATTGATTAATTAAGATTAATTAATCATTAATGAGTGATTAAGTGTAATTAATTAATTGTTATTAATTAAGGTTATATGTAATTAATTATAATTAATTAATTTATGAAGTAATTAAAGGTTAATTACTATATTTGGTTTAGAGTAATTAATTTTGTGAAATTAATTAAAGTATAATTAATCAGGATTGATTAATTAAGATGATAAATTAGAGGTTAATCAATTAGTTAATTTGCAATTAATTAATGATAATGTAAGCAAGATTTATATTGTGTAAGTAATTAATTTAATTCATTTTAAATTAATTATAGATGATGTAATTATAAGTCATTGCTTATAGATGGTTGATATTGGTTACCTTAAATGATTTGAATCTCAGAGATGAGATTAGTTATGTTGATTGATATGGATGCATTGGTTGCATTGTGATATTGATATGGATTATCTTTTGATAGTGATAGTATGGATTATCTGTGGTTATGATAATGATAATTATCTGTTGTGAATCTATGAATTATCTATCTGTGTGTATATAGATAATGTTATTAAATTGTTTTAAACTCTAAAACAACTTAGACCTAAAAGACACGCTTTGGATTTCGATGAGACCGGGATCGGGTTTCCATATTTGGACATCCGAAAACCACATCGATCCAAATTAACGATAGGTCGTGAATCTTATGTGAAGAGTGAAGACTCGAGGTGTAAGGGCTATACGTCAGTATAACTCTGTGGGTGATTCCGTAATGAGTTTGACGGAATGGTACTTATAGATTCGAGATGGAGATTTAGAGTGCAAGGGTTATCGTCGTTAACTCTGAGGGTGATTCCAAAATGAGTGTAACGAGATAATGCCTTCGGTTTCGTTCGAACCCGGAACGAACTTGTATGGATTGAATGCTTTCAGCACATCGTCAGGTGGACGATGAGCATTCTAAGAGATGTGTTCTTTAAAGGTAATCGTAGCCTCAAGCCTCATCAACCGGGAATGGCTAAAACAGAGGAGGTGCAACAAGGCTTCGTGGGTAGCAACCACTGGAGAGCAAGATTGATCCCTGCCTAGAGGTCCCTTTTTATTCGGCTGTGTGGGCAGTTGGAATTGCGCACCAACTGCGGGGTTGTCTTGTTTGGAACTATTCAGTAAGGAATGGGTCCGGCCTTGTGTTGCAAGGGAGCGGGCGTACTCCTCGGTACGTTGATCTAGGCCACGTACTGTGACGGGCGGTACCCCAGTAGCCCTGCCATTGTATGGAATCCAAAATCCAATAAGTGCCAACGGTTTTGATTGTATTACCCACTTTTGTGGCAGTAGCTGGAATTTAATAGATGTAACAATTTCGGCTATTTCATATTTACTTGAAAACCCTAGACCTATTATAATATCACTGGATTTCCTATCAAATGTTTTAGTTAGCGTAAGGTAAAAACTTTTCCATGTTTATGTGTGGGAAGTCTTATGTGATACCTTTCTTTTCAAAAGGTTTTTGAAAATTAAGTAACTTTAACCTATTACTCACACCAGACCCATGTCTGACCCGGAGTTTATCTTTTGTTTTCATAAACTCTTTGGTACTCAAATATTTACGAGTAGCCAAGGGATTCAGGTTAGCTTTGACGAATATTGGAGGAGCAATGGAGCAGGAGGCTTCTGCGTTAGATATGTAGTATTCCGCTGTGTGCTCTGTGTTGTCTCTGTATTGTATTATGTTGTAAGTACTAGACAGGTGTTTACAACTGTCTAGTATGTGTTATATTATCTGTGTACTCTGATAGTGTTTGTAAACTATGTAATATTTTATGTTATTAATATAATTTATTCGTTCCGCTGTTTAGATTCTGATGTGTTGTTTCTTCTTCTTCTCTTTCTTTCTCTTTTCTATCCCTTTCTTTCTTATTAGCGATATGACATTCTGGAGTTTGGAAGTTGGGTCGTCACAAGTAGTATCAGAGCATTAGGTTGAGTCAATACCTAGGCTCTGGAGTGGTGTCTTTCTTGAGAGAGCGTATTTGTAATTTTATATATATTTATATATATTTATCTATTTCCATCTATATGTTGGATTACCTATTCAGCCTTTCCAATATTGGCTATAAAGGTAGATGAGGTAGTAGTGTTTGTAACACGATTACTACCATTGGTTGGAGTTTGTATGTTTGAGGTTGGAAGTGTATCTGTCGAGACTGTAGATCTAATACTGTCTCGAGTAAGTTCTGTTGAGTTGGAGTGTTTCATCAATCTCTGAAGGTAACCGGTAAAGGTTCGGAGGCATCTTTGAAGTGCAGAGTTTGATGAGTAGATTTTGGCTTTTTCAGTTGAGCTGGAGCAAGTGATAGTATTTTGATACCTCAGGAAGTTGTAACTGCGTGATGAGATGCGGTGACTATGGTTGTTTCCGAAGATATTTCTTTGGAACAAGTTTTAGGAGGTGTGTCTGCTTCGATGTTGTGGCTGATGTCAGCAGGATGTTGTGGTGTTTTTGTTTGCTTTGAAGTCCGAGTTTCTCGAAGAGTTTGGATTAAAAAGTTTGCCTTTGGTGTCAGCAATGCAGCTCGGAGTGTTCTGTATGCCGACAGGGAGGTCTTAGCTAGGTAGTTTTTCTGAAGATGGAGTTCAGAAACTGCAGAGTGAATCCGTTTCTTCAATGGATTGACTAGACCAGTGTAAGCTGTTCTGTTTGGTAAAGAGAGAACAGTTTTATTTGGAAATTTATCTGGGTTGATGGCAAAAGTGACTTGCGATTGTTTGAGTGTTCTCTTGGATTGTTGAGGATTTTTCTGGATGTCTTCTGGGAAGCCAGGGGTTTTTCTGCATTTGGAGTTTGAGTTTTCTTATCAACTAGCATTCCAGTAGTGGAACCGGTGGTTCTGTTTAGTTGAAGAATGATTCTTAGAGATGGACTTTGATGAAGCAACTCAGTTTTGATGGAATTTCTAAGTTTTCTTTATGAATCTGTTGAACCATATTTCTGGGAAGTGATGTCCAGTTGGTGCTTGTGTTCTTCGTCAGCATTTTCTTATCTACTATGGATAGAGTTGTGCAGCAGAAGCAATTTGGAGGTGTATCTGATTATCTTTTCCGAATTAGGAGAAGTTTGTAGTTTTCTGCTGTTGATGGAGCAGAATTGTGTTTTGGTTTTGGATTGATCTTGAGGTGGTCATTGTGTTGGGTTGTTTTTGATTCTGATTGTTCTAGAGGAATCAGCAAGGGTTAAGCTGATCAGTTTGGATGTTGGCAGCCCAGGATTTGTCTGAAGACTTTTGTGGATAAGGGACGGAGAAATTTGGGATTCGAAGTTGGAGACTTCGTTATTGTTGGAGTTTTCTCTGATTCAGGAGCTATAAGTTTTGGGTAAAACTGGAAAGCTAGCTCAGTGATGTTTGATCTTTTCTATGTGCTTTGTTTGGATTGGTGTTTGGTTTTCAGAATTGAATTACCGGTTTGGATAAACGGGATTCGACGAGTTTCACGTATCTCTGAGGGAGTACGTGTATTGTGATATCTCGGAAATTTGGGCAATATAAATTTAATAATCTTGTTATAAATGTAATTTGATTTGATAATTTTAGTAACAAATTTGGAATTTGATTTAATAATCATGTTTTAATAAATATTTAAATTAAAAGATTTTATCTTTTTGAATAAATAAATTGTTTCTGTTTATAATATATATATTATTGTATATATTGTAAATTGTTAAATTTTGATTTTGAATTTAGTAAATGAATTGGTTTTCTTATTCTAATTTATTTTTAGTAAATGAATTTATTTTCTAGTTCTAATTTATATTTGATAAATTAGGAATTTGATTTAAATTGGACATTTAACTTTTCAATACAATTCAATAAATAATGTTATGGTTTATGTAATGGTAAACCTTATTTATTTTGAAATTTTATTTAGCTTAAAAAAATATGAATTTAAAATAGATAAATATAAAAGCTAAGTTTTATCTTATATTACTTGGGATTTTTACATAAGAATTTACAATGTAAATTACAAATGATTTTAGTTTGTTATAATCTCTTTTACAAATTATTTGATATTGCTTAATTTGTTATTTTTAAATAAAAATTATAATACTTAAATTCTTTTGGACATAAATAGATTTTGTAAGGAATAAAGTTGTTGTTTTTAATTTTAATAGAGTTATATATGCATTTATATATGTAACTTGATTATTAAAAATTTGATTTGATAAATTAATTTAAAGCCTGAATTTAATGTTTCGAAGAATAAATACTTAAAAGTATCTGAATAGGCTTTTATTTTGTTTTGTTTTGTTTTTCTATAAAAGAAGAAATAAAATTCATTTATATATACATAGGAAATAATGAATTAAGATATAAGGTTTTTAAAATTCAATTTAAATTAAAAATATTTAGATTACATATGTAAGTTTCTTAAGATACAAATTGACATGTGTTACCATATAATAAACTAAAGTGACAATTGTTAAAATGTGAACAAGTGTAATGTTTAAATTTTCTTTTTTTCATTTTATTTCTATTAAAATAAGATCAACATATATTAAAACATTCCTTCTCATATCGTTTTTCTTTTTCAAGCTTAAGAGAAATTTTCAGATTCAAAATCTGAATTCTTCTACATTCAAACAAATTCTGTTCTAAATCCAACTGTAAATCTCCTCAAAATCCATCTGCAAACTCATCTTCATACAAATTAGTAATCTCCCCTCAAAAATTCAAATCAAAAACAATATCCAAACCTGCATATCCTTTCTGGAAACTTGCATGCATCTTTTCTCTGGAAGCCTGCATTTTTCTCCTGATATAATGAAGTCTACATTCTGTGTAAAACCAACCTGGAAACTGCATGCACTTCCTTTTACGAAAGCATGCAGTCTTCATTCTGTTTTAAATAAATCCATGCCTGCATTTTCATATATGGAAGTAGAACCAAAGCCTGCATTTTTATTCTGGGAAGCATGCAAATGAAAAATGGAAACAATCTTGCAAATGTAAATCTGGAAAACACAAAGTGCTACCACAAATTCAAGTTTAAAAAGCAATCTGAAGTTCAATGCATAAGCAAAACAGATGTAATCTGAAGCTTTTCAAATCATGGTTGCTCTGCTCATATTCTTCCCAAGTGAGTAACATTTTTATTCAAAACTAAATTAAGTAAATTTAGTTGCTTGCAATGAGTTACTGATATATTCCAATTATATGAAAGCATAGGATAGAAGTTCTTATCTATGGTTGCTGAGTATTATGCTTGCTGTAGAATATATGAATATATGTTACTGTCTGTTCCTAAAATTCCAAGTTTATTCCCGAACAAATCCCATGAGTTCATGTTCAAACCTCTGTAACATTTTATGATTTATACAAACTATGGTACGTATCATAAGTTTAAGTTTCGATCTTATAAAAAAAAATTGAAACTATTTTGTCTCTGTAAAACACACAATGCAACAGAGCAATCATTTGAAAAACAAGAATTTAACCATCGAAATTCTTTGATTTAAGATTATCAACAGGTTACATTATACATGACTTGAATTTTAAAACTAAAATTAGAAATTTTAATTTGGAAATGGATGAGCATTACTGCTTTATCGAGAAACATGTTTTGGGTTGGTACTGTTGTTCTAGATGTTCTGGGTGACCATGATTCTCTCTGGTGATAGAGTGATGAATAAAGATCTAAGGAAAAATACTGGGGTAAGAATTTATGCAGTATAGTGATGGGAATTTGGGATTAAATTGATAAGCCCTAGTTTTAAGGTTCATCTGGAAATTAAAACACTGCAACTCCTATGTTTGATCGAATTGATCCAGATTCTTGTGGGTGATTGATGAAGGGTGGGGAAGTCTATGGCCGGAGGTAGCACCTCTCAGATGACCGGAGTTTGGAGGTTGAGGTGGTTGCAGCCAACCCATTTTGCTCCAGATTCGAGTTCGAATACTTGATTTTGATTTGGGGTTTTTGTTGTTGAATTGAGAGTAGATTTGGTGTTTGGAGGTGATTTGTGATTTACGTAGGGGATCGCGAGTGGCCGGAGGAGATGGTCGTGGGTGTGCAGGTGTACGGTGGTAATGGAGTATCAGTGGTTTAGGGAAGATGAGTTACTCATGTGTATCGGGTAGTTTTGTGGTAAGCTCGAAGCAGTTGGTTAATGGTCTCCAAGCATTGGGGTTAGAGACTCGGGGTAGATGCTGTTTTGGCTCGAGTGGGTTCAACTGTTACAGGTTTGTGAAAACTGAGTGGTTTCTTAACTTAATAAATTGCAAAATGAAAAATATGATGATTCTCGAGTTACTCGAGTGATTTCGAGTTGTTAGAGCTAGTTTGTTGAAGTTTAGAAATCGTTATGTTTCAAATTTTAAATTGGAATTTGAAATATAAAGCAAAGATTTAAATTAAGTTTTAAATCTAATTTAAATTATGGATTCAAATTAAATTGAATCTTAAAGTTGGAAATGATTAAGCTTTTAAATTCAAATTTGCTTTAAAGGAACTTTAAAGAGTTTATTGTTTAAAAAGTCTTTGAATTGAAATTTAAAATTGAAAATATGAAGTAATGTTTAAATAAAGTTTAAATTTGATTCAAATCTAATTTTGAATCTTTGGTTTAAAATTAATTTAGGTTTTATAAATTTAAGTGTTTAAACCAAATTTGATTGATAATGTAAAAATTTAAATTTTTAAATGGTTTTAATTTTAAAAGAAA
This sequence comes from Allium cepa, assembly GCA_030765085.1. Classification (NCBI taxonomy): domain Eukaryota; kingdom Viridiplantae; phylum Streptophyta; class Magnoliopsida; order Asparagales; family Amaryllidaceae; genus Allium; species Allium cepa. The sequence goes on along the minus strand of CM060930.1, from coordinate 8,589,968 downwards.
TTTGTTTGACCTTTGTGAAATTTCTTTTATAATAAAAGTTTTATTTAACAATTAAGGTTTGAGATTGAATTTAAACTTGTTAAAGTTAAGTAATAATTTAATGTTTTGTATTTCATTTAATTATTAGAGTAATTAAATGAATAGTTAATTTATTAATAAATTAATGAAATTAATAATTACTTAAGGTAATTAGGGGTTTAATCTTAAGGGTTTAGGATTAATTATTCTTTGAATAATTAACTTGTAATTTAAGAATAATTAATTAAATAAAATTGTTTTTTAATTAATGATTAATAATTAATTAATCAAGTAATAATGGACTAATTAAGTTTTAATTAATACTTAATTATTTAATTAATCTCGAATTAATTAATGGGTAGTTAATGATTGATTAATTTGTAATTAATAATGATTAAAATAAGTTAATTATTTTAGAAAATAATTAATGAATTATTTAATAGTTAATGAAGATCATTAACTAAGGATTATTTAATAATTAATTAATGTGATTAATTTTAATTATTAACTAGATTAATTAATTTAAAGATAATCAATTGTGTAAGTTATTAAGTATAATTACTTATGGAAGTAATTAAGGAATTAATTACTTATTAATTGAGTTAATTTGATTAGTTTAGGTTAATTAATTCATTTCAATTAATTTAAAATTAATCATTTGATGATTTATGGAGGATAATTACTTAATGTAATTAAAGGAACAGGAATTACTTGGAGAAGTAATTAATGGGTAATTACAATATGTAATCAATTAGAAGTGATTTGATAATGAAGTTATTTGAGTTTAATTACTTTGTAAATTAATCAAGGGATTAATTAGAATTAATTAAGGAGTAATTAATTTATTTGGTGAAGTAATTAAGGATAGTTGATTACTGAATGGGGTTAATCAAGGGTGATTAACAATTATGCTTTAAATTAAGATTAATTACTTAATGTAATTAATTTAAATAAAGTAATTAATTAAAATATAATTAGAAGATCATTAATTATTATAATTAATAATGTAATTAAGATTGATTAATTAAGATTAATTAATCAATAATAAGTGATAAAGGTAAATAATTTAGGTAATTAATTAAGGATTAATGTAAGTAATTATAGTTAATTAATTAATGAAGTAATTAAAGGTTAATTACTGTATTTGGTTAAATATAATTAATTTGAGAAATTAATTAGTGGATAATTACTTGAATGTAATTAAGGGTTAATTAATCAGGGATGATTAATTGAAATAAATAATTGGTTGATGATTAATTAATTGATTGATAAATTATCAATAGTGATATGAGCAAGCTGATACTGGTGAAGTAATTAATTTAATTTATTTTAAATTAATGGAATGATGTAATTAATTTAATTCATTTTAAATTAATTATATTTGGTATGGTTAATCATTGTTTATATAGATGGATGATGTTGTTTACTTTGAATGGTTGAATCTCAGATATGAGATAATTAATGTTGAGTGATTTGGATGCATTGGTTGCATTGTGATGTTGATATGGATTATCTTTTAGATAGTGATAATATGGTTTATCTGATATGATGATAATGTTGATTTTCTGTTGTGAACCTATGATTTATCTATTTGTATGGATATAGATAATTGAATGGTTTTAAACCTTTAAAACAACTTGGCCTTAAAAGACACGCTTTTGATTTCGATGAGACCAGGATCGGGTTTCCATATTTGGACATCCGAAAACCACATCGATTCCAAATAACGATAGGTCGTGAATCTAAGTGGAGCAAGTGAAGACTCGAGGTGTAAGGGCTATACGTCAGTATAACTCTGTGGGTGATTCCGTAATGAGTTGACGAAATAGTGCTTATAGATTCGAGATGGTGATTCAGAGTGCAAGGGTTATCGTCGTTAACTCTGTGGGTGATTCCGTAATGAGTTGATCGGGTTTGCTACATTACAGCGTGATAGGGGGTTCTCGCTTTGCGTTAGGTGGCGAACGGGAGACTCTTACCCCTACATGCCCCCGGGGGTAGTATAAGGCCTTTTGGGGTTGGTTGCGAGTCGAGAGGCTAGCCGTAAAAGCAAACCCGAGGTATCACTATGAGCCACAGCGGGGCTGGGATGGTTGAAAAGCCTACCGGTCGTGAGCCGTTGCTGATGGTTGAAAAGCCTAGGACGTCGCAGGTGGTATCAGAGCGTTAGGTTGAGTGAATACCTAGGCTCTGGAGTGGTGTCTATCTTGAGAGAGCGTATTTGTAGTTTTATTATATATATTTATATAATTACTTCTACCTATTTGTTGGGTTACCTGTTCGGGTTTTCCAATATAGGTTATAAAGGTAGATAAGGTAGTGGGGTGTGTAACACAGCTACTACCAATTGGTTGGAATTTGAATGTGAAGGTTGAAAGTATCTGTCAAGACCGTAGACCTAATACCGTCTCGAGTGAGTTTTGCTTAGAGTTAGGATTTCATAGATCTCTGAAGGTAACCTGTAAAGGTTCGAAGTCTATCTTTGAATTGGATGAGTAGAGTTTGGATATGTCGGTTGGGCAGAAGAGAATGATAGTATCTTGTTATCTCAAGGAGTAGTAGCTGCGTGATGAGACGCAATGACTATGGATGTTCTCGAAGATGTTTTCTTTGGAACAAGTTAAGGAGGTGAGTCTGCTTCGATGTTGTGGCTGGATTCAGCAGGATGTTTCTCGAAGAGTTTTGGATTAGGAAGTCTTTGGCGTCGGTGTCAGCAGTGCAGTTCGGAGTATTCTGGGTGATGGCACGAAGTTTTCTGGTTAGCAGTTTCTGAAGGTAGATTTCAGAAGCAGCAGAGTGGATTCCATTTCTGCGATGGATTGGCTAGTTAAGCGTATGCTGTTCTGATTGGTGGAGAGAGAACAGTTTTCTTTGGATATTGGAATGGTTGATCGCAAAAGTGACTTGCGATAGTTTGAGTGTTCTCTTGAGCTATGAGAAGTTTGCCCGTACCTAAAGGCTGAGTTTTCTTATCAAATGGATTCTAGGAATGATACCGGAGGTTTAGTGAAGTAGCTTTGGATCAGATGGGACATCTGAGTGTTCTTTTGTGGATCTGTTGAACCATATTTCTGTGATGTGTTATCCAATTTGTGCTCGAGTTTTTCTTCTACTTTAGATCAGAGTTGTGCAGCGGAAGCAGTTTGAGGATGCTTTTGTTTTATCTTTTCCAGGTAGGAGAAGTAGGTTAGTCTTCTGATATTTGTGGAGTAGAGTTGGTGTTCTTGGATTGGAATTGATCTTGAGGAGATCACTTTGTTGGATTGTTTTTGGTTCTATATGTTTCTAGGAACATCAGCGAAGGTTGAGCTGATCAAGAGAGTTGAAGGCAGCCCAGGATCGTCAAGAGTGTTGGTGGATAAGAGACGAAGGAATTTGGATACCGGAGTCGGAGATTTAATTTGGGAAAGTTTTCTCCGATCTAAAGAGCTATAAGATTGAGTAAGACTGGGTAAGTCAGCTCCGAGATGTTTTGGACCTTTTCTGTGTTCTTGTGAGAATTGGTGTTTGATTTTTAGGGTTGAATTGTCAGTTTGGATAACTGGGATTCGATGTGTTTTACATTTCTCTGAGGGAGTATGTGTATGGTTTATCTCTGGTTGTGGAACCAACAGTTCAGGAGGATGTGGTTGTAGATTCAGACTCGTCTATAGTCTGATATCCTGTTTAGTTTTGTTGATCAAGTTGGATAGGAGCTCTATAGTTTAATAGTATTGATTGTTTAGATTCTATAGAGCGAGTATCCCGATATGTATACCGTGGAAACTCGTGAAAATTGTATCCAGGTTTTTCTAGATAATTAGATTTGTTTTGATTGAATTGGTTGCTATGGTTGTTAGCATATGTTTGATAATATATGCTTGTGTTTTAAAATAAAATCTTAAAATAGATTATTAAATTACCTTTGCTTTTAAATTTCGGGGACGAAATTCTTTTAAGGGGGAAGGAATGTGATATCCCGAAAATTTGGGCAATATAAATTTAATAATCTGTGTTATAAATTTAATTTGATTTGATAATTTTAATACCAAATTTGGAATTTGATTTAATAATCATGTTTTAATAAATATTTAAATTAAAAGATTTTATCTTTTTGAATAAATAAATTGTTTCTGTTTATAATATATATTTTTGTATATATTGTAAACTGATAAATTTTGATTTTGAATTTAGTAAATGAATTGATTTTCTAATTCTAATTTATTTTTGGTAAATGAATTTATTTTCTAGTTCTAATTTATATTTGATAAATTGGGAATTTGATTTAAATTTGACATTTAACTTTTCAACACAATTCAATAAATAATGTTATGGTTTATACTGTGATAAATCTTATTTATTTTGAAATTTTATTTAGCTTAAAAAAATATATATGAATTTAAAATAGATAAATATAAAAGCTAAGTTTATTTTATATTACTTGGGATTTTTACATAAGAATTTACAATGTAAATTACAAATGATTTTAGTTTGTTATAATCTCTTTTACAAATTATTTGATATTGCTTAATTTGTTATTTTTAAATAAAAATTATAATACTTAAATTCTTTTGGACATAAATAGATTTTGTAAGGAATAAAATTGTTGTTTTTAATTTTAATAGAGTTATATATGCATTTATATATGTAACTTGATTATTAAAAATTTGATTTGATAAATTAATTTAAAGCCTGAATTTAATGTTTCAAAGAATAAATACTTAAAAGTATTTGAATAGGCTTTTATTTTGTTTTGTTTTGTTTTTCTATAAAAGAAGAAATAAAATTCATTTATATATACATAGGAAATAATGAGTTAAGATATAAAGTTTTTAAAATTCAATTTAAATTAAAAATATTTAGATTACATATGTAAGTTTCTTAAGACACAAATTGACATGTGTTACCATATAATAAACTAAAGTGACAATTGTTAAAATGTGAACAAGTGTAATGTTTAAATTTTCTTTTTTTCATTTCATTTCTATTAAAATAAGATCTACATATATTAAAACATTCCTTCTCATATCATTTTTCTTTTTCAAGCTTAAGAGAAATTTTCGGATTCAAAAATCTGAATTCTTCTACATTCAAACAAATTCTGTTCTAAATCCAACTGTAAATCTCCACAAAATCCATCTGCAAACTCATCTTCATACAAATCAGTAATCTCCCCTCAAAAATTCAAATCAAAAACAATATCCAAACCTGCATATCCTTTCTGGAAACTTGCATGCATCTTTTCTCTGGAAGCCTGCATTTTTCTCCTGATATAATGAAGTCTGCATTCTGTGTAAAACCAACCTGGAAACTGCATGCACTTCCTTTTATGAAAGCCTGCAGTCCTCATTCTATTTTAAATAAATCCATGCCTGCATTTTCATATCTGGAAGTAGAACCAAAGCCTGCATTTTTATTCTGGGAAGCATGCAAATGAAACATGGAAACAATCTTGCAAACGTAAATTTGGAAAACACAAAGTACTGCCACAAATTCAATTTTAAAAAGCAATCTGAAGTTCAATGCATAAGCAAAACAGATGTAATCTGAAGCTTTTCAAATCATGGTTGCTCTGCTCATATTCTTCCCAAGTGAGTAACATTTTTATTCAAAACTAAATTAAGTAAATTTAGTTGCTTGTAATGAGTTACTGATATATTCCAATTATATGAAAGCATAGGATAGAAGTTCTTATCTATGGTTGCTGAGTATTATGCTTGCTGTAGAATATATGAATATATGTTACTGTATGTTCCTAGAATTCCAAGTTTATTCCTGAACAAATCCCATGAGTTCATGTTCAAACCTCTGTAACATTTTATGATTTAAAAAAACTATGGTATGTATCATAAGTTTAAGTTTCGATCTTATAAAAAAAATGAAACTATTTTGTCTCTGTAAAACACACAATGCAACAGAGAAATCATTTGAAAAACAAGAATTTAATCATCGAAATTCTTTGATTTAAGATTATCAACAGGTTACATTATACATGACTTGAATTTTAAAACTAAAATTAGAAATTTTAATTTGGAAATGGATGAGCATTACTGCTTTATCTAGAAAACATGTTTTGGGTTGGTACTGTCGTTTTAGATGTTCTGGGTGACCATGATTCTCTCTGGTGATAGAGTGATGAATAAAGATCTAAGGAAAAATACTGGGGTAAGAATTTATGCAGTATAGTGATGGGAATTTGGGATAAAATTGATAACCCCTAGTTTTAAGGTTCATTTGGAAATTAAAACACTACAACTCCTATGTTTGATCGAATTGATCCAGATTCTTGTGGATGATTGATGAAGGGTGGGGAAGTCTATGGCCGGAGGTAGCACCTCCCAGATGACCGGAATTTGGAGGTTGAGGTGGTTGCAGTCAACCCATTTTGCTCCAGATTCGAGTTCGAATACTTGATTTTGATTTGGGGTTTTTATTGTTGAATTGAGAGTTGATTTGGTGTTTGGAGGTGATTTGTGATTTGCGTAGGGGATCGCGAGTGGCCGGAGGAGATGGTCTTGGGTGTGCAGGTGTACGGTGGTAATGGAGTATCAGTGGTTTAGGGAAGATGAGTTACTCGTGTGTATCGGGTAGTTTTGTGGTAAGATCGAAGCAGTTGGTTGATGGTCTCGAAGTGTTGGGGTTAGAGACTCGGGGTAGATGCTGTTTTGGCTCGGGTGGGTTCAACTGTTACAGCTTTGTGAAACCTGAGTGGTTTCTTAATTTAATAAATTGCAAAATGAAAAATATGATGATTCTCGAGTTACTCGAGTGATTTCGAGTTGTTAGAGCTAGTTTGTTGAAGTTTAGAAATTGTTATTTTTCAAATTTTAAATTGGAATTTGAAATATAAAGCAAAGATTTAAATTAAGTTTTAAATCTAATTTAAATTATGGATTCAAATTAAATTGAATCTTAAAGTTGCAAATGATTAAGTTTTTAAATTCAAATTTGCTTTAAATGAACTTTAAAGAGTTTATTGTTTAAAAAGTTTTTGAATTTAAATTTGAAATTGAAAATATGAAGTAATGTTTAAATAAAGTTTAAATTTGATTCAAATCTAATTTTGAATCTTTGGTTTAAAATGAATTTTGGTTTTATAAATTTAAGTGTTTAAACCAAATTTGATTGATAATGTAAAATTTTAAAAATTTAAATTTTTAAATGGTTTTAATTTTAAAAGAAATTTGTTTGACCTTCGTGAAATTTCTTTTATTATAAAAGTTTTATTTAACAATGAAGGTTTGAGATTTAATTTAAACTTGTTAAAGTTAAGTAATAATTTAATGTTTTGTATTTCATTTAATTCTTAGGGTAATTAAATGAATAATTAATTTATTAATAAATTAATGAAATTAATAATTACTTAAGGTAATTAGGGGTTTAATCTTAAGGGTTTAGGATTAATTATTCTTTGAATAATTAACTTGTAATTTAAGAATAATTAATTAAATATTTTTAATTAATGATTAATAATTAATTAATCAAGTAATAATGGATTAATTATGTTTTAATTAACACTTAATTATTTAATTAATCTGGAATTAATTAATGGGTTGGTTAATGATTGATTAATTTGTAATTAATAATGATTAAAATAAGTTAATTATTTTAGAAAATAATTAATGAATTGTTTAATAGTTAATAAAGATCATGAACTAAGGATTATTTAATAATTAATTAATGTGATTAATTTTAATTATTAATTAGATTAATTAATTTAAAGATAATCAATTGTGTAAGTTATTAAGTATAATTACTTATGGAAGTAATTAAGGAATTAATTCCTTATTAATTGAGTTAATTTGATTAGCTTAGGTTAGTTAATTCATTTTAATTAATTTAAAATTAATCATTTGATGATTTATGGCGGATAATTACTTAATGTAATTAAATGAAGAGGAATTACTTAGAGAAGTAATTAATGGGTAATTACTATATGTAATCAATTAGAAGTGATTTGATAATGAAGTTATTTGAGTTTAATTACTTTGTAAATTAATCAAGGGATTAATTATAATTAATTAAGGAGTAATTAATTTATTTGGTGAAGTATTTAAGGATAGTTGATTACTGAATGGGGTTAATCAAGGGTGATTAACAATTATGGTTTAAATTAAGATTAATTACTTAATGTAATTAATTTAAATAAGGTAATTAATTAAAATATAATTAGAAGATCATTAATTATTATAATTAATGATGTAATTAAGATTGATTAATTAAGATTAATTAATCAATAATAAGTGATTAAAGGTAATTAATTTAGGTAATTAATTAAGGATTAATGTAAGTAATTATAGTTGATTAATTAATGAAGTAATTAAAGGTTAATTAATGTATTTGGTTAAATATATTTAATTTGAGAAATTAATTAGTGGATAATTACTTGAATGTAATTAAGGGTTAATTAATCAGGGATGATTAATTGAAATAAATAATTGGTTGATGATTAATTAATTGATTGATAAATTATCAATAGTGATATGAGCAAGCTGATATTGGTGAAGTAATTAATTTAATTTATTTTAAATTAATGGAATGATGTAAGTAATTTAATTCATTTTAAATTAATTAAATTTGGTATGGTTAATCATTGTTTATATAGATGGAATATGTTGTTTTCTTTGAATGGTTGAATCTCAAATATGAGATAATTAATGTTGAGTGATTTGGATGCATTGGTTGCATTGTGATGTTGATATGGATTATCTTTTGGATAGTGATAATATGGTTTATCTGATATGATGATAATGTTGATTTTCTGTTGTGAACCTATGATTTATCTATTTGTATGGATATAGATAATTGAATGGTTTTAAACCTTTAAAACAACTAGGCCTTAAAAGACACGCTTTGGATTTCGATGAGACCGGGATCGGGTTTCCATATTTGGATATCTGAAAACCACATCGATTCCAAATAACGATAGGTCGTGAATCTAAGTGGAGTAAGTGAAGACTCAAGGTGTAAGGGCTATACGTCATTATAACTCTGTGGGTGATTCCGTAATGAGTTGACGGAATAGTGCTTATAGATTCGAGATGGTGATTTAGAGTGCAAGGGTTATCGTCGTTAACTCTGTGGGTGATTCTGTAATGAGTGTAACGAGATAAAGCCTTCGGTTTCGTTCGAACCCAGAACGAACTTGTATGGATTGAATGCTTTCAGAACATCGTTAGGTGGAGGATGAGCATTCTAAGAGATGTGTCCTCTAAAGGTAATCGTAGCCTCAAGCCTCATCAACCGGGAATGGCTAAAACAGGGGAGGTGCAGCAAGGCTTCGTGGGTATCTCCCACTAGAGAGCAAGATTGATCCCTGTCTAGAGGTCCCTTTTTATTCGGCTTAGTGGGCAGTTGTCAGTGTACACCAACTGCGGGGTTGTCTTGTTCGGAACTGTTCAGTAAGGAATGGGTCCGGCCTTGTGTTGCAGGGGAGTGGGAGTACTCCTCGGTACGTTGATCTAGGCCACGTACTGTGACGGGCGGTACCCCAGTAGCCCTGCCATTGTATGGAATCCAAAATCTAATAAGTGCCAATGGTTTTGATTGTATTACCCACTTTTGTGGCTAGTAGCTGGAGTTTAATGAATGTAACAATTTCGGCTATGTTCTGTTTATTTGATAACCCTAGACCCTATTATAATATCACTGGATTTCCTATCAAATGTTTTGGTTAGCGTAAGGTAAAAACTTTTCCATGTTCATGTGTGGGAAGTCCTACGTGATACCTTTCTTTTCAAAAGGATTTTCAAAATTAAGCAACTTTAACCTGTTACTCACACCAGACCCATGTCTGACCCGGAGTTTATCTTTTGTTTTCTTAAACTCTTGGTTACTCAAATTTTTACAAGTAGCCAAGGGATTCAGGTTAGCTTTTGACGAATTATGGTGGAGAAAATGGAGCAGGAGGCTTTTGCGTTAGATATATAGTATTCCGCTGTGTGATCTGTGATTGTCTCTGAGTTGTATTATGTTGTAAATACTAGACATGTGTTTGTTACTGTCTAGTATGTGTTGTATATCTGTGTACTCTGATAGTGGTGGTAAACTATGTAATATTTTATGTTATTAATATAATTTATTCGTTCCGCTGTTGACATTCTAGTGTTGTTTCTTCTTTCTCTTCTTTCTTTCTTAATTGATGATGCGACTTCCTGGAGTTTGGAAGTTGGGTCGTCACATGTGTGGTCTATATCTGGTTTTAGAACCAGCAGTTTTGGAGTTTGGTTGTCGAGTCAGACTCGTCTGTAGTCTGATATGCTGTCTTGTTCTGTAGATCTAGATGAATAGGAGCTCTGTGGTTTAATAGTATTGATTGTTTGGAATCTATAGAGCGAGTATTCCGATATTTATACCGAGGAAACTCGTGAAAGTTTTATCCAGAATTTTTTTGGATAATTAGATTTGTTTGATTGGTTGAATTGATTGCTATGGTTGTTAGCATATCATTGGTATATGCTTGTGTTTTAAAATTTAATATTTAAATAGATTATTAAATTACCTTTGTTTTAAATTTCGAGGACGAAATTCTTTTAAAGGGGGAGGAATGTGATGACCCAGAATTTTGGCAATATCAATTTAATTACATGTGTTTAATATTAAATTAATTTAATAATATTGATTAATAAAATATGAATTGGTTAATAAACTAATTAAATAAATATTTAATTAGTGATTTTATCTTTTAAAAGCTAAATAAATATTCTATCTACAATGTGTGTGTGTATATATATTTGTATGTATATATTATAGATAATCTTTGACTTGGAATTTAATAAATAATTAAGTCATGTTTTCAAACTCTAATAATATATTTAGTGATTTGGAAATTATGATTTAAAATAATATTATGTTTTTCAAAAGTTATTTAATTAATAACTCTTTGGTTTGTAAATACATAAAATAAATGTTATTGTTTAAAATTTTATCTTAGCTGAATTTATAAATTTAAATGAAAGTTTGTTTCATTTCTTTTAAATATTACTTGATATATATGAATGGAAAATAGAAGTTTAAAATACAATATAATATATGTTCTTAATTCATTGTATAATAGAAGTGATTTATAATCTCTTTTATACATCATTTAACATTGTTAAATCTGTTATTTTCAAGCCATAAATATAAAAAGAATTAAAATAAGAAGATGGAATTATCATTTTAAAATTTAATAAGTTGACTTTAATTTGGATTTCAAAAGTTTAAAATGAATTTGGTTTTTATTTCTTTTAATTTTTTTTATACATATATAAATACTAATTAACAATTCATTAAGCTTGATTTTGTATTAATCTTTTATTAAAGTTTAAAATTACAATTAATTAAATTATGAGACATGTGTTAACATATGGATTAATTAAACAACAAGTGTTAACATATTTAGTCATTTAAATACATGTGTAAATTAATGAATAAAAGTATATGACAAGTGTCATTCAATTTTTATCTTTTCTTTTATTTTGTTAAGATAATTTCAGCCTAATACATATACTTTTCTCTATCCATTTCTTTTCAAAATCAAAAGCTTAGTGAATCAAAGAAAAAAAAAACTTAAAGCTTTCTCAAAAACAAAATTTGAAACACTTTCTTTGAAAACCAAAATCAGAGATCAAAGCATGAAAACCCTCCACATTTTCAAATCTATTCAAAGCAATTGCATATTTCAAACTGTAAATCGTTACCCTGTAATCCACCTCCTATATCAAACCTGTAAAAGCATTTTCTAACCTGCATCTCTGAAATTCAAGCCTGCATATTTTTCATCTACATCATCATCTATCTGGAGGCAAGCATACAAGTGAAATCAGGAGCAAATTCAAATCAAGATTGAATAAAAAGGGAGTTTCCAGTTTAAAAAGAAAAGAAAAAAAAGAAAAGCACAAGTCTCTTTTTCAAAACCTCTTCTCTGCCCATCCAATTAAGGTGAGTAACATTCTAATTAATGAAGTTAAGTATTTTATGAAGTTTCTTGTTTATTTGCATGTTTTAGTGTGAATAATTTATGCATTTGTATCAGTTATTTTTCTGTAGGAGTGTATGAATAATTTGATCATGCTGTCCTCTGCATTTTATTTCCAGATGCAAGGATCTATTCAAACACCAACATTACATAATGCACTATGTGTTATTGTTTACAGGTTCATTCAAATGTGTTTATTAAGTTTAGAATCAAAGTTTAAATTTTGTTCAGGTTTAGAAAAAAACTAAAATAAGTAACAGTAGTGATTAATTTAAAAAGTAAAAAAAAAAAAAATCAAACTCTGTAATCCATGAATTCAGTATTATAAAGTGAATACATAATCCAGACCATGATTTATAACACTAAAATCCCAATTTTAAAATTAGGATTGAAGGTGCTATTCTGATTTGCACTATTTTTGGGTTTTTTGGAAATTTCTGTTGATCTATGAGTTTGGAGGGGTCGGGATCTTGGGTGTTGATAGAGAAGTGATCGGTGGTGTGTGGAAAAATGGTGAGTGGTGTTGAACTTCGTCGAGGAGGCTGCGGGAACAATTTATCTCCTGTAACCCTAGTTTTAGCTGGGTAAATTGATTGGTTGGCTCGACCAATAGAGGCGATCGAGTTCAACAAGAAATTGGGGATCGATGGCATGGTAGATGATGAGACTGTGGCCGGAGTTGCTGGGCTTATGATGGTTGGAGGATGGTGGTTTTAGTGTTGACAGGTTTTGGTGGTGATATCTGTTTTACTATTCCAGGTTTTGGAGTTGATTCTCGAATTCGATTTCGAGTATTGGGTTGCAATCTGATGGTCGACATAAGTTTGAGAGTTGGTCATTGATGGGGTGAGACCACCGGATGCCCGTGAAGGGTACGTGTAGGATGAACCAAATACTCGTTGAACTTTATTTTTCCGTTAGAAGGAGGTGGCTGTTGATGATCGTAGGCACGGTGCATGTGCACCGTGCAAATTTTAATTCCTGTTGATATCTGGGTGGAAGCAGAGGGGGAACTCGAGAATTACTCGAGTATGTGCTGTGTACTGCTCGAAGTAGAAGGTTGGTTGGCTCAAAGTAGATTTTGGGCTGGCTCGAGTAGATGAAGTTGTTTCAGGTTTTTTTTGAAAACTGTCTGTAGTCTTGTTTTTAAATCAAAATTTAAAATGAATAGACTGTATTGGTAGGATTTAAACAAATTCAAATCTAAAGGATGAATTTTAGTTTCAAAGTGTTTGAATCTTATAAGTTTTCAAATTTGAAAGTAGTTTCAGTTTAAAAGAAAAAAAAGTAAGAACAACCTGACAGTTTCTTCTGGAAATTGAATTCATTTTGAAAACCTAAAACTAATTTAAGAAACAACAGCTTGAATTCAAATTTAAGTTTAGGTTTTCTTAAGATTTTTAAATCTTCAGCTTTTTTCAAAAAATAATAATATGAATTCGTATTTTTAAATTAGAAGTTTTAAAATCAAGGTGTAAAGCAAGAATTCGATTCAAGTTTAAACTTCAAATAATTTGAATAAGGAAGGGTTCAAATGTATTGAATTTAAAATCTGATATTTGAATAAGTTTAAAATTTGAATGTTTTTTAAACAAGTTTAAATTTAAATTGTTTATTAGGAGTAAATTTGTTTCCAAACAAATATTTTAAACTTGATTTCCTCTTTGAATAAAGTCATTTATAAAAGATTTATAATAGAAAGTTAAATGATTAATAACTTGAATTTGAAATTTAAATAGTAATGTATTTTAAACTAAATTTTTTATAAAATTAAGTATATTAAGACTTATCTTATATAAGTTTTAATTATAAATGTTATTTACATTTATTTTGGAAAAGAATAATAAATGAAATTTAAATTGGTTAATTCTTAATATCATTTTGAATTTTAGATTCAAAATGAAATTTGAATTTAATTTTTTTTTAAAATGAAATGTTCTAAGTACATTTTAATATTAATATTATTAATAAGGAATGGTTATCTTAGAAATTATTAAGATATTAAATATAATTAAATAAATTGGATAATTAAGGAATCACTTATTTATTTAATTTATTTAATTAATAATTTGGATTAATTTAAAGTAGAGATATATTAAGAAGTAATTAAAGAAAAATAATTAAAGAATTAATAATAGTTAATGATGGTCATTAACTAAAGTTTATTTAGTAATTAATTAATATGATTAATTTTTAATAATTAATTAGATTGATTAATTAATGATAATAAATTATGAAATTTATTTAAGTTAATTACTTAAATGAAAATAATTAAGACATTAATTACTTAATGTAATTAATGGAGTTTAATGTGAGTGGTTTAAATTAATTAATTAAGTTTAATTAATTTTAAACTCTAGATTTGATAATAATTACTTAATGTAATTAATGAAGTAAAATTACTTAATGAAGTAATTAATGATAATTAATGGATGTAATTAATGGATATGGTGGAATTGTGAATGTAATTTAGATTAAAATTATTTTGTATAATTAATCAAGGGATTAATTAAAGAAATTTATTCAGGGGTAATTAATTTGATAAGTAATTAAGGGTAGTTCATTACAGAATGAGATTAATCAAAGATGATTAATAATTACGGTTTATGCGAGATTAATTACTAAAAGTAATTAATTTAATTGAGTAATTAATTGAATATAATTAAGGATCATTAATTAATAATTAATGAAATAATTAAGATTGATTAATTAAGATTAATTAATCATTAATGAGTGATTAAGTGAAATTAATTAATTGTAATTAATTAAGGTTATATGTAATTAATTATAATTAATTAATTTATGAAGTAATTAAAGGTTAATTACCGTATTTGGTTTAGAGTAATTAATTTTGTGAAATTAATGAAAGTATAATTAATCAGGATTGATTAATTAAGATGATAAATTAGAGGTTAATTAATTAATTAATTTGTAATTAATTAATGATGTAAGCAAGATTTATATTGTGTAAGTAATTAATTTAATTCATTTTAAATTAATTATAGATGATGTAATTATAAGTCATTGCTTATAGATGGTTGATATTGGTTACCTTGAATGATTTGAATCTCAGAGATAAGATTAGTTATGTTGATTGATATGGATGCATTGGTTGCATTGTGATATTGATATGGATTATCTTTTGATAGTGATAGTATGGATTATCTATGGTTATGATAATGATAATTATCTGTTGTGAATCCATGAATTATCTATCTGTGTGTATCTAGATAATGTTATTAAATTGTTTTAAACTCTAAAACAACTTGGAACTAAAAGACACGCTTTGGAATTCGATGAGACCGGGATCGGGTTTCCATATTTGGACATCTGAAAACCACATCGATCCAAATTAACGATAGGTCGTGAATCTTATGTGAAGAGTGAAGACTCGAGTTGTAAGGGCTATACGTCAGTATAACTCTGTGGGTGATTCCGTAATGAGTTTGACGGAATGGTACTTATAGATTCGAGATGGAGATTTATTGTGCAAGGGTTATCGTCATTAACTCTGAGGGTGATTCCAAAATGAGTGTAACGAGATAATGCCTTCGGTTTCGTTCGAACCCGGAACGAACTTGTATGGATTGAATGCTTTCAGCACATCATCAGGTGGACGATGAGCATTCTAAGAAATGTGTTCTTTAAAGGTAATCGTAGCCTCAAGCCTCATCAACCGGGAATGGCTAAAACAGGGGAGGTGCAGCAAGGCTTCATGGGTAGCACCCATTGGAGAGCAAGATTGATCCCTTTCTAGAGGTCCTTTTTTATTCGGCTGTGTGTGGCAGTTGGAATTGCGCACCAACTGCGGGGTTGTCTTGTTTGGAACTATTCAGTAAGGAATGGGTCCGGCCTTGTGTTGTAAAGGAGCGGGCGTACTCCTCGGTACGTTGATCTAGGCCACGTACTGTGACGGGCGGTACCCCAGTAGCCCTGCCATTGTATGGAATCCAAAATCCAATAAGTGCCAACGGTTTTGATTGTATTACCCACTTTTGTGGCTAGTAGCTGGAATTTAATAGATGTAACAATTTCGGATATTTCATATTTACTTGAAAACCCTAGACCTATTATAATATCACTGGATTTCCTATCAAATGTTTTAGTTAGCGTAAGGTAATTTTTTTTCCATGTTTATGTGTGGGAAGTCTTACGTGATACCTTTCTTTTCAAAAGGTTTTTGGAAATTAAGCAACTTTAACCTGTTACTCACACCAGACCCATGTCTGACCCGGAGTTTATCTTTTGTTTTCATAAACTCTTGGGTACTCAAATTTTTACGAGTAGCCAAGGGATTCAGGTTAGCTTTGACGAATATTGGAGGAGCAATAGAGCAGGAGGCTTCCGCGTTAGATATATAGTATTCCGCTATGTGTTCTGTGTTGTCTTCGTATTGTATTATGTTGTAAATACTAGACAGGTGTTTATAACTGTCTAGTATGTGTTATATTATCTGTGTACTCTGATAGTGTTTGTAAACTATGTAATATTTTATGTTATTAATATAATTTATTCGTTCCGCTGTTTAGATTCTGATGTGTTGTTTCTTCTTCTTCTCTTTCTTTCTCTTTTCTATCCCTTTCTTTCTTATTAGCGATACGACTTTCTGGAGTTTGGAAGTTAGGTCGTCACACAGACTATCATCATTGAAGGACGATGAGCATTCTAAGGGAAATTCGGTCTTAAAAGATAATGCTAAGCCTCAAGCCTCATCAACCGAGAATGACAAAAATAGGGGAGGTCCAGCAGGGCTAAATGGGTAGCACCCAATTAAGGTAAGATCATCCTTGTCTAGGCTCCCTTGATCTCGGCTGTTTGGGGGGTTGCTAATCCCAACCACGGGGTGATCTTATTTGGACTATCCACTAAGGGGTAGCTCCGGTCTTGTGTTGTAGGTGATCGAGAGTGGTCATCGGTATGCTGATCTAGACTAGGTAACGGACGGTACCCCAGTAGCCTTGCCATTGTATAGAATCCATTTTCCAGTAAGCGCCCATACGGTTTTGATTGTGCCCAAATATGCTGGAACATGATATGCAAGCATTCCAGCTATATTCTATTTTACTTTCTATAGACATTATTATAATATCAAACGGATTTGATAAAAATATTTTGGTTATCATAGGTAAAAACCAGGCATGTTTATTTGTGTCGTGGTCTTATGGGATACCTTTAATTTCAAAGGATTTTGAAAACTTTAATAATTCAACTGAGTGTATTTACTCAGGCTGGTTTTCCGTACTGACTCGAGTATTATTTTATTATAATGCTCGAGTCAGATCGAATATTACCGATTCAGGATAGGATGCTATGGAGCTCAGGAGACGAGCTGAATGACGGAGACGTATATCATGCATCTGACTTATATTCCACTGTATATGGTATGATGTATAATCAGCTGTGTGAGGACAAGTTATTATAACAGTCCAGTATTGTGTTACTGAATGTGTGTACTCTGATGATGTAATGTATAAAAACAGTAATAGTTCTTTTTGTATAAAGATCAGTTGTTATCTATTATATATTGTTCCACTACGATTGTGAGATTCTATGTTTTTGCTTTCTCTTCTTCTTCTACCTTTTTCTTCGATAACCCTAATGATTGGTATTTTCGTCCAATTTGAGTTGAACTGATGGAGAATATTGTCGACTCAAAAGGGTACGAATTTACGGGTTGTTATAGATGGTATCAGAGCAGAAGGTTAAGCATGAACCTTGGCTGTGGTGAGGATTACTCATTAGAGATATGATCAGTATTGTTAGGAAATTAAATCTACGGTTTCAATGACAACAACTATACAATGGAAATCGAATACGCATATATAATTCTATATACAGGTACTTGCAAGAGTAACATCACTAGAAAGATAAGAATAAGGCTCAAAAAACATTACAAGAGACTACAAGTCGATAGGATCAAAGAAGAAACAACAAAGGTGCACAATACAGACATGCATAATTTTCAGACATCTGGGTGCACTAGCAAGATGTCAAGAAAAATCCTCTGTAATAACAAAACAGACACGATCAGATGTCTGGTAGATGCACAAAGACGTATGAAAATCTACAAGATAGAAAAATATATATTATTAGATGTCTAATACATATACTAGACGTCTGATTTTCAACTCAGAATTTAAATTCAAAATTCAACTACAACAATTGAAAACACATCTTCGCTTCTCTTCGTTGCAACTCTTCATTATCAAGAGATGCAACTGTAGAAGTACTTGTTAATGGATCTAAATATTCAAGGAACCTCTCTACAACTATATATATCATCAAGAATCAAAGAGAACAATGACCTTACTTACTTGTGCTCTTTACTTACATACTCTATTATATTTTTGATCTCTAGCAATCTATACTTGTATTTTACTCTTTCATATATTCAGTTCTTCATAATCAATATCTCCAGATATATACCGGAAGCATTTGTACTTATTAGTCAATATTCGTGCTATAGAACACATACTTGAGAAGAACAAGCTATTGTAACCAAGCCTACTCCTCCGGGCGAAGTGAGGGTGTTTGATAGTCGAATTCCAAAGAAGAGCCTCGGGACTGGACATAGGAGGGGAGGTCCGAACCAATATAAAATCCTGGTGTGCTTATTCTATATTTGCCTAGATTAGTATTGTTTTAGTTGCATCATATACTTTGTCACATATACTTGCATATACACTACACGATCCACTCTGTTGACTCTCAATTGGTATCAGAACAAGTTAGATCAAAATACAGTAACACATTTTTGAATCACTAAAATATGGCAAGTATTTTTCAAGAAGGTCAATCCACAGCACGACCCCCACTTTTAATGCTTCTAACTATGCATATTGGTCAACACGTATGAGAATTTTGATGGAAGCTAACGGATTAGAAATTTGGTCAACCACTCAAAATAAATATGAAGCACCTAACACTGCTATGAACACATCAACCGATGCACAAAAAACTACAGCTTCTAATAATGCCAAAGCTATGAATGTTCTATTTTGTTCACTTAATAAAAATGAACTTTCACATGTCATGTTATGTAACATTGCATTTGATATTCGGCATACCTTACAAGTTACACAGGAAGGCACAAACTAAGATTTCAATTTTACAAAATCAACTTTAATCTTTTAAAATGAAACAAAATGAATCTATAGTAGACATGTACTCTAGATTCTAAACTATTCGACATGATTTAATGTCATTTGGAGTTAAATTCACAAACTTTGATTTAGTATCTAGAATACTCAATTCTTTAACTCCAGAGTGGGAAAGAAAAGTATTAGCTATCGAAGAAGCTAATGATCTCTCAACACTCTTAGTTGAAGAGTTGATAGGAAATTTAATGTCCTATGAAGCTAATTTGCAAGCACGAAATGAACTAAATTCGGAAAAGGAGAACATAGCATTTCCTAGCAACAAATGAGAAACCGACTTAGACGAAGAAGAAATTGTATTTATTGCCAAAAAATACAACAAATTCAAGAAGTTTAGGAAAATGACTAAATTCCAGAAAGGATGAAAATCAGGCTCAACAAATCAAACATCAATCAAATGCTATGAATGTGATCAATTTGGACATATGAAGAAAGAATGTCCCAAGCTCAATAATGATAAAAGAAAGAACAAAATTGAAAAATTCAAAAGGAAGAAGGCTTTCAAAGTAACATGGGGAGATTAGGATTCTTCATCATCATCAGATATTGATAACGACAGTGACGGAGAACAAGCTAATGTGTGCTTTATGGCACAAACTGATGAGGTAAGTCCCGAACTTAGTTATGATGAATTATTAAAACTTAGCATGGAATTAGATGATAAATTTAGACAAAGTAAAAAATTGAACACAGAACATATAACCAAAATAAATAGATTAGAACTTGAAGTAGGGATCTTAAAAGATGAAAATATTATTTTAGAAGAGGGACTAGAATTATCTCAAGAAAAAGTCAAAAATAATTTGGTCGAAAATAAGATTATTGCTATTGATTTTGATAAAACTAAATTAGAAAAGGATAACTTGTTTAAAGAAAATGTCAACTTGAAGTGTAATATCGAAATATTGAAAATTGAAAAATTAGAATTAAAAGAAAAATTAGATAAAATTACAAATAATGTTTCAAAGTTTAATAAAGGAAAGCAGGATTTGGAAAATCTTATCAAAACCTCAAAACCATCAGGTAATAGAAATGGAATAGGACTTAAAAATACTCCTAAACAAAGAAGGAATGATATTAAGAAATATAGTTGTATTTATAAAAAGACTAAAAGTTTACCTAAGCCTAATATGAATACCAGAAATATAAAAAATTCGATTCCTAAGACAAATAATAATTTGATTGGACAAAAACATATTAATAATTTTTTTTGAAAATATAGTCTATAATAAGAATTATATTCATAAAGATACCGAACCTTCTTGGGTATAGCTACCTACTTAAGGAGAAATGGATACTAGATAGCAGATGCTCCAAGCATATGACCGGAAATTCAAAAATGTTATAAATATAACATACATTGATGGTGGAACGATAACTTTTGGAAATAACTCAAAAGGATACGTCGTGGGCATTGGAGAAGTCATCAACTTTGGTATTTTTAACTCTCCTATTATTACAAACATTTTGTTAGTAGAAAATCTGAAACACAACCAACTAAGTATTAGTTATGTGATAAATGTTTTCAAATCAATTTCGAAAAAGACAGATGTAATATTTTCGATAATAACAAGCAACTTATATTTAAGGGCATTAGAAACAAAACTATTTATGCCTTGAACATGAATTTAAATAAAAATTCAAATTTGTGTTTAACCGCCAAACATGATGATCCATTGTTGCGGCATAATTTTTTTTGTCATATTAACTTTAAATATATTAATAAATTAGCAAAATATGAGCTTGTTAGAGGTTTACCTAAATTAAAAGGTAGAAAATTTATGTGACGATTGTCAAATTGGAAAACTCAAGAAAAAGCTTCCCCAAAAGGCTTATAGATTTTTAGGACTTCATCTTATGTACAATTGAAAAGCATCTAAAATGTACTCGATTACAATTATTAATGAAATTTCTCTTTTGGTGTGTTACCTCTGTATATATCTTTGTCTTACAACAATTGGTCGATATTTAATAATTTCTACATTTAAAAAGTTAGATGTCCTTTTTGATAATGCCAAAGGGGGAGAAATAAAAAAATAATAATAAGCACATATTCAGAGGGAGATTTATAAAATTATATATTAGTACATCGTATAGTTGCCATCATCAAAAAGGGGGAGATTGTTATGAAATCAAATCTACGGTTTCGATGACAACAACTATACAATGGAAATCGAATATGCATATATTTCTATATACATGTACTTGCTAGAGTAACATCACTAGAAAGACAAGAATAAGGCTCAAAGAACATTATAAGTAACTACAAGTCGATAGGATCAAAGAAGCAACAACAAAGATGCACAATGCAGACATCTATAGGTTTTAGACATCTGGGTGCACTAGCCAGACTTCTAGAAAAATCCTCTGTAACAAAAAACAAATAGGATCAGACGTCTGGTAGATGCACTCAAACGTTTGAAAACCTACAAGATACAAAAAATATATAGTACCGGACTTCTGATACAAATACCAGACGTTTTATTTTCAACTCGGAATTTAAATTCAAAATTCAACTGCCACAATTGAAAAGACATCTTCGCTTCTCTTCGCTGCAACTCTTCGTCATCAACAGATGCAACTATAGAAGCACTTGAATGGATGCAACTACTCAAGGAACCTCTTTACAACTATGTATATATATATATATATATCATTAAGAATCAAAGAGAACAATGACCTTACTTACTTGTGCTCTTTACTTACATACTCTATTATATTTTTGATCTCTAGCAATCTATACTTGTATTTCACTCTTCCATATATTCAGTTCTTCACAATCAATACTCTGTAGATATATATTGGAAGCATTTGTACTTATTAGTCAGTATCCGTGTTATAGAATACATACTTGATAAGAACAAGCTATTGTAACCAAGCCTATTCCTCCAGGCGAAGTGAGGGTGTCTGATAGTCGAATTCCAAAGGGGAGCTTCGGGATTGGACATAGGACAGGGGTCCAAACCAGTATAAAATCCTGGTGTGCTTATTCTACCTTTACCTAGATTAGTATTGTTTTAGTTGCATTATATATTTTGTCACATATACTTGCATATACACTACACGATCCACTTTGTTGACTCTCAAGTGGCACCCTAGAATGAGTTTGAGTGTATTAATAAATATGAGCGCGTATTTGTTAGTGAATATAAAATTATTTTATATTGTGTTGATTGGTTTGTTAAGTGGCTTATGGATTCTGGTCAATACGAGTAATTAACATTATTGATAGGGAACTCTAAACAATTGAATAGAACAATTCGACATAGTGTTGTTTAAATGGGGTAAATGGAATAATTTTACCCAAATTAGTTTTATATATGAAAGAAATAATTTTCGAAGATTATTAATGTTAAATATGGATTTCTTGGTTGTTAGGTTGTGACAATTATTAAATCATTATCATTGTTGTTGGGGAAATTGAAAAAGGAATTGAAATTATAACCAAAAGTTAAGGTAATAAATTCATATAACATAATGGAATTTGAAAATGTGATTTATAATTGAAATGGGATAAAATTCCAGAGAAATATTTGAATATGGATTGAAGGGATTTGAAATTCAAAATTTGGAAAAATCTAATTTCCTTTAAGTTTGGAAATGATTTTCAAAGGCTTTGGAGGAATAATTGTAATTCATTTGGAAATATTTTTGAATTGGATATGAAATCTGGTTAGATTTGGAATTTAAAATATTGGAAATGTTTTTGAAAAGAAGTAAAAGTACCAAAAATCACTTCGATCGCTGGAAATAACTTCAGTGGTGACTACAGCGTCACCGATGTTCATTTTCGAGTTTCCAAGGGAGAAATTGCTGCCTAAATGTTATGAATGTTGAAGTTTGAGTTGGTAAAACTATTTTGATTTTGAATTGCAAAGGAATTATTGGATATACCAAAAGATTTAGATACAATTGATTTCAAAAATTGTTTTGAAATAATTAGGTGATTGTTTAAAGACTCTAGAGTTGGTTTAAAAATGTTTATAAAATATCAATAAGTTTGAAGACTTATAAAATTTGAATTGAAGTGAAAATCATCTTGAATTGAGTTAAGTAAAGTGAATTTGAGAGATTAACCCTAAGTAGGCTAATTGGAAATAATTATTGAATAAAAATTTATCAAGCTAGAAATAATTTGTGAATGAACAAATTTATTTAGCGTAACTAAATGGGAATTAGACTGAACATTTGAAGTTTAAATTTGAGTTATGTCAAAATAAATGAGTAAAATAAACTAATTAAGCGAAATAAAATGGATGGAATGGGAGAATATAATATTGGTAAGTTTGAACTTATAAAATTTGAATATTTTACTGAAAAGGGAATTAACTTGAACTAAGAGGGATATGGAAATATATCCCAAGTTGGATTAAACAAAACAAAGGATTGAAAACAAAATTAGTAAGTAAATTAATTGATTTAAATGCGCAAGCAAATGAATTGAAATTGAATATTGGAATGATCTTTAATTTAAACTGTGTAAGTAAAGTGAAATCTGAAAATTATTTCGAATGGGATAAATAAAATGAAAGTTTTGGAAGTAAAAATTGATTGTGATGTAAATAAATGATTTAATGGAACTAATTAAGGGATTTGGTTAATTAAATGTGGTTTGAGAGGTGCTTGTAAAAGATGTCAATATTTGATTTGATTTGGAAATAAACTAGTAATTGGAAGGCAAATTAAAAAAATGGAATTGAAAATATAATTTGAATAAAAATGGATATAAATTCAGTGGTGAAGTGGAAAAATAACTGTATAAAGTTGTGTAAGATATTTATAATAAACTTAAGAAAATTGAGAGAAATTCTTATGTAAATTTGGTATTGGTAAAATATTGAGTAAGTATTTGAATAAAGATTTAATAAAAGTGGTGAAAAGAGAAATTGTGAATAAGTGAACGGAAATCAAAATAAATGTGAATAAAAGAGAGTTGATATAGCTAATAATCAATTGAGATAAATATGTAGGATGTACGTATATTATTTTATTCGCATAATGATTTGATCTAGATTCGAGCACAGAATTTCGAGATATTTATATCGATCCGAGTTAGGATTTTTCACTCGATTTTCGATGGCAAACCCTAGATATAGATTTTTGATTGACTCTAAAATTCTCTATCGTAGTATATGGCTATGCAAGGAGAATGGCGGTTTCTGATCAAGAAATCAGATTTGAGTCCGCACTAGGAAGTCGGGTGGACGATACTAGTTCGGAAGTGAAATTGTGTGATCGAGTGAGCGATCAGAGTTGGTATTACGTACGGATGATATATGTACATCATACGGGCTTAAGTAAAGCAAATATAGAAAATTTTGTAAAGAAATAAAAAAAATGATTTTGAACTCTATGATTGGATATTATTGCTAAGTGAGGTCCACGTATTTAAAAGCAAAAGAAAAATTGATATTTTCGATTTCAGAAGATAAATTTAATTGCCCATCAATAAGGTATGTGTTTAAATTATTATTTGAAATTTGATGGTTTTCTGATTTAGTCACTTGGCTTTTGTTTTCTTTTGAAATTTAGGGGCCATAGAGGCAGTGTTGTAGTTGTTACGATCTAGCCGTGTAAAGGAGACGTTGCCGAAATTTTTCAAAAATTTAGAAAGTTAGAAATTTTTTGAGAGTTTAAGTTTTGGTTTTAAATTATAATTTGGATGGTTGAGTAAATAATATTGTTCGGGAACTATGGATGAGTTTGTGAAGTTTGCAAGGGTGATAGTGTACCTTTAATAAAAAGATTGTTTTAGGAAGTTGTTTAAAAACTGTTTGGCTTTCGGAAAATAATTAACGGGTTGTGGTCCAGTCTTCTTAACCAGCAATTTCGGGAATGAAATTCTTATAAAAGGGGAGGAATGTAACGACCCAGAATTTTCAACCAGCAATTTATTTTAAATGTTTAAAAGTAAATTTTCAACTTGAATTTCAAATATCACTATCTATTTGGTAATTAAATTATTGAATTAAACAATTGGAAATTGGGTCAAATATGAAATCTAGAGTCTCAAGCTTGTTAAAAATATTTTAAAGACTTATAAAACTTATATTGATAGTACTGAATATAACAGAAGTTTTAAAATTGAATTTGAAAGTTATTTGCTCAGTTTTAAAAATATATCGCCTAAATTGATATTTAAAGAAAATAGCCTTTCGAGGCACAGTCGTAGATTTTGACGTAACCAATTCCATTAGATCCGTAATAGTGTATTATTATCGGATTTCAATTCTCGTACCATTTGGAATTAGCGTGTGATCGTAGGAAATATAAACACAGTGAAATTTATATCGAAAATTCAATATAATTACTGGGTTCAAAAAGCTATCTTCTCCATACGATAGAATTAGGACTCGGAACTTTTTCCATTTCACTTGGTATAGGGGAATAACATTATAAATGCCTGGTGCATTCCATGATAGGAGGTCAGGATTTTGAGCTGCGGAATTGGGACGATTAAAATAATAATAATATAAATATGGCTGATTTGATAAATAACTTCACATCAGTGCTTTTCCCCTTCATTCCAAAATACTATAGCGTTCACTCCATACGCCAACATCACTTCTTGTCTCCCTCCATCAATTTTAAATACACGATCAAGCTTTCTTTCTTTTTCAATATATCATCCGAAGGAAGATAATGGCCGAAATATATATATATATATATATATATATATATATATATATATATATATATATATATATATGAACAAATGAATCTCCTTCCTCCCTCATTTTTATAATTCACGCAAACATTTTTCCTTCTTCCTCTCCAATTCAAAAAAACATGAATGAAATAAACTCGTCTCTCCATTCCCATTTCTACATGATACCCTTGATTCCAGGCCTCGATCCGAGGGACTCGCGATCGGAGGAAGGTGAAGCACGCAAGGAGCACTGGTGGGGGGATGCGTGCACGGGCTCGAGGTTGCGACGTGTTCGTTTGGGCAAAGGATCAAGGAGTGAGATGGCACTGTTTTCGAGCATCTAGGTTGGTATCGCGATCGGGGAGAGGGGGCAGTTTTCCCTTCGAGTTCGAATGGGACTCGCATTCGGTCAACTGGAGGTCGGCGACGCTTACGTTTTGGTGAGGGTGACAGGTGGTTGGGGCGGAGTTGGGAAGGTTAAAGCAGGAGGCATGGGCGAGCGTGTGAGCAAGCGAGGTGGATCGTACAACAATAGCAAGTGAGGCTGTGAAGTTGAGTTTATATTGTTTGGTAAAAATTTGGTTAAGTTGCCTGTTAAAAGGAAATTTAATATTTATAACAGTTTAATTTAATTTTTACAATAAGGTAACCTTTTATCTTATTTTTTTTATTTATTGGGATAAGAAAGGATATATATATATATATATATATATATATATATATATATATATATATATATTCTGTGTGTGTGCGTGCACGCACATTTTAACTCACTGTTAAATTTGGGAAAAAATATCTTAAGGTAATTTAATTTCATAACTTTTGAATTTAATGATGAGTAAGTTTAAACTTTTAATTTAATTTGTTTATCACAAAAATTAACAGTAAAGGAAATTTAAAGTTTTATTATGCCAATAAATTTAAATTCAAAAATGAGAATATTTATGGTAGTTTAAAATCATGGAAAATGTTAATAAATTCAAGAATATCATTTAAACACGGTCGAGAATCAAATGACACCAGTTGTGTTGATTCGTCGTTGGAATCGATGCAGTAAAAGTGAACGTGAGTTATTCTCACTCAAATTGGATTACTAGTGAATTTGAAATTGTTAAAAATTTAAATTATGGCTTGATTGATTGAATCGATAATTTATTATTACTCCAGATGTGATATTATATATAGTATATAAATATATGTATTGAAGTGATTGATATTCCCGCATTATATAGCGGATGAGATCCTATGCACCCCACATAATAGCGGTTGACCCTATATGCCGCGATATCCTCCTCGAAGTGGGATTGGTATATTTATATTGTGCTAATAATTGTGGATGCAGGTTAACAGGTTGGAGGGATCCAACAGGTATAACAACCCGCATATTTCACGGTTGTGTATTTAAATATATTTTTTAAATATAGCATCGTTATTCGGATTTTTGTCCGAAAGGTTACTTTTTGCAAACAGCCTCATTTGAAATCGATACCACTCCCATTGAGTTCAAAATGGTGTTTGCGACCTTTTTGAGTATAAACATTGATATGTTTGGAGTTAGTAGAAATTTTCTACTTTATCACTTTAGGCTTTGGTTTGGGTTTCAGCCCAATATCCTAACACAAGACCTAGCTCCACCCCCACTTATCTTCATTCACTTCAATTTCCTAACACTCTCAAGCTCTAGATAAAAATTGTGGAGGAGAAAAAGAATTAGGAAATCCTAAGCCTAGTTCCATTTGCAAAATCCAAGCTTTAACTCCAAATTCAAAGAAGACGCTTTGGTAAGCTTTCTCTTCATCTTCTCCAACTCGTTCTCTTTCCAATCTCAGAAATTCCTAAATCTAACTTAGGAAATGTTTCTCTTTTAAGCTTAGATTCAAGCTTGTTGGGTTGGAATTGAGGAGTGATTGTCCTTGCCATTGCTTTATAGCTTCTTCTTCATTTGTTTTGGGTTTAAAGGTGAGATTTTTATCTCACATCTTAGTCTATAACTATCTTTGATTACTAGGTATGCATTCCTAACACTTATTCATATGCATTTGATTTTGATTTGGATTGATTTGGTGAGTATTCCAATTTTTGGTATTTTAGTCTAAGTTTATGAAATCCTAATATGGATATTTGGACATTGATATTCAAGGCGTATCGAAGAGCCTTTAAGGTTGGGTTGTCGCTTGGCATAAACCCTTAGTCATTGTTGCTCGTCCGATCGCTCCCAATAATCATTTGGCCATCTTTGGCCTAGGTTCAGGGAATGCCTGAAAGTCAATTTTCAGACTTCTGAATTTGTATTTTCAAACGTCTGAATATTATACTGGGAATTTTTATTCCCCACTATTCAGACGTCTGAATCAAAATTCCAGACGTCTGAATTTGCTCGTGAGCAACTAGAAAGGAAATAGGCTAAAATGCCTATTTAAGACGTCTGAAATATAGGGTTCCAACATCTGAATTATGTTTTGAAAAACTTTTATTTTTCTAGATTCAGACGTCTGAATCTGCTGTCTAAGCTCTATTTTTCCCATTTAGCTTGAGTTTTAAAATTTAATCGGTTTGTGTTGATTCCCATTTGTTGTTATCATTTATTATTGACTTTGATGACATTTTCTTCATGATTTTTGGAACATCCACCTTGATGGATTCGGGATCGATTTCTTTGGATTCAATTCACGTCTTCGAATGTGAATTTTGGTGATTGATTGTTTCTAGAATCATTTTTGTGATTTGTCACTTTAAAAATATAAAGGTTTCAATACTAGTAGTAAATATCAAAACTCTTTTATCAAAATGATTTCAACACTATTTTATTACAAAGCTCGTTTCTTAAACCGTTTTCCAATCTACTAGCATATACAAACCTTTACCTCACTCTTATGAGAAATCTAATTAAACAGCTTAGTAAAACAAGTGGTATGAAACGCTTGCGTTTACTTCGTCGGTTAATTCTTGGACTTGTACGATTGAATCTCTTGTGACAATTTTGGAGTGGAGACTTACAGTTTGTTTGTAAATATTTAAGTTAAGCCAGTGGTTATGGGACATGAAGCTAAACTCATCTATTTACTAGCTTAGTGCAATTGACACTTCTTGATGATCGATGATGGTTATTTTGTGATTTAGACTTGCAATGTGCGATGTCTCTTTCTCTACGAGGGAGAATAAACCCCTTTTCTGTGGAGCTTCGGCTCAAAATTGGTGGGGTAGCGACCCATGGTCTTTGGACCGTTTTAGTTGAGCTTTGGCTCAAAATTTATGGTTAGCAACCATGGAATAGCGTTCCGTTTTGTGATACACGTGTTGGTGAGTTTTCATGCTCCCGTTTTGTGATAGGCCTCCCCCCTTTATGCGATTTCTGGATTTCTATTGATGATTTCTAGAATTTGTGTTTCACCCATTTTTGTGATTACATTGATAAGTTCTATCAATATTTGTGCATTTTGTGAATTTGTGTTTCAATAACTTTTACATTTGGCATTGTAATGTTAGCCAATATTTGTGACTTGCTGAATAAAAATAAAGAGTATGACATTCCTTTTGATCTTTGAGAAGATTCTTGTGATATTGATTAATCTCTAGTTGATTTTCAATTTCATACTTACCACAGTATGGCTTTATGGTTATCATACGTTTTTGTCATATCTCTTATCCTATATCATTTTATCTGATATTTATAGCTAGACTGATCCGTTTATTATTTTCTTATTAAATAATACTCGGGTCAGACTGAGATGTTACAGGTGCTTCTGCTTGACTCCTCATCTGGGAGTATTATCTGACTTTTGGTTAACTACATTAGAGTGGTAGTTTTTGTTGTTATACACTCGAGACATAGACTCATTGTTGTATATTTATTCTTTTGTCTAGCACTTGTATCTATTCTTTGTGATATTTTGGATCTTGTTAGACCACTACTCTGATGTAAACACTTTCATGTGTTGTATTCATATCTGTTTTCGCCTTTGAGATATGAACTTCCGTGACTGATTTGTGTTATGCTTATTTCTATATTTGTTTTCGAAGATATTACAGCCACTGTGTAGTAGTTTTGAGTATTGTATCGATATGTCGGATTTCCTCTTGAGATGAAATGCATGTTATTCTATCTGACATATCGGTCCTCGCACAAAGCAATTACACGGATGGTCGCTCCTCAACAGCCTTATTCTCCACGCTAGTTGACGGCATTACCCCGTAGTGTCCTTGGCTAGCGTGGGTATAGAGGTGGGGTGTCATAGCTTGGTATTAGAGCCAAATTTCAAAACAATGTAGAATAATCTAGCAAGGATCATTGTCCTAAGTCTTTCTTAGGAGTCATGCCTTAGGATTTGATTCATGTCTTCGTACCGTTCTATCCTATTTTCTTTTATGATTCCTTATTTTATCAATCATGATTGTTTAATAATTAGTTTGAGAACAACTTTTCTTGTTATTTCTTTCTTTCTTGAAGAAGAGAAATGGTTAGACCTTGTGTCCCAGCGCCGGTCAATCTAGTGCTACTCCCCAGGATGGAATATTTATGTCTGCACAATAACTTCTTGATCTAATAAAGATTGCTCAAGCTTTCAGACCCATTCCAGATCCTACTCACCTAAAATCCGGATTTGCACGCCTGTGCAGTGATTACACAAATTTAGGTGGAAAGCCGTTTAGGGTTCTGAGGGCGTTATCGAAGTCCAAGCTTGGCTTAGAACATGCGATCGCATCTTTTCTCGCATGAATCTTATTGATCTTCATCGAGTCCAAGTGACTTCTATCATGCTCCAAGAAAGAGCATTAGATTGGTATGAGCTTCTTATTTCTAAAATTATTGAAGCGGATCTTACATGGGAGCAATTCCGGGGAAGATTCGAATCAAAGTTTATGTCTGAAGCTGAAAAGGTGACTTTGGCCCGTCGTTTTATTGACCTTGTTCAAGGTGAATCTTCTGTGACGGAATATGTCGCATCTTTTGAATCTCTTTCTAAATACGGGGTTGAGTACATTAATACCCCATTGAAGAAGAATCAGATATTTGTCTATGACTTGAATAAAAATCTCAAGAAGTCGTTACTTCTGAAATTGGAAGTTTCTTTTTACCAACTTATTGATATCGCTCTTCGACTTGAAGAGGCAGATAAGGAAAGTGATGTCGAATTTGTGGGTGCCAAACTAAACTTCAACAACAACAAAAAAAGGCCTAATAAGTTCAAAGGCCCTTATCCCAATAAGAAAGGGAAGCAAGCAACTCCTGTAGCAAAGACTTCTGCTTCTAGTGGTGGGCAATGCTACAATTGTGGTTCTAAGGACCATTATGCAAATAAGTGTTCAATGCCCCTTACTTGTCGCTATTGCAAAAGTTTGGCTCATTATATATTCGCATATCCCAAACTTCTGGGCAAGAAGGAGGGAAATTCAAATGTGGTGCAAAATCCTAGTAACACTTCGCGTGGTCAAGGTACTTCTCATTCTATCCTTGATGGCATTATTATGTTTCGTGATCAACCTATTCGAGTTCTTTTTGATACGGGTGCGTCCCATTCTTTTATATCAAAAGAACCTGTTGATACTTTTTCTTTAGGTGTTGTTACTTTAATGACTTCTTCGAAAATTGCGAATCCGGTCGGTGGATCCACAAGACTCAGTTTGCGTTGTAGTGATGTCGAGATTATTTTATGTGATTTTTCTTTCCATGCCAATTTTAATGTCATGCGACACTTAGTCTACGAAATGATTTTGGGAATGGATTGGCTTGACCGTTATGAATCTCAAATCCTATGTCTTGAGCGGACTATTCATCTTCGACATCCTCAATCTGTTAAGCAGATTTCTATTATTCTTAAAGATTCGGATTTCAACTTGGCGACATCCTTATATTCTTTAAATCCTAATGATGACGATAATGATGATGAGGAAGATGTCATTTCTCTTATTCACGTTGTTAGTGAATTTTCCGACATATTTGAGTCCGTTTTAGGATTACCACCTAAGCGAGCAATTGAGTTTGTAATTAATCTAATTCTTGGAGCTTTAGCTATTACTCATTCTCCTGATCGAATGTCCAATAAAGAGAATGAGGAGATGCGTAGGCAATTATCTGAATTGGAGGCGAAGCAGTTTATTCATTCTAGTTCTTCTCCTTGGGGAGCTTCGGCTATTTTTGTGAAGAAATCTGATGGACACTTAGGCTTTGCGTTGACTACGGCAAGCTTAATGATCTTACTATCAAGAATAAATATCCTTTACCTCGGATTGATGATCTATTTGATCAACTTAGTGGTGCTAGAGTCTTTTCACAGTTAGATTTAGCAACCGGTTTTCATCAGCTTCGTATTTCAGAGGATAGCATTCCTTTGACATCATTCTGTACTCGTTATGGATTGTATGAATGGCTTGTTATGCCATTTGGTTTAACGAATGCTCCGGCTTATTTCGTTGACCTTATGTATCGAGTTTTCAAAGACTCCCTCGACCGGTTTGTTCTCATCTTTATAGATGATATTCTTGTGTATTCTGAAACCGAGGAAGAGCATGAAAAGCATCTTTGGATTGTGTTGGAAACCCTTAGGAGAAATCAATTGAAAGCAAAATTTTCTAAATGCCATTTTTGACAAACTCGAGTGAAGTTTCTCAGTCATATTATTTCTGAATCCGGAATTTCCACGGATCCTTCAAAGATTGAAGCGATTCAAAATTGGAAGAGACCGGAGAATGTGACGGAGATTCGTAGCTTTCTTGGATTGGCAGGTTATTACCGCCGGTTCATAAAGGACTTTTCTAAAATTGTCGTGCCTCTTACTAGCTTGACAAAGAATGGAGTTAAATATATTCGGTCGGACAAATGTGAAGCTTCTTTTCAGAAATTAAAAGAACTCCTTTTCGATGCTCCTATTCTTGTGATTCCTGAGGGGAACCAAGATTTTATTGTTTATACCGATGCTAGTCGTGTCGGGTTGGGTGCCGTTCTTATGCAAAGAGAACGTGTTATTGCTTATGCTTCTAGGCAATTAAAGCCTGCCGAGACTAGATATGCCACTCATGATTTAGAACTCGCTGCTATTGTTTTCGCCCTTCGAATTTGGCGTCATTATCTTTTGGGAGAGAAATTTGTTCTCTATACCGATCATAAATCTTTGAAGTATTTATTTCTCAAAAGGAACTTAATTTGCGTCAACAACGTTGGCTCGAGTTTCTTGCTTCTTATGTTCTTAATATTCTTTATACTCCCGGAAAGGGGAATCATGTTGCCGATGCACATAGTCGTAAGCAACAAGCGGTTGTTTCCATGATGATATCCGAATGGAATGATCTCGAGAATTTATCCACTTGTGAGATTTGAGATCGTGTATCCGATTTATGTTCATCTCTTGTTTTATGTAGCCTTGAGGCTCATGCTTCTCTTTTAGACCGCATCCTTGAAGCTCAAAAGCTAGATCCCGAATTGGCTCTTCTTAGCAAAGTTGTAGGGATAAAATTGATATTGAAGGTTTGAAAGACTTTAATATTGATTCTCGTGGCGGTATTCGAAAATTTGGTAGACTTATCGTGCCGAATATTAGTGATCTTCATAAAGATATTTTAGAAGATTCTCATCGTTCTAAATTTACCATTCATCCCGGTGGTAGCAAAATGTATGCAGATATGAAGCGACTTTATTATTGGGAAGGAATGAAATTTGATATCGCTAACTTCGTTAAGTGTTGAATGGCTTGCCAACTCATTAAGGCCGAGCATCAAAGGCCCGGTGGGTTATTGCAACCTTTAGACATTCCAATTTAGAAGTGGGATCATATTTCCATGGATTTTATTGATGGCCTTCCCCGTTCTCGTTCGGGTCATTATAGCCTATGGGTGATAGTTGATAGACTTACAAATCCACCCATTTTATTCCCGTTCGGTCCAATCGGACCATACCTATTTTGGCCAAGCTTTTTATTAAAGAAATTGTAAAATTACATGGGGTTCCTACTTCTATTATTAGTGATCGTGATCCATTGTTCACTAGTGGACTTTGGAAGAGTCTTCAAAAAGCTTTGGGAACGAAGCTTAATTTTAGCACCGCTTATCATCCACAGTCTGATGGACAAACCGAGCGTGTGAATCTAACTCTTGAAGATCTTCTTCGTACATGTGTTCTTGATTTTGGTCGAAGTTGGGAAGATCATATTTCTCTTGTTGGGTTTTCCTATAATAATAACTTCCAATCTAGTTTTGGCATGGCACCTTTTGAGGCACTCTACGGAAGACCATGCCGATCTCCTTCTTGTTGGCTTGAGGCTGGCGAGAAGTTGGTTCTAGGTCCAGACTTTATTCGAGGTTCCACAGAAAAGATTGGCCTTATTCGCCATAGGATGAAAGAAGCTCAAAGTAGGCAAAAATTCTATGCCGATAACCGAAGAAGGAAACTGGAATTTTCTATGGGAGATTTTATGTTTATTCGTATTTCTCCTGTGAAGGGTGTTGTGCGTTTCAGTCGATCGGAAAAATTAGCACCTCGATATATTGGTCCATTTCCCATCACCGAACGTATTGGTTATGTGGCTTATCATCTTTTATTGCCGGCTTAGTTTTCTGCTATTCATGACGTGTTTCACGTTTCTCAATTACGGAAATGCCTTCGAGATTCCGATTCTATTCTTGAGCCCTGCGTTGTGGAAGAAATTGAAGTTTCACCTAATTTGACTTGTGAGCAACATCCTATTCGTATCGTTGCTTCAGAGATTAAACGCCTTCGAAATAAAGATGTTCCTCTTGTGAAAGTTCAATGGTCCTCAAATCCTAAGGATTATTCCTGGGAATCCAGAGAATCCATCGAGCGGACACATCCGGACTTACTCTTTTGAGCTCTTTGAGGTGAACTTTTTATTTCAAATTTCTTTTGTGTTGATATGCTTTTGTGGTTGTTACTTTTTATTTTCTTCTTAAATTTGCGAGGACGCAATTTCTTTAAGGAGGGGAGTCTGTAACAACCCGCATATTTTACAATTGTGTATTTAAATATAGCATCGTTATTCGGATTTTTGTCCAAAAGGTTACTTTTTGCAAACAGCCTCATTTGGACTCGATACCACTTCCACTGAGTTTAGAATGGTGTTTGCGACCTTTTTGAGTATATACATTGATATGTTCGGTAAAACTTTGGTTAAGTTTCCTGTTAAAAGGAAATTTAAATTTTATAACAGTTTAATTTAATTTTTACAATAAGGTAACCTTTCATATTATTTTTTTATTTATTAGGTGTTAACGCTAAAAATTGAACGCTAACACCCCGGTGTAAGTAAAGAAAAAGTGAAAGCGCCACCCGTTTATACGGGAATCAGAAACAAGCAGAAACTACAGAAAAAAGGGTAAAGAGACAACAGTTTTATAGTGGTTCGGCTTCAAGTTAAGCCTACATCCACTTTAATCTTCTTTATTGCTGAATCAATTACAACTTTACAACAATCTTCAGTTACAACACTACTAAGACAAATAGCTAGAACTCCGATGTAGAAGAATTCTTTAAATCCATGTCGAATGTGTTAGATTTTTTCTTGAAGTTCGTTGAAGTGTCTTTTCAGTTTGAAGTGTCGGATGAGTCGAGAAATCAGCAGAGTATAGGCGTTCCAGAAATGAGCCAAAAGGATCCCCTCCTCGGTGGTGTAGGCATGGTATTTATAGGAAATTTCTGGAGTAAGTCGTAGGCCGTGGGTGACCTAGGGTAGGTCGTAGGTCGTAGGTCATCAGCGACCTAAGAGATGCGAGCTACGGCTTATCTTGGTCACACTTGGTCTTCTGAACAATCTGATAGGTCGTAGCGACCTAGGAGGGAAGCGGCATAAGAAGTTACGGCTTAGTGAGGCCACCTTGAGCGAGCTATGGAGTTACCTCGGTCTATTTAGGTCATGAGCGACCTAATGAAGAAGAAGTATGTATGCGGCCTCACACTGTCTTAACCTATTAGGTTGCTAGGTCGCTAGGTCACCTTGTTCATTAGGTCGCTAGGTCGCCGCATCCCTCTGTTGTAATATATTGTTGCCCTGTGTTGGTTGCTAGGTCACTAGGGGTCTTTAGGTCGCTTGCTTTGTTAGGTCGAGCATCCATGTTAACTCACTCATACTTCAGGTTGTTAGGTCGCTGGACCTTCTGACCCGTTAAGTCGCTGAGTCGCTTTATTCCCTAGGTCGTTAGGTCGTTCTTCCTTTAGCTTGGTATGTCGTTGCCTTCATGGAGTCACTAGGCTATATGCTATGGTCACTAGATTGCTTATCTCATTAGATCGTTAAGTCGATATATAATGCTAGGTCGCTTGTTTTCTTCGATTGCTTGAGCTGCTGCCCAGAATGATATTAACATTTGCCTCTTGAAGTATACGCCTATGTCATAAGTCGTGTGCTTCGGTTTAATTCCTCTAGGTCGTGAACGGCTTAACTGGCTCGCTAGTTCTCGTGCCGATACGTCTTCCTCTTTATCCCCTACATAAGCCGTTAGGTCGTTTCTTCTTTCTTACTTAACTACTTTGACAACCTGCTCTGCCATTAACGATCATTCGAGCTTCTAAGGGAGAATTCAATCTAACCAGTCATCAATTCATCTTTTCCATCGTATTGCGTAAGTGAATTTGATCCTTATCCAACTATGTTCATCACCAAATTGCGAATCCCCATTTTCTGACCACAGTTCAACTCTGTACGTCGCGTACCACTTTTGAGCCATGTTGCGATTGATTTTCGATCGCCATTAGCTATGTTGTTGTTGCGATTCACGAGAGCACGGCAGTATGATGGATCTGCGATGACTTGAATCAGTTTTGGGCGATTTGGTGGTATGGAGAGATAGTGGATTTCATTGTGTAGGCGATAATTGGTTATCGGATCACGAGTTAACGTGGCAGCGAGCTATTGAGTGGAGAAGAGTTAGCGGGTTAAGGAAAGTAGGGCATATCGGCTTTGATAGGAAATAGCTCGAGATTGCTGAGTTACGCCAGAAGCGACCTTAGTGAATCTGAGCAACGCATACCCTTTACGACTTAACAGATTTGACCGACCTAACAAACCGACCGACTCAAGAATCCTTGCGACTTAAAAGGAACCGAGCGACTTAACTCATAGCGACTTAGTCTTCAGATCGTGTGAGCGACTTAGTATTTAGGTCGTGTGAACAACTTAGTCTTTAGGTCGTGTGAACGACTCAGTCTTTAGGTCGTGTAAGCGACTTAGCACTTAAACAACTTTTCACTGCCGAATTGCTTCTTGCGACCTAGACCAATATCGACCCAACTTGTTAGGTCGCGAGCGACCTAGGACTTTGCCAGATCCACACTGCCTTGCCTTGGAGCACTACTTTAACTTGTAGGAGCATGAATAATGAACTTTTGACTTGAACAAAACGACTTGATGAAACTCTGACCCATGCTAAGTCGCTTGAGCTTGAAAACTTGCAAAACTGTGACATCACTTAACTTGAATTCCAACTTGAACTGTCGATATAACTTGCCTGAACTTGTTGTACCCCTTTACAAATTATATTAACTTTAATGCTAATAACCTGTTAAGCATAACATTTGCAGAAAAATGGGACGAATATACTTCCACTAATCGCCCACATCAAATGACAGATTAGTCGATAAAGGATAACCAACTTAAAGAAATTATATGAAATGTTATGAATCAACAAATTCAAGTGAAGTATTGAAGCAAAGAAATCTTAACTAATAAAAGATGATTTGTTTGCATCAACGCTGCAATTTTATTCAGACTTAAAGCAATAAGCCCTAAAATTTTATAATTGACAAATGCCTATTAGTTTAATTTCAATTATATTTGCTTGGCGTTTTATTAGTTTTGCATAACACTTCACACATTTAGGAAACGTGCACCTTCATATTTGAATATCCAGTTCATTGTGTAGAATATTTTCTCAAGAAGAGATAATAGAGCAAGCCGAAGGAGTCTTCCCGATAGCCAATCCATTGGATAATCCCCCGGAAAGAACTCCAACTATCCTGAGTCAGCGGGCGTTCAACCAACTACGTATTCAGTTTGGTATTGCTGAAGCAGATGCTTTACTTCCTTGGCCAAACGATATTGCTGACAGGCCATCTCTCGGTTTTATCGCTGTCAATCGTCAGATGTGCCTATGTGGTTCTATTCCTCCTTTTAATGATTTTCTTCAACGACTCCTTCTCCGATTGACTATCTCTCCTTTCCAATTGCATCCCAATGGACACGCCATCCTAATAGGACTTTGTGTGATGTTCAGGAGGACACTTGATAGCCTTCCGAGGTTTGAAGAAATCTGCTACTTGTGCACATTTGCAAAGAACAAAGATCATCCCTCTATCACACTCGTGAGAAGCGCTAGGAACCGTAGATTGATCGTCGATCTTCCGGAAAGCTCCCATGGGTTCTTAAATCAATTCTTCTTCATTCGTCTCCCTCCAGGATTTTACGTCATCTGGAGAGTAGGAGGTAAGATTGCTTATCACCGTTCTTTCCATTTGAGCTTTTCAAAGTCCGATTTGCTAGGTGCTAACTTCATTTTTACTTTTACAGCACTTCCTCCTCTCTCTAAAGATCCCAGCCACAAGCCGACTTTTGAAAGATTAAGTGCCGTGGCAGTTGAGGAAAGAAGTATTAAATTTTTGCTGAAAGACGAATTTCTTCACCAATTCGGACTTCTGCACTCTTCCCGTTCTACTCAGCCTCATGAAGTCCCTGATTCTCCAATAGAGACATCGGATGCCCCAGTTTTCGTCGGAGAACTTACACCGAAAGAACCTACTGTCGAGGCTTCACCGGTGAAGTGTTCTACTTCTATTGACGTTGCGGGGTCATCCAGCAAACTTGCACTTGCCCCCGTCATTGAGGAAGAGGAACTTCCTCACCAGTCCGGGAAGACTGTTGATGAAGGAGCTGAGGGGAAGGGTCCCGCCGGGCACGATGGTGACGACGTTTTTGAGGGATTGACTGACTTGATGATCACTTCACGGGAGCTTTTTAAATACGATACCACTGCAACTAAAGTTATTTCTCCAGTAGTTGAAGCGACATCTGTCTTGCAACAAACTCCTTCAGCCCAAGAGTTGGCACTTGCTGTAAAATCCGTCATCACCCCCCAACCGAGGAGTGGTTTGTAGTTTGACGCGCATAGTTTGCACGTTACACACACTTAGGATTTTTCGGCACTTATATGCATTCAACTTCCTTGCTTTGAAGATTTATGAACTTGTCTTTTCTTCATTTTAAGGTTCTCCAATGGGACGAAGCGGCTCTTACTATGATGATTTCCAGCGTTATGGGAGACGCGGTTCTTATGACCCCAAGATGTATCTTCCTGTTTCCTGGGAAACCGACGAAGAAAGAGCTGCGAGGAAATCTCGTGAGAGGCGTGCTTATGAAGAACGCTATGGGAGAAGGGACGAACGACATGATTCTTCCTAGAGAGAGGATGATTCTCACAAACAAAAATCTCGTGATGACAAAGGAAAAAGTCATGTCGCTGAGGATTCGAGTAAACGGGGCAAACTTGGCGAAAAGCCAACATCTGAAATTTTTGAAAAGCCCGCTGCTCCCGTCTCTTTGGAAATCCCTTCCAGCTCTCCTGCCCTTCAAAGAGCTGATATTCAAACAATCATCAGTAGGCTCCCATATCAAGTTGGACAGGGTCCGGCTACTCTTCAAAGCCGGTTTCCGCACTGGTGCTTAAAGGGAGTGTGTTTCGATCTTGACTTGGTCGCAATCGATAAGCAAGCCATGTTGCGAAATCTTGATGCTGTCAAACTTGATATTGAGAGAATGTCTGGTTGGCAGAAACTTGTTGACGAACTTCAAAGAGTAAACCATGCAAATCTCGAAGCCATGCTGACTATGGAAATTGATAAATCCGAGTGGCAGAAAGCACTCGATCAGCATGATGCAGAGATGAAGAGCATTGCCGCCTACAATGAGAAGCTTGAAGCGGAAGTTGAAAAATTTAAAGAAGAGCTTGCCACTTCTTCCACTTCTTATTCTCAAAAAGAAGAAGTGCTTCAAAAACAGGTGAGAGATGCTCACGCTGTACAGAGAGACGCTGAAGCTAAATTCGAAGCACAGCAGTAAGTTGTAGAAAGCTACCGAACTGACATTGCTCAGCTTCGAGAAAAAAGCAGCTCCCAGAACTTGGAAATCGAAATGTTAAAAGCTCGACTTTCTGAAGTTGAAAAAGAGATTGATGAAGCTATTGCCGGCAAAGTAGCAGCCGAAGAATCTCATATGGCAACTAAAGCTGACATCAGCTCTACTTTATTCGAGTTTTACATACACAGTGTTCTGGGGCGCGGTAGCCTTAGGTTTTTGGTACCGAAGTATGAAATCACTTTGGCCAAAGTGTGGGAACCCGCACTTGATATGCTTGGAGGAGCTGGATATGCTGAAGAAGATTTAGTGGCACACTATCTAGATGACGATGCATGTGCTGCTCTTGCCAGACGAAAGGAGCAACTCGCTAAAGAGAGAGCCGAAATGGAAGAAGGAGAACATTTAGGGAATGCAACCTCAACCGACCCAGTTCAACCTTCGGTTTCGGCCGACAACGATATTGTTGGCTCCAGTTCCCATTCTCCACCTCCTGCTAAAGCTGTCATTGAAAGTGCAACTGCTCACACTGGAAATGAGAGTCAAGAAAGCACTGAAGCACAAGACTTTGAAGTCGACGTAATAAATCCTACTTCTCCATGTAACCTCAATGCTGATCTTGCTCAAGTGGACTGCTTGTTTACTTCACATGAGCTTGATGAACTTTTTGATTATTACTTGAATCTTGACGTTCCACTTTCTCCTCTCTTTATGAGAGATACTGATTTTAACTTCTTTTCTCCTGTAGTGAAAGCGCCAAGTATTGTTCAGACTTCTCCTCCTCCAGCTGTTCCCTCTCCGCTTCTTCAGATTACTCCTTCTTCCGTTTCTCAACCGGAGTCACAAGAGGAGCAGATAGAAGCTCTTCAAGGCTTGGATGACCCGATCGCTTCACAAGAACAGAAGGCCGAGGAACCTGAAGAAGGCGAAAGAACCTCGGAGCAAACTATTTCTGATGACATAAAGTTGTCTGCACTTTTCACTCCGAGCAGTGAGTCAAGGAAGAAGGGGAAGCGTGTAGTCTCGAAGAAAAAGTGGGAAGTTTCTACCAGCGAAGGAAAAGCGGAAGAAAGTCCAATTGCACCCCTTTCTCCTTCTTCCCTACTCTTACGGGCCAACCCAAAAAGTTAACCATCCGGCCAGGCGAGGGCTCAAAAGGTGGCAGGAAGAAGAAGTGATGGGTTTGGTCATATGCTTTTCGTCTCGCTTTTTTCTTTTTTGCTTGCATATATGAAGGCTTGTGTTGACCGGAGATTATGCGGGTACCGGTCCCTGCCTTCTTTTATTTTGAAACCTGTACATGTATAAAATTTTCATAGTATGGAATAAAATGATTCTTTTACTTGTACAAACTTCTATCTGTATTTGAGAATGCATTTATTCTTCTTTTTCATACAAGTTTCTTTATTTTCTCTGTGTGATGTTGCAGTAAACCTGTGGTATGTTGCTTGAGCATTGCTTTTATGAATGTAACTATATTATATTGCCCCCATAACACGGTTTATTGCAATCTCTTTCACATTGGCAAAATTTTAGAGAACAACTCTTCTATTTCGAGAAGACTTGTACTCTTTCTTTGGAGAACAACTTTTCCATTTGAAGGAGGCTTGCATCTGTACTTTAGAGAATAATTTTTCCATTTTAAGGAAATATTTTTATGATTTAGTAGAGTGCACCTCGTATTGGAGAAG
Source organism: Allium cepa (assembly GCA_030765085.1). Lineage (NCBI taxonomy): Eukaryota > Viridiplantae > Streptophyta > Magnoliopsida > Asparagales > Amaryllidaceae > Allium > Allium cepa. Next base: position 8,548,446 of record CM060930.1, on the reverse strand, counting down.
TCTTCTCTTTCTTTTTTTTCTTTTTTTTTACACTTCAACTTTTGGAGATGATCACTACTTTCTCTCTTCTTTTTTTTTATTTGAAAGAAAAGTAGTGAATTCTCCTATACGGTGAAGTGGGCTTCGAAAGAAGGCTTTGATTTGGTACTTCAATCTTTAGAGAAAAATATTCTCATTATGGATAAATTAATCTTTTCTTAAAAGTAGAAGTACGCTTCCAAAGAGGGATTTTCACATTCCAACTCTTGTGAAGTGTGTCTCCGAGGAGAGCTGTTTGCACTTCAACTCTGGTGAAATGGGCCTCCGAAGAGGGCTTTGCACATTTCAACTCTTGTGAAGTTTTATTTCAGATCTCGGTGAAATGTGTGCCTCTGAAGAGGTCTTTTAGCATTTCAACTCTTGTGAAGTGTGTCTCCTAAGAGAGTTGTTTGCACTTCAACTCTGGTGAAACAGGCCTCCGAAGAGGGCTTTGCACATTTCAACTCTTATGAAGCAAGTTTCCGAAGAGAGCTGTTTGCACTTCGACTCTAGTGAAATGGGCCTCCAAAGAGTGCTTCGCACATTTCAACTCTTGTGGAGTTTTATTTCAGATCTCGGTGAAATGTGTGCCTCTGAGTAGGGCTTTTGCCTGGAAGTTTCTTTTTCATGGTTAGATGTATTCACGGGGCGGACACAAGTTATTTGGATGTTTGTTTGCACAAACGATCTCAACTAGTTAACGAGTGCTTTGTGCCTTCCACTTGGGAAGGTGCCTCCGGTCATTCCACCAATCTTTTTTGGTTGAGAAAGAGAACTTTTGTTTTCTGGAAAGCCTTATTAGAGGTCTTTATCCTCTAAAGAGTTGTGCCTTCGAAGAGGGCTTGTGCCTCCGAAGAGGTCTTTGGCTGTTTCCTGCCTGCTCGCCTATGTCTTTTCGCCATTTTCTCATATCAGCGACTCTCTGTTATCATTTTCAAACACACATTCCTTTCTTTCGCAAGTAGATTATTTTATCCAAAGAAGTGTACTTCATAGTTGAGTGAGTTCGCAGGGGCAGACACAGGCTAATTAATCGGATGTTCGTTTGAACAAACGATCACAATTAGTTAGCAAGGGCCCTCCTCCGGCGGAACCACTAACTGTTTGCTTGAAGCACGTCTTATATAGGATTTGAGTCTGGAATTTTGTGGCTTAACATTCATTTGTTGAGTGATGTCAGGGATCGCTTAGTCTTGTGTTGGGAAAGCTTTGTTTTAATGGCCTGCAATATTAAATCGACATTTTAGCAATACAATTAAAGTACTTTACATATATCGAAATAAAACAGGCATTTTGTAACAGTAGAGAACATAAGATTTATAGTGGTTCGGCCAAGAACGTGGCCTACATCCACTTTATCGTTCTTATTATTCACTTGCACTGGCTTTACAATGGCTTTTAATACAAGAATCATACATCCATAATACTTTTACAGTATTTCAGTAAAGCTTTTAAGTAAAATATGGGCGCAAGTGATTCGTGTTCCAAGCCCTTAGAATTGGATCTCCTTCGACAGTTGTCAGTTTTAAAGTGCCATCGAGAAGTTTTTTGCCTATGACATACGGCCCTTCCCAGTTTGGCACAAACACTCCTGTTGTTGTCATGATCCTTTTCAAGACTAGATCCCCAATCTCAAAGCTGCGTTGGCGAACTTTGGAATTGATGTTCCTGCCAATTCTTTGCTGATGGGCTGCAATTCTGAGCTGAGCCTCTTCCCTCCTTTCATCAAAGAAGTCTAATGCTTCAAGTTGCAACTTTTCATTTTCAGCTTGATCGAAATGGATTCTTCTGTGTGAAGGGACTTCTGTCTCCACCGGAATCGTTGCTTCTGATCCATATGCCAATGAAAATGGAGTGTGCCCAGTCGCAGTTTTATGGGTAGTTCTGTATGCCCATGGTGCTAGAGGTAGCTTATCGACCCAACCACCTTTCGCTTTTTCTAGCTATTTTTTGATGGTTGATTTGATAATTTTGTTTACTGCTTCCACTTGCCCGTTTTCCTGCGGATGAGCCACTACTGAGAAGCTTTTTTGGATCTTGAATCGCTTGCAAAAATCTTGGAACTCTTCACTTTCGAATTGGGTTCCATTGTCTGTGATTATCTTTTGAGGCACACCATACCTGCAAATGATATTCTTAGTCACAAAGTTTATCATCTTTTTAGAGGTAATAGTAGCTAATGGTTCAGATTCAGCCCATTTAGTAAAATAATCAACAACAACAATGGCATATCTGATTCCGGACTTGGCGGTTGGCAAAGGCACGATGAGATCTATTCCCCAAATAGAAAATGGCCATGGACTGACCATCTGTGTTATCTCGGTGGAAGGTGCTCTTGGGATTTTCGCAAATCTCTGGCATCGATCACATTTTTGGGCGTAGCTTGCAGCATCACGGTTAATGTCTGGCCAAAAATACCCATAACAGAGAATTTTCTTTGCTAGAGTTTGACCACCTGAATGATCTCCACACTCTCCTCCGTGTACTTCAGCTAGAATTGTCTTAGCCACTTCCTTGGTCACACATCGGAGCAATGGCATCGAGAATCCCCGTCTGTACAATCGACCATCTTGAATTATATGTCTAGAGGCTTTTCTTAACAGCTTCTGACGCTCCTTTGAATTTTCTGAAAAGGAGCCGTTAAGCAGATATTCTTTGATTGGAGTCATCCACGACTCTTGCTCTTGAGATATACTCATGATCCAGTAAATATCCATCTCATCAGTGCTCGGAGCTGACAGGACTTCCACAGGAACTAATCCCAATAATTGAGCTTCACTAGTGCTTGCGTACTTCGCGAGAGAATCTGCCTTCATGTTCTCTTCCTGGGGTATATGACTTATCGTATAATGGTCAAGATCATCGAGAAGTTCCCTGGCTCTTGACAAGTAAGCAGGCAGATTTCCTCCTTTAGTTTGAAACTCTTTCTTGATTTGGCATACAATAGGCTGTGAATCACTAAAGATCTGCAACACTTTGACATTCAGTTCTTTAGCAATCTTCAAGCCGGCAATAAGGGCTTCATATTCTGCTTCATTATTTGTCGAAGGAAATTCCAATCTTAACGCATAGCACAATGATCGCCCTTCGGGGGTTTCAAGCATAAACCCAGCCCCGGAACAGTAATTGTTTCTCGCACCATCAACATATAATTTCCATCGAATTGGGGTATTATTAGTCACCTCTTCCTCACTATCACCTTTATCTGTACATTCTGCAATGAAATCAGCTAAAGCTTGTCCATTGATTGCTCTCCGGGGATGATAAGTGATATCGTATTGGCTGAGTTCAATATTCCACTTCAGAAGACGACCCGAAGTCTCAGGGTGTAACAGGACTTGCTTCATAGGTTAATCAGTGAGGACTTCGATAGGATGAGCTTGGAAATACGGCCTCAATTTTCTTGATGCAATTAGTAGACAATAGGCGAGCTTTTCCAACTTTGAATAATTCATCTCTGCCCCAGTGAATCTTTTGCTGATATAATACACCGGGCGTTGAATTTTCGCGTCTTCCCATACCAACGCTGCACTGAGAGCATGAGATGAAATTTCCAAATATACGAAAAGATCTTCACCATTGTCGGGCTTAGAAAGTATTAGAGGCGTTTCCATATGACGAATCAACTCATCGAAAGCTTTCTGGCATTCAGGGGTCCAGTCAAAGTTTTTCCTTCCTTTCTTCAGAGCATCAAAGAATGGAATGCATTTATCAGTGGCTTTGGAAATGAACCGACTCAAGGCAGCAACTTTTCCATTGAGACTTTGCAATTCCTTCTTCGTTCTAGAAGCTTTGACTTCTCTTAAGGCAGCAATCTGAGCAGGATTAGTTTCAATGCCCCTAGCGCTCACAATGAAACCCGAGAACTTTCCAGAGTCCACCCAAAATGCACATTTCAAAGGATTAAGCTTCATTCCGTACTTTCGGAGGACTGCAAACATTTCTGCCAAGTGATCCACATGGTCTACTGCCTTCTTTGATTTCACTAGCATATCGTCAACATAAACTTCCATAGTCTTGCCAATCTGCGGTTTGAACATAGCATTAACAAGTCTTTGGTAAGTTGCCCCTGCATTCTTAAGTCCGAAGGGCATGACCCTATAGCGGTAGGGACCAACATCGGTGATGAAGCTCGTGTCCTCCTGATCTGGCTCATGCATCATGATATGGTTATATCCGGAGTACGCATCCATAAAAGATAACAATCATGCCCTGCTGTTCCATCCACCAACTGATCTATTCTGGGTAATGGGAAACAGTCTTTGGGGCAGGCTTTGTTTAAATCTGAAAAGTTGATGCATACTCGCCACTTTCCATTAGCTCTCTTAACCAGTACTGGATTTGAAACCCAATTCGGATAAGTAGACTCCCTCATGAAACCATTCTCCATGAGCCGATCTACCTCTTCTTCAATGTTGCTGACCTTTCAGGACCCTGGGTTCTTCTTTTCTACTTTACCGGTGTAAACTTTGGATCAATATTAAGAGTATGTACTGCAACTTCTGGGGATATTCCACACATATCAGCATGAGTCCAAGCGAATACGTCCAGATTTTCTTTCAAGAATGATATCAAGGAATTTTGGACCGTCACACTAAGTTGCGAACTCACGTTCACCACTTTGTTCGGATCTTTCGGGTCAACAGGTACTGGCACCGTTACTTCCACTAGCATCACTCTATTCTTCCCTGTACTGGCTTTTCTAGGATCCATTTCTCTTCGTGCCCCGCTATGCTCGCCAGTGCAGGGTCCACCTTGTAATTGCTACAAGGTTGGTTCTTTGATGCGGACTGGAGCTGCCGCATCTTTTCCCATCTCTCTCTTCCTTGCTTCACGCAACTCTATAAGATAACATTCTCGTCCAGCATTCTGATCCCCTTTAATAACACCAACTCCATTATCCGTGGGGAATTTCATAGTAAGGCACCACAGGGCGAGAATTGCCTTAAAAGCCGCAAGAGTTGGTCGGCCTAGGAAGTCGTTGTAGGCAGAAAATTCGTCAACAATTACAAAAGTCTTTTTTCGAACCACCTTTTTCTGCCCCTCTCCAAGCTTGACGAACAAGTCAATAGTTCCAATTGGCTGCTTCGGTTCCCCAGTAAACCCAACAATCTTCTGAGATGAAGCTTGAACATCAGCCATCAGAATTTTCATTTGATCGAATGTCTTTTTGAAGAGAATATTGCAAGAAGCGCCGCAATCAACAAGCACTCTCCTTACAATAGCCGGCCCAATGCCTGCAGAGATGACCAAGGGGGTTGGAGCTTCAATGCCCATAGAGTCCCTGGCTCTGAACACAATATCATCATTACTACTACTTCAAAGGTGCAGCATCTTCCAACACAAAAACGCTTCTTTTGTTGGTGCATACTTCAAGGCACGGGCATATCTTTCCATCTCACCCCAGCTTCTGCCTGCTGGGTGAGGACCTCTCGTAATCACATTAATAACAGGCCTTTCTGATTCATGCGCAGTAGTCCTCTCACCCGAGCCAGATGGGTGAGCAGGAAGTTGCTGGCCCATAGTAGATGAAGCTGGGTCATTCCTATTCCTCTTCACATATTGCTGAAGTTTATTTTCTTTCAATAGCTCCTCAATCAAGTCCTTTAAATGGAAGCACTCATTAGCATCATGGCCGGGTTGATTGTGGAATCGGCAGTATCTTCCACTTTTCTCAGCTTTTCTCCCAAGCCTCAATTTAGCTGGTGTGGGGTATTTGACAGTGTCCTTAGTTGCAAATAAAATGTTTTCTGGTGTATCGGTTAAGGGAGTGAAGTGAAAAAGACGATTTTTCTTCGCATTTCACTGCTTCTTTCCTCCATCGTTCTCCCTCTTCTGAGTACCAGATTCTTTTTTATTCGAAGCAGCATCATTGTTTCTAACCTCTGTCGATACCACCTTGGCCGGTGCTTGAAGGCTTTCCAAGCGCATGAATTCATCAGCTTTATTGTAGAATTTCTCAAGCGAGTTTGGTTCCTTCATCTTCAACCATTTTCCAAACTCACTCGATTTGTCGATAGCCCTCATTAAGTAGGTCAAGACCATTCGTTGCATTATCCACTTCAGCCAAAGCTATATTGAAGCGGTTCAAGAAAGATCTAATAGATTCCCCAGGATTCTGTTCCAGGCTTGACAGTGACATAATATCCTTTGCCTTTAAAGCATACAACCTGAATTGTTCTTTAAACTTATGAGTCAATTCGACGAACTGGTCTAAGGATCAAACCGGTAGCTTTGTGAACCATAGTAGAGCCACTCCTTCCAAGTATACCGGAAAGTACCGGCATTTGATCTCATCCGATGCTCTAGCACCAGTCATGTGCCGGTCATACTTATACAGAAATTGGTTAGGGTCGCTTGTTCCCTTATAAGCTGTAATGGTTGGTGGAACAAACATCCTTGGGAATTCTGCCTTTAGAATCCTTTCAGTGAACGGAATTTTGCTCGGAGCGAATCCCCATTCATTTTCATCTTCATCCCTCTACATGCTCTCTTTCATGATTTGTCGCACCATGCCCGAAAGGTATTCCTCATCATTTAAAGGCTCTGTAGGACAGACTTCAGCCATTTTCTCAGAAGTTTGTCTGGACAAACGTTCGCGGAGAGTTGGCTGCGGTCTCGATCCTCCAGCTTGGGGAGGTGTTTTTTTGGCAGGGCTAGATGATCTTTGAGGGATATTCCTCTCTTCGGGATTATGAACATCACAACAAGGTTTTCTTCATTATTCACTGGTTGGCGGTTAGCCCTGAGCAAAGCATTCAACCTATCAAGCATTAAAGTATTCTGGGCTTCCATCTGCTGGTATAACCCAGATACTGGAGCACCCAACTCTGCCCGTGTAATTCCAGCACTTGGTGCTGCTTGACTTGATGAAGGAGAAGTGGCAGTATTTTCATGAACATCACTGGGTTTAGTAGATCTGCGCTTTCTTTCAGGAGCCATTATCTCTGATAGACTTCTGGTTTTGAGAGAGATTCTTTCAATAAACTTTTTCGCGGCAATGATGAAAACAGCCTGAGTTGGGTTCTCAGTGAAAGCACCAAAAATGTTAACGCTAAAAATTGAACGCTAACACCCCGGTGTAAGTAGAGAAAAAGTGAAAGCACCACCTGTTTATACGGGAATCAGAAACAAGCAGAAACTACAGAAAAAAGGGTAAAGAGACAACAGTTTTATAGTGGTTCGGCTTCAAGTTAAGCCTACGTCCACTTTAATCTTCTTTATTGCTGAATCAATTACAACTTTACAGCAATCTTCAGTTACAACACTACTAAGACAAATAGCTAGAACTCCAATGTAGAAGAACTCTTTAAATCCATGTCGAATGTGTTAGATTTCTTCTTGAAGTTCGTTGAAGTGTCTATTCAGTTTGAATTGTCGGTTGAGTCGAGAAATCAGCAGAGTATAGGCGTTCCAGAAATGAGCCAAAAGGATCCCCTCCTCGGTGGTGTAGGAACGGTGTTTATAGGAAATTTCTGGAGTAAGTCGTAGGCTATGGGCGGCCTAGGGTAGGTCGTAGGTTGTCAGCAACCTAAGAGATGCGAGCTACGGCTTATCTTGGTTACACTTGGTCTTCTGAACAATCTGATAGGTCGTAACAACCTAGGAGGGAAGCGGCATAAGAAGTTACGGCTTAGTGAGGCCACCTTGAGCGAGCTATGGAGTTACCTCGGTCTATCTAGGTCGTGAGCGACCTAATAAAGAAGCAGTATGTATGCGGCCTCACACTGTCTTAACCCCTTAGGTCGCTAGGTCGCCTAGTTCATTAGGTCGCTAGGTCGCCGCATCCCTCTGTTGTAATATATTGTTGCCTGTGTTGGTGCTAGGTCGCTAGGGGTCTTTAGGTCACTAGCTTTGTTAGGTCGAGCATCCATTTTAACTCGCTCATACTTCAGGTTGTTAGGTCGCTGGACCTTCTAACCCGTTAAGTCGCTGAGTCGCTTTATTCCCTAGGTCGTTAGGTCGTTCTTCCTTTAGCTTGGTAGGTCGTTGCCTTCATGGAGTCACTAGGCTATATGCTTAGATCGCTAGATTTCTTATCTCATTAGATCATTAAGTCGTTATATCCTGCTAGGTCGCTAGTTTTCTTCGAGTGCTTGAGTCGCTGCCCAGAATGATATTAACATTAGGATTGGAAAGGATATATATATATATATATATATATATATATATATATGTATGTATGTATATTCTGTGTGCGTGCGTGCGCGCACATTTTAACTCACTGTTAAAATTGGGAAAAAATATCTTAAGGTAATTTAATTGCATAACATCTGAATTTAATGATGAGTAAGTTTAAACTTTTAATTTAGTTTGTTTATCACAAAAATTAACAGTAAAGGAAATTTAAAGTTTTATTATGCCAATAAATTTAAACTTAAAAATGAGAATATTTATGGTAGTTTAAATCATTGAAAATGTTAATAAATTCATGAATTTCATTTAAACAAGGATCAGAATTAAATGATACCAGTTGGGTTGGTTCGTCGCTAGAATCGATGCAATAAAAGTGAAGGTGAGTTATTCTCACTCAAAAATGGATTATTGGTGAATTTAAAATAGTTAAAAATTTAAATTATGGGTTGATTGATTGAATTGATAATTTATTGTTAGATGTGATATTATATATAGTATATAAATATATGTATTGAAGTGATTGATATTCCCACATTATATAGCGGATGAGACCCTATGCACCCCACATAATAGCGGTTGACCCTATATACCACGATATCCCCCTCGAAGTGGGACTGGTATTTTTATATTGTGCTAATATTTGTGGATGCATGGTAACAGGTTGGAGGGATCCAACAGGTGTAACAACCCGCATAATTTACCATTGTGTATTTAAATATTTTTTTAAATATAGCATCGTTATTCGGATTGTTGTCCGAAAGGTTACTTTTTGCAAACAGCCTCATTTCGACTCGATACCACTTCCATTGAGTTCAAAATGGTGTTTGCGACCATTTTGAGTATAAACATTGATATGTTTGGAGTTAGTAGAATTTTGCTAATTTATCACTTTGGGCTTTCGTTTGGGTTTCAGCCCTATATCCTAACACAAGCCCTAGCTCCACCCGCACTTATCTTCATTCACTTCATTTTCCTAACACTCTCAAGCTCTAGATAAAAATAGTGGAGGAGAAAAAGAATTAGGAAATCCTAAGCCTAGTTCCATTTGCAAAATCCAAGCTTTAATTCCAAATTCAAAGAAGAAGGTTTAGTAAGCTTTCTCTTCATCTTCTCTAACTCATTCTCTTTCCAATCTCAGAAACTCCTAAACCTAACTTAAGAAATGTTTCTCTTTTAAGCTTTGATTCAAGCTTGTTGGGTTGGAATTGAGGAGTGATTGTCCTTGCCATTGCTCGATAGCTTCTTCTTCATTTGTTTTGGGTTTAAAGGTGAGATTTTTATCTCACATCTTAGTCTATAACTATCTTTGATTGCTGGGTATGAATTCCCAACACTTACTCATGTGCATTTGATTTTGATTTGGATTGATTTGGTGAGTAATCCAATTTTTGGTGTTTTAGTCTAATTTTATGAAATCCTTCATGGATATTTGGACATTGATATTCGAGGCGTATCGAAGAGCCTTTAAGGCTGGGTTGTCGCTTAGCATAAATCCTTAGTCGTTGTTGCTCGTCCGATCGCTCCCATAATCGTTTCACCATCTTTGACCTAGGTTCAGGGAATGCCTGAAATTCTGTTTTTAGACGTCTGAATATTATATTGAAAATTTTTAGTCCTCAGTATTCAGACGTCTGAATCAAAATTCCAGACGTTTGAATTTGCTCGTGAGCAACCCGAAAGGAAATAGGCTAAAAATGCCTATTTCAGATGTCTGAAATAAAAGGTTCAGACGTCTGAATTACCTTCTAGAAAACTTTTATTTTTCCAGATTCAGACGTCTAAATCCTTGATTTCAGACGTCTGAATCTGCTGTTGGGGCTCTATTTTTCCTATTTAGCTTGTGTTTCCAAATTTAATCGATTTGTGTTGATTCCCATTTGTTGTTATCATTTATTATCGACTCTGATGATATTTTCTTTGGAATTTTTGGAACATCCACCTTGATGGATTCGGTATCGATTTCTTTGGATTCAATTCACGTCTTCGAATGTCAATTATGGCGATTCACTGTTTTTACAACCATTTTTGTGATTTGTCACTTTAAAAATATAAAGGTTTCAATACTAGTAGTAAATATCAAAAGTCTTTTATCAAAAAGATTTCAACACTATTTTATTACAAAGCTCGTTTCTTAAACCGTTTTTCAATCTACAACCATATACAAACCTTTACCTCACTCGTATGAGAAATCTAATTAAACGGCTTAGTAAAACAAGTGGTATGAAATGCTTGCGTTTACTTCGTCGGTTAATTCTTGTATTTGTTCGATTGAATCTCTTGTGACAATTTTCGAGTAGAGACTTACAATTTGTTCGTAAATATTTAAGTTAAGCCAGTGGTTATGGGACATGAAGCAAAGCTCGTCTATTTACTAGCTTAGTGTAATTGACACTTCTTGATGATTGATGATGGCCATTTTGTGATTTAGACTAGCAATTTGCGATGTCTCTTTGTCTACGAGGGAGACTAAACCCCGTTTCTGTGGAGCTTCGGCTCAAAATTGGTGGGGTAGCGACCCATGGTCTACAGACCGTTTTAGTGGAGCTTCGGCTCAAAATTAATGGTTAGCAACCATGGAATAGCGTTATGTTTTGTGATACACGTGTTGGTGAGTTTTCATGCTCTAATTTCTTGATTTCTGTTGATGATTTCTAGAATTTGTGTTTCACCAATTTTTATGATTAAATTGATAGGTTCTATCAATATTTGTGCTTTGGTGAATTTGTGTTTCAACAACTTTTACATTTGTCATTGTAATGTTTTCCAATATTTGTGACCTGGTGAACAAAAATAAATAGTATGACATTCCTTTTGATCTTTGAGAAGATTCTTGTGATATTGATTAATCTCTAGTTGATTTTCAATTTCATACTTACCACAGTATGGCTTTATGGTTATCATACTTTTTTTCATATCTCTTATCCTATATCATTTTATCTGATATTTATCGCTAGACTAATCCGTTTATTATTTTCTTATTAAATAATACCCGGGTCAGACCGAGATGTTATAGGTGCTTCTGCTTGACTCCTCATCTGGGAGTATTATCTGACTTTTGGTTAACTACATTAGAGTGGTAGTTTTTGTTGTTATACACTCGAGACATAGACTCATTGTTGTATACTTATTCTTTTGTCTAGCACTTGTATCTATTCTTTTGTGATATTGTGGATCTTGTTAGACCACTACTCTAATGTAAACACTTTCATGTGTTGTATTCATATCTGTTTCCGCCTTTGAGATATGAACTTCTGTGACTGATTTATATTATGCTTATTTCTATATTTGTTTTCGAAGATATTACAGCCACTGTGTAGTAGTTTTGAGTATTGTATCGGTATGTCAGATTTCCTCTTGAGATGAAATGCATGTTATTCTATTTGACATATCGGCCCTCGTATAAACTAATTACACGGATAGCCGCTCCTCAATAGCCTTATTCTCTGCGCTAGTTGACCGCATTACCCCGTAGTGTCCTTGGCTAGCGTGGGTATAGAGGTGGGGCGTCACAACAGGATTCCTCAAAAATATTTAAAATTTATTTTCATATTCAGTGATGTGATTAATTTGATAATCAGTGATAGATTATGTTGGAGAGTTAAATTATTGGATGCAATGATATACTTTTGGCATTTTGAAATATCAAAAATTTAAATTCGGGGTTTTGAAAGAAAATGAAAAGGGGGTTTTTAAGTAAATATTTATAATGGAGTTGAGTAAATACAAATTTGGGGAATTTGGAAAAAAGTAAATAGTTGATTTTGAAATCCTATTTAATAAACTTCGGGTATGGGAAAATAGAGATTTTGAATAAATGTGAATTAACGAGTTTTAAGGACTTAAGAGATATTGTTTGAGAATAAGAAAATATATTTTAAATCAAAGATTTAAATATTTTGGGAAAAATAAAAGGAGAATTTTGAAAAATGAAGTATGGAATCGATGCTCTAGAATTAAATATAATTTTAAATTGGAAAGGGAAGTAAATCTGAAAATCGAGGTTTGGAATTAATTTGGATAAATCGGGAAATAAATTATAAAGGGAATTTAATTCAGGAAATCGATTTGAAAATCGTAATTAAGTATTTTGAAACTGTGATTAAAAGAGGAATGAGACAATGGAATTTATAAAGTGGTTTATAAATAAAGTGAATATTTATCAGTGGATAATTTGGATTTTAAATTCACGTTGGGAATTTATAAGGAAAGGGTAATTCGTTTTAAAAATAAATAGTGGTTTTATTTTAAAAAATGTGGGAAAGGAATTATACGGGATTAGGACGTATATTAAATTGGAGATAAATCGAGAAGGATAGGATTTGATGGGCTATATTGGAGTGGAAAGTGTATTTTCTTGAAAAGCTAAGTATATTTTCAAAGAAAGAATTTTAAGTATATATTAGAAGTTTTAAAGATGTTTTAAGAGAATGTTTTTAGAGAAATTTATTATTTAAATTGTTTTAAAAATTTAAAGTAAATAGTAATTAAGTTAATTACATAGTTAGTTTTTTTTTTAAAAGGTTAAATTAGTATTATGATTTAAATGATAAGTATTAAATATTTGTACCTTATATGACTATTTTATTTTAAAGTAGTTTTGGCTAAAGTTTTAGTTGGCAAAGTATTATAAAATTTCATAACTATTATTTTGAATAAAGTGATTTAAGTAGTTTTATTTTAAATGTTTTAAGTGTATATTTTTGGATAAAATGATTTAATTTATTTAAACTCTAAATTTAATAAGACTTGGTGTTTTTTAGTGGAAATAAAATAACTGGTTGAACGATTGTTTAATTTGATAGTTAAATAACCGACTAACAATATAGGCCAATGCGTTGATCGTTTCGAAGAGACTGGGGTCGGATTTAATTATCCGAAAACCTCTTTGATCTCGTTGGAATGTAGAGAATGACTGCCATAATGATGATGTAGACAGTGATCCTGTTTGTCCAGACCTAGGATGATTTGTATGGACGAATGCTATCAGACTGTCGTCATTGGAACAAGATGAGCATTCTAAGTGAAATTCGGTCTTAAAAATTAATGCTTAGCCTCGAGCCTCATCAATCGGGAATGGCTAAAACAAGGGAGGTGCGGCAAGGCTAACTGCGTAGCACCCAATTAGGGTAAGGTCATCCCTGTCTAGAGTCCCTTGATCTTGGCTATGTGGGCGGTTGTTGATTCCAACCGCGGGGTGATCTTATTTGGACTATCCAATAAGGGGTAGCATTGGTCTTATGTTGTAGGGGATCGAGAGTGGTCCTCAATACGCTAATGTAGACCAGGTACTGTGACGGGAGGTACCCTAATAGCCCTGCCATTGTATAGAATTCATTTTCCAATAAACGTCCATACGGTTTTGATTGTGCCCAACTATGCTGGAACATGAGATGGAAGCATTTCAGTTGTATTCTATTTTACTTTCTATAGACACTATTATAATATCAAATGAATTTTGTAAGAATGTTTTAGTTATCGCAAGGTGAAAACTCGGCATGTTTATGTGACGCCCCACCTCTATACCCACACTAGCCAAGAACACTACGGTGTAGAGTTGTCAACTAACATGGAGAATAAGGCTGTTGAGGAGCGACCATCCATGTAATTGCTTATCACACGGTGGCTATAAATAATCTTCGAAAGCAAACATAGAAATAATCATAACACAAATCAGTCACAGATATCCATATCACAAATGCGGAAGAAGATATGAATATATAACTAACACATGAAAGTGTACATCAGAGTAGTGGTCAGTAAGATCCACGATAATACAAAAGAATAGCAACACGTGCTATACAAAAGAATACAACTATGAGTCTATATCTCAAGTGTATACAACAAAAACTGCTAATCTAAACAATTAGCCAAAAGTCATAGTGATGAATCCCTGGGAAGAAGTCAAGCAGAAGCACCTGTAACATCTCGGTTTGACTCGAGTATTATTTAAGAAAATAATAAACGGATCAGTCTAACTATAAATATCAGATGACATGATATAACATAAAAGATATGGCATAAACATAAAATATCCATAATGACATACCGCTATAAGTATGTAAATAATGATCAACAGAAGATCAATCAATAAGAGATAATCAATATCACAAGAATCTTCTCAAAGATTCGAAAAGGGCACCATACCCCAAACTTGTACTCATAACAAGTCAATGACATAAATTCTAGAAATCAATGCAAGAAGTCCAGTAATCATAGAAAAGAGAAAGAGGCCTATCACATGACGGTCCGAAGACCAAGGGGAGCTACCCCACATGTGTGAATGGAATCACACAGATTAAGGTCCAGACTAACCAAAAAGCATAAAGGTATGTGTGAGTGGAATCACACAAGTGGTGTCTAGTCTAACCTCGCAACAAGAGACATCGCACAGTTGCTAGTCTAAAGCATAAGAATGATCGTCATGATCAACGAGGAGTGTCAATTACACTAAGCTAGTAAATATAAAAGTTTAGCTTCATGTCCCATAACCACTTGCTTAACTCAAATATTTACGAACAAACTGTAGATCTCCACTAGAAAATTGTCACAAGAGGTTCAATCGAACAAGTCCAAGAATTAACTGACGAAGTAAACGCAAGCGTTTCATACCACTTATTTTACTAAGCCGTTTAATTAGATTTCTCATCCGAGTGAGGTAAAGGTTTGTATATACTAATAGATTGGAAAACGGGTTAAGAAAAGAGCTTTGTTATTAAAAATAGAGTTGAAATTGTTTGTTAAAAGATTTTTGATATTTACTACTAGTATTGAAACCTTTATATTATAAAATGACAAAACACAGAAGCAATTGTAGAAACAATCAATCACAAAGATCGCATACGGAGATGTGAATAAAATCCAAGGAAATCTGCTCAATGTTTTTCAGATAAGATCCCCTACGGAGGGGGGGTCCGGGGGGTTGGCAACCCCCCAAGGCGTGAGTGCGGGGGTAACGCCACCGCTTACGGGGTTCGACCTGCCCGGTCAGGTCGCGGGGGTCCAGGGGGCAGCGCCCACGGCAGGGTGCGGGGCAACGCCCCGTCCAAAACGGTACGACCTAATGAAGACAAAATGAGGTCTAACGACCTAAGAGTCTAAGGGGTCAAGCGAACTATCAGGATAAGGTCCAACGTCCTACGAGTTAAAGGTCCAACGACCTATAGGGTTATAAGGTCATAAGACCTAACGAGCTATGGCCAAACGACCTAGTGTTGACTCGCGAGCGACCCAACTGATGCGACCTAACCTATAGGGTTATAAGGTCATACGACCTAACGACTCAAGGGTCTAACGACCTAACGACTCAAGGGTCTAACGACCTAATGACTCAAGGGTCTAACGACCTAAAAGTATACAGGTCATGCGACCTATCGGTTTAAGAGGCGAGCGACCTAAGTGTTACGACCTAAGAGTCGAATGACTTAAGGGTTAGGCCAGGAGCGACCTAACATGGCCGACCTAACAGAGGTTGCGACCTAACATGGCCGACCTAACAGAGGTTGCGACCTAACATTATGAAGGCCAAACGACCTAACATGGCCGACTTAACAGAGGTCGCGACCTAACGGGATAACTCGTGACCGACTTAAGAGTTGCATGACTGAAGGGTTGCACGACTTAAGGGTTGCACGACTTAAGGGTTGCACGAATTAAGGGTTGCACGACTTAAGGGTTGCACGACTTAATGGTTAGGCCAGGAGCGACCTAACGAGATAAGGTCCAACGACCTACGAGTTAAGGGTCCAACGACCTATCGGGATAACTCGTAACCGACTTAAGAGTTGCGTGACTGAAGGGTTGCACGACTTAAGGGTTGCACGACTTAAGGGTTAGGCTAGGAGCGACCTAACGAGATAAGGTCCAACGACCTACCGGTTAAGGGTCCAACGACCTATCGGGATAACTCGTAAACGACTCACGACCTATGGATGAACGACTTAACTCCGAACGAGCTAAAAATGGCCAGAACGACCTAGGGTTAACTCGTAAACGACTCACGACCCATGGAAGAACGACTTAACTCCGAACGAGCTAAAAATGGCCAGAACGACCTAGGGTTAACTCGTAAACGACTCACGACCTATCGACGAACGACTTAACTCCGAACGAGCTAAAAATGGCCAGAACGACCTAAGTGTAGAAAATTCACCAAAACGCTAAAAATTGGAGTTTTTCGCCAATCCAATCCAAACCAAATGCTAACATGCATGCAAAAATGATAGGGAATCATTCCCAACAGTCCAATATAGTTATAGGCTAGAATTGTGAGATAAAAATCTCACCTTTGCACTAAAATTTATGAAGATGAAGCTTGAAAGCAAGGAGAAGCAATCCAAAGCTTGAATCCAATATCTTCTACTTGAATTTGGAGTTGAATGTTGGAGTTGCAATTGAATTTGAGCTTGGAGTTTTAATTTCCCATTCTCTTCACCATTAATGCCAAAGCTTGAGTGAGTTAGGAAATTTATGAAGAGTGAGGAGAAGAGGGTTGGAACTTGGGCTTAATAGGCTAAACTAACCCAAAGTCCAAAGCGGAAAAAGTTAGTGAAATTTCACTAACTCCAAACCTATCGATGTTTATACTTAAAAAGTTGTAAACGACATTTTGAACTCAATGGAAGTGGTCTCGAGTCCTAATTTCACCGTTTGCAAAAGGTAGTTTTTTCGGACCAAAATCCGATTAACGATTTAATATTTAAATAAAAATATTTAAATATAAACTCGATAAATATGCGGGTTGTTACAGATTATTTGTGGCATGGTCTAACGAGATACTTTTGATTTCAAAAGATTTTGAAAACTTTAGTAATTAGATTGAGTATATTTTCTCACGCTGGTTTTCCAAATTGACTCGGGTGTTATTTTATTATAATACTCGGGTCAGACCGAGTATTAAAGATTCAAGATAGGATGCTATGGAGCTCAGGAAAAAAGCTGGACGACGGAGATGTATATCACGTATCTGACTTATATTTAGCCGTGTTGGGACAATTTATCATAACTATCTAGTATTGTGTTACTGATTGTGTGTACTCTGTTGATGTAATGTATAAAAACAGTAATAGTTGTTTTTGTATAAAGATAAATTGTTATCTATTATCTATTGTTCCGCTGCGATTGTGAGATTCTGTGTTATTCTTTCTTTTCTTCTTCTACTTTTTTCTTCTTTAA
Organism: Allium cepa; assembly: GCA_030765085.1. Lineage (NCBI taxonomy): Eukaryota > Viridiplantae > Streptophyta > Magnoliopsida > Asparagales > Amaryllidaceae > Allium > Allium cepa. Next base: position 8,531,121 of record CM060930.1, on the reverse strand, counting down.
CCCTAACGATTCATATTTCATTCAATATGAGTTGAACTGATGGAATATATTGTCGAATCAAAAGGGTATGGATTTGCGGGTTGTTACACTCTTACCTCGCTCTTCATTGGAAATCCAAATTTCTAATAAGTGCATTTGGACTTAGTTGTAAACTTATTATACCATCAAATTTAACCAACGTAATAATTTTGGCTATTTGAAAGGTTTTCAAAAAAATTTTATTAAAAATAATACCACTGGATTTTGCATAGAAATGTTTCGGTTATCATACGGTAAAACCTGCTCCGTGTTTATGTGTAGCGTGGTCTTATGAGATACCGTTTGTTTTAAAAACTTGTATGTTGTCTTTCTCACACCAGTCCCATGATTGATCCGGAGTATATTTTCTTTCACTTAAAATCTAGGTGCCCCATTTTTTTGGTCAGCTTATAGTTAGATTTTATTTAGAGCATTTTAGTAGAGCTTGGAGCATGAAGATTCTTCTAAAGATTGTTATTCATTTCTACCACATTCATGTACTACTGTATTCTGCATTTGTAAGGACAAATATTAATAACTGTCCATGTTAATGTTAAGTTAAATTCTGATAAATGTATTTAAAATTTTCTGCTAAAAAGATTATATGTAGAAATAATATATGTTATTCCCTTTGTGTAAGATTATGTTCTGTCTTTATTTTCTTCTTTCTCTAACGGCCGGGTTTTCCGACACTTGAAATATACAGCACATGAATACCGAGGATGTATTAATGTTGATTTCTAAGGGTCAAAAATCTCGTTCGTCATAGATGGCGACATGTCTTATCCATCCTGGTATGTAATTGTAACAGCCAGACCTTCTCCTTCTTGGATCATTAAATTATATAAAATGCACAAAATTAAAAGTAACTTTTGGCATTAATTTAATGTGGAGACAATTGAAAAAAAAATTAAATGACATCCCATATGTGCGATATATTATTTTTATGTGCAAAGAATGGAATGAATATAATTCACAACAGTCACCTAACTGCTATGCTTAAATTCTTAAAAATATGTTATTCTTATGTATTATTAATTTTAGACAGAGGATGTTTATTTTAAAAATGATGGTAATATGGAAAAAATTCTTTCCATATTCAAGTATTAGAAAAGATGATTTGATATTTAATTTTACCGATTGAATTAAATATCAAAATTAAATATCAATGGCTACTCAAAAAACGTTTATGTAACATTTGTATACAGAAGCCATTAGCATTAAGTTGACTCGGTTGGCAGAGAGTAGACACTATTTAAAAAATCGGTTATATATTTCTCTATACAACATTTGAGTTTGTGCTACATACAACAATATGACATACAGTGAGCTAATTTGCATGGAAAATGAGCATAACAATACTTTTCACATTAAACATAGGAAACTCGTTCATATATACATAAAGAGTGAACGGAAAGTGGAGGAAGTATGCTTTTTTTTACAGTTAACAAAAATGTAAACTAATTATTTTATGTAAATAAAACACACTTACAAAAATTAAATTTATCATCCTTTTTCGTAGTAAATATCCAACCCCAACCATGTGAAAAAAATATTAGGAGTGAATTGCAATTCGTTTCTTTCATAAGTATCATGTTCATAGTCCCATATATATAGTTATATACAAACATATGTGTAAGTGTATACACACAGATTAAGATGTATACAAATATATATATATATATATATATGAAGATATAAATTCAACCTTTTCATGAAAAAATTTAGATGCATAACTTGTCTTCAAGATGGGTCCAAATATAAGATAATCATTATTTCACAAACAATGTTACCTTTTTATTTCGCAAAAGCACATCATTTACAATCTTTTCAACAATGCATGGTAATAGTTGAACACTACTATAATAAATTTTGACTTTCTGCCTTACCAGAATAGATGAAGGCGATATGATAAAGATTGAAAAAAATATACATAGCACTAAAGGATTTGAGATTACGACATTGTATTTTGCACATGTGTACCACAATTGACAAATTAAAGTGTTCATATGACACAAACTAATAGGAAGAAATGACAATTTTATTTCAAATATGCTTAAAATGAAAGAGTTAATATGGTCGACATATTAAAAAAATCAACAATTGAAATATTCCCATGAAGAAATGGCAATACAGATACACAATAGTTGTAAGGAACATATATCGCCATCTTAAGGATATGACTCTTTACTGATTTCATACATAATTAGCTTCTATCATTCTAATATTAATAATAATCTACACATTACTATTCTATTCAAATTAATATCAAACAAAAGTTAGAAAAACAAACTCAAATTCAATGTTCATTAGCGAAAAATACTTTAAAGCTAATAAATATGTATCAAAATTGTTGAATCGATATTATTATTTTTAAATTAAGTCCTGATACAAAGCAAAGCTAACATGATCAAATAGAGTAGGTGAAACACTACAATTGAATAAGGAATACATCTTTGGGTAGAAAATCATAATAAAAAAGATGACTTATGCATCGTATGATTATAAACTATAAATATCAGTAGATTATCAACAAAGGCAACTTGATTGTATATTTGCAACTTCATATTTTGCACAACGTTGATTCAAATTGAACCACAAAACAAATATAGGAAAACAACTTTCCTATAAAAAGATAAATCAAATAAATAAGGAAGTTCAAAGTTCAATACCAAGTCAATTGTTTATAGGCATTAAAAAGTAAAATGATACTGTATAAATTTCAGATTAAGTGGTAAATTGAGCAAAAAATGTGTTAATAAAGATATTAAATCAATTGTGAACTTATAGAGACAAATATAATTAGCACCTAATTAGTACTGAGATTTAAGAAAACTTCTCGATAAATTTAACGTTGAAAAAATAATTCAAGATTTCAAGAAAACACCACTCAATAAACTTAATGTTAAGAAAAATAGTTCAACTGAAAACAATATTTTTCTACAAATGTAAGAGATGCGAAATAAATGAGAACAATCGGTACTTTCTTACATTGTTGATTGTTTTGCATATGCAGTTACACAGTAAAAGAATGCATTATATGATTATAGCTTCATCAGTAATAATAGGAGAACTGATAAAAAAAGGATGTTAAATCATTTCAGTTGGTAGAAGTAAGATAACTCATTAGTTCCATGCGCAAGATTATTTGAAGATTTCAAATGATGAATTATTGATAGTTATGTAAGCAGAAACTAAAACCCACTCCAAAAGCACTTTGTTGTCAAAGGATAACATACAAATTCTGTAATTGAAACAAAGTTACACCTACTATAGTTAGTTTTTTATATTGATATTCATATCTCACCTTTAAGTTTGAGAAAGCCCGGCTGAATTCATGGAATTGTCCATGTTGTCATACTGTTACACTTAAAGTGATACATTTAGCACAAAATATTTTATGATAACACTAAATTTATCCTTAAAACATCAAAAAATCTTGCATTTGAAACTTAAATCCAAACTGATAAGCATGTTGCCATAATTTTTCGTTTGAATTTTACAACTCAATCGCACAATTCCATCATATGAACCTATTAATTCAAGATCTCATGATAACAGCACTCACTAAACAGAATGGTAAAAACATAATCCAACTGAGAAAAGAAATATTTTCCTACGAATGTAAGAGATGCGAAATGGATGAAAACAATTAGTACTTTCTTACATTGTGGATCGTTTCGTATATCATGCTAAAAGAATGCATTATACCGATTATAACTTCATCATGATAATAGGAGCAAAATAATGAAAAAAGAGGATGTTAAATCAGTTCAGTTGGTATAAATCTTACTATGATAGAAAGTAAATCATCATTTCCATGCGGAAGTTTATCAGAATATTTCGAAAGATGAATTATTGATGGTTATCTCACCTTTAAGTTTGAGAAAGTCCAGTTGAATTCATGGAGTAGTCTATGTTGTCATATTGTTTTACTTAAAGTGATGCATTTAGCCTAAAATATTTTATGATAATCCTAAAATTTATTATGACGACCCCGACTTTCAACCTTCGAAAATCGTCATCTAATACATCACCCGTATTCAAATACCGGAGATTCAAACGTTGGAGTCCAGTTTGCTAGAGTCATAACACATTAGATGATAACAACACAATGGAAACAAATACCGAAGATTCAAACTTTCATTCATACACTGCATGGATTACAACATTCTTCAACAAGTGCTCAACATCACAAGAGTGCTATATTTACTACACAACAGTGGATTACAACATTACAGTGGAACATAACATCAACATGGTCTTCCAAGAGAGTCCAACATACTGCATCTTCATTTCCAAAGATCCAAAGTACGAACCAAAAAGCTCAAAACCAAAAGCATAAAAGACTTCCAAATCTACATCTACCTTCCAACTTAGCTCTAGAACCTACTGATGACCTGACTCTAAGCTGCCCGTGTGGAAAATTAGGGGCACCCAGAGTTTAGAAAAGGGAACAATAAACTCCAAGTCAGTCATGAGACTGGTGTGAGAAACATAAAAACAGTTATTTGTACAAAAATAAATCCGTTCATGCTTTTGGAAAATGAAACTACCATAAGGTCTTCCGACACACACTCCAATGCAATCACACATACGGGGGAGGTTTCTCCTTATATTAGTCAAACATGGTTGATATGCGAAAATCATTTTGATATCATTTTAATTGCATTGTGTCGAAAAACATTTTGCAAGTATAATATTAATCTTAGCCAGCATATGTACCATTATAGTATGCCTACTATAGCTTCCATGTTAAATGGCAGGTTCTACAGCTGAAATCGTAAAGGGCTCGTATTGTTTGTTTGGATTTCCAACAAATGGCCAAGGCTAAGGAACTTCCTTCACCTGAATGGGTACGCCTCTGGAGGGACATCCGGAGAACCTTACTGGATCTCTGCCAACACAAGGCCAAGTTACCTCTGTAACTAGGTAACTAACTGTTACGAGTATGCCATTCCACGATCGTGACCGACCTTTACCGAGGCCCCTCAAATTCCAACAACCACATAAGTAAAATATCAGGGCTCCATACCATGATACCTGTAAGGATCTGATTTTTCGACTTCCAAAAATCGACATTAATAAGTCCATTGTATCAAATGTCGAGTAATCAGATGCCGGAAAACTGAACCATTAGGGTTAAAGAAGAAGGAGGTAGAAGAAGAAATAGAAACAATACCAGAATCTTACCATCGCAACGGAATAAAATATAATAGATGATAACTGATCTTTACACAAAGAAAACTATATCAGTTTTATACATGCATCATCAGAATACAACATCAGAGTTTAAAAACATCTATAACACACAACTGGACAGTTATATTAACTTGTTCTTACCAAACTGACAATAAAACTTACAACACAACGGAATTATACATCAAGTACGTATGTTACGTCTCGCCATCCAGCTCGTCTCCTGACCTTCACATCATCCTTTCCTGTGTCTATAACACTCGGTCTGACCCGAGCACTATAATTAAATAACATCCAAGTTAGTCTAGAAAACCAGCGTGAGAAAATACACTCAATTGGACTGTTAAAGTTTACAAAATCCTTTGAAATCAAAGGTATCTCGTAAGACCACGCCACAAATAAACATGCCGGGTTTTTACCTTATGATAACCAAAACATTTCTTACAAAATCCTCTGATATTATAGTAATGTCTATATACAAATACTTTTTCAAATAGCCAAAATTGTTACATTATTAAATTCCATCTACTAGCCACAAAGTGGGTACTACAAAAAAACCGTAAATGCACGTAGGGAGAATGGATTTCCATCAACGGCAGTGCTATTGGGGTACTGTCCGTCACAGTACGTGGTCTAGATCACCGTATCGAGGATCCACCTTAATCCCCTGCATCACAACACCGAAGCTACCCCTTACTGGATAGTCCGAATAAGTTCACCAATGGTTGGGATCAGCAACCGCCCACACAGCCGAAATAAAAGGGACATCTAGACAGGGGTGACCTTATCCTAATTGGTTACTAGTCACTTAGCCTTGTGTGCATCTCCCCTGTGTTAGCCATTCCCAAATGATGAGGCTCGAGGCTATGCGTTACCTTTTAGCATACATACACTTAGGATGCTCATCGTCTTCCTGACGATGTTCTAAAAGCATTCGTCCATATAAGTCCGTTCCGGGTTCGAATGGAACCGAAGGCACTACTCCTACTGCATCCATTTTGGAATCACCTTCATGATTAGTAGTGACTAGCCCTTGCACTTCACTGCTCTATCTACGACTCCCAGCTCTTGTCTTCCTCACGAAAACGTTCAAACCGGGTCGAAGTGGTTTTTGGGAAATTAATCCCGATCCCGGTCTCTTCGGAACGAACAGCGCGTTGGCCGATATTGATAGTCGGTTATTTAACTATCAAACAACATTCACAAAAAACCATCAGACTTTAAATAATTTCCCAAATTATTTATTCCACAATAACTTCGCAAGCTATTTCCCATCCTTCAACACTTTGAAAATAGTTTAAAACTACTTTTCTCTCATGGAATAAATTTCCCAAATATTGTTTATTTCCACTGAAAATCACCAAGTCCAAATACTTAAGAGTTGAAACTAATTTAAATCACTTTATTCTGAAATATACTTAAAAACATTTAAATTAAAACTACGTAAACACTTCATTCAAAAATATATACTTTAAAAATATTTTAAAAATAAAACTACTTTATAAAATATAAAGCTAATTTTAAAATAAAACTTAAGTCAAATTAAATTTTAAAATAAGAGTTACGAAATTTTATAAAAGTTTTCAAAGAAAACTTTAACTAAACTATCCTTAATATAAAACTATTTTAAACAAAAAAATATTAATAATTATCTTTAAAATCATAATACTAGTCAAACCTTTCAAATAATTTCTACTATTACTAATGTAAATAAATATTTACCTTTAAAAAAAAATTAAACAACTTAAATAATAATTTCTCGAAAACATTCTTTTAAAATAACTTTAAAACTTTTAACTTATACTTAAAAATCAGCTTCGAAAACGTACTTGGCTTTTCAGGGAAATACACTTTCCTTTCACGCCTTTAAAAATAAACCACTATTTACTTTTAAAACAAATTACCCATTTCTTTAAAAATTCCCATCCTGAATTTATACTTCCAAATATCCGCTGATACATCTTATTTCACTTTATAAACCTCGCTTATAAATTCCATAGTCTCACTCCTTTTAAATCACAGTTTCAACCACCTTATCAATTTTCCAAATCGATTTCCAAATTTACTCCATTTTAAAATAAATTCTTTTACTTACTCAATTTTATTTCAAAACCCTTTACTTTCAGATTTAACTTCTTTATTATAATTTAAAAAAATTAACTGAAAATACCCGTTGCATACTTTTCCAAATTTCTTCTTTATCTTTTCCAAACAAATTTAAATCTTGAATTTAGAATAAATTCTTCATTCCTTTAAATAATAATACTTAAGTTCAAAAATTCACTTATTCTTATTTATTCAAAAATCTCATTTTCCATACATGGAATTTATTTATTTAGAATTTAAAAATCAACTTTATCCTTTTCCAATTCATTCTCCAATTTATTCAAATTATCTATAATTATTTTACTTAAAAATCCTCTTTTTAATTTCTTCAAAAATCCCATCTTTATATTCTGATATCTCAATATACCCAAATATATTCAATTAAACCATAGCATCTAATATTTTTACTTACCAATATAATCTATCACGGATTTTTAAATAAATCATATCACAAATATTAAACAATCTAAATATTTTGAGGAATCCAGTTGAATCCCTCCAACCTGTTTCCCTGCATCTACAGATGTTAGCACAATCTAAAAATACCAATTCCACTTCGAGGTGGAATATCACTATATATGGGGTTATATCATCTCATCCGCTATTATGCGGCGCACAGGGTCTCATCCGCTATATAATGCGGGAAATCAATCACTCCAATATATATATACTACATATCACATTCAATCAATTCAATCATCCAACCAATAATTTAAATTTAACTATTTAAATTTAAATGGAATTCCGAATGACTGAGATTAATTCACTTCTGTTTTATTTGCAATCCAATCCAATCCTGACTTGTTTTCTCCCTAGTATTAGACCTTGTACAACATTAAATGATTTATTAATATCTGAGATAATCAGACCATTCATTACCATTTACTAATTTAATTAACTATTTCTTTAAATTTTAAACTAAAATTTTCCTTTAATAAATTATTTTAGTACTAAAATAATTAAAAAAGTTAATTAAAACTATTTAACCTCCAAACCCATATATATATATATATATATGTTTTAAAATAAACTAGTAGATTAAAATATTTATGTATGTATATTTATTTTATTCTATTTTCTTCTTCAAAACTACTTATATCAAAATAACTTATATACGATTTAGAAATCCAATCTTTATAAATCCTACAACATTTTTAAAATCCTTGTATTTTTCAAGATCTTATATATATACCTATTTCTATTTTAAACCTTATATACATATATGTGATTTAATAAAATAACATAGAATAATAATTTTTACTACAATAAATTCTATTCTGCATATACATACATACATCTATATATATTTATAAATTAAGGAAGAGTACAATAAAAACAAAACGTTACCTTACAAGCTCGACCGCGTGATGCCACCGAAACGCCGGGCTCCCCTCGCCTCGTCGCCTATTGTCCACCGCGAAATCCGCGCGGCCCAAGTGCCACTGTCCTTCCTTCTCGCATGTGCACCTCCCAACGACCAAAACGAGATGTTGAATATCGAAGCCTTCCCTTCCCCGTGACACTGACAAATCCCAAATCCTCGAACACCCCTCGCAAACTTCCCTTTCCGTCGACCATGCCTCAACAATGTGCTTCCTCCAGTGCCATGCCAACCATCACGTCGATCGCCATCCCAACCTAATCGTGTCACCACTGATTTGAACATGGCTTCAACAATTACCCTCGGTCGAAAATCATTCAATTCTCTCACTGTATTAGAGCGCAATGAGGAACAAAAAAAATTGAGCGCGAACGATTTTCTTTTGTAAACGAATTTCATTAGGCCCCTTTTGATTGAAGAAAATGAAAAGAAATCTGATTTTTAATTTGGAAGGATTGGAGGATGGGAGAAAAAGACGGCCTTGGTTTTAATTTAATTGCTTTGCGATTTTTCATTTGAGCTTTCGATTGATTTTGAACGATAAAAAGCTTGGCTCTTTCATTTAATTTTATATCTATTTTTTTATAATAAGGAAGACGCGTGTTCTTACGAAAGACACGTGCAAAAATTTCCTATACGTGTCTATTTGCCCAATATATGTGAATATGAATATATATATATATATAATTTAAATTTGAATTGGAATCGTCTCGATTCACATAGTCTAAAGTTTCGAACTCCTATCGAGGCATGCCGCTAAGCGTCCGTAATGTTAAACCCCTATTCCGAATGCAATGGAAAAGGTTCTGAGTCCTAATTCGATCGTATGGAGAAGATAGCTTTTTGGACCCAGTTAATATATTGAATTCCGATATAAATTTTAGCGCGTTTATATCTCATACTACCTCATGACAACTCCAAACAGTACAAAAATTGAAATCTGATAATAATACACTATTATCTAATGGAACTGGTTTCATCGAAACTAAGACTGTGCCCCATAAGGCCATTTGTAAATATCGATCTAAACGATATAATTTTCAAAACTTAACAAAACACTTCCAAAATCAGTTTTAGAGCTTTCATTATTTTCACTACTATTAATATAAATTTTATAAGCCATTGAAATATTTTTAACAAGCATAAAACTGGAGATTTAATATTTTTTCAACTTCCATAATTAATCAATAATTTAGTTGCCAAACAAAATAAAGATATTTGAAATTCAAGTTATACTAACTTCCAAATATTTAAAATCAATTAAAAATTTCAGTTTTAAATATCCAGAAATTCTGGGTCGTCACATTCCTCCCCTTAAAAGAATTTCGTGCTCGAAATTAGTAGTTAAGAAGAATGGTCCAATACCTGTTTACAATCTTTCCAAAACCAAAAAGTTTTTTAAAAAAACTTTCCAAAACAATCTTTTATTTAAGACCCATTATCACTCTACTAACTTTCCAAACTCATCCATAACTCCCAAACAATATTATTAACTCAACCAGTTTAAATTATGACTTAAAATCCAAATTTTCTCAAAATTTGTTTAACTCTCTAAATTTTCGAAATTTTTTGCCAGCGTCTCTTTTGGGCGGCTAGCTCAGTACAACTACAAAATGCCTCCACAGGCCCCAAATCTCAAAGGAAAATAAAAACGCCAAGTGGCTATACCAGAAAATCATCAAATTTCACACAGAAATTCAAATACATACCTTTGCCGAGCAAATTTCAATTTATCTTCTGAAATCAAAAATCTCGATTTCCTTTTGCTTTTTAAACCTGGATATTTTACTTAGCAATAAAATCCAATTACAAAAATCGAAAATCATTTCATTCATTCTTTTATAAGATTTCCAATTTAGCATTCTTAAGTCATACGATGCATGTATATCATCCATACGCAATACCAAATTCAATCGCTTACTTGATCATACAATTTCACTTTCAAAATAGTATCGCCCCCCCCCCCCCCCCCCCCCGAATTTCTAATGCGTACTCAGATCTGGCTTCTTGAGCAGAAACCATCACTCTCCTTGCGTAGATACAAACTATGATAGAGAATTTCCAAAATCAATCAAAAATCCATATCCAGAGTTCGCCCTCGAAAATTGAGTGAAAAATCCCAACTCGGATCGGTATAACTACCTTGAAATTCTGTTCTCAAATGTGGCTCAAATCGCTATGCGAATAAAATAAAATAATATACGTATATCTTACGTATTTATATCCATTGATTATTAACTATATCAATTCTCTTTTATTCACATTATTTTTATTTCTATTCACTTATCCATAATTATCCCATTCCAGTATTACTTGGTATATTTCCAATACCAAAATTACTTAAGATTCCACCACTCATTTCGTAATTTCGATATAAATATTTTATACAGTTCTTATATTTATTACCACCTCATTACTGAAATTATATATCCATTTCTATTCAACTTTGCACTTTCAATTCCATTTGAATTTAGTTTACCCTCCAATTTTTGAATATTGAATTATATTCATCTTGTCTCAACCTATATTTATTTAATCCATTCCTTAACTAATCCACTTACCATTTATTCATATCTCAAACACTTATATTCCCAAACTTTTACTATTTTTAGCCCACCTAGAACTATTTTTTTTTTTTCAACTTCACTTTACTATGCATAATTTAAATTAAATAACATCCTAATGCTCAATTTTTAATTCATTTGCTTACCATTTAAATCAGTCAGTTAAATTTTCAACTTCCTCTATTTGGCACAATTTAAATTTAATTCAAATATTAAATTTCACTTCCATTTACTTACAAATCAAATTTCAAATTTATTTCCATATTAATAAATTTTATTTAAGTAAACCTTTTCACTTAGTCCACCTAGACTTTTTTTACATTCATCTTTACTTATCCAGATTTAATTACACTCTGATTTAATTCAAAATTTTAAACTTCTGTAAGTTTTCCAAATTTAATTACATATTATTTACTAATCTTTTACTTTTTTTATTTGGTTTACTTCACCAGCTTATTTTTTTCAAACTTATTTTAATTTTACTCTTCTTTAAGTTAAATTTCTATTCCAGAAAATCTTGAATTTTACTAGTTATCAAACCATTTATATTTCCATAACATTTTAAATAAACTTCTAGAGTTTAAATCATTAAAATCAATTTTGAAAAACATATATATGTCCAAATCAACTATTATTTTGCATTTTCAACTTATTCTTTGAATTTCAAAATCAAACCCAGTTTTCGCAAACAAGTCCAAATTAAAATAATTTAGTAGGAATTTCTCTTTTGGAAACTCGAAAATGAACATTGACGATGCTACTGTCATCACTGAAGTTATTTCCCAACGACCAAAAGCGTTCAATGCTTTTATCTCTTTAAAACCCCTTCAAACATATTTAAATTCCAAATCTCACCATATTTCAAATCCAAGTCAAAATATTTCCCAACTACTATAGCCATTATTTCTTCAAAACTTTGGAAAACCACTTCCAAACCCAAAGGAATTTAAAAAATTTCCTAAAATTCCGAATCCATCCAATTCATATTCAAACATTACTCTGGAATTTTTATCTCAATTTCAATTATAAAGCACATTCATAATTTACATTTCAAATTCCACTCTATTAATGAATTTATTTCCTTAACCTTTGATTATTATGTTAACTTCTTATTCAATTTCACACTTAAATGATAATAATTTAATTTTATCACTTCCTATCGACCAAGCAACCATATATAACTATAATAATTCTCGAAAAATTATATCTTTTAGATACAAAATTAATTTGGGCAAAGTTATTTCAATTACCCTATTTTAAAAAAATACTGTGTCGGTTTATCTTGTTTAAGAGTTTAGAAACCCCTATCGATCACATGACGTCCCACATATCGACCAGAATTCATAAACACTTAACCGATGAGTCAACACAATATAAAAACGATTTTTATATCTACTAACAAATACGCGCTCATACTATTAATACACTCAAAATCATTCTAGAGTAATACGGATTCTATTCAAATGAGTAATCCCCATTAGAGCCAAGGTTCTCACTTAAAATTCAGCTCTGATACCAAAATGTAACGACCTAATTTTTCAACACCCGAAAATCGTCATCAATACGTACACTGTATCAAATGCCGAGTAATCGGATGCCAGAAAATCGAACCATTAGGGTTAAAGAAGAAGGAGGTAGAAGAAGAAATATAAACACTATCAGAATCTTACCATCGTAGCGGAATAAAATATAGCAGATGATAACTGATCTTTACACAAAGAAAACTATATCAGTTTTATACATGCATCATCAGAATACAACATCAGAGTTTGACAATATCTATAACACACAACTGGATAGTTATATTAACTTGTCCTTACCAAATTGACAATACAACTTACAACATAGTGGAAATATACATCAAGTACGTATGTTATGTCTCGCCATCGAGCTCGTCTCTTGTACAACATCCTTTCCTGTATCTATAATGCTCGTCTGACCCAAGCACTGTAGTTAAATAAGACCCGAGTCAGTCTAGAAAACCAGTGTAATAAAATACTCTCAATTGGATTATTAAAGTTTCAAAATCCTTTGAAATCAAAGGTATCTCGTAAGACCACGCCACAAATAAACATGCCGGGTTTTTACCTTACGATAACCAAAACATTTCTTATAAAATCCTTTGATATTATAGTAATGTCTATATAAAAATACTTATTCAAATAGCCGAAATTGTTACATTATTAAATTCCAACTACTAGCCACAAAGTGGGTTCTACAAACAAAAACCGTAGAGGCACGTAAGGAGAATGGATTTCCATCAATGGCAGGGCTACTGGGGTATCGCCCGTCACAGTACGTGGTCTAGATCACCATACCGAGGATCCACCCTGATTCCCTACATCACAAGACCAGAGCAACCCCTTACTGGATAGTCCGAATAAGTTCACCCCAGGGTTGGGATCAACAACCGTCCATACAGCCGAAATAAAAGGGACATCTAGACAGGGTTGACTTTAACCTAATTGGTTGCTAGCCACTTAGCCTTGTGTGCACTTTCCCTGTTTTAGCCATTCCCGGTTGATGATGCTAGAGGCTATGTGTTACCTTTTAGCACACATCCAGTTAGAATGCTCATCGTCCTCCTGACGATGTTCTGAAAGCATTCTTCCATACAAGTCCGTTTCGAGTTTGAACGGAACCGAAGGCACTACTCCTACTACATCCATTTTGGAATCACCCTCAGGATTAGTAACGACTAGCCCTTGCACTTCACTACTCCATTATGGACTCCCAGCTCTTGTCTCCCTCATGAAATCATTCAGACCGGATCGAAGTGTTTTTCGAAAAATTAATCCCGATCCCGGTCTCTTCGAAACGATCAGCTCATTGGCCGATATTGATAGTCAGTTATTTAACTATCAAACAACATTCATAAAGAACCATCAGACTTTAATAATTTCCCAAATTATTTATTCCAAAATAACTTCGCAAGCTATTTCCCATTCTTCAGCCCTCTGAAAACAGTTTCAAACTACTTTTCTCTCACGGAATAAATTTCCCAAATATTGTTTATTTTCACTGAAAATCACCAAGTCCAAATACTTCAGTTTTGAAAATAATTTAAATCACTTTATTCTGAAATATACTTTAAAACATTTAAATTAAAACTACTTAAACACTTCATTCAAAAATATACACTTTAAAAATATATTAAAATAAAACTACTTTATAAAATATAAATCTAATTTTAAAATAAAAGTTAAGTCAAACTAAATTTAAAAATAAGAGTTACGAAATTCTATACAAGTTTTCAAATAAAACTTTAACAAAACTATCTTTAATATAAGACTATTTTAAAAAAATATAAGTATTAATAATTATCTTTAAAATCGTAATACGAGTCAAAACTTTTAAATAATTACTACTATTACTACTGTAAATAAATATTTACCATTAAAAAAAATTTGAACAGCTTAAATAATAATTTCTCAAAAACATTATTTTAAAACAACTTTAAAACTTTTTACTTATACTTAAAAATCTGCTTCGAAAATGTACTTGGCTTTTCAAGGAAATACACTTTCCTTTCACACCTTTAAAAACAAACCACTATTTAATTTTAAAACAAATTACCCATTCCTTTAAAAATTACCAACCTGAATTTATACTTCCAAATATCCACTGATATCTTATTTCACTTTATAAACCTCGTTTGTAAATTCCGTAGTCTCACTCCTTTTAAATCACAGTTTCAACCACTTTATCAATTTTCCAAATCGATTTCCAAATTTACTCCATTTTAAAATAAATTCTTTTTCTTACTCAATTTTATTTCAAAACCCTTTATTTTCAGATTTAACTTATTTATTATAGTTTAAAATCTTTTTAAATTGAAAATAATAGTTTCATACTTTTCCAAATTTCTTCTTTACCTTTTCCAAACAAATTTAAATCTTGAATTTAAAACTTATTCTTCATTCCTTTAAATAATAATACTTAAGTTCAAAAAATCATTTATTCTTATTTATTCAAAAATCTCCTTTCCCATACTTGTAATTTATTTATTTAGAATTTAAAAATCAACTTTATCCTTTTCCAATTCATTCTCCAATTTATTCAAATTCTCTATAATTATTTTACTTAAAAATCCTCTTTTTAATTTCTTCAAAAATCCCATCTTTATTTCTGATATCTCAATATACCCAAATATATTCAATTAATCCATAGCATCCAATATTTTTAGTTACCAATATAATCTATCATAGATTTTTAAATAAATCATAACACAAAATATTAAACAATCTAAACATTTTAAGGAATCCAGTTGGATCCCTCCAACCCGTTCCCCTACATCTACAAATGTTAGCACAATCTAAAAACACCAATTCCACTTCAAGGTGGAATATCCCGGTATATGGGGTTATGTCATCTCATCCGCTATTATGCGGCGTATAGGGTCTCATCCTCTATATAATGCGGGAAATCAGTTACTCCAATATATATATACACACTATATATAAAATATCATATTCAATCAATTCAATCATCCAACCAATAATTTAAATTTATCTATATAAATTTAAATGGAATTCCAAATGAGTGAGATTAACCCACCTTTTTTTTATTTTCAATCCAATCCTAACTTGTTCTCTTCACAGTATTAGACCTTGTACAACATTACATGTTTTATTAATATTCGAGATAATCCCACAATTCATTACCGTTTAATAATTTAATTAACTATTGTCTTAAATTATAAACCAATAATTTCCTTTAATAAATTATTTTAGTACCAAAATAATTAAATAAGTTAATTAAAATAGTTTAATCTCCAAACTTATATATATATATATGTATGTATATGTATATGTTTGAAAATAAAACAGTAGATTAAAATATTTATATATGTATATTTATTTTATTCTATTTTCTTATTCAAAACTACTTATACCAAAATGACTTATATACGATTTATAAATCCAATCTTTATAAATCCTATAAAATTTTAAAATTCCTTATATTTTCCAAGACCTTATATATATATACACCTATTTCTATTTTAAACCTTATATACATATACGTGATTTAATAAAATAAAATAAAATAGAATAAAAATATTTTACTGTAATAAATTCTTTTATGCATATACATATTTATATCTATATATATGTATAATTAAGGAAGATTACAATAAAAACAAAACATTACCTTACAGGCCCGCCCTCGCGATGCCGCCAAAACGCCAGGCTCCCTTCGCCTCGTCGTTGTCCGTCCACTTCGCGTGCACCCAGGCGTCGCTGTCCTTCTTTCTTGCACGCGCACCTCCCAACGACCAAAATGAGATGCCGAAGATCGAACCTTTCCCTTTCCCATGACACTGACAAATCCCAAATCCTCGAACACCCCTCGTGAACTTCCCTTTCCGTCGACCATGCCTCAACGATGCGCTTTCTCCAGTGTCATGCCTACCATCACGTCGATCACCATCCCAACCTAATCGCGTCTCCACTGATTTGAACACGGCTTCAATAATTACCCTCGATCGAAAATCATTCAATTCGTCTACTCTGTTTGAGCGCAATGAGGAACGAAAATAATTCAGCGCGAACGATTTTCTTTTGTAAACTAATTTCATTCGGCCCCTTTTTGATTGAAGAAAACGAAAAGGAATCTAATTTCTAAATTGAGAGGAAAGGGAGGATGGGAGAAAAAAAGCCCTTGATTTTAATTTAATTGCTCTTCCATTTTTCTTTTGAGCTTTCGATTGATTTTGAACGATAAAAAGCTCGGCTCTTTTATTTAATTTCATATCTATTTTTTTATAATAAAGGAGACGCATGATCTTATGAATGACACGTGCAAAAATTTCCTATACGTGCCTATTTTCCCAATATATGTGAATTTATATATTTTAATCTAAATTCAAATTCAAATCGTCTCAATTCACACAGTCTAAAATTTCGAACTCCTATCGTGGCGTGCCGCTAGACGTTCATAATGTTAAACCCCTATTCCAAACGCAATGGAAAAGGTTCCGAGTCCTAATTCGATCATATGGAGAAGATAGCTCTTTGGACCTAGTTAATATATTGAATTCCGATAAAAAAATTAGCGCGTTTATATATTGTACGGCCTCACGAAAACTCCAAACGCTACAAGAATTGTAAACCGATAATAATACACTATTACAGATCCAATAGAACTGGTTTCGTCGAATTTTGAGACTGTGCCTCGAAAGGCTATTTGTAAATATCGATCTAAATGATATATTTTTCAAAACATAATAAAACACTTCCAAGTTCAATTTTAGAGCTTTCATTATCTTCACTGCTATTAATATAAATTTTATAAGCCTTTGAAATATTTTTAATAAGCATAAAATTGGAGATTTAATATTCTACCCAACTTCCATAATTTAATTCAATAATTTAATTGCCAAATAAAATAGAGATATTTGAAATTCAAGTTATACTAACCAACAAATATTCAAAATCAATTAAATATTTCAATTTCAAATATCCATCATTCTGGGTCATTATAATACCACTTTTTATCTATAAGGAAATGCACATACCTTTAGGGTCGTGAACCCCATACCCTTGCCGCATCCTTCCTGTTTCGACCATTTCCCGGGGTGTGAGGTTCGATGAAGTCTCGTCCCATAAAGCTACGCTTTACACAAATGCCATGCTTCGATCAACCAATGCTTAACACTTTGCATGCCACATTACCAAATTGGGAATATATCACTATAACTATTAACTACATAACCTCTGAGCTCGTATGTCTTAGAGAAGGGTGCTAAGCTAAGAGAATAAATTCTCCGACGCCAAATAGAAATGTATTTGATAGAAAGCAGCTTTATATCTCAAGGTGTAATGTCAGACATATATCCATACAAGTCCATCCTGGGTTTGAATGGAACCGCATGCACTTCATCCAATTAAGGAAAGAAGTCCTTGCAAATCCGGATATCCCCAATCTCGTTCGGACTTCCCGTCACATAGGGTAATCTCTATACTGAAGCAACTTGGTGTAGAGACAATCAACAGGCAATCCTTTTGTTTTCGAAAATACCCGGTCTTCAACCATCATCTTCAAATGCAATTCCATTTCGTCGTATCATTATTCAGAATGGGTTTTCAACTTAATGTCCTTCACTGGTCTTTTCGAATAATGAGTGCTTATTTAAAACATATGGATACATTCAGATCTTAGTTAAGTCACAACTTTTATCTCCCAAAACCTTTCCTTTTAAATGGATTATACAAATTTCCATTTTTTTATCTTTTAAACATAAGATCCATCTTTTGTGATTCAATGTAGAATATTATATTCACACAGCAATTCATCACAGATAAATTACTTACATTTATCACAGCTCAATCCAAAACAATTCATATCACAGAATATTACAGATGAACATACTAGAGATATTAATCAATCCAAGCATTCCATAAAATTTATCATCCATAAGAAAATTTGATTTAAACCAAATAAATTAATTACTTATGAATTAATTACCTAACCCTATAATATTAACTAATTACAAACTATTTATTATTATTTTAATTAATTAATTAATGAAATTAATTAATCATCCTTAATTACTTACATTAATTAATTATCTATAATTACTAATTAGTTACACTTTAATTATTAAATAATTAACCTTTAATCATTAATTAATTTACCTTTAATTATTAATTAACCTTTAATCATTAATGAATCAATGAATTAATTATTCTTTAATTACTTTCATTAATTAATTAATCTTTAATTACTCAAGACCTAATTAATTAAAAGATAAACCATTTATCTTAATTGATTACTTAATTATCATTAAGAATCTTTGTTTAATAAACCTTGGAATTAATTATCATTAACATATAAATTAACTTAACAACTTTAATTTAATTAATGATTATAAACATTTTACCTTCTTTAATTAATTCCTTAATTACATTATTAAATAAATTTAAGAATTAATTGCAAATAAAGGACATTTAATAAAATATCTTAAACTTAATTAATTTAAAAGAATTTATTTTTAAACCTTTTACTAACCCCAACTAAAACAAAACAATTGTTATTTTAAAAGAATTAGTTTAGACATTTGTTTAGACTTGATTTATTTTAACATTTTACAAACTTGTTAATACAATTTTTTTTAAAAAGAACCCGAGTCTAACCCGTGTACTTCCCTTACCAGAACCCGAGCCACTTCTCTTCTTTTTTTCCTTTTAAAGTTTGTTTTGATTTAAAATTTTAAACTGTTGCAACTATTAAAATCATTGGCGTACGCCCGGTCCAAACCCGATGCTATCCTCGTGTCCAACTTGAGCTCTCTCCTTCTTCTCCATAGAAACCTATTCTACATATATGTCTGACATTCGTGCACAATCGATCGGCATCCCTCTGACTAACTTCACTACCACAAGTAAGTCATCGTCGACCATCTCGACCCAAGCGACCATCCAGAACCCCCGACAACCACCAGAAAATGAAATCGAGAAAACAAAACCCATTGGGACTAAACCGATCACCCAAAAACTTCATCGTCCCACCGCTTCAGATCATCTAAACCCAAATGTCACGTCTGGAGCTGCGCAAGAACCTCCTCTGACTCTTCCCCCACCTCCGAGCAAGTCCGAAGCCACCTCGACGATGCATTGGCCTCGACAACCTCGTCGTCTTGAGAAGGGTCTTAAACCCTAGATCGCCAACATTCGACCACCATGGTGAATTATAAATTCATTGTGTATTTTTCTTGAGATCCTCGACCTCCAAACATGCTCCAGTTACGATCATGACCTCCCACTCCTCTCCAATCACTAGAAATCGAGGAAACACTCGATTCCATTCAGCAAGAAAATTCTATCCAAACCCAAACATAAAAATCATGAAATTATTATCAAAGTTCATCGTTTACTAGTACGAACCTAATTATGAAATCAAAACATGTAATTGAATCGATTGATTTTCTAACTATAAATGATTTTTACCGTCATTTCTTATTTCCAGTAATCCTACTTATTAAATATGCTTAATAATATTTTTAAAAATCAAATTTTGTTATTACTAAAAAAATTTCTTTAAAACCTAAAAGAGACTAAGGGATGAGAATTTAAATTTTAAATATCTTTTGTAACCTGTAAACTAAGAACAGAGCAAGCACAGAAATGCACACCATCATTTACATATACATACAGACATGCAAGCATATTTACATCTATACAAACATTTTACTTTCAAGTATTTATCACATGCAACATGTTTTTAACAGCTTAAGTTTTTAGAGAAATTGTATACTCACAGTATTGATGATGAACAAAGGAGCCTGGAACTTGAATTTTTTTAAAAACTAGAAATGCTTTGATCTTTGAACTTTGATCTGAACTTGATTGATGATTTGCTTCAGGTTTGAGATTTGTTTTGATTTTGATTCTTTTCTGGTTTGAGTTTCTTTAGTTACTAGGTTTTTGTTTTGAATAAAAAGAAAATGAGAAAAAAGGAGTATAGACGTATACATAATCTTATTTTCCTTTTATTTATTATTTCTAAAAATAAAAAGAAACTATTGACACTTTTTAAATTACATGTTAAAATGGTTACACTTGTCTTTTTACATGTATAAATATTTTAATATAATTTATATTATATTTTCAGTTTTGTTTTAATACATTTCCTTATGTTTTTATATTTATGTTATATGTTTAATTTTAAAAGAAAGTGTATTAAATTTTTATTAAATCTTATTTTTAAGCTTAAGCTATTATATCTTAAATTAATAAATATTTATCTATAGTGCTTTATATTTATATATGTTTTATGTTTTTATATTAAGCTTTTCCTTTTATTTATATTTATATAATCTTAAAGAAAATGATTTAAAACTAATTATACATTAATAAATAGACCTATATATATCAGCTTTAAAATATAGAGTTTTAAATCCAATTTATTTTTAAGATATTTATTTTTGAATTTCAAATCAAAATTCTATTTACAATCTATATATATAAACAAACACATATCCTATTTGCTTTGGAAAAATTCAAATTAATTCACAAATTAATTCTAAAAAATTATATTAATTACTAAATCAAATTTGCTTTAAAACGGGATCGTTACAAATTCCCCCTTAAGAAAATTTCGTCCTCGAAATTTGATAGACAGGGAGACAAACAAAGAACATATGAACACATAAAAGATAGAGAAATGGCTTACCATATCAAGCCGAAATATCCACTCTACACTTGGGATAAGACTTCTGCATGCTTTCCTCTATTTTCCAAGTACAATCATTTGGATCTCCACTCCATTGTACTTTCATCGATTTCACCAATTTATTACTTAATCGCTTTCATCTCGACCAATAATCTTTAATGGTTCTCTTTTCACTACCAAGTTAGATGTGATTTCCAAATCCTATTGAGCGGCCTCTTCAATGATATGATCTGGGTCGTGCACATATTTCCAAAGGCGTGAAACATGGAACACATTATGTACGCCAGCTAACCAATTAGTTAACTTCACTTGATAAGCCATAGGACCAACCCTTTCAAGTATAGGAAAAGGACCTATATATCGCGATGCCAGCTTACTCATCTTTCCAAATCTCATAACTCCACGCATTGGAGAAATCTTTAAGAAAACTGAATCTACAACTTGTAACTCTAAAGTTCTTCTCACGTGGTCGGCATAACTTTTCTGTCGACTCTAGGCAGTTTTTTCAATTTCTTTCGAATGAAATCAACCTTCACAGAAGCTTCCCTAATCATGTCCGGACCAAGAATAAGCCTATCACCCGACTTAATCCAACACATAGGTGATCTACAAGGACGACCATACATTGCTTCGAAAGGAGCCATTCCAATACTGGTCTGATAACTATTATTATACGAAAATTCAACCAAATGCAAATGGTCCTCCCATGAACGTCCAAAATCAAGAATGCAAGCATGCAAAAGATCTTCCAAGATTCAATTTATTCTCTCAGTTTGCCCATCAGACTGCGGATGCTAAGTAGTACTAAAGTTTAATTTGGTTCCTAGTGCGGTTTGAAATGCCTTCCAAAATCTGCTAATGAAGATCAGGTTTAGATCACTCCTTATATTACTTGGTATTCCATGGGGGCGAACAATCTTCTTCACATATAACTCAGCCAAACTCGCTGCCGTTCGGGTTGATTTAACTGGGATAAAGTGGATAATCTTGGTCAGACGATCCACAATAACCCAAATCACCTCATTACCCTTCCAAATTTGAGGCAAACCATCTATGAAATCCATAGATACTTGGTCCCATTTCTATTTGGGCACTTCCAGTGGTTGGAGTAAACCTGCCATTTCATTTGATCACTCTTTGTTTGTTAGCAAGTTGCGCATTGACTAACATAAATGGATATATCTCTCCACATTATTTTTCACCAGAATGTCCTCTTAATATCTCGATACATTTTGTTAACTCCTGGATGGATACTAAACTTGGATTTATGACATTCGTCCAATACTTCTCGTTTGAGATCTAGGATGTCCGGGATACAAATCCTACCTTTTAACCTTATAATTCCACTATTATCGATTTCAAAGCTGGAATCTTCGCCTCGACGCATTCTTCCATAAATTTCTTGGAGAAACTTGTCTTTTTTTTGCTTACTAGCAATCTTCTCAAGAAGAGAAGTGGTGACAACAAGATAAGCAAGAATAGCATGTCTTCAACTCGAAGCATCGGCTACCTCATTGGCTTTACCAGGTGTATACTGAATATCCAGGTTGTATGACGCTAGGAATTCCAACCAATGTTGTTGTCTTAGATTCAAATCATTCTAGGTAAAGAGGTATTTCAAAGATTTATGGTCGGTGAATAATTCAAAATTTTCACCCAGAAGATAATGACACCAGATTTTCAAAGCAAAGATAACTGCCAAAAGCTCAAGATCGTGGGTCGGGTAGTTCTTCTCATGTGGCTGCAATTGTGTACTCGCACAGGCAATCACTCTACCCTCTTGCATTAGAACAACACCCATTCCGTCACCATACGCATCTGTAGAAACAAATAAACCTTTATTCCCGTTTATAATAGCAAGAACGGAAGCAGTGACAACCTTTTCTTCAATTCCTGGAACATTTCCTCGCACTTTGGAGTTCAAATAACTTCCAGTAGTATCCGGCTAATCCCAAAATACTTCTGACCACTTTTGAGGTTGTGGGTTGCTTCCAATCTAGGATAGTGCAAACCTTACCAGGGTCTATAGAAATTCCTTCTTTGGTTATAATATGCCCCAGAAATCTAACTTCTTTTTACTCAAAATTGACATTTAGAAAACTTGGCAAAAAAATATTCTTCCTCAATATTTCCAAAACTATTTTTAAATGTTCGGCATGCTCTTCTTCAGTTTTGGAATAAATCAGAATATCATCAATAAATGCGAGAACGAACTTATTCAATACTTCACGAAATACTCGTGTCATCGAGTCTACGAAATATGCAGGGGCACTGGTTAGTCCGAATGGCATAACTAACTATTCGTAGAATGTATCAAGACCCCTAAAAGCATTCAAATGAATACAATCTTCTGTGATTCTCAGCTGATGGCATCCTTGGGCTAGGTCCATCTTGGAAAAGAATCGAGCACCATGCAATTGATCGAATAGGTTGTCGATTCGGGGTAAAGGAAAATTATTCTTTAAGGGTAAATTATTAAGATCACGATAATCTATGTATAATCTCAAAGATCCATCGGACTTGGCTATAAATACTATAGCTGAACCCCAACTGGAATGACTAGGTCGTATAAATTCTTTCTCCAGTAAATCTTAGGTTTGCTTAACTACCTCTATTCTTTCCCTTGGTGCCATCCTACGACTTGCATGCACAACTGGACGGGCATTGGCAACCAAGTCGATTCTAAATTCGATTTCCCTGTGTGGAGGTAAAGACTTAACTTCTTCAAATATATCAAGAAATTCTCGAACAATGGGTATAGATTCCAAACTCGGGTCGGGATACCCTAAAGTATACATTAGCTTGTCCCTCTTCAGACTTGGATCCTCATAAGAAATCACAACAAAATTCCCGAATTTGATTTTGACCGTAATCCTTCTATTGATACAATCTAATTTAGCTTCATATTTTGTTAACTGATTCATTCCAAGTAAAATCTCAAATTCATTAAAGTCAAGACCAAGTGGCTGATAGGAAACTGATGATGAGAATACAAAATAGCAACCTTTCTATAACGTAAACAAAGATTCGCAGGACTTCCTACCGGGTCTTCACACAAATAGATTCATCTACGAATTCGGGCTCAAGATTTAACTCTTCTACGGTTTGTTGGAAAATAAAACTATTCGTGGCTCCAGTGTCGAATAGAACTCTAACAATTTTATCATAAATAAGAAGATTACCTTCCAAAACTCCTTTCTCTTTACCAGCTTTTGTGGTTGAAGGGTCATCCTTGATTGCATATATCTTTACTACTTGGGTCTGCTTCATTATCGGGCATTCTTAACCATACGTCCTGGCTTATGGCAATAGTAGCATTCCTTAGCTTCTTGTCCTAACTTCTTAGGTTGATCTTTCTTCCCTTGCTTCTTGGGCTTCTTGCAACTATTTGAGTAATGACCTTTCTCCAAACAGTTGAAACATATAACATTCTTCGTCTTTTTCTCCTGAGTATCCTTCTTTTCTTTACCTTGCCAAGGCTTCTTTCCTCCAAACTTTCTCTTCTTCCAATTTGGATTACTTCCGCTTCCTTTCTCTTCTGGAATCTTTTGTTTATCTAAGGTGGCATATCTATATCCCATGTCCACCAAATCAGTGAAAGACTCCTTCACATGGCCTGTCATCCTTTCATGAAACTTCTTGTTCATCCCTTTAATAAATCTCTCATTCTTCTTAAGAGGGGTATTCACCAATTCAGGTCCAAATCGGGATAACTCATTAAACTTATTTAAGTATTCTTCAAAAGATAGTTTTCCTTGCTTCATATTGGCAAACTCTTGATACATCCTGGAAATACCAGCAGAAGGCATATAACGCTGCTCAAATACTTGCTTGAATCTATCCTATGCAAACTCATCCTCCGATTCGGCCAAAGTAATGGTCTCCCACCATACCAAAGCTTCTAGGAAGCCATCAACCTTCTATGATCATCATTCAATTTCAATCCTTTAAAAATCCTCTCACAAGATCGAATCCAAGCTTGCGCTTCTATAACAGTCTCCGTACCTTTGAGTGGTTTCCCTCCAAGTTCTGAGAATTTCTGATATAACTCAGCCATAATTGGTTGGGGTTGGATGGGAAGAGTTGCTCCTTCCATTACTGTTGTTGTAGGGTCTCGACCATTTGTAGTGGTACTCCCCCTTCCCCTACCTCGTCCTCTTCTTGCACTCATTCTCACAATCTGTAAATAGTAAGAAAATTGACTTAGGCATACGGATGAGATATCTTAGGGAATGTACTCATTCTAGGGCATTTCTAACCCTATCTCTAATGAGTCACCTAATGAGTTATACTCCAAAGCTAAAGTACTTACTCAATCTTTATCTCTGATACCAAATGGGACGACCCCGACTTTCAACCATTTAATATCAGCATCTAATACATCACTCGTATTCCAATGTCGGAGATTCAAGCGTTGGAGTCTGGTTCGTTAGAGTCATAATACATTAGATGATAACAACACAATGGAAACAAACTAACTTTCATTCATACACTACATGGATTACAACATTCTACAACAAGTGCTCAACATCATCCGAGTGCTATATATACTGACAACAGCGGAATACAACATACAGCGGAAAAATAACATCAACACGGTCTTCCAAGAGAGACCAACATACTGCATCTTCATTTCCAAAGTCTAAACCAAAAAGCTCAAAAGCTTCAAAAACTTCCAAATCTACATCTACCTTCCAACTTAGCTCCAGAACCTACTGATAACCTGACTCTAGGCAGCCCGTGTGGAAAATTATGGGTGTCCAGAGTTTAGCAAAGGGAACAAAACTCCAAGTCAGTCATGGGACTGGTGTGAGAAACATAAAAACGGTTATTCATACAAAAAGAAATCCGTTCATGCTTTTGGAAAATGAAACTACCATAAGGTCTCCCGGCGCACACTCAAATGCAATCGCACACATGATGGAGGTTTCTCCTTATAGTATTCAAACATGCTTGATACACAAAAATCGTTTTGATATTATTTTTAGTGCATAGTGTGGAAAAACATTTTCCAAGTATAATATTATTCTTAGCCAACATACGTACCATTTTAGTATGCCTACTATATCTACAATGTTAAATGGCAGGTTCTACAACTGAAATCGTAAAGGGCTCGTATTGCTTGTTTGGATTTCCAACAAATGGCCAAGGCTAAGGAACTTCCTTTATGTGAATGAGTATGCTTCTGAAGGGACATCTCGAGAACCTAACCAGATCTCTGCCAACACAAGGTCGGGTTACCTCTGTAACTAGGTGACTAACTGTCACGAGTATGCCATTCCCCAGTCGTAACCGACCTTCACCGGGGTCCCTCAAATTCCAACAACCACATAAGTAAAACATCTAGGCTCCATACCATGGTACCACTTTTTATCTAGAAGGAAATGTACATACCCATAGGGTCGCGGACCCCATAACCTTGCTGCATCCTTCCTATTTCGATCATTTCCTAGGGTGTGAGGTTCGATGAAGCCACGTCCCACAAAGCTATGCTTTACACAAAAGCCATGCTTCGATCAACCAATGCTCAACACTTAACATGCACATTACCGAATTTGGAATACATCACTAATAACTATTAACTACATTCTGAGCTCGTACGTCTCAGAGACGGGTGGTAAACTAAGAGAATAAATTCTCCGCCACCAAACTGAAATTTATTTGATAGAAACCAGCTTTATATCTCAAGATGTAATGTCAAACATTCATCCATACAAGTCCATCCTGGGTCTGAATGGAACCGAAGGCACTTCGTCCAATTAAGAAAAGAAGTCCTTGCAAATCCGGATATCCCCAATCTCATCCGCACTTCCCGTTACATAGGATATTCTCTATACTGGAGCAACTCGGTGCAGAGACAATCCGCAGACAATCCTTTCATTTTCGTAAATACCTGATCTTCAACCACCATCTTCAAATGCAATTCCATTTCATCGTATCATTATTCAGAATGGGTTTTTGACATAATGTGCTTCACCGTCTTTTCGAATAATAAGTGCTTATTTAAAACATATGGATACATTCGGATCTTAGTTAAGTCACAATTTTTATTTACCGAAACCTTTACTTTTGAATGGATTGAACAAATTTCCATTTTTAATCTTTTAAACACAAGATCCATATTTTATAATTCAATGCAGAACATTATATTCACACAGCAATTCATCACAGATAAATAACTTACATTTATCATAGCTCAATCACAGAATACTACAGATTAACATACTAGAGATATTAATCAATCAAAGCATTCAATATAATTAATCATCCATAGGCAAATTTAATTTAAACCAAATAAATTAATTACTTATGAATTAATTACCTAACCCTGCTTAATTAACATTAATTAATTACAAACCATCTGTTATTATTTTAATTAATTAATGAAAGTAACTAATCGTCCTTAATTACTTATATTAATTAATTATTTATAATTACTGATTAATTACTCTTTAGTTATGAATTAATTAACCTTTAATCATTAATTAATTTACCTTTAATTAATAATTAATTAACCTTTAATCGTTAATTAATTAATTAATTATTCTTTAATTACTTCCATTAATTAATTATTCTTTAATTACCCAAGACCTTAATTAATTAAATGTTAAACCATTTATCTTAATTGATTACTTAATTATCATTAGAAATCTTTATTTAATAAACGTTGGAATTAATTATCATTAACATATAAATTAACTTAAGACCTTTAAGTTAATTAATGATTAAAATCATTTTACCTTCTTTAATTAACTCCTTAATTACATTATTAAATAAATTTAAGAATTAATTAAAAATAAAGGACATTTAATAAAATATCTTAAACTTAATTAATTTAAAAGAATTTATTTTAAAACCTTTTACTAACCCCAAACTTAAAAAAATAATTATTATTTTAAAAGAATTAGTCTAGAAATTTGTATAGACTTGATTTATTTTAACATTTTACATACTTGTTAATACGCTTATAAAAAAAGAACCCGAATCTAACCCGTGTACTTCTCTTACCTAAACCCGAGCCACTTCTCTTTTTTTTTATTTTAAACTTTGTTTTGATTTAAAATTTTAAACTGTTGCAACTGTTAAAATCACTCGCATACCCTCGGTCCAAACACGATACTATCCTCGTGTCCAACCCGAGCTCTCTCCTTCTTCTCCATAGCAACCTATTCTACTGATATGTCTGACATTCGTGCACGTGCATGATCGATCCGCATCCCTCCGACCAACTTCGCTACCACCAGCAAGTCATCGTCGACCATTTCGACCCAAACGACCACCCAGAACCCACAACGACGACCAGAGAATGAAATCGAGAAAAAAACCCACTAGGAAAAAACCGATCGCCCAAAAACTTCATCGTCCCGTCGCCTCATATCATCTGAACCCGCGTACTCGCGCTGGAGCTACGCCAGACTCTCCTCTAACTATTCCCCCACCTCCGAGCAAGTCCGAAGCCACCTCGACGATGCATTGGCCTCGACAACCTCGTCGTCTCGAGAAGGGTCTTAAACCCTAGATTGCTAACGTTCGGCCACCACGGTGAATTATAAATTCGTCGAGTATTTTTCTCGAGATCCCCAACCTCCAAACATGATCCAGCTATGATCATGACCTCCTACTCCTCACCGATCACCAGAAATCAAGGAAACACTCGATTCCGTTCAACTAGAAAATTCTAACCAACCCCAAACTTATAAATAATGAAATTATTATCAAAATTTATCATTTACTAGTACAAACTAATTATGAAATCAAAACATGAAATTAAATCGATTGATTTTCTGACTAAATGATTTTTACTGTCATTTCTTATTTCCAGTAATCTACTTGTTAAATATGCTTAATAATATTTTTTAAAATCAAATCTGGTTGTTACTAAAAAATTTCTTTAAGGATCTTAATCTAAAAGAGAATAGGGGATGAGAATTTGAATTTTTAATAAGTTTTGTAACCTGTAAACTAAGAACAAAGCAAGCACGGACATGCACACCATCATTTACATATATATACAGACATGCTGGCATATTTACATCTATACAAATATTTTTCACTACATGCTTTCAAGTATTTATCATATGCAATAAGTTTTTAATAGATTTAAGTTTTTGAAGAAATTGTTTACTTATAGTATTAATGATGAACAGAGGAGACTGGAACTTGATTTTTTTTTATTTTTTCTAAAAAACTGGAAATGCTTTGATCATTGAACTTTGGTCTGAACTTGATTGTTGATTTGCTTCAAGTTTGAGAATTTTTTTATTTTGATTCTTTTCTGGTTTGAGTTACTTTAGTTACCAGGTTTTGTTTTGAATATAAAGAAAATGAGAAAAAGAGGAGTATAGATGTATATACAATCTTGTTTTCCTTTTATTTATTATTTTTAAAAATAAGAAGAAACTAATGACACTTGTTAAATTGCATGTTAAAATGGTTACACTTGTCTTTTTGCATGTATAAATATATTTTTTATAATTCGTATTATATTTTCAATTTTGTTTTAATACATTTGCTTATTTTTATATTTATGTTATATGTTTAATTTTAAAAGGAAGTGTATTAATCTTCTATTAAATCATATTTTTAAGCTTAAGCTATTATATCTTAAATTAATAAATATTTAACTATAGTGCTCTATATTTATATATGTTTTATGTTTTTATACTAAGCTTTTCCTTATATTTATATTTATATAATTTAAAGACAATGATTTAAAACTAATTATACATTAATAAATAAACCTATATAAATTAGTTTTAAAATATAGTGTTTTAAATCCAATTTATTTTTAAGATATTTATTTTTGAATTCCGAACAAAAATTCTATTTACAATATATATATATATATATATATATATATATATATATAAACAAACACATATCTTATTTGTTTTAGAAAAAATCAAATTAATTCACAAATTAATTCTAAAACTTATATTAATTACTAAACTAAATTTGGCTTAAAAACTGGATCGTCACATTTATCTTTACAAACATTAAAAAATCTTGCATTCGGAACTTGAATCAAAATTGATATGTGTAACGATCTGCCTTTTTGATCCATAGCAGCCGATACTAATACATCTATGTTATTTTCATGTCGAGCATTCGAGTGACGAAAGGATTGTCTCTTGAAACTCCATAGCATCCATAACTAAATCTGGAAAAAAGTTCCACAGCATCTATAACTATATCTGGAAAAAAGCTCCACGGCATCCATAACCAAATCTGGAATAGTACCTGGGTCTAAATCGAGTATTATAAGAAAATAACACCAGGATCAGTCAAGTAAACTAGCGTAAAAAATAGAAAATCATATGGAATTTACATTTTAAGAAACCTGTAACGATCCACCTTTTTAGACGGTTCAAATCGACGATAAATCACACATCTCAGACTCAAACTATTCAAAAGGGAGGATTGTTATAAGGTAAATAAGAAAAAAATGGAGAAAGAAAGAAAACAAACATAGAATTTCATAGTGGAATGAAAAAAATATAATAATCAAATAAGTAGTTCATGAAGCTGTTTTACAAATAACATTTGATTATACTTTTATAATACAGGATTAGAGTTATATACAAAGAAATAAAGAACAACGCAGCGGAACAACATGATGTAGTGGAAATAATGTAATAAATAATAATAGTACTAAATTTTCATCTTCGTCCTCCTGAAGGCAGTCTTTGATAAACTGAAAGCTCAGAGTAACCCAAGCGAATTGAAAAGACAAAACACTCGAGTCAGAACTAAACGATCTTATGCAAATTAAATCAACAATAAATAAATATGAGTGTAACGACATTGGGGATGTTTATGGGGTTTTACATCTCCTATCCAGCGTCTAACGTGAGTACAATAACTTAAGAGATGTTCGGGATTGCCATTTCCTAAGGATCCGTTAAACTATCTACATACATAGTACAATACGCAATTATGATATTATCTACAGTAAAGTACTAAAATAGCGTTAAGGCATTAACCATATCCCCTTAACACATTTTATGTATTCCCATAGTCTATACAGTACTGTAATTCCTCCATAAACCGAAGGGCTAACGGAGGGCACTCCATAGGTATGGTACAAACCAAACTCATAAAAGGCGCGATAAGGCATGTGAACACGGCACTCGAGGCAATTCCAGGGTAGGATTCTACCATTTTCATTCCTGGACTGGTGGTAACACATAGCAGCTACTACCACCCAACTCGAAACGCACTCCCATAATCAAATCGACGAGTGGCCACCAAATCAATCACAAAGTCATACTATGGTATCGAAGAAATGTGGCTGATACGAGGAATGACCTCACGTGGCCCAGTATAGCTCCTCTTTTAGTCACATCTAAGCTAACTTACGGGAGTTAGGGCTATATAAATACCTCATACAGAATCATTCGCCAAACCATCCTACTTCATTCTGAAATATCCACAATGTATACAGTTGTTAAAGTGGTTTTCGATATCGGCAGAGAGTATGACAATGTCCGATCTTGGTCTCTTTAACAACCAAACGCTTATTTCACACCGGATGGTTCTTTTACATTTCCAAAACCAATTCATAGTTAATATCAAAATATCATTTTCTCAAAACCATATCACTATTGGAATCATATTTAATTTGGAATCATATTCATTTTCGAAATCATATTGCCTTTGACATCATATTTTCAAATCATCTTATTTACTAAAAACATGTCCTTTATCTAGAAAATATTTCAAATCCTAAATTAGATAATAAGATCATTTTACCATGTCTGCATTTAAATCAAGGATTTAAAATATAAACCTTTCAAATTTACATAGATTGGAATTTAGAAAATAGTTTAGATAGTGATAATAGTTTAAATAGTTTAGCATAGTTTAAAATAAATTTCAAATAGTTAAAATGCTCTAAAATAGTTTAAAATATATTACAATAGTTTAGGTGGATTTAAGATAGTTTAAATAGATTTAAAATAGTTAAATAGATTTATATAGTTTATATAAATTTAAAATAGATTAAATAGATTCAAATAGTTTATATAGATTTGAAATAGATTAAATAGATTAAATAGATTATAATTAGATTAAAATGGGTGAATTAGTTTAAAATAGGTTAAGATAGATTGAATTGTATTAAATAGATTAAAATAAGTGTGAATAGTTTTAAATTGATTAAAATAGATTAAAATAGATTAAAATAGTTCAAAATAGATTAAAATAGTTTAGAATAGATTAAATTAGTTTAATAGTTTGAAAATCTTAGCTATAAGGAATCAAGAATAATATATTTAAACAGTTTATATTAAGTAATAATAAATTTGAAATTAATATCAGATTTGTACTATTTCTTTCATCAATAAATCTTTAAACCATTTAATCAATATCGACTCCAAATCCACGTTCGAATTATAAAATTCAAACAATTACAAATTTAGCATATTTCAAGTTTGAATATTCAAATATTTCAACAACTCAATTTCGATAAATTTTATTTATACTTCAGATCTAACTTTAAAATTTCAATTTAAACCCTCTAAGCAATTTATTAATACTATTCCAAAATTTCAAATTTAATCTTTTAAACAATTCAGCTTATATAAATCAAATTTTATTTCAAAATATTATTTAGCAGAATTCAAAATTTAAAGATTTAAAATCATTTAATTTAAACAATCCGGTTTTCGTATATAATTTTCTATCCGATGGTCAAGTGATACAGATATTTATCATTTCAATCCGCAATAAATTTAAATTTACGTGTATATATCATTCAACCCGCAATCCCAAATTTCAAAACAATGAAAATCGCTTGGGTTTATCATTTCAACCCATGACGATTTTCCCCTATTCTGTATGATCATTCGAGTATGTATCATTTGAACCCATAGCGAACTTTCAGTGTTATAACAATGTAAAATATAACATCCAGCCATCCAACATCAACAATCAAACCGCCATCACAATCATCATACAAATTAACCAATAAACATCAAAGACAGCTGATTATCATTAACTGGTACTAAATTGACAAATAAATTGAATATTAAACTAAACGATGATTAAATGCAATAAAAGTTAAATTTAACTAGAATGACAATTTAAATATATCAATATCAATAAATCAATTCTAAATCACATCATAAATTCAATTTAACTAACATAAGATACTTTAGTAGTTGTGAGTGGGTTAGAACACTCGCCTTTGATTTCAAATCGATTCGAAATCCAAAATAAGACCCAAAATTCAACTATCTAAAAATTTGACCAAGATAGTGCCAAAATGTCTAGAATTTCGATATGATCTTAAAGAAACAAACTACGTGTGAATCGGAGCTCGTCAGTAACATATATGATAATTAGAAGACTAAACGATTTAAAAATATAAAAATCCAAATAAACATAAAGTGGAGGCCACGTCACCTTGCTACAGCTCGAAATCCCCCTTCCTTCTCATATGCAATAGTCCTAGAGCTGCCACCTTTAGATCATGTTCACCACTTCCATGTTCGATCACACAAGCCCGCGCCGCCTAGATAAGGTCGCCTCCTGCTCCCATACCTCCCTCAACCACCCACGATCGACATGAACGTGATAGAACCCAATGACTAGCACAACCGCCATCATTGTAGCCGAAACCCTAATCGAATTGTTGTCGCAGGTCCGACCATCAACTTGCTGAACAACCCATGCTGAATTGTGCATCAAATTTAGAAATGAATTTCACTAGTGAATTGTGCTCGTCAAGATCTTCAAATCGATATATAATATGATATGGTTTGGAGGAGGTTGATTTTGAAATGGAAATAAGGTTTTGAGACTGAATTAGTTCCTACTATCTAAAAGAAAGAGATGGACAAAACTTGATGCACGTATAGAATAAGAAACGACTGATTAGGTTTGGAAAACAAGACTATTTATATTAACAAAGCACGATAAGAATGAATAACATATCGAATTGGTTCGAATTGACAATAACGACACGAAAAGCCCGATTCGCTTCCGAAACGAAAGTGGGTCATCCGATATGTCAAAATAGATGTTTTCGATATTTTTAAACTCAATGGAATATATTTCAAGTCCTAATTCCATCGTATGAAGAAGTTAGGTTTAAAATCAGCTTATTCAAATTGACTTCAATTAAATTGATTTCAACGCATTTCGAGTCCGTACGATCAAACAACAAGTCTAATTGCTACGAAACTTGAAATTTTACAATAATTCAATGTTATGGATCCGATGAAACTGGTTTCATCAAAATCTGAGACAGTGGCCAAAATGGCTATTTTTATGTTAATTAAATAAATTAATATTAAATTAGTTAAATCACTTTTAATTTTAAATTTAATAACTAACAATTTTTATCATTTTTAATTTCACAGAAATTAAAAATCTTTTTAAACCAATTTCCCATGTCAAATTCAATATTAATTATTGCACTAACTACAATGTTTAATTTCAATTGCAATAAATCCATTAATTATAATTTATTTATTTTTTGGCAAAGCCAGCGGGGTTAACTGGTCCCCTACCAGTTTATTGCAAACCAATAAAAGTTACAGATGAAGGACAAAGATAAACATAGAAAAGAAAGAACAAAACAAAACCAAACACAAAGAGCTAAAAAAAATAAAATAAAAAGGGACTTAGTCTCTTTCCCAGAGATGTAACATTTCAACTGAATAACCAGATTGACAGTTCTTTATTTGGCAAAGAATAGCATTCTTCACCTCTTGCCAAAGAGCATCACCATTTTTTCTCTGATTTTCAAAAAATATAGTATTCCTCTCTCTCCAGATAACAGACATATAAATCTTCAAGCAGTTAGCAAGCATCCTTCCTTTTACATCTTTCTTCTTGCCAGATTTTAAGAAAACTCCCCACACTTCAGTAGTGCTAACTGGCAGTAACCTAATGCCAGCTTTATTCCAAATACCAGTGATGATATATAGGAGAGCAGGGCATTCAAAATAAATGTGATGAGCAGACTCATCAAAATTATCACAAAACAGACACTTCAGTGAGCAACTCATGCCATACTTGTTCAGTACATTTCTAGTAAGCAATGCTTGGTTTATCACTTTCCAAAGCATCAAGTTATGGTTAGGTTGAGTATCAGAAGACCAAATGACATTGTTCCAAATAGCAGAAGGCAGTGGGGCTGTGTCAGTGATCTGATTGAAAACACCTTTAATTGTATGTTTCTTCTTGTTCCATGTCACATAGTCATGATGTGCATCAGGCTTGTAAAGTTGTATCATTTTTTCCCACAGCTGTCTTATATGTAAATTACTGTTATAAGGAAGCACCAGTTTCCCATCAAGTATGTAATCACTTGCCTTAGCATTCATTTGTATACCAGTCTGCACAATCTGGTTATAATCACACAGGCTGGATAGAATAATACCTTCACTTACCCAAGGATCATACCAGAATTTGACAGTAGAATTTTGATTGACTGGGTATTTGATCATTTTTAGTACCACATTCCTCAACTTAAGTATATTTCTCCATATCCAGCTACTATTCTGAGGAATATCCATGCACCAAAAAAACTTTCCTTTTAAATTGTACTGCCTAGCCCATTGTACCCATAAACTTTCCCTATTGCTGATTATATCATCAATATGCTTGCTCATAGCTGCTGTATTCCAAGTCTTGACATTTTTAACTCCAAGTCCTCCCAAATATTTAGGAACTTCAAATTTAGAAAAAGAAACTGGCAAAACTTTTTTGTTATGTATGCTACCAGTCCAGAAAAATCTGCTCATGGCAGACCTGACCTGATGTAGTAGTCTAGAAGGAAGTATCATTGCACGTGCCCAGTAAACAAGGGAGGCAAAAACAGTAGCTTTTATTAGCACTAGCCTACCACTTTGAGATAACTTCCTATTTTCCCAAGCTTT
Organism: Allium cepa; assembly: GCA_030765085.1. Lineage (NCBI taxonomy): Eukaryota > Viridiplantae > Streptophyta > Magnoliopsida > Asparagales > Amaryllidaceae > Allium > Allium cepa. The sequence goes on along the minus strand of CM060930.1, from coordinate 8,494,792 downwards.
CAACACTGAAGTGATTTTGTTGTAGAGAGGAAAGCAGTCAGCTCTAGTAATTCTTTTTGTTATCAATGGTAACCCAAGGTACTTCATATCAGAGCTCATTGCAGAGAAACCACTTGCAGTTTGTAATTCAGAAACATGTGTGTCACTAGCACCAGATACTAACAAGGAGGATTTCTGTTGATTGATTTTGAGACCAGTCATAGCATAAAAATCAAGTAGTGCCTTAGAGATGGCATTAAATGATGGAAGCTCAGGCTTGGTAAACAACAACACATCAACAGCAAACATGATAGAGGTGATATTAAGTTTAGCACACTTCGGATGATACTTGATAGCTTTCTGCTCATATTTAATTCGTAGAATAACAGTGAAAACTTCCATGACTAGTAAGAATAAGTAAGAAGAAATGGGGTCTCCCTGACGTATTCCTTTACAACTTCTGAAATTACCAACTGGTCTACCATTTATCACTATAGAGAATGAAGGAGTAGATATGCACACATAAACCCAGGAAACAAAAATTTTGGGAAATCCCATTTGTGCCATAACCCTGACTAATGAAGACCAGTGGATGGTATCATAAGCCTTAGAAATATCAATTTTGATAGCTGCCGCTTTGGTTACTTTGTTTTGGCCATATCCTTTCAAGAGTTCTTGGACCAGCAGTAAGTTGTCAATTATACTTCTACTAGGAATGAAGGCAGCCTGATTTCTAGAAACTACAGAAGGAAGGACTTTAACAAGTCGTGAAGCAAGAATTTTAGTGATGCATTTGTAGACCACATTACAGCAAGAGATGGGTCTGAATTCAGTGACAGTAGAGGGATTATTGACTTTGGGAATAAGTGCAATGTTAGTGCAATTCACTTCACCCAACATCTTACACTTATTAAAGAAATTGTGGACAGCATTCAACTAAACTGATTAAATTTGATTTCACACTTTTTATTCAATCAGTCATTATCTAATGGATATAGTTAACATTAGTTTACGTTTATTACATCAATATCCTACAATTATCATCTTAATTCATAATAACGTAATATTTAATTATATATAATTGCACTTGATTTCTAATTTAATTCAACAGATTAAATAAATGGGTAACACTTAACAATTGTCCCCTTTAGTCACATTTATGGTTTTATTATTCACAAAAAAAAATGTTATAAATACTTACACAACATTGATTTCATCCTATTATAATTAATTACATATTATTGCACCAACTAATTATAACATTTAACTTATTACCTTATTTACAGTCTATAACCAATTTTTATGTTTGCAATTATTTGAATTTCATGAGATTACATTCAATTAGTCATCTATTACATTAAATTCACATTATTGAACTTCATTCTAGTTAGATTTCTCATTCCTACATCATAAATTTTATTTTCTTCCAACATTAAATTACAAAATATTATTAAATTCAGTAATTTAATTATCAAAAATTACGGGTCGTTACACTCTTCCCCGCTAAAAACTTTTCGTCCTCGAAAAGGGAAAAGAAGAATTAAGGAATTAATATATCTGATTCAAAATATTAAATTTATAACAATTAATTTACATAATAAAATAATTTAAATAAAATATCAATTTATAAACAAGTAAACCCTTTTATATTCAAGTTAATAAAAGTTTGAAAAACATTTCACAAAATTTTTTTAAGTCCAAAATTCATAGAAAATTTCGGCAGAGTCTCCTTTGTATGAAGAGGTCTGGGAGAAATAATAATATCAATAATAACAATATATATCAAATATTTCAAAATAAAATATCCCAAATCATGGAAAAAACAATATAATACCGCTAGAAAACCGTAATCTGAGAATGTACATATTTATAGGGCAAACAACGCTTATTTATGAAACCAAAAGCAGTAACTATTGCTTCCATAAACCTGTATTTCACTTATATGATCCAAAGAGGTTGATAATTAAGTAAAGTAGAAATATTTAAGTTGTTTCAGGTAATAACAACAAAACAATCACAACATAACAATAATCATTCGCAAATAAACAATACAAGCATCATTTTCAACAAAAAACAATTATCCATCCACAGCAACCAAATCAAATGATTTGTTTGGATTCGGAAACTTTTAATCATATGAAATGATAAATAAACTACTAAGTACACCATATACTTAACAATCTTATATAATATTCAATAGATTATTCATACATTTTTATACAGTTAGAAGTATCCTTTAACAACTGTAACACCCAGCCTTTTTGTACGCTTAAACCACACAAGTCAGACTTATACCATACAGAAGGGTGGATTAATTGTAGGGTAAATAAGAAAAAGCAGAGAAAAAAACAAAATAGAATCTTGCAGCGGAACGATAAAATATAATGATCAAATAAACAGTTCATGAAGCTGTTTACAAAACATTTGATTATACTTATACAATACATATCAGAGTTTCACATACTAGAGGAAAATAAAATGCAGCGGAGTACATGATGTGGTGAATAATAAAATAGATAATAGTAATAATATCATTGTCTTCGTCCTCTAAAATAAAGTCTTCAAATCCTGAAATGCTCAGACTGACCCGAGCGAATTGAAAAGACAAAACACTCGAGTCAGAAATAAAGATCTTATGTAAGTTAAATCAACTGAAATAAATATGAGTGTAAAGGAGTCATAGATGTTTACGGGATTTGACATCTCCTACCCGGTGTTAAACGTGAGTGCAGTAACATAGGAGATGCTCGGGATTCACATCTCCTAAGGATCCGTTAAACTATTTAATATGTAGTAATATTTCGCTATTATAATAATGTCTATTAGTAAAATAAACTTACTTTTAAATAGCACTAAGGCTTTACATTTTCCACCTTAACACGTAATAGTCCCAATAGTCCATCCAGCATCATGGTCCCCCCTGATCGAGAAGCCACCAGAGGATACCATGCGGGCTACGGGAGAAAACCAAACTCGTACGAGGCTCGCTAGGGTAGGTGACACGGCACACAAGCCAATGCCAGGGTAGATATACCAATTACTATCGGAACTGGTGGTGATGCATAGCGCGCAGCTACATGCCCACCATGAGCCACACCCCCAAAATCAAAATTCATAATTGGCTTCCAATTCAATCTCAAAGTCAGAATATAATATCGAAGGAGTGTGTCCGATAAGAGGAGCTACCTCGCTGGCCCGGAATCGCTCTTGTTTTAGCCACCTTATGCCAACTCACGGGAGTCGGGTCCACGTTCATACCTCAAAGAAAAGTCGCCACCATCCTACTTCATTCTGTAATCTCCACCGCGTACACGGTAGTTAAAGTGGTTTCTGGAGTTGGTAGAGAGTATGACAACTTTCGATCTCGGTCTCTTTAACAACCAAACGTTATTATAACACCGTGGTCATTTAAAAATAATTGTACTTCAGAACTAGAATATAATATCCATTTCAAAACTATATAAATACGATATAATTTCCACTTCAAAAACCCAAATCAATATGACATCATTTTTGTAACGACCCGTAAATTTAACCGGTTTTAGTAACGTATTTAACTGAAATTTTGTGAAGTTTTAAATAGTAAAATTTTGGAAAAAAAATTATATATTTGGAATGAGTCCAGTTAAACATAGCAACCGGTAAATTTTCATCTGAAAATATGAGAGTTTATTTCGTGCGTAAATTTACTTCAATTTAATCAGTTAAAAAAGCGATGAACATAAAACGTTTTCAAAACCAAAATATTTTTACATAGAAAAATTCTAAACCATCTTCTGAGCAAGATGTCTGTTTGTCGTTCTTTCAAATTCGGACATCTTTAGCTCCGTCTATCTTATTTTTCTGGGTTTTTCGTGCATTTTCCGCTAGTAGAAAATTTGAATTTTTATAATTCAATCATACTACCGATATCTGTATACCGTTTTGATCGTCTCGTCGTGTTGATCTCTACGGTATATTCATATGTGTATTTCGACGTCCGGTGAACGACGAAATCTGTAAAACAACCTCCGTATCGGTACCATTCTAACCTTCCATTTCCTTGCCTTTTCAAATGTCAGCCGTGTAATCCAAGCAACACTTAGCTTTAATTATTTCAACTGAATTCACGCTCTGACCTTCAATATTCGCATTAGTTTCAAAAATATTTCTCGAGCTTTGTTTCTTTGTTCGTAAAACTAGCTGTCAGTTGCTTTACTCGTAAAGGCCATTCACATTTTCATCTTTGAAGCTTGCCTCTGTGACAAACAATGGCCTCCTAAAAAAAAAAAAACTCACGTATGTGATTAGCATGTCCGTTGCAACCATTCCTTCTCCTATCCCCATCTCCTGCCTCGATAGAACCGACCCTCACCACAGCGCAAGCCTAGCCCGAGCGCCTTTCTCCTCTCCGCAAGCGACTCCCCACCGTGAACCGCCGTCGACCACTGTTTTTTCCTCCACCTTCTTTATAAACTTTCACGGCCATGCAACCACCACTTCCTCCAACACGCAACCACCAAACTCGAGCAAGCCTCGGCAACACCTCATAACTCACTGCCATTCGCCTAGCCTTGTCCTCAAAGCCTCCAGCGCGTCGACCTTTCACTGACGTTCCACCGCTGCTTCTGTAGATCCGCCATCACCAAATACTACACCGGACCCGAGCTTTTCAACCACCGTACGCTTCACCTTCCTCTTACATGACGCGCACACGAAACTTTCGCTTGCGACAAACGCAACCTTGTTGCGCAGCCATGCTCGACCCCTCTGTCCTATTGCTTATTTACATACGGGTAAGATAGATTGGTAAATAGGTTGCACTAGTTATGTTCTGTTACATCATATTTATTCTTCCCAGTTGTATATAATTTCTATTATGGTTATGGAAATAAAGTATGCTTTGTTTTACTATTAGTTGATTATTATATATAGATGTATATAGTTTTGGGGACAGTCAGTTTATAAGGCTAGTATATATAAGTTTTATATGTTAGCTATAAAATATAGGCTTTTTTTTAAAAAAAAAATATTGTCGAAGATATAGAATAGGCGTATGGGTTTTGTACATTTGTTTTGTAGGCTGTACATAAAATTTTGTCATAAAATTATGTATTGTTTATATCAGAAGACTGCATATCTTTTGGAGTCTCTGCATAGAGGAACAGCTTCCTTACATATTTTGCTACAAGCAGGGAAGGTCTACATATGTTTCACATCTTGGCTTGCATGCATGTAGGCTGTACATTGGCTTTAGTAGACTTAATTATGTTCCTTTCACACCATGGTGGTCTGCATATATGGTGGTCTGCATATATAACTGCGTATGTGAGGTATATATAGGCTGTTAGTTATACAAGAATTTTGTTTACAACTAGTCCACATGTAAGTGTTCAAAAAAAATGATATGTATATATATGTATTGATTTTAAGTTATTTATAGATTTTAAATATAATGTATAGTACATATATTTTGATTTTTTTTTATGTAGGATGCAATGTTGATTTTGATAAAGTGTGCATGTACAGTTTGATAAAGTGTGCAATGTTGCATGCGTATAAGTTATTTTAAGGCATACTTATATACTTATTTTTTTTGTGGTAACTGCTGTTTCTTTTGTTTTTTTTAGTATTTACATGGGGCCCGTAAATTGGTTTTGCATATATGAACCGTTAGTATGTGTTTATGTTTTATTTTAAAAAAAATGGTTAATTTGATACGCATAATAGTCATGTTTAATTTTTTTGGTTTACCATGAATTTATATTTATACATTAGCTATGAATTTATGTTTCATTTTAAAATATATATGTGTGTTTATTTTATTTTTTTTTTTATATGTTTGATCTATGTGTTATAATTTAAAAACGATGATTTTAATGTATATACATATATAATGTACTTAGTGTTTGAATTTTTAATTTATAATTTTGTATAAATAGTTATGCATATGTGTTCATGTATACCAACCATCTTCATTGATCCAGTCTAATTTGATTTCGTTGATTTCTTAGTATCAGCTTTGATCATCGAATTCGTGCTTGGATTCGTAACCCAATTTCAGTGTCCGTATGTGCGTTCATATCTGTGTCATCTCCTATTCTCTCCAACCTCGAAAGGTGAGCAATCACTCACGATTAATGTTCTTTTATTTATTAAATCTGATTTCAATTGGAACGACAATTGAAATATACTGCTGTTATTTATTGAACTGTTATTTATGTATCAGTTCACCTTTGACATCTGACACCGTTATCTGTTATATATGCAATAATAAATCCAGTTTGGTTGATAATTGATTGATTGTTTGTTATTTTTATTGGATGTTAAATTGAAATGTATAAAGTGATAAATATTATGAAATTGAATTTGACGTAGGGTAGTTCAAAAATGTGAATCGACATATGTGTGAATTTGATTAGTTAATTTGAATAATATGACCCCTTTTATTTGTTAAGTTAATTGACACGTAAAATTTGATAAATTTGACTTTGAACCTTTGAACATATATTGGATTATTTATTGTAGTATTAAATTTGAATTTGAAATTGAACGACAAGCGGAAAAACCGGAATGTAATAATCTTTAATCTACATGAAATGATAGTGTAGATTCTAGAAATAATTATATTAATTCGCACAAACAACAGTGTGAATTAATACGATTATTTCGGGATTATTTGAATTGATTATTGGATTGTGTTTGTTTGTTGTTATTGCTTGTTTATTTACTTTGACACCATCCCAGTTATCACACTGCAAGTTCCCTTTGTATTTTGATTTTTGAATTGGAATTGGAATCGGGTTGAAATGATAAATACCCAAAATGAACTTGACTTAGGATAGAGAATTTAATTAATCCGATTGGTCAATAATTTGATTTAAAAATAAAATAATGATTGATGTATAAATTCTAGTTGAAATTGAAATTGATTTGGTTTTAAATTTATTAAACGACCAATCGGTGTAATAATTACGAAAGTTATTAAAGAGACCGGAATCGGTTATGGATATACTCTATATCTAAACCGAAAACCACTTTAATAACCATACGCGGAGTGATGATCCAGAATGAAGTGGTTGGAATGTTGTACGTGATGACTGAAGAAAGAGAACGATAATGGATAGCCTTGACACTTGTGTCAAATTGGAAATGACTAAAATCAGGAGCCGTGCCGGGCCAAATGGGGTTAGCCACCTCGAGCGAACACACTTCTTCGTAACTACTACTCATTACTTGTTATCGATTGGTGCACCCTCGTACTTTTCAGGAGTGTTGTTTCGTGGTGTTGCGATCGTTGCGACGATGCGTTCTCACCAGTCTGGATCAGGCAAACGGTAGTTTCACTACCTTGGGTATTGCCTCATGTGTCTTGTCATACTTGTATCCCTATATACGCGACCACTACGAATTTGGTTTGTGTTATACCTATGGAGTACTCCCTGATATCCCACCAGTTTACGGTGGAGTTTACAGTGCTGTATAGACTATGACATTTATATAAAATGTGTTAAGGGGGATAATGATAACGCCTTAACACTATTTTGATACTTTATATTACTGATAGACATTATCTATGTAGCGTATACTACTACATAGTAGATAGTTTAACGAATCCTTAAAGGATGGTGATTCCAACACCCTTTGAGTTACTTGTATTTCGATTGCTATTTCACTTGAGTTGGATTTATTGATATAAGAATATTAATCCAGACTCGAGTGTTTTGTGTTTTGCTTTACGCTCGGGTCAGACTATGAGTACCAGCTTTCGAGGCTCACCTTTGAAGTTGGAGCTTTGCTTGGAGGTCCAGCTATCTATCCAGCTTTCAGATATTCAGTTGATTCCGGTGATGTAATCTGATTATTGTATTTGACTATTGTATTCGAAACTTCTGTTGTAACTTATTTAACTCTGTTATATATATAGTAGCTTCATGAACTACTATCTTTTTTACTTCCGCTGCATATTATTACTCTGTGTCTGTGATTCTGTGATTATTTATTTACTGTATATCTGAGTTTTGCCAAATTAAAATTAACAATTCGGTATTTTGAATTATTCAAGTCCGACATGTGCGGATGCGAACAGTCCAAAATTGCGGGTCGTTACAATTTTTTTTCAAATATATCCCCTTTCCAAAATCATAGCACTTTCAAATTTATACACTTTGAAACCAAACATTTGAAATTTTAACACTTTTAAAACGTAAAACTTTGAAATTTATAACTTCGAAACATTTCAGTTTCGATAAAACATTTCAATTCTGATATGTTTCAAGACTTTAAATATTCCAAAATTTGAAAACTAAATTTGATAATTTCGATTCAACAATTAAATTGCTATTATTTAGTTTTGAAATAATTTACATAATAAATCCCTTATCACCTAAATAAAACTCAAATTACAAATAACTAAATATTTCCTTCAATTCATTTATACTTGAAATAATCATTTAATTAACCTTGACGCCAAAATCAAGTTATAATAATTATACCTTTTAAAATATCCAACTTAATAAATTTCACATCAACATTTTTGAGTTTAATTCTTAAATAAATTTAATTTCAAATAAATCTCCAATTTATCACCCAACCTTAATTTATTTAAACCATTATACACTCTATATTACAATAAAATTTAAATACTTACTCATGTTTGTTCTAATAAAAATCAAACTCTATTATTAAACCTAATTTTTATTTAAAAAACTTATACATAGCTTAAATTCAAGCATTTAACTATATATAAAAATAATATTAAAAATCAATATTCATTAAACCATATTTTTCTTTCCAAAACCACAGGAATCATTTTCAAAATATATTAAATATAGGCCATGGTGTCTGTATATAATTTTCTGCCCTATGGTCAAGTGATATAGATATTTATCATTTCAATCCGCAATTTAAAATAAAAATACGGTTATATATCATTTCAAACTATAATCCCAAATGATTGCATAACAACTTGCAGTTTATAACAATATAAAATACAACATCCATTCATCTAATATCAATTATCAACCATTGATCACAATCATCATCCAATTCAAACAATAACATCAATATAAAACAGATGACAAATAACAGGTATTTACTGGCAGTTTATATTCAATAATAAATTAAATAACAATTTAACTGGCAGTTTATATGCAATAATAAATTAAATAACAATTTAACTGGAAGTTTATGTGCAATAATCGATAAAATAACAATTTAATTCAAATAAATTAAATTTAGCAGAGATGATGATTAAAGTATGCCAAATAGTCATAAATAAATTTCTAATCACATCATTAATCAATTTAACAAACATAAGATATTTTAGAAATTGTGAGTGGGTTAAAACACTCACCTTTTGAATTTAAATGCAATTTAAACCCAAAATTTGAACAGTCTCAGAATCATCCAAACTAGCGCCAAAATGTTTGAAATTCCAATACGAACCTAGCAGAGAAAACTGCGTGTAAAACGGACATCGTATGCGAAAGTTATACGTATTAGAACAATCAACAATATAAATCAAAAATAAATAAAATAGTTAATAACGTATACACGTCACCTTCCTCTACCGCGAAACCCTAGTGCTCTGTTCTTTCGAGACCACGCAGAAGTCGCTGCCTGCAATTTGTGAACGACGCATGCGCACGAGAAACCAGCCGCCACTAGGCACTTCGGCCACTGCTATCACGCTGACCTCCCCCCAAGTCGCGAAAACGTGATGGCCGCCTCGAAAAACCCAGACCAAAATTGAATCATTGACGACAATCAGACCATCAATACCCCAAACCAACCACTCTGATGCACTGCATGTGCCACTCTCCACCCAATGGTACCCGGGATTTGTCGATCTGTTAAGGTTCACCAACGATCAACTGACGGCCGAGATTTGTTCCTCAAGTTCCGGCCACACAAAAATCCAGATTGAAAAATGTACAGCAGAATTGACATGCGCTCTTTGAGAGCTTCGAATTTGTATAAAATTTGATATTATTTGAGGAGTTTAAATTTTTGGCTTTGAATTTGATTTGAAATTGTATTTTGGGATTTAGGGTTCTGTCTGCCATTGAAGAGGAGAAGAAAATGGAATTGTACGTATAAAAGGTAGAGCTGAGAAATGAGGAATGAATACAATTGGTTTGGACCGTTGAACTATAAATGGCCCGAAAAGCCCGTTCTGACTCCGAAACGAAATTGGGTCAACCCATATGTCAAAATAGATGTTTTTGAATTTTTTAAATGCAGTGGAACAAGTTTCAAGTCCAAATTCCATCGTATGAAGAAGTTATGCTAAAATTAAATTATTCCAAATTAATTCAATTGATTTCAATTAATTTGATTTCTAGGCGTTTCGAGCCCATACGATCGAATGACAAGTCCGATCGATACGAAACTTGAAATTCTACAATAATTCACCGTTACTGATCTGATGAAACTGGTTTCATCGAAATCCGAGTCAGTGGCCAAAATGGCTTTTTTATAGTTAATTAAATAAATTAATAATTAATTAATTAAATCACTTCTTCAATTTAAATTCTAAAATCTTCAAATCTCATCGTTTTTTATTTCAAACCTTCCCAAAAATTTAAACAAGTTTAGATATCCAATTTAAGATAATTAATTTGCACATCACCATATTAAATTTCAAATTTAAATAAATTCAATAATTATCAATTGAAATTCCAATAAGCCCTTTTATTTGATTTTAAATCCTGTATCAAATAAATTATTATCAAATGGATGAAATTAGCATTGGTTCATGCTTTATTACATCAATATTCTAAAATTTCAACTTAATTTCCATTAACGTAATATTTAAATATTAAATTTCAATTATTTGCAATCAATCCAATTATTAAATTTAAATTCCAATAAATTAATAAATCTTGGTTTTCCATTCTTTTTATCAAACAATTGTCATATTATAAATGGAATTGACATTAATTTCAAATATCATCTTAATTTACCTTAACATAATATTTAACTATACTTATTGAAATTTATTTTCCAATTTGCTAAACAGAATCAATTATAACCTTGCAATTTTTCAATTAATTGGGATTGCACTAAATTGATTATCTATTAACCTGCATATCATTATCACCTTTATTTTAGCGCCTTCATCATTAAATTACAGATTTTTTATATTTTCTTTTCGAGTTGAATTACTAAAACTTATTAAATTAACAAAATTAAATTATCGAAATTTTACTAGTCGTTACACTCTCCCCCACTCAAAATTTTTCGTCCCCGAAAAGGAAGAAGGGAAAAGAAGAATTAAGAAATCAATATATCTTACTTAAAATATTAAATTTATAAACAAATAAATTTACAAAATTAACTAATTTAATTAAAATATATCAAGTTATGACCAATAAACCTTTTTATACACAAATGAATAAAGTTTGGAAAACATTTTCAAAATTTTCGAAGTCCAAAGTTTACGGAAAAATTTCGGCTGAGTCTCCTTTGTACAGAGAGGCTCGGGAGTAAATATAATATCAAATATAACAGTATACAACATATATTTTTCAAAATAAAATATACCAACATGGGAAAAGTAATATAACAGCGCTATAAAACCGTAATACGAGCACGTACCTATTTGTAGGGCAATAACGCTTATTTTTATGAAACCAAAAGCAGTAGCAATTGCTTCCCTAACCTGTAATTTCACTTATATAAGCCCACAAAGGTTAACAATTGTATAAAATGAATGTTTAAAGTTTTTTCAACCACTAACAAACAAATCAAAAATAATCACTTGCAATCACAACATACAACCATCATATAAAAATTAACACAAATCAATCGTTCACTCATATCAAGCAAAACAAATAGTTGTTCGGGTTCAAACTTTAAATTGCACAGAATGAAAATAAACTACTTAGTGCACCATTTACTCAACAGTCCCAGATGAAACTAAATAGTTATTCATTCATCCAAACAATTTTAAAGTATCCTTGCCCAAACAACCATAACCAATAAAGAACAATTTCAAACAATAGATTGAGTTCATTTTTATTAATTTCATTTCATAACATTTGTTGTTTGATTTCCTTTTCATTCAATTAATACTTATCTTCATTTAATTTATTCACATCATGTCAATTCTCTTTTTATTGTATTATATTTATTCATTCATTACTTGGTTTCATTTATTTACATTCATTTATTAATAATATTCATGTTCAATTCAGTTACTTGGCATAATAATTGCATTAACTTAAGCTTATAATCTTTTTAATTTACATTTTATTTCTTACAGTTTCATTTCTTACAAAATCTCATGTTCATTTATTCATATCATGCCAGTTTCTTTTTTTATTGTATTACATTCATTCATTTTTACATAATTCCATTTACTAACATTCATTTATTTATAATATTCATGTTTAATTCAATTTCTTTGCATATTAATTCATTTACTTAAGTTTATAATATTACTTACAATGCTTACTTCCTATTACCTTTATTATAGAAATATTTGAATCATAACTTAAGTTAACAACAACTGCAATATCAAATTCTTATTTATAAAAGAATTTCATTAAATACTTTTATTACCTCAAGTTTATTGCTTGTATAATATCCATACATTTTCTTATTAGACATTAGAACTTTTAATATTTGATAAGTTACATATATGCTTTTAAGGATGTAATTGAAAGTTACACAAGTTTATTTTTATTTCTTTTAATGAATCAAATGTTCAATGATCATATCTTCCATTTTTATAGGTAATATATTTCAACTTTCTGGAAATTTCATTTATAACCTAGCATTTAATCCCTTATTTCAATTAGAGTTTCCAACTATTAATTAGTTACATTTCATTTCACTTACAAGAATTGAAACTTATTAATTAACGGAAACTTAAGAACTAAATACCGTGTTAAATTTCAAAACATTTAAAAAAATAGATGAATGTATATACTTACAATTTATATATCTAGTTATATTTAAAACAATTTAAAATTTATATTTGTTTATCGAAATAAATCTGCAGTAAAACTACAATAGTTGCCTTCCTACTTCGAAACTCGAAAATGAATGTCGATGATGCATGCACTCATCACCAAAATTATTTTCCAACGACAGAGAGGGGGGTACAAAACTTATTTCTTTTCCAAAATTTCTTTAAATAATTCTTCCAAATCATATTGAAATATTTATATCAGAAAATACTTCTAAGCAATATTACTATTATATTCCAAAATCATTCGAAAGAAATTTTCAAAAATTCTAGAACTTAAGTTCCAAAATTTCCAATTTTCATTTTATTTTATTTTCTTCAACTCGAGTTTCCAATCAATATTTATAAATTTCACTACCTAACAACCAGTATAATACAACCAAATATAAAACTTATTTATAAAAAATTCATTTTATATGTAGAAAATATAATAGTCAAAATTATTTCATTCACCTATATTCAAAACAAATATTGTGTCCGTCCGTCCTATTAAGTGTTTAAAAATCCCTATTGATGTCATAGCATCCTATGCACCAACCAAAATTTATAAATACAAAACAGAACAAATTAACACAATATTAAAACCTTTTTATAACACTAACAAATATGCTCTCTCATATATATACACTCAGTGACTCATCATAGGTATTACTACCCTATTAATAAAGAGTCAAACCCCACAAAGCTAAGGTTTATCGCTAAACCTCACTCTGATACCATATGTAATATCCTGGCTTTTTGTACGCTTTAAATCGATGATAAACCACACACGTCAGACTTAAACCGTACAGAAGGGCGGATTTTTATGGGGTAAATAAGATAAAGCAGAGAAGAAAAAAACAAAATAGAATCTTGCAGCGGAATGATAAAATATAATAATCAAATAAACATTTCATGACGCTGTTTACAAAATATTTGATCATACTTATACAATACATATCAGAGTTTCACATACCAAAGGAAAATAAAATGCAGTGGGGTATATGATGCAGTGAATAATAAAATAAATAATAGTAATAATATCTTCGTCTTCGTCCTCTAAAATAAAGTTTTCAAATCTTGAAATGCTCAGACTAATCCAAGCGAATTGAAAAGACAAAATACTCGAGTCAGAACTAAAAGATCTTATGTAAGTTAAATTAACAGAAAAAATATGAGTGTAACGACGTCAGAGATGTTTACGAGATTTGACATCTCCTTTCCGGTGTCAAACGTGAGTGCAGTAACTTTAAGATGCTCCAGATTCACATCTCCTAAGGATCCATTAAACTATTTACTATGTAGTAGTATTTGGCTTTTATAATAATGTCTATTAGTAAAATAAACTTACTTTTAAATAGCATTAAGGCTTTACAATTTCCACCTTAACACGTAATAGTCCCAGTAGTCCATCCAGTGTCATGGTCCCTCCCGATCGGGACGCCACCAGAGGATACCACACGGGCTATGGGAGAAAACCAAACACGTATAAGGCTCGCTAGGGTAGGTGACACGACACATAAGGTAATGTCAGGGTAGATATACGATTGTTATCCGGACTGGTGGTGATACATAGCGCGCAGTTACCGCCCACCTCGGGTCACACCCCTAAAATCAAAAACCAAAAGTGGCCTCCAAATCAATCTCAAAGTCAGAATATAATATCGAAGGAGTGTGTCCGATAAGAGGAGCTACCTTACTGGCTCGGAATCGCTCCTGTTTTAGCCACCTTATGCCAACTCACAGGAGTCGGGTCCACGTTCATACCTCAAAGGAACGCAACCACCATCCTACTTCATTTTGGAATCTCCACCGCGTACACGGTTGTTAAAATGGATTTTGGAGTTGGCAGAGAGTATGACAACTTCCGATCACGTTTTCTTTAACAACCAAACGTTATTATAACACCGCGATCATTTCAAAATAATTATACTTCAAAGCCAGAATATAATGTCCATTTCAAAACTATATAAATACGATATAATTTTCACTTCAAAACCTAAACCAGTATGATATCATTTTTTTTCAAATATATCCCATTTTCAAAATCATAGCACTTTCAAATTTTTACACTTTGAAACCAAACATTTGAAATTTTAACGTTTTAAAACATAATACTATGAAATTCATAACTTTCAAACATTTCAATTTCAATAAAACATTTCAATTCCAATATGTTTCAAGGCTTTAAATATTCCAAAATTTTAAAACTAAATTTGATAATTTTGATTCAACAATTAAATTTCTATTATTTAGTTTTGAAATAATTTACATAATAAATCCCTTATTACCTAAATAAAAGTCAAATTACAAATAACTAAATATTTCCTTCAATTCATTTATACTTGAAATAATCATTTAATTCACCTTGACCCCAAAATCAAGTTATAATAATTATACCTTTTAAAATTTCCAATTTAATAAATTTCACATTAATCTTTTGAGTTTAATTCTTAAATAAATTTAATTTCAAATAAATCTCCAATTTATCTCCCAACCTTAATTTATTTAAATCATTATACACTTTATAATACAATAAAATTTAAATACTTACTCACAGTTATTATAATAAAAATCAAACTCTATTATTAAACTTAATTGTTATTTAACAAACTTATGCATAGCTTAAATTCAAGCATTTAACTATATATAAAAATAATATTTAAATAAAATCAAAAATCAATATTCATTAAACCATATTTTTCTTTCCAAAACCATAGAAATCATTTTCAAAATATTTTAAATATTGACCACGGTGTGTGTATATAATTTTCTACCCTATGGCCAAGTGATACAGATATTTATAATTTCAATCCGCTTAAAATAAAAATGCATAACAACCTGTAGTTTGTAACAATATAAAATACAACATCCTTGCATCCAATATCAATCATCAACCATTGATCACAATCATCATCCAATTCAAACAATAACATCAATATAAAACAGATAATAAATAACAGTTATTTTATGGTAGTTTATATTCAATGATAAATTAAATAACAATTTAACTAGCATTTTATATGCAATAATAAATTAAATAACAATTTAACTGGCAGTTTACGTGCAATAATAGATTAAATAACTATTTAATTCAAATAAATTCAATTTAACTGAGATGATGATTAAAAATATGCCAAACAGTCAAAAATAAATTTCTAATCACATCATAAATCAATTTAATAAACATAAGATATTTTAGAAGTTGTGAGTGGGTTAAAACACTCACCTTTTGAATTTAAATTGAATATAAATCCAATTTAAACCCAAAATTTGAACAGACTTAGAATTTGTCCAAACAAGCTTTGTAATGTCCGAAATTCCAATACGAACCTAACGGAGAAAACCGTGCATGAAACGGATCCCGTATGCGGAAGTTATACGTATTAGAACAATCAACAATATAAATTAAAAATAATTAAAATAGTTAATAAAGTCAACGTATACATGTCACCTTCCTCTACCGCGAAACCCTTGTGCTCTGTTCGTTCGAGACCACGCTGAAGCTGCCGTTTGGAATTTATGAACGACGCACACGCATGAGAAACCAGCCGCCACTAGGCGCTTCGACCACTGCTATCACACCGACCTCCCCTCGACGAACGACCACCCCAGGTCACGAAACGTGACGGCCGCCTCCAAAAACCCAGACCCAAATTGAATCATTGACGACAATCAGACCATCAATTCGCCAAATCAACCACTCCGATGCACTGCGCGCCACTCTCTATCTACCGGTACCCGCGATTTGTCGATCCGTTAGAGTTCATCGACGATCAACGGAGGCCAAGATTTATAGTTTCGGCCACATAAAAATCCAGATTGAAAAATGGACAACAGAATTGACATGCACTCTTCGAGAGCTTCGAATCCATATAAAATTTGATATTATTTGTGGAGTTTGAATTTTTGGCTTTGAATTTGATTCGAAAGTGCATTTTGGGATTTAGCGTTCTGTCTGCCATTGAAGAGGAGAAGCAAATGGAATTGTACGTATGGAATAATGAACACAACAAATAGGCTAGGGTTTACAACAGGATATATATATATATAGGTAGAGCTGAGAAATGAGGAATGAATACAATTGGTTTGGACCGTTGAACTATAAATAGACCAAAAATCCCATTCTGACTCCGGAACCAAATTGGGTCAACTCATATATCAAAATAGATGTTTTTGAATATTTTAAACGCAATGGAACAGGTTTCAAGTCCAAATTCCATCGTATGAAGAAGTTATGCTAAAATTAAATTATTCTAAATTGATTTCAATTGATTTCAGTTAATTTGATTTCTAGGTGTTTCGAGCCCGTACGATCAAATGACAAGTCCGATCGATACGAAACTTGAATCCTACAATAATTCACCATTACGGATCCGGTGAAACTAGTTTCGTTGAAATCCAGGTCAGTGGCCAAAATGGCTTTTTTTTATAGTTAATTAAATAAATTAACAATTAATTAATTAAATCACTTCTTCAATTTAAATTCTAAAATCAACAAATCTCATCGTTTTTGATTTCTTAAACCTTCCCAAAAATTTAGACAAGTTCAGATATCCAATTTAAGATAATTAATTTACCCATCACCGTATTAAATTTCAAATTTAAATAAATTCACTAATTATCAATTGAAATTCCAATAAACTCATTTATTTGATTTTAAATCCTGTATTCAATAAATTTTTAAGAAATAGATGAAATTTACATTGGTTCATGGTTTATTACATCAATATTCTCAAATTTCAATTTAATTTCCATTAACGTAATATTTATATATTAAATTTCAACTATTTTCAATTAAGCCAATTATTAAATTTAAATTCCAATAAACTAATAAAACATGGTTTTCCATTCTTTTTATCAACTAATTGTATACTATAAATGAAATTGACATTAATTTCAAATATCATCTTAATTTACCTTAACATAATAGTTAACTATACTTATTGAAATTTATTTCCCAATTTGCTAAATACAATCAATTATAACCTTACAATTGTTTCAATTAATTGGGATTGCACTAAATTGGTTATCTATTAACCTGCATATCATTATCACCTTTATTATAGTGCCTTTATTATTAAATTACAGATTTATTTATTTTCTTTCCGAGTTGAATTTATAAAACTTATTAAATTAACAAAATTAAATTATCGAAATTTTATGGGTCGTTACACCAACCATCCCATAAGAAAAAAATAATTTCAAATATCTATTATGTCTACTCTTATAAATCTCATTTCATATTATTTATTGTTCTACAATTTCATTTATTCATGTAATGTTTATTTAATTAATTCAAATCCACACGTACAAAATTCATTTCCCATTCGTTTATACAATTTCATTTTCTCTTTTCCTTACTTTGCATTCATTGCTTACATAAGTTATTTCCATTTCAATTATTAGATTATCCATTATTATGTAAGTCTCTTTATAATTAATTCATCATTAATAGATTATTTCTTTTTCACATTCATTATTTCATATACAGTGTTATTGATATTAAATCCATTTCTAAATCATTCCAATGTTTTCTGTAGTCATAATTATTTAATTAGTACTATTACTCACCTTAATCATAAATGGCTTCAACATTAACTTAAGTTTATAAATATTTACATACAGTATTCCTCCTTTTTATTAAATTATAACTATTAGCGTTTTCAAATTATTAACTTAAGTTCATAACATTTTTATACACCTTAATTCTTCACTTGAAAGCATAATTCCAATGAACACTTCAATACTATGTTTCCTTATATAATATTCTATTACATATTCTTATTAAACGTTTCAGCTATTAATATTTGGTAAGTTATACATTATGTTTAGAATGTAACTGAATGATACACAAGCGTATCCTATTCATTTTAATTAACAAAATATTCGATAATTACATGTCCTAAATTTTCATATCTCTAAGTTACAAATTTTCAATTTCTTATATCTTACATTAATTGCTTAGGATTAAATTTCTTATTTTCCGTTTTTAGAAGTTTATAATTATTAAAAAAAGTTAAGATTTCATTCATTACAATGATTGAAACTGCTAATATAAAGAAACTTAAGAACAAAATACCAATTCCCATTTCAATCAATTTAAAGTAATATATATATATATATATATATATATATAATCATATCTTTTATATATATCAAATCATATTTGGAAATTAAAAATAAGATTTGGTCGTCAAAAAAATGTATAGAAAAACTACTACCGCAGTCTTCCCACTTTGAAACTCGAAAATAAACGTCGATGATGCGTGCATTCATCATCGAAATTATTTTCCAGCGAAAGAGAAGGGAGTACAGAACATATTTCCTTTAAAAAAATTCTTTTAAAATATTTCTTTCAAATTATCTTGAATTATTTATATCGTAAAATACTTCTAAATACTACTAATATTATATTCCAAAATCTTTTAAAAGAAATTTTCAAAAATCCTATAACTTTATTTTTAAACTTCCAATTTATATTTACTTTATTTGTAAATCCTGTTTTTCAATCAATATTTATAAAATTTCCCTACCTAACAAACAACATATTACATCCAACTACATCATTTGTTAAATTTATTATTTTATGTACAAAATATAATATTATGTACTATAATTTCATGTATATATATACATATTGCAAAAGCAATATTGTATCGGTCTGCCCTATTAAGTGTTTAGAAATCCCTATTGATGCTACAGCGTCATACGTACCGACTAGAATTTATAAATACTAAACTGAATAAATTAACACAATATAAAACCAATACTAACAAATACTCTCTCTCATATACACTCATCGACTCATTCTAGCGTATTACTACCCTATTTATAATGAGTCAAACCCCACAAAGTTAAGGTTATCGCTAAACCAAAGATTTGATATGAAATTATCAACCCACCTTTTTGGACGGTTCAAATCGACAATAAACCACAAATGTCAGACTCAAAGTATTCAAAAGGGAGGATTGTTATGGGGTAAATAAGAAAGAAACAGAGAAAGAAAGAAAACAGACGCAGAATTTCATAGCGAAATGGAAAAATATAATAATCAAATAAACAGTTCATGATGCTGTTTTACAAATAACATTTGATTACACTTTTACAATAAAGGATCAGAGTTACATACAACAGAAATAAAGAACAACGCAGCGGAACAACATGATGTAGTGGAAATAATGTAATAAATAATAGTAGTATTAAATATTTGTCTTCGTCGTCTAGAAGGCAGTCTTTGATATACTGAAAGCTTGGACTGACTCAAGTGAATTGAAAAGACAGAATATTCGAGTCAGAACTAAAAGATCTTATGTAAATTAAATCAACAATAAATAAATATAAGTGTAACGGTGTTGGAGATGTTTATGGCGTTTGACATCTCCTATCCAGTGTCAAACATGAGTATAATAACTTAAGAGATGTTTGGGATTGCCATCTCCTAAGGATCCGTTAAACTATCTACATATACAATGCGATATGCAATTATAATAGTATTTATAGTAAAGTAAAGTATTAAGATAGCGTTAAGGCATTAACCATATCCCCCTTAACACATTTTATACTCCCATAGGTTATATAGTACCGTAATTCCTCCGTAAAATAGAGGGCTATCAAAGGGCACTCCATATGTATAATACAAACCAAACTCATAAAAGGCGCGATACGACGTGTGAACACAACACTCGAGGCAATGCCATGATAGGATTCTATAAGTTGTACTCCCAGAATGGTAGTGACGCATAGCAGCTACTACCACCCACCTTAGAACACACTCTCATAATCAAATTGAGGGGTGGCCACCAAATTAATCACAAAGTCATAATACGGTATCGATGAAATGTGGCCGATACGAGGAATGACCTCACTTGGCTCGGTATAGATCCTCTTTTAGTCACATCTAAGCTGACTTACGGGAGTTAGAGCTACGTAAATACCTTATACAGAATTATTTGCCAAACCATCCTACTTCATTCTGGAATCTCCACCACATACACAGTTATTAAAGTGGTTTTCGATATCGGCAGAGAGTATGACAATATCCAATTTCAGTCTCTTTAACAACCAAACGCTTATTTCACACCGGCTGTTTCTTTTACATTTCCTAAACCAATTTGTAACTAATATCAAAATATCATACTCTCAAAACCTTATCAGTATTGGAATCATATTTAATTTGGAAATCATATTCATTTTTGAAATCATATCACCTTTGAAATCATATTTTCAAATCATCATATTTACTAAAAAAATATACTTTCACTAGACAATATCATTTCAAATCCTAACTTAGATAATAACATCATTTTACCATATCTTCTTTTAAATCAAGGATTTAAAATATAAACACTTCAACTTTACACAGTCTGGAATTTAGAAAATAGTTTAGATAGTTATAAATAGTTTAGCATAGTTTAAAATAAATTTCAAATAGTTAAAATACTCTAAAATAGATTAAAATAGTTTAGATGGATTTAAGATAGTTTAAATAGATTTAAAATAGTTAAATAGATTTAAATAGTTTATATAGATTTAAAATAGATTAAATAGATTAAATAGATTTAAATAGAGTGTGTGTGTATGTGTGTATTAATAGATTAAAATTAGATTAAAATGGGTTAATTAGTTTAAAATAGGTTAAGATAGATTGAATTGGATTAAACAGATTAAAATAAGTTGAAATAGTTTTAAATTGATTAAAGTAGATTAAAATAGTTTAGAATAGATTAAATTAGTTTAATATTTTAAAAATCTTAGTTATCAGGATTCAAGAATAATATATGTAAACAGTTTTATATTAAATAATAATAAATTTGAAATTAATATCAAATGTGTATTATTTGTTTCATTCACGGCTTCTTTAATGAAGCAACTTCTTTAAACCATTTAATCAATCTAGATTCCAAATCCAAGTTCAAACTATAAATTTAAACTATTACAAATTTAGCAGATTTCGAAGTTTAAATATCAAAATATTTCAATAACTCAATTTTGATAAATTTTATTTATACTTCAAATCTAAATTTAAAATTTCAATTTAAACCCTCTAAGCAATTTACTTAATACAATTCCAAAATTTCAAATTTAATCTTCTAAACAATTCATCTAAACAATTCAGTTTATATAAATCAAATTCTATGTCAAAATATCATTTAGCTGAATTCAAAATTTAAAGATTTAAAGTCATTTAATTTAAACAATCCGGTGTCCGTATATAATTTCTATCCTATGGTCAAGTGATACGGAAGTTTATCATTTCAATCCGCAATAAATTTAAATTTATGGATATATATCGTTTCAACTCGCAATCCCAAATTTCAAAACAATGAAAATCTCTAAGGTTTATCTTTTTAACCCATAACGATTTCCCCCTATTCCATATAATCGTTCGGGTTGTATCATTTCAACCTATAGCGAACTTGCAATGTTATAACAATATAAAATATAACATCCAATCATCCAACATCAACAATCAAACAACCATCACAACCATCATCCAAATAAACATCAATAGACAACTGATTATCATTAACAGGTATCAAATTGACAATTAAATTCAACATTAAATTAAACGATGATTAAATGCAAAAAAGTTAAATTTAACTAGAATTACAATTTAAATATACCAAACATCAACCAATCAACTCCAAATAACATCATAAATTCAATTTAACTAACACAAGATAATTCCGTAGTTGCGAATGGGTTAAAACACTCACCTTTGATATTCAAATCGATTTGAAATCCAAAAATAAGGCCCAAAATATAACTTAGAATTTGACCAAACCAATGTCAGAATGGACGAAATTTCTATACGATCCTAACGAAACAAACAACGTGTGAATTCAAGCTCGTATGTAAAAGATATGATTATTACAAGACTATACGATATTAAAATATAAAAATCAAAATAAACATAAAGTAAAGCCATGTCATCTTGCTACAGTTCGAAACCCCCCGCCTTCTTATATGCGATAACCCTAGAGCCACCACCTTCAGATCATGTTCGCCACTTCCACGCTCGATCGCACAAGGCTGCACCGCCCAGACAAGGTCGCCTCCTCCTCCCCTACCTCCCTCGATTACCCATGGTCGACATGAATGCGATCAAACCCAATGACTAGCATAGCCGCCGCCGTTATAGCCAAACCCTAATCAAATTTTTTCCATAGATCTAATCATCACCTTGCTGAACAACCCATGTTGATATGATCCCCTCGCGACTCTCGACAACCCCATACCTTCTAATCGACGATCTGTCGATGTCGATCAACGTCAAATTGAATGGTCAAGAATTCCTCCACAATTTTTGAACAAATGGTGCATCGAATTGAGAAACGAATTTCACTAGTGAATTACGCTTGTCGAGAGCTTCGAATCATTATATGATATGATAGGGTTTAATGAGTTTGATTTTGAAATTGAAATAAGGTTTTGAGATTGAATTTGTTTCTGCCATTGAAAAGAGAGAGATTGACAGAAGTTGATGCACGTATAGAATAAGAAAATGGAAGTTAGGGTTTGGGAAATAAGACTATTTATATTAACAAAGCCTAATAAGAATGAATAACAGATTGAATTGGTTCGAATTGACAATAACAACCTGAAAAGCCCATTTCGCTTCCGAAACGAAAGTGGGTCATCCCATATATCTAGATCTTTTCGATATTTTAAACTCAATGGAATAGATTTTAAGTCCTAATTCCATCATATGAAGAAGTTAGCTTTAAAATTAGCTTATTTCAAATTGATTTCAATTTAATTGATTTCTATGCCTTTCGAGTCCGTACGATCAAACGATAAGTCAGATCGCTACGAAACTTGAAATCCTATAATAATTCACTCTTATGGATGCGATGAAATTGGTTTAGTCAAAATCCGAGACGAAGGCCAAAGTGGCTATTCTCACGTTAATTAAATAAACTAAATCAATTTTTTATTTCAAATTTAATAACTAACAATTTTTATCATATTTAATTTCACAAAAATTAACAATCTTTTTAAACCAATTTCCCTTGTCAAATTCAATATTAATTATTGCACTAATTATAGTGTTTAATTTCAATTGAAATAAATCCACTAATTATAATTTAAATTCAAATAAATTGATTAAATTTGATTTCACTTTTTTTATTCAATCATTACCTAATGGATAATAACATCGTTTTACATTTATTACATCAATATCCTACAATTATCATCTTAATTCATATTAATGTAATATTAATTATATTTAATTACAATTTATTCTAATTTAATTTAACAGATTAAATAAATGGGAAATCATTAACAATTGTCACTTTTTCTTAATTTAATCACATTTACGGTTTTATTATTTACAAACAAATGCTATAAATACTTACATAACACCGATTTCATCCAATTACAATTAATTACATATTATTTCACCAATTAATTATAAAATTTAATTTACTTCCTTATTTAAAATCTATAACCATTTTTTATGTTTGCAATTATTTCAATTTCATGAGATTACATTCAATTAGTTATCTATTACATTAAATTCACATTATTAAACTTTACTCTAGTTAGTTTTCTCGTTCCTACATCATAAATTATATTTTCTTCCAACATTAAATTATAAAATCTTATTAAATTCAGTAATTTAATTATCGAAAATTATGGGTCATTACAAAATCTGTAAAAATATAGATATCTCGTAAGACCATGCCGCATGTAAACACGGATGGTTTTTTACCATATGATAAACAAACTATTTTTATAGAAGATCAAGTAATATTATAATACTATCTAGGGTTTAAAATAAGTATGTAACATATCTGAATGGTTACCCATAATTACATACAACAGTACTTGGTTCTACAACTAAGCCGTAAGACACGTATTGGAAATTGGATTTCATACAATGATAAGGCACTGGGGTACCACCTCCCACAGCACACCTCTAGAAAAATTTACTGACCTTTCGACCCATACGAATCAGAGCTAACGTGCATCGCTAATGTGACAAGCTGAATTACACCATCCCTCGGTCACCAAGGAGACAAACATTACAGCAGGCCATGACCTAACTCTTTTCTATGTGCAGGCATACTAAAATCCATAAATATCGATGTAGATCGAGGAATGATGCTCCTAATGGTAGCGAACCACATAGCTCTGAAGCATATCCCATGTTTTAGTCATTATTGGGTTGTGCGGCTTATTACTGGGTTGTGAGGCCTGTGAGTTCATAATTGCCATTTTCCTCTCTTAGCAAATCCCACTTGGAATGCTAACACTACCCTCTAAGCAATAATGCAATTCCAGCATTCATCTATATAAGTTGTTCGGATAGAAACAAACTGAAGACACTACTTCTATTACATCCTTAGGATCAGTAGCAAGTAGCCTTGCACTTCAATGAACTCCATCTTCGATTTCCATCATCTCAATCCACAGCATAGAACGGGCATATGGTTTTGGATTAGTTATGATTTCAAGCCATCTCATGTAAGCACACTCTTCGCTATCTGGTCGCACCAAAACCAATCGATAGATTCTGGTAAACTCAATTCCGGTTCCTTTGAAAATAAATAGACAATACGTAAGAGAGTAGATCACCTCTTAACCATTTAAGTGGATGGATTTTCTTATCATTTGTCCTGGAAGAGAAAAATGAGATTATACATGCAGTATAGCATCACCAAAGGTAACTGTACTATATAGTTTTCGTGTTTCTTCTAGATATTTTCAAAGTTATATTTGGTTAAGATTTGATAGTCGGTCATCAAATATCAAATAAATAAAACAATCAAATCAGAGGTTTAATTTTATAAAAGCTAATCATGATTAAGCATGTAAGCAACCATTAAGCCTCTTTAATTTATTGTTTCGTTAATTAAAACCATTTATTAAATACTTGTATTAAATACTTTTACAACAATATACGTATGTATACTACTCAATCACTATTCATTTATATTCTTTCAATGCTTGGAAAAATATCCATATATTATCACAACGATATAAGTAAATTCACAAAACTCTACACCCTCAATACTTGGAAAATGTAATATATATATATATATATATATATATATGTACACTTATCTCAATGGTATAAGTATATTCGCAAAATACTACACTTTCAATACCTAGAAATTATAACCATATACTTATCTTAACGGTATAAGTATATTCTTAAGCCTTAAGGAATATTTCATATTTTTCCAAATCATGTTAAATTGGGTCAGAAACAACCATCATTTAAAAACAATGTTTACTCTAAACCAGAACTACTTTCTTATAAAATTCCTTTTTATAAATCACTTTTATAAAACGCCTTTCTATTTATATATCTCCTATATATAGATTTCTCACATATTTAAAAAACTTCTTCTATAGATCTCCGAATATATTCATAGGACTTCTCTAGAAATATCCTTTTATAAATCTCTAGCTTTATTTATAAAAACCCCTTCATAAAATAACATTTATAAATGTATTCTTTTGTTTATTAAACACAATTTATAATTCTTTCTTTCCATACAATATTTTAGACAAAACGTTTCACAAATATTTTTCAAATATATTCCATCTTCTTTAAAAAAAAGAATCATTTTATTATAAATGATAATCCCCTTTTCTTTTTGGTTTAAGTAAATAGATCGTATAAAAATTAGACTAAATATACTTACCACCACTTTTCGATTTCAAATAGTATTATCCCTCGATTAACAATGTAGTTGGACAAGCTAGCGTACTATCCTTACCTCGACACAAATTCTTACATCTCAAGATAGAGAGAAGCTTCCATACGTCAGAATTTGATGTTAGTATGAAAAGAATGCTTTCCATACCACCCTAAATTATAAAGATCATTAATGGAAATCTAATCTCCTACACTAGTCGCGTTTTTGATATTTCGTCTTATCATATCCCTCACCTAGAAATGAAGCCAGGTAAGTTAGATCCTTGCCTAGGCACCTAATTCAAGATCTCATAGATAGAGGATCAAGTCTACTCTTCGGCTTTTAGTACCAAGTACAGGACTACTAAATTTCCATATCAAATCTCACTTGGAAATCCTTGTTTTAATCCATATTTGATTTTAAAGAATGTATCTTTTTCTTTCATATATAAGTAAATACATACTTTATATTATCTATTAATCCTTTTAAAACACTTATATAATTTCAAATCCCTTTTAAAAAAAGGTTTTAAACTTACATACAAATCATAAGTTAAAACCATCACCTTTTAAAAAGAATTCAACTTTGAAAAACAAACTGATTTCCATTAAAAAACCACTTTTTCAAATATCTCAAAATAAATCTTTTATATCACAAATTCCTTTTAAAATACTTGTATAACCTCTATAAACCATATTTTAAAAGAGTTTACAAATTATGAAAAATATGTAATCTTCATAATTTGTAAAAATCGTAGATTTCCAAATTGCATCCACAACAATTATCGTTATATGGACCATAACTTTCAAAACTTGGTTTTCCAAATAAAATAACTTTTAAACCCAATTTCTTTCTATATTTTAAAACACTATAAATATAGAAAACATTTTACTTTGAAATATCAAAACATTGAAGTCATTTTAAAATCCATAACTTTAAAAATTCGGCAAGAGGCTTAGTGACTATTATTGTTTTTAAATGAAGCCACTATTTAGTTTTAATTTCAAAAGTGTAACAGCCTGCAAACCCGTAGCCCTTGAGTCGACACTATTCTTCATCAAATCAACTCAAAGTGAACAGAAATATGAACCATTAGGGTTAAAGAAGAAGGAGGTAAAAGAAGAAATAGAAACAATATCAGAATCTTACCATCGTAGCAGAACAATATATAATAGGCAAATGACTAATCTTTAAACAAAAGAACTATATCTGTTTATACATTACATCAACAAAGTATAACAAAATTAATAGCACACAACTGAAAAGTTATCATAACCTGTTCTCACAAAATCGACTATACAGTAAATCATACACAGCGGAATATTTATCAAATACCTATGATACGTCTCGCCATCCAGCTCGTCTCCTGAGCTCCAAAGCAGTCCTTCCAGAATCTATATTCTACAATACTCAGTCTGACCCGAGCATTATGGTTTTATAACACCCGAGTCAGTCTGGAAAACTAGAGTGAGAAAACACACTCAATTGGATTATTGAAGTTTCCAAAATCCTTTAAAATCAAAGTATCTCGTAAGACGGCACCACAAATAAACATACCGGGTTTTTACTTTATGATAACCAAAACATTTTTATCAAATCCGTCTGATATTATAATAGTGTCTATAGAAAGTAAAATAAGATCTAGCTGAAATGCTTACATCTCACGTTTCAGCATAGTTGGGCACAATCAAAACCGTGCAGGCGCTTATTGGTGATTGGATTCCATACAATGGTGGGGCTACGGGGTACCGCCCGTCACAATACGTGCTCTAGATCACCGTACCAAGAATCCACCCTGATCCCCTGCATCACAAGATCGGAGCTACCGCTTCGCGAATGGGATCAGCAACCGCCCACACAGCCAAATAAAAGGGACCTCTAGACAGGGATGACCTTACCCTAATTGGTTGCTAACCACTTAGCCTTGTGTGCACCTCCCCTATTTTAGCCATTCTCGGTTGATTAGGCTCGAGGCTATGCATTACCTTTTTAGCACACATTCGCTTAGAATTCTCATCGTCCTCTTGACAATGTTTTGAAAGCATTCATCCATACAAGTCCGTTGTGGGTCTGAACGGAATAGAACGCACTACTCCTACTATATCCATTTTGGAATCAACCCCATGATTAGTAGCGATTAGCCCTTGCACTTCCCTGCTCCATCCTCAACTCCAAGCTCTTGTCTTCATCACAAAAACATACAAACCGGATCGTAGTGTTTTTCTAGAAATTAATCCTGATCCCGGTCTCTTCGAAACGATTATCACCATTGGACAATGTTGATAGTCGGTTATTTAACTATCAAATAACATTTACAAACGATCATCAGATTTAAATAATTTTTCAAATTATTTATTCCAAAATATCTTCGCAAGATATTTTATATACTTCAACCCTTTGAAATTAGTTTCAAATCATTTTTTCTCATGGAATAAATTCCCACCTAATTGATTTATTTTCACTGAAAACCACCAAATCCTAATACTTAGATTTTAAAATAATTTAAATCACTTTGTCTAAAAATATATTGTATGCTAAATAACACTGCAGGGGCTCAATGCATTATCACTGTTATTTATGCTTTAAATCTTGAATCTGAAAGGATAAGTTTATGGAAACAATTGGAAAAAGAAGCAAACACTTTTAGTACACCTTGGTGCATCATTGGGGATTTTAATTGTGTTAGGCTCTTGAAGGAAAAAATGGGAGGAAAGAAGTTGACAATCAGAAACATTCAGGAGCTTAATAATTTTATCAACTCTGCAGGGGTTAAAGAAATCAGTATTTCAGGGGTCAAATTTTCATGGAGATCAGGGCCTTACAAGAAATTGCTACAAAAATTGATAGACTTTTCTGCAACATAGAATGGATGAACATGTTCAAAAAATCTCATGCAAAATATTTAGACCTATCAACAAGGGATCATGTACCTATCATGTTCCACTTTAATTGCATTCAAACATACGAAGGTCCAAAACCCTTTAAATTCATGAATCACTGGGTTATGTGCGTGGGGTATAAAGAAACAGTGGAAAAATGTTTTGTTTTCCCTGAAGGAAATCAGTTATTCAACCTTATTCATATGCAGAAAACCATTAAAAAGGAAATCAAAAAATGGTGCAATGGAAAAAATGATTTACAGTCACAAGTATTAAAATGCAAGCAAGAGGTCAACACTGCTTTGCAAATATTAGAATCAGATCATAACTCCTTAAATGCACAAAACTTGCATGATGCTCAAGTGAAACTAGCTAAAAGTATGGATTTGTTAGCTATTGATAACAAACAAAAATCAAAATGTCAATGGATCAAGTGGGATGATAGTTGTTCTAAATTTTTCTTTGCAAAACAAACAACCAAGAAATTTGTCTATAGCTGCCACAACATTTTAAAAGAAAATGGAGATGTAGTCAAAATACAAAAAGAGATGGAGGAAGAAGCTGTCAAGTTTTTCTCCAACATATATAATAGAGGCAACATGAGGAATCAGTTCCCTAACATTACTCCAAAAAGGAAATTAAATGAATGGGGAAAAACATTTCTTAATGCTACATTTGATGAAAAAGAATTAAAAGAGCCATTTTCAGTGTGCATAATGATACAACTCCTGGCTATGATGGATTTAATGCCAAATTCAACAAAAGACATTGGAATGAATTAAAAAACCACTTTTAGAAGCTATGCAGACTTCTTTTGATAATAGCAGAATAGTAAGAGAAATTAATCACACCATTATCTCCTTAATCCCTAAAGTTAAAACCCCTCAATCTGTTTCAGATTTCAGACCCATAGCCTGTTGTTCCATGTTGTACAAAATCCTATCTAAAATGTTATGTGATAGAATGAAGTTTGTGCTTGGAGAATTGATATCTGATAATCAAACAGCCTACTTACCAAACAGACAGATAAAAGATGGGATAATAATTGCACATGAACACATCAGAAATTTTAACAAGCATGGCAGCAACAAAATGTGCATAAAGGTGGATCTTAAAAAAGCCTATGATTCAGCTAACAGATATTTCATTCTACACATGATGAGAAGCATGGATTTTCCAGCTAAATGGGTAAAAAATTATTCAAGAAATGATATGCACTCCTAGTTTTTCATTTTCTATTGAAGGGTATCATAAGGGATATTTTACTGGCAGCAATGGATTAAGACAAGGAGACCCATTATCCCTTTATCTTTTTACTTTATGCATGGAGTATTTCACTTTGTTAATGGATGCAAAAGCTGCTAAAGGAAAAGTAGAATCAGTTATCAAAACAATTCCAACATTACACATCTTATTTATGCAGATGACCTATTAATTTTCATTAATGCAACTGCAATTGGAGCTAAAGCTATTAAGAATTGTTTCAAGAAATTACAGAGAGTCGCTGCCTTGGAAATGAATAATCTCAAGACTCAAGTGTTTTTCAATAAGTTTTGTAATAACAAGGATCAAGTGCTTAACATTCTGAATATTCAAGAAGGAGAATTACATGTTAGATATCTTGGGTTACCCCTATCTGTGACATATATCAAACACTCAAATTGTAAACAACTGATTGACAGAGTGTTAAAAAAGATGCAAGGTTGAAAGTGCAAATTTCTCACAGTTCCAGGAAGAATTGAATTGATTAAGGCTGTAATTTATCCTATGGTCGGTTTTTGGATGCAGTGTTTTATGCTACCCAGCTTAACTATCCAAAAAATCAATCAATTATGCAAACAATTCATCTAGAAGGGTAAAAGGAGAAGTGTCCCATGGGAAACACTTAAAAGTGTTAAATTTGAAGGTGGAATGGGGTTGAAAAAACTATCTGATATAAACACCACTTTCTGCATAAAAAGAATTTGGGAGACTCTTAATAATTCAACATACAGTGCAAAGTGGCTAAATGAGAAATATGCCAACAATGAAACATTGTGGGAATCTAATTTTAATAACAGTTTCTCATGCACTTGGAAAAAAAATGCTATATCATAGAAGAGATGCACAAAAACTAATTGACAGAAGAATTGTGGATGGTAAATCTACAAGCTTGTGGTTTACACCATGGATAAATGGTTCAACTTTATTAGAAAAACTGGGGCAAGAAACTTTATCATACTCAAGAGGTCATAATCACAAGGTAAATCAAATTATATCTGGGAATATCTAGAGGCCTGAGAACATCTCATACCTTGGTAATATAAGTGAGTTAATAAAGCAAGTACCCATTCATCATGACAAAGAAGAAGACTATTGGTTTTGCAAAAGCAGTAAAAGTGGAATTTTTTCCTTCCATAATGTATGGAATAATCTAAGAATCAAACTTCAAGACATCAATAGTCACAAAATCATATGGAATAACATATCACTTCCAAAAATGAATGTATGTCTGTACAGAGCCATTTTCAGCTTTCTACCTACAAAGGATACATTAAAAAGGTAAGGAGTGACTGAAGATACTATTTTTGTTTTGTGCAAAAAAAGAAGAGGAAACTTGCAATCATTTATTTTTTAACTGTTCCTTTTCTAATCATGTGTGGTGTTGGATCAGAATTATGATGGGTGACCCTATAACACATAGAAATTTTGATACTTCTATCTCAGATGCTATTGCCTACATAAATCATAATTTTACAGCCAACAACATTAAGAAGGATATCATAATAGCTGCGTTAAGCTCCTCTATCTGGTTCATTTGGAAGAGCAGAAACTCTATAATCTTTAACAATGACAAGACAGACAAAATCGCGGTTTGCAACACCATAAAAATCACTGTTCGTGACCTAATCATTAATAGATCCAAGTTTTTCAACCATAGTATGATTAATCCTGATGACATCCTTGTAAAATGGGAGATTTTACCTCTGCAAGCTGACCTTACCTTTCCCCTGAACCCTAATTTCCCAAGCGCAGTATCATCCTCAAGATACATGATTGATAGAGATGATGATGAAGCTGAGAGCTCTAGAATGTCCAGACGCACCGATAGTATCATCGCTATTGTTGAAAGAGAGGAAGACTTGCCTGGTAGAGAAAACGAGCCGCCATGAGAAGAGGAGCTTTGCAAATTTTTAGCAGAATGTTTAGGGCTTTGGTTGAGGGTGTTTGGGCCGTATACATGTCAATTTATTTACTTGTATACATAGTGTTTGTATTGTTTCATCATTATCAATAAAGTGTTT
Organism: Allium cepa; assembly: GCA_030765085.1. Taxonomy (NCBI): domain Eukaryota; kingdom Viridiplantae; phylum Streptophyta; class Magnoliopsida; order Asparagales; family Amaryllidaceae; genus Allium; species Allium cepa. The sequence continues at coordinate 8,462,061 of CM060930.1, read as the reverse complement.
GATCTTTTTCAAAAAAAAAATATTGTATACTTTAAAAAATTTAAAAATAAAACTACTTAAAACACTTTATTTAAAATACTAGTTATGAAATCTTATAATAATTTCTCATGTAAAACTTAAGCTAAAAACTAATTTAAAATAAAAGTTATTCTATAAGGTATAATAATTATCTTTTAAAAACATAATACTAGTTAAACCTTTCAAATAATTTACTTATATAATTAACTTAATAAATATTTACTTTTAAAAAAATTTAAAACAACTAAATAATAATTTCTTTAAAAACAATCTTTTGAAAACAACTTTAAACCTCTAACTTGTACTTGAAAATCTTACTTTGAACATATACTTGGTTTTTTAGGAAAATACTTTTTTCTTTCCACACCTTTAAAAATAAACCACTATTTATTTTTAACAAATCACCCTTTCCATGTAAATTCCCATCCTGAATTTTTTCTTTCAAATTATACTCTGATAAATATTTCACTTGATTTATAAACCCTATTTATAAATTCCATAATCTCATTCTTCTTTAATCCCAGTTTCAAACACTTAATCAATTTTCAAATCGATTGCAAAAGTAATTCCATTTTAATCAAATTCCTCTTCTTACCCAAATTTATTTCGAAACCCATTAATTCCATATTCACCCCTTATTTAGATTTATTTAAAATCTGAAATATTAATTTCACACTAAATTTAAAAAAATCTAAAATTATTTTATTTAAAATTCTCTACTTTAGTTTCGTTCCAAAAATCTAATTTTTATATTCTCAATATCTTAAAATACCAAATATATTCGGCCAAACCATATCATTCAATAATTTCAATTACAATATAAACAATCACAGATTATCAATAAATCATATCACATAATATGAAATAAATTCAAACATTTGAGGAATCCAATTAGATCCCTCCAACCTGTTTCCCTGCATCTACAGATGTTAGCACAATATAAAATACCAATTCCACTTCGAGGTGGAATATCGCGGTATATGGGGTCATCCGCTATTATGCGGGGTGCATAGGGTCTCATTCGCTATATAATGCGGGAAATCAATCACTCCAATATAGATGTATATATACTATTTATAACATATCGCATCCAAGCTGATAATGAAATTATCAATTCAAGCAAACAACTAATAATTTAAATTTTACTATTTAAATTTAATGGTATCCCAAAAGAGTGAGATTAACTCACCTTTGATTTTTGTTTGCAATCCACTCAAAATCGGCTTGCTTCATTTCAGATTTTGACCTTGTATAAACCATTTATACGGTTTTATTAATATTCGAATTGATTCGAGCAAATTAATTATCGTTTAATAACTCTAATTTTAACTAATGATTTAATTTAAACAAATAAATAAATTATAACTAATCTCCCTTTAAAGATCTTTTAGTAATTAAATAAATTAAATAAGCAATTAAATAAGTTAAATCATCTTAATATTTGTTTTTAAAATGAAACAGTAAGTGAATATATATATATATATATATATATACCTATTATTTCTTTTTCTTTTTGAAATCACATATATGTATACTTATAAAATAGCTTATATTGATTAAAAATCCGATTTTTAAATAAACTCCTCAACATTTTAAAATCCTATAAAATTTTCAAAATCTTATCTTTGAAACTATACTTACACATTTGTAAAATAATTTATATTACTATTTAAAGTTTCTATTTTCCTAAATCTTATCTTCCTATATACTTCTCTGTTTACTGTAATTATATCTGCAAATCAGGTCTTAAATTATACCTAATCAAACTTACAGTAGGTTCAAACATATATCACATATATTTTAAATTAAATTAAATAAAATAAACAGCTACCTCACTGCTCATCAAACACGAGTCAACAAAGAGGAATAATAGGCAAAACTGGGGTTCGACTTCAAAGGAGCTGACTTGACTTTGAGGGAACTGGCAAGGCGACATCAGAGAACAGAGCATTCGAACTCACCTTCAAAGGACACAAAAAGGACTACGAGAGAGGTAATGCCCAGAATGTCGCTCACAGTCATGAGAATATCCATCACTACATCAGGGATCTCGAAGTTGTATGGAGACCTATTTGTACCAGAATGAGGCGCAGCGTTACCGAAGGGGCCGTTGATGAAGCTGGAGAGGGAATGCTAAAGAATTGTTGAACGTAGGTGGATTAGTCGCACCTTTCCAGATATGGTAACCGATGGCAGTTAATCGAGGATTTAAAAAGCCTGATTCATGTGCAATAGAAGAAGAAGGCAAGATGAAATTCGAAGAGGAAAGCCGTGATTTGTTCGGCCATATATTCTTTTTTTTTTGAAGGGGAATTTCGATCTGATTTAAATCGAGCTAGAGATGGGAAGTTGGTTTTCTTTTGGATTTATTTTCAATACTTAGTCATTATTTTGTTGTCGTTAATATAAAAGAAGGGGAGGCACTTGTACATGATCAGGAACGGTAGAGAAACATGTGTTCACAATTTCCATACGTGTATGTAAGAGCTTGCAACAATATTATTTATATTTAAATTCAAATTCAAATTTAAATCGTCTCGATTATTACAACTCACAATCTCAATCTCCTATCGAGGCGTGCTGCTAGACGTTTATAATGTTATATGCCTATTTTGAACATGATGGAAAAGGTTCCAAGTCCTATTCGATCGTATGGAGAAGATAGCTTTTTGGATCCAGTTTACATTAAATTTTCGATGTAGATTTTAGCACGTTTACAAACCGTACAATCACACGACAACTTCAAACTCTACGAAAATTGAAATCCAATAATAAAACACTATTACGGATCCAATGGAATTAGTTTCTGGAATTCCGAGACTATTCCTCGGAATGCTATTTTTAAATATCAGTTTAAACTATGTATTTTAAAACTGAACAAAATAGTTTTAAATTCAATTTTAAAAGTACTATTTCTTCCAGTATTATCAATATAAATTTTATAAACCTTCAAATTATTTTCAACAGACTTGAAATCCCAGAATTCATATTTTACTTGATTTTCAATTATTTAATTCAATAGTTTATTTATCAAACAAATAGTGAAATTTGAGATTCAAGCTAATAATTAACTTTTGAATATTTAAAATCAATTAAATATTCTGATTTCAAATATCCAAAAATTACGGGTTGTCACAAAAAGAATTCAAATTTTAAGTCATATATTAACTCTCAACTTCATGTCAATCACAAGAAGTATAGAGATCATATGTACAACATTATATACAAGGAAACGTAATACTGAAACATGAATAAAGTACCTGACATCAAAATGCCTTTATAGTGACTATCGCTATACGAACACTTCCATTTCAAGTCTAATTCCCCTACTAATCTTTATGTGCTTTTCATATGCTCAAGATACAAGTCCAAGCCCAAATCAAAATCATATTCCATAGGATTTGCATATGCTTTTCAATATAAATCCATAACTGCAAATCCATTACATATGTTATTTAAACCAACAAATCAAAGTGCTTTCCAAGACACTCAACATACAACATCACAATAAAAGTTCATGTAAAAACCATATATTTAAACATCATATAAGTTATCATTTTTATGTTTAAATTTTATAGCCAGAAAAAGGGGATTTTTAAGGTTAGAAATCTCACATCCAAAGCATGCTAACCAAAGCATAATAACCACAGAAATTAATAACCACTTTATACCATCACTACACTACCAAAGCTAACACCTTTGCACCAAAAACGAAAAACCTTGCCTTCTCCACCTCTCCTTAGCTTATGGCCTAGGGAAATCATCCCCCTTTTGCTCCATTACTCTCGATTTTGATATGCAAGAAGGTGATGTTATGGTGTGCTAAGGCACATTCATGAATATTAAGAGGGATAGAGAAGATTTGAGGAAGTTATGGGAGAAAGAAATGAAAAAGAAAGAGGAAGCCATTTTTAAGTTTCTAAACTTTGAAAGCTTTTGAATATTTTTGAAAAGTGCAAAAACTGAGTGAAAACGGGATGGAAAAGGACTAACAACCCATGTGCAAAGTTACTTTGATTTGATGTGCATACAAAAATCTAAGCACTTTTAACATATTTAAATAAAGAAGAAAAGTCTTCTTCTTTATTACGTTACTTATCACTTTCTAGAATCTTCTGATGACTTTTTGATTTAATTAGACTCTTTGGTATACTTTTAATTGTTGTTATCTGTGTTCATGTGTGTCCAACGACATCCTATAACTTACAGTTCGATAAAAAATTGAAAGTTTGAAAAGCAGTTTTCGGTCACAGTTTCGTTTTTCATCAAACTACTTATTTATGTAAACCAAATTTCAAAACATGTTCACCATCAGTATTTAGTAATTAAAAGAGGGTTATTTGAAAATTAAAAACCATTAATTGAATAGTTAGAACGAATCAAATATTCATAAATCAAAGCGATAAAATTCTAGATCGTTACAATACGCATGTTGCCACAATTTCTCCTGTGAAGTTTACAACGTCAATCACATAATTCAATCATATAAACTTATCAATATATAATTGAAATTAAATCATTATGCACAAAAGTTTGTGCTCGAACATGCTTTTTGAAACATAATCGATCTCTAATTTCTAAGAGTAAGCTAATTTATTACATAAACTTATTCACCAAAATTATCCATATATCTTAATTCATGTATAGATTTCTTATAGTTTAACGTTTCACCACAAAAATTAAAATCTAAATAGTAAGGCAATAAACAAATAGATAAATGTAATGAAGATCACATAAGATGGAACTCACATTAATGGTGAAAGTGACCAAAATTCTTTATTTCTTGAAAATACTCGAGTGCACTACTCATTACCTCATCGATTGTGCATTTTCTTCCATACTTCAGATGCTTATGTACCTCCACGGATTACTTCTTATGAGTCGAACCTTCCACTCTTCGTCTACCACCATTGGAATATTGCAATAGTTCATAATTTGGGTTAGGATTTGGACTTAATTGGGAAGAACGCATGTATTTGTATAATTAGAAAAAGTTCCATTCAAATATGGAAAAGCCAGTGATTAAAGAAAATATAATGAAATAAAAAAAACTTATTATAGATGTTAGGTTATAGAATGGGTTGAGATTAAGAAATTAAAGCCTAGTTGAAGAATATGATGAATTGAGAAAGATAGAGGAGAGAATCAAAAAGTCTGGATTGAATGAGGAATGTGGGAATGATTTATTTGCACAAAATAAAAACTAAAGGAAATTTCGCATGTATATGTTATGACCATAAATTTTCGATAATAAAATTTGTTATTTAACAAGATAATGTAATTTAATTTGGAAAGAAATAAAAAAACTTTTGAATTTAATATTGAAATGAACGCTAAAATGAAATATTGCAATGGTAATTTAAAACTAATTATTAATCATTTGAATAAAATTCTAATAAATGAAGTAGTGAAAGTGGTATGCCTAGTTATAAATTGAACATGAAAAAATAAAAGTAAGTATTGAATTAATAAATGAAATAACACATTGTTAATAGTAATTGAATGTAAATTTAGGTAATAATGTAACAACCCTGTTGTTGGTTACCTGATTAATTAGACCTAGTTAGGGATAATTAATTCTAAACTGGGATTTGTGAAATATAACTATGAAATTAAATCTAGTTTTATGAATAATTGAATTGTTTATCTTAATTAATTTTAAGATAACTTTGGAAAATGTTGTAAATGTTGTTAAGTGTTAATATTGTGATTTATTATTTTAAAATGATAAATTGTGATTATAATTTATTTTATTTTAATTAAAAATGATAATAATAACCTTCTCTTTGTGAATGGGTTTGATAAATTATGAATGGTTAAGACAATGTTAACTAAAACCTTAGTTAAAATGTAAAATAGTGTTTTATAAATTATTAACACTTAGGATTTTTGTAACACTTGGCAATTGGGTCCATACCTCAAACCACTTAGCCCATTTAAGAGAAGCTTCCTTCTCATTTGATGAAAAGAGTACGTTCTTTTCTAAAAGCTTAGAAAACCAGAGAATTCAATTCCTCTTTCAAAACCCAGAAGAAGAAAAAAATCAAATCTCTTCTTCAATTCATGGTAAATTAAACATCTTTGGGAGCTTATTTGTACAGGTAATCATCTCTAGCTTAAATACATCTCAATTGTGATTTTATTTCTCAATTTACAGTAAACTAAATTAGGGCTTTTGGGTATATTTTGGATTGATTTTTGTTTAGGGTTTACTAGTTTGGAAATTTAGGCTGAAGTGATAATATGGATTGTTGAATTAAAGAATAGAGGTGAGTTAATCACTCACATGCTTATTTCTAAATCTTTGTTTGCTGCACATTATTGTTTGAATGATTTTTGATTTAATTGTATGCAATTTGGTTGAGAACTTATGTGATTTTTGTGTTATTGTTTGCTGGAAATTTGATAAAACAAAGTAGCTGCAGTAAAACAACGATAATATATGGTAGATTAATCCAAATAGACTCAATCTTTTTGTGGTTGAAAGATATTTCAATTAGCTACAAGTTTCATTTTAATCATATTTCGAAATTTTGCTGTTAAATTGGCCAAAATTGAGTTTGAAACTAATGTTATAGCACAGCCATATAACAATTTCCTGAGTTAATACCTGAAAGTAAAATGGACATAACTTTTGATTGATTAATCCAATTGTGTTGAACCTTTTTGCAGTAGAAAGATAATTTTCTAAGGAAGTACTTTTGTTTTAATTACTTTCTCATATTTTGAAGATTTCTTGATCAAAATCCGGTTTTTTTAACAGAGTAATAGTCTCTGCCCTGTCAAATTTCTATGATAGATATTGGTTAGTAAATAAAGCATAACTTTCTCGTTTCTTATCGTATTTTGACAAAATTTAAAGTTCTGTAAAGCTTAAACTTTGCGCTACAACTTTCATGTTGTAAGTTTCTGCAGATTCTATTATTTAAAGGGTCGAAATTGGGTTTTAATCTGAGATACATGCTCCGCTCTGTTGATTTTCAGAATTGAAACCTAAAACTAAATTAGACATAACTTTCTCATTTTTGATCGGATTTTGATAATATTTTAACTTTCATGTTTGGTATTTTGAGAAATTATGAAGTTAGCTATGTCAAAATCCTATTTTTCTACTGTAATCCCGAGAGTAAAATCAATATTTGCTCTGTGAAAGGCTAAAACTAAATTCGCCATAACCACTTCGTTTCTTAACCAATTTTGATGACCTTTGTCATTCCGGAAAGATTAGAAACTAAGCTAAAACTTTCATTTTATACGTTTTGCCAGATTTCAAAGTTATCTAGTCTAAAATTACAATTGTTTGTCGCTGTCCTGCAAATGCATAAGTTCAGGCTGAGTTGATGTTTGTTTTTAGTAATTTGATCATAACTTTCTTGTTTCAAATCAAAATTTATAAATTTTAGATGTTCTGAAATCCATGTAAAATATGCCACAACTTTTCTGTTTTCAGTTTTGAATGACTTTGAGGTCTATATAGTGAATAACTGACATTTTTATCGCTGGCCGTTGTTGATAGCCAGTGCACATAAATTTTTCTAAGTAGTATTTCACTCATAACGTATTCGTAACTGATCGGAATAACGAAATTTTTGATGTTCTGGAAACCTTATGATGTAGGCTACAACTTTTATGTTTTGAGTTTTGTAGGATTTCGAAGTTTACCTGTCGAAAAATTGACGTTTTCACTGCGGGCCTGTCATTGACAGCCACAATATTTATATTTGTCTGATTTCGACGATTCCATTAGCATTCTTTGCGAATTTTTTTTATGAAATTTGATGCTAATATTTGATCATTTTGTCTAGCAATGGACTAATCCAGTTAGGATGAGATTTGAATTTAAATTAATTCAAATTCGATTTAAATTTGAATATCGGTTTAGGCCGATTTAATTGCAAACTGATGTTTTTATGAATTTAAAAAAAAAAAAAAGAGATTCCGAATAAATTCCAGAATATCTTCTAACATCATGGTTGGAGAATAAATGATTTTATGTATTTTTAGAGGTTTTTAAACAATTATTCTTTATTTTTAAAGCTTTTAAAAATTATTAAAATCCTTTTTAATGATGTGTTTTCTCTCAAAATCTTTTAGATAAGTTTCTAAAATTTGTTTTATAACCCCGTTTTCTCAAGTAAAATCTTTTAAAATTAATTTTATTCATTTTAATTATTTTGATGCTTTTTCGGACGTATGAGGAAGTAAATTAAACGGTTTAGTAAAATTACGAGGTATGAGACTCGTGAATTTACTTTATCGGTTAATTTCGGACTTGTACGATCGAAAATCTTTCGATGAACTGTTAGAGATGATTTAAGATGCTATTGAATTTTGGGTAGTTATATGGTCCGAGAACTCCAATTTAGAAGTATATTCGATGAAGGACCGTTTTAAGATGTTGTTTTACTTGCCGATGAGATGAGGTGAGTCTTGAGATGAGATTTCCCTTTTCGGGGATGATGGTTTATGAGAAACCATTATGAGATTTAATTGCATTTGCCGATGATATGAGGTAAGAGTATTTATGAAGTATTCATGAAGTTAAGATGTTTATGACGATTTATGAAGTTAAGATGGTTATGATGATTTTTACTTGTCGATGAAATGAGACAAGTCACGATGGAGCCATTACTCGTCGATGAGTAGAGATGAGTGTTGTATTATATTAACTCGCCGATGAGATGAGGCAGAGTGAGTTTTATGATGGTTCTGATGTTTTATGATGTTTTCTAATGTGGAACCAACTAACGATTAGTAAACCATTTGGGGAGAACGTATAGTATGGGATATACGTTCTCGCCTTTTGGGTTCCTATTCGAATAGTTGAGACACATTCAAGATGTTACTAGTACTAGACCGAGTATGATTGGAGTCACCACGATGTTCACGATGTTATTACTCAACTCCAATCACCATGAAGTTTTTACTCGGATTTGTGACTGGGTGTCATTAAGATGTTCCGACTAGTCAATAACGATGTTATGATGTTTATGAGACCCCAAGTCATCACGATGTATGGTACCAAATTACTAGTACTAGTCAAGATGTAAAGCACGTGCTGTTTTCCATGAAGTTTAGATGTTTCGTTTTCACTGTTTTGATGATGATGCTTTATTATAGCCTTATGTAAGAAAAGGGCTAATTTATATACATGGTTTTATGGTGATTTCGAATATGATGTTTTGGATTCTTTCTGGGCTCTATCAAGATGGATTTGAGACATTTTATATATTTATACCAATGAGATGAGGTATAAATTATGGTAATGCTTTTATGATGAGTGTTGATAATAGATTTAAGATAGATATATATTTATACCAATGATATGAGGTATAAATGATTATGGAGGTTCCTTTATAATGAGTTTAATGATGGATTTGAGATGTATTTATATTTATACCGATGAGATGAGGTATAATAATTAAGAAGTTTCTCTTAGATGGGTTTTATTTATGATGGATTCTTGAAGTTTAATTATCTTTTGAAGATTTACTTTATGGTCCATATCCCCACCCATTTCATTCGGTTATATATATAATTAGATAAACCACGTCTATCTAATATACATATTGTATTCCTCTATGCAATTATGACGAACCATTGATGTATCACTCTAGAGATAACTTGATGACCTATATCATTCCATTGGTAACGATGGAATGGTTTTCCCCTTATCTCTTATCATCACCCTTACTAATGATAAGTTCTAGCTAGCCTGACCCGTGTGTTTTCACTCGGGTCAGACCGAGTTGTTTCAGGTATCATCTATTGGGCTTAGCTTGAAGTTGATGTTGGATATCAGCTCTTCTTTCTCTTGAGTAGTTACTATTCTTTCGCATACTCTGATGTAGTTATATTTGATTCGATATTTATGGTGTGGTCGAGTACCACCTTTATTGTATTCATATTGTATTGTACTAGACACATATCAGTGTATATGTATATATATGATGTTGGTTACTGTTCTGTGATGTGATTTACATTCAGTTATTGTATTTTGTTCTGATAGATCCGTTAGCCACCTATAGTTTTGGATTACGCATTTACTAGGTATGTCGATCCACTTGAGTTGAAAAAAAAAATGCATTTATCGACGTATTCCATGAATGTTTAAGACAAAATTGTAGATGGTCGCCCTTAACCAGCCCTATCCTCCGCTTTAGTAGACGGAATTACTTGTTAATTCTCTTTGCTAAGGTGGGTCTCGGGGTGGGGCGTCACAAATAATGTTAATGCAAGTTAATAAATAATTAATTTAGTGCAATCCCAATTAATTGAAACCAATTATAAGGTTATAATTGATTGTAATTAGTAAATTGAGAAATAAATTCAAAGTCATATTAATTGATGAAATATTACGTAATAAATTGTAATTTGATAGAATCAATGTTAGATAAGCAATTATAATATTTGTTATTTGATAATAAAGTATGAATGGAATTAAATTAGGAAGATGGTGATGATCATTAATTGTTTACCAAATTATTTAATCTATTGCTTAGATCTAAATCCATTGCAATTAAACGTAATTAAAAACAACGTTAATATGAATTTAGTGGATGACTATAAACCATTAGGGCATTTAGATATAGTAATGTTAAATTTATACATAAGATAATGACTGATTGAATAAAAAGAAATGAGAATCAAGATTTATTAATTCAAATTTAATAATTGGATTAATTGAGATTAAATGAAATTTATTATTTAACTATTACGGAAATAGAAATTAAGATAAAATATGGGAATATTGATGTACCAAGATATAAACCAATGTTAGTTATGTCCTTATTGTAATAAAAGACTTGAATAATAGGGTTAAAATTTTAATAAATAGACTTTGGAGTTTTAATTTATAGTTTCTGAATTTAATGAAATTGAAAAGTAACACTAAGATTGATGAGTTAATCAACTTTAGATCGACATCTAAATTTGTTTAGGTTATTGTTAATAATTATGAAATCTAAGCTGATAGAAATTGTGATTTATTAACTTTGAATTGAAGAATTGATTTAATTAATCTAATATTAATTTATTCAATTAATTAGAATAATAGCCATTTTGGCCACTGACTCGGATTTCGACGAGACTAGTTTCATCGGATCTGTAATGGTGAATTATTATAGGATTTCAAGTTTCGTAACGATCTGGCTTGTCTTTGATCGTACGGACTCTAAACGCCTTGAAATCAAATCAATTGAAATCAATTTGTAATAAACTAATTTTAGCGTAACTTCTTCATACGATGTAATTTGGACTTGAAACCTATTCCATCAATTTTAAAATATCAAAAACACGTATTTTGATATATGGGTTGACCCATTTTCGTTCTGGAGTCGAAACGGGCTTTTTGGGCCATTTATCGTTAACGTGTAAATCAATCTTGTCCATCTATTCTATTTTCAGCTTTGCCTATATATATCTGGTTATAAACCCTAGCAGCCTTTCTATCTCTTATTTTTCTGTACGTACAATTCTTTCTGTTGCCCTTCTTTCTCAATGGCAGACAAAACCAAAATTCCAATTGCAATTTCAAAAAAAAATCAAAGCCAAAAATTCAAACTCCACAAACTATATAGAATTATATATCGATTCGATGCTATCAACGAGTGCATCTCTGATCTGTAATTTGTTTTTGTCACTGAATCATCGGTTATCTAGAAATTGAGGATGAACCTAGACCGTTCGTTTTAGGGTTTTGGCGATCCAATGGATCGTCGTCCGATCGACGATCGGGGAGTGGCGTTGGAAAGATATCGATGAGCAGGTCATGGGATGATTTTCGCTCGACTCTAAGTGGTCAGAATTTTTCGTGATGGACGTTTGTTTGCAATGACGGCGGGGAAAATTTGGGAACGTCGTGGTGGGCTACTCGGCCATGGAGGGGTGGCACGGCTTGGGGGTTTTGGCGATGATGTTCGATCACGGCGAACGTGGTCGGAGGATGGCGAAACATCGGTCAAAGCTTGACCTGGAAGCGTCGAGGTTGTGCAGGCATGTACGCGTGGAACTGTGTTTGAGGTGACGTGTCTTTGAGGTGGTGTTCTTTTGTTTTTTTATTTATTTAAATTTTGATTTAAAATGTTCTAACATACATAACTTTTCCATATGAGCTCGGATTTGGACGCGGTTTCATTAGATGGGATCGTATCGAAATTTTGGACATTTTGATGCTGGTTTGGATGGATTCTGAGACTATTGAATTTTGGGCTTAAATTGGATTTAAATTCAAAGGTGAGTGTTTTAGCACACTCACAACTTCTAAAATTTCTTATGGTTGTTAAATTGATTGATGATGTGATTAGAAATTTATGTATGACTGTTTGACATATTTTGAAGCATCATCTCAGTTTATTTGAATTTATTTGGATAAAATAGTTATGTAATTTATTATTGAATATAAACTGCCGGTAAATACCTGTTATTTATTATATGTTCTATATTGACGTTATTGGTTGAATTGGATGATGATTGTGGTAAATGTTTGATGACTAATATCAGATGAACGGATGTTGTATTTTATGTTGTTATTAACTGCAACTTTTTAATTATTTTTATTTCATTCGGGGTTGCGGTTTGAAATGATATATAGCCGTATTTATATTTTTAATTATGGATTGAAATGATAAATATCTGTATCGCTTGACCATAGGATAGAAAATTATATACAGACGCCGTCGGTCTATATATAAATATTTTGAAAATGATTTCTATGGTTTTGGAAAGAAATATATGGTTTAATAAATATTGATTTTCGATATTATATAAGTATTATTTTTGTATATAGTTAAATTCTAGAATTTAAGCTCTGTATAAATTTGTTTAATAAAAAATAAGTTTAATAATAGAGTTTGATTTTATTAAAATATAATAGGGGTAAGTATTTAAATTATATTTTAATACAGAGTGTATATGATTTAAATAAATTAAGGTTGGGAGATAAATTTGAAATTTATTTGAAATTGAATTTAGTTAAGAATTAAACTCAAATAAGTTTGATATGAAATGTATTAAATTTGAGATTTTAGAAGGTATGATTTTTATAACTTGATTTGGTTTACGGTGAATTAAATGAATATTCCAAGTATAAATAAATCGAAGGAAATAATTAGTTATCTGTGATTTGAGTTTTATTTAAATGATAATGGATTTATTATGTAAAATATTTCAAAACTAAAAATAGAATTGAATCAAAATTATCAAATTTAGTTTTGAAATTATTGAATACTTAAAGTTTGAAATATACTGAATTTGAATGGTTTATTTTGTGGATCAAATCTGTTTGGAAATCGATAAATTTGAAATAGTTTGTTTGGAAACTGAATTGAATTGAAATTTATGATTTGGGGTTTTGTTAAATATAAAATGTAAAAAATTCGAGTTGTGTTGGATTTGATTTGTGAAAATGAAGAAGCTATTTTATTTTAAATAAAGTATTTTAAATATTTAAGCCATTTAAGCGGTGGAAGTTATGTTTCAAAGTTATGAGTTTTAAGGTATTATAATTTGAATGTGATACATTCAAGTGTTTTGATCTCGAAATGTAATAACTTTGAAAGTGTTATGATTTTAGAAAGCATATATTTGAAATGGAAATGATATCCTATTGATTTGGTTTTGAAAGGGCCGTGATGTTTGGTTTTAGAATATAAACTATATTGAAAATGACCGCGGTGTTATAATAACGTTTGGTTGTTAGAGAGACCAGGATAGGAAGTTGTCATACTCTCTGCTAACTCTGAAAACCACTTTAACAACCGCGTACGTGGTGGAGATTCCCGAATGAAGCAGGATGGCGGCGGTGTTCCTTTGAGGTATATACGTGGACCCGACTCCCGTGAGTTGGCATAAGGTGGCTAAAACAGGAGCGCTTACGGGCCAGTGAGGTAGCCTCTCTTATTGGACACTCCTTAGATACCATTCTATTACTTTTTGATTGATTGGGGCCCTTTGATTTTTTTGGAGGGTGTGGCTCGAGGTGGGCAGTAGCTATGTGCTATGCTTCACCATCAGTCTGGATGCGTAATTGGTATATCTACCATGGCATTGCCTTGTTGTGCCATGTCGCCTACCCTATCGCACCTTGTACGAGTTTGGTTTTCTCCCGTAGCCCGTGGAGTATTTAGGGTAGTCTCTCAATCTGGAGATGCGCTCATACTAGATGGACTATTGGGACTATTACGTGTTAAGGGCTATATGGGTAACCCCTTAACTCTATTTAAAAGTAAGTTTATTTTACTATAGACATTATTATAATAGCGTATATTACTACATAGTATATAGTTTAACGGATCCTTAGGAGATGTGAATCCCAAACATCTCTTAAGCTATTGCACTCAAGTTTGACACTGGATAGGAGATGTCAAATCCCGTAAACATCTCTGATGCCATTCCACTCATATTATTTACCATTGATTTAACTTACATAAGATCTTTTAGTTCTGAATCGAGTGTTTTGTCCTTTCAATTCGCTCGGGTTAGACTAAGCATTTCAAGGCTTAAAGACCTTATTTCTGGAGGACGAAGACGAAGATTGTATTATTACTATTTATTATTATTTCACTGCATCACATTATTCCGCTGCATTGTTATTTATTTTTCTCTGGTGTGTGTAACTTTGATTATGTATTGTATAAGTAAAATCAAATGTTTTGTAAACGGCTTCATGAACTATTATTTGATTATTATATTTTGTCATTTCATGGTGAGATTCTATTTTATTTTCTTTCTTTCTCTATTTTTCTTATTTACCCCAATAACACATCGCCCTTGTGTATGGTTTGAGTCTGACATGTGTGGCTTATCGTCGATTTAAAGCGTATATAAAGGCCGGATGTTGCATTTGGTATCAGAGCTTTGGTTTAGCGATAAACCTTAGCTTTGTGGGGTCTGACTCTTTATTAATAGGGTAGTAATACCCTATGATAAGTCGTTGAGTGTATATATATGAGAAAGCGTATTTGTTAGTGTTATAAAAAGGTTTTGATATTGTGTTAATTTGTTCCGTTTTGTATTTATAAATTTTGGTTGGTGCATAGGATGCTATGACATCTATAGGGATTTCTAAACACTTAATAGGACAAGCCGACACAATATTGATTTTGAAATATAGGTAAATGAAATAATTTGCCTATTATATTTTCTGTATATAAAGTAATAAATTTTATAAAGGTTATATTTGGTTGTAATATATTGATTCTTAGGTAGTGAAATTTGTCAATATTGGTTGAAAATAAGATCTAAAATAAAATAAACGAAAATTGTAATTTAGAATTCAAGTTCCAGGGTATTTGAAAATTTCTTTCAAACGATTTTGGAATATAATAATAATATTATTTAGAAGTATTTTCTGATATAAATATTTCAATATGATTTGAAAGAATTGTTTTAAAGAAACTTTGAAAAGAAATAATTTCTGCACTCCCCTCTCTGTCGCTGGAAAGTAATTTCGATGATGAGTGCACGCATCATCGATATTCATTTTCGAGTTTCAAAGTGGGAAGGCCACTCTGGTAGTTTTACTACAGATTTATTTTGATAAACAAATATAAATTTCAAATTGTTTTAAAAATAACTAGATATATAAATTATAAGTGTATACATTTATCTATTATTTTAAAATGATTTGAAATTTAACGCGGTATTTAGTTCTTAAGTTTCCGTTAATTAATAGTTTCAATTGTTGTAGTGAAATGGAATGTAACTAATTAATAATTGGAACCTCTGATTAAAATAAAAAGATAAATGCTAGGTTATAAATTAAATAACAAAAAAGTTGAAATTTATAATTTATAAAAACAAAGGATATGATTATTGAACATTAGATTAATTAAATGAAATGAGGAAAACTTTTATAACTTTCAGTTACATTCTTAAAGCATATATATAACGTACCAAATATTAAAAGTTGAATGTTTAATAAGAAAATGTAATGGAAATTGTACGAGTAAATTTATGTTATGAAAGTGTTCAATAAATTGCTTTTATTAGTAAGAATTGATGTTATAATGGTTATATACTTCAGTTGTAATTCAGAAGGTTATTGTAATTAAATGTGAAAGAAAAAGGGAATATTGTAAGTAAAAGATTATAAACTTAAGTTAATGAAATTGTTATGCCGAGTAACTGAGTTGAACGTGAATATAATTAATAAATGAAATGAAGTTAATAAGTAATGAATGAAATAAGTGAGAAAACATTGAATCAATGGATGGAAATGAAATTTTGCAAGAAATAAATGTAAATTCAAAAGATAAATCATTATATGGATGAAAAGGAAATCAAACAACAAATGTATGAAATGAAATTAATAAAAATGAACTTGATCTATTGTTGAAATTGTTGTTTGTTTGATTTATGGTTGTTTGGGCAAGGATACTTTAAAAATTGTTTGGATGTATGAATAATCTATATAGTTTCATCTAAGACTGTTGAGAAAATGGTGCACTTAGTAGTTTATTTTTCATTCTGTACAATTCAAAGTTTTTGAACCCGAACAACCATTTGTTTTGTTTGATATAAATGGATAATTGATTTGTATTGATTTTTCTGATGGTTGTATGCTTTGTTGCAAGTGATTGTTGTTTATATTGATTTGTTTGTTAGTGGTCAAAACATTTATAAATATTTCATTTTATATAATTATTAACCCCTTTTGGATTATGTAAGTGAAATACAGATTATGAAAGCAATTGCTACTACTTTTGGTTTCATAATTAAGTGTTTGTTTGCCCGACAAATAGGTACATTTTCAGATTACGGTTTTAGAGTGCTATTATATTGTTTTTCCCGTATTGGGATATAATATTTTGGAAATTATATGTTATATTGTTATATTTGATATTGTATTTTCTCCCGAGCCTCCCCGTACAAAGGAGACTCTGCCGAAATTTTTGGACTTGGAAAAATGTTGAAAAATGTTTTCCAAACATTATTAATTTGAGTATAAAAAGATTTAATGGTTATAAATTGGTGTATTTTATTTAAATTAATTAATTTTGTAAATTTATTTGTTTATAAAGTTAATATTTTTGAATAAGATGTATTTTTTAGTCAATTCTTTCTTTTCCCTCCTTTTTCCTTTTCAAGGACGAAAAGTTTTGAGTGGGGGAGAATGTAATGACCCGTAAATTTCCGATAATAAAATTTGTTGTTTAACAAGATTTTGTAATTTTATTTGGAAAGGAATAAAAAACTTTAGAATTTAATATTGCAATGAACGCTAAAATGAAATATTGCAATGGTAATTTAAAACTAATTATTAACAATTTGAATAAAATTCTATTAAATGAAGTTGTGAAAGTGGTATGCATTGTTTTAAATTGAACATGAGAATATAAAAGTAAATATTGAATTAATTAATGAAATATCACATTATTAATAGTAATTGAATGTAAATTTAGGTAATAATGTTAATGCAAGTTAATAAATAATTAATTTAGTGCAATCCCAATTAATTAAAACCAATTGTAAGGTTATAGTTGATGGTAATTAGTAAATTGAGAAATAAATTCAAAGTCATATTAATTGGCGAAATATTACATAATAAATTGTAATTTGATAGAATCAATTTTAGATAAGTAATTATAATATTTGTTATTTGATAATAAAGTATGAATGGAATTAAATTAGGTAGATGGTGATAACCATTAATTTTTTACCCAATTATTTAATCTATTGACTTAAATCTAAATCCATTGCAATTTAGACATAATTAAAAACTATGTTAATATGAATTTAGTGGATAACTATAAACTATTAGGGCAATTGGCTATATAGTAATGTTAAATTTATTTATAATATAATGATTGATTGAATAAAAACAAATGAGAATCAAGATTTATTAATTCAAATTTAATAATTGGATTAATTGAGATTAAATGAAATTTAATATATAAATATTACGAAAATAGAAATTAAGATGTAATTGGGGAATATTAATGTACCAAGACATAAACCAATGTTAGTTATTTCCTTATTGTAATTAAAGACTTAAATAACAGGGTTTAAAAATTTAATAAATGGATTTTGGAGTTTTAATTTATAGTTTTTGAATTTAATGAAATTGAAAAATAACACTGAGATTGATGAGTCAATCAACTTTAAATCGACATCTAAATTTGTTTAGGTTATTGTAAATAATTAAGAAATCTAAAATGATAGAAATTGTGATTTATTAACTTTGAATTGAAGATTCGATTTAAATAATTTAATATTGATTTTTTTAATTAATTAGAATAATAGCCATTTTGGCCATTGACTCGGATTTTGACGAAACTAGTTTTATCGGATCCGCAATGGTGAATTATTATAGGATTTCAAGTTTCGTAACGATCTGGCTTGTCGTTTGATCGTACGGACTCGAAACGCCTTGAAATCAAATCATTTGAAATCAATTTGAAATAAACTGATTTTAGTGTAACTTCTTCATACAATGTAATTTGGACTTGAAACCTATTCCATTGATTTTAAAATATTCAAAAACATATATTTTGATATATGGGTGACCCATTTTCATTCCGGACTTGAAATGGGCTTTTTGGGCCATTTATCGTTCAACGTGTAAATCAATCTTGTCCATCTATTCTTTTTTAAGCTTTGCATGTGTGTGTGTATGTATATATATATGTGTATATATATATATATCTGGTTATAAACCCTAGCAGCCTTTCTATTTCTCATTTTTCTATCATATAATTCTTTCTGTTGCTCCTCTTTCTCAATGGCTGACAAAACCAAAATTCCATTTGCAATTTCAAATAAATATTCAAAGCCAAAAATTCAAACTCCATAAACTATATCAAATTATATATCGATTCGAAGCTCTTGACGAGCGCATCTTAGATCCGTAATTCATTTTCGTCACTGAATCAACGTTTGTCTAGAAATTGAGGATGAACCTCGGCCATTCGTTTTAGGGTATTGGCGATCCAACGGTGGGAGTGGCGTTGGGAAGATATCGATGAGCAGGTCATGGGATGATTTTCGCTCGGCTCTAAGTGGTCAGAATTTGACGTGATGGACATTTTTTTGCAATGACGGCGGGGGCGATTGGGAACGCCGTGGTGGGCCGCTCAGCCATCGAGGGGGTGGCATGGCTTGGGGGTTTCGGCGATGATGTTCGATCATGGAGAACATGGTCGGAGGATGGCGAAACGTCGGTCAAAGCTTGACCTGGAAGCGTCGGGTTTGTTTAAGCGCGTACGAGGGGAACTGTGCTTGAGGTGACGTGTCTTTGAGGTGGTGTTCTTTTGTTTTTTTATTTATTTAAATTTTGATTTAAAATGTTCTTACATACATAACTTTCCATACGAGCTCGGATTTGGACGCGGTTTGATCCAGTGGGATCGTATCAAAATTTTTGACATTTTGAAGTTGGTTTGGACAGATTTTGACACTGTTTGAATTTTGGACTTAAATTGGATTTAAATTCAATTTAAATTCAAAGGTGAGTGGTTTAACCCACTCACAAATTCTAAAATTTCTTATGTTTGTTAAATTGATTTATGATGTGATTAGAAATTTATTTAGGACTATTTGGCGTATTTTGAATCATCATCTCAGTTTATTTGAATTTATTTGGATAAAATAGTTATTTAATTTATCATTGAATATAAACTGCCAGTAAATACTTGTTATTTATTATTTTTTATATATTGATGTTATTGATTGAATTGGATGATGATTGTGGTAAATGTTTGATGATTGATATTGGATGAATGGATGTTGTATTTTATATTGTTATTAAGTGCAAGTTGTTATGGATTTTTATTTCATTCGGGATTGCGGTATGAAATGATGTATAACCATATTTATATTTTAAATTACGGATTAAAATGATAAATATCCGTATCACTTGAACATAGGATAGAAAATTATATACAGACACCGTCGGTCTATATATAAATATTTTGAAAATGGTTTCTTTGGGTTTGGAAAGAAATATATGTTTTAATAAATATTGATTTTCGGTATTATATCAATACTATTTTTATATAAAGTTAAATTCTTGAATTTAAGCTATGTATAAACTTTTTTAATAAAAAATAAGTTTAATAATAGAGTTTGATTTTATTAAAACATAATATGGGTAAGTATTCAAATTATATTTTAATTAGAGTGTATAATGATTTAAATAAATTAAGGTTGGGAGATAAATTTGAAATTTATTTGAAATTGAATTTAGATAAGAATTAAACTTAAATAAGTTTGATATGAAATGTATTAAATTTGAGATTTTAGAAGGTATGATTTTTATAACTTGATTTGGTTTAAGGTGAATTAAATGAATAATCCAAGTCTAAATAAATTGAAGGAAATAACTAGTTATTTGTAATTTGAGTTTTATTTAAATGATAATGGATTTATTATGAAAAATATTTCAAAACTAAATAATAGAAAATTGAATTGTTGAATCGTAAACTTAGTTATGAAATTGTTGAATACTTAAAGTTTGAAATATACTTGTAACATCCTGCCGTTTGCACACTTTAAATCGACGATAAACCACACACGTCAGACTTAAACCATACAGAAGGGCGGTTTGTTATGGGGTAAATAAGAAAAGTAGAGAAAAGAAAAAACAAAACAAAATAGAACCTTGCAGCGGAATGACAATATATAATAATCAAATAACAGTTCATGAAGCCGTTTACAAAACATTTGATTATATACTAATATAATACATATCAGAGTTACACATACCCGAAAATAATCAATAACAATGCAGCGGAACAGTATGAATGTAGAGGAATATTATAATAAATAGTAATAATACAATCTTCATCTTCGTCCTCCAGAAATAAGATCTTCAAACCCTGAAATGCTTAGACTGACGCGAGCGAATTGAAAAGACAAAACACTCGAGTCAGAACTAAAAGATCTTATGTAAGTTAAATCAACAATAAATAATATGAGTGAAACGGCGTCAGAGATGTTTACGGGATTTGACATCTCCTATCCAATGTCTAACGTGAGTGCAGTAACTGAAGAGATGCTCTGGATTCACATCTCCCAAGGATCCGTTAAACTATCTACTATGTAGTAATATACGCTATTATAATAATGTATATTAGTAAAATAAACTTACTTTTAAATAACATTAAGGCTTTACATTTTCCATCTTAACACGTAATAGTCCCAGTAGTTCATCCAGTATCGTGGTCCCTCCTGATCGGGAAACCACCAGAGGATACCACATGGGCTACGGGAGAAAACCAAACTCGTACAAGGCACGCTAGGGTAGGTGACACGACACAACTAGGCAATGCCATGGTAGATATACCAATTACGCTTCCGGACCGGTGGTAGCGCGTAGCGGCTACTACCGCCCACCTCGATCCACACCCCCAAATCAAAAAGGGCCCCAAACAATCACAAAGTAATAGAATGGTATCGAAGGAGTGTGTCCGATAAAAGGTGCTACCTTCTTAGCCCGTCGATCGCTCCTGTTTTAGCCACCTTATGCCAACTCACGGGAGTCGGGTCCACATATTTACCTCAAAGGAAACGCCGCCACCATCCTACTTCATTCTGGAATCTCCACTGCGCACACGGTTGTTAAAGTGGTTTTCGGAGTTGGCAGAGAGTATGACGACTTCCGATCCCATTCTCTTTAACAACCAAACATTATTACAACACCGCGGTCTTTTCAAAATAATTTATGCTTCAAAACTAGAATATAATATCCATTTCGAAACCATATAAAGCGATATCCTTTCCATTTCAAAAACCAAACCAATATGATATCCTTTTATTAAAGCCCAAATCAATATATTATCACTTTTAATTCAGATATATCCTTTCCAAAATCATAGCACCTTCAAAATTATAATATTTTGAAACCAAACTCTTTAAATATAACCTTTCAAAACATAATACTTCGAATTACATAGCTTCTAAAGCATAACTTCCAAAACTTAAATGGTTTGGGTATACAAACAGGATATAAAATGAATTAGTTTGAATTTAAAATTACTTTATAAAGTAAAATAATTTCCTCAACTTCATAATTTTATTCACTTTAAATTAAATCTCAATTCATTACTTTCATCTCACTTTCAGTTTTCAATAGACCATTTCAATTTTAACATATTTCAAACTTTAAGTATTAAACAATTTCAAAACTAAGGTTGGTAATTACAATTCAACAATCCGATTTTCTATTATTTCGTTTGGAAATATTTTAATAATAAATCCATTATCATTTAAATAAAACTCAAATTACAAATAACGAAATATTTCTTTCAATTTATTTATACTTGGAATATTCGTTTAATTCATCTTAAACCAAAATCCAGTTATAAAATCATACCTTTAAAATCTCATTTTTATTAAATTTCAAATCAATTTCATATTTGTCTTCCAACCTTATTCTCATTTAAGTCATTATTAACTCCAGAAATATAATTTAAATAAATACTTAACCACATTATATCTCAATAAAATCAAACTTTATTGTTAAACTTATTTTATTGTAACAACCTTGGTTTTGAAAAAAATATTATTAAAATAGAAATTTTAATTGAAATTTGATAAATAAATAAGTGCAAATCAATTGCAAAGTCAGCTGAATACTTCAAAGTGGTGGCACGTTTGAAATGAACTGCATATGGCCTTCACGTGTAAGTGAGGATAGGCCAATTAAAAGCAAAAAGTTGAACACTTTTGCTATCACCATCATTATCTTTATGCAGCCTATCCTTTTTCACTTGTGCACGCTTCTCCCTTAAATGCAAATGTATAAAACTCTTGCCGGCACATTGTTTGCTTTGACTTGTACACATAATCGGAAAAGAAAAGTAAGCGTCATCATTCTTTCGTTTTAATTTCTAGTAGCTTGGTAGAACATTAATGGCTGTTTATAAAATTTAGCTCAAATTTGGATTTTGTTTGCATCAGAAAATTTGAGTGTGAGGGGTAAACTTTATGTTGGTTATAAAACTTTGTAGAGGCCAAAGCTCAGATCTTGGTTGCTAATTGATTCTGAAACAAATTATAGGTAAGTGCAAACTCACACTTTTAATTAAAACTATACTGCCTGTTTTTTTTGATATGCTATTTTGTTGTTTATATTGGTTTACAACTTTTGTTAGTTAAATTGTTTGCGTTTTGTATGCAATATCTTTTTGAGTTCAGGAAATTTTCGAGTGCAATACCTTTATGGGTTAGCTTTCATTTTTGTATGCAGTTATACACATTTTATACCACGTATTAATATGGCACTTTCGAAATTGCATATGCCCAGGCATATATTGGTTACATGCATGCAGGAAATGCAGGAAATGCACGAAAAAAGCCCGGATTATTTTATACATGCGTGCAAAAAGGTGTATTGCACGAAAATGGGACAGGTCATTTGGATCCTTTTTATTTTATTTCCTATGTGTAAGTTTGCATTTCACACAAAAATGAATACAAATCATTTTATTTTTTTACTTCAGTCTGTGCGTGCAAATATGCATGCACCAAAATTCAAGTCCAGACAAGTATGTTACGCACAAAGAAACAAAAAAGATGGCCTGAGTCATTTTATTTGGTTACGTGCCTGCATGTTTATTTCATTATTTGGTTACGTATATGAGACGAAGAGGTATTTTATTTCATTATTGCGTGAAGCATGTTTTGCAAGTTACTATGTCCTGGTCAATTTTTTTGCCTATTCCTTACTTGCGTGTTAATACGTGTTGCACGAAAATATAGTCCAGGTCATTTATTTTGTTTACTTCATTACTTGCATGCATGCAGTATTGCCTAGGTATTTTTTTGTTTCATTCCACATGTGCAAATAATATTGCCCAAGCTATTCTTTTTATTATACATTTTGTTACGTGCGTGTCATAGGGTATGCACCAAAAAAAAAAAAAGAAACCAAGTCCAGGCTATTTTTGATTACGTGTGTGCAAGTTGTAGTATACAAAGATTTAGTTCAGGTCATTTATATTTGTGTCTATTTTTACGTGTGTGTAAGTTGGTATTGTGCAAAAGTTAGGCCAGGTTAGTTCATATTTTGTCTACCTCATTACTTGCATGCAAATAGTGCATGCACATTATTTTTGTAACAGGTTTTTACCCTAGTGTTTATATTTGAAGCGTGTTATTTTGATGATATTTTTGATGAATAAATTTTGACTCCACTAACCGCCAATTTAAAGTGAATTTTCAAGCTGCCATCTTGCAACCAAGAAATCCCGCAACGTTGATTTTATATCCGTTTTTACGATGTTTTGTGAAGCGCAATTTCCTTGTCGAAATTGTTATAGAAGTTGTTGTTTTAATCTTGTTTTTTAAATCGTTTTAAAATATAATTGTTCCCAAAAATTTCACAGTTTACGCTTTCAAAAGAATGAGAAATCGGTTTAAACGCTTCAGCAAAATTAAGGACTATAAACCCTTACTTCTACTGATTCGATTAATTCCAGACTTGTCCATTTGTGAACGTAAAAATTATTTATATAAAATACACAATTTTGCACTTTCAAGGAAACGATGATGAGATTTAAATGACTTAGCAAAAGTGCGGAATATGGAGCCAGCTTTTACTAATTCGCTTAATTCCAGACTCGTTAATTGAAATATTCACCGTGGAATTGCTGTTTAAATTTTTTAATGATTTTGTTGGGCTGTCAAGCCACTATGCTGGACCTTCGGGTCAATCACCAGTACTAGGCCTTCGGGTCATTTGTTGGACCTTCGGGTCATTCGTTGGGCGTCAAATATTATGCTGACAGTGCTTAGTAGGCTTCGGCCATTTGAGATGCACGTGAGGCATAGCTTAGACTCTCCATATGCTGGGATCGATCCATTTTATGCTAATTTTTCTAGTTATCTTACTTTGATTTCTAGATTTTTTGTGTATTGTTGTTTTGAATTCAGTTATGAATTTGGGAGTTGATTTTGATGGTGTTTAGTGAAATTTCTTCATTTAAACTATGTCGATTATTTATGCTGAACAGTCTCATTCGAGCTTATAATTAATTTTCTTTAGTTTTGTTTATCATGCATTTATTTCTATGTTTAAATTGGACTGATCCGTTTATTATTTTCTTTTAAATAATGCTCAGGTCAGACCAAGCTATTTCAAGATAATCGCTATCTCTGTTTCAGTTGCTACTTCAGCTTTTGGGATTTCACCTCATCTTTTGTTTAGGCTTGGAGGTGTTACTTTTGGTGTATGAACTCTCATCTCATGTATGTTATGATGGCTATGTATATGTACATTTGGTTCATGTGAACCATCGAGTGTTGTAGCATGTATCCAGACTTACCTTCCGCTATGTATGATACTTCTGTTATGTGATATACTTATCTGTGTTGTTACTATTATGAGTTGTTCTAAATTTTTAATAAGCCACCGTGGTTTCGTTTTAGATTTGGATTGAATGTATATCGTTGGGAGTAATTTAATAAACGAAAAAAAATTTACACAACTCCTATCAATGTAATCAATACTCATCTAAGGCATAACTTATGGATGGTCACCGCTAACAAGCGTTATTCTTCGCAATAACAGACGTTATTACCTTTAATAACCTTTGTTATTGTGAGCATAGAGGTGGGGCGTCAAAGCTTGGTATCAGAGCTGAGATTCGAGACAAACTGTAATAAACACGGAAAAGAAGCAGAATGGAACATGTATTACATCTATTCGAGGGTTTTATTCATGCCTTTCTAATCTATTCCTTCGTTGTTCTTAAACTTTTATCCACTCTAACATGTTGGAATATGTCTAGGAATAAATCTCATATTTCCGTAGTATTCCATTTGTTAAATTCCTTATCAATCTTGTATTGTTTAACTAATCCTTATCTTCTCTTGTTCTGTCAGCCTATGGCTGGAAGAGGTAGTGGGAAGCGTTCTACTACACGCCTGTCAAGTGATTCCCGTCTGGACGGAGTCTATGTGTCAGCTGATCAGTTCATGGAGCCATTTAGGGGTACTCAGCCTTCTGTTGCTACTCCCATAGCTCTCACTCACAAGCTTGCCTTCGCCCGCACGTGTAGTGATTATTCCCACCTTGGAGGCAAGCCTTTCAAGGGATCGAAAAGTGTATTGAAGGTTTAGACTTGGTTGCACGCTAGTGAGCGCATATTTTCTCGGATGGATCTTTCATATCATCATCGCATTCTCATGGCATCTAGCATGTTGCAAGAACGTGCGCTTGATTGGTATGAGCTTTTGATTGCGAAAGTTGATGAGTCCTCTCTCTCGTGGAATCAGTTTAAGGGATGATTCGAACTTAAGTTCGTTCTTGAATCAGAAAAGGCCAATCTTGCTCGTAGTTTCCTTGAGTTAAAACTAGGAAAGTCCTCTGTTTCTGATCATGTTGCATCTTTTGAGGCCTTATCCAAATACAGAGTTGAGTTCATTAACACTCTGCGTAAGAAGAACCTTAGATTTGTAGAAGGTTTGAAGAAGTATTTGAAAAAAGCCCTTTTGCTTTAGCTTAAGCTTCCTTTTGAGGAACTTGTTGATTCGACACATTGCCTTGAAGCTGTCGAAAAGGAAGTGATAGTAGTGATGAAGTTGAGGTTTCTAGGAACCCCAACAAGAAGAGGTTTTCAATTCATAAGCCTAATTCTTCTTCCAACAAGAAGATGAAGAAGCAAGCTACCTCTAGTTCTCAGCCTAGTAGTGCACCTTCTAATCAGAGGGCGTACTATAATTGTGGTTCTCTGGATCATCTTCTCCATAGTTGTATTAAGCCTCGCTTTTTCCGCTATTGCAAGAAAGAAGGTCATTGGGTTTTTGATTGTCCTACTGCTCCTAAGGGTTTCAAATCTAGGAAGCTTAATGTTGCTAAAGCTTCTGGTGATTATTCTCAGCCCAAAAGTATTCCTCCTTCTGTTTTGGAAGGTTTTATTTTATTTCATGGCCGTTCTATTAGAGTCCTTTTCGATATGGGTGCATCACATTCATTCGTGTCAAAGGAACTTGTTGATGTTATTCCTTTGGATGTTGTTAGTCTTTGCGACCCTTTGAGGGTTGTTAGTCCTGTTGGAGGATCCACCACACTTGGTTTGTTATGTGTTGATGTTGAGATTATTCTATGTGGTTTTTCCTTTCATGCGAATCTGCATGTTATGGATCATCTTGGTTTTGTTATGATTTTGGGGATGGATTGGCTCGTCTGTTATGAAGTTCAAATCCTATGTCCCGAAAGAACTTTATATCTCAAGCATCCCAATGCTATCGAGCAGTTATCTATTATGTTTCGAGACATGGACCATGCTTCGAATGCTCTCATTTCTTCCTTCGAATCGGAGGATGTCATAGCTAATATTCCAGTTGTTTGTGATTTTTTCGATGTCTTCAAGCCTATTTTGAGTTTTCCACCGAAGAGGGCAATTGAGTTCCGTATTGATCTTATCTCTGGTGCTCATCCTGTCAGTCGTCCTCCCATGAGGATATCTGCTAAGAAAAATGAGGAACTCAAGCGACAACTATCCGAATTGGAAGCCAAACAATTTATTCGTTCTAGCTTATCTCCTTGGGACGTCGTCATTGTCTTCGTTAAGAAACCAGATGGTACTCTTAGGCATTGCATTGATTATCGCAAGCTTAACGAGCTCACTATCAAAAATAGGTATCCATTACCTAGGATCGACGACATGTTCGACCAATTAAGTGGCGCTAAGCTTTTCTCCCAACTCGATCTTGCTATCGGTTTTCATCAGTTATGAGTTGCGGAAGATAGCATCCCTCTTACCGCATTCCGCACCCGTTATGGTTCTTACGAATGGCTTGTTATGTCATTCGATTTGACGAAAGCTCTAGCGTATTTTGTTGATCCTATGAATCGGATATTCCGGGAATATCTCGATAACTTCGTTTCGTTTTCATAGATGATATTCTTATTTATTCCAAATCTGAAGCCGATCATATTCAGCATTTGGATATTGTTTTAAGCATTCTTCGTCAGCATCATCTTTATGCCAAATTCTCTAAGTTTCACTTCTGGGAGAATAAGGTAAAATTTCTCGGTCATATTGTTTCTTTCGATGTTATCTCTATCGATCCTTCCAAGATCGAATCTATTCAGAGTTGGAAGAGGCCCAAGACCGTTACTGAGATCCGTTGTTTTCTTAGTTTGGCAGGATATTATCGCCGGTTCATTAAGGACTTTTCTCGCATTGCCTTACCACTTAACACTATCACGAGAAAACCTGTTCCTTTTATTTGGTCTGATAAGTGTGAGTTTTCCATCAAGAAGTTAAAAGATCTCCTTACTCATGCTCCTATCTTAGTGGTTCCCGAAGGGAATCATGATCTTGTTGTTTATACCGATGCCGGTGGTTATGGACTCGGTGTTGTTCTCATGCAAAAGGATAGAGTAGTTGCCTATGCTTCTAGGTAATTAAAGCCTAATGAGATTCGTTATGCTACCCATGATTTGGAGTTAGCTTCTATAGTCTTTGCTCTAAAGATTTGGCGACATTATTTATTGGGCGAGCATTTTGTTCTCTTCATTGACCACAAATCTTTGAAGTACCTCTTCACTTAGAAGGAACTTAATATGAGGCAACAGCGTTGGCTCGAATTTCTTGCTTCATATGATTTCGATATTCAGTTTACCCCTGGTAAGGGGTATCAAGTTGCTGATGCGCTTAGTCACAAGCAGCAAGTTGTTGTTTCCATGATGCTGGCAGAGTGCAATATATTAGAAGCTTTATCTCATTGTGATATTAGAGACCGTCCTTCAGTTTCTGATTCTCCCGTACTTTTATGTAGCATGGGAGCTCGTCCTAGTTTGTTGGATCGTATTGTCGATGCCCAGACTCTCTTATCATATTCAGAGTTGTAAATCGGAACCCCAAAGTGATGATCTAAAGGATTTCAATATTGATATTCATGGTTGTATTCGAAAGAAGGGAAGGTTGATCATGCCTAATGTTCCTAATCTTAGAAATGACATTCTTAAGGACTATCATCGTTCTAATTATACTATTCATCCGGGTAGTGGTAAGATGTATGCCGACATGAAACGCTTATACTTTTGGAAGGGTATGAAGCGTGATGTTGCAAGTTATGTAAGTCGTTGCATGACTTGTCAACTTATTAAAGCAGAACACCAACGTCCTAGTGGTCTTTGCAGCCTCTTGAGATTCCATTATGGAAATGGGATCAACTTTTCATGGACTTCATTGATGGTCTACCTCGTTCGAGGTCGGGCCATACTAGTGTTTAGGTGATTGTTGACTGATTGACCAAATCAACCCATTTTATTCCTATCAAGTCCAATCGGACCGCTTCTTTGTTGGCTAAGATTTTTATTAAAGAAGTCGTTCGACATCATGGTGTTCCAAGTTCCATTGTTAGTAACAGAGATCCACTTTTCACTAGTGGTTTCTGGCATAGCCTTCAGAAAGCTTTAGGTACTAAGCTCAACTCAGTACAGCTTATCATCCACAGTCTGATGGTTAGACTGAAAGGATGAATCAAGTCTTAGAAGATCTCATTTGCGCTTGTATTCTTGACTTTGGATGTAGTTGGGAAGACCACTTATCTCTTGTTGAATTTTCTTATAACAACAGTTTCCAATCCAGTATCGGTATGGCTCCTTTCGAAGCCCTTTACGGAAGGCCGTGTCGATCACCATCTTGTTGGTTGGAATCCGAAGAAAAGTTAGTTCTCGGCCCGACTATATTCGTGAATCTTCTAAGAAGATTGATATTATTAGACAGAGAATGAAAGAGGCTCAGAATAGGTAGAAATATTATGCCAATCATCGTAGGAATCCTTTGGAATTTTCTGTGGGCGATCGCATGTTCATTCGTGTTTCACCGATGAAGGGGGTGATGCGTTTTAGTAGCTTCGGGAAATTGGCTCCTTAATATGTTGGACCATTTCCTATTACGGAATGCATTGGCCCTGTTGCTTATCGTGTATCACTACCTATTCAGTTTTCGGGAATTCATGACGTATTTCATGTATCCCAGCTTCATCGATGCCTTTGAGATTCGGATTCTATTATTAATCCTCATGTGTTGCAAGATCTTGAGATCTCACCCGACTTGTCTATGGTGCAAAATCCTATTCGTGTGCTAGCTTCGGAGGTTAAACGCCTTCGGAATAAAGATGTCCCGCTTGTGAAAATTCAATGGTCCGCAAACCCCAAAGATTGCCCCGGGAAACCAAAGAATTCATCGAGTGTTCTTATCTCGGTTTCCTTTACTCTTCGGGTGGGGGTGAGCATTCTTAATTCATCTTTTCCATTTAAATATTTGTTGCGATGAATTAATTGTGTTATAGACTACTTCTGATATGAAAATTGCAGGGACGCAATTTTTATAAGGGGGAGTTTGTAACAACCCTGGTTTTTGAAAAAAATAAATATTAAAATAGAAATTTTAATTGAAATTTGATAAATAAATAAAGTGCAAATCAATTGCAAAGTCAATTGAATACTTCAAAGTGGTGGCACGTTTGAAATGAACTGCATATGTCCTCCACGTGTAAGTGAGGATAGGCCAACTAAATGCAAAAATTGAGCATTTTTGCTATCACCATCATTATCTTTATGCAGCCTGTCCTTTTTCACTTGTGCACGTTTCTCCCTTAAATGGAAATGTACAAAACTCTTGCCAGCACATTGTTTGCTTTGACTTGTACACATAACTGGAAAAGAAAATTAAGCATTCATCATTCTTTCGTTTTAATTTCCAGTAGCTCGGTAGAGCATTAATGGCGATTTATAAATTTTAGCTCAAATTTTGGTTTTGTTTGCATCAGAAAATTTGAGTGTGAGGGGTAAAGTTTCTGGTGGTTATAAACTTTGTAAAGGCCAAAGCTCAGATCTTGGTTGCTAATTGATTCTGAAACAAATTATAGGTAAGTGCAAACTCACACTTATAATTAAAACTATGCTGCCTGTTATTTTTTGATATGCTGTTTTGTTGTTTATATTGGTTTACAACTTTTGTTAGTTAAATTTTTACGTTTTGTATGCAATATCTTTTCATATGCAATATCTTTTGAGTTCAGGAAATTTTCCAGTGCAATATCTTTATGGGTTAGCTTTAATTTTTGTATGCAGTTAAACACGTTTTATACCACATATTAATATGGCTCTTTCGAAACTGCATATGACCTAGGCATATATTGGTTACATCCGTGCAGCAAATGCACGAAACAAGCCTAGATTATTTTATACATGCGTGCAAAATGGTGTATTGCATGAAAATGGGACATGTCATTTTGATCCTTTTTATTTTGTTTCGTGTGTGTAAGTTTGCATTTCACACAAAAATGAGTACAAGTCATTTTATTTTTCTACTTCAGTCCGTGCGTGCAAATATGCATGCACCAAAATTCAAGTCCAGACAAGTATGTTACGCACAAAGAAATAAAAAACATGGCCTGAGTCATTTTATTTGGTTACGTGCCTGCATGTTTATTTCATTATTTGATTACATATATGAGATGAAGAGGTATTTTTATTTCATTATTGCATGAAGCATGTTTTGCAAGTAACCGTCCTGGTCATTTATTTTTATTTTTTTGCCTATTCCTTACTTGCGTGTTAATACGTGTTACACGAAAATATAGTCCAGGTCATTTATTTTTTTTACTTCATTACTTGCGTGCATGTAGCATTGCCCAGGTATTTTTTTGTTTCATTCCATGCATGCAAATTATATTGCCCAAGGCATTCTTTTTATTATACATTTTGTTACGTGCGTGCCATAGGGTATGCACCAAAAAAAAGAAAAAAAAATCAAGTCTAGGCTATTTTGATTGCGTGTGTGCAAGTTGTAGTATACAAAGATTTAGTTCAGGTCATTTATATTTGTGTCTATTTTTACGTGCGTGCAAGTTAGTATTGTGCAAAAGTTAGGTCCAGGGTAGTTTATATTTTGTCTACCTCATTACTTGCGTCCAAATAGTGCATGCACATTATTTTTATAACGGGTTTTTACCCCGGTGTTTATATTTGAAGCGTGTTATTTTGATGAGATTTTTGATGAATAAAATTACTGTTGTTTTGACTTCAGTAACTGCCAATTTAAAGTGAATTTTCAAGCGGCTATCTTACAACCAAGAAATCCCGCAATGCTGATTTTATATCCTTTTTATGGTGTTTTGTGAAGCTCAATTTCCTTGTCGAAATTGCTACAGAAGTTGCTGATTTAATCATGTGTTTTTAAATCGTTTTAAAATATAATTATTTACAAAAATTTCACGGTTTACGCTTTCAAAAGAATGAAAAATCAATTTAAACGCTTCAGCAAAATTAAGGACTATGAACCCTCACTTTTACTAATTCGATTAATTCCGGACTTCTCCATCTGAGAACGTAAAAATTATTTATATAAAATACACAATTTTGCACTTTCAAGGAAACGATGATGAGATTTAAATGACTTAGCAAAAGTGCAGAATATGGAACCACGCTTTTACTAATTCGCTTAATTCCAAACTCCTTGATTAAAATATTCACCATGGAATTGCTGTGTAAAAATTTTGATGATTTTGTTGGGTTTTCAAGCCACTATGCTGGACCTTTGGGTCAATTACCGATACTAGGCCTTCGGGTCATTTGTTGGACCTTCGGGTCATTCGTTGGGCGCCAAATATTATTCTGACAGTACTTGGTAGGCTTCGGCTATTTTAGATGCACGTGTGGCGTAGCTTAGACTCGCCGTATGCTGGGGTCGATCCATTTTATGTTGATTTTTCTAGTTATTTTATTTTGATTTCCAGATTTTTTGTGTATTGCTGTTTTGAATTCAATTATGAATTTGGGAATTGATTTTGATGGTGTTTAATGAAATTTTTTCATTTAAACTACGTCGATTATTTATGCTGA
The DNA here is from genome assembly GCA_030765085.1 of Allium cepa. NCBI lineage: Eukaryota > Viridiplantae > Streptophyta > Magnoliopsida > Asparagales > Amaryllidaceae > Allium > Allium cepa. The sequence continues at coordinate 8,429,237 of CM060930.1, read as the reverse complement.
ATAGTTTCATTCGAGATTATAATTAATTTACTTTAGTGTTGTTTATCATGCACTTATTTCTAAGTTTAAATTAGACTAATCTGTTTATTATTTTCTTTTAAATAATACTCGGGTCAAACCGAGCTATTTCAGGATAATCGCTATCTCTAGTTCAGTTGCTACTTCAGCTTTTGGGATTTCACCTCATCTTTTGTTTAGGCTTCGGGGCGTTACTTTTGGTGTATTGACTCTCATCTCATGTATGTTATGATGGCTATGTATATGTACATTTGGTTCATGTGAACCATCCAGTGTTGTAGCATGTATCCAGACTTACTTTCCACTATGTATGATACTTCTGTTATGTATGTGATATTCTTATCTGTGTTGTAGCTATTATGAGTTGTTCTGAATTTTTCATAAGCCACCGTGGTTTTTTTTTTAGATTTGGATTGAATGTATATCATTGGGAGTAATTTAATAAACGAAAAAAAATTACACAACTCATATCGATGTAATCAATACTCGTCTAAGGTATAACTTACGGCTGGTCGCCTCTAACAGGCCTTATTCTTCGCAATATCAGACGTTATTTCCTTTAATAACCTTTGTTATTGTGAGCATAGAGGTGGGGCGTCACATTTATACTTTAATCAGTTTTATACATAGCCTAAAGCCAAGAATTTAACTATATATAAAATAACATTTATAAAATATCCAAATCAATATCTCATAAAACCATATATTTCTTTACAAAACCATAGAAATCATTTCAAAATATTTTTATATATAGACCAAGGTCTCTGTATAAAATGTTCTATCCTAAGGCCAATTGATACAGATATTTATCATTTCAATCCGTGAATTAAAATATAAATACGGTTATATATCATTTCAAAACGCAATCCCGAATGAAATAAAATCCATAACAACTTACAGTTTACAACAATATAAAATACAACATCCATTCATCCAATATCAATCATCAACCATTTATCACAACCATCATCCAATTTAATCAATATACATCAATATAGAGCAGAAAATAAATAACTGGTATTTACTGGCAGTTTATATTCAATAATAAATTAAATAACTATTTAACTGGCAGTTTATATGCAATAATAAATCAAATAACTATTTAACTGGCAGTTTATATGCAACAATAAATTAAATAACTATTTAACTGGCAGTTTACATGCAATAATAAATGAAATAACAATTTAATTCAATAACTTCAATTTTAACTGAAATGATGATTAAAATATGCCAAACAGTCAGAAATAAATTTCTAATCGCATCAGAAATTAATTTAACACAAATAAGAAATTTTAGAAGTTGTGAGTGGGTCAAAACACTCACCTTTTGAATTTAAATTGAATTTAAATCCAATTTAAACCTAAAAATTGAACAGTTTCAGAATTCATCCAAACCATGCCAAAACGTCCGGAATTCCAATGTGAACCTAGCGGAGAAAACCGCACGTGAAACGAACCTCGTATGCGAAAGTTATTGGTGTTCAAACGTTTAAAAAAAATTAAATAAATAAAAAAATTAAATAGCAAAACAAATGTACCAACAAACTAACCCATGTCAACCTTCTTCTCCCAGAAAAAACAAATGCTACTCTTAGTAAAACCTAACCCTGGTCGCCTAACCCATCATCGCGCCAATCAATCCACCGCCGACGTCCAGGCACGTCGCGCCTCCTGACGCGTAGCCCACTCACTCGTCGAGCTCCTCCGAACCGCCTCGACCAATGCCGAAGTCGATCGACGTCAAAAATGCACAACCGCCACCTCAGTCTTGAAACCCTAGTCAATTATTCCACAGATCCAACCATCCATTCACGAAACGAGGCACACTGATGAACAGAGCTCCATGCCCTCTTCAACGCAGCATCATTGATTTGACGATTGGATACAGAAAATCCAACGCCCAAGAATGACAGAGATTTGTTCTTTAATTTGTGGACAAACAGAAATTCCAATTGGAAAACGAATCATATATTTGACTCGCGCACATCGAGAGCTTCAAATCCATATATAATTCGATATATTTTGAAGAGATTTAATTTTTGGCTTTGAATTTTATTTGAAATTGCATTTTGGGATTTAGGGTTCTGTCTGCCATTGAAAGGGGAGAAGCAAATAGAATTGTACGAACATAAAAATGAACATAAGAAATAGGCTAGGCTTTATAACTGGATATATATATATATATATAGGTAGATCTGAAATTAGAATAGATGGACAAGATTGATATACGCGTTGAACGATTTAAATGGCCCAAAAAGCCCGTTCCGACTCCGGAATGAAATTGGATCAACCCATATATCAAAATAGATGTTTTAAAATATTTTAAACGCAATGGAATAGATTTCAAGTCCAAATTCCATCATATGAAGAAGTTATGCAAAAATCAAGTTATTTCAAATTGATTTCAAAAAATCTCAATTTCATTGATATCTAGGCATTTTGAGCTCGTACGATCGAATGATAAGTCCGATCGCTACGAAACTTGAAATCCTGTAAAAATTCACCGTTACGGATCCGATGAAACTGGTTTGATCGAAATCCGAGTCAGTGGCCAAAATGGCTATTTTTCAGTAAATTAAATAAATTAAAAAATAATTAAATTAAATCACCTTTCCATTCAATTATCGATATTTCCCGTTTCTATCATTTTGGATTATTTAGAACTTTAAAATCTTTTGAAACAAATTCTCTTATCAAAATATTATTGGGCATTTCACAATTTACGACATTCAATTTCAATTTCAACTACTACAGTAATTATTCATCAAATTCCAAAAATTAAAAGTAATAGACTCTCCATTTTTTATTCACTAAATTTCACTGTACCATATAATTATTATGATTCATATCTATTACACTGATGCTTCACAATTTCATCTTAATTCTAATCAACGTAGTATTTAATTTTCAATTACCTACAATAATCCTTTTATTATAGATTACACTCCAATGAATTATGATTTATTTCAATAAATTGATTTGAATTAAATTCCCATCTTTGTACTATGCCTATTATTACTCTATAAACCTGGTTACGTTGGTTAAATACTCCATTACACTTGTATACTCCTATTTACATCGTAAATTTATGATATATTCAACTAATTATTATAATTACTTACCCAATAAATAAATAAATCTTGATTTCCATTCTTTTTATTTCCAATTATCATATTATGACTAAAATTAACATTCCTTCCAAATATTAACTTAATTTACATTGACATAATATTTAACTACATTTATTGAAATTTATTTCCAATTTAAATCAGCAGGCTAAATAGATAGGTAACCTACAATAGTTTGCCACAGTTAACCTTTAGTTCTCTTAATGATCTATTGATTCTTACAAGTCAATCTTGCTACTTATTTTCATAATACAAATTTCATCCAATTTCCATTAATAGTCTATTCTTTCCTTCGTTAATCCAATATTTCATTTATTGACTTATGTTTAATTTATAGTCAAGCATAACATTTAAATTTATTTTCGTTAATTGGCATTTCCTTCCATTCATTAATTATTAACTTAAATTAGCATTGTTTACCTCGCATTCTAGTTACTATCTCATAAATATGATTCCCAAATTTTATTTCTTTCAGTATTTAATCACACAATCATATTAAATTAACAAATTTAATGGTCGAAATTTTTGGGTCTTTACACTCTCCCCCAGTCAAAACTTTTCGTCCTCGAAAAGGAAAAAGAAGGGAAAAGAAGAATTTAGAAATCAATATATCTTACTTAAAATATTAAATCTATAAACAAATAAATTTACAAAATTAATTAATTTAAATAAAATATACTAATTTATAACAATTAAATCTTTTTATACTCAAATTAATAAAGTTTGGAAAACATTATCAAAAAATTTATAAGTCCAAAATTTACGAAAATTTTCGGCAGAGTCTCCTTTGTACCGGGAGGCTCGGGAGAAAATATAATATCAAATATAAAAATATACAAAAATATTTCAAAATAATATATCCCAACAATGGGAAATATATTTATAATAGCGCTATAAAACCGTAATCTAAAAACCTACCTATTAGTCGGGCAATTAACGTTTATGTTATGAAACGAAATGCAGTAGAAATTGCTTCCATAACCTATAATTCACTTATATAATCCAAAAAGAGTTAATAATTATATAAAATGAAATATTTAACGTTGTTTTGGTCACTAACAACAAATCAATATAAACAACAATCACTAGCAACAAAGCATATAACCATCACATAAAATCACCACAAATCAATCATTCGTTCATATCAAGAAAAACAAATAGTTATTCGGGTTCAAACATTAAATTGTACAGAATGAAAAATAAACTACTAAGTGCACCATTTTACTCAACAGTCTTAGATGAACTAGATAGATTATTCTTACATCTAAACAAATTTAGGTATCCTTGCCCAAACAACCATAAACCATTCAAACAACCATCTGTAACAACAGATCACGCTCATTCTTATTAATTTCACTCTTAACCTTTGTTGTTTGATTCCCCTTTTCACTCATATAATTTTTTATATTTTTAATTTACATTTATTTCTTGCAAATTTTCATTTCCATTCATTGATTTAGTGTCTATTTCACCTTTTTGCACTTATACTTACATAAATTCATTTTATTTATTCATATCGTAGAAATTTTCTTTTTGTTGCATTATATTCATTCATTATTACATAATTCCATTTATTAACATTCATTTATTTATAGTATTCATGTTTAATTCAATTTCTTTGCATATTAATTCATTTATTTAAGTTTATAATCTTATGCTTGCAATATTTACTTCATATTACCTTTATTACAGTAACACTTCATTTATAACTTAAGTTCACAATAACTACAATATCAAATTCTTATTTATAAAGGAATTTCATTACATACTTCCATTACCTCAGGTTTATTACTTGTATAATATCCATTACATTTTCTTACTAAACATTAAAACTTTTAATATTTGGTAAGTTACATATATGCTTTTAAGGATCCAATTGAAAATCATACAATTCTATTTCTTTTAATTAGTTCAATGTTCAATAAAAAAATCTGTCTTGTAAGTTACAATTTCAACTTTCTTTTAATTTCTTTTATAATTTAGCATTAAATCTCTTATTTCATTCAGAGGTTTCAATCTTTAGTTAAATTCCATTTCACTATACTAATTGGACTATTAATTAATAGAAACTTAAGAACTAAATACTGGGTTAAATTTCAAATCATTTTAAAAATAATAGATAAATGTATATACTTACAACTTATATATCCAATTATATTTAAAACAATTAAAAATTTATATTTGTTTATCCAAATAAATCTGTAGTAAACTACTACAGTGGCCTTCCCACTTAGAAACTCGAAAATGAATGTCCATAATGCGTGCACTCATCACCGAAATTATTTTCCAGCGATAGAGAGGGGAGTACAAAACTTATTTCTTTTCAAAATTTCTTTAAATCAATTCTTTCAAATTATATTGAAATATTTATACCAAAATATACTTTTAAACAATATTATTATATTCCAAAATCCTTTGAAAGAAAATTTCAAAATCCTGGAACTTAAGTTCTAAAATTTCCAATTTTCATTTTTTATTTAAATCTTATTTCCAACCAATATTTATAAATTTCACTACTTAACAACCAATATATTACAACCAAATATATATCTTATTTATAAAAATTTATTTTATATATGGAAAATATAATGGGCAAAATTATTTCATTCACCTATATTAAAATGAATACCGTGTCGGTCTGTCCTATTAAGTGTTTAGAAATCCCTATTGATGTCATAGCGTTCTATGCACCAACCAGAATTTATAAATACAAAACGGAACAAATTAACACAATATTAAAACCTTTTTATAACACTAATAAGTACGCTCTCTCATATACATACACTCAGTGACTCATCATAGGGTATTACTATCCTATTAATAAAGAGTCAGACCAGCTAAGGTTTGTCGCAAAACCTCGCTCTGATACCAGATGTAACATCTCACCTTTTTGTACGCTTTAAATCGACGATAAACCACACATATCAGACTTAAACCATACAGAATGGCGTATTGTTATGGGGTAAGAAAAGCAGAGAAAGAAAAAAAATAGAATCTTGCAGCGAAACGACAAAATATAACAATCAAATAACAGTTCATGAAGCTGTTTTACAAAACATTTGATTATATACTAATACAATACATATCAGAGTTACACATACCCGAAAATAATCAATAACAATACAGCGGAATAGTATGAATGTAGAGGAATAATATAATAAATAGTAATAATACAATCTTCATCTTCGTCCTCTAGAAATAAGATCGTCAAACCCTGAAATGGTAAGACTGACCTGAGCGAATTGAGAAGATAAAACACTCGAGTCAGAACTAAAAGATCTTATGTAAGTTAAATCAACACACTACACCATAAATGACAATTTGATACGGCTTTTAACTGTATCTAACAATATTAGATACGGCTTATACCCGTATCAAAATTTGGTGAGCTTATAGTTTTGATACGGCTCAAAGCCGATCTAATTGTCCATTTAGGTACGGCTAAAAGCTGTATCTAATAGTCGAATTAGATACGGCTCAAAACCGTATCTAATTGTCCATTTAGGTACGGCTAAAAGCTGTATCTAATTGTCCATTTATGTACGGCTAAAAGCCATATCTAATATTCGAATTAGATACGGCTTGTAGCCATAGCTAATATAACAATTAGATACGGCCTAAGGCCGTACCTAAGTGAACCTCGAATCGCGTCTTGTAGGTCATTTAGATACGACTGATGGTCGTTCTAACTTGTTAGTTAGATATGGCTGTTTAGCCGTACCTAATGACCTGCTCCTACGTACCTGTTTAATTTGATACTAATTCTAGATTTGGGATTAACAATATATTCAGCACATATAGGCACATTAAGCACAACAAAGATATCAAGCATAGTTTTGATAGTTTACAATTCTAGCAACATTAATCCAACAATGCATAGTTTAGATAGTTTACAATTCTACCATATTTTAGCATACAGTCTGAGCTTGAGCTTAATACAAATAGCTTAATACATACAGTTTACAATTCTAGATTTTAGATAGTCTCTTAAATCATTTAATTACATTAATAGTTTAATAACACATTAATAACTTAATACAAATAGTTTGGAAATTGAAATTTCCAAGTTTCCATAGCTGAGCCTGAGCTTCAAGTGACCAAGTCCATCCCTTTTTCATTGCAAAATATAAGCAAACTATAAACAATGTTAACCATAACTATAAACTATGTCGTGACATGCAATAACTATACATGCCTAAATCAGAAGGTAACAAGGTTAAAATTTATTCAAGAGAAATTAAATTAAATCAAACATAGGTTAAGCATATCTCTACAACTTCATTTCTACCCAGACTACTTCACAAAGCATCAACCACAACTTCTTCCACCAACAACATACAAAAATCAGCATATCCAATACTGTCAAAAGCTACACCAAACTTCTCAAATTCCCACTGCCTTGTTCAACACTTCAGTTACACCATTCATCTAACTGCAATTCCAAACTTCACGCCCATATTTCTACAATAAACATCTACCAAAACTGTTATTGTCACCCCTTATCAAATCTGCTACTGCTACATCCCTATCTCCATCAACCGTTTAAACCCACAGCCTACCATACTTCACCACACAACAGAAATTCCAACCCTCAACCAACTGTCACCTCTTCATCTCCACCTAATCACACCTATCTGCCATACAAACAAACCATCACTACCAACCCCCATAAACATACCACCTTGCCACTAACTCCCCCGATAGTCATTACTACCACTCGACAACAGCAGCAACTCGCAAACATCACACTGAAATCATATAGCAATGGATGACCAAATGATTAAACATAGTCAGTGGACATAAAGTTCTATAATATGTAAAATGAATGATCAAAATGTCGATCACATATGAGGGTAACACTTCTCTATTAAAAGATGAAGCATATATTACTGTAAACTTGTTGCAGATAGGACTCCCAAGATATTCAACAATAACTAAAAATATTATATGAGTGTAAACTTTTTGCATATACCCTTTGTTACATTTTTCGTACAGATTAAAGATGAATAAAGCTTGCATATTTTTTGGTTTATAAGGGACTGCTGGTTTGACAATTTTGTTCACATATTAATGATACTGTAACATTAAATGCATATATGCTATAATTCTAGATAATTCATCAACATTTGAAAAGAAGTAAAGCAATACTGTTGTGGTTACTGTAAAAAATTTCATCTTGCATTTATTCAAAATGGTCATATACCCTAAATTTAAGGACCTATAAGTCAAATGTTGATGTATCATGTGAACCATGTAATGAAATATTTTCCAATACGGATGACAAAAAAATTAAAAATATCAAATACCTTGCACGAAGATGCTATTTTCTGTCATGAATAATGGAGGGAAGACCTCTAAAAGAATTTAAACTATTTCTTCACATTTGCAGCTTAGGTTGGCATGAAAGACAAAATGTTTTTGATGCCATGACGAAGGGAAGAACTCCAAGATAAAATGAAAACTATTTCTTCACATTTCTATCTTAGGTTAGCATGAAATACAAAATAATAAAAACAACATAGAAATTTAAATTTAAACCAAGTTCCTATTTAGAGTTAATGATACTTTGAGAAGGAGCATAATTGACCTCATTATTCGTAAAATGCAGAATCCTAAGTGAACAATAACTAAAATGGCGAAGATTAATTTCAAATCCAATGACTGATCATAAACATGTTTCACATACATTAAAGAACATACAAATAGTATCGAGGCAAGGATTAAAAATTATAGAGAACCATGTTAAGTTTCTAAAGTTGATGCCAAAAATTTTAGTATAACAACCCAAATTTGATGCTATTCAAATAGGATTTTAAATTTCATAGCTTTTAGTTTTAATTTTGACAATAGTAAAGCCAATAATTATACATTTTGAAATACTAAATGTTTAAAGTTTAAAGTTTCAAAAATAAAAATCAAAGTTTCAAAATTCAATAATATTAAACATGATAATTCTACAATTTGAAACATCAAGTTTTAAATTTAAAGTTCAAAATTTATGGCATTCAAAATGCTTAAAAATCAAATGGGTTAACGGTCTAAATTTTTCGGTGCTCAAATTTGTAAAGGTTTGATTGTTTATATAACCAAAAATTTCATGGCTCTGAATGTTAATGCTTAAAATTTCATGAGGTTTCAAAAAACAATACATAGTAAAATATTAACATAAGCAGAAAATATACCTGCTCCAACGTCTAAAGAAATTGAATAAGACCCTTCGGATGGCACACATACCCACCCACTCCAACTTCAGCAAAGGTCTCTGCAACTTGATGATTTATTTTGCTGGTTCTCTCATCTGGTAGCACTATGTTGTCCAATACCATTTTTTCATGTGTGGGTGGTACAGATTTCCCATGGATTTTGAACGATGTAGAATCTCGGCATACAGTACCTGTTGCAATAAATATGTTTAGATCTATCCAACGAAATATCTGCTCAAAAGAAACTAAAAATAGAAATCTTGTAATAAATACCTTTTGCTATTATGTCTAAACCAGAGTTGAGTATTTCACATCTTTGATTGTTCGCTACATCGGTCGAACTCTAGAACTGTGAAGCAACGAATTCAGGAGCATTGAATTGTGTGGCGCGTCCTCCATCAGAAGAATTGACCGGTGCACGAATTCCCTGTTTGATGTTTCCCACCATGTTGATCAGAACCTCCATTTTCCCAGAAAAATTTCCCACTGTACCCTCCAAGCTTCCCACCCTCATTTTCAACTCATCATTCCCTCCATGAACATGTCTAAGTCATTTCTGTGAAATGGCACAAGCCTTAACTTTAGTCTTTGTTATAACGGTCCCAACACCATGGCTCCTACCCCTTGCATCCTTACCAAGCACTTGTGATAAGATGTCTTCATCCACTGTTAATTTTTCTTCATCACTATCAGTGATCTTTTCCTTCGCTTTCGCAATTTGATCCTGAAATATGATAACACTTACATGAATAAGGAATTTTAAAGAATATGCAAGTTAGTATTTATTATAAGTATGAAGAAGTGGCATACACATATTTTAGCATCTGATTAGTATTTGTTTAACTTACAAAGTATGAAGAAGTGGCATCTGATATGCTACCATCTTTTTTTCTATGTGTATTCTCCCATACTTGACGACGACTGATATTTGTTGATGGACTAGTAGCGATCTACAATACAGGTACAAATTTGATTGAAATAGTTGATGTTTGTACACATGTGGATGTATGTATGTAGAATGTGGATACAGTGAATACTAAAGCATATGAATGAAAATGGACATAAATTACCATTTCTTGTTCTATTTTAGCATGACTTTTACGTCCTGCATGGTGACCATAATTGAGCAATGCTCTGTTCTTCTTGCCTGTCCCACATTGTAAGGTAAGGGTCATGTTTTCAGATGTGTGAAGTATATTGATATAGACTATTTTCTATGATACTTTTAATTATAAAAATAGCATTTCTGTAAAAGTTAACGTTAGCACCAAACTGTTTCCAAAAATTTTGCCATTACAACGGCGCTATTTTGTAGCACCGGAGTAATGTCTATGCATTACCCCTCTCCTGACTTGGCTTGCACCATTAACAACAATTTTATTCCTAATATTAACACGCTAACCATCTACAACACATGAACAAAAAAACTTCATTCCTAATATTCATAACAGGATCATGGTAAATGCATTCAATTGCATCTAGTTTTATAAATACCATTCTAATAACATCATACATATCGACATAATAAATAAGTTTTGAATCCTACTTTCATTTCAACTTCTATCCTACAAATAAAAATGTTGATTACATGCAAACTGAAATGTTAAATTTATGAACTCCATAAGCTCTCAAATAGAAAAATGGTATTAAAACTGTTTGATCATTCAGGTTGTATCATTATGATAGTTCCTTGCATTCATAACAAAATCTCAGCTGCACTTCAACCCTGCATTTTGATATAGTTTTTACTCTCCTTTGTATTTTCATTTCCAGATAAACAACCTTTATAATTAGAAGGTCATCATTTATAACTAATTGCAAAGAAAAAGAAAATAAAGGAATCACTAAAGTGAACAAAGTTTTTAAGAGCATAAAAATATTAAAAAATTTATGATTCTTTATTGACATAAAAATAGTAAATATTTACTAATCTATACCCTCCTTATCTATCCTTTTCTGTTACACATTATGTATGATTTTTATTTTAATATTTCAAATTTAATTTGAAACAGAGACATAAATATAAAAAATCAAAACTCAACAAATTTTCAGTTCTCATTGATTTTTTTTATCCTCTCTAACAAAAACCCTTCCTTATCAAATAACATATGGTCCCTTGGTAATCATCATGAATTGGGACTATAGCTTTATTATTAGTACGCAAATATCTAAGAAGAAATCCAGAGTTTGATTTGTTGTTCTCCAGCAATAATGCATGAACGTGCATAGTATTACTTGTTCATCAACCTAATAAGATTTTATGTACAGGTATTGAATCAGTCATTCTAAATTGAGTGTACGAGTACATTGAGTCTGCACTTCGTGTCATAAATTCATAAAAAATGAATGCAGCTAAGGTTAACAAGAGCATTAAATGAATAAAGACTATGTACGATTAAAATAATCCACAAAATGTTATATTAAAGAATGCTGTTAAGAGTAGTGGCATATCATTTTTGGAGAGATTAAAATTAAATTATAAGGATTTTGATTTATGCAAGACACTAAGTTAAATCGATATCCTGATATCTTCCTGAACTTTAACATAGTTTTCTACTTGCGGTCTTTCCTCTTAATTTAGTCTTAATCTATCCGCAAAATCTAAGATGACTCTACACTTCATTTGTGATGGTAGTGAATACAATAATACTTGCCATCCACTGCTTACATACATCCCTGCATATTACTTGCCATTCATCATTCAAAACAAACTACCCCTGCATCATATCACCGCTGTCACTATGCACAAACATAGTGCACATACCCCTGACCTGAATTTCCATGAAAACAGCTACTGAGTTGCATTCATAACTTATCATTCATCTCAAACAATCACCATTCACCACTATCTCAACAATCATTAGCCTATCCTGCAGTTCAACAAATCTTGTATCACTCCATAATTCTACCTCCTCCAGTCTCAACGGTCAACTACAACATAGCTGCTTCACTCACAACATCACTAAACTAACTCGAACCACTCAAATTCACAACATCATACTAGAATTCTGCAATTCACCAGATCACACAAACATCTTAACTGCTTTCACTACTCTCAGGCTAAACGCTATCACTGCATTATCATCTCATAACCATTACCCAGTCCCACCAAGATTCACCGATACAAACATCATCCATTTCAGTGACCAACCTAGTGTATACGACATCAATCATCAGAAAATATCATATATACACTTCAAACCATCTAACCACCTCCACACATCTCTACCTCTCTCATTTTTCGTCACCTTGCATAGTGTCAGAGCTGCATATCACTTCTTTCCTCACTGCCATGTCAATAGCCACTACAACCATATCAACGAATACATATCTCTGCTACCATCATCTCACTTCCAAGCAACTGGCAAACTACAACTCCTTACAACAAGCAAATCACATTATCAACATGTCATAACCTCTACGAAAATGATAAAATATTTGTTATTTGAAAAATGATAAAATATTTGGTATTTGAATAATGATAGAATATCTAATATCCAAACAATGGATATGAACGAAGATACAATAATCAAATGGATCCACACCAAGATGTTTTGAGGAAACTAGATGTAATTTTCCTCATCTTCGTACTTTGTCTAGCTCCAATTTACTCAACATCTAATTTATATGCTACAACCATCACACTCCTTAGCTAAAATTTAGTTTCGACCAACTAAAATTAAGTAAATCATTAAATATTTTGACAAAAATATTATGCGAATAGGTGATTTCAATGAATTGGTGACCACAAAACTTAGGATATTCATGGTGATTCCAATGATCCATTGCTTGGATATCTTCCGCACTGATCATCCACTTTTGAGGCAAAGCAAATTATCCACGTTTACAAAATGAAGACTTAAAAATGAAAACATACCAGTGAACTGAATGCGAAAAACACAAAAGCCTATAGGGTTGTCGAACGGCGCTGGAGTTGCCGACGTTTGTGAAGAAAGAAATCTAGATTTGGAAAGAAAATCGAATTAGGTAGCAGGAACGAAATAGTTTTGGGAAAAAAGGAACGAGATTTGGGGCGTTTTGGTAGAAAAAAGTTTGCACCAAAAAATTAGCACGAATTTGATACGGCTAAAACACGTATCAAATTTTATACGGCTAAGAACCGTATCTAATGGGGGAAAAGTGAATTATTTGAAGGGAAGACATGCGTATTAAGTGGAAAAGTATGCACCAGTAATAGGCACGAAATTAGATACGGCTTATAGCTGTATCTAATTTTCTATGGCTTATAACCGTCTCAAACTTATTAGATGCGGCTATTAGTCGTTTCTAATTTGATACGGCTTTAAACCGTATCCAACTTGGCGGATGAAGGAGTGGAAAAACCAGCTTTTTGGTATAGTGATAATAAATAATATGAGTGAAATAACGTCAGAGATGTTTACAGGATTTGACATCTCCTATCCAGTGTCTAACGTGAGTGTAGTACCTTAAGAGACGCTCGGGATTCACATCTCCTAATGATCCGTTAAACTATTTACTATGTAGTAATATACGCTATTATAATAATGTCTATTAGTAAAATAAACTTACTTTTAAATACAATTAAGGCTTTACATTTTCCATCTTAACACGTAATTGTCCCAGTAGTCCATCCAGTATCATGATCCCTCCTAATCGGGAAGCCACCAGAGGATACTATACGGGCTACGGAAGAAAACCAAACTCGCACAAGGCACGCTAGGGTAGGTGACACGGCACAACTAGGCAGTGCCAGGGTAGATATACCAATTACGCTTCCAGACCGGTGATAGCGCATAGCAGCTACTACCGCCCACCTCGAGCCACACCTCCAAATCAAAAAGGGCCCCAAACAATCACAAAGTAATAGAATGGCATCGAAGGAGTGTGTCCAATAAAAGGTGCTACCATCTTAGCCCATCGATCGCTCTTGTTTTAGCCACCTTATGCCAACTCACGGAGTCGGGTCCACGTATTTACCTCAAAGGAAACGCTGCCACCATCCTACTTCATTTTGGAATCTCCACTGCGTACACGGTTGTTAAAGTGGTTTTCAGAGTTGGCAGAGAGTATGACAACTTCCGATCCCGGTCTCTTTAACAACCAAATGTTATTATAACACCGCGGTCTTTTCAAAATAATTTATACTTCAAAACCAGAATATAATATCCATTTCGGAACCATATAAAGCGATATCCTTTCCATTTCAAAAACCAAACCAATATGATATCCTTTTATTAAAGCCCAAACCAATATAATATCACTTTTAATTCAAATATATCCTTTCCAAAATCATAGCACCTTCAAAATTATAATATTTCGAAACCAAACTCTTTAAATATGACCTTTCAAAACATAATACTTCGAATTTCATAGCTTCTAAATCATAACTTCCAAAACTTAAGTGGTTTGGATATTCAAACAGTATATCAAATAAATTAGTTTGAATTTAAAATTACTTTATAAAGTAAAATAATTTCCTCGACTTCACAATTTTATTCACTTTAAATTAAATCTCAATTCATAACTTTCATCTCACTTTCAGTTTTCAATACGCCATTTCAATTTCAACATATTTCAAACTTTAAGTATTAAACAATTTCAAAACTAAGGATGGTAATTGCGATTCAACAATCCCATTTTCTTTTATTTCGTTTTGAAATATTTGCATAATAAATCCATTATCATTTAAATAAAACTCAAATTACAAATAACTAAATATTTCTTTAAATTTATTTATACTTGTAATATTCGTTTAATTCATCTTAAACCAAAATCCAGTTATAAAATCATACCTTTAAAATATCATTTTTATTAATTTCAAATCAATTTCATATTTTTCTTCCAACCTTATTCTCATTTAAGTCATTATAAACTCCAAAATATAATTTAAATAAATACTTAACCATATTATATCTCAATAAAATCAAACTTTACTGTTAAGCTTATTTTATACTTTAAATCAATTTTATACATAGCCTAAAGCCAAGAATTTAACTATATATAAAATAACATTTATAAAATATCCAAATCAATATCTCATAAAACCATATGTTTCTTTACAAAACCATAGAAATCATTTCAAAATATTTTTATTTATAGACGACAGTGTCTGTATAAAATTTTCTATCCTAAGGTCAACTAATACGGATATTTATCATTTCAATTCGTAATTTAAAATATAAATACGGTTATATATCATTTTAAACCGCAATCCCGAATGAAATAAAATCCATAACAACTTACAGTTTAAAACAATATAAAATACAACATCCACTCATCTGATATCAATCATCAACCATTTATCACGACCATCATCCAATTTAATCAATATACATCACTATAGAGTAGAAAATAAATAACAGGCATTTACTGGCAGTTTATATTCAATAATAAATTAAATAACTATTTAACTAGTAGTTATATGCAATAATAAATTAAATAGCTATTTAACTGGTAGTTTAAATGCAACAATAAATTAAATAACTATTTAACTGGCAATTTATATGCAATAATAAATTAAATAACAGTTAATTCAATAAATTCAATTTTAACTAAAATGTTGATTAAAATATGCCAAACAGTCATAAATAAATTTCTAATCGCATCAGAAATTAATTTAACACACATAAGAAATTTTAGAAGTTGTGAGTAGGTAAAACCACTCACCTTTGGAATTTAAATTGAATTTAAATCCAATTTAAATCCAAAAATTTAACGATCTCAGAATTCATCCAAAGTAGCGCTAAAATGTCTGGAATTTTATACAAACCTAGTGAAGAAAACCAAGCGTGAAACAGACCTCGTATGTGAAAATTATTGGTGTTAGAACGTTTGAAACAAAATTTAAATAAACAAACAAATTAAATAGAAAAACAAACGTACCAAAAAACTAAGCCACGTCAACCTTCTTCTCCCAAAAAAACGAACGCTACTCTTAGCAAAACCTAACCCTAACCGCCTAACCCATCATCGCGCCAATCAATCCACCGCCGACCTTCAGGCACATCGCGCCTCATGACGCGTCGCCCACTCACTCGCCGAGCTCCCCCGAACCCCCTCGACCAATGCCGAAGTTGATCGATGCCAAAAATGCACGTCCGCCGCCTCCACCTTGAAACCCTAGTCAATTATTGCCACAGATACAACCATCCATTCGTGAAACGAAGCACACCAATGAACAGCGCTCCGTGCCCTCTTCAACGCAGCATCATTGATTTGACGATCAGACACAGAAAATCGAATCCCCAAGAACGGCAGAGATTTGTTCTTTAATTTATGGACAAACATAAATTCAGATTCGAAAACGAATCATATACTTGATTTGTACTGGTCGAGAGCTTCAAATACATATATAATTCGATATAATTTGAAGAGATTTAATTTTTGGCTTTCAATTTTATTCGAAATTGAATTTTGGGATATAGGGTTCTGTCTGCCATTAAAAGGAGAGAAGAAAATAGAATTATACGTACATAAAAATGAACATAAGAAATAGGCTAAGGTTTACAACTGGATATATATAGGTAGATCTGACATTAGAATAGATGGACGAGGTTGATATACGCGTTGAACGATTAAAATGGCCCGAAAAGCCCGTTCTGACGGAATGAAATTAGGTCAACCTATATATCAAAATATATGTTTTAAAATATTTTAAACACAATGGAACAGGTTTCAAGTCCAAATTCCATCGTATAACGAAGTTATGAAAAAATCAAGTTATTTCAAATTGATTTCAATAAATTTCAAATTCATTGATTTCTAGGCGTTTCGAGCACGAACGATCAGACGACAAGTCCGATCACTACGAAAATTGAAATTCTACAATAATTCACCATTACGGATCCGATGAAACCGGTTTCATCGAAATCCGAGTTAGTAGCTGAAATGGCTATTTTCAATAAATTAAATAAATTAAAAATTAATTAAATTAAATCACCTTTCCATTGAATTATCGATATTTCCCGTTTCAGTCACTTTGGATTATTTGGAGCTTTAAAATATTTTGAAACAAATACTCTTATCAACTTATTATTGGGCATTTCACAATTTACGACATTCAATTTGAATTTCAACTACTACAGTAATTATAAATCAAATTCCAAAAATTCAAAGTAATAGACTCTCCATTTTTTATTCACTAACTTTCACTGTACTACATAATTATTATGATTTATATCTATTACATTGATGTTTCACAATTTCATCTTAATTCTAGTCAACGTAGTATTTAATTTTCAATTACCTACAATAATCCTTTTTTTATAGATTACACTCTAATAAATTATGATTTATTTCAGTAAATTGATTTGAATTAAATTCACATCTTTATACTATGCCTATTATTACTCTAGAAACCTGGTTAATTAGTTAAATATTCCATTACACTTGTATACTCCTATTTACATCGTAAATTTATGATATATTCAACTAATTATTATAATTACTTGCCCAATAAATAAATAAATCTTGATTTCCATTCTTTTTATTTCCAATTATCATATTATGACTAAAATTAACATTCCTTCCAAATATTAACTTAATTTACATTGACACAATATTTAATTACATTTATTGAAATTTATCTCCAATTTAAATCAACAGGCTACATAGGTAGGTAACCAACAATAGTTTGCCATAGTTAACCTTTAATTCTATTAATGATCTTTTGATTCTTACAAGTCAACCTTGCTACTTATTTTCATAGTACAAATTTCATCCAATTTCCATTAACAATCTATTCTTTCCTTGGTTAATCCAATATTTCATTTATTCACTTATGTTCAATTTATAGTCAAGCATAACATTTAAATTTATTTTCACTAATTGGCATTTCCTTCCATTCGTTAATTATTAACTTAAATTAGTATTGTTTACCTTGCATTCTTGTTATTATCTCATAAATATGATTCCCAAATTTTATTTCTTTCAGTATTTAATCACACAATCGTATAAAATTAACAAATTTAATGGTCGAAAATTTTAGGTCGTTACAATACTAAATTTGAATGGTTTATTTCGTGGATCAAATCTGTTTTGAAATCGATAAATTTGGAATAGTTTATTTAGAAACTGAATTGAATTGAAATTTATGATTTGGGGTTTTGTTAAATATATAATGTAAAAAATTCGAGTTGTGTTGGATTTGAGTTGTGAAACTGAAGAAGATATTTTATTTTATATAAAGTGTTTTAAATATTTAAACCATTTAAGTTGTGGAAGTTATGTTTCAAAATTATGAGTTTCAAGGTATTATAATTTGAAGGTGTTATATTTAAGTGTTTTGATTTCGAAATGTTTTAAATTTGAAAGTGTTATGATTTTAGAAAGGATATATTTGAAATGAAAATGATATCGTATTTATTTGCTTTTGAAAGGGCCACGATATTTGGTTTTAAAATATAAACTATTTTGAAAATGACCACGGTGTTATAATAATGTTTGGTTGTTAGAGAGACCAGGATCGAAAGTTGTCATACTCTCTGCCAACTTCGAAAAACCACTTTAACAAACTTGTACGCGGTGGAGATTCCAGAATGAAGCAGGATGGTGGCGGCATTCCTTTGAGGTATATACGTGGACCCAACTCCCATGAGTTAGCATAAGGTAGCTAAAACAGGAGCGCTTACGGGCCAGTGAGGTAGCCCCTCTTATCGGACACACTCCTTCAATACGATTCTATTACTTTGTGATTGTTTGGGGCCCTTTGATTTTTTAGGGTATGGCTTGGGTGGACGGTAGCTGCACGCTATGCGTCACCATTAGTCCGGATGCGTAATTGGTATATCTACCCTGGCATTGTCTCATTGTGCCATCTCGCCTACCCTAGCGCGCCTTGTACGAGTTTGGTTTTCTCCCGTAGCCCATGGAGTATTTAGGGTAGTCTCCTGACCTAGAGATGCGCTGATACTGGATGGACTACTGGAACCATTACGTGTTAAGGGCTATATGGGTAACCCTTAACGCTATTTAAAAGTAAGTTTATTTTACTATAGACATTATTATAATAGCGTATATTACTACATAGTAGATAGTTTAACGGATCCTTAGGAGATGTGAATCTCGAGTGTCTCTTAAGTTACTACACTCACGTTTGATACTGGATAGGAGATGTCAAATACCGTAAACATCTCTGACGCCGTTCCACTCATATTATTTGCCGTTGATTTAACTTACATAAGATCTTTTAGTTCTGACTCGAGTGTTTTGTCCTTTTAGTTCGCTCGGGTCAGTCTGAGCATTTCAGGGCTTGAAGACCTTATTTTTAGAGGACGAGATGAAGATTGTATTATTACTATTTATTATTATTTCGCTGCATCACATTGTTCCGCTGCATTGTTGTTTATTTTTCTCTGGTATGTTTAACTTTGATTTTGTATTATATAAGTAAAATCAAATGTTTTATAAATAGCTTCATGTTAACTATTATTTGATTGTTATATTTTGTCATTTCGCTATGAGATTCTGTTTTATTTTCTTTCTTTCTCTATTTTTCTTATCTATCCCCAATAACAATCTGCCCTTATGTATGGTTTGAGTCTGGCGTGTGTGGCTTATCGTCGATTTAAAGCGTACAAAAAGGCTGGATGTTATAGTATACATTTGACAATAGCAGGTTAGAGACAAAAAGACTCACTCAAAAGAATTAAATCAGAAATGAAAGAATATGGAAATTTGAACTGTTATATTTGGATAATGTACATATATTAGTGTTTTTTTGGAAAACCGGAATCGAATGGTCTTCAGAGGAATATTGAGCTTTCATATAATATAATTGATATAAATACATGTATATATAACATCCTGTAATTTTTATGATAATTAATTTAGAATAAGTTAACTAAAAATTAGTAGCAAAAAAACATAAATTTTACAAACAACAAAATTTGGCTGCGAAAATTGCACCATTGGGTTTGTGATGATTTTTGATCAATTTTCAATGACAAAGTTCTCCGATCGGAGTTCAAACAAAAAAGTTATTAACTTTTGAAGTTTATGAATTAAAATAATTATATATGTAATTAATGTATTAAAAATAATTAATGAACATTAATTACTGTTGGTAAGAGTTAAATACTAGTTAATGTTAGTTAAATGTTAAGTAAGATAACAGTGGAAAGAAATTGTATCAACTGGGTAAATCAAGGATTAAATGAATGAAGTTAAAAAGGTGTATAATTAACAAAAACATTAAGGACCGATCGACCCCTAACATAGGTCGGTGGACCACTAGTAGTCGATCGATAGAAGGGGTGGTAGACCTGTTGAACCATCACTTTGAGATTTTTGACGTGGCTGAATGGACAGGATTCAAAATAAAAAATCTATTGACTGACATTGAGTCAAACCCCTATAAATATAGGCTTAGCCCTTCATTTTTCTTCTCATATTTTCCAAAGCAATGGCGAAGCTTTTCCATTTCTCTTTTTCACAAATTCTTAAACCTAAATAAATCTATTGTCTATATACGTATATACCAGTGGAGAATAGTAAGAGGATAATTGAGAAGAAGAATAGGGTCGAGTCAAATAGTTCAAAGTCAAGGTAAATTATATTTCTAAAAAAAATCTAAATTAAATCTAAATCTGTTCTTTGGTCAAGATTTGATAAAATATATGTATGGTTGCGATATATGTATTTGAATAGGGAGAAAAATGGTGTCAAAATGAATAACATGGATTAGATCTAGATATTTGAAATGCTAAAAAGGTGAGTGGAAAATTATATATTTTTATATGATATTGGATTTATATCGTTGTAAATCTATTTATGGATGCCTAAAATGTAAATTGGAGTTTTAGGCTAAAATTGTATATGTGTAATGAATTTATAAACCCTACTTAAATATTCTTTGATCGATAACTTGAATTATATATGCTGCATGTATGTGAATCTAGAAAAAATTGGTGGTAGTAGTCCCTGAATTTGATAAATTATAGTGTAATTCTTCAATTGTTGATTAATTGATTATGTAAGTAAATGTAAATTAGAAGTTATCAAAATAAATTGTTAGGATTTAAGTAGAAATTAAATTCTTTGGAATATAAGGTGGTGCAATGTAAATTTCTATAAATTATCAAGTTTAGATTTATAAATAAAAGTGTATCATTTGAAATAACAAGGAATACGCCTAGAAGAAAGAGATGTATAAAATAGATATATTTACCATATTTTGTACTGTCTATTTCATTAACTATGGAAAAGATAATACCTTTTAATTCCAAACATTAAACAAATTCTCCTTTTGGGTATGATATAGAAATTTACAGAGTTAACCTTTCTATTTAGAAGAGACATATTCCAATGGATTAAAATATAGAAACCCCCAAGGATTAATTGAAGAATTGTAAATGTGACAATAACAATAATAATGGTCATAGAGAAAAAAATATATGCAATATAAGCAAGACAAAAATTAAGTAAAAATGATGAAAAGGTAGGCAAGTAATAATTTAGAACAAAAAGGTAAAAAGGGGATGGAGATAGAAAATTTAATAGTGAGAAAAGGGAAGCAAATGGAGAAGGTTGTTTAGATCTTTTAAAAGAGAGTGATAAATGACCTTAAATCAAATAAAATGCAAACGCATGAAGAAGTAAAGAAATATTGTTAACAATGAACATCAAAGGCGTAAAAATAATCAAACAAGTAATGAGTGAATATATAAATATATACGTAACTTCAAGTATGCATTTATGATGCATGTGAATTATTAAAGTTAGTAAATAACTGAGATGGATAAGGATGACATAGTCATTAGAATGGGATGGAATGCAAGGTCAATAGTATTACACAACAGAAGTCTGCCCACCGTAAGTGGCTACCAGCAGCTGTGCATACATTATACTGATGTGGGACATATCCAATTATAGAACTCGTGGAATTATATATGCTTGCATATAGGTAAAGGAATACCTTAGTAGGGTCTGCTTTAGTCTTTTAGGATGGATAATGCCTTAATTGCATTAGGTAATCTAAATGGGTTAGTAAGCAAACATCGATGCTATGTCAATGTGTTGGTATAGGTAGTAGGAGTTGTATATATGTCAAGAACGTCATTAGCACTGAGAAGTTAGTGGGAAAGACGAGGGTTACTCCAAACGCGCTACACCTCCTACTAGTATAGGTCGCATTTGTTCATACATCACTGCTGTTGTTTGCTACTTTGTTTGTCAGGGCAAGGCTAGATAACCCTTAAGATAGGTCTTTCATAACGAATGGGGTAATCTATGGAGCTGGGTCCATAACAGTTTAAGGAGTTTAGTGCTTTATAGTTCATAGAGTTGAGTCCATAATAAAAAGCAGACAAATAGAAAATCCTAAATATAAGATAGAATACGACTAAAATATATGACGTTATTATTAGGCATTAAGGGAGTTTCTTGGTTTGCATGACGACGAGACGTGGTACTGCATTAGTGATGGATCCTGACAGGGTGTAGTGTTGAGGACATTAGCGGGGATAGTATCTTCATTCAAAGGGGAAGTGTGGTACTTATATACACACATATACACACACATGTAGTTATAGTGTACTTCGGGTATATAGGGCGTATCGTACGCGTACATGGAGTCGAGACAACTAAGTAAAATAAAAGGACATAACATGCGATGGAAGATAATCGGCATAAACTAGTGTTATGTGTAAAAGTATATAATTTATCACTCATTGGAACTTTGTTCTGACCCATCCTCATTAAAGCTCACAAGATAGCTTTAGAGGGACGTACTGGTGCAAGGCGTGAACAGTAGAAGGATAGACTTCCTTACGCATGCTCAAGGCCAATAAGGACACCGGATATTAGAAGTTTCAACCTTGGTTAGTAGCTATATGATTATTTCACTTTACTATTTCGTTGCGAGTTATATTGATAGTGCTCTTATATGCATTTATTCGTTTATTTGCAGAATACTAAACCAACGGTCAGTACTTTGGTGGACTTGGGATTTTGCTTTAGCCAAAATTCAAGCCCATTGGCATGGGGGTTGTTACATTTGATATAACTAGTCAGGTCAGTCAATCTTGAAAAGAAATTAGGAAATGTTGAGTGAACATATTTATATTTTTCTTATAAATATATTATACCCCAAAACTTATAAATTCTGACTATAGAGTAGTTGTAACCATACATTGGAAGGTAGATAAGTCGACTATGAATTAAAATAATGGATGAAGTTGAGGGTGTATATCTACCTCGATTATTCCATGGGAAATAGGTTGTATGGAAAGGCATGACTTAAAAAGAACATGAGTGTAGCATATGGAAGATCCTTGAGGCTGGATAATATGTGACTCCCTGGTTGGGCCGTCGATAGCCTAATGGTTGTAGATCCCCGTAAGATTGTTGAATAATGATGTACAGTAGGTTCAAATAATAGGAAAATTTCATGTTATAGATATCTAGAAGCAAGAATTAAATGAGTCTCGAATGATGTTGTGTAACAGTCACTCCAAGATAATAGCTGATTTTCAATATTTTGAAGATAAGTTAACGAGTAAGTTGCAAGAAGAAAAGTCCAAACGAAGGGATAAATAAAATCTCACTCTGAGTCCAGCCCACTACAAAAGAATTTAATAAAAGTGGAAATGATTTTAAAAGTTGAAATATATATATATATAAGAATGGATTTTCAAAGGAGTTAACTGAAGTTAGAAAACCCTATTTTCAAAAAGTAGGTAAATAGTATATTTCTGTGAAAATGAAAATATTTATATTTTATTAAATAAAAAGTTATGGTAGGGATTAAAACTTGAAATTTCTATAAATGGGTTTTCATAAAAAGTTATTAGTTTAAGAAAATATAAATAAGGCATATATAGCTTGATAATTTTTTTGAGAAGAAAGAAAATTTTAAAGTAGAAATTTTTTCGGAGGGTGGACAATAGGAAGTGGTACTAGTTTTATAGGGTACATAATATCGGTATAAGAAATTTTAAACCCATAGTAGGAAATAGAACAAGGTGGTAGGCGGATGCACTGCGATAGATAGACATAAGCTTCTCAGTATGGCCAAACCAAAAGTGGAGAAGACAGAGATAGAATGAAGTAACAGTAATTAAATGTTAGTAAATTAATGTTCGATTTCGCCCAAAATTGTTCCAGGTTCAACTTGGCCTAAAACAGCAAGCGATCGACCATAGAGAATGAATGGTCGACCAGTAGCGGTCGACCACCAAACCTTAACGGTCAATTGGTGCTGTAGAATTTCAAGAGGAAGTGGATTTCAGGAGGGAGGTCGATCCTGAAATTTTAGAGTAGAAATTTCTTCAGAGGATAGGTGTTTGGTAGGCGGAAAGCTTATGGGCCTAAGCCCGTCTGCTCACCCACATCATCCAACCATTATAGGTGGTACTCAGCTGAACTGGGCCAGAGCAATCATTGTCCAATATGTAGGTCAAAGAGAAGAAACACAAGGGAGACACTTTCCATTCTATTATCTTTTCACTTCCATATTTCGATAGTTTCAAGTGAAACTTTGAGGTAAGCAGATACATAGTAGGTACCCCCCCATTGGATAAGTCCTCCCTTAAGAGGATGAGGCTAGAGGCTACGCTTGTAGATTTTGGAGCACAACAGCACTAGAAGACGGGTCCAACGCACATGGATTGGGACCATGGCAGGGTTCGTAGGCCGCATAGCAGCAGCAGGCCTCCGACAATGGAGCGATCAAAGATCATAGCTCCAGATTGAGGCGGAGCTTCAAGCGATGGGCGAGCGGTATAAGGCGATGTAGGAGCAGCAACAGCAGATACGGGTAGAGCGGAAACGCTAAGGGAATGAGCTAGGATGCATATCCGCCATTATCCAATCACTTGGTGTGGTCGTAGCTCTGGCTCTCATTGAGGACCATCTTCTAGCTCGTAGGTAGTAGTAGCTCTAGTAGTAGTAGTTGTTGTGTTTACTTCCAGCAGTTTTTTTCCCTTTATATTGGGTTGAAAGCTGTGACGAACGGGGCTCGGCGCTCGAAAATCGGCATCTAATATATCACCCGTATTTGAATTCTGAAGATTCAAACGTTGGAGTCCGGTTCGCTGGAGCTTATAACACATTAGGTGAAAACAACACAGCGGAAACAAAGAAGAATTTTATTGATACACAACATGGATACAACATGATACAACAAATTCCCAGCAACATCAGAGCCAATACACAATAGTGGAAAAATAACGGCAACAGCAGAACAAGAGCAACAATACGTTCTTCCAAAAGAGAGAGAGAGAAAGAGCGAGAGTCCAACATACTACATTTTCATTCCAAAGCTCTAAAGCTCCAAACCAAAAAGCTCAAAAGAAAAAGCTTCCAAACCAAAGACTTCAAATCTACATCTACTGGTAACCTGATTGAGCCTCACAACCTACTGATAACCTGACTCTAGGCTGCCCGTGTGGAAAATTATGGGCACCCAGAGTTTAAAAAGGGAACAATAAACTCCAAGTCAGTCATGAGACTGGTGTGAGAAAACATGAAATAGTTATTTGTACAAAAAGAAATCACTAAAAGAAATCCGTTATGCTTTTTTGAAAATGAAACTACCATAAGGTCTCCCGGCACACACTCAATGCAATCGCACACATGGGGGAGGTTTATCCTTATAGCAAACAAACATGCTTGATATGCCAAAATCCTTGTGATATTATGTGAAAGTATAATATTAATCTTAGACAGCATATGTACCATTATAGTATGCCTACTATAGCTACCATGTTAAATGGCAGGTTCTACAACTAAAACCGTACAGGGCTCATATTGATTGTTTGGATTTCCAACAAATGGTCAAGGCTAAGAAACTTCCTTTATCCAAATGGGTACGCCTCTGGAGGCACATCCCAAGAACCTAACCGGATCTTTACCAACTCAAGGCCGGGTTACCTCTGTAACTAGGTAACTAACTATCACAAGTATGCCATCCCCCAGTCGTAACCGGCCTTTACCGAGGCGCCACACACAAATTCTAACAACCATATAAGTAAAATATCTGGGCTCCATACCATGATACCACTTTTTATCCAGAAGGAAATGCACATACCCTAAGGGGCATGACCTCCATAACCTTGTTGCATCCTTCTTGCTTCGACCATTTCCGGGGTGTGAGGTTCGATGAAGTCTCGTCCCACAAAGCAACGCTTTTCACAAAAACATGCTTCGATCAACCAATGCTCGGCACTTACCGTGCCACATTACCAAATTGGGAATATATCATTAATAACCATCTACTACATAACCCCTGAGCTCGTTCATCACAGAGAATGGTGTTAATCTAAAAGAATAAATTGTCCTCCAACAAACAGAAATGTATTTGATAGAAACCTGCTTTATATCTCAAAGTGCAATGTCAGACATACATCCATACAATTCCATCTTGGATCTGAATAGAACCGAAGGCACTTCGTCCAATTAAGGAAAGAAGTCCTTGCAAATCTGGATATCCCCTAATCACATCCGGACTACCCATCGCATAGGGTAATCTCTATACCGGAGCAATTCGGTGCAGAAACAATCAACAGGTAATCCTTTCGTATTCAAAAATACCCGGTCTTCAACACCGTCTTCAAATGCAATCCCATTACGTCGTATCATTATTCGGAATGGGTTTTATAAGTTAATGTCCTCCCTAGCTTATCCGAATAATGAGCGATTATTTTAAAAACATGTAGATACATCAGATCTTAGTTAAGTCGCAACAAATTTCCATTTTTAATCTTTTAAATAAAAGATCCACTTTTATAATTCGATGTGATTTTCGAATAACCATTTGGAATCCGACCCCCGGTAACGTCGAAATTCAAATGCCGTCTTAAAGGCCAAGTTGTTTTAAGTAAATAATTTCAATTCAATTCAGAGGTTCACACTCACGCATCAATACATCACAGATAAATAACTTACATTACACAGTTCAATCCAAGCATTTCACAGAACATCACATATTAGAGATATCAAAAAATTCAAGGCATTCAATATAATCCAATCATTCATAAGCAACATTAATTAATCCCATAATTATAATTATTTTAATTAACTCAAAATAAAGTAGTTACTTATGAATTAATCACCTAACCCTGCTTAATTAAAATTAAGTAATTACAAACCCTTTTAATTAATTATTGAAATAATCAATCACATAATTACTTTCACTAATTAATTAACCTTTAATTAGTGATTAATTACCTTTAATCGTTAATTAATTAACCTTTAATTATCAATTAGTTAACCTCTAATTACTTACATTAAGTAATTATCCTTTAAGTAACTATCCTTTGACTACTCACTTTAATTAATCATCCTTTAATTAAGTAATTGTCCTTTAAGTAATTATCCTTTAAGTAATTAATTATCCCTTAATTACTTTCATTAATTAATTAATTAACTTTTAATAAATAATTAATTAATCTTTAATCAATAAATAATTAACCTTTAATCAATAAATAATTAACCTTTAATTAATAAATTAACGATCCTTAAATTAATTTCATTGAGTAATCAACCTTTAATTGCTTAAGTTAATTAATTAACCCGTAATTACTTAAGTCCTTAATTAATCTAAGATAAACCATTATCTTAATTAATTACTTAATTATCATTAAAAATCTTTATTTAATAAACCTTTAAATTAATTATCATTAACATATAAATTAACTTAAGACTTTAAGTTAATTAATATTCAAAAACATTATTTAAGATAAACCATTTATCCTAATTAATTACATAATTACCATTTAAATTTTATTTAATCATACAAAATCACTTGAGACTTTTTTATCAATAAAAATTCAATATATTCATCTTCATTACTTCCTCAATTACTTCACTTTATTTTTTTGAAAACACTTCGGGATCTAATTACATAATTATCCCAATATATAATTTATTTTAAAACCAAATCAATTAATTTTAATTAACTTTAAAATTTTAACCTTTGAAATAAATTTATTATTAACCCATAAATTAGCTTAGACCTTTCAGTCAATTAACAAATTAAAAATATTTAATCATCTTAATTAACTTCTTAATTATACTATTGAATTTTATTAAAAATAATGATAAGAATTAACTTCATTAATTTTAAGTTAAAATAAATTATACAACTTTTATCAACCAAATATTTAAACAAACATTTATTGTACAAAAGAAATTGTTTTAAGAATATAGTTTAAAACTTGTTTTATTTTAAACTTTAAAAACTGTATTACACATACCCGAGACAATCTCAAGTTCCCACTCGAGCCAATGCAAGTTTTCCCCGAGCAAAACCCCGAGTCACTTTCTCTTTTTTTTTTTACTTTGTTTTATTTTAAATTTTAAAAACTTGTTATATTGTCAAAACACACACGAACCACCCTAGACAACCCGAGTCAAACCCTACGCAAACCCGAAAACAACTTCGAGCACGACACCTTCTTCCCTTATGCATCACAACACAGCATCACTAACACCGTCAGATACTCATGTACGTGTATGCGAGTTCCCCAACGTTCTGACCATCATCGCCAACGTCATCGGGTCACCGATGACTTACTCTAACATCTCGACCACCTAGATCATCAAAATTAACTGGAAATCAAAATCGAGCAAACGAGCAACCAATGGAAACCAACCCGATCAATGAATAACCCCTCACGTCGCCATGTCAGACCACCAGAGTCTATGCCGCTCCGCCTGGACACTCTCCAAACTATCCTCTTCCTAATCCCCCGCTCTGGTTCAACCCGATACGATGACGTACTCGCAATTGCCATACAAACATCCTCGACCAAACCAAGCCCTAAAACACTAATATGGCTTCACCACGCCACTACGGCTATCAGAAAAATATGGCTCCATTTCCCATGACCGTCGACCAACTAGCAACCTCTGGCCACAACCCCGAGGCTACATGACCTCGTGATCACCGGAAATTGACAGAATTCCCTTTCCCGTTCATCTTGCAAATTCTCCACGAATAAAAACTTAAAAATCATGATATTATTGTTAAAAATCATCATTTCTAAATATGAATCAGAATATTAATTCAAAACATGAAATTTTAACAGTCGATTTTCTGACTTAAATTTATTTCCACTGT
Organism: Allium cepa; assembly: GCA_030765085.1. Classification (NCBI taxonomy): domain Eukaryota; kingdom Viridiplantae; phylum Streptophyta; class Magnoliopsida; order Asparagales; family Amaryllidaceae; genus Allium; species Allium cepa. The sequence goes on along the minus strand of CM060930.1, from coordinate 8,399,848 downwards.
AATTTCTTATTTTTGAAATAATTACACAATATATTCTTTCGAAACTATTTTTAAAAATTAAATCTGGTTTACACTATCATATTTCATTAAAGATCGAATCCTAAAAATGATTGGGAAAGGAGAATTTGATTTTTCTAAAATTATTTAACCTGTTGGAAATAAAACAGAGACCTATATACTCATCTCAGGCATGCATACAATCATTGGCATACACACACACATACATACATGTAGATATATTTTACATCCATACAACATTTTTTCCACAACGTACTTCAAGTATCAATCACAACTTCAAGATATATAAACAGATTAAAGATTTAAAAAGGTGTTTACTCACCTGTATTTTGAAAGCAAAGAAGTTTCTTTGAACAAGAATGTGTTTTGAATTTGAAAACTGAAATGCTTTCGGAACTAGAAACTGATCTTGCTTGTTTGAGTTGATTTTTGACTTTGCTTTGATTATTGATCTTGCTTTAAACTGAGTTGAATCTGAATTTTGCTCGATATTGATTGTGTGATGACCCAGAATTTTTGAGAATTTGAAATTGGAATATTTAATTGATTTAAATATTTTAAAGGTTAATTTTAACTTGAATTCAAAATATCACTATTTATTTGATAATTAAAATTTTGAATTTAATAATTTAAAATTGGGTAAATTATTGAATCTTCATTTTAAGCCTGTTAAAAATAATTTGAAGGCTTTTAAAATTTATATTGATAGTACTGAGGATAGTAGAAGTGTTAAAATTGAATTTGGAAGTGCTTTGTTAAGTTTTGAAATTTTATCATTTAAATTGAATTTAAAAATAGCCTTCCGAGGCACAGTCTCGTATTTCAACGAAACTAGTTCCATTGGGTTCGTAATACTGTACTATTATTGGATTTCAATTTTCGTAGTGATTGGAGTAGTTGTGTGAGCGTACGGTAAATAAACGTGTTGAAATTAAATCGAAAAATCAATTTTATAACTGAGTCCAAAAAGCTATCTTCTCCATATGATTGAATTAGGAACCGAAACCTTTTTCATTGCATTTGGAATAGGGGTATAACATTATGAATGCCTAGCGGAATGTCTCGATACGATGTCAAGATTTTAAGCTACGAATTCCTGACATTTTAAAACTTCAACAATATATTTTCTTTATTCCATTCACATCACATGTTTTTTTTTCAAATCAATTCTGCTTTTTTCCTCTAACACGCAACCCACCTTTCCTTTCTCCTTTCCAATCCCATTCCATCGATTTAACATCAGCTGAAAGAAGAATTTGAAAAATAAATTAAAATAAATTCCTTACTCTCTTCAGTAACGAGGCCCCATTTTTTTCTCCTCTAGAGGAACGAATTCGTTCAGCTAGTAAATCTAATTCGAGAAATAATAAGGCATTCGCGTGTCTTTAAAACCGCGATCGACGTCACGATAGTGGAAGCGTATTTGGGACGAGGCGATTCGATTTAAGGTCGTATTTGATTCAAAATCATGGAAAGGGATTAGGGTAGTGCTTCGGCACCAAAGACGAGGTGCAAGCGAGCGCTTGGAGGAGCAAGGCTAGATGGAGGAACTCGCGTGTGGCGATCGTTGATGGAGCTTGCCGAATCGAGCAGTTGGAGGGATCTTCGAACTTGAGCTCGACTCGAGCGAAATGGTAAAGGCCGTGAGGGTTTCTGGTAATCCTTTAACCAAATTATTTTTACCAAATCGAATATTAGCTCCGAAAGGAAAAATGCAGAAATTGAAGTTACAGAAATTTTACAAACAATTTATTCTCTTCAATTTATAGATTTATATGTATGTATATTTGTACAGTAAAACAAATTACTATGTTATTTACAAAAATATAAAAGGTTTACAATTAGCAAATTACAGTTTGTTATTTGCAGAAGAAATTTTTTTCACACATGCTTATGTAATCTAAATATACACAAATATACGGTAAATATGTAAAACTTTGGAAATATAGGAATTTATATTAAAACTTGAGTTTGAAACTTAGATAGATTATTTTTATATGCTGTTTGGAGATGAAGGGAAGTAAAATACAATTTATTAGGTTATGAATTTTTTTATTAAGGTGATTAATTTATTTAATAACCTTAATTAAATTATTTAGTTACTAAAGGATATTTTAAATGGAAAATTGGTTTAAACTAAATTATTAATTGATTAATTTATTAAAAAGGGAAATTGATTGTTCGATTTGTTCGAGTATTAATAAATTTATATAAATATATAAATTTATATAATACTTATATAAGGTCCGAATCCTGATGGAAACAAGCTGGTTTGTTGGGGATTGCAAATTTAAAAGCAAAGGTGAGTTAATCTCACTCATCTGGGCGTCTAAATTTAAATAATTAAATTTAAATAATTGGTTGAATGATTGAATTTATTGGTTGTGCTATATTATATATAGTAGTATATATAGTATATATTGTAGTGATTTATTTCCCGCATTATACAGCAGATGAGACCCTATGCGACGTATAATAGCGGATGATATTATATTAATCCCATATACCGAGATATTCCACCTTGAAGTGGAATTGGTATTGTGCTAACATATGTGGATGCAGGGAAACAGGTTGGAGGGATCCAACAGGATTCCTGAAAAATTTATTTAGATTATTTAATTTTCTCTGTTATGAAAATTTGATATTCTGTGATGAATTATATTGATAATTGGAATATTGGATGCTATGGTTTGCTTGAATATATATTTTGGTACACTGAGTTATCAAAATATATAGAATTGGACTTTTGAAAAGAAAATAAAAGAGGGAATTTTTAAGTTAAATAATTATAGAGAATTGAATAAATTGAAGAATCAACTAGAAAAGAATAAAAGGTGATTTTAAAATTCTAATAAATAAATTCCAATTATGCGAAAGGGGATTTGAATAAAAAGGGAAAATAATGAATTTTACAACTTAAGTGATGTTGTTCAAAGGAATGAAAGAATTTACTTTAAAATTCAAGGTTTAAAATTTATTTAAAAGAATAAAGAAGAAATTTGGGAAATCTGAAATTGGTATGTTTCAGTTAAAAGATTTAAAATCAAAACGAAGAAATAAAATCTGAAGTTAATGGATTTTGAAAAAAATGAGTAAGTAAAGGAATTTATTTCAAAATGGAGTAAATTAGAAATCAATTTGAAAATTGATTTAAGTGGTTGAAGTTGGAACTTTAAAAGAGAAGTGGGACTTTGGAATTTATAAACTGGGTTCATAAAAGTGAAATAATATATCAGTGGATATTTGGAAGGATAAATTCACGGTGAGAATTTAATAAAGGAATGGGTAAATTTGTTTAAAAATAAATAGTGGTTTATTTTTAAAAGATGAGAAAGAGAAGCGTATTTCCCTGGATAGCCACGTACGTTTCGAGGCAAATTTTAAGTATAAGTAAAAGTTTTAAAGTTGATTTAAAGGTATGTTTTAGAAAATTTATTATTTTTAAATGTTTAAATTTTAAGATAAGTATCTTTTCAAATTTATTGTAGTAGAAATTATTTAAAGGTGACTTGGTATTATGTTTTAAAAAGATAAAAATTTAGTTTTATATTTTATAAAGCGGCTTTATTTTAAATATTCTTAAAGTATATATTTTTAATAAAGTATTTAAAGTAGTTTTTCTAAATTTAAATGTTAAAGTATATTTTATAATATAGTGATTTAAATTATTTTAAAATCTAAAAGTGTTTGTACTTTGTGATTTCAGTGGGAATCGAAAATATTTGGGGAATTTGTTCCATGAGAGAAAATGGTTTGAAACTATTTCAAAGGGGATTGAAAAGTGGAAATATATCTTGTAAGATATTTTGAGATTAATAAATAATGTGGTGAAATTATTTATATTTGATGATTGTTTATGAATGATAATTGATAATTAAATAACCGACTATCAATATTGGCCAATGCGCTGATCGTTTCAAAGAGACCGGGATCGGGATTAATTTCTCAAAAACCACTTCGATCCGGTTTGTACGTTTTCGTGGGGAAAACGAGTTCTGAGTCGAAGATGGAGCAGTGAAGTGCAAGGACTAGTCGCTACTAATCCTGAAGTGATTCCAAAATTGATGTAGTAGGAGTAGCGCCTTCGGTTCCATTCGAACCCGGGACGGACTTGTATGGACGAATGCTTTCAGAACATCGTCGGGTGGGTGATGAGCATTCTAAGTGAAACGTTCTAAAAGGTAACGCTTAGCCTCAGGCCTCATCAACCGAGAATGACTGAAAATCAGGGGTTATGCAGCAAGGCTAGATGGGTAGCGCCCATTAGGGTTAGGTCATCCTTATCTAGATGTCCCTTTTATTCGGCTTAGTGGTGCGGTTGCTGATCCCAACCATAGGGTGATCTTACTCGAGATTATCCAGTAAGGGGTAGTCCCAGCCTTGTATTGCAGTGGATTGGGAGTAATCCTCGGTACGCTGATCTAGACCATGTACTATGACAGGTGGTACCCCAGTGCCTAGTCATTCGTTGGAAATCCATTCTCCTACACGCCTGTACGGTTTTGATTGTGCCCAACTATTGCTGAAACGTGAGATGCAAGCATTTTCAGCTAGATTCTATTTTACTTTCTATAAACACTATTATAATATTGGAGAATTTTGATAAAAAGTGTTTTGGCTATCGTAAGGTAAAAACCCGACATGTTTATCTGTGGCGAGGTCTTACGAGATGCTTTTATTTTCAAAGGATTTTTGGAACTTTAATAATCAATTTGAGTGTGATTTCACACGCTGGTTTCCCAGACTGACTCGGGTGTTATTTAACTATAATGCTCGGGTTAGACCGTGTATTATAGAATACAGGATGCGATGTTGTGGAGCTCAGGAAACGAGCTGGATGGCGATATGTACTCCCATACTTGATTTTTATTCCGCTGAGTATTCAGTTTTGAGGATAAGTTTATATGACTGTCCAGTTGTATGTTATTGATGTTGTTGAACTCTGATGATGTATTCTGGTGATGTATGTATAAAACATATATTGTTTCTTTGTGTAAAGATCTGTTATTATCTATTATATTTTATTCTGCTGCGATGGTAAGATTCTGTTGTTGTTTTGTTTTCTCTTCTTCTACCTCTTTCTTCTTTAACGCAAATGGTTCCTATTTCCATTCGTCTTGAGTTGATTAATGGAGAATAGTGTCGACTCAAAGGGTACGGATTTGCGGGTCATTACAGTTGGTATCAGAGCCAGGTTGGTGATAACCTTGGCTCTGGTGGGGATTACTCATTAAATAGATTTCGTAGTACTCTAAAATGAGTTTGAGTGTATTAATTAATAGGACCGCGTATTTGTTAGTGAATATAAAAGTTGTTTTTATATTGTGTTGATTTATCGGTTGAGTGTTTATGGATTCTTGTCGATGTATGGGACGCCATATCATTGATAGGGATTTCTAAACTCTTGAACAAGATAAACCGACACAATGTTGTTTTAAAATAGGGTAAATGAAATAATTTTACCCAAACTATTTTTTTTGTATATAAGAGAAATAATTTTCCGTAAATTATATAGTTATATATGGTTGCTTGGTTGTTAGGAGATGATAATATTAAAATATTATCATTGTTGAAAGTTGAATAAAGGATTAAAATTTTAACCAAAGGTTAAGAAATAAATTTATATAGGAATGGAAATTATAAATGTTATTTGTGAAATGAAGTAAAATTCCGGAGTTATAGTTGAATATGAATTGGAAGAATTTGAAATTTGAATTCTTTTAGAAAGGGTTTAAAATTCCTTTGGATTTGAAAATGGTTTTCAAAGGTTTTGGAGATATAATAGTGGTATTATTTGAGAAATACATTTGAATTGGATTTGAAATGTGACGCCCCACCTCTATACCCACGCTAGCCAAGGACAATACGGTGTAATGCCGTCAACTAGCACGGAGAATAAGGCTGTTGAGGAGCGACCATCTGTGTAATTGCTTTGTGCGAGCACCGATATGTCAGATAGTTTAAGATGCATTTCATTTCAAGAGGAAATCCTACATGCCGATACAAACTCAAAGCTACTACACAGTGCCTATATATATAATCTCCGAAAACAAATATAGAAATAAGCATAACACAAATCAATCACAGATATCCATATCACAAAGGCGGAAATAGATATGAATATAACACATGAAAGTGTTCATTAGAGTAGTGGTCATACAAGATCCACTATATCACAAAAAGAATAGATACAAGTGCTAGACAAAAGAATAAGTATACATCAAGGAGTCTCTATCTCGAATGTATGCAAAACAAAAACAACTAATCTAAAGTAGTTAGCCAAAAGTCCGGCGATAGTCCCTGATAAGAAGTCAAGAGGAAGCATCTGTAACATCTCGGCCTGACCCGAGTATTATTTAACAAGAAAATAATAAACGGATTAGTCTAGCTATAATTATCCAATTAAATGATATAAAATAAGAGATATGACAAACACATATGATAACCATAAAGCCATACTGTGATAAGTATGTAATTGAAAATCAACAAGAGATTAATCAATATCACAAGAATCTTCTCAAAGATAAAAAGGAATGTCAAACTCTTTATTTTTATTCACTAAACCTTAAATATTGACAATTATATCAATGTCAATCACAAAAGTTAATGACACACAAATTGACTAATGCACAAATATTGATAAAACTTATCAATGTAAATCACGAAAATTGGTGAAACACAAATTCTAGAAATCATCAATGGAAATCCAGAAATCACAAAAAAGGGGAGAAGAGGCCTATCACAAGACGGGAGCATGAAAACTCACCAACACGTGTATCATAAAATAGGTCGTTATCCCATAAAAATGAGCCGGAGCTCCTCCTGACTGGGTATAGTACCCCATTGCGGACTATGAGCTGAAGCTCCTCCTGATGAGCTGTAGCACCTCCTGATGAGCCGAAGCTCCTAAAAATCGAGGTATAGTCCCCCCATATGGACAAAGAGAGGCAAAGCTCAACATAAAGGGGTACTGTCCCCCACGTGGACAAAGAGACATCGCATCCTCCTAGTCTAAACCATAAAACGATCATCATTGATCATCAAAAAGTGTCAATTACACTAAGCTAGTAAATATATGAGCTTAGCTTCATGTCCCATAACCACTAGCTTAACTTAAATATTTACGAATAAATTGTAGATCTCCACTAGAAAATTGTCACCAGAGATTCAATCAAACAAGCCTAAGAATTAACTGACGAAGTGAACGCAAGCATTTCATACCACTTGTTTTACTAAGTCGTTTAATTAGATTTCTCATACGAGTGAGATAAAGGTTTGTATATGATAGTAGATTGGAAAACGGTTTAAGAAACGAGCTTTGTAATCAAATAGTGTTGAAATCGTTTTAATGGAAGAGTTTTGATATTTACTACTAGGATAGAAAACCTTTATATTTCTAAAATGACAAATCACAAAAATGATTGTAGAAACAATCAATCGCTAAAATTCACATACGAAGACGTGAATTAATTCCAAAGAAATCGATATCAAATCCATTAAAATGGATATTTCCAAAAATCCCAAAATAGAAGTCATCAAAGTCGAATAACAATTGATACAATGAGTGGGAATAAACCCGAACCGATTAAATTTGGAAACACAAGAGAAATAGAAAAAATTAGGCATAATAGGCATTTAAGAGGAGGTTAGTCTACTGGTTCAATGAGTTCAGTCAACTGACTGCAGGAAACAGAGACTTCCTGTCTATATTATCTGCCTTTGGTACGCCAATTGGCTACAGCCAGTCGACTGGATTCAAAGTCCAGTCGACTGACAGGAACCTAGGCAGTTTTTTTCTGCCTATACAAATGACGTGCAAACCCAACCAATTCACGACCGATCGAGCAATGGCGCTAGGGATTTATGCCAATCGACGACTCGGCCCTATAGGCTCTTCGATGCATCACCAAAAGCATGTTCAAACAACAAAGCTATGATTTTTGAAGATTTGAACTCAAAATTCCAAAAATTGGAATAGTCACAAAACCAATCTAAGTCAAAATCAAATGCACATGAATAAGTGTTAGGAATTCATACCTAACAATCAAATATAATCATAGACTTAGATGTGAGATAAAAATCTCACCTTTAAACCCAAAACAAATGAATGAGAAGCCTAAAGGCAAGGGATGATCAACCATACTTCAATCTCAACACAAGAAGCTTGAATCTAAGCTTAAAAGGGAAACATTTCCCAAATTAGGTTTAGGAATTTTCTGAAATCAAAGAGAGAATGAGTTGGAGAAGAAGGAGATGATACTTACTAATGCTTTTCTTTGAATTTGGAGCTAGAACTTGATTTGCAAATGGAAACTAAGGCTTAGGATTTTAATTCTTCTTCTTTTCCCCCATTATTCTCTTTAGAACTGAAAAATAAGGAAGAGGGAATGAATGAAGAGAAGTGGTTCAGTTTGGGGTATTAAGTTGGCTAGTGGGCTGAACCCAAATCCAAACCCAAAGTGAAAAAGGTCAATTTTTAGCTAGCTCCAAGCATATCGAAGTTTGTACTTAAAAAGGTCGCAAACGCCATTTTGAACTCAACGGAAGTGGTCTCGAGTCCTAATTCCACCATGCGCAAAAAGTAGCTTTTCGGACAATAATCCGACTAACGGTGAAATATTTAAATATACAATCGATAAATATGCGGGTTGTTACATGAAGTCTGGTGAGATTTGGGATTTAAAAATATTTAAAGGGATTTTAAAGAAATAAAAGCATTGAACTCTTTTCGTTCGCTGGAAAATAATTCCGATGATGATCGCGACATCATCGGTGTTCATTTTCGAGTTTCCAAGAGGGGATTGCTACCTGGATGTTTTGGATTAATGTTTGTTTGCGAAATTGGGTTTGATTTTGAAAATGAAAACGGAATGGTTTGATTTAGATATATATTTTTTCAAAATTGGATTTTGAACATTTTAGTAATGGTTTAAACTCTGGAGTTCGTTTGAAATGTTTGGAATCAAAACTAAACGTTGAACTTAAGTTTGAATGGAAAATTAGTCAAGTTGGACTGAATCAAATTAAGTTTTGAGATTGAAATTAGTAAGTAACTGATTGATTTATATGGCATGCAAATGAAATGAAATTTGAATATTGGATAATGTTTGATTTAAAATTGTGTAAAACGAAGTGTTGACTTAGTTCAAATGGACTAAAAATAATTAATGTTTGGAAATAAAATTTATTGGTTGAAAATAAATTTTTAATGAACAAATGAATTTATAAATGTATTTGGTATTCTGGAAAGTGAAATAGAAATCTAAACTCGAATTATAAACTAGATTGAACTCAAGTAATAAAGTGATTTTTGAAAATAAAAAAATCAAAGATTGAATTGTAAATTGGAAGTGAGCCAATTGGATAATTAATTATTTAATATGGAAATGGAACACTAGTTGGATAAATAAAAGTTGAAATTTGAGTTAGTGATGGGTTTGTAAATGGAACACGAGTTGGAAATAGAGATTCAACTTGGAATTGTAAGTGAATTAAACATGAATTAAAGTTGTTATGGAATTGGATTAAAATAAGAATGATTTGAGTTACAATAAGTCTAACTCGAGTAAGGATGAATTAAATATGGCCTTGGATATTATTTAACGAATTGAGAATGGAATAAATTGAAGTAAATTAACTTAAGTTAAAAATAATTAGAAGCTCAGCTTCAAGTAAGAATGAAAGTTCATTAAAAAAAAGTTTGGGTTTAATTAATTTGGGAATTGGTTATTAATATAAGAATCAAATGTCGTTAAGCTCAATGAAATGATTTTAAAATATATGGTTGGTGAATAAACTTGAAATGGGATGGGATTAAATGTAAAATGAGTCGTGAATGAATTGAATTTGGAAATTAAAATTTGTAATGAATGAAACAAAAGAACTAATCAAATAAATTTGTAGATTGAAATGAGATTTGATTGAAATAGAATCAAGTAAAAGTGAAAAAGAAAATTTATTCGCAAATGAAGTGAGCTTAAGTTTTGAAGTTGGAATCAATTGGACGTGGATAAAAACTAATATGGACATTCTATTAAGTGAATATTGTCAAATTGCATGGAATAAATTAGTCGTTCGACTTAAACGGAAGTAAATAAAAATTCTATGAATTGGTAGAGGTAAATATAATTGATTTTTGGAATCAGTTGAAATAAATGTGAGTTGTTTGGGTTAAAAATGAATTGAATATAAGCAATTGAGTTACAAATCATTTAAATTGAATGAAGTTGTATACGAATTGGTTGTAATCAATTAAAATTAATGTCGGAACCCTATAAGTTGCTTACAAATATTGTTTAACCTGCATTGCTTATAGACACTTGTATATTTGCTAGTTAAATATGTTAAATGTTGTTAAATTACATGATTATGGCACTTACATGTTTAAATTAAGTAAGTACAGGTACCGGGAAGCCGTTTGGTTGGATTTAGACGCGTTAATTGCTAAAATAACAAGCCGCTTGCCTAAAAATGCTAAATAAAGGTACGTCTACGCAATAAAAATAGGAAATATGAACTATTTTTGTTTTTCCGACCGTGTGGGTCGATGTATATATATTTATATCTCTTGTCAAATTGCAAAAGCTCCTCCGTACAAAGGAGACTCTGCAAAAATTTTCCGAAAATTTTGGGAGTTAGAAAATATTTGAAAAAAAATTTGTTAGCGACAAAACGATTTCAAATTGGAAATTGAAATAAATTAGTGGATGGAACTAATTTAAAATGATGATATGAATCAGTTATAAATGGAAGATAAAATTCAATATTCAGAGTTGAAGATAAATTGAATTCATATGGAAATGGGAAAACTAATTTGAATAGAAGTAGATATGCATACTTTTGTAAGGGAATGTATAAAATGATTTTAAAAGCTATGATTGGATATTATTGCTAAGTAGGATTTGCAGGTATTATAAAGGGAAAGGAAAATTGGTTTTGATTTCAGTAGATAAATTTGAATTGCTCGACAAAAAGGTATGTGTTTAAATTTCTGTATGAAATTTGATTGGGTTTTTGCATCTAGCCACTTGGCTTTTGCTTTCTTTTGGAAATTGGGAGCCCGTAGAGGCATTTTGTAGTTGTACCAAGCTAGCCGCGCAAAGGAGACGCTGGCGAAATTTTTCGAGAATTTAGGGAGTTAGAAAAATTTTGATAAATCAAAATTTGGTTTTAAATGGAACTTTAAATGATTGAGCAATAGTATTATTTGAAAACTATGGGAGAGTTTAGGAAGTTAGTAAGAACGATAATGGGTCTTCTATAAAAAAATAGTTGGTAGGATGTTGAATTGTTGGTTTTGGAAAAAGTAAAAGGGCATTGGACCATTCTTCTTAACTAGCAATTTCGGGTACAAATTCTTTTAAGGGGGGAGGAATGTGACGACCCGGAATTTTGAGCATTTGAAATTGGAATATTTAATTGATTTTAAATATTTGAAAGGTTAAGTTTAACTTGAATTCGAAATATCACTATTTATTTGATAATTAAATTTTTGAATTTAATAATTTGAAATTGGTAAATTATTTAATCTTCTGTTTTAAGCCTGTTAAAAATAATTTATAGGCTTGTAAAATTTATATTGATAGTACTGAAGATAGTAGAAGTGTTAAAATTGATTTTGGAAGTGCTTTCTTAAGTTTTGAAATTTTATCGTTTAAATTGAATGTAAAAATAACCTTCCAAGGCATAGTCTCGGATTTCGACGAAAACAGTTCCGTTTGATCCATAATATTGTATTATTATCGAATTTCAATTTTCGTAGTGATTGTAGTAGTTGTGTAAGCGTACGGTAAATAAACGCGTTTAAATCGAAAATTCAATTTTATAACCGAGTCAAAAAGCTATCTTCTCCATACGATCGAATTAGGACTTGAAACCTTTTTCATTGCGTTCGAAATAGGGGTATAACATTATGAACTCCTAACGGCATGTCTCGATACGATGACAAGATTTTAAGCTACGAATTCCTGATATTTTAAAACTTTAATAATATATTTCCTTTATTCCATTCACGTCGGCTGTTTTTTTCAAATCAATTCTGGTTTTGTCCTCTAACACGCAACCCACCTTTCCTTTCTCCTTTCCAATCCCATTCCATCGATTTAACATCAGCCGAAAGAAGAATTTGAAAAATAAATTAAAATAAATTCCTTACTCTCTTCAGTAACGAGGCCCCATTCTTTTTCTCCTATGGAGGAATGAATTTGTTCGGCTAGTAAATCTAATTCGAGAAATAATAAGGCATTCGCGTGTCTTAAAAACTGCGATCGACGTCGCGATAGTGGAAGCGTGTTTGGGGAGAGGCGATTCGCTTTGAGGTCGTATTCCATTCAAATCATGGAAAGGTCTTAGGGTAGTGCTTCGGCATCAAAGATGAGGCGCAAGCAAGCGATTGGAGGAGAAGGCCAGAGGGAGGAACTCGCGTGCGGCGATCATTGGTGGAGCTTGCCGAATCGAGCAGTTGGAGGGATCTTCGAACTTGAGCTCGACTCGAGCAAAATGGTGAAGGCCGTGAGTGTTTCTGGTAATCCTTTAACCAAGTTATTTTTACAAAATCGAATTTTAGCTCTGAAAGGAAAAATGCAGAAATAGAAGTTACAGAAATTTTACAAACAATTTATTCTCTTCAATTTATAGATTTATATGTATGTATATTTGTACAGTAAAACAAATTACTATGTTATTTACAAAAATAGAAAGTTTTAAAATTAGCAAATTACAGTTTGTTATTTGCAGAATAAAAATGTTTTCACTCATACTTATGTAATTTAAATATGCACAGTTATACGCTAAATATATAAAACTTTGGAAATATAGGAATTTATATTAAAACTTGAGTTTTAAACTTATATAAATTATTTTTATATGTTGTTTGGAGATGAAGGGAAGTAAAATACAATTTACTAGGTTATGAAATTTTTTATTAAGGTGATTAATTTATTTAATAAGCTTAATTAAATTATTTAGTTACTAAAGGATATTTTAAATGGAAAATTGATTTAAACTAAATTATTAGTCGATTAATTTATTAAAAAGTGAAATTGAATCTTCGATTTGTTCTAGTATTAATAAATTTATATAATTTTTATACAAGGTCCGAATCCTGATGGAAACAAGCTGGTTTGTTGTGGATTGCAAATTTAAAAGCAAAGGTGAGTTAATCTCACTCATCAGGGTCATTTAAATTTAAATGGTTAAATTTAAATAATTGGTTGAATGATTGAATTGATTGGTTGTACTATATTATATATAGTAGTATATATAGTATTTATTGGAGTGATTGATTTCCCGCATTATATAGCGGATGAGACCCTGTGCGCCGTATAATAGCGGATGATATTATATTATTCCCATATACCGCGATATTCCACCTCGAAGTGGAATTGGTATTGTGCTAACATCTGTGGATGTAGGGAAACAGGTTGGAGGGATCCAACTGGATTCCTCAAAAATTTATTTACATTATTTAACATTCTCTGTTATGAATATTTGATATTCTATGATGAATTATATTGATAATTGGAATATTGAATGCTATGGTTTGCTTGAATATATATTTCGGTATACTGAGTTATCAAAATATATAGAATTGGATTTCTGAAAAGAAAAAAAAAAGGGAATTTTTAAGTTAAATAATTATAGAGAATTGAATAAATTGAAGAATGAACTGGAAAAGGCGATTTTAAAATTCTAATAAATAAATTCCAAGTATGGGAAAGGGGATTTAAATAAAAGTGGAAAATAATGAATTTTACAACTTAAGAGATGTTATTCAAAGGAATGAAAGAATTTACTTCAAAATTCAAGGTTTAAAATTTATTTAAAAGAATAAAGAAGAAATTTGGAAAATCTGAAATTGGTATGTTTCAGTTAAAAGATTTAAAATCAAAAAGAAGAAATAAAATCTGAAGTTAATGGAATTTGAAAAAAACGAGTAAGTAAAGGAATTTATTTCAAAATGGAGTAAATTGGAAATCAATTTGAAAAATTGATTTAAGTGGTTGAAGTTGGAACTTTAAAAGAGAAGTGGGACTTTGGAATTTATAAATTCGGTTTATAAAAGTGAAGTAATATATCGGTGGATATTTGGAATGATAAATTCACGGTGATAATTTATTAAAGAAATGGGTAAATTTGTTTAGAAATAAATAGTGGTTTATTTTTAAAATATGAAAAAGAGAAGCGTATTTCCCTGGTGTCATAACCCATTTTTCCATACCAATTTAAACCGACCTTGAACCACCCTTGTCAGTTAAATCGTACCGAAATACGTATAATGAAAGAAAGAAAGAAGATAAAAATAGAAAGATGATAGAAGAAAAGGGAACAAATCAGAATCTCACAGCGGAACGAATGATTTATAATATGAACAATCTTTACATGAAACCAAATCAGTTACCTTTATATATATCATATGCAAGTTTTACATCAGAATTACAACCATACAACTCAGACAGCTATATCAATTCTGTCCTTATAATCATAATCACACGACCAAAGGATTACATGTAAACAATTATGAGAATACGTCTCCCGATCCAGCTCTTCCTTTTGAAGCTTCTCCTCTTCCAGTAAAACATGGAAATATGCTCGGTCTGACCCGAGCATATAGGAAAACACCAAAGCCAGGGTCAGTCTGGTATACCAGTGTGAGAAAACACAATCATCTTGATTATTAAATTTTGAAAATTCCTTTTGAAAACAAAAGCATCTCGTAAGACCACGCCACAAATAAACATGTCGGGTTTTTACCTTACGATAGCTAAAAGATTTTTATGAAATCCTCTGATATTATAATAGGGTCTATATACAAATACTTAATAAAATAGCCAAAATTATTACATTACTAAATTCCAGCTACTAGCCACAAAGTGGGTAATACAAACAAAACTCGTACAAGGCACGTAGGAAGAGTGGATTTCCAACTAATGACTAGGCACTGGGGTACCACCTGTCACACTATGCCGCCTAGATCGTAGTACCGAGGACTACGCCCGCTCCCCTACAACACAAGACCGGAACCATCCCTTACTGGACAGTTCCAAATAAGATCACCCCATGGTTGGGATCAGCAATCGCACCACTAAGCCGAAATAAAAAGGGACATCTAGACAGGGATGACCTTAGTCTCAATTGGGGGCTACCCACGAAGCCTTGCTGCATAACCCCTGATTTTTAGTCATTCCCGGTTGATGAGGCTCAAGACTAAGAGTTACCTTTTTAGAACATATCCCTTAGAACGCTCATCGTCCACCTGACAATGTTCTGAAAACATTGGTCCATACAAGTCCGTTCCGAGTTTGAACGGAACCGAAGGCACTATTCCTACTACATCCATTTTGGAATCACCCTCAGGATTAGTAGCGTGTAGCCCTCGCACTTCCTGCTCCATCTTCGATTCCAAACTCTTGTCTTCATCCCGAAAACGTATTATTGGATCGAAGTGGTTTTCAGATTTCAAACCCGATCCCGGCCTATTCAAAACAACGTTCGCTATTTCTCGGTAAACTCAACCCCGGTTCTTTAGGAAATACTTCGACGAAATACAAGATCGGAGTTCACCTCCTAACCGTTACTATACGAGTCTCCTTATAATTCGTCCTAGAAAACAAACGAGTTTATACGTACGGTATAGCACCTCGATCGGTAACCGTACCATATAATTCTTGAATCTCCTCTAGATATTTCCAAAGTCAGGTTTTGTCCAATTTTGATAGTTGGTTATTTAACTATCAAAGCAATCAATCAATACACAAAGTTCTTTCCCATTTCAACCGTTAAACCTTGTCCACCTTTAAAATTCTAAGTAAATTATCATTTATTTAAGAAAACTTATTTCATGTCAAATATATATAACTATATTTCTTCCAAATCATACTTATACATTCAATATTATTATTTCAAGTTAAATAGATAAAATATTCTTTATAAAGATTATTATAATTATTTAAACTACATTTATTAAAGGGAATTTTTAATTTAAAGAAAATAAACTTAGATATTAATAAAAATTGTTCTTTAAAAGTATCTTTTTTAAAAAATGAGTTAATACTTGAAACAATTAGAAATTTATAACTTAAAAAGATTTCAAAGGAAGAAATAAATAACTACTTAAAATTCCAAATATTGATAAATCTTAAAAATATTTCTAAAGGTAATATTATTATATTACTTTATCTAAGACAAAACTAATTTCATAAGTAAATTCAAATCAAACAAGGCTTATTAGTCCAAACGGTACTTATCAATTCACAGTTCATAACTCACATTCTCAGATATTCAAATCAATCCATTTCCATAGATCGATTCACCATATATGCTAAATATAATTAACAGGCGCATAACGGATAAATGCAATAACAATAGATTTGAGATTATCATTACCAGAATAATCATTCAACACAATCCCGTCAATGGCTTACACCCTACACAACAATTATATCAAATATACAACGGAATGGTGTCGGTTCCCACCGTCACAATGTCATTTAGTTTAAATAATCTAAATAAATGCAACCATTAAATATGAATTATCAGTTTGACCATAAGATTATTAAATGGCATTCATTCCTGATTGACAAACTAGATCCTATCTAAACAAGCTTATACAATCTCACATATCAACTTTGCAATGGATCATATGACGACATAGCATTCGTCGATACAAACCATTTATTTCATAACATTTTATTTATGAAATAATTAAAATAAAATAAAATAAAATATAACTTAAGAACTTGAATTCTCTTCAAATTATAAGTAATTATTTCCCTTTATTATTTCAATTATATTCATTTTTAAATTAATCATCCTAGATTAATTATTTTCTAATTACATTCAGTAATTACTTTTAATTAATTATACAGATTAATTACTTTAACCATTACAACAATTAAACCTCAATTACTAAATTAATTACGTAATTCCTTAATTAATTATAGTTAATTATTTTATTACTTATTTCTTGACTAAACAACCTTTAATCCCTCAATTATTATTATATATTAAAAAAATCTTAAGCACTTGATTAATTCAAAGCTCAATTATAATGATTTTTCTAAAATCATTTTTACTTTACTTAATTTATTCGAATAACTTGAGTAAAAGAATTTAATGATTTAAATTAAATCAAATACTAATATCAATCTTACTTATTAACTATAATTAAGCATTAATATAAACAATTCATTTATTATTAAAACCATAGTTTTTAATTAAATTTTAAATAATATTTAAGACTAAGGAATGTTGTTCAAAGATTCACATATCAACAAAATTGTTAAATGCGAAAACATTATAAGTTGAAACCCTTTTTAAAATACCAGTTAATTTAAAAAAAAACTTTATTTACACAAAACATTTCTTAATCACTAGCCCAAAAGCACCCAGGCTCAATCAATACAAGCACAAGCCCATAATGTCACAGCCGAAAACCCCAAAAACACACACAAACCAAACTGAATTTCAGTTGGGCCGAAGCCTATCACAATCAAACAACCCGGATTCAAGAATAAACGACACGGCAACTTCGGGCCAATCCCAAACCAAAATCAACTGCGCGCACCCCTCTCCTCAAATCTCTTCTTCCCCAAACTCGCTGAAAACCAACAATCACCTTCAGGAAAATATTCGAATCGAAACAACCGAAACATGCTCAAATCACCAATTCGAAACACGATGCTAAATCAAAAAAAACAAAGTCACCTACCTCCAACGTCTTGCCGTACAACCCAAATCCAACAGAAAATGCATGCACAGATACGCGTGTACGTGCATAGTCATGTCTTCGGGCAACAGCTTGCCGCGATGCCCAAAAACAACTCTACAACCATGCTCGAGTGCATCAATCCATGCGTCGAAGCACAAAAATCACTGAAGATCAAAAATTCATGTTCAGGCCGAAGATTCCCAAGCCGAAAAATTCACACACCCCCCCCCCCCAAATCCAACTACTGCATTGAATCCTAACATCAATAACGTACGCCACTCACCATCATCGTGAGCTGACACATGCAGCGATCAATGATCCAAATTGCAGAACTTTCGGTCGCCCCCTTGCTCCTCAAACCCACTTCGTTGTTCACAGTACTTCGACCATTAATTAAACCCTAAAATTCTTATGCGCACACAATCAAAAACGAAATCACAAATTCCGCCACGGTCATCGCCTTACCCACGTCCTCCAGCACCTACCTGTCCAAGCCACACCACCCCTCGACGAAGAGTTCGCCGGAAAATAATTTTTGAACCGAAACAGTTCAACTTCACATATCTCACAATCTAAGTGATTAAAAATCACGATTCAAGCACCAAAAGTCCTATTTTTATCAGAGAACCTAACATGCATGTTTGAATCTTCGATTCAAACAACTTAAATTTTCATAAAAATTTGATTTTTATAGTAAAACTCAACGCATATGAACTATACAACATAAAAATTTAAGTAATAAATTTTAACTTAAGTAATAAATTTTAACTTAAGATATTATAGTAAATAAACATACTTGTAGTTCACAATATGTTCAAATTCAAGCTAGATCAACTAATTGAAATTTTAGAAGTAAAGGTAAACATAATTTTTACTGAACAGAGCATGCATGCAATTTCTAAGTTGAAGTCTACAGTTTTCTCACCTTTAACATCTGATTCTAGTTCCCCTTAAATTTGGAATTTGAATTTTAAAAGCTTGAAATTCTTGACTTGCTTGCAGGAAAATGGGTTCTTCAAGAGCTTGCTACAAGATCTTCTTTTAAAAGCCCTTCCAGATTTTGATTACAGAGCAAATTTTAACTTGCAAAATTTTTCCCAAGTGCTGCCATTTCCTTTATTTATGTTTTGATATTTTTCTTTAAAAATGAACTGTGTTGTTTTCAAAAGCTACTGATTATATATTTATATAGTTGTAATTTCTCAATATGAATGTTGAACAAAAATAGCCCTTTAAAGGCTAAAATAGTATATATATTTTTAAAACCAAAGAAAATCTTTGAAAAGAAACATTCATGATTATGTTGGATTCCATTTTCTTTTAAGTGCCACGTGTAAGTTTGATTTACTTATGTAATTTCCTTTTTTTCCATAGTTTAAATTAGATAAATTTAATTTATTTACTCCTTTTTGTTAATCTATACTTACATTTATAGTAAATAGTTTGGAGGTTCCCTATTATATTGTTTACATAAGCCATATCATATTAATACATATGCAATTATATTTAAAATTACAGCCCATTCTTAAGATTGAACCAAGTATAAATGTGATTATCATTTTTAAATTTTAAACAAAAATAAAAACTTACTTAAATAAGATTTAAGGCATGTATTCCTATTTATTTTAAAATAAAGATGAGGCATAATTCAACTAAAATAACCCCTCTTTTTTATTTATATTTTTAGTAAATAATTTGTTACTTTAAACCAAATGAATTAAAAATAACAATTTTATTTTCATAAAATTTATATCAAATGAAATTTTGATAAAAATAAAAATCTACGCCATAGATTAAATCTTAAAATATATCAAGTCACTCTCCTTTTATAATATAAAGATATATAACTTCAAACAACTAAGTTTCATCAATATTTATGTATAAATAGTTTCTCTTATTTATTTATGTCATTTTTATACATATTAATCTATAACATTTCTCTCAAACAACAATTATAAATTTTCTTTCTAATTTATCATTCTGTATATATGAAAATAATGGATTCAAAATAAATTTAAATTCTTATTATACTTCAACTTTAGAATAAATATATACATTTATCCTTGAAACAATAACATACATCAAATCTAAACAACATATACATATTTTACTTTGAAACAAAATATATATATTTAAGAAATTTATTTTAATCCACTCCATAATTTAATGTAGTTATGAAAGCCCATGTTATATTGTTTTTAGAAAAATAAATTTTATATAATGATAAATCACTGATTAATACAAATATTGTATATTCAAATACAATATCATTTAATATTATAAATAATATTCACAACTCGGGATGTCCAAAATCCCGGGTCGTTACATTCCTTCCGCCTTAAAAAGAATTTCGTCCTCGAAATTCCACAGTTATGCTAGTAAAAATTATTTACTCACAATAAACAGATCAATAACAACCCAAACTAAAGTGGTAAACACAATGACTCACATAGTACATCAAAATATACATTATATTAAGCACTTTTCAAAACATTCCTACAAATGTTATCACCACCATCCATATAAATTCACAGACATGTACCACCCTACCAAACACTTAATCATCCGTGGGTTCCAAAGGTTAGAACACAAACAAAAACTATAAACACAAAAAAGAGAAAACAATCTAACTCCTACTACGGACTCTCTCCATCGGATTCCTCCCTCTCAGGTCCTGATAACTCTCTAACTTCTCTACCATCATCAGGATCCTGAACCACTTCCGGATTAGGTCCACCAGCAACTGGTCCCTGAGCAGCTTCAACTATATTCCAAAGGAAGGCATCATCGACTTCAGAATCGGAATCTTCTTCTACCTCGAATTCCTCCTCATCATTGAATTTCTCCTCTTCTTTGACCTCAAACTCTTCTTCGTCGTCGAAGTCTTCCTCTGGTTCTTCCTGATAAGGCTGAGGCAGAGGCTGCGGCTGCGGCTGATGTTGCGGCTGTGGTTGCGGCTGAGGCTGTGGCTGTGGCTGCTCAGCCGGCTCTCCAGATGCCTCTGGCTCTTCCTCATACAAAGATGGCTCATAAAGTTCTGCCCTAATCCTTCTGACCTCGTCCAAATTACCCTCTCTCCTGGATCGGGCCAAAGCTCCCCCATGATGGACAAAATGGGTTTTCTATAATTAAAACCAAGTCTAGAAATGAGACCCTAGGGTTTAGAACTCTATAAGTTAAGAAGTTCATCAAAGTTTTATACTCCCAATTTATTTTATCACTTTGAATTCTCATTATCCAAGTTTTTATAAATCCATCCTTACAAAATAATCCAAGTACATATATTTTTAAAAACTAATTTTAGGTTGAAAAATATTCACACACATCCATAATTGTTAATCACTTTTGATTAACTCCATTCAGTAATTAACTATCTTTAACTACTTCACCAAAATAAATTAATCACTCATTATTGATTTTCTCAAATTAATCCTTTGATTAATTTACATAGTAATTATACTCAAATTATTTTCATCAACAAATTACTTCAATTAATTACATACTGTAATTAACCATTAGTTATTTCTCTAAGTAATTTCTCTTCATTAAATTACATTAAGTAATTATCATCAAATGATTATTCTAAGTTAATTAAAATGAATTAATTAACTTAATCAAATCAAATTAAACTCAGTTAATTACAATAAGTAATTAATTCCTAATTACTTCCATAAGTAATTATACTTAACAATTTACACAAATAATTATCTTTAAATTAATTAATCTAATTGATAATTAAAATTAATAATATTATTCAATCATCACAAATCCCTAGTTAATGACCTTCACAATAGATATTAACAATTCTTTTAAATTGTTTTTTATCTCTAATCACTGAATTAACTAAGTGTTAACTATATCCCAAATAATCTTTAATTACTTGGTTAATTAATTTTATTTTTAAAGAGTGGAAAATTTTCCAAAAATTTACTAATTCAAAACTTTTCAAATATCAATTTAAGAGTTTTTTCCAAATTTCTCTTGTAAATAAAACTAATTAAGTATATATTTTCCACAGATTCACATTATAAAGGGTTCTATTCTAATGGTACACTCTAGTAAAAAGAACAATCCAATGCATATAGTTAAGTGGTTAGCTAAGAATACACAAAAACCAGATGATAAATTATTATCATCACAGCCTACTCAATATAAATTCCATACATATTTAAAAAATAATCATATCTTTTATATGGAAAATATATTCGGGTAAAATTATTTCATCTACCCCTTTTAAAAATAATATTGTGTCAATTGGCCTGGTTCAAGTGTTTAGAGATTCCTATTAATACATTAGCTACTCGCATTGACCAGAATCCATATGCCACTTTACCGATCAATTAACACAATATAAAATCATTTTATACAATTTAACAAATACGCACTCTCGTATATATATATATATATATATACATATATACACTCAAACTCAACAGGTTGCTATAGACTCTATTCCTAATAAGCAACCTACTCGAACCTAGGTATTCACTCAACCTAGGCTCTGATACCACAATGTCATAACCCATTTTTCCATACCAATTTAAACCGACCTTGAACCACTCTTGTCGGTTAAATCGTACGGAAAGACGGGTAATGAAAGAAAGAAAAAAGATAGAAATAGAAAGAAGATAGAAGAAAAGGGAACAAATCAGAATCTCACAGCGGAACGAATAATTTATAATATGAACAATCTTTACATGAAACCAAATCGGTTACCTTTATATATATAATATACAAGTTTTACATCAAAATTACAACCATACAACTCAGACAGTTATATCAATTTTGTCCTTACAATCATAATCACACGACCAAAGGATTACATGTAAACAATTACGAGAATACGTCTCTCGATCTAGCTCTTCCTTCTGAAGCTTCTCCTCTTCCAGTTAAACCTGGAAATATGCTCGGTGTGACCCGAGCATATAGGAAAACACCAAAGCCCGGGTCAGTTTGGTATACCGGCGTGAGAAAACACAATCATCTTGATTATTAAATTTTGAAAATTCCTTTTGAAAACAAAAGCATCTCGTAAGACCACGCCACCAATAAACATGTTGGGTTTTTAGGTTACGATAGCTAAAACATTTTTATGAAATCCTCTGATATTATAATAGGGTTTATATACAAATACTTAATAAAATAGCCGAAATTGTTACATTATTAAATTCCAGCTACTAGCCACAAAGTGGGTAATACAAAAAAAACTCGCACAAGGCACGTAGGAAGAATGGATTTCCAACTAATGACTAGGCACTGGGGTACCACCTGTCACAGTACGTGGCCTAGATCACATTGCCGAGGATTACGTCCGCTCCCCTGCAACACAAGATCGAAACCATCCCTTACTGGACAATTCCAAATAAGATCACCCCACGGTTGGGATCAGCAACCGCACCACTAAGCCGAAATAAAAAGGGACATCTAGACAGGGATGACCTTAGTCTCAAGTAGGGGCTACCCACGAAGCCTTGCTGCATAACCACTGATTTTTAGTCATTCCCGGTTGATGAGGCTCGAGGCTAAGCGTTACCTTTTTAGAACATATCCCTTAGAACGCTCATCGTCCACCTGACGATGTTCTGAAAGCATTCGTCCATACAAGTCCGTTCCGGGTTCGAATGAAACCGAAGGCACTATTCCTACTACATCCATTTTGGAATCACCCTCAGGATTAGTAGCGAGTAGCCCTCGCACTTCCTGCTCCATCTTCGATTCCAAACTCTTGTCTTCATCCAGAAAACGTATCGTTGGATCGAAGTGGTTTTCGGATTTCAAACCCGATCCCGGTCACTTTGAAACAACGTTCGCTATTTCCCGGTAAACTCAACCCCGGTTCTTTAGGAAATACTCCGGCGAAATACAAGATCGGAGTTCACCTCCTAACTTTTACTATAGGGGTCTCCTTATAATTCATCCTAGAAAACAAACGAGTTTATACGTATGGTATAGCACCTCGATCGGTAACCGTACCATATAATTCTCGAGTCTCCTCTAGATATTTCCAAAGTCAGGTTTTGTCCAATTTTGATAGTCGGTTATTTAACTATCAAAGCAATCAATCAATACACAAAGTTTTTTCCCATTTCAACCGTTAAACCTTGTCCACCTTTAAAATTCTAAGTAAATTATCATTTATTTAAGAAAACTTATTTCATGTCAAATATATATAACTATATTTCTTCCAAATCATACTTATACATTTAATATTATTATTTCAAGTTAAATAGATAAAATATTCTTTATAAAGATTACTATAATTATTTAAACTACATTTATTAAAGGGAATTTTTAATTTAAAGAAAATAAACTTAAATATTAATAAAAATTGTTCTCTAAAAGTATCTTTTTAAAAAAAATGAGTTAATACTTGAAACAATTTGAAATTTATAACTTAAAATGATTTCAAAGGAAGAAATAAATAACTACTTAAAAATTCCAAATATTGATAAATCTTAAAAACATTTATAAAAATAATATTATTATATTACTTTATCTAAGACAAAACTAATTTCATAAGTAAATTCAAATCAAACAAGGATTATTAGTCCAAACGGTACTTATCAATTCACAGTTCATAACTCACATTCTCAGATATTCAAATCAATCCATTTCCATATATCGATTCACCATATATGCTAAATATAATTAATAGGCACATAATGGATATATGCAATAACAATAGATTTGAGATTATCATTACCAGAATAATCATTCAGCACAATCCCGTCAATGGCTTACACCCTACACAACAATTATATCAAATATACAGTGGAATGGTGTCAGTTCCCGCTGTCACAATGTCATCTAGTTTAAATAATCTATATAAATGCAACCAATAAATTGGAATTATCAGTTTGACCATAAGATTATTAAATGGCATTCATTCCTGATTGACAAACTTGATCCTATCTAAACAAGCTTATACAATCTCACATATCAACTTTGCAATGGATCATATGACGACATAACATTCGTAGATACAAACCATTTATTTCATAACATTTTATTTACGAAATAATTAAATTAAAATAAAATAAAATAAAACTTAAGAACTTGAATTCTCTTCGAATTATAAGTAATTATTTCCCTTTATTATTTCAATTATATTCATTTTTAAATTAATCATCCTAGATTAATTATTTTCTAATTACATTCAGTAATTACTTTTAATTAATTACACAAACTAATTACTTTAACCATTACAGCAATTAAACCTCAATTGCTAAATTAATTACGTAATTCCTTAATTAATTATAATTAATTATTTGAGTACTTATTTCTTAACTAAACAACCTTTAATCCCTCAATTAATTATTATAAATTAAAAAAATCTTAAGCACTTGATTAATTCGAAGCTCAATTATAATGATTTTCTAAAATCATTTTTACTTAACTTAATTTATTCGAATAACTTGAGTAAAAGAATTTAATGATTTAAATTAAATCAAATACTAATATCAATCTTACTCAATAACTATAATTAAGCATTAATATAAACAATTCATTTATTATTAAAACCATAGTTTTTAATTAAATTTTAAATAATATTTAAGACTAAGGAATGTTGTTCAAAGATTCACATATCAACAAAATTGTTAAATTCAAAAACATTATAAGTTGAAACCCTTTTTAAAATACCAGTTAATTTTAAAAAAAACAAACTTTATTTACACAAAACATTTCTTAATCACTAGCCCAAAAGCACCCAGGCTCAATCAATACAAGGACAAGCCTATAATGTCACAGCCGAAAACCCCAAAAACACACACAAACCAAACTGAATTTCAGTTGGGCCGAAGCCTATCACAGTCAAACAACCCGGATTCAAGAATAAACGACACGGAAACTTTGGACCGAACCCAAACCAAAATCAACTGCGCGCATGTGACGCCCCACCTCTATACCCACGCTAGCCAAGAACACTCCGGAGTAGTGCTGTCAACTAGCACGGAGAATAAGGCTGTTGAGGAGCGACCATCCATGTAATTGCTTATCACACGGTGGCTATAAATAATCTTCGAAAACAAACATAGAAATAATCATATCACAAATCAGTCACAGATATCCATATCACAAAGGCGGAAGAAGATATGAATATATAACTAACACATGAAAGTGTACATCAGAGTAGTGGTCAGTAAGATCCACGATAATACAAAAGAATAGCAACACGTGTTATACAAAAGAATACAACTATGAGTCTATATCTCAAGTGTATACAACAAAAACTGCTAATCTAAACAGTTAGCCAAAAGTCAGAGTGATGAATCCCTGGGAAGAAGTCAAGCAGAAGCACCTATAACATCTCGGTCTGACCCGAGTATTATTTAAGAAAATAATAAACGGGTCAGTCTAGCTATTAATATCAGATGACATGATATAACATAAAAGATATGGCATAAACATAAACATCCATAATGACATACCACTATAAGTATGTAAATAATGATCAATAGAAGATCAATCAATAAGAGATAATCAATATCACAAGAATCTTCTCAAAGATTCGGAAAGGGCATCATACCCCAAACTTGTACTCATAACAAGTCAATGACATAAATTCTAGAAATCAATGCAAGAAGTCCAGAAATCATAGAAAAGAGAAAGAGGCCTATCACATGACGGTCCGAAGACCAAGGGGAGCTACCCCACATGTGTGAATGGAATCACACAGATTAAGGTCCAGACTAACCAAAAAGCAAAAAGGTATGTGTGAGTGGAATCACACAAGTGGTGTCTAGTCTAACCTCGCAACAAGAGACATCGCACAGTTGCTAGTCTAAATCATCAGAATGATCGTCATGATCAACGAGAAGTGTCAATTACACTAAGCTAGTAAATATAGAAGTTTAGCTTCATGTCCCATAACCACTTGCTTAACTTAAATATTTACGAACAAACTGAAATCTTCACTAATAAAATTGTCACAAGAGGTTCAATCGAACAAGTCCAAGAATTAACCGACGAAGTGAACGCAAGCGTTTCATACCACTTGTTTTACTAAGTCGTTTAATTAGATTTCTCATCCGAGTGAGGTAAAGGTTTGTATATACTAATAGATTGGAAAACGGTTTAAGAAAAGAGCTTAGTTATTAAAAATAGAGTTGAAATTGTTTGTTAACAGAGTTTTGATATTTACTACTAGTATTGAAACCTTTATATTATAAAGTGACAAAACACAGAAGCAATTGTAGAAACAATCAGTCACAAAGATCGCATACGGAGATGTGAATAAAATCCAAGGAAATCAGCTCAATGTTTTTAAGATAAGATCCCCTACGGAGGGGGGGTCCAGGGGGGTGGCACCCCCCCAAGGTGGGGGTGCGGGGGCAACGCCACCGCTTACGGTGTTCGACCTGCCCGGTCAGGTCGCGGGGGTCCAGGGGGCAGCGCCCCCGGCGGGGTGCGGGGCAGCGCCCCGTCCAAAACGGTACGACTTAGTGAAGACAAAATGAGGTCTAACGACCTAAGAGGGATAGGGTCGAGCGATCTAATGGTTGCGACCTAGGGGTCTAAGGAGCACGACCTAGTGGTCCAGCGACCTAAAGGGTAAAGGTCATGCGACCTAAAATGGGTTCGCGACCTAACACTCAAACGACCTAAAGAAATTAAGGAGCCGAGTGACCTATAAGAAGCAGCGACCTAAGTAGAAACGAGGCCCAACGACCTAGGGGTTAGGTCATGCGAGTTAAGAAGGTCAGCGACCTAACAGAGACACGCGACCTAATAAAGGAACGCGACCTAAAGGCACGCGACCTAGCGACTTAAGAGGCGAGCGACCTAAATGTTACGACCTAAGAGTCGAACGACTTAATCGTGGAAGCGGCCTAAAAGCCAAACGACCTAACGACCTAAGGTCATACGACCTAGCGACCTAAAGCCATACGACCTAACGACCTAAGGTCATACGACCTAGCGACCTAAAGCCATACGACCTAGCGACCTAAGGTCCATACGACCTACGACCTAAGGTCCATACGACCTAACTCCGAAGATGTTAGAAATGGCCAGGACGATCTACGACCTAAGGTCCATACGACCTACGACCTAAGGCTCAACGACCTAATTCCGAGGCTAACGACCTAACGCTGCAGGGGGAATTTATGGCCAGAAACGACCTACGACCTAAACCCCATACGACCTAACATGAAACGACCTAACTCCGAAGTGAAGATTCAAGGCAGTGCGACCTAGCGCGATAACACGCAAACGACCTAAGGGTTAGGTCGCGAGCGACCTAACTCCGAACACACGAAAATGGCCAGAACGACCTAAGTGCAGAAAATTCACCAAAACGCTAAAAATTGGAGTTTTTCGCCAATCCAATCCAAACCAAATGCAAACGTGCATGCAAAAGTGATAGGGAATCATTCCCAACAGTCCAATATAGTTATAGACTAGATTTATGAGATAAAAATCTCACCTTTGCACCAAATATCAATGAAAATGAAGTTTTAAGCAAGCAAGAATCAATCCTTCTTCTATCTAAGCACAAGAAGCTTGAATCCAATGTCTTCTTCTTGAATTTGGAGTAGAAAGATGGATTGCAATTGAATTTGAGTTTTGGAATTTTAATTTCCCATTCCCTCCACCATTAATGCCAAAGCTTGATTAGTTAGGAAATTTATGAAGTGTGAGGAGAAGAGGGTTGGAACTTGGGCTTAATAGGCTAAACTAACCCAAAGTCCAAAGCGGGAAAAGTTAGTGAAATTTCACTAACTCCAAACCTATCGATGTTTATACTTAAAAAAGTTGTAAACGGCATTTCGAACTCAATGGAAGTGGTCTCGAGTCCTAATTTGACCGTTTGCAAAAAGTAGCTTTTCGGACCAAAATCCGATTAACGAGTTAATATTTAAATAAAATATTTAAATACAAACTCGATAAATATGCGGGTTGTTACAGCGCATCCCTGTCCCCAAATCTCTTCTTCCCCAAACTCGCTGAAAACCAACAATCACCTTCAGGAAAAAATTTGAATCGAAACAACCGAAACACGCTTAAATCACCAATTCGAAACACGATGCTAAACCAAAAAACAAAGTCACCTACCTCCAACGTCTTGCCGTACAACCCAAATCCAACAGAAAACGCGTGCGCAGATACGCATGTACGTGCACAGTCATATCTTTGGCCAACGCCTTGTCGCGATGCCCTAAAACAACTCTACAACCATGCTCGAGTGCATCAAGCCATGCGTCGAAGCAAAAAATCACTGAAGATCAAAAATTCGTGTTCAAGCCGAAGATTCCCAGGCTGAAAAATTCACACACACCCCCTACCCCACAAATCCAACTACTGCATCGAATCCTAACATCAATAACGTACGCCACTCACCATTATCGAGAGCTGACACATGCAGCGATCAATGATCCAAACTGCAGAACTTCCGGTCGCCCCCTTGCTCCTCAAACCCACTACGTTGTTCACAGTACTTCGACCATCACATAAACCCTAAAATTCTTACGCGCACACAATTAAAAACGAAATCACAAATTCCGCCACAGTCATCGCCTTACCCACGTCTTCCAGCACCTACCTGTCCAAGCCGCACCACCCCTCGACGAAGAGTTCGTCGGAAAATAATTTTTGAATCGAAACAGTTCAACTTCACATATCTCACAATCTAAGTGATTAAAAATCATGATTCAAGCACCAAAAATCCTATTTTTATCAGAGAATCTAACATGCATGTTTGAATCTTCGATTCAAACAACTTAAATTTTCATAAAAATTTGATTTTCACAGTAAAACTCAACGCATATGAACTATACAGCATAAAAATTTAGGTAATAAATTTTAACTTAAGATATTCTAGTAAATAAACATACTTGCAGTTCACAATATCTTCAAATTCAAGCTAGATCAACAGATTGAAATTTTAGAAGTAAAGTTAAACATAATTTTTACTGAACAGAGTATGCATGCAATTTCTAAGTTGAAGTCTACAGTTTTCTGACCTTAAACATCTTATTCTAGCTCCCCTTAAACTTGGAAATTGAACTTTAAAAGCTTGAAATTCTTGACTTGCTTCCAGGAGAATGGGTTCTTCAAGAGCTTGCTACAAGATCTTCTTTTAAAAGCCCTTCCAGATTTTTATTACAGAGTAAATTTTAACTTGCAGAATTTTTCCCAAGTGCTGCCATTTCCTTTATTTATGTTTTGATATTTTTCTTTAAAAATGAACTGTGTTGTTTTCAAAAGCTACTGATTATATATTTATATAGTTTTAATTTCTCAATATGAATGTTGAACAAAAATAGCACTTTAAAGGCTAAAATAGTATATATATTTTTAAAACCAAAGAAAATCTTTGAAAAGGAACATTCATGATTATATTGGATACCATTTTCTTTTAAATGCCAAGTGTAAGTTTGATTTACTTATGTAATTTCCTTTTTTCCATAGTTTAAATTAGATAAATTTAATTTATTTACTCCTTTTTGTTAATTTATACTTACATTTATAGTAAATAGTTTAGAGTTTCCCTATTATATTATTTACATGAGCCATATCCTATTAATACATATGCAATTATATTTAAAATTACAATCAGCCCATTCTTAAGATTGAACCAAGTATAAATGTGATTATCATTTTTAAATTTTAAACAAAAATAAAAACTTACTTAAATAAGATTTAAGGCATATATTCCTATTTATTTTAAAATGAAGATGAGGCATAATTCAACTAAAATAACCCCTCTTTTCGATTTATATTTTTAATAAATAATTTGTTACTTTAAACCAAATGAATTAAAATAACAATTTTATTTTCATAAAATTTATATCAACTGAAATTTTGATAAAAATAAAAATCTATACCATAAATTAAATCTTAAAATAAATCAAGTCACTCTCCTTTTATAATATAAATATATATAACTTCAAACAACTAAGTTTCATCAATATTTATGTATAAATAGTTTCTCTTATTTATTTATGTGATTTTTATACATATTAATCTATAACATTTCTCTCAAACAACAATTATAAATTTTCTTTCTAATTTATCATTTTGTATATATGAAAATAATATATTCACAATAAATTTAAATTCTTATAATATTTCAACTTTAGAATAAATATATACCTTTATCCTTGAAACAATAACATACATTAAATCTAAACAACATATACATATTTTACTTTGAAACAAAATATATATATATATAAGAAATTTATTTAAATCAACTCCATAATTAATGTAGTTTTGAAAACGCATGTTATATTTTTTTTAGAAAAATAAATTTTATATAATGATAAATCATTGATTAATACAAATATTGTATATTAAAATACAATATCATTGAATATTATAAATAATATTCATAACTCGGGATGTCCAAAATCCCGGGTCGTTACACTTGGATAGCCAAGTACGTTTCGAAGCAAATTTTAAGTATAAGTAAAAGTTTTAAAGTTGATTTAAAGGTATGTTTTTAGAAAATTTATTATTTTTAAATTTTAAGGTATGTATTTTTTCAAATTTATTTTAGTAGAAATTATTTAAAGGTGACTTGATATTATGTTTTAAAGAGATAAAAATTTAGTTCTATATTAATAAAGCGGCTTTATTTTAAATATTCTTAAAGTATATATTTTTAATAAAGTATTTAAAGTAGTTTTTCTAAATTTAAATGTTAAAGTATATTTTATAATATAGTGGTTCAAATTATTTTAAAATCTAAAAGTGTTTGTACTTGGTGATTCCAGTGGGAATCGAAAATATTTGGGGAATTTGTTCCGTGAAAGAAAATGGTTTGAAACTGTTTCAAAGGGGATTGAAAAGTGGAAATATATCTTGTAAGATATTTTGAGATTAATAAATAATGTGGTGAAATTATTTATATTGGATGGTTGTTTGTGAATGATAATTGATAGTTAAATAACCGACTATCAATATTGGCGAATGCGCTGATCATTTCGAAGAGACCGGGATCGGGATTAATTTCTCGAAAACCATTTCGATTCGGTTTGTACGTTTTCATGGGGAAAACGAGTTTTGAGTCGAAGATGGAGCAGTGAAGTGCAAGGGCTAGTCGCTACTAATCCTGAGGTGATTCTAAAATGGATGTAGTAGGAGTTGTGCCTTCGGTTTCGTTCAAACCCAAGACGGACTTGTATGGACTTTCAGAACATCGTCATGTGGGCGATGAGCATTCTAAGTGAAACATTTTAAAAGGTAACGCTTAGCCTCAAGCCTCATCAATCGAGAATGGCTGAAAATCAGGGGTTATGCAGCAAGGCTAGGTGGGTAGCGCCCATTAGGGTGGGGTCATCCCTGGCTACATGTCCCTTTTATTCGGCTTAGTGGTGCGGTTGCTGATCCCAACCGTGGGGTGATCTTATTTCGGCATTATCCAGTAAGGGGTAGTCCCGGCCTTGTGTTGCAGGGAACTGGGAGTAATCCTCGGTACGCTGATCTAGACCAGGTACTGTGACAGGTGGTACCCCAGTGCCTAGTTATTAGTTGGAAATCCATTCTCCCTATGCGCTTGTACGGTTCTGATTGTGCCCAACTATTGCTGAAACGTGAGATGCAAGCATTTCAGCTAGATTCTCTTTCACTTTCTATAGATATTATTATAATATCAGAGAAATTTGATAAAAAGTGCTTTGGCTATCGTAGGGTAAAAACACGACATGTTTATTTATGTCATGGTCTTACGAGATGCTTTTATTTTCAAAGGATTTTTGGAACTTTAATAATCAATATGAGTGTGATTTCTCACGCTGGTCTCCCAGACTGACTCGGGTGTTATTTAACTATAATGCTCGAGTCAGACCGAGTATTAAAGAATATAAGATGTGATGTTGTGGAGCTCAAGAGATGAGATGGATGCCGATACGTACTCCCGTACTTGATATTGATTCCGCTGAGTATTCAATTTTGAGGACAAGTTTATACGACTGTCTAGTTTTATGATATTGATGTTGTTGAACTCTGATGATGTATTCTGGTGATATATGTATAAAATAGATATAGTTTCTTTATGTAAGGATCTGTTATTATCTATTATATTTTATTCTGCTGTGATAGTAAGATTCTGTTGTTCTTTTATTTTCTCTTCTCCCATCTCTTTCTTCTTTAACCCAAATGGTTCGTATTTCCGTTCGTCTTGAGTTGATTGATGGAGAATAGTGTCGATTCAAGGGGTACGTATTTGCGGGTCATTACAGATTGCTTTGAATTTTTAATCTCAGGTTTTATTTTGATTTTCTGGTTTATAGCTTACTTTAATTACTAGGTTATGAATATTAACAAAGGAATGAGAAGGAAGGAGTTAGATATATATATATATATATATATATATATATATATATATATATCCTTAATTTCCTTTAATCCATTACATATATTTTTTAAAAATGAAGAAAATAATTAATGACACTTGTTATTCATGTTATCTTTGGCTTACATTTGTTATTTGCATGTTGAAATTTACTTACAAATGTCAAATTACATTTTGAAATGGTTTACACTTGTAAATTGCATGCATTTAATATTTTTAATATGTTTATATAATTTTTTATACCATATTTACTATTTAG
Organism: Allium cepa; assembly: GCA_030765085.1. Classification (NCBI taxonomy): domain Eukaryota; kingdom Viridiplantae; phylum Streptophyta; class Magnoliopsida; order Asparagales; family Amaryllidaceae; genus Allium; species Allium cepa. Next base: position 8,366,566 of record CM060930.1, on the reverse strand, counting down.
TTTTATATATGTATATGTTTTATATTTATATTTATATATATATATATTCAAACTATATTTATTTTATGTCAAAATATATATATATATATATATTCAAACTATATTATTTTATGTCAAAATTTTAAAAGAAAGTATATTAAACCATTTTATCAATTCTTATTTTAACTAAAGCCATTATACTTTTTAATTTGCATGCCTAAATATTTTTTATATTATTTTTTATACTCTTATAAATACATTTCCTTATTTTTTATATTTATATAACTTTAAAAGAAAATGATTTAAAACTAATTATACATTAAAAAATAAACACACACACACACACACACACACATATATATATATATATATATTATATAAGTTTTTTTAAAATATAGAATTTGACCTTAATTAGATTTTGAAAATTACTATGTTAAATTCAAAACATAACTTCCAAATCACAATGTGTGTGTGTGTATATATATATTAGAAAACATACTTTTATTAGTTTCTAAAATATAGAGTTTTGAAATCCAATTTATTTTCAAGATATTTATTTTTTAATTTCAAATCCATAATCTATTTACAATCTATATATATAAACAAACACATACCTTGTTTGTTTTGGAAAAATTTCAAATTAATTCACAAATTAATTACAGAAATTATACTACTTACTAAATTAAATATGGCTTAAAATCGAGATCGTTACAAAAAAAAATATTTTCTTCTATTGTATAAAAAAGGTATGATATTAATGGAAATGTTCCTTCTTATTTGTTTTCGATGTGTACCATGATATTATTTGGAAAATAAGAAAACGAGGAAATTTGAGGAAAGATAATTAACTTGTATAAAAGAAAAGAAAATAGTAAAAGGCTGGATGTTATGAAATAAATTAGGGAAATTTATTTGATTAGCTACTAAAAGGTAAAGGAAAAAAAGATTTAAGTCCCAAAAGTTGAAAATTTTTAGGGAGTAAATTTTGGCAAGCGAAGAATAGGGAAAGGTTGTCGCGGCGCAAGGGTCAATGTCCCTATACTGTAAAAGATGAAATTTATAAATAGACTTTCATGTTGGTTGTTATTATAAAATAAAAGAAAAAGTTTTTTTAAAATTTAAAATTTACCATATAATAAGATAGGGTCCACTTTGGATGCTTAACTATTGACCAAACCCCGATTGTGAAGGATGTGGAATGAAATTTTTTGAAAAAAATTACATATATGCTTTTGGAAATTTTATTTAAAATTCTTGGTTTTGGGAAATAAATTACTTTTTTGGAAATTTTTGAAAAATAAATGGAATTTTCAAAAGATTTTAAAGTTTCTTCAAATATTTCAATATTTCTAAGTTGAAAATATTTTTGATTTTCGGAATGCTACATGGTTAGCATAGGAAAAAAGTTGATGGGTAGAAAATGTAGGTTTTACAATGCAGCAGAAGTGACAATAAAATAAAAAAAGGTTAGAAAAGAGGGAGAATGTTGCTTTATCTATTGTAACGACTAGCCTTTCGACGCTCAAAAGTGGACACTAATACATCTATGGTATTTACATGCCAAGCATTCCACTGTTGGAAAGACCAACAGTTGTAGTGAAATAAAATAAAAGACAAAACAATATCTCACAACATGACGAGTAATATATAATATACCAATGATCTTTATAAAAGAAAATTGTAATATATATATATATATATATATATATATATCAATCAGAGTAAACTAACCAATTATCAACCTGGTTAATTATAACAGCCTATCCTCACATATGCTGCGAAATACTAAAAAAATGCAGTGAAAATAAAGATACATAAATATGTCTCGGTGGCATCTAACTTTTCTCCTGAAGCTCCAAAGGATCCATAACTAAATCTGAAAATATGCTTGGGCTAACCCCCGTATTATAAGAAAACAACGCTCGGATTAGTGTAGTAAACCAGCATACGAAATACAAATCATATGGATTTTTATGTTTATCGAACCCTCCAAAATATAGTTATCTCATAAGACCACGCACATAAACACAGATAGGTGCTTAATATACGAAAACCATACCATTTCTATTAGAGAATCCGATGATATTATAATAATGTCTAAAATTGAAAATGCATAAGAAATAGCTATATTATGTGTGAGTGTATAACACAACAATAATAAGAATACAAATCTGATTGCTAGGGCACGTTCACTAGTTGTGTAGGATTCCAAAGAGGTGCCTCAGAACCTCTGGGTCAATCCTCCTGCATAAGGATCAGAGATATCCTTCTGAAGCATCGTACATCTTAAGCTGATGTACTATAAGAAATACATGGCTGGCCACTAAGACTGAGTACACCACTCACTGCATGCATAATGACTATAGGTACCTCCAGGGTAGAATCCCTTGCACCCTTTGGGTTATCTAAACCCCTGGTATATGCATCCTAGAACTGGTTGCAGTCATCTCACTGGTGAGGTTATGTTCGGCATTCCAACACATGAGTCACCACTCGAATAGATCTCGAAACCACATATGGCTTCCCATACCTCAATGGGTAATGGAATCATAGATGGATTACCACATCTTTAATAGATGACGAACAACTACATGTGTTCGAGCACCTCAAACAATCTCGAATCGCCACATAAATTCCCTCCTCTCGAACCAATCACGAACCTCTTCCAAAGAGTAGAACACGTATACGGTTTTGGGGTGGTTATGGTTTCAATTAATCTTATATAAGTACACTCGCCTGCTTACTAAGCGCTCTAAAACTATCGATAATTTCTAGTAATCTCTACTCTAGTTCTGTAGGAAATAAACGGATAATACACAAGAGCGGAGATCGCCTCCTAATAGTTTAAGCGGACAGTTTTCCTTCTCATTTGACCTATAAGAACAAAACGAGTGTATATGTACAATATAGCATCACCAAAGATAACCGTACCATATAATTCTCATGTTTTTTCTAGATATTTCCAAAGTATATTTGATCAAGATTTGATAGTCTATTGTTTAACTATTATAACTATTCAACTTTTCGACCCTCGAATGTCGACACTAATACATCCATGTTATTCATGTATCAAACACCCAAGTGCCAAAAAGACATAAATTTAGGATAAAATAATAAAAATAATACAACAAGAAAGGAATAACACGACATCGGAATCTCATAGGGGAATGATAATACATAAAATCAAAAGGATTGTACTAAGTGTTACTCTAGATAATGGAATTTCAGAGTTACAAAACCTAGATACTATCGTCAGCCTAGATAGTTATAACTGCCTATCCTCGCAATGCTAATATATACATAGCTAATACAGAATAACATAAATAGAAATTGACAGATAATGGAAGCCTCCAGCTCGTCTTCTGAACTCTAAAGTGTTTAAGTTAAAGTTGCCACACTCAGCCTACTCGAAATAGTGCGCAAGGAATTTAGAGAAAACAAAAACCAAGCGTCAAACATAAATCTATATGAGAAAACCCAAGATACATGCAATATTTAACGGTAACTACTGAGACAATATGGATTCCTATAACAGTTTTCCCTCAAAAGAAACCAGCCATTTATTAAGTTTAACATTGTGATATAATAGATAATTTTTTGGACGTAGGATATAATAATATCAAATAGTTGTGATCCTTACATTGGTCATGCCACAACATATTTAGGTTACATTTAAAATAGCTATGGTACATTCACATATTGGATTTTCCGATGAAGACATCTCCAGGTTTACTAAGGCCAGCATCCTAACAAGGGTTAGAAAGAACCTTCCAAGCAACGTATGTATCGAGATAACCACACCATTAAAGTAAATACAACTAGCCCACACACGAACCTATAGAACCACATGGAACCAAGTACCATTAACTCCCATGCGCAACATATCGATTAGAATACTCTAGATATGGAGTTGATAAACCCTGCCATGGGTTAGCAAAATCCCGGCCTTTGTGTCCTATCTATTTTCTGTCATTTCTAATGTCGAGGTCACGTTTGACATCTTTCGCATAAGTCTTCATCACTCGAACAAAACACAAATCCCCAAACGGATTCCCACATCTAGAACAGATCATGAATCACTGCATGGATTCCCTTTTCAACCACTTCCCGAACGTAGAACTCCTATACTAATTCTGAAGTGGTATTCGATAAGTAAAACACTTACCCTTTTTGGACTCTTCAAAACCAAATGGATGAATTTTCAGTTAACTCAATTTAAGTTCTTTCAAAAGTAAGCAAAACCAAGAGGAGTTTTCCAATACTCCTCCTTAGGGGTTCTTATTGGTATGAAATCGTGAAGCCTTTCAATAACTTCTTAAGTCAATATTAGGTCAAGTTCGATAATCGACTGATCGATTATCAAGTCAAAAACAATTGCTTGTACAAATAAATATTCGCACGCTTAACTCGTTTCCTACATTCCAACTTAACTTTCCTCACCAAGAATAAAGCCAGATAAGTTAGAGCACTATTTGCATTGAACTCTTGCCTAGACATTTTATTCTTGAATCTCACAAATAGATAAGTCTACCTCATCGGCTTTTAGTGTTAAGTATAGTATTAATGATTTCCGTAAACACGTAAGAAATTAACACGATTAACAGTTTTCGACATTTTTCGATTTAATATTACTCAGCCAAGAAGGAAACCGCTAGGTTAGTGCTCTATTACTCCATCTCTACTCGACATCAATCTTAACTCTCACAAATAGGTAGGCTTTTAGTGTTAAGCATAGTTAATTACTTTTCAAACAAGTAATTAAAGAATTAACCAGCTGGCCATTTAGTAATTCTAACCCTTTTTTGAAAACATTTGTATATACTTTTAAAGTACTTTAAAATATTTTTAACAGGTTTTAAAACACTTATCTAAAATATTACGTTAAAATGACAAGTTTGTGAAATCTATAAAACTTGGAAAAGAACTTGTTTTATTATAAAAAAAACTTTTCTTTAAAGATTCGACACTAATTCCTAAAAATTCATAAAACCTCAAAAAATGTCTAAAATAATCTAACAATAATTAGTAAATACTTGTAAAAAGAATGAAAAAATATTTTTTTCTTAAATATCTTTTCAAAACTTTAAAGTCCAAAAATGGAGTCTAAACGGGGTAGTTTTGCACAAGTGAAGTTTTGCTCGTTTTCGAGATGTTACTTAACTTTTTACTATCCACGCTTTTAATATCAATAGACATATATATATATATATATAACATTATAAATATGTTGAGAAATCTCTAAGGATCTCTCTACAAAGTTCTGTAGAAATCATCGAGAAGAAGGCAATTTTGAACTGCATCTATAGCGATTATCGCTATAAGTGCACTTTCAAATCCGAATTATATCCAAACCTATGTTTAACTACAACCTGAGTGCTTTGTTCCAAGACCTTGTTATATATCATACAAATCCATTCAAATTGGTTCAAGTCCATTCAAGTCCATTCGTATGTCACTTGTTTTTAAGACAAGAAGTAAAACCATTGTTCACGTATGTCCATATTAATTCAACAACATTCATACAATCAAACATCAATATATATATATATATATATATATATATATATATATATATGATATTTAACAATCAAAATGGTGAGTTTCCTAACCTTTTATCCAACAAAAATCTAAGTTCCAAGAACCCAAGTCCAAACCTAAGCTAGCACCCTCCTTTCCTTCCCTTCCTTTCCATGTTTCACTTCGCCTTCTTTTCACTCAAATAGCTCATGGCCTGTTGATGGGAAGAGAATTTGGCTTTGCTTTTTCAAAATCTAACTGGGTAGGAGGTGTCGTAATGTAATGGTAAGGATTTACTCCAAGTTTGAGTTGACTTGGAATTGATTTGCAAATATTTTTCATTAGGAAATTACGAAGAGGAGGAAGAAGAAGACATTGATTAATGATAACTTTAGCTTGTGAATTTTTGAATTATAAACAAGGGTGTGCCCCTCTTTTTATAGGCTAAGAATGGTATTGTCTAAGCTTTCCTTTACCTTCCCCTTCCCCCCATTCCATGGAAGCCTTACCTCCCATCACTTCTCCTTTAAATCATTTCTCCTTTATGCTAATTACCATTTTACACCTCTCATGATAATATCTCTTATTCTAATAGAAGATTCTAGAACATTCCAAGATTTATGAAGAGGGGGTGTGTGTGTTAATTAGTTTCTAATGTGTTCATTTGATCATTATAAAGGTGCTTTCGAGTTCGAACGACTTATATCGATCGAAAAGCTGTTTAACGGTAAACCAATTTTCGGTCACATTATCGATTTTTCTTCAAAGAATATACTTTTGTAAACCATATTCAAAAACAATTTTATTATCAATATTTATTAATTAAATGATGTTTAACAAGGTTATAAAATAATATTTATAATACTTAATTATAATTCAAAACGTTTCAATATTCGAAGACGAAGACGTACAAATTTGAGGGTCGCTACATTCTCCCCCACTTAGAACATATCGTCCTCGAAATTCAAATAAGAATGATAATCACATAATATTAATGAAGAAGGTGTATATAAATATATAAAAACTATATACAAACTAAAATACAACCTAAATTGCATGCTAAATGACTCCACCTCAAGTGGTGAGTACACTATAAAAGATGTACGATACTAAGATAAGAAATCTCTAGCCTAAGAACAAAATCGGAGAGGACTCTCTCAAACTATCTCTATTTTCCACGTACAATCCCAAGAATCCTCGCTCCATTATACCTTGACTAACTTCACAACCTTAGTCCTCAATCGCTTCATATCGCTATCAATAATACGAACAGGTTGTCTCAAACTAGTCAAATTTGGCTCAATTTCCAAGTACTCCTGCTACGATGCTTCCACTACAATCGAGGGATCATGCATAAACTTACGAAAATGCAATACGTGAAATACATAGTGCGCACTTGATAGGCTAATGAATCCATACACAAGTGTACCAATGCTCTCCAGAATCGGGAATGGTCCTATATATCGAGGAACCAACTTCCCAGCTTTTCTAAGCCGGACTTCACCTCTCATCGAAGATACCCTTACAAACACAAAGTCTCCAATTGAGAACTCCAAGTCTCTATGCTTCTCATTTTCATATCTCTTCTATCGATTATGTGCTTCCTTGATTTTCTTTCGACTCTCTATGACCTTATCTGATGCCTCTCGAATCATATTCGGTCTAAACATTTGACGTTTTCTAGGTTCTAACCAACACGATGGAGGTTTGCAAGGCCTTCCATACAACAATTCAAATGGTTCCATTTCGATACTGGCATAATAAGTATTATTTTATGAAAGCTAAAAAAAGGGTAAATGTTCTTTCACGAACCCCTAAAATCTAAAATACATGCTCGAAGCAAGTTTTCCAACATTCAGTTCACCCTTTTCATTTTCACGTCAGTCTGCGGATGGTAAGTGGTGGTCAAACTAAGCTTGGTCCCCAATGCTTCATGCAAATCCTTCCAAAACTAGCATGTGAATATCGAACCTCTATCGCTCATGGTATCACAAGAAACATCGTGCAATCTGACGATCTCAACATGTAACTTAGCCAAAATTGAAGTTGTTCTCGTAGTCTTAACATGTAAGAAGTGCACGCTCTTGGTCAATAGATCCATAATAACTCACACCTTCATTACCTTTCCTCAACTTAGGAAATCCACTGATGAAGTCTATGGAAATCTACTCCCACTTCCACTTCCACTTCCACTTAGGAATCTCGAGTGGCTGAAGTAGTCCAGCCATCTTTTGGTGACAACCTTTCACCTGTTGGCACTTAACACACCTATTTAGAAACATCCCTCTTCATGCACTCCTATTAGAATGTGCCCTTTATGTCTTGATACATCTTAGTAACCCTAGAATGTATCGTTAATCTAGAATATATGACCTCTTCTACAATATCCACCCTTGGTTTCCCAATGGGAGCAACATTCCTTGGTGCTCGATCTCCACCATTTTTGACTGTGCTACCTCAAACACCTCTTTCTCTACCTCCTCAAGTATTGAAAACCATGATACTCATTTACAACCTGAACATAGTAGAATATATTTAGGATATAATAGGCTGGAGTTATTTCAAAGAAAGATATTATTCCTAAGGAAAGCTGAAAAGGGGGTACAGGTTTGCAAAAAAATACAAATACGCTCACGTATATATAATACACTCAACTCATTCTTGGGTGTCACTTACCTTATCTTTAATGAGCCATACCAACCAAAGACAAGGTGTTCGCTCAACCTTGGGCTTTGATACCAAATGTAACGACCCAAGCTTTCAACCCTTGAATGTCGACACTAATACATCCATGGTACTCGTATGCCAAACAACAAAGTGCTAGAAAGACAGAAAGTTAGGGTAAAATAAAAAAGAATAGAATAATAAAGGAAGAACACAACATCTGGATCTCACGGCAGAACGATAATATATAATATCAAAAGGACAGTACAAAGGGTTACTTTAAATACAGGAAGTTCAGAGTTACAAAACCTAAGCACTGTCATCAGCTTGGACAGTTATAACTGCCTTCCCTCACAACGTTGATAAATACATAGCTAATACAAAACAATAGAAGTGGATAGATAATGGAAGCCTCCAGCTCATCTTCTGAACTCTGAAGTATTTAATTTAAAACCTGTCACACTCAGCCATCTCGAAAGAGTACGGGTGGAATTTAGGAAAAAAAAAACCAAGCGTCGGACATAAGTCTATTATGAGAAAACATAAGATACATGTAAAAGTAACTATTAAGACAATATGTATTCCCATAACAATTTTCCTTTCAAAAGAAACTAGCCATTTATTAATTTTAATATAATGATATGATAGATAATGTCTAGGATGTAGAAAATCATCTATCAAATAGACGTGATGATTATATTGGTCATACCATAACATATTTAGGTTACATTTAAAATTGCTATGGTACATTCGCATATTGGATTTTCCGTTGAAGACATTCTCAGATTTATAAAGGCCAGCCACTTGACAAAGGTCAGAAAGTACCTTTCGAGTAATGTATATCTCTAGATAAAATATACTATTAAAGCAAGCACAACTAGCCCACGCACGAAGCTATATAACCTATTAAACCAAATACCATTAACTCATATGCATAACATATCCTTTAGAGTGCTCTAGATATGTGGTTGATATACCCAGTCGTGGATTAGCCAAACCCCGGGCAATGCATCCTACTATGTTTTCTGCCATTTTCGATGTCGGTGTCACATTCATCATCTTTCACATGAGTCTTCATCACTCGAATAGACATGAATACCCAAATGGATTCCCACATCTTGAACAGATCACTAATCACAATATAGATTCAAACATTTTGAATAGATCTTGAATTTCTATATAGATTCCATTTTCAACCGCTTTTAGAACACGGAACTCATATACTAATTTGAAGTGGTATTCCGTAAGAAAAGAAGTTACTAACTCCGAACTCTTCAAAACCAATTTGATGAATTTTGCGATTAACTCAATTCCGGTTCTTTCAAAAGTAAGCGAAAGCTAAAGGCTTTTTGTAGCAATACTCCTTCCCAGAGGTTCTTAATGTTATGAAATCGCGAAGCCTTTCGATAACTTCTAAAGCTAATATCAGGTCAAGTTTTATACTCTACTAATTGATTATCTAGTCAAAAACAATTTCTCATACAAATTAGTAACGGTTAACTCTTTTCCGACATTCCAATTTAACTACTCCTCATCCAAAAGCGAGGTAAGTTAGAGCACTAGTTGCAACAAAACCTTACTTAGACACTTCATGTTTGAATCTCACAAATAGATAACTTGTCGGCTTTTACTATTAAGTATAGTATTAATGTTTTCCACAAACAAGTAACAAATCAACACGATTAACATGTTTTCAACATTTTCTGGCTTGCTATTTCTCGATCATGAGCGAAACCGGTAGGTTAGAGATCTATTGCTACATCCCAATTGGATATCAACCTTAACACTCGCAAATAGATAAGCTTTACTTCGTCGGTTTCTAGCGTGAAGTATAGTTAATTACTTTTTAAATAAGTAATTAAACAATTAACCATTTAGCCATTGAGCAACCGTACTCCTTTTCGAAAACATTTGTATATACTTCTAAAATACTTGAAAATTCTTGTAATAGATTTTAAAATATTATCCAAAATACTACTTTAAAATAACAAGTTCGTAAAACTATAAAACTTGGAAAAGAAAATGGTTTATTATAAAAACCTCTTTTATAAAAATTCACAATTAATTCTCAAAAATTCATAAAGACCTCAAACCACCTTTAAAATACTCTAATAATAGTTAGTAAGCATTTGTAAAAAGAATGAAACAAAATACTTAATCTTAAATATCTTTTCAAACCCTTAAATTCCAAAGATAGAGTCTAAAAGGGACAGTCTTGAACAAGTGAAGTTTTGGTCAGTTTCGAGGTGTTATTAGCTTTTCACTATACAAGATTTTAATAGCAACAAACATAGTTATAAAACATTATAAATATGGTGAGAAACCCTTAAAGATCTCTCTACAAAGTTCCATAGAAATCATCAAAAACAAGACAAGTCAGAACTGCATCTATAGCGACTATTTCTATAAGTGCATTCTCAAATTCGAGTTATATTCAAACCAATATTCAACTACAACCTTTGTGTTTTGTTCCAAGACCTCATTATATGTCATATTAGTCCATTGAAGTTCGTTTATGTACGTTCAAGTCCATTCAATTGTCACTTGTTTTTAAGGCAAGAAGTAAAATCAAGATCCAAGTGTCTAAGTCTGACCTCAACCTAGCAACACCTTTCCCTCCTTGCTTCCTTGCTTTCCACTTGCTCCTTTACCTCCCTCTTACTTAACTTACTCACGAGCGTGGCTTCGCTATTTCAACTTCTAACTAGGTAGAAGGTATTTTAATGTGGTTTTAAGAATTCACTCCAAGTTTGATGTGATTTGGATTTGATTTGCAAACATTTTGCTTTAGAAAATTATGAAGAGGAAGAGGAGGAGGAAGAAGAACATATGGATTTTAGATCACTTTTGCCTGTGAATTTGTGAATGATAACTAAGGGCATATCCCTCCTTATATAGGCTAAGTTAGGTGCTCTTTAAGCTTGCCTTCATCCCCTTTCATGCCATGGAAGACTCACCTTCCATCACTTCTCCGTTAAGTCACTTCTCCTTTATGCTAATTACTATTTTACCCTTCTCATGATATTATCTCTTATCCTAATTGAAGCTTCTTCGACACTCCAAGCTTTATGAAGAGGTGTGTTTTAATTAGTTGCTAATGTGTTCATATGATTAATAAACAAGTGCACAAGAGTTGGAACAACTTATATCACTCAAAAAGTTGTTTACGATAAATCGATTTTCGGTCACATTATCGATTTTTCTTCAAGTAATATATTTTTGTAAACCAATTTCGAAAAGAAGTTGCTTATCATTATTTATTAACTAAATGATTTTTAACAAGGTTATAAAATCATATTCATAACACTTAATTATACTTCAAAACATTTTGATATTCGAAGATGAAATGTTCGAATTTCAGGGTTGCTAAAACTATCAAATAAACAATCAATCAAACCAGAGGTTTAAATTCATAAGAAACCAAGCATGATAAAACAAAAAACAACCATTAGGCCTCTTCAATTAATTCTTTCATTAACTAAAACCACTTTGCAAATACTTGTATCAAAATACATTTATAAAGATGGACATAAATATACTACTTGACACTGTTCATTTATTATATTCTTCCAATGCTTGGAAAATCTTTATATTCTTATCTCAGCAGTATAAGTATATTTAGAAAATATTACACTTTCAAAACTTGGAAAATATAACCATATACTCATCTCAACGGTATAATTATACTCACAAAACATTACACTTCCAGTACTTGGAAAATATAACCATATATTTATCTCAACGATACAAGTATATTCACAAATCATAAGGCAGATCTCCTCTTTTCTAAATTCTTAATTAAAAAGCACCAAAAACAATTATTATTTAGAACATTGTTTATGATAAACCTAAACCACTTCTCTTTTGATGTTGAGTATGAATACTTCCCATACCATCATAAGTAAAATGATCATTTGTAGACATTAAATCTCGTTCCTGTTATAAATTTGCTTTATAAAAATTCCTTTTATAAACCCATTCCATATTTACAAGTCCTTTTATAAATCTACAAATTAATTTATAAAATCCTTTTATAAATATATAAACTCCTTTTATAAATCTCCAAATTAATTTATAAAACTCCTTTTATATCTCCCAAAAATTATTTATCTCATATTAGAAATGTTAGGTTTCAAGATAGAACCCAATATTTACCATAAAACGATCATTTCATACATCACTATAAATTCACAAATGTGATTTATTATTCCAAATTATAAAAAAGATATCATTTCCCCTTTAATAAAATAACATTTATAAATATATTCTTTTATTTACAAAGCACCATTTATAAATTTTTCTTTCCATACCACATTTTAAACAAAGCATTTCACAGATATTTATTCAAAAATATTTCTGTCTTCTTAAAAAAATAGAATCTCTTTATTACAAAAGATAAACTCCTTTTACTTTATAATAAACATTATTTTAACTTTTCTATAAAATAATTGTTCCCAAAAATATTTTTGTATATGTTATAAAATACTAACAAAAAGGTTAAAGTAAAATAGAGTTATTCAAAAACTATTCCTAAATAAAATGTCAACGAAAATTTCCAAAGTCACTTTAAAATCATTCTTCGAAGAAAAACCATCTTCAAATCAAAATAGTACACATTAATATTTCAAAATCCTATAATGAGGCCCAGGGCTACTATGCACTTAACCAATGCTTTTACCATTTTCATTCTAAAAAGAATTCAACTTTTGTGGCATATCAAAGTCACACCCAATACGGTCAGGGCACCAAACTTCTGGCACTCACCAATTAACAATCAATATTTAACACATCATTTTTCAAATATTAATTAATCCATATATTAATTAACTTCAAAAATCAACATTTTACTTTACAAGCACAAAGCAGGAAATTACTATGCTCGGTAGAAGTCCAAAATATTCTATGCAATTTAATTATAGCAGAACGAGTTTTATTTTGCTAAATAGATATCAAAAATGAAGTATAATTATTTCAACTACGTTATTATTCAAGTCAACGTAATTAAACTTTTCGCTATTTATTATTCATTAATTTATACTTCATTAAAACTATCAACAAGTTACGCCATAATGTTGTACTCATCGATACAAGTATAACACAAAAATCTGTGAGTCAAATGGATTAAAATGAATGAGATATCACATTTTAGATTTAACACACATTTAGTTTATATAATTTAAACTAATAAATTATTTTACTTCTTACCGAACATCAAATAGGCCATCCTGCAAGCACTTCCTACCCAAACCTGACCCGTAACAGTGCCTTCTCACCCACGTCAAATTCCCGCCTTCACAAAAAAACACGTCTAGGAGTTACACTCGAGCACGATCGCGCCTCCTTGACGCTGCCACACCACTTCCTAGCCTATGCTGCTGCCACCATCAGAATGCCAACCCACCGCCTCACCTTCGCCCCAACCCTCTACCAACTCGATGCTATAAATCGCCGTCCCCAATTGAAATACCGAACCCAAATACAACCACAGCCAAAACTCTAAATAACCTTGACTCGCCACAATCGACAACCGTACCTCCTTTGACCACCTCCAATGCCTCCACCTTGCCTCCAACCACCTCTAGCCACCGGCGTTCCCCCTTCCACAACCAAAAATGACAGAAAAGGAGAAATGAATGGAAAATGTTCTTTCTCCACAAACGGCCACCTCCCGTTCCCTAAAATCTCAAAATCACCGCCAAAAATCATGACTTGACGATATGAACCCAACCATGACATCCAATCTTCATTCCATGACCATCAAAATTCTAATATTATTTGACCACTACTATTATCAAACAATATCCACCATCGCACTCGATGAAACGAGGAGCGGTTATTTTCAGAAAATACTAGAGAATTAAAAAAACAACTTTGCAGTTGGAAGCTTTATCAAAATGTTAATGGCTTGAGAGACAATGATTTTTGAACTTTTGAGAGGGGTGTTGTTTTTCTTGTTAAAGAAATAGGAAAATAAAAATAGAGAAAAAGAAAGAGATGCAGAAGTGAACAAGTGAAGTGAAGTGATGATGTACACACTTATAACCAAACTAACTCATTACTTCTAACTTAAGCAAATCTCCAAAATTCAAGACACCCATCATATCAATAGAAAATCACATTAATGGCTTGTTGAAAGCATGGTTTTGATTTGATTTGTAAAAGTTTCAAAAAGAGTATTTTACATACTTTATTACACAATATCCCATATGCGTACAAACCGAGAATAATAGAAATAAAAATATGATCGTGCACAACAATGTGACACGATTCCGAACAATAATAAAATATGATAGTTATCATATTCTGTGAAATTCAAAAATACCGGCGTTCGCCGTCAAATATGTCACACAATAATTTAATATTTCAAATTAAAATTTTTGAAAAAAATTCTATAAATTATTTAAAAATACATCATTAAAAATCAACCCATTTTAACAAAACTGATTTTCTTAATATTTTTTACATTTGAATCGAATTTGAATATTAAATAAATTTGATATTCAAAATCGATACATTAAAAATTTCGGGTCGTTACATTCTTGGCCCCTTAAAAGAATTTCATCCTCCAAATTCCCTCACTATCGAACGAAGAAAGAATTAAGCCCACATAAATACTTAATATTTCACATCAGCCCATATGATGTATATACGTCATCCATGCACGATATCTGATTCGATCACTTACTCGAATACGTAAACCATTCTTTCGAACTAGTATCGCTCACCCGACTTCCTTGACGTGGACTCTAATCAGGCTCCTTTATTAGAAACCTCTATTCTTTCTTACATAGCCATATACTATGATTGAAAACATCTGTAACATATCAAGAACCCTCACCAAGTGTTTTCCATCAAGAATCGCATGATCAATTCTTATTCTTGTCAGTGTGAATCACCTTAAAATCATGTACTCGTATCTTGGATCAAGAACTGTGCAAAGAAGCAATCTATGTACAATTTACATACTTATTCTTATTGGTTCTTACTTATACCAATTTCTTTTTACTTCCAAAATCATTTATGAAAATATTTCATAAAAACTTAACTTAAATTCTAAACATATATAATACCCTACTATATCATGAGAGTATATATGCAATATCATTTTTTCACTTAAGCAGGATGTTCAGCAAATTTTAAAACTTGATTTAACTTACAGTCTTTCCATTCTAGAGTCATAAACTCTACTTTTATATTTTTAACTAAAACACTTGCTTCAATTCTCAATTAATCCGGAAGTTTTCAACTATCCAAAATTGCCAAAAATTCCATTTCATTTCAACGAACGGGACCTACCAAACAACATATCATAATGAGATGCATAAACCAAACTACCCTAATGCATAGGAGACATGCATCCATAAAATAACTTAACAGAAAACTTAAGAACAAAACACCAAGTTTTATTTCAAATCATTGTGAAATAATATATATATATATCCCCTTTTGTATATCAAATCATACTTCTGGAATTTAAAGAGAAATTTATTTTATCAAAATAATTCTATAGCAAATTTTATTGTGGTAGCATCCCCTTCTTAGAAACTGAAAAATGAATGTCGATGATGCTGTAATAATCAGCAGAATTAGTTTCCAGCGACAGACTTGAGTTTAGTGCTTTCTATCTCTTTTAAAATTATTTTAAAATATTTCTACTTATAAATACTTTAAAATAATACTATTATTATTTCCCTCAAACTTCGAAAAACAATTTTCAAAATATTCGGGTTTAAGTTCTTAAATTCTCAATTTTAAATCCTTTTTATTTATAAACAATATTTATAAACCATACTTATATAATTTCACTTTCTTAGATAAAATCATTTCACAAAAATATACATCTATGTTTAGATTAAAATAATAACTCTTATTAAAATTAAATTTTAACCCAACATTATCATTGAACGCCTTATAATCAACCTATGAAACTTAATTCATAAGGTGTTCGTATTAATGTTTCCATAGTTACTATCTACCCTACCCATGCAATGAAAAGGTAAAATGCTCACAAATATAGCCGAGCATAACCAATCAAACAATAAATGATAATATTTGAATATCATCATTTCTTAACAAAGAAACATATCATAAATCCATATAAGTTTTTTAAAATTATTCCTTTATATATAAAATATAATTCTAGGTAAAATTATTTTATTTATCAATTTCAAAAACAATACCGTATTGGTTTGTCTTGTTAAAGTGTTTATAAATCCCTATCGATAACATTGATTAAGTGCATCAATTAGAATTCAAAAGCCACTCAACAGACCAATCAACACAATATAAAATAACTTTATGGTACTAAAAAATACACTCTCTTATATATACACTCAAACACATTATGGGGTTTCTCTTACCCTATCTCTAATGAGTTTATCCAACCAAGACCTAGGTGTTAGCTTAATCTATGCTTTGATACCACGTGTAACGACCAACCTTTTCGACTCTCAAAAGTAGACGCTAACACATCCATGGTATTCACGTGTTGAACATTCAAGTGCTGGAAAGACAGATCGTTGAGGTGAAAGAAAATAAAAGACAGAACAAAATCTCAGCTTAACAAGTAGTATACAATATATGTTAGCACCCGAATTAGTCACTAACACCCTTAAGAGAGATTGCGTAGAGAGATTAATGAAGAAATTAAAGTTAAACAGAGAATAGTGTGTTAAATTAAATGCAGAATATAGGAACACCAGATTTATAGTGGTTCGGCGTAATCGCCGACGTCCACTTTGAAGTTAATCTTTATTGTTTTAATTAACAACCAGTTACATATACAATCCGTACACCAACTATTTGAATACAACCTCTAAGTAAAAAGGATAAGTCTTGAATGAGTCTTGAATGCGGCAAAGTCTCCCTGGTGTTCTCGGAAAAAGGTCCCTTTCACTATGCCCCTGCCCTTCTATTTATAGACAAAGATGGGTTGGACTTCCCTCATGGGACTAGGAACAAGGTACCTCGGCCCACAGTAGGCGACTTCTGCGCACCGGGCCAGGCATGCCAAACGCTTCTGCTTTGTTGTGGGCCTAACAACTTGCTAATACCTCCAGTCTGCGTTTTGCCAGGGATGCCGAAACATGTTGATTGCATCAAACCCTTATACCTTCAGGCTCTTCTTGGTCAGAATCTTGTTTATTGCTAATAATAATGTCTTCAACTATCGTTTGTAGCCGGCCCAAGGTGTTGGGAAACACTTGCCCCCCAAAGTGTGATGTGTGAAGCAGCATGACACGCTTTGAATCAGGGAGTATTCCTTGTATACAGAAAGAAATCCATCATCTTTCCTGAATAGTCATTATTCTTCAATTTTATCCTCCCAAGGTGTCGTATCCTTCTTTGGTCGTGATGATGCTTGGTCGATTCCTAATATTATAAATCCAGGGTTGTTGTTCATCAGTGGCCATCCATGTCCAGTTCTGCAGGGCCAGTAAGCTCGGCTATTTGATCCAGTCTTTTCTTAATAACCTTAAGTGAGAATTCAATTCCCTATTGATTTTAAGAAATCGAACAATTTTTGTGGATGTACACATGCATGTTCGAGTACTTGTTCTTGCCATTGGCTATCAGATGTGTTTTATATGCTCATAAGTCATCGCCAATTCCATCAGTTTAATTGCAATTCAATTGTGATTCCTTATTTGTATTTTTTTGTGAAATAAGGGTTGTAGTCACTTGATGAGAGGGGACTTCATGGATGACGACCTCAGAGCAATAAGTAAGGGTGAAAGGAATACGGCCAGCCACGGACCCATGGGTAGTTCTACAAGCCCATAATGCTGTTGGGAGTCCATCCGCCCATTTATCTCTAGCCTTTTCCAAACCTCTCTTCAGTACAGGCTTTATGATTTTGTTCATAGCTTCAACCCGTCCATTTTCTGTTATAATAGCTCATGGAAGGTCATAAGGACAGATGACGCTACGGATAATGAAGTTGATTATTTTCTTCATCTTGGTCGTGGTAAAGAGTTCTTCATCTGCCCATTTGGTGAAGTAATCAACTGCTGCGATGGTGTATTTCGCACCACCTTTAGGATCGGCAAGAAGATTATTTGAGTGCTCCTAAGTGGCAAACGACTATGGACTAGCCATTTGAGTAATTTCCATCGATGGGTTCCTTGATTTTTTGCAAACATCTTGCGCACGTCGCATTGTCTAGCATGATCAACCACATCTGGATTGATAGTTTGCCAGTAATACCTGTAGCAGAGTATTTTCTTCATCATGGTTTTTCCCCTGATGTTATCGCTGCATTCTTCTTCATAGACTTTGCTCAAGATATCATCATGGGCGATACATCGAAGCATGGGGGTGGATAAACTCCTTTCTACACACGACTTATTCATGGATGATTTGGCGTGAAGCTTTGAGGAGGATCTATCATTTTCCATTCCTCTTTTCAATAAGAATTCCTCATTGCAGATAGTCTTTGATAGGAGTCAACCATGACATCTTTTTTGGTTCTGTCTCCAAGACCTAGTCGATCTCCATCTGTCAATGCTTGGAATATTAAATACTTCAATCGAAACAATGTATGTCCGTTGCGCGTCCCTAAAACTGACCAGCTTGGCAGTGACTGGACTCTTTTCATTTTGTTCGCTGAGTATGTATGTAATGATGTAATACGTGAAGTCGGTTAGTAGTTCTTAGACCTGGCCGAGATAAGGAGCAAGACAATGCCCCCTAGTAAGATCAACTTCCTTAACTTTGCATACTACCAATCAAGAATCATAAAAGATATGTAAAGTTTCCACTCCAAATCCTCCAGCAAGTTTGAGGCTGGAGGTCGAGGCTTCATAATAAGCATCGTTGTTTGTTATAGGGAAATCGAGCTTCAGGACGTAACAGATCGATCATTCCTCGGGAGTCATTAACATGAATACTGCGCCATAACACTGATCACTAGATGCTCCATCCGCGTACTTTTTCCATCTGTTAGTTGGTTCTCTACTACCCTTCGAGTATTCATCTGATGTAGTGAATTTGGGTATGAGGTCTGCTAATTTCCATTCTTGGATAGCCCTTTGAGGGAAATAAGTGATATCGAATTGGCTTAGTTCGATATTCTATTTAACTAGTCTTTTCGATGTCTCAGGTCGTTGTGTTCCCTATTGCAGCGGCTAGTAGGCATGGACGTTGAAGGTGTGAGCCCAAAAGTAAGAGTGGAGCTTTCAAGATGAAATCAATAGACATTGCGCTAGCTTTTGTACCTTCGGGTCGATATCCAATGCATGGCTCGCGATAGTTAGTGAAATCACGTGTGCATGCCAAAATGAGTCTAAGGAACATATCATCATTTATTTACAACAATCCAACTAATTCTTTTATCATCACTGCATTGAGCTGTGATCCGATATTCAGCACCCAAAAAGGGTCGCTATGGCTCGCTGTAATGTCGATTGTCTGCTTAGCAGGCGCAATCCTGGATTCTTTAAGTTCAGATGTAACTATTTTGCATAACATTCAATGTGAAATATAGTTGGGACGGTCACTGTTGATGGTTACTCTAGTCGAATCCTAGAGTCTTATCATGAGTTATTAAGTCTAATAGTGAAGGACTATTAATGCCCTGATCGACTATCAGCAAATGGCCAAAGATCAGGCTTAAAAGCACGTTGAAGGAAATATCGAGTAGGGGTCAGCCTCGAGTTGTGTGCATATGTATAGCTGGATCTTGCTATGAGTTTGAATTATCTTGTATTTTCGAGTAACACACTTTCTATTCAATGCATTCATGATCCTTTACACATCCGTTGGGTTGGAGTGACAGTCAGTTTCCCATGAGCTAAGGTATCGATTTAATGATTCTATCTCTAGGCATCCTTTCGGTTGTAGCCATGAGTAGCTATAAGCACTATATATAGTTTCAACAATGAGCTATCGTAGGTAGTCTTCAGATGACCATGCGCCTGCTCCTAGTTTCGGGTTGAAAAATGCACTGCATGGATGGTTAAGTCTCGCCCTAGCTATGTTTATATTCCCACCTAAACTCCAACGACACAGAATTGATTGGTGAATAGTCGGTTCACATTCACCTTGCTTCTCGCTCGTGCCCCTTGGTTTGGGGCATATACCGTTAAGTAGGAAGACCAGCCATGCCTACTTTAGCTTTACTCTCTTTCCCGTTGAATCGTGGGATTAGGTGAGTTGATGGGAGGTTGGGTCTCGCCTATCTTGGATTGTATTGTTGTTTTTCATTCCAAGAGGATTACTTCGATGCCTCATCAATTTTAGGGTATAATTTGGACACTGGACAGTGAGCCACATCCACTTTGGTTCATGTTCTATAATCAGATCTTGGGGTAAAGTTGGCACAAATGCAGTCGGGTCATGCTCATCCAGTTTCATACTCCTCCTGACGGATCGAATGAGGGTGCTGGAGAATTTTTTGTCCAAGTCTTCGTGGTTTACTCTCCTTTCCACACTCTGGAGGTCATAGTTTTTCAAGGAACATCGGATTCATATTTGTATGTGCTTGGTGTGGATTGGTATTGACCCTTGATCTGAGATATGATATAGTCGGCTGCCCGTAGCTATGGATGTCGTTTCGATTGGTTCTGTATTGAGGCCTCCTTGTAGTCGTTGCCTTAGGTTGTAAAGAACGCCAAGCTAGAGCTTTAGTAAGTTATCTCATTCAGCTTTTAGAGATTTGTACTCCTGCTCCTAGCATTGATTTGGCGAGGCCACTAGTTGGATGGTCGAACTCCATCCTTAGCGAGTTAATAATCCTCCTGTCGATTTCGGGCCGAAAGATTGCGAAATAGAGAACGGTTGGAATCCACTAGTCTATTTATCGATGTTTATGCACCACTCTGCATTCCGGTGGCTTAGTGTTATTCTCCCCCTAGTCGATTCGAGCCCAATTTGTGTTCATGTTTCGGTCCACGCTCTGGCGACTTGGAGATTTATCGAACGGTTAATGCTATATTCCACAATTTGGGACGTAGAGATTTTCGTCAATTCTTTTATACTCTAATCCTCACTCTGGGGACTTAGAGTACTCTAGTTTGCTTCAGGAAATTAGATATTTTTCTCAAGTCGTTTATACTCTAGTTCGCACTTTGGGAATTTAGAGGTTTTTAAGTCATTTATACTCTGGTCCGTGCTCAAGGGACTTAGAGTACTCTAGTCCGCACTCTGAGGACTTAGAGATTTTTAAGTCGTTTATACTCTAGTCCGCACTCAAGGGGCTGAGAGTACTCTTGTCCACTTTAGGATCTTACAGCTTTTTAAGTCATTTATACTCTAGTCCGCACTTAGGGGACTTAGAGTACTCTAGTCTGCACTCTGGGGACGTAGAGGTTTTTATGTTGTTTATGCTCTAGTCCGCAATCAGGGCACTTAGAGTACACTAGTCTGCACTTTGGGGACATTTAGGTTTTCAAGTCGTCTATACTCTAGTCCGTACTCAGGGGACTTAGAGTACTCTAGTTCGCACTCTGGGGACGTAAAGGTTTTTAAGTCGTCTGTACTCTAGTCCACGCTCAGGGGACTTAGAGTACTCTAGTCCGCACTCTAGGGACGTAGAGGTTTTTAGGTCGTTTATACTTTAGTCCGCACTCAGAGGACTTAGAGTACTCTAGTCCGCACTCTGGGGAAGTAGAAGTTTTTAGGTCATTTATACTCTAGTCCGCGCTCAGGGGAGTTAGAGTACTCGAGTCTGCACTCTGGGGATGTAGAGGTTTTTAAGTCGTTTATACTCTAGCCCGCGCTAAGGGGACTTAGAGTACTCTAGTCCGCACTCTGGGGATGTAGATGTTTTTAAGTCGTTTATACTCTAGTCCGCGCTCAAGGGACTTAGAGTACTCTAGTCCATACTCTGGGGACTTAGAGGTTTTTAGGTCGTTTATACTTCAGTCCACACTCAGGGAACTTAGAGTACTCTAGTCCGCACTCTGGGAATGTAGAGGTTTTTAGGTTGTTTATACTCTAGTCCGCACTCAAGGGACCTAGAGTACTCTAATCCGCACTCTGGGGACGTAGTGGTTTTTAGGTCGTTTATACTCTAGTCCGCACTCAGGGAACTTAGAGTACTCTAGTCCACACTCTGAGGATGTAGAGGTTTTTAAGTCGTTTATACTCTAGTCCACGCTGAGGGGACCTAGAGTACTCTAGTCCACACTCTGGGGACTTAGAGGTTTTTAGGTCGTTTATACTCTAGTCCGCACTCACGAGCTCGGAGTACTCTAGTCCGCACTCTGGGGACATAGAGATTTTTAGGTCGTTTATAATCTAGTCTACACTCAGGGGACTTAGAGTACTCTATTCCGCACTCTGGGGATGTAGAGGTTTTTAGATCGTTTATACTCTAGTCCGCACTTAGGGAACTTAGAGTACTCTAGTCCGCACTCTAGGGATGTAGAGGCTTGTAAGTCGTTTATACTCTAGTCCGCACTCAAGGGACTTAGAGTACTCTAGTACGCACTTCGGGGACGTAGAGGTTTTTAAGTCGTCTATACTCTAGTCTGCGCTCAGGGGACTTAGAGTACTCTAGTCCGCACTCTGGGGACTTAGAAGTTTTTATTGAGAGTAGTCGTATTTCCACCCTTTAATTTATGTTCCATTTACCATATCGAGGCTAATGTTGTCGAATGAATGATCGACCCACATTTGCTTATGGAATGGGATTCTTCCCCCAGCATGAGGGACGAAACTTGAAAAATGGACGGTCGACTCTCATCCACTAGATAATTATAGCTCTTCCAATCAAGTCAAGGAAGGAGGTATATGGCAGATGGTTAGATCACATCCATGTTGCGTTAGATAGTCAAATCTCACACAATTTGCATAGTATCTCTTCTAGAAAATAAGGATAATTGATTATTGAGTAGACAAAGCAAGTTGCATATGTTTCAAGGTGTAGTCGTGTCCATGTATTGAGGGCGATGGTTGATGAGTAGGCAGTCCACCAAAACTACTTCAAGTTAGGCTTTTGAAAATATTTTGTGTTTAAGGTAGGATTTGATGTGTAGATGATCAAATCACGTCCACTCTAGACAGATCTCGGTGTCACTGAGCTTCAGGAGAGGCATCTGTATTTTGTCAAACTTTGTCCTATGACTCGATTTGGGTGGATGATCGGGCTATACTCATTTCAAGCCTTGCTTAAGCCTTCAAGACAAATGTGGAGGTCGATGAATGAATAATCAGTTGTTTTCACTTTATATTGGGCTCTGATCGTGATGAGCTTTTCAATCTCTAGTCCATAGCCCCAAATCGAA
This sequence comes from Allium cepa, assembly GCA_030765085.1. Lineage (NCBI taxonomy): Eukaryota > Viridiplantae > Streptophyta > Magnoliopsida > Asparagales > Amaryllidaceae > Allium > Allium cepa. The sequence continues at coordinate 8,343,179 of CM060930.1, read as the reverse complement.
GGCATATGGTTGATCGTGAGTGGTCGAATCATTCTCGTCTTGATGAAACTCCACGGGCCTGGACACGGTCTGCAAGGAATGGCTGGTGGACAAATCTGAGTAGCTGGTCACGACTAAATTTTGAGGTCTTGATTTGTCTACTGGTATCAGCGTCATTAGCCAATGGGCCTTCATTGTTATTTTTCCTAGTCTGTTCCGCTCTTCCACATTTTGGTTTAGATTCATTTTTGTCATAGAAACGATCCATGGTCATAGGAGGCTCTCCAGCTAACTAGCTGCCAAAATATATTTGGAGGTCTACTCTCCTCAAACGTGATCAGTGAATTTGAAGTGCTGGGTCAGTGAAGAATGGTGATTGGAGTCACCTTGGCATTTTCCTAGAGTCATATCATCTATGTTCTCCAACCTTTGGGAGTATCGTTTGAGTAGAGGTTGCTTGTCCGCTCCCTTGTTATCATTCAGAAGCTGTCGCTAGATCGTCTATGCCCTGGTTGATCATGTGATTTAAGGGAAGTGGATATAATGTTCCTTTATTAAGTTGAGTTTTGAATTCACTATCTGGAGGCACTGTGCTACGGCTAGGGTTCGGGGTCGTATAAGAGACCGGTGTAACTTAAGTTTGGATCGGCATGGATGCTGCTCGGCATAGGAATGCGGCTCGGTGTAGATACCGTTCGGCATAGGCATGTGGCTCGGCCTGGATACCGCTCGGCATAGGCATGCGGCTCGGCCTAGATGCCGCTCGACATAAGAATGCGGCTCGGCATAGGAATGCGGCTCGGCATGGATGTGGCTCGGCCTGAATGTCGCTTGGCATAGGCATGCGGCTCGGCCTGGATGCCGCTTGGCATAGGAATGCGGCTCGACATATTCTCGCCGGGCTCGCTCGGCATACTCCCACTCGGCAAGCACCCGCTCGGCATGCACCCGCTTGGCATGCACCGGGTCACTCGGCTTGCACTCGCTCAGCATGCACTGGGTCGCTCGGCATACTCTCGCTCGGCATGCACTGTCGCTCAGCATGCACTGTCGCTCGGCATGCACTCTCGCTTGGCATACACTATCGCTCAGCATACAACCTGGGTCGGTCGGTTTCCCCTCGCTCGACATACACTGTTGCTCGACACGCAATCTGGGTCGCTCGGTGTAACCTCGCTCGACATACTCTCGCTTGGCATATGCATTTTCAGGGGCAATCGGCGTACACTTTTTCTGGGGAGATCGGCTGAATTTCCTTCAGATGAGGGTCGGCCTTCATTCAACTTGAGTGCAAACTTCAACATCCAATCAGTAGATCTTGCCTACATCGGTGAATCCAATCTATGGCTATCGGCTTCCTTTAGATTTCTTTCAAATCTGAGTAGAATAGGAAGTTTTCTAGTAAACAACTGGATCTACCTTGTGAATATGGAAATCCACTAGAGACGATGAGATCTAATCGAGCTAAGAATTCAATTCTCAGTGGAAGCACCAAAATGTTAGCACCAGAATTGGTCACTAACACCCTTAAGAGAGATTGTGTAGAGACATTAATGAAGAAATTAAAGTTAAACAGAGAACAGTGTGATAAATTAAATGTAGAAAATAAGAACACCAGATTTATAGTGGTTCGACGTAATTGCCTACGTCCACTTTGATGTTAATTTTTATTGCTTTACTTAACAACTGGTTACAGATACAATCCGTACACCAACTATTTGAATACAACCGCTAAGTAAAAAGGATAAATCTTAAATGAGTCTTGAACGTGGCAGAGTCTCCCTGGTATTCTCAGAAAAAGGTCCCTTTCACTGTGCCCCTGTCATTCTATTTATAGACGAAGATAGGTTGGACTTCCCTCATGGGCCTAGGAATAAGGTACCTCGGCCCACAATAGGTGACTTTTGTGCACCGGGCCAGGAATGCCGAATGCTCCTGCTTTGTTATGGGCCTGACAACTTGCTAACACCTCCAGTCTGCACTGTGCCAAGGATGCCGAAACATGTCAATTGCATCAAACCCTTATACCTTCATGCTCTTCTTGGTCAGAATCTTATCTATTTCTAATAATAATGTCTTCAACTATCGTTTTGTAGTCGGCCTAAGGTGTCGAGTAATACCAACGGTCTTTACAAAAGAAAACTATAATATACATACATCAATCAAAGTAAACTAATCTATCATCAGCCTATACAGTAATAATAGTCTGTCCTCACAAATGCTAAGAAAAACTAAAATGAAACGCAGCGGAAATAAAGATACGTGAATATATCTTGAAGGCATCCAACTCATGTCCTAAAGCTTCAAAGCATCCATAACTAAATCCGAAAATGAGCTTAGGCTGACCCAAACATTATAAGAATATAATTTCTGGATCGGTCTAGTAAACCAGAGTAAGAAACACAAATCATATGGATTTTTATATTTATCAAACCCTTCAAAATAAGGTATCAAGTAAGGTCATGCCGCATATAAACTTGGAAGGGTTTTTATCTTACGATAACCAGACCATTTCTATTAGAGAATCCAGTGATATTATGATAATGTCTAGAGTTGAAAATACATAAGAAATAGTTTTGTTGTGTGTCTGTACAACACAACAAAAATAGGCATATAAATCAAACCGCTAAGGAAAATTCGCTAATTGTGTAGGATTCCAAGGAGATGCCATCAAAATCTTTGGGATGGTCCTCTTGCACCAGGATCGGAGATATCAAGCATCGTAGACTCCTACTTGACGTACTATAGGAAGTACATAACTGGCCATCATGACCGGTGCACCACTCACTACATGCATAACGATTGTAGGTATCTCTAACGTAAAGTTGCATGCAACATTAGGGTTAGCTAAACCCCTGGTCTATGCATCATATCTTTGGTTTTAGTCATCCTGCTGGTTAGGCGATGCATATCAGCTTATGAGACACTACTCGAATAGATCACAGAACCATGGATGGACTTCCATGCCTCAATAAGTCTCAAAATCACAGATGGATTTCAACATCTTGAATAAATCACTAACAACAACATATGTTTGAGCATCTTAAACAGATTTCGAATCTCTACATAGATTCTGTAGTCTCGAACCAATCACGAATCTCTTCCAAAGCATAGAACACGTATATGATTTTGGAGTGGTTATAATTTTAAGTCATCTCATATATGTACAGTCCCTCACTTACCAGGCGCACCAAACCAATCGATAGTTTCTGGTAACATCTACTTCAATTCGATGGGAAATAAATAGAAAATACATAAGAGCAAAGATCACCTCCTAATTGTTTAAGTGGATGGATTTCTCTACCATTTTTCCTAGTAGAGTAAAAACGAGTTTATATGTCATTATAACATCATTGAAGACAACTGTACCATATAGTTCCTATTTCTTCTAGATAATTCTATAGTATATTGAGTCAAGACTTGGTAGTCGGTTGATTAATTATCAAATAACAATCAGTCAAATCAGAGGTTAAATTTCATAAGACACCAAGCACGATTAAGCACATAAGCAACCACTAGGCCTCTTTAATTAATTCTTTCATTAATTAAAACCACCTTCTAAATACTTGTGTCAATATACTTTTATTAAGATATACATAAGTATATAACTTGATCACCATTCATTATATTCTTTCAATGCTTGAAATATCTTCATAAATTTATCTTATCGGTACAATTATATTCTTAAAGTACTACATTCTCAAAACTTAGAAAATATAGAAATATACTTATCTTAGTGGTGTAAATATATTCACAAAACACCACACTTTCAATACTTGGAAATGTTACCATATATTTATCTCAATGGTATAAGTATGCTCATAAATCTTAAGGTAGATCTCTTTTTTAAATTCATAATTTAAAAGGGCAAAAAACAATTGTTATTTAAAATATTGTTTGCTATAAACCCAAACCACTTCCATTTTGGTGTTAAGCATGAAAAGAATATTTTTCATACCACCACAAGTTAAAATGATCTTTTATAGACAAAAAATCTCATTACTTTTATAAAATACCTTTTATAAACTCATTCCTAATTTACAAGTCCTTTTATAAATCTCCAAATTAATTTATAGAACTCCTCTTATAAATCTCTAAATTTATTTAAAACCCCTTTTATAAATCCCTAAATTAATTAATAAAACCCCTTTTATAAATCTGTAAAATTATTTAACTCATATACTTATCACAAATCTTTTATTACAAGATAGAACCTAATATTTTGCATTTCATTTCATATATTATTATAAATTCACAAATGTGATTTATTATTCTAATTATAAAGATGATATCATTTCCGCTTTTTATAAAATAACAATTTTAAATATATTCTTTTACTTAAATAAAACCATTTATAAATCTTTCTTTCCATACAACATTTTAAACAAAGCATTACACCAGTATTTATTAAAAAATATTTCTATCTTCATTAAAGAAAAGAATCTCTTTATTGTAAAAGATAAACTGCTTTTACTTTATAATAAACATTATTTTAACTTTTCTATATAATAATCCTTCCTAAAAATACTTTTAAAACATTTTCATATATGTAAGAAAAAAAACTAAACGGTTGAAGTAAAATAGAGTTATTGAAAAACCATTTCCAAATAAAATATGATCGAAAGTTCCAAAGTCAATTGAAAATCATTCTTTGAATCAAAAATATTTTCAAATAAAAACAGTACGTACTAGTATTTCAAAATACTGTAATGAGGCCCATATCTAATATACACTTAACCAATGCTTTCATCGTTTTCATTCTAAAAAGAATTCAACTTTTGTGACACATTAAAGTCACACCCAATGTGATCAGGGTACCAAGCTTCTAGCACTTAATAATTAATAAACAATATTTAACACACAATTTCTTCAATATTAATTAACCCACATATTAATTAAGTTCAAAAATTTGCAAGCACAGAGCAAGGGTTTAATATGCTCAATAGATGTCCAAAATAATCTATTCAATTTAATTATACAGAACGGTGTTTTATTCTACTAAATAGATATCACAAACGAAGTATAATTATTTCAACTACATTATTATTCAAATCAACATAATTAAATTTACCACTATTTATTTATCGTTATTGTATACTTCATTAAAACTATCGCGTCTCCTCGTCGTCGCCACACCCCTTCCTAGCCCATGCTACTACCACCATCGGAATACCAACTCATTGCCTCACCTTCACCCCAAACCTTGACCTACTTAATGTTGTAAATTTCCATCCCCAATCGAAAAACCGAACCCCAGATACAACCACAGTCGAAACCCTAAAATGAGCTTGACTTTCTACAACAGACCACTGTACCTCCTCCGACCACCTTTAGTGCCTTTGCCTTGCCTCGACCCTTCACTTTCCACTGTCGCTCCTCCCCTCGACTACCAAACCGCCAGAAAAAAAGAGATGAACGAAAAATGTTCATTTTCTACCCATGGTAACCTCCGACGCCTAAAATCTCAAAATCATCACCAAAACTCATGCCTCGACAATACGAACCCAACCATGCTTGTGACGCCCCACCTCTATACTGACGCTAGCTAAGGACACTAAGGAGTAATATCGTCAACTAGCACGAAAAATAAGGCTGTTGAGGAGCGACCATCCGTGTAATTGCTTTGTGCGAGGACCGATATGTCAGATAGAATAACATGCATTTCATCTCAAGAGGAAATCCGACATACCGATACAAACTCAAAACTACTACACAGTGGCTGTAATATCTTCGGAAACAAATATAGAAATAAGCATAACACAAATCAGTCATAGAAGTTCATATCTCTAAGGCGGAAAACACATGAAAGCGTTTACATCAGAGTAGTGGTCTAAAAGATCCACAATATCACAAAAGAATAGATACAAGTGCTAGACAAAAGAATAAGTATACATCAATGAGTCTATGTCTCGAGTGTATAATAAAAAAAACTACCACTCTAATGTAGTTAACAAAAAGTCGGATAATACACCCAGATGATGAGTCAAGCAGAAGCACTTGAACATCTCGGTCTGACCAGAGTATTATTTGGTAAGAAAAAAATAAACCGATTAATCTCGCTATAAACATCAGGAAAAATGATACAAGATAAGAGATATGACAAAAACGTACGATAACCATAAAGCCATACTGCGATATGAAATTGAAAATCAACTAGAGATTAATCAATATCACAAGAATCTTGTCAAACATCAAAAAGAAAGTCATACTCTGTATTTTTATTCACCAAGTCACAAATATTGGCAAACGTCACAATGCCAATTGTAAAAGTTGTTGAAAACACAAATTCACCAATGCACAAATATTGATAGAACTTATCAATGTAAATCACGAAAATTGGAGAAACATAAATTCTAGAAATCATCAGTAGAAATTCAGAAATCACAAAAAGGGGGAGGCCTATAACAAAAGCGGAGCATGGTAACTCACTAACACGTGTATCACAAACGGGACGCTATCCCATGGCCGCTAACCATAGAGCCGGTGCAACGACTTAGTACAACATCGGTACATTCGAGGAACCCGAAACTTAAATATTTCAGAACAACGACGTAGTATAACGGTATGCCCAATGATCCTGATAAGTCGATACAACAATGTAGTACAAAGGTACATCCGATGAACCGAACTCCATAAACAAACATGGGTTGCTAGCCCATAAGAATTGAGTCGAAACTCAAGGAACTATTAGGTCGTTAGCTTATAAAAGAAATGAGATGAAACTCAATAAAACGAGGTACTGTCCCCTTCGTAGACAAGAAAACATAGCAAATTGCTAGTCTATATCACAAAAATGATCCTCACTGATCAATGAAAAGTGTGAATTACACTAAGCTAGTAAATAAATGAGTTTTGCTTCATGTCCCATAACCATTGGCTTAACTTAAGTATTTACGAACAAATTGTAGATTTCCACTTGAAAAATTGTCACAAGAGTTTCAATCGAACAAGTCAAAGAATTAACCGACAAGGTGAACGCAAGCATTTCATACCACTTGTTTTAGTAAGCCGTTTAATTAAATTTCTCAAACGAATGAGGTAAAGGTTTGTGTATACTAATAGATTGAAAAACAGTTGTATAAACGAGCTTTGTATTGAAAATAGAGTTGATCATTTTAAATGAAAGAGTTTTGGTATTTACTATTAGTATATAAACCTTTATATTTTAAAGTGACAAGTCACAAAATTGATTCTACAAACAATCAATCACCAAAAATTTCACGTTCAAAGACGTGAACTAAATCCAAGAAATCGATTTCAGAACCATTAAAATGGATATACTAAAAATTCCAAAATAGAGGTTATCAAAGTCGATAATAAATGATAACAACAAATCTGAAAACCATGAATCGATAAAAATAAGAATTTCAAGCAAAATAGGCTAAATAGGCAAAGTAGGCTGAATACAAGCTGGTCACTCGACTGGCTCTTTGAGAAGAGTCGACTGGTCAATTGCCTGGAAAACTCTCGGGTTCCAGGTCAGTCGACTGGACTAAAAGGGTCAGTCGACTGGTGCATGTTTCCCAGTATTTCCTACCTATACAAATGAAGAGCAAACTTAACCAATTCGCAACCGGATGAGCAATGGCGCTAGTGGTTTATGCCAATCAACAACCCGACCCTATAGGCTCTTCAATGCATCACCAAAAACATGTTCAAACATCAAAGTTAGGATTTTCAAGGATTTGACTTCAAAACACCAAAAATTGAAATATTCACCAAATCAATCCAAACCAAAAGCAAATGCACATGAAAAAGTGTTAGGAATTCATACCCAACAATCAAAGATAGTTATAGACATAGATGTGAGATAAAAATCTCACCTTTTTGCACAAAAACAAGGAAGAAGAAGCTATAGAGCAAGGCAAGAACAATCACTCTTCAATTCCAACCCAAGAATCTTGAATCTAAGCTTAAAAGAAAAACATTTCCTATGTTAGGGTTTAGGAATTTCTGAAATTGAAGGTAGAATGAGTTGGAGAAGAAGATGATGATGCTTACCAATAGCTTCTCTTTGAATTTGGAGTTAGATCTTGGATTTGCAATGGAACTAGGGCTTAGGAATTCTAATTCTTTTTCTCTTCCCCCATTTTTATCTAAAACTTGAAGGTATTAGGAACTGAAAGTGAAGAGAAGTGGGGGTGTGGAGCTAGAGTTAATAGTTTAGGCTAACCCAAACCCAAAGTCTAAAGTGCAAAGGTCAAATTTTAGCTAGCTCCAAACATATCGAAGTTTATACTCCAAAAGGTCGCAAACATTGTTTTGAACTCAATGGAAGTGGTTCCGAGTCCTAATTCGACCGTATGCAAAAAGTAGCATTTTGGACTAAAATCCGACTAATGATGCTATATTTAAATAAAATATTTAAATATAAAATCGTAAATATGCGGGTTGTTACAAACTCCCCTCCTTAAAAAAATTGCGTCCTCGCGGTATTTAAGAAGAAAATAAAAAGTAACAACCGTAAAAGCATATCGACACAAAAGAAATTTGAAATAAAAAGTTTACCTCAAATAGCACGAGAAAGTAAGTCCGGATGTGTTCGCTCGATGAATTCTCTAGATTCCCAAGAACAATCCTTAGGATTTGAAGACCATTGAACCTTCACAAGAGGAACATCTTTATTTCGAAGGCGTTTAACCTCCGAAGCAATGATTCGAATAGGATGTTGCTCATAAGTCAAATTAGGTGAAACTTCAACTTCTTCCACAACACCGGGCTCAAGAATAGAATCAGAATCCCGAAGGCATTTCCGTAATTGAGAAACGTGAAACACATCATGAATAGCAGAAAACCGAGCCGGTAATAAAAGGCTATAAGCCACGGTACCAATACATTTGATAATGGGAAATGGACCAATATATCGAGCTGCTAATTTTCCCAATCGACTGAAATGCACAACACCCTTCATAGGTGAAACACGAATAAACACAAAATCTCCCACAGAAAATTCTAATTTCCTTTTTCGGTTATCGGCATAGGATTTTTGCTTACTTTGAGCTTCTTTCAACCTAAGACGAATAAGTTCAATCTTTTCTGTGGAATCACGAATAAAATCTGGACCTAAAACCAGCTTCTCACCGGCCTCAAGCCAACAAGAAAGAGATCGGCATGGTCTTCCATAGAGTGCCTCAAAAGGTGCCATACCAATACTAGATTGGAAGCTATTATTATAGGAAAACTCAACAAGAGAAATATGATCTTCCCAACTTCCACCAAAATCAAGAACAGAAGCACGAAGAAGATCTTCAAGCGTTTGATTCACACGCTCGGTTTGTCCATCGGACTAAGGGTGATAAGCGGTGCTAAAATTAAGCTTCGTTCCCAAAGCTTTTTGAAGACTCTTCCAAAATCCACTAGTAAACAATGGATCACGATCGCTAACAATAGAAGTACAGACTCCATGCAATTTAATAATTTCTTTAATAAAGAGTTTGGCCAAAAGGGGTACAGTCCGATTGGACCGAACCGAAATAAAATAGGCGAATTCCGTAAGTCTATCAACTATCACCCATAGGCTATCATGACCCGAACGAGAATGGAGAAGGCCATTAATAAAACCCATGGAAATTTGGTCCCACTTCCAAATTGGAATGTCCAAAGGTTGCAATAACCCACCGGGCCTTTGATGCACGGCCTTAACAAGTTGGCAAGTCATGCAATGCTTAATAAAGTTAGCAATGTCAGATTTCATTCCATCCCAATAATAAAGTCGCTTCATATCCGCGTACATTTTACTACTACCGGGATGAATGGTAAATGTAGAACGATGAGAATCTTCTAAAATGTCTTTACGAAGATCACTAATATTTGGCACGATAAGTCCACCAAATTTTTGAATACCGCCACGAGAATAAATATCAATTTTATCCTTACAACTTGGGCTAAGAAGATCCAATTCGGGATCTAGCTTTTGAGCTTCAAAGATGCACTCTAAAAGAGAAGGATGAGCGATCTAGCTTTTGAGCTTCAAAGATGCGGTCTAAAAGAGAAGGATGAGCCTCAAGGCTACATAAAAAAAGAGATGCACATAAATTGGATTTACGATCTCGAATCTCACAAGTGGACAAAGTCTCGAGATCATTCCATTCGGATATCATCATAGAAACAACCGCTCGTTGCTTACGGCAAAGTGCATCGGCAACACGATTTCCCTTTCCGAGAGTATAAAGAATATCAAGATCATAAGATGCAAGAAATTCGAGCCAATGCTGTTGATGCAAATTAAGTTCCTTTTGACAAAATAAATACTTCAAAGATATATGATCGGTATAGAGAATAAATTTCTCTCCCAAAAGGTAATGACGCCAAATTCGAAGGGCGAAAACAATTGCCGTGAGCACTAAATCATGAGTGGCATATCTAGTCTCGGCTGGCTTCAATTGCCTAGAAGCATAAGCAATAACACGTTCTCTTTGCATAAGAATGGCTCCCAAACCAACACGACTAGCATCGGTATAAACAATAAAATCTTGGTTCTCCCCGGGAATCACAAGAATAGGAGCATCGGAAAGGAGTTCTTTTAGTTTCTGAAATGAAGCTTCACATTTGTCCGACCAAATGTATTTAACTCCATTCTTGGTCAAGCTAGTAAGAGGCACGACAATTTTAGAAAAGTACTTTATGAACCGACGGTAATAGTCCGCCAATCCAAGGAAGCTATGGATTTCTGTAACACTTTCCGGTCTCTTCCAATTTTGGATCGCTTCAATCTTTGAAGGATCCATAGAAATTCTGGATTCGAAAATGATGTGACCAAGTAATTTCACACGAGATTGCCAATAATGGCACTTAGAAAATTTTGCTTTCAATTGATTGCTCCAAAGAGTTTCCAACACAATTCGAAGATGCTTTTAATGATCTTCCTCGGTTTTAGAATACAAAAGAATATCATCAATAAAGATGAGAACGAATTGATCGACAAAGCCTTTGAAAACTCGATTCATAAAGTCAACGAAATAAACTGGAGCATTCGTTAACCCAAATGGCATAACAAGCCATTCATAAGATCCATAACGAGTATAGAACGATGTCAAAGGAATGCTATCCTCTGCAATACTAAGCTGATGGAAACCGGTTGCTAAGTCTAATTGTGAAAAGACTCTAGCACCACTAAGCGGATCAAATAAATCATCAATCCGAAGTAAAGGATATTTATTCTTGATAGTAAGATCATTAAGCTTGCGGTAGTCAACGCAAAGCTAAGTTACCATCGGATTTCTTCACAAAAATAGCAGAAGCTCCCCAAGGAGAGGAACTAGAACAAATAAATTGCTTCATCTCCAATTTGGATAATTGTTTGCGCATCTCCTCATTTTCCTTATTGGACATACGATAAGGAGGACGAGTGATAGGTAGAGCTCCAGGGATAAGATTAATTCTGAACTCAATTGCTCGCTTAGGTTGTAATCCTAAAACGGGCCCAAATATGTCGGAAAATTCATGAACAACATGAATAAGAGAAATGACATCCTCCTCATCATCATTATCGTCATCATGAGGATTTAAAGAATATAAAGATGCTGCCAAGTTGGAATCTGAATCCTTAAGAATAATAGAAATCAGCTTAACAGATAGAGGGTGTCGAAGATAAATAGTCCGCTCAGGACATAGGATATGGACTTTATAACGGTTAAGCCAATCCGTTCCCAAAATCATTCCGAAGCCTAAGTAACGCATGACATGAAAATCAGCTCGGAAAGAAAAATCACACAAAATAATCTCGACGTCTTTACAAAGCAAGCTAATTTTTGCGGATCTACCAACCGGATTCGCAATTCTCAAAGAAGCCATTAAAGCCATAACACTCAAAGAAAAAGTATCAACAAGCTCTTTTGATATAAAAGAATGGGACGCACCCGTATCAAAAAGAACTCATATAGGTCGATCACGAAACATAATAGTGCCATCAAGGATAGAATGAGAAATACCTTGACCACGAGAAGTGTTACTAGAGGCTTTCACAACATTTAACCTTCCCTCCTTCTTGCCTTGAAGTTTGGGATATGAAGATAAAAGATGACCCGAACTTTTGCAATAACGACAAAAGAGAGGTTTCAGACATTTATTGGCATAATGGTCCTTAGAACCACAATTGTAGCATTGCCCACAACTAGGGGTAGAAGTCTTTGCTACTGAACCTTCTTGTTTTCCTTTCTTGTTGAGATTGGGGCCTTTGAATTTAATAGGCCTTTTCTTGTTGTTGTTGAAGTTCCGTCTAGCACCCACAAATTCAACATCACTTTCCTTATCTGCCTCTTTAAGTCGAAGAGCGATATCAATATGTTGGTCAAAAGAAACTTCCAATTTTAGAAATAATGGCTTCTTGAGATTTTTATTCAAGCCATAGACAAATCTCTGATTCTTCTTCAATGGGGTATTAACGTACTCAACCCTGTATTTAGAAAGAGATTCAAAAGATGCGACATATTCCGCTACAGAAGATTCACCTTGAACAAGGTCAATAAAACGACGGGCTAAAGTCACTTTCTCAGCTTCCGGCACAAACTTTGATTCGAATCTTCCTCGAAATTTCTCCCAAGTAAGATCCGCTTCAATAATTTCAGAAATAAGAAGCTCATACCAATCTAATGCTCTTTCTTGGAGCATATTAGAATCCACTTGGACTCGATGAAGATCGATAAGATTCATGCAAGTAAAGATGCGATCACATGCTCTAAGCCAAGCTTGGACTTTGATAACGCCCTCGGAACCCCTGAACGGCTTTCCACCCAAATTGGTATAATCATTGCATAGGCGTGCAAATCCGGATTTTGGGTGAGTAGGCTCTGGAATGGGTCCAACAGCTTGAGCGTTCTTTATCAGATCAAGAAGCTATTGTGCAAACATAAATACTCCATCCTGGGGAGTAGCACTAGATTGACCGGCGCAGGGACGACCAGGTCTAACCATTTCTCTTCTTTAAGAAAGAAAGAAAGGAGAAGAAGAAAGATTATTCACAAAATGAAGATCAAACAATAATGATTGATAAAACAAGGCACCACAAAAGAAAATAGGATAAGACGGTATGAAGACTCGAATTAAATCCTAAGGCACGACCCCTAAGATGGACTTCGGACGATGATCCTTGTTAGATTGTTCTACATTGTTCCGAAGTTTGGCTTTAATACCAAGCTGTGATGCCCCACCTCTATACTTATGCTAGCCAAGGACACTAAGGAGTAATTCCGTCAACTAGCATGAAGAATAAGGCTGTTAAGGAGAGACCATCCGTGTAATTACTTTGTGCGAGGACCGATATGTCAGATATAATAACATGCATTTCATCTCAAGAGGAATTCAACATACCGATACAAACTCAAAACTACTACACAGTGGTTGTAATATCTTCGGAAACAAATATAGAAATAAGCATAACACAAATCAGTCACAGAAGTTCATATCTCTAAAGCGGAAATAGATATGAATACAACACATGAAAGTGTTTACATCAGAGTAGTGGTCTAACAAGATCCACAATATCACAAAAGAATAGAAACAAGTGCTAGACAAAAGAATAAGTATACATCAATGAGTCTATGTCTTGAGTGTATAACAACAAAAACTACCACTCTAATGTAAACCAAATGTCAGATAATACTCCCAGATGAGGAGTCAAGCAGAAGCACCTGTAACATCTCGATCTAACCAGAGTATTATTTGATAAAAAAATAATAAACGGATCAGTCTAGCTATAAATATCAGGAAAAATGATATAGGATAAGAGATATGACAAAAATGTATGATAACCATAAAGCCATACTGTGATAAGTATGTAATTGAAAATCAACCAGAGAATAATCAATATCACAAGAATCTTCTCAAAGATCAAAAAGAATGCCATACTATTTATTTTTATTCACCAAGTCACAAATATTGGCAAACATCACAATGCCAATTGTAAAAGTTGTTGAAAACACAAATTCACCAATGCACAAATATTAATAGAACTTATCAATGTAAATCACGAAAATTGGCGAAACACAAATTCTAGAAATCATCAATAGGAATCTAGAAATCACAAAGAGGGGGAGGCCTATCACAAAACGGGAGCATGGTAACTCATCAACACGTGTATCCCAAACAGGACGATATCCCATGGTCGCTAACTATAGAGCCGGTGCAACGACGTAGTACAATATCGGTACGTTTGAGGAACCAGAAACTCAAATATTTCAGAACAACGACGTAGTACAAAGGTGCGCCCAATGATCCTGATAAGTCGGTACAACAACGTAGCAAAAAGGTACGTCCGATGAACCTAACTCCATAAACAAACATGGGTCGCTAGCCCATAAGAATTGAGTTGAAACTCCAAGGTTAGGTCGTTAGCTTATAAAAGAAATGAGACAGAACTCAATAAAACGAGGTATCGTCCCCTTCATGAACAAGAAAGCATCGCTAGTCTATATCACAAAAATGATCCACACTAATCAATGAAAAGTGTGAATTACACTAAGGTAGTAAATAAATGAGTTTAGCTTCATGTCCCATAACCATTGGCTTAACTTAAGTATTTACAAACAAATTGTAGATTTCCACTTGAAAAATTGTCATAAGAGTTTCAATGGAACAAGTCAAAGAATTAACCGACGAGGTGAACGCAAGCGTTTCATGCCACTTGTTTTACTAAGCCATTTAATTAGATTTCTCAAATGAATGAGGTAAAGGTTTGTGTATACTAATAGATTGGAAAACGGTTTTATAAACGAGCTTTGTATTGAAAATAGAGTTGATCGTTTTAAATGAAAGAGTTTTGGTATTTACTACTAGTATATAAACCTTTATATTTTAAAGTGACAAATCACAAAAATGATTGTAGAAACAATTAATCACCAAAAATTTCACGTTCAAAGGCGTGAATTAAATCCAAGAAATCGATTCAAAATCCATCAAAATGGATATACCCAAAAATTCCAAAATAGAAGTCATCAAAGTCGGTAATAAATGATAACAACAAATCGGAAAACCATGCATCGATAAAAATAGGAATTTCAAGCAAAATAGGCTAAATAGGCAATGTAGGTTGAATACAAGCTGGTCAATCAACTGGCTCTCTGAGAACCGTCGACTGGTCAATTGCCTGGAAAACTCTCGGGTTTCAAGTCAGTCAACTGGACTCAGAGGGTCAGTCGACTGGTGCATGTTTCCCGGTATTTCCTGCCTATACAAATGCATAGCAAACATAACCGATTCGCAACCGGACGAGCAATAGCGCTAGGGGTTTATGCCAATCGACAACCCGACCCTATAGGCTCTTCAATGCATCACTAAAAACATGTTAAAACATCAAATTTAGAATTTTCAAGGATTTGACTTCAAAAAACCAAAAATTGAAATATTCACCACATCAATCCAAACCAAAAGCAAATGCACATGAATAAGTGTTAGGAATTCATACCTAACAATCAAAGATAGTTATAGACATAGATGTGAGATAAAAATCCCACGTTTTTGCACAAAAACAAAGAGGAAGAAGCTATAGAGCAAGGCAAGAACAATCACTCTTCAATTCCAACCCAAGAAGCTTGAATCAAAGCTTAAAAGAAAAACATTTCCTATGTTAGGGTTTAGAAATTTCTGAAAATGAAGGTAGAATGAGTTGGAGAAGAAGAAGAGGATGCTTACCAATAGCTTCTCTTTGAATTTGGAGTTAGAGCTTGGATTTGCAATGGAACTAGGGCTCAGGAATTCTAGTTCTTTTTCTCTTCCCCCATTTTTATCTAAAGCTTGAAGGTATTAGGAAATGAAAGTGAAGAGAAGTGGGGGTGTGGAGCTAGAGTTAATAGTTTAGGCTAACCCAAACCCAAAGTCCAAAGTGCAAAGGTCAAATTTTAGCTAGCTCCAAACATATCGAAGTGTATACTCAAAAAGGTCGCAAATGGCATTTTGAACTCAATGGAAGTGGTCCCGAGTCCTCATTCGACCGTATGCAAAAGTAGCATTTCGTCCTAAAATCCAACTAACGATGCTATATTTAAATAAAATATTTAGATATACAATCGTAAAATATGCGGGTTGTTACAATGCTCTTTGATCTCCATTATATGACCGTCGAAATTCCAACATTATTTGACCACTACTATTATCGGACAATATACGTCATCACACTTGACAAAACGATGAGTGGATATTTTTAGAAAATACTAAAGAACTAAATAAACAAGTTTGCAGTTGGATGTTTTGGAAAAATGTTGATGATTGAGAGATAGTGATTTTTGAATTTTTGAGAGGAGTGTTGCTTTTTTGCTCACAGGGAATGGGAAACTAAAGATATGCATAAGTGGGCAAGTGAAGTGAAGTGAAGCGATGATATGCACACTCATAACCAAACCAAATCATTACTTCTAACTTAGGAAAATCACCAAAATTCAAGATAACCATCATATCAAGAGCAAATCACATTAATAGCTTTGAAAAAAGGTTTTGATTTGATTTGTAAAAGTTTTGAAAAGAAAATTTTATGATGCTCCACTACAAAATATCTTATTCATGACGAACCGTGAACAACAGAAATAAATTATCGTGCACGGTAATGCGACACGATCCCAAATCAACTGTAAAACACCATGGTTATCTTATTCTATGAAATTTCAAAAATACCAATGTTTACCGTAAAATACGTCAAACGATAATTTAGATATTTTTCAAATTAAAAATTATGGAAAAAATTTATAAAATCATTTGAAAATATATCATTAAAAATCAAGTCTTTTAATAAAATTGATGTTCTTGTTGTTTGTTGCATTTTAATCAAAATCAAATATTTATATAAATTAAATATTAAAATTCAAAATGTTAAAAATTCTAAGTCGTTATAGCTAAGGAATCTTTCCCCCATACCTAGTCGATAGGTGAATAAAAAATAACTTTTGGAAGAATCCCACTTTAAAAGTTCAAGGATTTAAAATATGATTTATCTATGTGGATTATACTTGAACAAAATTGGAAGGTGACATCCGAGCATAAGAGAAGGTTCCAAGGAACAGTGAGGAGTTGGGTAGAAAAGAAGAGATGGAAATATGGAATTCTTCAACCAAACCATTTCCACGGCATATATAAAATAAATTTAGGATACCAGATTTTTCAAACTTGAATGTTAGTAATGGTGTGCTAGGATTTTGAATGGTTGGGATGGATGAAAAATTGGTTGAACTATACTTTCATTCATTGAAGTGTGGTAAAATTTGAATACAAAAATGAGTTTTTGATTTTTCAAAATTTTCATACATATAGAACTACGAGTATATTTAGGTTGTTTACATCATAATTTTGAAATTGTTTCAAAGAATCCATTTGTAACGACCCACCTTTTTGGATAGTTTAAATCAACGATAAACCACACATGTTAGACTCAAACCATTCAAAAGGGAGGATTGTCATGGGGTAAATAAGAAAAAGAAGAGAAAGTAGAAAAAACAAACCTAGAATCTCACAGCGGAATGACAAAATATGATAATCAAGTAAAAAGTTCATGAAGTTGTTTTACAAATAACATTTGATTACAGTATACAGTACAAAATCAAAGTACATACAATAGTAATAAATAAATAATGCAGCGAAACAACATGAAGCGGCAGAATAAATAAATAAATAAATAAATGGAGTACTAAATCTTTGCCTTCGTCCTCCAGAAAAGCAGTCTTCGGTACACTAAAAAGCTCATACTGACCCTAGCGAATTAAAAAGAAAAAACACTCGAATCGGAACTGAAAGATCTTATGTAAGTTAAATCAACAAAAAGTAAATATGAGTGTAATGGCGTCAGAGATGTTTACGGGGTTTGACATCTCCTATCCAGTGTCCAACGTGGGTGCAATAACTTAAGAGATGCTTGGGATTTCATCTCCTAAGGATCCTTTAAACTATCTACATACATAGTACAATACGCTATTACAATAGTATCTATAGTAAAGTAAAGTATTAAAATAGCATTAAGGTGTTACCCATATCCACCTTAACACATTTTATATAATGTTGTAGTCTATACAGTACTGTAACTCTACCGTAAACTGGTGGGCTATAGGTGAGCACTCCATAGGTATGACTCAAACCGAACTCATAGAAGGCGCAATAAGGCATGTGACAAGGCATGCGAGGCAATGACAGGGTAGGATTCTACTATTTACAAAACCCCAGACTGGTGGTAAAGCATAGTAGCTATTATCACCCACCTCGGAACACACTCCCATAATCAAAATCGAGGGGTGGCCACAAAATCAATCACAAAGTTATAATATGGTATCGAAGAAATGTGCCCGACCGGAGGTGCGACCTCACTTGGCCCGGTATAGCTTATGTTTTAGCCACATCAAGTTGACTAACCGGAGTAAGGGCTACATAGATACCTCATACAGAATCGTTCACCAAACCATCCTACTTTTTTCTAAAATCTCTACCACATACACAGTAGTTAAAGTGGTTTTCGGCATTGGCGGAGAGTGTGACAATATCTGATCCCAATCTCTTTAACAACCAAATGCTTATTTAACATTGATGGTTCTTTTACATTTTAGAAATCGGTTTATAATTGATATCAAAATATCATATTCGATTCAAACCATATCATTTTCGAAATCATATTCACTTTCGAAATCATATCGACAAAATAGGTTAAATCCTCATTTCATAATCATCATATTTACTCAAATATGTCATTTCACTATAAAGTATCATTTCAAATCCAACTTAGATTATAACATCATTTAACCATATTTTCTTTAAATCAAGGATTTAAATATAAACAATTCAATCTTGCACCATTAGAAATTTAAAAGTATAGTTTAAATAGTCATAAAAAGTTTAAAATATGTAAAATAGTTTAAAATAAATTTTTAAATAGTGAATATACTCTAAAATAGTTTAAAAATAGTTTAAATAAATTTAAGATAGTTTATATAGATTTAAAATAGTTTAAATAGGTTTAAAGTGGATTAAATCGATTAAAATAAATTAAAATAGACTAAAATAAATTAAAATAGCTTAAATTGATTAAAATAGTTTAAACTAGTAAAAATAGATTTAATTAGTTTAATTGTTTGAAAATCTTAATAATCAAGATTTTTAAAATAATATATTTTTAAATAGTTTATATTAAAATAACAAATTTGAAATCAATATCAAATTAAACTATTTCTTTTATTCAACACATTTAGACCATGTCCAGCTTTCAAATCAATAAACTAAATTTTTTCTTTCAGTTCAAGTTCACATTTAACCATTTAATCAATATCGATTTCACATCCATGTTCGAACAATAAATTCAAACTATTTCAAATTTAGTAGATTTTCAAAGTTACATTTTCAAAAAATTTCAATAACTCAATTCTGATAAATTTCATTTATACTTCAAATTCAACTTTAAATTTTCAAATTGGTTTCTTCGAACAATTCCTTTAAATCAAATTCAAATATCAACATTTAAAGCTTGGATTTTCGAAAAATAATTCAGTTATATAATCCAATTTTATTTCAAAATATCAATTAACTAAATTCAAAAATTAATGATTTAAAATCATTTAATTTAACCAATCCGATGTTCCTATATTATTTTCTACCCTATGGACAAGTGATATGGACATATCATTTCAATCCGTAATAATTTTAATTTACAGGTATATATCATTTCAACTCGCAATCCCAAAATTAACATTCAAAATCCATAAAATCGCTTGGGTTTATCATTTCAACCCATAATAATTTTTCCTAATCTATTTATCATTCGGGTATGTATCATTTCAACCCGTAAGGATTTCTACCAATAAACTAAGGAAACTTGCAGCGATAACTACATATAAATATAGCATCCAGTCATCCAATGTCAACAATTAATCATCCACCATAATAATCAGTCAAACCAACCAATAAACCATAACAAGTAATTGATTATCAATAACAGGCATTAACAGGTAATTTAAAATTTAATATTAAATTAATGGCAATTAAATTCAATAAAATTCAAATTTTACTCGAATGGCAATTAAAATATATCGAACATCAACCAATCAAATTCTAATCACATCACAAATTCAATTTAACTAACATAAGATAATATTAGTAGTTGTGAGTGGGTTAAAACACTCACCTTTGGTTTCAAATTGATTTGAAATCCAAAATAAGGCCAAAATTCAGCAACCATAGAATTCGTCCAAACTAGTTCCAAAATGTCCAGGATTTTGGCGCAATCCCAATAAAACAAACCGCACGTGAATCAGACATCATATGTAAAAGTCATGCGGATTAGAATGTTTGAAAAAAATTATAAATTAAAATTAAACAAAAAAAGAATACACATACTCATAGACACGTCATCACGCGTCTTCTTTTTCACTCAACTCTAATTACACGATCACCTGCTTCAACTCATGGCCGCCAACCAACGTCCAAGTTCCCTCAATTTTTGTCGTGCCCTCGCCAACCTCCGGCACAATCAGGCACCACCGCCGACCACTCCACCTCGAGCCGCCCTAGGTTGCACAACACGCCACCTCCGACCCCATGTTGCCCTCCACCTCCGTACGACCTTCCACGGCCATAATCGATGAACTTCGACCACTTTGAGATGAGCGACTTCCAAGATGCATACTACTGACGACAGCAACACACCCATGCCATCCAATCAACCCTGGGACGTTAGATCCACCATTAAACAATCGAAATCCTAATATGAACGGCTGAAATTCATCCTCAATTTCTGATCAAACAGTGAATCAAATCAAAAAACGAACAACGGTAGTGAATTACGCTCGTCGAGAGCTTAGGAACGGTATATAATATGTTAGGGTTTTGAGGAGTTTGATTTTGAAAATGAATCTGAAATTGGAATATGGTTTTGAAATTGGAATATGTTTCTACCATTGAGAAGGAGAAGTAGACAGATGGAATTGTACGTATTGGAATAAGGAATAGAAAGGCTGCTAGGGTTTAGAAAGATCTATTATACGAACAAAGCCTGATAAGAAAATTGAACGCGTATCAAATTGGTACGAATGACAATAAAGATATGAAAAGCCCATTTCACTTTCGAAATGAAAGTGGGTCATCCCGTATAGCAAAATAGTTATTTTTGATATTTTTAAACTCAATGGAATAGGTTTCAAAACCTAATTCCATCATATGAAGAAGTTAGCTTTTAAAATCAGCTTACTTCAGTTGAATTCGATTAAATTGATTTCTGCGTTTCGAGTCCGTACGATCAAATGACAGTTCCGACCGTTACGAAACTTGAAATTCTATAATAATTCGTCGTTATGGATCCGATGAAACTGGTTTCATCGAAATTCGAGACAGTGGCCAAAATGGCTATTTTCGCATTAATTAAATAAATTATTATTAAATTAATTAAATCACTTTTTAATCCAACTTTTAAAATTAACAAATCTTAATATTTCTAATTACACAGAAATTAGCAATCATTTTAAAACTAATTTCCCATGTCAAATTCAACATTAATTATTGCACTAATTACAATGTTCAAATTTTAATTGAAATAAACTCGTTGGTTATTAATTTAAATTCCAATAAATTGATTAAATTCGATTACAATCTTATTATTCAATCAATCGGTATCTAATGGATATAATCAACATTGGTTTATATCTTATTACGCAAATATTTTAAGATTATCAACTTAATTCATATTGATGTAATATTTAATTTCATTTAATTGCAGTTGATTTCCAATTTAATTCAGCAAATTAAATAAATAGGTAACATATGACAACTGTCTCCTTTTACTTAATTTAATCATATTTATAAGTTTATTATCCATAAACAAATGTTATGATTACTTACACAACATTGATTTTATTCAATTACAATTAATTACATATTGTAACAACCCGATATTTCAGCCATTCGCATGCACACATGTCAGACTTGAATTGCTCAAAATACCACATTGTAATAAAATTTGGAGTAAATGAAAAACAATCAAAGAATCACAGACAAAGAAATATCAGAATAACTCGCAGCAGAAATTAAAATACCATAGTAGTTCATGAAGCTACTATAAAAAACTCTCAAAACAAATAAATAATTCAGTTTGAAAAACATACACAAAAGAAATCTCAAATACATAGAAGTTTATAAATACCAGAGCTGAAATAGAACAACTGAAACTGAAAGGAAATAGATAACTAGACAAGTAGAATCTCCAGCGACTCCTAGCTCCAGAAAAGAAATCCAAAGCTAAGCTGTACTGAGGCTAACCCGAGCGTAAAGTAAAACACAAAACACTCGAGTTAGGACATACATACTTATATAATGTAAATCAACTCAAGTGAATTGTAGTAGTAATGCACCATAACTTAAAGGATGCTTGGGATCGCCCATCCTCTAAGGATCAGTTAAACCATAAGTTAAATACATCCCGGGGTTAAAATTCTAAAATGGTATTTTGTACTTTGAAATCAAATATCATTTAACAATTCAATATCATTTCAAATCTGTTTCAAAATATCAAAATATCGTATTTTTCCAAAACCTCATTCGTTTTAGTTAATTTAAAATACCATTTCAAATTACATTTCAAAACGGTTTATATTTCAAATCAAATATTACATTTAAATCATTAAAAAAATGAAGTTATTACATTTAATGATCAAATATTCAATTCTCAAAATTTTACAATTTTTAGAATTCATTTATTCACTTAAATTTATTAAAACAGTGAAAATTGAACTTTCACAGCATTTAGAAAATACTATGGAAAGTTATGTTTAAAAACAATTCAATTAGCAAAAGATAGCATTTAAAATGCTGTAATAGGTTTTAGATTTCAAATAAAACTTTAGTTAAATTCAGCAAATACAGCACTTACAAAGTGCTGTAATAACCCTTAGTTCATTTTAGCCATTTAGTTCATTTATATCAATTACAGCATTTACAAAATGATGTAATATCTTTAACTTTAGAAATGATATTATATTAAATTTCAAATTTTCAATGCAATTTCATAAACCATTAAACTTAAATTTAAATCATTTTTAACTTAAAAAAAAATCATATTTTCTCCCTTTAAAATGATCATTTAAATAACCTTTAATTTATGATTTTTTGTAAAGTGCAATTTCATAAATAATTATCAAATTTTAATAATTCACTTATAAAAATCACTGTACAATTTTATAATATTTCATTTACTTTACATTTAAATTTAATTTACCATTTCATAAATAAATTTGAATTCCATTTTATTTTTCTTAACTTAATTTTTATTTTTAAAACACGTTTCACATTTTCCAAGTTAAGTTATATTCAAATTTCAATTTTAAACATTTATTTATTTAACTATTTTTAATTTATAGAAAAATCAATAACACTTTATAAAATCATTTTAAATTCAAATTAAAATCAATTTATCATATTTTCTTACTTAACTTAAATTCCATTTATAAACAAAACCATAAATTCCAAAATTTACTTATATTTCAAATTTCTACTTTACCATTTATTTATTACACTTATTAATTTGTAGAAAATCAAAAGTACTTTATAAAAATCATTTTTATATTAAATTTAAATAAAAATGTCATAATATTTACATTTTTAAAATATTTTAAAAAATTTAGAAAAATATATTAACCACGGTCTGTATATAAAATTGTCTAACCTAAGTCAAATGTTACGGATAATATATCATTTCAATCCGTAAGTCACAAAGTAAAAATCCGGGTTCTATCATTTCAAACCCGCAATCACAAGTAAAATGAAATAAATAAAAATCGTTCAGGCTTATCATTTCAACCCATAATGATTTTTTCCTATTCTAATGTCCGTTCAGGTATGTATCATTTCAACCCATAGTGATTCTAATCTACAGGGAACTTGCAATGTGATAAACTGATATAAATAAACAGAATAGCACTATATAACAGTAACAGATGATATGAAAGGTGTATAAACAGGGGTGTGCATCATATGATCATAGCATAAGCAGGTATAACATGATAATGTAATTCTACAGATTCACAGGGTGTCAGTTTACTAATTATATAAGTACAAAATGTCTGAAATACTCACCTCTACAAGCTGGAGATTACAGATTCTGACACAAAAACAAATTCCAGAAGGCACGATAACATGACTATAGACTTGAGTGGAGTGGAGAACTTGGGTGGGAAGAGAACCAAGCTTTTATCTTGTACACAACCCATAAAACAAGACAAGTATAAATATGATTTCAAACCAAATATACATATTGAAATAATTTGAAAATGAAATCAACTATGAAAGGAATGACTTGACCATTGCCTCCATCATTCAAGTGCTCGGACTAGGGTCAGGTGTGCACGGCCAAAGTGGCGTATAGGGCTAGGGTATGGGTTCATGAAGGCAAGTCTATAAGGAGATGAAGGGTGGAGGTTACATCACAAGATACAAAGTGTTTAAGGCAAACGAATGGATTTTTGGTGCATCTATGGGTTCGGCCAAAGGACACCTGAGCTCGGCCTTGGAATGTGATGGTCAAGTGGTGGCTGGAGTGTCGGCCAGAGGTGGCGGAGAGACTGGTGGTGGCGGCTATGGAGGTGGCAAGGTGGAAAAATGAAGGGTATGGCATTAAGGAGTTCGGCTATGCAGTATTCAAGGTGATTTTGCAACTTTTAGTGATAATAGCTTCAAGGGGGCTCACAGCCTGGTAAAGTTAGAGGGAAAGGATGGTGGAGTGGCCGTGGGCAGTGGTGGTGCTGGACGGTGGAGGTGGTGGAGGAGTATGGCCAAGCAAATGCAAGAAGAGGCAAGGCAATTTCTAAAGGAAAAATCAACAAAAATGAAGAGAAAAGAGTAGAAAAATTATAAGAGCCATTACCTTCACTTCAGATCTGAAAATTTTCGTGAAAAGATGAGGTGAGAAAGATGTGTTGCGTGAATATAAAAGAAAACTCATGACTATAGGGTTGGGAAAGGACGGCCCAAAGATTGAAGGGATGGAAAATGAAAAGTCAAAAGTTGAAGGGTCAAGGTCTCTTGATATTTCTCTTTTCTTTATTCAAATAAATCAAAATAAAAACCATTAAATAAAATAAAAATGATTACTAGATAAAGTGAAAATGAAATGAATAAGTAAATTTTATAAAATTATAGAAAAAGATAAGAAAATAGTCAATTATACGTAAATTAGTATTAAAAATTGAAAACAAAATATAACTAGTTTTGGAAAAATAACCACTACACTAAATAAATGTTTTAAAAATAAACATAAACATAACATGACATATTACACACATATACAAAAATTAGAACAATATTTGACAAATAAAAATATTATTTATATAAATTAAAATAGACAATTTTATTAAATAAATAAATTTACATACAATATTGTAAAAAGCATAACTTTCACAATATAAATCGGATTTCAACGAAACGAAAAGCAGTATTCTTGAAATTAAATTTATTTTCATAATAAAATATAAAATTCTAATTTTTAAATTTTTAAATTTTTAAATTTAAAAGTCAATGTTTGACCATTTTGACCAAAATTCACATTTTCTCAAAATATTCTATTTATTCAGGTTTGAAATTATAATTCACACAGAAATCAAAATTTATATTTAAAATAACAAAATTTATCCATTTTAATAAATAACATAATGTTTTTAAATCAGGAGTTTCAATTTAAATAATTAAAATAAACAATTAAATAAATCACAAAATTCAGGGTTGTTACACTCTCCACTACTCAAATCTTTTCGTCCTCGAAAAGGAATGAGAAAGAAAAATAAGGAAAAAAAAGATAGAAAAACAAAATAGTACCTAAAAGGAATAATTCTGGATTCGAAGCATGAATGCACTCTTTCATCTTTCAGGCACAATCTCGATCATCGGTACTTCACTGTACTTAGATCAGACTAACAGATCTCCTTCTTCGCTGCTTCGTACCTCTGTCGACAATACGAAGTGGCTTACTCTCGATAGTCAGATTAGGCTAAATATCCAAACTATCAAGAGAAGAAGGCTGAACAAAAAGAGATGGGTCATGAAGATATCAGAGAAGATTTGAAACGTGGAATACATCATGCACTCCAGAAAGCTTCTCGGGAAAATCCAAACGATAAGCCAAAGAACCAACTCTTTCCATAATACACAAAGGAGCCTCAAAGAAAAAGAAGGTAGAAATAGCTAGAAGGAAGAATAGGTTAAAAGAAAAGGATGAACCATATTTAAAACTATATAAATTTCAGTTAAAATTTTTATGACATTTCAAACATTTTATGATATGATGAAAAGTCATTTGATTCAATTTCGATAATTCGAAGTAAACAATGTTTAAACATTTTAAATTATTTAGACAAATGAAATAAATGATCAAAATATCCTTTATATAATATTTTATCAAAATACTTTTATACTTCGATGTCTTAACAAGTTTACTTTCGTTCCTGCAGACTCTGGCCGTGCGTAGATCTGGCTCAAAGTTCGAATTCTCCAGGTACTTAGTAGATTTGTTTCAACACCCAGTGAAAATACTTGAAAAACCTTTAAAAAACAGATATGGAAAGTACAATCCAAACAAAACAACCAAACCAAAACATGTCGATCATGGGTCGCGGATACACAACGGTTGTGCCTAGATCCCGCAGGAAACATCCATACCGGTAGGCTGACTACCGCAGCCCTGCGATTACGCCATGAAGACTGGTAGTACCACAGATGCACAATTGTTACACCTGGATCCCCAAGGAAACATCCGTACCCTTAGGCTCTCGCAGCCCCTGCAAATTACGCTACCAAGCGATCTAATAAATCGTAGATACACAATGGTTACGCATGGATCCCCCAGGAAACATCCGTACCCGTAGGCTCTTGCATCCCTGCGAATTACGCTATGCAGTCGCGCTCGTAAGATCATGGAGATCGCCATAGAATTCGATGGATACTCGAGTATCATATCCGAAAAACCCAAATCAGAGAGAATAATATCGATAGTATGAATCCACAGTGTGGCCACCAAGCGGATATCAAGCATAAGGCACTTTCCATATCTTTACTTCGAAAATATGTATCATATAGTACCTTTTCAAATCACTTTCAAATATCCTACTTATATAAAGTCCAATATATATAAGATTTCATTTCAAATCGAATACTTTCCAAAATCAATAGTATATCAAATCACACTTATATAGACTTCGATTATATAAGATTTCACTTTCCAAATTGAGTACCTTACCAAATTAATAGTTTTCAAATCAACTTCATACTTTTACAAATCCATTTTATATAAGTTCGATGACTCCCAAATCAAGTATTTGATAAAACAAGGTTCTCAATTTCAATTCCTTTCAATATCAATCAGTTTCAAAATCATATACGATTTCACCAAATCATTTCTTCTAAATTGCATATATTCAGTTTCAAAGCTTCTCAAAATAAGAGATTTAGAAAATAATCCAAATTTCCAAATCAACAAAATTTATGTCAAAGAAATTCATTTCAAAAACCATCATATAAAACTGGTTTAATTTCAATCTATTTTCGAAACCAATTTTTTTCTCAAAATCAACTATACCCAAAATGATTTCGAAGTTATAATATCCCTTTAAAACCTTTAAACTATTTATTTCTATCCAAAAGATCAATTTACCTTTTTCAAACTATTGAAAACTAAATGTTTATTCAAAACATTCCAAAACTAAATTCCATATCGGTATAATTCAAAATAGTCCTATTCATTTACTTAACAAAACAGTTTCAAACTCATTTACCTAATCGAATGATTTATATTTTTTTGGGATTACTTAGCTTGCCTTGATTTGGAGGTGCTCGAACTTTTAAAAATAGTCGAAGAAATCATATTAAAATCCAAAAGTTGGAAATCACCAACAAATCAGTAAATCAATTCCAATAGATAAGGTTATACCAAAAACAAATCTGAATCTCGAGGACTGAACATCAGCTTACTTTAAATCATTTCAAATATACATGCATATATCTTTCGAACATCAAACCATACTTCGAAATCTGAAATCAATTTTTTTTCACAAAATCACTCGCATAGCAAAGCTACTAGAGTAGCCTCTCCCCCACTCAGAAACTCGAAAAAATCAATGTCGATGATGCATGCATTCATCACCGAAATTATTTTCCAGCGACATAAGTGGGTTCTGGACTTTTATTTTCTTGAAACTTTTTTGAAATCTCTTCGAAATCATTGGAATTCGTTCGAAAACATTTGAAACATTTTTATTCAGAAAATATTTTTTAAATCATATTATTATTATATATTTCCCAAAATCTTAAAACCATATTCAAAACACTGGAGTTCGATTCCTCGAAATTCAAATTCAAAACCCTTCAATTATAAATCATTTTTATTTAAATCAAATTTCTTATAAATTTTCAAAATTTCAAATCCTTTCGAAACTTCAAATTCTCATTTTTTTAAAGGTATATAATCCTTATCGAAAACATTTCACTTTTATACAAAAAGGTGATCATCCTTATCAAAATAATAATTTCGATGTATGCATAATTTCAAAATACAACTAAACACAAATTTCTAAAGAATGATTCAAGGTTAGATTTCAAACAAACAGAGATTCAAATTTAGAGGAACTCTAATCAAATAGAATTCTGGTTCGAAGAAAAGCTCGAACGAAGATGAGGTACTTTAATGACCAAATAGGAGATGATAAGCTTATATAAATCGCGTGTGACCTTAACCGGTTCACTGTGACTTCAGGAATATAATCAATGCAAAAAAATCTAAGGCAAATCGACATTCGATCGCCAAAGGTAGAATCTAGATAGAGTAGGAGATAACATCGTAAACCGAGGATATAGAAATCTCCGGTGAATCAATGCCAAATTGTAAAGGAATTTCACTCCTTTACAAATCATTCAAAGATTTGCGGAATCACCGATCTTTATAGAGGTCATTCAAAGTGGAGTTATGGAATGCCTCAAAATCAAAGGAAAAAATAGGGAAGATAAGACTAGATTTCAGAACAAGTGGAAGCGTTCCGAAGTTCAAGGAATCATAATCGATAAGAATCCTAACCAAGAGATTTCTAACAAGGTGGATACCGAAGGGATGAAGTCTAGAAAATCTTGATTTCAAAATAAAGAAAAATTTATACCGATATAATCTTTGAAACTCCTTAAAAAAATCATTTGAAAATCATTTTATACTTCGAAAATACGTTCTCTCACAAGGAAATGATTCTAAGATTGATTTCACTCATTCTAGGGTATTTCAACCCTATCTGTAATGAATTTTTTTGCTCCGCAGGCTGTGGTTCGCCTAAAACCAAAGCTCTGATACCAACTGTAACAACTCGATATTTTCAGCCCTTCGCATCCACACATGTCAGACTTAAATTTCTCAAAATAACACATTGTAATAAAATTTAGAGCAAATGAAAAACAATCACAGACACAGAAAAATCGGAATAACACGTAGCGGAAATTAAAGTACCATAGTAGTTCATGAAGCTACTATAACAAACTCTCAAAACAAATACAGAATATCGGTTTGAAAAACATATACTAAAGAAATCACAAATACATAGAAGTTTATAAATACCAGAGCTGAAATAGAACAACTGAAACTGAAAGGGAATAGATAACTAGACATGTAGAATCTCCAGCGATTCCTAGCTCCAGAAAAGAAATCCAAAGCTAAGCTGTAAATACTCAGGCTGACCCGCACATAAAGTAAAACACAAAACACTTGAGTCAGGACATACATACTTATATAATGTAAACCAACTCAAGTGAACCATAGTATTAATGCACCATAACTTAAAGGATGCTTGGGATCGCCCATCCTCTAAGGATCAGTTAAACCATAAGTTAAATACATGCCGGGGTTAAAATTCCAAAATGGTATTTTATACTTCGAAATTAAATATCAGTTAACAATTCAATCTCATATTTTTCCAAAACCTCATTCATTTTATTTAATTTAAAATACCATTTCAAATTACATTTCAAAATGGTTTATATTTCAAATCAAATATTCCATTTAAATTATTAAAAAATGAAGTTATTATATTTAATGATCAAATATTCAATTCTAAAAATTTTACCATTTTCAGAATTAATTTATTCACTTAAATTTATTAAAATAGTGAAAATTCAACTTTCACAGCACTTAGAAAATACTACGGAAAGTTATGTTTAAAAACAATTCAATTAGCAAAAGAAAGCATTTACAATGCTGTAATAGGTTTTAGATTTCAAATAAAACTTTAGTTAAATTCAACAACTACAGCACTTACAAAGTGCTGTAATAGCCCTTAGTTCATTTTAGCCATTTAGTTCATTTATATCAATTACGACATTTACAAAATGCTGTAATATCTTTAACTTTAGAAATGATATTATATTTAATTTCAAATTTTCAATACAATTTCATAAACCATTGAACATAAATTTAAATCATTTTTAACTTCAAAAAAAAATCATATTTTCTCCCTTTAAAATGATCATTTAAATACCCTTTAATTTATGATTTTATAAAGTGCAATTTCACAAATAATTATCAAATTTTAATAATTCACTTATGAAAATCACTGTACAATTTTATAATATTTCATTTACTTTACATTTAAATTTAATTTACCATTTCATAAATTAAATTTAAATTCCATTTTATTTTTCTTAACCTAACTTTTATTTTTAAAACACATTTCATATTTTCCAAGTTAAGTTATATTCAAATTTCAATTTTAAACATTTATTTATTTAAATATTTTTAACTTATATGAAAATCAATAACACTTTATAAAAATCATTTTAAATTCAAATTAAAATCAATTTATCATATTTTCTTACTTAACTTAAATTCTATTTATAAACAAAATCATTTCCAAAATTT
The DNA here is from genome assembly GCA_030765085.1 of Allium cepa. Classification (NCBI taxonomy): domain Eukaryota; kingdom Viridiplantae; phylum Streptophyta; class Magnoliopsida; order Asparagales; family Amaryllidaceae; genus Allium; species Allium cepa. The sequence goes on along the minus strand of CM060930.1, from coordinate 8,312,377 downwards.
ACATATATTTTAAATTTCTACTTTACAATTTATTTATTACACTTATTAATTTGTAGAAAATCAATAATACTTTATAAAAATCATTTTTAAATTAAATTTAAATCAAAATATCATAAGATTTACATTTTTATAATATTTTTAAAAATTTAGAAAAATATATTAACCACGGTCTGTATATAAATTTTCTAACCTAAGTCAAATGTTACAGATAATATATCATTTCAATCCGTAATTCACAAAGTAAAAATCTGGGTTCTATCATTTCAAACCCGTAATCTCAAGTAAAATGAAATAAACAAAAATCGTTCAGGCCTATCATTTCAGCCCATAATGATTTTTCCCTATTCTAATGTTTGTTCGGGTATGTATCATTTCAACCACAGTGATTCTAATCTACAGGGAACTTACAGTGTGGCCATGGACAGTGGTGGTGCTGAACGGTGGAGGTGGTGGAGGAGTATGGCCGAGCAAATGCAAGAAGAAGCAAGGCAATTTCTAAAGGAAAAATCAATAAAAATGAAGAGAAAAGAGTAGAAAAATTGTAAGAGCCATTACCTTCACTTCATATTTGAAAATTTTCATGAAAAGATGAGGTGAGAAAGATGTGTTACGTGAATAACAAAAGAAAACTCACGGCTATAGGGTTGGGAAAGGACGGCCCAAAGATTGAAGGGGTGGAAAATGAAAAGTCAAAAGTTGAAGGGTCAAAGTCTCTTGATATTTCTCTTTTCTTTACTCAAATAAATCAAAATAAAAACCACATAAATAAAATAAAAATGAATACCAGATAAAGTGAAAATAAAATAAATAAATAAATTTTATAAAATTATAGAAAAATATAAGAAAATAGTTAATTATATATAAACTAGTATTGAAAATTGAAAACAAAATATAACTAGTTTTGGAAAAATAACAACTACACTAAAAAATGTTTTAAAAATAAACATGAACATAACATGACATATTACGCACATATACACAAATTAGAACAAGATTTGACAAATAAAAAAATTATTAATATATATTAAAATAGACAATTTTATTAAATAAATCAATTTACATACAATATTGTAAAAAGCATAACTTTCACAATATAAATCAGATTTCAACGAAACGAAAAGCAGTATTCTTGAAATTAAATTTATTTTCATAATAAAATATAAAATTAAAAATTAAAATATTTAAATTTTAAATTTAAAAGTCAAAGTTTGACCATTTTGACCAAAATTCACATTTTCTGAAAATATTCTATTTATTCAGGTTTAAATTATAATTTACACAAAAATCAAAATTTATATTTAAAATAACAAAATTTATCCATTTTAATAAATAAAATAGAGTTTTAAATCAGGAGTTTCAATTTAAATAATTAAAATAAACAATTAAAATAAATCACAAAATTCAGGGTAGTTACACATATTATTTCACCAATTAATACAACATTTGGTTTATTTCCTTATTTGCAATTTATAAAAAAAATTTAGGTTTACAATTATTTCAATTTATTGAAATTTTGTTAAAGAAATTTTCATTTGCCTTATATAAACATTACTAACATTACATTCAAGTTATTTCTCCCATTATTAAATCTTTAATTTTTCCACAACATTAAATTTAAAAACTTATTTAATTAACAAATTTAATTACCAAGAAATACGGGTCGTTACACTCTCCCCCACTCAAAATCTTTTGTTCTCGAAAAGGGAAAAGAAGGAATTAATATATCCTATTCAAAGTATTAAATTTATAAACAATTAATTTACATAATTAAATAATTTAAATAAAATATATCAATTTATAAACAGTTAAATCCTTTCATATTCAAGTTAATAAAAGTTTGAAAACATTTCTATTTTCACAAAAAAAATTCTAAGTCCAAAATTCATGGGAAATTTCGATAAAGTCTCCTTTTTACAGAGAGGTCTAGGAGAAATAATAATAGCAATATATATTACATATTTCAATAATATATCCCAACCCACGAGAAACAATATAATATCGCCATAAAACCATAATCCAAAAACATACCTATTTGTTGGGCAAACAACTCTTATTTATAAAACCAAAAGCATTAGCAATTGCCTTCATAACCTGTATTTTGCTTATATAATCCAAAGAAGTTAATAATTAAATAAAAGAGAAATTTAAGTTGTTTCAATTAATAACAAGCAAAATAACACAACATATAATAGTCACTTGCAAACAAAACCATATAATCATCACATGCCATTAAAGTAATCAGCAACCCATCCATAACAAGCAAAACAAATGGTTTGTTCAGGTTTAAAAACCTTTAATTATATAAAATGATAAATAAACTTACCAAGTATACCATACACTCAACAGTCTTAGATAAAACTTAATAGATTATTTATACATCCTAAATAATTTAAAGTATCACTTCCTAAACATCCCATAAGCCAAACAACCAAGAATTCAAATGTCATGTAAGTTTATTCTTATTAATCTCCTTTCATATTACTTACCGTTCTTCAGTTTTCATTCATAAAATGCTAATTTTCATTAATTTGCATTCATCACTTACAAAATTCATTTCCCATTCCTTTGCAATGAAATTTACATTAATTTACATTAATTTACTTACATGAGTTCTTTTCAGTCAATTGTTTAAAATAATCAATGAATTCCTTATTTAAATATTACCTACTTTTCATTGCAGTTTTATTCACATTTATTATTTAATGCTATACTTGATTTCCAACAAATAAATCATTTCATACTTAAGTATTTCTATCCTTAATTCACATTTACTCTTTCTTTTATAATGTCAATTAATGTTAAGTCTTTTTCTTAATCATTTCATTATTTCAAAAGTTATAATCATTTACTTAATATAGGATTCACTTTTACTATTCAATCTGATTATAAAAGGCTTAAAATGGCAACTTAAGCTCAAAACCATTTACTTAGAGCATACATTTTTAATTCAATTGCTTAGCATTTGAAATTATGTACTTAAGTTTATAATCATTTACTTACATCATAATTCATCATTTATAAACATAATTCCATTGAATCTTTCATTACTTAAGTTTTACTTGTATAACATTCTATTACATATTCCTATTAACATCTCAAACTTTTACATTTTGGTAAGTTATATATGTCTTTTAGAATGTAATTGAATGTTACACAAGTTTATCTTATTCATTTTAATTAACAAATGTTCAATAATTTCATTTTCTAAATTTTCATTTCTACAAGTTACAAATTTTAATCTCTTATATTTTTGTTTAATCACTTTAACATCAAATTTCTTATTTTCATTTTAGAAGTTTCCAGTTATTAATAAAGTCAAGATTTTATTCATTATAATAATTAAAATTTCCAATTTACAAAAAACTTAAGAACTAATAGCGAGTTCCATTTCATATTATTTTAAAATAATATATATATTCATATCTTTTGTATATATTATATTATGTTTAGAATTTTATAATTGAGCTTTGTTTATCAAACGAACATGTAGTAAACTATTACAGAAGTCTTCCCACTTTGAAACTCAAAACTAAACGTCGGTAATGCGTGCACTCATCACCGAAATTATTTTCCAGCGCCAGAGAGAGTAGTACAAAACTTATTTCCTTAAATTCTTTTAAAACATTTCTTTCAAATCACATTTGAAAATATTTATATCCAAAAATACTTCCAAATACTACTAATATTATATTCCAAAATTTTCAAAATAAATTATCCAAATCCTAGAACTTAAGTTCTCAAATTATCAGTTCTTGTTTACTTTATATGTATCTTATTTTACACCTTATATTTACAAAATTTCACTTCCTAACAAAAAATTATATCACATCCAACTATATCTTTTATAAAAATTATTCCTATACATACAAAATATAATACTAGGTAAACTATTTCATTTACCCATATTTCAAAATAATATAGTATCGGTCTGCCTTATTAAGTGTTTAGAAATCCCTATTGTTGCCATAGCATAGGGTACCGACTAGAATTTATAAATACTAAACAGAACAAACAAATGCAATATAAATACCTTTTTATAGCACTAACAAATACGCTCTCCCATATGTATACACTCAACAACTCATTCTAGGGTATTATTACCTTCTATCTAATGAGTTAGACCGCATAAACCTAAGGTTATCGCTAAACCAAAGCTCTGATACCAAATGTAATGGCCCACCTTTTTGGACAGTTTAAATCGACGATAAACCACAAAGGTCAGACTCAAACCATTCAAATGGGAGGATTGTCATGGGATAAATAAGTAAAAGAAAAGAAAGAAGGAAAAACAAACACAAAATATCATAGTGGAATGTCAAAATATAATAATGTAACAACCCGCCTTTCAATCCACAGAAAGACGCATCATTATTAAGAAAGAAAGGGATAGAAAAGAGAAAAGATAGAAATAAAGAACTAAACAATATCAGAATCTCACAGCGGAACGAATCTATAGTATAATATTATTATTGAGTTAGATTTCAAGAGCACACAGGTCTCCTTCATATTTTGGGAAACCAACAGTCACGTTTTTAATTTCTTTATATTCCATACTTTGAAATGTGATAACTTTTTCTACATTAATTGGATTTAAGAATCAATTTCACTATTAAATCTAAAATTTAATATGTTTTCCAATGATATCCATTGTTGATAGCTAAAAATAATTTTTTTTAAATCATAGTTTTTGGATTATCCATATTATTAAAGTTATTAAATCTGTTTGGCTTTCTTTCTTTTAACTAATCTATGTTGGTGATTGTTTTGAAAATTTCCAGCCACTGATTCTTCTTTCATAAATTGCAGTCAAGTTCAGTGAAATCCAACATTACCAAAATACAGCAACAATGTTAGATGGAATTAGAAATGGAACCAGAAACCTCAAAAGCATTACATACAATTGTATGCTTCTTATTATATTGAATTTTCTTTGACTGTAAAAGAAATACAATGATATTCTTCACATTAAAATAAATATTGTTGAATAATGGTTGTTAGTTCCAACACTTCAGACATAAAATATGTATGCTTTAGATTTAGCATATTTTTCACAAGAATCATTCAAAACATAAATAAATCTCTTTATCCTCTAATTTTATCATTCTACAATAATATGATGCCGCATAATGTGTTCCTAGACATAGTCAGTTATGGGATCATCATCAACACTTGCGTTCTCATGAATCATATCAACGTTGCTTTTGGCATTTTTGGATCAATGGTCAAGTGTAAACCAAATATTGTTACCTGCAATGCTTTTATAGATAGTTATTACTGAAGCAGCAAACGGAATCAACGACATCAAGTAATGAAGGAAATGACTGACGAAGGTATCTCACCAAATGAAGTTACATATAATACAGCTGATGCATAGAGCAATAGCTGATGCACACAATAAATTTATGTGTATAATTTATATATGTATTGTGTGGAAATTTTATCTTTAAAATCATTTTTGCTTGATATTTTGCAATTGTTTATCAAGTACAAGTACTATCTGCATTACTGTTTTCAAATATTTATACACAAATTTTAGACAAAATGCAAACTTATTTGAGAATTGATAAAAAAATCACTATTTCTTAATCTGTGAACCATATAAATCATTTAAACATGTTATGATGATAAAAGGTTTAGTGCGGTCCGTATGCGAAGCACGGGTTCGCACTAGTAAAATATATTAATCACGTAATTATTACGTAATATACAACATCTATCAGAGTTACATAGCTTTATATTGCAATACATTAGACAGTTATAAAACTTGTATATTATACATCTCAAAATACAATACAGAGATACCAACCCAGTTGAACTACTATATATCTACAAATGCTAAAGCCTCCTGCTCCATACCTCCTCTAGAATTCGTCAAAGATAATTGAATCCCTTAGCTACTCGTAAAAATTTGAGTATCCAAGATTTTAAGAAAACAGAAAATAAACTACGGGTCAAACAAGGGTCTGGTATGAGTAAACGGGTTAAAGTTGCTTAACTTTGAAAACCTTTGAAACAAAGGGTATCTCGTAAGACTTCCCACACATAAACACGGAAAAGTTTTTACCTTATGATAACCAAAAAAATTGGTAGGAAATCCAGTGATATTATAATAGGGTCTAGGGTTTTCAAGTAAAATACAGAAATAGGTGGAATGCTTACATCTCACGTTCCAACATAGTTGGGCTCAATCAAAACGTATGGCACTTATTGGAGAATGGATTCCATACAATGGTATGGCTACTGGGGTACCGTCCGTCATAGTATGTGGCCTAGATCACCGTAGAGAGCATCCACCCTAAATCCACTACAACATAAGGCCGGAACATTCCCTTACTGGATAGTCCCGAACAAGACAACCCCATAGTTGTTTATAACCAACTTCCCACATAGCCAAATAAAAAGGACGTCTAGACAGGGAAAACCTCGTCATACTTGGGTGCTACCCACTTGGCCTTGCTACACCTGCCCTGTTTTAGCCATTCCCGGTTGATGAGGCTTGAGGCTATGATTACCTTTTCAGAACACATAACTTAGAATGCTCATCATCCTTCAATGACAATGTTCTGAAAGCATTCAATCCATACAAGTTCGTTCCGGGTTCGAATGAAACCGAAGGCACTATCTCGTTACACTCATTTTGGAATCACCCTCGGGGTTAACAACAATAGCCCTTGCATTCTGAATCTTCATCTCGAACTTCACTTGATATTCATGACCTATCGTTTAATTTGGAACGATGTGGTTTTCGGATATCCAAATTTGGAAATCCGATCCCGGTCTCACCGAAATCCAAAACGCCATCTTTTAAGGCCAAGTTGTTTAAGTTTAAACAAATCAATTTATTATCTATATTCACATAGATAGATAATACACATTATCAAAAATAGATAATCCATATCATCACAATTCAACCAGAGCATCATATATCACAGATCAGCACATATCCCATATCAGAGATATCAAACAATCTAAAACATTCAATTCTATTCAATCATCCATAAGCAAGATTAATTAGTCACACCATTTCTAATTAATTTAAAATAAAATAAATTAGTTACTTCCATCACTATAAACCCTGCTTACTTAACCATTAATTAATTACAAATCAATTAATTAATCATCCTTTAATTATCCATCTTAATTAATCACCCTTGATTAATTATTCTTTAATTACATTAATTAATTAGCCTTTAATTAATTACATAAATTAATTATCCTCAAACAATTATTGTAATTAACCTTTAATTATTCTCATTAACTAATTAACTATAATTAATTACATTTAATCCTTAATTAATTTCATTAATTAATTATTCTATAATCACTTATATCAATTACCCTTTAATTAATCACATTCAACCTTTAATTACTTCCATTAATTACATTAATTAATGATCCTCTAATTACTTCTGTAATTAGTTATTGTTCAAATTAACCACATTTAATAATTGATCTTTAACAAATCACATTCGTTAATCAACATCGATTAATCACATTCAGTAATTAAATACCCTTAATTAATTTCATTACTTAACCAAATTCTAAATAAATTTTATTAATTTTGTGACGACCCAACTTCCACTCCCGGAAAATCGCGTCATCTAATTAAGAAAGAAAGGGATAGAAGAAGAAAAGAAAGAGAAGAAAGAGAAAACAACACATCAGAATCTCACAGCGGAACGATTTAAATATAATATAGAACATATACAGAGTATCATATACATCAGAGTACACAACTAAACATCTCAAATTAGACAGTTATAACATTTCTGTCTAATACAATACAAGACATCATACAGAAACAACACAGCGGAAACTCTAACCATATATCTACACGCTGAAGCCTCCTGCTCCAAAGCTCCTCCAGAATTCGTCAAGAGATAACCTGAATCACTTGACTACTCATATAGAATATGAGTACCCAAGAGTTTAATAAAACAGAAAATAAACACTCGGGTCAGACAGGGGTCTGGTGTGAGTAAACGGGGATAAAAGTTGCTTAACTTTAGAAAAACCTTTGAAAACAAAAGGTATCACGTAAGACTTCCCACACATAAACATGGAAAAGTTTTTACCTTACGCTAACCAAAACATTTGATAGGAAATCCAGTGATATTATAATAGTGTCTAGGGTTTTCAAGTAAATAAGAAATAGCCGAAATTGTTACATTCATTAAATTCTAGCTACTAGCCACAAAAGTGGGTAATACAAACAAAACCGTAGGGTCTCGTAGGGAAAATGGGTTTCCATCAATGGCAGGGCTACTGGGGTACCGCCCGTCACAGTACGTGGCCTAGATCACCGTACCGAGGATTACTCCCTTCATCCCCTGCAACACAAAGCCGGACCCGTTCCTTACTGAACAGTTCCGAACAAGACCACCCCGCAGATTGGTCGTCACCAACTGCCACACAGCCGAAATATATAAAGGGACCTCTAGACAGGGGTAAATCTTGCTCTCAAGTGGGTGCGACCCACGAAGCTTTGCTGCACCTCCCCTGTTTTAGCCATTCCCGGTTGATGAGGCTTGAGGCTACGATTACCTTTAAAGAACACATCTATCTTAGAATGCTCATCGTCCACCTGACGATGTTCTGAAAGCATTCAATCCATACAAGTTCGTTCCGGGTTCGAACGAAACCGAAGGCACTATCTCGCTACACTCGTATTGGAATTACCCTCAGAGTTAACGACCATAGCCCTTGCACTCTCAATCACCATCTCGAATCTATAAGTACTATTCCGTCAAACTCATTACGGAATCACCCACAGAGTTATACTGACGTATAGCCCTTACACCCCGAGTCTTCACTCGCTCCACTTGGATAAACGACCTAACGTTTAATTGGAATCGATGTGGTTTTCGGAATTCCAAATATGGAAACCCGATCCCGGTCTCATCAAAACCAAAGCGTGTCTTTTAATGTCCAAGTTGTACTTAAGGGTATTAAACAAATAACTCATTTCATTATTATCTACTTCACACAGATAGATAAATTTCATATCACCATAGATATCACATTCTCATCATAACAGATAATCTGTTTCATAATCACAATCAGATAATCATCACAACTAGATAATCCAAACTATCATACTTAACTAAGCATCCATGTCCTACAGATACTACTCATCTCATTTCTGAGATCACAACCATCCAATCAATATCATTCATAAGCAATGATTTATTAATCACCAATTATAATTAATTTAAAATGAATTAAATTAATTACTTCTATCTCTAATTAATTTAAAGTAAATTAAATTAATTACTACATTTAAATCTTGCTTAATATCCATTAATTAATTAACCTAGTTAATTAATCATTCTCTAAGAATTCAACTTGATTAAACACCTCTGATTAATCATTCCCTAATTACAATAAGTAATTAGTCTCTAGATTAATTTCACAAAATTAATTAACCTTAATCATAAGTAATTAACATTTAATTACTTCATTAATTAATTATAATTAATTGCATTTATCCTTAATTAATTACATTAATTAATCATTTAACTATTAATTAATTACTTAATTAAACAATCCTTAATTACATCATTAATCATATTAATTAATGATCTCTAATTAATATTTAAATTAATTACTTTATTAAAAATTAATTACATTTAGTAATTAATCTACAATTTAAAATTACAATTATTAATCACCAATTAATATTAATTTCAGTAATTAACTAACCTTAATTACTCATTAATTATTCCATAATTAATTATCTTCATTAATTAATCCCTTGATTAATTATAAAAGTAATTATCCAAATTACTTTATTATCTTTACTAATTACATTTAAGTAATTATCATTTATTACTTCACTAAGTAATATTGCTCCACTAATTACATTAAGTAATTACATTCTTAAAATCATCAAATGATTTATTTAAATTAATTAAACTAAATTAATTAACTTAATTAAATCACATATCAAAATTTATTACAAATAGTAATTAATTCCTTAATTACTTTAACAATTTATTATACTTAACCAATTATAATTAATTATATTCAATTAATTAAACTAGTTAATTATCAAAATTAATTACATTAATTAATTACTAAATTATCCCTAGATAATTATCACCCATTATTAACAACATTCCATTAATTTTATACTTAAGAAAATTTGAATTAGATTAATAAATCATTTCTAATTAATATTAATCTAAATCATTATTTCAAATCAGATAATTAAGTAAATTCTTAATTATCTTAAATATTTTCAAAATATTCTAATTACTAATCAAATAACTCCTTTACATTCAAAATGTATTAAAACAATACATTTCTAAATTTAAATTCAAATTCTATTTAAAAATTTGATATTTAAAATGTTTAATCATTAAACATTAATTCAAATTAAAATAATTATAAACCTTACAACAACAAAAAAATGAATGTTAAAGAACATTCATTATCTAAATATAAAGAAAGATTTAAATTGATTATTTCAATTTCCAAATTTAAATTAAACATTTCATATTTTAATTCAAATACTAAAGGAAACTAATTCTTTCAAGTTTTTAAACTTATTTGAAATCAAATTTTATTTTCAAATTCACTTTTAAACATATGAACATGTTCCTTCATTTTTAAATTTACAAACTGTTGAATTCAAAACTGGTTTTTAAAGAAACTAAAAAAAACAGTTTTTAATCTGAATTCAAGAACAAATTTAAGTTTTACTTCAACATTTAAATGTGTTCATACCTTTAAAACTTACAAAACTGTTTTTAAATGTAATTCTGGTTTAAAAAGACAAACCTGAAACTGTTTTAGACTTGTCTTCAAATCTGAATTTTAAAACTTGTTTAAATTTAGATTTTCATAAAAAAAAACTTTGAATTTCAAACCTCATTTGAAATTAGATTTAACTTCCATTTAAATCAGATTCTAACTAAAAAAAAATATGAATTTACTTAACTAAAAACTGCAAAATTTACTCTCTGGCTTTAAAAACCTGCAAACTGTTTTAATTCCTGATTTAAAACAACATTTTAAATCTTGTTTAAATTTAAGATTCTTATCTTTAAAAACTTTGAACTCAAAACTACATTTGAAATTCAGTTTCTACTTCCATCTAAAATCAAATTTCTATACCAAAATTAAAATTCATTCAACATGAAAAACTGCTAAACATCTTTCAGGTTTAAAACCTGAAACAGTTTTAATTTTTGATTTAAAACCAAACTTTAAACTTGTCTAAGACATTTCAATTTTTTTTTTTAAAAACTTTGAATTCAAACTCTACTTGAATTCAGCTTCAACTTATACATGAATCAAACTCCTACACTTGAGTTTGATTTCCATTCAACATAAAAAAAACAAACTGTGAAAGCTCTCTGTAAAAAAAACTGTAACCATGCTACCCGAGTAATCCCCTGATTTACTTCGAGTTACTACACCTGTTGCTTCGAGTAAGAAGCAAAACTTCCCGAGTTCTACTTCGGGTCAAAACCCTGCACACTACAGAAGTTCACCAGAGTTACCACTGTAACCAAAATCCACCTGAAAACACCCACTCCATATCTCCAGCCTCTCTGATCCTCCATCAACAACACCTCCTCTTTCCTCTCACCTCCATACTCCATTAACATAAACATCTTAACACCTGACATCCCCATAGATTAACAGATGCCTCAAATTCCTTATTTGTGTTTAACAGAAATGTTATTCTTCCCAACAGTTTATCTAAACTGTAATATTAGTTTCTAAAATTCCTAATTCCAAACATGTTCTAATTTATACATTAGTTCTAATATTTATGATGTTTGATATTTGATTTCATTTTAAAATGCTAGATGTGGAGTTTGTTTAGGGAGTAACAAACTTCAAATTCTAACCTATTTAACTAATTCATAACTTTATACTAACAACCATACTTTGTCTAAATAATATAAACTGTAAAAGTTTTGATGATATAAATTCTTAACTGTAAAACAAACAGAGGATACTTATTAATATATATAAACATGCTTCCTAACTGATTTATAAATAAACAGAAGACATTGTTTACATTTAGGTAAGCAACCATCATAACTACAATTCATACATCAAGCATATTCAGCAAGAATAATCAAGCTAAGCTTTTATATAAGTTGTTTACTTACTAGTTTTCAAAGCAGAAAACATTTTACAGTCATGCCATACTTATATTCAACATTAAAATTAAGCATACATTAACACTATATTTCTACATATGCACAGTTTTCATTTCAGGTTTATATCTGTTTATAAACAAAGAAGCTTACTCACCTTTAATTTGAAGATGCAGAGCAAATTTAGCTGCAGGTTCCATTTTCCAGAAATGCATATTGAAATGCATTTGAAATCTGGGTTTCATTAGATTACTGGAATTGCTCTCCTGGCTTGAATGCATGCAGACCCATTTTAATAGCTCAGACTTTAAATTGGACTTCAAATTGATGTTGAGCTTCAGATTTGAAGAAATTGAAGTTTGCTTTTATCTTGTATTTGTATGCATGCAGACCTTTATCTTCATTTGCTAGAGTATGACATTGATCTTGCAAATGATGTTGAGGATTGCAGCAGATTTGATTGAAGTTTGTAATTTGCAGACTTAAGATTGCAGATCTATTTGTATTTGGTTTGCAGAATTGAATTTGTGGATTTGAAGATGAATGCAGATATGAAGTTTGTAGAAATGATTTGTAGATTTGTAAACATGCACTTGTTTTAGGTTTTAGATTTACTGAAATATGATTTTTCAGATTTCTCAATTTGAAGAGAAAGTGTTTTTAACAAAATGCTTTAGCTATGATATGTTTTCTTGTTTACAAAAATTAATTTCAAAATATATTAACATGCCACTTGTTAACTTATTTTCTCAAACTTTAACAAGTGTCTTCTTTATAGTTTAAGAACTTAACACATGTATATCAATGTTTAAAAGCAATTTTAAATTTATATATGTATTTAAATTTATCTTAACCATTTATGATTTATGATTTATTAACACTAGCCTTAAAATAAATACATATAAACTTTTTATAAAACTATACACTTACATTAAAATGTTTGTTTAATTATTTTTTAAAATAATATTACTTATAAAACAAAATTTCAAAAGAAAAGATTTTAAAAGAAATGAAAGGTTGAATTAAATTTTATCAATGTTATACTTTAACACAAATGAATTAATTCTTATTTCAAAGAGAAAAACAATTTTTAAACTAAACAAAACAAATTTTTATTATAAAACAAAATTAAACTATATTTATTCTATAAACAAATAAATACTTACTTACTAATTTAAATCAATTTACAAATTTACATTTATATATAATAAATTAGAAAATATACTATATTAAATATAAATTAAAATTAAAACCCAATCTTCTATTTACAATGTATAAACATTTATACATTATAAATAAAATATTTTTGATTTTTGAAAAGAATATCATTTAACAAATTAATTAATTATAAATTTTCAAAAGAGATTTTCTGTTTGAATTAAATTATTAAAATTATATTTCACATTTTACAACAATTATCAATGAAATTATTAAATAATTATTGCCTAAATTTCCGGGACATCACATTCCTCCCCCCTTAAAAGAATTTCGTCCCCGAAATTTAAAAGCAAAGGTAATTTAATAATCTCATACAGATTTTAAAATTTTAAAAGAGCAAACACAAACTATCAACCAAAAACTAGCAACCATAGCAACCAATTCAAAACAAACAATTCTAATTATCCAGACAAAATTCTGGATAAGAATTCCTAGAGTTTCCCATGTACAAACTCCGGGACACTCGCCCTACAGAATCTAAACTAACTAAACCACTCAGATCTAGAGCTCATATATCTAGATCTACAAATCTAAACAGAATACAGGATTACAGACACGTCCTGATCAACTCCCAAATCTTTCAGAACTAGAACTACTGAGTCCAAAACCAGAGATAAACCATACACGTACTCCCTCAAAGATACGTGAAAAACAAACAAATTCCAGCCATCCGAACTGGAAATTTAGTCTTGTAGATCGAACACTTAATCCTTAAGAGAAACAGAAAGATCCAACACTCATATCCACAAATCTTTCCTGTCGATCCTGGGCTTCCTCAACCTTCTAGATCAATCCAAACTACCACACAAAACTCAAATTCTCAATAAATCGGTGCTGCTTCTATTCTAGAATAGCTGCCACCATGCTTCCACTGCACCACTCTGATTTGAGAATGCTGTTGATGATCGCAAGTATAAACTTGATCAACTCACTCCGGAAACATTATTCATCAAATTCTATAAAATCTCAAACCACTTCAATAACTCTAACATCCTCTAGAGATGCTTCAATCCAAACAAAGATTACTTAAAAACTTTCAAACCATCGCAAGTCACTTTTGCGATTCTACTCAGTTCAGATTCCAAGAAATTGTTTTCTCTTCAACAATGAGAACAGCTAAAGCCTTCTAATCACAAGAAAAACTAGTGGTCTACCTCCAACCACAAACATCACACTCAGCTGGGTTTCTAGAAGAAATGAACGAGCTTCACCATCAGCCCGGACTACTGACAAAAGAATCACAGAGATTTCCGAACCACCGAAGAAACAGGCCACTCTACCGCTTCCGGACTCCACCTCTAAGATACAGCTAAGCCAAGAAACTATCCTGATAGCACATTCAACACCTCCAAGCTGATACTGCTGCCAAAGACTTCTTATCCAAAATCTCATCGAATCACAAAGCTACACTAGCCACTTCCACAATAGAGCCTTCTATAGACAGATATCCCTCAGGAAACTCGATCTCAATCCAAGCACAAAACATTCTGCTAAACTGAGTTTCAAACTCAAACACCGACAGAACTCCTTCCTAAGGTTGCCAAGATACCATGCTGGCTTCAGTACTCCCAACTGCTTCCAGACTCAAGAAAATCCATTCATACGAGTGCAACCCAGCTTACAATCCAAAGATGAACTCCGAATCTTGAAAAGATTTCCTTCAGAGATCGGAGAGATCCTTCACCAACTGCAGAACTACTCAAGATGCCCAAAGCTACCCTAGCATATTTACTACCAACCTCAAACACTCGAACTCCAACCATTGGTAGTTGTGTTACACACACCACTACCCTATCTACCTTTATTACTTATATTGGAAAACCTGAACGGGTAACCCAATCTAATAGGTAGAATTATATACACACATATATATATATTCAAAATTACAAATACGCTCTCTCAAGAAAGACACCACTCCAGAGCCTAGGTATTCACTCAACCTAATGCTCCCTAAAGAAAGACACACTTCAGAGCCTAGGTATTCACTCAACCTAATGCTCCCTAAAGAAAGACACACTTCAGAGCCTAGGTATTCACTCAACCTAATGCTCCCTAAAGAAAGACACACTTCAGAGCCTAGGTATTCACTCAACCTAATGCTCTGATACCACCTGTGACGACCCAACTTCCACTCCCGGAAAATCGCGTCATCTAATTAAGAAAGAAAGGGATAGAAGAAGAAAAGAAAGAGAAGAAAGAGAAAACAACACATCAGAATCTCACAGCGGAACGATTTAAATATAATATAGAACATATACAGAGTATCATATACATCAGAGTACACAACTAAACATCTCAAATTAGACAGTTATAACATTTCTGTCTAATACAATACAAGACATCATACAGAAACAACACAGCGGAAACTCTAACCATATATCTACACGCTGAAGCCTCCTGCTCCAAAGCTCCTCCAGAATTCGTCAAGAGATAACCTGAATCACTTGACTACTCATATAGAATATGAGTACCCAAGAGTTTAATAAAACAGAAAATAAACACTCGGGTCAGACAGGGGTCTGGTGTGAGTAAACGGGGATAAAAGTTTCTTAACTTTAGAAAAACCTTTGAAAACAAAAGGTATCACGTAAGACTTCCCACACATAAACATGGAAAAGTTTTTACCTTACGCTAACCAAAACATTTGATAGGAAATCCAGTGATATTATAAAAGTGTCTAGGGTTTTCAAGTAAATAAGAAATAGCCGAAATTGTTACATTCATTAAATTCCAGCTACTAGCCACAAAAGTGGGTAATACAAACAAAATCGTAGGGTCTCGTAGGGAAAATGGGTTTCCATCAATGGCAGGGCTACTGGGGTACCGCCCGTCACAGTACGTGGCCTAGATCACCGTACCGAGGATTACTCCCTTCATCCCCTGCAACACAAAGCCGGACCCGTTCCTTACTGAACAGTTCCGAACAAGACCACCCCGCAGATTGGTCGTCACCAACTGCCACACAGCCGAAATATATAAAGGGACCTCTAGACAGGGGTAAATCTTGCTCTCAAGTGGGTGCGACCCACGAAGCTTTGCTGCACCTCCCCTGTTTTAGCCATTCCCGGTTGATGAGGCTTGAGGCTGCGATTACCTTTAAAGAACACATCTATCTTAGAATGCTCATCGTCCACCTGACGATGTTCTGAAAGCATTCAATCCATACAAGTTCGTTCCGGGTTCGAACGAAACCGAAGGCACTATCTCGCTACACTCGTATTGGAATTACCCTCAGAGTTAACGACCATAGCCCTTGCACTCTCAATCACCATCTCGAATCTATAAGTACTATTCCGTCAAACTCATTACGGAATCACCCACAGAGTTATACTGACGTATAGCCCTTACACCCCGAGTCTTCACTCGCTCCACTTGGATAAACGACCTAACGTTTAATTGGAATCGATGTGGTTTTCGGAATTCCAAATATGGAAACCCGATCCCGGTCTCATCAAAACCAAAGCGTGTCTTTTAATGTCCAAGTTGTACTTAAGGGTATTAAACAAATAACTCATTTCATTATTATCTACTTCACACAGATAGATAAATTTCATATCACCATAGATATCACATTCTCATCATAACAGATAATCTGTTTCATAATCACAATCAGATAATCATCACAACTAGATAATCCAAACTATCATACTTAACTAAGCATCCATGTCCTACAGATACTACTCATCTCATTTCTGAGATCACAACCATCCAATCAATATCATTCATAAGCAATGATTTATTAATCACCAATTATAATTAATTTAAAATGAATTAAATTAATTACTTCTATCTCTAATTAATTTAAAGTAAATTAAATTAATTACTACATTTAAATCTTGCTTAAACCTAGTTAATTAATCATTCTCTAAGAATTCAACTTGATTAAACACCTCTGATTAATCATTCCCTAATTACAATAAGTAATTAGTCTCTAGATTAATTTCACAAAATTAATTAACCTTAATCATAAGTAATTAACATTTAATTACTTCATTAATTAATTATAATTAATTGCATTTATCCTTAATTAATTACATTAATTAATCATTTAACTATTAATTAATTACTTAATTAAACAATCCTTAATTACATCATTAATCATATTAATTAATGATCTCTAATTAATATTTAAATTAATTACTTTATTAAAAATTAATTACATTTAGTAATTAATCTACAATTTAAAATTACAATTATTAATCACCAATTAATATTAATTTCAGTAATTAACTAACCTTAATTACTCATTAATTATTCCATAATTAATTATCTTCATTAATTAATCCCTTGATTAATTATAAAAGTAATTATCCAAATTACTTTATTATCTTTACTAATTACATTTAAGTAATTATCATTTATTACTTCACTAAGTAATATTGCTCCACTAATTACATTAAGTAATTACATTCTTAAAATCATCAAATGATTTATTTAAATTAATTAAACTAAATTAATTAACTTAATTAAATCACATATCAAAATTTATTACAAATAGTAATTAATTCCTTAATTACTTTAACAATTTATTATACTTAACCAATTATAATTAATTATATTCAATTAATTAAACTAGTTAATTATCAAAATTAATTACATTAATTAATTACTAAATTATCCCTAGATAATTATCACCCATTATTAACAACATTCCATTAATTTTATACTTAAGAAAATTTGAATTAGATTAATAAATCATTTCTAATTAATATTAATCTAAATCATTATTTCAAATCAGATAATTAAGTAAATTCTTAATTATCTTAAATATTTTCAAAATATTCTAATTACTAATCAAATAACTCCTTTACATTCAAAATGTATTAAAACAATACATTTCTAAATTTAAATTCAAATTCTATTTAAAAATTTGATATTTAAAATGTTTAATCATTAAACATTAATTCAAATTAAAATAATTATAAACCTTACAACAACAAAAAAATGAATGTTAAAGAACATTCATTATCTAAATATAAAGAAAGATTTAAATTGATTATTTCAATTTCCAAATTTAAATTAAACATTTCATATTTTAATTCAAATACTAAAGGAAACTAATTCTTTCAAGTTTTTAAACTTATTTGAAATCAAATTTTATTTTCAAATTCACTTTTAAACATATGAACATGTTCCTTCATTTTTAAATTTACAAACTGTTGAATTCAAAACTTGTTTTTAAAGAAACTAAAAAAAACAGTTTTTAATCTGAATTCAAGAACAAATTTAAGTTTTACTTCAACATTTAAATGTGTTCATACCTTTAAAACTTACAAAACTGTTTTTAAATGTAATTCTGGTTTAAAAAGACAAACCTGAAACTGTTTTAGACTTGTCTTCAAATCTGAATTTTAAAACTTGTTTAAATTTAGATTTTCATAAAAAAAAACTTTGAATTTCAAACCTCATTTGAAATTAGATTTAACTTCCATTTAAATCAGATTCTAACTAAAAAAAAATATGAATTTACTTAACTAAAAACTGCAAAATTTACTCTCTGGCTTTAAAAACCTGCAAACTGTTTTAATTCCTGATTTAAAACAACATTTTAAATCTTGTTTAAATTTAAGATTCTTATCTTTAAAAACTTTGAACTCAAAACTACATTTGAAATTCAGTTTCTACTTCCATCTAAAATCAAATTTCTATACCAAAATTAAAATTCATTCAACATGAAAAACTGCTAAACATCTTTCAGGTTTAAAACCTGAAACAGTTTTAATTTTTGATTTAAAACCAAACTTTAAACTTGTCTAAGACATTTCAATTTTTTTTTTTTAAAACTTTGAATTCAAACTCTACTTGAATTCAGCTTCAACTTATACATGAATCAAACTCCTACACTTGAGTTTGATTTCCATTCAACATAAAAAAAAACAAACTGTGAAAGCTCTCTGTAAAAAAAACTGTAACCATGCTACCCGAGTAATCCCCTGATTTACTTCGAGTTACTACACCTGTTGCTTCGAGTAAGAAGCAAAACTTCCCGAGTTCTACTTCGGGTCAAAACCCTGCACACTACAGAAGTTCACCAGAGTTACCACTGTAACCAAAATCCACCTGAAAACACCCACTCCATATCTCCAGCCTCTCTGATCCTCCATCAACAACACCTCCTCTTTCCTCTCACCTCCATACTCCATTAACATAAACATCTTAACACCTGACATCCCCATAGATTAACAGATGCCTCAAATTCCTTATTTCTGTTTAACAGAAATGTTATTCTTCCCAACAGTTTATCTAAACTGTAATATTAGTTTCTAAAATTCCTAATTCCAAACATGTTCTAATTTATACATTAGTTCTAATATTTATGATGTTTGATATTTGATTTCATTTTAAAATGCTAGCTGTGGAGTTTGTTTAGGGAGTAACAAACTTCAAATTCTAACCTATTTAACTAATTCATAACTTTATACTAACAACCATACTTTGTCTAAATAATATAAACTGTAAAAGTTTTGATGAGATAAATTCTTAACTGTAAAACAAACAGAGGATACTTATTAATATAAATAAACATGCTTCCTAACTGATTTATAAATAAACAGAAGACATTGTTTACATTTAGGTAAGCAACCATCATAACTACAATTCATACATCAAGCATATTCAGCAAGAATAATCAAGCTAAGCTTTTATATAAGTTGTTTACTTACTAGTTTTCAAAGCAGAAAACATTTTACAGTCATGCCATACTTATATTCAACATTAAAATTAAGCATACATTAACACTATATTTCTACATATGCACAGTTTTCATTTCAGGTTTATATCTGTTTTTAAACAAAGAAGCTTACTCACCTTTAATTTGAAGATGCAGAGCAAATTTAGCTGCAGGTTCCATTTTCCAGAAATGCATATAGAAATGCATTTGAAATCTGGGTTTCATTAGATTACTGGAATTGCTCTCCTGGCTTGAATGCATGCAGACCCATTTTAATAGCTCAGACTTTAAATTGGACTTCAAATTGATGTTGAGCTTCAGATTTGAAGAAATTGAAGTTTGCTTTTATCTTGTATTTGTATGCATGCAGACCTTTATCTTCATTTGCTAGAGTATGACATTGATCTTGCAAATGATGTTGAGGATTGCAGCAGATTTGATTGAAGTTTGTAATTTGCAGACTTAAGATTGCAGATCTATTTGTATTTGGTTTGCAGAATTGAATTTGTGGATTTGAAGATGAATGCAGATATGAAGTTTGTAGAAATGATTTGTAGATTTGTAAACATGCACTTGTTTTAGGTTTTAGATTTACTGAAATATGATTTTTCAGATTTCTCAATTTGAAGAGAAAGTGTTTTTAACAAAATGCTTTAGCTATGATATGTTTTCTTGTTTACAAAAATTAATTTCAAAATATATTAACATGCCACTTGTTAACTTATTTTCTCAAACTTTAACAAGTGTCTTCTTTATAGTTTAAGAACTTAACACATGTATATCAATGTTTAAAAGCAATTTTAAATTTATATATGTATTTAAATTTATCTTAACCATTTATGATTTATGATTTATTAACACCAGCCTTAAAATAAATACATATAAACTTTTTATAAAACTATACACTTACATTAAAATGTTTGTTTAATTATTTTTTAAAATAATATTACTTATAAAACAAAATTTCAAAAGAAAAGATTTTAAAAGAAATGAAAGGTTGAATTAAATTTTATCAATGTTATACTTTAACACAAATGAATTAATTCTTATTTCAAAGAGAAAAACAATTTTTAAACTAAACAAAACAAATTTTTATTATAAAACAAAATTAAACTAATTTTATTCTATAAACAAATAAATACTTACTTACTAATTTAAATCAATTTACAAATTTACATTTATATATAATAAATTAGAAAATATACTATATTAAATATAAATTAAAATTAAAACCCAATCTTCTATTTACAATGTATAAACATTTATACATTATAAATAAAATATTTTTGATTTTTGAAAAGAATATCATTTAACAAATTAATTAATTATAAATTTTCAAAAGAGATTTTCTGTTTGAATTAAATTATTAAAATTATATTTCACATTTTACAACAATTATCAATGAAATTATTAAATAATTATTGCCTAAATTTCCGGGACATCACAAATTTCTTCTTTATTTAATTACACTAAGTAATTAATCCTTAATTACTTCCACTAAGTTATTATCCTTCTTATTAATTACACAAAGTAATTAAACCTAAATTACTTCCATTAATTAATTATCCTTCAATTAATTACATCCAGCAATTACCCATTAACTCACTAAGTAATTACACTTTATAAATTACATTAAGTAATTATACTTAACCAATTTCCACAAATTATTATCCTTAATTAATTAATCTAATTAATTATCATAAGTTAATCATATTAATTAATCATTTCATAATCCCTAGTTAATTATCTTTTACATTGCATTCATTAACTATCCACTAATTACTTACTAGGTAATTATCCTTTGGTTATCAACATTAATTAATTAACCTTTATTAATTCATTAGGTGATCAACCTTTAATTAATTACTCCTAATTAATCAAAAATATTGATTATTTAAAAATAATTTCTTTGTCTTAACTAATCACTTATCTAAATCTTATTAAATTAAATACTTAAAATCAATTTCTAAAAAAAAATCAAATGAGATCTTTTTGATTGGTTTAAAATCTAATACACATACCTTAATTATTCCTAAATTTCAACATTTATTATATTTGGAAAAACTTAGGAATTTCTTTCAAAATAACCTAACATGTAATCCTTTAAAACAAAACAAATTTAATTATTTCTTTATCATTTAAATCTTTTAAAACTTGTTTAAAACATTTCACTTGGAAAAAAAATTATTTTAAAACATACTTAAATCTTTAAACTAACTTAAAACATTTTGTTTTCATAAAACTTTATTTTTCAAAACCAAGTTACAAAAATTTATTCTGAAACCCCATACATTCACCTAAAAACTTGATTAAATATTTTTTAGCCTCGTATTTTTAAATCTAGAAACCAGATTTACTCATAGAATAAAACCCAAGCCTAAAACGATCACTCCCCCGTGCAGATCCCGAGTCTCTCGCGTAACCTCTTGCTTCGAGACAATCATGAGAAAAACTCGAGTAAACCCCGATGCCACAACTTCTTCCCAAAGCTATCACTACCCAGACCCAACAAGGTGCACCGTGCATGTGCACGGCGATCAGGCTGACTCCGTCACCTGGTCGACCCTGCTCGCAAGTCGATGACGACCGCTACTATCTTCCCGACCACCCAGCTACGCCAAAACATCTGAGAAACTAAAACGAACCCTATCGACCTGAGCCTGGA
Source organism: Allium cepa (assembly GCA_030765085.1). Lineage (NCBI taxonomy): Eukaryota > Viridiplantae > Streptophyta > Magnoliopsida > Asparagales > Amaryllidaceae > Allium > Allium cepa. Next base: position 8,289,708 of record CM060930.1, on the reverse strand, counting down.
ACAACGCCCATCGAAAAAACACCCTTCAACGCCGATCTCGACCTCGATGAACCATGCCGACTTCACCAAAGTTGCCTCGACCTCTAGTCTTTGATTCCGCCCATGCGAACAGTTCCGATGCACCACCGTCGCCACATTAACCTCGTCAATAACGATGAACCAAACCCATCACTAAACCCTGGCTTACCTCCAATAGGCCACCTCGATCACCAGAAAAATCTACAGCCATTTTTCCTGGGTCCATCCACCTATCAGCTTCCTTCGACAACAATCTCGAACCATCCACCACGCCGATCGCTCGGAATTTGCGATAAACCCAAATTTAATCGACTCTGATTATCTCCGTAATTACTTAAGTAAAAATTGTGATACTGGTCCCTAAATTCATCATATGCTATGACAATTTATATAATACAATCTAAACTTGAAATTAAAATAATCAAATTTTGATCAATATTTGATTTCCTTACTGTAAATTCCTATTTTTGATAAATTACTAAATATAAATTTTTGAAACTATTTTTAAACACAAATATTCATAAATACAATCATTCTCCTTTTTGAGATTATAGTCAGATAAAGGTTTGAGAGATAGAAAATGATTTTTGAACTTGTTTTCTAGCCAGCGAAAACAACAGAAACCAACTATATATGTATATACAAACATATACAAATAATCAGAGCAATTCCATATATATACTCCAGATAAATAAATCATGCAAACCATAATATCAGATAAATCATCACAAATATCTAGATTTAAATCTGTTTTTAAAAGAAAAGGTTTACACACAGTTAAACAGAGGAAGCTGAGACGATTAAAACTGGAAGCTGCTACTCTTTTGAGATTTGAAAACTTGATTTTTTCTCTTGATTTTTGAAAACTTGTTACTGGAAACTTGAATACTTTTGATCTAAAAATCCTTTGAATACTGAAGCTTGAAGATGTTTGGATTGAAAGATTTGATTGTGATGTAGGTTGAAGATTTGTTGAGAAGATTTTTAGTTTAAAAACAGAGATGATCTTTTGTTTTAAAATCTGAATTGAAGTTGTTGTTTTCAATTTCTGGTTTGAGAATTTTTATGATTTTTCTTGAGTTTGAAAAGGGTTTACATGCTAATGTGTTTTCAAGTTTGTAAAATAGTTTTACAAGGTTTTGATTTTGAGTTTTCTTTTTTTTTTTGGAAAAAAGAGAGTGGGAAAAGAATGAGAAGAGAAAAGAGATGTATATATAGATTAAATTATGATTTTTAAAAATTAAATAAAATAAAAATAATAGGTGACACTTGTAAAATTTCTAACATTTGTCATTAGGTATTGTTTATTAACTTACACATGTTTGTAATATGACTTGATTTATTAACACTTGTCATTATGTGTTTTTAATTATTTTTTAAATAGTTTATAAGCTTTTATATTAAATTTCCTAATTAAATAAATACTTATCTAAATTTATATAAATAAATTACTTCAAAGAAAATATATTATATATTACTAAAAATCTTATACATATATTTTAAATGCAAATAATTTTAAATTGCAAAACTTAAATCCAAATACAAATTTAAGTTTGACTTATAAAATTTAATTTAAAATCAACTCATATATATACATTTACTTTAACAAACACAAATTCAATTTGAAAATAATTAATAAGATTTATTTATCTATATTTAAAAACAGCACATATTATTATTGTTTGAAAATAACAATCTTGCCAATTTTAAATAATTTATAAAAGGGGATTATCACATTATTTATAAATTACTTATATATCTAAAAGAATTAATGTATCATATGTTTTATATGTTTGTGAATTGTATTTTAAACTTTTATATATATTTACAAATCATATTTATCAAGCAATATTTAAAAAGAAAGTAAAACAAACCTTTTTGTTAATCTTATTTAAATTTAAACTTAAGCTAAAATTTATCTTAAACAATTAAACATTTACCTTAAGTAACTTGAAACTATACTATTAACTATTTAAATAACCTTTGAAAAGTTTTATATTAAATTCAATCATAACTTCCAAATAACTAAAATATATATTAGAATTTGAAAACAAGTTTTTATTCATTAAGTTCAAACCTAAGCCTTTCTATTTACAATATATACAAATATATATACATTATAAATAGAAAATATTTTATTAGCTTTAAAAGATAAAATTCACCAATTAAATATTTATAAAAAAGATTATTAAACAAATTTAAATATTTTTAATAAAGATTATCAAATTGCTATTGCCCAAAATTACGGGACATCATATTCCTCCCCCTTAAAATAATTTCATTCCCGAAATTTAAAAGCAAAGATAATTTAATAATCCAACAAAGGTTTTCTTTCCAAACATCAAGGTACGCATATCAACTAGATACTAGTAATCACAGTAACCAATATATTCAAACGAACAAATCTAACTATCCAGACAAAATTCTGGATAGGGGTTCCTAATACTATCTAGAGTTTCCTAGGTACAAACACTGGAATACTCGCTCTTATGATTCCAAACTAGCTACACCACAAAGCTTCTGAGCTCTTACTCATCTAGATCTACAAACTGCACAATATATCTGACCTTAGTCAAGTCTGACTCAATTACCAAATCCTCCTGAACTGCTGGTTCCATAACCAGTGTTGGATCATATACGTACTCTCTCAGAGATACGTGAAATACGTTGAATTCTAATCTCCCAAACTGGAAATTCAACCCTTTAAGCCAAAACACTTATCCTTACAAGAACACAGAAAGATCCAGTATACCTTGAAGCTAGCCTTCCAGTCTTACCAAATCTTATAGCTTCTTCGATCGGAGAAAACTTCAACCAAAAACAAAGTCTTCAACTTCAAATTCCAAATTCCTTCATCTCTTATCCAGAAAACTCTTCTAACGATCCTGGGTTGTCTTCATCCTTCCTGATCAGCTCAACCTTTGCTGATGCTTCTTGAAACAAACTAGACCAAAAACAAGATGATCTCCAGATCCTATCCAACAAAATGATCCTCTCAAGATCTATCGAAATCAAGAATACAAACTCTACATCACAATCATCAGTAGACTTCAAACTTACTTCTCCTTTCTGGAAAAGAAAAAACAGGCGCACTCGCAATTATCTCCTTCATATCCTCAAAACTTGCTGAAGAAACCCTCTAATCCAAAAACACTGCAACTTCTAGTTGCTTTCCACTCTAGAACAGCTGCTACCTCGCTTCTGCTGCGCAACTCTGATCTGGAGAAGATGAGAATGCTATCGATGAACATGAGCATAGACTTGTCCAATACATTCTAGTAAACACGGTTTCGCAGATCCACAAAGAGAGAACATAGAAGTTCTATGGAATCCTGGGCTTCTTCACCAAATCCTCTCTCTAGGAGCTAAGTCGATACGAAAGCTAAATCTCCAGATGCTGTGGAAAACCTTGACTACTTCGAAGATATCTGGAAAAAATCTCTGACAACTTCGATAACTCCTACATTCCTTAGAGATGCCTCGATCCCATGCAAAAGATTACCCAAGAGAACACTCAACTTTCGCAAGACACTTTTGCGATCAACCCAACCTAATTTCCAAAGATATTGTTCTCTCTATACCAATCAGAATAGTTTATGCTTATCTAGCCAATCCATCAAAGAGATGGGTCCACTCTGCTGCTTCTGAACTACATCTCTAGAACACTACTTAGCCAGATGACCTTCTTGTCGGCACACAGAACATCTTCGAGCTGCACTGCTGATACAGATGCCAAAGACTTCCTATCCAAAGCTCTTCAAACCTTAAATCCATATCATTCAATCCCACACAGAGCCTAGAGATAGGAAGACATCTCTTCAAGAAACTCGGGCCTCAAACCAAACACAAACACCCTGTTGAACTTAGTCTCATCACTGATGCAGATACACTTCCTTAAACTTGCTCCAAAATAAATATCTTCGGAAACATCTATAGTTACTGTGTCTCACCACGCAGCTGCTCCTTAGTAATGTTACCAAGATATCATCACTCGCTTCTGCTTAACCAACAGATCCAAACTCTTACTCATCCAAACTTGCACTTCAATGATGAACTCTACACCTTAAGAAGGCTTCCTTTCGAGATTGGTGAAATCCTTACACCACTGCAAAGCACACTTGAGGCGGTATTGGGTCTACAGCTTAGGCGGATACTCTTCCAACCTCAACACTCGGACTACTTCCATGGGTAGTCGTGCTACACAAACCATTAACTTACCTACCACTTGAACTCATATTGGAAAACCTGAACAGGTAACCCACCAAACAGGTGTGTGTGTGTGTGTGTGTGTGTATAAGTACGCTCTCTCAAGAAAGAAATCTCTCCAAAGCCAAGGTATTCACTCAATCTAGCGCTCTAATACCACTATAACGACCCGCCTTTCAATCCACAGAAAGACGCATCATTATTAAGAAAGAAAGGGATAAAAAAGAGAAAAGATAGAATAGAAAGAACTAAACAATATCAGAATCTCACAGCGGAATGAATAAAATATATTAATCACATAATTATTACATAATATAAAACATCTATCAGAGTTACATAGCTTTATATCACAATATATTAGACAGATATAAAACATATCTATTATACATCTCAAAATACAATACAGAGATACCAACTCAGCGGAACCACTATATATCTACAAACATTGAAGCCTCATGCTCCATATCTCCTCCAGAATTCGTCAAAGCTAACCTGAATCCCTTGGCTACTCGTAAAACATTGAGTATCCAAGAGTTTAAGAAAACAGAAAATATAATAGGGTATCTCGTAAAACTTCCCGGACCAAAACACGGATAAGTTTTCACCTTATGATAACCTAAACATTTGATAGGAAATCTAGTGATATTATAATAGGGTCTAGGGTTTTCAAGTAAAATATAGAAATAGCTAGAATGCTTACATCTCACATTCCAACAAAGTTGGGCACAATCAAAACGTACAGCACTTATTGGAGATTGGATTCCATACAATGGCAGGGCTACTGGGGTACCCCCCGTCACATTAAGTGGCCTAAATCGCTATACCGAGGATCCACCCTAAATTCCCTGCAACACAAGGCCGGAACCATCCCTTACTGGATAGTCCTGGACAAGACAACCCCGCAGTTGTTTGTAACCAACTACCCACACAGCCGAATAAATAGGGACCTCTAGACAGGGGAAATCTCGTCCTACTTGGGTTCTACCAACTTAGCCTTGCTTCACCTCCCATGTTTTAACCATTCCTAGTTGATGAGGCTTGAGGCATAATTACCTTTTCAGAACACATAACTTAGAATGCTCATCGTCCTCCAATGACGATGTTCTAAAAGCATTCAATCCATACAAATTCGTTTCGGGTTCAAACGAAACCGAAGGCACTATCACGTTACACTCATTTTGGAATCACCCTCAGAGTTAACGACAATAGACCTTACACTCTGAATCTACATCTCGAACTTCACTTTGAGATTCACGACCTATTGTTTAATTTGGATCGAAGTGGTTTTCGGATATCCAAATTTGAAAATCCGATCACGATCTCACCGAAATCCAAAACGCCATCTTTTAAGACCAAGTTGTTTAAGTTTAAACAATTCAATTTATTATCTATATTCACATAGATAGATAATTCACATTATCACAAATAGATAACCCATATCATCATAATTCAACTAGAGCATCACATATCACAAATCAGCACATATCTCATATCAGACATATCAAACAATCTAAAACATTCAATTCCATTCAATCATCCATAAGCAAGATTAATTAGTCACACCATTTCTAATTAATTTAAAATAAATTAAATTAATTAATTTAATCACTATAAACCCTGCTTAATTAACCATTAATTAAATACAAACCAATTAATTAATCATCCTTTAATTATCCATCTTAATTAATCACCCTTGATTAATTATTCTTCAATTACATTAAGTAATTAGCCTTTACTTAATTACACAAATTAATTATCCTCAAACAATTATAGTAATTAACCTTTAATTACTCTCATTAATTAATTAACTATAATTAATTGCATTTAATCCTTAATTAATTCCATCAATTAATTATTCTATAATCACTTATATTAATTACCCATTAATTGATCACATTAATCAAACTTAATTACTTCCAATAATTACATTAATTAATAATTCTCTAATTACTTCTTTAATTAATTATTGTTCAAATTAATCACATTTAATAATTAATCACATTCATTAATCAATATTGATTAATCACATTCAGTAATTAAATACCCTTAATTAATTACATTACTTAACCAACTTCTAAATAAATTTTATTAATTTCTTCTTCATTTAATTACGCTAAGTAATTAATTGCCTCCATTAAGTAATGATCCTTCTTATTGATTACACAAAGTAATTAAACCTAAATTACTTCCATTAATTAATTATCCTTCAATTAATAACATCCAGTAATTACCCATTAATTAGTTCACTAAGTAATTACACTTTATAAATTACATTAAGTAATCATACTTAACCAATTTCCACAAATGATTATCCTTGATTAATCTAATTAATTATCTTAAATTAATCACATTAATTAATCATTTCGTAATCTCTAGTTAATGATCTTTTACATTACATTCATTAACTATCCACTAATTACTTACTAATTAATTATCCTTTGATTATCAACATTAATTAATTAACCTTTATTAATTCATTGGGTGATTAACCTTTAATTAATTACTCTAATTAATTATTCCTAATTAATCAAAAATCTTGATTGTTTAAAAATAATTTCTTTATCCTAACTAATCACTTATCTAAATCTTATTAAATTAAATACTAAAAATCAATTTATAAATAAATCAAATGAGATCTTTTTGATTGGATTAAAATCTAATACACCTATCTTAATTATTCCTAAATTTCAACATTATTGTATTTGGAAAAACTTAGGAATTTATTTCAAAATAACCTAACATATAATTATTTAAAATGGAAAAAATTTAAAATTTCTTTATCATTCAAATCTTTTAAAACTTGTTTAAAACATTTTACTTGGAAAAAAAAATTATTTTCAAATATACTTAAATCTTTAAACTTGCTTAAAACATTTTGTAACGACCCGTATAAATTCGATGTTTAAAATGTATTAAATTAATAAGATTTTAATTTAAATTTAGAAAGAAATAAAAATCTTATTTATTTATATGAAAGCGAATGTTGAAATTAGATGTATCAAGGGTAATTAAAATTTACAAATTAAATTATATATTGCAAGTAATTGTAATAGTGGAAATTGTCGCATTTGGATATAAAGTTAAAAATAAGTAAAAAGGGGCAAGTATTGAATTCATCAATGGAATTAAATATTGATTTATGGAAAGTAAATGTAAATGGAGGTAATAAAGTAATGCAGGATAATAAACAATTATTATTATTTTAGTACAATCCCTTTTTTTATTTGTAAACTACTGTAAGATGTTAATTAATTGAAATCTGAAGATTAGGAGATAGATTCAAATTTATGTTAGACAATGAATTGCAATAATTAGAGTTAATAAATTAATGGATTAAATGGAATACCAATTTACTCATAAACGTGAAAATAAGAGAACTAATAAATATTGAATAAATTTTGGAATAGTTGCAATAAATGTTAATTGAGTAAAATACAATGTTGGGGTGTAAATAATGAACCTCTAAAAGGTAATTAAAAGTTAAGGACTATATTTATTGTACGCTACTTATTTTATTAGGTTGTTAAGTTAATTTGTAATCAATTTCAATTAATTCACTAAATTATGGCAGTTAATGTGGAATAAATTGGTAAGTAAAGAATGTTGAATTCAAATAAGATGTAACCAAAGTAAAATTCTATTCATATTAGGATAATAAATGTGATAAAAAGAAATGAGACCAAAATAAAATTTGGAAAATATAAATATAATGAAATCTAAAATAATATTAACTATGTTGGTTAAGTAATAAATTGATTCAATATTAAGTTGTAACCGAATAGAAATCAAATTCGGAATTAATTTGCAATCAATTGGATTAATTGCAGCTGACATTTGAACGCTGTATTTACTAGAATAATTGACACTAAATTGATATGTGAATTTGCTTTTAGTTAATGTATATATCAAATGGATTAATTACAACTAAATGGATTTAGTATTTAAAGATTTTGTAGATATTTATTTAGATGAAATTGAAGCCATCATATGAGTATGAATCTAATGTAAATTTTTACTTATAGAATGGACGATTGATATTAAATGAAAGGAATAAAATTTAAGTGGGCAATAAATTGAAATTTAATTAAATCAAACATCTAAATGTTATGTTAGTATAAATATAAAATGGAATCTAAGAATATTTGTATAATAGATTTTGAGTCTAATGTTGATTTCATCCAGTGTAATATTGAATTTAATAACAAATGAAGTTTAACTTATATTTTCTAAATTTAATGAAATTCGGAAATTAACACTGAAATGGATAGATTTATCAACTTCCAATGTACATCTAAACTTGTTTAAACTTCTGCAAATGATTAAGAAATATAAAAGGGAATTTCTGAAATCGATAAATTTAGCAACTTTCGATTAACTTTCAATTGTTAAACTATTGTAATTGATTTAGAAACATTAAGAGTTGCTTATTTATTTGAAGTTAAACTTTGGAAATTGGGTTATTTCAATTTAATGGGAATAAAATGTTAAATGTTACGTTAATGGAGTTTAAGTTGAAAAATTAGAATAACAATATATTAGACCATTAACCAATGCTTATTTATCTACTTGGTGATGATGGAGTGAATAAAAGAATTTAAAAACCAAATAAATGAAATTTAACACTTAATTTTTACGTTAATAGAAAGTTAGATGGAATGTAAGAACATTATGATAGTTTAAAAATTCAATGAAAAATTTTATCCGTTTAAGAATAGTGAATTGAATAATAGATATGAAACAAAATGATTATACCTTAAGAAGAATGTATTGAAAATAAATGGAAAGCTAATTTCATTGAAAATTTTGGAAGATTTAATGTATAATTTATAAACAATTGAAATAGAAGTTAAAGCTTTGAAAGTGTGGAATTTGCAACATCTAATCCAGATGAGGAATCTTTGAATTAAAAGGAAAGAGAAGTTAATTGAAATTTATGGAAATTAATATAAGAAACGTACATTTTTGGGTTAAATAGAGAGAGCATTTTCAATGAAAATAAAAAACGGTTTGAGAAAAATAAAATGAATGTTTCATTTTAAAGATAAGTAAAATTTTATAAAAAAGGAAAATTTTGAATTTTGAAACAACATTTTACATTCATTTTATGACAATCAGAGGCAGTATAGAAGTGATTTTAATGCTAACCTTATATTTTAAAGTAAATTTAATATTTTGAATCGTGATTGTGCGTTGAGAAAAACGCCATTTTTAAATTTAAACTTCCAGTCTCGTTTCATCTTTTATTGTGTGCAGCGGCGGTCCCCAGTGGCATTAATTGGAGTGTTACATTTTATTTAATGTGTATTAATAAAATTTAATTGGGTGTTAATAAGGTGTATAATTAGGGTTAATAGAAATTAATTTAGCGGAGTAGACGTTTTGAAATTGGATCTCAAAGTTTTAGTACAACTGGTCCATTTGTTACTTTATATTTATTCGTTACCACCTCTTTGTTTGAAATTTATAAATTTTCATTTTTGCTACCTGAAGCATTCATTTCATTGGTTCCATCCTCCATTAGACTCATTTCAATTTTCCAATCTCACTAAACTTCATTATGCAAACATGACCCTATTTCATTTTCTCCCTCACCTGCTTGCAACGCTTTTTCCTAATCCTTCTTGAAGCTTTGAGTTGCGTGAAAGCCTCTCCACCTCACCCAATCCTTGCCACCACCTTGTTAGCAGGTACCCTAGTCGCCTTATCCCAAAACGTGAAATTTGGTATTTATTTTGTTTATTTTAATATCACTATATATATACACTTTATTATGGCAATGGTCATCTTATAACTTGAATAACTTTCGCATACAATGTCCAATTTACGCACGATTTTTTTTGAAGGATCGTATTGAGATTTATGACATTTTGACGCTGGTTTGGGCAGATTCTGAGGCTGTTGAATTTTTGGGTTTAAATTGGATTTTTATTCAATTTAAATCCAAAAAGGTGAGTGTTTTAACCCAATCACAACTTCTAAAATTTCTTATGTTTGTTAAATTTAGTTGAGATATAAGTAGAAATTTATTTATAACTGTTTTGCATATTTTATTCATCATCTTAGTTAAATCGCATTTATTTAATATAACTGTTAATTAATTTTATTGTTGCGTATAAATTTACAGTTAAAATTTATTTATTTTGCATATAAACTAATAGTTAAACAGTTAAATAAATTTATTGTTGCATATAAACTGTTAGTTAATAACTGTCATTTTACCTGTTATATTTCATATGCTCTATATTGATGTTTATTTGAATTGGATGATGATTGTAATAAATGGTTGATTATTGATATTTGGATGAATGGATGCTATATTTTGTATTGTATAAACTGCAAATTATTATGCATTTTCATTCATTCGGGATTGCGGCTTGAAATGATATACAACCGTAAATTTTTATTTTAAATTACGGATTGAAATGATAAATATCCGTATCACTTGACCATAGGATAGAAAATTTTATACAGGCACCGCGGCATATATATAAAATTATTTTTGAAATGATTTTTATAGTTTGGATATGATACGGTTTAATAAATATTAAATTTGGATATGATATAAAAATATTTTATACATACATAGTTAAATTGTTGAATTTAAGCTATGCATAAATTTGTTAAATAAAAATGAATAAGTTGAAAAATGGCATTTGACAAATTATATTATACGAGTAAGTACAAGTTTGATCTTGTGTGTGTGTATATATATATAGAGTTTTAAACGATTCAAATCAATCGAGATTGAAAGATAAATTGGAAATTTAATTGGAATTGAGCTTATTTGAAAATTTTACTCCATAAGTGATGTTAACTTACTAAAATTGGAAATTTTAAGGTATGATATTTATAACGGGATTTAATGAATAATTCTAGTATAAATAAATGGAAGGAAAATAATTTAGTGTTAATAAATTTAGTTTATTTTAAATGGTTATGGATTTATCATGTAAACCTTTCAAACTAAATAATAGGAAAATGAATTGTTGATTTGAAATTCCCAACCTCAGTTTTGAAATTCATTTAATACCCAAAGTTTGAAAATATTGAAATCAAAGTGTTTTATTCAAACTGAAAGTGAATCTAAAAGTTATGGGTTTAGACTGAATTTAAAGTGAATAAAATTGCGAATGCGTGGAAATTATTTACTTTTAAAGAAATTTTAAATTCAATTATTTTATTTTATACACTGTTGAATATCCAAACCATTTAAGTTTGAAAGTTATGGTTTTAAAACTATTGATTTCGAAGTATTATGTTGAAAGTTAAAATTCAAATATTTGGTTTCGCGGTATTATAAATTTTAAAACTACCATGATTTTGGAAAGGAAATATATTTGAAATAAAATGATATCATATTTATTTGGGTTTAAAAGGAAATGATATCGTATTCATGGGTTTTGAAATGGATAATTATATTCTGGTTTTGAATGTATAAACATTTTAAAGACCGCGGTGTTATAATAACGTTTGGTGGTTGAAGAGACCGGGATCGGAAGTTGTCATACTCTCTGCCAACTCCGAAAACCACTTTAATAACCGTGTACATGGTGGAGATTCCAGAATGAAGTAGAATGGTGGCGGCGTTTCCTGTAAGGTAAATACGTGGACCCAACTCCCATGAGTTGGCATAAGGTGGCTAAAACTGGAGCGATCGACATGTTAATAAGGTAGCACCTTTGATCGGACACATCCCTTCGATATTATACTTGACTCTTGGATTGATTCGGTGGCCACTTTTGATTTTTATTTGGGGGCATGGCTCGAGGTGGGCGGTAGCTGCGTCTATGCGTTACCACCGACCCGGAAGCGTAATTGGTATATCTACGTTGCATTGCCTGGTTATGCCGTGTCACCTACCCTAGCGCGCCTTATACGATTTTGGTTTTGCACCATACCTATGGAGTGCCCTATGACGACGCCCAGTACGGGGGAGATTACGGTACTGTATGGACTATGGAAATATATAACTGTGTTAAGGTGCAAAATGTAAAGCCTTAACGCTATTTAAAAGTAAGTTTATTTTATAATTAGACACTATATTAATAGCGAAATATACTATATAGTAAATAGTTTAACGGATTCTTAGAAGATGTAAATCCCGAGCATCTCTTGAGTTACTGCACCCATATTCATTTCTGTTAATTTAACTTACATAAGATATTTTAGTTCTGACTCGAGTGCTTTTTTCTTTTCAATTCGCTCGGGTCAATCCGAGCGTTTTAGGATTTGAAGTTTAGCTCTGGAGGACGAAGACGAAGATTTGTATTACTATCATCTACTATTATTCCACTACACTATTTAATTCCGCCGCATTGATATTTATTGGTATGTGAACTCTGATATTTATTGTATAAAAAAAGAATCAATTGTTTTGTAAACAGTTTTATGAACTATATATTTATTATTATATTTTATCCTTCCGCTGTGAGATTCTGTTTTATTTTATTTCTTCTCTGTTTTTCTTATTTACCCCATAACAATCCGCCCTTCCGTATGCTTTGAATTAGCACGTGTGTCGATTTGAAGTATGCGAAAAGGAGGGACGTTACACATTTTGTTTTTATAAAACTTTATTTTTGAAAACCAGGTTACAAAAATTTATTCCGAAACATCAAACATTCACTTAAAAACTTGATTAAATATTTTCGAGCCTCAAATTTTTAAATCTGGAAACCAGATTTACTCGTAGAACAAAACCCAAGCCTAACACGATAACTTCCCCATGCAATCCCCGAGCCTCTCGCAAAACCTCTTACTTCGAGACAATCACGGGAAAAACTCGAGTAAACTCGATGCCACAACTTCTTCCCAAAGCTATCATTACCTAGACCCAACAAGGTGCACCGTGCACGTGCACGGCGATCAGGCCGACTCCGTCACCTCGTCGACCCTTCTCGCAAGTCGACGGCGGCCTTTACTATCTTCCGGATCACACAGCTATGCCAAAACACCTGAGAAACTAAAACGAACCCTCTCAACCCAATCCTAGAACAATGCCCATCGGAAAAACACCCTTCAACGCCAATCTCGACCTTGATGAATCCTGCCGACTTCACCAAAGTTGCCTCGACCTCTAGTCTTTGATTTCCTCCCCATGCGAACAATCCCGATGCACCATTGTGCCACATTCACCTCGTTAATAACGACGAACCAAACTCATCACTAAACCTTAGCTTGCCTTCGATAGGCCGCCTAGATAAGAAGAAAAATCTACAACCATTTTTCCTGGGTCCATCCACCTATCAGCTTCCTTTGACAACAATCTTGACGCTGTCCACCACGCCGATCGTCGGGAATTTGCAGTAAACCCAAATTTAATCGACTCTGATTACCTCCGTAATTACTTAACTAAAAATTATGATACTAGTCCGTAAATTCATCATTTGCCATGACAATTCATATAATACAATCTAAACTTGAAATTAAAATCATCAAATTTTGATCTATATTTGATTTATTTACTGTAATTTTCTATTTTTGATTAATTACTAAATATAAATTTTTGAAACTATATACACAAATATTCATTATACAAACATTTGCCTTTTTGAGATTATAGTCAGATGAAGGTTTGAGAGATAGGAAATGATTTTTGAACTTGTTTTCTAGCCAGTGAAAACAACAGAAACCAACTATATATGTATATACAGAGATATACAAATAATCAGAGCAATTCCAAATATATACTATAGATAAATAAATCATATAAACCATAATATCACATAAATCATGACAAACATCTAGATTTAAATCTGTTTTTAAAAGAAAAGGTTTACTCATAGTTAAACAGAGGAAGCCTGAGGTGATTAAAACTAGAAGCTGCTGCTCTTTTGAAATTTGAAAACTTGAATTTTGCTTTTGATATTTCAAAACTTATTACTGGAAACTTGAATACTTTTTATATGAAAATCCTTTGACAACTGAAGCTTGAAGATGTTTGGAATCGGAAGCTTTGATTGTAATGTAGGTTGAAGATTTGTTGAGAAGATTTTTAGTTTAAAAACAGAGATGATCTTGTCTTTTAAAATCAGAATTGAAGTTGTTGTTTCCAATTTTTGGTTTGAGAATTTTTCTGATTTTTCTTGAGTTTGAAAAGGGTTTACAGGCTAATGCGTTTTTTGGTTTGTAAAATAGTTTTACAGGGTTTTGATTTTGAGTTTTCTTTTCTTTTGAAAAAAAGAATGGGAAAAGAATGAGAAGAGAAAAGAGATGTATATATAGATTAAATTATGATTTTTAAAAATTAAAGAAAATAAAAATAATAGATGACACTTGCAAAATTTCCTAACATTTGTCATTTGGTAATTTTTTATTAACTTACACATGTTAGTAATATGACTTGATTTATTAACACTTGTCATTATATGTTTATAATTATTTTTTAAAATAGTTTATAAGCTTTTATATTAAATTTCCTAATTAAATAAATACTTATCTAAATTTATATAAATAAATTACTTTAAAGAAAATAAATTATATATTACTAAAAAATTTATACATATATTTTAAATCCAAAATGTTTATCTTTTAAATTTCAAATTTTAAACCCAAATTCAAATTCAAATTTAACTTTTAATATTTAGTTTAAATCAACTCAAATATATATATATATATATATATATATATATATATTTACTTAAACAAACAGAAATTTAATTTGAAAATAATTACAGCACATTATTATTATTATTTGAAAATAACAATCTTGCCAATTTTAAATAATTTATAAAAGGGGTTTACCACATTATTATAAATTACTTATATTACTAAATGAATTAATGTATCATGTTTTATATGTTTGTGAATTGTATTTTAAACTTTTATATATATTTACAAATTATATTTATCAAGCAATATTTAAAAAGAAAGTAAAACAAACCTTTTTGTTAATCTAATTTAAATTTAAACTTAAGCTAAAATATATTTTAAACAATTAAACATTTACCTTATGTAATTTGAAACTATATGGTTAACTATTTAAATAACCTTTGAAAAGTTTTATATTAAGTTCAATCATAACTTCCTAATTACTAAACTATATATTAGAATTTGAAAACATGTTTTTATTTATTACGTCCAAAGCAAAGCCTTTCTATTTACAATATATACAAATATATATACATTATAAATAGAAAATATTTTATTAGCTTTAAAAGATAAATTCACCAATTAAATATTTATAAAAGAAGATTATTAAACAAATTTAAATATTTTTCAAAAAGATTATCAAATTTCTATTGCCCAAAATTCCAAGACATCACAAATAATCAAATATATAGTTCACGAAGTTGTTTTACAAATAACATTTTATTAGACTATACAGTACAGAATCAGAGAACATACAACAGTAATCAATAAATAATGCACCAAGACAAAAATGATGCAGCGGTACAAATAAATAAATAAATAATAACAGTAATAAATCTTCGCTTTCATCCCCCAGAAAAGCAGTCTCAGGCACATTGAAAAGCTCAGACCAACCTGAGCGAATTGAAAAGACAAAACATTCGAGTCAGAACTAAAGTTCTTATGTAAGTTAAATCAACAGTAAGTAAATATGAGAGTAACGACGTCAGAGATGTTTACGGGGTTTTACATATCCTATCCAGCGTCTAACCTGGGTGCAATAACTTAAGAGATGTTTGGGATTTCATCTTCAAATGATACTTAAACTATCTACATACATAGTACAATACGCTATTATAACAGTGTCTACAATAAAGTTAAGTATTAAAATAGTGTTAAGGTGTTACCCATATCCCCCTTAACAAATTTTATAAAATGTCGTAGTCTATGAAGTACTATAAACTCCACCATAAACTGGTGGGCTATCAGGGAGCACTCCATAGGTGTGACACAAACCAAACTCATAGAAGGCGCGATAAGGCATGTGACAAGGCACACGAGGCAGGGCCAGGGTGGGATTCTACCATTTGCACACCCAGAATGGTGGTAACCATAACAGCTACTACCGCCCACCTTGGAACACACTCCTATTGTGACACCCCACCCCGAGATCCGCATTAATAAAGAGAGTAACTTAGTAATTCTGTCTGCTAATGCGGAGAATATGGCTAGTTAAGGACGACCATCATAGTCTTGCATTAGATAAGAGCTATTACTCTTTTTTTCCATCACAAGTATACGTCATACTTATTTCCTATCTAATACACTACTATGGTGGCTGCAGGATTGATTTAGAAACAAAACATAATAACTATATCAATTACAAGTCACTGAACAGCAATACAGAAACGAGACATATGAATACATACATCAAATGTAATACAACATGCAACTAATGGTATACGATCACAATATATGCATACATTCCCTACAAAAGAATATATATATATATCACAAGTTCCCAACAGAAAGACTACTACACAAAAACTATGCCATATCCCATGTCGATGGTGAAATCCAAAAGGTAAAGCAAGCTACGAGTCCAACTACCTAACCTGCAACTCGGTCGGACCCGAGTAATAAATACACGGGTCAGGCTTGCTAGAACTTGATATTAGTATAAGATAAGAGGAATATAAGTGCATAGGGGAATTCTTCCTTTAACTGTAAAGGAAGGGTAAAAGTATAGTATAATCTCAATGCACGATATATGTTCACCAAGGGTTGTTGCATGAATAGGTTTAATTCAACGTAAGAAATCCATACTTAATGGCATTCAACTCAAATGCAAGGAATTATACAAAAGTCATAAGAGAAAATCATCAAAAGTCCAATATGAATCTCATAGAACTCAAGATAGAGTTCAAACCTCATAAAAAAATCACCATTTACAATATCTCATGTATAACTAGGCTATCGATGTAACAAAAATATCTCAAAATTGTAAAATCGTGTACAACTCAGAAAACCCAGGTTGGCCAGATCCCCGGTTGCAATGCCGAAGATATGATGCACGTGCTAAACTCTTGTTCAGTGCTATTTATAATTTAGGTACCTAACTCATGGACCCGAAGGTCATACTCATGGTGACCGAAGTCACATAACTCATGGTGACCGAAGTCACGTAACTCAGATGATCCGAAGGTCTATATCACTGGCATATTCTTGGATGTGTCACAAACTCTCGGAAAGGAACCCAAAAAGTGTTAATATGTGTCCCATACCACACGCTCACACTAAATGGTTTACTAACCACTAGTTAACTCCACATCGTAAAAATAAAATCTCAAACCTCAAAAATCTCAGAATACTCATATATCTTACCTCGTATCATCGGCAAGTGCAAATAAATCTCATAGTGGTTTCTCATAACCCATAATTCTCGAAAAGGAAAATCTCATCTCAAGACTTGCCTCGTCTCATTGGCGAGTAAAAAAACATATATAAGTGGTTCTCATCGATTATTACCCCTATAATAGGAGATCTCGAACCTCACAATTTGCCAAATATTGGCTGACTCGGATAATTCCTATAATATGAATTATACATCTCAATTATCAACTCAGAACAATATACACAAGAGGTTTTGATCATACAAGTCCGGAATTAACTGAAAAAGTAAACTCACGTGTTCCATACCATGTATTTTACTAAATCGTTTAATTTTCTTTCTCATATATCTGGAAAGTGTAAAAACATGTATTATTATATAGCAAATAATTTATTATAAAAAACAAGTTTTGAAAACTATTTTTGAAATCGTTTGGAAAATAACTTTTGAAATTATTTTATTATATAAAATGTTTAAACTAATTATTAATATTGTAGAATATTTATTTTTAAAGCTAAAAAATCTTTCGAAAACAACTTAGAAAGCATGTGCAAAGAAAAATCAACAGAAGTTCAATGAATAATTTCATAAAATCGTCATATAAAAATCTCCTAAAAAAACTCATCAATCCGAAATATGGATAGTGGTATATTAGCTCTTCCATCTTAGGATCGAGCCGATCAAAACAAAATCAAAAAAAAATCCATGTAAAACAATTTAGAAATTCTCAGTTGGAGCAAAACATGCTCTGATTCAAAGTTCCAAGCCAATTTTCAAGTTACAAAGGATAAAAAGCCTTGAAATTTTTCAGATATAGAGTTCAACAACTCTACTTTAAAAAAAACAGATATAATCGGACAAGAAACGAGAGAGATATGATCTCTCAAAGTTGGACTTGCAGCCAGACTTCACTTTCAACGGCCGAAGCCAAACATGCTCCAATTCAAAGTTTGATAGCACGTTTCTATAGGCTACAGAGGTTGGAATGACCTGAAAATAACATGCACAAAACTCAACAACTATACTTTAGACTTCATAAAGAATCATACAATTTGGACAAGGTATGAGAAAGTTATGATGCCTCAAAGTTGAACCCATGCAGTGTTTTCACTATAAAAATCTGGGCAAAAACATGCTCCGAATCAAAGTTCGACAACATATTTCTATAAGCTATATAGGTTGAAACGGCCATAAATTTAACATGCATAAATCTCAACAACTATATTTTAGACTACAAAAATAATCATGTAATTTAGACAAGGTATGATAAAGTTATGATGTCTCAAAGTTGAACCCATGCAGTGTTTTCACTGTAAAAATCTGGGCAAAAACATGCTTCGAATCAATGTTCGGCAGCATATTTCTATAAGCTATATAGGTCGAAATGACCTTAACTTTGGTATGCTTAATCTACAAAAAATGGTCTACAAAACAAACAAAATCTGGCCTCATTTATTTTCCATAATAGAGAGATATGACGGCACAAATTTGCAACTCAAGACAGTTTACACAATCAAAATAGTTCAAAAACTAATTTTTTAGCAAAATTTTGATTTCAACTTGCGATTTTTGGCATTTCATGAGCTAGATTTTGTGAGATTGATACTCACTATAATGATATAGCAGCGATTTAGATTGCAAGCAGCAAGCTTTAGTGAAGATAGAAGCCCTAAGAACCTGTAAAAACTTGAAAACAGACATGCAAAACAAACAAAAGCAAATTAAAGACAATCCATATCTTAATTCAAAGATTTTTGATGAAATAGCTATGGTATTGGTAGAGATTACCTTTTAATTCCTTGTTCTAGTGATTCTCTTCCTTTATTTGCAACAAATTTGGTGAGATTTGGTTTTAATTTTATGAAGCCATGAATTTTTTTCTTATTGTTTTCAATTTACTGTATATTTTCTGTTTTGAGAAAGAAAGAGATGAAGAGTATGTATAGCTCTTTATCTCCAACCCGAAGTCTCTAGATTAGGTAAATGGATCTTATTTCTCGCCCAAAAAGTGCAATAGAAAAATACTTGGTGAAAAATGCAAGGCTATGTACATGTATTAAACTATTTTACATTAAATTCACATTTTTCACATTTTAAAGTCAAAAAAATGCTAACCCCCATTTGTAATGCAATAAAATTGTTATTAGAACAAAATAAAATTTATTTTAACAATAAAATTTAATCTTTACAAATAAAACCATATTTTGCACAGTATTTAACAATTTACATAATTTAGTGTAAAAACACCATTTTAAAAGCATAACTTGCACAAAAATTATTTTCTTTGTCAAATAAATAACAATAAACCATTTTAGCTTTATTAAAAACATCAAAATATTATTTTCACACAATATTTCATCTTTTATTTTAATAAAATACATATTTTCCTTATATTTCTCCTTTTAAATTCAACAAAAGGTTAATATTGGCAACAATTACCAATATTAATGCATTGATTCAATTAAAATTCAATAAGTAATTATTTTCACTCCAAATTTTCAAAATAAATTTTTTAAAACTTTATTTTAATCAATTTATATTTATTTCAACACTTAAATGTTGAAATGTATCACTTGATTAATTTATTAACTCTAATTTAACAAAATACCATTATTTTCAATTGATTGACCAAATCTCCAAATAATAAATCCTAAACCCAATATTTAACTTCAAACGCATTGCTTATTTGAAATAAATAATTTTTAACCAAGTTATCTTCTTCGTTTCATTTTGTTTTCAATATTAAATTATAACTATCATTATAATTTAATATCATAGGTAATCACAATACTAGGGTTGTTACTGACTCCCTCCTTATAAAAATTGTGTCCATGCAATTTCTTGAGGAAATCTATATTCAACACACTTTATTTCATCAAACAATGGGAATATATATAGATTAAAATGGAAAATTCTTACCTTCAGAGTGAGAAGATAAGAAATCAAGATATGATAGCTCGATGAATTCTCTGGTTTCCCAAGTGTAGTCATTGAGATTATCGGACCATTGAATCTTCACGAGCGAAATGCTCTTGTTCCAAAGACGTCTAATCTCTATAGCAAGAACTCTCATAGGGTGTTGCACATAAGATAGATCAAGGGAGACTTTCAACCTCTCTAAAGCACGAGAATCGAACACAGAATCTGAATCTCGTAGATGCTTCCTCAATTGAGAGATGTGGAATGTGTCGTGAACTCCAGAAAATTGATCGGGAAGTGCTATACGATAAGAAATAGGACTGATACGCTTTGTAATAGGAAATGGCACAATATAGAATGGTTTCAATTTCCTGGTCTGGCTAAAGCGTACCATTCCTTTTATAGGAGATGCTCGAATATAAACAAGGTCGCCCACTGAGAATTCAAGAGGCCTCCTACGGTTGTCCGCATAGGATTTTTGGAGACTCTATACCTCTTTCATTCTCTCATGAATAAGATGGTTCTTCTCAGATGATTCTTGAATAGATTTGGGGCTTAAAATAAGCTTTTCCCCTAACTCAAGCCAACAAGATGGAGAACAACATGGCCTTCCATATAAGGCTTCGAAAGGAGCTATGCTGACAGAAGATTAGTAGTTATTATTGTAAGCAAACTCAACTAGAGGAAGATGATCCTCCCAGCTACCACCAAAATCCAAGAGACAAGCACAAAGCAAGTCTTCCAAGATACGATTCATCCATTCAGTCTGTCCATTAGACTATGGGTGATAAGTTGTGCTAAGATGAAGCTTTGTACCCAAAGCTTGCTGGAGACTCCGCCAAAAGTGACTCATGAAAAGAGGATCACGATCACACATAATAGATGAAGGAACACCATGCAATCGCACGATCTCCTTAATATAAAGCTTCGATAAGAAAAATGTCGTCCTATTAGACTTAATCGGAATAACATGTGCGGACTTGGTGAGACGGGCCATAACAACCCAAATACAGCTATGGCCTGACCTTGAACGAGGTAAGCCATTGATGAAATCCATAGAAACTTGGTCCCACTTCCACAGTGGAACCTCTAAAGGTTGAAGAAGACTATTGGGTCGCTGATGTTCGGCCTTAATAAGATGACAAGTCATGTAATTGCTTACATAACTTCCTATATCTTGCTTCATGCCTTCCCAGTAGTAAAGACGACGCATATAAGCATACATCATGCTACTGCCTGGATGAATGGTGTACTTGGAATGGTGACATTCAACTAAAATGTCCCGCCTAAGTTCTGGAATGGGAAGCATGACTAGACGGTTCTTCTTTCGGTGACACCCATGAATATCAATGTATATCATCACGGGATTCAGACTTACACTTTTGAATAAGAGTAGATATATCGAAGTCTTGCCGCTGAACCTCGGTAATCTGATCTAGAAGAGTAGGACGATCTTCCATGCTATATAATAGAGTAGAAGAGTTGGATGTGGAAGCATGATCACAAATATCACACATGGAAAGAGTCTTAAGAACTTTCCATTCTGCAATCATCATGGAAACAATAGTTGAATGCTTGCAACTCAAAGCATCAGCCAGTCGATTCTCCTTGCCAAGGGTATACTGAATATCGAAATCATATGAAGCTAGAAACTCGAGCCAATGTTGTTGTTGCATGTTGAGCTCCTTCTGGGTGAACAAGTACTTTAGAGACTTGAGATCGCTGAAAGAGTGAAGTGATCTCCTAACAAATAATGGCGCTACATCTTTAAAGCAAAGATAATGGGGGCAAGCTCTAGATCGTGGGTAGCGTACCAAACCTCATTCAGACGTAATTGCCTTGAAGTGTAGGCAAATACCCTATCCTCTACATAAGAACGGCACCGAGGCCACTATGACTGGCATCGATGTAGATAATAAGATCCCGATTCCCTTCGGGAACCACAAGAATGGGAGCATGAGTGAGAAGCTCCTTCAATCTCTGAAAAGTAGCCTCACACTTATCGGAGCAAGTATAGCAAACGCCTTTCTTCGTAAGGCTAGTTAAGGGAAGCACGGTACAGGAAAAGTCTTTGATGAAGCAATGGTAATAACCCGCCAAACCTAGAAAGCTACAAATCTCATAAACATTCTCAGGCCTCTTCCAATTTTGGATGGCTGCGATCTTAGAAGGATCGACCGAAATGCCTTCGGAGAAACAATATGGCCTAAGAACTTAACTTGCTTTTCCTAGAAATGACACTTAGAAAGTTTTTCTTTGAGTTGATGTTGTCCAAGAATACATAAAGCAATTCTAAGATGTCGAGAATGGTCCGCTTCAGACTTAGAATATACAAGAATGTCATCGATGAATGGAAGAACGAACTTATCAAGGTATTCCCAGAATACTTGATTCATAAGGTTGACGAAATAAGCAGGGGCGTTCATCAAACCGAACAGCATGGCGAGCCACTCATATGAACCATAGCGAGTGCGAAAAGATATAACTGGAATGCTATCTTCCGCAACATGGAACTGACGAAATCACATGGAAAGGCCAAGCTGTGAGAAGACCTTAGCGCCACTTAACTGATCGAACATATCTTCGATCATAGGTAATGGATAGCTATTCTTGATGGTTAACTCATTAAGCTTGCGATAATTGACGCATAGCCTAAGATTCCCATCGGAATTCCTTATGAATACCACCGCGGCTCCTCACGGTGAAGAACTAGATTGAATGAAATGCTTGCCTTCAAGCTCTAGGAGTTGCTTCTTGAGTTCCTCATTCTCTTTGGCAGACATCCTCATGGAAGGACGACTAACATGCTATGCGCCTAGAATAAGGTCGATGCGGAGCTCGATAGTCCACTTGCGTGGTAATCCCAAAACAGGCTCAAATAAGTCCTGAAAGTCATGAACAACAGGAATTCGAGACACATTACTATCATCATCTTGAGATTCAGGAGAGAATAGAGAAGCTTTGGAATCGCCATCGACGTCCCGAAGTATAAGAGGCAATTGAGCAGGAGAGTCGGGATGTCAAAGGTATAGGACTCTCTTTAAACATAGACTCCTAGCATCATATCAAACTAGCCAGTCCATACCCAATATCATAACAAACCAAGAGAAGGAGCCACGTGCAGATTCGCATGGAAAGAAAAGCCATAAATATGAATCTCAACA
Source organism: Allium cepa (assembly GCA_030765085.1). Lineage (NCBI taxonomy): Eukaryota > Viridiplantae > Streptophyta > Magnoliopsida > Asparagales > Amaryllidaceae > Allium > Allium cepa. Next base: position 8,266,161 of record CM060930.1, on the reverse strand, counting down.
TCATCACAAAGCATACTAAAGGTTGCGGATCCCCCGATAGGATACGCGATCCTCGTAGAAGTAATCAATTAAGAAACATACAATTGTAAAGCATCAACAAGTTCCTTTAATACGGATGAATGCGATGCACCCATATCGAACAACACTCTTATAGAACAACCATGGAACAATATAGGACCCTCCAAAATAGTGGGAGATATAACTCAAGACTGAGAAGCACTACCGGTAGCTTTTGCCACATTCATATTACCAGAACGCGCAGCCTTCTTCTTCTTAAGGCAAGTAGAAATCATGCATTTTTCTTGCTTGCAATAGAGAAACTTGCAAGGATGAGGACAATCTTGGGCTAGATTTTCTCGAGAATCACATTTGAAGCATGCTAAGACCTTGGCAGGAGGTGTGACATGAGGATGAGAACTAGAATTTCCTTGCGTTTTCTTCTTCTTAGGAGGAAAGGATTAGGATCTCTGGAAAGGGAATTTCTTCTTGTTTGGGTTCTTTCGAACCTTGGCCTCATTACTACTATCCTTTTCCTTTCGACGGCTTCAAGGTGAAGTGCTGAATCCACAAGCTCCTCGAATGAGAGCTTAAGCTAAAGTATGAGAGATTTCTTTAAATACTTCTTAAGTTCAGATACGAACTTAAGATTCTTCTCGTATGGTGTACTAATTAACGCATGCTCGTTCTTAGATAGAGACTCGAAGGAGGATACATGATCTGATATGGAGGATTAGCCCTGCTTCAACTTGAGGAAGCGATGGGCAAGAAAAGCTTTCTCAGATTCTGGAACGAGCTTGAGCTCAAAATGGTCTCTAAAATGCTGCCATGTGAGGGTGGACTCATCCATCTCTACTACGAGGAGCTCGTACCAATCTAAGGCCCATTCCTGTAGCATACTCGATGCCACAAGAACTCGATGAGGATTAGATATCTCCATGCGATTGAAGATTCCCTTGCAAGTACGGAGCCAAGCCTGAACCTCAAAAACTATCTTGGAGCCTTTGAATGGCTTGCCTCCGAGATGGGTGAAGTTGCTACACATATGCACAAATGTGGATTTGCATGGAGGAGAGGGGGGAGCTGGGGCAGGAGGCTGATTGATCCTAATAAGCTCGAGAATCTGGTCAGTCGACATAAAAACTCCTACGGGACGAGAACCACTGGATGGTCCCGCCACCGAAGTGCGACCTCTTCCAAACATAGTTGAAAGTTAAGATTCCTAGATGTATTCCTTTCTATCTACCCCCAAAGGGTTTAAAAGGTAATGACAAAGTCGGGTTTATTTATGATTGGGGATTATGTTTATACTTGTATTATACTTGATGTATGGTAATCGTGTATACTGTTATGCGTTTATTACATTTTGTTCTGAAACCTGGCTCTGATACCAAGTTGTGAAGCCCCACCCCGAGACCCACATTAACAATGAGAATTATCTAGTAATTTTGTCTGCCAATGCCGAGAATATGGTAGGTTAAGTGCGACCATCATTGTCTCGCGTAAGATAAGAGCAAAGTATGTCGAAATTTGTACTCATTTTTTCCATCACAAGTATTCGACATACTTGATTCCTATCCAATACATAACTATGGTGGCTACAAGATCAATTCAGAAGCAAAACATAATAAATATATCAATTACAAGTCATAAAACAACAACAAAGAAACGACACATATGAATACATACGTAAAATATAATATAACATGCCATTGTGGTATACAACCACAATATATACACACATTCCCCACAAAAGAATATATACATCACAAGTTCACAACAGAAAGACTATTACACAAAAATTATGCCATATCCCAAGTCGATGGTGAAGTCCAAAAGGTAAAGCAAGCTAAGAGTGCAACTACCTAACCTGCAACTCGGCCATACAAGTAATAAATACACGGGTCAAGCAAGCTAGAACTTGATATTAGTTTAAGATAATAGGAATATAAGCGTATAAGGAATTATTCCTTTAACTATAAAGTAAGGGTACTAGCATAATATTACCTCAATGCATGGTATATGTTCACCAAGGTTTGTCGCAGGAATAAGTTTAATTCAACATAAGAAATCCATAGTTAATGTCATTCAACTCAAATGCAAGGAATCATACAAAAGTCAAAAGAGAAACTCATCAAAATTCCAATATGAATCTCATGGAACTCAAGACAGAGTTCAAATCTCATAAAACCGAAATAACCCTATATAATATCTCATGTAGCACTAGGCTATCGATGTAATAAATATCTCAAAATGGTGAAATCGTATAAAACTCAGAAAACCTAGATTGGCCAGATTCCGATTGCAATGCCGAAGCAATGATGCATGTTCTAAACTCTTGTCCAGTGCTATTTATAATTTAGGTACCTAACTCGTGGACCCGATGGTCATACTCAAGGTGATCGAAGTCACATAACTCAGATGACCCATTGGTCTATAGCACAAGCATACTCATGGATGTGTCACAAACTCTCGGAAAGGGACCCAAAAAGTGTTAACGTGCGTCTCATACCATACGTTCGCACTAAACGGTTTACTAACTACTAGTTAACTCCACATCATAAAAATAAAATCTCAAACCTAAGAAATCTTATAATACTCATATATCTTGCTCATGTCATCGGCAAGTGCAAATAAATCTCATAGCAGTTTAACATAATCCATAATTCCCAAAAAGGGAAATCTCATCTCAAGACTCGCCTCGTCTCATCGGCGAGTAAAGCAACATATGTAAGTGGTTCTAAATTATCAACTCAAAACGATATACTCAAGAGGTTTCGATCGTACATGTCCGGAATTAACCAAAAAAGTAAACACACGTGTCTCATACCATGTGTTTAACTAAATCATTTAATTCTCTTCCTCATACGTCCGAAATGTGCAAAAACATGTATTATTATATAGAAAATAATTTATTATAGAAAACAAGCTTTTAAAACTATTTTCTTAATCGTGTGGAAAATAACATTCAAAATTCTTTTATCATAGAAAATGTATAATTTTAATAACTTTAAATTTATTATAAACATTGTCAATATTTATTTCGAAAGCTAAAAAATCTTCCAAAAATGGTTTAGAAAGCATGTACAAAGAAAAATCAACAGAAATTCAATGAAATTATTCATAAAATCGTCATACTAAAATCTCCTAAAAAACTCACCAATCCTAAATATGGATAAGTGGTAATATTGGCTCTTCCATCTTAGGATTAAACTGATCAAAACAACATAATGCAAAACAACTTAGAAATTCTCAGCTGGAGTAAAACATGCTCCGATTCAAAGTTCCAAGTAAATTTTCAACTAGTTACAATGGTTTAAAAGCCTTGAAATTTTGCAAGCATGGATTTCAAGAACTTTTCTTTAAACAAAAAAAGAATGGATACAATCGAACAAGAAACGAGAGAGATATGATCTCTCAAAGTTGGACTTGCAGCTAGATTTCACCGTCAACAGCTGGAGCAAAACATGCTCCAACTCAAAGTTTGATAGCACGTTTCTATAGGCCACGGAGATCGGAATGACCTTAAATTTAACATGCATAAAGCTCAACAACTATAATTTAAAGAAAAAAGAATCATGCAATTTAGACAAGGTATGAGAAATTTATGAGGTCTCAAAATCGAACCTAGGCGGGGTTTTCACTATAAAAATCTAGGCAAAAACATGCTCCGAATCAAAGTTCGACAGCATATTTCTATAAGCTATATAGGCTAAAATGACCTAGAATTTAAGATAGATAAATCTCAATAATTATAATTTAAATTACAAAAAGAATCATGCAATTTAGACAAGATATGAGAAAGTTATGATGTCTCGAAGTTGAACCCAGGTAGTGTTTTCACTGTACAAATCTTGGCAAAAGCATGCTCCGAATCAATGTTCGACAGCATATTTCTATAAGCTATATGGTCGAAATGACCTGAAATTTGGTATGCTTAATCTAGAAAACATGATCTATAAAACAAAACAAAAATCCAATAGCATTTTATTGCCTAAGAAAAGAGATATGACTAGGCAAAGTTGCAACTCAAGACAGTTTATACAGAAAATCAAAATAATTCAAAAATGATTTTTTTAACAAAATTTTGATTTCAGCTTGTATTTTTGGCATTTCATGAGCTAGCTTTTGTGAGATTGATACTCACTTTTTTGATATAGTAGCAATTTAGATTGCAAGCAGCGAACTTTTGTAAAGATAGTAGCTCTAAGAACCTACAGAAACTTGAAAACAGACATGCAAAACAAACAAAAGCAAATTAAAGACAATTCATATCTTAATTCAAAGACTTCTGATGAAATACCTATAGTATTGGTAGAGATACCTTTTATTTCCTTATTCTAGTGATTCTCTTGTTTTATTTGCAACAAATTTGATGAGATTTGGTTTTAATTTGAAGAAGCCGTGAATTTTTTTTCTTGTTTTCAATTTATTGTATATTCTGTTTTGAGAAAGAAAGAGATGAAGAGTACGTATAGCTCTTTCTTTCCAACCATATGTACTTAGATTAGGTAAATTGATCTTATTTCTTACCTAAAAAGAAAAATACTTAGTGAAAAATGCAAGGTTAGGTACATATATTAAACTATTTTATATTAAATTCGCATATTTTCGCATTTTAAAGTCAAAAAAATTGCAAACTCCCATTTGTAATGCAATAAAAAAATTATTAGAAAAAAATAAAATTTATTTTAACAGAAAAAGTTAATTTTTACAAATAAAACCATGTTTTACACAATATTTAACCATTTACACAATTTAGTGTAAAAACACCATTTTAAAAGCATAACTTGCACAAAAATTATTTTCTTTGTCAAATAAATTACAATAAACCATTTTAACTTTATTAAAACATCAAAATAATATTTCCAAACAATATTTCATCTTTTATTTTAATAAAATACATATTTTCTTCATATTTCTCCTTTTAAATTCAACAAAAGGTTAATATTGAAAATAATTACCAATATTAATGCATTGATTCAACTAAAATCCAATAAGTAATTATTTTCAATCTAAATTCTCAAAATAATGTTTTCAAAACTTTATTTTCATCAATTTATAATTATTTCAAAAATTAAATGTTAAAACACATCACTTGATTAATTTATTAACTTAACCAAATGTCATTATTTTCAATTTATTAACCAAATCTCCAAATAATAAATTCTAAACCCAATATTTAACTTCAAACGCATTGTTTATTTGAAATAAACAATTTTTAACCAAATTATCTTCTTCATTTCATTTTATTTTCAATATTTATAATTTAATATCATAGGTAATCACCAATACTAGGGTTGTTACACTTATAATCAAAATCGAAGGGTGACCAAATCAATCACAAATTCATAATATGGTATCGAAGAAATGTGCCCGGTCGGAGGTGCGACCTCACTTGGCCGGTATAGCTCCTATTTTAGCCACATCAAGCTGATTCACTAGAGGTAGGCATACGTAAATACCTCATACAGAATCGTTTAACAAACCATCCTACTTCATTTTGGAATCTCCACCATGTACACAGTTGTTAAAGTGGTTTTCAGTATAGGCAGAGAGTATGATAATATCCAATCCCAGTCTCTTCAATAACCAAACATTTATTTCACACCGGATGGTTCTTTTACCAATTCATAATTGACATCAAAATATTATATTTGATTCAAACCATATCACTTTCGAAATCATATTCACTTTCGAAATCATATCGACAAAATTGGTTAAACCTTATTTCAAAATCATTATATTTACTCAAATACGTCATTTCACTAGAAAGTATCATTTCAAATCCAATTTAGGGCATAACATCATTTAACCATATTTTCTTTAAATCAAGGATTTAAATATAAAGCATTCAACCTTACACCGTTAGAAATTTAGAAATATAGTTTAAATAGCCATAAATAGTTTTAAATAAATTTTTAAATAGTTAAAATACTCTAAAATAGTTTAAAATAGTTTAAATAAATTTAAAATAGTTTAAATAGATTAAAAATAGATTAAAATAAATTTTATAGTTTAAATTTATTAAAATATTTTTAAATAGTAAAAATAGACTTAATTAGTTTAATAGTTTGAAAATCTTAATAATCATGATTTTTGAAAAATATATTTTTAAATAGTTTATATTAAAATAATAAATTTGAAATTAATATCAAATTACACTATTTCTTTCCTCAAACACATCTGGACCATGTCCAGCTTTCAAATCAGCAAACTAAATTTTTGCCTTTCAATTCAAATTCTCATTTAATCATTATCAATTTCAAATCCATTTTTGAGCAATAAATTTAAACTATTTCAAATTTAGTAAATTTCAAAGTTACATTTTCAAACGTTTCAATAACTCAGTTCCGATCAATTTCATTATACTTCAAATTCTACTTTAAAATTTCAATTTAATTTCTTTAAACAATGCCTTTAAATCAAATTCCATTTCAACATCTAAAGCTTGGATTTTTCAAAAAAATATTTCAGTTATATAATTCAATTTTATTTCAAAATATCATTTAACTGAATTCAAAAATTTAGGATTTAAAATCATTTACTTAACCAATCCGGTGTCCGTATATAATTTTCTACCTTATGGTCAAGTGATACGGACATATATCATTTCAATCCATAATAATTTTAATTTATGGGTATCTATCATTTCAACCGGTAATCCCGAAATTAACATTCCAAATTAATAAAATCACTTGGGTTTATCATATCAACCTATAACGATTTTTCATAATCTGTTGATTGTTCGGGTATGTATCATTTCAACCCATAGGGATTTTCTACCAATAAACTAAGAGAACTTAGAGTGTTATAACAACATATAAATATAACATCCATTCATCCAATATCAACAATTAACCATCCATCACAATCATCATTTAAACCAACCAATAAACAATAACAAATGATGATTATCAGTAACAGGTAATTTAAAATTTAATATTAAATTAATAGCAATTAAATTCAATAAAAGTCAGATTTTACTGGAATGGCAATTTAGATATATCAAACATCAACCACCAAATTCTAATCACGTCATAAATTCAATTTAACTAACATAAGATAATACTAGCAGTTCTTAATGGGTTAAAACACTCACCTTTGATTTCAAATCGATTTGAAATCTAAAATAAGGCCCAAAATTCAACAATCTTAGAATTCTTCCAAACCAATTCCAAAGTTTTCAAAATTTGGATACGATCCTAAAAAACCGCACGTGTATCAGGCATCGTACGTAAAGGTTATGCTGATTAGAATGTTTGAAAAAAATTATAAATTAAAATAAAACAAAAAAAAGGAATATACGTACCGACATAGACACTTCATGACACATCTTCTTTCTCACTCAACCCTACTCACACGATTTCCTGCTTCAACTCACGGCCGCCAATTGTCGTGACCTCACCAACCTCCAGCACAATCAAGCACTACCGCCGACCACTACACCTCGAGTCGCCTCTAGGCTACCCAATGCGACCACCTCCGGCCTCATGTAGCGCACCGCCACCGTACGACCTTCCACGGCCAAAATCGATGAACCCCGACCACTTTAAGATGAGTGATTACCCAAACAAGAAAATAGGCACAAGGAAAAAGTTACAAAAAAATTAATCTCAAGGACGGTAAGTTTGTTTTTTAGTATGAAGGACACTTTATAGCGTAAACAGAAAATGATTACTACATCAATCATTCTATGATTTACACTAAAATTGTCCTTCAGACTAAAAGACAAACTTTCTGTCTCTGAGACTAAATTTTTTTGCAACTTCTTCCCTGTGCCTAAAAACCTCTTACCCAAATGCATGCTACTCGACGACAACAACTTACCCATGCCATCCGATCAACCCAGGACGTAGATCCACTGTTAAACAATCGAAACCCTAATATGGATGGCTGAAATTCATCCTCAATTTCTAATCAAATGGTCATTCAAATCGAAAACGAATAGAAGTAGTAAATTACGCTCGTCGACAGCATCGAAACGGTATATAATATGTTAGGGTTTTGAGGAGTTCGATTTTGAAATTGAATCTGAAATTGGAATAGGGTTTCGAAATTGGAATATGTTTCTGGCATTGAGAAGGAGAAGTAGACAGACATACTAAAATAAAGAATAGAAAGGCTGTTAGGGTTTAAAAAGATCTACTTATACGAACAAAGCCCGATAAGAAAATTGAACACGTATCGAATTTGTACGAATGACAATAACGACCCAAAAAGCCCGTTTAGCTTCTGAAATGAAAGTGCGCCATCCTGTGTATCAAAATTGATGTTTTAGATATTTTTAAACTCAGTGGAACACTTTTCAAAACCTAATTTCATCATATGAAGAAGTTAGTTTTTAAAATCAGCTTATTTCAATTGAATCAAATTAAATTGATTTCTATGCGTTTCGAGTCCGTACGATCAAATGACAAGTCTGACCACTATGAAACATAAAATCCTACAATAATTCATCGTTACGGATCCGACGAAACTGGTTTCGTCGAAATTCGAGATAGTTGGACAAAATGGCTATTTTCACGTTAATTAAATAAATTATTATTAAATTAATTAAATCACTTTTTAATCCAACTTTTAAAATTACCAAATTTTACCATTTCTAATTACACAGAAATTAACAATCATTTTAAAACCAATTTCCCATGTCAACTTCAACATTAATTATTGCACTAATTACAGCTTTCAAATTTCAATTGAAATAGATTAATTGACTATTGATTTAAATTCCAATAAATTGATTAAATTAGATTTCAATCTTATTATTCAATCAATCAGTATCTAATGGATGTAATCAACATTGATTGATAAATATTTTGCGATTATCAATTGAATTCATATTGATGTAGTATTTAAGTTCATTTAATTGTAATCAATTTCTAATTTAATTCAACAGATTAAATAAATAGGAAACATATAACAATTGTCACCTTTTATGTAATTTAATTACATTTATAGTATATTATCTACAAACAAATGTTATGACTACTTACGCAACATTGATTTTAACCAATTACAATTAATTACATATTATTTCACCAACTAGTACAACATTTGGTTTATTTCCTTATTTGCAATTTATAACCAAATTTTAGGCTTACAATTATTTCAATTTACTGAAATTTTGTTAAAACAAATTTCAGTTGCATTATATTAACATTACTAACATTACAATCAAGTTATTTCTCTCATTACTAACTCTTAAATCTTTAATTTTTTTCACAATATTAAATTTCAAAACTTATTTAATTAATAAATTTAATTATCAAAAATTATGTGTTGTTACACCATTCGTATAGGAGGCACTAGTTTAGAATTGATTAATATGCATATCATATATGTTGTGATATACCTTGTACTTGCACACGATTTGTTGCAAAAATTTGTTGTAACTATGGTTGGATAGTTTAAAAAGGTTGTACGTTATGTTATACGATTTTGTCCTTATAGAATTTTAGGGACTAAATTCTTTTATTGGAAGAAGAATGTAACATCCCGTAATTTTCATGATAATTAGTTTAAAAGAAATTAATTATAATTAGTAATACCAAAAATAGAATTTGTACAAATGTTAGAATTAGGCTATGAAACATACGCCATTGGGTTCATGGCAATTTTCTGATCAATTTTCATATATAACGTTCTCCGATCGGAGTTCAAACAAAAAAGTTATTAACATTTGAAGTTTACTAATTGGAAATAATTATATATATAATTAAGGTAATAAAAATAATTAACTAACATTAATTACCGTTAGTTAGAGTTAACAGATAGTTAATGTTACTTAAACTTTAATAATAGGGAATTAAATGAACGAAATTAAATAGCGTGTATGATTAACAAAAACATTAAGGATCCGTAGACCCCTGACTTGGGGCGGTCAACCGCCAGTGGTCAAGCAGTAGGGGTAACAGTCAATTTAATATTTTTGACGTGGTTGACCAACTCGTATTTAAAATAACCGAGCCTAACGGCGGGCATTGATTCGAGCCTCTATAAATACGGACCTACCCTTCACTTTGCTTCTCACATTTTCCGAAGCAACAATGAAGTTATGCCATTTTATCTTCTCTAAATTCTAAATTAAATCAAATCGTCAAAGTTAAGGAAAATTATAAATCCGGATCCAAATTCTAAATTAAATCCAAATCTCTTCTCTGATCTAGATTCTGGTAAAATATATCTATGCTTGTGGTATATGTATTCAAATAAGGAGTAAAAGGGAGTCAAACTGAATAACAGGGATTAGATCTGGAGATTTGCAAAACTAAAAATATGAGCGGGAAATTGTATATTTTTATATGATATTGGATTTATATCATTATATGTGACGACCCGACTTCCTATCTCCAAGAAATCGTATCACTAGTGAAGAAAGAAAGGGATAGAAGAAGAAAAGAAAGAGAAAGAAGAAATAACAACATCAGAGAACTCACAGCGGAACGAATGAAATATAATATATCACATAAAATATTACATAGTATCAGATTATATCAGAGTTACACAACTTATACAACATATATTAGACAGTTATAAACATCTGTCTAATTCATACAACTCAAGTATATAAGATACAGATACCAACCAAACACAGCGGAACCAATATATCTACACGTGGAAGCCTCCTGCTCCATTAATCCTCCAAAATTCATCAAGAAAACCTGAATCACTTGACTACTCATACATAATATGAGTACCTAAGAGTTTAATAAAACAGAAAATAAACACTCGGGTCAGACAGGGGTCTGGTGTGAGTAAACGGGTTAAAATTGCTTAACTTTGGAAAAACCTTTGGAAGAAAAGGTATCACGTAAGACTTCCCACACATAAACATGGAAAAGTTTTTACCTTACGCTAACCAAAACATTTGATAGGAAATCCAGTGATATTATCATAGTGTCTAGGGTTTTCAAAATAAAATACAGAAATAGCTGGAATGCTTACATCTCACGTTCCAACATAGTTGGGCACAATCAAAACCGTACAGGCACTTATTGGATTTTGGATTCCATCAATGGCAGGGCTACTGGGGTACCGCCCGTCACAGTACGTGGCCTAGATCACCGTACCGAGGAGTACTCCCACTCCCCTGCAACACAAGGCCGGGACCATTCCTTACTGAACAGTCCCAAACAAGACAACCCCGGCGGTTGTCCGGAATTCAACCGCCCCACACAGCCGAATAAAAAGGGACTTCTAGACAGGAGTAAATCTTGCTCTCCAGTGGGAGCTACCCACGAAGCCTTGCTGCACCTTCCCTGTTTTAGCCATTTCCGGTTGATGAGGCTTGAGGCTGCGATTACCTTTATAGAACACATATATCTTAGAATGCTCATCGTCCACCTGACGATGTTCTAAAAGCATTTAATCCATACAAGTTCGTTCCGGGTTCGAACGAAACCGAAGGCACTATTCGTTGCACTCATATTGGAATCACCCTCAGAGTCAACGACCATAGGCCTTGCACTCTAAATCTCCATCTCGAATCTATAAGTACTATTCCGTCAAACTCATTACGGAATCACCCACAGAGTTATACTGACGTATAGCCCTAACACCTCGAGTCTTCACTTGCTCCACTTGGATTCACGACCTAACGTTTAATTGGAATCGATGTGGTTTTCGAGTATCCAAATATGGAAACCCGATCCCGGTCTCATCGAAACCAAACGCCATTTTAATGTCCAAGTTGTACTTAAGGGTTTAACAATTTAAACTTATATTTCAGGATGGTATAAACAGATAGATGAGCCATATTACCACAATAGATATAACAACATTCATCTCACAACAGCATATCACATAACAGAGATATCCAGTATCAACCAATATCAAACATCCAATATCAACCAATCATCTAATATCAATCTCCAAATATTGATCATCCAATATCATTCAACATCCAATATCAGTCACTCAATATCAACCATTCAATATTAATCAATCACCCATAGCAGAATTGATTAACTCTTAATTTATTTAATTAATCTCTAATTAAATTAAATACTACCCTTTAATCACTTGGATTATTCTAACTCCTGCTTCATTGATTTATTACAAATCAAATTCATTGATCATCTTCAAATGATCTTCCTAATTAATCTTCCTTGATTAATTATCTTTTAATTACATTCAAGTAATTTTCCTTAACCATATTCAGTAATTAACCATTAATTACTATCATTAATTACAAAATTAATGATCCTTCATAAATTAATTAACTATAATTAATTACATTAATCCTTAATCAATTACAATTAATTAATCATATTTAAATTAATTACTTAAATTAATTGCTTCCATTAATTATATTAATTAATAATCTTTATTAATTGATAATCCTTTAAAATAATCTTGTAATTAATCAACTCGATAATCATAAACAATAATTGACGATTTGTAATTACTTATCTTAATTAATTAACTTCTTAATTAATTATATTAACCCTTTGATTAATTACTTTAATTAATAAATCTTACTTACTTCATTAAGTAACTATTAACAATTAAATTAATAAATAAATCCTTAATTAATTACTTTATTAATTAATTACAATTTTAATTAATTACACTTAGTAATTAACTAGTATTTAATCTCTTTCATCAATTAATTAATCACATTAATTAATTATCTAAAATAATTAAGTAATTAACTCTTAATTACTTACATAAGTAATTATCTCTAATTACTTCTATTAATAAATCTTAATTACTTTAATAAGTAATTATTTCATCATTAACCAAAATCCTTAATTCTTTTATTAATTAATTATTTCATAATTAATTAACTTCAACAATTATATTAATCAATTTCCTAATTGATATTAATAAGTGATTACCCAATAATTACTCCAATTAATTACCCCCTTGAGTAACTTCTCTAATCACTTCCCTAAGTAATTACCATTCTAATTATATTCAAAAATTAATCATTGACTACACCATTAAGTAATCTCACTTAATTTATCCAAATTAAGTGAAAATTAATAAACAATTAACTAATTATTTGAAATTAATTAATTAATAAATTTCTTATATTTAAAAATCCTTATTTAATTAAGAAAACATTAAATCTTAATTAAAAAATCATATTTATTAAGTACTTTCAGATTCATATCAAAATAATTTAACATTATTTATCTTTATAATTAAGTTATTTGAAATTTATCAAAATTAAAACAACTTAATCAACTCATCCTATTTGGTTTTCAAATTATAATAATAATAATAATAATAACCTTATTTAAAATTAAGGCATATAGAAATCAAAATTTAAAATACTTCAAACATCTAATTTAACTTATTAACTTTCAATATAAATTGAAACTTAAGTTTTGAACATTTCTTTAACTCAAAATTTGATTCCATATTCAAATGCAAAACATTCCGCTTTTAAATTCAAAATTCAAATTTAATTCAGTTAAATTACTTTTATGAGAAAGCATTTTAACCAATTTAAATTTAAAATAATTTCAATTTACACCCTTTTTTAAAAAAAAATTCGATAAATTTTGTTTCAAACAACAAGTTCTAATCTACAACTAAAACACTACAGAACCGAGTCAAGCACTGCATAAACACGAACTTACTAACAACTACCATTACCAGATCAACCAGAAAACACCCACTCCAAAACCCGAGTACAAACCCAGGCACCACTCGCGTCAACCCCGAAGCAACTTTCCCACCAACTTCTTCGAGTCGTTCACGAACCTAACACGGTAACCCACCCGAGACATCATCTCGTCTTCCCCAACACAACTCTCTGTGTACAGATCGTACACGCGTGCACACTACACCGCGAATCAACCAACGGCGAACCTTCCTCCGGCCGTTACCAAGTCGGCGGCGACCACGTCTATAGCCCTCTCCACCCAGAATCAAAAATTCTAGCTCGATTCGAAATTCGACCCTTCGAACCCAAAAATTCCAACAAAAGCAGCTGCCTCCATCCAAACAAAATCCATCCACGATCATCACCATGTCGCCGTTAAACCACGCCGACAACCACATCGATGCGTCACGACCTCCAGCACATAACTACACCATCACGATAGCCTCAAGTCCATATCCCAAGTCGCAGTTCAATTCGACAGCAGACCTAACCTCAAACCAACATAAACCCTAATTCACTCAATTACAAACAAATCAAGCATAGGAAAAATTCTTTGGTATTTTTCCCTATGTCAACAACCTACAAGCTAGCCTCGATCCAAATTTCAGCTCCATTCATCAAGCAATTCGACGTCAATTCATCAAAAACTCAGAAAAGTTCAAACCCAAAATTTGAATAAATTATCACACTAAAAATTACAAACTTCATATCTAAATTCTTGACTTTACATCAAGATTTCATATATGTAATCAAATACTGAATTTAAGGTAATAAATTTTTAACCAAAATTCAAATTCCTCTGTAAATTTTTGTTTATTGCAATAGACTCCTAAATTGATTTTTAAAACAGTCATCATCCATTAACTACAACTATCATTAAATTATCAAAGGCAAATAATGTTTGTTTTTGAAAGATTTGAATTAGTTTGAATGATAACTACCTATAATTCAACAGAGCATAACTAATACAGACACATACAAACATATCAATATTTATACAAACATGCAATCATCTTTGCAACAAGTTTATACTGAACTACTTCACAAATAGTCACACAAAACTAGATAAACATCAAGTTCAAATCTATTTTTTTTTTAAATGAAGATTTACTCACTCATAAAATTTGCAGAGCAGATTTAAATTTCCAGCCTTCCTATTGATGTTGAAAAGCTCTGAACAAAAGATCCTACTGCATGCTTTAACTGATAATGTAAAATGTTGAATTTCATTTGGATTTGCAGAAGATTTGGAGTTGTAACTTTAATTGCTTCACAGATTTAGTTTTACCCCAGATTTGATTTTGAAATGTAGGTTGATTTTGAACTTCATTATGATTTGCAGGTTTAATTTTTTGGGTTTTAAATTTCAGATTTGAGAAACTTTTGTGGTTTGATCTGTGATTCATGAAGGAAGAAAAATAATTTGAGAGGAAGAAGAAAGATTGGAAATTGGAAAAGAAACAAATCCCCCTTAAGTTTAAATGAATTATGTTATGATAATAAGAATTTTAAAAGAAAAATAATTCTTAAAGGAAGACACTTGTCACTATAAATCTTAATTTACTCACAAGTGTTGTTAAAAGAGTGTTAACAAGTTTACACATGTTTATTTATATTTTAATTAAATTTTTATTTTATTTTAATGTAAATATAAACTAACATATTAATTTACTTAAGTAAACAAATACTTACATATACGTAAATAAGTTTACTTTTAAAAGAAAATATCCTAAACTAATTATAATACAAATATAATCATACATCTTACACATACATTTATAACCATTTAAATTTAAGCATTTTAAAACAAAGCTTGTTTAAATTCTTTTGGAACTATCACATTTTAAATAATTTAAGATAAAGACAAAACAAAACTTCGTTTAAAACCTTTTTAAACTATCCTATTTAAAAATAAATAACAATCTTATATTTGCAACAATTGAATTAAACTAAATTTTCTTTTGAAAAACATTATGTTTTAAAAACAAAGCTTCAATTTCAATATTCATTCATATATAATTTATTAATAGATTAAGATAAAAATTTCAAAACAATATCAAATTATAGCATATGCTTACATATATTACAATTTGAAAATTCAACTTTTAAATTTAAAACAAAAGATATTCTCATTCACAATATATATCAAACATATATATTATAAATAGAATAAAGTTTATTAGCTTTTGAAAAACAATTCTAACCAATTTTTAAATTGTTAAAATATATTGATCACACTTACCAGATTAAATATTTGTTATTCTTAAAAAGATTAATCTCACCAATTTAAATTAAAATTACAAAGAAAATCATTAAATCAATTAAATTATTATTGCAGATTATTAAATTGATATTGCCCAAAATTCCGGGTCGTTACATTATAAATCTATTTGGCAAAGCCAGCCTGTTTTTATAGTGGACAGTCCACTTTTATTAATCCGTAATCAACATACAAATAAAAGATACAAAACACAGAACAGAGAAACTACCCACTAACATATTTTATAACGCGACAACTACAGGGATAATTTTCAAAATAAGTTGAGAGAGAGAAGACGATGACCACGCAAATCTTCTCGAGTTCCTTTCCTCCCATATCACTGCTATCGTTAGCTTGAGGTAATAGAGAAACCGCTTGGTCGACATCGTTTTCCACCTGGTTAATTGGAAAATCCTAATCCATCCCAACTTGAAATCACGATGTGGTGGCTTCTCATGTATTCGATGAAGAACTTCCTTCCATAAATGAAAAGAAAATTGGCAATTGAAGAATAAATGTCCAACATTTTCCGCAGCCCTGTTGCAAAGAATGCACACTGAATGTTCGATTAATTTCCTTCTAACAAGATTGTCTTGAGTGTGAATAGCGATCATCAGACATTTCCAAAGAAGCAAATTATGTTTTTGTTTCGATCCAGATTTCCATATACGAGCGTGCCAAGGAAATGAAGAATAGTATTGATTTTGTATTATAGTTCTGTAAACTATGGCGATGCTGTGAAGTTTTCCATTCCAGCTGAGCCCAACATGATCCATATGCTTATAAGAATCAGTAATTGAGGACCATAGATTGTTCAGCACAGGCGAACTAGAGCACACCAGAGGGAGTACCAAAAGGAGTTCACAGAGTTGCATTGAACCATAGGCAAGTAATATCTTCTATTAGCCAGTAGTCTTTTCCATAAAAAGCTATTAGAATTGTTAGCTTCCATAGTCCAAAAATTGCTACCCTTAAGATTGTATTGCCTATTCTAGATTTCCCACATCCCTATGCTATTATTGAGTAATTTGTTAACAAGATGGGATGTAGTAGCAATATTCCAATATTTTAGATTAATGATACCCAGGCCTCCCTTATTTAAAGGAGCAATGATTTTCTTATAAGCAATTGGTATGAGTTTAGAGAAGAAAATATTTCCATGCCAAAGGAAATGATTAAATGCTCTATTTAGCATATTAATAAGTTTATAAGGAATGATGAAAAGTTTAAAAAAATATGCACACATAGCAGAGGCAACACTCTGAATGATGACAAGCCTACCAGCTTGCGAAATTTTAGTACCATTATAATTATTGAGCTTATTAGTAATTTTTTCATATAAAGGAAGGCATTGAGCATTGGTAATTCTAGCCTTACACATAGGAGCACCAAGGTGCATAGCATTTTGATCAATTGCTTGAAGACCAGAAACCAGAAGGATATTCTGGTAAGTAATATTAGATACCCCAGCAATATTAATTTGAGATTTACTTTTATTTATATTTAGGCCTGTCATTTTGTTAAATTTTTGAAAGATAGTAAACACATTAGTGATGGATTTAATGTTTGGTTTAGTGAAAAGCAGGAGATCATCAGCAAACATTAAAGTAGATATATGATGTTTCTGACACTTTGGGTGATAATCAATATTTTTTTTGTGGCATTCAACACCAATTAATTGGGTAAGCACCTCCATAACTAAAATGAATAAGGAAGAGGAGATAGGATACCCTTGCCTTATTCCTTTTTGAGTTTTGAAATAACCAAATGACTCACCATTTATAGATAAGGAGACATGCACAGTAGATATGCATGTATATATCCAAGCTAAGAAAGGTAAGGGAAAGTTCATCTTGGACATAATGGATATGATAGCCTCCCAACTGACAGAATCATAGGCTTTATGAATATCCAGCTTCATAAAACATCTAGGAGAAATGTTTTTCCTATTGTATCCTTTAATCAGCTCTTGGGAGAGTAATATATTATCAATAATAGATCTACCAGTAACAAAACCATTTTGGTTAGGAGATATTAGCTCAGCAAGGCAATTTTTCATTCTAGAGGATAATAATTTTGCAATACATTTATATATGACATTACAACAGGCAATGGGCCTGAACTCAGTAACAGATTGAGGCATGCTTACTTTAGGAATAAGGGCAAGTTTGGTATGATTTATACCTTTCAGCAAAGTATTGGTTTTAAAGAAGTGTTGAATAGCTTTACAAAAGCCATGTTTAATAATATGCCAACATTTTTGAAAAAACAAAGCAGAAAACCCATCTGGACCAGGAGAGCTAGTAGTTTTCATTTTGAAGATGGAATCATGAATTTCTTCTGGAGTAATGAACTTTATTAAGTTATTAGCTTGATCATTAGAGATATTATTAATAGGTAATTCATTAATGACTTGAACATTAGTTACTTCGTCAGATTTGGAAAAAAGAAATTGGTAGTAATTAAGAAAGGATTGCTTTATATTGGAATGAGTGTTAACTTCAAATCCATGTCTATCTTTAGTCCTATGAATTAATGCAGCAGTCTTCTTAAGTTTCAAAGAGTTGTGGAATATTTTAGTGTTTCTATCTACTCCTATATCCCAATTAATTTTGTTTTTTTCACGGATCATTTTAAGTTCAGTTTTGATACTATTTTCAAATTTTTGGTAGCTATATTACTTGGATCATTTTGAAGTTGAGTATGAGTATCACTAAGCTCAGAGCTTAATTTAGTGGACAGAAGACTACCAGTCCCATACTTATTTAAAGACCAACCTTTAATGGAAACTTTACAATCTTTAAGCTTCGATTGTAGAATATACATTGGATTTCCAAATTTTGGAGTGGCCCAAACATGTTCAATTAAAGGAAAAAATTCAGGGTCATCGATCCAACTATTAAAGAAATTAAATGAAGAATGACCTTTATTACTTCTATTTCCCCAGTCCATTACGATAGGACTATGATCAGAAAGTGAAGAAGAAGGGAAAATAGAAATTAAAGAAGGCCAAGCATTGAACACGGCCAAATTAAAATAAGATCGATCCAATTTGCAAAAAGTTCTAATACCTGATCTGCTACAATTATTCCAAGTGTAAAACATACCAGATTTAGGAACTTCATGAAGGTGAGCAAGACTAATAGCATTATTAAGGGGAGCAACATCCACCAGAGTCAATGGTAATCCTCCCATCTTATCCTCTGAATGTTGCATACAATTAAAATCACCAAGGCACATCCAGGGGGAGGCAGTGTCCAAGGAAGGAAGAATGTCAAGAAACATCTTCCTATTAGCTTTTATATTATCTGCATAAATAAAAGTAGATTTAAAATTGAAATTTGTAGGAAGGTGATCAATATTACAGTGGATGAATTGTCTGTGAGTTTCTGTTGCACTAATTGTATATAACTGGGGGTTCCACAAGATCAATAGTCTCCCAAAAGGAGCAACAGTATGATTGTGAATAAAAACCCATCCAGGAGCAATACGGTTAGCAAACATGTTAGTTTCTGCTTCAGAGTATTTGGTTTCACTGATGATATCATTCCCAATTTGTTGCCTTTAGTAAGCATTTTGATTTCATAAACTTTGGCATCATCATGCCCGCCACGAATATTCCAGTATCCAATATTGTCTAGCATCATAATTTTTTGTGTTTATTGGCAGATTGCCGAGTGAGTCTTTGTGGCCCTTGAAGCATAGCAGAGGTATTTTTTTTTGTTTTTTTTTTTGAATTTTTTGAAGAGAGCTTAGCCATAATTTGATCTTGATTGAATTCAAAGCCTTCATTCATGTCATCTTCCGAGCACAATTCAGCATCTGATGATGAACTCATATTGAATTCAAGTATGTTATCCTTAGAAGGAGAAAAGAGAGGAATATCTTGAGGAGGCTTTAATTTTGCATATGGGCTAACAGAATTGTTAACAATAGAGTTCAAACCAGTAGTGGCTACTGCAGTAGAAATTCTATTCTGAGGCACAGAGAGCTATTAAGAATTGGTGCCTCCTTTTCCTTGTTCTTGCATCTATTCGTATCTAACTGATGTTTACTTAATTCAGTTTCATTTTGAACCTGGGACTTTTGATAAAAGTTGTTTAAGACAGTGATATCACTCTGTAGATTAACAATTTTATCAGGTTCCACTCGCAAGTTACATGATGTTCCCCCTTCCTCTTCTATTAATTCTCCTTCTTCTAATTCTGAAAGAATAGCAAAAGTATTACATATTTCAATTGGATTTTGTGTTACACTCTGTAACTGTAATTCTTTAGTTGCCTGTATTGTGTCTGAACTAATTAAATTACTTAAGTTCATATCTGTATTCTTTTTTGCTATGTCTGATTCCACCTCTTTGTTGTTCACTTGAATATTCTTAGGCTTCCATTTTTGTTGCCTATTCTTCACATTGTCACCAATAATGTTTCTATGCATTGAAGCTTTATTTTTAATTGTAGGACCTGGACCATTAGCCTGATCACCTTTTTCACTGCTAATTTTGCCTTCACCAATACTTTTGTCCATATCACAATTTTTGGTTGAGTGACCAAAGACTTTACAGGCAGTGCATATCAGAGGCCTCCAATTATACTCAATGTATAATTTTTGACTTGTTTCAACTCCATCTCCTATTAATAAAAAATCAGGTAACTCTTTGTCCGGAGATATTTCAACTAAACACTTTGCATATTCCATTCTTTCCCTCTTTTCAGTAGCTTCATTGAAACAGATAAGCTTCCCCAAATGACATGCAATCCAATTAATTCCAATTAGTGTCCAAGAAATGTAGGGAATGTTATAGAGTTGGATCCATATGGGAACAGATTTCACTTGTGATTGTACTGAACCAAATGCTGGTTTCCAAGTAGTTATAACAAACATTTAACCTCGAATAAATGTAGGATCTGCACGAAGAACAGTTTGCTTGTCCTCAGGACAAGAAAACTTGATGAAATAATTAGCACCATCAGATTTGATATCATATGAACCTTTCAGATTCCATGTTTTTTTCAAATGAGATACCATTGCCATATAATTCACTGGCACACCCAAGAAAAACCCCACTAGATAACCCTCCCAAAAATTCATACCTTCAGTCACCAAAACATCAGGGGGAGGAAGCGGCGAACCTCGATAATCAATATTGAACTCTAATGGAGTATATGATCCCGCATTTCTAGGCTTTGAAGCAAACAGTGATGACCATGACATCATCGGGGGGTCAGATTGAGCAATTGAGGGAGAAGCCTGATGAGAAGAACCTGGGTCAGGAGGAATAGGAGGTGGTGGGTTGAGAACAGGAGGAATAATGACAGGTAACTGGGTGGGATTAGACGAGAGGAGTGGAGAAGAAGAAGAAGGATCGGGGATGTCAGAAGTAGCCGTTACAATGGACGCCATTAATTTTTGAAAAGAACGAAGAAGTTACGATGAAAGTATGATTATAAATCTATTCATGTACGCCTAAAATGTAAATTGGAGTTGTGGGCCAAAATTGTATACGTGTAATGATTTATACACCTTGTCTACATATTTTGTGATTGATGACTTGAATATATTGCATGCATGTGAAATTGGAAAGTATTATGTAATAGTAGTCCCTGAATTTTGTAAATTATATTGTAATTCTAGAATTGTTGATTAATTAATTATGCAAGTAAATATAAATTAGAAGTTATCAAAATAAGTTGTTGGGATTTAAGTACTATTTTAGTTCATTAAAATATAGGGTATTACAATGTGAATTTCTATAAATTATCAAGTTTAGATTTATAAAAAATGGCATTGTTTGAAATAACAAGGAATGCGCCTAGAAGAAAGAGATTATATAAGGATATTTACCATATTTTATACTGTCTATTTCAATAACTAAGACAACGATAATTTCTTGTATTCAAAACGTAATACAAATTCTCCTTTGGATAAGATATAGAAATTTATAATGTAAACCTTTCAATTTAGGAGATACGTAATTTTAATGCATTAGAATGCAGAAACCCATAATGATTAATTGAAGAATTGTAAATGTCACAAGAATAACACTATAAGAGAGAATTAATATATATGCGATATAAGCAAGACAAAAATTGAACAAAAATGATGGAATAGTAAGTAAGTAATAATTTAAAATAAAAAGGTTAAAAAGGGAACAAAAATATAAAACATAATAGTGAGAAAATGGAAGCAAATGGAAAAGGATATTTAGATGTTTTAAAAGAAAGCGGTAAATGACCTTGAATCAAATAAGATGTAAACACACTAAGAAGTAAAGAATATTATTGACAGTGAACATTGGAGGCGTAATAAACAAAGTAAAGAATGAAAACATACACAGACACGTTGCCCAAAGTATGCATTTATGACAGGTGTAAATAATTAAAGTTAGTAATTAACTTAGATGGATAAGGATGACGTAGTCACTGGAATGGGTTGGAATGCAAGATCAACAGTGTGACACTATGCCCACCACAAGGGGCTACCAACAGTTGTGTATATATTATACTGATGTGGAACATCCAAATGTAGGATCCATGGAATTACATACACTTGCGTATAGGTGAAGGAATACCCCAATAGGGTCTTCTTCAATCTTTTAGGTGGGGTATTTCCTTGGTTGCATTAGGTAATCTAAATGGGACGATGAGCAATGATCGGCTTTATTTCAGTGTGTTGGTGCCAATAAGGGAGTATGAATTTTACGTAAGCCGAGAACATCATCGGTCCCGAGCGGTTAGTGGAAAAGACAAGGTACACCTAACGAGCTGCACCTTCTGCCATTGTAGGTCCAAGGGGGGTTGTAGTACATGCACACACATATACATGCAGTTGTAGTCTACTTTGAGTAGATGGGGCGTATCATATGCGTACATGAGTTGAGAGAACAAGTAAAATAAAAAACATAACATATGATGGGTGGCAATCGGCATAAACTAGTGCTATATGTAAAATGTATAATTTACCCGTCACCGAAATGTTGTTCTGATCCCCTCTTGATGTTTTCTCAAATTCCAAACATGAAAGTTTCTTAGAAAAGCACCAAGAAAATAATGGTGCAAATTTCATGGCCAAATGTGATGCTTTCTCAAATTCCATTTTTGAACCTTAATAATTATTCATTGATCATCGTTAATTTTATAGGTTGTTGCAAAAACTATGTCTTCGTACTCCTTATTCTCTTCTTTTCTTCTTAATATTCTAAAACCAAAGTAAATCAATTCCAAATCTTCTGAAACTCAAGAAAAGGACCTAGCACAACATAGGAGCATGGAATATCAACTCAAGTCTAGAAAGAAAGAAGCACAACCCCTACACTACTTAAGGTCTTAAGCATTAGAAAAGGAAGGGAGGTGGACATAAGCAATTTGGAAGCAAGGTTGAAGAGGTTGGACTGTTTGATTGAGGTAGGAAGTGTTGTCGAGCTATAGAGGCTTGATCTTGGAAGGAGGGTTGTTAAAGGTGAGTTAACTCACCATTGAAAATCGTAAAATGTGGTATGATTTGGTTGCAGATCTATAGTGATGACATTAACTGATTAAAGTCATGACTTTGAACCACTTTTCCTTTGGAAAGCAAATGATAACTTAATATATAATATATTCACTTCAATTATCCTATACAACACGTGACATGTCCTAGACTTGATGTTATATGCTCGGTTGGGTTGTATGTAGAGTTGAAGTGTGCATAATTGTTTGAAGCGATAAAGGTCGCTATAAGCACATTTAGTAATCCCTTGTGTTTAAACCTCTTGAAAGTGATGATAGGTAAATGTATTTTGATAAATCATATTTTGGTTATGCTCTACACTTATAGTAGTGTATGTGACAATAAAGTAAAGGTTTACAAAATGTGCACTATATAGAACAAAAGTTTAAAAAGTTAGAAGTAGAAAAGTCGCTATATAAACAGTTTGAGATACCTTATTTTTGTGATTTTAATATGATTTACAAACGTATCCTTAGAGATTTTTTTTTAATGGTTATTATGTATTATAAGTATATTATTCATTGTGAAAAAATAAGACCTTAAATTAGTTGCTAGCATAGAGAAAAAATGCCAAGCTTTCAAGCATTTTCAATTGTTCTTCGTCGGGATTTATAACAACACTTAACTATAGCTCTTTTTGACCCTATAACAGCATTACCGACTTTTTATAGCATTAGCTGTTGTTGTGTTGTTCTAATCAATTTTAGTGATTTAAATGAGTTTGAAAACAATAGTTAAATTGATTATTTTTTGTGAGGCCTTTTTGGGGATAACTAATAACATGTGTAAGAGTATTTAAAAGCAATTTCAAGTTTAAATATATTTTTAATAAATATATATATGAATTTTTGAAGTAAAGGTTTTCCTTATATGTAACACTTATTTCAAAATGGTTTTTAGTAAATTTTAAATTTGTTAATTTTATATAAAATTTTATATGGATATTAAAACGTATTATAAGTATTTTAAAAGTATTCGTACACACACACACGAGTTTGGAAAATTGGGTTGAATATTTTATAAAAGAGAGAAGAGGTTTACAGTAACAATGTTTGAGTAACATTTGTTTTTAACCTCTTAATTATACTTTTGAATATAGTTTGACCAATAAAAAGATTATTTTAAATATAATGATAAGTGTAAAATGTTTTGAGTTTATAGTAATAATGTTGAGTAATATTTGTTTTAACACTTTTGATTGTGCTTTTGAATATAATTTTATCTTTAAAAAGATCATTTTAAAGATAATGATAAGTATAAAAAAAATTGGATTTGTAGTAATAATATTTGAGTATCGTTTGTTTTTAACCCTTTTGATTATACTTTTGAATACACTTTTGTCTTTATAAGGAGTATTTTAAAGATAATGATACGTATAAAATGTTTTGGAAATGTAATGGTTTAATTTATAAAAGAAAGTAGGGGTTTATAGTAACAATTTTTTGTAACATTTTTTTAACCACTTTGACCATAGTTTTAATAGAAAATAATGTTAAATGATTCATGAATATTCTTATGACTTTGAGATAATTATTTAAATATATTTAGAAGAATGAAAAGAGTAGAATAAATAGTGAAGTAGTATTATACATACGTACCTACATATATATCATTTATAAAGGTATTTTAAATATAAAATAAGTATTAGTAAAGAAGTATTAGTTGATAAAAGAGGATCATAAGTTGATTGTGACTTAATCGTGTTTTTGTAACGACCCAACTTTTCGACCCTCGAATGTCGGCACTAAAACATCCATGTTATTCATGTGCCGAATACCTAATTGTCAAGAAGGCAGAAAGTTGGGGTAAAATAAAAAATGAATAGAAGAAGAAAGGAAGAACGCCACATTAGAATCTCACAGTGGAACGATAACATATATTATCAAAAGAACAGTACAAAGGTTTACTTTGAATACATGAACTTTAAAGTTACAAAACCTAAGTATTATCATTAACCTAGACAATTATAATTGCCTGTCCTTACAACGCTGATATATACATAGCTAATATGGAACAACAGAAATAGAAATAGATAGATAATAGAAGCCTCTAGTTCATCTTTTGAACTCTAAAGTGTCCAAGTTAAAACCTACCATATGTAGCCTACTCAGGAGAGTATGCGAGGAATTTATGGGAACGAAAAAACCAAGCATCGGGAATAAGTCTAGTATGCGAAAACCCTAGATACATGCAACATGTAATAGTAACTACTGAGATCATATGGATTCCCATAACAGTTTTCCCCACAAAAGAAATCAACCATTTGATAAGTTTAATATAGTGATATGGTAGATAATGTCTAAGGTATAGGATATAAATCATATTTAATAGCTATGATGCTTACATTGGTCACACCACAACATAATTAGGTTACAATCAAAATTGCTAAGGTACATTTGCATAATGGATTTCCACGGAGCTTCCTTTGGTCAAGCCAAAATCCAATCTCTAGAAAACACCTTTTGATCACCATATATCTCTAGATAAAGTATACCATAAAGTAAACATGGAGGTCCATATTCGAACATAAACGAGATCCATATGGTACCAAATATCTTTAACTCCCAGTACTAATATCGATAAGTATTTTCTAGATACGGAGTTAATAATACCCTATCGTGGGTCAGCTGAACCCCATATTATGCATCTTACTCTGTCATTAGCCATTTTCAATGTTGAGGTTTTGTGCGACATCTTCCACACAAGTCTTTATCACTCAAACAGAAAACGAATCCCTAAATGGATTCCTACATCTGGAATAGATCACTAATCACTACATAGATTTGAACATCTCGAACAGATGTTGAACCTCCATATAGATTCCCTTTTTAAACTGCTTCCACATATACTAGTTTTAAAGTGTTATTCGGTAAGTAAAACGCTTACCAATCCCACACTCTTCAAATCAATCAATGAATTTCCAGTTAACTCAATTCCGGTTCTTTCAAAAGTAAGTGAAAGTTAGAGATGTTCCATACCAATACTCCTCCCTAGGTGTCTTAATTGGTATAAAATCATGAAGTCAAAATTAATGCAAGTTCGATAATTGACTAATCGGTTATCTAGTCAAAACTATTTCTTATACAAATCAACATTCACATGCTTAACTCGTTTCTGACATTCCAACCTAACTATTCCATGTCTAAGAGTGAAGCCAGGTAAGCTAAAGCAATGGTTGCATCAAATTCTTGCCTAAATGCTTCATTCTTAAATCTGACAAATAGTTTACCCCGTTGGCTTTTAGTGTTAAGTATAGTATTAATGATTTCCATAAACAAGTAAAAACTAAAACGATTAACACGTTTCGAACATTTTTTGACATATTATTCCTCGGCCAAGAGAGAGACCGTTAGGTTAGGACTTTATCGCTCTAACCCTACTTACATTAATCTTAACTCTCATAAATAGTTAATCCTTACTTTGTTGGCTTTTAGAGTTAAGGATAGTTCATTCCTTTTGTAATCAAATTATTAACCATGTAGCCACTAAGAAATTGTTAACCCCATTTTAAAAACATTTTTATATACTTTTAAAATACTTGAAAATATTTATAATAGGTTTTAAAACCTTTATCCAAAATATTACTTTAAAATAACAAGTTTGTAAAATCTATAAAATTTGGAAAAGAACATGTTTTATCATGAAAAATTCTTCTTTAAAAATTCACAATTAATTCTTAAAAATTCATAAAGACCACAAACCATGTTTAAAATAATATAATAATAATTCGTAAACACATGCAAAAATAATGAAATAAAATACTTAAAATTAAATATCTTTTCAAACCTTTTAAGTGCAAAGATCAAGTCTAAATGGGGTAGTTTTGCATAAGTGAAGTTTTGGTATTTTCGGGATGTTACTTAACTTTTTACTATCCAGTCTTTTAACAGAAATAAAAACACATATAAAATATTATAAATATTGTGAGAACCTCTAAGGATCTCTCTATAAAGTTACATAGAAATCGCCAAAAACAAGGTAATTCACAACTGCATCTACAGCGACTATCGTTATAAGTGCACTTTCAAATCTGAATTATATTCAAACCTATTATAAACTACAGCTTATATGCTTTGTTCCAAGACCTTACTATATGTCATATAAGTTCGTTCATGTCCAATCATATGTCATTTGTTTTCAAGGCATGTAACCCAATGTTTTCACATATGTCCATATTAATTACAATAATATAATCAAACATCAACATATATATGTGATATTTTCAATTAATGGTGAGTTAGCTCAGCATTACCTAACGGCCAACCAAGATCTTAGCGTCTAAGTCCGAATTCAAGCTAGCAACACCTTTCCCTCTGTGTGTCCTTGCTTTCCACTTGATCCTTTGCCTCCCTCTTCCTCAAGGTGCTTATGGCCTTCACCCAATCGGTGAATGTGGCTTTTCCTTTCAACTTCTTACTAAGTAGAATGTAATGGGTGGTAGTGCTTCACTCCAAGTTTGAAGTGATTTGAATTTGATTTGCAAATATTTTGCTTTAGGAAATTATGAAGAGAAAGAAGAAGAAGACATGGATCTTAGCTCACTTTTGCTTGTGAATTTGTGAACGCTAAGGGTATGCCCCTCCTTATATAGGCTAAGAATAGTGCTCTTTAACATTGCCTTCATCCCCCTTCATCCTATGAAAGACTCGCCTTCCATTACTTCTCTTTTGTGCTAATTACCATTCTACCCCTCTCATGATAATCTCTCTTATCCTAATAGAAGCTTCTAGAACATTCCAAGCTTTATAAAGAGGTTTGTTTGTTAATTAGTCGTTAATGTATTCAATTGACCATTAGACAAGTGTACAAGAGTTCGAACAGTTTATATTGATTGAAAAGATATTTACAAATAAGCCAATTTTCAGTCACATTATCGATTTCCCATCGAGGAATGTATATTTGTAAACAATTTTCTAAAACAAGTTTCTTATCATTATTCATTAATTAAATGATGTTTAACAAGGATATAAAATCATATTTATAACACTTAACTATATTCCAAAACATTTCGAAATTCAAAGACGAAGTGTACCAATTTCATGATCGCTGCATTCTCCTTTACATAGAACATTTCATCCTCAAAATTCAAATAAGAACGATAATCAAAGAAGATAGAAGAATAAGATACATATATAGAGTACTACTGAAACTATATACAAACTAATCTGCAATCCAAATGTATACCAAGTGACTGCATCTCAAGCATTGAGTACATTAAAAAAGACGTATGATACTAAGATAAGAAATCTCTAGTCTAAGAACAAATCCAGATAGGACGCTTTCAAACTATTCTTTGTTTCCCACATACAATCCTGAGCATCCTCGCTCCATTGTACCTTGACCAACTTCACAACCTTAGTCCTTAATTGCTTCGTATCCCTACCAATAATACAAACAGGCTATCTCAAATTGTCAAATTTGACTTAATCTCTAAGTCCTCGTGTTGCGATGCTTTCACTATCATTGAAGGATCATGCACGAACTTACCCAAATGAAACACATGAAATACATTGTACACTCCTTATAGCCTAATCAGTAGCTTGAATCTATATGCGAGTGTACCAATCCTCTCTAGAATTGGGAATGGTCCTATATAACGAGGAACTAACTTCCCTCCCTTCCAAACTGGACTACACTTCTCGTCATACAAACACAAAGTCTCCAACTGAGAACTCCAAGTCTCCACACCTTGTCTGCATAGCTCTTTTGCCGATTCTACGCTTCATTGATTTGCTTTCGAATCTCTATAACCTTATCTGACGCCTCTCGAATCATATCCGGCTCAGGCACAAGACGATCCCCAGGTTCTACCAACACAATAGAGATTTGCAAAGCCTTCCATACAACATTTCAAACGGTGCTATTCCGCTACTGACTTGATAACTGTTGTTGCATGAAAACTCAAAAAGTGGTAAGTGTTCTTCCCAAGAAACCCCAGAATCTAAAATGCATGCTCAAGGCAAGTCTTTCAACACTCGATTTATCATTTATGTTTACACATCAGTCTAAGGATGATAAGCGGTACTCAAACTAAGCTCGATCCCTAATGCATCATGCAAACCCTTCCGAACTAGCATGGGAATATCGGACCCTATCAATCACGATATCATAATGAATGCTATGCAATCTGACAATTTTCTTAATATATAACTTAGCCTAACTAGAAGTTGTACTTGCAGTCTTAACAAGTAAAAAGTGTGCGCTCTTGGCCAATCGATCCACGATAACCCACACATCCTTGTTACCTCTTCTCGACCTAAGAAATCCATCAATGAAGTCCATGGAAATCTACTCTCACTTCCACTTAGGAATCTCAAGTGGCTGAAGCATTCCAGTTGCCTTCTGGTAACTACCTTTTACTTTCTGTTAGTTAGCACACCTAATCACAAAGATAGAAACATCCCTTTTCATACCGTTCCACCAGAACATCCTTTTCATGTCTTGATACATCTTAATGATCCCAGGATGTATCGTCAACCTAGAATCGTGACTTTCTATTGAAACTTCCTACCTAATCCCATCAACATTTGGGACACATAGCCTACCATTCATTCTAAAAATGCCATAGCCATCCACCTTGAATCCTGGCCACTCTTTGGTTCCTCATTCTCACTAACAATGTTAGCTACCCTATAAAAATGAAAATCTCTAAGCTGATGCTCTTCAATACAACTAATTAATGTCGAAAAACCTCAATGATTATCATAACTATGTACATCCTATTGTGCGCATCAGCTATAATATTAGTGTTCCGCTGTGTGAATAATATATCCATACCATAGACCGCAAAAAACTCCAACCGCCTTTCCTACCTCATATTTAAGTCTTTTTGAGTAAAAAGATGCTTCAAAGGTTTAGGTCCTTGTATAACTCGAACCTTTCACCTAGAAAATGGTATATCCACATCTTTAATGCAAATACCACTATTGACAGCTCCAAGCGATTAGTTGCATATCTGGCTTCATACGGTTTGAGCCGCCGACTGCGATAAGCAATAACCTTTCCTTGTTGCATTAAGACAGCACCTAGACTAATTCCACACGCATCAGTGTAAACGGTCAAATCCTTACCTCCATCTAGCATGGGAAGCATAGAAGCACTAGTCAACTTTTCCATTAACTTTACAAATGCTTGCTCGCATTCATCGGTCCATACAAATTTGATATCTTTCTTCATCAAATTCATTGCCCGAGAGGCAATCTTTCAGAAATCCTTATCAATCCCATGTAGCTCCTAATATCAGTTGACATTTTCGGCCTCTTCTTGTCCTAAATGGCCACAACCTTAGCGGGATCAACAGAATACCCTCCGCTAATACAACAAGATCTAAGAACGTAACTTCTGAATGCCAAAAATGACAATTTGAGAACTCAACCTTCAATACATGCTCTCCTAGCGTTTCTAGAGAAATCCTTAGATGGCATGAATATTCGTCCCTAGTCTTGGAGTAGAACATAATATCATCGATAAAAACAAGAATAAACTTATTCAACACATCTCGGAAAAATCGATTCATTAAGTCTATAAAATATGATGGAGCATTAGTTAGGCTTATCGAGATAACTAACCACTCATAAAGATGGTTAGGTCTGAAAGCAGTCAAGGGTACACTCTCCTCTACCACTCTCAATGGATGGAACCCTATAGCAAGATCAACAGAGAAAACACTTGAGCTCCATGAAATTGATCGAACAAGTCATTTATCTTAAGCAAATGATACTTTTTTTCTAATAGTTCGTTTGTTGAGCTCGTGATAATCTACATATGGTGTTAGAGAACCATCCGTCTTCTTAGCAAAGATGATGGGCGCTCCTTAACTTGAATAACTTGGTTAGATCAAGCGCTTCTAAACTAAATCATTAACTTAATTTGTTAGCTTCAACTTCTCTTTTAGGGAAAGTCTACGAACATGCAACATGATAGGCTTTGCATCCTTCACTAAATCAATGCTAAATTCTATCCGTCGATGAGGTAGAAAATTTGAAACCTTTTCAAAGACATCTGCAAACCCTTGAACAATAGGAATCGGACCTAACTTCTCCTTTACCACATTAAGAGAATAAAGGAAACTAGGCATTTTTCGAGCTAGGCTCATTACAAGATAACGTGTGAACTTCCATCCCCTTTTTTAATGGCATGATCAGCTTATTGTAATCTAAGACTGCATTATTCTATGATAACCAATCCATTCCAAGTAGAGCATCAAAACTTGTTAAACCCAGGACATACACGTCACAAGGAAAGAGCTGATTAAAAATAAAAATCGGAACTCCTAGGTAAACCATACAAAGATTGCACGAGCCTCCAATAGGGTTTGGCACACAAATAGAATCTAAATCTATAACTGGTTCAAATTTCAGTTTATCAACAAGGGAACAGGAAATAAAACTAAGAGAAGCCCCAGTATCAAATAAGACAAGAACATAAATGCCAAAAATAGTTCCAGAACTTGCTTCCCCTTTGCCGTGGCGAAAGTGGAAGGTGCTGAAGCTAAAGAAAAAACTCTTGGTTGCTCCCTTATACAAAGCATCTGACAGTATATGAACATGTCGGTGGAAATTGTATAAGCTCCTTGGTGCAAACTATACCTTGGTTGTTTGTGTTTCTATCTTTACCTTAGCAGTAGGTGCCTAAATCAATGGTGCTTTCTGTAACGACCGCCCAACATCTATGGAGTGGAATGGTAGTCAAAGGAAAGGAAAAGAAATAAGATGAAGAAATATAAGGGAAAAGAATGGAAAAGAAGAGAAAGGAAGCATCAAATAATTTTTCATATTGGATTTTCCATTGAAGATATTCCCAGATTTATCAAGGCCTGCCACTTGATAATGGTCAGATAGTACCTTTCGAGTGACATATATCTCTAGATAAAATATACCATTAAGGCAAGCACAACTAGCCCATGAACCTATAGAACCATATTGAACCAAGTATCATCAACTCATGCGCGTAACATATCAATTAGAGTGCTCTAGATATGGGATTAATATACCCAGTCATGGGTTAGCAAAACACGGAGCTGTGCATCCTACTTTATTTTCAGTCATTTTCAGTCATAGGTCACGTTCATCATCTTTCACATAAGTCTTCATCACTCGAATAAAACATGAATCCTTAAATGGATTCCCACATCTTGAACATATCATGAATCACTATATAGATTCAAACACTTAGAATAGATCTCGAATCTCTACATAGATTCCATTTAGACTGCTTCTAGAACACAGAACTCATATACTAGTTTTGAAGTGGTATTTGTTAAGTCAAAAGTTACCAACCCTGAACTCTTTAGAACCAATTCGATGAATTTTCAAATAACTCAATTCTGGTTCTTTCAAAAATAAGTGAAAGCTAAAGACTTTTCGTAGCAATACTCATTCCCAGGGGTTCTTAACGGTGTGAAATCGTGAAGTCTTTCAATAACTTCTAAAGTCAATATTAGGTCAAGTTTTATAATCGACTAATTGATTATCTAGTCAAAAATAATTTCTTATACAAATTAATATTCGTACAATTAACTCTTTTTCGACATTCCAACTTAACCATTCCTCATCCTGAAGCCAAGTAAGTTAGAGCACTAGTTGTAGCAAAGCCTTGCCTAGACACTTCATTGTTGAATCTCACAAATAGATAACTTTACCTTGTCGGCTTTTAATGTTAAGTATAGTATTAATGTTTTCCATAAACAAGTAAGAAGTCAACACGATTAACACGTTTCTGACATTTTCTGACTTACTATTCCTTGACCATGAGGGAAACTGGTAAGTTAGAGATCTATTACTCCATCCAAATTCGATAATAATCTTAACATTCATAAATAGATAAGCCTTACTTCGTCGGCTTCTAGTGTTAAGTACAGTTAATTACTTTTTAAACAAGTAATTAACAATTGACCATTTAGCCATTTAGTAATTGTACGCCTTTTCAAAAACATTTGTATATACTTCAAAAATACTTGAAAATTCTTATGATAGGTTTTAAAATATTATCCAAAATATCACTTTAAAATAACAAGTTTGTCAAATCTATAAAACTTGAAAAAGAAAATGGTTTACTATAAAAATCACTTATTTAAAAATTCACAATTAATTCTTAAAAATTCATAAAGACCTCAAACTACCTTTAAAATATTCTAATAATAGTTAATAAACACTTGTAAAAAGAATGAAACAAAATATTTAATCTTTAATATCTTTTCAAACCTTTAGTCCAAAGATAGAGTCTAAACAGGGCAGTTTTGAACATGTGAAGTTTTGGTCGTTTTCAAGGTGTTACTTAACTTTTTACTATCCAAGCTTTTAATAGCAACAAACATACCAATAAACATTATAAATATGGCGAGAAACCTCTAAGGATCTCTCTGCAAAGTTCTATAGAAATCGCCAAAAACAAGGCAAGTTGGAACTGCATCTACGACTACTGCTACAAGTGCATTCTTAAATTCGAGTTATATTCAAACCTATATTCAACTACAACCTTTGTGCTTTGTTCCAATAACTTGCAATATTTCATACTATTCCATTGAAATATGTTCATATCTATTAAAGTCCATTCATATGTCACTTTTTTTAAGGCAATAAGTAAAATCAGGATCCAAGTGTCTAAGTCCGATCTCAACCTAGCAACACCTTTCCCTCCTTGCTTCCTTGCTTTTCACTTTCTCCTTTGCCTCCCTCTTACTTAAGTTGCTCATGGCCTTCACTTTAGTGGTGAATGTGGCTTCTCTTTTTCAACTTCTAACTAAGTAGAA
The DNA here is from genome assembly GCA_030765085.1 of Allium cepa. Taxonomy (NCBI): domain Eukaryota; kingdom Viridiplantae; phylum Streptophyta; class Magnoliopsida; order Asparagales; family Amaryllidaceae; genus Allium; species Allium cepa. The sequence goes on along the minus strand of CM060930.1, from coordinate 8,232,048 downwards.
GGTATTTTAATGTGGTGGTAATGCTTCACTCCAAGTTTGAAGTGATTTGGATTTGACTTGAAAATATTTTGCTTTAGAAAATTATGAAGAGGAAGAGAAAGAAGAAAAAGACATGGATTTTAGCTCACTTTTGCCTCTGAATTTGTGAATGATAACTAAGGGCATACATCTCCTTACATAAGATAAGTATGGTGTTCTTTAAGCTTTGTCTTCATCCCCTTTCACGCCATGGAAGACTCACCTCCCATTATTGCTCCATTAAGTCACTTCTCCTTTATGCTAATTACTATTTCACCTTTCTCATGATATTATCTCTTATCCTAATAGAAGCTTCTTAAACATTCCAATATTTATGAAGAGGTCTATGTTTTTAAGTTGCTAATGTGCTCATACGGTTGATAAATAAGTGCACAAGAGTTCGAACAGCTTACACCAATCACCGATAAATCAATTTTCGATCACATTATCAATTTTTCTTCGAGGACTATATTTTTGTAAACAAAATTCAAATACAAGTTTCTTATTATTATTTATTAACTAAATGATGTTTAACGAGGTTATAAAATCATATTCATAACACTTGATTTTACTTCAAAACTTTTTGATATTCGAAGATGAAATGTTCGATTTCAATAAACACTACGATACGACATGTTACTAAAAGTTTGAAATTTTTTGTTGTGTTTCTAAAACCCTACACTAGGTCAAGTTCTGGTAGCGTTTTCTACAATGCTACAAAAAAATTCAGATTTTTAGTTGCATATCGTGTCATAATGTTAACTGAAATGCTACAAAGTTTTGGTAGTCTTTTTACAAGGCTACGAAAGGCCTTTTCTGGTGTAGTGCGCATTTCTCACATGCATCAGAGTAAATATAATAATCAACATAAGCGTAAAACATAAAGCTGTAATAACAATATGAAATAATCATCTGAATATAACATCCATAAAGTTGTAAAACACCCTAAAAGAGTTTATGCAAGGGAAAAGCAAACTCAATTGGTACACTGTGTCATAATAGTAATTCAACACTATAAAGGCACCACAGTATCACACGGTGGAAACATAATAAAAAATGCACATACAAGTATAGATAACCGACACCTCCTATCGGTCCATCTATTTAACTCCATAATCATTCATATGCTCCCACTCTACTCATTTAAGAGTACCCAAGATAATAAGAAGCAAAGCATAAAACCTCAGGTCAAACAACAGTCTGGTGTGAGCGATATCAAATCGCAAAAACTATAAAACTCGATAATATACGAAACAGAGGGTATATAAACAATACCAGACCTATCCCTTTAACTACAGAGTCGGCACATAAACATAATTAATATGCTACTCCATAATATCGTAAAAGGGCATAACATACTCAGTATCTGTGTGGGTACCTAGGTATCTCGAGCTATAGTCCCTACTCTATACTAAGTAAACTTCAGGTATCTAGGTATCTCCATCCATACCTACTCTACACTAAGTCAAGTCAGGGTATCTGAGAATCCCTACCACAATACCTAACTACCGTGACATCCCCAGGTGACAAGTGACTATTGAGCAACCATAACAAACATAACATCCATCAAACAATACTAACTGTTACCCAATGTGATGTATGACTTATATGACCCTTTGCAACCATCAAGGACTAGTGAAAATCCGAGTTCTCTGTTATGTTCCACCATAATTTCATGTCTGAAACCCCGCACGGTTGTCTCTTACAGTACCTCTGTACCGTCTGACACAAGACCCTCTTGGGAAGTCTAGGGTACACGACCATCGATACCAACTCTCGGGTATCACCACATATAGTATCCTTGCTTTGAACACGTCAGAAAACATTCTAAGTCATCAACAATCCCTAGGCATAAACATATCCATCAATCCCTATTCACTCGATGTGTATTCGAACCTTACTGGCTTACTATGTTTCTGGGCACCAGCGCTAACATTCAACCCAATCGACTCTCCGCAGCCTCACTCCAATCCGAGCTGCCATCCTTGATCCCACTCTCCACTTAAGCTCTTGATCAAAGAACCCTACTTTCATTCCATCTAAAATCCAAGGTCCAACATGATCTATACAATCCTGATAATATCATCCCGGAGGCTACTCCATACATTATCGAGTCACTATCCGTAGTGTTAGACTACCAGGTCGAAGCACCACATCCCTGCCTCACCATCAAAATCACTAGGTCAAAGCATAACATCACTGCCTCACCATCAATATCGCTAGGCCAAAGCACCACATCACTACCTCACCATCAATATCACTCGTCATAGGGTAATAACATTCAATCTCTAAATCTGTCGCACGAACAAACCATCACGTCGTGCACCAAGATATCTCATCAATGTCTAAGCCACGGATCGGCCAAATCACCAATCGACAATAGTGGTGGACATTGACCACTCAACTATGGTAATTACCATCTACCTTGGTCTTGTACTTAACCGAATGGTAAAGCACATACCAAATGAAAATGTCCAGTATGCACTTTGGAATACAAATCCATCGGCACATATCCCAAACCCTCTTCTACATCTCATCTCGTTCATTAGATCTTCGCATATGCGGAACTCCAACATACAAGATGCTACCTAAAATCAAATCACCGCTAGTCAGCGTTTTCAACCAAAATATCCAAATAACAAACAAGCAAACATCCATACATTCAAACAACCATACATACAACATAAACAATCCATATCAATTAATGTGTGTTTGCGTCAAAATTGACCAAAAACACCCAATATCGTGAAAGCACCCGTTTACGAGCAGAAATCAGCAACAATCAATATAGAACTCAGATCTTAAACAGTAGAAAACACGATAACTCAGAAATAACAATAACAAACACAGGGTTTATAGTGGTTCGGCGATCTTGCCTACGTCCACTCTGAAGTTTATGACTTTATTGATATTCTCTTGATGATTATAGTTGATTATAGCAAGTTACAATGGATTATAGCTCTGAAACTTGAATGCAACAGCGATGATAAGGCGTAGAATTGAATCCGGTAGAGTCTTGGCGCTTTAGAATTTCGATCCCCCTTTCTGAATGACCTGGGGCTCTATTTATAGCTATAGGAGGCTGATATTTCTCCTAAATTTAGGGAGACCACTTCTGGCACATGAGGGGGCCCACGAGCCCAACCTCAGGGAATTTGGGCCCACTTTGGGACCGATTCGAAGTATGTTCGATCCGATCAAGAATTCATCCAATCGAGGCGAAACTTGGCGTGGACATTCTTCAACATGCATGCAAGATTCTGTGAAAATTTCGTGGCATTTGGACTTGTGGATCTCGAGTTATGATTGATTTAAGATTGTATTTCCGGTTGATGCATTCTGTTTGAATCGATTCTCTTCGAATCGATTGGGTCGAATCGATGACACTACGTGCCCAAGTGATGCCGTGGTGCGCATTTCTAGGGTCAACCCACTCTTTGCTCCGATACGACTAGGTCGACTCCATGCTTTTCACCGCTTCGACTTGGTGGATTCGAGGGAACGGATTCGAGGCAAGGTGCATTCGTATCGATCGTGGCCTATAACAGTTGATCGATACGAAGCCGTCTCAACCGTATGGATCGAGGCCAGGCACAGGATGGGTTCGAAGTATAGTTGCTTCACGGACTCGAGGTACTTTGCCCTGATGGATTCGAAGGAAGGCCATGGGATGGATACGAAGCTTGGCCACCTGATGGATTCGAAGGTAGGCCATCGGGATGGATATGAAGGTGTCGATGCAAAATCCATGGATTCGAAGTAGGAGGAACTTGATGGATTCGAAGAACTTCCAAGCTTGATGGATTCGAAGTAGGTGGGTTCGAACCGATGGATGCGAACATGATTTCTGGCCATTGATTCGAACTATGGGGTATCCTTATGGATTCGAACCGAACAAGGGCTATCTTTCTGAAGAGCATACGAACTCGGATTGACTTAAAACTTGAAATGTTGGCTCTCGTGGATTTACTAGCCATGTCCTATCAATTGTAGCCTGATCCGGGGTCGGATAAAATTCATCGATATCCATAGCGAAGTGAAGTACAACCAATCTCTGAGACGAACTGTCTTTTGTTTTTTGACTGATCTTTTGGTTTCGCGGCTTTGCCAAAAAGAGGGATAACATTTGCCCCCCAAAATATGCCTTGCGGTAGGAAGGCGTGTTTTGTAATGCCATGAGCTGGATGTTCATATCCTGTTGATGTCCTGCAAAGGAAGTTACAGTTTTATGTGACCTCAAATAACGACCGTTTGGGATCGAGGTATTTGAGATGAAGTGCGACCGTTCATGGTCAAGCGCCTAACTTCAAATGACGATCGTTCGGGATCGAGCCATTTGAGGTGAAGTGCGACCGTGCGTAGTCAAGTGGCGGACCTCAAATGACGACCGTTAGCGATCGAGCCATTTGACGTGAGGTGAGTTGTGCCGTTCGAGGTTGGGTGCCGTTCGAGGCGAATTGGGACCGTTCGAGGTCGGGTTCCGTTCGAGGCGAGTTCTGACCGTTCGAGGTCGGGTGCCGTTCGAGGCGAGTTGTGATCGTTTGAGGTCGGGTGCCATTCGAGGCGAGAAAGTGTGCCCGGGAGGGCTTGGTATTATCAATGCCAGGGTCACGTTCGGGTGAGTTCCTGGATCGTTTGTGTGCCTATTGGAGGCGAATAAGTGTGCCCGGGGGGGGCTTGGTATTGTTGATACCAGGTTCACGTTCGAGTGGGTCCCTGGATCGTTTGTCAAGGTGGCATTCCGCCATCTCAGAGCATGCCTAAGGACCGTTCGCGACCCCGTACATGTGTAAAATGCTTAGCCATTTCAGAATTATCCGAACCAAATATCCATTCAACTGATGAGTTTTAAAATAGAAATGTCCAAACAATCGAAGTCTAAATGTTCAAATCAAAACGAAACAAAAGCAAAGCAAGGATGTCAAAGTGTAAATTTTCACAGCGATAGGGTTAATAGCCACTCAAAGCATGCATGTGGACCGTTCGTGATCTCGTGCATGTGTAAATGATTAACCCACGTTAGTGAGAGGTTTACTACTTGTTCATCGTTATTTCAATTAATTGATAACCAAACGATGTCCTGGTTCAGGGTCACCCCTAGCTAGTGTAGATGGTGGCCGCTCTGGATTTACCGTTGGGGCTTGTCACCTCACATACTGAAACAGCATACCATTCCTGATGTGTCCTTCTACCTCGTCCTTTAGATGCCTACAGTCGTTAGTGTTATGACCGTTCAGTTCGTGGAATAAGCAATATCTGTCTGATTTTCTCTCGTCAACGGTGGGGTCCCTTCGTATTAGCCTACGGTATGGAACTTGCTCTCGTGTATCTCGGTAGATTCGCTCCAAACTCTCATTCAGCTCTGAATAGGTGGTGAATCGCGGCTCCCTCCGTTGCCGCTTTGACTTTTCGTTATTATCCTCAGCCTTCCTTTTTCCTATACTATTCTCCGCACCTTTTCCAGGTGCATTCCCGTCTTTGATTGTGAAAACATCAATTCCCTCTCCTTCCTCTCTTTCGGCGTTCGCATCCTCTAATCGTAGAAACTTTTCTGCCTCATGATAGAATTCTCCTAGATCCACGGGTGGATCCTTAGTTAATGAATTTTTGAACTCCGTTCCGTCAGCTATTCCGGACACAGCCGCCATCATAACCATGGATGGATCTGGTCGATCCACCGAAGCTGCTGCCGCATTGAATCGCGTCAGAAAACTCCTCAAAGTCCCTCCAGCCTTCTGTTTTAAAGTTGCCAAAGTCATCACATTCTTGGGTCTCGTAATGTGAACCCTGAATTGCCTCATAAATCTCTCAATTAAATCATTCCATGTTCTGATGGATCCATTCTCCAATTGTTTAAACCACAATGCTGCAATATCCGCCAAGTACAATGGGAAGCACCGGGCCATAACCTCCTCTGATGCCCCCAGCACTTCCATATGCCTCATATACTTCGTTAGATGAATCGTGGGGTCCGTTCTCCCGTCATACATGTCCAATGATGGTAACTTGAAATCCGGTGGGTTCCTAGCTCGTCTGATTGCTGGAGTAAAAGGACTCCTATTAACATCCTCCAAATCTTTGTTTATCAAACCGCCTCTCATAGCTCTTCTAACCATCTCCGCCAATCTGTCATTGTCTCTGGGATGCAATCTTCGTTCACCACTTTCAACCTGCCCCCCGAGTTCACGAGGGAACTCTGGGATCTGCCCCCTTGACTGAGCGCTCACTCCTCTGCTACTCCCAGGTTGCTCCGATGCTCCCCTCTCTCTTTCCGAAATTGGATCAACGTTCTCCATGGGTGTGCCTCCTAATCCAGGTGCTACGCCGGGTGGACCTGCTCCGTTCTGAACTCCATCTGCTTCCCTATTCTGTGCTCCAAGCTGTCCTATCTATTGAAATAAACTCTGGATCAACTCCTCTTGTTTCTTCATCATTGTCTCCGTCTCGTCCCTAGTGATGAAGATCGACGGTTGATTCGCTCCTGAAGAAGCCTCTTGACTTCCTTGGTGTTCACTTCTCTCTGGCCTTTGTTTCTTACTTGTTTGTCTCGTCATGGTTTCTCAAATCTGAACTTTCAAACTCTCTGAGTCGACTTCTAATTGATAGATATTTTGAGTTCAATTCTCAGTGAAAGCACCAAAATGTTTGCGTCAAAATTGACCACAAACACCAATATCGTGAAAGCACCCGTTTACGAGCAGAAATCAGCAACAATCAATATAGAATTCAGATCTTAAACAGTAGCAAACACGGTAACTCAGAAATAACAATAACAAACATAGGGTTTATAGTGGTTCGGCGATCTTGCCTACGTCCACTCTGAAGTTTATGACTTTATTTATATTCTCTTGATGATTACAGTTGATTATAGCAAGTTACAATGGATTATAGCTCTGAAACTTGAATACAACAGCGATGATATGGCGTAGAATTGAATCCGGTAGAGTCTTGGCGCTTCAAAATTCCGATCCCCCTTTCTCAATGACCTGGGGCTCTATTTATAGCTGTAGGAGGCTGATATTTCGCCTAAATTTAGGGCGACCACTTCTGGCATGAGAATGGGGCCCACAAGCCCAACCTCAGGGAATTTGGGCCCACTTTGGGATCGATTCAAAGTACGTTCGAATCGATCAAGAATTCATCCAATCGAGGCGAAACTTGGCGTGGACATTCTTCAACATGCATGCAAGATTCTATGAAAATTTCGTGGCATTTGGACTTGTGGATCTCGGAGTTATGATTGATTTAAGATTGTATTTCCGGTTGATGCATTCTGTTCGAATCGATTCTCTTCGAATCGATTGGGTCGAATCGATGACACTACGTGCCCAAGTGATGCCGTGGTGCGCATTTCCAGGGTCAACCCACTCTTTGCTCCGAAACGACTGGGTCGACTCCATGCTTTTCGCCGCTTCGACTTGGTGGATTCGAGGGAACGGATTCGAGGCAAGGTGCATTCGTATCGATCGTGGCTTATAACAGTTGATCGATACTATGCCGTCTCAACCGTATGGATCGAGGCCAGGCATAGGATGGGTTCGAAGTATAGTTGCTTCACGGACTCGAGGTACTTTGCCCTGATGGGTTCGAAGAAAGGCCATGGGATGGATACGAAGCTTGGCCACCTGATGGATTCGATGGTAGGCCATCGGGATGGATATGAAGGTGTCGATGCGAAATCCATGGATTCGAAGTAGGAGGAACTCGATGGATTCGAAGAACTTCCAAGCTTGATGGATTCGAATTAGGTGGGTTCGAACCGATGGATGCGAACATGATTTCTGGCCATCGATTCAAACTATGGGGTATCCTTATGGATTCGAACCGAACAAGGGCTATCTTTCTGAATTCATCATATCATGAGCATACGAACTCGGATTGACTTAAAACTTGAAAGTTGGCTCTCGTGGATTTGCTAGCCATGTCCTATCAATTGTAGCCTGATCCGGGCTCGGACAAAATTCATCGATATCCATAGCGAAGTGTAGTACAACCAATCTCTGAGACGAACTGTCTTTTGTTTTTTGATCGATCTTTTGGTTTCGCGGCTTTGCCAAAAAGAGGGATAACAATGTGGAAAATAAAATCAATAATAGATATAATCTAATAATTTACTAACTATGGGAAGACGATGAAAAATATGCGATATTCTTTATAAATCATTCTATAATAATTATATATTCGTTTATAAAAATATAGATGTTGTATTATAATAATAATAATATCATGTTTAAAAACCAAAAATCATTCTCAAGCATCAGTATAATGCTAGGCAATGGATCATAGTATAGTGAGACATAATTTCACTTACCTCAACCAAATATGTCCAAAACAATGCCAAAATGTAGATCCCGTCATCGCGAGCGCAACGCAAGAAACCGTATGCAAAATGGGCCTTGTGTGCAAATGATATAATAATATAAGAACGTAATTTGCGAGATAATTAATTAGTCAATTAAATAGTTAAGCCCTTTATTACCTAATTAGGCTCAAATTCTTCTTCTTTTTCTATTCACCTGTACATGTATAAGATATGCACACCATGGCCGCAACTTCAAACTCTAATATCTCCTTCATTTTCGACGAAATCTCGAACTGCTTTCGTCAAAATGCTTCTCTTCACGTTCTCTTCGATCTGCACCCAACCACATCTCGCACACCTATGGATAATCTGACCTATAGCTATGTGATCGACCACGTAACAAATGCGATCTGCAAATCCTTGATCGTAGGAGCTTAAATTTTTGGGTCGAATGCTCCTCCGTATGAGAATCACAATGCATACCTCGAATTCACCTATCGTTGCTCGAATCTTCAACCATCCAAAACCCTAATCATGGACAAAGAGCTCAATTTTGGCTAACGGTGATCAATCCATAATCATGGAGCCTTCGTCGATATTAATTCAATTGATCCGACCTCGTATTTTATCATCAAGTGGATTTGGAGAAATTAATTTTTCAATGTGGATTTGAGAAGTAGCCATGATTTTCTAACCTCAGAAATGCTACAGTATGGGGAAAATGATATTTGGAGAGAGAAGTTTGATTTCGGGATTTATATAATATTATATTATTCCATTTGTTTAATTCTCAAACAAATGATTGTACATTTCAAGTCCATACAATCGCAGGATGTGTCCGATCTCCACGAGCATACATCACTCCATTTTTCTGGATCCAACGGCACTAATCTCATCTATGTTTGAAACTGTGCCCCGGAAGGCTAATTTCGCTTATTTCAAGACTGTTTTGGCTATCATATTGTCCAATCTTGAAATATAGCAATCCTTATACTCATTTTAATTTGCAACGTCAATCCAAACTCAATGGAAGTGGACTTGAGTCCTGATTTGATCGTATGCGAAAAATCATATTTTTGGGCCTTCATTTAATTAACGATTATATATTTAAATCAACTATTTAAATATCTGATCAATAAGATTACGGATCGTTACATTCTCTCCTCTTTAAAAGATTTCATCCTCAAAATCAAAAAGCAAAGAGAGCGTCTCCTAAGCCATCAGCCCTCAAAAATCTTTCAGATTCTGGAAAAATTCGGCAGAACCTCCTTAGACGATTAAGTCCAAAAAACTCTACTACAAAAAAGATGTATATACGACTCATATCTTAACTACACTAGATCATCTATAGAAATCATTAAACAATAATGCTATAATGAATAATAACTATCCTGCAAGCCTAACAACAATTCAAACATAAACCATCATCTTAAATGCTAGCAATCGAATCAGACATGCATACATAAGATCTAACATCCACGCCTATCCTAGCAAGTCGAATACTAAACCATCTAGTATAAACATCGAATATGATATCCATAATGAAAGTTGACGACAAAAATAAAGTCCCACTGTCTATGGACTAATGGTCCTTATGCTCTCCGCTGCCTACCATACCATATTTCCTTCGCTTTCATTCCACTGGAAACCGAGTACTCCTTCGACCTCCTCCTAACCTGATTTATATCACATCTACTGACATGGATAGGCTTATAAGGTCTCCAAGTCTATGGTTCAATCTCGATATCATCTAATCCATTTAGTGCAAAATATTCAAATGCTTCTTGTAAGTTCTCTCAAAACCTACTATCGAACAAAAGGTCTCGGCTACTTACAATGCTCTTGGTGCATAATGGAACCACACCAACCATCCCTTAAGCAACATAAAAAACATGGATGATGTACTACTGGATTTAAGGAATACAAATCTAGCACCATCTGCTCAACCAATCGACTATGACTCAAATGCTTTCTCTCTATCCTTAGTTATCGGCAATCCATTGATGCAGTCCTAAAACATTTGTTCCCACTACTCGAGAACAAACAATCTCTATGAAACCAATAGCCTTGGTATGGTCCACACCGCATCATCTCTCTGAACACTTCTCACTCTTTTAATTAAGCTACGATCTCCACTAGTCTAGTTTAATGCTTCTGAATAGTTCCAATTGACTAAATTAAAATTAGGTCTGATGGTCAAACTAGCTATCACACATGGCCAAAGCTTGTCGAGTCCTGGAGTCGCAACCAGTAATAAGCTTGGGTAATATCGACTCTAAGAATATTGCTTGCATATTGGTACGTCTCTTACTTGAATACCAACCATAAATTTCCCTTCAAACGTCTAGGAAATGTCAAAACCATTGGAGGTTAAGAACTCCAACCATTGCTATAGACGAAGGTCGAGATCCTCTCTGAGAAGAGATGCTATAATGACGTAGAATAACTGAATAGCTTGAACTCCTCTCCTCACCGACAGTGCCTCCATATCTCCAAAGCGAACTCTATCGCCTCCAACTCCGAACTGAGAGTTGGATATTACCTCTCGACATCACTACCATACCTAGTAAAGTACCACAGGCAAGTGTGTACTATCATCTCTTCGTTCCTGCTCAGAACGAGTGCGATCAATGTACTCGTCAACCTCTCAATCAGACTCACTAGCGCATTTCTACACCACACGTATCAAAAAATAATTCTAATCTGCACCCATACAATAGGTCAAAGATGCTGCTATCTTGGGTCTATCCAGATTTTGGGCTATGATAACTAAAATATCTACAACAAAGTCTTACTTTGAAACTACATGACCCAAGCATCTCGCTCCCCTCCTTCAGCAGTGATACCATCAAAGTCTCATCACTTATCATGGGTTGTGCTCCTATTTCGTCCATGGGTAGATGCAAGTATCATCAACGAACATAAGCACAACCTACTTAAGTGACCACTCTAATCGCAGTCCATGAGATCCACAACATATGCTGATATATTGGCTAGTCCGAATAGCATAACTAACCTAAAATCATGGTTGTGTGTGAAACACTATAATTGGCATACTTACCCAAACTACACTTAGTTGGCGCATCCTCACCGCAGGGTCCAACTAATAGAAAATCCTCATGCTATAGAGTTGATCGAATAAGTCATCAAAAAATAGGAGTATGAACATGTTTGTCATCTCATCCAGCTCACAACAATTAATAAACAACTCAAAAGAGCCATCTGTCCTACTGAGTACACAACAGGTGCAACCTACCAAAAATGTACACCCACGGATAAACCATCACCTAAATAGGTCATCGGCTCGCACCTCTAATCTTCTAAGCTCTTTGACCTAAAAAGGTCATCGGCTCACACCTCTAATCTCCTAAGCTCTTTGGACACCATATGCCTTAAAGGCATATCTACTGGTCTAACTCCTCTGACCAGATCGATACGGAACTCTATCTCTATATGTGGTAATTCAGTCACCTCCTCGAGTATGTGTGGATAGTCTCCAGCAACAGGAACGGATACCATCCTATCATGTGGAATATCAAATGAATATATAAGGCTCCTCTATTGTAAGCAAATCACTGCCATTCGCTCCTCCATAATCCTGATCGTCATCAACGGCTTCTCTCAGTCCACCACTATTATGTATCCTCATCAGCTAGTCCATTCTTAAACTATAATGCTAACCCAACTAAACCCCAAGCACTATATGCCTAGCAAATAAACAATCATGACTCAAAAGGGCAAGGTCTCGACAAAACATGTATACACTAACTAGGTCTGTCACGATCAAATATCAATAATTATCTCACGTCTCTATTCCAATATCTAACATCAAACCTAGATAGAAAAGAAGACGAAACTATGACGTCAAATAAAACACGTACGGAACCACCATATGTAGAAATCATATCTCAAGCGGTGATTCCATTTCCCTTATATTGCATCAATGGAGCAATCGACGAAATCGAAATGGCGGTCAATCATATGCTTCCCGATCTATCCCTACTCAACTAGTACATGATAACTCTTCAATACTGGGTACTTCTTGATCATCCTCTCGAAGCCTTCATCAATGTGACAAATCAATCGACTACCAAGATGATATCTCTACCCAATGATGAACTTCAATCCTTTCTGTGTGGAGTATCAACAGGAATAGATGGTACCTCGATATCATATCTAATCCGACCACATGCTCTAACACAGACATATCACCATACTCAAATCGACGAACTCTCTAACCATCGCTAACTTCAAAAATTTCAAGACAAATCTTCTTCGAAGTCAACTATGAATTAATCCAAAGGAAATCGGTCCTTGGGAATCAGAGCTACAAATACACTCCACAAGTTCATTTTTCGTCCTTGGAGTCATCCAAAGGCTAACTTCTACCTCATGCATTATCTAACTCCAATTTGTCAAAGATCCTTCTGCAAGCAAGCAACTAAATTTTCATCCTTATAGCCAACTCTGTTCCAACAAGCGGCCTAACTACTAGACCCTCCTAGCCCATATATAGCTCTGCAAAGTAGACACTAGCCAATTGCACTTGAGCACCATAACCATCTAGAAAAAAATCAGGTATCCTGGAAATGATCCACACCAAATCTATGAACATTCACTATCAATCAAGGATAGCGGCCCTAATCCTTCCCAATACTCAACTTTAAACATAGAGTCAATAGCATTTTTTCTTCCACGCCGGATCATTCCTACTTTATAATAAGGATGACCCGTCTCTCATAAAGAAAATTGCATCAGCGGTACTCATGTGTGCACCCAACTCATATACTATATATACCAATATGTAGTTTTGAAAACCAAAATATATAACAAATACGAATTCTCTCGTATAGATACACTCTCTAGATCTAGTCTAAGGCAACAATTCCTACCCTTTCTCTATTGGATCATGGTATCAACTAAGGTTAATCGGATAACCTTCACTCTGATACCAAATGTAATGACCGCCCTACACATATGGTGTAAAACATTAGTCAAAGTAAAGAAAAAGAAATAAGATGAAGAAATAGAAGAGAAAAGAATGGAAAAGAATAAAAAGGGATAACCAAATTACCTACCGCATATCTCTCATCGAATCAAAGTAAATATAATAACCGACGCAGGTGTAAACAATAGATACTGTAATAAAAATGTGAAATAATCATCTGAATATAAGATCCACAAAGTTATACAACACTATAATATAGTTTATACAACGGAAAAGTAAATTCAACTGGTACACTGTCTTACAATAGTAAATCAATACTGTCAAGGCTCCATAGTGTCACATAGCGAAAATATAATAAAAATGTACATATAAGTAAGTATAGATAACCATCACCTCCTGTTGGTCCACCTATATAACTCTATAATCATCCACCTCCTCTCAGTCTACTCATTTAAGTATACTCGAGATAATAAGAAGCAAAGATAAACGTCGGGTCAGACAACAATCTGGTGTGAGCGATATTAAATCTCAAAATACTATAAAACTCGATAATATACAAAACAAAGGGTATATAAACCAATCCTGACCCTTCCCTGCTACCACAGAGTCAGCACATAGAAATAATTAATATGCTACTCTATAATATCGTAAAAAAGTACCAGACTCAGTATTTATAAGGGTTCCTAGATATCTCCACCTATAGTCCCTACTCCATACTAAGTAAACTCAGGTACCTAGGTATCTCCATTCATACTTACTCCATACTAAGTCAAGTCATGGTATCTAGGTATCCCTACCACAAACCTACCTAGTGTGACATACATAGAGTGACACGTGACTAGTAAGCAACCATAACAAACATAACATTCATCAAACAATACTAGCTATCGCCTAATGCGCTAGATATATGATGACTTATATGACCTTCTACAACTATCAAGGGCTAGTGAAAATCTCGGTTCTCTGTTGTGTTCCACCATACTTTCTAGTATGAAACCCCACAAGGTTGTTTCTTACAGTACCCCCATACCGTCTGACACTAGACCCCCTTGGGGCGGTCGGGGTACACGACCATCGCTACCAGCCTTCGGGTATCACCGGCATATAGTACCCTTGCTTTGAACACGATAGAAAACACTCTGAGTCATCAATGATCCCTAGGCACAAACACATCCATCGAGCCCTACTCACTCGGTATGGATTCGAACCCTACCGGCTCACTACAGTTTCTGGGCACAGCGTTAACACTCAACCCAGTCAATTATATGTAGCCCTATCCCAATCCGAGCTGCCATTCTCGATCCTACTCTCTGCCTGAGCTCACAGTCAAAGAACTCTACTATCACGCCATCCGAAGCTCGAAGTCCAGCAAGATCCATATAGTCCTGATACTACCATCTCGGAGCCTACTCCATACATCATCGAGTCACTATCCGCATTATCAAACTACTAGGTCGAAGCACCACATCCCTGCCTCACCATCAAAATCACCAAGTCGAAGCACCACATCACTGCCTCATCATCAATATTACTAGGCCGAAGCACCACATCAGTGCCTCACCATCAATATCACTCATCGTAGGATAACAACATCCTATCTTTAAATCTGTTACACAAATAAACCATCACATCGTGCACCATTATATCTCATTAATGTCCAAGCCACAAATTGACTAAATTGCCAATCGACAATTGTGATAAACATAGACCACTCTACTATGGACAATACCATCCACCTTGAACTTGTACTTAATCGAATGGTTAAGTGCAGATCAAACGAAAACGTCCGGGAACTACTTTAAAACCCATATCTATCAGCACATTTCCCAAACCCTATTCTACCCCTCATCTTTCCATTAGATTTCCATATTTTTGAAACTCCAACGTACAAGATGCTACCTAAAATGAAATAATGCTAATCGATGCTTTCCACCAAACAGCCAAATAACAACCAAGCTAAACAATCAAACATAAACCAAACAACCATATATCCTTCCAAAACAACATACATGCAACACAAACAATCCATCCATATCAATTAATGTGCAAAATAACGTCAATAATAGATCTAATCTAATAATTCACAAGCTACAGCATGGCAATGGAAAATATACGATATTCTTTATAAATTATTTTAAAATAATTATATATTCTTTTGTAAAAAAATATAGCTGTTGTATAATAATAACAACAACAACAACAATAATATCATGTTTAAAAACCAAAAGTCATTATCGAGTGTCAATATAATACTAAACAACCAATAATAGTGTAGTGAGAGACAATATCACTTACCTCAGCCAAATCTATCCAAACCAATGCCAAAATGAAGATCCTGCCATCATGGGCGCAACGCAAGAAATAGCATCTAAAACGGACCTCGTATGCAAAAGATACGATCAATATAAAAATCTTGATTAATGAGATAATAAATTAATAATTTAAATAGTTAATCCCTTACTTACTTAACTAGTCCTTAAATTCATCTTCCTCTTCTATTTGCATGTACATGTATAAGATATGCACACTATGGCAGCAACTTCAAACTCCAATATCTCCTTAATTTGTCGATGAAATCTCGAAAAGCTTTCACTAAAATGCTTCTCTTCACGCTCTCTTCGATTTTCACTCCACCACATCTCGACCGCATGCCTATTGAAAAACCGACTTGTAGTTACGTGATCGACCAAGCAACAAACGCGATATACCATTCTTAATCGCATGATCTTAAATTTTGGGGATGAGGGCTCCTCTGTATGAGAATCACAATGCACACATCGGATTCACCTCTCATCGCTCGAATCTTCGACCATCCGAAACTTAAAAAATGGCCAAAGAGGCCAATCTTGGCTAATGAGGATCGATCCAAAATCTGCCACGGTCATCACGTTGGTTTCACTAGTACGATCTCAATGGATCCCAACTCGAATTTTATCGTCAAGCGAATTTGGAGAAATTAATTTTTAAATGTGGATATGAGAAGTGGCCACGATTTTCTAGTCTCAGAAGTGCTATGGTAATGGGAAAATGATATTTGGAAGGAGAATTTTGATTTTAGCATTTATATAATATTATATTATTCCATTTATTTAATTCTCAAACAAATGGCAATACGTTTCAAGTCCGTACGATCACATAACGCATCTGATCATCATGAAACTCATGTGCGTACATCACTTCATTTTTTGAATCCAAAGGTATTAGTCTTGTCTCCATCTGAGAATGCACCCCCATAAGGCTAATCACGCGTTATTTGAGACCGTTTTGGCCATCGAATTATTCGATCTTGAAATATAGTGATCTTTATACTCATTTTAATTAGCATTGTTAATCTGAATCAATGGAAGTGGTCCCGAGTCCCGATCTGGTCGTATGCAAAAAATCTTATTTTCGGGCCTTTATTTAATTAAAGATTAAATATTTAAATCAACTATATAAATATCCGATCATTAAAAATACGATTCGTTACACTTTCGCCGCTTGTTTCTCCCTAACTGATGTACAACACTTGGCAAAATGCCCCTTCTTTCGACACTTATGACAAGCCAAACCATAAATATCCCTTGAAGCTTGAAATACCTGCTTTTTGTTCCACGTTGGTGTAGGAATAGATGGTTTCAGTGCTAAGGTCTTAAAACTCAACCTCATGTTCACCAAATTCACATAAGATCCCAAGATGTGATTAGTCATATTACCCTTGAATTCTGGGTGCATCCCTGTAATGAACATTTCATTCTATTTCAGTGGCATGTCTACCAATCCAGGCCCATACCAAGATAAGGTAGTGAATCGGTTATCTTACTCTATCACTGTCATGGCTCCCTGCTTTAGATCAAGGAAGCATTTGAACAACAAAGTCTTCTTGGAATTTGGGAAAAACTTCAACTCATATTCCTTCTTAAATTAAGCCTAAGAGAATTCTTTCTCTTGGACATCAGTAGTGATAGAACTCCACAAATCCATGGATGTATCCATCAGATGTCGTGATGCCAACCGACGCTTTATCACGTCATCTAACTTCACATCTTCAAATATTCGATCATATAATTTGATCCAAGTCTAGACTTCTATCATCGTCTAAGTACCATCAAACCTCTTACCTCCTAGCCTCTCATAAACATGGAAGATTAAAGCAAAATTCACTTGATGTTCGACCTGCACGCCCTCATATACAATATCCATCCTTTGTTCCCTGATCAGAGCAACATTCCTTAGTGCTCGATCTCAACCATTTGTGACGGTACTACCCCGACCATTTCTACCTTTACCTCATTAAGCATTGGCAACTCTAGTACTCATGATGTACAACTCGAACATAGTAGAATATATTTAAGATGTGAAAGGCTAGAATTATTTCAAAGAAAGATATTATTCCAAAGGAAAGTTGAAAAGGGGGTATAGGTTCATAAAAAATACAAATAGACCGTCGTACATATAATACACTTGACTTATTCTAGGATGTCTCTTACTATATCTCTAATTCGCAATACCCAACCAAAGACAAGGTGTTCACTCAACCTTGCGCTCTAGTACAAAGTGACGACCCAACCTTTTAACTCTCAAATATGGACACTACTACATCCACGGTACTCGTGCACCGAATACCCAAGTGTCAAAAAGACAGAAAGTTGGGGTAAAATAATAAAAAAAGAATAGAAGAAGAAAGGTAGAACACAGCATCAAAATCTCACGGTGGAATGATAACATATTATAAAAAGAATAGTGCAAAGTGTTACTCTGAATATAGGAATTTCAGAGTTACAAAACCTAAGTACTATCATCAGCCTGGATAGTTATAATTGCTTGTCTACCTAACGTTGATATATACATATCTAATATAGAACAACAAAATAGAAATAGATATATAACGGAAGCCTCTAGCTCATCTTTTGAAATCTAAAGAACCCAAGTTAAAATCTGCCAAACTCAACCTACTCGAGGGAGTATGCAAGGAATTTAGGGAAACAAAAAACCAAGTATCAAACATAAGTCTGGTATAAGAAAACCTAAGATACACATGTAACAGTAAATATTGAGACTGTACGGACTCCTGTAATATTTTTCCTCTAAAAAGAAACCAACTGTTTGTTAAGTTTAATATAGTGATATGATAGGTAATGTCTAGGGTATAGAATATAAATCGTATCAAATAGCTATGAATCTTACAGTGGTCACACTACAACATATTTAGGTTACAATCAAAACCATTAAGGTACATTTGCAAGATGGATTTTCCATGAAGATCCCTTCAATCAAGCTGAAATCCAATCTTCATGAAGAAGGATCAGAAAACCTTCTAAGCGTCGTATATGTCTAGATAAAATATACCATAAGGTAAACAAAATGGCCCATGCCCGAACATAAACATGAACCATGTGGTACTAAATATCATTAACTCCCGGTACCAACATTGATAAGTATTCTCTAGATATGGAGTTGATAAAACCCTATCGTGGGTTAGCTAAACTCTGGATTGTGCATTCTACACTGTCTTAAGCAATTTCAAATACGAAGCTTTGTTTGAAGTCTTTCACATGAGTGTTCTTCACTCGAATAGAACATGAATCCCCAAACAGATTCCCACGTCTTGGTCTTGAACATAACAAGAATCACAACATGGGTTCGATCATCTAGAACAGAACTCAAATCTTCACATAGATTCCTTTTTTCAACTGCTTACAAAATATAAAAACTGTATACTAGTTTTGAAGTAGTATTCAGTAAGTAAAATACTTACTAATCTCGGACCCTTCTAAACCAGTTGATGAATTTTCGATTATATCAATTCATGTTCTTTCAAAAGTAAGTGGAAGCTAGAGACATTTCGTACCAATACTCCTCTCCAAGGGTCCTTATTGGTATAAAATTATGAAGCCTTTTGATAAATTCTTAAGTTAATATTAAGTTAAGTTCGATTATCTAGTCAAAACAATTACTAATACAAATCAACATTCATACGCTTAACTCTTTTTTGACATTCCAACTTTACTATTCTCATCCAAGAGTGAAGCGTGTTAAGTTAGAGCACTAGTTGCATCAAAGTATTTTCTAGACGCTTTATTCTTGAATCTCACAAATAGAAAATTTTACCTCATCAGCTTTTATTGTTAATTATAGTATCAATGATTTCCATAAGCAAGTAAGAAATCAACTCGATTAACACATTTTTGACATTTTCTGACTTACTATTCCTCAACCAAGAGGAAACTGGTACGTTATAGCTTTATTAGTCTGTCCCTACTCGACATCAATCTTAACTCTCAAAAATAAATAAGCCTTACTTCTTCGGCTTTTAGTGTTAAGAATAGTTAATTGCTTTTCACACAAGTAATCAAATAACTAAACATTTAGCCGCTAAGCAATTCTCAATCCCTTTTTGAAAACATTTGTATATACTTTTAAAATACTTGAAAATACATATAATAAGTTTTAAAACATTTATCCAAAATATTACTTTAAAATAACAAATTTGTAAAATCTATAAAATTTGGAAAAGAATATGTTTTATCATAACAACCTCTTCTTTAAAAATAAAAAATTAATTCTTAAAAATTCATAAAGACATCAAACCACTTTTCAAATACTCGAACTATAGTTAGAAAACACTTGTAAAAAGAATGAAATGAAATGCTTAAACTTAAATATCTTTTCAAACCTTTTAAGTCCAAAAATCAAGTCTAAATGGGGCACTTTTGCATTTGTGAAGTTTCGGTCGTTTTCAAGATGTTTCTTAACTTTTTACTATCCAAGCTTTTAATAGAAAAAATACATATAAAACATTGTAAATATGGAGAGAAACCCCTAAGGATCTCTTTACATAGTTCCATAAAAATCGCCAGAAACAAAGGCAATTCACAACTACATCTTTAGCGACTATCACTATAAGTGCACTTTCAAATCTGATTTATATTCAAACCTATGTTCAACTACAACCTATGTGTTTTGTTTAAAGACCTTGTAATATGTCATATAAGTCCATTTAAGTTCGTTCAAGTCCATTAGTGTGTCACTTGTTTTCAAGGCAAGAAATAAAATCCATGTTTCACATACGTCCATATTAATTCGACAACACCAATACAATCAAACATCAACATATGCATGTGATATTTTCCAATCAAAATGATGAGTTAGCTCACCATTTACCTAATAAGCAACCAAGATCCAAGCATCTAAGTCTAATAAAGCTAGCAACACCTTTCTCTCCTTGTTTCCTCGCTTTTCATTTCCTCATTTGCCTCACTCTTACTTAAGTTGCTCTCACCTTCACTTGATGGGTGAATATGGCTTTTATTTTCAACTTCTAACTAGGTAGAATGTTTTATAATGTGATGGTAAGGCTTCACTCCAAGTTTGAAGTGGATTGGATTTGATTTGCAAATATTTACTTTAGAAAATTATAAAGAGGAAGAAGAAGAAGAAGACAAGGATTTTTGTCGGCTTTTGCTTGTAAACTTGTGAATGATAACAAAGGGTATGCCCCACCTTATATAGGCGAAGAATGGTGCTCTTTAAGCTTGCCTTCACCCCCCTTCATGCCATGGAATACTCACCTACCATCACTTCTCTATTAAGTCACTTCTCCTTTATGCTAATTACCATTTTACCCCTCTCATGATAATATCTCTTATCCTAGTAGAAGCTTCTAAAACATTCCAAGATTTATAAAGAAGTGTGTGTGTTAATTAGTCGCTATTATGTTCATTCGATCATTAGACAAGGGCATAAGAGTTCGAACAACTTATATTGATCGAAAAGTTGTTTGCGATAAACCGATTTTCGGTAAGTTATCGATTTTCCGTTAAAGCATATAATCTTGTAAAAAAAATCTAAAAGAAGTATCATATCATTATTTATTAATTAAATGATTCTTAACAAGGTTATAAATTCATATTTATAAAACATAATTATATTTCAAAATATTTCGATATTCGAAGACAAAGTATTCGAATTTCAGGATTGTTACATGTGTTTACTCATTTATGGAAAATATTTAGTCTTATACTTAGCACTGAAAGTCAAGAACTCGAAAAATATGATAGGGGTACGGTATTTAATTTCCATGTGCAGTCATTTTCATTTTGTACTAGATAGTTGACTTATCGACTATCGAGCTTGACAAATTAACTTAGGAAATACAAAAGGCTACATGGATTTATACGGTTTAAGATCGTCGAGGAGGACTCATTCGTATAAAATGTCTCTCGCTTTAAGAACGTGTATTTGATATCCCTTGAGGAGGATCTTATATATCATCCGCTTAATTATGAAAGAACCGAAATTGAATTAACCTAAACTTCACCAATTTAGTTTTGAAGAGTCCAGGATTTGATAAGTACACTTAGGTATTACTTACTGAAAACCACTTCTAAACTGATATGCGAGTTCTATGTTTTAGAAGCGGTTATGGAGTGGAATGTTATAGAGTTGCACCGTCTATCTTAAGAGAAACTTTAAGGGAGCGATCAACATTGACATTTTGGACGACACTCTCATGTTGTACTATCTATCTTGAGGGTGATTCTAAGAAAGAGGATAGTATTAGCATTCGTTGGACGACTGTGCTACAATCAATGGAGAAGTTCGTAAACTGTTCGAGTGATGATGACTCATGCTATGATATGTTGAACATGACTTCACCATTGGAAATGATAGAAAACAGAGTAGGCGCTTAGCCATTGGGTTTAGCTAACGCAAGGGTATATTAACTCCGTATCAAGAGATGCTTACGATTGATGTGCACGGGAGTTTATGGTCCTCTGTATCATTTGTTATGGCATAGACCAGTTATGTTTTCCATTGTGGTATATTTTACTTAGAGATATACATCACTTCGGAAGGTAGTTTCTGACCCTTGTCAGAAGGATCGCCTCGACGTACTATAGGCAACTCCAATGTAAATTTATATGAGAACTCAAACGTTAGAGGTTTTGATTGTATACTTAATTTTATTGTGATGTAAGATGCAATTAACATAACTATTTTTTATTTATATTCTATACCCTAGACATTATCTATCATATCGCATTATTTTACTTATTACATGGTTTTGATTCTTTTGAGTGGAAAACCATTCCGATGATTCAATTGGTCTCAAAAGACATTGTTATTTGTGCATGTATTTCTTGAGTTTCTCACATTAGACTTATGTCTGACTGGTAGTTTTATTTTTTCCTTAAACCCTTAGGTGCACTTTTGAGTATTCTGAGAAAGTCAATCTTATGTTGGATGTTCTTTGAAGCTTCAAGAGACGAGCTGGATGCTTTCGCCTACCATTGTATTTTATTTCCACGGCACTACTAGTATGTATATATGAGCATTATGAGGACATACAGTTATAGCTGTCCAGGATAATATATCATTTAGGATAGTAACTCTGAAAGTACTATATATCTTGGAGTAACCATTTGTACTGTCTTTGTGGATATTATGTATTATCATTCCGTTGTTAGATTTTGTTATTTTGTTCCTTCTTACTTCTTTTTCTTTCTATTTTTTTCACCTAACAATCTGTCTTACCAACACTTGAGTGTTCAAAACGTGAATAACATGGATGTATCAATGTCGACATTTGAGTGTTGAAAAGGGAGGTAGTTACACAAATGAATCGATATCCTTTCTCGAAACATCTTAACTATGAATATTTAAAACTATATGTTTTTTCAATGTGATAAAAACAATACGTTATAATTACTATCACATAACATATCATTTATGGATTTTCTATTTAATATATTTTAAATTACTTAATTAATTATGTCACAATATAGTAAGATGTATAATAGAAATCAAACATCTTTATTATGAACAAGATTGGTTATCGAGTTAGATATAAGTAACATATTACATAATTACCCTTAGGGCATATTTATAACTCTATAAATGTGGTCGATGCTTAGGGTTGAAAGTTAGCTCAAGGATTTGGCATTAAGGAGTGCTTCAGATCTTTCTTTGGGAGCGGGTCCAACTGCTTTATGCCTTAGGCAAGCTTCGAAGCAGACTTCGAGTCAATTCCTACGTGACTTGGGGCTTCCTTTGGATCAGCACCTAGGTTGAGTAGTGATTGTTTTAGCACCATTTTCGAGCATTTCTGAGTGTTGTTTTTAAATGAACTTAGAAAGATGTTTTTTTAGTCATTATACAAGTTTTTGAACTATTTTATAGTAGGTTTTTCTCTTCCTTTTTCTCGAAGCAAATAACAGGTAACATTTTGCATATGAGCCTCTAACATAAGAAGCAACAACAAACCTAATTTAGACTCTATTGGGCTACCTTCTGACTTTGTCAATTCAACAAACACCGTATATGCATCAGCCGGCTCTTATACCAAATGTCAGCAAAAAAAATTCTGATTTAGCGAGAATCCAAAATAACCTTCACAGCGAAAACAGGAACTGGTATAAGCATGCAACAATAACAAGCATCTATATAGACATCTTTCAATAAATCCTATTTATTAATACCAAAATATAAAACAATCACAAAAAGCATGAAATAGAAATAACTAAACATGAAACAATATAATAGGTTTTATGTTAACCCAAAAAATGGATCAACACCCTGATTGAGTGTGAAAGCACTAACCCTGTTTACCAAGGCAAATAAAATAGAAACAAGGAATAATAACTTGTAGACAAAGTAAGAGACAAGAAATTTTATATTGGTTTGGTTATTAATGAAGCCTATGTCCAGTTTATAACTTTTGTTACAGATTGACTGCAATTACAAGTTGTATCATTTACAATTTGATTGGATCATGTAAGTTAGATAAAGTCACCAGTGTTAGAGTTCAATTGAGAATCACGATGAACCCTTTGGATGATTGTTGTATGGAAGGAGAATAGTGAAGAATAGTTTTTGAAGAGTTTCAGCAATAAGTCTAGAAGATGCCCCTTATGTTGCAAATGGGTTAATATTTATAGGGATTGATAGCTATCGGCCTAAGCCGCTTTGCCAGAAGCCTACATTTGATGGTACGAAGATAATCAAGAAATTTCACAGCAACCGAGCCAATTTGATGGATTGCTAGCGATCCATTGGGCGTCGATCACTAGCGATCCATGTAGCTAGAATATTTTTCAGTCATTTTATAGGGATCGTGCTTCTTGCCTTATGTAGTTGCTCTCTGTGTAATTTCATGACTAGATGCCTTGTTTTGATGATGATTCATGTACTGGTTGCATTGAACTATTACTGAAATCATATGAATACCCACTTCTCGATTTAGCTTTCTTGGAACATCATAAAACTTAGAAGGCTCGCTTAGAAAAGATAATGTTTCATGATGTAAGAAGAATGGATGACCTATGAGCGATATTTATGGATCGCTAGCTATCCATACCCTTAGGCTATTCTTTACTTTTTTTTTTCCTCTTAAGTCCCTCTTGGTTCCTTCTTTTGATCCTTCTGTTGATTCTTGAGTTATTTTGACTTGATGTAGATGTCCTAACTTACATTGAATTCTATTGGGTTAAAATTTGAATAACATTTGCCCCGCTCCCAGATATGCCTTCATTGGAAATAAGGCATGATTTGGAAGTTATTGCTTTTGAGTTTCTATTTAGTGAGGTTCAAATGATCATGTTGAGGCCATCATGCTAATTTGGCTTTGGTTATTCATCCATATGTTCAGTTCTGATGGGATTTGTCATAGCTCATAACAATAAATCAATTTCGGTCCTACAACATTCATGATGCTTTCAAATAGCACATGGATCATTCTTGGCAAATTTGTAGGAGATTGGTTGCAATTTGATGGGTCACGACTTAGCAGTTTTTTGTTCAATCTCTTATGTAGCTTCCCATTCAAGTCGATCCTTCCTTCTCTGCCTTATTTTTTTTTTGCGAACCGAGCTTCCGGCCTTACGACCCGATCTAGAGCATTCAAACCCTAAATTCTCTTTTGCCATCATCGCCGCTGATCTCCGCCGCCGGAGCTACTTGCCATCGACCGTACTGGACTTCGCCGTCACCTTGACCTAACCCATAGTTCCTATAGCTTCGTCTTTTTGGATCACCATCGACCTTACCTACTTGGATCGCCGCTGATCATTCCTGCCTTAGGTCACCAACAATCTAAGTTTAACCATGTTCATCATTTGACTTTTGACTAGAGTTGGATAATGCATATTTTGGCGTTTATTTAGCATTTCAACGATGAGGTTGTATTTGTGGTAAACATTATGGGGAATTCAAGTTGATTACGATTTTGTGGAAGAAGATAGCAAATCGAGTCTTGAGTTCTTCACGAAACGAAATCTAAGCTTTACCCTAATGCTTGACATGTTTTACTATCTTCATCCACGGAATTATAATTAACTTGCACTGAGTTACATTGTTAATCCAACACGACGTCTTGCGGATTGGTTTGGGTTTTTCTAGGAGGTGATAATAGCTTAAGGTAGCATCGTGTTTGGAGATTATGCTGTTATCACTTTTGGAGAGCTAAGATCTACTTGTGTTGAGATTTCTCTACTTGATTCAGACTCATCAATCTATAGTTTCTCACTTCTGATTGGACCCATTATTGCACGATCAATGTACCTGGAATGGAAAGAGCTTTCTGCGTCACTTCAGACAGCGGATCTATTAACGACCATTGGTCCATAATGGGTAAGTGTAGGAGAAATAACTTTAATGAGTGATACAAGAAGCTCTTTTCTTTCTTCACTGCAAGTGAACTATCTACACAGGACTGTTCAGGACACCGAGCCCATCCCACATAGATAACACACTGCACTTGCCCTAGTCAACACTTGGAACCCGATGTGTCAGCATAAATCGATATTTTTTTTAGATTTCAAGTATCATGGGGAACTTTTAGTTAAAAATATAAATACCTAACTGCGTTAGGTACAAGTTTTGTTATGTAGAATATAGCACCCGTTATCTCGTCGTATATCCAATGGAGAAAGTTCAGCACTTTCAGAAGCTGAATCGTCATTAGTTGCGCCTTCACAAATAGTTTCAGTAGCACCTACTTCTTCAATACCGTAAGATGAATATGGTCAATTGTTTTCGGCTGATCCGGTTGTAGACTGGACTCCTCTAATTTTTAGAGTTCTACTCAAACCTCCAGAGAGAGCTTCCTCTGAAATCTCTACTAAAGTTCTACATAACATTTGTTTACAACATGGCATGCTGGACTATGTCGTGTATCTTTTGTCGAAGAATGAGTTTACACATATGCCACCTTCAGGGTACACCGCTTGCCACCAGTATATGTGCTTAAATGGAGCAGTCCCCTTTTCATTCACTTCTTGAGAGAAACTCTTTTGAACATGGGAATTTCTTCATTTTAGATTCATCCTAATATGTATGTGATCTTGACTTGCCTTCATGTCTTGTTTATGCAGACATTTAATCATGCCCCGTCTTTCGATGAGTTCGGATATTTTCTCTCATTCAAGAAGAGAGACGAATATCTGTCCCTTGTGGTCATCAAGGTCTAAAGAAACCACAAGATCATGCTGCAACTTTAAAACAACCTATCCCAATTCAAGACCCGGTATTTCTTCTTTAGCCGTCCTGAGAGATTTAATCGTCTTCGAACAACGGGAGGTAAGTCTTCCCTTTGACTTACTAAGATTTAATACGTCGCTATAGGATTTTTTATAGATTGAATATTTATTGCAGTAATTCCAAGGTCGAACAAAGATCCATCACTCGATCTGATTTTCCATGCTCTGGAGGCTGTAGACGCCAAAGAGCGATCAGTCAAGTTTTTGCTAACAGGTGAGAATTTGCTTTGGTATGGGTTGTTGCATCCTGGGAGATATGTCGTGGCCGTTGAAGTTTTGTCTCCTTTCCATTCTAGAATTTAAACATGTTCCACTTCTTCATCACATGGCTCCGAAGGGGACGATCTCCCAAAAGGAGAAGGTCCGTCTTGCGGGTCGACCTAAGAAATTCATGAAGGAAGAGGTGTTACGACTGAAGCCAACTACCCGCCTAGGATGCCCCTGATTCTGGAGGAGGAGGAAGAAGAATTTAACCAGCGTGAAGGCAAAGTTATGGTGATAACAGAAAAAGAGGAGGGTGAAATTGAGAGTAGCAACATTTATGACCCCTTCTCTAGTGATGATGAATTCGATGCAAGTTCTGGTGATGGAAATTTTGAATCATGTGATGAAACTCCGGGAATGATCCCATTCTCCCTGATTTGCCTCCCTAAGAGATTCATGTTAAAGATGCCCCCCAACAGCCAACCTACTTCGCGATTCCCCGCTTAAAGAAACTGGTATTGACTTTGGGGATTTGAGCAACGTTATGTAGATATCTATGAACTCATGTGATAAGATTTCGAGTTCGAAGGATCGTCTCGTCGTCCGGTCATATTGTGTCTAGAGTCAGCTCGATTTCTACTGTGGTGGCTTCTCGATCCGATTCGTGACGTCCTTTCAGGACTCCTATGACACGTTATACATTTCATTAGGGTCGCCATCACTTACACATGCATTATTTAGATTAATTTCGCTAAAGCTCTTAATTTTTTTATATCAGGTACTATAAGAGGCTGTAGACTTTATGACCTTGAACAATTCACTGATTTGTCATGCTGATCATGACGGTCTTCAAGCTGCCATCAGGCCCGTCAGATTGAGGAAGAATGGATAAGGAGGAAAGACTTGGAAGTCGAAGTACGTCATTGGCATGATAAAAAACAAGGTGGGGTTTACAAGAGTTGCTATAAGAATATAAAAACTCCTGACGACCGAGAAGAGCCGCCTAAGTAGCCGAAGGTAGATTGCAGTTCTCATCCCTTTAAGCATCAAGCATTTTCCCTGGCTCCAATCTCTATCGAAATTGAAGTTTCGGCTTCCATTTTTCAAGTTTCACCTTCATCCCAAGCTCGATCAACTCACGTAAATCCTGCTTCTGGTTCTTGATGTCCTCGTAGGAGGCTGGCTTATATTCTCTCGTTTGGTCCCCCTACACTCGAAGGTGCGCTCCATAGATAGTTTTCGACGGAAGTTAAATTTGATCACGACATGCGCCAATCTATAAAGATTCCTATATGCCCCATGTCCAAGTGATTCAAAGAAATTTGGATCAAGCTGAAGGATGAAAAAAGATATGCATGCAACTGGTAGACATGAACCGCAACAATTGCAAAGAGATCCTCTCCTTTAAATCATAAAAGGACGATTATGGGAGAGCGTTAGTAGAACGTGGCACCAGAATCGAGCAATTAACAAAGGAGAGGGATGTTGCACTCCGAGAGAGTAAGAGTAATGCCAACTTGCAAAAGGAATTGAAGATGCCCATACAAAAAAAGATTCATGCTCTGAGATGAAATTAAGAAGGCCTACATGGATGAGGATAAGCTGAAAGAGGAGCTTGAAGCCCGTGACGTGATCATTGAAGCTTAAAGGAAAATAATCATCGATCATAAAAAAAATCGTCGAAGCCTATAAAAATACAATTGCTGATTACGCAGGGATGGTGGAATCCCATGAAAAGATCGTTTCTGATCAGACTCAAATGATTGCTTCGCTCAAAGAAAGAGTCGCACAGCTTAACATTGAGAAGACCCGAGTTGAAGTTGAGAAGGCCATCGTGACAGTGGACTACTTGGAGTTGAATGATACTTTTGAAAGAAAAAAGGAGAAGATGGATGACACCATCTTGAACTTCTATGGTAACTCCTTGCTGCATCAGGGGAGCCTCAACTATATAGGCCCCAAACTCATGCGTACTCATGTTGTGGTTTGGGAAGAAGTTTTGGCCTGTTTCCGAGAGAATGAGGATGTATACACCAAGCAAGAGTTGGAGGATGCATATTTCAATGAAGAGTCGAAGAAAGCTTTGATAGAGGGTCTGAAGATCATTCGAATCGAGAGGGAATATGAGGCTGCCGATGCTGCTGTGATTGCAACTACCAAGCATCGCTAAAGCCTTTCATTTTCGGACCTGGCAAATCAACAAAACAGCCTCGCCATCAATTTACAAGATCAGATGATACTTCTTTATTGTCTGCCCTTCCAGCAGTTGTCTCGGAGGTCTTGGGTGGTCCCGGAACTTCTCCATAGGTGGTACATCCATGCAAAGAAGGAGAAAGGGTCGGGAGTATGAGGTTGAAATTCTCGGCCAATCTTCTGATGTAGGTAACCATCTTGCTTCCCCCGAGTTTGAGAATTTTCAGCTCAAGCCGTAAGAACAAGACGAACTGAATGCTTTCATTTTTGATCTTATAGGTCTGTCTTCCTTACCTACCGACTTGTCGATCTCTTTGATCCCTAGGCTTACTGTTATTTCAACTAACTCGATGCTTGTTTCTGTAGCCACTTCGATGGCTGCACCTATGTCTGGCTCACAATCAGGACCGAAATCCAAGAAGATTGTTGCATTGCACGGTCTGGACGACCCTTCCATATCTTTGAAGGGCAATTTCACAACAGTTGAAGCTAAAGAGCAGGAAGACCAACTGGCCAGCTAAATAAAACCAAACAATAGATGGTGGCCGTTAAGAAGGAAAAGATCGAGGAAATACAATATTTAAGGAGCTCCCGCAAGTCCCGAAAGCGCAGGACCAAGGGTGAGTCTTTCAAAATGTCGAAGAGCAGGGAGGAGATGCTGGCACGAAGGAGATAGTTGATATTTCAGGCAACTACACAACTCCTGGCAAGGATTCTGAGGGGAAGAAGAAACATTCGACCAAAGATGGGAAGGGAAGCGGTGGAAAGAAACATTGACAGGCTCGAGTAGTAGTGGAGCCAGATTTTGGGACAGTCCGAATTGTTTGATACGTATTTTGTACAAGTGTAGAATCTGCACTTGTTTCTTTTGTTATTGTAGCATTTGTATCTTCCTTTTTTGTTGGCTGATATTGTGTGGGTATGGCCATCACATTTTGACTTTGTATAGAAAATGCTATAAGTAATACAATGTTGACATTTTGATTATAACTTTACTTGTTTACTTATTTATGTTTCATGCACTTATGCCAATTTTATTTACTGCTATTTTATCTAGTCCTATAATTACTGCCAAAATTCTTTGTTTGGAGTAATAGAACTATGAAGTACTTGGTTTTTGTTTTTAAGTATCGGTGCGTGCCCCCCCCCTCCAGTTCGTGGGGCTATTTACTTCAAACACTTAATAAATGACTGGTTGATCCATGTGACTCTTCGGATGTATGAAACTGAGTCTATTTTGCGATCCTTATCTTCTGGAACTTGTTATTTGAGTGTCTTGAATCTAGAGATTTTGTCAGTCAACAATCGGAATTCTTTGTCTGTTCGTAGTCGTTTTTCATTGCTGGATTCATTTCCATTACTCCTAATAGTGGGAGTGGATTAATTCTTGTTATTCCTACAATAGACGAGTTTCCTGGCACTACCAGGACAATGCTGGTAGTTAAGAGTGTGCACGGCTTATGAAATATGTGCTTTTAAGAGTGTGCGCAACTTATGAAATGCACGGCTTTTTAGAGTGTGTGCGGCTTTTGGGATTGATATGACCTGTCAACTCTAGAACGGTTTGGAATCTCCCGACATTACCAATCTTTGAGCAACGTGAGGAGTTCATGTTTTGACAACGTGGTTCCACGACTCAGGAAGCAATGCACAGCATATGGAGGCATGCGACTTTGATTGAGGCCTTTCCAATGTTTCCGGAACAACACCTGTTTTTAGAGGCAGTGATCAAGTTCCATCGATCCATTGGTTTGAGTTGATTCGCTTCCATTGATCCAGTGGGTAGATGTGTCATACTTGATCCTATTTCCACTATCTTAATTAGGGATCGGATGGTTTTGAGTCAATTCGACCCAGTCGACTCAGCATGTTACTTTTGTGAACACAGTTTTATTTGTTCAGAAAGCAAAGCAATTTTATTAATGAAAGTTTGGGCAAGTTCTGCCTATTTACAATGCATCTAGTATTCTAGGGTGGCTTATTTGCTGGAAATAGGAAATACATAAGATAGATTTAGATAGAATGAGGATGCAACGATTCACTATTCCATGCTTGGGGAATTTGGGATCCATTAATAATTGTTAGCTTGAAAGTGTCATTCCCTAGCTTCTGACCAATCACATAGGGTCCTTCCCAGTTTGGTCCGGATGCTGTTGGTACAGGATAAACCCTCCTGAGGACAAGGACTCCTACCTTAAAGGCGCGGTTATGAACTTTGGAGTTAAAGTACCATGCGATCCTTTTTTGGTGAGCAGTAGTCATTAATTTGGCTTCTTTCCTCTTCTCATCGACCATATCAAGCACTCGAGTAGGATTTGTTCGCGTTACCTTCGATCGAAGTTTTGCCTCCAATAAGAAGGGACTTCTTGATCAACCGGGATGATTGCTTCTAAACCATATGCTAGGACGAACGTAGAGTGCCTAGTTGCAGATTTGGGCATTGTCCTATAGGACCATAATATGAGTGGAAGTTCATCAACCCAATTTCCTATTGCTTTAGTTAGCCGCTTTTTGATGGTGGACTTAAAGATCTTATTTGCTGCTTCCACTTGCCGGTTTGCTTGCTGATGTGCGACAACGAAAAAGCTTTTCTCGATTCGGAAGCGTTTGCAAAAGTCTTTGAACTCAATGCTTTTGAATTGAGTCCCGTTATCCATAATGATTTTCTATGGCACCCTAAACCTGCAAATAATATTTTTGGTAATGAAGTTAATGACTTTCTTTATGGTAATAGTAGCCAGTGGTTTTACGTCGGCCTATTTGGTGAAATAGCAATAGAAACGATAACATATTTGGCTCCTTCTTTATCCATTGGTAATGCGCCAGTCAAATCGATTCCCTAGATTGTGAACATCCATGTGCTGACCATTTTTGTTAGCTCCGTCGAGGGATTCTTTTGATCTTGCTGAATCTATGGCATTGATCACACCGCCTGGCATAATTTGCTGCATCACGGTTTATTATTAGCCAAAAGTAACCATACTGGAGAACTTTCTTTGCAAGGATTTTCCCCCTTGTATGATATTCGCAGTCGCCTTCATGAACTTCTTGTAGGATCCTTTAAGCTTCATCGTTGGTCATACATCTGGGCAAAGGGGTAGAGAATCTCCTTCGGTAGAGTATCCCATCCTGTATTGCGAATCACGGTGCCATTCGAAGAAGCTTTTTCCACGGTTCCTGTCTTTGAGAAGAGTTCCTATGAGCAAGTAATCCTTGATCGATATTATCCATGTCTCTTGTTCTTTTATTGCCTTAAAAATCTAGTCCGTATCCATTTTACTTATGTTTGGAGCAGTCAGGGTTTTAACTGGACTAGCCCCAAGGATTGAGCTTCTCCAAAACTGGCCAATTTGGCCAAATAATCTGCCTTCTTGTCTGTTCCCTCAAGATATGAGTTATCGTGTAATCCCCAATATCGCCCAGTAGTTCCTACGCCCTAGATAGATACGGGGCGCAGTAGTTCATACACCCTAGATAGATACGGGGCGAGGTTCTCCTCTCGACCCTAGAATTCGTATTTCACCTGACAGACGACTAGCTGACAGTCGCAATAGATGTGTATGGATTTTATCTCGAGTTCCTTCACAATCTTTAGCCCAGCTATCAATTCTACGTATTTTGCCCTATTATTTGTTGCAGGAAATTCCAAGCGCAAGGCATAGCAAACGGACCGTCCTTTGGGAATCTCGAGCACGACCCTACTCTCGAGCAGAAGTTGTTAGATGCACCATCGACAAAAAACTTCCAACATGTCTCCACTTCCGAAGCCATTTCTTCCTCATTATCTCCTATTGTAAATTCGATAATGAAATCTTCTAATGTTGCCCGTTGATCGCCTTTCGAGGATGGTATGTGATTTCGTACGGATTTAATTCGATGTTCCATTTTATAAGCCGCCCAGGAGTCTTGGGGCAGTACAACACTTGCTTTAAGGGTTGATCTATCAGCACTCTGATCAGGTGTGCCTGGAAGTACAATCGTAACTTTCTAGATGCGATCAAGAGGACATATGCCAATTTTTCTAATTTCGAATAGTTCTTTTCTGCTCTAGTGAACCATTTACTGACGTAATATACGAGTCACTGGATCTTAGCTTCTTCTAGAACAAGCACCGCACCCAATGCATGGAGCGAGACTGCTAAGTAGATGTACAAATCTTTTCCATCTACCAGCTTAGCTATGATTGGTGGGGTCTCCATATGTCGCAGCAGCTCTTCGAACACAGTTTGACAAGCTTGATTCCATTCGAAGTTCCTCTTTCCCTTCTTTAGTGCATCAAAGAACGGTATACATTTGTTGGTTGCTTTCGAGATGAACCGGCTCTACACTACAAATTTTCCATTCAAGCTTTGCAACTCTTTCCTATTCCTCGGGACCTCTACTTCCCATAAAGCGGTTATTTTTTGGGATTTTCTTCGATGCCTCCGGCGCTTACGATGAATCCCAAAAATTTTCCAAAGGCTACCCCAAAGTGACACTTAAGTGGATTGAGCTTCATTTCATATTTGTGGAGTACTTCGAACATTTCGGCAGGGTTGTCTAGGTGATTTGCAGCTATGCGCGATGTAACCAATATATCGTCTACATAAACTTCCATAATTTTCCTAATCTGATGTTTAAACATAGCATTCACTAGTCGTTGATAAGTTGCCCCGGCTTTTTAAGCCAAATAGCACTACTTTGTAGAGGTGTAGTCCCGGAATAGTAATGAAACTAGTATTTTCTTGATCAGGTTCGTCCACCATGATCTAATTATGCATTCATAAATGATAGCAATTCATGTCCAACTGTCCCATCCATAAGCTGATTGATTTGGGCAGAGGAAAGCTGTTTTTTAGGCAAGCTTTATTCAGATCCGAGTAGTCAATAAAGGTTCACCATTTCCCATTGACTTCTTGACCAATACCGAGTTAGATACCCATTCAGCGTTGGTTGCATCACGGATAAAACCACTCGCCATCAACTTGTCCATTTTTTTAGTGCTTTGGACCACTGGGGCCCTAGGTTGTGCCTTTTCTGGTTCACTAGCGTATGCTTGGGATCAATGTTAAGTGTGTGGCATGCTATCTTCTATGACACCCCATACATATCGAATGCATCCAATCGAATAAATCCAAACTAGCATGAAGAAATTTGATGAGTTCCAGTCGAATCCTGTTTCCAAGATGCGATTCAATTTTGATGACCCGTGTTGGGGTCATCCATATCAACTGGGACAGACATTGTCAATTCTACTTGTACTACCCATTCCTGCCCGGAACTCTTCTTTCTAGGGTCTAAAGCCTTATTGAATCGGCTATGGTCCCTAAGCCAGGGGAGGCTCTGTAGTTGCTATTCGGTAGATTCACAAATGTAGAGAGTTTTCCCCACATTATTCCTCTTTTCGCTTCTTTTAGATTCATGTAGTTCCACGATATGACATCCTGTAGCGGCACTTTGGTCTCCTTTGATCACTCGGACTCTGTTCTTTGTCGGAAATTTCGTAGTTAGACACCAGTGAGCTAGAGAAATTCTGAAATCTCTAAGGTGGGCTGCCCCAGGAAGGAATTATAAGAAAAAACTTCATTTATGATCACAAAGGTTTAGATGAGGGTGACTCTCTAGTCACCTTCGCCAAGTTCTATAGGAAAGCCAATCATTCCAACAGGTTGTTTGAATTCGTCGGTGAACCTTTGAATCATTATTCAACAGGCAGATACATTTTTCATGTTGATCTTTCTTTGATCAAAGGTGCATTTGAAAAGAATATTCACAGAACTGCCATTGTCTAACAACACTTGTCGGACCATGGCGGGTCCGATTGCTATAGTCACGACCATGGGGTTGAGATTTGGAGCTTCTATCCCTTCAGTATCTCGATTTTGGAATACTATGTCGCTGTCCAGGGTTCTCTGCTGCTTAGCGGAGGTTCCATCTTTGATGGAAAAGCACGCATCTTTCGAAGCATGCTTTAATGAGCTCGCATACCGCTCCATTTCTCCCCAACTCTTTTGCACAGGATGAGGCCCTCCAGAAATCATTCCAATGATGAGTCCCTAGTCAGTCCGTCTAGATCCCTCTTTGTTGGTTCCAGTTTGATTACCTTATTCTCTAGGGCTCGAGGCACTACGGATTGGTCAGGATTCAATGGTTTCCTCACATACTATTGAAGCTTGTTTTCCCGAGTCAACTCCTCAATCAAGTTCTTCAGGTGATGAACTCATTCGTATGGCCATGTGTCTCATGGAAGCGGTAGTACTTTTGGGAACGCTTTCGTTGTTCAGTTACTTCCTTTTTAGGCGGCTTCTTGTACTCTTACGTCCGTTGTTTCATGAGATAGATATTTTCTAGAGTATCATTGAGTGGGGTGTACTCTTCGGCCCTCAAACCTTTGAGTTGCTTGCTATTTCCGTTTCTCCTGTCGAAATTCTAGTTCTCCCTTTTATGATTCCCATTGTTTCCTACATTCCCTTCAGCGATTCTAAAGGTATTTGTGTCTTGGCTTTTCGCTATACCATTCTTTCCAATGTTGGTTGGTTGTAAGTCAGCAAATTTCCTTTCTAATTTCTGTTCCTTTTTCAATCTCAAGTACTAGCTCGCTTTTCGGTTGAAGTCCTTCCTAGTGGTAGGTTGCTTCATTTTGTTCCATTTCTCGAATTCAGTTTCGGGATGAATTGCATGGACTAAGGCCGTGAAAACCATATCCTCGTTTGGGATACTTATTCCAGTTACCGCAGTGTTGAACCAATTCATGAAAGACTTTAGAGATCCATTCCGTCCCTGGAATAGGCCAGATAAAGACATCACATCTTTTGGTTGTGTCGCGTGAAGTTTAAATTGACCAAGGAATCTTAATGCCAGTTGATTGAAGGTTCAGATGAATCTTGGCGGAAGCCTGGTGAACCATGTGGAAGTAATTACCTCCAGAAAAATCGAGAAACGTCTACATCAAATAGCATTTGAAGTATTCGCTCCATCCATGTACCAACTATACTCGTACAAGTGGGGTTTCGGGTCTTACGTTCCGTCGTAAGACATAATAGCTGACATAGTGAACTTTTCAGGTATCGCTCATTCAGAATGTCATCGGTGAAAGGAGTCAGACTTGGTGCATATCCTCATTCATCATACCTTCTATCCCTACTTTCATCCATTAGTCGATTGACCATGTCCGTGATATATGCCTCGGATGTCCGGTAATCTGGGGGTCAGCGGTTAGTGACTACACCAAGTGTTTGAATTTTCAAATGATCTTGGTGATTGGGTTGAAGCCTACACTCTCCTATCTTTGGGAGAGCTCACTCAAGTGTTTCGTTAGCTTGCAGTTGGTCTGATGAGGGAAGTTTGGATCACCGTGGCACTATTGAATGCATTGGTATTCCTTCCAACTTGTCGTCGTCAAGTCGCTCACCATCTTCTGAGTGGGAGAAATCCATAGTTATATCTTACGTATGGGTTTTCACTTCAAGATTCAAGTTTGTAGTTCGTTGCCTCATAGTTGGTGGAGTGTTTACGTCTCCTTCCATATTGATTACTATGGTTCCACTTATTACTCCTTTCTGCAACTGCTTCCCGTTTCTCCTATTTAGGCCAGAGACGGAAGAATTTTCTTATTCCATGTTAGCCTTGGGCTCAGTCATGGTTGTTGGAGCAACATGTGACTATAAGGTTAATAGGGCATTCAATTTGTCCATGAGAGCCCTTTGGCTATTTTCCATATTTTGATTAATTTCGTCAACCATTTTATTTAATTTATCTCTAGTGAACCTGATGTAACGACCTAGAATTTCAGTCATTTGAAATTCCTATATTTAATTGATTTATATATTCACAAGTTAATTTTATAAATTGAATAACTTATATTTTGAATAAGTGATTTAGTTGGATAATTAAATTGTTAATTTAATATCTGAAATTATTTAAATAATTGAATTTTGAATTTAATATGAATGAAAATGATTTATAAAGTTGAAATAAATTCTATTTGAATTAGAATAGTGCTAGTAAACTTTTAAAATTGAATTAAAAGTAAATTTACAAAATTGAATATTTTAATATTTAATTAACATGTAAAAATAAAAAAATTCAAACAGTCTTGGATTTTGACGAAACCAGTTTCATTGGATCCATAATGTTATATTATTGTATGATTTCAAATTTCATGTCAATCGGATTTATGGTTTGTCCGAGAAAAGCTAAAATGCGTAGAAATCTATTTAAGTAAATTTTAATTCAAATAAGTCGATTCGATATATTATATTGTGTTTAGAATAGGGGTAAAACATTATAAACGCCAGGCAGCATGCTTCGATTGGAGTTCGGAAAAATTTCGGATGAATAGTGCGTGAAAATTTTGTATATAAGGCCACAACATTTAACATTTGTAACTCAAAACCCTAGTTTTAAAACCCTAGCTGCCACTTTGAAATAAACGGCCAGAGATCTCCGATCTTCTTCCTTCGATATCTCTAAATCCAACGATATTTACGAGAAACTTCCTGAACGAAAGTTGTAGCACGGAGAGATCTTCACGTTCAACGATTGTGATTGGGTTTAACGCAGCGTAGATGGAGAAATTTGGCTTCATTCATATTGCATTATTGGGCCATTTTCTGGTGAAACACTCAACCAGATCTGGCAAGAGTGGGCGTTGGAGCATGGGGGTTCAAGCTTCGCGATGGTGGTCATCGATCGTCTTCAAAGGCGACATGGAGGGAGCGACATAGAGATGAATGCATGCGTGAATGGGTTAGTAGTGGCCGTGAAAAAAACCGGGTGCATGAAGAAGGAAATAACGATGGGGAAGGAAAAGGATAAGCGGCCACGATTTAATATAGGGTAATTATAAATTAGTTATGTCAATTATGTTATAAATCGTGTAAATTTAAAAATAGCGTAACTTCTTCATACGAGGTCGAAAATTGATGAAACAAATTGTGTTTGGATCGTATTAATGAGCACAACATTTTAGAGCCAGTTTGGAGTTGATTGGAGCTAGTGTAAATTTTAGGTAAAATTAAACGTTGTTTAATTTTATTTGGAATAAAACACTACAACTGCTATTGAAATCAATGTGAGTACAACTCACCCTTTCTGATTCACTGATATTTTTATATAAGTAAGAATAAATTTATTTATGATGATTGACGATTGTATGGATGATATATGATATTATATATATATATTTGATTGGTATTTGGATATATTCCTGTCTATTGGAGTAGATGAGACCCTATACATTCCCGTATATGAGCGGATGACCCTTTTGTACATGCAGCTGCCTCGAAGTGAACATTGTACACATATTCTAATATATATATATTTATTGCAGGTGACAGGTTGGAGGGATCTAACTGGATTCCTCACCGGTATTGATTTATTTACAGATAATGATATACATGCTGTTATAATGTGATATGTGATGTTTGGATGTTGTGATTGATGTATTTAGTGTTGTAACAGCATTAGACCTATTTTTGGTAAACTAAAAATATTAAAGTGGTGATTTCAATTAAAAAGGATTTTTAAGTGATTTTGAAAATATACATTTTATTGAATTTTGAGTGTTGAGGGAATGAATTTATTCCAAATAAATAAATGTTATAAATTTTTTATGTTATAAAAATTACGATTTTTGTGAAATATAATTTGAATGTGACTTTCGAAATATGAAGTTGATTAATTTGTAAATTAAGTTAAATTGAGATTTTAGAATTATTATAAACGGTTTATATATAAGATTTATAAAATGATATTTTTTATAAATCAAAATACTGGAATTATAAAGGAATCTTATAAGTGTTGAAATGAAGTATAAATGAAACTTATAAGTAAATAAGATTTATAGATTAGTGAATTGATGAAGTTATAAAATGAATGAATTTGTAAATAAGAGAATTAAAAGTAAGTTAACTTATAATTTGGATTTTAGCATGTAAATGAGTTGTATATAGAATTGGTAAATAAAGGGATTTTAGAAATTGAAGTTGTCATAAAATATAAATGTGATTTATAAACATAGTTTTATAAATGTGGAATCAAATTAAATTGATAAACTAGATACGGAAGTTTATTAAAAGAACTTCATCCACGATTTTAGACAGTGGATTATTCGTTAATAAATGTGTAGAAGTTATGGATTTGGCATATGAACTATATTCACGATTTTGGATAGTGAATAATATATTAAATAAAATGGAAATGTTTTGGAAAGTGATCTTTAAAATGGAGTTAAATGGTTTGAATATGTTTTAAAATATGTTAAGTATTGAAACTATAGATTTCAACATTCATTGTTGAAATAGACATTTTCGAGAAGTAAGGAAATGATGGACTATAACACTGTTATTATAGTAAATGATTTTCGAAAGGAGTTGTTTTATAAAGTATATGGGATTTATAAATCTATCTAATTTTCAAATCCCTATACTAGTGATTTTGGGTTGTCATAACGATGATTTACGCAACATTCGTTTTGACCCAAATAAATATGTTAAAAGAGAATGTTTTTCTTAAAGAATAAAATATATACTTAATCATGATTTAAGTATATGTCATATTTTCTAAGTGTTGAAAATGAATTGAATTGTGAATCACTTATTATTAAATAAGTATATGGAAATGTTTTCCAATATAGAAATTTTGAAATTATTTTGGAATAATATA
This sequence comes from Allium cepa, assembly GCA_030765085.1. Classification (NCBI taxonomy): domain Eukaryota; kingdom Viridiplantae; phylum Streptophyta; class Magnoliopsida; order Asparagales; family Amaryllidaceae; genus Allium; species Allium cepa. The sequence continues at coordinate 8,192,222 of CM060930.1, read as the reverse complement.
TTTTTAAAGATAATTTAAAGTGAATATTTAGCAAGTGATTTAATTAAAGAAAGACTAATTTAAAAGGCCTAGTGATTGCTGCTTATGGTGCTAAATATTTGTTTGTTTTCCTTGATGGTTAAATAATCGACTATCAAATCTGGCCATTTTAGTTCCTCGACTTAATGTGGGAACTATTTAGTTGTACACTTAATACTTAGCCTTTTGTGTAGGCTTGATTGTCGTTTGTGTTGAGGATGTTGATTTGTGTAGTATGGAGTATTACTCCAATCTATCGAGCTTTCTTCTTGGCCGAAGGATAGCAAGTTAAAAGTTGGAGACGTTATAAGTCTATGAGACTTAGTTTCTACGTGAGGTTGAGAAACGCTATTGCTTGTTGGTGCAAAGAGACGGGGATCGGATTTATCTGAAAACCACTTCGAACCAACATTTATGCGACGATTATGCAAATTGGTTGTGATGATATTGATATTCCGAATTTTCATAGTGGAGGACTGCATGTTGATCATTTGGGGTTAAAATCCCAATATACAACCAGTAGCAGTAGTCCCTTCGTTGTGAAATATCCAATGCAAGGACTATTCGCTACAATTCCTAGGGATTTATGTAACATTCCCGGTTTTTTGAGTCAAATTTGAATTGATAATTAATATAAATTTTGGGTTAAAATTTTGAATTAAATTGAGTTCTTCCAAAATAAATAAAGATATGTATTGTTTATTTATATATATGTATGTATATAAATAGAATTTCTAATTGGAAATTTAGAAAAAATATTTTTAATAATATATATTAATTATAATTTCGATTGTGGATTAATTTAAAAAATTTTAAAAAATATATTTATGAATATATATAGATTGAAAGTTAAATTGTAAATAAAATTTGATTTTGGTAAATTCAAAATGTAAATATTTATAAATAAATTGGATTTATTATAGAATTACAGTTTTAAAACATTTTCTTTAAAAAGTTATATTTTGAAATTAATATAATCATTTTCTAAAAGATTAAACTTGAACATTTTAAACATTAGTATTACTTATATAAATTTTAGTATAACAACTTAAGTTTAATTTTAAATTTATACAAAACTAAATGTAATATTTGTATGTATATATATACACACACACATTTAAAAGTATAATAAACTAAGTTTAAAAATAGTATTGGTTATGAAAATTAGAATATTTTCTTTTAAAAAAATATAATTTGTAAATATACAAAACATAAATACTTAATTAAAACAAAGGTTAAAACATAATTTGTAAATTAAATTAAGCAAGGAGTTAAACACAAATTATTTATATTTTGACATTTGTAAATTATATAGTATGCATTCATGCAAGTGTAAGAAAATGGTGCCATGCAAATTACAAATGGCATTAGGATTTTCTTTTTGATTTATTTTCAAAACAAATAATGAAACAAAAGTTCAAATCAGTTTTAAACTTCTCAGATTAAGATCAAAACCAAAAAAAAATTAAAGGCAAATTTCAAATGCATCTCAAACTAAAATCAAAACCTGGGAACAATGATTCAAATGCAGCAAGTTTAGATCATTTCAAAGCTGAATCAAAACTAACTCAATCCTGATCAAAGAAGAAAATCAAAAACCAGAGGAAATGGAATATGGAAAACAAAGATCAAAACAAAACGGTGCAAAGGAAGATAAAACCTGAAAATAAATTCAAACTGGAAAACAGAAACATCTTAATCTGGAAACAAATCTGTAATCAAGCAAAAGTCCAGCATGTGTTCAAGTTGCAAAGATAATGCAAAGATCATAACAAAGATTAGAGCAACAAAACAAAAGCAAGTTAAATCAAAGTATAAGTTCCAGATCAAACAAATCAAATTCCAGATAAAACCCTTTTTTCTTTTAAAATTCCAGTCTTCTGATCTGCAACTCCAAGTGAGCAAAATTATTAAACCCTCATATACTTGAAGTAGTTTGTATGTTTGTTAATGTGCATGCATGTCTGTGTGTATATCTGTTCATATTTTCCTGAATATGTCTAGAAAATAGGAGGTTAAGCCTCTGTTCTTGATACAGTTTTTAAAAACCTATTCAAAATTAGTTCGCTCCTTCCCCGATTTCTATTAAGCTTTAAGATTCAAACCAAAATTGTTTATTTGAACATATTTTAAGTAATAAAAATAAATTTAAGCAAAATTAATTTAAGTTTCTTCTAAGAACTTGAAAATACGGTGAAAACTTAAAATCATGGAAAATTCAAGTATCACGATTTCGAGTTTCAATTACATCAACTAACTAGATTTTAATAACTATGAATTTTAAGGATAAATTCAGGATTTTTAGTTTGGTAAATTTTGGGAAATTGCGAGTTGAAAAAAAAGTGAAATTTCGTCAGTATCTAAGGAACGGCGAAGCTATGGAAGTCGTGGTCGGTTCTGGAGAAGGCTGGGGCATCGGGGAATCTAGGAAAAATGTTCGCACATTTTTCAGATGACCAAAATGATCGGGGAACGGTGATATAGGGTTTAAGACCCGGTTTGACTTGTTGAAGTTTGGGGCAGAAATTCGTAGTCGAGGGTGGTCAATTGGCGATCGGTCCAGGTGGAGAAGAAGCATCGATCAGCGGAGCAGTTTGGGTTGAAGTCGCGTGATTATCGGTGGACGTTGGTGATCAGGCGAGGCAGTTTATGGTGATGGAGTTTGTTCCAGGTGGAGGTCGATACGTTCGATTTTGATTATGAAGTGGATCGTGGGGTTCTGGGTGATCGAGTTCATCAGAGAGGTCATGGTTGACTTATCAAAGGGGCTTGGGTTGGTCGAAGATGATCCGAGCCCTGGTGCACGTGCACGCGATACCATCAATGTCTAATGATGTTAAAATTTAAGGAAGAGAAGGTGGACTCGGAGGCAACCTCGTGGAGTTTCGTTGCTGTCATGAGTGCATACTCGAGCATGTTCATGTGTGTGTATCATGTTTAAACTATTGTAAAATTTGAAATTGAAACAAAATATAGGGAGGGAAGAAAAATAGGGACTCGAGTTTAATGTTTTAAAAATAAATTGTTATGAATATTGAATAATTATATGTATTAGTTAATTTGTGGAAGTAATTAAGAGAATAATTATTCGATGTAAATTATTGAAAAGTTAATTACCTAATAAAATTGATTACTTAATGTAATTAATAAAAGATTATTACTTAATGGAATTAAGGGATAATTACTTTGTTTAATTATAGTTAAGGATAATTAATCAATTAAGAGTAATTAAATTTAGGCAATTAATTACTAAAAAAATTACTTAATCAAAAGTAATTAACTAATGATTAAAGTTAATTAATCAAGTGACTAAGATTAATTTGTGATTCATTAACACAAGTGATTAGGGATAATCATTTATTAATTAAGGATAATTATGATTATTTAAGGGTAAATTAATTAATTAAAGATAATTAATTAAAGGACAATTGAATAATTAAAGGTAAAGTATTTAAAAATAAAGGTTAATTATCTAGTGATTAAAAGTTGGTTAATTTGTTAATTAATGTTGATTAATAAGTAAAGGTTAATTAATTTATTAATTAAGGTTAATTAATTAATAGTTAAAGGATTAATTAATTTATTAATTGAGGTTGATTAATAAATGATAAAAGGGTAATTAATTAAATGATTTGTAATAAATTAATGAACCATAATTAGTAAATTTATTTATAAGTAATTAATCTGATCTCAATTAATCAGATGATTTAATTAATCTTACTTATGAATATTTGCATTGCATTGAATGCTTTGAAATGTGTGATATCCCTGATGTGTGCTACTTTGTGATATGAGTTGAATCGATTTGAGCTGTGATGAATGTAATTAATCTATTGTGATGACACGGAGTGTTGAATCTAGAATATTTAAATGGTTTTAAATATAGAAATTGAATTATAAATTGGTTTTGAATATGGAAAACTTGGATTTATCTATTCAGAATGTAGATACAGCAATTTGTTGAATAATATAATTTTTCACTTCAATAATAGAAGATTGAGTAAATATTTAATCTAGAGTTTCGAGCTTGTTAAAAATATTTTAAAGGGCTTGTAAAATTTATATTGATAGTACTGAAGATAGTAAAAGTGTTGAAATTGAATTGGAAGTGTTTTGTTAAGTTTTAAAATATTATCGTTTAAATCGATATTTAAAAATAGCCTTCCAAGGCACAGTTTCGGAATTCGACAAAACCAGTTCTATTGTATCTGTAATATTATATTATTATTGAATTTCAATTTTTGGAGTATTTGGAGTTATTGTGTGAGCGTACAACATATAAACGCGTTGAAATTTATATTTCGAAAATTCAATTTAATAACTGAGTCCAAAAATATATCTTCTCCATACAATCGAATTAGGGCTCGAAACATTTTCCAATGCGTTCGAAATAGGCGTATAACATTATAAACGCCTAGCGGCACGCCTCGATAGGAGTTTGAAATTTTAAGTTGCATTTGAATTTAAATTTGAAATTATAAAATATATTGTTGGACTGGTCAAATTTTTTCAACAGCAGCCTACTTTCTATCAATATCAAAACTTTTTATCTTCACTGTAGCCAACCTTCTCCTACACGCCACCCTCTCATGTCTTTCACCTCCCTCTATAAACCACGTATCCCTCTATAGAGAATATGAAATCATTCCTTTTAGAAATATAAAAATATAAACAATGGCCGAAGCCCTTTCACTAAAAAAAAAAAAGAATCCCAAATCGAATAAAGCTTAAGAAAGTGCAGAGCCTCTCCTTCCCTTTCTAATTCATCAGCGTATCGAGGAAGGGTTTTTGAATTTTGCCGATTCGTGCTTCCAATTTTCGCCTAGGCAAACCGCGATGTGGCGACTATCGATGTGGGCAACGTCTGTTGTTCACGGATGCCGTCGAAGCCTCCTCTATGTCGAGCAGCAACGTCGAAGCCTAGGCGAATTATATAAATTGTTTATTCACATGAATATAGTCGAATTGCGTAGAAATAAATTGTCGTTTGACGTAAACGAGATTAAATAAAATTCTATGTATTGATAGAAGTGAAATAAAATTGATTTTGAAATCAATTGAGTTGAATATGAGCTTGTTTGGATTAAAAATAAATTGAACGTAAGAAATTGAAGTGTAAACCATTAAAATTGAATGGAATGGCACTTGAATTGGTTGAAAGCAATTGAATTAGTTTTGAAATCATATAAATTGCCCATGGAAAGTGTTTGGTGCATGTTGCTTATGAAATGCATGTGTTTAGCTATTGAAAGTAAGTGAAATGTTAATAAATTTTGTATATTTAGTACTTACATGTTTGAATTAAGTAAGTACAGGTACGGAGAAGCCGTTTGGCTGGATTTGGACGCGCTAATTGCTAAAATAATAAGCCGCTTGCTTAAACTGGTAAATAAAGGTACACCTACACAATAAAAAGAGGAAATATGAACTATATTTGTTTTTCCAACCGTGTGGGTCGATGTATATATATTTATATCTCTTGTCAAATTGCAAAAGCTCCTTCATACAAAGGAGACTCTGTCAAAATTTTCCGAAAATTTTGGGAGTTAGAAAAAATTTTGAAAATTTTTGGAAAAATTTTTGTTAGCGATAAAATGATTTCAAATTGGAATTGAATAAGGAATTTTGGAAATGGAATTTGCAACTAATTGTTCAGTTGAAACTTTCGAAAGGAAATGCACAAAATGATTTTAAAATGTTGTAATTGGACATTATTGCTAAATAGGATATACATGTGTGTTAAGGCAAAGGATAAATGGATGTTTTTGATTTCAAAAGATAAATTTGAATTGCTCGACAAAAAAGTATGTGCTTAAATTTCTGTATGAAATTTGATTGGGTTTTTGATCTAGTCACTTGGCTTTTTGTTTTATTTTGAAATCTGGGGGCCCGTAGAGGCATTTTGTAGTTGTACCGAGCTAGCCGTGCAAAGGAGACGCTGGCGAATTTTTTTCGCAAATTTAGAGAGTTAGAAAATTTTTGAGAAAGTTTTGATAATTTAAATTTGGATTTAAATTTAAATATGAATAAGTGGAGTAAATAATGTTGTTGGAAACTATAGAAGGTTTTGGGAAGTTGGTTGAAGTAATAGTGGGTCTTTAATAAAAGATAAGTTATGGCAAGTTGATAAAACTGTTTGGTTTGGAAAATAGTAATGGGTATTGGATCATTCTTCTTAACTAGCAATTTCGGGGACGAAATTCTTTTAAGGGGGAGGAATATGACGATCCGGATTTTTCAACGTTGAATCTGGAAAATTTAAATGGTTTTAAATATATAAATTGAATTATAAATTGGTTTTTAATATGGAAAACTTGAATTTATCTATTCAGAATGTAGATACAGCAATTTGTTGAATAATATAATTTTTCAATTCAATAATTGAAGATTGAGTGAAATATTTGATCTTGAGTTTCGAGCTTGTTAAAAATATTTTAAAGGGCTTGTAAAATTTATATTGATAGTACTGAAGATAGTAAAAGTGTTGAAATTGAATTTGGAAGTGTTTTGCTAAGTTTTAAAATTTTATCGTTTAAATCGATATTTAAAAATAGCCTTCCGAGGCACAGTCTCGAAATTCGACAAAACCAGTTCCATTGGATCCGTAATATTATACCATTATCGAATTTTAATTTTTGGAGTATTTGGAGTTGTTGTGTGAGCATATGACATATAAACGCGCTGAAATTTATATCGAAAATTCAATTTAATAACCGAGTCCAACCATACGATCGAATTAGGGCTCGAAACCTTTTCCAATGCGTTAGGAATCGGCGTATAACTTATAAATGCCTAGCGGCACGCCTCGATAGGAATTTGAAATTTAAGTTGCATTTGAATTTAAATTTGAAATTATAAAATATATTATTGGACTGGTCAAACTATTTCAACAGCAGCCTACTTTCTATCAATATCAAAACTTTTTGCTTTCACTGTAGCCAACCTTCTCCTACACGCCACCCTCTCCTGTCTTTCACCTCCCTCTATAAACCGTGTATCCCTCTACAGAGAAAGCGAAATCATTCTTTTCAGAAATATAAAAATAAAAACAATGGCCGAAGCCCTTTCGCTAAAAAAAAGAATCCCAAATCGAATAAAGCTTAAGAAAGTGCAGAGCCTCTCCTCCCCTTTCTAATTCATGAGCGAATCGAGGAAGGGTTTTTGAATTTAGTCGATTCGTGCTTCCAATTTTCGCCTAGGCAGATCGCGATGTGGCGACTATCGATGTGGGCTGCGTTAGTTGTACGCGGTGGGGGAAAGTGTCGCGACGAGTTCGCGATTTGCTTGATCGAGTTCGCGGTCGAAGCCGAGGTAAAGGCGAGGGTTCGCGAGCGAAATCTGGGAACTAGGGTTCGAGCAAAGTATTAGCGCGAAGCACGGCAAGGATGGGGAAGCGACATTGCTGGTTGACATAGTGGAGGCTTCACCAGCATGCGTGGTTAGGGTTTGTGAGTTGGCAAGTCAAGGCGATTCGTGGTGGATGGTTCGCGAAGCTCGACGGCGCAGCGGAAGCGAGGGTGTGCCAAATTCAAAGAAGCCACGATAGCTAGCGTTGGCTTGAGGTATTCGTTTTTCTTCTTCGACTAAATTTGATTTAAATACACAGATTGAAAAATATATAATTTTATGAAATTTTTGGTTTATTAGGTACAGAGGAAAAAAATTTAAATATACACACACATTTTAATCTTGCTGTTTAATTTTAAAGAAGTATTAAAGTGATTTATATATCATAATATCGTATTAAAATGAATATTTACAAATTAATAAATTGTGATGATGCGGTAAATTTAGTTTGAGCATTTTTAAATTGATATTACTCAAGTCTAAACCTGAGTTTAATCTGTTGATTTTTAGTCCATTAATCATAAATTATTTTTATAGATAAGATTTTGGAAAAAAATATAGGGATTTTAAAATGTTTGAAGAACTTATAAAAAGGTTAAATTTTTGAAATCTATAATTTATTTTTAAATGGAGTATATGTAATTTCAAAAGACAATTCAATTTTAAATTTAATTGTTAGTTAAATAAATTTATTAAAAGAAATTGGTTTAAAATAAAATCATTAGACAATTAAAAATTACCAAACGAAAATTTGTTATTCGGTTTTTTCGAATATTAATGAATTATATAAATATTTATTCAAGTTCTATAATTGTGAAGAAACAAGCCGGAATGGAAGTGGATTGCAAACGAAAAAAAATCAAAGGTGAGTTAATCTCACTCATCTGGGTTTTATTTAAATTTAAATGGTTAAATTTAAATAATTGGTTGAATGATTGAATTGGTTTGATGTGCTATATTTTATATAGTAGTATATAGTATATATTGGATTGATTGATTTCTCGCATTATATAGCGGATGAGACCCTATGCGCCGCGTAATAGCGGATGATATTTTATAATCCCATATACCGCGATATTCCACCTCGAAGTGGAATTGGTATTGTGCTAACATCTGTGGATGCAGGGAAATAGGTTGGAGGGATACAACTGGATTCCTCAAAATTATTTAGATTGTTTAATATTCTGTGTTATGAATATTTGATATTTTGTGATGAATTATATTGATAATTGGAATATTGAATGTTATGGTTTGCTTGAATATATTTCGGTACACTTAGTCATCAAAATATTTAGAATTGGATTTTTGAAGAGAAATAAAGAGTAAATTTTGAAGTGAAATAATTATAGAATAAAAATAAGAATGAATTGGAAAGGAATAAAAGTGATGTTTAAATCCTCATAAATTCCGAGTATGGAAAAGGGAATTTTGAATAAACAGAGTAATAATGAATTTTAAAACTTAAGTGATGTTATTTAAAGGAATAAAAGAATTTACTTTAAACAATTCAAGGTTTTGAATTTAGTGAAAAGGATAAAGAAGGAATTTAGGAAATATGAAATTGGTATTTTCAGTTAAAAGATTTTAAAGCATAAGTAAGAATTAAAAATCTGAAGTCAATGGGTTTTGAAATAAATGAGTAAGTAAGGGAATTTGTTTCAAAATGGAATAAATTAGAAATCAATTTGGAAACTGATTTAAGTGTTTGAAATTGGAAATTTAAAGGAGAGTGTGACTATAAACTGGGTTTGTAAGTGAAACGGATATCAGTGGATATTTGGAAAAAAATAAATTGATGATGGGAATTTATTAAGGGAATGCTAAATTTGTTAAAAATAAATAATGATTTATTTTTAAAGGATGTGGAAGGGAAGCATATTTCCTTGAATAGCCAAGTACGTTTCAAACAAATTTTTAAGTATAAGTAAAAAGTTTAAGTTGTTTTAAAGATATGTTTTAGAAAATTTATAATTTCTAAATGTTTAAATTATACAGTAAGTTTTTAATTTATTATAGCAGTAATTATTTAAAGGTAGCTTGGTATTATGTTTTAAAATTTAGAAATTCAGTTTTATATTGTACAAAGTAATTTTATTTTAAATATTCTTAAAGTGTATATTTTGAATAAGTATTAAAGTAATTTTTTTATTTAAATGTTTTAAAGGATATTTGATAATAAAGAGTTTTAAATTATTTTAAAAAGCTAAAGTTTTGTGCTTGGTGTTTTCAGTGGAAATTAATATTTGGAAATTTATTTCATGAGAAAAGTGTGGTTTGGAAACTGTTTTCAAAAGGGTTGAAAATGGAAATATATCTAACGAAGATATTTTGAGGCTAATAAATAATTCAAGAGAAATTATTTGTTGTTTGATGGATGTTTGTGAATGTTAATTGATAGTTAAATAACCGACTATCAATATTGGCCAATGTGCTGATTATTTCGAAGAGACTGAGATCGAGATTAATTTCTCGAAAACCACTTCGATTCGGTTTGAACGTTTTCGTGAGGAAAACGAGTTTGGATGCGAAGGTGGAGCAGTGAAGTGCAAGGGCTAGTCGCTACTAATCCTAATGATTGATTCCAAAATAGATGTAGTAGGAGTAGTGCCTTCGGTTCCGTTCAAACCCGGGATGGACTTGTATGGATGAATGCTTTCGGAACATCGTCAGGTGGACGATGGGCATTCTAAGTGAAACGATCTAAAAGGTAATGCTTAGCCTCGAGCTTCATCAACCGGAATGACTGAAAATCAGGGGATATCCAGCATGGCTAAGTGGGTAGCACCCATTAGGGTGAGGTCATCCCTGTCTAGATGTCCCTTTTATTCGGCTTAGTGGTGCGGCTGCTGATCCCAACCGTAGGGTGATCTTACTCGGGATTATCTAGTAAGGGGTAGTCCCGGTCTTGTCTTGCAAGGGATTGGGAGTAATTCTCGGTAATGTGATCTAGGCCACGTACCGTGACAGGTGGTACCCCAGTGCCTAGTCATTAGTTGGAAATCCATTCTCCATACGCGCTTGTACGGTTTTGATTGTGCCCAACTATTGCTGAAACGTAAGATGTAAGTATTTCATCTAGATTCTATTTTACTTTCTATAGACACTATTAGAATATCAGAGGATTTTAATAAAAAGTGTTTTGGCTATCGTAAGGTAAAAATCCGACATGTTTATTTATGGCGTGGTCTTACAAGATGCTTTTGATTTCAAAGGATTTTTTAAAACTTTAATAATCAACTTGAGTGTGGTTTTTCTCATGTTGGTATTCCAGACTGACTCGGGTGTTTGTTTAACTATAATGCTCAGGTCAGACCGATTATTATAGAATGCAGGATATGATGCTGTGGAGCTCAGGAGACGAGCTAGATGGCGCCACGTACTTCCGTACTTTATTATTATTCCGCTGTGTATTCAGTTTTAAGGACAAGTTTATATGACTGTCCAATTGTATGTTATTGATGTTGTTGAACTCTGATGATGTATTCTTGTGATGTATGTATAAAACAGATAAGTTTACTTTTGTGTAAAGATCTGTCATTATCTATTATATTTTATTCCGCTGCGATGGTAAGATTATGATGTTGTTTTCTATTTTCTTCTTCTACCTCTTTCTTCTTTAACCCTCACGGTCCGGATTTTCGGACGTTGAAAAATCGGTTCGTGACATATGTGACGAATGTAATTTATTTATCTGTGGTAAATTTATATTATCTGTGAATTTGTAAATGAAGATAAGCGTTATACATTATATCGCTTATCGATATTGCTATGATTGAATCAGTGATGATTGATGTTGTTGCACTATTCTGTAAAACCCCTGGACTACACCATACACACACAAACATGGACTGCATGAGGAAATTGGTTAAGTCACAGATTTTTGAAATGGTTTTAAAAGTTGAATTTTGAATCCAAATGGTTTTGGAAATGGAATTGGGTTAAATATAAAAAGCTTTTGAAAAGGGATTTCGAAGACAAAAGCTATTTTGAATAACTTGATACAGTTTTCAAATTTAAATAATTTGATTTGAATTTGAATTCAAGATTTGAAATTGAATTCTATGTTTGGAAATTATGGTTAAAAAGGATATACAGGTTATAAATGTGTTTATATGGGTTTTAAATCATTTTAAAAAAGTGTTGTTTGGGAATTTGAATTTAACCCAAGTTTTATACTTGAAGGGCTTTAACTTGTGAAAATAAAATCAGATTTTTCCGAAACGAAAACTATTTGTTTTCAAATAATAATAGCTTTCATATAAAGAAAGGATTTCCAAATTGTGTTGAAAAATTTCAAGTTTGAATTGAAATAGTTTTTAAAGCTATGAATGAATCTTTGTGAAAGATGGTTGGACCTTGTTTTGAAATTGAAAAGGATTTTAAATGGTGTATCTTGTATATGTAAAAGATTTGAAATGGGATTTGGTTTGAAAGTTATGAATGAATCTTTGGAAATGGTTATGAAAGCTATGAATTGAGTCTTGAATTTAATGATTGGATGAGTTAATCCAATTTAAAAAGGAAATTGTTTTGAAAGCCGTAAATGAATCTTTGTGGAAGATGGTGAACTTTGTAAAGTGAATCTTTTTGTTAAGGATTTGAAAATGGTAATTGTTTAAACCATTTGCAAGAAAGATTTTGGATAATAATTTGTGACTTAACCGAAATCTCAATATCCATATGGTTTTAAATATTGCGCTCATTATTCGGTTTAGCCGGGAGAGGACCTTATGCCATAACCCATTTCGAATAATGATACGATGTTGTGGATTACATTTGAAGACCGGTGGTAAAGACTGGGTATTTTTGAGAATGAAAGGATAGCCAGTCGAATGACTCTGCACCGAGTAGCTACGGTATAGAGATCTCCATATGTGATGGGGAGTCCGATCAGGATTGTGAATACCCGGATTGCAAGGACTTCTTTGGAAGTGCCTTCCGTTCTGTTCGAACCTGGAACAAACTTGTATGGATGTGTGTCTGACATTAGACTTTGAGATGTAAAGCTGGTTTCTATCAAATACATTTCTGTTTGGTGGCAGAGGTTTATTCTCTTAGCTTAACACCTTTCTCTGAGACGTACGAGCTCAGAGGTTATGTAGTTGATGGTAACCTGTGATATATTCCCAATTTGGTAATGTGGCATACGAAATGCTGCTGATCATTTGTTGATCAAAGCATGGCTTTTGTGAAAAGCGTTGCTTTATGGATGAGACTTCGTTGAGCCACAACCCGAAAATGGTCGAAACAGGAATGTTGCGGCAAGGTTTTCAGGGGTCGCGCCCCTAGGTTATGTCCATTTCCTTCTGGATAAAAGGTGGTATCATGGTATGGAGCCCAGATATTTACCTATGTGGTTGCTGCGTACTTATTGTTGTGTGGTTGTTGATTGAGGGCCTCGGATAAAGGTCGGTAACAATCGCGGATGGCATATTTGTAGGTGTTACTTTCGGGAAGGGGTAACCCGGTTTTTTGTTGGTAGGGAACCGTTTCGGTTCTTGGGGGCGTTCCTCTAGAGGTGTTCCATTCGATAAGGAAGTTCCTTACCCCGACCATTTGTTGGAAATCCAATCCCCAAAACGCACATTGTACGGTTTTAGTTATATGTCTTGTCATTTACTTATGGTGGTCACCACTGTTTAGATGATATCTATAGTAGGCATAGTTCGAAATGTCTATGCTGGCTAAGATTAATATTATACTTTCGAAAGGTTTTCTGCACTAGGCACTAATAATAATATCAAATGATTTTCGCGTATCAAGCATTTTTAACTGTCATAAGGAGAAATCTCATCCAAGTGTGTGCTTGCATTATGTATGTGGCGGGAGGCCTTATGGAAGTTTCATTTTCCAAAAAGCATTGCAGATTTCTTTTACTTCTTTTGTTGTTTTTTGTTTAAAAGATAAAATTGTTTTTGTTTGCTCACACCAGTCTCATGACTGACCTGGAGTTTATTGTTCCCTATCTAAACTATGGATGCCCATAATTTTTTAACGGGCAGTCTAGAGTTGGATTTTTCAGATAATCAAATAGTAGGTATAGATTCGATAGCATCCAACCTTTGGATTTGCCAATAACATTTGTTCACTTGGGCTGACCATGCTTAATACAACGTGATGATGGTGGTTCGAGCTTGTGGCTTGGATATCACTGCTTTTGGATTGGAGATCTTTTAGAGCATTGGAATGGTGATGCAATATTGGATTCTCAAGCTTTCTCTCTTCTATTGAAGTTAATGTCGGTGTTCCTTTGTCAAAGACTTTTTCCGCTGTTATTTTTGTATCTCTGATATCTCATTTGTATCATTTTGTTGTAACAAATGTTGTATATCAATGATTATTCATATTCTTCCGCTGTGTTTTTGTATTTAATATGTTATAAGCTCCGACACGAACCAGATTCGACGTTTGAATCTGTGGCATTTGAATACGGGTGATGTATTCGGTGCCGATTTTCAAAGGTTGAAATTCGGGTCGTGACAAGTGGTATCAGAGCTGTAGGTTAAACTTTAGCGCGGGAGTATAACACATTAGTTAACTCATTAAAGATAGGGTTATAATGCCCAAGAATGAGTATTTCCCTAAGATATCCGTCTGTATGCCTCAGTAAATTCCCTTGCTATCCACTGATAGTGAGTATAAGTGCAAGAAGGGGACGAGAAGGGGACAAGCAAGTACCACTACAAATGGTTAATACCTGCAACAATAAGGAAAACAATCTTTTCTCTTCTTAATCGCGTTTGTTGATCATCCAATTTCAATTCTTTGATGGCTTCGTGGCAGCTCGAAGGAGAAGCTTTGGTGTGATGGTGGCCCTACGAATCGTTGTAGATAAGTTTCTATTTCATATTCTCTTTATTAGATTCTTATCAGCTTTTCGTTTTTAACTTTAATAAATTTGAAAATTTATTTGAAATAAATTGGTTAATAAAATATAAAGTTAAAATTGATTTGTATCAATAAAATGATTTTGGTTGAAACCCAAATTTGAAATTCTACTGTAATTTCTTTTGTGGATCAAAGTCCGAAGAGGGACATGCCGGTGTATACCTTGGATATTCCAACCTAAATTGAATCCATTTGTTTGTTCTTTTGGGGTCCAGATATATTCTACGAGTGGTTAGTTATCCTTCGAACTAACCGGTGCCCCTGCATATTTCGTAGACCGAATGACCCAAGTATTTTGTAAAATGTTAAACAATTTGTTCTCGATCTATTGATGATATTTTGATTTGGTAAGAAAAATGCGGAATAGATGTTTCGGTTTGATCTGGTAAACCAATTCTTTATCTCAGATGTGTTCATCTGTTATTTGTTGTCTCCCTAGTAAATTTTGGGGACGAAATTTTCTTAAGGGGGAAATATGTAACATTCCCGGTTTTTTGAGTCAAATTTGAATTGATAATTAATATAAATTTTGGGTTAAAATTTTGAATTAAATTGAGTTCTTCCAAAATAAACAAAGATGTGTTGTTTATTTATAAGTTTATTTATAAATATATGTATATAAATGGATTTTTAATAGAATTTCTAATTGGAAATGTAGAAAAAATATTTTGAATAATATATATTAATTATATATTTTGATTGTGGATTAATTTGAAATTTTTTGAATAATTTATGAATATATATAGATTAAAAGTTAAATTGTAAATAAAATTTGATTTTGAAAAATTCAAAATGTAAATATTTATAAATAATTTGGATTTATTATAGAAATACAGTTTTAAAACATTTTCTTTAAAAAGTTATATTTTGAAATTAATATAATAATTTTCTAAAAGATTAAACTTTAAAAATTTTAACACTAATATTATTTATATAAATTTTAGTATAATAAATTAATTTTAAATTTACACATAACTAAATGTAATATTTGTATGTATATATATGTATACATTTAAAAGTATAATAAACTAAGTTTAAAAATAATATTGGTTATGAAGATTAGAATATTTTCTTTAAAAAAATATAATTTCTAAATATATAAAACATAAAGACTTGATTAAAACAAAGGTTAAAACATAATTTGTATACTAAATTAAGTAAGGAGTTGAACACAAATTATTTATATTTTGACATTTGTAAATTATATAGTATGCATTCATACAAGTGTAAGAAAATGGTGCCATGCAAATTACAAATGGCATTAGGATTTTATTTTTGATTTATTTTCAGAAAAAAATAACAAAACAAAAGTTCAAATCAGTTTTAAACTCCTCAGATTAAAATCATAACCAGAAAAAGAATTAAAGGCAAATTTCAAATGCATCTCAAACTAAAGTCAAAACCTGGGAACAATGATTCAAATGCAGCAAGTTCAGATCATTTCAAAGTTGAATCAAAACTAACTCAATCCTGATCAAAGAAGAAAATCAAAACCAGAGGAAATGGAAATCTAGAAAACAAAGATTTAATCAAAACAGTGCAAAGGAAGATTAAACCTGGAAATGAATTCAAACTGGAAAACAGAAATATCTCAATCTGGAAACAAATCTGTAATCAAGCAAAAGCCAAGCATGTGTTCAAGTAGCAAAGATAATGCAAAGATCAGAACAAAGATTAAAGCAACAAAACAAAAGCAAGTTGCATCAAAGTATAAGTTCCAGATCAAACAAATCAAATTCCAGATAAAACCTTTTTGCTTTTCAAATTACAGTCTTCTGATTTGCAACTCCAGGTGAGAAAAATTGTTAAACCCTCATATATTTGAAGTTGTTTGTATGTTTTTAATGTGCATGCATGTCTGTGTGTATATCTGTTCATATTTTGATATGTTTGGAAAACAGGAGGTTAAGCCTCTGTTCTTGATTCAGTTTTTAAAAACCTATTCAAAATTAGTTTGCTCCTTCCTCGATTTCTATTAATCTTTAAGATTCAAACCAAAAAAATTTGTTTGAACATGTTTTAAGTATTAAAAATAAATTTAAGCAAAATTAATTTGAGTTTCTTCTGAAAATTTGAAAATATAATGAAAACTTAAAATCATGGCAAATTAAAGTATCATGATTTTTAATTTCAATTACATCGACTAACTAAATTTTAAAAACTATGAATTTTAAGGATAAATTCGGGATTTTTAGTTTGGTAAATTTTAGGAAATTGCGAGTTGAACAGAAAGTGAAATTTCGTCAGTATTTGAGGAACGACGAAGCTATGGAAGTCGTGGTCAGTTCTGGAGAAGGCTGGGGCATCCGGGAATCTAAGAAAAATATACGCACATTTTTCAGATGACCAAAATGATCGGGGAACGGTAATATAGGGTTTAAGACCCGGTGTGACTTGTTGAAGTTTGGGGTAGAAATTCGTAGTCGAGGGTGGCCTATTGGCGATCGGTCCAAGTGGAGAACAAGCATCGATCAATGGAGCAGTTTGGGTTGAAGTCGCATGATTATCGATGGACGATGGTGATCAGGCGAGGCGGTTTATGGTGATGGAGTTTGTTCTAGGTGGAGGTCGATACATTCGATTTTGATTATGAAGTGGATCGGGGTTCTGGGTAATCAAGTTCATCAGAGGGGTCATGGTTGACTTGTCGAAGGGGCTGGGGTTGGTCGGAGATGATCCGAGCCCTGGTTCACGTACACGCGATATCATCAATGTCTGATGGTGTTAAAATTTGAGGAAGAGAGAGGGAACTCGGAGGCAACCTCGTGGAGTTTCGTTGTTGTCTCGAGTTAATACTCGAGCATGTTCATGTGTGTGTATCATGTTTAAACTGTTGTAAAATTTGAAAATTAAACAAAGTATAGGGAGGGAAGAAAAATAGGGACTCGGGTTTTCACTCGGGAAAACTAAAGTTTGGCCCGGGGTTTTTCTGGACTTAATGACTTAACAGATTTCAAACAATTTATTGAGGACGAGTTTTTAAAGTTTAATGTTTTAAAAATAAATTGTTATGAATATTGAATAATTATATGTATTAGTTAATTTGTGGAAGTAATTAAGAGAATAATTATTCGATTTAAATTATTAAAAAGTTAATTACCTAATAAAATTGATTACTTAATGTAATTAATAAAACTCAACTGAATTAAGGGATAATTACTTTGCTTAATTATATTTAAGGATAATTAATCAATTAAGATAAATTAAATTTAGGTAATTAATTACTAAATAAATTACTTAATCAAAAGTAATTAACTAATGATTAAAGTTAATTAATCAAGTGACTAAGATTAATTTATGATTCGCTAATACAAGTGATTAGGGATAATCATTTATTAATTAAGGATAATTAATTAAAATGATGATTAATTAAGGGGTAAATTAATTAATTAAAGATAATTAGTTAAAGGATAATTGAATAATTAAAGGTTAAGTATTTAAAAATAAAGGTTAATTATCTAATGATTAAAGGTTGGTTAATTTGTTAATCAAAGTTGATTAACAAGTAAGGTTAATTAATTTATTAATTAAGATTGATTAATTAATAGTTAAAGGATTAATTAATTTATTAATTGAGGTTAATTAATAAATGATAAAAGGGTAATTAATTAAATGATTTGTAATAAATTAATTAACCGGAATTAGTAAATTTATTTGTAAGTAATTAATCTGATTTCAATTAATCAGATGATTTAATTAATCTTACTTATGAATGTTTGGATTGCATTGAATGCTTTGAATTGTGTGATATCCCTGATGTATGCTGCATTGTGATATGAACTGAATTAATTTGAGTTGTGACGAATGTAATTATCTGTGATGAATGTAATTTATTTATCTGTGATAAATTTATATTATCTGTGAATCTGTGAATGAAGATAAGCGTTATAGATTATACCGCTATCGATACTGTTATGATTGAATCAATGATGATTGATGTTGTAGCACTATTGTGTAAAACCCTTGGACTACACCATACACACACAAATATGGACTGCATGAGGAAATTGGTTAAGTCACAGATTTTTGAAATGGTTTTGAAAGTTGAATTTTGAATCCAAATGGTTTTGGAAATGGAATTGGGTTAAATATAAAAAGATTTTGAAAAGGGATTTCAAAGATAAAAGTTATTTTGAATAACTTTATAAAGTTTCCAAATTTAAATAATTTGATTTAAATTTGAATTCAAGATTTTAAATTGAATTCTATGTTTGGAAATTATGGTTAAAAAGGTTATACAAGTTATAAATGTGTTTATATGGGTTTTAAACCATTTTAAAAAAGTATTGTGTGGGAATTTGATTTTAACCCAAGTTTTATACTTGAAGGGCTTTAACTTGCGCAAATAAAATCATATTTTTCCAAAACGAAAACTATTTGTTTTCAAATAATAATAGCTTTCATATAAAAAAAGGATTTCCAAATTGTGTTGAAAAATTTCAAGTTTGAATTGAAATAGTTTTGAAAGCTATGAATGAATGTAACAACCCGCATATTTATCGAGTTTGTATTTAAATATTTTATTTAAATATTAACTCGTTAATCGGATTTTGGTCCGAAAAGCTACTTTTTGCAAACGGTCAAATTAGGACTCGAGACCACTTCCATTGAGTTCGAAATGTCGTTTACAACTTTTTAAGTATAAACATCGATAGGTTTGGAGTTAGTGAAATTTCACTAACTTTTCCCGCTTTGGACTTTGGGTTAGTTTAGCCTATTAAGCCCAAGTTCCAACCCTCTTCTCCTCACTCTTCATAAATTTCCTAACTAATCAAGCTTTGGCATTAATGGTGGAGGGAATGGGAAATTAAAACTCCAAGCACAAATTCAATTGCAAATCCAACATTCAACTCCAAATTCAAGTAGAAGATATTGGATTCAAGCTTTGGATTGCTTCTCCTTGCTTTCAAGCTTCATCTTCATAAACTTTAGTGCAAAGGTGAGATTTTTATCTCACAATTCTAGTCTATATCTATCTTGGGCTATTGGAAATGCATCCCTATCATGTTTGCATGCACATTTGCATTTGGTTTGGATTGGATTGGCGAAAAACTCCACTTTTTAGTGTTTTGGGGTGAATTTCTGGCTTAGGTCGCTCTGTCCCCCTTAGGTCGCCCAACATCTATAGGTCGTTCGCGTGGAAAAGTCGTCACCTTCATTTGGGTCGTTTCTGGCCTTAGCCCATTCGTCCACTATAGGTCGTTAGGCCTTAGGTCGCTTGGAGTTAGGTCGTAGGTCGGCAGGTCTTTAGCTCGCACGCGTTGAAAAGGCGCGTCTGGAGTTAGGTCGTTCGCGAGTTAACGTTAGGTCGTTTGCGAGTTAGCGCCCTAGATCACTCGCGTATAGCTCGTTCGGAGTTAGGTCGTTAGGCCTTAGCTCGTATGGCCTATGCAATTTGGTTAGGTCGTCCAACCTCAACACCTTAGGTCGTAAGACCTTAGGTCGTACCCCTTAGGTCGTTAGACCTTAAGCCTTCACTATTGGAACTCGTTAGGTCGTAGCAACCATAGGTCGTAGGTCGCTCACACGGAGTTAAGTCGTAGGTCGTCTCCGACCTTATATCGCTCAGCCAGGTTTCACTTTAAGTCGTTAGGTCGTTTGGACCTTGTTTCCAGTTAGGTCGCAAGACCCTTAAACCGTTAGGTTACTAGGTCGCGATGTTTTAGGTCGCTGCACCCTATGCCTCTATAGGTCGTTCGACCTTGCTAACTTTTAGGTCGCGAGTTTTATAGGTCGCTCAACCCTATTCCCCTTAGGTCGTTAGACCTCATTTTGTCTTCACTAGGTCATACCGTTTTGGTCGGGGCGCTGCCCCGCACCCCGCCGGGGGCGCTGCCCCCTGGACCCCCGCGACCTGACCGGGCAGGTCGAACCCCGTAGGCGGTGGCGTTGCCCCCACACCCCCACCTTGGGGGGTTGCCACCCCCCTGGACCCCCCCTCCGTAGGGGATCTTATCTGAAAAACATTGAGCTGATTTCCTTGGATTTTATTCGCATCTCCGTATGCGATCTTTGTGACTGATTGTTTCTACACTTGCTTATGTGTTTTGTCACTTTATAATATAAAGGTTTCAATACTAGTAGTAAATATCAAAACTCTTTTAACCAACAATTTCAACTCTATTTTTAATAACAAAGCTCTTTTCTTAAACCGTTTTCCAATCTATTAGTATATACAAGCCTTTACCTCACTCGGATGAGAAATCTAATTAAACGACTTAGTAAAACAAGTGGTATGAAACGCTTGCGTTCACTTCGTCGGTTAATTCTTGGACTTGTTCGATTGAACCTCTTGTGACAATTTTATTAGTGAAGATTTACAGTTTGTTCGTAAATATTTAAGTTAAGCAAGTGGTTATGGGACATGAAGCTAAACTTCTATATTTACTAGCTTAGTGTAATTGACACTTCTCGTTGATCTTGATGATCGCTTTATGAATTAGACTAGCAATTGCGCGATGTCTCTTTCATTGCAAGGTTAGACTAGACACCACTTGTGTGATTCCATTCACACATACCTTTCTGCTTTTTGGTTAGTCTTGACCTCAATCTGTGTGATTCCATTCACACATGCGGGGTAGCTCCCCATGGTCTTCGGACCGTCATGTGATAGGCCTCTTTCCCTTTTTATGATTTCTGGATTTCTCGTGTTGATTTCTGGAATTTATGTCATTGACTTGTTATGAGTACAAGTTTAGGGTATGATGCCCTCTTCGAATCTTTGAGAAGATTCTTGTGATATTGATTATCTCTTATTGATTGATCTTCTGTTGATCATTATTTACATACTTATAGTGGTATGTCGTTATGGATGTTTATGTTTATGCCATATCTTTTATGTTATATCATGTCATCTGATATTTATAGCTAGACTGATCCGTTTATTATTTTCTTAAATAATACTCGGGTCAGACCGAGATGTTACAGGTGCTTCTGCTTGACTTCTTCCCAGGGATTCATCACTCTGACTTTTGGCTAACTGTTTAGAGTAGCAGTTTTTGTTGTATACACTTGAGATATAGACTCATTGTTGTATTCTTTTGTATAGCACGTGTTGCTATTCTTTTGTATTATCGTGGATCTTAATGACCACTACTCTGATGTACACTTTCATGTGTTAGTTATATATTCATATCTTCTTCCGCCTTTGTGATATGGATATCTGTGACTGATTTGTGATATGATTATTTCTATGTTTGTTTCCGAAGATTATTTATAGCCACCGTGTGATAAGCAATTACATGGATGGTCGCTCCTCAACAGCCTTATTCTCCGTGCTAGTTGACAGAACTACTCCGGAGTGTTCTTGGCTAGCGTGGGTATAGAGGTGGGGCGTCACAATGAATCTTTGTGAAAGATGGTTGGACCTTGTTTTGAAATTGAAAAGGATTTTAAATGGTGTATCTTATATATATAAAAGATTTGAAATGGGATTTGGTTTGAAAGTTATGAATGAATCTTTTGAAATGGTTTTGAAAGCTATGAACTAATTCTTGAATTTAATTGTTGGATGAGTTAATCCAATTTAAAAAGGAAATTGTTTTGAAAGCCGTAAATGAATCTTTGTGGAAGATTGGTGAACTTTGTGAAGTGAATATTTTTGTTAAAGATTTGAAAATGATAATTGTTTAAACTGTAACAACCCGCATATTTTTTGATGTTTTATTTAAATATATTTTATCGATACTCGAAATTTAGTCCGAAAAGCTACTTTTTGCATACGGTCGAATTAGGACTCGGGACCACTCCCATTGAGTTTAAAATGCCGTTTGCGACCTTTTTGAGTATAAGCTTCGATATGTTTGAAGAAAGTTGATTTTTGCTACTTTTTCACTTTGGGTTTGGGTTCAGCCCTATGTTTAACTTATACTCAAATCTGAGCCACTCCTCCCCATTCACCTTCACTTTCTCCTCTTTTCAGTTCTAAAGCATCAATGGTGGGAGAGATGGGAAATTAAAACTCCAAAACCCTAGTTTTCTTTTGCAAATCAAGTTCTAGCTCCAAACTAATAGAAAAACCCATTGGTAAGCTTCTCTTCTTCTTCTCCAACTCAATCTCTTATCAATTTCAGAAATTCTTAAACCTAACTTTGGGAATGTTCTTCTTTTAAAGCTTAGAATCAAGCTTCTTGAGTTGGATTTGAAGAGTGGTTGATTCTCCTTTGCTTTCAAGCATCTTCTTCAATCGTTCGGGTTCAAAGGTGAGATTTTTATCTCACATCTGTGACTATAATTATCCTTGGTTGTTGGGTATGAATTCCTAACACTTCTTCATGTGCATTTGCTCTTGATTTGGATTGGTTTTGTGAATATTCTAATTTTTGGGTTTTTAAGTCAAATTTGTGTGAAAATCCTTTTATGGATGTTTGATCATGCTTTTGGTGATGCATCGAGGAGCATATAGGGCCGGGTTGCCGATTGACATAAACCCTTAGAGCCAATGTTCGTCCGGTTGCATTTTGGAAGAGTTTGCCCTTCATTTGAATAGGCTGAAAAATAGCCCAGGCATGATTCAGTCGACTGAATCTTCTGTTCAGTCGACTGAACCTGGAATCCGAAAGTTTCCAGGCATGATTCAGTCGACTGAATCTTCTGTTCAGTCGACTGAACCTGGAAACAGAAAGTTTCCTGAACCTGGAAAATTTCCAGGTACAGGGTCAGTCGACTGAAAACGCTGTTCAGTCGACTGAACCTGCTGTTTGAGTCCAATTTGCCTTTTTGGATTGAATTTCCAATGTTAATCGATTCGTGTTGATTCCCTTTTGTTATTATCACTTATTATCGACTTTGATGACATTTTCTTCGTGATTTATGGTAATATCCATTTTGATGGATTCGGTATCGATTTCTTTGGATTTTATTCACGTCTTCGAATGTGAACTTTAGTGATTGATTGTTCCTACAATCTTCTTTGTGATTTGTCACTTTAAAAATATAAAGGTTTCAATACTAGTAGTAAATATCAAAATTCTTTCATCAAAACGATTTCAACACTATTTTATTACAAAGCTCGTTTTCCCAAACCGATTTCCAAGCTATTAGTATATACAAACCTTTACCTCACTCGTATGAGAAATCTAATTAAACGACTTAGTAAAACAAGTGGTATGAAACGCTTGCGTTTACTTCGTCGGTTAATTCTTGGACTTGTTCGATTGAACTTCTTGTGACAATTTTCTAGTGGAGATCTATAATTTGTTCGTAAATATTTAAGTTAAGCTAGTGGTTATGGGACATGAAGCTAAGCTCATATATTTACTAGATTACTGTAATTGACACTTCTTGATGATCATGACGATCATTTTTGTGATTCAGACTAGCAATGTGCGATGTCTCTTTGTCTACGAGGGAGACTAAACCCCGTTTGTGTGAGTTTCAACTCACAAATGTGGGGTAGCACCCCATGGACTTCGGGTCGTTCGTGTGTCAAAAATTAATGGCTAGCTACCATGAGATAGCGTCTCGTTCATGTGATACATATGTTGGTGAGTTTTCATGCTCCCGTTCGTGTGATAGGCCTCCCCCCTATTTTGTGTGATTTCTGGATTTCGTGTGTCGAATTCTGGAATTTCTTCTTCACCTATTTTTGTGATTTCTATTGATATGATTTATCAATTTTTGTGCATAGGTGAATTCGTGTGTCATTGACTGGATTTCTTGAGATGATTTCTAGAATTTGTGTTTCACCAATTTTCGTGATTTCCATTGATAAGTTTTATCAATATTTGTGCATTTGTGAATTTGTGTGTCATTGACTTTTGTGATTGACATTGATATAATCGTCAATAATTGTGGTTTGATGAACGAAATAAGGAGTATGACATTTCTTTGATTCTTGTGTAGATTCCGTGACATTGATTAATCCCTTGATGATTTTCAACTACTTATATATATCACAGCTTGGCATTGTGATTATTGTGTGTTTAGTCATATCTCTTATCCTATATCGTTTCATCTGATATTTATAGTTAGACTGATCCGTTTATTATTTTCTTATTAAATAATACTCGGGTCAGACCGAGATGTTACAGGCGCTTCTGCTTGACTTCTCCCCAGGGATTCATTACTCTGACTTTTGGCAAACTACTTAGATTAGTAGTTTATTTTGTTGTATACACTTGAGATATAGACTCATAGTTGTATTATTTTGTATAGCACGTGTTGCTATTCTTTTGTGTTATTGTGGATCTTTTTAACCACTACTCTGATTTACACTTCCATGTGTTTATTATATATTCATATCTTCTTCCGCCTTTGTGATATGAATTATCTGTGACTGAATTGTGTTATGTTTATTTCTATATTTGTTTCCGAAGATTATTATAGCCACTGTGTAGTAGCTTTGTGTTTGTATCGGTATGTCGGATTTCCTCTTGAGATAAAGTGCATGTTATACTATCTGACATATCGGTGCTCGCGCAAAGCAATTACACGGATGGTCGCTCCTCAACAGCCTTATTCTCCGTGCTAGTTGACAGCATTACACCGTAGTGTTCTTGGCTAGCATGGGTATAGAGGTGGGGCGTCACAGCTTGGTATCGGAGCCAAACTTCGGAACAATATGGAATATTATAACAAGGATCATCGTCCTACGTCTTTCTTAGGAGTCGTGCTTTAGGATTTTATTCGAGTCTTCGTACCGATTCATCCTATTTTCTTTTATGATTCCTTGTTTTATCTATCAAGGTTGCTTGATATTCATTAGTGAATAATCTTCATCTTGTTCTTCTTTCTTTCTAAAGGAAGAGAAATGTCTAGACCAGGCCATCCCAGAGCTGGACCATCTAGTGTTCCACCCCAAGATGGAGTTTTTATGACTGCTCAACAGCTTCTTGATTTAGTGACGAATGCTCAAGCAGCTGGAGCTAACCCGGAACCTACTCACCCAAAGTCGGGATTTGCACGCTTGTGCAGCGATTACACTAATTTGGGTGGGGAGCCATTCAAAGGTTCCGAAACTATTATTGAAGTACAGGCTTGGCTAAGGTCATGCGATCGAACCTTTTCTCGCATGAATCTTATTGACCTTCACCGATTTCAGGTGACCTCTAGTATACTCCAAGAAAGAGCATTGGAGTGGTACGAGCTTCTTATTTCTGAGCTTAATGAAGTGGATCTCACCTGGGAGCAATTCCGGGAACGCTTCGAGTTGAAATTTGTACCAGAAGCAGAGAAAGTGACATTGGCTCGACGATTTATAGACCTTGCTCAAGGTGAGTCCTCCGTGACTGATTACGTCGCCTCCTTCGAGTCGCTTTCCAAATATGGGGTTGAATACATCAACACCCCTTTAAAGAAGAACCAGAGGTTCGTCTATGGCTTAAACAAAAATCTCAAGAAGCCATTACTTCTAAAATTAGAAGTTTCTTTCGACCAACTCGTTGATATTGCTCTTCGTCTTGAAGAGGTGGATAGGGAGAATGATGTTGAAGTGGTGGGTTCCAAACCAAACTTCAACAACAAGAAGAGGCCAAACAAATTCAAAGGCCCTTATCCCTATATGAAAGGGAGGCAAGAAACTCCAGTTGAAAAGACCTTTTCCTCTACTCAAGGGAAATGCTATAATTGTGGTTCGAAAGGCCATTTTGCGAACAAGTGTTCAAAGCCTCGTACTTGTCGCTATTGCAAAAGTCCGGACCATTTTATGCATGTATGTCCCAAACTTCAAAATAGGAAGGAGGGAAAGCTTAATGTTGCTTAAGCCCCTGGCAACACATCTCGTGGCCAAGGTATTTCTCATTCTATTCTGGATGGAATTATTTTATTTCGTGATCATCCTATTCGAGTTCTTTTTGATACGGTTGCGTCCCATTCTTTTATATCAAAAGAACTTGTTGATACTTTTTCTTTGGATGTTTTGTGTTTAATGACTTCTTTGAGAATTGCGAATCTGGTTGGTGGATCCGCGACAATCAGTTTATTGTGTAAAGATGTCGAGATTATTTTGTGTGATTTTTCTTTCCGAGCCGATTTGCATGTCATGCGTTATTTAGGCTTTGGAATGATTTTGGGAATGGAATGGCTTAACCATTATGAAGCTCATATCCTATGTCCTGTGCGGACTATTCATCTTCGACATCCTCAATCTGTTAAGCAGATTTCTATTAATCTTAAAGATTCGGATTCTAGCTTGGTTTCATCTTTATATTCTTTAAATCCTCGTGATGACGATGATGATGAGGGTGATATTATTTCTCTAATTCACGTCGTTTGTGAATTTTCCGACATATTCGAGCCAGTTTTAGGATTACCACCTAAGCGAGCAATTGAGTTCAGAATTAATCTTATTCCTGGAGCTCAGCCTATCACTCGTCCTCCATATCGTATGTCCAATAAAGAAAACGAGGAGATGCGTAAACAATTATCCGAATTGGAGACGAAGCAATTTATTCGCTCTAGTTCCTCGCCTTGGGGAGCTTCAGCTATTTTTGTGAAGAAATCTGATGGAACACTTAGGCTTTGCGTTGACTACCGCAAGCTTAATGATCTTACTATCAAAAATAAATATCCTTTACCTCGGATTGATGATCTATTCGATCAACTTAGTGGTGCTAGAGTCTTTTCACAATTAGACTTAGCTACTGGTTTTCATCAGCTTCGTATAACAGAGGATAGCATTCCTTTGACATCGTTCCGTACTCGTTATGGATCTTATGAATGGCTTGTTATGCCATTTGGTCTAACGAATGCTCCGGCTTATTTCGTTGACCTTATGAATAGACTTTTCAAAGACTTCCTCGACCGGTTTGTTCTCATCTTTATCGATGATATTCTTGTGTATTCAAAAACCGAGGAGGAGCATGAGAAGCATCTTCGGATTGTGTTGGAAACTCTTAGGAGTAATCGTTTAAAGGCAAAATTTTCTAAATGCCATTTTTGGCAATCTCGTGTGAAGTTTCTCGGTCATATTATTTCCGAATCCGGAATTTCCGTGGATCCTTCAAAGATTGAAGCGATTCAAGATTGGAAGAGACCGGAGAGTGTGACAGAGATTCGTAGTTTTCTCGGATTGGCGGGCTATTACCGTCGTTTCATCAAAGACTTTTCTAAGATTGCCGTGCCTCTCACTAGCTTGACGAAGAAAGGTGTTAAATACATTTGGTCGGACAAATGTGAAGCTTCTTTTCAGAAATTAAAAGAGCTTCTTTCTGATGCTCCTATTCTTGTTATTCCCGAGGGGAATCAGGATTTCGTTGTTTATACCGATGCTAGTCGCGTTGGTTTGGGTGCCGTTCTTATGCAAAGAGAACGTGTTATTGCTTATGCTTCTAGGCAATTGAAGCCTGCTGAGACTAGATATGCCACTCATGATTTAGAGCTTGCGGCTATTGTTTTCGCCCTTCGTATTTGGCGTCATTATCTTTTAGGAGAGAAATTTGTTCTTTATACCGATCATAAGTCCTTGAAGTATTTATTCTCTCAAAAGGAACTTAATTTGCGTCAACAGCGTTGGCTCGAATTTCTTGCACCATATGATCTTGATATCCTTTATACTCCCGGAAAGGGAAATCGTGTTGCGGATGC
The DNA here is from genome assembly GCA_030765085.1 of Allium cepa. Classification (NCBI taxonomy): domain Eukaryota; kingdom Viridiplantae; phylum Streptophyta; class Magnoliopsida; order Asparagales; family Amaryllidaceae; genus Allium; species Allium cepa. The sequence continues at coordinate 8,164,445 of CM060930.1, read as the reverse complement.
ACTTAGTCGAAAGCAACAAGCGGTTGTTTCTATGATGATATCCGAATGGAACGATCTCGAGATTTTATCCTCTTGTGAGATTCGAGAGCGCGTATTCGATTTGTGCTCATCACTTGTTTTATGTAGCCTTGAGGCTCATCCTTCTCTTTTAGACCGCATTCTTGAAGCTCAAGGGCTAGATCCTGAATTGGCTCTTCTTGGCCAAAATGTTAAGGATAAAATTGGTATTGAAGGTTTGAAAGACTTTGATATTGATTCTCGTGGCGGCATTCGGAAATTTGGTAGACTTATCGTGCCAAATATTAGTGATCTTCGAAAACATATTTTAGAAGATTCTCATCATTCCAAATTCACCATTCATCCCGGTAGTAGAAAAATGTATGCGGATATGAAGCGACTTTATTATTGGGAGGGAATGAAACTTGACATCGCTAACTTCGTTAAGCGTTGCATGACTTGCCAACTTGTTAAGGCCGAACATCAAAGGCCCGGTGGGTTATTGCAACCTTTAGAAATTCTAATTTGGAAGTGGGACCAAATTTCCATGGATTTTATAGATGGCCTTCCCCGTTCTCGTTCGGGTCATGATAGCTTATGGGTGATTGTTGATAGACTTACTAAATCCGCCCATTTTATTCCCGTTCGGTCTAACCGAACCGTTCCTCTTTTGGCCAAACTCTTCGTTAAAGAGATTGTTAAATTACATGGAGTTCCTACTTCTATTGTTAGTGATCGTGATCCATTGTTTACTAGTGGATTTTGGAAGAGTCGCCAAAAAGCTTTGGGAATGAAGCTTAATTTTAGCACTGCTTATCATCCTCAGTCCGATGGACAAACTGAGCGTGTGAATCAAACTCTTGAAGATCTTCTTCGTGCATGTGTTCTTGATTTTGGTGGAAGTTGGGAAGATCATATTTCACTTGTTGAATTTTCCTATAATAATAGCTTCCAATCTAGTATTGGTATGGCACCTTTCGAGGCACTCTATGGAAGGCCATGCCGATCTCCTTCTTGTTGGCTTGAGGCCGGTGAAAAGCTGGTTTTAGGTCCAGATTTTATTCGGGATTCCACAGAAAAGATTGATCTTATTCGTCATAGGATGAAAGAAGCCCAGATAGACAAAAATCCTATGCCGATAACCGAAGAAGGAAGTTAGAATTTTCTGTAGGAGATCTTGTGTTCATTCATGTGTCACCTATGAAAGGTGTTGTACGTTTCAGTCGATCGGGAAAATTAGCGCCTCGATATATTGGGCCATTTCCTATCACTGAACGTATTGGTTCCATGGCTTATCGCCTTTTATTACCGGCTCAATTTTCTGCTATCCATGACGTGTTTCACGTTTCTCAACTTCGAAAATGTCTTCGAGATTCCGATTCTATTCTTGAGCCAGGTGTTGTGGAAGAAATTGAAGTTTCGCCTAATTTAACTTATGAGCAGCATCCTATTCGAATTATTGCTTCGGAGGTCAAACGTCTTCGAAATAAAGATGTTCCGCTTGTTAAAGTTCAATGGTCCTCAAATCCTAAGGATTGTTCTTGGGAATCTAGGGAATTCATCGAGCGAACACACCCGGACTTACTTTCCCGTGCTCTTTAAGGTGAACCTTTTATATCAAATTTCTTTTGTGTTGAATATGCTTTTATGGTTGTTACTATATATCTTCTTCTTAAATATTGAGAGGACGCAATTTCTTTAAGGAGGGGAGTCTGTAACAATCCGCATATTTGTTGATGTTATATTTAAATATTTTATTTAAATATATTTTATCGATGCTCGGAATTTAGTCTGAAAAGCTACTTTTTGCATACGGTCGAATTAGGACTCGGGACCACTCCCTTTGAGTTTAAAACGCCGTTTGCGACCTTTTTGAGTATAAGTTTCGATATGTTTGGAGAAAGTTGATTTTTGCTACTTTTTTACTTTGGGTTTGGGTTCAGCCCTATGTTTAACTTATACTCAAATCTGAGCCACTCCTCCCCATTCACCCTCACTTTCCCCTCTTTTCAGTTCTAAAGCATCAATGGTGGGAGAGATGGGAAATTAAAACTCTAAAACCCTAGTTTTCTTTTGCAAATCAAGTTCTAGCTCCAAACTAATAGAAAAACCCATTGGTAAGCTTCTCTTCTTCTTCTCCAACTCAATCTCTTATCAATTTCAGAAATTCCTAAACCTAACTTTGGAAATGTTCTTCTTTTAAAGCTTAGAATCAAGCTTCTTGAGTTGGATTTGAAGAGTGGTTGATTCTCCTTTGCTTTCAAGCATCTTCTTCAATCGTTCGGGTTCAAAGGTGAGATTTTTATCTCACATCTATGACTATAATTATCTTTGGTTGTTGGGTATGAATTCCTAACACTTCTTCATGTGCATTTGCCCTTGATTTGGATTGGTTTTGTGAATATTCCAATTTTTGGGTTTTTAAGTCAAATTTGTGTGAAAATCCTTTTATGGATGTTTAATCATGCTTTTGGTGATGCATCGAGGAGCATATAGGGCCGGGTTGCCGATTGGCATAAACCCTTAGAGCCAATGTTCGTCCGGTTGCATTTTGGAAGAGTTTGCCCTTCATTTGAATAGGCTGAAAAACAGCCCAGGCATGATTCAATCGACTCAATCTTCTGTTCATTCGACTGAACCTGAAACCCAAAAGTTTCCAAGCATGATTCAGTCGACTGAATCTTCTGTTCAGTCGACTTAACCTGGAAACAGAAAGTTTCCTGAACCTGAAAAATTTCCAAGTACAGGCTCAGTCGACTGAACCTGCTGTTTGAGTCCAATTTGCCTTTTTGGATTGAATTTCCAATGTTAATCGATTCGTTTTGATTCCCTTTTGTTATTATCACTTATTATCGACTTTGATGACATTTTCTTCGTGATTTATGGGAATATCCATTTTGATGGATTCGGTATCGATTTCTTTGGATTTTATTCACGTCTTCGAATGTGAACTTTAGTGATTGATTGTTCCTACAATCTTCTTTGTGATTTGTCACTTTAAAAATATAAAGGTTTCAATACTAGTAGTAAATATCAAAATTCTTTCATCAAAACGATTTCAACACTATTTTATTACAAAGCTCGTTTTCCCAAACCGATTTCCAAGCTATTAGTATATACAAACCTTTACCTCACTCGTATGAGAAATCTAATTAAACGACTTAGTAAAACAAGTGGTATGAAACGCTTGCGTTTACTTCGTCGGTTAATTCTTGGACTTGTTCGATTGAACTTCTTGTGACAATTTTCTAGTGGAGATCTATAATTTGTTCGTAAATATTTAAGTTAAGCTAGTGGTTATGGGACATGAAGCTAAGCTCATATATTTACTAGCTTACTGTAATTGACACTTCTTGATGATCATGACGATCACTTTTGTGATTCAGACTAGCAATGTGCGATGTCTCTTTGTCTAGGAGGGAGAATAAACCCCGTTTGTGTGAGTTTCAACTCACAAATGTGGGGTAGCACCCCATGGACTTCGGGCCGTTCGTGTGTCAAAAATTAATGGCTAGCTACCATGAGATAGCGTCTCGTTCGTGTGATACATATGTTGATGAGTTTTCATGCTCCCGTTCGTGTGATAGGCCTCCCCCCTATTTTGTGTGATTTCTGGATTTCGTGTGTCGAATTCTGGAATTTCTTCTTCACCTATTTTTGTGATTTCTATTGATATGATTTATCAATTTTTGTGCATAGGTGAATTCGTGTGTCATTGACTGGATTTCTTGAGATGATTTCTAGAATTTGTGTTTCACCAATTTTCGTGATTTCCATTGATAAGTTTTATCAATATTTGTGCATTTGTGAATTTGTGTGTCATTGACTTTTGTGATTGACATTGATATAATCGTCAATAATTGTGGTTTGATGAACGAAATAAGGAGTATGACATTTCTTTGATTCTTGTGTAGATTCCGTGACATTGATTAATCCCTTGATGATTTTCAACTACTTATATATATCACAGCTTGGCATTGTGATTATTGTGTGTTTAGTCATATCTCTTATCCTATATCGTTTCATCTGATATTTATAGTTAGACTGATCCGTTTATTATTTTCTTATTAAATAATACTCGGGTCAGACCGAGATGTTACAGGCGCTTCTGCTTGACTTCTCCCCAGGGATTCATTACTCTAACTTTTGGCAAACTACTTAGATTAGTAGTTTATTTTGTTGTATACACTTGAGATATAGACTCATAGTTGTATTATTTTGTATAGCACGTGTTGCTATTCTTTTGTGTTATTATGGATCTTTTTGACCACTACTCTGATTTACACTTCCATGTGTTTATTATATATTCATATCTTCTTCCGCCTTTGTGATATGAATTATCTATGACTGAATTGTGTTATGTTTATTTCTATATTTGTTTCCGAAGATTATTATAGCCACTGTGTAGTAGCTTTGTGTTTGTATCGGTATGCCGGATTTCCTCTTGAGATAAAGTGCATGTTATACTATCTGACATATCGATGCTCGCTCAAAGCAATTACACGGATGGTCGCTCCTCAACAGCCTTATTCTCCATGCTAGTTGACAGCATTACACCGTAGTGTTCTTGGCTAGCATGGGTATAGAGGTGGGGCGCCACATAAACCATTTGAAAGAAAGGTTTTGGATAATAAGTTGTGACTTAACCGAAATCCCAATATCCATATGGTTTTAAATATTTCGATCATTATTCAGCTTAGTCGGGAGAGGACCTTTGTTATATAACCTATTCCGAATAATGATACGACGTTGGGGATTGCATTTGAAAACCGGTGGTGAAGACCGGTATTTTCGAGAACGAAAGGATAAACCGTCGAATGACTGTGCACTGAGTAGCTACGGTATAGAGATCTCCATATGTGATGGGGAGTCCAATCGGGATTATGAATACCCGAATTGCAAGGACTTCTTTGGAAGTGCCTTTGGTTCTATTCAAACCCGAAACAGACATGTATGGATATGTGTCTGACATTACACTTTGAGATGTAAAGCTGGTTTCTATCAAATACATTTTTGTCTGGTGGCAGAGATTTATTACCCTTCTCTGAGACATACGAGCTCAGAGGTTACATAGTTGATCGTTACCAATGATATATTCTCAATTGGGTAATGTAGCATATGAAGTGCTACTGATCATTTGTTGATCGAAGCATGGCTTTCGTGAAAAGAGTAGCTTTATGGACGAGACTTCGTCGAGCCTCACAACCCGAAAATGGTTGAAACAGGAATGTTGCGGCAAGGTTTTCAAGGGCTGCGCCCCTATGGTATGTCCATTGCCTTCTGGATAAATGGTGGTATCATAGTACGGAGCCCAGATATTTACCTATGTGGTTGTTGCATACTTATTGCTGTGTGGTTGTTGGTTCAGGGCCCTCAGATAAAGGTCGGTAACAACCGGGGATGGCATATTTGTAGGTGTTACTTTCGAAAAGGGGTAACCCGGCCTTATGTTCGTAGGGCACCGTTTTGGTTCTTGGGGGCGTCCCTCTAGAGGCTTTCCATTCGGTAAGGAAGTTCCTTAGAATGACCATTTCTTGGAAATCCAATCTCCAATACGCGCCTTGTACGGTTTAGTTGTATAACCTGCCATTTACTTATGGTGGTCACCACTGTTTAGATGGTAACTATAGTAGGCATAGTTCGAAATATCTATGCTAGCTAAGATTAATATTATACTTTCAAAAGGTTTTCTGCACTATGCACTAATAATAGTATCAAATGATTTTCGCCTATCAAGCATTTTTGACTACCATAAGGAGAAATCTCCTCTAAGTGTGTGCTTGCATTGTGTGTGTGGTGGGAGGCCTTATGGCAGTTCCATTTTCCAAAAAGCATTTTGCATTTCTTTTACTTCTTTTGTTGTTTAAAAGATAAAGTTGTTTTTGATTGCTCACACCAGTCCAATGACTGACCTGGAGTTTATTATTCCCTATCTAAACTCTAGGTGCCCATATTTTTCACACGGGGAGTCTAGAGTTGGATTTTTTAGATAATCAAATAGTAGGTGTAGATTCGATAGCATCCAGCCTTTGGATTTGGCAATAGTATTTGTTCACTTGGGCTGACCCTGCTTAATACAACGCGATGATGGTGGTTTGAGCTTGTGGCTTGGATATCGCTGCTTTTTGATTGGAGATCTTTTAGAGCATTGGAATGGTGGTGTAATATTGGATTCTCAATCTTTCTCTCTTCTATTGAAGTTAATGTTGGTGTTCCTTTGTCGAAGACTTTCTTCCGCTGTTATTTTTGTATCTCTGCTATCTCATTTGTATCATTTTGTTGTAACAAATGTTGTACATCAATGATTATTCATTTTCTTCCATATTGTTGTTTTACTTAATGTGTTATAAGCTCCGGCACGAACCAGATTCAGCGTTTGAATCTACGGCATTTGAATACGGGTGATGTATTTGGTGTCGATTTTCGAAGATCAAAATTCGGGTCATGACAATTTACCAACAGGATGTGGTAGGAAAGTACCTTCGGTTTGTCCTATTTCTGGACAACTAGTATGGATGTTTGTCTGACATTGAATTTATAAAGATTATGTACATTGGTTTTTACAAACGTACATCAGTGGTGGCGGAGAAGGAAATTTCTCTTAGCTTAACACCCTCCTTGAGACCTATGAGCTTAAGGGTTGTATTTTTGTGAAAGGCAATTAGTAGTCAATGGAAATGGCCGCGTGGCATTCAAAGTGACGTGACGTGTGAAAGGTAATCGTTGTCTCAGGCCTCATCAACCGAAAATGACCTAAACAGGGTTAGATGCGACAAGGCTAAGTGGGTCGCTCCATGTAGGATATGATCATCATCTTCTAGATATATCTTTACGTGCCATGACGTCGTGTATTTGATTATTGTGGTTTGTATGTTAGATGGCCCTCGAAAAAGGTCGGTAATAACCGGAGGATGATATATTCGGTACCATCTAGTTATAGAGGTGGGCCGGTCTTGTGTTGGTAGAGGATCCTTTGTGATGGTCCTCGGTACATTCCTATGGAGATGTACTGCAGGAAAGTAGTCATTTCACCTAGTCATTTGTATGGAAATCCAAACTCCACTACGTACCTTCCATTTTATTTGTAGAGCCTGGTATGCTGGAATTTAATAATGGTAACAATTTCGGCTATTTTGATTATTATTTGTATACTAGACATTAGTGTAATATAAGATGATGTGATATGAAATGTTTCATAAGGTAAAAACATGTCCATGTTTACGTATAGGCAAGTCTTACGAGATACTTTTGTTTTGAAAGGAAAAGTTTAGTAATTTAATAAATTCAGTTGAATGTGTTTCTCATGCTGGCTTACCAAACCGATCCGGGCGTTCTACCCTTTCAATGCTCGGGTCAGACTTGAGTATATCTACAGGTTCAGTTTTAGAGCTTTTGGAGCTTCAATAGGAGAGCTGGAGATCTTCATTTTCGTATACACGTATTTGTTTTGATTATCCGCTGCTTAGTTGTTGTATATTATCGGTAATTGTAAGGACAGATTATTATAACTGTTCAAGTTGATGATTATAGATTAATTGTTGAACTTTGATTGATGTAAGTGCATACAATTTCTATTTTGTAAAGATCATTGATATGATATTATTTGTTTTATGTTGCGATGTGAGATTCTGTATTATTTTTTAGTATGTCTTCTCTCTTCTTTTCTTTCTCTTGACTTTCCATCGGTGTGTGCTTTTTGGGTCAGACATGTGTGGTTTATTGTCGATTCAAAGGGTACGGATTTGCGGGTCGTCACACGTGGTATCAAAGCTTAGATTTTGTATATTCCTAAGCTTTGATGTGTAATCAGTATAGATAGAGACAATAGCATCCTAGATTCAGTTTGAGAGTATTATATACATAAACGCGTATTTGTTAGTGATTATAAAATGTTTTATATTGTGTTCACTTATCCATTGAGTTGTTTGTGAATTCTGGTCTGTGACGCCCCACCTCTATACCCACGCTAGCCAAGAACACTACGGTGTAGTGCTGTCAACTAGCACGGAGAATAAGGCTGTTGAGGAGCGACCATCCGTGTAATTGCTTTGTGCGAACACCGATATGTCAGATGGTAAAAACATGCTTTTAATTTCAGGAGGAAATCCGACATGCCGATGCAAACTCAAAACTACCACACGGTGGCTATAATAGTCTAGGACAAATATAAACTAATAACACAGATAAATATAAATGCGGAACACAGATAAAACAAAAAATCTCATATATATATATATATATAACTGATGTCAGTTACAATACATTTGACACGGTACATGTGATACAACTACAATAGTCAACTCAGGAAGTTATATATACAAGTACATTAACGTATATAATATACATGAATACATATCTTCCTATACAATAATACAGTCTACTACAAAAGACGACTACTCCAAAAGATATGAAAGAACTTCATAGCTCTAGCAGCAACCCAAAGCAGAATATCTACAACCTGTAAATACTCGGTCTGACCCGAGTATTAGATTCAAAAGAAAATAATACTCGGGTCAGTCTAATTCAAACTCAGTTATTAGTGCACAGAAGCAATAATAATTAAATAATGAATAGACGACAGTAATTCAAACAAACCAGTATGCAATTCATAATATTGAATTGAGACGAACAAGACAGTTCAAAACATTTAAATATCAGTTAAAATATTAAGTCGAGTAGGGCTGCAGTACACGCACGCGTGCACTGCCTCGCCACTACGGAATATGGAATACGCAAAGAGATCCATAAGTCAAAACAAATAGAATATCATACACGCCATACCGTGTGGCTGCAGTTCACGCTTGCGTGCACTGCCCTGCCACTATAGTGACGAAGTACCCAATGAATGCCGTGTGGCTGCAGTTCACGCTTGCGTGCACTGCCTTGCCACTACAGTGATGATGTACACAAACGGGCACAAGGTCAAATCCGAAATATCGGATTCAACTCAAGTGACTTCGAAAACAAACAAAATGCGAAGGTCAAGTCACTGCTGTCATGACTCAACCTAATGCAATAGTTTAAAGAAATACACTCGGCAAAGCTCAAAGACCAATACACAAGAATTAACAGTGCAAACTAATGCGCTAAGAAAATGACAGCAGTATAAAGCTCCAACCAAGTGAATATACGATATGTACACATGGTCAGTCCAGTTCTAAACATGCAATAGAAGTGACTTTAAAAATGAAGACCACTTCAAATTTCATAAGACTCTAGAGAATATAAATGCAACATGATAACAGTTTAGAACGCAGACCAGAACAAAGCCAATGTAGGCACATGAAAACACAAAACCCAATTTGACTTGAAATGGCACAAGTGCAAGCATATAGTTTCAACATGTGCAAGTTCAATTTAATGGTCAGGAGCGACAAAGGCAGTTCTCTAAATCAATGATCAGTACACTGAAATGCAGACCACCAAACATGTACAAGGGATAAAGGCATGAATCGGACTTGACTAAAATAACCATGGACAGTGAAATAAAGACTGCATGAAAATAACTCAAGCCTAGTAACATGTTACTGCAACTACACATGAGATTCAAATTGAAGACAAAATGAAATTCAAGTCTAATACCAAAAACTATAACACAGACATACATGTCTGCATACTCAAGTGCAGTCTCACATGAAAGAAGTCAACTTATATGAACAATGCATGCTACATGAAGCTACACATGAAACTTATAATGCAACTGATCAGAGATGGAAGCTAGGAGCATGTGCCCCAAAGGCAATGGTACAACGTGGAATAAGATCCATGTGCCCAAAAGGTCAGAGGCAAATGCAAACTACAGGTCTAACTCGAGTACAAATGGAGATGCAAACAAACTGCACCAAAGAGCAACGATCAGTTCAAGTGACAATGCCAATTTGAACAAGTGTACATGCATCAGAATGTACATGACACGAAGACAACAAGTACCACAGTAAAATGAAGTGGAAGGCTGTCTCAAGCAACAGCAACATACAGGTTCGAAGAGGGCAAAGAAATGCCAAAGTTGAACGAAATCACTTCGTCAAAATCAAATCAAAGCCGAAGCCAATACTGTCACAAGTCGAAAGCAGGTTCAACAAGTAGGATTGTCTGACAACCATTTATTGTTGAAGGCAAATTTTGTTGAGAGATCAGAAATTACTCTGCTTACACCAAAAATCTCAACAAATCAAAATTCCCCAAGTTTTACTTTACACCAAAAATTAAACTGTGTCGTGAAAATCAAACTACCGAAAACACTAAAATTATCATCGACAACATCGAAGTCGAACGACACAGGCACAAAGAATTTCACATACAACATCGATTACCATCATCGAACGAATACAAAATTGCCACGATAAAACAACATCGAATCAAGGCAAGAAAAATCAGTAACATCAAAAATAAAGTCGAACGACCTAATCACGGACTTGAGGATGAATTAGATGTGAGAAGTACTCACCTAGTCGACGAATTGAGGCCAAGCACACCGCAGCAGCCACGCGAGACGAGCAACCATCGGAATCGAAACCCTAATTCCAGAAAGAAGCCGAAGCCCTAATTCGACAAAGAGAGGCTGCCATTTTTCACAAGCAAAAGAAAAGGGGACGGGCCGAAGGAATGAAAAGTGAAAATAAAAAGGGGAAAGGGGAACGGGTTTCTTTTATTTTTTTGCAAATTATTTTCCACGGCTTCAAACATTTAAATGTGGGCCGAGAATTTATTTTAAAGCCCGATAAAATTTTACTTAAAATTTGTAAAAGAATTTTAAATCCAAATTTAAAAACTTCAACTGGAAATTTGTGTCAATATTAATCGTTTAAATTGTCGATTATAATTCGACACGAATATCGGGTTGTTACAGACTCCCCTCCTTAAAGAAATTGCGTCCTCGCAATCTTAAGGAATATATGGACAAAAGGTAACAACCAAAAGAGCATATCATCACACGATGAAGAAATTCGAAATATGAAGTTCACCATAAAGAGCATGAAGGAGCAAGCCAGAACGTGTTTGCTCGAAGTCAAATCTAGTGAAACTTCAATTTCTTCAATAATACCGGGTTCAAGAATAAAGATCGGAAATCCCAAAGGCATTTCCGTAATTGGAAGACGTGGAAAACGTCATGAATAGCAGAAAATTGAGCCGGTACACTGGCGTAGTACAATATAAACGCCAAAGAAATCTTTTAATTTCATAAAGGAAATTCACAAATTATCAACAAAATCTAATTATCAATAGATAATTCAGAAATCTCAAATTACAAATATTCGATTATCAAAAACGATAATCAAATCAACAAGTATTCGATTATCAAAATCGAAAATCAATCTTAAATCACAAATATTTAATTATCACAAACGACAATTAAATCTCAAATACCTAATTATCAATAGATAATTAGAAACAATAAATATCTGATTATCAAAAATGATAAATCAGAAATCACGAATCAACGATTATTTAATTATCACAATTGATAATCAAATCACAAATATCTAATTATCACAAACGATAATTAGATCTCAAATATCTGATTATCACAAGCGATAATCAGAAACAATAAATATCTGATTATCAAAAACGATAAATCAGAAATCATAAACATCCAATTATCAAAACGATAATCAGAAATTACCACAACGGTAATCAAATTTCAAATTACAAATTTTTCAATTAACGAGTCCGAAATTAACCGAAATAGCAAACGCACATGACTCACAACCACGAGTTTTACTAAATCGTTTAATTCACTTCATCGTTTCCTTGAAAGTGTTAAATTGTGTATTTTAAATAAATAACATTTTACGTTCTCAAACGGACAAGTCCGGGATTAAGCGAATCAGTAAAAGAAAGGGGTCATAGTCCTCGATTTTTCTGAAACGTTTACATCGCTTCTACATTCTTTTGAAAGCGTAAAGTGTAAAAAAAAAAAAAAATTTGAAAACCATTTTTATTTATAAAATTACAATTTACATTCTCAAACGAACAAGTCCGGAATTAAGCGAATCAGCAAAAGAAAGGGATCATAGTCCTCGATTTTACTGAAACGTTTAATTCGCTTCCTCATTCTTTTGAAAGCGCAAATCGTAAAAATTTTGAAAACAATTTTGATTTATATTTTGAAACAATTTTTAAAATATGTGATTAAAACAACGACATCAGAAGCAACTTCGATAAGTGGATTTTCATTCATCCAAAGAGTCACAAGAATCTTCTCAAAGATAGAAAGGGGTATCATACCCTAAACTTGTATTCATAACAAGTCAATAATACACGAATTCACCAATGCACAAGAATTGATAAAACTTATCAATAGAAATCACGAAAATTGGTGAAGCACAAATTCTAGAAATCCTCACAAGAAATCCAGAAAACACAAGCTAAGAGTATGAGAACTCGAACGCGAGTATGAAAACTCGAACCGGAGTATGAAAACTCGAACGCGAGTATGAAAACTCGAACCGGAGTATGAAAACTCGAACCAGAGTATGAAAACTCGAACCGGAGTATGAAAACTCGAACGCGAGTATGAAAACTCGAACCGGAGTATGAAAACTCGAGCGCGAGTATGAAAACTCGAACGGAGTATGAAAACTCGAAGGAGAGTATAGAAACTCAAACGGAGTATGAAAACTCGAACAGAGTATGAAAACTCAAACGGAGTATGAAAACTCGAAGGAGAGTATAGAAACTCAAACGGAGTATGAAAACTCAAACGGAGTATGAAAACTCGAACAGAGTATGAAAACTCAAACGGAGTATGAAAACTCGAACAGAGTATGAAAACTCAAACGGAGTATGAAAACTCGAAGGAGAGTATAGAAACTCACCAACACGCGAGCATGAAAATTCATCAACACATGTAACGCATAACGAGAACGGGAGCACGAAAACTCACCTACATGCGAGCATGAAAACTCACCAACACGTGCAATGCAAAGCGAGAACGGGAGCATAGAATCTCACCTACACGTGAGCATGAAAATCACCAACACGGGCAACGCAAAGCGAGAACGGAAGCACGGAATCTCACCTACACGCGAGCATGAAAAATCATCAACACGTGCAACGCAAAGCGAGAACGGGAGCACGGAATCTCACCTACCCGCGAGCATGAAAAATCATCAACACGTGCAACGCAAAGCGAGAACAGGAGCACGGAATCTCACCTACACGTGAGCATGAAAATCACCAACACGGGCAACGCAAAGCGAGAACGGGAGCACGGAATCTCACCTACACGCGAGCATGAAAAATCATCAACACGTGCAACGCAAAGCGAGAACGGGAGCACGGAATCTCACCTACCCGCGAGCATGAAAAATCATCAACACGTGCAACGCATAACGAGACGCTATCTCATGGTTGCAAGCCATTAATTTTGACACACGAATGGCCCGAAGACCGTGGGGCGCTACCCCCACATGTGTGAGTCGAAATCACACAGATTGAGGTCCAGACTAACCAAAAAAATCAAAAGAGGTATGTGTGAGTGGAATCACACAAGTGGTGTCTAGTCTAACCTCACAATCAAAATAAAAGTATGTGTGAATGAAATCACACAAGTGGTGTCTAGACAATCCTCAAAGCCCAAGAGATATGTGTGAGACGAAATCACACCGATGAGGCCTAGTCTAACCGTAAAAATGATCGTCATGATCAACGAGAAGTGTCAATTACACTAAGTCAGTAAATGTAAAAGTTTAGCATCATGTCCCATAACCACTTACTTAACTTAAATATTTACGAACAAACTGTAAATCTTCACTAATAAAATTTGTCACTAGAGGTTCAATCGAACAAGTCCAACAATTAACCGACGAAGTAAACGCAAGCGTTTCATACCACTTGTTTTACTAAGCCGTTTAATTAGATTTCTCATACGAGTGAAATAAAGATTTGTATATACTAATATATTGGAAAACAGTTTCAAAAACGAGTTTGGTATTGAAAATAGAGTTGAAAACATTTTGATAAAAGAGTTTTTGATATTTACTACTAGTATTGAAACCTTTATATTTTTAAAGTGACAAATCACAAAAATGATTGTAGAAACAATCAATCACAAGAATTCACATACGAAGACGTGAATAGAATCCAAAGAAATCGATACCGAATTCATCGAAAGGTATGTTCACAAAAATCCCGAAGAAAAGGTCATCAAAGTTGCTAATAAATGATAGCAACAAATCGGGAAATAATCAAGAATCGATTAAATTCGAAAACCAAATCAATTCACTAAGATTCACATTCGAAGACGTGAATAAAATACAAAGAATTCGATTCCAAATCCATCAAAGTAGGAATACCCAAAATTCCTGAAATAGAAGTTATCAAAGTCGACAAAGGTGATAACAACTAACCGGAAAAGAAGAACCGATCAACAATTGGAAAAACAAAGCAGAACGAGCATAAATGCTTGAATGACTTTAACAAAAGTAAAAGTCAAGTCAACGTCGATATCGACAAGGCAAAGACCAAGACAATTTCTTTTATACCAAAGAAATTTTAAAACTATCAGAGAGAGGCACATGAAAACCAACAAACCATGGATAAACAGACAGAGTCGACAATTGAAATGCAATTTGTCTCAAAGATTGATACCCAAAACCCAATTGTATGGAAACTGCATTAAGTACACGAATCAGAGATAAGAATGCATATATATAGCAGTTCGAATAAACAATGCGAGTTCAAATCGAAGTGGGTACTAGTTGCAGCAATATGCAACTTGGTAGAGCATATATACACTGATACTTAGAAGTGTAAACTCAAGTGAGCAAGTGCGATAGAGAATAGCAGCAATGCTCACGAATAAGCGTTAGGAATTCATTCCTAACAATCAAAGATGATCTTAAGACAAAGATGTGAAATAAAACATCGACAAATAGTTGTAACACATGTACTATCTAAGTTATGTTTTATATTTGTTCTAAACCCCAGGCTCTGATACCAAGCTGTGACGCCCCACCTCTATACCCACGCTAGCCAAGAACACTGCGGTGTAGTGCTGTCAACTAGCACGGAGAATAAGGCTGTTGAGGAGCGACCATCCGTGTAATTGCTTTGTGCGAACACCGATATGTCAGATGGTAAAAACATGCTTTTAATTTCAGGAGGAAATCCGACATGCCGATGCAAACTCAAAACTACCACACGGTGGCTATAATAGTCTAGGACAAATATAAACTAATAACACAGATAAATATAAATGCGGAACACAGATAAAACAAAAAATCTCATATATATATATATATATATATAACTGATGTCAGTTACAATACATTTGACACGGTACATGTGATACAACTACAATAGTCAACTCAGGAAGTTATATATACAAGTACATTAACGTATATAATATACATGAATACATATCTTCCTATACAATAATACAGTCTACTACAAAAGACGACTACTCCAAAAGATATGAAAGAACTTCATAGCTCTAGCAGCAACCCAAAGCAGAATATCTACAACCTGTAAATACTCGGTCTGACCCGAGTATTAGATTCAAAAGAAAATAATACTCGGGTCAGTCTAATTCAAACTCAGTTATTAGTGCATAGAAGCAATAATAATTAAATAATGAATAGACGACAGTAATTAAAACAAATCAGTATGCAATTCATAATATTGAATTGAGACGAACAAGACAGTTCAAAACATTTAAATATCAGTTAAAATATTAAGTCGAGTAGGGCTGCAGTACACGCACGCGTGCACTGCCTCGCCACTACGGAATATGGAATACGCAAAGAGATCCATAAGTCAAAACAAATAGAATATCATACACGCCATACCGTGTGGCTGCAGTTCACGCTTGCGTGCACTGCCCTGCCACTATAGTGACGAAGTACCCAATGAATGCCGTGTGGCTGCAGTTCACGCTTGCGTGCACTGCCTTGCCACTACAGTGATGATGTACACAAACGGGCACAAGGTCAAATCCGAAATATCGGATTCAACTCAAGTGACTTCGAAAACAAACAAAATGCAAAGGTCAAGTCACTGCTGTCATGACTCAACCTAATGCAATAGTTTAAAGAAATACACTCGGCAAAGCTCAAAGACCAATACACAAGAATTAACAGTGCAAACTAATGCGCTAAGAAAATGACAGCAGTATAAAGCTCCAACCAAGTGAATATACGATATGTACACATGGTCAGTCCAGTTCTAAACATGCAATAGAAGTGACTTTAAAAATGAAGACCACTTCAAATTTCATAAGACTCCAGAGAATATAAATGCAACATGATAACAGTTTAGAACGCAGACCAGAACAAAGCCAATGTAGGCACATGAAAACACAAAACCCAATTTGACTTGAAATGGCACAAGTGCAAGCATATAGTTTCAACATGTACAAGTTCAATTTAATGGTCAGGAGCGACAAAGGCAGTTCTCTAAATCAATGATCAGTACACTGAAATGCAGACCACCAAACATGTACAAGGGATAAAGGCATGAATCGGACTTGACTAAAATAACCATGGACAGTGAAATAAAGACTGCATGAAAATAACTCAAGCCTAGTAACATGTTACTGCAACTACACATGAGATTCAAATTGAAGACAAAATGAAATTCAAGTCTAATACCAAAAACTATAACACAGACATACATGTCTGCATACTCAAGTGCAGTCTCACATGAAAGAAGTCAACTTATATGAACAATGCATGCTACATGAAGCTACACATGAAACTTATAATGCAACTGATCAGAGATGGAAGCTAGGAGCATGTGCCCCAAAGGCAATGGTACAACGTGGAATAAGATCCATGTGCCCAAAAGGTCAGAGGCAAATGCAAACTACAGGTCTAACTCGAGTACAAATGGAGATGCAAACAAACTGCACCAAAGAGCAACGATCAGTTCAAGTGACAATGCCAATTTGAACAAGTGTACATGCATCAGAATGTACACGACACGAAGACAACAAGTACCACAGTAAAATGAAGTGGAAGGCTGTCTCAAGCAACAGCAACATACAGGTTCGAAGAGGGCAAAGAGATGCCAAAGTTGAACGAAATCACTTCGTCAAAATCAAATCAAAGCCGAAGCCAATACTGTCACAAGTCGAAAGCAGGTTCAACAAGTAGGATTGTCTGACAACCATTTATTGTTGAAGGCAAATTTTGTTGAGAGATCAGAAATTACTCTGCTTACACCAAAAATCTCAACAAATCAAAATTCCCCAAGTTTTACTTTACACCAAAAATTAAACTGTGTCGTGAAAATCAAACTACCGAAAACACTAAAATTATCATCGACAACATCGAAGTCGAACGACACAGGCACAAAGAATTTCACATACAACATCGATTACCATCATCGAACGAATACAAAATTGCCACGATAAAACAACATCGAATCAAGGCAAGAAAAATCAGTAACATCAAAAATAAAGTCGAACGACCTAATCACGGACTTGAGGATGAATTAGATGTGAGAAGTACTCACCTAGTCGACGAATTGAGGCCAAGCACACCGCAGCAGCCACGCGAGACGAGCAACCATCGGAATCGAAACCCTAATTCCAGAAAGAAGCCGAAGCCCTAATTCGACAAAGAGAGGCTGCCATTTTTCACAAGCAAAAGAAAAGGGGACGGGCCGAAGGAATGAAAAGTGAAAATAAAAAGGGGAAAGGGGAACGGGTTTCTTTTATTTTTTTGCAAATTATTTTCCACGGCTTCAAACATTTAAATGTGGGCCGAGAATTTATTTTAAAGCCCGATAAAATTTTACTTAAAATTTGTAAAAGAATTTTAAATCCAAATTTAAAAACTTCAACTGGAAATTTGTGTCAATATTAATCGTTTAAATTGTCGATTATAATTCGACACGAATATCGGGTTGTTACATGGTCGGTATGTGGGACACCATGTTGTCAGTAGGGATTTCCAAACACTTAAACGAGGCAAGTCGACATAGTATTAGTTTAAATTGGGTAAACGAAATAATTTTACCTCGATTATATTTCATATATAAAGGAAACAATTTTTCAGGAATTATTATAGTGTATATAAATTGATTGTTTGGTCATTGAAAATATAAATATATACAAGTTAATAAAAGCTGTTTGAATAATCTAAATAAAAATAACAATTGTAAAAGAATAAATTATATAAGCAAATGAATTATAAAGTATGGAATTATAATTAATATGATTTATAATTATGAAATAATCTTATATATAAGAAATGAAACTAAATGAGTATATTTATAAATATGAATTACAAACAAAAATGAATTTAAACTATGAATTTGGAAATTTGAATCCCGTTTATTTTGAAATTTATTTTTCAAAGTAAAAGATGTTATATTGTTATAAATCTAAGTAAGATAAATAATTTGGAATGATCTTATATAGTAAAGTAAAATAGTGAAATTATATAAGTAAAAGATTTGTAAATGTGATTTATAAATTAAATGAAATTTTAAAAGAATATAAGCACTAAATTCATTACTGTTGCTGGGAAATAACAAGGGTGATGACTGCAACATCATCAGTATCATTTTTGAGTTTCTGTGTGATTGATTTGCTACAATTAGTAAATTGAAATTTAAATTTTGTTGCGATAAATGAATTTGAATTTAAAATCCAAGTTGAAACTGATAAATATAAGTGAAATGAGTTTTGAACTTATAATATGAAATAAAAGAAATTTTTAATTTTAGTGAAGTTAAATAAATTTTAACAAGTTGGGGTAACGGATAGGAGCACGTGGAAGTTAGTGATCCATGTACCAGAACCATGAGCTATGAGTTTTATAAGTTCTAGATTATAGGATTAAGGAAAAAGAGCCTAAGTCATAGCGTTTGGTCTTTGATCATTTTATTTATTTATTATTGTTATTGTTGTTGTTGTTGTTGTTTACATTTGTATTTCTATCTTTATTTTTGTATTTCTATCTTTATTTTTATTTTTAATTAGTCACTATTATTACTAATTTACTTATTTGACTTTATTTTATTATTGTTATTGTTATTGTTATAACCTTTAAATTGCTCTTGTCACTTAGTTTCGAGTTCTATCTCTAGCCAACCCCAAATTAGGAAAAATGGCTTTGTTGTTGTTGTTGTTGAAATTAAATATATGTAAGTTAGTATAATAAATATATGATTTGAAAATTAACTAAAGGAAGGTTAAATAATTTAAACTAGATTAGATGAGTTATTGAAATGGAAATTATATATAATATGAATTTGGAAGTTTGAATAACTAAGTTGTATAACTTATAAAATGGGAAAAGTTAAGTAAAACCAATTGTTAAAATGGTTAAAAAAAATTAAGCAAAAAAAATTGAATTTTAATGAATGATAGGAAATTGGCTTAAGTAAAAGTTAATTCAAATAGAATTTGAACTGAATTAAAGTGAACTTTTGTAACGACCCGCAAATCCGTACTCCTGAGCCAACGCTATTCTACAACAATCAACTCAAGATTTACAGAATTGCGAACCATTTTAATTAAAGAAGAAGAGGTAGAAGAAGAGAAAACATAACAACATCAGAATCTAACCATCGCAGCGGAATAAAATATAATAGATATTAACAGATTTTTACTCAAAACAAATATATATCTGTTTTATACAAATATCAGAGTACATCAATCACAGCTCAACATCAATAACATACAACTGGATTTACAACAGTATCATCACAGCGGAATATATACAGAACAAGTACGTAAATACGTGTCGCCACCCAGCTCGCCTACTGAGCTCCACAGCATCAATCCTGTATCCTATAATACTCGGTCTGACCCGAGTATTATAGTTAAATAACACCCGAGTCAGTCTGGAATACCAGCGTGAGAAAATCACACCCAATTGATTATTAAAGTTTCCAAAATCCCTTGAAAAACAAAAGCATCTCGTAAGACCACGCCACAAATAAACATGTCGGGTTTTTACCTTACGATAGCTAAACAATTTTTTTATAGAAATCCTCTGATATTATAATAGGGTCTATTTACAAATACTTATAAAATAGCCGAAATTGTTACATTATTAAATTCCAGCTACTAGCCACAAAGTGGGTAATACAAACAAAACTCGTACAAGGCTCGTAGGAAAAATGGATTTCCAACAATGACTAGGCACTGGGGTACCACCTATCACAGTACGTGGTCTAGATCACAGTACCGAGGACTACTCCCTTCATCCCCTGCAACACAAGGCCGGACCCATTCCTTACTGAATAGTTCCGAATAAGATCACCCCGCGGTTGGGATCAGCAACCGCCCACTAAGCCGAAATAAAAAGGGACATCTAGACAGAGATGACCTTACTCTCCAGTGGGGGCTACCCACGAAGCCTTGCTGCATATCCCCTGATTTTCAGTCATTCCCATTTGATGAGGCTTGAGGCTTAGCGTTACCTTTTAGAACGTTTCACTTAGAATGCCCATCGCCCACCTGACGATGTTTCGTAAGCATTCGTCCATACAAGTCCGTCCCGGGTTCGAACGGAACCGAAGGCACTATTCCTACTACATCCATTTTTGGAAATATCCTCAGGATTAGTAGCGACTAGCCCTTGCACTTCACTGCTCCATCTTTGCATCCAAATTCGTTTTCCCACGAAAACGTACAAACCGGATCGAAGTGGTTTTCGAGAAATAAATCTCGACCCCGGTCTCTTCGAAACGATTAACGTATTTGGTCAATATTGATAGTCGGTTATTTAACTATCAATTATTACTCACAATCAGCCATCAACCAATAAATAATTCCCTAATTATTTATTTACCAAAATATCTTTACAAGATATAATTTCCAATTTCAACCTCTTTTGAAAACAGTTTCAAAACCAGTTTTCCTTTCACAGAGTACATTCCCAGTAAATTATTTCCACTGGAACACCCAGTATAAAATACTTTAGATTTAAATAATTTAAAAGCACTTTTTATAAAATATACTTATAACATTAAAATTAAAACTACTTTAAATATTTTATTAAATATATATGTGCTTTAAGAATATTTTACATACAACATTATATAAATTATAAACTAAACTTTCTCTTTAAAAACAATACTAAGTTACTTAATATAGTTATAACAATAATAGATTTGGAAAAATATACTTACTTTAAAAATTACATTTAGAAATAATAAACTTTCCAAAAACATGCTTTTTAAAACAATATTAAAACTCTTAAATATTTTATTGAAAACCATACTTGGCTATCCAGGGAAATACCCTTCTCTTTCCCATTTCTTAAAAATAAATCACCATTTATTTTTAATCAAATTCTCATCCCTTTAATAAATTCCTACCTTGAATTTATAATATAAAATATCCTCCAACATTTTATTCCACTTTATAATCCCAGTTCATAAAGTCCCAAAATCTCACTTCACTGTAAATTGCAATTTCAACACTTAAATCAATTTTACAATTGATTTCTATTTACTTTATTTTGAAATAAATTTCCTTTCTTCGTTTATTTCAAAATTCATTGACTTTAGATTTAATTACTAAATTATGTTTTAAAATCTTTAAACTGAAAATACCAATTTCAGATTTCCCAATTTCCTTATTTACCTTTAATTTAATCCTTAAATTTAAAATAATGACTTTATTTCACTTTAGTTCCAAAATTTATTTTTCCCTTGTTAATTAACTTTCTCATATTCCATATTTTGTTAGATTTTAGAAATCACTCTATTTTAATTTATTTTTTACTTTCCTATTAGATTTATTTCAATTTACTTGAATTATTTACTTAAGCTTTTACTCTTTTATTACTTTTCAAAAATCCAATTCTATAGATTTTGGTAATTCATTATACTGAGTTTATCAATCCAACCATGCTATCCA
The DNA here is from genome assembly GCA_030765085.1 of Allium cepa. Lineage (NCBI taxonomy): Eukaryota > Viridiplantae > Streptophyta > Magnoliopsida > Asparagales > Amaryllidaceae > Allium > Allium cepa. Next base: position 8,142,625 of record CM060930.1, on the reverse strand, counting down.
ATATTCCAATTATTCATCAAACAAACACAGAATATCAAATATTCATCACACAGAATATTAAATAATCTAAATATATTTGAGGAATCCAGTTGGATCCCTCCAACCTGTTTCCCTGCATCCACAGATGTTAGCACAATGCCAATTCCACTTCGAGGTGGAATATCGCGGTATATGGGATTTTAATAATATTATCCGCTATTATGCAGCGCATAGGATCTCATCCGCTATAAAGTGAGGGAAATCAACAATTCCAATATATACATATTCCAATATATATATATTGGTATATATATACTACCATATTTACTATCCAATCAATCCAAACCAGCATTCAATCCAATTTTTTTTTTAAATTTAACTATTTAAATTTAAATAAAAATTTACTGAGTGAGATTAACTCACCTTTTCTTTTGGTATTGCAATCCGATCCAAAATAACTGGTTTCTTCCTGAATATAAACCTTGTATAAATATTTACACAATTTATCAATATTCGAAATAATCAAATGATCAATTACCATAAAATAAACTTAATTAACGAATGATTTAATTTAACAAATCCTTTTAGTAAATTATTTTTAGTGACCAATTATAATTAAATAGGTTTAATTATTTAGATTAACATTCCTAATAAAATATTTTAAAATTAAACTTTAAGTTAAAACGTGCGTATATATATATATGTATACATCTACTTATCCTTTAAATCTCTTCCCTATAAAAATACAAATTTGGCAATTCCCTTCACTATAAAATTCTTTAATTTATAATATCATATATATATTTGTAAAATTGAAATAAAAACCTCAAAATTCAACTTTATTCTACTGTGAGCTTAAAAACTTCTCCCTCTATATACATATATTTCATTTTATTTTCCTTTTTTTTTTCAAACCATATATATTCTTGTTCAGTACTTATATACGTATATATATATTAAATTTATTTCAAACTTATATATATGTAACTGTCTACACTTTACTGTGAATATATTTCCCTTTAATAAATCTTAATTGAGTAAAAAAAACATATATTTAAACTAATACAATAAAAATAAACTACTCTACCTCGCAGCTGTTCGGCACCCAAAATCACCGCTGCCCCAAATTCCCCAGCGACCCCACTTGACGCCATCGCGAACGGAACGAAACCCTCACCGACCCCAATTCGCGATCTCCGCTTGAAATCACGACCTCCCCAACCATGTCGAACTTCCAACAACCATTCGCCAAGAACACACAGCCAAGCCCTAACCCCACGCGCACGAAAACACGAACCCCGATCGAACTCGCCGACTCCATCGCTCGATTAGGTCAAACATCTCGAGATCGGCTCCCCTTCTCGTACTATAAATCGGTCTGCTTCCGTTCACGGTTTGGCTTCCACTCGCGAATTCAATCGCGTTCTCTTTTTTTTTTTAACTGACGATTTAATCTAGAAGGAGGAAAAGGGGGTTTGCATGAATTGATTTGGGGAAATGAAGGAACGGGGGAAACAACGAAGGAGGCGCGATTTAATCGGCACCATTTTTTTTTTTTTGATTGATTTCGGTGGCCCTGAGAAATGAAGTCAAGAGGAGAAGACTTGATAAAATTTAATATTTTGTTTGTTTCGATTATCTATAGAAAATGCACGGCTATGATTTATCTTCCAAAGGAAGCGAAAGCATGTTGGCTACAAAGGACACGGCTATTGATTATTGATTGAACGAAAAGTAGGATAGGGTGGCGTATACAGGAGGCTAGACTAATTAACTTAAATTTCTTTAGATTATTATCAACTAAATTTTTCAGCGCGTTTATATATCGTACACTCACTTACTAACTCCGATCAACACGAAATTTGAAATCCGATAATAATTCAATATTACGGATCCAATGGAACTGGTTTCGTCCAATTCCGAGACTGTGCCTCGAAAGGCTATTTTAAATTCAATTTAAACTATAAAATTTCAAAACTTAATCAAACGCTTTCAAATTCAATTTTAAAAGTTGTATCACCTTCAGTATTATTAATACGAATTTTACAAGTCTTCAAATTATTTTTAACTGGCTTAAAACTCCAGATTCAAAAATTTACCCAATTCCGATAATTAAATTCAATATTTAATTATTCGATGAATATTGATATTTGAAATTAAAGTTAATAATTAACTTTCGAATATTTAAAATTAATTAAATATTCCCATTTCAAATGTCTAAAAATTCCGGGTCGTCACATTCCTTCCCCCTTAAAAGAATTTCGTCCCCGAAATTACTAGTTGGAAGACTGATCCATAACCCATTAACTATTTCTTCAAACCAAACAATTTTTAACAACTTAGCAAACAAATCTTTTTATCGAAGACACTCTAACTCCGTCCTAGCCTTTGAACTTATCCATAACCCTTAAACCATATTACATACTTACTTATCAATTCAAATCTTAAATTTGAATTCAAATTTTAAATTATCAAAATTTTCTCAAAATTTTTCTAACTCTCTAAATTTTCGAAAAATTTCGCCAGCGTCTCCTTTGCGCGGCTAGCTCGGTACTACTACAAAAATGGCTCTACGGCCTCCCAAATCCAAAAAGAAAACAAAAGCCAAGTGGCTCAATCCAAAAACCCAATCAAATTTCATATAGAAATTCAAATACATACCTTTTTGTCGGGCCATTTATTTTAATCTTCTGAAATCAAACATCAATTTCCTTCTGCCTTTAAAACACCTGTATATCCTGTTATAACAATAATGTCCCTCCACAACATTCAAAATCATTTTGCATTTCTTTTACAAAAGTTTCAACGTTTGCTTTATTTAAGATCGTACGATGCACACATATTATTCGTACGCAGTACCAAATCCGATCGCTCACTCGATCACACAATTTCATTTCCGAACTAGTATCGTCCACCCGACTTCTTAGTGCGGACTCAGATCTGGTTTCTTGATCAGAAACTGTCATTCTCCTTGCATAGTCATAACTAAGATAGAGAATTTCCAAAATCAATCAACAACCCATATCCAGGTTCGCCGTCGAAAATCGAGTGAAAAATCCTAACTCGGATTGATAAAATTATCTCGAAATTCTGTGTTCGAATTCTGGATCAATATAGCTATACGAATAAATAACACACGTACATCCTACGCAATTAGCCCAATTTATTTTTAGCTATACCAATTCTCTTTTATTCACATTCATTTGGGTTTCTATACTCTTATTCACAACCTTTCGGTTTTATTTCCATTTAATTATTCACTTGGAATAATTTTCTCAATATCAAATTTACTTAAGAATTTCACCATTCACTTCTTAAGTTACATATAAACATTTTACATAATTCTTATATTTATCTTCACTTTCTATTGAAGTTTATTTCCATTACTATTCTCTTTTCCTTTACAGTTCATTTGAATTCCATTTGGCTTCCACTTTAAATATTTAAATTAGTTTAACTTAGTAATTAATTTAAACCTCAATTAACAGTTTATTTGCAAATTTCACTTCTTTAGTTTCCTTCGATTTCACTTGCTTTACATTCACATTTCAAATAGACTCTAATATTCCGTTCAACTTTATTTGCTTAACAAATTAAATCATTTACCTTAAGTGAAAATTTTCAAAAATTTTCTAACTCCCAAAATTTACGGAAAATTTTGGCAGAATCTCCTTTGTACGGAGGGACTTCTGCGATATCGCAGGATGCACAAAAACATATATACATCGGCCTCAGGCCGGAAATCAATATACATCGACCCACACGGTCGGAAAACAGAAAAAAAAACAGTTCGTATTTCCTATTTGTATTGCGTAGGCGTACCTTATTTAGCATTTTTAAGCAAGCGGCTATTTATTTAAGCAATTAACGCAGTCAAAACCAGCCAAGCGGCTTCCCTGAACCTGTACTATCTCAATTTAAACAAGTAAGTGTCATAATCATGTAACTAATCAACATTTTACATATTTAACTAGCAAACATTCTAGTTCTAATAAGCCATGTAGATTATACAACACTTATAAGAAATTTTAGAGGGTTCCAACATTAATTTAAATTGCCCACAACCTATTTATATACAACTTCATTCAATTCAAATGGTTTACCACTAAATTTCTTTCATTCAATTTATTTTAGCAAAACAACCCATATTTAATTTAATTGATCTCAAAACCAACTTATTTAACTTCTATCAACTTATAGGTTTTAATTACCTTAGCTTACGTTAAATGACACTTCATTTATATGCAATTTGATAATATCCATGTGAATAAATAAGTATTTAATTCTATTCCATTTTTAAATTTATTCACAATCCATATATTCTTATCTTCATTGCATTTAAAAGTTGAATCCATTTTCCTGCATTTCTTTGTTAACCATATGCATAACATAAACAATGTGCACTAACACTTCCCATAAGTGAATTTATAAAGTTCAACTTGAATTTATATGCCTTCAATCCATTTACACTCCATCTTACTCAATACATTCCTATTCTGTTCCATTTAAATGGTTTACACTTTATTTTAAAGACTTCGAATCAATATTCAAACCATCCCATTCAATTTAAATGATTTTACAACCCTCTTACTCAACTTATATTCATTTTTAAGTCCAAACAAACCCATTTAAACTGAATTGATTTCAAAAGCAATCTAGCTCTCATTTTTTTTTTCAGAGTCAAGTTCTCATTAACATAACTTGAATTAGTTATCTCAATTACTAATTCCATTTCATTTACCAAACAAATTTTATTTACAACCTTCTCTTACATTCAATTCATTTTAATTGATTCCAAAATAAATTTTTAGTCAATCTCTATTTATTCATAAAATTTGATTTTATTAATAACAAAGTCTTTTCCATTCTATTTCTACCTACTAGGATTTTATTCACAAATTCAAACCATCACTATTTCAACTATATTTTAACTTGAGTTCATTGACAGCTCCATTTGTTGAAATTTAATTAGTATATTTCATTGAATCAATTATGAATTCTAATTCACATTCAATAATTTATTTCTAAACTCCTTTCATTTTATAACGAGGCCATTTCCAATTATATGTACTTAGCTTTTTATTTGCAATACAAACCATTTTTTTCTTTATGTTCATTCAATTTCCATTCAACTTCAATTTAAATCTAATTCACTTACAATTTCAAGTTGAATCTCTATTAATAACTCAAGCTTCACTTTAAATTTTATCATTTCTTCAGAACTCAAATTTTTAATTAACTAATTCGAATTCCACTTCCATATTCCATTAATTAATTTATTATCAAATTAGTTTATTTCCAAAGTTTATACCCAATATTTGATTTTATATCCAACTCACTTTTATTATCTTATTGGAGTTCATTTTATTTTATAATCTAGGTTTAGAATTTTATTCATTTCCAATACAAACAAATTTTATTTCAGAATCTCTTTATCTATTTTACGGGAGTTCAACCTATTTATTTAGTAAGTTTTGGCTTATTTATCTTACTTCCAAATTTTTATAAGTCACACTTGTTTATATTCATATCTCATTTATTTACAATCAAACTCATTTACCTTTTACACTTTACTTCAAATTATACATTTTGTTTAGTCAAGTATATTTTTATTATTCTATAAACATTTAAATATGATTCCAGAGTTTTTAAACAAATTTCCAAAATTTCAAAATCACCTTTGAAATCAACTGCATCCAAAACCCTTGGCAAATTCAATTACTCTTTTGAATTTTCAAAACCAAACCCAGTTTTGCAAACAAACACCGATCCAAAATCATCCAGGTAGCAATCCCTCTCTTGGAAACTCGAAAATGAACACCGATGATGTCGCGATCATCATCGGAATTATTTTCCAGCGACCACAGAGAGTTTAGTGCTTTTATTTCTTTAACAACATTTCAAATATTTTTAAATCCCAAATCTCTCCATATTCGATTTCCGAAATAATATCACTATTATTTCTCCAAAACTTTGAAACCATTTTCAAATCCAAGGAATTTACTTTTCCCAAATTTCCAAATTTGAAATCCATCCCGATTTATTTTCAAATATTTCTCTGGAATCCTATTCCCAATTATAAATCACATTTATAATTTATATTTTCAACATTCATTTTGTTATATAAATTTATTCTTCAACTTTGGTTATAAGTTTCCAATTGCTTATTCAATTTTTACACTTAAATGATAAAATTTTAATATTATCACTCCTTAACAACCAAGCATCCAAATACTATAATATTTTACAAAAATTTATATCCTTTATTTACAAAAATAATTTGGGTAAAATTATTTCATTTACCCTATTTTAAAAAAATATTGTGTCGAATTGTTCTATTCAAGCATTTAGAGATCCCTATCAATAACGTTAATTACTCGTATTGACCAGAATCCATAAACTACTCAATAAACCAATCGACGCAATATAAAACAATTTTATATTCACTAACAAATACGCGCTCATATCTATTAATACGCTCAAACCCATTCTAGAGTTCTATCGACTCTATTTCAATGAGTAATTCCCACCAGAGCCAAGGTTGTCGCCAACCTAAGCTCTGATACCAAGTGTAACGACCCGCAAATCCGTACTCCTGAGCCAACGCTATTCTACAACAATCAACTCAAGATTTACAGAATTGCGAACCATTTTAATTAAAGAAGAAGAGGTAGAAGAAGAGAAAACATAACAACATCAGAATCTAACCATCGCAGCGGAATAAAATATAATAGATATTAACAGATTTTTACTCAAAACAAATATATATCTGTTTTATACAAATATCAGAGTACATCAATCACAGCTCAACATCAATAACATACAACTGGATTTACAACAGTATCATCACAGCGGAATATATACAGAACAAGTACGTAAATACGTGTCGCCACCCAGCTCGCCTCCTGAGCTCCACAGCATCAATCCTGTATCCTATAATACTCGGTCTGACCCGAGTATTATAGTTAAATAACACCCGAGTCAGTCTGGAATACCAGCGTGAGAAAATCACACCCAATTGATTATTAAAGTTTCCAAAATCCCTTGAAAAACAAAAGCATCTCGTAAGACCACGCCACAAATAAACATGTCGGGTTTTTACCTTACGATAGCTAAACAATTTTTTTATAGAAATCCTCTGATATTATAATAGGGTCTATTTACAAATACTTATAAAATAGCCGAAATTGTTACATTATTAAATTCCAGCTACAAGCCACAAAGTGGGTAATACAAACAAAACTCGTACAAGGCTCGTAGGAAAAATGGATTTCCAACAATGACTAGGCACTGGGGTACCACCTATCACAGTACGTGGTCTAGATCACAGTACCGAGGACTACTCCCTTCATCCCCTGCAACACAAGGCCGGACCCATTCCTTACTGAATAGTTCCGAATAAGATCACCCCGCGGTTGGGATCAGCAACCGCCCACTAAGCCGAAATAAAAAGGGACATCTAGACAGAGATGACCTTACTCTCCAGTGGGGGCTACCCACGAAGCCTTGCTGCATATCCCCTGATTTTCAGTCATTCCCATTTGATGAGGCTTGAGGCTTAGCGTTACCTTTTAGAACGTTTCACTTAGAATGCCCATCGCCCACCTGACGATGTTTCGTAAGCATTCGTCCATACAAGTCCGTCCCGGGTTCGAACGGAACCGAAGGCACTATTCCTACTACATCCATTTTTGGAAATATCCTCAGGATTAGTAGCGACTAGCCCTTGCACTTCACTGCTCCATCTTTGCATCCAAATTCGTTTTCCCACGAAAACGTACAAACCGGATCGAAGTGGTTTTCGAGAAATAAATCTCGACCCCGGTCTCTTCGAAACGATTAACGTATTTGGTCAATATTGATAGTCGGTTATTTAACTATCAATTATTACTCACAATCAGCCATCAACCAATAAATAATTCCCTAATTATTTATTTACCAAAATATCTTTACAAGATATAATTTCCAATTTCAACCTCTTTTGAAAACAGTTTCAAAACCAGTTTTCCTTTCACAGAGTACATTCCCAGTAAATTATTTCCACTGGAACACCCAGTATAAAATACTTTAGATTTAAATAATTTAAAAGCACTTTTTATAAAATATACTTATAACATTAAAATTAAAACTACTTTAAATATTTTATTAAATATATATGTGCTTTAAGAATATTTTACATACAACATTATATAAATTATAAACTAAACTTTCTCTTTAAAAATAATACTAAGTTACTTAATATAGTTATAACAATAATAGATTTGGAAAAATATACTTACTTTAAAAATTACATTTAGAAATAATAAACTTTCCAAAAACATGCTTTTTAAAACAATATTAAAACTCTTAAATATTTTATTGAAAACCATACTTGGCTATCCAGGGAAATACCCTTCTCTTTCCCATTTCTTAAAAATAAATCACCATTTATTTTTAATCAAATTCTCATCCCTTTAATAAATTCCTACCTTGAATTTATAATATAAAATATCCTCCAACATTTTATTCCACTTTATAAACCCAGTTCATAAAGTCCCAAAATCTCACTTCACTGTAAATTGCAATTTCAACACTTAAATCAATTTTACAATTGATTTCTATTTACTTTATTTTGAAATAAATTTCCTTTCTTCGTTTATTTAAAAATTCATTGACTTTAGATTTAATTACTAAATTATGTTTTAAAATCTTTAAACTGAAAATACCAATTTCAGATTTCCCAATTTCCTTATTTACCTTTAATTTAATCCTTAAATTTAAAATAATGACTTTATTTCACTTTAGTTCCAAAATTTATTTTTCCCTTGTTAATTAACTTTCTCATATTCCATATTTTGTTAGATTTTAGAAATCACTCTATTTTAATTTATTTTTTACTTTCCTATTAGATTTATTTCAATTTACTTGAATTATTTACTTAAGCTTTTACTCTTTTATTACTTTTCAAAAATCCAATTCTATAGATTTTGGTAATTCATTATACTGAGTTTATCAATCCAACCATGCTATCCAATATTCCAATTATTCATCAAACAAACACAGAATATCAAATATTCATCACACAGAATATTAAATAATCTAAATATATTTGAGGAATCCAGTTGGATCCCTCCAACCTGTTTCCCTGCATCCACAGATGTTAGCACAATGCCAATTCCACTTCGAGGTGGAATATCGCGGTATATGGGATTTTAATAATATTATCCTCTATTATGCAGCGCATAGGATCTCATCCGCTATAAAGTGAGGGAAATCAACAATTCCAATATATATATATTCCAATATATATATATTGGTATATATATACTACCATATTTACTATCCAATCAATCCAAACCAGCATTCAATCCAATTTTTTTTTTAAATTTAACTATTTAAATTTAAATAAAAATTTACTGAGTGAGATTAACTCACCTTTTCTTTTGGTATTGCAATCCGATCCAAAATAACTGGTTTCTTCCTGAATATAAACCTTGTATAAATATTTACACAATTTATCAATATTCGAAATAATCAAATGATCAATTACCATAAAATAAACTTAATTAACGAATGATTTAATTTAACAAATCCTTTTAGTAAATTATTTTTAGTGACCAATTATAATTAAATAGGTTTAATTATGCAGATTAACATTCCTAATAAAATATTTTAAAATTAAACTTTAAGTTAAAACGTGCGTATATATATATATGTATACATCTACTTATCCTTTAAATCTCTTCCCTATAAAAATACAAATTTGGCAATTCCCTTCACTATAAAATTCTTTAATTTATAATATCATATATATATTTGTAAAATTGAAATAAAAACCTCAAAATTCAACTTTATTCTACTGTGAGCTTAAAAACTTCTCCCTCTATATACATATATTTCATTTTATTTTCCTTTTTTTTTCAAACCATATATATTCTTGTTCAGTACTTATATACGTATATATATATTAAATTTATTTCAAACTTATATATATGTAACTGTCTACACTTTACTGTGAATATATTTCCCTTTAATAAATCTTAATTGAGTAAAAAAACATATATTTAAACTAATACAATAAAAATAAACTACTCTACCTCGCAGCTGTTCGGCACCCAAAATCACCGCTGCCCCAAATTCCCCAGCGACCCCACTTGACGCCATCGCGAACGGAACGAAACCCTCACCGACCCCAATTCGCGATCTCCGCTTGAAATCACGACCTCCCCAACCATGTCGAACTTCCAACAACCATTCGCCAAGAACACACAGCCAAGCCCTAACCCCACGCGCACGAAAACACGAACCCCGATCGAACTCGCCGACTCCATCGCTCGATTAGGTCAAACATCTCGAGATCGGCTCCCCTTCTCGTACTATAAATCGGTCTGCTTCCGTTCACGGTTTGGCTTCCACTCGCGAATTCAATCGCGTTCTCTTTTTTTTTTTAACTGACGATTTAATCTAGAAGGAGGAAAAGGGGGTTTGCGTGAATTGATTTGGGGAAATGAAGGAACGGGGGAAACAACGAAGGAGGCGCGATTTAATCGGCACCATTTTTTTTTTTTTGATTGATTTCGGTGGCCCTGAGAAATGAAGTCAAGAGGAGAAGACTTGATAAAATTTAATATTTTGTTTGTTTCGATTATCTATAGAAAATGCACGGCTATGATTTATCTTCCAAAGGAAGCGAAAGCATGTTGGCTACAAAGGACACGGCTATTGATTATTGATTGAACGAAAAGTAGGATAGGGTGGCGTATACAGGAGGCTAGACTAATTAACTTAAATTTCTTTAGATTATTATCAACTAAATTTTTCAGCGCGTTTATATATCGTACACTCACTTACTAACTCCGATCAACACGAAATTTGAAATCCGATAATAATTCAATATTACGGATCCAATGGAACTGGTTTCGTCCAATTCCGAGACTGTGCCTCGAAAGGCTATTTTAAATTCAATTTAAACTATAAAATTTCAAAACTTAATCAAACGCTTTCAAATTCAATTTTAAAAGTTGTATCACCTTCATTATTATTAATACGAATTTTACAAGTCTTCAAATTATTTTTAACTGGCTTAAAACTCCAGATTCAAAAATTTACCCAATTCCGATAATTAAATTCAATATTTAATTATTCGATGAATATTGATATTTGAAATTAAAGTTAATAATTAACTTTCGAATATTTAAAATTAATTAAATATTCCCATTTCAAATGTCTAAAAATTCCGGGTCGTCACAACTTTTGTATAGTCAAGATAAATGAAAATGAAATGGAACACAACTTAAGTGATGTTGAATGAAGTTGAATTTGATATCAAAATGAATATGTAAAGTAATGTTGAATAATAAGAAGTTAATGAAATGAAGTGATGAATATGAATTTGAGTTATATAATGAAATTCAACTTTAATTGTAAATGTGAATATAGTGAATATTAGATCTCAATCTGAATTGCATATTAAACCAATTGAAATTAAATATGTTAAACCATATTTAATGTAAACGAAGTAAAAATGAATGTTGAGTGTAAATTAAATAAATTTGGTTATGTTGGATATGCATTGGTTGTTATATGGTTGTTAGTTGATTGTATAATAATTCATATGAAACTGAATTAATGAAATTGAAAGCTAAGTAATTGAATTAAAATTGAAGTAAGTGAATCTAAATAGAATTGAATTTGATCTGAATTTGAAGTGAACTAACTTGAATATAAATTAATGAATGTAAACTAATTGAAAATGAATGAATGAATGTTAGAAAAATCCAATGTTAATGAATCAAATGTGATTAAATTGAAAAACCAATTCAATGAATATTAATGAGAAGTAAATTTATATTGATTTGATTATGGATTGACTGGATAAAGATTGGTTTTTGCAAGTTAATTAGATGATAGTTGTTGGATGGTTGGATTTGTTGATATTGATTGCATTTTCTATATTGGCATATATAGTTGTTGTATTGGTATATTTGTATATTGATATTACTTTCTATATACATGTTTCATATGGTTTGTTGAGTGTTTAGTACGTGCATATGGCGTTTGCTTCGCATTTTGAGCTTGCTTTCACGCTATATTAGCCGTATATACTTGCTAATAATATACAAGGTACATATCTCGGATCATATATCATACTTTTATATTTTTTCCCTACGAGATGCCTCATCCTCGAAGATGAGATGTATATTTGTAATTTATATATGTTGTGATCCCACAACGATCGAACTGCACAAAGGAGGCGCAGGCGAATTTTTTGAAGTAGAAATTTTTTGAGAAAATTGGGGAAAATATTTTGATAACTAAAATTTTGAATTTGGATTAAAAGTTAAGCGATATTAGTTGGTTTTGAAAAGATAACTATGAATGGATTTAAAAACATAGAAATTATTTTTTGTAAGAAGTTTAACTAAACAATTTTGGGAAAGTTAAACATTTAAGTGATTTTGGTAAATCTAGTTTGAACGAATAGTTTTGAAAAGTTAATTGATTTTGTGACTTTTTCTTACTTGGTAATTTCGAGGACAAAATTCTTTTAAGTAGGGGAGAATGTATGTAATGACCCGGAATTTCAGTCATTTGAAATTCGTATATTTAATTGATTTTAAATATTCACAAGTTAATTTTACAATTTGAATAACTTATATTTCGAATATAGTGATTTAATTGGATAATTAAATTGTTAATTTAATATTTGAACTTGTGTAAATAATTGAATTTTGGATTTAATATGAATGAAAATGATTTATAAATTTGAAATAAATTTATTTGAACTAGAGTGATGCTAGTAAACTTTTAAAATTGAATTAAAAGTAAATTTATAAAAATTGAATATTTTAATATTTAATTAAGATGTAAAAATAGCATTTTTCAAACAGTCTTGGATTTTAATAAAACCAGTTTCATTGGATCCGTAATGTTACATTATTGCAGGATTTCAAATTTCGTGTCAATTGGATTTACGGTTTGTTCGGGAGAAGCTAAGACGCGCAGAAATATGTTTAAGTAAATTTTAATTTAAGTAAGTCGATCTGAAAACCTATCTTCCCAATACGATCAAACTGGCTTACGATATATATTCCATTGTGTTCGGAATAGGGGTAAAACATTATAAACGCTAGGTGGCACGCTTCGATTGGAGTTCGAAAAAATTTCGGGTGAATAGTGCATGAAAATTTTCTATATAAGGCCACAACATTTCACATTTGCAACTCAAAACCCTAGTTTGAAACCCTAGCCGCTGCTTTGAAATAAACGGCCAGAGATCTCTGATCGTCTTCCTCCAATATCTCTAAATCCATCGACATTTACGAGAAACTTCCTGAACGAAAATAGTAGAGCACGGAGAGGTCTTCAGTTGAACAATTGTGATTGGGTTCAATGCAGCGTAGAGGAAGAAATTTGGCTCCATTCATGTTGCGTTGTGGGCCATCTTCTAGTGAAACATTAGACCGTATCTGGTGATATCATGGGCGTTGGGGCGTGGGGGTTCAAGCTTTGCGATGGCGGTCATCGATCGTCTTCAAAGGCGACGTGGAGGGAGCAGTATAGAGATGAATGCATGCGTGAATGGGTTAGTAATGGTCATGAAAAGAAACTAGGTGCATGAAGAAGGAAATCATGATGGAGAAGGAAAAGGATAAGCAACCACGATTTAATCTAGGGTGATTATAAATTAGTTATGTAAATTATATTATAAATCGTGTAAACTTTAAAATAGCGTAACTTCTTCATACGAGATCGAAAATTGACGAAACAAATTGCGTTTGGATCATATTAACGAGCATTATATTTTAGAACTGGATTGGAGTTGATTGGAGCTAGTATAAATTTTGGATAAAATTAAACATCTGTTTAATTTTATTCGGAATAAAACACTGCAACTGCTATTGAAGTCAATGTGAGTACAACTCACTCTTTCTGACTCACTGATATTTTTAAATAAGCGAGAATAAATTTATTTATGATGATTGATGATTGTTTGGATGATATATGATATATTATCTATATATTGATTGGTATTTGGATATATTCCTGCCTATTGGAGCAGATGGTACCCTATAGGTTCTCGTGTATAAGCGGATGACCCTTTGTATGTGCGTCTGCCTCGAAGCAGACGTTGTACACATATTTTAATATGTATATTTGTTGCAGATGGTAGGTTGGATGGATCCTACTGGATTCCTCAACATTGTTGATTTATTTACAAATATTGATATGTGTGTGTGTGTTGTTATCATGTGATATGTGATGTATGGATGCATGATTGATGTATTTAGTGCAGTTGCAGCATTGGGCCTATTTTTGGTAAATTAAAACTATTAAAATGGTGATTTCAATTAAAAAGGATTTTCAAGTGATTTTTAAAATATACGATTGATTTAATTTTGATGTGTTAAGGAAATGAATTTATTTTAAATAAATTAATGTTATAATTTTTTTATGTTATAAAAATTATGATTTTTGTGAAATATAATTAGAATGTGATTTTTGAAATATGAACTTGATTACTTTGTAATTAAGTTAAATTGAGATTTTTGAATTATTATAAACGGTTTATATATAAGATTTATAAAATTGATATGTTTATAAATCAAAATACTAAAATTATAAAGGAATTTTATAAGTGTTAAAATGAAGTATAAATGAATATTATAAGTAAATAAGTTAGAAAATGAATGAATTTGTAGATAAGAGAATTATAAGGAATTAACTTATAATTTGGACTTAGCCTGTAAATGAGTTGTATATAGAATTGGTAATAAAGGGATTTTATAAATTGAAGTGTTATAAAATATAAATGTGATTTATAAACATTGTTTTATAAATGTGAAATCAATTTAACTGGTAAACTAGACATGGAAGTTTATTAAAGGAATTTCATCCATGATTTTGGATAGTGGATTATCCTTTAATAAATATGTAGAAATATTGGATTTGGTAAATGAACTATATTCATGATTTTGGACAATGAATAATATATTAAATAAAATGGAAATGTTTTGGAAAGTGATCTTTTAAATAGAGTTAAATGGTTTGAATATGTTTTAAAATATGTTAGTATCGAAACCATAGATTTCAACATTCATTGTTGAAATAGAAGTTTTCGAGAAGTAAGGAAATGATGGGCTATAACACTGTTGTTATAGTAAATGATTTTTGAAAGGAGATGTTTTGTATAGTATAAGGTATTTATATCTGTTTAATTTTCGAATCTCTATACTAGTGATTTTGGGTTGCCGTAATGATGTTTTACGCAACATTTGTTTTAATCTAAAAAATATGTTTAAAGGGAATGTTTTTCTTAAAGAATAAAATATATACTTAATCGTGATGTAAGTATATGGAATATTTTCTAAGTGTTGAAAATGAGTTGAATTGTGAATCACTTATTATTAAATAAGCATATGGAAATGTTTTCCAATATAGAAATTTTGAAATTGTTTTGGAATTATATATTTTTAAAGATAATTTAAAGTGAATATTTAGCAAGTGATTTAATTAATGAAAGATTAATTTAAAGGGCCTAGTGATTGCTGCTTATGGTGCTAAATATTTGTTTGTTTTTTTGATGGTTAAATAGCCGACTATAAAATTTGGCCATTTTAGTTCCTCGACTTGATGTGGGAACTATTTATTCATACATTAGTACGTAGCTTTCTGTGTAGGTTTGATTATCATTTTTGTTGAGGATGTTGATTCGTGTAGTGCGGAGTATTACTCCAATCTATCGAGCTTCCTTCTTGGCCTAAGGATAGCAAGTTGAAAGTTAGAGACATGATAAGTCTATGAGACTTGGTTTCTGTGTGAGGTTGAGAAACGCTTTTGCGTTGTCGGTGCGAAGAGACCGAGATCAGATTTATCTGAAAACTACTTCGGACTAACATTTATGCGACGATTGTGCAGGTTGGTTGTGATGATATTGTTATTCTGGATTTTCATAGTGGAGGAATGCTTGTTGATCATTTAGGGTTAAAATCTCAATATACATCCAGTAGTAGTAGTCTTTTCGTTGTGAAATATCTAATGCAAGGACTATTCGCTACTAATCCTATGGATTTACCAATAGAATGTGGTAGGAAAGTACCTTCGGTTTGTCCTGTTCCTGGACAACTTGTATGGATATTTGTCTAACATTGCATTTCTAAAGATTAGTACATTGGTTTTACAAACGTACATCAGTGGTGGCGAAGAAGGCAACTTCTCTTAGCTTAACACCCTTCTTGAGACGTATGAGCTTAAGCGTTGTATTTTTATGAAAGACGAGTAGTAGTCAACGAAAATGGCTGTGTGGAATTCAAAGTGATGTGATATGTGAAACTAATTGTTACCTCAGGTCTCATAAACTGAAAATGACCAAAACAGGGTTAGATGCGGCAAGGCTAAGTGGGTCGCTCCTAAGTAGGACATGATCATCCTCTTCTAGATATATCTTTACATGCTATGATGTCGTGTATCTGACTA
The DNA here is from genome assembly GCA_030765085.1 of Allium cepa. NCBI lineage: Eukaryota > Viridiplantae > Streptophyta > Magnoliopsida > Asparagales > Amaryllidaceae > Allium > Allium cepa. Next base: position 8,126,191 of record CM060930.1, on the reverse strand, counting down.
TTGTGGTTTGTATGCTAGAGGGCCTCGAAAAATGTCGGTAACGACAGAAGGATGATATATTCGGTACCATCTAGTTATAGAGGTGGGACGGTCTTGTGTTGGTAGAGGATCCTTTGTGATAGCCGTTGGTACATTCCTCTAGAGATGTGCTGCCATGGTAGTCCCTTCATTTGGTCATTTGTATGGAAATCCAAACTCTACTGCATACCTGTCATTTTATTTGTAGAGCCTAGTATGTTAGAATTTAATAATGGTAATAATTTCGGCTATTTTGACTATTATTTGTATACTAAACACTAGTATAATATAAGATGATTTGATATGAAATGTTTTAGTTATCGTAAGGTAAAAACATATCCGTATTTATGTGTGGACATGTCTTACGAGATACTTTTGTTTTGAAAGAAAAGTTTGGTAATTTAATAAATTCAGTTGAGTGTATTTCTCATGTTGGTTTGCCAGATTGGTCCAGGCATTCTTCCCTTTCAATGCTCGGGCCAGACCAATTATATTTACAGGTTCAGTTTTGGTACTTTTGGAGCTTCAGCAGGAGAGCTGGAGATCTTTATTTTCGTATACACGTATCTGTTTTGATTATCCGCTGCTTAGTTGTTGTATATTATCGGTAATTGTTAGGACAGGTTATAATAACTGTTCAGGTTAATGATTATTGATTGATTATTGAAATCTGATTGATGTATTTATATGCAGTTTTTGTTTTGTAAAGACATTGATATCATATTATATGTTTTCCACTGTGATGTGAAATTTTGTATTATTCTGCTAGTTCAATCTTCCCTCTTTCTTCTCTTCTCTTCTTCCTTCTTTTTTTCTTTCTCTTGACTTTCCGTCAGTTTGTGTTTTTTGGATCAGACATGTGTGTTTTATTGTCGATTCAAAGGATATGGATTTACGGGTCGTCACACCTGATCTCTGAAGTCAGCTCTTGACTATAGATAGTTGGGGCTGTTGACTTTAATTCTCCGAGACTTGTTTCTTCTCCAGCAATAGTAGCTCCTATGGATCTTCTGGAAGTAGTTCTCCTTCTTTCAGGTGTCATTGATTCTCAGCAGTAGATCTTCTGAGCAGAGATGAACGATCTAACTTCTAAACCTATCTGATCTAAAGTAGATAGCTAGATCTAAGTCTGAGTTCAGTTTTCTCAATGAAAGCATCAAAATGTTAACTCAAAAAATGGATCAACGCCTTGAATTGAGTTGAAAGCATCAGTCATGTTTATCAGAAAAATAAAATAGAAACAATGAATAATAACTTGCAGATAAAGTAAAGAAACAAGATATTTTTATAGTGATTTGGTTGTTAACGAAGCCTACGTCCACTTTATAACTTTTGTTATGGACTGACTACAATCAAAAGTTGAAATCGATTACAATTTGATTGGATCTTATAAGTTAGATCAAGTCACTAGTGTTAGAGTTCACTGGAGAATCACAGTGAACCCTTTTGATGACTATTATGTGGGAGGAGAAGAGTGAAGAATAGTTTCTATAGAGTTTCAGCAACCAATCCAGAAGATCCCCATTATGTTGCGGATGGATGAGTATTTATAGGGATTGGAAAGGTATCGACCAAACCGCTTTGCTAGAAACCACATTTGGTTGTACGAAGACGCTCAAGAAATTCCATAGCGAGCCGAGCCAATTTGCTGTATCGCTAGCGATTCATAGGGCATGGATCGCTAGTGATTCATGTAGCTAGAATATTTTTTGATCATTTCACATGGATCATGCTTCTTGCCTTATGTTGATGCTCTTCATGTAAATTCATGACTAAATGCCTTATTTTGATGATGATTCATGTACTGGTTGCATTGAACTTTTGCTGGAATCAGATGAATGTCCACTTCTCGATCTAGCTTGCTTGGAACATCGTGAAACTTAGTAGGCTCGCCTAAAAAAGATAATGGTTCATGATGCAAGAAGAATGGACGACCAATGAGCAATGTTTATGGATCGCTAGCGATCCATACCCTTAGCTTTTCTTTGCTTTTTCTTTTGAGTCCCTCTTGGTTCCTTCTTTTGATCCTTCTGGTTGATTCTTCAGTTGTTTTGACTTGACGTAGGTGTCCTAACTTCCATTGAATTCTACTGGGTTAAAATCTTGATAACATTTCGCTATCCATGTGATAATGTATACCTATTTTGGAAAAGAGAGATTTTATTACTTGAGACAGTTTACAAGACATTGATTACAAAACTTGGATGGTGTCCAATTTAAGATTAAATTTTACGCAACCGACTCTCATATAAATTACAATAATAGTTCAACCTTGAAGAGAAGATGAAATTCTATTTTACACAATAGTAATAGTATCTTAATCGCTAGATATCAGCCATAGAAGATGCAACCATCAAAGTTGTAAAGTTCAATAGTTGAAAACCAATTGCACCTCAAAAACTCGTTCAAACTAGATCCTTGAACAATCAACCAGTGGGCATGCCTGATGGTGCGAGCTACTTATTTTACTGCCTTGATTAATGGTGTTTTAGGCTTTGAATAGTCAATTGTTTGTAGCTCTAGGACAGCACGAGGCTTGATTGATCGATGTCCCTCTATAAGTTGACTTTTGGTAATTTTGCAGCGATAGTTTAATTTTCAAACTATTATCGTAGCAAACACCTGTCATTATTTCAACCATATCTTCTTCATACAATCTCTGATTTCGAAATAGTTTTCGTCGTAGACAGACTTCCTTTTGATTTGATAGTAAAACTATGTAAAAATATAATAATAACATGTGGGTTAATAAGAGAAGCTTAAGTAAGTGAAGATCAACTCACCGAAAATAAAATCTCCATGCCAAAAGCTACAAGTTCACATATCCTCTAACTACTTTCACACCACCTGATAATTGTCTTGTTGTCGATGAACTTCTAACCAAAATATGGCTAAACGTTGATTTAGAGTAAATGTTGATTTGGAATTTCTTCCACTACCCCCATAATTTCTCTCTTTCATCAACAACCAAAAGACAAATTTTACAAATAAACTCAAAAAAGAACTTATTACAACAATAATATTTCTTGCAAAAATAAGCACGACTTTCACCAGATTAGGAAGAAGAACGCAACCTTTTCAAAATAGATTGTATGTGCAATTTCAAAATGTGCTGTACAAATTATGGATTTGAATTTGACATTAAAAATGTGCAAGTTAGAATGAGGTTTATTTTTACCACAAGTTTTTCTTTTGGACTTATTTGTAAAATTCGTTGATAGTTGAATCTTCTTCTAAAATGGTTCAGCCTTTTCTTTTGTTATCTTTAGTAGCTTTCCACCATCAACACCACTTTTGTTTATAGGCTGGAAAGGGAACCAAGAGAATCTACCCATTATGGATGGATATAAAGAGTTATGGATTATAACCAACCACACATTTTGGTCCGGCCCATCCACCCGTCATAAAATCCAAAAAGACGTGAAAATCATGTACTAAAAGGTGATCTATTTGGCGTCCAAATAAAACAACGATGATGGATAGACCATATCTTGCGCATGCGGCGGATAAATAAACTCTACAATATCATTTTAGCCTTACTGTTGCATTCAACAGAATCCAAATTGTCTATTTCCTCTTCCTCTTTTTCTGATGTATAATCGTTGCTGAGGCCCAGCATCAACTTGGGGACCAAGCTAATACTATTGTTTATTAGCGTCTGCATTTTGTCCATTTTTGACCATTATCGCGGTTGGACTTATTTGTCATTCTGTTTTGTTCTTACGTGAGAATTTAAAATGGGCAAACCTTCTCTTCTCTATACACATGTTTGCTGTCACCTAACCATTTGCATGTACACGGCCTCTATGTTCTAAATTGCATATACAAGAGCGATTTTCAACGTTTTTGCAGCTAAGGTATGATGCAAAATCATGAAAACACGCCAGGGGAAGTATAAGGGAAAAAATAGCATTAACATCAGTTTTTTCACAAGCCTCAAGGACTGGATATAATTAGTTTTAATTAACAGTAAAAGTGAAATGAGACAGCATATCAGAAAACCAAACGTGATTTGGAGAACGACTATTGTAATAAAAATTAATTTGTAAAAACTATTAGTTTTATTTTGTTTCATGTTTTGTACAGGATGACAAATTTTCAAGACTATGGTTAAATTAAGGTGTCGGTTTCGACAATGCGTTGGAATTAAAATGTTTAGAAAAAGTGTTCAATTTGAAATTTTGCTGCTGGACACTTGCAAAAGTCAAAAATTCAGTGAATTCAAAATGATAGAAGCTTATTTTAGTCGCGTAGCTGTACAAATTAAAGTTATACAAGGTCAAATATGCAAAAACACTAACTAGCCTTTCTCTATATATATCGTGTCAAACCATAATTGTTGTTAGAAGCGGCTCATTTTCTGAAATAAAATAATTTCAAAAAGAAATAAAAATGGAAGCGCCTCTGCTTCCAAATAATGGTGGCGGCGTGATTAGCAGATTCATCGGTGACATAAAAAATGAAGGTCAGCGCCTTGGTTACATAGCCGGCCCCATGGTGGTGGTGAGCCTATCTCAGTTCCTCATTCAAGTCTCATCGAGCATGATGGTCGGCCATATTGGAGAGCTTGCTCTTGCCAGCTCCGCCCTCGCTACTTCCCTCTCCAGCGTCACCGGATTCAGCCTTCTTGTACGTATTTGTTTACTTTCGAATGCGTATGTTTATTTGTTTGGACGATTTGATTGGTCAAATTTGTATTGATGATTTCTTAGACGTAATTAATTCAGAATGAAAATTCGATAGAAATCCCCAAATGCTACATTTATAAACAAAAAATTTGCACGTCTCTATATGGCAGAGATAAAATTTCATTTTGGGACCTCATAAGCTGCAGCGTCCACATACAAGGTCCTCCCTATCATGTATAAACGTGTACTCGTTTTGGTTTCTAGGTTTACCATATTTTCGCACACAGCGTGACATGTAATTGTCACTCATGAATTGTCAATCTGTGATTATGCATGCTTGAATGGTATTTTGAAAGCTGCTTAGGTCAATGTGTAACACTACGTTTACATGTTGGAACATGGATATAAATGTTCTGTTGAGACCACCATAAATTAAATTCACATTAAACAAACTTAGAGAAATAAATTGCTTGAGGTAGAGTTTTTGTTGAATACAGCTTTTTATTATATTTTAGCTGTGACTCAGAAGCTCATAGGTACATATCGAAAAACCCATGAATTTGGATAGATTAATGCCCTAACAAGTAGGCTTAACCATTTTTATGGCCAAGTCCTGTAGCGTTAGCTACAGATGTCTAAGAGAGGATTCAACTTTGTAGCATCCAAACGTGTGAATTGCATATGACATTTGACTAAGATTCATAGAAAATAGAGTGCTTCTGCTACCTCTGATGTTCAAACTGTGCGGTTAAACCAGAGACTGAAATTTTCTGTCATAATGTATCAATCATTATTTGCAATCCTGTTAAAGGAAGACGATCTTGTCCACCACTTTTCTTCTATCGCATGGGCCCATGTGCTCTTGTACACATTTTTGTTAAAAGAAACAATCTATTCTCATAGTCTTCTTGAGAAGATGAGAATATACTTCGTAATTATCATTTTTGTTAATAAAATTACACCTACAAATTAACAAGAGACTTAAATTTTCTATCATGATATATCAATCATTATTTGGAATATGTTAAAGAAAGAAGATCTTGTCCACAACTTTTCTTCTATCGCATGGGCCCATGTGCTCTTGTACGCATTTTCGTTAAAAGAAACAATCTATTCTCATAGTCTTCTTGAGAAGATTAGAATATACTTCACAATTAACATTTTTGTTAATAAAATTACTCTTATAAATTAAAGTAGACCTCTTTATTTCTCACCGTTCCTCCTTGTAAGTGTTGTATCACTTTTAATTTGAGGTTATAGGGATAAGAGCAAAATTGTAGTCAAAATTTAGATGCTGGCTTCAGTTTTATTCTCACAAGTTACTGCTAGGACTAGTATGTTAGTTTAGTATATATTATGAAGGTTCCTGTGAATATAATCAGGAAATTGGATCCACTTATTTGGACGTTTGTGGAAGAAATAGCTATTTAGGAAAGTAGTATGAACAACGCATGTTTATTAAAATATTGCATAGATATTTCAAGTTTGAGATTGAGAAATCGATTTCAAAATCTGATGATGAAGCCATATATACTTGCAAAGATATTTCAGACGATGACAAATCAATCTTAAAATCTGATGATGAAGTCATACTTCGTTAAAAATAGAGCTTAAATGAATGAAAGAAGCAGAGGTAGACATTATTATATAGACATCATATGTAAAATGTATGTTGCAGTTAGCAGTTGAATGTCTTGTACTTTCATTGAAGACTACTGTCGAAAGTTTGATATTTAATTTACTTAAATGCTGTAGTTGTCAGATAAATTATGTGTAGCAGTTAGCAAATAACAAATTAATAATCACTTGTTGAATGAATATACGCTGTTAATTTTTTGATGTGGTTGTTAGTTGCTAACTAGATTCAATATGTGCATGGTTCCTCTGTTACTTATCTGACAAAATGTAACTATTTTTAACTGATCCATTGATGATGCTTTTACTAGCAATATTTAACATGTGCATGTGTAAACTAACATATATTTGCCATTTAAAATAGATGACAACATTTAGCTATTTTAGATTGAGGTATTCATTGGGATACTTTTATAGCATCGTTTGATCAAATACATGACTAATTTAAACATGTGAGGCAGTATGTGTAATGCACTTTTTTTAACAACGAGTTAAAATCTTGTGCCAGTCACTTTTTGGAAACGCCATGCTTCAGTTTATGCGCCCTCCCTTCTTAGTTTTTCCCAAACTATCCTTCTCCATGCCAAACCCATCTCATCTGTCTGTATTATTGTCAATTTTAATTCTGTAAATTAACTCATAATCTAGCATTTGAACTTAGGTTTGCACATCTAGTTTCTCCATGACAAGCAATACGTCAATTACAGCAATATTAACCAGCTGCGCCTAATCATTGCCTGTAATGGCTGTCGTTTTAAAGAAAAGATGATAAATTTAATTGTATTATTCCATCAATATGTGATGGGTAACAGATGTTTGAAATGGTGGTGATTCTACCATGTTCTCATGCAGTCTCCTTCAACAGAATATGCACCAATACTAAGATCTTGATTTAATAATCTTTCTCAGTAATTTGGATTCATGTTATCCACTGCATTTGATGATTGTCATTTACGCTACTAGCATTTAGTATGACCATTAGGCTGTGCACATTTGACTCGATCTTTGTGATATACTCTTATTCTAGCTACTCTATGACATCTTTAAAATTATATTGGTATTTCAATGTTTTTTGTTTATTATTAGAACCTAATAGTATTATTATTTTTTTAATTTAATTTTACTGGTGTTAATCCTTGACTCGGACTAATGGACCATATTGGGGCATGTACATTCTTAGATAAACCAGGTCAGCAGCTAGCAGCATTTCAATTAAGAACACTAATAAACTAAAATTGTTAAGCCACCTTTTTCCGAAGCAGGATTCTTTTTCTTCTTCCCTAAAGGGTAATCTTTGAATTAGGTGGGCTACTTAATGTGTGGTTTTAATTTATTGATTGATTTATTTATCTATTTTTAACTGGAAAAAAGAAGCGAATACATCAATAATTTTAAATACTGTGTATCTTATCATATTTCTAACTGTGGAAAACAGATTGGAATGGGAAGTGGATTGGACACATTATGCGGACAGGCGTACGGGGCAAAGCAATACAAAAAGTTATCAATTCATGCATACAGTGCCTTAATCTATCTTTTGCTAGTTTGCATTCCAATCTCTTTCTTGTGGATGTCATTAGGAAAGCTACTAGCATTTATTGGACAGGATCCATTAATATCACAGGAAGCAGCAAAATATGCCGTGTGGATGATACCTGGGCTATTTGCCTCTGCTACAACTCAGCCTATGATGAAGTTTTTGCAATCACAAAGCCTAATTCTTCCTATGATGTTTAGCTCAGTTTTAACTATTTGCCTTCACATTCCACTATGTTGGGTTATGGTATTTAAGTCTGGATTGGGAAATGTTGGTGCTGCTATGTCCATAAGCATGTCATATTGGTTGAATGCATTTATACTTGCAATTTATATCAGATACTCAAAAGAATGTGCATCGACACGTGCACCTTTTTCGATGGAGGCATTTAGAGGGATCGGTGAATTTATGAAACTAGCTCTTCCTTCTGCTGTCATGATATGGTAAATATTGTGTTTTCTTACAATTTGTATATTCTTAGCTTACATTCCTGTTACAAGTCCATTCAGTCTCGCTATTTCAATTATCCCTTATGTTTCAGTCTTTCACGCTTAGTCATGTTTAATCTGGTACATTGGATAATTTTTTATTGTGTTTTTTTCAATTAGATAAATTGGATGATTTTTTTTAAAAACAGTTTAATAGTTGGTAATCAGAGAGAGATATGTATGGTAAATGACACTTATTTGATCCTAGATAAACATAAAATGCAAAATCAGCTTTAAAAATGAAAGTATAATGATTCATGGCTAACTTGTTATGTTCCTTGTGTTCTCTTTTCTATAGTTTAGAATGGTGGTCGTTTGAGTTGCTTGTGTTGCTCTCTGGACTGTTACCTAATCCACAGCTCGAGACCTCCGTGCTTTCTATATGGTAAGAATTTCACATATATTTAATTTGTCAAGGTCCTTTCCTTTGATGATTTTTTAATAAAAATTTATATGCTTGTGAGTAGTCTCGTTTACATTTTTAAAACTTCAATGAAGTTACTCAGAAACTATGTTAAATGGTTTATAGTTTCCGGTACAATAGTGGCAGCATTAGAAAACTTGTTGACTCATATTTGATGAAAGTTTAATGCTGAGACGACCACCGTTTTCTTTTGCAGTCTCTCTAGCATTGCTTGTATATACACAATACCATATGGGCTTGGCGCTGGTGTAAGGTACATATCTGTTTCAGTATTTTCACTTTACTTGTGCTTACCATTACTTTCACTAGTTATTATAATTCTTTGGATTGACGAGATGAATTGTTTGTTTTTGGATTGTGAGTCTGCGAGTGTGACACAGTAGTAATATTTTTTTATGTTTTTGAAAGAGATTACAAATTCAGTTCCAATAACAGGGTACGATCAAGTGTACATGAAACAAACTCACGCACTCTCAAATGCGAGCAACAGCTAACAAGTATTTCATTCCAGAATTTTATGAATGATGAATATCAATCTGAGTATAGTGATTGCTAAACATTAATTTGAGTGTCATCAGAAGATCTGTAACAGAATAGAGCTCCATTTTTATAAGTATATATGCATAAATTAAGGTTGTTTACTTTATTCATTATGCAGTACACGTGTATCCAATGAACTGGGAGCTGGAAACCCAGAGGCAGCAAAAAGAACTGTTAGAGTTGTGATGGTGTTGGCAGTAACGGAAGCTTTAACAGTTTCTGTAACCCTCTTTTTACTGCGTAGAGTTGTTGGATATGCTTACAGCAGCGTGGAAGAGGTTACAGACTATGTTATGCAGATGGTCCCTCTTGTTTGTCTCTCCGTTATAATGGACAGTGCGCAAGGAGTTCTATCAGGTTAACTATTTTACCATTCGCATCAATTTTTCATCTGAAGTATTATTAGAGTTGAGTGTGCTTTATACTTTGATTAAGCATCTTTTAATAGCGTGTTAATACATTGAACCAAAAGTGATAATAAAGCAATAACTGTTAGCTTTTACAAGGCTGAGATTTCAAAAACATATATATTAGAATCTTAGTTTATAAATGTGGTATTAATACTGACTTGTTAAACATTGTAGGTGTTGCAAGAGGATGTGGGTGGCAGCACATAGGTGCATATATAAACCTTGGAGCGTATTATCTTTTTGGAATTCCGGTAGCGGTTGTTCTGGGGTTTCTATGCCATATTGGAGGTAAAGGGCTTTGGATAGGCATACTTTGTGGAGCTACTGTGCAAACTCTACTTCTTGCAATTGTAACTGGCTGTACCAATTGGGAACAACAGGTATGTTCTTCACTGTTACCTGTATTTGCAACATTATGTATATTTCTCAGTTATGATCTGTTCATACCATCTTGTGTAATTCTTTTGATGTACGAAAACGTCATAAATGATGCAGTATCCACTCTAAGCTGGGAATGTATACTGTATTAGAAGACGAATGTTTTTTTTTTCCATGCAAGTTTATGGATTTTTTCAGAAATAATGGACAATGTGCATGATGCTTCAGTCAGCTCTTACTATTTGTTTTTAGTCCACCCAAACTTAACACATATTAAACTGCTAACCTTGGTTCATGCGACTGGAATATATATTGCAGGCGTTGAATGCTAGGGAACGAATTTGTGAAGAAAAATTGCCATTGCAAGATGTCTTGAAGTAAAAAAGAAGAAAAAGAAACAACAATTTTGTAGCCATAAGAAATGGTGTTGATTCCCCGTATCAAAATCTTTTTATAAATCGGTGATGGAATTTTGTCTAATGGGCCGCTATTGTAACTATTGAATTTTTGTACCCGCGAAATTCAAGAGCTGGAATGAAGCCACTCAATTTGGGCAACTAGTTCTATTTTCGTAACCATCCTAATTATTAATGAAGAATTTTAGGTGGTGTTTTGTTTGTTATTTTTAGTTTTGAGTTTTCGTTCATACAAAAATACACACATTGCATGTATATTGTCGAAAACGACCAATTTTGAATACGAAGTTGATATACAAAATAGAAAACAATTTTTTTTCGTTTTCTATGTTTTGAAAAATAACGCAATTACGAGAAACAATCTATTCTTTTATTGTACGTCTATCTCATCCGTCTTCATCTTCGTCTTTCTTTCATTTTATCTGGTATCTTTCTCTAATATTTGATATACATGTTGAAAATTGAAAGCACAAAATTCGTTTTTTCAAACCAAACACTATATTAGTTTCTGCGCTAAAACTTTCTGCACTGTATGGTTCCCATACAGGTTTGGAGGTGTAGATTTTACAGGTTTGGAACTTTGGAGTGCTATTTATTGCCGTTATACAGTTACATCGTATGATGATCCTTCAAAAGATGCAAAACGTAAACTTAATCTTTTGAGGTTGATAAATAGCATTTAGACATTAGTGTGAAAGATGCAGTATGCCCCATAACAAGGAAGGCTAAAATTAAATTAAAAATATCTTAATTAAAAGGTAAATGATAAATATCAGGTCCAACGAAATCAATATAATTATCATGCATTAATATTTATAAGCATAGCAACAATGAAGTATTAAATAAAACAGAAATATTAAGGAAAATACATGTAAAGAAGGACAAAATTAAAACATATAAGTTACAACTTTGATAGATAATTAATGATAATAAAAGAAAAGTCGGTATAAGATAACTTGTTTGAAGGACAGATAGGTTTCCGCTTGTGCAATATTAAACCACGACGTGTTTAAAACTTAAAAGTGAAGTGGAAAGCCCAAAGTTTTAAGCTACAACTGCTGCAGTTTGCATGTACGTAATGTTGCCATTGTTCAAGTGAATCCCAACGCTGGCAATGATTGCTCCTCCCCTGATACTTTGGTTTGGTTCACCAAGTTGACACAACTCAAACCGTCCTCCATCCACAAATTCATAGACAAGATAGCACGTGGTAGTGAGCTAGTCCCTGGTCCATTTATCAATCTTCCTATGTCTTAATTATTTTGGGTGTGGATTTAGCAAATGGCGGTCCGTTGGCAACCACTTACCAAAGCTTTTCACAAGTGAGTGATGCCTTAATGTTTCTTAGTCATTTTTCATAGTTTGATCTCAATGTGTTCTTTTCAAAAATTTTGTCATTTGATCTGCATAAATTTATTAGACTAAATTAGATATCATTAGATATGTTTTTACACTAATTAGAATAATTTGTTATATTTATCTAATAATGCTCCCACTAAATTATTTATCTCTCAAAGACCAAAATATGATAAAGAAGTTTTATAAATTTCTTGAGTGGATGTTAGGATTTGTTTATTGTGTTACTACAACATTTATTTTGCTTAACGGCTTGTAATCTTCATAATGTATGTAACACTTTACTGGTTAAAATGTCATATATAACTCCTAACATACTTTTAACTATGCTTTCAGTCATGACTTGAGTTTTCGCAACAAATCACGAAATATATTAGATACCCTAAATGCATCATTCCGTAATATCCCAAGGAAATTTATGTAACCTATTGGTTTGCTCAACAAAGTTACATAAACATTATAGCGTGAATTTTCTCAACAAAGTTACATAAACATTATTGTGGGATATGTTACTTACCCTAATACACCAATGAAAATGGATGTTAGGACTATTAATACATAAGAGGAAAATGAATAGTGTATATCAACTATTTTACAATTAACTTGTAAATTTTAAAATTGTTTGCTCAAAATCACAAATATATGCGGATAATCATTTATGCAGAGCATAAATAAAAGTGGTAATATAAATAACATCAAGAATTTTTATACTGGTTCGAAAATCTAATTCTATGTCAGTCCCGTACATATACAAAGTTTTACTATAATAACTTGCTTTCCACAATTGACAAGTGCACATTTAAATTCCTGACTTTCCACGAGTATCATGATACCCTTAGCCGCTAGATTTTAAATCAGATGGCAGAAACACATATCCTAATTTTTACTAGTGGTAAGACACACCTAAGCTATTGACTTTCCACGGATGTTCAAGATAACATATACAATCCCGACTTTTAATGGGTGGCAAGGTGCACCATTTCCCTTTTCAAATAGTAGAGAAATGTAATAATTAATCGTAATTTACAATACAAAATATTGCAATCTTCAATATGAAGATCCAATAGACTCTGATGGTAATTTATCTTTAAAATTCAAGAGAAACGGAAAGATGCCAGAGAATTAATGATCAAGAATTCAAGTATTAGCTCTCTGCTCTTATTTGCTTTTCAAATCTTGAATAATTAAATTGAGAGAGCGTGAACTGTAAAATAAGTGCAAAAGTATTAAAAGAACATTATAGCAAAGTAATTGTAATGATCCTAATATTAATTAACATCATTTAGGAGATTTAACTGAATATATTAAATAACATAATGTAAAAGGTTAAGGAGATTGAGATTTCATAATTAATAGGGGCATTGCCTTAATGAACGAGTTAATAAAAATGGTATAGGACTTAATAAGAAGGATGAATTATGATAAAGGTAAAATGGAAATATGTCACATTTCTCAACTAAAACCCTTCATCCCTCACTAATTCATTACCACTTCATTCAAAAAAAACAAAAATAGTAAATAAGGCCGACCATTGCTAGGAGAAATCAAGGGAAGGAAAGCTAGGAAAATCTAAGGAAGCTTAAGGGAATCAAATAAAAATATAAATCTCAACCTTCTTCGGTCGTTCAAAGCGAATAATAGTTATGCATCTCATGTTTTAAGTATTATTTTTGATTTTAGGTATACATCTGAGATTCTTTTGCTTATATTGTGTCATGCTATGACGATTTGAACGATTACGTGTTTATTGGTGACTTTATGGAATTTATTTTTGAAATTAAGTGATGCGTTGAGTTAGAAAACCTATCACATGATATCCAAATATCATAAAATATTAATATGATGTTAAAAGCATTAATTTGAAAGTGGGTTTTTAATTTCATAATTCTTTGATTTGATGATATTTGATGAATTTTCTAAGGGTGGAAAATGAGATATTTTGAGTTTTAATTATTTGAAATAATTAAATTATGTTTTTAGTCCTAAAATTTTTATATGTTAAAGATATAATAAATTAGATTTATTATGATTTTTGTCGATTTTTTCAAAGTGTTTGTGATTTATTATGAATTATTTGAGCTAGAAAAGCTTAATTATTATAATTAAATATTAATATAAAAGGCGCGGTTTGCAAATTATTTTGGGAATGATAGATTTTCCAATGATAGCTTTTTAAAAAAGGAATTTGGTAAATTAATTATTAACCAATAAAATTTTAACAAACAATAGGGCCAAGTGAAAAGAAATTACTTTTAGTGGTATAAAAAACAGTTTTCCTACAAGTTACGGTTGTGCCTAGCTGATAGTCACGATGCCGCACTTCATATCTCCACCTCTATACTTCATCGCCAATCCAGTGCGATAAATATGACACCAAGTGTAGTTGGTGTGGAATGGAATGGTCTAGGGCGAAGTGCGAAGTCAAGCATCACAGTCGACGTCGTGCTCTTCGAAGATGGCCTTACCGCATAGTTTAAGTACTGCATTTATATAAGAAGTTAAGCATCCACTTATATATAGTGTTCCCGACCCTATTGTCTTCGAAGAAAGTTGTAGAGGCGATACCGTTGCCACACATTTGGAGATGAAGGCGAAAGTCAAGGAAGCCGCATTTTTAACTAAGGCAATGATACTGTATTTTATCACTTCGGGTTTATCATTTGCTTCCTTCATAACTTATTGCCTATTTTCGAAGAGGTCTATGGTGCCACTTCTATTGACATCGGCTCTAATGCAGCCGCTTATTTTTCCTTAAGGCGGTGATGTTGGGATTTATCTATATCGACTCCATTCTTTGAGGTTTTATAATATGCTATACGATGTGGTTGACTTCGACTATATACCCTTATGTTTATGAATCAAAGACTTTATCATATTCACTGAAGAGGCGCGATGACCCGAGTGTTGATAATGATGCCAAGGTCTATTAATATATAAGGTTTTATTGCTTTGGCCTACGTTTTAAGGGGCGAAAACCATCGTCGACTTTAGATTTGCGCCGTTTTATTAATATAAAGGTTTTAGATTGTTTTGGGCTCTATAGCATATGGTTTCAAAGTGAGATAACTTCTAAGTGATTTCCAATTCATCAATATATTTTATAAAAGCATATATCATGGCATAAATATTTTGAACAAAGTAAAATGTTATATTTTCCTTGTTTTAATGTATGATTTCAAGGGTTAGATCACTTGCAAATGTTTTGTTTTAAAGGAAATAGAAAATGGTATTTAACCCTAGATTTCTACTAAAGTGATTGTCGCTCTTATTACTTTTGGATAGATTGTAATAAGATAAACTGACTCAATAATTAGAAAACCAAATGGGCCAGGTGTAGGGTAGTTCCATATACTTCAGTTGTTAGCTCCTAGCTGATATAAGTCCAAAATTCTAGTGCATAAGGCTGTGTCAAGGGTAAGACTAAGAGTAAATTTACTACAGAAAGGAATACAGAAAGATAAGATAGGTTATATGTTTCCCTGTGAAACCTTTAGGTTATAGTAAGCCTAGCAAAACTATAAGATTAACAAATAGTAAGGTAAACACTAGGATATGTGTATTTGGACAGACCGTCCAGTTTTCATCTAACAGTCAGTTAGTAAATTTAGTATATCTAGTAGGTTCGAGTCCGTCATATTGGTTGATAGTTATCCTATGAAAACTAAACATTAGGACTGATACTCCACTGATTTAATGGATAGTCATGATTACCCATGTAGCATGCATGAACATTTTTTCTTATATTGTCTATTTAAACTAGTTTGGCTGTAGTAATTTGATTTTCAAAAGATATACTTTTAAAAAGGGATATTAGTAAGTAGAAATCCTGCTCTGCTCGGCAGGGTAGTCTCACCGAGTATCTATAAACCAATATGACATATTATTATTCAAACTAGGCTTTTTGTCTGATACGAAGTTTATGTATTCCACTTAAATTCTCGGGTGCTAAAAATTTGATTTGAGTAGGTTGGGAGTAAGTGTTTTTCAGCTTAAGTAGGTTTTGGAGAATAAAGCTTTTGGAGACGTGTAGGAGGAAAATCTAACCATGTAGGAGTCTATCTATATTATTAATATATCGTTTTTAAGTTATCTTGTTGAAGTGTATGTAAGACAGATGTTATTACCATCTAATAATAACTCTGATCAACCAAGGGGGCATCTTCGTATATCGGTCTTGGAGTATTTTGTAATATTATATTTTATCTGAACCTGGGCAACATTTTGTAATTAGATAACTGTTATCTGGCCTTTTGGGCCAGTTATATCTAGACGAGGAAGACTCAATTGTCATCAGGATCGATGTATCAGATTAACAATCACGAAGCCTAAAAGGAAGGCCTAAACGATAATACGAAGTCGCAGCAAAGCAGAAACTAAAGATGAACTCGATAAAGCACTTAGAGCATGGAGGTTCACTACTTCCTAAAGCTAGATTAGGTATGATCCAAATTCAGTACTATGGATCGTATCATATCGAATACATCATTTTAACTATGATCGATTGATATCTCAAAATCTATAAGTCTAACACATTTGAAACTTTCAGAATGTCAATTTATTGGAGAGAGAAGTCCCTACAAACGACTGCACATCAAAATGAGAAAATTTGAATGATCGGTATACATCGTTCACAAATGATCGTACTATTTCAGCATGAATGATCCAATTCGATGAAGATTGGTAGATATCTCATCAACCACAACTCAGAATGATACCAAACTTTGATAGCATGGACTGGAGGCATGTGTTAGCTCACAAAAACGATCGCACATGCATTGGAGCATAAGAATGATCAGTATTGATCATTTCAACAACCGAGATATGGCTTGCATTGTTTTGGTAGGACCCAATGGATCCGGAGAGTATTCTGCTGAATTTCCAACGAGATGTTTCATCGTCTTCACCTATAAATACAAGCTTCTTTGTTCATGTAGAAGGCCTTTTTATGCTGCTTGCTGCATTGGACTCCATTGTAATCAACCATATAAATCCTCATGTCTTTTTTACGGCTTAATTCTAATTTCTTATCTACTTATACTCTCCATTTAAATTTGATTATTTTTCATTTATTTCTTTACTATTCTATTCCTGAGTGTTTTTTCCCACTTTTAATGCAAACATTTTAGTGCTTTTATTGAGAACATTTGATTCTTAGCTTATTTAGATCCCTTTATTGCTACTGGATTGCATAAACTCCGAAGGAGATATGTAGTTATCTTAAAGAAGCTTGCTTTTTCTATTTAGATTTGCAAAAATCTAAGTAAAGCTATCAACAATAATTAGGAACAATAGATATAATTCTCAAAATGCAGAAGGAAACGAGAACGCTAGCATCCAGTATGGAGGCCCGATCAATCAACCAATGGATGCGAAGTTAACCTAGTTGATGTCCAGAATCCAACCGATTCCATTACAAGAGCTGAAATCTAGAATTTGATGTAGGAATTAGTGGATAGCCATCGACAATTGAATCGGAAAATTTAAGACAATATTAATCTAATGAACCAACTCAGTTAGCAACAACATGGGAAAGCAAGGAGAGATTTTACCTCTGCATGGGAGAGTTCTAGTTCATTGGATGATTATCATAGATGCAGACGCCGTAGAATGGATGGATACCATGCTAAAGCATCAACCCGCCTTTCACCAATCGTTCTAGACAGAGCGACAGCGATCTGTGCCGATCGTTCTTTGGATGGACGATACCAACTAGCGACAGCAGGGTTACATACCAACAATACTTCAATCAATCTGGATGCTAGAGTTTAAGCAAATGCTAACCAATTACTTCCCCAGAATGACAATGAAGTGAATGTACGTGATATGCATTGAGAGGATGTTGAACCAAGAAGGTATGGAATGGTCCATAGACATCGATCGGACCATCTACGTGAGGTGGAACACGACCATCGCTTGGCTCCAACTATCCAAATGTTGGACTTGTTGGTTATGGTTAGATAGTTAGTGAGAGAGAGCCAAGGCTTGACCAATGACGACTGGGGAATCTCGAGAGCCATACCCCATTCACTATCAATATCTTACATACAGAATATCCAAGAAGGTTCAATATACCATCGATGACTGCCTATGAGGGAAAGACTGACCCCATGCAGCATACCATGAGATATGAATGGGTGATGGATTCCACAAGAGTAGATGATGCAACCAAGTGTAGATGTTTTCCAAATACTCTCTCAAGAATAGCAACGATGTGGTGTACGAGATTACCTCCATGATCAATCTCTAGATTTTAGATCTAGAAAAAAGTTTGTGGAGTAGTTCCGTAATGCACGCAAATCACCCCAAAGATGTAATGACCCTATCTAGCATATCTAGGCTCCGAGAGAATCGTTTAAAGATTACTTGGAGAGATTCCATACACCTGTAATGGAGGTTAGTAATCCAAATGACCATTCAATATAAATGGCGGTAACAAGAGGGACTGACCTAGATTTTGATTTTAACGACTGATTAGCTGGCAAACCACCCACAATATTGGAACGTTTCTATGAAAATGCGGCTCAGTATTTGAGGAAAGATGAAGCTAGATGCTCTAGAAAGAAGAATGCTGTGGAACCAAGTGGAAAGGGAGTATAGAGCAACATTGTAGCGAAGTAG
The DNA here is from genome assembly GCA_030765085.1 of Allium cepa. Lineage (NCBI taxonomy): Eukaryota > Viridiplantae > Streptophyta > Magnoliopsida > Asparagales > Amaryllidaceae > Allium > Allium cepa. The sequence goes on along the minus strand of CM060930.1, from coordinate 8,107,743 downwards.
TCTAGTGATAACTCTGGAAAAGTTCAAGTGAATGTCCAAAATAAACCAAACCAACAAAAGAAAGACGGAGATAGGGGACGATAATGAAAGAAGGATTATAGAAGAGGAAAGCCTAGGATTCCGATGTACGATACATGCCGCTGAATACATCTCTAGAGAATATCAACTTGTCTACCTGCAATACCATGTGTTTTAGGAAGCCGCCTCCAAAAGAATCAATGGAGAAGCAAAAACAATCCGAAAAGTATTTTTGGTTTCACGAATTTTATGGTCATAACACAAATGAGTGTAGACATCTCTAGGATATTATCGAGAAACTAATTCAACAAAAAAAGTGACAGCATTTTGTTAAAGCCCTGTAAAATAGCGGGCAAGGGACATCCGACCCTAACCGAGGACAAGCACTACACAGGGCTGAGGAGCCTGCTTGGACTGGCGGAAGGTTAGTGATATATATAATAGTTGGAGGACCGCATCCAGCTGATAAGAGTTGGTATGAGATAGAGCGCTACGCTAGCACGATTAAGCATGTGAATTTTGAATGTTGTTTGAGTACAAAAGATGGAGAACCTGCAAAATAGCAACGTACAATGACAGTTGACACTGTGTTCAGATATAAAGTTGCTGACAAGGTCGAGGCATCGATAATTGACCCAATGGTCATTTCGGCCATGATTGACCCTACCTCAGCGAGGAAGATTTCAGTTGATTGTGGAAGCTCCGTAAATATAAATTTAAAAAAGCTTATGATCAGATGAGGATGGAAGCTAAGGACTTGAAATCGTCTAAAGCCCGCATTCATAGCTTTAACGGTATTGCAACCACATCTGTTAGTTATGTTGAATTGCCCGTGGAATTGGGAGAAGGTGGCCGCACGAGTGTGAATTTTGCCATTTTTTGTTTTGAATGTTGACTCTCCATATAATGCTTTTTTGGGTGGACTGGCCCTAGCTATGTTCCAGGCAGCTCTTGGTCCATGGTGTTTGACTTTAAAGTTTCTGACAAATAATGGTGTTGGAGTTTTTCATGGTGATTAGGCGACCTGTAACGGCCCGCCTTTTTGGACAGTTTTAAACCGACGATCAAATACACATGTCGATTCCAAACCATTAAAAGGGCAGATAGTTCTTGGGGTAATTAAGAAAAGAAAAGGAAGGGAAATAAAGGAAATGAAACAACACAGAATCTCACAGCGGAAGGCTAAAGTATAATAATAAAATAACAGTTCATGAAGCTGTTAATTAAATGAATACATTTGATTATTATTATACAACATTTATCAGAGTTACATACACAACAAATATCATACAACAATGCAGCGGAATGGAATGAATATAATAGTAGTAGATAATATACCAAATCTTCGTCTCCGTCCTCCAAGGAAATGATCTTCAACCTAAACTGAAAACTCAGGACTGACCCGAGCGTAATGAAAAGACAAAACACTCGAGTCAGGACTAAATATCCTTATGAAAGTTAAATCAATCGTAAATAAATATGAGTGTAAACGGCGTCAGAGATGTTTACGGGGTTTGACATCTCCTATCCAGTGTCAACGTGCGTGCAATAACTCAAGAGATGTTACGGGATTTCCATCTCTCAAGGATCCGTGAAACTATATACTATGTAGTAATATACGCTAAGTAGATAATGCCTATCAGTAATATAAAGTATCAAAATAGCGTTAAGGCGTTACCATAATCCCCCTTAACACATTTTTATATTCCCAAAAGCATATACAAGACCGTAGTTTCCCCAAAACCGGAAGTCACCAGAGGGCAATCCATATACTCAAGGTACAAATCAAAACGTAGTGGTCGCGAATAGGATAATCAGTATGACAAGGTACATGAGGCAATACCAACTAGGATACTAGTAGTTGCGTGATCCGGACTGATGTTGGGCATAGCCAGCAGCTACCCCAACACCGCGAAACAACACTCCCAAATCAAGGGGTGCACCCAAATCGCATCACAAATGTAATAGATATGGTATCGAAGAAGTGTGTCCGCTAGAGGTGGCGAACCTCAATGGCCCGGCGCGGCTCCTGTTTTAGTCATGTCAGGGGTCATCCAATAATCGTTCTCTTTCTTCAGTCAACACGTTCACCAAACCATCCACTTCATTCTGGATCAACACTCCGCGTATAATAGTTATTAAAGTGGTTTTCGGTATCGACAGAGAGTATGTCCATATCCGATCCCGGTCTCTTTAATAACTACGTATTATTACACCGTTGGCTCTTTTATATTTCAAATTGATTCATGATTGATAACAAAATATCATATTTGCTTTAAAATCAAATCCATTTCAAAATCATCATATATTCTAAATTAATTTAAATCTAAATTTCAAATAAATTTTCAATTCCAAACTCAAACTTGAAATATCATTTCATATCAATTTTCTTAGAAATATTCAGAGTTCGATTAAAAGTCCAATCTTTTAAAACAAATCAACTTTCAAAAATTTACACCGTATTTCAATTTGCAATTTAAATCTAAACTTCGATTTTATTTAATAATTTCGTTTACCAAGTTTAAATTCTAACATTTCGAGCTCCAATTCAAAATAATTCAATTTCCATAAATTGGATTTTATTCTTAAAATCAATTCATTTAAATAATTTCAAAACAACTTTTAAAATCATTTAATTTAACCAACTCGGTGTCCGTATATAATTTTCTAACCTATGGCCAAGTGATTAGTTATTACAATTAAATGTCAGTGATGAATATATTATTTAAATCAATCACAGTGTCATATGTATGCATAGCAGGATATATATAAACAAATAAACATCCAAACATTTAAATATCAACCAATAACATCCATCGAAATACATCATCCAATAGGCAATACAATTCACGGCAATTTCATATTTATCAATGTCAGGTAATTTAATCGCAATTCAATTTTAATTTAAATTTAACTGTCAATTTAAATTTTTTTTTTAACGGTGAATTCAAATGACAATCAATATGATAATTAAATTTTATCAAACAACAACAAATAAAAATCATAACTATGCATAATGTCAAATTTAACTAGCATAAAGATATTCAGTACGTTGTGAGCGTTATAAAACACTCACCTTGATTTTACAATTTTAAATCAAATCGAACGACGTTCGATTTAACTCAAAATTTTCTCTAGCTCCAAATGATTCCAATCTAGTTGCATCGCGTAGAGCTCGTCCATACGATTCCAACGCAAAAAGTTTCGCGCGTTTTCGACCTCGTATGAAAAAGTTATGCATTTTAGAAGTTTACACAAATTGAAATATAAATAATATACAACTTTTATTTTATTTCTAACCCTAACAGATCTGGGCCATCCATCTCAAAGCCTGCAAATCCAAGCCGTGCGCGTTCTTCCTCCTACCTCACGTTACTTCTACAGGAAACGCACGCATGAGAACCCATCAAGCTTCAAACTAGGGTTCCATTTTGCGACCACCACAAGCGTCGGGAAGTTGATCAGAGACCATCGTTGCGAAGCCTCGCTCGAGAGCCACCATCGGCTGCCACCATGTTGAACTCGGCCTCCCCTATCACCTCGAAAAACGTGAAAAACGCAGCCCCTTCCTACACGATTTTCCGTTGATCCGTGGCTCCGTTTTTGATCATCTCCGTATGGATTTGAAGCTTTCATCGTGCTCTACAACTTTGTAGTTGAGAGTTTTTGCTAATTGTTGATGGATTGAGAGGAAAATGAGAAAGAAGTTTCGAATTTCGTGGCCATTGATTCAGGAAATGGCGGCTAGGGCTGAAGTCAATTAGGGTTTCTGGATTAAGATAATAATAAAACTGCCTCGGTTTGCGTGCGTATTTATATAGGTAGGTCTAAAATCATCCGAACTCCAATCGAGACGTGCCGCCAGGCGTTTATAAGGTTTTACCCCCATTCCGGACGCAATGGAACTAGTTTCAAGGCCTAATTCGATCATATGTGAGAGTTACGGAAATAAACGATCAATTTTAAATTAAACCGATTAAACGATTTTCTATGCGTTTTGGCTTGCCCCGGACAAACGGTAAATCCGTTTGACTTGAAATTTGAAACCTTACAATAATATAACATTACGGATCCAATGAAACTAGTTTCGTCGAAATCCGAGACCGTTTGAAAAATGACTATTTTTAACTCGCCAAATTAATATTAAACAATTTCAACGCGTTTCGAGCTGCCACGGTCAAACGACAACTCCGATTGCTACGAAAATTGAAATCCGATAATAACTAACTATTACGGATCCAATAGAACTAGTTTCGTCCAATTCTGAGACTGTTCAAAAATTGGCTATTTTTCTAGCGATAATTAAATATTAAAATATTCAATTTTCACAAATAAATTTTAAATTCAGTTTTAAAAGTTCTATAACATCACTATAACTCCAATATGATAAAATAAAATTTTACAAATCATTTTTAATCATATTAAACCCGTTATTCAATTTATCCAATAAATTCCAGTTTTAAAATCTTATTAACTCTATTAAAATCCAAATATAACTTACATTCATTTTGGAAACCAATTTGAATCATATTAAATCAAATTTCAAATATTCACTCTATTTTCATATATTAAATTTCAATATCCAATTAATCATATCAAATTCGAAATTTAATTTATTCAAACATTCGTAATATTAAATTTAACAAATTTGATTATTCTTAAATCACTATCCTTTGAAATATTCAAAACGAACTTATAAAATTTAACTTTTGAAACGAGTTAAAATCATAGAACAACTATTTCCATTATACGGTTATTCAAATCCCCATTATTAAATTGTTCAATAATTTCCAAATATTTAATTTAGACAATTTCGCTTATCCAATAATTCATTATCTTTTGAAATATTGAAATTGAACTTATAAGATTCAACTTTTAAAACCATTTCAAAATTTAGAACACTATTTTCATTTTACAGTTATTCAATTATTCAATAAGTTTTAAATATTTAATTTAAACAATTTACGTGTTCAATATTCAATATTTGATTTCAAATAGATTTTACTTATCAATCAACTACTTTCTTATACCAATTGAATTCAACATTTATCACCCTATTCAACTATTGATTGCAAAGGCATTCACTAAGTAGCTTTTTTTTCATTACTTGGGTAATTATTGCAATTCATTCCAGTTATTATTATTCCAAATGAATTACAAATTTTTTTCTAACATTAAATCACGAAATCTTATTAAATTAGCTAATTTAATTATCGAAAATTTACGGGTCGTTACACGACCGGACGTGCTTGCTATGTAGCTGAATTGAGGGATGCTCAACGGAAGGAGAAAGGTAAGGTGTGGACAAGTCTCTCCGCATCAATGCCATTGAAGATTGACAACTAGCGCCTAAGACTTGGCTCGAGCGGTTCTATAGAGATATATATCCGAGGGATAACGAGGAGGAACCCAAAGAGACCAAGGTTGCACTGGTTGAGCTGATGATTGACTTCACGGTCAGTCATGACGACCGGTCACGAGTCCTAAAGATCGAATCATAGCTTAACCCCTCCCCCCCTGATGAAAGAACCTGTTGGTTTTCTCTGAGCGAATATTAATGTGTTCACTTGGACTCATTCAGACATACGTGGGATTTCGCCTACCATTGCGAGCTATGTATAGAATATTGACCCTAAGCATGTCCCGGTGAAACAAAAAGTCATGCATGGATCTAGAGAGCTCTATCGCTCTTAAAGAGGAGGTGGATAGACTCAAAGACAATGGGTCTATTTGTTATACCCTCTACCCTGATGGGGTATCTAATCCTGTACTTGTGAGAAAGGAGAATGGAAAATGTCGAACATGCATTGATTACTCGGACTTGAACAAGGCACGCCCGAAAGACAATTTTCCCCTTCCAAGGATCAACCGGCTGGTAGACTCAACCGTAGGAAATGAATTTCTATCCTTTATGGATGCGTACTCTAGATATAACCAAATTTCAATGTGCACTGCCAATCAAGATCACACCAGCTTCATTATTGTTTTTCCGCCTTTTGGCAAGGTCATGACACTAGGGAATTGACTGAACACCGAAGACAGTTCGTCTTGAAGATCAGTTATACACTGGTCTACTATGGATACTGGTGAATTTGGTCCGAGTCGGGATCTAGCAACAATTGATATGGCATGACATGCAAAGCTATGAAGTCAACGTTCCAAATTTCAAGTCAATCGGAGCCCATATGCTCAAGATATGGATTGATCAAGATTAAGGGATTCAACTTCGTTTGTATCCATCCGAGTTAACTCTCTTCGTATACATCCAAGCAAATCCACTTCGTATCCATTCAAATTCACCCGCTTCGTATCCATTCAAATTCACCCGCTTCGTATCCATTGGTAGTAACACGTGAGTCTAGTTTGTATCAATCCACTATCAAACATGCTTCGTATCGATCGACCATAAGTCAATACGAAATCAACACCTCCCATCGATTAGAATCCAACCAATAAGCAATACGGAATGGCCTTTGAGTTATCGATACGAAGAACATAAGTTCATATCGATACGAAGCAATTATAAAGGATCGTTACGAAGTAAGGTCCGAGGGAATGATACGAAGGGAATTACTCCAGGTTGATACGAACAAAGCATGTAAAAGTGGAAGATTCGGTCTTTCGGTATGAAAAGTGGATCGATCCTAAAATATTGTGCCATATCACCCTGATCAATACGAACCGGCATGGACACAAATTGCCATCGATTTGAATAAGATCGATACGAATGGGAGCGACACGAAGATGCTAGCCTTTTGCAGATTCAAGCTTGGATCCATCATAACTCAAGATCTACAAATCCAAATGCCACCAAATTTTCATAGGAGCTTACATACCACCTCTACTTGGTCATTAATCGATCTCAACCCAAATGGGGTCGTTTTTGATCCATACGAATTGTATACATATCGATCATGGATCGATCCCAAATGACTAGGGATCGATCTGGTAGGCCCACCCACGTAAGAAAAGGGGCCTTTCGAGATCTGAGCCAGATATTTTCAGCCTACACCTATAAATAACAGTCGTAGGCCTTCAGAAAGGGACCTTTGGCTCTCCTACGTCGATACTTGGCCGAAACTCCATTGCATCTCGAGTGCTTGAGAGTATAATGTTGTAATAAGTTGTAACTAGTTAGCAAAGACAGTAAAAACAGCAAACTTTCCATAGTGGACGTAGGCTACAACGCCGAACCACTCTAAGTACTTGTGTCCTTACATTTATGTTTGTCTGTTTTGGCGTATTTGTTAGATTAACCTCCTTTTCTATTTATATTCTTCATTTTAATCTCTTCAAATATGTCCAAAGAGTGTTATGCCCAATTTTGGTACAAATACTTTGGTGCTTTCACTGAGATAACCAAATTTTCTCTCCTGCTCATTGGATCTACTATCATCGTTGGATTGCATAGATCTAAGGAGAAGATCCAGATCTACCTTCCAGGAGTTCGTTCCATACTATTCAGATTACGTCAAATCTAGGAAGGAGCTACATCATTCACCATGGTTGCTACAAGAATCACTTCAACTGTTGTAGATCCAAAAGGAAGGGATAAGCAGAACCCCGCACAGCTGCCCGCTACAGGCCAGAACTCAGCTGGACCTACAGATCCACAAGACCCTGTCACCAGGGAGGAGCTCCAAATGCTGATTCAAGAGCTAACTCAAAGTCACCAACAGCTTGCCCAACAAATCAGTGCCAACATGGAGCTAATCAATTGACTGAACGAAGAGAGGCAAAGGAGATCCAGAAGGGATCGTGCCTTCTATTCATCTACCGAAACCTCGGCTTCTTCTGATTTCAACCGTAGATCCACACGTCCACGGTTGGATGGAGGCTATGTGCAAGCCTTTGGGCATCGGTACACATTGAACCTCGGACAAGCTGGAGCTGGCCTTTCTTTTGGTCAGCAAGCTGGACCTTCCTTCCGAAGAGGTACGCTTCCCTATCACACCGTTTATGACCATGTAGCTACTACCGCGGCCAATATGGAAGCTCAATTTTAGAATCAACTAGATCCAATCTTTCATCAACACAATCAAGCTCCTAAACCATATGTACCCGAAGATCTGAAGCCAAGGAGGCGAGGCATGGACCATCGATTGTGCCCGAACCGTCCTCGCAACGTGGAACCCGACCACGCCTTGACCTAAAATGTCCAAATATCAGACATTCCAACCATGATCCGCTAGATTATCCACGAAAGTCAAGACCTCACTAATGACGATTGGGGAATCTCTCGGAGTCATACGCCATTCACCAATGACATACTTTATGCTGAACCACCTCACCGATTCACGATGCCAACTTTACTTACTCATGAAGGGAGCTCAGATCCTAATCAGCACATCCTAAAGTATGAATGGCTCATGAACGCCACTTGAGCTAACGATACGGTTAAATGTAGAAGCTTTCCTATTTCCCTAGGGGGCATCGCAACCATATGGTTTACTCGTTCATCACCTCGATCCATTTCATGCTTTGATCAGTTGGCCACCAAACTCGTTGAACAGTTTCGTATGCATGTCATGAGGCCGAAGGATGTTAACACCTTATCCAGCGTCACTCAAGCTCCAGGAGAGACACTCAGACATTATCTAGAAAGGTTTCATGCTACCTATGCCGAGGTCAGCAATCCAAATGACAATTCAATCTTGATGGCATTGACATAGGGAATCGATCCCGATTCCGAATTTGGCAATTGGTTGGCTGGGAAGTTACCTGGATCGTTTCTATGCTAAGGCAACTCAATTCCTGAGGAGAGAAGACGCTAGACGATCTAGGAAGCAAGATGATGCAGGCCCAAATTTCGAAGGCATTCAAAGTAATGTTGCTGTAAAATAGACCCGTGAGAGTTTCGATAAGGTACAATTGAATATAGAGAACAAGCAGAGCTAGTAAGAAGGCAATGGAGGTCAGGGTAAGGGGTGAGATCAAAATCGTGGATCGAGATGCAAAGCTCCCATGTTTTACCAATATACTCCCCTGAATACATCCCTGGAGAATGTTTATTTGCAAACCTGTAATACTGGACAGTACAAGAAGCCTGCTCCAAAACAGTTATCTGAGAGGCAGATTCAAAATGAAAAGTTCTGTAGATTCCATGATAGCTATGGCCATAATACCAATGAGTGTCGTCATTTACAAGACATCGTTGAGAAGTTAATCAGAGAGAGGGAGTTGGAATAGTTTGTTTGGATGCCGCATGCTGAAGGTGTGGGCCCGTCAAACCTGAGTCAAGGCTAGAATCAGGTTGGACCGGAGAAACCCACGCATACCAGTGGGAGATTGGTTACTAATACAGTCAGTGGTGGTCCTCATCCAGCTGATTGGAGCTGGAGGGAAATTGAGTCATATTCCAATTCGATTAGGCATGCGGACTTCGAATGTTGCAGTAAAGTTGATGATGGGCTTCGGCGAAACAACAAAAAGACGATGACAGACGACATTGTTTTCTGGAACAGATTCGATGATAGAGTCGAAGCCCCAACTATCGATCCACTAGTCATATCAGCTTAAATTGGTTATGCTTGGATGAAGAGGATCTTGGTAGATAGTGGGAGCTCCGTGAATATTCTCTTCAAACGAGCCTATGATCAAATGAAAATGGAAGCTAAAGACCTGAAGCTGTGTCAGACTTGCATACACGACTTCAATGGAAGTGCAACGATACCCTCCGGGATGGTGGAGTTGCCAGTTGAGTTGGGAATCGGTGATCGTCGGAGAGTCCGGATGCTACAATTTACTGTGTTAGATATCAGTTCTCCATATAACGCTTTCTTGGGCCGACCGATCCTCGTTGAATTGATGGCAACTATCGTCCCATGGTGTTCGACTCTGAAGTTCCCCACTGACAATTGGGTTAGAGTAGTTCTAGGTGATCAGGCGGCTGGATGCGCCTGTTATGTTGCTGATATGAGGGATGTGCATCGTAAGGAGAAAATCACAGGCGTGGAGCAATATTTCTGCGTTTGTTTTTCAGAGAATTGACAATTAATGCCTGGACATGGGCCCAGGCACCACAACTAGTTCCTCAAAGACCTTGATCCCAGAACCATCGGAGTTGACAGGCTTTATTCATTCATTTAGCCTACTTTTTATTTGAAATTTGTTTATGCATTTCGAAATTTGAACTTGTAATAAGGCAACTGACTTTGCTGTACTTTCTTATTCAGCAATAAAATGCAAACTCGTCAAGCCAGAGCGGAAATTCTTCAAATGTGTCATGCGACCATCACAATGCAAGAAGAGCTAAATTCTATCCTACGGTGGGACTTATTCATATAGGGAGTGACTGTGATATGACCAGTCACTCGCTAAGTGAAACCCCGATCTCGGGGGCAAGCAACTACACTAATGCCAAAAAGGATTGATACACGACAATCCTCCAACGAACTCTGGTTGCCAGAGAGCGAGTTGGAGTATAAACTTTAAATCCAAAACATAACCTCTAGGAGGATGGATCCGTTCATCCACGACCTCGTCTCCACTTTTACAAGCTCGAGAAGGATGGACCCCGTCCATCTATGACTTTGCTTGCTTACTCAGGGTGGATGTGATCCGATCGTCCACGTTCCTGATCAGCTTCTCGTCCCCCGGAGTGTGAATGAGATCCCAATACTTAGGAAGATGTGACTAACCATTTGTTAATCAACTCTATATTCTCAAAGTGTGAACCAGAGTATAAATATCAAATAACTCTGGGCCCGAGAGTGCGGATGGAGTATAAATACTAAAAACGGTTGTGACTAACCACTCATCAACCAACTCCAAATTCCCAGAGTGCGAACTAAAGTATAAACACCAAAATGGGTGTGACTGACCACCCATCAACTAACTCTAAGTTCTTAGAGCGCGGACTGAAGCATAAACACCAAAATGGGTATCACTAACCACCCGTCAACTAACTCCAGATTCCCTGAGTGCGAACTGGAGTATAAACATTGACTAACTTCAATTCTGAGAGTGCAGACCGGAGTATAAACTTTAAATAGGTGTGACTGACCGTCCATCAACCAACTCTAGATTCCCGAAGCACGAAATGGAGTATAAAACATTAAACAGGCGTAATTAACTGCCCATAAAACAACTCTTATCCCCGGAGCACGGATATGCCTCCAAGTATTAAACAGGTGTGACAAACCACCCACGAATTATTATGTCCACGGAGCATGGTTGTGATTTTAATTGATGAGCAAGCGCAACCACCCACCAGCACTCAAGCTTAATCCCCAGAGTGCAGATGCAAGTACTTATCGACGAGCAACTATCGACCGACCACTTCAATTCATCCCCAAGACTGGAGGGCAAAGCTCACGTACCAACTACTGATCGAGATAGTGCAATATTGGGACTCGACTTAACGTTTGGTTATGACCCGAAGCTATGACTTCGGGACTTAACAACCGAACTCAAGTCCGATTCAGAGACTAAAGCCTCGCAAGTACATTGAATGGAAATTGGAGTGCTAAAAAACATAAGCAAATAAAAACAGAGTTATGCTGAAAAAAAAATGGAATTTCATTTCAACTATTCTTTGAAAGAAAAGGATAAGTACAACAACGACAGCACATTGGCTCCTCCATTAGCCATTGGTAATGCGCCAATCAAATCGATTCTCCAGATTCTGAATGGCTATGGGCTAACCATCTGTGTTAGCTCCATCGAGGGGGTTCTTTTGATCTTGTTGAATCTTTGGCATTGATCGCACCATCTGGTGTAATCTGCAGAATCATGTTTTATTGTTGGCCAAAAGTACCCATACCGAAAAACTTTCTTTGTAAAGGTTTTCCCCTCGGTATGATCTCCACAGTACCCTTCATGAATTTCTTGTAGGATACTTCGAGCTTTGTCGTTGATAACACATCTGAGCAATGAGGTAAAGAATCCCCTTTGGTAGAGTATCCACTCCTGTATTGCGAACCGCGGTGCCTTTCAGAGAAGCTTTTTCCACTGGTTCCTATATGTGGGGAGAGTTCCTACGAGCAGGTAATCCTTGATCGGCATCATCCATGTCTCTAGTTCTTTGGTTGTCTCAAAAATCCAGTCGATATCCATTTCGCTTATGCTTGGAGCGGTCATGGTTTCAACTGGACTAGCCTCAATGACTGAGCTTCTTTGAAACTGGCCATTTTGGCCAGATAATCCACCTTTATGTTCTGTTCCCTCGGGATATGAGTTATGGTGTAATGCTTGATGTCGTCCAGCAGTTCCTGCACCTTAGATAGATACGGGCAAGGTTCTCCTCTTAAGCCTAGTATTCGCCTTTCTCCTAACAGAGGACTAGCTGAGAGTCGCTATAGATGTGTAAGGATTTTATCTCGAGTTCCTTCACAATCTTTAGCCCAGATATCAATGCTTCGTATTCTGCCTCTTTATTTGTTGCAGGAAATTCCAAGTGCAAGGTATAGCAAATGGACTGTCCCTCGGGAGTCTCGAGCATGACCCCTGTTCCCGAGCAGAAGTTGTTAGATGCACCATCGATGATCACCTTCCAACATGTCTCCACTTCTTGAGCCATTTCTTCCTTGTTACCTCATATTGTAAATTTGGCGATGAAATCTGCCAACGCCTGCCCGTTGATCACCTTTCGAGGATGATATGTGATTTTGTATTGACTTAATTCAATGTTCCATTGATAAGCCATCCAAAAGTCTCGGGGTAGTATAACACTTGCTTCAAGGGTTGATCTATCAACACTCTGATCAGGTGTGCCTGGAAGTACAGTCGTAACTTTGTGGATGCGATCAAGAGGCAATATGCTAGTTTTTTAAATTTTGGATAGTTCTTTTCTACTTCAATGAACCGTTTACTAATGTAATATGCAGATCGTTGGATTTTAGCTTCTTCTCATGGAATCGCCTGTGCCGCACTCAATGCATAGGGCGAGACTACTAAGTAGATGTACAAATCTTCTCTGTTTACCGGCTTGGATAGGATTGATGTGGTTTCCATATGTTGCAACAGCTCTTCAAACGTAGTTTGACAAGCTTGATTACATTCGAAGTTCTTCTTTCCCTTATTTAGCATGTCAAAGAATGATATCCATTTGTCAGTTTCTTTCGAGATGAACCGGCTCAGTGCTGCAACTTTTCCATTCAATCTTTGCAGCTATTTCATGTTCCTCGAGGTCTCAACTTTCCCATAAAGTGGTTATTTGTTCGAAATTTTCTTTGATGCCTCTGGCGCTTACGATGAATCCCAAGAATTTTCTGGAGGCTACCCCAAAGTGACACTTAAGTGGATTGAGCTTCATTCCATATTTGCGGAGTACTTCGAACATTTCAGCAAGGTTGTCCAGGTGATTTGCAGCTATGCATGATTTAGCCAACATATCTTTTAAATAAACTTCCATAGTTTTCCTAATCTGATGTTTAGATATGGCGTTCACTAGTTGTTAATAAGTTGAACCAACATTCTTTAAGCCAAATGTCATTACTTTGTAGCAGTATAGTCCTAGATCAGTAATGAAACTGGTATTTTCTTGATCAGGTTCGTGCATCGTGTTCTGGTTGTATCTCGAGTATGCATCCTTAAATGATAGCAATTAATGTCCAACCGTCCCGTCCATAAGCTGATCGATTCTGGCAGAGGAAAGCTGTCTTTTGGGCAAGCTTTGTTCAGATCTGAGTAGTCAATACAGGTTCACCATTTTTTATTGGACTTCTTGACCAAGACCAAGTTAGATACCCATTCAGGGTAGGTTGCATCATGGATAAAACCATTCGCCATCAGCTTGTCCACTTCTTCTCTTAGCGCTTTGAACCACTCGGGCCCTAGGCTACGCCTTTTCTGTTTCACCGGCATATACTTTGGATCAATGTTAAGTGCATGACATGCTATCTCCTATGACACCCCACACATATCGGAATGCGTCCAAGCAAACACATCTTGATAGACGCGAAGAAATTTGATGAGTTCCAATCGCATCCTGTTTCCAAGATGCGATCCAATTTTAAGGACCCTTGTTGGGTCATCCATAACAAATGGGACAGACATCGTCAATTCTGCTGGTGCTGCATATTCCTCTCCTGAACTCTCCTTTTTAGGGTCCAAAATCTTATTGAATCGGCTATGGTCACCAAGCCGGGGTGGCTATGTAGTTGCTATTCGGTAGGTTCATGAATGTGGAGAGCTCTCCCCATATTTTCCCCCTTTTCCTTCTTTTAGACTCACGTAGTTCCGCTACGTAACATTCTCTAGCGGCACTTTGATCTCCTTTGATCACCTCGACTCCGTTCTCTGTCGTAAATTTCATAATTAGACACCATTGAGCTAGAGCAATTCTAAAATCCACTAAGGCAGGTCTGATTCCTACTGTCACGACCATGGGGTTGAGGGTTAAAGCTTCTATCCCTTTAGTTTCTCGATTCCAGAATACTATGTCGTCGTTCATGGTTCTCTGCTGCTTAACAGAGGTTCCATCTTTGATCGCAAAGCACGCATCTTTTAGAGTGTGCTTTAATGAGCTCGCATACCGCTCCATTTCTCCTAACTCTTCTGCACGAGATAGGGCCCTCCAGATATCATTCATATGATGAGTGTTTGGTCAGTCCGTTTAGGTCCCTCTTTGCGGTTCTAGCTTGATTCCCTTGATCTCTAGGAGCTTGGGGCGCTACGGTTAGTCAGGATTCAGTGGTTTCCTCACATATTTCTGAAGCTTGTTTTCCCATCAACTCCTCAATCAAGTTCTTTAGGTGACGATACTCATTCGTGTGGCCATGTGTCTCATGGAAGCGACAGTACTTTTCGAAACGCTTTTGTTGTTCGGTTGCTTTCTTTTCAGGTGCCTTTTTGTACTCTTCCACCCCCTATATCGGGAGATAGATGTTTTCTGGTGTATCATTGAGCGAGGTGTATTGTTCAACCCTCAAACCTTTGAGTCGCTTGCTACTTCTGTTTCACTTATTGAAATTCTGGTACTTCCTTTTTTATTCCCGTTTTTTCCTACGTTCCCTTTAACGATCCAGGAGGTATTTATGTTTTGGATTGTTTCCATACCATTCTTCCCAATTTGGTTGGTTGTAAGTCAGCATGTTTCCTTTTTAATTCATGTACCTCTTCCAATCTCAAGTACTAGCTCGCCTTTTGGTTGAAGTCCTTCCTAGTGGTAGGCTGTTTCATTTTGATCCATTTTCTGAATACCTTTTCGGGGTGAATTGCTCGGACTAAGGCTATGAAAATCATATTCTCATTCGGATTACTTACTTCAGTTACCGCAGTGTTGAACCAATTCATGAAAGACTTCATAGATTCATTCCGTTCTTGGAATAGGCCGGATAAGGACATCACATCTTTTGGTTGTGTTGTGTGTAGTCTAAACCGATCAAGGAATCTTGTTGCTAGTTGATTAAAGGCGAAGATGGATCTTGGCGAAAGCCTAATGAACCACGTGGAAGCAATTCCCTCCTGAAAAAATGGAAAATATCTACATCTAACGGCATCCGAAGCATTCGCTCCGTCCATGTACCAACTATATATGCAAGTGGGGTTTCGGGTCTCTCGTTCCGTCGTAAGACAGAATAGTTGGCATAGTGAACTTTTTGGGGTACCGCTCATTTAGAATGTTATCAGTGCAAGGAGTCTGACTTGGAGCGGATCCTAATTCATCATCGATTCTATCCTTACTTTCATCCATTAATCGCTTGACCATGTCCGCGATATATGCATTAGATGTCCGGTAATATGGGGGTCGGCTGTCAGTGACTATACCAAATGTTTGATTTTGCAAACGATCTTGGTGAGTGGGTTGAAGCCTAGGCTCTCCTGTCTTCGAGAGAACCACTCACTCAGGGTTTCGTTGGCTTGCGGTTGATCTGATGGGGGTAGTTTTGATCTCCCTGGCGTCATTGAATGCATTGGTATTTCCTTCCAACTTGTCGTCGTCAAGTCGCTCACCATCTTCTGGGTCGGAGAGATCCATGGCTATATCTTCCCATGGGTTTCCGCTTCTAGATTCAAGTTTGTAGATGGTTGCCTCGCAGTTGGTGGAGTGTTTGAGTTTCCTTCCATATTGATTTCCACGGTTCTACCTATCACTCCTTTCTACGGCTGCTTCCCGTTTCTCATATTAGGCCAGAGACGGAAGAATTTTCTTGTTCAATGGCAGCTGTGGGCTCTGTCATGGTTCTTGGAGGAACATGTCACTGTAAGGTCAATATGGAATTCAATTTGTCCATGAGAGACCTTTGGCTGTTTTCCATCTTCTGATTAATTTAGTCAACCATTTTATTTAATTCATCTCTAGTGACAAGTTCACGCTGAATAGAGGATCTTGGAATCTGATCTCTGAAGTTAGCTCCTAACTGTAGAATGTTGGGATCGTTGACTTCAATTTGTTGAGGGTTTGTTTCTTCTCCAGCAATGGTAGCTCTTATGGATCTTCTGAAACTAGTTCTCCTTCTTCCAGGTGCCTTTGATTCTTAGTAGCAGATTTCCTGAGCAGAGATTGAGGAACTAACTTCCGAACCTATCTAATCTAAAGTAGATAGCTAGATCTAAGCCTAATTTTAGTTTTCTCAATGAAAGCACCAAAATGTTAACCCAAAAAATGGATCAACACCTTGAATTGAGTATGAAAGCACTAGTCCTATTTATCAAGGCAAATAAAATAGAAACAAAAAAATAATTTATAGATAAAGTAAAGAGAAAAGAGATTTTTATAGTGGTTTGGCTGTTAACGAAGCCTACATCCAGTTTATAACCTTTTTTATGGACTGGCTACAATTACAAGTTGAATTCGACTACAATTTGAATGAATTTTGTAAGTTAGATCAAGTCACCAGTGTTGGAGTTCACTGAAGAATCACAGTGAACCCTTTGGATGACTGTTGTGTGGAAGGAGAAGAGTGAAGAATAATTTCTGTAGAGTTTCAGTAACTCATCCAGAAGATCCCCCTATGTTGCAGATAGGTGAGTATTTCTAGGGACTGGAGAGCTATCGAACCAAACCGCTTTGCCAGAAGCCCACATTTGATGGTACGAAGACGCTCAAGAAATTCCACAACGAGCCGAGCCAATTTGATGGACCGCTAGCGATCCATAGGGCATGGATCCTTAGCGATCCATGTGGCCAGATTCGATCATTTCACATGGATCGTGCTTCTTGCCTTATGTAGATTTGATTTGCTAGTTATTTTGACTTGATGCAGATGTCCCAACTTCCACTGAATTCTATTGTGTTAAAATCTCGGATAACATTTCGCTATCCATGTGATAATGTATACCTATTTTGGAAAAGAGAGATTTTATTACTTGGGACGGTTTACAAGAGATTGATTACAAAACTTGGATGGTGACCAATTTAAGATTAAATTTGACGCAACTGACTCTCGTATAAATTACAATAATAGTTTAACCTTGAAGGGAAGATGAAATTCTATTTTACACAAAAGTAATAATATCTTAGATGTTAGATACCAGTGATAGAAAATCCAACCATCAAAATTGTGAAGTTGAATAGTTCAAAACAAATTGCACCTCAAAAACACATTCATACTAGAACCTTGTGTGATCAACCAGTGGGCGTGACTGATGGCGCGAGCTACTCATTTTACTGCCTTGATTAATGGTGCATTGGGCTTTGAACAGTCAATTGTTTGTAGCTCTAGGTAAGCATGAGGCTTGATTGGTCGATCGTCCTTTTATGGGTTGACTTTTGGCAGTTTTGTAGCGATAGTTTAGTTTTCAAACTATTACCATAGCAAACACCTGCCATTATTTCAACCACGTCTCCTTCGTCCAATCTCTTATTTCGAAAAGTTTTCGCGGTTGACAAACTCCTTTTTAATTTGATAGTAAAACTATGCAAAAATATAGTAATAATACATGGCTGAATAAGAGAAGCTTAAGTAAGTGATAATCAACTCATCGAAAATAAAATCTCCACGCCAAAAGCTACAAATTCGCACATCCTCTAACTACTTTCACACTATCTGATAATCGTCCTGTTGTGGATGAACTTCTAACCAAAAAATGTCTAAACGTTGATTTGGAGTTTATTCCATTACACCTGTAACCCCTATCTTTCACCAACAGTCAAAAGACAAATTTTATAGATAAACTCAAAAAAAATTATTACAACAATAATATTTCTCGCAAAAATAAGCATGTCTTTCACCAAATTAGGAAGAACGCAACTTTTTAAAAATAGACTGTATGCAATTTCAAAATGTGCATGTACGAATTATGAATTTGAATTTGACATTAAAAATGTGCAAGGTAGAATGAGGTTTATTTTTACCACAAGTTTTTCTTTTGGACTTGTTTGTAAAATTCGTTATAGGCTGGAAAGGGAACCAAGAGAATCTGCCCATTATGGATGGATATAAAGAATTATGGATTATAACCAATCACACATTTTGGTCCGGCCCATCCACCAGTCATAAAATCATAAAAGACGTGAAAATCATGTACTAAAAAGGTGATCTATTTGGCGTCCAAATAAAACAACGATGATGGATAGACCTTATCTTGCGCATGCGGCGGATAAATAAACCCTACAACATCATTTTCGTCTTACTGTTGCATTCAAATGAATCCAAATTGTCTATTTCCTCTTCCTCTTTTTTGATATGTAATCGTTGTTGAGGTCCAGCATCAACTTGGGGACCAAGCCAATAGTATTGTTTATTAGCGTCTGCATTTTGTCCATTTTTGACCATTATCACAGTTGGACTCATTTGTCATTCTTTTTTTTCTTATGTGAGGATTTAAAATGGGCAAACCTTCTCTTCTCTATACACATGTTTGTTGTCAGCTAACCATTTGCATGTGTACGCCCTCTATGTTCTTAATTGCATGTACAAGAGCAATTTTCAATGCTTTTGCAGCTAAGGTAGGATGCAAAATCATGAAAACATGCCAGAGGAAGCATAAGGGAAAAATAGCATTAACCTCGATTTTTTCGTAAGCCTCAAGGACGGAATACAATTAGTTTTAATTAATAACAAAAGTGAAATGAACGGCATATCAGAAAACCAAACGTGATTTGGAGAACGACTATTATAATAAAGATTAATTTACTAATAACGTATTCAGCATGAAAATGCAGGCTTCATACGATGCAATTTTAGCCTCCCTTAATTTTTATTTTATTTTTTAGTTTTTGTTTCATGTATCTTACAGGATAACAAAATTTCAAGACTACACGTTAAATTTAGGTGTCGGTTCGACAATGAATCGTAATTAAAATGTATAGAAAAAGCATTCAATTTGAAACTTCGCCGCTGGACACTTGCAACAGTCAAAATTCAGTGAATACAAAATGATAAAAGCTTATTTTAGTCAAATATCTGTACAAATTACAGTTATACAAGGTCGAATATGCAAAAATCCTAATTAGCTTTTCCCTTTCTATATATACTAGTACTTTGGCACGTACGATTCACGTGTGCAGAAGGAATGGTATTAAAAAACGTTGGTTCAAGTTTTTTGGATTTTACAAAATGATTTTAGCGTGTATGTAATGTTGCAATTTTTGTCGGTGCACATGCACAAATCAATTGTTTTCTATATATTTGGTGTACCTATGTTACTAAAATAATAAAATTGTTGTAATCGGATTGTATATAAGATGTATACTATCATTATACAGAGAAATTAATGCACAGTTAGAGCAATGTTCAAGTAACAGTATAGCATAGAAGTGATACACTATGCATATACTTAAAAGAAGGGAGAAAATGGCAATCAAATATCATACAACATCATTTCACATAGACTTGTTATCATAGTTCATAATTACTGCCGAATACGTATGACGTCTCAGTATAAGCATAAATCATTGGTTAACGTCACAGTAATAGGTTTTTTTTTTCTTTTTCTTTTTTCAGCACGCAGCAACGCACCTCAGAATCTCAAGCATGTGCACCATCAAATTGAAAGGTCAGAAGCTGCAACATCATCGAGTCATGCATCACCATAGCTGTCCCCTCACCTCTTCTCACCTGATCGATCGTGTCTCTATTCAACTTCCTTACAGCAGCACTTACAGTTATGCGCAATCAGGATCCCTCAGGCCTATATGCAATTCATGGCTGGAGCATTAACAATTAAGCACTAACAATTACTCACCACCCGCCAAGCATCATCTGCAGCCCTCAAGAACCTCCCATCGCCTCAGCCCATGATCGCTCGCCACTTAATGCATCGTATTTATATTTTTTTGCCGTTAATGCGTTGCAATTGCTTATCAAGTAGCTGCATTTGGTTATTCTATTTACTGTAAACATTCTATGTACCGTAAACATTTGGCATTGTTCTTTTTCCTCTCTTGGTTGTAATAGCTAGCTACTACAAAACTTATATATGTATGCTTGTGCAATTGTTTTTCAATTCCTTAGCAGTTCATATGCACATCCCAACTTTGCTTTTCAAATTTATATGGGATGCGTGTGTCCATGTTTATCCATATCTAGGTCTTCATATATTTGCTTGTTTGAGAGCTGCAAATTAATTTACATCCCATGTCTTAAACTCATAAGTCAATCAATTTACATTCACTGCAAGGGGATTAAAGATTTTCGACGGTCCAAAACCGTCGGCGGCCGTCGGAAGCCGTCGGCCGCCGTCGGAATATACTGCGTCGGTGAGCAGTATTTCAGACGGCTTCCAACCGAGGGTGTCGTACATGTTTCCGACGGCTTCCGACAAATGTCGGTATCCGTCGAAAACCGTCGAAAATAGTCTGCCACAGGCCGCAGGAAGCCGTCGAAAATTTTGCCATCTAAGATGTCGGTAGCCGTCGGAAATCTGCTTTTTTTTTAAATTTCGCTGCAAATATAGCTTTCCAAACACATTTCTCTTCCAAACACTATTATATCAATACTGCACAATCCAGTATACAATATTCCAACCAAATATCAAAACTCAAACTACACAATATTCAATAAACACACAAATAAATAAAATTACATCAAAATAAAATATATAATATACATAACCATTTCAACATTAGCAATAATCCTAACAAGAAGTGTTCTGCCATGTTATTAATACACAAATTCATCAACATCCTCATCCACATCCTCATACAGCCACACCGTCTACCAAATGTATCAAACATAATTACACATAAATCAACAATAACCTACACCGTCTACCAAATCATTCAAAAGTAAAACAAAACATACCTGAACGAGCGAGCAAGCAAGCAAGCAATGAATCAATCTCCTCCAGATCCAAATCCAGAGCCAGCCGAAGAAGGGAAGCGGCCACCAAATTGCTGCATATACTCTAGCAACTGTGTGGTCTGCATGGCATGTTGGCGGTTCTGCTCCTCCAGCTGGGACACTCTAGTCTGCAATTCTTCTATATTTGCTAGATCGCTCTGAGCTCTACTCAGCCATCCCCTACTCTGACTACTGGCCTGCAATAATTGAAAAATAAATAAAATCCAAGTTTATTGTTTTGAAAATGTCAAAATATCATATTTGAAGCATTGTAAGAAAAAGTAAATTATTTACCGCTAGATTGCCAAATTCGTATCGTCGACCATGCTCTGCTGGATGCATAACGGACTCAAAAATAGTGTCCTCCTCATCGATCGTCAACTGATATCTACCCGTATCAACAAGGAGTTTCTGTCGCTGCTCCATAAACTTCTCCTGCATTAACAAATTAATAATATCATATCTTATTTCATTATAGTTTAACAAGCAAAACAATTACTAATACTGAATAAAATGAAATATGCTTACATGGCTTTTGCTGGATTTATCGTCCTGCCATGTATACGAAACAGTCCCGTCTGGATTAATATGCTCGACAGCATGCGTACGGGTGAACACGTCCATATAGCTGACATGACCATATGCCTCGGCTTCCTAAAGTTGATTGTTACATACAATTATTATACATTTAAAATTATATAACATAAACTATTTACATTTATTATTCAGTAAATTTACCAACTCCTGCCGATACTGCTGAAACGACTTCGATCTTCCGCGATGAGTGACTGAATTCTTATTTCTGTTTGCAGAGTTTCTATCCGACTCTGCTTGTACATTCAAAATTTGATACATTATTTTTCGATCACGTCAAATTAATAAGTCAACAAAATTTAATGTACTTGTCTTTGCCTCGTCTGTCTCCTAGTATCTCAACCAAGCTTGTCATACACTCTCTCTCATCCACCGTGGTTTCTTACCAGATTTCTTAATCTCAGACAACGTGTCCCTGTAGTTCTTACGCATCTTCTTCATCCAGTATCCTCGTGCCAGCATCATATCGTCTGTCTGGATGTCTATCTCAGCCTGTGTTTCATGATAAAAAGTAAAAAAAGATTAAACTTTAAACGATAATTAAACAGTAGAAAAACGACAAAAACGAATTAAAAATGAAAAACAGAAAAATGTACATACTAGGACATCCTACCATATACACTCTATGATGTGAGGAGGGATGTTATCCCACTTCGGCCAGTACGCACTCATCCTACTGCGATAAGAAGCTCTAGAGACATCCAGCACAACCTTTGAGGGAAGTAGGTCGAACCCCCTGTTTTTAAATACGATATAGATAAGTACGTATGTATATGATAAAAAAATAAGATGCTGAATAAAATTTAATTCTTACTCCACTGCTCTAGGCACTAACGAAACTACTGGACGCTGTGACTTTTGCGATGGGCCACTGCCATCGCCTCCTGACGATCGGGAAGAGCTCCTAACTCTATATGACATAAAGATAAACCTGTGACATATATACACATCATTATATAAGAGAATGATAACATGATAATGAAATACATTTCATATGAAAATGACATCAACGGTATAAATTGCTTAATTAATGACTGAAATGGAAATAGAAATGGAAGTGTGTTATACCTGATTCATAATGGGTGTACTCTTCCGACGATAAGCAGATTTCATTGCATTTTTAATATAAATTGCTAAATAAATGACAAATGGAAATGACATAAAACATGTAAACAATGGTAAACGGATTTGGTTTCATAGTTACATCAATTTCATAATACATCAAGAATTCAACATAGTTACATCAATTGCAAAAAAAAAAAAAACAGATTCAGATTTATATCAGTCATCGTCATCTTCTGATTTAGATTCGGTCTCGTTTTCTACGATATTTTCCTCTGCACTGTCAAACGCTTCTACCAAAACATTTGATTCATCGATCAAATGACCAAAATCTGTATGATCGTCTGTAATTATTATTTCGTTATTTTGCTCAAGATCTGCCTGATAAGCTTGTTCGTCCGGAATATTTTTCCCATCGAATGTGAATCTGGCCTTTGTTTTAAAAACTGCAGACCAATCTGCTTTATCTCTTTTTAGAGACGGATAAAGAGCGTAATAAACTTGCAATGCTTGTTTGGCTAGTACAAAAGGATCATACTTGTGATACTGCGATGTATGCTTTATTTCGATAAGATTATAATTCTTGTGCACATTAATTTCAGAACCTGTAACATTGCTAAACCAATTGCATCTAAATAGAAACACCTCCTCCGTGAGTCGTGAGAAATATGTCAGTTGCAAAATTTGTGTTAGAACGCCATAAAAATCATCTAAGTGATTTTCTGGATCGTCACTACCTTTAACAAATACACCAGTATTATTTGTTAATTTTTCTGCACCGTATTCTTTGGTGTTAAATTTATATCCATTGACGAAATATATTGGATATGTCACTACCTTTAACAAAATAGTTTGCTTGCACCAGTTAGGAACAACTGATTTGCCTTCAATTTGTGTTTGCTCGCCAGTTTCATATATCTTTGGATAGTCCCTAACAAGTTCATATATGTCTTCATTTGACCATATCGTCGGTGGTTGTCTGGTTTCTACTCTATTAGCTAAAAAGTTTTTCTTGTCTCCTCTGAAGGGATGATTTACATGAAGAAAATATCGATGACAGTCAAAGCATGAAATTTTCTTATCATGAGGTAAAGAAAACGCTCGTGTTTCATCCATGCAATATGGACATGCTAGACGACCGGCAGTACCCCATCCCGAAAGCATTGCATAGGCAGGAAAATCACTTATAGTCCACAACAAAGAAGCAAACATACGAAAAATTTTCTTCTTGGACACATCGTATGTTTCTACTCCTTCACTCCACTTTATTTTTAACTCCTCAATCAACGGTTGTAAATATACATCGATTCCTTGTGTCGGATCGTCGGGGCCAGGAAGGACAACAGTAAGAAACATATATTGCGTTTTCATACACATTCATGGAGGTAAATTATACGGTGTGACGATAATGTGCCAGGATGAATATTTAGAACTAATTTGAGAAAATGGAGAAAAACAGTCCGTGCATAATCCTAATCTAACATTTCGACTCTCCGCTGCAAAATTTGGATACGTTTTATCGAAATGCTTCCATGCTTCTCCATCGGCCGGATGTGTCAACGTACCCTCTTCCTCCATTCTCACATTATGCCATCTCATATTAGATGCAGTTACAGAGGATGCATACAATCTTTGAAGTCTTGGAGTTATGGGTAAGTAATGCATACGCTTGTACGGAACTTCGTTCCCCTTTTTTTTCTTGGTTTGTATCTCTCTTGTTTATAAACTTTACAATTTCTAAGGTTTGCGTCTTCTTTCCGAAACAACATGCAGCCTTTTAAACATGTATCTGTTTTCTGATAAGGTAAACCAAAAGCCAACATAAGTTTTTTAACTTCATAGTGATTTTCACACATTAGATTATCGGATGACATATGTCTTTTTGCAGCTTGTACAACAGCCGTAAACCCAGCTTCAATGTTGTTGTATTTTGACTTCATCGCAATGTATTCTGCGATTACTTACAGCTGAGTGCCGCTTTTTCAACCATCCCAAATAGGTTTCTTAGCAGCATCTAGTAAATCATAAAAAAAAATTGCTTCAATATTTGGTTCTTCAACATTTTCATCATCGTTGTCAACTTCAACTAAAGGAAACATTGATCGTGCTGCATCTTCGACCATATTTTCTATACGGGTCGTCGAAACTATTTCCTAAACGACACTTTCAGACACAACAGAAGTATTTGCTACAACTTTTCCATGCCGATCCCAAACATAATACTTGGGTACGAAACCGTTTTGGCACAAATGAACTTTCACAATATCTGGTAACAAATACTTCAAATGTCTATACCTACTACACGGACAACGAATTTCTAGATCGTTTCCGTTATTACTTAAAGTGAATTCAACAAACACGTTTATACCATTATAAAAATATTCTTTTGTTGAGCCCCTCAGTCCTTTTCTTTGGTACATCCATCCCCTCCGATCAACAAAATAATCAATCATTTTTTCTATTTGACAAAATGAGAAGTTCAAAATTTAATATTTATTTTCAAGAACACAAATTCGAAACAGATTATTTTCATGGTCATATAATATTTGAATTTAAAGAACAACCTCATAAATTTAAAAATATTTTCAATTAGGGCACATTTTATTTTTTAACGTATCGATATAAAAAATTATAAATTTTTTTCACTGGTCAGGCATCCTACTTCCGATTACAAACACAGTAAGCATTTACATTTCGTATATTACTTCGTCTCAAACGATTCAACAAAATTTCGTCAGCATTTCCTTTTTGTCCCCTGCATTGTACACAAATGCGTGTACGCAGGAAACAAAAAAGAAAAGTTAGGCCGAAATTTTATGAACCGTTTGAGACGAAGTAGTATACAAAAGTAAACGCTTACCGTGTTCATAATTTGTCAAATATAGGGACAAATCCAACAAACATTGTACCAAATGAATATAAATGGTCGTTTTTCGAAAAAACGACTATTTATACAACGATCATGTACAACACTCGTCAGACGGGGACAAAAACTCTCTAAGGGACATTTGTCAAAATTACATGCGTGCATTTTAAGAAAAAATACAGTTTTACTCACTATTCACATTTACAAAAATATATATTAATTTAACACATTTACTCGACGTATTACATCAACTTAAGGCTGGTTTAACATTTTTGTCATTTTTCAATACACACAATTACAATTTAGACTCGTGCATTTTTTTTGTTTCATAAGTCAATACGTGCACAATATAATACTCCTACCTTGTTCATTCATTTTATCTTATTTCAACTAACACAATACAATGATAGCAGCGCTACACACATATACAATCGTAGAATCAAGGCATACACAACGATTTACATATACATGAACAACCACAAATTATACATGTTTTTCACAATTTCACGATAAAAGATGAAATAGTATACCATGTGATGCTATAAACCGTTATTACGCTGTTGGAAACAATTGCAATCACTAATTCGTTCTAATTTATCAATTTATGCAAATCTAGAATTATGGTAAAAACTGAATTTTTCACAAAAATAAGAGATTATACCTGAGATTAAGAGTAATAGAGTTTGATTAGGCAGCTTTTGAGGATCCGAAAGCTGGAAATTAGATATTGGAAGCTTGGAGACAGTAAATGGGGTCTTTTGGGTTTAATTTTCGTAGGTGGAAATAAGGAAGAAGAGGGCTCGGCCGACCCTATAATTCGCAGATTTCCGACGGCTTCCGACGACCGTCAATGGTCCGTCGAAAGCCGTCGGAAATCAGCCATTGGAAGCCATCGCCCCTAGCTGTCGGACTGAGAGCCTTTCCTAGCAGTGATTTGTTATTTTGGTTATAATGTATAGTATTTATGGTCATGCAACTGTAAATCAAAATAAAATTGTAACAAAATATAATTGGATTATACAATATGTACAGCTATAAATCTAGTTTACAATATAGTATGCATATATTAACACTACCGAAGGCACAAATATTTCAAAGTTAAAAGAGGAAAATCAAATATCAAGTAAATACCATGTGCAGTTCCTCTACTTCTGGGTTGATGCCATGTGCAGCTACCCAATCCTAGTGTCTATCGCAGTAGTAAATAAAAATTATAAAATCTTACATGAACAGAAACTCGTATTTTTCAATGTATAATCAAATCATGAAGATTCCAGTAAAATATTAAACACGATAACTAACCTTACTTCTTAGTAAATGCAAACGTTGCGAACTATTTGCAATGCACAAATATCAATTGCAATACTAACAGCACCAAACAGAGGGTAAACCTTCTTTCACATTAGAAATTGAATTATATTCCATATGATTATATCGTTTACGTAATAGGAAATGATTAGATATGAAAAGGGTAAACAAAATTGCCTCCGATCTTAGCCATCTAAAAGCAGCAGTAGAAGCCATGTATCCCTGATTTTCTTTTTTTATCCGTTGCAATAATAACTGAGGAAAAACTTCTTCTCATTTTATAAAGTTATACCGTAAAACTCATATGAACGTGCTCCAAATCCTAAAATTTTCAAACATTGTACTCAAACTTTGCATTTTATGTCTATGTAAAATTTCACACGTTTCATTATACAATCAAAGCAGTGATAGTGGTCTCGTAGCAACCTGATTCATAATCCACTTGCTAGTGCTTCATTATTCATCTCATTAACTTCCCATCATGACGCTTGATTCAGCGAACTTCAAGTTAAATTATTTGGGATCGCGACTTAAATTCAAATTTGGCCTCAAAGCTTGATGATCCTGAGATTTGAAGGAGAAAGAATAGCATAAGGATCTCGCAGTTGGAAGCTAAAGGATGAATAATTTTGCATGTAATTAACAGAAACTGAGAAGCTGCTTAGCAAATTATGGGATAATGCTAGCAGTAGTTAAGGCGAAACAAAATGACAAAAGGGTCCCTACATTATATATTTCGAGTTTCTGAGAAAAGCGATTTGAGTATTCCGAAAAGGCTTCACTTTGACTTGGCATTGCATGCCCACGAAGAAAGTGGTGTGCAAATTGTTCTAATGCAAAATAAATATTGAAATGCTCCACTATGATGGTACAACACTACAACTCAAATAAGTAATACATAACGACATCCGTAGAATGCAATTAAGCAGTTGTAACATATAATAGTAAACCATGACATAACGGAATGCAACATTTATACACCTTTCAATAGGAAAATCCAAGATCTATTTTCAATCAAAAACACTCTAGAACCTGCTACTATGATATAGGAAGAATCTAATGTTCTAACAAATCAGCCAAAAAATGAAAAAAAAATATCAGGAGTAAATTCTCAAACAATAGAAGCATGTTAAAAAAACATGGACGACATTAAAAGTGATTTAGATTTCATATCCATGTATGTAATTTGTAAATTAATCGCTACTTTCCTTACTTTTCAACACGTTGTACAAAAAATGAGAAAACATGGGGTAGATAAAATACATTTTCAAGATAATACAGGTTTAATGTCATACACAAAACAATGAGTACAAACATATCAAATATAATAGCAACACAGTCGAAACAAAGCAAACCTGGAAACAACACCCATGCCGATCATCAACCAACTCAAATGGAATTCCCGTAGGGCTGCATGCCTTTGGTATACAAAATTCTTGTAATTGGAAAATCTTCTTATATAATTGAAATATTTTGACGTTGGTTCCAACTGAATATGGAGCGGTGATCCACAGACTAAAAACTGAAAATAAGTGAGTCGGTTATTTTTAAAGAAGCTTTATGGTGGAAAAAGGGGTGCATGATGGCGGTTACTGAAACATGGTGTGACCGTGTTTACCATTTCGTCTACATATAAACATTGGTAGTGCATAATGTTAATGTTGTGGGCATTTTAAAAAACTTGAAAAAGGCTTCCGTTTTACTGGTTTGACAGTGTTTATAATACACACACATAGTCCAGCCATAATTGTCATTTGAAGCTGCTCTCTTTCTGAAATAAAATAATTTCAAAAAGAAATAAAAATGGAAGCGCCTCTGCTTCCAAACAATCGTGGCGGCGCGATTAGCAGATTCATCGGTGACATAAAAAATGAAGGGCAGCGCCTAGGTTACATAGCTGGCCCCATGGTGGTGGTGAGCCTATCTCAGTTCCTCATTCAAGTCTCATCGAGCATGATGGTCGGCCATATTGGAGAGCTTGCTCTTGCCAGCTCCGCCCTCGCTACTTCCCTTGCCAGCGTCACCGGATTCAGCCTTCTTGTAAGTATTTGTTTACTTTCAAATGCGTATGTTTATTTGTTTGGACGATTTGATTGGTAAAATTTTGTTTTGATGATTTCGTAGACGTAATTAAGTCAGAATGAAAATTCGATAGAAATCCCCAAATGCTACATTTACAAACAAAAAATTTGCACGTCTCTATGTAGCAGAGATAAAATTTCATTTTGGGACCTCATAAGCTGCAGCGTCCACATACAAGGTCCTCCCTATCATGTATAGACGTGTACTGGTTTTGGTTCCTAGGTTTAGCATATTTTCACACACAGCGTGACATGTAATTGTCACTCATGAATTGTCAATCTGCGATTATGCAAGCTTGAATGGTATTTTGAAAGCCGCTTAGATCAATGTGTAACACTACGTTTACATGTTGGAACATGGATATAAATGTTATGTTGAGACCACCATAAATTAAATTCACATTAAACAAACTTAGAGAAATAAATTGCTTGAGGTAGAGTTTTTGTTGAATACGGCTTTTTATTATATTTTAGCTGTGACTCAGAAGCTCATAGGTACATATCGAAGAAACCCATGAATTTGGATAGATTAATGCGCTAACTAGTAGGGTTAACCATTTTTATGGCCAAGTCCTGTAGCAGTAGCAACAGATGTCTAAGAGAGGATTCAACTTTGTAACATCCAAACGTGTGAATTGCATATGACATTTGACTAAGATTAATAGAAAATAGAGTGCTTCTGCTACCTCTCGGTTGGATGTTCAAACTGTGCGGTTAAACCAGAGACTGAATTTTTCTATCATAATGTGTCAATCATTATTTGCAATACTGTTAAAGGAAGACGATCTTGTCCACAACTTTTCTTCTATCGCACGGGCCCGTGTGCTCTTGTACACATATTTAGTTGAAAGAAACAATCTATTCTAATAGTCTTCTTAAGATGATGAGAATATACTTCACAATTAACCTTTTTGTTAATAAAATTACACCTATAATTTAAAGTAGACCTCTTTATTTCTCACTGCTCCTGTTTGTAATTGTCGTATCACTTTTAATTTGAGGTTACAGTGATAAGAGCAAAATTGTGGTCAAAATTCAGATGCTAGCTTCACTTTTTTTTTCGCACGTTACTGCTCGGACTAGTATGTTAGTTTTGTATTATGAAGGTTCCTGTGAATACAATCAGGATATTGGATTCACTTATTTGGACGTTTGTGGAAGAAATAATTAATTAGGAAAGTAGCATGAACAACGCGTGTTTATTAAAATATTGCAGAGATATTTCAATTTAGAGTGGAAAAATGGATATGAAAATCTGATGATGAAGCCATATATTCTTACAAAGATATTTCAGACGATGACAAATCAATATTAAAATCCGATGATGAAGTCATACATCGTTTAAAATGGAGCTTAAATTAATGAAAGAAGCAGAGGTAGACATTAATTTTATAGACATCATATGTAAAATGTATGTTGCAGTTGGCAGTTGAATGTCTTGTCCTTTTATTGAAGACTACTATCGAAAGTTTGATATTTAATTTACTATACGGGGTTTTGGACCAAAGTTTCCTATTTTCAAAGCCTATGCACAAAAAATTCATACTCATAAACTCATGTAAATTTGATCCATATTTTGTTATTTTTTACAAAATTATCCTCAGTCCAGCATTGAAATCATGGACAAAAACAACATAATTTAGTCAAAAACTAAAAATAAGGATCCAATTTTCATAATTTTTTCGGAAGGGACTTTTTTCCATCATTTTTCAATTCGGAGTGTTGAATTTGGATGATTCAAATATTCATTAAAGAGGAAAGAAATTGATTAATTGATTCAATCAAAATCAATTAATTTGGCTGATATATGGAAGGTATTATGAAGGAAACTAATTAATTAGTCAATCAATTAATTAGTCAATATATATTTGCTATATTAAGAAATAAATAATTAGACATGGAGAATAAAAGAAAGATATGGAAATGAAGATTACGCCATTTATTTGTACAAAATCAAATCATGCAAATTGGAAAGATATCTGGGTAATCGAGAAATTGATTTGCTTAATCTCCAAGCAACCCTTCATCATCAAGTCTATTTAAATGAAGGAATTTCATCTTCATATGAACAAGCAAGTGTAGCATCCACCATTATTCTTTTCTCTCTCTTTTGTACTCTTTTCTTTATTGAAATAAAAAGTTGTTAGATCTCCGTGGACGTAGGATATTCATATCCGAACCACGTTAAATCTTCTGTGTCTTTTATTTCTGTTATTTTTCATGTGAGACTGCATAATTCTTTTTAAGTGTCATTGGTATCTAAATAGGCAATACTAGACCCTGAACAAATAATCGCTTCCGCTCAACTTAAAAAAATTCACTACAGTTTGGTATCAGAGCTAGTGTTATTGTTCCTATTTGGATATTAATGGCTACTTCTAGTAAGTCTGTTGGTAGATCTGGTGTCAATTATGGAGTAACACGTTTTGACGGAAAAGATTTTGATACTTGCAAGATGAAGATGGAGGCTGTATTGAAGAAGGAGAAGACTTACAAAGTTGTTTCTATGCCTGAGAAATTGAAAGGTATTGATGCAGCTGATTTGAAAGAGATGGAAGACGAAGCTCTCACAACAATTCAGTTGAGCCTTTCAGATGAAGTTCTTAGAGAAATCTTTCATAAGCAGATGGCGAAAGAACTATGTGATGCATTATCGGATGCATATCAAGACAAGTCTCTCACTAATCGGATTATTCTTCAACAACAACTCTATTCGTTCAAGATGAAGCCTGGAGCTGATCTCAGTAGCATGTAGATGCTTTGATGACTTTGATTATGAACCTGAAGGCAGCGGAAGTTGATATTACCGATGAGGCTCAAGCTGTGATCCTCTTATGTTCCTTGCCTAAAGAGTACACCGCTTTTGTTAATTTCATGATTTATGGCCGCAGTAAAATTAGCATGTCTGATGTAAAGGCTGGTCTTCATAATGAAGTATTAAGAGGTAGATTGACGAGCACTAGCTTGGATAGTGATACCGAAGGCTTATCTATTCAGAGAGGTAGATGCCAAAGCAGGTCGAAGAAAGGTGGAGGACGGAATTATTCACGGTCTCAGTCTAGGGGGCCTAAGAATTTGACTTGCCATTATTGTAAGAAATCAGGGCACTTCATAGCACAATGTCCTAAGCTTGAAGGTAGAAGAAAAGAACTAAAGCAAGCCTCAGCTTTTACAGCAGAGAAATCAGATACAGAAAGTGACACCGATGTATTTACAGCTTCTGGCTCTTCTGAAAAGAGCAACTTATGGCTGATTGATTCTGGCGCATCTTATCATATGACACCTGATAGGAAATGCTTTTTCACGTACCGTAAAATTGAAGGAGGAGAAGTTCTGATGGGTAATGATGCTTCTTGCCGTATGATGGGTGTTGGTAGCGTGATGATTAGGATGTTTGATGGTGTTATTCGTACGATCACCGATGTTAGACATGTATCTGATTTGGGGAGGAGCTTGATTTCTGTAGGGGCATTGAGTAGACTTGGTTTGAAGATTGTAGCGGAAGGAGAGAAAATGAAGATATCGAATGGTTTCATGATTGTCATGAGAGGTGTGAGGGCAGGAAATCTTTATCTATTAAAAGGCACTACTGTGATTGGTGAATCGGCTTCTGTCACATCTGTTGATTCAGATTCTTTCAGATTATTGCACTTACGGATGGGTCACATCGGTGAGCGCAGCATGGATGAGTTGAGAAAACGAGAATTGATTGATGGAGTTCATCATTCAAAACTTGGTTTTTGTGAAGAGTGTGTTCTTGGAAAGCGGACGAAGATTTCTTTTGGTACAGGAGGGCATAAAGCAAAAACTGTCTTGGAGTATGTTCATACAGACGTCTGGGTCCCTTCCCTTGTCAGTCTTTAGGTGGAGCCAGATATTTCGTTTCATTTATAGATGATTTCTCTCGTAAAGTATGAGTATACTTTCTTCAGTCAAAGAGTGAAACCTTTGTCAAGTTTCGAAAGTGGAAATCTATAGTTGAGAAGCAGTCAGGGAAGAAATTGAAAGTTCTACATTCAGATAATGGCGGTGAATTTGTATCACATGAATTCATCGATTATTGTGAGTCTGAAGGCATTAAGAGGCATTACACCACACCAGACGACCCCAGTCTAATGGAGTTGCAGAAAGGATGAATCAGACATTATTGGAGAGAACAAGATGCCTTAAACTGACTGCTAAATTGAAGAAGGGATTTGGCGGTTTTCCTCATCAACCGCACACCTTCTACCGCCATAGATATGAAGATCCCTGAAGAAGTATGGAAAGGAGAGCCCGTTAGCTATTCATTTCTCAGAGTGTTTGGTTGTCCAGCTTATGTGCATGAGAGCAAAGGGAAGCTGGAACATAGAGCTTGCAATTGTATTTTTCTAGGTTATAGAAGAGGAGTGAAGGGATATAGGTTGTGGTGTCCTATTAGCAAGAAGATCGTTATGACTTATGAGCAGGCATGTGACTTTTGATGAGAAGGCTATGTTGAAGGTGGAGCCTTCTTCATTGGATGACAGTGAGAGGACATGTGAAGAATACCAGACACAAAGCAAGTCATCTGTTGATTCTTTTCATAGATGTTCAATGGTGTTTCCGATGACACTGTGGTTGATGAGGATAATATCGATGTTGATATAGAGGATCAAACTCAAGGTGGAGCTCATTCGGAACCTAGGCCTGTTAGACAAAGAAGAAAGCCTAAGTGGCTTGATGAGTTTGTTGGATTGAGCATCGAAGATATTAACTTCGATGATATGACAACACATGCTTTGAATGTCGTCCATGATGAGCTCTGTGATTATAGAGAAGCTATCGTATCAGCTAGCAGTTCAAGGTGGTTAGTTGCTATGGAGGAGGAGATTGAATTATTGCAGAGAAATCATACTTGGAATTTGGTGCCTCTTCTCACCGACAAGAGAGCTATTGGATGCAAGTGGATCTATAGAGTGAAAGACGGCGAAAATGGTAATCTCAGATACAAGACAAGGTTAGTCGCAAAGGGGTATGTTCAAAAGAAGGGGGTAGAGTATCATGATATCTTTGCTCCAATGGTTAGGCATACTTCTATTCGTATTCTTTTGGCATTAGTTGCTCATTATGATATGGAATTAGAGCAACTAGATGTCAAAACTGCATTCTTGCATAGTGATCTGGATGAGGAGATTTATGTAAAACAGCCGGAAGGGTTCATTGATAGTAGCAGGCCAGACTATGTTTGCAAACTCAACAAATCTCTATATGGACTGAAGCAGTCTCCTAGACTATGGTATAAGAGGTTTGATAAGTTTATGCTTTCACAGGGTTATTTCAGAAGTTTCAAAGATCAGTGTGTTTATTTTAGAAGATGTGATGATGATATGATTTATTTGTTGTTATATGTTGATGATATGCTGATTGCATCTCGGAGTATGGTCAGAATTAAGGAGTTGAAAGCGGAGCTCAGTAGAAAGTTTGACATGAAGGATTTGAGAATGGCACAAAGAATATTGGGTATGGAGATAAGCATGGATAGGAAGCAGGGAGAGTTAAGGCTCATTCAAGCGCAGTACATTGAGAAGGTCCTCGCTCGATTTGGAATGGAGAAAACTAAACTGGTTGACACTCCATTAGGCTCTCATTTTAAGTTGTCAAAAGACCTATCTCCTTCATCGG
Source organism: Allium cepa (assembly GCA_030765085.1). Taxonomy (NCBI): domain Eukaryota; kingdom Viridiplantae; phylum Streptophyta; class Magnoliopsida; order Asparagales; family Amaryllidaceae; genus Allium; species Allium cepa. The sequence goes on along the minus strand of CM060930.1, from coordinate 8,073,001 downwards.
AAGAAGACAAGAGGTATATAGCTGATATACCTTATTCTAGTGCTGTTGGTAGTCTTATGTATGCGATGGTGTGCACAAGATCAGATTTGGCCCATGCAGTAGGTGTTGTGAGTCGATATATGTCTAACCCAGGCAAAGAGTATTGGCAAGCTATGAAGTGGATTCTTAGATATCTTCGAGGCACTTCTTCGGTGGACTTGTTATATGGTGGAGTGGATGGTGACATCTTTCTTAGAGGATATTGTGATTCTGATTACGTCGGGGATAGAGATGCTAGAAAGTCAGTGTCGGGCTATGTTTTTACACTTGGCATAGACTCGATTTCATGTAGATCAAAACTGCAATCTATCGTAGCTTTATCGACTAGCGAAGCAGAGTTGATATCGATTGTGGAAGCAACAAAAAAAGGATTATACTTACTTCAGTTGTTGGATGATCTTTCAATGGTGCAACGTACAATAGAGCTATTTTAAGACAGTCAGAGTGCGATTCATCTTGTAGAAAAGCAAGCTCATTGTTCACGGACGAAGCACATTGATGTTAGAGGTTTCTTTCTTATGCTTGAGGAAGAACGAAACAAGATCAAATTGTTGAATGTGAGTACTTTGGATAATCCTTCAGATATGATGACTAAGTCACTTCCAAAGGACAAGTTTGAGCATTGCTCAAACTTGATCAATTTGATACCTGTTACTTGAGCGCCATAGGACGCTAGACCCAACAACTTCTATGTTGATTACTTGATGATAAGATGATGAAGAGAGATTGTTATATTTGAATCAAGGTGGAGTGTTGAATTTGGATGATTCAAATATTCGTTAAAAAGGAAAGAAATTGATTAGTTGATTCAATCAAATTAATTAATTTGGCTGATATATGGAAGGATATTTTGAATGAAACTAATTAATTAGTCAATCAATTAATTAGTCAATGTATATTTGCTATATGAAGAAATAAATGATTAGGCATGGAGAATAAAGGAAAGATATGGAAATGAAGATTACGCCATCTATTTGTACTAAAATCAAATCATGCAAATTGGAAAGATATCTGGGTAATCGAGAAATTGATTTGCTTAATCTCCAAGCAACCCTTCATCATCAAGTCTATTTAAATGAAGGAATTCCATCTTCATATGAACAAGCAAGTGTAGTATCCACCATTATTCTTTTCTCTCTCTTTTGTACTCTTTTCTTTATTGAAATAAAAAGTCGTTGGGTCTCCGTGGACGTAGGATATTCATATCCGAACCACGTTAAATCTTCTGTGTATTTTATTTCTATTATTTTTCCTGTGAGACTGCATGATTCATTTTAATTGTCATTGGTATCTAAATAGGCAATATTAAATCCTGAACAAATAAACCGCTTCCGTTCAAATTAAAAAATTCACTACACGGAGGAGTTGACAATCATTCCTTGTTACTTAAATGCTGTAGTTGTCAGATAAACTATGTGTAGCAGTTAGCGAATATTAAATAAATACTTGTTGAATGCATACACGCTGTTAATTTTTTGATGCGGTGGTTAGTTACTGTTATACGTCTAGTATACCAAAGCAGAGATTAATCAATAATAAACTCGTCTCACAAATATACAAATCAGATTTCCACTAGCTTGGAATTCTGTATTAACTATTTTTTAACAATAAGTATGTTGTAATTAATTACAACAAACTAATAACTATAGTATTAATAACTATAGCGATAAATCAAACGTTATACTATTTAAAGAAATAGTACAACATAGAAACGAAAACGATATATATATATAAACATATAAATCGACTAGAAATCTAACCTGTTGAAGAAGGAAATTTCGTCTGAGACTTGTCGTAACAATTTCCTTAAGACTTTATTCAAAGTCTTCCAAGATACAACAGACGTAATCTTTTCGAGATCGTGATATGTACGATCTTCTGCGTGATAGGACTGATTATGATTTTAAGAAACAAAGATAAAGAAGAGATAACTCGGTTTTTAAAAATTAAGTTTGAAAAGTGATCAGGTTTTCTTCTTATTTATAGCCGAATTCCCAATGGCTACATCCGTTGAGAAAAGTAGCAACCCTTCATTTGCAACGTCAAAAAGTGTTACTGTTCGCAATAACCGCGTCCGTTCATTTGCAACGGTTTTGAACTTTGCTTTTCGTTGTAACGGTCATCTAAAAAAAATTGCATCTCTTTATCAGTATGCAACGGTCACAACCGTTAGAAAATCGGTATCTTTTTAAACACATTTCTGTTTTAAAATCAGTCCATTTTTTAGATAGCAAAAATATATGACACAGCCCAATCTCATTGGACCCGCACCCGCACCCGACCCGGCCCGGTCTGGTTCGGTCAGTCGGACGGGCGGGCGTCGGCGCGTGCGCGTGTGTTAGTCCATGGCCATGTAGGTCCTACCCCTCGCACAAAATTACCTGACCCTAAGGGCCAATATAGAGATTGAGAGTACACTATATAAATAAGAAAATAAACTTATTTTTGACGATTTGAGATATATCTCATTCACTATTTTTGAGAATTCTAACAATCCCCACATAAGTGACGATTAGCATGAACCAAAGATCGACCGAAGATTAGCATATCGTCTAGACGATATGCTAATCTTCACTCCAAAATAGCATCTGCAACTCTTAGTGGTTCGTTGCTTCTATCAACTGTATGAAATGGTTTTTTGATCATTTTTGCTTCTACGTATGTCTCGCATTTGTAGTTTTTATCTACTTGGAATTTCGGAATTAATCCCAAGTTTGATAGTTTTTTCATTTTTTGAAAATTTATGTGTCCTAATCAATCATGCCATAGTAAAATTTCGTGCTCAAGCAAATTTTATTAATAACATAATCAGAATACATAGTTTTATTGCCGACAATGGCTACATGGGCCTTAAATAGGCCATCATATAAATATTCCCTTCATATATACATTCCAGCTTTGGACAGAACCATCTTGTCTGACTCGAAGACCATTTTGAATCATTTCTTTGATAGCACTGAACCAAAGATGAGATTCTTGCGTATGTCTGGAACATGTAGCACATCATTCAACTTGACAGTTTTTCCAGAAGTAAACTTGAGGATTACTGCGCCATTGCTTTCGATCATGAAAGCTGCAGAATTACCCATATAGAGTTTTTCTTCCTGATCGAATTTTTGGTATATAGAAAATATGGATTTGTCAGAGCAAACATGATGAGTAGCGCCTGTGTTCACCCACCATTGGTTAGGGTTCTGAAGCAAATTGCATTCAGATATAACTGTTGAAAAATTAAACTCGTCTACTTTCATGTTATCCACCATATTTGCCTATGAGTTGCGTTCCTTCTTATGTCTGCAATCTCTAGCGGCATGTCATGCTTTTCCACAAACCAACACTCGTCATTAAACTTCTTACTTCGTTTGTTGTCTTTGGGTTTGTTTTCAGGCGCTTTTCTCTTCTGCTTTCTTCCTCTCGTTTTTCTTGAAATTCCCTTTGTTCTTTGACTCTTCTGCCACAAATGCCCATTCGTTTTGTTTTGTCACTCCACGGTTATCAGACTTAATTTTTAGTCTAACAATAAGATTTTTTAAAGAAAACTCTTTTTTCCTATGTTTCAGATAATTGCGGTAGTCTTTTAAGGATGGTGGTAATTTCCCTGTTATCGTTTCAACAAGGAATGATTCTCCAATTTTATTCTACTTCAAGTTCATAAATTATGAGTTGGAGTTCTTGCACTTGACTAGTTACGGATTTGGAGTCAATCATTTTGTATTCCATAAACTTATCTATGATAAACTTCTTCAAACTGACATTCTGCGTTTTGTATTTATGTGCAAGTGCAGCCCATAAGGATTTTACTGTCTGGTGTGACTAATATACTTTATATAGTACTTTATCCAGACAATTCAAATTGTAGTTTCGGCACAGGAAGTCTGAATGCTTCTATGAGTCAATTCCGAGAAAAATAGCTGCATCCTTTTATATAGTTTGTCCGTCTTTAGGCTTTGGATCCTCCTCCTCGATGCACTTCTACAGCCCTAGCATAGTGAGATAAAACAACATTTGATTTTGCCATGTTGTGAAGTCATCACCATCTTCTTTGAACGGATCAGGCCGTTGTGAGTAGTAGTATTTGTTGATAGTTCAACTGTTGCCATCTCTGTTTTAGTGAAAACAGTAAAGTCTTAAGATGTTATACGTCTAGTATACCAAAACAGAGACTAATCAATAATAAACTCGTCTCACAAGTTTACAAATCAGATTTTCACTACTTTAGAATTATGTGTTAGCCATTTTTTAACAATAAGTATGTTGTAATTAATTACAACAATAAACTAACAAATATAGTAATAATAACTATAGTGATAAATCAAACGTTATACTAATTAAAAAAATAGTAAAATGTAGAAACGATATATATATATAAACACATATAAATCAGCTAGAAATCTAACCTGTTGAAGAAGGAAATTTCATCTGAGTCTTGTCATAACAATTTCCTTAGGACTTTATTCAAAGTTTCCCAAGATACAACAGACGTAATCTTCTCGAGACCGTGATGTGTACGATCTTCTGTGTGATAGGACTGACTATGATTTTAAGAAACGAAGATAAAGAAGAGATAACTCGGTTTTTAAAAATTACGTTTGGAAAGTGATCAGGTTTCCTCCTCATTTATAGCCAAATTCTCAATGGCTATACCCGTTGAGAAAAGTAGCATCTCTTCATTTGCAACAGCAAAAAGTGCTAATGTTCGCAACAGCCGCGTCCGTTCGTTTGCGTCTCTTCGTTAGTTTGCAACGGTCACAACCGTTGGAAAATCCGTATCTTTTTAAACACACTTCTATTTTAAAATCAGTCCATTTTTTAGGTAGCAAAAATATATGACACATCCCAATCTCATCGGACCCGCACCCGACCAGGCCTGATTCGGTCGGACGGGCGGCACGCGTGTTAGTCCATGGCCATGTATATCCTCCCCCCGCATAAAATTACATGACCCTAAGGGCCAATATAGAGATTGAGAGTACACTATATAAACAAAAAAATGGACTTATTTTTGAAGATGTGGGATATATCTCATTCACTATTTTTGAGAATTCTAACAGTTACTTGCTAGATTTAATATGTGCATGGTTCCTCTGTCTCTTACCTGACAAAATGTAACTAATTTTAAATAACTGATCCATTGGTGATGCTTACTAGCTACATTTAACATGTGTATGTGTAAATTAACATATATTTTCATTTAGAATAGATGACAACATTCAGCTATTTTAAATTGAGGTATTCACTGGGATACTTTTATAGCATTGTTTGATCAAATACATGACTAATTTAAATATGTGTGGTAGAAAGTATAATGCACCTTTTTTAAAAAATGAGTCAAAAGCTTGTGCCAGTCACTTTTTAGCAGTGTTTTAAAAGACCCAACCCAACTTCGGTTCGACCGCGGTTTATCTTCAATTTTGAAACTGAAATTTTCTATCATAATGTATCAATCATTATTTGCAATACTGTTAAAGGAAGACGATCTTGTCCACAACTTTTCTTCTATCGCACGGGCCATGTGCTCTTGTACACATATTTTAGTTAAAAGAAACAATATATTCTCATAGTCTTCTCAAGACGAGAATATACTTCACAATTAACCTTTTTGTTAATAAAATTACACCTATAAATTAAAGTAGACCTCTTTATTTCTCACTGCTCCTGTTTGTAAGTATTGTATCACATTAAATTTGAAAATCAAAGGTGGAAGGCGGAATGATTTGAAAATTTTATAGTCATACTTCCACCCCGTAGCTACAAATCATTCCGTCTTCCACCTTTCTCTTTCATCTCATCTTCCTTTCTTCTTCCTTTTTCGTCTCTTCTTCACCTCTCCGCTTCACACATTTCCATTAACACCAACAATGGCTGCTTCAGAATTATATTCTAACTACAAAGCTGCACTAGATGTGGTTGTTATAGCAACATATTTACGTAGAAAAAGAAGTGATATCGTCCAGATTCACACGTCAGAATATACTGGTTTAATGTTGGTGGAAGACATATTGAATGACCATCAAGTACATTGTCAAAGAAATTTTACGATGAAATGGCTTTGTTTTCTCTCGTTATGCAATAGGCTGAAAATTATGGTCTAACTACAACGGAAAGCATTAGCGTCTGAGAAACGATTGTCATATTCGTATACATTATAGCTGCAGCGCTCTTAAATCGACAAACGAGCGAAAGATTTCGAAGGTCGGGTAGCACAATTTCAGTTTGTTTTCATGCTATTTTAGATGTTGTACAATTACTGGTTATAGATATTATCAAGTCAGATGATCCTCAATTCAATACTATTTCATATCATATTAAAACTTCAAACCGTTACTATCTATATTTTAAAAACCATGTTGGTGTTATAGACGGTACATACGTAGTGACACACCTCAAGATCGAGTTGTTCCATAAATAGGACGAAAATGTTATACTATACAGAATATCTTAGCAGCATACGCATTCGATTTACAGTTTATTTATACTGTGGCTGGTTGGGAAGGTGTTGCGCATGATAGTAGAATTTTTAATTTAGTTGTACATGATAGAACCTATAACATTTTCCATTCTCAATCCGGACAGTATAACGTAGTTGATTCAGGTTTTCCAATTCAAATTGTTTATCTGCCACTATATCGTAATGTTAGATATCATATTCCTCATTTCGTGAAATCGCAAATCAACCAAAATCGATAAATTTTAATTTTAATTTTTACCATTCAAATTTATGCACGACAATTGAGAGAACATTTGGAATATGAAAGAAAAAGTTTGTCTTTTTAAAAACTATGCCGACGTACTCATTCGAAACTCAAGTAAAAATAGTATCTACAATGGCTGTTCATAATTTCATACGCTAATACAACAGTGCTGATCCAGATTTTATGGCTTATGATGATCCCGGTCTTATGCCAAAGGAATACCTAGAGGAATATTATAGTATGAGAAATGCAACAAACAGAGCAACTGAACAGGTTCAACAACATGTAAACAATGAAATGACAACAATTCGAGATAACATAAGAGATGAAATTATTGCAGCAGGACTGCACTGATTGATTGTATAATTTTATCTATATTTACTAGTAATGTATAATTAATTTGCATGTATTTCAATTTATGTACTATTATTTCATTTTAATCAAACGTATATTATACAACAAAACAAATAATTAATTATCTATAAATTAATTAAATTAAAAATCACAAATTAAAATTCTCCGCTCAAATGTCCCACTCATAGCTGCAAACGCATACCCTGTTCAACAATCTTCCACGCCCAAATACCCTGTTCAAATGTCCCGCATCCATTGGCCGCAAACGCACCCTTAATTTACTTAATTGCTGTAGTTGTCAGATAAATTATGTGTAGCAGTTAGCAAATAATAAATAAATAATTACTTATTAAATACACACACACACACACCCCATGGTATGAGGTATCGTTCGAAACAGCAAATCTCGGCTATCTCGTATCGTTATCGCAAATGGCGAACCGAAATTAAACCCTAATTTCGGTTCGGCCATCGCCTGTTCAAAAAATCGCGGAACCATAAATCCAAGCAAGCACGGGATGAAAAAAAAGCGAAAGCAAAATCGAAAGTACCCACGAGATTGAAAAACAAAAGCAAAAGCAAAACAGTTTTTAACGTGATTATACAGTGAAGATTCGAATTCGATTTTGTGTGTATAAATAAAGTCGAAACCGTGTAAGAAAAAATAAAACATTACCTAATTCTCTTCACCGTCGACTATCGAAGGCGGCGACGGCGAAGGCAAAGGTGCGACGAAGTCGAGGAGAAGGCGCGACGAAGTCGATAAGCGGACGAAGTCGATCAAAGAAGCAGGTATTTCTTTTTCCATTCGCGATTTATGCAGATCATTTTTTTTTGAATTAAAGATGCTGTGAATGACAAATAGGAGAGGCTTTTGGCTTTTGGGTTGTAATTTGTCAATATTTTTACACGTATGCCATAAGCTTTATGTGCTGGTGTATTTTGAGGTCCATTGCCTAATACAATAAGTGCATTTGTTTTTTAACTTTTTATAGCAAAAGTTCGGTTCGCATAAAACAAACTTATCGTTACAAGTTGTTTTCTGATTTACTTATAAAAATTAATTTGGCTATTGTAATTTTGATAACTTATACGGTGTTTTTTAACTGGATGATTTTTTAACTGGGCGGGTGGGCTTTGGACCGATTGGTTTGTTTTGAAAAATCAATTTTATTGTATGTTTGCTTCCTAAAAATAAGTCACTTTCATACGAAATATGAACAAATGTTCCAAAAAAACATACATACTTTGCTAGCACTGCCAATTGTCATGTAGTATCTCATTTATATAATATGCAAAGTGCTGGAACGACTAGTGTTGCTGCTGTGAATAAGTTGAATTGACATATGCTGAACTTGAATATATTGAACTGCCCTTAATATGCCCTGAATATCAGCCTTGAATATGCCGATTTGAATGTGGACTTACATATGTTGGATTCAGAACATCGAGCATGAACGTGAATATATTGGACTTGAATATTGAACATGAACATTGAGCTTGACTCAAAATCGTGGACATGAACATTGAACTTTGATAACTTCGATTATTGTTTTTTAATTCATTCATATTTTATTTTTGATTTGATTTATTAATTTGTTTACCGACTTTTGTTAATTATAATTTCAGGTACACTATGGCAAATCCGACTGAAATTGATTGGAATTATGGTACTGCTATCGATGACAATCTTCGAAAAACAAAATGTAACTTTTGCAATAAAATAATTAATAGCGGTGGTGTGACACGTTTAAAGAACATCTGGCAGGAGTGAACGACGACGTATCGGCATGTTTAATTGTCCCTAAAGAAGTTAAACAGCTTATACGATCACATATCATTCAAAAGAGAAATGAACGAAACAAAGAAAAGCTTGATAAGCACGCTTATAAGAGGAATTAATAAGCAGAACACAACAACTATCGGACAATGAAAATGAAGATGATGAAAATCTTCAACGTGTCATGCGACAAAGCAGAGATGGATTTAGAGATGAAGAGCTGCGTAGATCTCATACTGTCGGACGATCGGGTGGTGATTCAAGTCAACATTGCACATATCTAGTACCACTGGACGATTGAGTGGTGGTGATTTTGTCACTCATGCTGCTGGACGAATCGACTCATATATGCAAAAACGAGGTAGTATAATTCAACTTCTATTAAATCTGCAATGAAAGGTATTAAAGATGCAAAAAACATATAGGTCGAGCAATTTCTAAGTTTTGTTTTCAACCATATTCCACATAATGTTGCTAATAGTCTATACTATACAACAATGGTTGATGCGATTGCAAAATGTGGTCGTGGAATTGATCCACCAAGTGCATATGAAATATCACACTCGTACCTTGAAATGGAAATAGAAGAAGTTGGACAATATATTAAAACATTGCACAATTTCTGGGATGAATATGGTTGCACATTAATGTGTGATGGTTGGAGTATACAGAATCGATGAACAATAATAAATTTTCTCGTGCAATCTACCCATGGAACATTATTTATTAAATCTGTGGATGCCACTGATGAATTCCAAAGTGGAGAATATATTTGTGGATTAATGGATGAGGTCGTTGAAACAATCGATGAAAATAGAATAGTGCAAATTGTTACAGATAACAGAGCAAACTACAAATCTGTCGGTCAATTATTAATGCAGAAAAGAAGACATTTATATTGGACACCATGTGCAGCACACTACATTGATTTGATTTTGAAAGATGTTTTTAAAGAGTCAGAGGTAACAACCGTTATCACAAACTGCCAGTTAATAACGACATTTATATACAATCATGGTTGGTTACTTTCAATCATGAGGAAAGAGACCAATAATAAAGAATTGATTAAACCGGCGGTAATACAGTTTGCAACTCATTTCATCGCACTAGACTCTATTCATAAACATAAAGATGACCTAAGAAGGATGATTGCTTCGATAGAGTGGACATCAAGAATTCCTAAATTCAATACTAAAGACAGAAAACAGCAAATATTGTCTCTACACTAATTTACAACAACACATTTTGGACTGGTGCTGCTTCCGTCATTATTGTTTTTGAGCCATTGGCGAAAGTTTTACGAATGGTAGATAGTGATGATAAAACAGATATGTGATATCTTTATGAAGCAATGGATCGAGCAAAAGAATCGATTGGAAAAAATATTGGTAGAAGGCGTTGCCAAAAATGGTGGGATGTAATAGACAAAAGATGGAAAAGACAATTACATCGACCTCTTCACGCCGCAGGTAATTTGTTTTACCTTATCGTCATACAATAATAAAATATATAACATTTGAATAATATTTTAAATCTTTTCCATATAGGTTATTTTCTTAATCACATCATTCAATATGAGGATGCAACAAACGATGGAGAAATATTAAACTGATTTAACAATGTCGTTGAAAAAATGGTGCCAGACATTGTAACACAAATTGAAATTGGAAAAGAGGTAAAACTAACATATATAATAATTACGTCAAACATTTAACGTTTAAGACATATTAAATATTTGACTTAACATCACAAGTAGAAAGATACAGAATGAAAATTGGTGCATTTGGTTCTGCAAAAGCATACGCAACCGTAAAGACATGTTTTCCCGCTCAATGGTGATCAATAATTGAAAGAGAGGAAGCTCTAAATTTAACACGTTTAGCAATGCACATTTTAAGTCAAACAATTTCCTCTTCAAACTGCGATAGAAACTGAACTACATTTTCAATGATTCATACAAAATTACGCAATAGAATAAAAATGAAAAATGTAGAAAAATTAGTATATGTGCATTACAACACGAGATTAAAAGCAAAACATTCAAGACGCCACGATACTGAAAATCAGTTGATCGATCTGGACTATATATTTCATGAAGAGGATCCGTTAGCAGAATGAACTACTGAATTTGAACCACCCTTGTTGGACGACGATCCTTGGATGACCAGTACACTGAATGATGCAGTCGCTGCGGTTGATGGTATACCTGCACGAGCAACAAGAAGTCAAAGTAAAAAAAATAGTAGCAGTTTCTCAAATGATGATCATGATAATGCTGGTGGAAGTGGTGTGAGTTTAACTCGTAATTATGATATTGGTTCTAGTAATGACGGTGCATTATATAGACCAACGCAAACATATTCAAGATGAAAGGGTGCGGGCAACAATCCTAACCAAAGAGACGGTAATTTAAATATTGAATACGAACATCAACATAATTATGAGCATAATCCATATGCTTCAAATGATCCACCAACCTATAGACATTTTACATCTGATTATACGAGTGATAACTCATATTATGAAACAAACGAAACATATAATGATATCTCGAGTGATCAAAATAGTCAAGCTACGTATGCAACACAAAATGATGAATCATCGTTTTTGATAATATGATGGCGACGTTTATGGGTGCAGGACAAATACAATATGGTTATCCATCGTATTATACAATACAAGACAATGAAAGAAATTATAAAAACAATCCATATGTAGCTTCGAGAAATAGTTTTTGGATGTATTTGTGTTGTGTGTATCGTTATTATTTTGTTGTATATTATGTTATTATATGAATTTACATCGTTTATAGTTATTTTTCTATTACAAATACAAATCTTTGATATTAGGACCAAAACCGAAACAAAAACCGAAACAAAAACCGAAACAAGCGAAATTTCCGAAACCGACCGAAACCAACAAAATTTAAGAAGACCGAAACCGAGACGAAATCCGAGTTCTCAAACCTTGATATATACGCTGTTACTTTTTTGATGTCGTGGTTAGTTACTAGCTAGATTCAATATTCGCATGGTTCCTCTGTCGCTTACCTGACAAAATCTAACTAGTTTTAAATAACTGATCCGTTGATAATGCTTTTACTAGCTACATTTAACATGTGCATGTGTAAACTAACATACATTTTTTACTAGCTACATTTAACATGTGCATGTGTAAACTAACATACATTTGTCATTTAGAATAGATGACAACATTTAGCTATTTTAAATTGAGCTATTCATCGGGAATTTGGGATACTTCTATAGCGTTGTTTGATCAAATACATGACTAACTTAAATATGTGGGGCAGTATATGTAATGCATGCTTTTAAAATCCGAGTCAAAAGCTTGACACGCCATGCTTTAGTTTATACGCTCTTCCTTGTGAGTTTTCCCAAACTATCCTTCTCCGTGCCAAACCCATCTCATCTGTCTGTATTGTTGTCAATTTTAGTTCTGTAAATCAACTCTTAATCTAGCATGTGAACTAAGTTTGCACATCTAATTTCTCCATGACAAACAGTGCGTCAATTACAGCAATATTAACCAGCTGCCCCTAATCATTGCCTATAATGGCTGTTGTATTAAAGAAAAGATAATAAATTTAGTTGTATTACTCCATCAATATGTGATCGGTAGATGTTTGAAATGTTGGTGATTCTACCATATTCTCGTTTAGTCTCCTTCAACAGAATATGCAGCCGTGCTAAGATCTTGATTTGATATTCTTTCTCAGTAATTTGGATTCATGTTGTCCACTGCATTGATGCTTGTCATTTACGCTACTAGTATTTAGCATGACCATTAGGCTGTACATTTGACTCTATCTTTGTGATATACTCTTATTCTACTCTATGACATCTTTCAAATTATTTTTACATTTCAATGTTTTCGTTTATGATTAGATCCTAATAGTATTATTTCTTTAATTATAACCCAAATTTTACTGGTATTAATCCTTCACTTGGACTAATGGACCATATTGGGGCATGCACATTCCGAGATAAACTGGGTGAGCAATTAGCAGCGTTTCTTTAAGAACACCAATGAACTAAATTTGTTAAACCACCTTTTTTCGAAGCGGGATTCTTTTTCTTCTTCTGATGATGATAGGAGCACCTAAAGAGTAGTCTTTGAATCAGGTAGGCTACTTAATGTCTGGTTTTTGATTTATTTATTTATCTATTTTTAACTGGATTAAAGAAGTGAATATATCGATAATTTTAAATACTGGGTATCTTATCATATTTCTAACTGTGGAAAACAGATTGGAATGGGAAGTGGATTGGACACATTATGTGGACAGGCGTACGGGGCAAAGCAATACAAAAAGTTATCAGTTCATGCATACAGTGCCTTAGTCTCTCTTCTGCTAGTTTGCATTCCAATCTCTTTCTTGTGGATGTCATTAGGAAAGCTACTAGCATTTATTGGACAGGATCCATTAATATCACAGGAAGCAGCAAAATATGCCGTGTGGATGATACCTGGGCTATTTGCCTCTGCTGCTACTCAACCTATGATGAAGTTTTTGCAATCACAAAGCCTAATTCTTCCTATGATGTTTAGCTCAGTTTTAACTATTTGCCTTCACATTCCACTATGTTGGGTTATGGCATTTAAGTCTGGGTTGGGAAATGTTGGTGCTGCTCTGTCCATAAGCATATCATATTGGTTGAATGCATTTATACTTGCAATTTATATCAGATTCTCAAAAGAATGTGCATCAACACGTGCACCTTTTTCGATGGAGGTATTTAGAGGGGTCGGTGAATTTATGAAACTAGCTCTTCCTTCTGCTGTCATGATATGGTAAATATTGCTTACATTCCTGTTACAAGTCCATTCAGTCTCACTATTTCAATTAGTCCCTTATCTTCCAGTCTTTTACACTTAGTCATGTTTAATTTGGTACATTGGATAATTGTTTATTGCATTTTTCTCAGTTAGGTAAATTGGATGATTTTTTAAAACAGTTTAATAGTTAGTAATCAGGGAGAGATGTGTGGTAAATGACACTTATTTGATGCTAGATAAACATAAAATACAAAATCAGCTTTAAAAATAAAACTATAATGATTCATGACTAACTTGTTGTGTTCCTTGTGTTCTCTTTTCTATAGTTTAAAATGGTGGTCGTTCGAGTTGCTTGTGCTGCTCTCTGGACTGTTACCTAATCCACAGCTCGAGACCTCCGTGCTTTCTATATGGTAAAAATTTCACATATATTTAATTTGTCTAGGTCCTTTATGTTAATCCGTCTTTTGGCAAGGCCGAAAGCAGACGGTTTTGACTAAGTCGATTGCTCGATTATCGAGGATGAAATACAATAGGTTTGAGTCAACTGTATGGATAGATGATCAATCACGGATGATAAATATAATTACGATGCCGGGGTTCGGCATAACATGGGATGGTCGTGAGCATTCAGTCATTGGAGTTCGGCCATGTGGTTCGGTCATGATGGAGTGGGCCGGCATATTGTAGTGGTTCGGCATGCTTTGGGTCGGTCGGGCATAGACACTAGGTCGGTGTTGTGAAGGCTTTGGGTCGGTAGGAAGGTGGTTCGGTCATGGTGAAGTGAATCGGCACGGTTGAGTTGATCGGGGTCGGCCTTTCATTTCTGGATCGGCAAGCCATGGGATGGGCATGGAAAGAGCACTCTAGGTCGGTATCCATTTCTGCTTCAGGTCGGCAAGCGGCAAGCGTTGGGTCAGCACTGGCATATCCTCAGATCGGTATAGGGAAGTAGGTCAGCATCAAAGTGGGTCGACATAGAGTTATACTTGGACCGACCAAAGTGGGTCGGCATTTCTAGGTTGGCTAAGAAGAGTCGTCAAAGGGGATCGGTGTTTTGAGAAAGGAGGTTCGGCATTGAGTGGCTCCGAGTTCCAGCACTGTTTACATCGAGTCAAGTATGAGGTTGCTTCGAGCCATTCCCAGGGCAAGACTGGATTGGCATGCTCGGAGTTTAGGGTCGGTCGTAGTGTTGGGTTTTGGATCGACTATGGTCTTGGTGGGTCCGGACCACTCAGGAAGCCAACTCGGATTTTGCCTATAAGTACAGCATGTGGGGCTTCAGAAAATGGATCTTGATTCTGTTTCCCCTCACTTTCTTAATTAAGGTTACTCTGCCATTATTGCTCTAAGATTGTAACTGTAACTGATTCTGATATCAATAAAAAAGATATTTCTGGAGTGGATGTAGGCCAAAGTTAGCCGAACCACTATAAATCCTCTGTTATTACCGCTTTCTTTTTAATTTTAACTGTTCTTCATATTTATACTCTCTATATGATATGCTGTCAGTGATCTGTAACTGCAATTTGGAGTTTTCAACGGCGTTTGGGTGTTAGTGATCAATTTAAACGCTAATATTTTGGTGCTTTCATTGAGAGAGCTAGCACTCAGGGATTCAGAAGCTTGGATTTAGGATTAGACCTAGGAACTTGGATTCTAGAGACTATGATAAGACAATCAAGCAGGAGACAAAGGACGGAAATGAGTCAGCAAGAAGGAAGTCAGGAGGCTTCGTCTGTAGCTAATCAAGTCTCGACCTATATCACTAGGGACGAGATGCATGTCATGATGAATTCCATGCAAGGGCAGTTAATGAAAAGGCAGGAGGAAATGGTGCAGACCCTTCTCAGACAATTTGGACAAGCAGGAGCTGCAGGAGCTCAGATCCATGAAGCTGAATTAGAAGGACTCAACCGACAAGCAGATGGAGTGGTTCAGCAGGGGGTAGCCCCTGATCGGCAAACAGCTGTCAACCCAGATGAACCTAGACTTAGGGGCATACCGCCAGGTAATGCAGGACCAATCCATGGAGAGATACCAGATGGCACGGCGCAGTCTGGCGCCAACAAGGATACAGAAGTGCGTGATGAGGAGTATGTACCGGAATTCCCTCAAGGACTTGGAGGGCAGTTAGGAAATGTAGATGGAGGGCAACCCTTGGCAGGTAACAATGGATTGACTGACATCATCAAACGAACTATTCGCAGAGGTCTGACAAACGTGAATTTGTAGGGAGTAAACAAAAGTCCGTTTACCCGTAACATTAGGATGGCTAGGATTCCATCTGATTTCAAGCTGTTCGCTCTGGAAGTATACAACAGTAAGAAGGATCTCACTGACCACTTAATGAGGTACGCAAGACATATGGAAGTGTTGGGGGCATCATAGAAGGTTATGACCCGGTGTTTCCCTCTATACTTGACTGATATAGCTGCTATGTGGTTCAGACAGCTGGAAGATGGATCCATAGAACATGGACAGAACTGGTGGATATGTTCTTGAAGTAGTTTCGAGTTCACATAAAAAGACCGAAAAATGTGATGACACTGACGTCAGTTAAGCAAAGGACGGTTGAATCACTTATGACTTTTTAACTCGGTTTAATGCAGCAGTTGTTTCGGTGGATCGGTCAGATCCATCTATGGTTCTGATAGCGGCAGTATTAGGAGTCATGGATAATTTGGATTTCAAAGTATCGTTGATACGGGATCCACCAATGAATCTCGGGGAATTCTTTCATGAAGCTGAGAGAATTCTTCGACAAGAGGATGCTTGTTTGGATATGAAGTCAAAGGAAGTAAACATGGTTAAAAATGGAGAACCGTCCGGTGAAAGCTCGGGTAAAGATGAGGATAAAGGGAAGAGGAAGCGTTGGGGAGAACCAAAATTCTCCACTTACACAGGCCTGAATGAGACATTGGAACGTATATACTTGGATACTCGGGATTGTCTTCCTTATCGAAGCCCGGCAAGAAGAGAACCTTCAGAACGCGAAAGGGCATCAGGAAGGCACTGCCTCTTTCATGATCTGGATAGACATGATACTAATAGCTGCAGGTATTTAAAGGATATAATCGAGGAACATGTAAGGAATGGTCAGTTGCGGTAATATGTCGAAACTCGGAATGCGGCGGTGGAACATGAGCAACCACCATCTACCTCAAACAACGACAGTGCGAGGCTCAGGAATGATGGTCTGTTAGTCATCAACTGATCATGGTGGTATGGAATAAGTAGCAAACTTTAGGCAGACGTCTAAGTCGCTTACTCATATACGAGGACAGAGACAACCCCTAGGCATGCTCTGAGATGATGATAAACCATGACGCTCTGGTTTGTGAAATCTGTTTCTTTTTGGCTTGGACACTTGCTTTTTCTAGTTTGATTTTGAAGTTTGGTTTGAACTCCTGGTTTTGTTTGTTTTCTGATTTGGATTCTGGTTTGGGCGTTCTCCTTTTGGTTTAGGACTTCTGATATAGATTTTTGGTTTTCTGGTTTGATTCGGATTTTGGAGTGGATTTTGATTGACTTTTTGTCTGGTTTTTGGCTAAAAGGTCGTCGAGCATGGATTATGCTCGGCAAAGGTCCAGAGAGACCAGGTTTCGGCCTAGGACTTAGGCCTCATTTTATCTATCGGTTACTATTTCAAGTCGTCGAGTATGAACTATGCTCGGTAAGGGTCCGAAGCGATCAGTATTCGGCTTAGGACTTAAGCCACGGCATTACTTAGCGTTCACGGACACTGAATCAGGAACACCATGACATTATTTAACACAGATCGTCGAGTGTGGATTACGCTTGGTAAGAATTCGAAAAGATTACGAATTTGGATATTGGTTATGCACAGCTATAGATTTGGATATTGACCCGGAGTGGTCATGGCTTCGGTTATTGGTTATGGATGGGTTAGACGGATTTCGGTTTTGGATCTGGACCCGATGAGGTTTCGAACTTGGATAAAATGATCCGAAAAGATCGTGGATTCGATTAATAGATTTGGAATGGATTCAGAATTGAATAACGACTTGGGACAGTCTCGGAGTAGACTATCGGATGTGGACGGAACTGCTTGATAATGAATGGAACAATGACTTCGGATATCGGATTTGAGACTATTCAAAACACACCTTCCAATAGCAAGACATGTTTTGGGGGGTAAAATGTTATACCGTCTTTTGAAAAGGCCGCAAGCATGCAAATTTAACCAAGTCGATTGCTCGGTTATTGAGGATGGAATATGATAGGTTTGAGTCAATTAAATAGATAGATGATCAATCGTGGATGATAAGTATGATTACGATGCCGGGATTCGGCATAACATGGGACAGTCGTGAGCGTTTGGTCATTGGAGTTCGTCCATGTGGTTTGGTCATGATAGAGTGGATCGGCATGGCTGAGTGGATTGGGGTCGACCTTTCATTTCTGATCGACAAGCCATGGGATCGACATGGGAAGAGCACTCTAGGTCGGTATCCATTTTTGTTTTGGGTCAGTAAGTGGCAAGCTTCGGGTCAGCACTGGCATATCCTTGAATCGGTATAGGAAGTAGGTCAGCATCAAAGTGGGTCGGAATAGAGTTATACTCGGGCCGACATCAAATTGGGTCGGCATCAAAGTGAATCGGCATCAAAGTGGGTCGGCGTTTCTGGATCGGTTTAGAAAAGTCAGAGTCATATTCATAGGGGATCGGTGTTTTGAGGAAGGAGGTTCGGCATTGAGTGGCTCCGAGTTCCAGCCTGTTTACATCGAGTCAAATATGAAGTTGCTTCGAGCCATTCCCGGGGCAAGACTGGATCGACATGCTCGTAGTTTAGGGTCGGTCGTAGTGTTGGGTTTTGGATGGGCTATGGTTTTGGTTGGCTCGGATCACTTAGAAAGTCCACTTAGATTTTCCTATAAATACAGCTAGTGTGGCTTCAGAAAAGGAATCTTAATTCTGTTTCCCTTCACCTTCTTCATTAAGGTTACTCTGCCTTTATTGCTTTAAAAATTCCGGATTATAACTGTAATTGATTCTGATATCAATAAAAATGAAATATAGTAGTGGACGTAGGTCAGAGTTAGCCGAACCACTATAAATAATCTGTAATTACTGCTTTCTTTTAATTTTAACTGTTCTTCATATTTATACTCTCTACGTACATTTTGTCTGTGATATGGAACTGCAATTTGGTGTTGAACGTGTTAGCGACCAATTTTGGAGCTAATATTTTCTTTTGATGATTTTTTAATAAACAATTATATGCTTGTGAGTAGTGTCATTTACATTTTTAAAACTTCAACGAAGTTACTCAGAAATTATGTTAAATGGTTTATAGTTGCGGGTACAATAGTGGCAGCATTAGAAAACTTGTTGACTTATATTGATGGAAGTTATGATGCTGAGACAACCACCGTTTCCTTTTGCAGTCTCTCTAGTATTGCTTGTATATACACAATAACTCATGGGCTTGGCGCTGGTGTAAGGTACGTACCTGTTTCAGTATTTTCACTTTACTTGTGTTTACCATTACTCTCACTAGTTATCAGTAATTCTTTGGATTGATGAGATGAATTTTTTGTTTTGGATTGTGAATTTATGAGTGTGACACAGTAGTAATATCTTTTAATGTTTTGAAAGGAGATTACAAAGTCAGTTCTAATAACAGGCTACGGTCAAGTGTACATGAAACAAACTCACTAGGCAGTAATTGTTTCATTCGACAGCTTATGTCTTGAATAGTAATTAATAAGTTAACCCTCGTGCTACACCCAACATCTGAAACGACTGGCATTGGCTCTTAAATCAAAGTGGATATCAGGTACTATTGCACTTTCATAATCGTGAGAGTATTTGATGCCAGGATTTTATGAATATTGAATATCAATCTGAGTATAGTGATGGCTAAACATTAATTCGAGTGTCATCAGAAGATCTGTAACAGAATAGAGCTCCATTTTTATAACTATATATGCATAAATTAAGGTTGTTTACTTTATTCATTATGCAGTACACGTGTATCCAATGAACTGGGAGCTGGAAACCCAGAAGCAGCAAAAAGAAGCGTTAGAGTTGTGATGGTGATGGCAGTTACGGAAGCTTTAACTGTTTCTGTAACCCTCTTTTTACTGCGTAGAGTTGTTGGATATGCTTACAGCAGCGTGGAAGAGGTTGCGGACTATGTTACGCAGATGGTCCCTCTTGTTTGTCTCTCCGTTATAATGGACAGTGCGCAAGGAGTTCTATCAGGTTAACTATTTTACCATTCACATCAATTTTTCATCTGAAGTATTATTAGAGTTGAGTGTGCTTTATACTTTGATTAAGCATCTTTTAATAGCGTGTTGCCGTGTTAATACATTGAACCAAAAGTGATAATAAAGCAATAACCGTTAACTTTTACAAGGCTGAGATTTCAAAAACATGTATTAGAATCTTAGTTCATAAATGTGATATTAATACTGATTTGTTAAAACATTGTAGGTGTTGCAAGAGGATGTGGATGGCAGCACATAGGTGCATATATAAACCTTGGAGCATTTTATCTTTGTGGAATTCCAGTAGCGGTTGTTCTGGGGTTTCTATGCCATATTGGAGTTAAAGGGCTTTGGATAGGCATACTTTGTGGAGCTACTGTGCAAACTCTACTTCTTGCAATTGTAACTGGGTGTACCAATTGGGAACAACAGGTATGTTCGTCACTGTTACCTGTAGTTGCAACATTATGTATATTTCTCAATTATGATCTGTTCATACCATCTTGTGTAATTCTTTTGATGTACGAAAACGTCATAAATGATGCAGTATCCACTCTAAGCTGGGAATGTATACTGTATTAGAAGACGAATGTTTTTATTTCCATGCTAGTTTATGGATTTTTTCAGAAATAATGGACGATGTGCATGATGCTTCAGTCAGCTCTTACTATTTGTTTTTAGGCCACCAAAACTTAACACATATTAAACTGCTAACCTTGGTTCATGCGACTGGAATATATATTGCAGGCATTCAATGCTAGGGAACGAGTTTGTGAAGAAAAATTGCCATTGCAAGATGTATTGAAGTAAAGACTTTAAAAAAAAAAAAAACAATTCTGTAGCCACAAGAAATAATGTGGATTCCCCGTATCAAAATCTTTTTATAAATCGGTGATGGAATTTTGTCTAATGGGCCGCTATTGTAACTATTGAATTTTTGTATCCGCGACGTTCTAGAGCTGGAATGAAGCCACTCAATTTGGGCAACTAGTTCTCTTTTTGGTAACCATCCTAATTATTAATGAAGAATTTTAGGTGGTGTTTTATTTTTTATTTTTAGTTTTGAGATTTTGTTCATACAAAAATGCACACATTAAACGAAGTTGATATATAAAATATAAAACAAATTTTTTTCGTTTTCCGTGTTTTGAAAAATAACATAATTACGAGAAACAATCTATTTTTTCATTGTCCTTCTATCTCATCCGTCTTCATCTTCGTTTTTCCTTCATTCTCTTCGGCATCTTTTTCTAATATTTGATATAATTTTTAAACGAAATACAATCTTAGTTTCTGCGCTAAAACTTTGTGAGTGAATTGTTTAGCTAGAGGGGTATCCCATAAGTGTAGATTTTACAGGTTTGGAACTTTGGAGTGCTTTGTTTTGCCGTTATACAGTTATATCGTACAATGATCCTTCAAAAGATGCAAAACGTAAAACTTAATCTTTTGAGGTTGATAAATAGCATTTAGACAATAGTGTGAAAGAAGCAGTATGCCCCTCAACAAGGAAGACTAAAATTAAATTACAAATATCTTAATTAAAAGGTAAATGATAAATATCAGGTCCAATGAAATCAATATAATTATCATACATTGATATTTATAAGCATAGCAACAATCAAGGATTAAATAAAACAGAAATATCAAGGAAAATACATGTAAAGAAGGACAAAATTAAAACATATAAGTTACAACTTTGATAGATAATTAATGATAATAAAAGAAAAGTCGGTATAAGATAACTTGTTTGAAGGACAGATAGGTTTCCGCTTGTGCAATATTAAACCACGACGTGTTTAAAACTTGAAAGTGAAGTGGAAAGCCCAAAGTTTTAAGCTACAGCTGCTGCAGTTTGCATGTAATGTTGCCATTGTTCAAGTGAATCCCAACGCTGGCAATGATTGCTCCTCCCCTGATACTTTGGTTTGGTTCACCAAGTTGACACAACTCAAACCGTCCTCCATCCACAAATTCATAGACAAGATAGCACGTGGTAGTGAGCTAGTCCCTGGTCCATTGTTCAATCTTCCTGTGTCTTAATTATTTTGGGTGTGGATTTAGCAAATGGCGGCCCGTTGGCAACCACTTATCAAAGCTTTTCACAAGTGAGTGATGCCTTAAATGTTTCTTAGTCATTTTTCATAGTTTGTCTCTCAATGTGTTCTTTTCAAAATTGTTGTCATTTGGTCTGCATAAATTTATTAGACTAATTATTATTAGATACGTTTTTACACTAATTAGAATAGTTTGTTATATTTATCTAATAATGCTACCACAAAATTATTTCTCTCTCGAAAACCAAAAAATGATAAAGAAGTTTTATAAATTTCTTGAGTGGATGTTAGTATTCATTTATTGCGTTACTACAACATTTATTTTGCTTAACAACTTGTAATCTCCATAATATAAGTAACACTTTACTGGTTAAATCTCATATATAACTCCTAACATACTTTTAACTATGCTCTTAGTCATCTTCATGAACTTGAGTTCTCAACAAATCACGAAATATATTAGATATCTAAAATGCATCATTTCGTGATATCCTAAGGAAAGTTATGTAACCTATTAGTTTGCTCAACAAAGTTACATAGACATTATAGCATGAATTTTCTCAACAAAGTTACATAAAACATTATTGTGGGATATGTTACTTACCCCAATACACCAATGAAAATGGATCTTAGGACTATTAATACATAAGAGGGAAATGAATAGTGTATATCAATTATTTTACAATTAACTTGTAAATTTTAAAATTGTTTGCTCAAAATCACAAATATATGTGGATAATCATTTATGCAGAGCATAAATAAAAGTGGTAATATAAATAACATCAAGAATTTTTATACTGGTTCGAAAATCCAACTCTATGCCAGTCCTGTACAATATATAAAATTTTATTATAATAACTTGCTTTCCACAATTGGTAAGTGCACATTTAAATTCCTGACTTTCCACAAGTATCATGATACCCTTAACTGCTAGATTTTAAATCAGATGGCAAAAGCACATATCCTAATTTTCACTAGTGGTAGGACACACCTAAGCTATTGACTTTCCACGGAGGTTCAAGATAACATATACAATCCCGACTTTCAATGGGTGGCAAGATGCACCATTTCCCTTCCCAAATAATAGAGTAATGTAATAATTAATCGTAATTTACAATACAAATTATTGCAATCTTCAATATAAAGATCCCATAAACTCTGTTGGTAATTTATCTTTAAAATTCAAGAGAAACGGAAAGATGCCAGAGAGTTAATGATCAAGAATTCAAGTGTTAGCTCTCTGCTCTTATTTGCTTTTCAAATCTTGAATAATTAAATTGAGAGAGCGTGAAATGTAAAATAAGTGCAAAAGTATTAAAAGAACATTATAGCAAAGTAATTGTAAGGACCCTAATTTTAATTAACACCATTTAGGAGATTTAATTGGATATATTAAATAAAATAATGTAAAATGTTAAGGAGATTGAGATTTGATAATTAATAGGGGCAGTGCCTTAATGAATGAGTTAATTAGAATGGTATAGGACTTAATAAGAAGGATGAATTATGATAAAGGTAAAATGGAAATATGTCACATTTTCTCAACTAAAATCCTTCATCCCTCACTAATTCATTACCACTTCACTCAAAAAAATGAAAATAGTAAACAAGGCCGACCATTGCTAGGAGAAACCAAGGGAAGGAAAGCTAGGAAAATCTAAGGAAGCTTAAGGGAATCAAATCAAAGTACAAATCTCAACCTTCTTCAGTCATTCAAAGTGAATAATAGTTGTGCATCTCATGTTTTAAGTATTATTTTTGATTTTAGGATAAATCTGATTCTTTTGCTTATATTATGTCATGATATAACGGTTTGAACGATTACATGTTTATTGGTGACTTTATGGAATTTATTTATGAAATTAATGTTGATTCATGAGTTTTGATTCATGACACAAGCTTCAGAGATCATACGACGAGAATACTATACGAAAGCGACAAAAAGAGAATAAGTGTATATTATGCACTACAAAGGAGACAAGACTACAATCCAGAGATTAGTATGAATATTTTAATGTATTGAGTCTTATTGTTAAAATCATTCCTCAAGTAGTCACACACATACACAAATTGATTTATATTAAGATTATACATAAATTAGTGTATACTGCAATTGACAACAGGTCGACTGACCGACCAGAAACCTCGGTCGACCGACCCTGTGTCAAGTGCACAGATATACATTATTTTGTATACGTTTTTAAAACTCAGCTGACCGACCAGTCTTTTAGGTCGACCGACCTGATCATAACGGCTGGTTTTCCTGAAGAGTTGCCATTGATCATGAAGAGGAATGTCTCTCAATCCAAGAGATACGGACACAACTTTTGATTGAAACTCTTCATGAAAGATCATAACTATTCTACAACTATATAAACATGTTCAAATCACCGATTCTTGTTTATAATTCTGCAATCTATTCTCTATTTATTTCTGCAAATAAAAGCATCATTCTAATTCAATATCTCTAGAATCTCTGAATTAATTTATATAATTCGATTCTACGAGATTATCTTCCTTCTAAATCTTCACATACACTACATATCCTTGAGGATTTGATTATAGGAAATTGTACTATCAAAAGACAATCCGTGTTATTCAAAACACACTCGTCAACAAAGTATTTGTATTAAGTTGAATTCCTCTTCGGCCGTTGAGGCAGAAAAATTCCTGTTCGGCTGCACAGGTGTGATATACCTATTCCTTCGGGTTAAGTGAGGGGTTTAGTCTAAATGCAGAGGATATTCTGGGACTGGACGTAGAAAGGGAAGTTCGAACCAGTATAAAAATTCACGGTGTGCTTACTTTAATTTTTATTTTACTGCTATTATCAGTTTCCGCATTTATATATCATATTACACGATCCTTAGTACGACACGTACACTTTCATTTGGTATCAGAGCAAGGATTCCTATAACCGTCACAAAGTTAATTGATTTTTATTTCTAGTAATATGGCAACGACACAAAGTAACAATGTTAGCACTAACACTAATACTAGTTTCACAGAGGGTCAATCAACTTCACGACCTTCACTTTTTAATGGGTTAAATTATAATTATTGGTCAACTAGAATGGGAATCTATATGCAATCTAGTGGTTTTGATATCTGGAATATTATACAAAGAGAGTACATAACTCCTACTCGAGAATACTCAACTTGGAGTAACACACAAAAACTAGATGCTACATCAAATGCAAAGGCTATGAATATTTTATTTTGTGCATTAGATAGAAATGAATTCAATAGAGTTAGCATGTGCACTTCTGGTTATGAAATATGGAGAACACTTAAGATAACACATGAGGGAATGAACTAAGTTAAATTAAGCAAAATTTCTATGTTGAAAAATCAATTTGAAAATTTCAAAATGAGGCCAAACGAAACTATAAATGATATGTACTCTAGATTTCGAGATATTCATCATGCTCTACTATCATTAGAACAAACATTTACTGATTTTGATGTTGTCACAAAAATCTTAAATTCTTTAACTGACGAATGGGAAAGAAAAGTCCTAGCCATTGAAGAAGCAAGTGATTTGTCAACATTAAAACCAGAAGAATTGATAGGTAATTTAATGTCCTGCAAAGTAAATTTGTAGGCAAAGAGAAATGTAGCACAAGAAAAGAAGAATGTGGCATTTCAAGCAGAAAAATATGATTCCGACTCAGAGAATGAAGATACGACAATGATTGTAAAAATTTCAAAAAGTTTCTGAAATACAAAAGAAATAAATTCAGGGGAAACAAAACCAACAACAATATCAACAGTAGCAAACCATCATCTTCAGCAATGGAATGTTATGAATGTCACAAGAAAGGTCACATGAAGAAATATTGTCCTGAACGTAAAAAGAGCAATTTTAAGAAAGACAAAATCAAACGAAGAGCTTTTTCAGTCACTTGGGACGACACAGACTCATCATCTTCATCAGAAAGTGAAAGTGACAATGAAAATGAACAAGCAAATGTGTGCTTCATGGCTTCATCAGACGATGTATGTGATCTTAGTTTTGAAGATTTAATTGAAATTAATTCTGAATTAGTAGATTTAGCAAAACAACTTAAAAAGAAAAATAAAGATTTACAAAGAAAATTAGACAGGACAGTCTTAGAAGTAGATATGCTGAAAGCTGAAAAGAAAATATTAGAAGAAGAACTTGAAATTTCTCAACAATCAAATTCTAACTTATCTTCTCAAATTTCTTCAATAACTGAAGAACTAGAAATTCAGAAAAGTAAAAATGATGTTTTATCTTTTGAAAATAATGGTTTAAATTCTAAAATTAAAGATTTAGATTTAGAAAAATATAGTCTAAAAATAAAATTTGATGACATCTCTAACAATATCTCAAATTTCAATAAAGGAATAGAGAATCTTTCTAAAATACTAGAAAATTCTCAATCCACTAACAACAAATATGGACTAGGATTTAAGAAACAAAATAAATTTGCTAAAAGTAGAATTAATAATAATATTAAAAAGGATATTAAGAAAACAGTTTGGTCAAACACTAAAATCATTAAGATATGGATTCCAAAAACAAATAATGTTTTAATAAGATATAAACATATCAAAATGTTCATGGAAACTGTCCATAATAACAAAAACTATGTTTATAAAGGGAATTCTGAACCCGTATGAGTTTGGCTTCCTAAGATCTAACTCTTAGGACCCTAAAAAGAAACGGGTACCTACTTTTTATAATTTTTTTTGCAGGTACCACATAAAAGGAGAGGAAAATGGATTTTAGACAGCGGTTGCTCAAAACATATGACTGGAAACAAAGAAATGTTGTCAAATATTATCTACTCAAATGGAGGATCAGTCACTTTTGAAGATAACTCTAAAGGTTATATCATCGGTAAAGGCGATGTCAGCAGCAACGGTACCACTAATTTACCTCTCTTTACTGATGTTTTATTAGTCAAAAATTTAAAACAAATTTTTTTGAGTATTAGTCAGTTATGTGATAAAGGTTTTAATATAACTTTTTCAGAAAATAAATGTAATATTTTCGATAAAAATCATAACACTATTTTTGAAGGAATAAGAGATAAAAACATTTATATTTTAAATATGAACGTTAAAAATGATTCAAATTTGTGTTTAATAGCTAAGGAAAATGATTTCTATCTTTGGCACAAAAGATTTTGTCACATCAATTTTAAAACCATCAACAAATTAGCGAAAAATAAATTAGTTAAAGGTTTACCTGACATGAAATTCAAAACGAATATATTTTGTGATGCATGTAAATTAGGAAAATTAACAAAATCTTCTTTTAAATAAAAAAAAAGTAATTTCTACAGAACATCCACTTGAACTTTTACACATGGATCTTTTTGGTCCAACTCAAATTCAATCTATTAATCATAATAGATATGTGTTTGTTATTGTAGATGATTTTTCTAGATACACTTCGATTTTCTTTTTAAAAAATAAAAGTGATACTTTTTATAATTTTAAAGTGTTTGTTAAAAGAATTCAAAATATTAAAAGTTTGAAAATTAAAAATATCAGAAGTGATCATGAAGGAGAATTTGAAAATGAAGTTTTTGAACAATTTTGTAACAAGAAAGGTATTAACCATAATTTTTCATTTCCTAGAACACCACAACAAAATGGCGTTGTAGAAAGAAAAAATAGAACATTACAAGAATGTGCAAGAACTTTATTAAATGGAACCAATTTATCAAAACATTTTTGGGCAGAAGCTGTAGCTACTGCTTGTTATGTATTGAATCGTGTTTCCATTCGACATTAACTAAAAATACTCCATATGAACTTCTAAATGGAAGAAAACCAAATATTTCATATCTTAAAGTTTTTGGTTCTAAATGTTTTATTTTAAATACTAAAGATCAACTAGGCGATCCAAAATCCGATGAAGGAATATTCGTTGGATATTCGGAACGAAGTAAAGCTTATCGAATTTTTAATAAAAAAACTCAAATTATTGAAGAAAGTTTACATGTTTCATTTGACGAAAATTTTAAATATATAAATCCAAATATTGCTATCGTTTCTGATGATGAAGCTACTCAGAATGAAAATAGTAATACTGAAGAAATTGTCAATAATGATCATGATATTACTGAAAATGAGAATACTACTACAAATATAATAAAATCTCCACCTAAAATTTTACGACATCTTTTTGTGCAAAATATAATTGGAGAAGTAAATACGAACGTTAAAACCAGACATCAATTAAATCAAGTTGGTCATGTAGCTTTTCTCCCTAACATAGAACCTAAGAATATAAAAGAAGCCTCAACTGATGACTACTGGATTCTTGCTATGCAAGAAGAACTAAATCAATTTGAACGAAACGAAGTTTGGGAACTTGTTCCTAGACCAAGTGATCAATCAGTTATCGGTACTAAATGGGTCTTTAAAAATAAAGCAGATGAACTAGGAAATATAACTAGGAATAAAGCTAGATTAGTTGCACAAGGATATAATCAAGAAGAAGGAATAGACTGTGAAGAAACGTTTGCTCCAGTCGCTCGACTTGAAGCAATACGAATCTTATTAGCTTTCGCATGTTTTCATAATTTTAAACTTTATCAAACGGATGTTAAAAGTGCTTTTTTAAATGGTTTTATAAAAGAAAATGTTTATGTTGAACAACCTCCATTATTTATACATGAACAATTTTCTGATCATGTCTATAAACTCAAAAAGGATTTATACGGTTTAAAACAAGCACCTCGTGCTTGGTATGATCGTCTTAAAAGTTATTTACTAAATTCTGGTTTTGAAATTGGAAAGGCTGTTCAAACTCTTTTTATTAAAAGAAACAAGCATGATATTTTAATTATCCAAATTTATGTTGACGATATAATTTTTGGATCGACAAATGAAAAGCTTTGTCAAGAATTTTCTAAAATAATGACAAATGAATTTGAAATGTCTCATATGGGTGAGTTAAACTATTTTCTTGGTTTACAAATAAAACAAATAGAAAATGGATTTTTTTTAATCAAGAAAAATATTGTTATAATTTAATTAAACGATTTGGTCTAGAAAACACTTCTGCCAAACCAACTCCGGTGAGCACAACGATTCATCTCGACAGAGACGAAGAAGGCAAAAGTGTTGATCAAAAACTATATCATAGTATGATTGGATCGTTATTATATTTAATAGCGAGTCGACCCGATATTATGATGAGTGTTTGTTTATGTGCTCGATTTCAAGAAAATCCCAAAGAATCACATATGCGAGCAGTAAAACGTATTATTCGTTATCTAACTAAAACCAAAGATTTCGGACTATTCTATCCAAAAGAATGTCCTTTCGAATTAGTCTCATATAAGCGATGCTGATTTTGGAGGAAGTCGGACGGATCGAAAAAGTACGAGTGGAACGTGTCATTTCATTGGACGTTCCTTAGTCTCTTGGTTTAGTAAGAAACAAAACTGTATTTCTTTATCAACGTGTGAAGCAGAATATATATCTGCTGCTTTGGCATGTGCACAAGTCGTATACATGCAACAAACACTACAAGATTTTAATTGTTATCTTGAAAAATCTATAATTTATTGTGATATTACTAGTGCAATAAATCTCTCTAAAAATCCGGTAAATCACTCACGAAAAAAACACATTGGTATTCGTCATCACTTTCTTCGTGATTGTTTGGAAAAAGGATTGATAAATTTAGAATTTATTAATACTGAAAATCAAATTGCTGACATTTTTACTAAACCTCTAAATGAAAATAGTTTCATCAAACTTAGACGAGATTTAGGAATAATGTCTTTAAAAGATTTATAGATAAAAATATGCAAAAATTTTGAAAAATAAAAATTGTTTTATTTCTAACTAAAGCGAAACTCGAACTCATGATCTCTGACTTGTTTGATAGATGTTGTGTTATAGCCACTTGGGCTATGGGTGTTTCTTGTTCCAGTTTACCTTAACATTTGTTTTATCTGTTTTGTTTTTCAGAAATAACTATTTTTAGTTCTAAAACTTATAAATCATACATTTACAAACGGCTTGTTGTTAAACTTCTATGATTATTTTTAAAATTAGTTTCTATCCACTAGTTTTTCAGCAAACAGATGATTATATATACACTATGCTTATCCTTTAAAACATTACTAAGAAAAATAAAACCTGAAAAATGTGTTCAAACAATGACGCCTATAATTCCGAAAACTCCCATCTATCATACTCATCTCCGGACGATGATGTTTCCGATCAAATTCCTGAAAATGGCCCCTATCCTACCTTTCCCATGCCTAAACGTATCCTTGATTTCTTTTCTCCTGATAAAGACCCCCGACACGGGTGGAAACCATGGGATGAATCTCATATAGGCTATACACCTGAAAAGAAAAAAGGGAAGAATACAATGGTGATATCTCCATCCACCAAACAAAAAATTGATGAAATACATCATTACCAACAACAGCAAATGAATATGCAACGGGAACTCTACTATGAACAAAAAGTTACGGCAAGACGTTTAAGTTTTCTAGAAAAGATTGCCATGAAAGTTTGTTCATCAAAAAGGGATGATGTTGCTGAACCTTCTTATAGAACCCCATCCTCTTCAAATCCTGTTCAAACTCCAATAGCTCCTAGATGGTCACCTATAGAAGATATTCCGTCCCCAAACTCATGGGAACGTAAAGTTTAACGATCATTGGCTAAAACTTTTCTATATATATATATATATATATATATGTTGTTGTTTTCAATAAGATGTATAAATATAATGCAATGATAATAAAATTTAAATTTCTATCATTTTTTATAATAACAGCAAAAATGTTCATTTCTAACAGCGTCGGCCGACCGAAGACCATGAGTCGGTCGATCGAAAGTATCAAATACACATTTTTTAAACAGGGTCGGTCGACCAAAGGGCCTGCACCGGTCAGCCGAACCCTTCCCGAGAGTTTCAGCAACTCTCTGTTAACAAAGTTGGTCGGCCAACCCAGTATTTTCGGCCGACCGAACGTGTAGACAGCTGGTTACTTTCCCTTTTTACCTCATATTAGTAACCCATCCTTTCACCTTTTCAACCTACCTCTTCACTCTTGCTTTTCCAATTTCGGTTTTTGCCCTAGCCTCCATTAAAAGTTTTCTCAAATTTCTATTTTTACTTCAAAAACAATGGCTCCAAAGAAGAAATCAAAGACTACCGGTGGCTCATCTTCATCAACTCCCGTAGATACTCAAATCGCCTCATGGCTTGTCAATGACGTAGCACTTCAAAGATGGATACAACTTCAAGATGCCAAAATCTTTGAAGAATCATTTGTAAGTTATCCTGATTTCGCTGCCTACCGTATTGAAAATGCCGCAATTAAAAGTGGGCTAGATACTTTTCTAGACCATAGAAAGAATAATTTGAAGATTAACCACATTATGGTCAAATTGTTCCTTGCTAACCTAAATCTTGTCAACCCTCCTAGAAACACTGAAAATTGTGTTTGGACATCGGTATGTGGCACCTTAATTTTCCTTTCTATTGATCGAATTAACCACATTTTAGGTGCTAGACCGGGTGGAATATCATTACACGATGTAGATTGTAATATATCAAGTCGTGACCACATAAGCCATTTATTTTTCAAAGTTGATGCTACGGATTTTAGACAAACATCATCACTTAGACCTAGAGCTAGACTTTTTCATCGTTTCATGATGAAATCCATTATACCAAGAGGCGGCTCCTACCACTTAGTATATCCTGAAAATTTTAAAGCTCTATATTCTATATGTTCGAATACACACGTCAGTGAACAATTACTCATGGATGAGTTTCTCTCATTTAATCAAGGCAAAATGCTTCATATTTATTATGGAGAATACATAATGAGATTGATCAATACCTTCATCCCGCATGCTCCGGAATCCGAAACCTCCAAAGTTCATACTTTTGATTCAAGGACCATAAAACTAATGAAGTTGCCCGATGCACCTCCTAGATTTATACCATTTAACCAATGGAGTACTACTCCTCGAGAGTAACTACGCCATAGCTTTTCTACACCTCAACCATCAACTCATGCTACAGAACGTCTAACACGCCAACATTCAATTCAAAGACCAACTCCCGGAATTAGTACAGAGGCGGCCATTGATATTTTGGCTCAAAATCAACTAGCCTTGGATGCCCGGCTACGAAAAATTGATGGTCGTTTCAAGAAAATCAAGGGTTTCTTCGTGAACTTATGGGATGCCTTATCATGTACTTCCGAAGCCGGTGCCTCTTATGTTGCTTCCGGAAAAAGGCCAGCGCCAAACTTCTCTTTTTCCACTTCGGAGAATACAAGCTCCGGTACATCAGGAACTCACACTTCTACCGCTCAAAGACGTGGTAAGGAACATGCTCCTCCGGAAGAAAATATCCGTCCAGAATTTTGGGATTCCGATGATGATAAGGAGTGATCATGTTGTTTTACAACTTGCTATCTTATAATTTCTAGTATTCTGTTTTTAAATATTGTGTACTAAGTGAACATCATTAATATTCCTATTTGCTTTGAATATGTACTATTTAAAACTCGGTGTTTTCTTATGTTGTGTTACATGTTCCATATTTTTTTATACATCCAATAAGTATTCCTTTTTGTCGATGACAAAGGCGGAGAAATATACGAATGCTAACAAATTTTTGCAGAAAAGTCAGAAAAGTCGCCATATATTCAGGGGGAGAATATATATACTACTTCGTCACATAAGTATTGTCATCAATCAAAAAGGGGGAGAATGTTGATTCATGAGTTTTGATTCATGACACAAGCTTCAAAGATCATACGACGAGAATACTATACGAAAGCGACAAAAAGAGAATAAGTGTATATTATGCACTACAAAGGAGACAAGACTACAATCCAGAGATTAGTATGAATATTTTAATGTATTGAGTCTTAGAATATTGTTAAAATCATTCCTCAAGTAGTCACACACATACACAAATTGATTTATATTAAGATTATACATAAATTAGTGTATACTGTGCAATTGACAACAGGTCGGCTGACCGACCAGAAACCTCGGTCGACCGACCCTGTGTCAAGTGCACAGATATACATTATTTTGTATACGTTTTTAAAACTCAGCTGACCGACCAGTTTTTTAGGTCGACCGACCTGAACATAACGGCTAGTTTTCCTGAAGAGTTGCCATTGATCATGAAGAGGAATGTCTCTCAATCCAAGAGATACGGACACAACTTTTGATTGAAACTCTTCATGAAAGATTATAACTATTCTACAACTATATAAACATGTTCAAATCACCGATTCTTGTTTATAATTCTGCAATCTATTCTCTATCTATTTCTGCAAATAAAAGCATTCATTCTAATTCAATATCTCTAGAATCTCTGAATTAATTTACATACTTCGATTCTACGAGATTATCTTCCTTCTAAATCTTCACATACACTACATATTCTTGAGGATTTGATTACAGGAAATTGTACTATCAAAAGACAATCCGTGTTATTCAGAACACACTCGTCAACAAAGTATTTGTATTAAGTTGAAGTCCTCTTCGGCTGTTGAGGCGGAAAAATTCATGTTCGGCTGCTCAGATGTGATATACCTATTCCTCCGGGTTAAGTGAGGGGTTTAGTCTAAATCCAGAGGATATTCTGGGACTGGATGTAGAACGGGAAGTTCGAACCAGTATAAAAATTCCTGTTGTGCTTACTTTAATTTTTATTTTACTGCTATTATCAGTTTCCGCATTTATATATCATATTACACGATCCTTAGTACGGCACGTACACTTTCAATTAAGTGATGTGTTGAGCTAGAAAACCTATCACATGATATCCAAATATCATAAAATATTAATGTGATGTTAAAAACATTAATTTGTAAGTGGGTTTTTAATTTCATAATTCTTTGATTTGATGATATTTGATGAATCTTATAAGGTTGGAAAATGAAATAGTTTGAGTTTTAATTATTTGAAATAATTAAATTATGTTTTTAGCCCTGAAATTTTTATATGTTAAAGTTATAATAAATTAGATTTATTATAATTTTGTGGATTTTTCCAAAGTGTTTGTGATTTATTATGAATTATTTGAGCTAGAAAAGCTTAATTATCATTATTAAATATTAATATAAAAGGCGCGGTTTGCAAATGATTTTGGGAATGATAGATTTTCCCAATGGAAGTTTTCTAAAAAAGGAATTTGGTAAATTAATTATTAACCAATAAAATTTTAACGAACAATAGGGCCTAGCGAAAAGAAATTACTTATAATGGTATAAAAACAGTTTTCGTATAAGTTACGGTTGTGCCTAGCTGATAGTCACGATGCCGCTCTTCATATCTCCACCTCTATAATTCATCGTCAATCTAGTGCGATTAATATAACACCAAGTGTAGTTGGTGTGGAATGGATTGGTCTTGGCCAAGTGCGAAGTCAAGCATCACAGTCGACGTCGTGCTCTTCGAAGATGGCATTACCGCATAGTTTGAGTACTGCATTTTATATAAGAAGTTAGGCGGTTGCCTATATATAACGTTCCCGACCCTATTGGCTTCGAAGAGACTTGTAGAGGTGATATCGGTGCCACACATTTTGAGATGAAGCCGAAAGGCAAGGAAGCCGCGTTTTTAACTAAGGCAATGATGTCGTATTTTATCACTTCGGGTTTATCTTTTGTTGTCTTCATAACTTGTTGCCTATTTTCGAAGAGGACTATGGTGCCACGTCTATTGACATCGGCTCTAATGTAGCCGCTTATTTTTCCTTAAAGCGGTGACATTGGGATTTATCTATATCGACTCCATTTTTAAGGTTTTATAATATGCTATACGATGTGGTTTACTTTGACTATGTACCCTTATGTTTACAAATCAAAGATTTTATCATATTCATTGAAGAAGCGCGCTGACCTCGAGTGGTGATAATGACCTCGAGGTCTATTAATATATAAGGTTTTATTGTTTGGCCTATGTTTTAAGGGGTGAAAACCCTCGTCAACTTTATATTTTCTCCATTTTATCAATATAAAGGTTTTAGATTGTTTTGGACTCTATAGCATATGGTTTCGAAGTGAGATGACTTTTAAGTGATTATGAGATTCATTAATATAATTTATAAAAGCATATATCATGGCATAAATATTTTGAATAAAGTAAAATGCTATATTCTCCTTGTTTTAAAGTATGATTTTAAAGGTGAAATAACTTTTAAATGTTTTGGTTTAAAGGAAATAAAAAGGGTATTTAGCCCTGGATTTCTACCAAAGTGATTGTTGCTCTTATTACTTTTGGATAGATTGTAATGAGATAAACTGACTCAAAGATTAGAAAACCAGATGAGCCTGGTTTAAAGTAGTTCCATATACTTCGGCTATTAGCTCCTAGCTGAAATAAGTCCAAAATTCTAATGCATATGGCAGTGTCAAGTGTAAGACTAAGAGTAAGTTTACAACAGAAAGGAATACATAAAGATAAGATAAGTTATATGTTGCCCTGTAAAACCTTTAGGTTAATAGTGAGCCTGGCAAACTTATAAGATTATCAAATAGTAAGGTAAACACTAGGATATGTGTATTTAAACAGACTGTTCAGTTTTCATCTAGCGGTTAGTTAGTAAATTTGGTATATCTGGTAGGCTCGAGTCAGTCATATTGGTTGATAGTTATCCTGTGAAAACTAAACATTAGGACTGATACTCCCATGATTTGATGGATAGTCATGATTACCCATGTTGCAAGCATGAACATTCTTGCTTATATTGTCTATTTAAACTAGTTTGGCTGTAGTAATTTGATTTGCAAAAGATATACATTTAAAAAGGGATATTAGTGAGGAGAAAACCTGCTCTTCTCAGCGGCGTAGTCTCACCGAATATCTATAAACCAATATGGCATACTATTATTCCAACCAGGCTTTTTGTCTGACATGAAGTTTATGTATTCCCCTTAAACTCTCGGGTGCTAAAAATTTGATTTGAGTAGGTTGGGAGTAAGTGCTTTTCAAGTTAAGTAGGTTTTGGAGAATAAAGCTTCTGGAGACATGCAGAAGGCAAATCTAGCTATGTAGGAGTTTATCTATATTATTAATCTACCGTGTTTAAGTTATCTTATTGAAGTGTATGTAAGACAGATGTTATTACCATCTAATAGTAACTCTGATCAACCAATGTGGCATCTTCATATGTCGCTCTTGGAGTATTTTGTAATAATTATATTTTATTTGAACCCGGGCAACATTTTGTAATTAGATAACTTTTATTCGGCCTTTTGGGCCGGTTATATCTAGACGAGGTAGACTTAATTGTCATCAGGATTGATGTATCAAATTAACAATCACGAAGCCTAAAGGGAAGGCCTAAACGATAATATGAATTAGTAGCAAAGCAGAAACTAAAGGAGAACTCGGTAAAACACTTAGAGCATTGAGGTTCACTACTGCCCAAAGCTAGATTAGATACGATCCAAATTCAGTGCTATGGATCGTATCGTATCGATTACATAGCTCATTTCAAAGATGATCGATCGATATCTTAAAATCTATAAATCCATCACATTTGAACCTTTCAAAATGTCAATATATTGGAGAGTGGAGTCCCCACAAATGACTGCACGTCAAAATGAGCAGGTTTGTGTAACAACCCTGTATTTTGTAATTTATTTTAATTGTTTATTTTGATTATTTTATTTAAAAACTTTATTATATTTATTAAAATGAATAAATTTTGTTATTTTAAATATAAGTTTTGATTTTGTGTGAATTATAATTCCAAACCTGAATAAATAGGATATTTCCAGAAAAGTGGATTTTGTTCAATCTGGTCAAACTTTGACTTTTAATTTTTAAATTTAAATACTTGAATTTTTGAATTTATTATGAAAATAAATTTAGTTTCAAGAATACTACTTTTCGTTTCGTTGAAATCTGATTTGTATTGCATAAGTTATGCTTTTTACAATATTGTATGTAAATTGATTTATTTAATAAAATTGTCTATTTTAAATTACATAAATAATATTTTATTTGTCATATCATGTTCTAATATGTGTTATATGACATGTTAGGTATATATTTTACTTTAAAACATTTTTAAAGTAATGTTATAATTTTTCCAAAATTTATTGAATTTATTTTCAAATTTTAAACCCCAGTTTCCATTTTTTTTTGCTATTTTCTTAATATAATTATATTTAACTAAAATTAATTTATTTATTTTTATGCATTCATTATATTTTTTGCTTTTATTTTTATGTATTTTTACATGTATTTAAAAATTGAAAAAGAATTAACGAAATTTGAAAAGTTTGTGACCTTTTGTGTACATTGCCTCTTCATATTCTCCACTTTTTCATCACCAATCAACACCACTTCAATTTGCTACCTTATACACTTTGTTCAGCCGACTCCACTTCAGTTTCTCACATGAGAAAAACTTCTCAGCCCTAAAAAACAATCGACCTAAACCTGAAGCAAAATTTTGGTAAAAATCTTTCACTTTTTTTTTCATTTTTTTCATTGTTGGTTTGCCTTTTGTACTTGCATTCACCTTCATGTAGTTCAGCCCCTCCATCTCCAGCACCTTGGCCCCCTCCACCACCACCACAACCAGCCATCATCTCCTCCTTCCCATTGCCATTCCATAGCTGAGGCCATCCAAGTTGTAGATCCACCAAGAAAATGACACAAACTCCACTTTATTACCATACCCGAACTCCCCTTTGATCCATCACTCCAACCACCCCTTGGCTGACCTTTGCACCACCTTCTCCAGCACCTATGTGGCCCATAGACCTCTGCCACCTCAGTACCTGACCTCACCAGGCCTGGCCGTGCCTATGCATGCCATGGCTGTAACTTAAGCTGCACCAAAATTTGCCTTTTGGTTGCCTTGTGTTGTATTTTCATGCATATCCACTCCCATACCACTTTTACCTCTTCACTTCCCTTGCTAGGCCGACCATATATGACCCATACCTAACCAAATACACCCCATGGAAGTACCTTATCACCCTATAGGCTGAGCATAGTGATGGTGGAAGCAAGTGCAAGTGTTTGATTAATTGTTGTTCCTTAATTCTAGCTTGTTTAATGTCATATTTTGGTTTGAAATTCATGTTATATGTATTGTTTTGTTTCATATGTACATGACAAATAGCTTTGGCTCTTCCTTACTTGAATCGTAGTCGTGCTTTTCGTGCCTTTTTGGATCTTTGTTGTGTGTCTGTATTTGTTATCTCCAGCTTGTAGAGGTGAGTATTTCTCACCAGACATTCCGTACTTATATAAGTAGTAAATTCACGCCCTGTGAATCTGTGGATATTATTATTATGTTATAACTGCTTATGCTATGATCATATGATGTTCACCCTGTTTATACACCTGTCATATCATCTGTTACTGTTATATGATGCTATTCTATTATTTATATCATTTTATCACACTGCAAGTTTCCTGTAGAATAAAATCACTATGGGTTGAAATGATACATACCCAAACGGACTTTAGAATAGGGAAAATCATTATGGGCTGAAATGATAGGCTTGGACGATTTTCATTTATTTTTATTTACTTGGGATTGCGGGTTTGAAATGATAGAACCCGGGTTTTCTTTGTAAATTACAGATTGAAATGATATAATATCCGTATCACTTTACCTAGGATAGAAAATGATATACAGACCCGTGGTTGGTATAATTTTTTCTAAAATGTTTAAAGTATGTTAGAACTGTAAATATTATAATATTTTGATTTAAACTTAATTAAAATGATTTTTATAAGTATTATTGATTTTCTAAAAATTCATAATGAAATGAATTAATGGTAAAGTTAGAAATTTGAAATATAAGTTATTTTGGAAATTAGGATTTGGTTATAAATGGAATTTTAATTAAGTAGGAAATATGATAAATAAATTTAAAATTTGAATTCAAATGAATTTACAATGATTTTGTAAAGTGTTAATGATTTTTTTTTGAATAATTTAAAAGGTTAAATAGATGAATATTTAAGTTGCATTTTGAAATATAACTTAGATTGAAAATTTGTGAATTTTATTTAAAAATGAATCTTAAGTTAAGTAAATAAAATGAAAAATAAGTTATATTTGGAAATTTGAACTTAAATGTTAAGTAAAAAAATTTAATTATAAAGAATTGAAATTTAATGCTTGAATTATATAAGTAAATTATTATTAAATTTTGATTTTTGATTGAAGATTTCACTTTATAAAAATCATAATATAAGGGTATTTTAATGATTGTTTTAAAAGTGAAAATATATGATTTTATAAGTTTAAAATGGTTTAAATAAAAGTTTAATTATTTACGAAATTATATTGAATATTTGGAATTTAATTAATTGCATGTTTGAAATGTTATTAATGTAAAGGATATTACGACATTTTGTAAATGCTGTAGTTGATATAAATGAACGAAATGACTAGAATTGAACAATGGCTATTACAGCACTTTGTAGGTGCTGTTGTTGCTAGACTTAACTAAAGTTTATTTGAAACTAAATTAAACCTATTACAGCATTTTAAATGCTGTCTTTTGTTAAATGAATTGTTTTAAAACATAACTTTCCGTAGCATCTTCTAAGTGCTGCGAAAGTTGAATTTACACTGTTTTGATAAATTTAGAAGAATAAATGAACTTTGAAAAGGCTAAATTTTTGGGATTTTGATATTTAATTATTAAATATAAAAACTTCACTTTTAAATGATTAAATGGAATATTAAATTGGTTTAACTGGAATATTTAATTGGTTTAAATGGAATATTTAAATGGTTTAAATGGAATATTTTGATTTGAAATATCAACCTTTTTAAAATGTGATTTGAAATGGTATTTAAATTAAATAAAAATGAATGTGGTTTTGGAAAGATATGATATTTTGATATTTCGAAATGAATTTGAAATGATATTGAATTTTTAAATGATATTTGATTTAGAAGTATAAAATACCATTTTGAAATTTTAACCACGAGATGTATTTAATTTATAGTTTAACTGATCCTTAAAGGATGGGCGATCCCAAGCATCCTTTAAGTTATTGTACATGACTACTACAGTTCACTTGAGTTGGTTTACATTATATAAGTATATATGTCCCGACTCGAGTTGTGTTTTACTTTACGCTCGGGTCAGCCTGAGTATTTACAGCTTAGCTTTGGATTTCTTTTCTGGAGCTAGGAATCGCTGGAGATTCTGCTTGGCTAGTTATCTATTCCCTTTCAGTTTCAATTGTTCTATTTCAGCTTTGGTATTTATAAACTTCTATGTATTTGAGATTTCTATTGTATATATTTTCAGACTGATATTATGTATTTATTTTGAGACTTTGTTATAGTAGCTTCATGAACTATTATGGTATTTTAATTTCCGCTGCGAATTATTTCGATATTTCTGTGTCTACGATTCTGTGATTGCATTTTATTTGCTTCAAATTTTATTACAATGCGGTATTTTGAGCAATTCAAGTCCAACATGTGTGGATGCGAATGGCTGAAAACATCGGGTTGTTACAGTTAGTATCAGAGCTTTGGTTTTGAGGCAAACCATAGCCTGCTGTTAGAGATAGGGTAGAAATACCTTAGAATGAATGAAATCAATGTCAGAATCATTTCTTTGTGAGGGAACATATTTTCGAAGTATAAAATAATTTCCAAATGATTTTTAAAGGATTTTGAAAGATTATTTTGGTATAAAAATTTTCTTTCTTTGAAACCCAGATTTTCAAAACTTCATCCCTTCGGTATCCACCTTGTTAGAAATCTCTTAGTTAGGATTCTTATCGATTAGGATTCCCTGAACTTTGGAATGCTCCCACTTGTTTTGAAATCTAGTCTTGCCTTCTCTATTCTACCCTTTTGATTTGGGGGGGGGGGGGTTCCATAACTCCACTTTGGAATGACCACTCTAAAGGTCGGTGATTCCGCCAATCTTTGAATAATTTGTAAAGGGGTGAAACTCCTTTACAATTGGCATTGGTTCACCGGAGATTTCTGTATCCTCAGTTTACGATGCTATTTATCTCCTGATCTTCCTAGATTCTATCTCTGGCAATCGAATGTCGATTTGCCTTAGATTTCCGAATTGATTATATTCCTGAATTCACGGTTGACCCGGTTAAGGTCGCCCACAATTTATATAGGCTTATCCATCTTCCATTTGGTAATAAAATTATCTCATCTTTGTTCGAGCTTATCTTCGAACCAGAATCCTATTGGATTACAATTTCTCTAAATTCGAATCTTTGTTTGTTTGAAATCTACCTTGAATCGTTCTTTGGAAATTTGTGTTTGGTTGTATTTTGAAATTGTGCATACAACGAAACTATTATTTCGATAAGGATGACCCTATTTTGGATATAAAAGTGAAATGTTTTCGATAAGGATTATATACCTTTTGAAAATGAAAATTTGAAAATTTGAAAAGATTTGAAATTTTGAAAAATTTATAAGAATTTGATTTATATAAAAATGACGTATAACTGAAGGGTTTTGAATTTGAATTTCGAGGAATCGAACTCCGCTGTTTTGAAATCGGTTTTAGGATTTTGGAAAATATATAATAATAATATGATTTAAAGATATTTTCTGAATATGAAATGTTTCAAATGTATTCGAGTGAATTCCAATGATTTCGAAGAGATTTCAAAGAAGTTTCAAGAAAATAAAAGTCCAGAACCCACTTAGTCGCTGGAAATAATTCCGATGATGAATGCAGGCATCATCGACATTGATTTTTGAGTTTCTGAGTGGGGAGAGGCCATTCTAATAGATTTGCTATGCGAGTG
This sequence comes from Allium cepa, assembly GCA_030765085.1. Lineage (NCBI taxonomy): Eukaryota > Viridiplantae > Streptophyta > Magnoliopsida > Asparagales > Amaryllidaceae > Allium > Allium cepa. The sequence continues at coordinate 8,031,266 of CM060930.1, read as the reverse complement.
ATTTTGTGAAACCAAATTTATATTTTAGATTTTGAAGTATGGTTTGATATTCGAAAAATATATGTATATATATATTTGAAATGATTTAAAGTAAGCCGGTGTTTAGTCCTCGAGATTCAGATTTGTTTTGGTATAATCCTATCTTTTGGAATTGGTTTATTCATTTGTTGGTGATTTCCAACTCTTGGATTGAAAATACGATTTTCTCGACTATTTTGAAGATTCGAGCACTTCCAAATCAAGGTTAACTTATCAAAGCTAAGTAATTTTGAAAGGTATAGGGTATTTGGTAAAGAATATAAGTTTAGTTTGGTATGATTAAAGTATAAAGTAATATGATTTATATAAGTTTAAACTGTTTGTTGAGTGAAATAAGTAAGACTATTTTGAATTATACTGGTATGAAATATAGATTTGAAATGTTTTGAATAAAGTATATATATAGAATAATAATCTTTCCAATGGTAAATTGGATTTTTCATATAGAAATAAATAGTTTGAAGGTTTTAAAATAAGAAAAAAGAGAAAAAAAGATGGTTTTAAACTTCATAACCATTTTAGATATTTTGATGATTGAAATGGTTTGGAAAGGGTTTAATCTTTATTTTGATAAAGAATGTGAATTTGAAATGATAATTGATTTTAATAAATGAATATTTGAAGTTTATATTTGTATGAATGGATATTTGGTTTACTTGTAATTTGAGTTTATTTAAAAATGATGGATTTACGAAATGAATATTTCAAAACTAAGTAATAACGAAGTAAAATTTGAGATATATGAAATTATAAAATTTAGTTTTGAAATATGGTATATTTAAGCTTTGAAATATACTAAAGATTGAATAGTTTATTTTATGGATCAAATCTTTATTTGAAATTTGATCATATTTGAAATGGTTTGTTGGAAAACTAAATTGAATTGAAACTGATGGTTTGAATTAAATTAAAATTGGAAATTTTAGATTTGGATTTAATTGAATAAATTTGTGAAATGTAAAGAATTAAAGGAATGTTTTATGATTTCAAATGTATGATTTCAAAAGGTTATGATTTTCAAAAGGGTAATGATTTCAAATATTTTAGTTTTGGAAGTTTATAACTTTGAAAGTATTATGATTTTTGAAAGTGAATATACATTTGAAATGGAAATGAATTTGTTTGACCTAAATTTTGTTGATTTGGAAATTCAGATTATTTTCAAAATCTATTGTTTTGAGAAACTTTGAAACTGAAAATATGTAATGAGGAATAAATGATTTGGCGAAATCATATATGATTTTGAAACTGAATTGATATTGAAATGATTTGAAATTGAGAACCTTGTTTATTTAAATACTTTGATTTGGGAGTTATCGAACTTATATAAATGGATTTGTATAAGTATGAAATTGATTTGTATAAGTATGAAGTGATTTGAAACTGTTGAAAGGGTACTCAATTTGTAAAGAGAAATCTTATATAATCGAAGTCTATATAAGTATGATTTGATATACTATTGATTTGTAAAGTATTCGATTTGAAATGAAATCTTATATATAATGGACTTTATATAAGCATGATATTTGAAAGTGATTTTGAAAGGTACTATATGATACATATTTTTGAAGTAAAGATATGGAAAGTGGCTTCTGCTTGATATCCGCTTTGTGGCCACACTGTGGATTCATTCTATCGATATTATTCTCTCTGATTTGGGTTTTTTCGGATATGATACTCAAGTGTCCATTGAATTCCATGGCGATCTCCATGGTCTTATGATTGCGATTGTATAGCGTAATTCACAGGGGCTGCGAGAGCCTAAGGGTACAGATGTTTCCTGGGGGATCAAGGTGTAACCATTGTGTATCTGTGATCTATTGTGTCGCTTGGTAGCGCAATCTGCAGGGGTTGCGAGAGCCTAAGGGTACGGATGTTTCCTGGAGGATCCAGGCGTAACCATTGTGTATTTGTGGTACTACCAGTCTTCATGGCGTAATCGCAGGGCCACGGTAGTCAGCCTACGAGTACGGATGTTTCCTGGGGGATACAGGTGTAACCATTGTGTATCCCCGATCCATGATCGACATGTTTGGTTTGGTTGATTTGTTTGGATTTTACTTTCCATATCTGTTGTTTTTAAAAGGTTTTTCAGTATTTTCACTGGGTGTTGAAACAAGTCTATTAAGCAGCCGAAGAATTCTAGCTTTGCGCCTGATCAACGCATGGCCAAAGTCTATAGGAACGAAAGTAAACTTGTTAGGACATCGAGTTATAAAAGTATTTTGATAAAGTATATTATATAAAGGATATTTTGATCATTTATTTTACTTTTCTAAATAATTTAAAAATGTTTTAAATATTGTTTACTTCGAACTATCAGATTTGAATCAAATGACTATTCATTATATTATAAAATGTTTAAAATGTTATAAAATTTTAATTGAAATTTATATAGTTTTAAAATATGGTTCATCCTTTTGCTTTCAACCTATTCTTCTTTCTAGCTATTTCAACCTTCTTCCTCTTCGAGGGTCCTTTCCGCATTATGCAAAGAGTTGGTTCTTTGGCTTATCGTTTGGATCTGCCCGAGAAGCTTTCTGGAGCGCATGATGTATTCCACGTCTTGCATCTTCGCTGGTATCTTCATGACCTATCTCTTTTTGTTCAGTCTTCTGCTCTTGAAGGTTTGGATATTGAGCTTAATCTGACTGTCGAGAGTAAGCCACTTCGTATTGTCGACAGAGGTACGAAGCAGCTAAGAAGAAATTTGTCAGTCTGATCAAAGTACTGTGAAGTACTGATGATTGGGATTGTACCTGGGAAACGGAGGAGAGAATTCGTGCTTCGAATCCGGAATTGTTCGTTTCAGGTACTATTTGTTTTTTTCGATCTTGCTTTTCCTTATTTCCCTTGTTCATTCCTTTTCGGGGACGAAAAGATTTGAGTGGGGGAGAGTGTAACAACCCTGTATTTTGTAATTTATTTTAATTGTTTATTTTGATTATTTTATTTAAAAAATTTATTATATTTATTAAAATGAATAAATTTTGTTATTTTAAATATAAATTTTGATTTTGCGTGAATTATAATTCCAAACCTGAATAAATAGGATATTTCGAGAAAAGTGGATTTTGGTCAATCTGGTCAAACTTTGACTTTTAAATTTAAAATTTAAATACTTGAATTTATATTTTATTATGAAATAAATTTAGTTTCAAGAATACTTCTTTTTATTTCATTGAAATCTGATTTGTATTGTGAAAGTTATGTTTTTTACAATATTGTATGTAAATTGATTTATTTAATAAAATTGTCTATTTTAAATTATATAAATAATATTTTATTTGTCATATCATGTTCTAATATGTGTTATATGACACGTTAGGTATATATTTTATTTTAAAACATTTTTAAAGTAATGTTATAATTTTTTCAAAATTTATTGAATTTATTTTCAAATTTTAAAGCATAGTTTCCATTTTTTTGCTATTTTCTTAATTTAATTATATTTAATTAAAATTTATTTATTTATTTTTATGCATTCATTATATTTTGGTGTTTTTATTTTTATTTATATGTATTTTTACATGTATTTAAAAATTGAAAAAGAATTAAGCAAATTTGAAAAGTTTGTGACCTTTTGTGTACATTGCCTCTTCATATTCTCTACCTTTTCATCACCAATCAACACCAATTCAATTTGCTACCTTATACACTTTGTTCAAACCAACTCCACTTCAGTTTCTCACATGAAAAAAACTTCTCAACCCTAAAAAAACTGTCGGCCTACACCTGAAGCAAAATTTTGGTAAAAATCTTTCATTTTTTTCATTTTTTTTCATTGTTTGTTTGATTTTTGTACTTGCATTCACCTTCATGTAGTTCGGCCCCTCCATCTCCAGCACCTTGGCCGCCTCCACCACCATCACAACCAGCCATCATCTCCTCCTTCCCACTGCCATTCCATAGCCGAGGCCATCCAAGTTGTAGATCCACCAAGAAAATGACACAAACTCCACTTTATTACCATAGCCGAACTCCCCTTTGATCCATCACTCCAACCACCCCTTGGCTGACCTTTGCACCACCTTCTCCATCACCTACCTGACCCATAGACCTCTGCCACATCAGTATCTGACCTCACCAGGCCTGGCCGTGCCTATGCATGCCATGGCCATGACTTATGTTACACCAAAATTTTCCTTTTGGTTGCCTTGTGTTGTATTTTCATGCATATCCACTCCCATACCACTTCTACCTCTTCACTTCCCTTGCTAAGCCGACCATATATGACCCATACCTGACCAAATACACCACATGGCAGTACCTTATCACCCTATAGGCTGAGCATAGTGATGGTGGAAGCAAGTGCAAGTGTTTGATTAATTGTTGTTCCTTAATTCTAGCTTGTTTAATGTCATATTTTGGTTTGAAATTCATGTTATATGTATTGTTTTGTTTCATATATACAAGACTAATAGCTTTGGCTCTTCCTCACTTGAAGCATAGTCGTGCTTTCATGCCTTTTGGATCTCTGTTGTGTGTCTGTATTTGATATCTCCAGCTTGTAAAGGTGAGTATTTCTCACCAGATATTCCTTACTTATATAAGTAGTAAATTGACACCCTGTGAATCTGTGGATATTATTATTATGTTATAACTGCTTATGATATGATCATATGATGTTCACCCTATTTATGCACCTGTCGTATCATCTATTACTGTTATATGATGCTATTCTGTTTATTTATACCATTTTATCACACTGCAAGTTCCCTGTAGAATAGAATCACTATGGGTTGAAATGATACATACCCGAACGGACTTTAGAATAGGGAAAAATCGTTATGGGCTGAAATGATAGGCCTAGACGATTTTCATTTATTTTTATTTATTTGGGATTACGGGTTTGAAATGATAGAACCCGGGTTTTCTTTGTAAATTACGGATTGAAATGATATAATATCCATATCACTTTACCTTGGACAGAAAATGATATACAGACCCATGGTTAGTATAAATTTTTCTAAAATGTTTAAATATCTTAGAAATGTAAATATTATAATATTTTGATTTAAACTTAATTAAAAATGATTTTATAAGTATTATTGATTTTCTAAAAATTCATAAGTGAAATGAATTAATGGTAAAGTTAGAAATTTGAAATATAAGTTATTTTGGAAATTAGAATTTGGCTATAAATGGAATTTAAATTAAGTAGAAAATATGATAAATAGATTTAAAATTTGAATTCAAACGAATTTAAATTGATTTTATAAAGTGTTAATGATTTTTTTTGAATAAGTTAAAAGGTTAAATAGATGAATATTTAAGTTCAATTTTGAACTATAACTTAGATTGAAAATTTGTGAATTTTGTTTAAAAATGAATTTTAAGTTAAGTAAATAAAATGAAAAATAAGTTATATTTGGAAATTTAAACTTAAGTGTTAAGTAAAAAATTTAATTATAAAGAATTGAAATTTAATGCTTGAATTATATAAGTAAATTATTATTAAATTTTGATTTTTAAATGAAAATTTCACTTTATAAAATCATAATATAAGGGTATTTTAATGGTTGTTTTAAAAGTGAAAATATACGATTTTATAAGTTTAAAATGGTTTAAATAAAAATTTAATTATTTATGAAATTATATTGAATATTTGGAATTTAATTAATTGCATGTTTGAAATGTTATTAATGTAAAGGATATTACAGCATTTTGTAAATGCTGTAGTTGATATAAATGAACGAAATGGCTAGAATTGAACAAAGGCTATTGTGGCATTTTGTAAGTGCTGTAGTTGCTGGACTTAACTAAAGTTTATTTGAAACTAAATTAAACCTATTACAGCATTTTAAATGCTGTCTTTTGTTAAATGAATTGTTTTAAAACATAACTTTCCGTAGCATCTTCTAAGTGCTGCGAAAGTTGAATTTACACTGTTTTGATAAATTTAGAAGAATAAATGAACTTTGAAAAGGCTAAATTTTTGGGATTTTGATATTTAATTATTAAATATAACAACTTCACTTTTAAACGATTAAATGGAATATTAAATTGGTTTAACTGGAATATTTAATTGGTTTAAATGGAATATTTAAATGGTTTAAATGGAATATTTTGATTTGAAATATCAACCTTTTTAAAATGTGATTTGAAATGGTATTTAAATTAAATAAAAAAGAATGTGGTTTTGGAAAGATATGATATTTTGATATTTCGAAATGAATTTGAAATGATATTGAATTTTTAAATGATATTTGATTTAGAAGTATAAAATACCATTTTGAAATTTTAACCACGGGATGTATTTAATTTATAGTTTAACTAATCCTTAAAGAATGGGCGATCCCAAGCATCCTTTAAGTTATTGTACATGACTACTACAGTTCACTTGAGTTGGTTTACATTATATAAGTATATATGTCCCGACTCGAGTGTTTTGTGTTTTACTTTATGCTCGGGTCAGGCTGAGTATTTACAGCTTAGCTTTGGATTTCTTTTCTGGAGCTAGGAATCGCTGGAGATACTGCTTGGCTAGTTATCTATTCCTTTCAGTTTTAGTTGTTCTATTTCAGCTCCGGTATTTATAAACTTCTATATGTTTGAGATTTCTATTGTATATGTTTTCAGACTAATATTATGTATTTTTTTGAGTGTTTGTTATAGTAGCTTCATGAACTACTATGGTATTTTAATTTCCGCTGTGAGTTATTCTGATATTTCTGTGTTTGCGATTCTGTGATTGTATTTTATTTGCTCCAAATTTTATTACAATGCGGTATTTTGAGCAATTCAAGTCCAGCATGTATGGATGCGAATGGCTGAAAACATCGGGTTGTTACAGTTTGAATGATCGACATACATCGTTAATGAATGATCATACTATTTCAGCATGAATGATCCAATTTGATGATGATTGGTAGATATCTCACCAACCACAACTCACAATGATACTAAACTTTGGAAGCATGGACTGGAGGCATGTGGGAGCTCACAAAAACGATTGCACATGCATTAGAGCGCAAGAACGATCAATACTGATCGTTCCAACAATCGAGATATGGCTTGCGATCGTTTTGGTGGGCCCCAATGGATACGAAGAGTATTTTGCTGAATTTCCAACGAGATATTTCGTTGTCTTCACCTATAAATACAAGCTTATTTGTTCATTTAGAAGGCCTTTTTATGTTGCTTGCTGCATTAGACTCCATTGTAATCAGCTGCTATTATCATTACTACATTGTAATTAGATTTATAAGTGATCGGTAAAGCAAATTATTCAAAGTAGATGTAGGCACACAACATCAAACCGGTATAAATCCTCGTGTCTTTGTTACTGCTTAATTCTAATTGCTTATTTACTTATCCTCTCCATTTAAATTTGATTATTCTTTATTTATTTCTCTACTATTTTATTCTTGAGTATTTTTGCCCACTTTTGGTGCAAACATTTTGATGCTTTTACCAAGAACACTTGATTCTCAACTTATTTAGATCTCTTTATTGCTATTGGATTACATAAATCCTTCAAAGGAGATCCGTAGTTATCTTCAAGAAACTTGCTTGTTCTATTCAGATTTGCAAAAATCTAAGTAAAGTTATCAACAATAATTTGGAGCAATAGTTCTAATTGTTAGAATGCAGAAGGAAACGAGAACGCTAGCATTGAACAAGGAGACCCGACTAATCAACCAGTGGATGCGAATGTTAACCTAGTTGATGTCCAAAATCCAACCGATTCCATTATAAGAGCTGAAATCCATAATTTGTTATGGGAACTAGTGGATAGCCATCGACAATTGAATTAGCAAATTCCAGCCGATATTAATCTAATGAAGCAACTCAGTTAGCAACAACATGGGAAAGCAAGGAGGGAGCCTACCCCTACATGGGAGAGTTCTAGTTATTTGGACGATTATCATAGATGCAGATGCCATAGAATGGATGGATACCATGCTAAAGCATCAACCCGCCTTTCACCAATCGTTCTAGACAGAGCGACAACGATCCGTGCCGATCCATTTAGAGCGATCGATACTGATCGTTCTTTGGATGGACGATACCAACTAGAGATAGTAGGGTTACATACCAACGATGTTGCAATCAATCTAGATGTTGGAGTTCAAGCAAATGTTAACCAATTACTTTCCCGGAATGGCGATGAAGTGAATATACGTGATATACCTTAAGAGGATGTTGAACCAAGAAAGTATGGAATGACCCATAGACCTCGATCAGACCATCTACGTGAGGTGGAGTAGGACCACCGCTTGGCTCCGACTATCCAAATGCTGGACTTGTCGGTTATGGTTATATAGTTAGTGAGAGAGAGCCAAGGCTTGACCAATGTCCACTAGGGAATCTCGAGAGCCATACCCCATTCATTGTCAATATCTTACATACATAATATCCAAGAAGGTTCAATATGTCGTCGATGCCTGCCTATGAAGGAAAGACTGACCCCATGCAGCATACCATGAGATATGAATGGATGATGGATTCCACACGAGCAGGTGATGTAACCAAGTGTAGATGTTTTCCAATTACTCTCTTAGGAATAACAATGATATAGTGTACGAGATTACCTCCATGATCAATCTCTAGATTTGAGATCTAGCAAAAAAGTATATGGAGCAGTTCCGTATGCACGCAACTCACCCCAAAGACGTAATGACCCCATCTAGCATGATCTAGGCTCCGAGAGAATCACTAAAAGATTACTTGGAGAGATTCCATATATCTTTCATGGAAGTTAGTAATCCAAACGACCATTCAATATAAATGGCGGTAACAAGAGGGACTGACCTAGATATTGATTTTAGCGACTAGTTAGCTGGCAAACCACCCGCAACATTCGAACATTTCTATGCAAATGCGGCGCAATATCTGAGGAAAGATGAAGCTAAATGCTCTAGGAAGAAGAATGTTGTGGAACCAAGTGGAGAGGGAGTATAGAGCACATTTTAGTGAAGTAGTCTAGTGACAACTCTGGAAAGTTCAAGTGAATGTCCAAAATAAATCGAACCAGCAGAAAAAAGATGGAGGTAGGAGATAATAATGAAAGAAGGATTCTGGAAGAGGAAAGCCTAGGATTCTGATGTATGATACCTACATGCCGCTGAATACATCTCTAAAGAATGTCTACTCGTCTACCTATAATACCATGCGGTATAGGAAGCCGCCTCCAAAAGAATCAATAGAGAAGCAAAAACAAACTAGAAAGTATTTTTGGTTTCACGAATGTTATGGTCATAACACAAATGAGTGTAGGCATCTCTATGATATTATCGAGAAACTAATTTGAGAAAGAAAGTTATAGCAGTTTGTTAAAGCCCCACGGGATAGCGGGCAAGGGACATCCGACCCTAACCGAGGAAAAGCACCGTACAGGGCCGAGCAGCCTGCTTGGACTGGTGGAAGGTTAGTGATAGATATAATAGTCGGAGGACCGCATCCAGCTGATAAGAGTTGGCATGAGATGGAGTGTTATGCTAGCACGATCAAGCTTGTGAATATTGAATGTTGTTTGAGTACAGAAGATGGAGAACCTGCAAAACAACAACGTATAGTGACAGATGACATTGTGTTCAGCAATAGAGATGTAGACAAGGTCGAGGAATTGATAATTGACCTAATGGTCATTTCGGCCATGATTGACCCTGCCTTAGTGAGGAGGATTTTAGTTGATTGTGAAAGCTCCGTAAATATAATTTAAAAAAAAGCTTATGATCAGATGAGGATGGAAGCTAAGGACTAGAAACCGTCTAAAGCCCGCATTCATAGCTTTAACGGTATTATGACCGAAGCTGTTAGTTTTGTCGAATTGCCCATGGAGATGGGAGAAGGTGGCCGCACGAGTGCCGATTTTGACATTTTTTTTGGATGTTGACTCTCCATATAATGCTTTTCTAGGTCGACACTAGCTAAGTTTCGGGCAGCTCTTGCCCCATGGTATTTGACTTTGAAGTTTCTGACAGATAATGGTGTTGGAGTTGTTCATGGTGATCAGGTGACCAGACATGCTTGCTATGTAACTGAATCGAGGGATGCTTAACGGAAGGAGAAAGGTAAGAGTGTGGAAAATTCTCTCCACATTAAAGCCATTGAACATTTACATGTAGCGCCTGAGCTTTAGCTTGGGTGCCACAGTCGGTTCTATAGAGATATATATCCGAGGGATAATGAGGAGGAACCCAAAGAGACCAAGGTTGCACCGGTTGAGCTGATGATTGACTTCACGATCAGCCACGACGACCGGTCACAAGTCCTAAAGGTCGAATCACAGCTCAACCCCCCGATGATGAAAGAAATAGCTAGTTTTCTATGAGCGAATCTTGATATATTCACTTGGACTCACTCAGACATGTGTGGGATCTCACCTGCCATTGCGAGCTATGTATTGAATATTGACCCTAAGCACATCCCTGTGAAACAAAAAAAGGCATGCATGGATCTGGAGAGCTCTACCACTCTTAAAGAGCAGGTGGATAGACTCAAAGACATTGGGTTTATTTGCTACGCCCTCTATGTTGAATATGCGCTTATATGATTTTTGTTTGATGATAATAAACACACACACACATATATATATATTCATTGAAATGTATTTGTTAATATACTATTTTATTTTTCATAGATAAATAAATATTTGTTGAATAAAATAAATTACACAGAATTTGAATTCAAACAGAAATTTTATTCAAACAAATATTTATTACAATTTTGAATAGTACAAATTCAAGCTCTCACTATTCATATACAATTTTGATTCTAATTACATCACAATTCAATTTACATAAATTTCTCACTACATATCACTCACACTCGTAGTTTATTTTCAACTTCATTCCAGTTAGAATCCAGCATCTGAGCAATTTGCAAAAATATTCACTAACGCAGTAAAATTGAAAAAGAAATATTTTTGCAATATAAAATAAAATATGTATTTTTGAAAATATTATTTGCCTCAGTTATTTGGGTTGTTTGTCATCATTTACATTTGAATTCATCACACACGAACAATGTGACATGCACAGTGTATCACTTTACATGCCACAAGGCCGTGCACATCGATATACACTTAATAATGCTACAGGGACAGGTGAGCACAGGTCAAACCCAAATGAAAAGCCGGGTTCAACTCACGTGCAATATATTTAAAATCACGACACGAGCACAAGGTCAAACCCGAGTTTTTGAAACTGGATTCAACTCAAGTGAAATTTCAAAAATCAACATGAAATGATCAAGAACCAAACAAAGACCAGAAGTATAAAATGACCACCAAGTATGCTAAAACAAATTCAGGTCCAAACCAGTTGCAACATCACTAATACTAGTGAAACAGAAGCTCAAACCAGAACAAGTGTCACTGCAACATGAATATAAGTACAGGGAGCAGCAATAATGCAAACTACAATGTCACAGCAAACAATGTGCACCAGTCCAGGCTACAAGATATCATAGTGCAGACGACCACCGAGCCAAGAAAATGCAATTCAAGTAAAGATACCAACTACACAAAAATTCAAGTGAATCAAGTTCAGGTCAGACCAACCAGAATAGATGCAAAGACCAGTGATGCAAGCAATGACCAGAACACAAAGACAGGTATAACACTAAGTGCAGGAAGATTTGGAGAAGTGACATAGCAGTTTTGAACAAGAGCAGCCTCAACATATACAATCAAGTGGTCAAAACATTGACAAAACAGTTTCAAGTGACAGCAAGCTCCAACCAAGTGAAAATGCAATATGCAGATGCAATGCTCAAAGACACAGTACACATATGACGCAAGACTGCAAACAAGTATTGAAATCAGACTTAATGGAAAAACAGTGCACATAATCCAGAGAACAAGCTATCAAGACAAAGTGCAACCTGACTATCAAGACAAAGTGCAACAGACACACAATGAAAATCAGTGCAACCCGAAGTCAACAACAATATAAAGTATCATGATGCAACATCAAAACGAGTCAACAACCAGAATATATGGAACAAAGAAATGATTCATGCAAGCTACAGATATATGGCAATGCACAAACAAATGTATAAAGTGTCAACAGTCAGAGGTGATAATGCAATATGAACGGCTAGTGTCACATGGCAGTAAGAATATAATGGCCATGAATAGAAAGTACAATGTCATAGAACAAAAGTCAATGCCGAGAAACAATATAACAAAGATCAAAGAATGTAAAGTCGAAAGCCACAGTGGATGAACGAAATTCAACAGTGCAGGGATGACCAAGTCAGAAATCAAGTGTGTGTGAATTGAAAAAGTCAAAATTCAAATCCAAGTAAAAGAGGAAAGTTTCTGCCGTATCAACCAAGAAAAAATTGAACGCTACAAAATCAAAACCGTGCATATCAAGCTGTAACAATATCAGGAAAGCAAGAATTAGGAAAGTGTTGAATTGACACAAACAAATTCTTGGATCTCGGAATTCGTATAAATACGTCACCCAAACCATCATCGAAAAGCGTGGAAAAATCGAATCAAATCCAAATATAAACCCACAATCATCATCGGCAAAATAATCAATCAATCGAGTTCACGCAAGCATTGAACAAGCAACGAAAGGGAAGAGATTACATACCACAATCTATCGAACTCGATCAACAGAGGAGCAGCTGCGAACGACCTCAAGTGAAGCAAGCAGCCGATCATCAAAGAAGCAGCGAGCAAGAGCAACACAAACCAGAGAATCGAATACTGAGAAAGCCCTAATTTTCGCAAGGGAACGAAGCCCTAATTCAGATCGAACGAAGATACAACAGAGGCCGTCATTTTCTTCAAGCCAGAGAAAAGAGGATCGAGTTAAAGAATAGAATTGGGCCGACCTTGCTTTTAAAAAGGCTTTAGTTTATCTTTTTCAAATAGGTTTTTTGTTTTAAATTGTTTTTAAGTTTGTTTTAAATTCTCTTTTAAGGTTCAAATCTTGGTAAATCACCACCTAGGTTTTAAGTTGTGTCAGATTGTCTAGTTAGAATTAGTTCAGTGAGCAGGGTGTGCGAGTTTGCAAAACTCTATAGGCGGTAGCAGGGTGTGCGAGTCTGTTAGAGTGTTTGTAAGCGGGAGACTGTTTAATTCTAATAGAAATCTGGGAATGCAGCAGTAGGCAGGGGTTGCCGAAGCTGGGTAAATTTTATGTGTGATTTACTTTTCAGCATATTTATTTCTCTGCAGTTTGTTTTTGCGTTTAACTCGAGAAAATTTGCTATAACCCTATTCACCCCCCCTCTAGGGTTAATCTAGATCCTACACTCTACCCTAAATGAGTATATAATCCTGTACTTGCGAGAAAGGAGGATGGGAAATGTCGGACATGTGTTGATTACTCCGACTAAACAAGGCATGCCCGAAAGACAGTTGTCCCCTTCCAAGGGTCAACCGGTTGGTAAACTCAACCGTGGGAAATGAATTTCTATCCTTTATGGATGCGTACTCTAGATATAACCAAATCCCAATTCGCATCTCCAATCAAGAGCACACTAGCTTCATTACTGTTATCCCGCCTTTTGGCGAGGCCGTGAAACTAAGGAATTGACTGAACATCGAAGATAGTTCATCCTAAAGATTAGTTATACATGGGTCTACTATGGATATTGGTGAATTTGGTCCAAGTTTGGATCGTGCTAAAATTGATATGGCATGGCAAAAAAAGCTATAAAAGTCAACGTTCCAAATTTCAAGCCAATTGGATTCGTTATGCTCAAGATATGGATTGATCAAGAATAAGGGATTCAACTTCGTTCGTATCCATCCGAGTTAACTCTCTTCATATCCATCCAAGAAAACCCTCTTTGTATCCATTCAAATTCACCTGCTTCGTATCCATCGGTAGTAAAACGTGAGTCGAGTTCGTATCAATCCACTGCCAAATATGCTTCATATTGATCGGCCACAAGTCGATACGAAATCAACACCTCCCATCGATAAGAATCCAATAAGCGATACAAATTGGCCTCTGAGTTATTGATACGAAGAACATAAGTTCGCATCGATACGAAGCAATTATAAAGGATCGATATGAAGTAAGGTGCAAGGGGATGATACGAAAGGAATTACTCCAAATCGATACGAACGAAGCATGTAAAAGTGGAAGACTCGTCTCTCGGTATGAAAAGTGGATCGATCCTAAAATATAGTGCCAAATCACCCTGATCGATACGAACCAACATGGATACGAATTGCCATCGATATGAATATGATCGATACGAATGGAAGCGACACAAAGACGCTATCCTTTTGCAAATTCATGCTTGGATCGATCATAACTCAAGATCTACAAGTCCAAATGCTACCAAATTTTCACAGGAGCTTAAGTACCACGTCTACTTAGTCTCTGATCGATCACAATCAAAACAGAGCATTTTTGTTCTATATGGATTGTATACATATCGATTATGGATCGATTTCAAATGACCACGGATCGATTTGGTGGGACCACCCATGTGAGAGAAGGGGTCTTCAGAGATTTGAGCTAGATATTTTCAGCCTACAACTATAAATAGCAGTCCTAGGCCTTTAGAAAAGTGACTTTTGACTATCCTCCGTCGATCCTTTACTGAAAACTCCATTGTATCTCGAGTGCTTAAGAGTGTACTGTTATAATCAGTTGTAACCAGTTAGCGAAGACAATAAAAACAGCAAACTTTCCATAGTGGATGTAGGCTACATCGCCGAACCACTCTAAATTCTTGTGTCCTTACACTATGTTTGTCTGTTTTGGCGTGTTCGTTAAATTAACCTCCTTTTCCATTTATATTATGCATTTTAATCTCTTCAAATTCATTCGAAGAGTGTTGTGCCCGATTTTGGTACAAATAATTTGGTGTTTTCACTGAGAGAAACCGTTTTTCTGTCCTGCTCATTGGATCTACTATCGTTATTGGATTTCATAAATCTAAGGAGAAGATCCGGATCTACCATCCAGGAGTTCGTTCCATACTATTCAGATTGCGTCAAATCTAGGAAGGAGCTACATCAATCATTATTGTTACTACAAGAACCGCTTCAGCTGCTGTAGATCCGGGAGGACGAAATAGGCAGAACCCTGCATAGTTGCCCGCTACAGGCCAGAACTTAGCTGGACCTACAGATCCACAAGGCCCTGTCACCAGGGAGTAGTTCCAAATGCTGATGTAAGAGCTAATTCAAAGTCGCCAACAGCTTACCCAAAAGATCCGTGCCAACATGAAGCTAACCAATCGACTGAATGAGGAAAGACGAAGGAGATCTAGAAGGGATCGTGCCTCCTATTGATCCATCGAAAGCTCAGCGTCTTCTGATTTCAATCGTAGATCCACACATCCGTGGTTAGATGGAGGCTACGCGCAAGCCTCTGGGCATTAATACATTTTGAACCTCGAACAAGCTGGAACTGGCCTTTCTTCTGGTCAGCATGCTGCACCTTCCTCCCTAAGAGGTACGCTTCCCTATCACACCGTTCATGACCACGCAGCTGCTGCCGCGACCAATATGGAAGCTCTATTTCAGAATCAACTAGATCCAATCTTTCATCAACACAATCAAGCTCCCGAACCCTATATGCCCGAAGATCTGGAGCTAAGGAGGTGAGGCATGGACCGTCGACCGTGCTTGAACCATCCTCGCAACGTGGAACTCAACCACGCCTTGGCCCAGAATGCCCAAATACCAGGCATTCCAACCATGATCTTCCAGATGATCCATGAAAGTCAAGGCCTCACCAATGACGATTAGGGAACCTCCCGAAGTCATATGCCATTCACCGATGACATCCTCTATGCTGATCGCCGATTCAGGTGCCAACTTTACTTGCTTATGAAGGGAGCTCAGATCCTAATCACGATATCCTAAAGTATGAATGGCTCATGAACGCCGCTTGAACTAATGGTGCAATTAAATGTAGAAGCTTCCTTATTTCCCTAGGGGAATCGCAACCATGTGACTTACTCGTTTACCACCTCGATCCATTTCATGCTTTGATCAGTTGGAAACCAAGTTCATTAAATAGTTTCGTACACATGTCACAAGGCCGAAGGATGTTAACACCTTATCCAGCATCACTCAAGCTCTAGGAGAGACACTCAGACATTATCTGGAAAGGTTTCATGCACGCTGCCTGTGCTGAGGTCAGCAATCCAGTTGAAAATTCAATCTTGATGGCATTGACATAGGGAATCGTCCCCGATTTCGAATTTGGCAATTGGTTGGCTGGGAAGTCATCTGCATCATTGGATCATTTCTATGCTAAGGCAGCTCAGTTCTTGAGGAGAGAAGACACTAGACGATCTAGGAAGTAGGATGATGCAGGTCCTAGTGTCGAAGGCATTCAAAGTAATGTTGCTGTAAAACAGACCCATGAGAGTTCTAATAAGGTACAATTGAATATAGAGAACAAGCAGAGCCATCAGAAAGGAAATGGAGGTCAGGGTTAGGGGCGAGATCAAAATCGTGGACCGAGATGCAAAGCTTCCATATTTGACCAATATACTCCCCTGAATACATCCCTGGAGAATGTTTATTTGCAAACCTATAATATTGGACAGTATAGAAGACTGCTCTAAAACAGTTATCTAAGAGGCTGATTCAAACTAAAAAGTTCTGTAGATTCCATGATAGCTATTGCCATAATACCAATGAGTGTCGTCATTTACAAGGCATCATTGAGAAGTTAATCAGAGAGAGGAAGTTGGAATAGTTTGTTTGGGCGCCGTAGGCTAAAGGTGCGGGCCTATCAAACCCGAATCAAGGTCAGAATCAGGTTGGACCGGAGGAACCCGCACGTACCGGTGGGAGGTTGGTCATTAATACAGTCAGTGGTGGTCCTCATCAGCTGATCGGAGCTGGAGGGAAATGGAGTCGTATGCCAGTTCGATTAGGCATGCAGACTTCGAATGTTGCAGTAAACTTGATGATGTGTCTCCGACGAAACAACAAAAGACGATTACCGACAACATCGTTTTTTAGGACATAGACGCTGATAGAGTCGAAGCCCACTATCGATCCACTAGTCATATTAGCTGAAATAGGTCCTACTTGGATGAAGAGGATCTTGGTAGCTAGTGGGAGCTCCGTGAATATTCTCTTCAAACGAGCCTATGATCAGATGAAAATGGAAGTTAAGTACTTGAAGCTGTGTAAGTCTCGCATACAGGGCTTTAATGGAAGTGCAGCGATACCCTTCGGGATGGTGGAATTGCCAATTTAGTTGGGAATAAGAGATCGCCGGAGTGTCCGGATGCGACAATTTATCATGTTAAATATCAATTCTCCTTATAACGCTTTCTTGCCCTCGCTGAATTCAGGGCAACTATTTCCTTATGGTGTTTGACTCTGAAGTTCCCCAGTGACAATGGGGTTGGAGTTGTTTAAGGTGATCAGGCGGTTGGACGCACCTGTTATGTTGTTGAGCTGCAGGATGTGTAGCGTAAGGATAAAGGCATAGGCGTGGAGGAATCTCTCTACAGTCGTTTTTCAAAGAATTGACAATTAACGCCTGCACCTGGGCCCGAAAGCCACAACCAGTTCCCCAAAGACCTTGGTCCCAGAACCTTCGGAGTTGACTGGCTTTATTTATTCATTTAGCCTACTTTTCATTTGAAATTTGTTTATACATTTCGAAATTTGAACTTGTAATAAGGCAACTGACTTTGCCATACTTTCTTATTTCAGCAATAAAATGCAAACTTGTCAAGCCAGAGCAAAATTCTTGAAATGCATCATGCGACCATTACGGTGCACGAAGAGCTAAATTCCATCCTATGGTGGGACTTATTCAAATAGGGAGTGACTGTGATATGATCGGTCACTCGCTAAGTGAACCCCGATGGGGAAAGCAACTACACTGAAGCCAATTGGGATTGATACATGACAATCCTTCAATGAACTCCGTTTGCCAGAGAGCGAGCTGGAGTATAAACTTCAAATCCAAAAAATAAAATCGAGGAGGCTGGATCCACCCATCCACGACCCCATCTCCATTTTTACAAGCTCGAGAAGGATGGACCCATCCATCTATGACTTTGCTTGCTTACAAAGGGTGGATGTGATCTGACCATCCATGTTCCCGATCAGCTTCTCGTTATCGGAGTGTGAACGAGATCCCAATACATAGGTAGATGTGACTGACCGTCTGTCAATCAACTCCAAATTCCCGTATTGTGAATTGGAGTATAAACACCAACTAACTCTAGGCCCAAGAGTGCAGACGGATTATAAACAATAAAAATGGGTATGACTGACCACTCATCAATCAACTCCAGATTCCCAGAGTGCGAACTGGAGTATAAACACCAAAATGCGTGTGACTAACCACCCATTGACTAACTCGAAGTTTCCAAAGCACGGACTGAAGTATAAACACCAAAATGGGTATGGCTGACCACCCATCAACTAACTCTAGATTCCAGGAGTGCGAACTGGAGTATAAACATTAACTAACTTCCATCCTAAGAGTGCGGACTGGAGTATAAACATTAAATGGGTGTGACTGACCGGCCATCAAACAACTCTAGATTCCCAGAGCACGAACTGGAGTATAAAACATTAAACGGGTGTAATTAACCGCACACAAAACAACTCTTATCCTTGGAGCACGGATATGACTCCAAGTATTAAACGGGTATGACCGACCACCCGTGAATTATTCTATGTCCTCGGAGTATGGATGTGATTTTAAATGATGAGCAGGTGCAACCGACCGCCAGCACTCAAGCTCAATCCCCAGAGTGCGGATGCAAGTACTTATCGATGAGAAACCATCGGCCGACCACTTCAATCATCCCCAAGATTGGGGGGCAAAACTCATATATCAACTACTGATCGAGATAGTGCAATATTGGGACTCGACTTAACGTTTGGTTATGACCTGAAGCCATAACTTTGGGACTTAACAACCGAACTCATGTCTGCTTCGAAGACTAAAGCCTTGCAAGTACATTGAATGGAAATTCGAGCGCTAAAACACTTAAGCAAATAAACACAGAGTTATGCTGAAAACAAAATGGAATTTCATTTCAACTATTCTTTGAAAGAAAATGATAAGTACAAAAATTATTATAACAAATCCTATAGGCACGGGCCTAAATCCGCATCTATAGACGGGCTATGGAAAGCAAACCTACCTATCTACCAAAAAGAGGAAATAAATGCACACACCTACTCCTTCGGCTTTTTCTTCTTTTTGCTCGGCGTTGACCCACTAGAGCTGCGCTCGGATGTCTCTTCGAGCCTTTGCCTTTTGGTGGTTGGTTCCGGTTGGAGGAATTATGGTAATCTCTTCCTCCAAACTCATAGGAATTGGAATACTTTCTGAATGCGGTGTCAGAGGAATAGGAACACTCTCGATGTTGAAAGACGAGGGTGGTACGCCATTGTCAACAACTATATGTCGGGAGAAATCATTTGTAGAGGAGCTAGGCCAGGACCAGCCATACCACCTCCAATACCACTGGACTATGCGGCTTCTTCCACTTCGACGTTAATCTTCGCTTTTATCTCTTCTTTATGAATCGCTTGAGGGTCCACATGGATGCTGCTAGTTTGGCCCAAAGAGCTTGTCATAAATACACCTTCACCCAAGACAAAAGGAAAATCAGTAAGTGGATCGCTCTGGTGACCAAGGAGTTCTTCCATCATTTGTTCAACAAGAATAAAAGCGCCCTCATGAACTTCCTCAGTTGATGTGGCGGCCATAGTGGTCATCGCCTCCGTCATAACGACTTCTTGCTCATGATGTAGCCCTTGGGATATAAGAGGCTCGGTTGGTATAGGCTCTATAACTTAATAGGGCAAAGAAAGATGTCAGTGATATTTTCAAACCATGCTTCCGACTTTGATTAAATGCGATAAGTGTTCAGAATACCTTCCTCAGATTGGCTCACAGGTTGAGTCGGAGCATCTTTAGAAACATGCTCGCAAACCGGAGACAAACTCGGTTGATCGAGATCGTAGGTGGGCACAACTGGAGGATCTACTGTAGAAGTGATTTACGGTTGGGTTGATGCAGGTATTTAGGAACTTGCTTCATGATGATCAACTCCAGACCCCTCTCTGACATCCAAAGGCTGAGTGGTATTCTTCTCCTTTTCATGAGTAATAATGGCATCATGGAGAATCATTCTTTCATCTTCTTTCAGTATTCTATTCTCTAGCTCGAATTCGTCAATGGATGTGGTACTGCGGTCCGTTTTCTCATCCTCTACCAAGCGGCACCATGCATTATACAGATGTGATGGGTAATCTTCGAGCCAACTTAGGTTTTGATGCTTCAGAATATTGACATTATACGTAATGAGGAGATCCTCTATGTCACCCTCTAACTTGGCCTCCGTTTCTCTCAATTTCCCCTCAACCCTGGCCTCAGCTTCCTGAAACTTTAGCGTTGTCGCATCTCTCTCGTCCCTGAGCACTACAGCCTACTCGCATGCTTCCTGAGTAGCTTTATTAGCATCGTTCTTTTCTTTGACGACTTAAATAAGTTTGGCTTTAAGCTCCTCAAGCTCTTTTAGCATGACATCGCTTTCCACCGTAACGGTGGTGGTTTTGTGGCCCATCTCTTCGACTAAGGTCAGGTGCTCCTGCCGCATCTGTTCCATCTTCTTGCTAGCCTCATCGACTCTCTTAAGGGCCTTTGTTTCCAAGCTTCTTAAAGTGTCATTCTCGGTGGTGAGCACTTGGACCATGTGATCTTTTTGGGTGAGTCCTTGCTTCGGATTTTCAATTGTCTTCGCTCGCTTGAAGGCCACTGCAGAAGTTTTCTCCACCGTTTTCATCCACTCTTGATACTAGTTGTAAATATCACATACATAGTCATGAACAGTTTGTTCTACCCCGGCGGAGATCCATTTCAAGTTCGAGGGAAAGTGAAAGCCATCGAAGCAAATATTAGGGAAGTCTGTTTTCAACTGTGCTATTCGAATGGCTCCCTCTCCAGTGGGCTCTACAGCCGCTGATGTAGAAATGACATGAACATCTGTCCCAGTTCTATGGCGCTACGCGCTAGATTTCAAAGTTTGTGGAGGTAATGGTTGGCGTGTGGTTTCAGTAGTTTGTCTTCTGGAGCCAGAGGGTTGTAATGGACCTCTATGTGGCAGAGAGCGCAACCAGGAATGGCGTCTGTACCGCCTCTCCCTCTCCCTATCTCTCTATCCCTTTCGTAATGATCCCTCTCTTGATTGGAGTAGCCGCGATCGCATTCTCTTTCGGCCACATGCCTGCGAGACTCAGAATTTGAGCTAGATGAAAGGCGAGCAGAACGAAGACTACCAAGCATAGACCCTTTCTTCGACATCATATCTGTAAAATGAAAAGTGAAACAGAGTTAATTATCTCTAGAGATTAATAGCTTGTAATTATAGATTGTGTGGTGCCGGGAAGTATGTGCATGTATGTGTAAACCCCCCAACTAACCAAGTGTAATAGCCGTACTCGGAGGACTTGGCTCTCCTATGTCTAAGGCACTTTGAAGCGCCTCTAATATGGTATCTTGACGTAAGGACAAGTCATCCAAAATGGGAACGTCTGCCAGTACCTCAAATGAACCCTTCGTTCATGGGGGAGGAGTCTCCATGCTTACACCAGTTATAACAAGCAGAGATAGCACGACAGTTTTTGCGTCTCGTTGATCTGTAAGCCATGGCCTTGCCTATTGTTTTCAATTCCGAAGATTGAATATTGTACAAAGGCGCAACTGCGGGATTATCCCTAACGAGCGTGTTCTCATCATCAACCCGCTCAACGATTGTGATTCCGGGAGCTCTCCTTCTGGCTTGCCTCACCAGAGCCATCGTGAGAACTCCTACAAGTCCGGTGCTCTGGTCTCTATCAATTAGCCCAACGGAAAGTAGATTTTCGTCCGTAAGGACTTTATGGATCTCTTTGAACTCGGTGGGCACCTCTTGAAGAACCCTTATAACCTCTCTAAAGTGAGCGCCTTCAGGCCACGGAATTGAAGCTATGAAAGAAAGAAAGTGTTAGATCCGAAATCGACTAAGATTATCCAGTTGATCAGCGAAGGGATTAGGGAACTTATGTCTTGCTAGCCATCGTCTGGCGAATCCCGGTGGACATCGAACATAAAACCATTCGGTCTCAAAATAGCTTAGCTTGCTCCAAGCCCCGACCATACTCTAACAGTTCCTAATTACCTCTAAGAAAGTGAAGGAAGGATTACCTCCTCGACTCTTTATGTTAAACAAATATCTGACCTCTTCATGGGTTTTGGTTCATGAAAAAAGGCTTAAACGATCAGTGATGAAACTATACGATCAAGCGACAAAAAGAGAATGAGATATGCAAGCTATTAAACTACAAAGGAGACGAGACTACAAATCTAAGTATAGTATGATTATTTACTGAAGTTTTAGTCTTAGATATGGTTTAAAATTGTTAAAATCTATCATTAAGTAGTTTGCACATACTCAAAGTAGTTTTAAAGTTCAAATATTTTAAAATATGTGCAAACTGTGCACTGACGACCAGGTCAGTCGACTGATCGAAAACATCCAGTCGACTGAACCTGTTCCGTGCATAGATATGCACTGTTATACACTGTTTTTCAATATTCAGTTGACTGTCAACTAACAGGATCTAACGACTATTTTTCCTGACGTGACACTTCTAACTGCGAAGAGTTTCAATCCAAATTGAAGAGATACGGCTGCACCTTTTGATTGAAACTTTTTGTGAATAGTTGTGACTATTTGTTCACTATATAAACACGTTAGAATAACTTCTCAAATCACTGAATTTTATTTTGATTTCTTTCTATACTCTTTACTATCTGTCTCTGCAGTCTAAAAGCAATCACAATCTACATATTGCTCGAATCTCTGAATTAATTAATATATTCTTCAATTCTAAGAAATATCTTCCCTTCATATCTTCACACACGCAATATATACTTGATGATTTGATTATAGGGAGGTTGT
Source organism: Allium cepa (assembly GCA_030765085.1). Lineage (NCBI taxonomy): Eukaryota > Viridiplantae > Streptophyta > Magnoliopsida > Asparagales > Amaryllidaceae > Allium > Allium cepa. The sequence goes on along the minus strand of CM060930.1, from coordinate 8,008,352 downwards.
ACTATCAAAAGACATATCCATGTTATTCAGAACACAAGAGACAACTATTTACTTGTACCAGTAGGAGTCCTGTTTAGTTTTTTAGGAGGTAAAAGTCCTCTTCGGCTGTTTGAGGCGGAAAAATCCTATTCGGCTGTTTAGGTGTCGTATACCTATTCCTATGGATTAAGTGAGGGGTTATAGAGTTTAAATCCAGAGTGTAGTCTAGGACTGGACGTAGAACAGGAAGTTCGAACTAGTATAAAAAGTCCTGGTGTGCTTATTTCATTTACTTTATTACTATCATCTATTATCTAGTTTATATTTCTGCACTAATATAATATTCCATATTACACGATCCTAAGTATTAATAAGCCATACAGCTTTCACACTTTCATTTGGTATCGGAGCAGGACATCCTATAACTGTAACACAGTTATTTAATATATTTAATAATATGGAAAGTAACACCAACTCTAGCATTAACACTAACACTAGTTTTACTGAAGGATAGTCAACTGCACGACCACCACTATTTAATGGTCTTAACTATAATTACTGGTCTACTAGAATGAGAATATATGTGTAAGCTAATGGTTTTGAAACCTGGAATATTACCCAAAAAGAATATCCCATGCCAACAGAAGATTTTTCAACTTGGACTATTGCACAAAAAAACGATCCTACTTCAAATGCTAAAGCTATGAACATGTTATTCTATGCATTAGATAAAACTAAGTTTAATAGGGTCAGTATATGTACGACTATTTATGATAAATGGAGAATTCGAAAAGTAACTCATGAAGGAACTAACAAAGTCAAACAAAGAAAAATCTCTATGTTGAAAAATCAGTTCCAAAATTTCAAAATGAAACCAAACGAAACTATAAATGACATGTACTCTAGATTTCAAGATATTTATCACTCACTATTGGCACTAGATCAAAAATTTTCTGATTTTGATACTGTTACAAAAATTCTCAATTCTTTAATGGACAATTGGAAACAAAAAGTCTAAGCAATTGAAGAAGCTAATGATTTGTCAACATAAGAATTAATAGGAAATCTAATGTCATATGAAGTAAATTTGTAAGCAAAAAAAGTATAGGCACAAGACATGAAGAATCTAGCAGTTCAAGCAGAAAAGGATGATTTAGATTCAGATGAAGAGGATATGGCACTTATTGCTAAAAATTTCATAAAGTTTTTGAAATTCAAAAAGAATAACAAATTCAAGAGTTCCAAAAATAACTCCAATAATAATAGCAGTAAACCATCATCCTCTGTCATGGAATGTTATGAATGTCATAAAAAAGGTCATATGAAGAAAGATTGTCTAGAGAAAAAGGAAAACAAATTCAAGGGGGACAAATTCAATAAGAAAGCATTTTCAATAACGTGGGATGATTCAGATTCTTCATCATCATCAGATGGTGACAACGACAGTGATACAGAGCAAGCAAATGTATGCTTCATGGCTACAAGTGATGATGTAAGTGAATTAAGTTTTGAAGATCTGGTTGAAATTAATTCAGAAATAGTAGACTTAGTAAAAGAAATTAAAAGGAAAAATGAAGAGTTATAAGGAAAACTGAATAAATCTGAATTAGAAGTTAGTATGCTAAGAGATGAAAAAAAATTCTAGAAGAAGAACTTGAAATGACTCAAGAATCTAATTCTAATTTAACATCTCAAATTTCTGTGATAACTCAGGAATTAGAAATTCAGAAAAATAAAAATAATGATTTATCAGTAGAGATTAATGTTTTAAAATCTAACATTAAAGTATTAGAGTTAGAAAATTCTAGTCTCAAACCAAGTTAGAAGATATTAATAAAAATATTTCTAACTTCAATAAAGGACGAAAGAATCTTTCTACAATAATAGAAAATTCTCAGTCTACTTCAAATAAAATGGGAGTAGGATATAAGAAAATTGAAAATCCAAAGAAATCTGGAAAGTTTAAAAATAAGATTACAAACAAAATTAAGAAAGATATTATGAAGACATTTTCTAAAGATATTGAAACTATTAAGACGAGTATATATGCACGTCCAAGTGGGCTTGCATTTAATCACAACGTGCATGCATTTTTAGTTCTACTAGTAGAAGTAGATTTGATAGTAGCATCCCCATATTTGAACTCTGCCTAGGCAGAAGCTGCTATTTTTTTGTTCAGACTGCAATAACTTCTTCATACTAACTCGAAATTAGGCGAAACTTCGACCGATGAACTCCCATCTAAATTATATACAGTAAGCAACACTCAGATACTTCATCTGGTGAACGTACACCGTAGTTCTCCATGGTGACTAATAGTTATAAAATAATAGGCTACATCCTCATATTTAAAATCCGCCTAGGCAGAAGCCACTATTTTTTTGTTCGTACTGCAATAACTTCGTCATACTAACTCGGGATCGGGCATAACTACGACCGATGGACTCCCATGTAAATTACAGACAATAAGCTACACTTGGATACTTCATCTAGTGAATGTATACCATAGTTCTCCACGGTGACTAATAATTGTACTTAAAAAATAACAAGCTACATCCTCATATTTGAACTCTGCCTAGGCAGAAGCCGTTATCTTTTTTATTTATACTGCAATAACGGAATCGGGCGAAACTACGACCGATGAATTTCGAGCTAAATTACAGACAATATAGAACACTTGGATACTTCAGCTTATGAACGTACACTGTAGTTCTTCATGGTGACTAATGGTTGTACTTAGAAAATAATAGGCTATATCCCCACTTCAACTTAAGGCTATCTCCATGAGTCCAAGTGGGAACCCCGTGCGTTGCACGAGTGTATAGATTCAAAGTGTTTACATTAGAAAATGTGTAATAAAAGGTAGAAATATCCTTTTTTCCTAAAAAAATATTTTCAACCATATGAGTTAAATGATTTGTCAACTGCTCAAGTTGGAAAACATAGAACCATGGAACATAGGCTTTTTATGTTAAATATACAACATCGTGAAAAAATTCATGTTTCACACCGAATATTCTTGAAATATATATATATATGACAGTTATTAATAGATAAGCAAACAAATAGCAAATATAATAGGAAGTAAAGGCGTTCTGGTATTCAAAGTTGCAACACTTATAGTAAACAGCAATAATAAACATTGGCGGAGCATTTTCGCAGCATAAAGCTCTATGCTGTAGTCGTCAACATGACCAAAAGCACCATACCAATCGTGATTAGGGTAATTTGCAACTAAGTGCATTTGAGGCTGTAGTATGTAGTCCTCACTAAACTAATGGTAGCCATTAGAAGGTTTAATATTAGGTGGATGTGGTTATACTACAATTGGCATGGGGTGCTCATATCCTGTAGATGACTATTTCTACATCCAAATATTATGACTTAGTTCAAACATAATCAACTTGAACATGAAATATTAAGCAGCAAAAAAATACCCAAGAGGGGATTGCTAAGAAACGTAGAATTGGAGCAGTCCATAAGTGCTGGCCTTGTGTGTAACTAATGCATCATAATGTAGTAAAAAAGGACATTCGATATGTTGGCAGGTGTTAAACACAAAGAAAATTGTGCTACTAATGAGAAGAAGATGATGAGAAGAACAAAAACACGTGTAGTTTATATATAGATGATTTTTTATGACAAAAATACCTTGTAATGAAAATACATACAGTAATCCATCATTGAAAACAACACAAAATCCATGACTTAATGGACATAATCAATGACAAAACACAAAAAATCAAGTACAAAAAGAAGATTGATTCGAAGGGGATCTATATGACTAATTATCAATCATCAATAGGCAATTCTATTCATAAACCGAAAAATATACCCGGAATGGAAATTTCATAATGATGCTTTAATTAATGGGCTTTGCAGCTCTCTCAATTCCAGCTCTTCTACATTCAATTTTAATCCGAAACATTCTTTTAACAGCTAGGTCTTTGGTTATGTTGAGTTTGCCATGTGACGATATCTTTTTTAGTGTCCAATCGATGTAGCTCCAACAACCTCTGTCCTTTCTTTCCCATGTTTATACTATTTTATGCTGTTGTTTCTATGTTGTTTTTTACTTTTGTTTGATACCTTGTCTCGGTGCTTCGTTATGGTCGTGGTTCACCTTGATTGCTGTTTATATCAGCATTTGTTGCCATGTTTTGCTGCATGCAGCCTCCTCTTCCCCTTTCCAGGTTAGCGCTTCTCGTCAGTGTGTATCCATGCAGTTCTTCGCATAACACTATTCTTATTGTAGTTTAAGGGTTTCTGGCTATAAGGTATGCTTTAGGTTTGCTTGTTGTTGCACTATCATATTGCATGACTTTCCCAGCTTTTGGATTTCAGGTTTCTGTCAACGTTAATGTTATCAACTCTCAATTATCTTTATGTTTTTTTCAGTTCATTTCTTTGTCTTTTCCGCTTCCTAATGCCATTTTATTTTTCTCCTGAAATAACTTCAAACAATTAGAAGACGCCGTAGAAATAACATAAAGACATCAATATGTTATCTAAAGTATAATATGTTATATTACACATAAAAACAGATACTCCCACAAATATATATATATATATGTGTGTGTGTGTGTGTGTGTGTGTGTGTGTGTGTGTGTGTGTTAGAACTTGTTTTATACAAACAGAATTTTAAATTTTCTTTGAAAATATTGAAGAAGAAACATAATGCACGCCAACTAAAACTCCAATAGGACACCTTATTTTTAACTCATAGAATGAAACTGTAAAATTGGTACCAAAATTTTAAATAAAATGGATAATTTTGAAAATCATTACCAAAGTGGAAAATATAGATGATAGATTCAGAAAATCACTACAGTCGAAGTAAGAAGCTTCATTAAGTTCAAACTAATAACAAGCTATAGATAGGATTTGTTTTGATTTGAAAAAAATTAAGTACACATTTCTAATATGTAATGGAATAGTGGTGGAAGTTTGTCGCTAAATAATTATATATATGCACGTCCAAATGGACCTGCATTTCTCGTTGAACCTCCAACAAAATTTGAATTACAAATAAACTATTAAAAATACTATTTTAACTCATCTTAAGTCGAAATTTGAGACAGAGATTCAAGAATAGAGATCAATTATAGCGGTCTCTAAACACATTTATTTTGGCAATGATACATACACATACACACGCAATACATGTACACACACACACATACTCGTTCTTTTTCAAAGTTAAAACATTGAACGGAGTTATGTTTGTTTCTTAAAGCTATAAACGTATTTATTTGTTATTGCAAATTTCTTATAATATTTTATGGCATTGTCTTTGAATGCATTTATTATTATTATTACTTAAAGACTTATCCATATTTTGGTATCATATCCTACCTTTCAGGAATAAAGGAAAATTTCAACAACATACCTTTACTAATAGATTTCCTTCTTTTCTCGTTCCTCCACAGTTAACATACTCTCTACATCCGTTATTTGATTTACTGGGATGAATTCTTCTGCAGATACCTGTAAAATTAATCTATTGTTTGATCTGCACGTAGCCATTATGAAATTTATAAACCAAGTACCAATCTACAAATCAAGTTTCCTAACATCAACTAATAAACTATATAGACAAATAAACTATATATCTAAATGAAAATGAGGTATAATAATCATAAATAAATGTACATTCTGCTCTTTAGATAAAGGTCCTTGTCTCATGTCAAAAATAGGACCAATGAAAACCAATAACTTTGGTATGTGAATAGTTTTTATTATGAGATGTTCATATGAATCTGATATAAGATTATTCAGGTAAAAAAATACAAAGCGGGTAGAAAGAAATGCATGGTAGCAAGCCCAAAATCCTTGGTTAAATACACCGGAGTCCATTTGTGGCGTGGAAAGAAATATTACTATGTTTAATTAAGGTTGAACACTCTTAAAATTTTTATAATATGAGTAGCACTCATTGGTTGAACATTCTCTAAATTCAAGCCTTTGTTCTCAAGTTTTTCTTTTAACTTCAAGTATGAATAGTTTTTTTCAATTCATTGAGAAAACACTTCAAATCAGTCTAGATTATACTCATATGCTGACTTTCATATTTATATCGGTGATGATAACATGACCTCCAAAATAGGATAATAGGTGGGTCCTGGCGACTTCTGCATTCTTTTTTTTTCTCGGTTGGCCTTAAATTATATTCATGCAACTCCTTTACAATTTTATTGAACACGTATTTTAGCAGCAAAGCATTAGAATATAAAGAAGCTTCTGCCGTATGTAGTCGTTAATTTTTTGTTGCCTTATAAATGCAATGTGAACTTGATAATATAGCCTCTGTTTCCACCATAAGATGGAATGAATACTATGCTCTTTTCTCAAATATTTAACAGACTGTAAACAGAAAGTAGATTACTATGATATCTGTTCTTCCTGGCATTCAAGTAAATTGCTACGATACTGCCTTCCAAAAGTTCATTTAACCAAACAATATTTCAAATCAACTTTGAAGCTGTCTTCATAAAAATGATCTCTTCGCCCGTGATTTGGTAAACATAACCATTTTCCCTATTGACGTTGTAAAATTCATGTGATGATCAATGGAAGGCAAAACAAAAATATTATTTATGCAATGCCTTTTTTTGGAAAGAATGATAAATTTAAGTCCTAAATTGGGATGTGCAAAGAAGTTGACTCCAATGAGAAATGGCATCGGTTTCTGAAAGTATAAAGAACATTCAAATAATCGAAAAAATTGACTAAGAATGCCACACTTATTCATGACGAACGTTATGGTACGCGCTTCGCGCGAGATGACGGTACACGCTTCCATCGTGAAGTGTTTTTCTACAAATTGTATATGGTTAAAACATTGAAGAGAATATGATTTGCATAAATATTTAACTATTTGCATTGAAATCATGTGTAGAAGTTTTGTTAAATCGATTTTTAAGAGATATTAAAATTTGGTAATATCCGTAGAGACACCATTTTGGTAGTTTACGCTGATAAAAAAGGGTGACACCAATGGTATTGCAACAATTATTAAAGATTTCAGATTTACAATTTTAACAAAAAAGAAAAATACAAAATAAAACTGTACACCATAGAAACCATATTATTTTAACCTTTTCTTTTTGATACAAAAGAGTAAAATGTTCTGTTACACAACCACTACAACATATATGCACATATGGTCCAACGTCTTATCAATACGCAACACTTAACAGGTTTAATATAAACAGAATATATATTTTACTCAAATTGTAAATATGCACAAAAATATCAACTTGACTAAAATTAGAAAACCAACTTGAATTAGAACATAACTTCTTATTGCTTGCATCACCGATTGATACGGAAATTAAACAACAATATTTTGGACTCATGATATAATGTGTTAGTTATATATGACATATATTATTATGGCAATCAAAGTCTTATGTTACCAACCATTGAAGCTTGGAACCAAAACAATAAAAAATAATAATATAGATAATAAGTGATGAGTGCAGGTTAATGGAAAATCATTTACTAATACTCAAGGGAGAATGTGATTTAGAATTGTGGCATACATAGCATTAAGCCTTAGTTGTAGGTGCATGTAATAGGATTTCCCAATGATCTTTTACGGCAATTTTATTAAAAGCTAAATCTATTTTTTTTAGATTATAAAAATAACCTTATGAGTACAGAGTTGAATATAGATACAGTGAGGAGTCAAGCATGAGCCAATAACATTATAAATTCGGTTACCTTTCAACATCATATTGTTCATTAGTTGACTCATGCTTATTTTATCAAACCTTTTTCGAAAGTTTGGTAGGGTTAGTATGTATATTTGCATTTGCTTTACCAACGATTATATTTTACAGCATTGATGGGAACCACATCTATTGATAAATTGTAGTACTTAATTTATATTAGCATCAAAATTGGCCACTAACACCCTTAGAAAGATTGTGTAGAGAGATTAATGAAGAAAGTAAATTAAAACAAAGAATAGAGTGTAAATTTAAATGCAGAGAACAAGAATACCAAATTTATAGTGGTTCGGCGTAACTGCCTACATCCACTTTGAGGTTGATTTCCATTGATTTCCTTGATGGGTGATTACAGATACAATACGTTTTTGGTTACTAGAATACAATTGCAAAGTAAAAGAAATAAGTCTGGAATGAGTCTTGAAAATGGCAGTGTCTCCCCAGTATTCTCTAAAATCTCTCCCTCTTTTTCTGTGCCCCTGCCCCTCTATTTATAGGCGAAGGTGGGTTGGACATCCCTGGTGGGCCTGGTAGCTGAATAACTCGACCCAAATAGTGTCAATCCTGTATGCCGAACGAACAGGCCGAACGGTCGAAGGCCGAACTATACTCTTTATGCCGATCGGTAGGTTTGTTGCATGGGAAGAGTATGCCGAGCAACGTTCGAAGCTGACGGTGCTAGGGAGAATGCCGAACCCCTTGATTGCCGAACATCTCGGGAGGCCGAGTGAGAATACCGAGCCTCCATGGATACCGAATGCTCCTTGATGCCGAACGGCATGGTGCCGAACGGTCTGGGTGCCGAACGAGGAGCTTGGTGTTTGAACGCCATCTTGACCGAGCGAGGCCTCTGGCCGAGCGCTATCTTTGGCCGAGCAATACCTTAGGCCGAGCGTTCCTTAGATGTCGAGCGCTATCTTATGCCGAACGTTCTCTCGTGCCGAATGCTTCTAGGTATGCCGAACGTTCTCCTTTAGCCGAACGATCTCTTTTAGCCGAACGTTCTCCTTTAGCCAAACAAGATGAGGCCGAACATACTGACTACCGCAGGGAGCACTCGTGCCGAACGAAACTAGAAGCCGGGCCAATGTCTTGGGCGAACGATGGCTAGGCCGAACTATGACTAGGCTGAACGACGGCTAAGCCGAACAATTCTTTGGTCGTGGAACAATCTTATGCCGAGCGTACTTCTCTAGCCGAACGGTATTCAATACCGAGCGTTTCTCGATGCTGAACGCTCCTAGATGCCGGACGCTATCCCATACCGAATACCCATTGATGCCGAACGATGGAGAGCCTGAGTACTAAGTTGCCTGGTCAATTCCCTGGGAAACACTTGCCCCCCAAAGCGTATTACATGACCGAACGTGATACGCTTTGAAGTATGTATCTTCCATGCTTTGCTTCGAGCCTTGGTTAAATCTCCTTAGGGGTGCCTTCTTGAGAATATCAGCTATATAGGTGTGTGTGCCGAACAGTGTAGCCGAGGCCGAACGATCCATGTTACGCCGAGCGACTTCGTATGCGGTACAACCCATTTGAAGACGAGTACCCGGGATGCCAAACGAACCAGAATAGCTGAGGCCGAACAACATGAGATAGCCGGTTGATATCGCCTTGGCCGGTTCTACCGGTCATGGTCTCTTCAACTTATTCTTCATTCCTATAAAACCCGGCCCCCTCCTTCTTCCCCTTTTTTTCCACTTTGACTTCTGCGATCTTAAACTTACAAACCTCCTCTGCTGTCAGACACCAAAGGCCTCGCAATCTTTTCCAAAGCTCGATCTACGAACTAGGTGTCAGTTCCTTTATCCAAATCCTCTCTCTAACTTTAGAAGCTTCGATAAGCGGCTTATATTAGAACGGTAGCTGAAAGGGTTAAACGATGCGAGGTAGGGAGAGATATCCTGGCCTGATCATATCTAGGAGTTGTTTGTTTGGGAGATATAATGTGGTTCGGCACGGTTTCTTCATGCCTAATCAAGACTGGAAGAGAGGAAAGAGTAGAGGAGGAGAGGGATGGGATTGTAGCCAAGGGTGGAGTGCCGAAAGTTTTAAGGTTCGACGTAATCCTGGTTCGGCGTGTCTCACCACATGCCGAACAGTAGAGTAGGAGGTCAGGGAGGAAGCGTGAGTTAGGGGGGAGGTTGCTGAGTGTTGTTTCGGCGGAATAGAATTTTAGCCGATTGACGCTTTGCCGGACGCTAACTAGTTCGAACGATAGCTAGGCCGACTGGGAGTTTGGCCGAGCAAGTTTTAGGCCGATCGATAGTCTTGCCGAACGGCAGCCTGGCCGAACAAACATAAATGCCGAACTGTATCAAGTTCGAACAATCTCACATGCTGAACGGTATTACGACCGAACAATCTTACACCGAACAACATGTAAATGCTGGACCAAACATGCCGAACGATATTTAGCCGAACTATACGTAAATGCCGAACTAAAGTATGCCGAACGGTCATAAAGCAAGAACAATGACTCTAACATTCTAGCATATCGAACCGGTTCGGACTAATAACCTTCTATTTTCAGTAGCTATAAATCTGAACTTTACTTGACGTAATCAGATAACTTCCTCTAACGTTCCCTGAACTTGAAACTGTAATCGCCATAAGGAAGGCTTTTGGAAACGGTCAGTGATGACGGTCTTCGAAGGCGACGATTTTTAAGCTTAGTTTTATATCAGTAACCTTGCGACTCTCGAATTTTCAATGCTTATACATGATTGATTGCACTAGTTCACACACCACACAGCGGGGAATTTATGCTGTTAAGTCTAACGCTCATCATTTTTTGAGTATAGTTCATACAAGTGCTCTGCAGTATCCGATTCCTGTCAAAAATGTCTAAAAATTCCAGTTCCACCACAATCTCGGACAGACCCGGGCCGTCTTCCAAACAAGGGGGCGTAGACACTTCTAACCCGTCGACCTCCCCCGCTCATGATTTTGCTCCTGATACACTGGAGTCATCTATTCTCTTAGATAATCCGATCGATTCACAGGCTTCAAAGATTAACGAAGCCGCACTCCGGCGAATATGTTCGATCCATGGAATCCCTTTTGCCGACGTGTTGGTTCCGTCGGGCCATGATCGTCCACACCTGCCCCCAGTCGGATACACCGCCTATAATAAGTTTATGTGCTGGGTGGGAAGCGTGCCTCCGTTCAATTTATTTCTTTGGGACGTGTTGCAATACATTGACGTCGCCCTGTCGCAGCTGCACCCAAACGGTCATGCGTTCATTTATGGGACCTACCTCCTTTTTATGGCTGTCTTCTCCAGGCCTCCAACTCCTGGCGACATCAGATATATTTATATGATCAAGAAGCGGAGAGATAGCCCCTCCTTCGTGTTTCTCGAGCCGCACCACAAGTGCCAAATTCTAACCGGAGCGTGGAGCAAGTTTTCCCTGTACAAACAAGAATGGTTCTACGTGCGCTGCCCTCCTGGTTTCGCGAGGAGATGGGTTGAAGGAAGTAAGTCTTCTTTTTAGAGCGATGCTCATATTTCGGTTGAGGCAATGCTTTTTCTAACTCTTGTTTCATTTTTTCAGATATCAATCCACGTCCTGAGGGCCGCGGCTATTCAGAGGCTGTTGAGGCTATTAGAGCTCTTCCCGTCGAGGAACGAGACATCCGAACCCTCATTTCAAATGAGTCACTGTCAAGCTTCGGGATGTTAGCAGAAGGTCGTCGGGTGAGCCTTCCTGAGGGTGTCTCCATCCCCAAGCCCGCATCCGGTAAAGGGAAGAAGTTGGCTGAATCGTCGTCACCCCACACCCCCGGTGCACAGGAGGAGGGGAAATCAGAGAGGGTGAAGCACCCGAAACACAAGGTGAGAATGCGGGTCCTACTCAGGATCCATTGGTCGAAGTGCACGATATTGAAACGTCATCTTCCCCTTCGAAGGGGAAAAAATGTTGACATATAAGATTAGAAAGGAGAAGGTTGGCTGAACTTCCAGAGTTACGCTCATCCCGGCAGAGAAGGAGGCTTCTTCACAGCACTTTGAAAGTTCGCTAAAGTGCCTTTCGAACCTCTCCATTCCGGAGGATCTGCTCAACTATGATTTTGACGATCCGGAGCATTCAAGTTCCATTCGTCCATCAGAGGCGATATGGGCATTCCAATCCAAGGTTGGGGAGAGAAAACCCCTGTTAGCAAGGCTACTGGTCCGTCGGGAGGAAACACTATGACACACACGAACATTTGCACTTCAATTCGCACTTAAATTTTTTTTGTCACATCTCTCCTTGCTAACTCGTTGTTATTTGAATTTCGTTCAAGTGACATGGGGCGCTCACATGGATTCGATCGTCTCCGTGGTTCTTCTATTTTTCATCCGTTCGGACGGGACTCGGGTCTCGAGAGACGTCGAGATAGAGATGGTGATGGTGATAGGGGCCATCATTCTTGGGACTCATCATCTCGGAAGAAACCATATTACCAGCCCAAGCATCATCGACACCCCTCTTCTCATTCGGGACATAGTAAGGATAAGCCTGGTTACAAGGGTCGCAGTCTGATATCCCCCGAGATCAACGCTCTGATTCTTCTTCCACTCGACAGTCTCGAGATTCTCATAGAAGGGGCGAACTTTCAAAGCTGTATCCTCCTGCTCCTGCAACGGATCCCACAGTATCAGAGAGAGACTGAGCGAGCTCAAGGCTACATTTCCCAAGATTTTCTTTGATGGGTTGAAGTTCCTTTCGACGATTCATCCTATACCTGGAGATGTTAAGCAGAACGCCATTGCCTGTACCAACGACTTCTATGTTCAGCATGACGCATTCGTTCACCTAGTTGAGAAACTTTTCGAAGTCTCTGTGGAGCTCCAGCATGAAATAGACCGTTTGAAACTTGAGGCTACCCATGATAAAAACATCATCAAGGCCCAGAACGAAGAAATCGCCACTTATAAATCTGAACTCGAGGTCGCCCATCGAAGTGCCAGGGATACTGCTGAGGCCGTCACTCGCTTGGAATCAACTCATAAGAAAGAGCTTGACAAGGCGGTTCAACGATGTGGGGCTTTGGCCTTGGAGAAGGACTCCGTTCAAAAGGAGAGGGATGCGTTCAGCACTTGGGTCAAGGAACTTGAAGAGCTTCTCCTCAGAGAGAGAGAGGAGAAAACGGATGCCCAAGAAGAGTCACAGTGATACTATGACGAGATTGTCGCCACCCGACTTTTAAAAGAACAACTCGAGGGCGATCTTTCCAGGGTTGAGATGTTAAAGAGTGAGGCCCGTGAAGAGGGAAAGAAGACGGCGTCGACGGACATCAATTCCCGTCTTGAGGCAGCCAGGGAGGAAGGTAGAGAAGAGATCAAAACCGCGTTCGACCCACTCATTGCCGAATTCAATGCCCGCGTGCTCATGCACCGTGATTTAACCTTTTTGGGCGATGGCTATCTTGAATCATTGCTCGAGGCGTGGGAAACCCTAATTCAGATCAGGAAGGCCGAGCGCGGTGTTGAGGAGGTTGACGAGGAGGATTTGATAAAAGAATTTCTGAAGGGACATGAGCCTTCAGACCTATCAACGGCCAAGGCCCTTTACTGCAAAGGCTCCCCCTCGAGGAAAGGGAAAGAAGTTGTCGCCGATCCATCTGGGGCCGAGTCTCCTGTTCACGTGCCTTCCCAGCCGGCCGGTCGGTCGATACTCGATCCCTTTGAATAACACATTGGCTATGATCCGGAAGCCCTCGGCCTAGGCGTTCATGTTTTGTCTCCTATCTCGGTGGGCGAAACTCCTTCGACGGCAGAGAGTTTGCCAGGGCCTGGTAGACAACCTTTCACTTTGAGATTTTGAAAGTCATCATTCTTTGTGAAGTACTATTGCATTCTAATGCTCATCTTTTCTGATTTTGTGCAGGTCGTTCCGACCCCGATCCCACTTCGAGGAGCGATGTCGCCAAGGAGGTGGAAAAGACTGGTGGGGCTGCTCATGCTGGTGAAGTTCCTGGGCCAGATGCTCAAGTGATTGGGGTGCTTGACGAAGGCAAGTCTGATTCCTCCTCTGGGAGTTATGAAGTAGAAGTCACAGGAGCCTCTGAGCATACATCTGAATTGAGCATGAAGGAGCGGCTCGGAAAAGGAAAAAGAGATACAGCCAAGTCAAGATTGAACCACGTGAAGTGGACCTGGACGATCCCTTGAACAAGCCATTGAAGGTCATCCTTCCTGGCAGGTCCAAGCCCTCGGATGTTCCCCCTATTTCTTCAGTTGTTACTCCTCCATCAAGGAAAAGTTCCAAGGGTAAATGCTCTGGGGAAGAGTCATCCGAGAAGAAGTCGAAGAAGTACAAGAAGTGACTACTATCCTCGTTCAACGAGGGTCGATCTAAGTCGTGTAATAGTTTTTGTAATTTTTGTAGATAGACTGTTGACTCTGAATTTTGGAGTGCTTATAGCAGAAAACTTTTCCTGAATAAAGTTTAGTATCCTTTTCTGTCTTTTCAAAAGATTCTTATTATCCAGTTTTCTTCGTGATTGTGATTCGAATCCATGCTGTTGTGCGTAACATAGACTTCTTGGTTTGTCTTCACATAGCCCGTTGATTCTCTGAGAGTTATTCGTCTTCCTCCCATGCTTAAAGCACTTAGAACATTTTTTAATCTGTACAACGGGAACTTAGAATATTCCAGTCCCCATTCTGGGGACTTGGAGAATTTTTACCATTTTTGTTCGAGTCCGCACTCCGGGGACTTGGAGATTTTGAATTGTTTATACTCGAGTCTGCACTCCGGGGACTTAGAGTACTCCAGTCCGCACTCCGGGGACTTGGAGTTTTTTATTCGTTTGTACTCGAGTCCGCGCTCCAGGGACATAAAGTACTCCAGTCCGCACTTTGGGGACTTGGAGATTTTGGAGTCGTTTATACTCGAGTCCGTGCTCCGGGACATAGAGTACTGCAGTCCGCACTACGGGGACTTGGAGATTTTCATTCGTTTGTACTCGAGTCCGCGCTCCGGGGACTTAGAGTACTCCGGTCCGCACTCCAGGGACTTGGAGATTTTGAGTCATTTATACTCGAGTCTGCGCTCCAGGGACTTAGAGTACTCCGGTCCGCACTCCGGGGACTTGGAGATTTTGGTTCATTTATACTCAAATGCGCGCTCCGGGGACTTCGAGTACTCCAGTCCGCACTCCGAGGACTTGGAGATTTTTATTCGTTTATACTCGAGTACGCGGTTCGGGGATTTCGAGTACTCCAGTCCGCACTCCGGGGACTTGGAGATTTTTATTCGTTTATACTCGAGTCCATGCTCCGGGGACTTAGAGTACTCTAGTCCGCACTCCGGGGACTTGGAGATTTTTATTCTTTTATACTCGAGTATGCGGTCCGGGGACTTCGAGTACTCCAGTCCGCACTTCGGGAACTTGGAGATTTTTATTCGTTCATACTCGAGTCCGCGCTCCGAGGACATAGAGTACTCCAGTCCGCACTCCGGGGACATGGAGATTTTTATTCGTTTATACTCGAGTACGCAGTCCGGGGACTTCGATTACTCCAATCCTCACTCCGGGGATATGGAGATTTTTATTCGTTTATACTCAAGTCCGCGCTCCGGGGACTTTGAGTACTTCAGTCCCCACTCCGGGGACTTGGAGATTTTTTAAGTGTCTGTGCACGTTCGTAGGATAATATAATTTTATTTGCTCGTCACAGGATCATCATTTGTAGAGACATTAGTAATTCATGGGAAAGATGGCTTCAAGCCTTTATTAATGAGAGCAAGCTAAATCGCTTTATTACATGCCAAGAATTAGAAATAAAAGCATACTGGAAATAAGTGCGACTAATACATGAAAGAAACAGACTAAGTATAATAACGCCGCAAGTGCTCGCTGTTCCATGCTCAGGGGAGTGTCGCACCAACGACGGTCTCTAGCTTGAAAGTTCCTTTTCCAAGCCTTTGTTCGATGACGTATGGACCTTCCCATGCGGGATTCATATGAGATAGGATCGGGAAAACACGTTTCAGCATGAGGTCTCCTGCACTAAACATTCTTGGTCGGACCTTCTCGTTATAATATTTAGCGACTTTGTGTTTGTATGAGGCCTCTCTCAAATCGGCTTCTTCGCGTTTTTCATCAATAAAGTCCAATGATTCCAATAAGAGATCCCGGTTCGACGCAGGGTCGTAGTGAGTTACTCGATGAGATGGAACTTCAAGTTCCACGGGTATGACAGCTTCCATGCCATATGCCAATGCGAATGGTGTGTGGCCAGTCGCGGTCTTGTGGGTAGTTCTATAGGCCCAAAGCGCCGTCGGGAGTTCATCTACCCATTTGCCTCTAGCCTTTTCCAAACGCTTTTTCAATATGGACTTGATTATTTTGTTTACGGCTTCTACCTGTCCATTCGCCTTCGGGTGAGCAACTGCTGCAAACCTTTTCTCAAGGCCATATTTCTGACAAAATTCTTTGAACTCTTTGCTTTCGAATTGAGTTCCATTGTCTGTTATGATGGTCCGGGGAAGGCCAAAACGACATATGACATTTCGTACAACGAAGTTAATGACTTTCTTTGTGGTGATCGTGGCCATAGGCTCTGCCTCTGCCCATTTGGTAAAGTAATCGACCGCAACTATTGCATATTTCGCGCCTCCTTTGGCTATGGGTAAAGAGCCGATCAGGTCGATCCCCCACATCACAAATGGCCAGGGACTAACCATTTGTGTGAGTTCCGTCGGCGGTACTCTCGGAACTTTTGCGTAACCGATTCACGGTTGGCCAATAGTATCCATAGCGGAGAATTTTCTTTGCCAATGTCTGCCTCCTAGTATGGTCGCCGCACTCTCCTTCATGTACTTCCTCCAGGACCCGTTTTATCTCATCATGACAATGCATCGGAGTAGTGGGGTTGAGAGTCCCCTTCGATACATTATTTCCATCCTGTATTACATAACGTGAAGCCTTATGAAGGACTTGGCGTGTTTCGCTCCTTTTTTCAGGTAAATCCCCTTGTAGCAGGTACTGCTTGATTGGGGTCAACCACGATTCCTTCTCTAGCTTGATCTCTAACACAAAATCTGTCTCCATTACGTCTATACTTGGAGCATAGAGGGTCTCAATAAAGAATAATCCCATTTGTTGTGCTTCGCCAGTGCTTGCGAATTTTGCCAATGAATCGGCCTCTCTATTTTGTTCGCGTGGGACATGCGAGATGTTGTAGTATTCCAGATTCGCCAGCAGCTCTTGAACCCGAGCGAGGTAAGGAGCAAGTATCTGTCCTTTCGCTTGATAGTCTCCTCTGTAGGATCGATTTCACCCTAGAGGGGGGGTGAATAGGGTGATAGTGTAAATTATAAAAATTAATCGCGGAAGCTTATCAATTAATTTAAATTCAGACCACAGAATAGCAGCACAGATATAGCAGAATATAAATAACAGAACAGAACAACACAGAATTTACCCAGCTTCGGCAAAACCCTGCCTACGTGCTGCCCCCAAGGTTTCTACTAGAAATTAGATAGTCCCTCGCTTACACACGTAAACTCGCTATACCCGCTATTGACTAATCTAACTCTACGCTCAAAACCCTGACTACAACTCAACCACCGAGTTGCGAATTTCCAAACTACACACCGTAGTTTGTCCCCTAGTCACAAGACTAGAAAATTAAAAACGGTTTAAAAGAAAATACAATTTAAAAAAAATATAAATAACAAAACCCTATTTAATAAAAAACAAAGCCCAAATTAATAAAACAAAGGCCGGCCCCTTATTCACTTCTTCAATTGGCTCGTTCCTCTTTGAGATAATGGCGGCTTTTCTTCTCTTTCGTTCCTCTCAGTTCTGAATTTAGGGCTTCGTCCCTGATTTCCAAATTAGGGTTTTTGCAAATTGAAGTCGCCGCTTGATACAGATAGTTGTAGACTTCGTTTCTCTTCTATTAGCTCACGGCTCTTCGATTTGGATCGAGTTCGTATGTGATTTTCTGGTATGTGTTTTATTCCTTTTGCTCTGCTGATTTTGGCTTTCTCGAACTCAATGCTTTATGCCGATGATGATTTTGGGTATTTATAGGAGTTCGATCTCCTTTATTTTCGTTCGTATAATCATGTTTGAATTTGTCATTTTCGTTTCTCTGCCGCTTGATTATGCTTGGTCGTTCGAGATTGATTCTGACCTTTTCATATGCGTATACTTTCGTTGCTTGGTTGACACGGCTTGGATTTGTGACTTGGTCAGTTTTCTTTGCTACCATGGTTTCGAATTTTACTTGTTCAACGTTGACTTCGGCTTGGTCTTTTGATGTTGATATGATTTATGGCTTGTTCATATGAGTATATATTTTTATTACCTGTAAATCACGGTGTTGATTATTTTCGTGAATTTTTTTTTACTGCTCGCTTCGGTCTTGGCTTTGATTCATTTCGTGATGACCACGGCTTGACTTTCTGAAAGATGCGTACTTGAATTCGTCTTGCTCACCATGTTGCATACTTAATGTTGTCACTGTGTTCGACATGGTCTTTGTAGTACTTGGTTACTGGTCGAGTTCATTTGTACATTTGTTCACCTGCACTCTTCGTTTGGTCTACTTGCATTGTTTCTGGCTTCATCTGTAGTCTTGTTCATTGATGGTTTTGGTCGTTGTATTTGCTGGGTACACAGTCTTGACCTGTTGCAGTCCTGTAGTTGCATTCATTGGTCATTTAGCCTTATACCTGTAGTTGTACTGCATTGTGTATATTCATAATACATGTATTGCTGTTGGCTTCGGGTAACTTCGACACTTTCATCTCGAGCTTGTGTAATTTGAACCTGGTTTGGTGTGCATTGTGCCTTGTACTTGCAGTTTGGTCCATTGAGTTGTTGCAATTGAGTTCAAGTTTCTCTGTAACTTCGCTTTTTGCCTTGCATTGACCATGGCTTTTCTTGGTGGTGCATTTTGTTGCGGCCTGTACATGTATTACTAGCTCTGGTTCATCTTTGTTGCTTCACCACAGTTTGCATTTGCCACACTTGTGTTCCCTGTTATCAACTGGCCTTGATTATGTTTTGATTCAAAACTTCTGTTCACCTACATGTATTGTTGGTTCATTGTGATATTTGTTCATTTGTGTTTCACTGGTAGCACTTGAGTTGTTGACTTCGATCCCGCACTTGGTCTGCACTTGAATTCAGTCTGGACAATGTTGGGAACTCGGTTGTGTATTTGGTTTTGTGTATCCACTGCATGTGTCACTGCATATTGATCTTTATGCTTGGATGTTGAGATCATGTTTGCATGCTGAGTTGAATTCATGGGTTATTTGGATTTGACCTTGTGTTGAATTGTTAGTAGTGCTTTTGTTTGATTTGTGAACACGAGTTGGCGGAGCAGTGCACACGTATACGAATGTACACGTGTGTATTGCAGCCACTTATAATTGCCTGTCCCCGATAAAAATACTGATATGCACAGATATTGCACAGTCAAAAATGATGATGAACAACCCAAATAACCGAGGCAAACAATGTTTTCAAAATACATCTTTTATTTTATATTGCAAAAATATTTTATTTTCAATTTTACTGCGTTAGTTTATATTTTTGCAGATTTCTCAGATGCTGGATTCAAACTGGAATGGAGTTGAAGATAAATACGAGTGTGAGTGATATGTAGTGAGGTGAACTGTAAATATGTAATGTGATGTAATTGTAATCAAAGTTGTATAGTTATAGTGAGAGCTTGAAATTGTACTATTCAAAGATGTAATAAATATTTATTTGAATAAAATATTCGTTTGAATTCAAATTTCGTGTTATTTATTTTATTCAGCAAATATTTATTTAATCTGTGAAAAATAAAATAGTATATTATCAAATACATTTAAACGAATGTATATATGTTTATTTTCATCAAACAAAAATCATATAAGCGCATATTCAACAATCTCCCCCTTTTGATGATAACAAACATATATTTAAGATTTTGATTATGTTAAATGTATTTGATCATTGATATGCTCTAATTGCTCCCCCTATTTAAATGCTTCCTCTCTACATGATGCCCCCCTACATATATGCATACAAATAAAAATATGTAAATGAGCCTATATGCAAATGGAAAATTATTTTACCTTTGCTTGATTCTATTTGACAAAATCTTAACTTTTCTCTCCCCCTTTTGTTATCAGCAAAAGAATAATAGTGTTAGAGAAAATAGAGATAAAGTAATCGATATCAATCCAACATTAAAACTCAATTGAATATAAATATTAAATTTCAATAAAAAGTCAAACAAAAATCATAAATATTTTGTTAGGCGCATATTCCACTTTTAGAATGATAGGAATGATATCATCATATAAAACCATACAGTTGTGTCTATTTGTGGTATATTTATATCAGGAATTTGAATAACCACTAACCATGCATAACCGTTAGGACTTTTAAATGAGATTAGTAGTATTCCAATTTTATTTAAAAAAAAATGAATTCAAGTATCTTCTAACCACGCATAACCGTGAGGACTTTTAAATGGGATTAGAATCAACTTGTTTATTTTACAAATCAACTTTTGATATGTGTTCCATACATGCATAACCGCGAGGACTTTTAAATGAGCATGGAAGCACATAACAAATTCCAAGTAATTCACCCATGCGTAACCGTGAGGACTTTTAAATGAGAGTGAATACTTTGGTATTTATTTATTTATTTAATTTTTTTATTTTAAAAAAATGTAAAAATGAAAAACGAACGATTCCTGTTTAAAGTACCACATATTGACAAACTATATAGAATTTTGATGAGTGATGGTTGATAGAAAACATGATAGACATAGAGATGGTCATGGAATTTTTACCAACAAAAAGTTTTATAACTCTTGTTTAAATTTCTAAAGAAATTTACTAATTATACCGTCTCGAGTCATAATATATAATAAATATCAACACTCATCACTTTTTCAATTACTATTCATCTTTTCGATAACCATTAGGGAGTCAGATTAGTCAATGTAATCATTTAAAATCAAATTCAAAGATAATTATAAATCAATTTTTCTAAAAACGACCAATCTGAAAACTAGGTCAAAAATGATTTTCTCGAGGGGGTTTTAAAAGAAAATTTTCTGCTATTTGAAAATTATTTGAAATGAAGAATATGCAGATATTTTCTTTGAAAAACGATGCAGTTACTAAATGTCTCAAAAATCACGTTCAACTAGTAATTTTTCTATCAACTAGATTACCAGTGTAATCTGCATCTGATTTTCTCTTTCACTCAAAATCATCATTAATTGAATTTGATTGACCAAACCATGAAGTGTGCACCAAAAATTTCAAACTCAATTTTAACAGCAATTTAAATGACATTCTCTTGAATTTGAAATGAAGCCGTGTTAATAAAAAAAACCGTGAATATAGAGTTAGCCGTATTATAACCAAATGTATTATCCAACAAAATACTATTTTTAATCCAAAATGATATATATGAAGTAATTCAAAGAATTTAGAGATTTTTATAGTGTTTTTGGCATAAGAATATAATTGGCCAACTATTTTGAATAAGTCAGAATCATCATCTTTTCATCATCTCAATATTGGCTGATTTTAATTTAGAATACGGTGCAGATTATCACATTTAATATATCGTTTAAAACATACCATTACCTGTTTTACCTTTACGATATTTTTCGTTGTTGTCCATTGTGATTCTGTCACCTTTATACTAGGCTAAGGAACTTAGCTTTGTCGCCCGTTGCGTTTCTGGAACAGCCAAAATCCAGAGAACACTATTGATGTTCCTTAGCCTGCCACCACACCTACATGATGAAAGATTTATGTGACCTATTTGTTTTTATAGGTCCATGATTGTTAGTGGCAGAAAATTTTGAAAAACAATTTTGTAAAGACCCAAAACTATTTATAATTGTTCCCTTCGGCACCCAAATTTGTTTAACTTTGAGAGATTTTATATTTGTGCCTTTTGGAACCCAAATCGGTATAGTTTTCACATGTTTGGGTCTATACCAACAATTATTGTGATCATGTCCAAATTTTCTACAAATTGTGCACATAGAATTAACTTGATTAATCTTGTTTTCAACAATTTTCGAATTATTATATCCAAGTCCTTGTCTAACCGTATTAACAGTTTGTTTTCATAATAGTATATTTAATGATTTTTCACTTTTGGAAAATTTTTCTAAAGTAGTAGACAGTTGTTGGACTTGTGATTTGAGAGATTCATTTTCGTTTAACAATTGTGTGCACTTTTTAATAGAATTCTCTCTCCTAGTATTTTCATTTTCCTTTAAAATCAAAATTTCATTTTCAAGTGATTTTATATTGATTTCTGACTTTTTAATTTCTTCATCAAATGTTGGACACTTATCACACTTAGGGATCCTACTTTGATAGGTTTTAACTAATTGATCAAGTTGTTTATTACATTCTATCAAAGTATCTTTTTGAGATTCAAGTTTGGCGTATTTTTCCCTAAGTCGTTCAAAACAACCGTTTACTTCATGAAAATATATAAGCAACTCAGAATGGGTAAGTTTTGATACCTCACTTGGCTCGTCATCGTCACTGTCAGTTGTATCACCTCGAAGACACAATTCTGCCTTTTCGCTTTCACTGCCAGTGCTTTGATCATTCTCGTCTATTTCATCCCAAGTGGCTGCAAAACTTTTCTTTTTCTGTTTCTTTCCATGGCTGGATTTAATTTGTGGACAATCGGGCTTGATATGGCCGGATTTGTTGCAATTATAACAAATAAACTTTTGTTCTTCCGAGTAGTCTAGTGCTTTGGCTATTCTGCTTTTTGCTTTTTGAATTCGAGCTGAATTTCCATGTTTTTGATTCCATTTTTTGAATTTCCTTATTAATAGCTCCAATTCTGCTGCTCCATCATCTTCATCGTTATCATCATCACTTTTGGTTGTTCCTTTGAGAGCTATTGATTTCTTTTGAGTGTCACCTCCTTCACGCTCTTCTTTGAATTTCATTTCTAGCTCATAAGTGGTGAGATTTCCGATGAGTTCTTCAACTTTAAGTTGTTTTAAATCTTTCGATTCTTGTATGGCAGTTACTTTTGCTTCAAAGCTTCGTGGAAGGACTCTGAGGATTTTTCGGACTATTTCTAATTCGGTGTATGTTTTTCCGAGAGCTTTGATTTGTATACGATATTGGAGAGTCGTCCGTACATCTCTTTGACATTTTCTTCCTTCGCCATTTTGAAGTTCTCGTATTTGCTGCTTAGCATTGCAAGGCGAGATTCTTTGACTTGAGATGTTCCTTCGTGAGTCACTTCTAGTATGTGCCATATTTCCTGCGCAGTTAGACAATGTGAGACACGATTAAATTCAAATTGATCCAATGAACAGATAGTAGAATTCATAGCTTTGGCATTAGTATTTTGTAATTTATTTTCTAGTTCTGTCCATTGTTCCTTTGGTTTCTCTATTTCCTGATTATCTACAGTTATAGTTGGTATTCTATAACCTGTCTCAACAATATTCCAAGCGTCAATGGTTTTCATAAAAATTTGCATTCTATTTTTCCAGTAAGCATATTCACCATTGAACATTGGTGGTCTAACTATCGACTGACCCTCTGCAAAAGCATTATTAAAAGAAGCCATTTTAAAAATTCAAATTTTAAAACAAAAACCGATTTTTTTGAAACACGAATTTTTAAAACAAAAAAAATTGATTTTTGAAACACGAATTTTTAAAACAAAAATTGATTTTTGTAAAAACAAATTTTTAAAAACAAAAATGGCTTTTGTTCCTAGCTCTGATACCACTTGTAGGATCGATTTCACCCTAGAGGGGGGGGGTGAATAGGGTGATAGTGTAAATTATAAAAATTAATCGCGGAAGCTTATCAATTAATTTAAATTCAGATCACAGAATAGCAGCACAGATATAGCAGAATATAAATAACAGAACAGAACAACACAGAATTTACCCAGCTTCGGCAAAACCCTGCCTACGTGCTGCCCCCAAGGTTTCTACTAGAAATTAGATAGTCCCTCGCTTACACACGTAAACTCGCTATACCCGCTATTGACTAATCTAACTCTACGCTCAAAACCCTGACCACAACTCAACCACCGAGTTGCGAATTCCCAAACTACACACCGTAGTTTGTCCCCTAGTCACAAGACTAGAAAATTAAAAACGGTTTAAAAGAAAATACAATTTAAAAAAAAAAATTAAATAACAAAACCCTATTTAATAAAAAACAAAGCCCAAATTAATAAAACAAAGGCCGACCCCTTATTCACTTCTTCAATTGGCTCGTTCCTCTTTGAGATAATGGCGGCTTTTCTTCTCTTTCGTTCCTCTCAGTTCTGAATTTAGGGCTTCGTCCCTGATTTCCAAATTAGGGTTTGTGTAAATTGAAGTCGCCGCTTGATACAGATAGTTGTAGACTTCGTTTCTCTTCTATTAGCTCACGGCTCTTCGATTTGGATCGAGTTCGTATGTGATTTTCTGGTATGTGTTTTATTCCTTTTGCTCTGCTGATTTTGGATTTCTCGAACTCAATGCTTTATGCCGATGATGATTTTGGGTATTTATAGGAGTTCGATCTCCTTTATTTTCGTTCGTATAATCATGTTTGAATTTGTCATTTTCGTTTCTCTGCCGCTTGATTATGCTTGGTCGTTCGAGATTGATTCTGACCTTTTCATATGCGTATACTTTCGTTGCTTGGTTGACACGGCTTGGATTTGTGACTTGGTCAGTTTTCTTTGCTACCATGGTTTCGAATTTTACTTGTTCAACGTTGACTTCGGCTTGGTCTTTGATGTTGATATGATTTATGGCTTGTTCATATGAGTATATATTTTTATTACCTGTAAATCACGGTGTTGATGATTTTCGTGAATTTTATTTTACTGCTCGCTTCGGTCTTGGCTTTGATTCATTTCGTGATGACCACGGCTTGACTTTCTGAAAGATGCGTACTTGAATTCGTCTTGCTCACCATGTTGCATACTTAATGTTGTCACTGTGTTCGACATGGTCTTTGTAGTACTTGGTTACTGGTCGAGTTCATTTGTACATTTGTTCACCTGCACTCTTCGTTTGGTCTACTTGCATTGTTTCTGGCTTCATCTGTAGTCTTGTTCATTGATGGTTTTGGTCGTTGTATTTGCTGGGTACACAGTCTTGACCTATTGCAGTCCTGTAGTTGCATTCATTGGTCATTTAGCCTTATACCTGTAGTTGTACTGCATTGTGTATATTCATAATACATGTATTGCTGTTGGCTTCGGGTAACTTCGACACTTTCATCTCGAGCTTGTGTAATTTGAACCTGGTTTGGTGTGCATTGTGCCTTGTACTTGCAGTTTGGTCCATTGAGTTGTTGCAATTGAGTTCAAGTTTCTCTGTAACTTCACTTTTTGCCTTGCATTGACCATGGCTTTTCTTGGTGGTGCATTTTGTTGCGGCCTGTACATGTATTACTAGCTCTGGTTCATCTTTGTTGCTTCACCACAGTTTGCATTTGCCACACTTGTGTTCCCTATTATCAACTGGCCTTGATTATGTTTTGATTCAAAACTTCTGTTCACCTGCATGTATTGTTGGTTCATTGTGATATTTGTTCATTTGTGTTTCACTGGTAGCACTTGAGTTGTTGACTTCGATCCCGCACTTGGTCTGCACTTGAATTCAGTCTGGACAATGTTGGGAACTCGGTTGTGTATTTGGTTTTGTGTATCCACTGCATGTGTCACTGCATATTGATCTTTATGCTTAGATGTTGAGATCATGTTTGCATGCTGAGTTGAATTCATGTGTTATTTGGATTTGACCTTGTGTTGAATTGTTAGTAGTGCTTTTGTTTGATTTGTGAACACGAGTTGGCGGGGCAGTGCACACGTATACGAATGTACACGTGTGTACTGCAGCCACTTATAATTGCCTGTCCCCGATAAAAATACTGATATGCACAGATATTGCACAGTCAAAAATGATGACGAACAACCCAAATAACCGAGGCAAACAATGTTTTCAAAATACATCTTTTATTTTATATTGCAAAAATATTTTATTTTCAATTTTACTGCGTTAGTTTATATTTTTGCATATTTCTCAGATGCTGGATTCAAACTGGAATGGAGTTGAAGATAAATACGAGTGTGAGTGATATGTAGTGAGGTGAACTGTAAATATGTAATGTGATGTAATTGTAATCAAAGTTGTATAGTTATAGTGAGAGCTTGAAATTGTACTATTCAAAGATGTAATAAATATTTATTTGAATAAAATATTCGTTTGAATTCAAATTTCGTGTTATTTATTTTATTCAGCAAATATTTATTTAATCTGTGAAAAATAAAATAGTATATTATCAAATACATTTAAACGAATGTATATATGTTTATTTTCATCAAACAAAAATCATATAAGCGCATATTCAACATCCTCGCACCTGATACACTACCAGCTGTGAGTCATAGAAGATTTCGATTGACCTCACTCGCAATTCGATAACAAGTCTTAAGCCAGCAATCAATGCTTCATATTCGGCTTCGTTATTTGTTGTTGCAAACTCGAGCTTCAAAGCATAGCAAATTGATCGGTCTTCAGGAGTTATGAGGATTATACCTGCCCCCGAGCAACGGTCGTTAGATGCCCCATTGGTGTACATCTTCCATCGAACGGGGGGGTATGATTCTGTGATTGCTCGGTTCATCTAGCACAGTGAATTCAGCAATGAAGTCGGCTAGTGCCTGTCCTTGTATGGCCCTCCACGACAAATAGGTAATATAGAACTGACTTAACTCAATATTCCATTTCAACATCCTTCCAAAAGTTTCCGGTCGTTGGAGTACATGTCGCAAGGGTTAGTCAGTGTGGACACCGATTGAGTGTGCCTGAAATAGAGGCGAAGCTTGCGTGATGCGATCACCAAGAAATATGCTAGTTTTTCAATCTTTGGATAATTTCTTTCTGCCCTTGTCAAGTGCTTACTGACATAGTAAACCGACTTTTGAATCCGGTCTTCCTCGCGGACCATGGCTGTACTGATAGCGTGCTGGGATACCGCCAAGTATACATACAACGTTTCGTGGTCTATCGGCTTGGATAGTACGAAGGGACTTTCCAAGTGCCTTACCAGATCCCGGAATGCTTCCTCACAGCCGGATGTCCATTCGAAGTTTCTCTTTCCTTTCTTTATAATGTCAAAGAAGGGAATACACTTGTCTATAGCCCTGGATATGAATCGACTTAGCGCAGCCACTTTTCCATTCAGGCTTTGCACCTGCTTTGTGGTTCTGGGTACTTGTATATCTCGGATAGCCCGAATCTTTTCTGGGTTAGCCTCGATTCCCCGGGCATTCACAATGAATCCCAGAAACTTTCCTGATACTACGTCAAATGAACACTTCAACGGATTGATCTTCATTCCATAATGCCTGAGTATGTCAAACATCTCCGTTAGGTCTCGGATGTGGTCGTTTGACTGCCGTGACTTCACTAGCATGTCATCCACATAGACTTCCATTGTTATACCAATCTAGTTTAGGCGTTGATAAGTCGTTCCTGTGTTCTTCAATCTAAATGGCATTACTACATAGCAATACAATCCCACGTTTGTGACAAAGCTGGTGTGTTCTTGGTCTGAAATGTACATCGGAATTTGATGGTAACCAGAGTACGCATCCTTAAATGATAGTAACTCATGTCCGACAGTTGAGTCGACGAGTTGGTCAATCCTTGGCAGCGGGAAACTATCCTTCGGGCATGCCTTGTTTAAATCGGAGTAATCAACACAAGTCCTCCATTTTCCCTTCGCTTTCTTTACTAACACCGGGTTAGATACCCATTCAGGGTAGAGGGCATCGTGGACGAACCCGTTGGTTTTGAGTTTGTCCACCTCCTCTTTAAGAGCCACGGACCTCTCCGGGTCCATGCCTCTCCTTTTTTGTTTCACAGGAACATGTCTCGCGTCTATGTTCAACATATGACTCGCAATTGCAGGAGAAATCCCGCACATATCAGAATGCGTCCAAGCAAAAACATCAAGGTTCGCTCGGAAGAAGTCAGTAAGGTTCTCAGCTGCCACGGGGTCGAGCTGTGATCCTATTTTAAGAACTCGTGATGGGTCGCTGCGGCTAACTGAGATGTCGAAGGTTAGTTCAGCCGGTGCCATATTTGTTTCCCTGGGTTGCCCATTATCATCTCTCGGATCTATGTCCCTATGGATCCGAGAATGCCGCCCGAGCCAGGGCTCGGACGCTAGTTGTCAATCGTCAGAACCTTGGATGCGGACAGAGCTGTCCTCAACCTTTCCTTTCTCCCTACGCCATGCCTCCCTGAGCTCAGCTACATAGCATGCGCGGCCGGTTGCCTGGTCGCCGTGTACCACTCCAACCCCTTTGTCTGTTGGGAATTTTAACGTCAAACACCAAGGGGCCAAAGCTGCCCTGAATTCCGCCAGGGCTGGACGACCCAGAAATACGTTGTACGGGGAATCAACGTCCAGTACTATGAATGGTAAGATTCGCACCCTTCTGCGATCACCTTGTCCCAGTTCAACTGGTAATTCCACATATCCCACTGCATCAGTCGCTGCGCCATTAAAGCCATGGATTCTGGCTTTGGACGACTTCAAATCCTTGGTCTCCAGCTTCACTTGGTCGTATGCCTTCTGGAAGATGATGTTAATGGAACTTCCGCAATCAATTAGAATTCTCTTTATGAATGCCGGCCCGATGGTCGCAGATATGACCATTGGGTCAATGGTAGGAGCCTCTACCATATCCGCATCTCTTTTCCTGAATACGATATCATCATTCAACGTGCGCTGCTGCTTTGCAGGAGTCCCATCTTCCACGTTCGAACAACACTCGTACTCCGCATGTCTTAAGGAGTTAGCATATCGCTCCATCTCCTGCCAATTCTTGTCTGTAGGGTGAGGTCCGCCAGCAATCGTGTTAATAATCAATCTACCCACAGTCCGAGTCCGGTTGGTGTGGGGGTGGCCCGCATCCAGGGTCTGATGTTTCTTGCCTCCCATCCTGTGGGTCTTTGACAAATTCCTGTAGCTTCTTCTGTCTAATTAGCTTTTCTATAGCATCGTGGAGGTGTCTGCACTCCTCCGTGTTGTGTCCATAAGACTCGTGGAAACGGCAGTACTTCCTGGTCCGCTTCTATTCTTCCGTCGATTCCTTTGGACGCGGCTTCCTATATTGGAAAGTGTTGCAAGTTGATAGATAGATGTTTTCAAGAGATGCGTTCAACTGGGTTTATTCATTGTATGTTGGGATCCTTGATTTCCATTTCCCTGTTTCTTTTTTCTTTTCGGGATTTCCACCTCCGGATCTTGTAGACTGCCCGGGCTTGTTCTGCATGTTAACTTGAGTTTTTCTAGGATTATCTCCGGTTTGTTTCACGACGACGTTACTTTTCACAAACTCTTGAACAGGCCCTGATGCCTTGTCTCACCTTGTCCACCGGGCTTCCTCCCTTCTTATGAACTGATGAGATTTCGAATAAAAACGTTCCAGCGTAGCTGGGGGCTTTCCCGCCAACCAATCTCCAAATTCAGAATCCGGATCCACTCCACGCATTACTGCCATCAAAATCGCGTAGTCGTTAGGATTGCTCACCTCAGTAGCAGCAACATGAAATCTTTGCAAGTATGCTTTCAACGACTCTCCTGGAGTTTGAGTTACACTTGATAAGGACATCATGTCCTTTGGACGAGTGGTGTGTATCCTGAATTGTTCTACGAATTTCATTGCTAATTCGTCGAAGGTGGGTATAGATCATGGTGGGAGTCGAGTGAACCACATGGTGGCAATCCCGGACAAGGTGATTGGGAAACACCTACACTTGGTTGCGTCATTAGCTCTTGCAGAATCCATCATCCATCCATACCTCATCACATGCTGCCTGGGGTCGGTCTTCCCTTCGTAGGCTAGAATGGCGGGCATGCTGAACTTTCTTGGGTATTCGGCCTGTAGAATGGTATCCATGAAGGGAGTATAACTCTTAGTCACTCCCCAGTCTTCATTAGTTAGACCTTGGTTTTCTTTCATCAGCTGCCTGACCATAGCCGTCAAATTCGGGGTTCGTACGGGAGATGGGAGGTTGGGTTCCGTTCCACGGGACCGTGCAGGTTGATGTACCGTCCGATTTGGGTCTAGGTTTCTAGTAGGTCGATCATTAGGACCTGCATGTGCATCTTCATCCTTACGGCGTCTACGCCTAGGAGGTTCATCAGCAGAAGTCGAACTATCATCTTCAGAGTAAGGGACAGGGCTACCTCCAGCATTCTGATGCTGCTGCTGAGTAAGCTGAGTCATGAGGTCAGCGTTGGCTTGCATTTGCTCAGCAAGTTGCCTTCTACTTTCCTTAAGTTCTCTTATCAAGTCATTGAATTCTGCTGAGGGAACGATTTCTACTTGGTTTTGGTTGGAGGGTTCTGCACCTCGAATCGCTTGTTGATTGCTAGTTCCCAGTTGTTGCACACTAGCGGTTTTGTGGGCATCTGCATTTTGAGAGGCTGATCTAGTTCATGGTCTTTCCATGGTAGAGTTGTTGGTTGTAACTCTGAGTAGAATCAACAGATGCCTTATAGGTGATTATGGATCTCCTTCGGGGGATGTATGCAATCCAATAGCTGCAAAGTAGATCCTAATAGCCTGAGTTCAGTTCTCAGTGAAAGCACCAAAATGTTAGCACCAAAATTGGCCACTAACACCCTTAGAAAGGTTGTGTAGAGAGATTAATGAAGAAAGTAAATTAAAACAGAGAATAGAGTGTAACTTTAAATGCAGAGAACAAGAACACCAAATTTATAGTGGTTCGGCGTAACTGCCTACATCCACTTTGAGGTTGATTTCCATTGATTTCCTTGATGGGTGATTACAGATACAATACGTTTTTGGTTACTAGATTACAATTGCAAAGTAAAAGAAATAAGTCTGGAATGAGTCTTGAAAATGGCAGAGTCTCCCCAGTGTTCTCTAAAGTCTCTCCCCCTTTTTCTATGCCCCTACCACTCTATTTATAGGCGAAGGTGGGTTGGACATCCCTGGTGGACCTGGAAGCTGAATAACTCGGTCCAAATAGTGTCAATCCTGTATGCCGAACGAACAGGCCAAACGGTCGAAGGCCGAACTATACTCTTTATGTAGATCGGCAGGTTTGTAGCGTGGGAAGAGTATGCTGAGCAACGTTCGAAGCTGACGGTGCTAGGAAGAATGCCGAACCATCCTTAATTGCCGAACATCTCGGGAGGCCGAGTGAGAATGCCGAGCCTTCATGGATACCAGATGCTCCTTGATGCCGAACGGCATGGTGCCGAATGGTCTGGGTGCCGAACGAGGAGCTTGATGTTTGAATGCCATCTTAACCGAGTGAGGCCTCTGGCCGAGCGCTATCTTTGGTCGAGCAATGCCTTAGGCCGAGCGTTCCTTAGATGTCGAGCGCTATCTTATGCCGAACGTTCCTTCGTGCCGAATGCTTCTAGGTATGCCGAACGTTCTCCTTTAGCCGAATGATCTCTTTTAGCCAAACGTTCTCCTTTAGCCGAACAAGATGAGGCCGAACATACTGACTACCGTAGGGAGCGCTCGTGCCGAACGAAACTAGAAGCCGGGCCAATGTCTTCGCCGAACGATGGCTAGGCCGAACGACGGCTAAGCCGAACAATTCTTTGGTCGTGGAACGATCTTATGCCGAGCGTACTTCTCTGGCCGAACGGTATTCAATACTGAGCGTTTCTCGATGCCAAACGCTCCTAGATGCCGGATGCTATCCCATACCGAATGCCCATTGATGCCGAACGATGGAGAGCCTGAGTACTAAGTTGCCCGGTCAATTCCCTGGGAAATAATTTAATTCAAAGATAAATTTATATTTAAAATCCAGTTTCTCTCATGTGTATTATTCTTCATCCATGCATAGTAATCAATAAACATAATATAAACCTTTGATAGTTATCATGAAGAAGAAAGATTTAAATATCTAAAGATTTTATCAAACTTTAATGTAGATAAAACTGCTAAGGCAAACCCCCATCTTATCAATTATACTTTAAAGAAGAAAGTGGAGCACACCCATTATCTCCATAACAAATGCAGAATTCCTTGATGCCATATGATTGAATAAGAATTTAACAACATTGTTCACTATTATGCTTATACACAGTCAGTAGTTGAAACAACGTAATTATGATTGTCCATGTGAGCAAAACTTAAGGTTTTAGTAGTAAGAACATATTATCTAACCAATAAAGCATGGTAGAACGTTTTGCCAATTTTACTTTTGGACTCAAAATATAAAGCTGTAGAGTTACTTAATAGACACAGACAAAAATTAATGGCATTCTAACCCAAAAACATAAAACTATCAATACTCATGTATAATCTCCACAACAAATGCAGACTCATGTATATTTGTTGTGATTATTATAGATACATGAGTTTAAAACTCACCTTAAACAATGTTTTGTCGAAGGCCTCTCGTCGAAAATTCTCGAATCACCAGTAGTCGAAAACCCGAAAATCAGCTTATAACGCACCTTTAAGCTGCCAATATACCATCATATCTCCATCGATCGCTGTCCACGCCATTGAATCAGCAAAATGTGGCCTCCTTCATACAAAAACATTGCTGTTTCTGGCTATATACGCTCCTGCAGACCATCATCCACCTCTAATCGTCAGAAGCCTCGCCCAATTCGTCATCAACAACCACTTAAACCCAAAATGCCACCCTTCATAAATTCGGTCAGGTTCTAGGTCACGCTTTATCCATTAGTTGCCTGACACTTTCGTCGTGGTTTCACTATAGGACGTCACTCCCGCTTCCAGCGATCAACGATCGCTTTCCCGCGTGTCATTTTTTTTGCGTACGTGCATTTGTTTCCTATAAAGTCGCGATCTCTAGGATTAGGCAAAAGAGGTTAATCAGGAATGTTCACATCGATGAATTAGGGGTTTGAGGGAGAAAAGTTGGAAATATAAACGAATAAAGGGAGAAATAACATATTAGGTTTTAACGGAACGGGAAACGAAACACAGACGATAAGGTTATTTTGGATATTTCCAAAAGACGCGGTTGAAATTAGTGGAATGAATTTATGTTATTAGTAGTAGAGATATGGATTCTTAAAAAATAAATAACAATTCAATTAGGAATAGACATATCAAATCATTTATGGAAATTGTTCATAAAAATAAGGATTACAGTTATAAAGGGAATTCTGAACCCGCTTGGATTTGGTTTCCTAAGACCTAACTCTTAGGACCCCAAAAAAAAGTGGGTACCAACTTAATATTTATTTTTTGCCGGTATCACTAACAAAAAGAGGAAAATGGATCTTAGACAGCGGTTGCTCAAAACACACGACTAGTAATAAGGACATGTTAACTAACATTGTCTACTCAAATGGAGGATCGGTCACTTTTGAAGATAATTCAAAAAGTTATATCATTGGAAAAGGTGATGTGAGCAATAACGGTATCTCTAATACCTCTCATTTCTGATGTTTTATTAGTTAAAATCTTAAAACATAATTTATTGATCATAAGTCAATTATGTGATAAAGGGTTTTAATATATCTTTTTCAGAAAATAAATGCAATATTTCTGATAAAAATCAAAATTTAGTTTTTGAAGTTATAAGAGATAGAAATATTTATATTTTCAATATGAATGTAAATCATAACACAAACATGTGTTTAGTAGTTATAGAAATGATTCTTGGCTATGACACAAATGATTTTGTCATATAAATATTAGTACTATTAATAAAATAGCTAAAAATAAACTTGTTAAAGGACTACCTGATATGAAATTCAA
This sequence comes from Allium cepa, assembly GCA_030765085.1. Classification (NCBI taxonomy): domain Eukaryota; kingdom Viridiplantae; phylum Streptophyta; class Magnoliopsida; order Asparagales; family Amaryllidaceae; genus Allium; species Allium cepa. The sequence continues at coordinate 7,974,855 of CM060930.1, read as the reverse complement.
AGTTGATAATATTTATGATGCTTGTCAGATAGGAAAATTAACAAAATCTTCTTTTAAATCTAAGAAAATCATATCTACAACACAATAACTTGAACTACTACATATGGACCTCTTTGGACCTACTCAAGTTCAATCTATTAATCACAATAGATATGTGTTTGTTATTGTAGATGATTTTTCTAAATATACATGGACTATTTTCATGAAACATAAAAGTGATACTTTTGAAAATTTAAAAATTTTTGTTTAAAGAATTCAAAATATAAAGAGTTTAAAAGTTAAAAATAATAGAAGTGATCATGGAGGTGAATTTGAAAATGAAGTTTTTGAACTTTTTGTAACAAGAAAGGAATTAATCATAATTTTTTTTCCTCGAACATCACAACAAAACGGAGTTGTAGAAAGGAAAAATAGAACATTACAAGAATGTGCAAGAACTTTATTAAATGAAAGCACTCTACCAAAACATTTCTGGACAGAAGCTGTTGCAACTGCTTGTTATGTTTTGAATCGTGTTTCTATTCGACCATTAACAAAACACACTCTATATGAACATTTAAATGGTAGAACGCCTAATATATCTTATTTCAAAGTATTTGGTTCAAAATGTTTTATACTTAGCACTAAAGATAAGCTTGGCAAATTCGATCCAAAATCCGATGAAGGAATATTCATAGAATATTCGGGAAGAAGTAAAGCTTGTCGAGTTTTTAACAAACGAACTAAAATTATCAAAGAAACTCTCCATGTTCATTTGATGAAAAATTCAAAATTTCTTCTAATATTATAAACTTGGAAAATAATTCTAATAAAATCATAACAAATATTTCAGAAGATGATGATATTATTTTTCAAGATAATAACATTAATAATAATATAGAAGATGAAAACAATGTTCATAATATTAGAGAAGATGAAAACATTGTCTATAATGAAAATATTGTAAGATCTCCTCCAAGAATTCTTATAGACCACCCTGTTCAAAATTTAATTGGAGAAGTAAATTCAAATGTAAGAACAAGACATCAATTAAGTCAAATGGGCCATGTAGCTTTTCTCTCTAATATAGAACCTAAAAATATTAAGGAAGCCTCCACTAATGACTATTGGATTTTAGCCATGCAAGAAGAGCTAAACCAATTTGAAAGAAGTGAAGTTTGGGAATTAGTTCGTAGACCAAGTGATCAAACGGTCATTGGTACAAAATGGGTTTTCAAAAAGAAAGCTGATGAAGTAGGTAATATAACTAGAAATAAAGCTAGATTAGTAGCACAAGGATATAGTCAAGAAGAGGGAATAAACTATGAAGAAACGATTGCTCCTGTTGTAAGATTAGAAGCTGTATGTATTCTACTGGTCTTTGCATGTTTTCATAACTTTAAATTATGTCAAATGGATGTTAAAAGTGCTTTTTAAATGGATATATAAATGAAAATGTTTATTTTGAAAAACCTCCTTTTATCGCTCATGAAAAATTTCCAGACCATGTTTATAAACTTAAGAAAGCCTTATACGGTTTGAAAAAGGAACCCCGTGCTTGGTACGATCAACTTAAGAGCTATCTAATAGACTCTGGTTTTGAAATTGGGAAGGTTAATCAACTTTATTTATTAAGAAAACTAATCAAGATATTTTAATTATACAAATATATGTTGATGATATTACATTCGGATCAACTGATGAAAAATTATGTCAGGAATTTTCCACTTTCATGACAAATAAATTTGAAATGTCACATATGGAAGAACTATCATATTTTCTTGGATTACAAATTAAACAATTACAAAATGGTATTTTTATTAATCAAGAAAAATATTGTAATAATCTAATTAAACGATTTGGTATGAAAAACACTTCTGCCAAACCAACTCCTATGAGTACAACTATACATCTCGACAGAGATGAAGATGGTAAGAGTGCCGACTGGAAGCTATATCGTAGTATGATTAGATCATTACTTTACTTAACTTCCAGTTGACCTGATATAATGATGAATGTTTGTTTATGTGCTTGATTTCAAGAAAATCTTAAAGAATCACATATGCAAGTAGTAAAATGTATTATTCGTTATCCTAGTAAGACCAAGGATTTCCTACTATTTTATCCGAAAGAATGTCCTTTCGAATTAGTATCCTATAGCGATGCTGATTTTGGAGGAAGTCGGACGGATGGAAAAAGTACAAGTGGAACTTGTCATTTCATCGGACGGTCCTTAGTATCTTGGTTTAGCAAGAAACAAAACTGCGTTTTACCATCGACCTGTGAAGCAGAATATATATCTGCAGCTTTAGCATGTGCTCAAGTCATCTACATGCAACAAACACTACAAGATTTTGATATAAAATTAAATAAATCTATGATATACTATGATAACACTAGTGCAATAAATTTATCTAAAAATTCTGTCAATCATTTACAAACTAAACATATTGACATTCGTCACCATTTTCTTCGTGATAATATTGAAAAGGATATAGTAAATTTAGAATTTGTAAATTCTGAAAATCAATTAGCTAATATTTTCACTAAACCACTCAATGAAAATATTTTTGTAAAACTAAGAAGAGAACTAGGTATAATTTCTTTTAAAGAATTATAATATTTGAAATCTTTAAAAAAAATAAAAATAATTTTTTTGCTAGCACTTAACTCAGCATCTTTAGATTGGAAGTCCTATGTCTGTACCATTTCTCTATTTACTATTTCACAACTATTTCTATAATACACTTATTCTTATCAGCACCTCTAGATTGGAAGTCCTATGTCTTTACCATTTCTCTATTTACCATTTCGCAACTATTCCTATAACATACTTATTGTTATATTATTTTTAGTTGTTTAAAGTTTTTCAACCATGCAAAATTCTGTTTATTCTACTCCTTTCATTATTTACTGGTTATCTCATGCTTAACCAGTCATTTACTCTATTTTTACACTTCCTATTTTTATGAATTTGAGGTTTCTTTTTTATTTTCTCTCCACCTTGATTGTTTGATTCAAATATTGATTATTCCTTGCAATAATGTCTTCCCAAAAAAACTCCCAGAATGACTCTGCTTACTCTTTTATTGATTTTTCCACACCATCCTCTGATTCTTCTAGCTTACCTACACCTACTCCATATTATGAACCTACCAGACCATCCAACTATCATACCGGTTATACTCCAAATAAGAAGAAGGCATGTCATTTCATATTCTTTGGTTCTCCGTTAACAAAACAAAAGATTGATGACATACATCATTATCAACGGGAATCAATAGAAATACAACGAGAAATGTACAATGAACAAAAGCTTAATTCAAAATGACTTAGCTTTCTGGAGCAACTTGGCTGGAAATTCTACGGGACATCTACATCCGACGTCCATCACCCCACAACGTCTTCCTATCGGAATCCATGGGATAAGTCCCCACAACCTCCTCCCGTGTCTCCATATTCATGGGAGCGTGGAAATCAATGATCTCCATTGAAACCATGCAAAGACAAGACTAAAGTTGAACCGGAAGATTGCAAGACTCCGCATTCATCCACATCTTCATCTAAATAATTTTTTTTAATATTTTTTCTCTTATTTCAATCTATGCATTCGTTGTTTAACATATTATATGTAAAAAAATTCTAATTTTTTTTTAAAAAAGAAGAAAGACTAATAATCTGAAAAAGAGCACTCAGCCAACTGATGAATTTTGGTCAGTCGAATGAATCTGGAAACCGAATGTTTTGGAAAAATTGATCAGTCGACTGACCAAATTCGATCAGTCGAATGACCTGATTATCTGGGCCTATTAACTCCTGTTTCACCCACTTTTTACATGTATAATCTATCTTCTTCACTTTTACTCCTCATTTTTACTTTCTACCATCAAAATTTCAAAACACTAGCCCTCCTAATTTTCAAATTCCATTACTCAATTACTCATTCTAATAGCTCCAAGACAACCAAAATTCTCTTGAAAAGCTTCATCCTTAGCCTCTGAACCTACAGACAGCCAAATAGCTCAATGGCTTTATGATGCCATCGCTATCCAAATATGGAACAAGACGAAGAAGCTCGCTTTCTAGAAGGATCATTTGTTGTTTTTCCTGACTTTGCGGCATATAGCATTCAAGATCCTGCTAGAAGAAGTCATCTATAATCTCTCGTTGACTACAATCGGAACAATCTCAAGATAAATCATACAGTGGTAAAAATATTTTACGCTAACTTGAATTTGGGTCATCAAAATCCAAGAAACAGTAACAACTGCATATGCAGTTTAGTTTGTGGTCAACGATTCTACTTGTCGTTAGATAGAATTGGACACATCCTTCAAACACCAACATGGTATTCCACTAGAAGATTTGAATGTTGTTTTAGGCGAATGATACGAAGCGAGTCATTGATTTTTGGAGGATGAGATGAGAGAATTAAAATCTACCGCTTTACGTCCTACAACCCGAATTATGCATCGAGCCTTAATGCGCATAATCTTTCCTCGTACCAGGTCTTACAAGCCTGTCTACTAAGAGAATTATAAAGCTTTATATGCAATTTTGGGTGATTTTCAAATTAATTGGCCTAAGCTTATACTTGACGAATTCCTAGCCTTTAACCAAGGACGGATGAACATCATTTACCGTGGCGAGTATATTATGCGGTTCCTAATGAATCTACAAGTTTCAGTTCCAGAATCCAACACCTCTATAGCTAAAACATTAAATAGTCGCACAATTAGTTTGATGAAGTTACCTCCAAGACCGCTCACTATCATGTCATTCCAAGATTGGCAATCAAGGCCTCGCCAACAAGCTGCTACTCTACAGCAACGAAGAGATGAAATACACACCCCCACCCCATCCCAAAGTACCCGAGAGTCCATTGATCTCATTGCATGTAATCAAGTAATTTTGGATTCTCGCATTAAGAATCTCGACAAGAAGATTGACAGGAAGTTTGACAAGATCAAAAGCGGTTTTGGGATTCTATGGAATGTAATCTCTTGTTCATCCTTTACCACTACAGATACTTCACATAATGATCCAGGAAAATGCTCGACGCCTCATTTTACTTGGTCTACATTCGAAGAACATACAAGTTTTGACACTAGTGGAAATGATGGTGGAAGACAATATGTGGAAAGATCTTCATGAGGAAAAGAACCAGCAAAAGAAGAAGATGAAGAAGAAACAAATTCAGACTATGATGAGTACTGACAGTAATTCATGATGGTGGTAGCAAGTTACTCTCTTTTTTAGTTAGAAGCATTCCAGTATCGTTCAAATTCTTTGATGTTGATTGGCTTGTATAAATAACCCAGTAGAATTTGAAACAATCGTTGTGACTGTTATTTAATATGCTGTTAGTTAATAATGCTTATGTGATAACATATTATATGTTTGTTTATTTCCTTTTTGTTGATGACAAAGGGGGAGAAATTTGTATGACTAACCAATTCTTGCAGGATTAGATATCTCGCCACATATTCAGGGGGAGAAATATATAACTTTCGATATATAATTCTTAATTTATAGCATGGTTGTCATCAATCAAAAAGGGGAGAATGTTGAATCATGAGTTTCGATTCATGACAAAAGGCTTAAACGACCAGTGATGAGACTATACGATCAAGCGAAAAAAAAAGAATAAGATATGCAAGCTATTAAACTACAAAGGAGATGAGATTACAAATCTAAGTATAGTATGATTATTTACTGAAGTTTTAGTCTTAGATATGGTTTAAAATTGTTAAAATCTGCAAGTGGTTTGCACATAATCAAAGTAGTTTTAAGTTCAAATTTTTTAAAATATGTGCAAACTGTGCACTGACAACCAAGTCAGTCGACTGACCGAAAACAACCAGTCGACTGAACCTGTTTAGTGCACATATATGCACGGTTTTACACTGTTTTTGAATATTCAGTTGACTGGTTGATTTTTCTCAGTCGACTGACCGGCTCTAACGGCTATTTTTCTTGAAGAGACATTTCTAATTGCGAAGTGTTTTAATTCAAACTGAAGAGATATGGCTGCACCTATTGATTGAAACTTTTTTGAATAGTTGACTATTTGTTCACTATATAAACACGTTAGAATCACTTCTCAAATCACTGAATTTTATTTTGATTTCTTGCTATACTCTCTACTATCTATCTCTGCATTCTAAAAGCAATCACAATCTATAAATTTGTTTTGGACGGTTCAAATCGACGATAAACCACACACGTCAGATCAAACGATACAAAAGGGCGAATAGTTACATTTGGTATCAGGGCTTTGGTTTAGCGATAAACCTTAGCTTTGTGGGGTCTGACTCTCTATTAATAGGGTAGTAATACCCTATGATGAGTCACTAAATGTGTGTGTGTATAAGAGCGTATTTGTTAGTGTTATAAAAGGGTTTTTATACTATGTTAATTTGTTTCGTTTCGTATTTATAAATTCTGGTTGGTGCATAGGACGCTATGACATCAATAGGGATTTCTAAACACTTAATAGGACAGACCGACATAATTTTTGTTTTGAATATAGGTGAATGAAATAATTTTTCCTATTATATTTTCTATATATAAATTTTTTTTATAAAGGTTATATTTGGTTGTAATATATTGGTTGTAAGGTATTGTAATTTATAAATATTAGTAAAGTAGGATTTGAAAAATAAAATAAATGAAAATTTTGAATTTAGAACTTAAGTTCCAGGATTTTTGAAAACTGCTTTCCAAGGATTTTGGAATATGATAATATTGTTTATAAGTATTTTCTGATATAAATATTTCAATATGATTTGAAAGAATTGTTTTAAAGAAATTTTGGAAGAAATAAGTTTTGTACTCCCCTCTCTGTCGCTGGAAAATAATTTCGGTGATGAGTGCACGCACATTGACATTCGTTTTCGAGTTTCTAAGTAGGAAGGCCACTGTAGTAGTTTTACTGTAGATTCATTTGATAAACAAATATAAATTTCAAAATAGTTTAAATATAATTGGATATAAAAATTGCAAGTGTATATATTTATCTATTATTTTAACATGATTTGAAATTTAACCCGGTATTTAGTTCTTAAGTTTCCATTAATTAATAGTTCAATTATTGTAGTGAATTGGAATGTAACTAATTAATAATTGGAACCTCTAATTAAAATAAGAGATTAAATGCTAGGTCATAAATGAAATTAAAAGAAATTTGGAATTCGTAACCTATAAAGCAAAGGATATGATTATTGAACATTAAATTAATTTAAAGAAATGAGAAAGACTTGTATAACTTTCAATTACATTCTTAAAGGCATATACGTAACTTACCAAAAGATGTAAAAAGTTGAAATGTTAATAAGAAAATGTAATGGATATTATATAAGTAAAACTTGAAGTAATGAAAGTATTCAATGAAATTCTTTAATAAATAAGAATTTGATGTGTAGATGAAAGGCTACTAATTAAATAAAATAGAAAGGTAAGTATTATAAATAAATGAAATAAACACTGAATAAATGAATGGAAATATAAAAATCTGAGAGAAATAAATGTAAATTAAAATATGAACCATTATATGAATGAAAAGGAAATCAAACAACAAAGGTTATGAAATGAAATTGATAAAATTTAACTTGATCAATTGTTGGAATTGTTGTTTGTTTGGTTAATAGTTGTTTGGGTGAAAGATACTTTTAGTTGCCTAGAATTATGAATAATCTATTGAGTTTTATCTAAGACTGTTGAGTAAATGGAATACTTCATAGTTATTTGTCATTCTATGTGATTTAAAGTGTCTTAACCCAAACCAACCAATTGTTTTGTTTTGTTTGAATAGTTGATTTGTATATGATGTGTACGCTGTTGGTTGCGAATGATTGTTGTTTCTATTGATTTGTTTATTAGTGGTTGAAACAACTTTAAATATTCTATTTTATATAATTATTAACTCCTTTTAGATTATATAAGTGAAATGCAGGTTATGGAAGCAATTGCTACTGCTTTTGGTTTCATAAATAAGCGATATTTGCTCAACAAATAGGTATGTTCTCGAATTACGTTTTATTGCGTTATTATATTGATTTCCCGTGCTGGGATATATTATTTGGAAAATATATGTTATATATTTTTATATTTGATATTATAATTTCTACCGAGCCTCTCCGAACAAAGTGGACTCTGCCGAAATTTTTCGTAAATTTTGGACTTAGAAATTTTTTGAAATTGTTTTCCAAACTTATTAATTTAAGTGTAAAAAGATTTAATGGTTATAAATTGGTATATTTTATTTAAATTAATTAATTTTTTAAATTTATTTATTTATAAATTTAATATTTTAAGTAAGATATATTGATTTCTTAATTCTTCTTTTCCCTTCTTTTTCCTTTTCGGGGACGAAAAGTTTTGAGTAGGGGAGAGTGTAACGACCCATAATTTTCGTTAATTAAATTTTGTTAATTTAATAAGTTTTGGTAATTTAATTTGGAAAGAAAATAAAAATCTGTAATTTAATAATGAAATCACTAAAATAAAGGTAATAGTGTTAACGCAAGTTAATAAATAACTAATTTAGTGCAAAGCCAATGAATTGAAACAATTGCAAGGTCATAATTGATTATAAATAGTAAATTGGGAAATAAAATTCAAAGTTATATTAATTGACGAAATAATACGTATTGGGCTATAATTTGGAAAAATCAATATTAGATAATAAATTATAATAATTGTTGGTTGATAATAAAGTATGAATAGGATAATGATTGATTAAATAATAAGAATGAGAATCAAGATTTATTAATTCACATTTAATAATTGGATTAGTTGGAATTAAATGAAAATTAATATTTAAATATTACGAAAATAGAAATTAAGAGGAAATTGGGAAATATTAAGTACCAAGAGTTGGAACAATGTTAGTTATATCCTTATTGTAATAAAAGACGTGAATAACAAAGTTGAAAATTTAATAAATGGATTTTGGGAATTTTAATTTATAATTTCCGAATTTAATGAAATTGGAATTAAAAACTGAAATTGATGGATTAATCAACTTTAAATTGACATCTAAAATTGTTTAAGTTATTGTAAATGATTAAGAAATCAAAAATGATAGAAAGGGTAAATAATTAAATTTAAACTGAGAAAGTGATTTAATTAATTATTAATTTAATTTAATAATTGGAAAATAGCCATTTTGGCCACTAACTTGGATTTCAACGAAACTAGTTTCATCGGATCCGTAACGGTGAATTATTATAGGATGTCAAGTTTCGTAACGATTAGATTTGTCGTTTGATCGTACGAGCTCGAAACGCCTTGAAATTAATTTAATTCAAATCAATTTGAAGTAACTTGATTTTAGCACAACTTCTTCATACGATGGAATTTGGACTTGAAACTTGTTCCATTGTGTTTAAAATATTTAAAAACATCTGTTTTGATATAAGGGTTGACTCAACTTCGTTTCGGAGTCAGAACGGGCTTTTTGGGCCATTTATCGTTCAATGGTCCAAACCAATCGTATCCGTTCCTCTATTTCTTAGCTCTACCTATATATATCCTATTATAAACCCTAGCATCCTTTTTATTTCTTATTTCTGTATGTATAGAAACTTATGTTGCTCCTCTTCCTCAATGGCTGAAAACCCTACATGTTTCAATTCAATTCCAATTCAAATCCAACAAAAAAATTCAAACTTCTCAAATAATATCAAATTTTATATGGATCTGAAGCTCTCGACGAGCTTAATCAACTGGTTCAATTCATTTTTCAATTTGAAGCCCATTCGTGCAGAATTCGCAAATCTATTACAGCCATCCATTTTAGGGTTTGGGTTTTTGACGGTGGATCGTCGACTTTAGGACGATCGGGGAGTGGCAGTTTGTGGAGGACGTCGTACTGGATACATCGGCATGTGTGGTTCGATTTGTAGGTGACCAAAATTGCCTAGAACAGCGTTTATCAGAGGCGGTGGCATTGTGCTTTCCTCGAGAACATAGTTGGCCACAATTTGGTGGTAAGGGAGGCTCGCCAAGGCAGGGACGATGGCGAAGTCAGATCGTGGAGGAGAGGCACGTGGCGTCGACGAATTACAACCCTAGGTGGCGGCGCTGTTCGAAGTCGAGAGACTAGGATTCGAGTGTTTTTCTCAGGGCTGATGTGGTAACATGGCAAATTATTTATTAATTTTATTTATTTATTTTGTAAATAGTTTAACTTTTAACATGTATAACTTTTGCATGCGGACTCCTTTTCATGCGCGATTTTCTCCGCAAGGATCGTATTTGAATTTCAGACATTTTAACACTGGTTTGAACAGAATCTAAGACCGTTTAAATTTAGGGTTTAAATTGGATTTAATTCAATTTAAATTCAAAAGGTGAGTGTTTTAACCCACTCACAACTTTTAAAATTTCTTATGTTTGTTAAATTGATTTATGATGTGATTAGAAATTTATTTATGACTGTTTTGCATGTTTTGAATCATCATCTTAGTTTATTTGAATTTATTTGGATAAAATAGTTATTTAATTTATTATTGCGTATAAACTGGCGGTTAAATTCTTGTTAATTATTATCTATTCTATATTGATGTTATTTACTGAATTGGATGATGATTATGATAAATGTTTGATGATTGATATTAGATGAATGGATGTTGTATTTTATATTGTTATAAACTGCAAGTTGTTATGGATTGTTATTTCATTCGGGATTGCGGTTTGAAATGATATATAACCATATTTATATTTTAAATTGCGGACTGAAATGATAAATATCCGTATCACTTGACCATAGGATAGAAAATTATATACAGACACCATGGTCTATATATATAAAAATATTTTAAAATGATTTCTACGGTTTGTAAAGAAATATATGGTTTTAGATAAATATTGATTTTAGATATTATATAAATGTTATTTTATCCTTGATTTTAAGCTATGTATAATTTGTTTTAATATAAAATAAGCTTAATAATAAGTTTTATTTTTATTGAAGATAAGTATTTATATAAAGTATATTTTAATAGATTTTATAATGATTTAAATAAATTAAGGTTAGAAGATAAATTGGAAATTCATTTGAAATTGAATTTATTTAAGAATTAAACTCAAATAAGTTGATGTGAAATTTATTAAATTTTAAATTTTAAAAGGTATGACTTTATAACTTGATTTTGATTTAGGTGAATTAAATGAATATTTCAAGTATAAATAAATTGAAGGAAATATTTAGTTATTTGTAATTTGAGTTTTAATCAGATGATAATGGATTTATTACGTAAAATATTTCAAACTAAATGATAGAAAAGTAAACTGTTGAATCGTAATTACCAAACTTAGCTTTGAAATTGTTGAATACTTAAAGTTTGAAATATATTGAATTTGAAATGGTTTATTCTATGGATCAAATCTGTTTTGAAATCAATAAATAAGGAATAGTTATTTGGAAACTGCATTGAATTGAAATTTATGATTTGGGATTTGGTTAAATATAAAATGTAGAAATTCGAGTTGTGTTGGATTTGATTTGTGAAATTGAAGAAGCTATTTTATTATATAAGGTATTTTAAATATTTAAACCATTCAAGGGATGGACGTTATGTTTCAAAGTTATGATTTTCAAGGTATTATAATTTGAAAGTGTTATATTTCAAGTGTTTTGATTTCGAGGCGTTATAACTTTGAAAGTGCTATGATTTCTGAAAAATGATATATTTGAAATAAAAATGATATTATATTGATTTGGGTTTTTAATAAAAATGATATCATATTGATTTGGTTTTTTAAATAGAAATGATATCGTATGGTTTTGAAATGGATATTATATTCTGATTTTGAAGTATAAATTATTTTGAAATGACCGCCCTGTTATAATAACGTTTGGTTGTCAAAGAGACCGGGATCGGAAGTTGTCATACTCTCTGCCAACTCCGAAAACCACTTTAACAACCGTATACGCGGTGGAGATTCCAAAATGAAGTAGAATGGTGGCGACATTCTATTAAGGTATATAAGCGGACCCGACTCCCATGAGTTGGCGTAAGGTGGCTAAAACAGGAGTGATCTCGGGCTAAGGAGGTAGCCCCTCTTATCGGACACACTCCTTTGATATTATATTCCGACTTTGAGGTTTATTTAGTGGCCACTTTTGATTTTTGTTTTGGGGGTGTGGCTCGAGGTGGGCGGTAGTAGCTGTTACGCGTTACCACCACCCGTGTGCGTAATTGGTATATCTACCCTGGCATTGCCTTGTTGTGTAGTCTCACCTACCCTAGCGTGCCTTGTACAAATATGATTTGTGTCGTACCTATAGAGTATCCTCTAGTAGCCTCCCGATCAGGAGGTATTACAGTACTGTATAGACTATTGGCACTATTATGTGTTAAGGGGAATATTGGGTCACTCCTTAACGCAATTTAAAAGTAAGTTTATTTTACTATAAACAATATTATAATAGCGAAATATTACTACGTAGTAAATAGTTTAACGGATCCTTAGGAGATGTAAATCTCGAACATCTCTTAAGTTACTGCACTCACGTTAGACACTGAATAGGAGATGTCAAACCCCGTAAACATCTCTGATGCCATTCCACTCATATGATTTACCGTTGATTTAACTTACACAAGATCTTTAAGTTCTGACTCGAGCGTTTTTTCCATTCAATTCACTCGGGTCAGTCTGAGCATTTCAGGATTCAAAGACCTTAGTTTTGGAGGACGAAGACGAAGATTGTATTATTACTATTATTTACTATATTGTTCCGCTGCATCACATTGTTCCGCTGCATTGTCATTTATTATTCATTGGTATGTATAACTCTGATTCTGTGTTGTAAAGTATAATCAAATGTTTTGTTAAACAGCTTCATGAACTATTATTTGATTATTATATTTTGTCATTCCGTTGCGAGATTCTGTTTGTTTTCTTTCTTCTTTTTTCTTATTCACCCCAATAACTATTCGCTAATTTGTATGGTTTGAGTTTGACGTGTGTGGTTTATCGTCGATTTGGACCGTCTAAAAAGGCGAGTTGTTACAAAATTGCTTGAATCTCCGTATTAATTAATATATTCTTCGATTCTAAGCAATATCTACCCTTCATATCTTCACACATAATATATACTTGAGGATTTGGTTATAGGAAGGTTGTACTATCAAAAGACATATCCATGTTATTCAGAACAGAAGAGTAAACTATTTACTCATATCAATAGAAGTCTTGTTCGGTTGTTCAGGCAGTAAAAGTCCTCTTCTTCTGTTTGAAGTGGAAAAATCCCGTTCGGCTGCTCAGGTATTGTATACCTATTCCTCCGGGTTAAGAGAGGGGTTGAGTTTAAATCCAAAGTGTAGTCTGGGACTATACGTAGAATGGGAAGTTCAAACTAGTATAAAAAGTCCTGGTGTGCTTATTTCATTTACTTTATTACTATTATCTATTATTTGGTTTATATTTCCGCATTAATATAATATTCCATATTACACGATCCTAAGTATTAGATAGCCACACAGCTTTCACATTTTCACTCCTTTGGAGTTGGGGGTCAGAAAAGGTGCTCCATGAAGACGATGAATAATCTATTCAGCAAGGCATATGCATTCGGATGCAATTGGGATGGTGCGATCCTCAAGAAAAGTAGTACTTCTCGGATGAATTGATTAAATGAAGGAAGTGTTCCAGTTACACATATAAATCTATTACAAGCTATATACCCTTTCGGGGGAGTGTGAGCTCTATGCTCTGGACTTGGTGATAAAACAAAGTTTATTGATAGTCCATGCCTTAGACTATCCTGCCTCGCATATCTTCAGAAATATTGGAAGGAACGGAGTCTTGTAGATGTGCGATAAAAAATGCTCTCGGTAATTCATCCAGAGCAGGGACAATAGCGTCGGCTGCAATAACCGGCATTTCAATTGCGCGAAAAGGTGGACTTTGAACTTCTTGCGACTGTGAACTTTTGGGTTCCATAGCGATTGAACTCAGTACAAATCATCATTAGATGACAATAAACCCGTGTTTTTCCCAGTGTGAATTGCGTGAATGTGTTTGGCAATGCAATGCTACATAATACTTAGAAGTTCTATGAGATTTGTGAGATGTTCAAATGATAAGACTTCGAGATTCAACCAGAGTGATTGTCATTGCTGACCGTCATGATCGTGCCATCCAGACTTCGGAAATCAATCCAAGTTAAAGTTCATCAAATTGGTCAAGTTACAGTTCCGTTGACAAGCTCTAAAAGGCGGTAAGTTATGCAGTGAAACGGCTAGTCCAATTATTCAAAGCAAAAGCTCATCGGAGTCAATTGTTCCAGTGTGAAAATATTTCAAATCCATTCAAGTTCAAACTCGGATCGTTCCACAAAAATCTTTGGTTTCGTATCGATCAGATCATATAGGACTTGGTACCGATCAGGTAATATAGGACTTCGTATGGATAAAGGATCGTTGGCTTCGTATCTATCCCTAACTAGGAGATTCATATCGATCACCTACCACAAATTTCATATCGATAATTGGCTCTTTGATTTCGTATCGATCTCTTCGAATCGATTCGAATTGTCACCACTCTGGATCGATATTAAACTCACCATTTCATTAATCAATTCCTGATCGATACGGATCCCTCGCTCCACGTCGATACGAAGTCAAGTCTTCTCCATCTCTTCATCGATATGAAATTGAAGCTGAGCATCCCTCCGCACTTCTTCTTCTCCAAGCAATGCCAAAAACCATTCCCGCCCCCCTCAACCTTGCTCTGACCATCTCCGACCTCCTCTTAACCACAAATGCAAGTGGGATGGCACGAGAATTTAAGTCTCATCGTTTTAAGATTGAATTTGGTTGATTAATTACCTAATTTGTGCGATTGGTTCGAAGAATCAAGGTTGTAATCTGAAGGCAAAGGCAGTTCTCCTTTCTGTTTAGTTCGGACTGATACTGTAAAGAAATGGAGACAAGTAAAAAAAGTTCTAAGTCCTAAGAGTATTTATATGGATACAAAACCAAGAAAAGGAAATTGTTCGCCTCCCAGTTGTGTTAACCGTTAAAAAGAAGTATCCCATGTCATCCATACTAATTTCGTATCCATCCACCATCAAACTAAAGCAGCAACTGTTCGTAACCATCGACTCAAATCGGTCCAGACCACAGCTTTCCGACCCATCAACGATCCATTGATACAAAATGGAAACTTTGTATCCATTTCTTTGAAGTCCATTGAAACTCATAACCATTGATACCAAATATTTTAAAAGGCCAACTAATTCGTTCAGTCTCCATCGATACGAAGATAGTTTTCCAACTCCTCAAATTAATCCAAGAGAGGATCGATACGAAGGGACACACTAAAATGACCATCAAGCATTGTTACAACTTGAATTTCACATCGGTCCAGGAGAGGATCGATCGATTCAAAAAAACAACAAAAAACTTGACAACGGCTCATGAAGGCGCAAACATTAACGGGAGTCAAGTTAACATACGTGCATGCTGACAAACTAATATTTAGTTTTCAAAATTAACAGGAATTAAATTCTCACCCGGTGACAATTACAACGATGAACAACAGACCGCTAACACTCGACCCTCAATTACAACAATGCACTATACAATCATTGGTAGTCAACAATTTATTATTTATATTACTAAAAGTCAATCAAAGGTTACATCTTTTGATGAAAAGACAACAACTATTCATTGAATCAAATAAAACATTTTAGAATGAAGATTGCAGTTTTCAAAGCACGTCATGTTCGCAAAGACGTAATTTAGGAGGCAAATGTTATCCCACCTTTTGGCAAGGCCGTGACACCAAGGGATTGACCGAACACCGAAGACAGTCCGTCCTGAAGATCATTTATACATGGGTCTACTATGGATACTGGTTAATTTTGTCCGAGTCCCGATCGAGCTACAATTGATATGGCATGACAAGCAAAGCTACGAAAGTCAATGTTCCAAATTTCAAGTAAATCAGAGTCCGTATGCTCAAGATATTAATTGATCAAGATTAAAGGATTCAACTTCGTTCGTATCCATCCGAGTAACTCTCTTCGTATCCATCCAAGCAAACCCGCTTCGTGTCCATTCAAATTCACCTGCTTCGTATCCGTTGGCAGTAACACGTCAGTCCAGTTCATATTGATCCACTGCCAAACATGCTTCGTATCGATCGGCCACATGTCGATACGAAATCAACACCTCCCATTGATACGAACCCAACCAATAAGTGATACAAAATGGCCTTTGAGTTATCGATACGAAGAACATAAGTTCGTATCGATACGAAGCAATCATAAAGGATCGATACGAAGTAAGGTGCTAGGGAACGATACGAAGGGAATTACTCCAGGTAAATACAAACGAAGCATGTAAAAGTAGAAGACTCGATCTCTCGGCATGAAAAGATGACCAATCCTCAAATATAGCGCCACGTCACCCTGATCGATACGAACCAGCATGGATACAAATTGCTATCAATCTGAATTTGACCGATACGAATGGGAGCGATACAAAGACGCTAGCCTTTTTCAAATCTAAGCTTGTATCGATCATAACTCAAGGTCCATAAGTCCAAATTCCACCAAATTTTCACAGGAGCTTAGGTACCACCTCTACTTGATCTCCGATCGATCTCAGCCTAAATGGAGCCATTTTTCATTGATACGAATTGTATGCGTATCGATCATGGATCGATCCCAAATGACCAGGGAACGATTTGGTGGGCCCACATGAGAGAAGCGGTCTTCCAAGAACTGAGCCAAATATTTTTAGACTACACCTATAAATAGCAGTCCTAGACCTTAAGAAAAGGGACTTTTGACTCTCCTACGTTAATACTCTGCTGGAAACTCTATTGTATCTTAAGTGCTTTAGAGTGTACTGTTGCAATCAGTTATAACCAGTCAGCAAAGACAATAAAAATAGCAAACTTTCCATAGTGGACGTAGGCTAAGACGCCGAACCACTATAAATTTTTGTGTCCTTACATTTTTGTTTTTCTGTTTTGGCGTATTTGTTAGATCATTTACCATTTATATTTTTCATTTTAATCTCTTCAAATATGTCCGAAGAGTGTTGTGTGCAATTTTGGTAGAAACAATTACCAACGTTGGATTATATTGCTATGTGGTAATGCCATTTGGACTAAAGAATGCTGGAATGACCTATCAACGTTTAGTCAACAGAATGTTTGAAGATCAAATCGAAAAGACAATGGAGGTGTATATGGATGATATGCTAGTGAAGTCATGACGATCTAGTAACCGCATTAGAGACTTGGTAGAAATGTTCGATATCCTTCAATATTATAAAGTGAAGATCAATCCATTTAACTGTTCTTTTGGCATTGCATCAGGAAAGTTCTTGGGTTTCATCGTTAATGCCTGTAGAATCAAAGCTAATCCCTAGAAGATTCATGATGTTCGCGACATCCAAGCACCAAAGAACATTAAACAAGTATAGAGCCTGAATGGAAAGTTGGCCGTCCTGAGTCGATTTATTTCCAAAGTCACCGATAAATGCATTTCTTTCTTTGACTTGATTAGAAGAGGGAAAATTAATTTTGAATGGACATAGGAATGTAAAGATGCATTCCAAGCACTAGTGGACCACTTAGAGAGGCCTCCCATGTTGTCAAAATTGGTAGATCATGAAGACTTGTATATCTACTTTGCATTGTCAGTACATGCTATAAGTGCCACATTGCTTCGTAAAGAGAACCAAATCCAGAGACATGTTTATTATGTTAGCAAGCGATTGACGGAAGCTGAAAGGAACTATCCGAAGATAGAGAATGGGAACAATACTTACTGATTGCTTCACGAAAACTCCACTCCTATTTTCTGGCTCATCCTATCAGTGTTTACACCGACCAGCCATTACGACAGGTCCTACAACAACCTGAGACGTCTGGAAGGTTACTCACATGGAATATCGAATTAAGGCAATTCGAAATCACTTATCTCCCTCAGAGGGCTATCCAGGGACAGGCACCGGTGGATTTTATAGCGAAATTTACCGCACAAGATGATTTTCCAAAGAGCTATGAAACCCTTACCATATGGTGGAAGTTATATACGGATGCGGCATCCAATGATTATTATTCTGGAGCTAGAATTATCCTAGTAACTCTAGAAGAACTTTCAATTTTCTATGCTTTAAAGCTTGATTTCCCGACAAAAAATAAAAAATTGCGATCATAATTAGTAGTATACCAAGTTAGGGGAGATTATCAGGCTAAAGGACAACGAATCGCCCCGTGCCTTACCAGAGTCCAAGAGCTGGTAACTGACTTTGAATACTATGATATTACACACATTCCTCGAGATCAAAACAAAGAGGCACACTCATTGGCAAAGTTTGCTAGCATCGGGGATGCACATCAAGCGAGCTTGGTCCCAGTCGAAGTAATAAACGCTCTGAGCATAAACCTGATGGAAATCAATTAGGTACTAGAGACGAAGCCTAATAAGGAGTCGTGGATGACTCCAATTAAAGACTATGTGGTATATGGAGTTCTTCCCAAATGGAAGAATTAAAAATGACAAGTCCTTCGCAAAGCTTCACGGTATATCATTCACAAAGGAGTTATGTATAGAAAGGATTTTTCTGTCCCCCTGCTCTAGTGTATCACTCGTGATGAAATAAAACAAGTCCTAAAGTAAGTTCACGAAGGGGAATGTAGCGATCACACTGAAGGGCAAGCCCTAGCAAAAAAACTACTCCATTACGGGTATTATTGGCCGACTGTCATTCGAGATGTTGTTGATAATGGAAGGTGATGCGACAAATGCCAAACATATGCAAAAGTTTTGAGTGTTCCGCCAACAGAAATCACATAAATGGTCAGCTCGTGGCCATTTTCCATATAGGGCATAAATATTATTGGTTCCTTACTTAACTATAAAGGTGGTGCGAAGTACACCGTCATCGTCATTAATTACTTCACTAAATGGGCAAAATTAGAACAATTAACCACGATCACAATAAAGAAAGCAATCAACTTCATCGTCTGGAACATTATCTATCATTTTGGCCTTCCACGAACTATAGTAACTAAAATGGAACAAATTTGACAGTGCTGAATTCAAAGGCTCTTGCCGTCGTCATCATATCGAAAAGAGATTTGCGGCAGCTGCTCACCCTCAAGAAAATGGACAAGTTGAAGTTGTGAACAAAACCATAAATTCCATTCCGAAGAAGCATTTGGAAAGGGCTAGAGACAAGTGGGTGGATGAACTCCCAACCAAATTATGAGACTACATAACCATCCAGAAGTCTTTGACTTGCCACACTCCATTCGCCCTTGCTTACGGGTTCGAAGCTGTTACTCCTATCGAATTCGAAGTCCCTTCTCATCAAGTGACCTACTACAATCCCAGAATAAATAGAGATCTCCTCTTTGAATCTCTAGACTTTGTTAATGAGAAGCGCAAAAAAGCTGAACTAAGAGCAGCTGGGCACCGGCATCGAGTTTCCCGATACTACAACAAAAGAATTCAACCTAGAACCTTTGAAACCGATGATCTCGTCTTAAAACGGGTTTTTCCTGCCCCGTTGCATATGAGTCCTACTTGGGAGGGACCATATGTCATCGAACAACGGCTTGGAGGAGGAACTTTCAAGCTAGCTACTGTTGATGGCATTACACTCCCAAGGGCGTGGAATAACAAGCATTTATGATGTTATTTCATTTATTTATTTTTCATTAATTTATATTTAGTTTTAGGGTTTGCTTCCGCATTTGAGTTTATAGTTATGCAATAAGATAGCATATTCTATCATTTCTTTCTTCATTCAACAATACAACTTTGAATTTTACTTCATATGTGTGATCTATTTTTGCATAGCATATTAGTTTTGGCATACGACCAACTAAATCCAACTATGCAATGAAGTCAACATGACTTGATAATGATCCTAGTTCGACTGATCAATTGTTGAATGGAACCCCATACTTGGGGCAAGATGACTGACAAAGGGAAATTGAATTCGAATGTTTTCTATAAAACTTTAAATTCCCACAATGTGAATTGATTACAAACATTAATGGAAGCGAATGACCACCCATGGAATAACTCTTGTCCATGGAGCATGGATTGGAGTATAAATAAATAAATATGTATGATTCGACCACTTACTACTTAACCAACTCAGGCCTGAATTCGACAAGATGAGAAAAAAGTTAGTGAAGATGGAACTCGACCATCCACTAATTAATTTTGTCGACCCATGATAGGGGCAGAAACATAATTGCTTGACCGCTAAGTTTGACAGCGTAGCATTAAGGCTCGAGCCTAAAATTTGAATACAACTCAGGGCTATGACCTCAAGGAGGCTATGAAATTGATGATTTGAATCAATATCCGAGCTAGCGAGCAGCTAATTACAAGTACATTGAATGGAAAATGTAATAGCTCGATCATTTAAGAAAATACACATAAGAGTACTATGAAAGCAAGAGAACTTTTATTCACATTAAACTTGTAAGTTGTAGTACAAGTTTATCCAAAAAATAAAAATTATAAGCGGGGGTTGTACCCACACAAACACGGCCAATAAAAGAGAGAGAGTACTGTTAGCACCAGAATTGGTCACTAACACCCTTGAGAAAAATTTTGTAGAGATATTAATGAAGAAAGTAAATTAAAACAAAGAATTGTTTGCTAAATTAAATGCAAAAACAAAAACACCGGATTTATAGTGGTTTAGTGTAACTTCCTATGTCCACTTTGAGGTTTGATCTTCATTTCTTTCACAAATGGTTGAATACAGATACAATCCATACTATAAAGACTTGAATACAAGTGCTAAGTAATATAGAATTAGTCTTGAATGTAGCAGAATCTCCATAGTGTTCTCGAAAAAAGGTCCCTTTCACTGTGCCCCTGCCCTTCTATTTATAGACGAAGATGGGTTGGACTTCCCTCATGAGCCTAGGAGCAAGATACCTCAGCCCGTGTTAAGTGACTTCTGCGCATCGAGCCACAAATGCTGAACAGCAATTGCCGAACCGCATATCCAGGCCGAACGACATTCGTATGCCGATCGAAGAAGGCATGCCGAACGTTACTTCTATGCCGAACAAGGCAGTGCGCTGAGTGAAGAGTGTAGGCCGAACGAGACCTATGCCGACCGAGACTTGATGCCGGTCGAGGGGAGGTGTGCCGAATGACCTTTTTGTGTCGAGCAGGGTAAGATGCGGAATGACCCCTCGACGCCGAACGAGGCGATGTGTCGAACGACCCTTCCGTGCCGAATGAGGCTTTATGCCGAACGATTCTTCCATGCCGAACGAGGACTATGCCGACTAGCGTATTTAGGCCGAGCCTCTTGTTACATGGTCAAACAACCGGGTAACACTTGCCCCTCAAAGTGTATCATGTGGACTATCATGATGCACTTTGATACATAAGCACTACGTATTTTCCTTTAAGCCCTTGTTCTGTCTTCTCGGTAGCGATCTCTTGAATGCCGAATGAGGCATCGAATGCCGAGCGACATATTGATGCCGAACGACGTTGTACCGAATGACATATTGATGCCGAACGACACTGATGTCAAGCGAGGGAGGTGCCTTGACCGGTTCTACCGGTCACTATCTATTCGTCTTCTCTCTTTCCTATATAACTCAACACTTCTCTCCTTTCCTCCTTTTACTTTCACCTCCACTCTAACACCCTAGCAAACTCGTCTTCTTCCAGATTTTTTCCAATCACCTCAACCTCCCTTTAGACTCCCAAATCCTACATGTTACCTCTCGACTGCCCTCAGTAACAAATCCGAGCGGTTCCCACTTACTAATCGAGCACCTCACTAGACTTCGATCCCTTCTTCTAAGTATGAACCCTTCACTCACTCGACTTTCTACGATTAGAGATTTTGGACAGGACTTGAATTTACGACCTTCCTCTAACCCATGAATAATGGAAGTCGCATAGATAAGGAAGGTGGATCCGAGGGTTAAATGAGCCTTAGGATTAAATAGAGAGGAGGATGGAAGAGGGTGTTGGCCCAATAGGAACCGGGGAGGGTTGAGATGGCCGGTCGAAGGTGGCATGCGAGTTGAGGTGGTGATCGACTAGCCACCTTGGAGGGTATCTGATTTGTCTAAAGAAATGAGTTGGAGGAGCATGTACGGTTGTGGCTCGGCATGAATTCCGCATGTTGAACGATGTGAGGGAGTGTAGGAGTGAAGTTGAGGTTGGGTTTGGCGTGCTGAGTAATGTGGCTCGGTATGACCACTGCTCGACATGACTACCTTAAGCCGAATGAGGTAAGAGGGAGTACAGGAGAAAAGTTGGAGATGGGTAAAGTGCCGAACGATGCAGCTTGGCATGACTTTCTGGATGACTCATCTATGTTGGGCGGTAGAGAGGAAGTGTAGGGAAGGAAGTTAGCATTGAGGGCAAAGTGCTGAGCGATGCGTTTCGGCATGGCTATGGTTCGGCATGACTTGCCGCATGCCGAACGGTGGAGGGGGAATATAGGAGAGTGAAGTAGGCAATAAAAAGTCGAGTCTTTCCTATGCCTGAACATAAGACAGCAAACAGGGACATGGACTTAAACAATCAAGCATATCAAACAATCCAGATTGATAAATCCTCTGTTTTGGCAACCATAATCGTGAATTTAACTTGATTAATACAAATAATAACCTTCCACATACAGTGTCGATGTCGAGCTTTAAACAAAAACTACCATACGACAAGCTCTCGAAGACGGTCAGCGATGACAGTCTTCGTAGATGAAAGTCCAAAGCTTAACTTTATTTCATCAACTTTACGACTTGTAACTCTTTGACACTTATACTTGAACGACTGCACTAGTTCACACACCACATGTTGGGAGTATTCTTGTTGTTATGTCTAATGTTGATTGTTGTTCAAGTATAGCTTAAACAGGTGTTTCATCAGATTCTACACACATTAGAGATGTCTAGGAAATTCAGTTCTGCCACGATCTCGGACAGACCCGGGCCATCCTTTCAACAAGAAGTAGTTGGAACTTCAAATCCGTCGACTACTCCTGTACAAGACATTCCGTGCCCCACGATTGCATCCATCGACTTGGCTCCCGATGCCCTGGATGCAACGATCTTTTTAGACGATCCAATCAATTCTCTAGCCTCGAGAATTAACGAAAGCGCTCTTCGTCGCATATGCTCGGTGCACGAGATTCCTTTAGATGATGTGTTGGTTCCATTAGGACAAGATCTTCCTCACCTGCCCCCAGTCGGATATACAGCCTGCAAAAAATTTATGTGCTGGGTTGGTAGCATGCCACCATTCAATTCCTTCCTTCTCAACCTGCTACAGTACATTGAGATCGCTCCATCGCAATTACATCAAATAATCACGCATTCGTGTACGGCACGTGCATCCTCTTCATGAGCATCCTTTTCAGGCTCCCGACTCCCGATGATATCCGATACATTTATCATTTCAAGAGATGATCAGACAGCCCATCTTTTGTATTTCTCAAACCTCACAACAAATGTCAAATTCTGACTGGGGTATGGAGCAAATTTCCCAGTATAAGCAGGAGTGGTTCTACCTGTGCTGTCCCCTTGGCATCGCAAGGAGATGGGTGGAAGGAAGTAAGTTTCTTTTCTGGATTAATACTAGCATTCGACGGTAATTGCTTCTTTTCTGATTCTTTATCTATTTTTTCAGGTATCATCCCACGTCATGAAGGCTCCAGGTATTCTGAAGCTGTTGAGGCTATTCTAGCTATCCCCATAGGAGACTGGGACATTAGGTCTCTTATTTCGAACGAATCACTCTTGAGGTTTGGGTTGCTGGCGGCAGGCCACCGAATAAGCCTTCCTCAAGGCATTGCCCTAACCAGGTCTGCTTTGGGCAAAGGAAAAAGGCAAGCTGGGCCTTCAGCACTTGTTGGCCCTGACACACCTGAGGAGGGGGAGATTAAAGAAGCTGAAATTCGTAAAGTACATGGCGAAAATGTTAGCCCTGCTCGGGAGTCGGTAGTCGAGGTGCACGATATCGAAGTAACGCCTCCCCCTGCAAAGGGAAAGAAAAAATTGACTTATAAGCTGAGGAAGAAAACGACGAGCGGAACTTCTAAAGTCACAATCACCCCGGTGGAGAGAGCCTTCTCCTCAACGCTTAGAGAGTTCATTGAAAGGCCCATCGGACCTTACTATTCCCGACTATTTGCTTAACTACGGCGTCAATGACCCGGAAGCGCTTAAACTTCATTCGCCCACATGAGGCAATACAGGTGTTCAAGCCCATGTTTAGGAAGAAAAAACTCCCATAAGTAGAGATAAAGAAACTGGTCCGTTGGGGGAAAACACTAGGATACACATGGACACGTGCACATCACTTTGCACTTCAATTTTAACCATCACTCTATTCTTTGCTAACTTTTCGATATTCACATTCCATACAGGAGACACGGGACGCACTCACGGACTTGACCGTCTTCATGGGTCATCTATTTTAACCACTTCAGCCGGGATTCGGGTTCCGAGAAACGTCGAGACAGAGATGACACCGGCGATCGAGACTACCACCACCGAGAATCATCCTGCCAGAGAAAAACCTATAGCCAGTCCTCCTACCCTGGCGATCCTCCTTCTCAATCGGAGCAAAGCAAAGAGAAGTCCACGCATAAGGGGTCCCAGCATGAGGCCCATCGAGATCAACACTCTGGTTCATCTAGTATCAGGCAATCCCGGGATCCCCACAAAATACCTGTAGTCTCCGGGCAGACTCCTCTCGCTCCTGTATCTGATCCATCGGTAGCAGAACGACTTGTTGAGCTTAAATCCATGTTCCTAAAGATATGCTTTGATGGCTTGAAATTTCTCCCGGTGATTCATCACATTCCGGGACATGTCCAACAAAGTGCTATTGCTTGTATTAACAACGTCTACATTCAGCATGATGCGTTTATCCACTTAGCTGAAAAAGTCTTAGAAGTCTCCGTTGAGCATCAACAAGAAATTGATCGCCTGAAGCTCGAGGCTGTTCATGATAAAGACATTATCAAAGCTCGGGATGAAGAGCTCTCTTCATACAAGTCTCAGCTCGAAGCTGTCCAAAAAAGCGCCAAAGACATGGTGAAGGCCGTTAACCATCTGTAGTCGTCACATAAGTAAGAAATTGACGAGGCGGTCCAACGCTGCGGGGCCTTGGCTTTAGAGAAGGATTCTGTTCAAAAGGAGAGGGATGCATTCGCCCTACGAGTCAAAGAGTTGGAAGATCTACTCCGCAAAAAGAGAGAGAGGAAAAATTGCTGCTCAGGAAGAGTCGTAATGATATTGCGATGAAATTGTTGCTACACAACACCTGAAGTCAAAGCTCGATGACAAACTTTCTAAGGTTGGGATGCTGAAGGATGAAGCCTGCGTAGAGGGCAAAAGAATAGCATCTGCGGAGATTGACGCTCGCCTCGAGGCGGCTACGGAGGCTGGCAGGGAGGAGATCAAGTGCATGTTCGACCTGCTTATAGCAGAATACAATGCCCGTGTCCTCATGCATCGAGACTTAACTTTTCTTGGCGAAGGCTACCTCGAATATCTAGTTGAGGCATGTGAAACTTTAATAAAGATTAAAAAAGTAGAGCTGGGCACCGAGGAGGTTGATGAGGAGGCTTTGATAAAAGAATTTATCAGGGGGAACGAGCCTTTGGACTTGTCTGCAGCGAAGGCCCTCTACAACAAAGGTTCCTCCTCATCAAAAGGAAATGATGAGATCGTCGGTCCGTCTAGAACCGAATCCCCGACTCCTCACCTTACTTAATCGACCGGTCGGCCGGTACTTGATCCGTTCGAATAGCATGTCGGTTATGACCCGAAAGCCCCTGGCCTTGGCATTCATATACTATCTCCCATTCCAGAGGGTGAGACTCCACAGACCGTGGAGAGCTTGCAAGAAACCAGTAAATAAATTTTCTTCTTAAAGATTAAAGAGCCGTTATTTTCGGCGTGAGTTCATTATATTCTAACATTTGTCTCCTGTGGTCATGCGTAAGTCGCTCTGACCCTGAGCCCACTCCGCGGAGCGGTGACGCCAAGAAGAAGAAGGAGAAAGCAAGCGAGGCAATTCAAGCGGGAGAGACTCTAGGCCCTGATGCTCAAGTGATTGAGGCGCTTGACGAGGACAAATCCGAGACTTCGTCTCCCGTCGAAGTAAGTTATGAAATTGAGATTACGAGCGCCACTGAAGACACTTCAAAAATGAGCATGAAGGAGCAACTCACGGAGGAGCAGAAAAAGAAGGCTAAAATCAAAGTTGAGCTTCGAGTTGTGGATCTTGATGATCCTTTGAACATGCCTTTGAAGGTCATCCTTCCTGGTGGGTCCATGCCACTAGAAGTTCCTCGTCCCCCCTTGGATGTTACTTCCTAATCAAGCAAAACGTCCAAGTGAAAACGCATGGGGGAAGAGTCACCTGAGAAAACAAAGGAGGAAAAGAAACCCAAGAAATCAAAGAAGTAGCCGTTACACTCGTTCAACGAGAGCTAGCTTATATTATGTAATTATTTTTATTTATTTCTGTAGTCAATGTAAATAAACTTTTGACTCCGAGTTTTTGAGGAGTTGTAGTAGAACCTCATTTTGGATGAATAAATAAAATTTAGTTCTTTTATCTTTCAAACTACTTTTACTGTTCAGTTTTTTGTATTATTGTTTTCGAAACCCGAGCTATTGGGAGTTACGTAAACACTCAATTCATCTTCATGTAACTCGGAAATTCTTTGAAATTGTACATCCTTTATTCCACACGTCAGGTGCTTAGAATGTTTTTCAGTCCGTACGCTGAGGACTTGATGGCTTCAAGTCAGTTGTACTCTAGTCTGCACTCCGGGGACTTAGAGATTTTTAAGCCATTTATAACTAGTCCGCAATCAGGGGACTCAGAGTACTCCAGTCCGCACTCATGGGACTTGGAGATTTTAAGTCGTTTATGCTTTAGTCTGACTCAGGGGACCCAGAGTACTCCAGTCCGCACTCAGAGGACTTGGAGATTTCAAGTCGTTTATACTCTAGTCCGCACTCAGGGGACTCAGAGTACTACAGTCCGCACTCAGGGGACTTGGATATTTTAAGTCGTTTATACTCTAGTCCAAACTCAGGGGACTCAGACTACTCCAGTCCGCACACAGTGGACTTGGAGATTTTAAGTCGTTTATACTCTAGTCCGCACTCAGGGGACTAAGAGTACTCCAGTCCGCACTTAGAGGACTTGGAGATTTTAAGTCGTTTATACTCTAGTCCGCACTCAGGGGACTTAGAGTACTCGAGTCTGCACTCATGGGACTTGGAAAGTCATTTATACTCTAGTCCGCACTCAAGAGACTCAGAGTACTTCAGTCCGCACTCAGGGGACTTGGAGATTTTAAGTCGTTTATACTCTAGTCCGCACTCAGGGGACTCAGAGTACTCCAGTCTGCACTCAGGGGACTTGGAGATTTTATGTCGTTTATACTCTAGTCCGCACTCAAGGGACTTAGAGTACTCCAGTCCACACTCATGGGACTTGGAGATTTTAAGTCATTTATACTCTACTCCGCACTCAGAGGACTCAGAGTACTCAAGTCCGCACTTAGGGGACTTGGAGATTTTAAGTCGTTTATACTCTAGTCCGCACTCAGGGGACTCAGAGTACTCCAGTCCACACTTAGAGGACTTGGGATTTTAAGTTGTTTATGCGCATTCGTGAGTCAGATAGAATAATGTAACTCTAGTTTTCCGCCATAAAATTATCATACATAGAAACATCAATAGTTCATGGAAAAAATGGCTTCAAGCCTTTATTAATGAAAGCAAGCAAAAGTGTCTTATTACATGCTGAAAACTAAGAATCAACAGAATGAAAACATACTGAAAATAATTGCAACAATGGTAGAAAATGAATAGACTAAGTATAGTAATGTCGCAGATGCTCGCTATTCCATGCTTGGGGGAGTGTCGCGCCATCAACGGTCGGTAGCTTGAAAGTTCCTTCTCTAAGCCTCCGTTCAATGACGTATGGACCTTCCCATGTGGGATTTAGATGCGACGAGGCCGGAAAAACTCGTTTGAAAACGAGGTCGCCCACATCAAAGACTCTTGGCCGGACATTTTCTTTATAACATCGAGCGACTCGGTGCCTATATGCAGCCGCTCTTAAATTAGCTTCTTCACGTTTTTCATCAGTGAAGTCCAGTGATTCCAACAAAAGTTCCTGATTCATCTTGGGGTCATAATGAGTAACCCGATGTGACTGAACCTCAAGTTCTACGCGTATAACAGCTTCCGTGTCATATGCCAATGCGAATGGAGTGTGGCCAGTCGCGGACTTGTAGGTGGTTCTATAAGCCCATAGTGCTGTTGGAAGTTCATCCACCCACTTGCCTCTAACCTTTTCCAAACGCTTTTTCAATATGGACTTGATTATTTTGTTAATGGCTTCCACTTATCCATTCGCTTTTGGATGAGCAACTGCTGCAAACCTTTTTTTCAATGCCAAACATTTGACAAAATTCTTTGAACTCTTTTCTTTCGAATTGAGTTCCGTTGTCCGTAATGATAGCCCATGGGAGGCCAAAATGGCATATAATATTTCGTACAACAAAATTAACGACCTTCTTCATGGTGATCGTGGCTAAGGGCTCTGCTTCTGCCCACTTGGTAAAATAATCGACCACACCTATCGCATATTGCGCACCACCCTTAGATATGGGTAAGGAATCGATTATATTGATTCCCCATATTGCAAAAGGCCATGGACTAACCATTTGCGTGGGTTTCGTTGGCGGAGCTCTCGAGATATTTGCATACTTCAGGCATTTGTCACATCTCCTTACGTAGTTTGCAGCATCCCGATTTACAGTTGGCCAATAGTATCCATAGCAGAGATTTTTTTTGCTAATGTCTTCCCTTCAGTATGGTTACCACATTCTCCTTCATGGACTTCCTTCAGGACTCGTTTTATCTCATCGTGGGCAATGCACCGGAGTAAAGGGGTTAAGAATCCCTTTCGATACATTATTCCATCCTGCATTACATATCGTAAAGCCTTACAAATGACTTGTCGTCTTTCATTCCTTCATTCGGGCAAGGTCCCGTGTAGCAAGTATTGTTTGAATGGGGTCATCCATGAATCTTTCTTGATTTCTATTTCTAAGATGAGATCTATCTCCATCACATTTATACTCGGAGCATGTAAGGTTTCGATGAGAACCAATCCCATTTGCTGTGAATCACCAATGCTTGCAAATTTGCCAATGAATCGGCTTCTTTGTTTCGTTAACGCGGGACATGGGAAATATCATAATATTCTAGATTTGCTAGCAGCTTTTGAACCCATGCAAGGTATGGGGAAAGTCTCTGTCCCTTCTCTTGATAGTTCCCCTGCACCTGGTATACCACCAATTGCGAGTCACAAAAGATTTTAACCGATTTTACCCCTGCACTCTGATGAGTTTCAAGCCAGCAATCAATGCTTCATACTCGGCCTTGTTATTTGTTGCTGGGAATTCGAGCTTCAAAGCGTAACAAACTGATCTATTTTCGGGAGTCACAAGAACTATGCCAGCTCCCGAGCAACGGTCTTAGATGCCCTGTTGGTGTACATCTTCCACCGAACGGGAGGTACGACATTGTGACCGCTTGATTCGTCTAATACAGTGAATTCAGCAATGAAGTATGCTAGCGCTTGCCCTTGTATGGTCCTTCGTGGCAGGTAGGTAATATTGAACCGACTCAACTCAATATTCCATTTTAACATCCTTCCAGAGGTTTTCGGTCATTGGAGTACCTGTTGCAAGGGTTGGTCGGTATAAACGTTGATTGAGTGTGCCTAAAAGTATGGCCAGAGCTTGCGTGATGCAATCACCAAGCTATAGGCTAGTTTCTCAATTTTAGGATAATTTATTTCTGCCCCCGTTAAACGTTTACTAACATAGTACACCGGCTTTTGAACTCGGTCCTCCTCGCAAAACAAAGCCGTACTGATAACATGTTAGGATACGGCCAAGTACACGTACAACATCTCATGATTTACCGGTTTTGATAGTACCGGGGGACTTTCTAAATGACTTACCAGAGCTCGGAACGCTTCCTTGCAGTCGGATGTCCACTCGATATTCCTCTTTCCTTTCTTAATTACGTCGAAGAAAGAAATACACTTATCTGTGGCTCTGGATATGAATCGACTCAGCGCGACCACCTTTCCATTCAAGCTTTGTACCTGTTTTATGGTTCTGGGCACTTGTATGTCTCGAATAACTTGAATCTTCTCCGGGTTAGCCTCGATTCCCCGCGCATTCACAATGAAAACCAAAAATTTCCCTGATGCAATGCCAAAGGAACACTTCAAAGGATTGATTTTAATTCCATAATATCTGAGTATATCAAACATCTCCGCTAAATCCCGAATGTGGTTGTTTGACTATTGTGACTTCACGAGCATGTCATCCACATAGACTTCCATCGTTCTACCAATCTGGTCCTTAAACATTCGATTCACCAGATGTTGATAAGTCGCTTCCGCATTTTTCAATCCGAAAGGCATCACTACATAGCAATATAACCCAATGTCAGCGACAAAACTGGTGTTGTCTTGGTCTGGAATGTGCATCGGGATCTGATTATATCTCAAGTATGCATCCATAAATGATAGTAATTCATGTCCGGTCGTTGAGTCGACCGGCTGGTCAATTCTGGGGAAAGGGAAACTATCCTTCGGGCATGCTTTTTTCAAATCAGAGTAATCAACGCAAGTTCTCCGCTTCCCATTTTCTTTCCTTACTAGCACAGGGTTATACACCCATTCAAGATAGAGGGCGTCGCGGACGAATCTGTTGGCTTTGAGCTTGTATACTTCCTCTATAAGAGCAGCGGACCTCTCCGGGTCCATGCCTCTCCTTTTCTATTTTACAGGAACATACTACGGGTCTATGTTCAACATATGACTTGCAATAGCAGAAGAAATCCCATACATATCAGATTGTGTCCAAGTCCAGGTTCGCTCAGAGGAAATCAGTGAGATCCTCGGCCACTGACGGGCCGAATTGTGATCCAATCTTAAGCACTCGTGATGGGTCATCTCGGCTGACTGGAATGTCAATCGTCAGTTCAGCCAGTGCTGCTTTTTCTTCCCTGGGTTCCCTATCATCATCCCTCGGATCTATGTCTCTATGGATCCGAGAATGTTGCCCGAGCCAAGGCTCGGGCACTACTTGTCAATTGTCAGTATTCCAGTTGCGGACGGAGCTGTCCACAACCTTTCCTTTCTCTCTCTACCGGGCCTCTCTCAGCTCAGCAACATAACATGCGCGACCGGGCGCCTGATCACCATGCACCACACCAACTCCTTTGCCTGTTGGGAATTTCAAAGTCAAACACCATGAGGCCAAAGCTGCCCTGAACTCCTCCAGGGCCGGCCGTCCCAGAAACACATTATAAGGAGAATCACATCCAACAATACGATGTAGGATCGACCTCACCCTAGAGGGGGTGAATAGGATGATGCTATTAATTATAAAAATTATTGCGGAAGCTTATAAAATTATTTCAACACGGATATATCAAAATAGTAGCACAGATAATAGCAGAATAATAAATACAAAAATAGAATGACACAGAATTTACCCAGCTTTGGCAAAACTCTGCCTACGTGCTGCCCCCAAGGTTACTACTAGAAATTAAGTAGTCACATGCTCACACATGTAAACTCACGACACCCGCTACTGACTAACCAAACTTTACGCTCGAAATCCTGCCACAACTCAGCCAATGAGTTGCGAATTCTCAAACTACGCCACGTAGTTTGTCCCCTAGTCACGCGACTAGAAATTACAACGGTTTAAAAGCAACATAAAAATTAAAAGACAATTAAAAAACAAAACCCCTAATTTATAAACTAAAGCCTTTGTTAAAATAATAAGGCCGGCCCTTTTATTTCTTTTATGTTGTTCCTCTACTTTGCTCTGTTAAAAAATGGCGGCCTTGTTCATTCTCTCGTTCCTCTTTCCCTTTGCTCGAAAATTAGGGCTTTTGGAGAAATCAATGAAGTCGACTGATTGTTGGTCGATTACAATTGATGTTCCTCTGATTTGCTTCGGCAATCGACCGTTTCTTCGATTTGAACGCGACTTCTTAGATTTGATCGAGTTCGACTACAAATTGGTATGTGGTTTTTGCTTATTGCTTTATGTTAATATTCTTGAACTCGATCAGATTCGAGTTGTTGATTGATTTTTGGTATCTATTTTTCTCGAACTCGAGTTACCCCTTTGCCGATGATGTTTAGGGTTTATATAGAATTTGAATTCCTATTTTCCAATTCGTTTGAATTTGCCATTTAATTTATCTCGACCAGTTGATTTTGTATTGATGCTTGAGATTGATCTCTGACTTGTTCAAATTACTTGAATAACACGGTTTTGATTTATGACTTGGTTCGATTCCTTGATTGCCAAGGCTCTGACTTTACTGTGACGATGATTTCTTACTTTGTGTTTGTTGACTTGATATTCTACTGTCACCATTACTGTTAGTTTGAAAACTTCTCTGATGACCAACGGCTTTGACTAAAACTGTCGCATTTTAAATGCTCGGCCATTTTGGAATTTTTGATAATCTGGTAGTTGCTAACACTTTGTGCTCGATTCTGGCCATTTGTGTTTACTGCCTCTTTGATCATTTTTGGGATTCAACTATTGATCCATGATTTCGACATATATGCTGTTTGCAACTGTTTCATTTGTTTGTCATTCCTTTGGTGCAGTTTTATGTTGTCTTCAAATTTGAAATGCTTGCAGGCTTGAGTCTTTGTACATTTACTTGTACATTGTTTACTTGCATCCTTGATATCTGATGCATTACATTTCATCTTGTATTCATCTGATTTGATTATGTTGATTTGGCATTAAATTGTTCAAATTGCATCACTTTTAGTTTCTGGGCCTTTGTTCATTAGCTGGTTCACTGCTTGGTTTTTAGTTCTTGTAGTACTCGAGTCTTTTTGCATCGAGCTCTGTCCACTGTTCTTCGAGACATTTAGTTTATGTGTACATTACCGACTTTTAC
Organism: Allium cepa; assembly: GCA_030765085.1. NCBI lineage: Eukaryota > Viridiplantae > Streptophyta > Magnoliopsida > Asparagales > Amaryllidaceae > Allium > Allium cepa. Next base: position 7,941,843 of record CM060930.1, on the reverse strand, counting down.
TTTACTTGAGTTCGAGTCATTTGTTTCTTGTTCCACTCGAGTCTGTGTCATTTGATTCACTGTATATTAGTTCATTGTGAAGCTTGGTTTACTGGTGCATCCCTTGTCTTGTTGACTTATCTGGTATGTGCATTTGTGTGCTTCCAGTTAGAGTTGTACTACTGCCTTTGTGCACTGTTTGGTTCATGTTGTATTCGTACATTTGGATTTTGGTCGAGGCTTGTGTCACTGTTTCACTTGAGTCTGTACATGTTTGGTTGTGCTGCACTGAGTTGTTTTCATGTGTGACTTGTGCTGGTATATGTTTGTGATAATATTTTCATGTATTTTGTACCACTGCCTCTTTAACCTGAACTGGTCTGGTTGTATTGAGTCACTACTTGTATGTATACATGTGTATATACATATGTATATATATGTATATATGTTTGTGCATTATCTCATTGATGCATCGCTTGGCCATATGTATGCACCGAAGCAGTTTGTATTTGTTTGCAGTTTTTCCCCTGTTTGGTTTGTGGTGCACTTGCTTCTCTGACATGTTCTTGTGCTTGTGCATTTCACTTTTCATTTTGATTTTACTTGAACTTCATCTTGATTTTTGGAATTACACCTGTGTTGAATCCAGCTTTAAAGCTCGGGTTTGACCTTGTGCTCGTTTGTGATTTCACTTGAGTTAAACCCGACTTTGATTTGGGTTTGACCTTGTGCTCACCTGTCCCTGTAATTTTATCAAGTGTATATGTCAGTGTGCACGGCCTTGTGGCATGTACAGTGATACATTGTGCATGTCACAAGCTATTCGTGTATGATGAATTCGAATTTAAATGATGACGAACAACCCAAATAACTGAGGCAAATATTATTTTCAAAATTCACATTTTATTTTATACTACAAAAATATTTTATTTTCAATTTTACTGCATCAATGTATATTTTTGCAGATTGCTCAGATGTTGGATTCACGTTGGAATGAAGTTGAAGATAAATACGAGTTGAGTGAATGAGCGGTATGTAGTGAGGTCAAACGTAAATTTGAATTGTAATGTAATCAAATTTGTATTGTAATTGAAATTGTATATATATAGCGAGAGCTTGAAATTTGTACTATTCAAAAATTGTAATAAAATATCCATTTGAATTCAAATTCTGTGTTATTTATTTTATTCATAAAATATTTATTTAATCTATGAAAATAAAATAGTATATTAACAAATACATTTAAATGAATATATATATATGTTTATTATCATCAAACAAAAATCATATACTCGCATATTCAACAATCTCCCCCTTTTGATGATAACAAACATATATTTAAGATTTTGAATATATTAAATGTATTTGATGATTCCGTTTGCTCCCCCTATTTGAATGCTTCCTCTCTACACAAAGCTCCCCCTTCATATATGCATACAATTAAAAATATGCAAATGAGCCATGCAAATAGAAAATATTTGACCTTTATTTGTCGAAATCTTAACTTTTCTTCCCCCTTTTGTTATCAGCAAAAGAGTAATAGTGATAGAAAAATAGAGATAAAGTGATAGATATTAATACAACGTTAAAACTCAATCGAATATAAATATTAAATTTAAATAAAAAATCAAACCAAAATCATAACTACTCTTGTTAGGCGCGTATTCCACTTTTAGAATGATGGGAATGATGTCATCATATAAAACCATACAGTTGTATCTATTTGTGGTATATTTATATCATGAATTTGAATATCTACTAACCATGCATAACCGTTAGGACTTTTAAATGAGACTAGTAGTATTCCAATTTTATTTTTTTTAAATGAATTCAAGTATCTTCTAACCACGCATAACCGTGAGGACTTTTAAATGGGATTAGAATCAACTTGTTTATTTAATAAATCAATTTTGATATGCATTCCATACATGCATAACCATGAGGACTTTTAAATGAGCATGAAAGCACATAACAAATTCTAAGTAATTCACCCATGCATAACCGTGAGGACTTTTAAATGAGAGTGAATACTTTGGATTTTATTATTATTATTATTATTATTATTATTATTATATTAAAAATGTAAAATGAAAAACGAATGATTCCTGTTTAAAGTACCACATATTGATAAACTATATTGAATTTTAATGAGTGATGGTCGTTAGAAATATGATAGAAATAGAGATGGTCATGGAATTTTTACCAACAAAAAGTTTTATAATTCTTGTTTAAATTTCTAAAGAAATTTACTAATTATACCGTCTCGAATCATAATATCTGATAAATATCAACACTCATCACTTTTTCAATCACTATTTATCTTCTTGATAATCATTAGGGAGTCAGATTAGTCAACGTAGTTATTTAAAATCAAGTTCAGAAATAATTATAAAATCAATTTTTCTAAAAATGACCAATCTGAAAACAAGGTAAAAAAATGATTTTCTAGAAGGGGTTTTGTGAGAAAAATTCCTGCTATCTGAAAATTATTTGAAATGAAAAATATGCAGATATTTTCTTTGAAAAACGATGCAGTTACTAAATGTCTCAATAAAAATCACGTTCTACTAGTAATTTTTCTATCAACTAGATTACCAGTGTAATCTGCATCTAAATTTCTCTTTCACTCAAAGTTATCATTTGTTGAATGTTACAGACCAGATCATGAGTTGTGCAACAAAATATCTCAAAGTCATTTTTAACAACTTTTTAATGAAATTCTCTTGAATTTGAATTGAAGCCGTGTAAATAATCAAAAATCGTGAATATAGAGTCAGCCGTAGAATAACCAAATGTATTATCATCCAATAAAACACTACTACCAATCCAAACTAATATATATGAAGTAATTCAAAGACTCTAGAGATTTTTATAGTGTTCTTGGTATAAGAATATAATTGGCCAACAATTTTGAATAAGTCAAAATCAAAATCATCATTTATTTTATCATCACATTATTGGCTGATTTGATTCAGACTACGGTGCAGATTATCACATTTAATATATCGTTCATAATATACCATTACCTGTTTTACCTTTACGATAATTTTTCGTTATTGCCCATTGTGATTCTGTCACCTTTGTACTAGGCTAAGGAACTTTGCTTTGTCACCCGTTGTGTTTCTGGAACAGCCAGAATCCAGATAACATTGTTGTTGTTCCTTAGCCTGCCACCACTCCTACACGATAGAAGATTTTTGTGACCTATTTTTTTTTTTAGGTTCATGATTTTTAGTGGAAGAATATTTTGAAAAATAATTTTGTGGAGACCCAAAAATATTTATATATGTTCCTTTTGGCACCCAGATTTGTTTAACTGTGAGAGATTTCATATTTGTGCCTTTTGGAACCCAAATTGGAATGGTTTTTACGTGTTTGGGTCTATACCAACAATTATTTTGATTGTGTCCAAATTTTCTACAAATTGTGCACATTGAATTGACTTGATTAAATTCACTCCTAACATTTTCAGATTGATTATATCCAAGTCATTGTCTAACTGTATTAACAGTTTGTTTCCTTAAGAGCATATTCAACGATTTCCACTTTTGGAAAATTTATTTACAGTTGTTGACAATTGTTGGACTTATGTTTTGAGAGATTCATTTCGTTTAATAATTGTGCGCACTTTTTAATAGAATTTTCTCTTCTAGTATTTTCACTCTCTTTCAAAATCAGAATTTCATTTTCAAGCGATTTAATTTTGATTTCTGATTTTTTTATTTTCTTCTTCGAATGTTGGACACTTATCACACTTAAGGATCCTACTTTGATAGGTTTTAACTAAATGGTCAAGTTGTTTATTTAAATCTATCAAAGTATCTTTTTGTGATACAAGTATGGCATACATCTCCCTAAGTCGTTCAAAATAGCCATTTACTTCGTGGAATTATATAAGTAATATTGAATGAGTAAGTTTTGATACCTCGCTTGACTCGTCATCGTCGCTATCAGTTATATTACCTTGAAGGCACGTATCTGCTTTCTCACTCTCACTACTAGTACTTTGATTATCTTCATCACTTGTATTCAACGTGGCTACAAAATTTCTCCTTTTTGATTTCTTTTCAAAGTCGTGTCGGTTTGAGGACAATTGGGCTTGATGTGTCCGGGTTGGTTGCACTTATGACATATGATCTTATGTTCGTCTGAGTTGTCTAATGCTTTGACTATTCTGCTTTTCAATTTTCGATTTAGAGATGGATTTCCATATTTGTAATTCCACCTTTTGTATTTCTTTATTATCAGCTCCAATTCTGCTGCTCCATCATCATCATCACCATCACTTTCTGTTGTTCCTTTAAGAGCTATTGATTTCTTTCAAGTGTAACCTCCTTCACGCTCTTCCTTGAATTTCATTTCTAGCTCATAAGTGGTGAGATTTCTGATGAGTTCTTCAACTTTGATTTGTTTTAAATCTTTTGATTCTTGAATGGAAGTCACTTTTGCCTCAAAACTTCGTGGAAGGACTCTGAGGATTTTTTGGACTATTTCCAATACCGTGTGATTTTTCGAGAGCTTTTGATTTGTATGCGATGTTGGAAAGTCGTCCATACATCTCTTTGACATTTTCTTCCTTCCCCATCGTGAAGTTCTCGTATTCGCTGCTTAGCATGGCAAGGTGAGATTCTTTGACTTGAGATGTTCCTTCGTGAGCCACTTCTAGTGTGTGCCATATTTGCTGCGCAGTTAGACAATGTGAGACACGATTAAATTCAAATTGATCCAATGAACAAATAATAGAATTCATAGCTTTAGCATTAGCATTTTGTAATTTATTTTCTAGTTCTTTCCATTGATCCTTTGGTTTATTTATTTCCTGATTATTTACAACTACAGTTGGTGCTCTATAACCTATCTCAACAATATTCCAAGCGTCAATGGTTTTCAAAAAAAATTTCATTCTATTTTTCCAGTAGGCGTATTTACCATTGAACATTGGTGGTCTAACTATGGACTGACCCTCCGCAAAAGCATTATTAAAAGAAGCCATTTTTTAAAATTCAAAATTTTAAAACAAAATTTTGGTTTTTGAAAAAAAAAATTAAAACAAAAATGACCTTTGTACCTAGCTCTGATACCACTTGTAGGATCAATTTCACCCTAGAGGGGGGTGAATAGGGTGATGCTATTAATTATAAAAATTATTACGGAAGCTTATAAAATTATTTCAACATAGATATATCAAAATAGCAGCACTGATAATAGAAGAATAATAAATGCAGAAATAGAACGACACAGAATTTACCAAGCTTCGGCAAAACCTTGCCTACATGCTGCCCCCAAGGTTTCTACTAGAAATTATGTAGTCACACGCTTACACACGTAATCTCATGACACCCGCTACTGACTAACCTAACTCTACGCTCAAAACCCTGCCACAACTCAGCCACTGAGTTGCGAATTCTCAAACTACACCACGTAGTTTGTCCCCTAGTCACACGACTAGAAATTACAATGGTTTAAAAGCAAAATACAAATTAAAAGACAATTAAAAAACAAAACCCCTAATTTATAAACTAAAGCCTTTGTTAAAACAATAAGGCCGGCCCTTTTATTTCTTTTATGTTGTTCCTCTACTTTGATCCTTTAAAAAATGGCGGCCTCGTTCATTCTCTCGTTTCTCTTTCCCTTTGCTCGAAAATTAGGGCTTTTGGAGAAATATATGAAGTCGACTGATTGTTGGTTGATTACAATTGTTGTTCCTTTGATTTGCTTCGGCAATAGACCGTTTCTTCAATTTGAACACGACTTCTTAGATTTGATCGAGTTCAACTACAAATTGGTATGTGATTTTTGCCTTATTGCTTTATATTAATATTCTTGAACTCGATTAGATTCGAGTTGTTCATTGATTTTTGGTATCTATTTTTCTCGAACTCAAATTACCCCTTTGCCGATGATGTTTAGGGTTTATATAGGATTTGAATTCCTATTTTCCCGTTAGTTTGAATTTGCCATTTAATTTATCTCGGCTGGTTGATTTTGTATTGATGCTTGAGATTGGTTGCTGACTTGTTCAAATTACCTGAATAACACGGTTTTGATTTCTGACTTGGTTCGATTCCTTGATTGCCAAGGCTCTGACTTTACTGTGATGATGATTTCTTCCTTTGTGTTTGTTGACTTGATATTCTACTGTCACCATTACTGTTAGTTTGAAAACTTCTTTGATGACCCACGGCTTTGACTAAAACTGTAGCATTTTCAATGCTTGGCCATTTTGGAATTTTTGATAATTTGGTGGTTGCTGACACTTTGTGCTCGACTCTGGCCATTTGTGTTTACTGCCTCTTTGATCATTTTTGGGATTCAACTATTGATCCATGATTTCGACATATATGTTGTTTGCAACTGTTTCATTTGTTGCCATTCCTTTTGTGCAGTTTCATGTTGTCTTCAAGTTTGAAATGCTTACAGGCTTTGAGTCTTTGTACATTTACTTGTACATTGTTTACTTGCATCTTTGATATCTGATGCATTGCATTTCATCTTGTATTCATGTGATTTGATTATGTTGATTTTTGCATTAACTTGTTCAACTGGCATCTCTTTTGGTTTCTGGCCCTTTGTTCATTAGCTGGTTCACTGCTTGGTTTTGAGTTCTTATAGTACTCGAGTCCTCTTGCATCGAGCTCTGTCCACTGTTCTTCGAGACATTTAGTTTATGTGTACATCACTGACTTTTGCTTTACTTGAGTTCGAGTCATTTGTTTCTTTTTCCACTCGAGTCTGTGTCATTTGATTCACTATATATTAGTTCATTGTGAAGCTTGGTTTACTGGAGCATCCCTTGACTTGTTGACATATCTGGTATGTGCATTTGTGTGCTTCCAGTTAGAGTTGTACTACTGCCTTTGTGCACTATTTGGTTGATGTTGCATTTGTACATTTGGATTTTAGTCAAGGCTTGTGTCACTGTTTCACTCGAGTCTGTACATGTTTGGTTGTGCTGCACTGAGTTGTTTTCATGTGTGACTTGCACTTTAGTCGAGGCTGCATATATGTATTGAGCTGGTACATGTTTGTGATAATATTTTCATGTATTTTGTACCATTTCCTCTTTAACCTGAACTGATCTGGTTGTATTGAGTCACTACTTGTATGTATACATGTGTATATACATATGTATATATATTTATGCATTGTCTCAGTGATGCATCGCTTGGCCATATGTATGCATCGAGGCAGTTTGTATTTGTTTGCAGTTTTTCCCCTGTTTGGTTTGTGGTGCACTTGCTTCTCTAACATGTTCTTGTGCTTGTACACGTCACTTTTCATTTTGATTTTACTTGAACTTCGTCTTGATTTTTGGAATTACACCTGTGTTGAATCCATCTTTAAAGCTCGGGTTTGACCTTGTGCTCGTTTGTGATTTCACTTGAGTTGAACCCGACTTTGATTTGGGTTTGACCTTGTGCTCACCTGTCCCTGTAATTTTATCAAGTGTATATATCGGTGTGCACGACCTTGTGGCATGTACAGTGATACACTGTGCATGTCACAAGCTGTTCGTGTATGATGAATTTGAATTTAAATGATGACAAACAACCCAAATAACTGAGGCAAATATTATTTTCAAAATTCACATTTTAGTTTATACTGCAAAAAAAATTTTATTTTCAATTTTACAGCGTCAATGTATATTTCTGCAGATTGCTCAGATGCTAGATTCACATTGGACTGAAGTTGAAGATAAATACGAGTTGAGTGATAATTTGAAATGAAATAAAATAATAATTAAATTAGATTTTCCCTGACTTTATTAACTCCCCGAGTCTATGAACTTCTTACCCCTTGCCCAGTCATTTTATTTAGAATGCTTTTTAATTTATACTTCTTTTCCATCTTATCATAGAAAATGGTTATAATATTATTTGAGTATTAGTAGACATTATATATGGAGTAAAGGGTATAATAGATAAATATCAAGTGTTTTAGATGATTCAAAATCAATTACTATAAAAAAAGCGGGATATGTCTAGTTTACTGAATTTTTATAACTATTAACATTTTAATATTTCAACATTTTAATACATAGACATTATTTATACAAACATGAACATACCCAATCCTTTTACTTACATACATAACCTTTTAAAACAAAATAGAAACTATATAATATAACCATATTATAAACACACATAACAAAATAATGCTTGTAAAACAAAAAATAATATGAATATACAAACAACTATTTTTGATGGACTAAACTTTAAGGTTTATTTGATGGAAGCTTTACTCAACCTTCATTAGGATCAAATATGTGGTCTATAGAAGTGACTTCTCATTCATCAAGTTTTTCTTTGATGCCTATTTCCATTTCTACATCCTTCATTATTTCCTTCCTACCAGAATATTTAGGATTATTTTCCATTCATCTTTTAATAGCATAAAAAGTGAAACATCACTAATTGTCATTTTTTCATGTACTAATAGTTTTTGGTCCATCTCAAGATGCTCCCGATTTCAAAGAATAGTATGTAACAAATTTTTGAGTGTTTGCAGAGGTTCCTCAAGATTATATGACTCGAAGTATATGAGTGTCTCGGTGAAGTTCGAAGCTGGCTCGAGGTTTTATTTGTTTTAGCTCGGGATCATCTTCGGGTTAGCATGAGTATTTTCGTGCAACAGGTTTAAGTCTAAAATAAATCAAGTTTTAATATTTATATAAACCAAGTTTGAACTATTTTATTAAACAAATTTTTTTCTTGTAAATGATTGATGTTTATCTAAATGTTTAATAAATAATAATTGTGTAATTTGCTTTTATTTAAATTAATCAAGTTAATTTAAAATGGTGTAATTAATTAGTTGATTAAGAAAGTAAAATTGTTTTTTGGCCTTAAGCTAACTCATATGTTAATGATAAATTATTTTCAAAGGTTTATTAAATGAAAATTTAATAATGTGATTAAGTGATTAATAAAGATAAATGATTTATCTTCGAGCTATTAACGACTTGAGTAATTAAAGGATCATTTATTAATGTAATTAAAAGTTAATTACTTTAATGTAATTAAAAGTTGATTAATTAATGTGATTAAAGGTTAATTTATGTAAGTAATTAAAGGTAATTAATTACTTAATAAAAGTAATTAATTAATAATCAAAGTTGATTAATCAAGTGATTAAGATTAATTTGTGATTTATTAAGTGATTAGGGATAATCACTTATTGTAATTAATTAAAGTAATTAATTAAAAGATAATTAATTTATGTATGTGATTAATTAAGATTGATTTATTAATTAAGATTGATTAATTAATAATTAAAGATTAATTAATTTACTATTAAATGGTTTGTAATTTAATTAATAATTAATGATTGATTAATCAAGTGATTAAAGAATAATTACTCAAAGTAATTAATTTGTGATTTATTAAGATAAGCGATTAGGAATAACCACTTAATGCAATTAATTAAGGATAATTAATTAAAGGATAATTAAATAATTAAAGGCTAATTATTTAATGATTAAAGGTTGGGTTATTTATTAATTAAGGTTAATTAATTAATAATTAAAGGTTGATTAATTTACTATTAAAGGTTGATTAATAAGTGATTAAAGGATAATTAATCAAAATGGTTTGTAATTAATTAATATTAATTAACCAGGATTAATAGTTTATTCATAAGTAATTAATCTGATTTAAATTAATCAGATAATTAATTGATCTTACTTATGGATGTTTGGATTCTATTTAATGTTGAATTGTTTGATATCCCTGATGTGTGATGCTCTATTTTGATTTGGGCTATTATGAATGTAATTTATTTATCTGTGATGAACGTAATTTATTCATCTATGTTAAATTTACATTATTTATCTGTGAATTTGTGAATGAAGATAAGCGTTATAGGACTATACCGCTTATCGATATTGATGTGTTTGAATTGTAATGATTGATGATGTTGCACTATTGTGTAAAACCTCTGGACTACACTATACACACAAACATATGGATTTCAAGGGAAATCGGTTAAGTCACATATATTTTGTTTAAATGTTGAATTCTGAATCCAAATGGGTATGGAAATGAATCGGGTTATGAAAAGCTTTTGAAAAGGATGTTTTGAAATTTGAAATCTAGTTTGAATATCATATATCTAGTTTAAGTTTTGAAATTATTTTCAAAACTATGGTTTGAAAACGGTGATACAAGTTATATATAATATATATGGATTTTAAACCATTTTTGAAGTATATTAAAGTATTATTTTGGGAATTTAAATTTAATCCAAGTTTATACTTTAAAGGCTATAACTTGTGCATAATTGATCGAATTTTTTTAAAACAAAAACTCTTTGTTTCCAAATGATAATACCACTGTAACGACCCGCCATTTATCTCTACAGAATGACGCATCATTAATAAGAAAGAAAGGGATAGAAAAGAGAAAGAAAAAGAAGAAAGAAGAAACAACACATCAGAATCTAAACAGCGGAATGAATAAATTATATTAATAACATAAGTATTATAGTGTCATATACAACAACTATCAGAGTACACAGATAATTTAACACATACTAGACAGTTATAAATACCTGTCTAGATATTACAACTCAATACAACTCAGAGACAACACAGAGATACCAAACACAGCGGAACACTATACATATCTACAACGCCGAGCCTCCTGCTCCATTGCTCCTCCACAAAATGTCAAAGCTAACCTGAATCCCTTGGCTACTCGTAAAAATTTGAGTACCCAAGATTTTTAGAAAACAGAAGATAAACTCCGGGTCAGACATGGGTCTTGTGTGAGTAACAGGTTAAGTTGCTTGACTTTGAAAAACCTTTGAAAAGAAAAGGTATCACGTAAGACTTCCCACACATAAACATGGAAAAGTTTTTACCTTACGCTAACCAAAACATTTGATAGGAAATCCGGTGATTTATAATAGGTCTAGGGTTTTCAAGTAAATATGAAATAGCCGAAATTGTTACATTTATTAAATTCCAGCTACTAGCCACAAAAGTGGGTAATACAATCAAAAACGTTGGCACTTATTGGATTTTGGATTCCATACAATGGCAGGGCTACCGGGGTACCGCCCGTCACAGTACGTAGCCTAGATCACCGTACCGAGGATCACTCCCAATCCCCTGCAACACAAGGCCGGAACCATCCCTTACTGGATAGTCCCGAACAAGACAACCCCGCAGTTGGCGCGCGATTCCAACCGCCCACATAGCCGAAATAAAAAGGGACCTCTAGACAAGGGAAAATCTCATCCTACTTGGGCATGACCCACTTAGCCTTGCTGCACCTCCCCTGTTTTAGCCATTCCCGGTTGATGAGGCTTGAGGCTACGATTACCTTTATAGGACACATTTATCTTAGAATGCTCATCGTCCACCTAACGATGTTCTGAAAGCATTCAATCCATACAAGTTCATTCCGGGTTCGAACGAAACCGAAGGCATTATCTCGTTACACTCGTTTTGGAATCACCCTCAGAGTTAACGATGATAACCCTTGCACTCTGAATCTTCATCTCGAATCTGAAAGCACTATTTCCGTCAAACTCATCTCGGAATCACCTCAGAGTTATACTGACGAATAATTCTTACACCTTGAGTCTTCACTCTTTACTTGAGATTCACGACCTACCGTTAATTTGGATCGATATGGTTTTTGGATATCCAAATTTGGAAACCCGATCCCGGTCTCATCGAAATCCAAAGCATGTCTTTTAAGGCCAAGTTGTTTTAGAGTTTAAAACAATTCAATACAATTATCCATATACACACAGATAGATAATCCACATATCACAATAGATAATCAACATTATCATCACAATAAATAATCCATATTATCATTATCAAAGATAATCCATATCATCGTCACAATGCAACTAATGCGTCCATATCAGTCAACATTACTTATCTTATATCTGAGATTCAAACCTTTCAAGGCAACCAATATCATCCATACATATATAAACAATGATTAATAATCACACCAAATATAATTAATCTAAAATGAATTAAATTAATTACTTCATTTCTAATTAATTTAAAGTGAATTAAATTAATTACTTCATTAATATAAATCTTGCTTACATCACTATTAATTAATTACCAATCAATTAATTAATCATCAACCAATTATTCATTTTAATTAATCATCCCTGATTAATTAACCTTTAAATTACATTCAAGTAATTATCCTTTAATTAATTTTACAAATTAATTATACTTAACCAAATACAGTAATTAACCCTTAATTACTTCATTAATTAATTAACGATAATTAATTACATTAAACCTTAATTAATTACAATTAATTAATTACTCTTAATCACTTATTATTGATTAATTAATCTTAATTAATCAATCTTAATTACATCATTAATTATATTAATTAATGATCCTTAATTTTATTTAATTAATCATCTTATTTAAATTAATTACATTCAGTAATTAATCTCAATTTAAACCATAATTATTAGTCGCCTTTGATTAATCACATTCAATAATTAACTACCTTAATTACTTCATCAAATTAATCACTCCTTAATTACTTACCTATAATTAATCTTGCTTTCCTATTTATAAAAGAATTTCTAGTTTTGTTGAAAGGGTTTTCCAAGTTATGAATGAATCTTCGAAAATGGTTTTGAAAGCTATGAATAGAGTCTTTGATTTAAAGATTGGATAAGTTAATCCAATTTGAAAGGGAAATTGTTATGAAAAGCTATGAATGAATCTTTGTGAAAGATTGGTGAACTTTGTTTTCAAATTGAAAAGGGATCTTAAAAGATGTATCTTTTGTATAAAAGATTTGAAATGGAAATTGTTATGACAAGCTATGAATGAATCTTTGTGAAAGATTGGTGTAAAGGCCTGCAAATTCATACCCCTTTGAGCTGGCAAAATCCCATAACAATTCAGCCCAAAGTGGCACAAAATTACGAGTCTTCGGGTTTTAAAAAGAAAGAGGTAGAAGAAGAATAAAAAAAACAACATCAGAGTCTCACAATCGCAGCGGAACAAAATATAATATATATTAACAGCTTCTAAATACAAATAAATCTGTACTGTTTTATATATACATACCATCATCAGAGTACAACAACATCCATACAGAGACAACTTTATACTTGTCCATACACAGCGGAAATAATAGTCAAATACGGAAGTACGCTTTGTCATCCAGCTCGTCTCTTAAGCTCCTTAGCTTTTAACCTGATCCTGTTTAACTCGTTCTGACCCGAGCATCATATAAAACAACATCCGAGTCAGTCTGGAAAACCAGCGTGAGAAATCACACTTAATTGGATCATTATGTTTTCAAAAATCCTTTGAAAAACAAAAGCATCTCGTAAGACCACGCCACAAATAAACGTGTCGGGTTTTTACCTTACGATAGCCAAAACATTATTATCAAATCTGTCTGATATTATAATAGTGTCTATAGAAAGTAAAATAGAATCTCGATGTAATGCTTGCTTCTCACGTTTTAGCAATAGTTGGGCACAATCAAAACCGTATAGACGTTTATTGGAGATAGGATTCCATACAACGGCAGGGCTTCCGGGTTACCGCCCATCACAGTACGGGGCCTAGATCACCGTACCGAGGATCACTCCCGACCACCTACAACACAAAGCCAGACTACCCCTTACTGGATAATCCCGAGTAAGATCACCTAGCGGTTGGCGCGACCAACCACCCACTAAGCCGAAATAAAAAGGGACATCTAGACAGGGATGGCCTCACCCTAATGGGTGCTACCCACATAGCCTTGCTGCACCTCCCCTGTTTTAGCCATTCCCGGTTGATGAGGCTACGATTACCTTTCAAGAACGAGTCCCACTTAGAATGCTCATTGTCCCCCTGACGATGTTCTGAAAGCATTCGTCCATACAAGTTGCCCTGGGTCTGGACAAACCGAATCACCGTCTTCATCATCTTCACGATCTTCATTCGTTAACGTTCAAACCAGATCGAAATGGTTTTTGGATAATTAAATATGATCTCAGACTCTTCGAAACGATCAACGCATTGGCCAATATTGATAGTCAGTTATTTAACTATCAAATAATCATCCACAAGCAACCATCGAGTCTTAAATAATTTTCCTCAAATTATTTATCTCAAAATATCTACTTAAGATATTATCTTCATATTTCAATACCTTGAAATTAGATTCAATTTCCTCTATTTCTCGTGGAACCATTTAAGTCTTTGCCGATTACTTATAATATTTTTCCCACTTCATTAGTTTCTCAAAACTTGGAAAATATTTCTTTATCTCTTATTTCTTTCCTTAAAAATCATTTACAATTTCATTTGTAAATTTCCTAAACTTATTTCTCATGAATCCTATAGATCCCAGAATTCCTTAGTTGATTCCCGTTTTTATTTCCAAAGCCATTTTGCTTATCAAAATTCAGGTTTCACTCCTGCTCTTCTTGTGAATTTTATCTCACCTCGAAATTCACTTATCGTATACTTGAGATTTTATTCAAGTTCTCATAACCCTCTATAAAATCTTCCCTAAAAATCTTATTCAAATTAATTACACTTTCTTTACTTCTCAAGAGGATTTATAATTGGATTTTCAAAACTGTAAAAAATAAGTAAAAATAATGGTTTATTTTCAAAATATGGTTTAAGGTAAAACTAAATATAAATATTAAAATCATGTCCAGTTATTGACAAATTTACAAAACCGATTTAGAAAACTAGAATTTATTTTAATAATTACTAAGCATTAAAATAACTATGCCGGAATATTCTAAATCTAGATAATAGTTCTACGAAAATTATATAGTATAGTATTTTTAAAAATATTCCCTTTTAAAACAATTTTTTTTTTTTGAAAATCCAATATTCGTCCATAAATTACTCTTGATTCCTGTCTCAACGACCATATTCACATTTTCACCTTCGGAAATATTCTACTATTTCCTTTCAAAACAAATATCATACTCAATATAAGTTCTCGCCATGACTTATTTCTTTACATATCCACTGATACCTTTCTATCTCATTTATACACCCCGTTTATAAATTTATAACACCCCTGAGTTTTCCATTTATTTATAAAAACAATTTTATTCAAAAATCCTATCTTTATAATTTTGTGCCTTAACAAAATCCCATATTGTTCCTTAACAAAATTCTGTTTCATTCTTAATAAAGTTCCTTCTTATTTCTTAATAAAACTTCGCTTTACTTCAAATCCACTCATTGATTCCAATATTTCTTCGAGTCTTTTATATATATATATATATATATATATATATATATATATATATATATATATATATTAAATTTTCCCAAACTCAACCTAAACCAATTTAAGTATAACCAAAGTAACAAATATACTTTTATTTTACTTAATTCTCAAATAGAAGCAAAACCAAATCCTTAATAAATGTTTTCTATTCAATTTCTGTTTTAACTTCCTTCAATTAAATTATTTATAGTATTTAAAAATTACCATATTCCAACTTCCATGTTATTTAACACTTAATAATTCAATTCGCATGCAAAATCATATTAATTCATCCATCCTGTCATATGACAACATATATATATATATATATATATAATCAATAAATATTCTTGAGGAATCTTGTTGGATCCCTCCAACCTGTTTCATGCATCCACAGATGTTAGCACAAAATAAAATACCAATTCCATTTCAAGGTGGAATATCGTGGTATATGGGTTTATATAATATCATCCGCTATTATGCGGCGCATAGGGTCTCATCCGCTATATAATGCGGGAAATCAATCACTCCAATATATATATATATATACCACTATATATATAATATCATCTAGTGAATAAATTATTATAAATCAACCAAGCACATCCAATGATTTAAATTTAACATTTAATTAACAAGGCATCCATATAAGTGAGAAAATCTCACCTTTGCTTTTAAGTTGCAATCCTCCCCAATCTCGACCAGATTTCCCGACTTTTGACCTTATATAAACAATTATATGATTTTATTAATATTCGAACAAATCGAACAATTAATGACCGTTTAAATAAATTTTATTTTACTAATTTTAAATGATAATTATAATAGCTTAAATTTACATGTTTTCATCTTATACATTTTACGTCAGGTTATATATATATTCATATTATCCTTCCTCAGTAATATACTAACTCCCTAAAAGTTAATTGGTGCTCATGTATCCATACTGTTATTCTCTGCAGTAATTAGCAAAGGTAAAATGTTACCACACTGATATAAATTTTCTTCTCGTTTTCAGATAGTTTATAACAAGTATATATATATATATATATTTGTATCAATAAAATAAGTTTCGGAGCTTGTAAAACAAAAAAATTCAAATCAACGAGATGCTGCTCACCTCCACTTCGAGCTCGAACAGCTCCCTTTCACAAGACCCTACTACTCACTCACTTGCTCACCCTAAGGATTCCACTCGCAACCCAAATCCTGGCACTACACGACTCCCCGAGTTCCACGCGTGCCTCGAATGATCGCCGAGATTCGTCTTCGCTACCCCGAACTCCCTACGGCCTCGAGTTTCTAATCGATCTTCCCATCGACGAATACCATCAGCCCTAGCTTGCCTACGTCGGCGTTTGACACAGGAGTTGATTTCCTAATTGACCCGACATGCCACGCCTCCTCTGATCAATGCGACCTCGAGATCGCGTGCCACCCAACGAAGATGAACATCCCCAATTCCTGACCTCGTGCAACCCCTCACCTCGAATTATCAGGTCGCCGTTGTCATTGTGGCAAGCCCCAAGCTCTTCTAGTGATTAGGGCTTCGATCGCGAAAATCGATTTGGTCAGAGGATGGAAGTCGCGATCTTCTCTTCGCGACGTTGCTTCAAAAATCACGGCTCGAACAATTTTGCTCGATCGCGATTCGATTTCCCCTTTTTTTTAATACGAGAGGAAGAATTTGATGAGAGGGGGGTTTGTGATTATAAAGAAAAGAAGGCTGCCATTAATTGAATTTTATTTCTAATTGAAGAAAGGAACTAGATTTCTCGGTTCGAACAGGTACCTTGCGATTAAATTGAAAATGGGTAGCATATGGAAGAAAACAAACTATAGTGCTCTGATGGAACGGAAAAGTAGTCGATGGGAAAGAATTTTGACTATGTTGACTAGGGTACATATAAATATTAAATTCAAATTCAAACTTCTCGATAAAAGCAACTTAAAGTCTCAACATCCTATCGAGGCGTGCCGCTAGGTGTCTATAATGTTATACACCTATTCCGAACTCAATGAAGAAGGTTTCGAGTCCTAATTCAATCGTATGGAGAAGATAGCTTTTGGATCGACTATTAAAATTAATACAATTAATTATTTTCTAAGTGTTTATATCTCGTACGATCACACAATAACTCCGGAAGCTATGAAAATTGAAATCCTATAATAATTCAATATTACGGATCCAATGGAACTGGTTTCGTCGAATTTCGAGACTGTGTCTTGGAAGGCTATTTTAAATATTAATTTAAACGATACATTTTTTAAATTGAACAAACCACTATTAAATTCAATTTTAACCCATGTATTATCTTTAGTATTATCAGTAAAAATTGTTATAAGCCGTTGAAATATTTTTAACAAACTTATAACTCTAGATTTTATATTTTACCCAGTATTCAACTACTACTTTAATAATTAATTTATTCAATAGATTGTTATATTTAAATTCTAAATCCTTTTTATTAAATAAAACCAAACCTTTCATATTAAAAATCAATTCATAGTTCAAATCAAATATTTAAATCCATTTTAAATATCTCAATTTAACCGTTTGAAAATTTGGGTCGTTACAATTAGTGAACTTTGTTTTCAAAGCAAAGAGGGTCTTAAAAGTGAATCTTTTGTTTAAAAGTGGAAACTGTTTAAACCATTTGAAACAAAGGTTTTGGGTAATAAATTATGACTTAACTAAGACCCCAATATCCATATGCTTTTTAAATTAAGCGCTCACTATTCGGTTTAACCGGGAGAGGACTTTATGTCATACAACCCAATCCGAATACTTATACGACGTAATGGATAGCATTTGAAGACCGATGGTGAAGACCGGGTATTTTCGTGTATGAAAAGATTACCCATCGAATGTCTCTACATTAAATAGCTCCCGGTATAAAGATCTCCATATGTGATGGGGAGTCCGATTGGGATTGTGAATACCCGGTAGCAAGGGCTTCTTTGGAAGTGCCTTCGGTTCTGTTCGAACCGAGAACAGACTTGTATGGATGTATGTCTGACGTTACACTTTGAGATGTAAAGATGGTTTCTATCAAATACGTTTCTGTTTGGGGGCGGAGAATTTATTCTCTTAGCTTAACACCCTTCTCTGAGATGTACGAGCTCAGAGGTTATGTAGTTAATGGTTACTAATGATACATTCCCAATTTTGTAATGTGGCATACGAAGTGTTGTTGATTATGTGTTGATCTAAGTATGGTTTTTGTAAAATGCATAGCTTTGTGGACGAGACTTCGTTGAACTCACAACTCGAAAATGGTCGAAACAGGAAAGTTGCGGCAAGGTTTTTAGGGGTCGTGCCCCTCGTGTATGTCCATTTCCTTCTGGATAAAAAGTGGTATCATGGTATGGAGCCCAGATATTTAACTATGTGGTTGTTTCTATTTGTTGGTGAATACCGGGGTAAAGGTCGGTAACGACTGGGGATGGCTTACTTGTAGATGTTACCTAGTTACAGAGGTAACGCGACATTGTGTTGGTAGGGAACCAGTTTGGTTCTTGGGGCCGTCCCTCCCGAGGCGTTCCGTTCGGTGAGGAAGTTCCTTAGCCGGACAATTATTGGAAATCCACTCATCTAATATGAGCCTTGTACGGTTTTAGTTGTAGAACCTGCCATCTGATATGGTAGCTATAGTAGGCATACTATAATGGTACGTATGCTGGCTAAGATTAATATTATACTTGCAAATGTTTTCCACTATGCATTAATATTAATATCAAATGGTTTTCGCATATCAAACATGTTTGACTATCATAAGGTGAAATCTCCCCCAAGTGTGCGATTGCATTGTGTGTCGGGAGGCCTTATGGTAGTTTCATTTTCCAAAAAGCATTATGGATTTCTTTTACTTCCTTTTTGTTTTCTTTTGTTAAAGATAAACTGTTTTTTGTTTGCTCACACCAGTCCCATGACTGACCTGGACTTTATTATTCCCTTTCTAAACTCTGGGTGCCCAAAATTTTCCACATGGGCAGCCCAGAGTTAGATTTTCAGATAATCAACTAGTAGGAGTAGTATTTGGAAATCTTTGGAGTCTTTTCTTGGATTTTGGCTATCGCTTTGGGCTTCTCTTTAACATTCGCGATCGGACTTGCTTAAGTCCAATGATGATTATGGTTCAAGCTACTAGATTAGAGTCTTTGGAGCTTTGGATTCGAAATGCAGTTTGTGGATTCATTCTCTCTTGAAGATTTTATTAGAGATGTCTTTTCCGTTGTTGTATCTTTCTGCTGTTATGTATCTGTGATGAATATTGATATCATTTGTTTCATTTTTGTATCGAATGTTGCATATCAATGATGTTATTCATTCTTGTTTTTCTTCCGCTGTGTTGTGCTTAATGTGTTATAAGCTCCATCCGAACTGGAGTTCGACATCTGAATCTGCGGCATTCGAATACGGGTGAAGTATGGATGTCGATTTTCGAACGTCGGATTTCGGGTCGTGACAAGTGGTAACAGAGCTAAAGGTTGAACTTTAGTTTTTGGAGTATAACACATTGGGTAACTCATTAGAGATCGGGTTACAAATACCCTAGAATGAGTATTCCCTAAGACATTTGTTTGTGTGCCTCAGTAAATTCTCTTACTATCCACTGATAGTGAGTATGAGTGCAAGAAGAGGACGAGGTAGGGGATAGGGGAATACCACTACAAATGGTCAATACCTTGCAACAAAAAGAAAACAATCTTTTCGCTATCGATCTCTTTGATTATCAATTCTTTGACGGCTTCGTGGCAGCTGCAAGGAGAAGCTTTGGTGTGTTGTTGGCCCTGCGAATCGTTGTCGATGAGTTCCTATCAGCTTTTCATTTTAACTTTAATGAATTTGAAATTTAAATTGAAATGAATCGATTAATAAATTATGAAGTTAAATTGAATTGTATCCATTGTCTGTTCTTTGGGGTCCAGATATATTCTACAAGTGGTAAGTTATCCTTTGAACTAACCAATGCCCTGCGTATTTCGTAGACTGGATGACCCGAGCACTTCGTGAAATATTGAATGAGTTTGTTCTCATAATTATTGATGATATTCTAATTTGGTGAGCCAAATGCAGAATGGCTATTCAGTTTGATCTGAAAAATTGTTTCTCCATCTTTGTGTGCCCATCTATTCTTTGTTGTCTCCCTAGCAAATTTCGAGGACGAAATTTTCTTAAAGGGGGAATCTATAACGATCCCGGTTTTTAGGACAAATTAAAATTGGTAATTAATATAAATTTTTGGGATTAATTGAGAATTAATTTGAAATTTGAAATAAATATATAGAAAGAGTTTGTAAAATAGAATTTTAGTTTAAAATTCAAATAAGATAAATAAAACGGTTTAAAAACATAAAACATATTTTATAAATTAAAATAAGGCGAGGGTTTAAAACAAAGTTATAAATTAATTAAAGAAAAGGCTTAAAACAAAAATTTCTTGTTTAAGACAAGTGTAAAACATGAAGATAAGATAATAACAAGTGTAACCATAACATGATTTGGATAATACAAGTGGCAAAGATAAATTTTCTTTTAATTTGTATTTTTATAAACCTGTTTTAAAAAGAAACCTAGTTGTTATTATTCTCAGTTTAAACATCTTAAAAAATTGAAACAAATTCGAAAAAATCAAAAATCTCAAACCTGAAACAAATTAAAGCAAGCAAAGATCAAAATAAAGATTAAAACCTGGAAAGAAAAGAAAATCAAAAACAGTTTAAAAGAAGATCAAACAAACTGAAACAACAGCAAGATCAGTTTCAAAGGAAACAACAATCAAGCAATCAAGATCAAATTCATCAGGATCTAGATCAAAGAAATTCAACAATCAAAGTGTAGTTCTAAAAAAATCATTCCAGATCAATAGCATTTCCAGTTTTTCTTTCAAGTTTTAAAGTTCTCTGTTTCATGGTTCCAGGTGAGCAAACTTCAAATTTAATTTTTTATATCCATTTATCTGTTGATGTTGTGAGTAAACTCTACATATATCTTGGTTTCCTATGATAAATACTTGTAGTGTAGCTGTGAAATGTTTTGTATAGATATAAGTATGTCTGAGTAATGCCTGTGTATATGTATATACACACTTTGTTTTAAGTTCCAAGGTTAATGAATTTAAATAGAAATTCATATCTCAATACATATATAGAATCATGTTATAATCCTTAAATGAAATCTGTTAATAATAACTAAATTTGATCTTAGAAAATATTACCGAGGATAATTAACAGATAGGGTTACGAAAAATTAAGAAATATCAGTAAAATTCATTCTTTAGTCGAAAATCAATGATCATGTTTTAGTAATTTGATTCCACAATCTGTTTTGTTTTGCAAAATGATGAATTTTAACAATCGAATCAAGATTTTTAAGTTTGAAAATATTGAGATTTCTCGAGTTGATCGATAAATGCAATTTCGTCAAATTCTGGCAATCGACGCCATGTTGGCCATTAAATTTGGGCCTGGAGGTAGGATGGAGAGTAGGGATTCATGGAAAAATATTCGCAAATTTTCTAGTTGATTGTGGCGATGGCGCAATGATGTTTTAGGGTTTTATACCCAGTTGTAGTCATCGGGGATGTTGTGGTTCGTACGATGACTAGGGTGGATCGGAGGTGATCGCGAGGGATGGGATCGATTTATCGGTTCGAGGCAAATCTCTGGTGAGGTCGGTAGAATTTCTGGTGGTAGAATTCGACATCGGCGTGGTGATTTGTGGGTCAGGGTTAAGCTTTAGTTTTAGTCGAAGTGGCTCGTTTTCATTTTCTCGCGAGTTCGTCGGAGATGAGAAGTCAGAGGGTCGACGGGGTCATCGACGACTTATCGAGGGTCGGAGTGGCATGGAATCGCCGTGCACGTGCACGGTGCAATTTTATGTATCTGGCGATGTTAAGGTATAGAAGAAGCGGAAGATCTCGGGTTTGACTCGAGAGGGTTGCGAGTTTGACTCGAAGTATATGAGTGTCTCGGTGAAGTTCGCAAACCCGAGAGGGTTGCGGGTTTGACTCGAAGTATATGAGTGTCTCGGTGAAGTTCGTAACTGGCTCGGGGTTTCATTTGTTTTGGCTCGGGATCATCTTCGGATTAGCATGAGTATTTTCGTGCAGTAGGTTTAATTCTAAAATAAATCAAGTTTTAATATTTAGATAAACCAAGTTTGAACTATTTTCTTAAATAAATTTTTTTCTTGTAAATGATTGATGTTTATCTAAATGTTTGATAAATAAGAATTGTGTAATTTGCTTTTACTTAAATTAATCAAGTTAATTTAAAATGGTGTAATCAATTAGTTGATTAAGAAAGATAAAATGTTTTTTGATCTTAAGCTAACTCATATGTTAATGATAAATTATTTTCAAAGGTTTATTAAAAGAAAATTTAATAATGTGATTAAGTGATTAATAAAGATAAATGATTTATCTTTTATTTATTAACGATTGAGTAATTAAAGGATCATTTATTAGTGTAATTACTTAAAAGTTAATTACTTTAATGTAACTAAAATTGATTAATTAACGTGATTAAAGGTTGATTTCTATAAGTAATTAAAGGTAATTAATTACTTAAAAAATAATTACTTAATTAAAAGTAATTAATTAATAATCAAAGTTGATTAATCAAGTGATTAAGATTAATTTGGGATTTATTAAGTGATTAAGGATAATCACTTATTGTAATTAATTAAGGCAATTAACTAAAAGATAATTTATTTATTTATGTGATTAATTAAGATTGATTTATTAATTAAGGTTGATTAGTTAATAATTAAAGACTAATTAATTTACTACTAAATGGTTTGTAATTTAATTAATGATTAAAGATTGATTAATCAAGTGATTAAAGAGTAATTACTCAAAGTAATTAATTTGTGATTTATTAATATAAGTGATTAGGAGTAATCACTTAATGTAATTAATTAAGGATAATTAACTAAAGGATAATTAAATAATTAAAGGCTAATTATTTAATGATTAAAGGTTGATTTATTTATTAATTAAGGTTAATTAATTAATAATTAAAGGTTGATTAATTTATTACTAAAGGTTAATTAATAAGTGATTAAAGGATAATTAATCAAAATGATTTATAATTAATTAATATTGATTAACCAGGATTAGTAGTTTATTCATAAATAATTAATCTGATTTAAATTAATCAGATAATTAATTGATCTTACTTATGGATGTTCGAATGTTGAATTGTATGATATCCCTGATGTGTGATGCTCTGTTTTGATTTGGGCTGTGACGAATGTAATTTATTTATCTATGATGACTGTAATTTATTTATCTACGATAAATTTACATTATTTGCCAGTGAATTTGTGAATGAAGATAAACATTATACGATTATACCGCTTATCGATATTGCTCTGTTTGGATTGTAATTGTAACGACCTGAAAATTTCGATAATTAAATTTGTTGAAATATAAGAATTTTCTAATTAAATTTTAGAAAGAAATAAAAATTTTATGATTTATAATGAAGTAAATGTTAGAATGAATTGTAGCAATGGTTATTAAAAACTAATTTTTAACAATTGAATTGGAAAAATAAAAAAATAAAATGAAACAGTGTAAATTGTTGCACTTGGGAATTTAATTGACAATAAGTAAATAAATGTAAGTGTTGTGTAAATAAAGGAATTCATACATAATTAATAATGATTGAATTGGAATTTAAATTAAATAAATGAATATAAATAAAGGTTACAATAATGGGAATGAGAATATGGCAAGTAAATCAAAGGCAAACAATAGTAACCAGTTTATAGCGTAATAATAGGCATAATATAAAGATGGGAATTTAATTCAAATCAATGGAAATAATGTAGATGTTATACTTAGCTACAAATTGGATGTATGTAAATAAATGTAAGCATTCAATTAATTAATGAATTTGAATTTCAATAAATGGTAATTGAATAAAAGTCAATGTTCTGTAAGTAATCATATTATTTGTTTGAAAGTAATAAATATAAAGTTAATTAAATTTTTAATGGTTACAATTGTATAAGTTACCGATTTGTTTAGTTCATAAAAATTTAATTTGAAAGCAATTGCAGTAATTGACTTAATTAGTGGTGATTGATTGAATTTAAAATTATATTAACCAATGAAGTAATACGTAATAAATTGAAAATTTATACAATCAATGTAGATAAGTAATTATAATGTTTGTTGTTGATAATAAACGTTACCTTAATGGTAATTAATAAAACAACGAATGTGTGAATGTAAATTTAATAGAAACGTAAATTTATTTTAAGGTAGAAATTGGTGAATTGGGAAATAAGTTCAGAGTATGTTAATTGATGAATAAATACGTAATGTATTTAAAGTAATAAACTGGTATAAGAATGGGATTAAGGTAAATTCATTTATTGGTTTTAAAACCTTAATTAATGTGTTCAATTGATAGAAGTATACATTTAGAAATGTAATATTTATTCAAATTAAGATGTAAATAGGCACATATTAATGTAATGAAATAAAATTAGCGTTATATATGGGATTGTAATCTGGATTGATAAGTAATGAACTTATAAATGCAATTAAAAGCAAATAGGTTGCAATTTATATAGGTTGCTTGTTTATTTATTGGGTTAAATAAACTTTGGTAATCAATTGTCATAAATCTAAAATTAACGTTTTGTTAATGTAAATTAAAGTAATAATCTGAAACAAGGTTAATTTTATTTATAAAATGACAGTTGGTTGAGTAAAAGGAATGCAAAATAAATTTTTGTCAATATATTGGAATTTAAAGTATGATAATAGGATTAGTTGCAATTAAATGAAATTAACTATTTAAATATTACGTAAATGGGAATTTAGATGAAATGCGAGAATGTTAATGTAGTGGGTTTTGATTCCAATGTAAATTTCTTTCGTTTGTTAATAATAAAATGGAAATAGAATGGAAAGTAAATTTAGTATAATTTTTGGAAATTAAATTTATAATTTTGAATTTAATGAAAATGAGGTTAATACTAAAATTGATAAATTAATCAACTCTAAATTGACATTTGAATTTGGTTAAATTAGTGTAAATGATTAAGAAAATAGAAAAATGATGAAATTTGTTAATTATAGAGTTGAAATTGAAAATTTGATTTAATTTGTTTATTTATTTATTTAATTCATGTAAAAATAGCCATTTTGGCCACTGACTCGGATTTCGACGAAAACAGTTTCATCGGATCCGTGATGGTGAATTATTGTAGGATTTCAAGTTTCATAGCGATTGGACCTGTCGTTTGATCGTACGAACGCGAAACGCCTTGAAATTTATTTAATTGAAATCAATTGAAATCAATTTGAAAAATATTGATTTTAGCATAACTTCTTCATACGATGGAATTTGGACTTGAAACCTTTTCCATTGTGTTTAAAATATTTTAAAACATCTATTTTGATATACGGGTTGACCCAATTTCGTTCCCGAGTCAGAACGGGCTTTTAGGGCCATTCATCGTTCAACGCGTTTATAAATCGGGTCCATCTATTCTGTTTCAGCTTTGTCTATAAATACCCAGTTATAACCCTAGCCTACCACTATTTCTCATTTGTATGTGCGTACAATCCCTCTTCACCTCCTCCATAATGGTAGACAAACAAATTCTAGATTCAAACAGAAATCAAATTCAAATCCAAAGCAAAAATTTCAAACTCCTCAAAAAAATTCAGAAAAATTATATATCGAAGCTCTTGAAGAGTGCAACTCAATTCTGTGATTCGTTTTTCAGTTCGATGCAACATTTTCCCTATAATCGCAAATCAATTCTGGTCGTTCGTGTTGGATTTCGGTTGATCCAACGGCGGATCTGGGACGGTAGGGCGATGGCGGGTGGCGTTGGGAAGATGGTGTTATGCATGTCTTAGATCTGGCATTCATTCGTCTCAGTAGGGTCGTGTCAGGCCATGGTTGGCCGATGAAGGTGGCGGCGACGCCATGTGTGGATGGCAACCGAGAGAGGCAACGTTCACTGCGTAGTGGCGGCTCGGCCCGCTGGGTTCAACCATGGTCGTGGATCTTGCTCTAGTTGAACGTGGCAGCATCGTTAATTCAAAAAAGGGTGGTGGTCGGTTGTTTGAAGCTTTAGTAGGGTTTGTTCCTATTTGACGTGCAGATGAGGGTTTTGCGTTTTCACTTGGTGACGTGGCATACCTGAAAGGAAGGTGGGGGCTATGTTTTGTTTTGGTTATTTTAATTTAAAATTTAATTTTCAAATTGTTCTAATCGCTGATCTTTCACGTACGAGGTCGAATTCATGCGCGGTTTTCTCCGCTAGGTTCATATTGGAATTTCAGATATTTTAGCACTGGTTTGGACGGATTCTGAGGCTGTTTGATTTTTGGGTTTAAATTCAATTTAAATTCAAAAGGTGAGTGTTTTAACCCACTCACAACTTCTAAAATTTCTTATGTTTGTTAAATTAAAATTTTGTTGTGATCATGCATTTATTTATGACTTTTTCATATATTTTTAATCATCATCTCAGTTATTGTATTTATTTAAATTAAATCGTTTTTAATTTATTTTTGAATATAACTGCCAGTTAAATACCTGTTATATATATTATCAGTTATCTATTGGTATTGATTGATTGTTTTGGATAACGATTGTGATGGATGTGTGATCCGTTGATGGATGAATGGATGTTGTACTATATATTATTTTAAACAGCAAGTTGTTATGCATTTATTTCATTCGGGATTGCGGTTTGAAATGATATATAACCGTAATTTTATTTTAAATTACAGATTGAAATGATAAATATCCGTATCACTTGACCATACGATAGAAAATTATATACAGGCACCGCAGTCTATATATAAAAATATTTTGAAATGATTTTCTATTGTTTGTAAAGAAATATACAGTTTTATAAGGTATGGATTTAGATATTGTATAAATGTATTTTATATACAGTTAAATTTTGGTTTTAAGCTATGTGTAAAATTGTTTAAAGTATAAATAAGTTTAATAATAAAGTTTGATTTACTAAAATATAATATGGAAAGGTATTTACTTAAATTATATTTTAATATAGAGTTTATATTGATTTTTATAAATCAAGATTGAGAAGATAGTTTGGAATTGACTTGAGAACTTATGTAATTAAGAATTTTATTTAATAAGAATCCATTGGAATATGGTTTTATAACTAAATTCGGGGTAAAAGTGGTTTAAGTGGATATATCAAGTCTAAATAAATTGAGGAATATTCAATTATTGAAATTTGAAGTTTATTTAAAGGATATTGGATTTATTAAGTAAATATTTCAAAACTAAATAATAGCAAAGTGAATTTGGTGTGTATATATATGAATTATAAAATTTAGTTTTGAAATATATTGAATTTGAAAGGGTCTATGTTGTGAGTCAAATAAGCTTTGAAATCGACAAAATTTGGAAAAGTTTATTTGGAAACTGAATTTAATTGAAGTATATTATTTTGGGATTTGGATTAAATTCTATATCTAGAAATTCGAGTTTTGAAATTGATTTGTGAAAATTAAAGAAGCTATTTGGGCATATAAAGTATTTTAAATATTTAAACCACATAAGTGGTGAAAGTTATGAGTTGCGAGGTAGAATAAATTGAAAGGGTTATATTTCTAGTATTTTGATTTCGAAGTGTTAAATGTTGAAAATGTTATGACTTTTGAAAAGGATATCTTTGAAATAAAATGATATTATATTTATTTGGGTTTTTATAAAAATGAATTCAAAATGATTTGGTTTTAGAAATGGAAAGGATATCGTATTTATATGGTTTTGAAATGGATATTATATTTTGGCTTTAAAGTATAAACTATTTTGAAAAGATCGTGGTGTTATAATAATGTTTGGTTGTTAAAGAGACCGGGATCGGAGGTTTCATACTCTCTACCAACTCCAAAAACCACTTTGACAACCGTGTACACGGTGGAGATTCCAGAATGAAGTAAGATGGTGGCAGAGTTTCCTTTGAGGTAAATTCGTGGACCCGACTCTCGTGAGTTGGCATAAGGTGGCTAAAACAGGAGCGATTCTCGGGCCAATGAGGTCATTACTCTGATCGGACGCACTCCTTCGATATTATACTCTGACTTTTGGATTGATTCGGTGGCCATTGTGATTTTGATTTTGGGGGTGTTGTTCGTGGTGGGCGGTAGTAGCTGTTGTGCGTTACCACCAACCCGGATGCGTAATTGGTATATCTACCCTGGCATTGCCTTGTGTGCCGTGTCACCTACCCTAGCGCGCCTTGTACGAGTTTGATTTGTGTCGTAGCTATGGAGTATCCTCCGGTGGCCTCCCGATCAGGAGGTATTACGGTACTGTATAGACTATTGGCACTATTACGTGTTAAGGTAGAAAATGTAAAGCCTTAACGCTATTTAAAAGTAAGTTTATTTTACTAATAGACATTATTATAATAGCAAATATTACTACATAGTAAATAGTTTAACGGATCCTTAGGAGATGTGAATCCCGAGCATCTCTTAAGTTATTGCACTCATATTTATTTCTATTGATTTAACTTACATAAGATCTTTAGTTCTGACTCGAGTGTTTTGTCTTTTCAATTCGCTCGGGTCTGCCTGAGCATTTCAGGATTCGAAGACTTTAGCTCTGGAGGACGAAGACAAAGATTTATATTATTATTATTTATTATAGTATTCCACCACATTCATACTATTTCCGCTGCATTAATTATTATTCTCTGGTATGTGTAACTCTGATATGTATTGTATAAGTATAATCGAATATTTTGTAAAACAGCTTCATGAACTTATATTCGATTATTATATTTTATCGTTCCGCTGCAAGATTCTATTTTGTTTTATTTCTTTCTTCTTTTCTTATTTACCCCATAACAATCCGCCCTTTTGTATGGTTTAAGTCAGGCGTGTGTGGTTTATCGTCGATTTAAACCGTGCGAAAAGGCGGGACGTTACATATGGTATCAGAGCTTTGGTTTAGCGATAAACCTTAGCTTTGTGGGGTTTGACTGTTTACTAATAGGGTAGTAATATCGTATGATGAGTCGCTGAGCGTATATATAAGAGAGCTTATTTGTTAGTGTTATAAAAGGTTTTAATATTGTGTTAATTTGTTCCGTTTTGTATTTATAAATTCTGGTTGGTGCATGGGACGCTATGACATCAATAAGGATTTCTAAACACTTAATAGGACAGACCAGCACCATATTTGTGTTGAATATAGGTGAATGAAATAATTTTTCCTATTATATTTTCTATATATGAAATGAAATTTTATAAATAATGTATATATTTGGTTGCAATATATTGGTTGTTAGCTAATGAAAATTATAAATAATAGTTGAAATAAGATTAAAAAAATAAAATGAAAATTGGGAATTTAGAACTTAAGTCCCAGAGTTTTGAAAATTCTTTCAAATGATTTTTGGGATATGTTAACTCCTATGTTAAGCGACTCAGCGACCCAAGGAAGTAAGCGACCCAAGGCAATAACGGGGCAACTGGAATGAGGCTCTGCATCACGACTTAGCAACTTAAAGACCGAAGCGACCTACGAGTTAACAAGATAAAGACCCAACGACTTACGTAAGCACAACGACCTAAGACCTGGTGAGTTGGCGACCTTAAGGATGAAGCGAGTTAGCGACCTAAAGTATGAAGCGACTTAACGACCTAAAAGGTGTAACGACTTAAGAGGTGGAACGGTAGAACGACCTAACGTATGACCGAGTTAGGAAACACAGCGACCTAACAAATAAGTACCCTGCGACCTAAGAGTGAGGCGGTCCAAGCTACCCAAGAAGATCAACGGTCCACGGGCTAAGACATAGAACGATTTAGAGCGACCCCGACCTAAGTATCTACGACCTAACTACCTAAATGGGCTAAGCGACTTACTGGTCCAACGACTTAACGAGTCAACGATCTATGACCTAACGGGTTAAGGCAGTACAAGACCGCATGTCTCTTCATAAGGTCGCACACGACCTAAACAGGGCCGAGGCAACTCCATAAGTCGCTGCATCTTATGACATTCCTCTTCTAGGTCGCTCCACTCACCCAAAAGAGATTAGCGACCTATCCTAGGTCGCGTGCAACCTGCTAACCCGCTCAGGAGGAGCCAGTGCAACTAGAATGGGCTGTAGATCGTTTCCTTTAGGTCGCGACCTTCGACCTACGACCTACTTTAGGTTGCAACCTTCAACCCATGACTTACTTTAAGTCGAAGCTTCCGACCTACGACTTATGACAAGAAAATTCCTATAAATACAGCGTGAGCTCCAACGTTCAAGGGACCTTTTGGCTCATTCTCGAAGCACCAATACTCTGCCATTTTCTCAACTCGAACAACACTTCAAGCACTCCAAACACCAAAGGCATTACGACAAACTTCAAGAGAAAATCTACATCATTCGATATGGATTCGAAAGATTATTCTACATCGAAGTTTGAACTACTAGTCTAAAGTGTGTTGTAATTGAAGAAAGTTGTATAAGTTGTACTTGAAGCAGCGATAAAGAGAATTAAAGTGGGCGTAGGCTCGACTATAAGCCGAACCACTATAAAAACTACGTCTTTTTACTGCTTTTCTGTAATTTTCTGCTTATCTCTAATTCCTGTATCGACGGGTGGTGCTTTCACATTTACTCCACATACACCGGGGTGTTAGCGTCTGATTTTCACGTTAACATTTTTTGTGCTTTCACTGAGAATTGAACTCAGGACACTGTCATCATAGCTTCGCAGAAATTTGTGGAAAGGATCTCTCTAAAAACCAGGAGTTTATCAGAAATAATGGCCCCCGGAAGAAAGCGCAAGTCAGTTAGATCCGACGATGTTCGCGAGACTACTGCCACTTCTCCTCCTTTAAGTCAAACAACTCCAACTGTTGGAGTAACGCGAGCAGAATTGGATGCTGCAGTTTCTGGGCTATATCAGCAGATGGAAGCCCAAAACAATCTGATGTTGGAAAGGTTGAATGCTTTGTTTAGGGCTAATCGTCAACCAGTGAATAACGAACCAAACTTTGCTGATAATGTTCATGATGTTGAAGAAAGAGATGTTCCTCAAAGGGCAGCTGGCCCAGTCAAAGACACACCTCCCCAAGTTGGAAGATCGGGACAACATCCAACTTTCCGTGAGCGCCTGTCAAGGCAAACTTCTGAAAAGATGGCCGATGCCTGTCCTGCTGAGCCCCTTAATGATGAGGAATATTTCTCAGGGAAGGTCCGACAAATTATGAAGGAAAGTATGCAAAGGGAGGAAGACGAAAAGGAATGGGGGTTTGCTCCGAGTAAGACTCCATTCACTGAAAAGATTTTAAAAGCAGAGTTTCCAAGGAAGTTCGTTCCTCCTACCATTCCAGCTTATAAGGGGACAAGTGACCCTAATGAATTTCTGTACAAGTATGATTGGCACATGACAGGTGCCAGAGCTTCTGATGAAATCAAATGCCGGCATTTTTCGGTATATCTGGAAGGAGTTGCTCTACTTTGGTTCACAAAGCTGCCAGTCCGGTCGATAGACCAGTTTTCTGATTTGACTCGAAAGTTTAAGGAACAGTTCAGATTGTACACTTCGAAAGCAAAAGATATAATGTCGTTATCCAGCTTGGAGTAAAATCCTAGAGAATCCATTAGATCTTTCTTGAATCGTTTCAATATAGCTTTGGCTGAAGTAGACAACGCAGAGCCGAGGATGATTTTAACGTATCTGATAAGGGCTATTGACAAGACAAGTGAGTTCGGGAAATGGTTGAAAATGAAAGAACCGAATTCGCTTGACAAGTTTTATAAGAAAGCCGATGAATTCATGCGCTTGGAAAGCCTCCAAGCACCGACTAAGGTGGTATCGACAGGGGCTGGAAATAGTAATGCTGTTCCGAATAAGAAGGAATCTGGAAATCAGAAGAGGGGAAACGATGGTCAGAAGAAGCAAGGAGATGCAAAGAAAAGTCGTCCCTTCAACTTCCCCCCTCTGACTGATACCCCGGAGAACATCTACTTTGCAAACAAAGACACAGTCGAATTCCCCGCACCAGCTAAGCAAAGAGTTAATAAGAAAGCTGAGAAGAATGGAAGGTTTTGCCGGTTCCATAACCAACCCGGGCATGATACCAATGAGTGCCGTCACTTGAAGGAGTTGATTGAAGAACTATTGAAAGAAAATAAGCTCCAACAATATGTAAAGAGGAACAGGAATGGCCCAACTTCGTCAACTCAAGGACAACAGGTTCCTGTTCATCGTCCTAGTTCAAGTGAAAAGGCGGCAGCTCATGAATCAGAGAGGCCCGTTATAAATGTGATTACAGGAGGTCCTCACCCAGTGGGCAGGAGTTGGGGTGAGATGGAAAGATACGCCCGTGCTTTGAAGTATGCACCGGCAGATGAAAGTGTTATTGTGTTAGAAGATGCTGCACCCATGAAGCAGCATAAATTTTTTAATGATGACATTATATTCAGTGCTAGGGATTCGATGGGTGTTGAATCTCCTGCCATTGATCCTTTGGTTATCTCCGCTGGCATTGGTCCAGCTACCGTGAGAAGAGTTCTGGTTGACTGTGGAGCTTCGTGCAACATTCTCTTCAAGAAGACTTTTAATCAGATGAAGATTCCAATGGCTGACGTTCAAGCTTCATCACTAAAGATTGTCGATTTTACTGGGAAACCGAAACAGCCAATTGGGACTATCGATTTGTTTGTAGACCTTGGAGAGGGGCAAAGAAAAGTTGCTCGAAAACAGACTTTTGTTATTGTTGAAGAATTTTCTGCCTACAACGCCTTCCTAGGCCGACCAACTCTTGTAGCATTTAAAGTTATTCTTGCCCCATGGTGTCTGACCATAAAATTCCCCATAGATAATGGTGTCGGTGTGGTGAAAGGGGATCAGAATGCTGGACGGGAATGTTATCTTACAGAGTTGCGTGAAGCGAGGAAGAGGGAAATGGGAAAAGATGCGGCGGCCCCAGTCCGCATCAAAGAATCAACCTTGTAGCAATTGCAGGGTGGACCCTACACAGGCGAACATAGTGGTGCACGAAGAGAGATGGGTCCCAGAAAAGCCAGTGCAGGAGAGAATAGAGTGGTACCAGTTGAAGTAACAGTGCCGGTACCTATTGACCCGAAAGACCCGAACAAAGTGTTGAATGTGGGTTCACATCTTAATGCAACGGTTTAAAATGTTTTGATATCATTTTTGAAAGCAATCTGGATGTATTCGCTTGGACTCATGCTAATATGTGTGGAATATCCCCAGAAATTGCAGTGCATACCTTGAATATTGATCCAAAGTTTACACCGGTAAAGAAGAAAAGAAGAACTCAAGGTCCTGAAAGGTCAGCAACATTGAAAGAAGAGGTTGATCGGCTCATGGAGAATGGTTTTATCAGGGAATCTACTTATCCGAAAATGGTCTCAAATCCTTTACTAGTTAAAAAAGATAATGGGAAGTGGAGAGTGTGCATTGACTTTTCAGATCTAAACAAAGCCTGCCCCAAAGACTGCTTCCCATTACCCAGGATTGACCAGTTGGTGGATGGAACGGCGGGGCATGAATTGTTATCTTTTATGGATGCATACTCCGGATATAACCAGATCATGATGCATGAGCCAGATCAGGAGGACACGAGCTTTATCACCGATGTTGGTCTCTACTGCTACAGAGTCATGCCTTTCGGACTTAAGAATGTGGGGGCAACTTACCAAAGACTTGTTAATGCCATGTTTAAACCGCAGATTGGCGAGACTATGGAAGTTTATGCTGATGATATGCTTGTAAAATCGAAGAAAGCAGTGGACCACATGGATCACTTGGCAGAAATGTTCGCGATCCTTCGGAAGTATGGAATGAAGCTTAATCCTTTGAAACGTTCATTTGGCGTGGAGTCCAGAAAGTTCTTAGGATTCATTGTGAGTGCAAGGGGCATTGAAGCAAATCCTGCTCAAATAACTGCCTTAAGAGAAGTCAAAGCTCCAAGAACGAAGAAGGAATTGCAAAGTCTCAATGGAAAAGTTGCTGCCTTGTGTCGGTTCGTTTCCAAAGCTACTGATAAATGCATTCCATTCTTTGATGCTCTAAAGAAAGGAAGAAAAAACTTTGACTGGACTCCTGAATGCCAGAAAGCTTTCGATGAGCTGATTCGTCATATGGAAATGCCTCCTATACTTTCTAAGCCCGACAATGGTGAAGATCTTTTTGTATATTTGGCAATCTCGTCTCATGCCCTCAGTGCAGCTTTGGTATGGGAGGATGCGAAAATTCAGCGCCCGGTTTACTACATCAGCAAGAGATTCACTGGGGCAGAATTGAACTATTCAAAGTTGGAAAATCTTGCCTATTGTCTACTAATTGCATCAAGAAAATTGAGGCCATATTTCCAAGCTCATCCCATCAAGTCCTCATCGACCAGCCCTTGAAGCAAGTCCTGTTTCGTCCTGAGACTTCGGGTCGTCTTCTAAAGTGGAATATTGAACTCAGTCAGTATGACATCACTTATCATCCCCGAAGGGCAATTAATGGACAAGCTTTGGCAGATTTCATCACGAAATGTACAGACAAAGGTGATAGTGAGGAAGTAGTGACCGATAATCCCCCAACCCGATGGAAATTGTATGTTGATGGCGCAAGAAACGATTACTGTTCCGGGGCTGAGGTTGTGCTTGAAACCCCTGAAGGACGGTCACTGTGTTATGCATTGAGATTAGAATTTCCTTCGACTAATAATGAGGCAGAATATGAAGCTCTCATTGCTGGCCTGAAGATTGCTAAAGAACTGAACATCAAGGCGTTGCAGATCTTCAGTGATTCACAACTTATTGTGTGTCAGGTCAAGAAAGAATTTCGAGCTAAAGGGGGAAATCTACCCACATATTTGTCCACGGCCTGAGAGCTTCTTGATGATTTTGACCATTACACAATAAGCCATATTCCCCGGGAAGAGAATATGAAGGCAGATTCTCTCGCAAAGTATTCTAGCACTGGTGAAGCTCAGTTATTGGGATTAGTCCCTGTAGAAGTACTATCAACTCCAAGCATTGACGAAATGGATATAGACTGGATCATGACTGTATCTCAAGAGCAAGAATCATGGATGATTCCGATAAAGGAATATCTGCTCAACGGATCTGTGCCAGAAAATTCAAAGGAGCGTCAGAAACTGTTAAGAAAGACTTCAAGGTATATAATTCAAGATGGCCGATTATACCGACGAGGATTTTCAATGCCATTACTCCGATGTGTGACTAAAGAAGAAGCTAAGACAAGTCTAGCTTAGGTACATGGAGGAGAATGTGGAGATCATACAGGTGGCCAAACTTTAGCAAAGAAAATTCTCCGTTATGGATACTTTTGGCCAGATATCAACCGAGATGCTGCAGACTATTCCCGAAAGTGCGACAAATGCCAGAGATTTGCCAAAATCCCTAGAGCACCTTCCACCGAGCTAACGCAAATGGTCAGCCCATGGCCGTTTGCTATTTGGGGAATAGATCTTATCGGGCCTTTACCGACTGCCAAATCCGGAATCAAATATGCTATTGTTGCTGTTGATTACTTTACTAAATGGGCTGAATCTGAACCATTAGCTACTATTACCTCTAAGAAGATGATAAACTTTGTAACTAAGAATATCATTTGCAGGTATGGTGTGCCTCAAAAGATAATCACAGACAATGGAACCCAATTCGAAAGTGAAGAGTTCCAAGATTTTTGCAAGAAATTCAAGATCCAGAAAAGCTTCTCAGCAGTAGCTCATCCGCAGATAAACGGGCAAGTGGAAGCAGTAAACAAAATTATCAAATCGACCATCAAAAAACAGCTGGAAAAAGCGAAAGATGGTTGGGTCGATAAGCTTCCACTAGCACTATGGGCATATAGAACTACACATAAAACTACGACGGGGCACACTCCATTTTCATTGGCATATGGATCCGAGGCAATGATTCCGGTAGAAATAGAAGTCCCTTCACATAGAAGAATTCATTTCAACCAAGCAAAAAATGATGAGCTGCAACTTGAAGCCCTTAACTTCCTTGATGAAAAAAGAGAAGAGGTTGAGCTCAGAATTGCGGCTCATCAGCAAAGAATAGCCAGGCACTTCAATTCCAAAGTTCGCCAACGCAGCTTTGAAGTTGGGGATCTAATCTTAAAAAGAATTATGACAGCTACAAGTGTGTTTGGGCCGAACTGGGAAGGGCCGTATGTCATAGGCCAGAAACTTCTTGATGGCACATTCAAACTCACAACTGTCGAAGGAGATCCAATTCCAAGGGCTTGGAACAACAATCATTTGCGCCCATATTTTACTTAAAAGCTTTAATGAAATATTGTAAAAGAATGATGAATGTATGATTCTTGTATTGAAAGCCATTGTAAAGCCAGTGCAAGTGAATAATAAAAGCTATAAAGTGGATGTAGGCCCATTTTTGGCCGAACCACTATAAATCTTGTGTTCTTTATTATTATAAACTGCTTGTTTTATTTCGATATATAAAATACGTCAATTGTATTGCTAAAATGTCAATTTAATACTGCAGGCCATTAAAAAACCAAGCAATCTCTGACATCACCCAACAAGCAAATGCTAAGCCGTTCAAAATTTCCATACTCAAATCCTACGAAAGAAGTGCTTCAAGCAAAAAGTTAGTTATTCAGCTGGAAGTGGGCCCTTGCTAACTAATTATGGTTGTTTGTACAAACAAGCATCCGATTAAATAGCTTGTGTCCGCCCCCGTCAACTCACTTAACTATGAAGTACACTTCTTTGGATAAAGGAAATTACTGGCAATAGAGAGGGAGGTGTGTTTGGAAAAGGTAACGGGAATCGCCGACATGAATAAATGGCAAAGAGGCATGGGCGAGCAAGCATCAAACAGCAAAAGACCTCTTCGGAGGCACAAGCCCTCCTCGGAGGCACAACTCTTCGGAGGACAAAGACCTCGAACGGGGCATGCCAGAAAACGGAAGTTTTCTTTCTCAACAAAAAAGATTGGTATGGAATGACCGGGAGCACCTTCCCAACCGGAAGGCAAGGCGCTTGTTCACTAGCTGAGACAGTTTGCGCAGACAAGCGTCCAAGTAACTTGCGTCCGCCCCGTGAATCCATGGGATGATCGGAGGCACCTTCCCAAGTGGAAGGCAAGGCGCTTGTTCACTAGCGGAGACAGTCTGCGCAAATAAACGTCCATGTAACTTGCGTCCGCCCCGTGAATCCAGCCAACCATGAGGAAGAAACTTCCAGGCATTCTCGGAGGCACGCATTCCACTGGGATTTGAAATAAAACTTCACAAGTGCTGGAATGTGAAAAGCCCTCTTCAGAGGCCCATTTCACCATAGTTGAAATGCTAAAAGACCTCTAGCGGGTTTCTCCAGAAAAAGAGAGCTCTTTCTCGACAGAAAATTGTGGACTGATCGGTGGTACAGAACACTTGTGTCCGCCCTGTGAATCCATCCAACTGAGAGAAGGAGATTCCAAACTTCCAGGCAAAAGCCCTACTCAGAGGCACACATCTCGCCGTGATCTGAAATAAAACTTCACACGAGTCGAAATGTGAAAAGCCCTCTTCGGAGGCCCGCTTCCCAGCGAACAGGGAATAAAAGCCTCTCCCAAGAGGCAGAAACAAAAAAGACCTCTTCCCAGAGGCACAATCAAACAGAAAAGACCTCTTCCCAAAGGCACAATCAAACAAAAAGCCCTCTTCGGAGGCACAAGCAGGTCGAAGCCCTTTTTCGGAAGCCCATTGTATTATGAAGAAAAATTCACTTGCCTAAACAAAAGTGACTTTTTCCAAAAGTGAAGTGTAAAAACTTCGTAAAAAGAAGAAGAAGACTTCTCCAAAATGAGGCGCAATCCACTAAATTAGAAAAATATTTCCTTAAAACGGAAATATTATCCTATAAAGTACAAATGCCAACCTCTTTCAAATGGAAAAGTTGTTCTCTAAAGGAAGAGTGCAAGTCTTCTCGAAACAGAAGAATTGTTCTCTGAAATTTTGCCAATGTGAAAGAGATTGCAATAAACCATGGTATGGGGGCAATATAATATAGTCGTTGCAAAAATTAAAATAATGATCAAGCAACATACCATAGGTTTACTGCGACATCACACAGGGAAAATAAAGAAAATTGCATAAAAATGAAAAATAAATGCATTCTCAAATACAGACAGAAGTTTGTACAAACAAAAGAATCATTTTATTCAACATTATGAGAATTATATACATGTGCAGGTTTTGAAATAAAGGGAAGCGGGGGCCGGTACTCGCACAATCTCTGGCCAGTACAAGCCAAAATCAAGATGGAAAGCATAGAGACCAGGCTCATCACTTCTTCTTCCTACCACCCTTTGAGTTCTCGCTTGGCCGGATGACTAATTTTTTAGGTCGGGTTGTAGGAGAGGAAGGAGAAAGTGATACAATAGGTTCTTCTCCTGCTTGTTCTCCACTAGCAGAAGCTTCTTTTTTTTCTTGGAAACTCCATGTTTTCCCCTCTTTTTTCAAGAAGACCCACTGACTGGAGTGAAAAGTGTGGTTAGCGGTATATCATCAGAACCAGTTGGTTCCGGGGTCTTCTCGCCTTCTTCAAGGTATTCTCCCCTATGTTCTTGTGAAGCATTGGGATCGTCCAAGTCTCGAAGAGCTTCTATTTGCTCCTCCTGCGACTCTGGTTGAGAGACAGAAGGAGGAGTGACTTGGAAAGACGGGGGAGGAATAACTGGAGGAGGGGGAGTCTGAACAATGCTCGGCACTTTCTCTACAGAAGAAAAGAAGTTAAAATCAGTAAAGAGAGGAGATAAAGGCTCGTTGAGATTTAATAAATAGTCAAGAAGCTCATCAAACTCATGCGAAGCAAATGAGCAGTTTACTTGAGCAAGATCAGCATTAAAGTTACCTGGAGAAGTTGGCTTTCTAACGTCAATTTCATAAGCTTGTTCTTCAGTGCTTTCTTCGCCTTCATCTCCACCTTGTACGCTTGTAATTTCAGTTATGACTTTAGCCGTGGGCAGAGAATGGGAGCCAGAGCCTATGACATCAATGTCGGCCGAAGTCGAAGGAGGGACAGGGGCAGTTAAAGGTGCTTCTTTCTCTGGATGCTCCCCTCCCATCATTTCGGCTCGTACTTTAGCAAGCTTCTCCTTTACTCTGGCAAGAGCAGCATGAGTTTCGTCATCAAAATAATGCGCTTCAAGATCATCTTCGGAATAACCGGCACCTCCGAGCATATCTATTGTAGCCTCCTACACTTCGGCCAAAGTGATTTCATATTTAGGCCCCAAA
The DNA here is from genome assembly GCA_030765085.1 of Allium cepa. Taxonomy (NCBI): domain Eukaryota; kingdom Viridiplantae; phylum Streptophyta; class Magnoliopsida; order Asparagales; family Amaryllidaceae; genus Allium; species Allium cepa. The sequence continues at coordinate 7,902,356 of CM060930.1, read as the reverse complement.
AATGCAAGGCTGCCACGCCCCAAGACGCTTTGGACGTAAAAATCAAACAGAGTAGAGATGATGTTGGCTTTTGTCTCTTCATGAGATTGTTCAGCGGCTCTCTTTCCAGCCATGGCCTCATCACGTTCTTTCTCAGTCTTTAATAATTGAGCTTTCAGCCTCATGATTTCTAAGTCCTGGGAGTTAGCTTTCTCCCGTAGCTCTCCAAAGTCAGCACGATATTTTTCCATCGTCTTCTGTGTAGCTTCAAGTTGGGTTTCGACATACCATTGAGCGGCATGAGCGTCTCGAACTTGCTTCTGAAGCACTTCTTCCCTTTGATTATAAGAGGTGGAAGAAGCAGCAAGCTCGTGCTTAAGTTTCTCGACCTCCGCCTCAAGCTTTTTGTTGTACTCAGCGATGTTTTTCATTTCGGTGTTGTGCTGATTAAGAATTTTCTGCCATTCAGACTTGCCATTCTCCATCATCAGCATAGCTTCAAGGTTGGCCCGGTTCACCCATGAAGCTCATCGACGAGCTTTTGCCACCCTGACATTCTCTCAATGTCAAATTTAACAGTGTCAAGATTTCGTAGCATGGCCTCTTTGTCGATGGGAACCAAGTCAAGATCGAAGCGAACTCCCTTTAAGCACCAATGCGGGAACCGACTTTGAAGGGTTGGCGGACCTCTCTCAACTTGGTATGGGGGTCTGCCGAGAAGTGTCTGAATGTCGGCTCCTTCAAGGGCAGGAGACTTTGAAGGAATTTTAAGAGAAGTGAGAGAAGCGGCCTTTTCTAAAGTTGCAGATGCGGTCTTTTCGTCAAGCCTGGCCCGCTTGCTTGGGTCTCCGATGTCATGACTCTTTCCTCTATCGTCGTAAGTTTTTCTTTTATGAGAGTCATCGCTTCTGCGAGAAGTGTCATGTTGCTCATCCCTTCTTCCATACCTTTCTTCATACGCTCTTCTTTCTTGAGCCTTTCGAGCAGCTCTCTCTTCATCAGTTTCCCTGTGGGTGGGAAGATAGCGCCTATAATCATACTGACCGCGCCTTCCGTACTGTTGAAAGTCGTCATAATATGAACCGCTACGCCCCATTGGAGAACCTGAAAATGAGAAAGAGGCAAAACTTGAAAATCCTGGAAGTAAAATGCATGAAGGTACATATAATTGCTGAAAAATCCTAAGTGTGTAACGTGCAGACTACGCGCGTCAAACTACGAACCACTCCTCGGTTGCGGAGAAATGATGGGTGTAGTAGCTAACGTCAACTCTTGAGTCGGCGGAATCTGTTGCAAAATAGAAGTTGCTTCAACTACTGAGGAGGAAACCCTAGTGGTAACAGGGTCATCTTTAAAGAGCTCCTGTGAGGTGATAAACAGGTCGCTCAACCCTTCAAAAGTGTCATCCCCGCTCTGCTTGACAGGACTTGTTTTCCCGGCTCCTTCATCACCAGACTTCCCTGAATGTTGGGGAGATTCTCGAGGCTCTTCTTCTTCAATGACCGGGGCAGGTGCAAATTTACCAGATGACCCCGCAACATTAGTAGAAGTAGAACACTTCACCAGAGAAGCCTCAGGAGCAGGTTCTTTCAGTGTAGGCTCCTCAGCAGAAACTGGGACATCCGGTGCCTCGGCCGGAGAATCAGGAACTTCATAAGGTCGAGTAGAGCGGGAAGGGTGTAAAAGTCCGAAATGATGTAGGAATTCATTCTTCAGCAGAAATTTTATACTTCTCTCCTCAGCAGCCACAGCGTTCAGTCTTTCAAAAATCTGCTTGTGGCTTGGATCTCTACAAGGAGGAGGAAGGACTGCAAAAGTAGAGAGCGAAGTTAACATTTAGCAATTTGGATCTCAAAGCTCAGAAAAGGAAAGAATGGGGATAAGTAAGCCTACCCCCTACTCTCCAGATAGCGTAAAATCCCTAGAGGCAACGGACAAAGAAGAACTGGTTTAGGAAACCATGAGCGCTATCAGAGAGATCAGTGATAAGCTTGCGATTTTTGGCGCTTCTCACATATATAATGGAAGGATGGTCTTTATTTCTCGCAAATGTGCATAAATAGCATATTTCTTCAAAGCTTGGGAGGCGGTCAAGCGTCCTTCTGAAGAGAACGCATAATCCCATCAAAATGGCATAGCCGTTGGGGTGCAATTGAAAAGGAGAAATAGCCAATCGACGAAGGAGTTGTTGGAGAAAATTGTTGAAAGGAGGAATGGCACCACAAAGGCACATTTGGCGGTTAACGGCAACAAAGCCGAAGGGAGGACTATCGGCAAAATCATTTGGCCCAGGGAGAATAGCATCTGCTTCTACAATCCCAAATTGGGCGCGTAACTGATTGAACATCCAGTGACTCAGGTTAGTTGGAGTTCTTTCTGGTGGGTTGACCAGTGGACCAGCCATCGGGAGGGCCTCTCCAGTTTGTACTACTTCTTCTTCTTGACGAGAAGACATTCTACAGAAGGAACTGGATATTCAAATATGAAGGTGCACATTTCCTAAATGTGTGAAGTGTTGTGTAAAACTAATAAAGCGATAAGTAAATATGACTAAAATTAAACTAATGAACATGTGTCAATTGTAAAATTCGAGACTTGTCGCTCTAAGTCCAAGTACAAGTGCAGTATTAATGCAAACAAACCAGCTTTGGTTGATTAACATTGCTTTACTACTTCACTTGAATTTGTTGACTCACAACATTTCATACAATTTCCTTAAGTTGAGTTAATTATCTTTTATCGACTAATCTGTCATTCGATGTGGGCGGTCAATGATAGTATATTTGCCCTAGTTTTCTGCAAATGTTGTATTTAACAGGTTATTAGCGTCAAATTTGGTATAATCTGTTAAGAATGCATAGCAAGGTCATGCAAGTTATCTCGGCAGTTCAAAGTTTAAGTTTGGAGTGCAATCAAGTTCTATCAAGATTTTGAAGCTCTCAAGTTATTCAAGTCCTAGGTCGTTCACGACCTAACATGAAAGTCAAAGCAGATCTAGGTCGCAAGAAGTAGTTTGACAATTGTTCAAGTCCTAATTCGTCTACACGACCTAAAGCCTAGGTCGCTAACACGACCTAAAAAGTTAAGTCGTAAGCTCTTCAGGTTGTGATGCATATTGAAGGAAAACGGGGCTCAGGTCAGAGTGATGTAAAATCAGTCCAAGTCTTAGCTCGGGAACGACCTAATCCTTGTGCCTTTGACAGATAGGTTGTTGTTAAATAAGGTCGTTCTACTTTAAAGCCTAAGTCGTCCAGGTGTGATAAGTCGCGAGAAAGAAAGGTCGCAGGCACGCTAAGTCGTAAGATAGGGGGTCGTTCGTTTTCCCCTGGATTCCGAGAATCTTTGACTCGCTTGATCCACTAGATTGTCCCAGAGGTCGCTCAGTAGTCTCAAGCCATTTCCACTTGGAGAAACCCTAAGTCTCATCCCTCATAACTCGCTAACCCGTTGATAATCTCCTCGCTCCCTCCAGAATCATGAATCAGGTAGCCTAACATACTGTAATCCATCATCTCCTCCTCGGATCATTGAAAATCACCCCAAAACTGAATCAAGCCACCTCAATTCCATCGGAGATCAATCATGGTATGGTTTACAAGGAAAACATAAGAATATGAAACCAGAATCCAGAACTCGCGATTTAGTCACAATCGTGAGGTAAGCAGAAGACGGAATCACTTACGTAATATAGTAGTTGGAATGGATTGATGGCTTGATTGGAAAGGATTCGCCTTAGGAAGCTCGAAAGATTGTTAATGGCGGAGGAGGTTATTAAGACAGTTCAGTAAAGGAGAGGGAGCGAGTCAATGGTTTAAATAGGGCAAAAAGAAGAAGACGAATGGTCTTATCTCTTGGGTCGCTCACGACCTAACGAGACTAGATCGAAGCACACGACCTACGACCTAGACGTGTACTTCGAGGGGCAAATGTTAACTCCTATGTTAAGCGACTCAGTGACCCAAGAAAGTAAGCGACCCAAGGCAATAGCGGGGCAACTGGAATGAGGCTCTGCATCACGACTTAGCAACTTAAAGACCGAAGCGACCTACGAGTTAACAAGATAAAGACCCAGCGACTTACGTAAGCACAGCGACCTAAAAGACCTGGTCAGTTGGCGACCTAAAGTATGAAGCGAGTTAGCGACCTAAAGTATGAAGCAACTTAACGACCTAAAAGGTGTAACGACTTAAGAGGTGGAACGGTAGAACGACCTAACGTATGACCGAGTTAGGAAACACAGCGACCTAACAAATAAGTACCCTGCGACCTAAGAGTGAGGCGGTCCAAGCTACCCAAGAAGATCAACGGTCCACGGGCTAAGACATAGAACGATTTAGAGCGACCCCGACCTAAGTATCTACGACCTAACTACCTAAATGGGCTAAGCGACTTACTGGTCCAACGACTTAACGAGTCAACGATCTATGACCTAACGGGTTAAGGCAGTACAAGACCGCATGTCTCTTCATAAGGTCGCACACGACCTAAACAGGGCCGAGGCAACTCCATAAGTCGCTGCATCTTATGACATTCCTCTTCTAGGTCGCTCCACTCACCCAAAAGAGATTAGCGACCTATCCTAGGTCGCGTGCAACCTGCTAACCCGCTCAGGAGGAGCCAAGTGCAACTAGAATGGGCTGTAGCTCGTTTCCTTTAGGTCGCGACCTTCGACCTACAACCTACTTTAGGTCGCAACCTTCAACCCACGACTTACTTTAAGTCGCAGCTTCCGACCTACGACTTATGACCAGAAAACTCCTATAAATACAGCGTGAGCTCCAACGTTCGAGGGACCTTTTGGCTCATTCTCGAAGCACCAATACTCTGCCATTTTCTCAACTCGAACAACACTTCAAGCACTCCAGGCATTACGACAAACTTCAAGAGAAAATCACATCAATCGATATGGATTCGAAAGATTATTCTACATCGAAGTTTGAACTACCAGTCTAAAGTGTGTTGTAATTGAAGAAAGTTGTATAAGTTGTACTTGAAGCAGCAATAAAGAGAATTAAAGTGGACGTAGGCTCGACTATAAGCCGAACCACTATAAAAACTGCGTCTTTTTACTGCTTTTCTGTAATTTTCTGCTTATCTCTAATTCCTGTATCGACGGGTGGTGCTTTCACATTTACTCTACATACACCGGGGTGTTAGCATCTGATTTTTACGTTAACAGGATATAGTAATATTTTAGAAGAATTTTATGAAATAAATATTTCAATATAATTTGAAAGGATTGTTTTAAAGAAATTTGGAAGAAATAAGTTGTACTCCCTCTCTGTCGCTGGAAAATAATTTCGGTGATGAGTGCACGCATCATCGACGTTCATTTTCAAGTTTCAAAGTGGGAAGGCCACTGTAGTAGTTTTACTACGGATTATTTTGATAACCAAATATGAATTTTTAATTATTTTAAATATAAGTGAATATATAAATTTTAAGTATATACATTTATCTGTTATTTTAAAAATGACTTCTGAATAAAACCCGGTATTTAACTCCTAAGTTTCCATTAATTAATAGTTTCCATTAGTGTAGTAAAGTGGAATCTAATTAATAATTGAAACCCTAAATGAAATAAGAGATTTAATGCTAAGTTACAAACAAAACTTAAAAGAAAGTTGAAATATGTAACCTAGAAGCAAAAGATATGATTATTGAACATTAAATTAATTAAAGGAAAGAAGAGAGACTTGTATAACTTTCAGTTGCATTCTTTAACATATATATGACTTACCAATTATAAAAAGTTAAAGTGTTATAAGAAATTGTAATAGAATATTATACAAGTAAAAATTTGAAATAATGAAAGTATTCAATGAAATTCTTTAATAAATGAGAATTTGGTGTTGAAGTATACTTAAGTATAATTGAAAATGTTAATATGAGTAAATATAATAGAAAGATAAGGATTTTAAATAAATGATTATAAACTTAAGTAAATAAATTGAAATGCTGAAAAATTGAATAATTGTAAGAAATAAGTGAGAGAAAAAATGGAAATTAAAAAGATAAATCACTATATGAATGAAACAGAGAAATCAAACAACAAATGTATGAATGGAATTAATAAGGGTAAACTAAATCTGTTGTTTGAAATTATTGTTGTTTGTTTTGGTTTATGGTTGTTTGGGTAAGGATACTTTAAAATTGTTTGGATGAATGAATAATCTATTTAGTTTCACCTAAGACTGTTGAGTGAATGGTACACTTAGTATTTTATTTTTCATTCCGTACAATTTAAAGTTTTGAACCCGTACGACTATTTGTTTTGTTTGGTATGAATGAATGATTGATTTGTGTTGATTTCTATGTGATGGTTGTATACCTGGTTGCAAGTGATTGTTGTATGTATTGATTGTTGGTTGGTGTGAAACAACCTTAAATATTTCATTTTATATAGTTATTAACTCTTTTGGATTATATAAGTGAAATACAGGTTATGGAAGCAATTGCTACTACTTTTGGTTTCATAATTAAGCGTAATTGCCCGACCAATAGGTACGTTTCTTGGATTACAATTTATATCGTTATTACATTGTTTTTCCCGTGTTAGGATTCATTGTTTTGGAAAATATATGTTGTATATTGTTATATTTGATACTATATTTTCTCCCGAGCCTCTCCGTACAAAGGAGACTCTGTCAAAAATTTTCGAATTTTTTTTAAATTTTTGGACTTAGAAAATATTTTAAAAAATATTTTCCAAACTTTATTAATTTGAGTATAAAGGATTTAATGGTTATAAATTGGTATATTTTATTTAAATTAATTGATTTTGTAAATTTATTCGTTTATAAATTTAATATTTTAAATAAGATATATTGATTTCTTAATTCTTTTTTTCCCTCTTTTTCCTTTTCGAGGACGAAAAGTTTTGAGTGGGCGAGAGTGTAACGACCCGAAAATTTCAATAATTAAATTTGCAATTAAATTTTAGACAGAAATAAAAAATTTATGATTTATAATGAAGTAAATGTTAGAATGAATTGTAGCAATAGTTATTAAAAACTTTGACAATTGAATTGGAAAAAATAAATAAATAAAATGAAATAGTGTAAATTGTTGCAATTGGGAATTTAATCGACAGTAAGTAAATAAATGTAAGTGTTGTGTAAATAAAGGAATTCGTACATAATTAATAATGATTGAATTGGAATTTAAATTAAATAAATGAATATAAATAAAGGTTACAATAATGAGAATGATAATATGGCAAGTAAATGAAAGGCAAACAATAGTAACCAATTTATAGCGTAATAATAGGCACAATGTGAGGATGGGAATTTAATTCAAATCAATGGAAATAATGTCGATGTTATACTTAGCTACAAATTGGATATATGGAAATAAATGTAAGCATTCAATTAATTAATGAATTTGAATTTCAATAAATGATAATTGAATAAAAGTCAATGTTCTGTAAGAAATTATATTATTTATTTGATGGTTACAATTGTATAAGTTACTGATTTGTTTAGTTCATAAAAATTTAATTTGAAAGCAACTGCAGTAATTGACTTAATTAGTGGTGATTGAATGAATTCAAAGTTATATTAACCAATGAAGTAATACGTAAGAAATTGGAAATTTATACAATCAATGTAGATAAGTAATTATAATGTTTGTTGCTGATAATAAACGTTACCTTAATGGTAATTAATAAAACAACGAAGGTGTGAATGTAAATTTAATAGAAACGTAAATTTATTTTAAGGTAGAAATTAATGAATTAGGAAATAAGTTTAGAGTATGTTAATTGATGAATAAATACGTAATGTATTGAAAGTAATAAACTGGTATAAGAATGGGATTAAGGTAAATTCATTTATTGGTTTTAAAACCTTAATTAATGTGTTCAATTGATAAAATTACACATTTAGAAATGCAATATTTATTCAAATTAAGATGTAAATAGGCTCATATTAATGTAATGAAATAAAATTAGCGTTATATATGGTAATATAATCTGGATTGATAAGTAACGAACTTATAAATGCAATTAAAAGCAAATAGGTTGCAATTTATATAGGTTGCTTGTTTATTTATTGGGTTAAATAAACTTTGGTAATCAATTGTAATAAATCTAAAATTAACGTTTTGTTAATGTAAATTAAAAGTAATAATCGAAAATAAGGTTAACTTTATCTATAAAATGACAGTTGGTTGAGTAAAAGGAATGCAAAATAAAGTTTTGTCAATATATTAGAATTTGATGTATGATAATAGGATTAGTTGCAATTAAATGAAATTAACTATTTAAATATTACGTAAATGGGAATTTAGATGAAATGCGAGAATGCTAATGTAATGGGTTTTGATTCCAATGTAAATTTCATCCGTTTGTTAATAATAAAATGGAAATAGAATGAAAAGTAAACTTAGTATAATTTTTAAATTTATAATTTTGAATTTAATGAAAATGAGGTTAATACTGAAATTGATAAATTAATCAAATCTAAATGGACATTTGAATTTGGTTAAATTAGTGTAAATGATTAAGAAAATACAAAAATGATGAAATTTGTTAATTATAGAGTTGAAATTGAAAATTTGATTTAATTTGTTAATTTATTTATTTATTTAATTAATGTAAAAATAGCCATTTTGGCCACTGACTCGGATTTCGACGAAACCAGTTTCATCGGATCCGTAACGGTGAATTATTGTAGGATTTCAAGTTTCGTAGCGATCGAACCTGTCGTTTGATCGCACGAACGCAAAACGCCTTGAAATCGATTCAATTGAAATCAATTGAAAATTATTGATTTTAGCATAACTTCTTCATACGATGCAATTTGGATTTGAAACATTTTCAATTGTGTTTAAAATATTTTAAAACATCTATTTTGATATACGGGTTGACCCAATTTCGTTTCGGAGTCAGAACGGGCTTTTCGGGCCATTCATCATTTAGCGCGTTTATAAATCGGGTCCATCTATTCTGTTACAGTTTTGTCTATAAATACCCATTATAAACCCTAGCCTACCTCTATTTCTTATTTGTATGTGCGTGCAATCCCTCTTCACCTCCTCTACAATGGCACACAAACAAATTCTAGATCCAAACACAAAACAAATTCAAATCCAAAGCAAAAATTTCAAACTCCTCAAAAAAATTCAGAAAAATTATATATTGAAGCTCTCGGAAGAGCACATCTCAATTCTGTGATTCGTTTCTCAGTTCGATGCATCGTTTTCCCTAAAATCGCAAATCAATTCTGGCCATTCGTGTTGGATTTTGGATGATCCAACGGCGGATCTGCGACGGTAAGGCGACCGGCGGGTGGCGTTGGGAAGGTAGTGTTATGCAGGTCCTAGATCTGGCATTCGTTCGTCTCAGTAGGGTCGCGTCAGGCCGTGGTTGGCCGATGAAGGTGGCGGCGGCGCCGTGCATGGATGGCAACCGAAAGAGGCAACGTTCACGGCGTAGGGACGGCTCGGCCTGCTGGGTTCAACCGTGGTCGTGGATCTTGCTTTAGTTAAACGTGGCAGCGTCGCTAATTCAAGAAAGGGCGGCGACCGGTTGTTTGAAGCTTCAGTAGGGTTTGTTCGTGTTTGATGTGTAGACAAGGGTTTCGCGTTTTCACTTGGTGACATGGCATACCCTGAAAGGAAGGTGGGGGCTGTGTTTTGTTTTGGTTATTTTAATTTAAAATTTAATTTTCAATTTGTTCTAATTGTTATATCTTTCACGTACGAGGTCGAATTCATGCGCGGTTTTCTCCGCTAGGTTCGTATTGGAATTCTGGATATTTTAGCGCTTGTTTGGATGGATTCTGAGGCCGTTTTATTTTTGGATTTAAATTGAATTTAAATTCAAAAGGTGAGTGTTTTAACACACTCACAACTTCTAAAATTTCTTATGTTTGTTAAATTAAATTTTTGTTGTGATTATGCATTTATTTATGACTTTTTCGTATATTTTTAATCATCATCTCAGTTATTGCATTTATTTAAATTAAATCGTTATTTAATTTATTTTTGAATATAACTGCCAGTTAAATACCTATTATATATTATCAGTTATCTATTGGTATTGATTGATTGTTTTGGATGATGATTATGGTGGATGTGTGATATGTTGGTGGATGAATGGGTGTTGTATTATATATTATTTTAAAATGCAAGTTTTTATGCATTTATTTCATTCGGGATTGCGGTTTGAAATGATATATAACCGTAATTTTATTTTAAATCACGGATTGAAATGATACCGTATCACTTGACCATAGGATAGAAAATTATATACAGGCACCGCAGTCTGTATATAAAAATATTTTGAAATGATTTTCTATGTTTTGTAAAGAAATATACGATTTTATGAGGTATGGATTTGGATATTTTATAAATGTATTTCATATATAGTTAAATTTTGGTTTTAAGCTATGTGTAAAATTGTTTAAAGTATAAATAAGTTTAATAATAAAGTTTGATTTATTAAACTATAATATGGAAAGGTATTTACTTAAATTATATTTTAATATAGAGTTTATATTGATTTTTATAAATCAAGGTATGGTCGAAATAGGAAAGTTGCAGCAAGGTTTTTAGGGGTCGTGCCTCTCGGGTATGTCCTGGATAAAAAGTGTTATCATGGTATGGAGCCCAAATATTTAACAATGTTGTTGTTGCTATTTGTTGGTGAATCCCGGGACAAAGTTCAGTAACGACCAAAGATGGCTTACTTGTAGGTGTTACCTAGTTACAGAGGTAGGCTAGCCTTGTGTTGGCAGGGAAGCGGTTTGGTTCTTGGGGGCGTCCCTCCATAGGCGTTCAATTCGGTGAGGAAGTTCCTTAGCCTGACCATTGTTGTAAATCCAGTTATCCAATACGAGCCTTGTACGGTTTTAGTTGTAGAACCTGCCATCTAATATGGTAGCTATAGTAGGCATACTATAATGGTACGTATGCTGGCTAAGATTAATATTATACTTGCAAATGTTTTCCACTATGCACTAATAATAATATCAAAAGGTTTTTGCGTATCAAGCATGTTTGACTATCATAAGGAGAAATCTCCCCCAAGTGTGCGATTGCATTGTGTGTGTGCCGGGAGGCCTTATGGTAGTTTCATTTTCCAAAAAGCATTGCGGATTTCTTTTACTTCCCTTTTGTTTTCTTTGTTAAAGATAAATTGTTTTTGTTTGCTCACACCAGTTCCATGACTATCCCGGAGTTTATTGTTCCCTTTCTAAACTCTGGGTGCCCAAATTTTCCACATGGGCAGCCTAGAGTTAGATTTTCAGATAATCAGCCAGTAGGTGTAGTATTTGAAAATCTTTGCAGTCTTTTCCTAGATTTTGGCTATCGCTTTGTGCTTCTCTTCAACATTCGGGATCGGACTTGCTTAAGTCCAACGATGATTGTGGTTCGAGCTTCTGGATTGGAGTCTTTAGAGCTTTGGATTCGGAATGTAGTTTGTGGATTCATTCTCTCTTGAAGATTTTATTGGAGTTGTCTTTTCCGTTGTTGTATCTTTCCACTGTTATGTATCTATGATGAATATTGATATCATTTGTATCATTGTTGTATCGAATGTTGTATATCAATGATGTTATTCATTATTGTTTTTCTTTCGCTGTGTTGTTGTACTTAATGCGTTATAAGCTCCATCCGAACTGGAGTTCGACGTTTGAATCCACGGCATTCGAATACGGGTGAAGTATGGATGTCGATTTTCGAACACCGGATTTCGGGTCGTGACAAGTGGTATCAGAGCTAAAGGTTGAACTTTAGCTTTTGGAGTATAACACATTAGGTAACTCATTAGAGATCGGGTTACAAATACCCTAGAATGAGTATTCCCTATAATATTTGTTTGTGTGCCTCAGTAAATTCTCTTACTATCCACTGATAGTGAGTATGAGTGCAAGAAGAGGACGAGGTAGGGGGTAGGGGAATACCACTACAAATGGTCAATACCATGCAGCAACAAGAAAACAATCTTTTCTCCATCAATCTCTTTGATTATCAATTCTTTGATGGCTTCGTGGCAGCTGCAAGGAGAAGCTTCGGTGTGGTGTTGGCCTTGCGAATCGTTGTCGATAAGTTCCTATCAACTTTTCGTTTTTAACTTTAATGAATTCGAAATGAATTGATTAATAAAATATGAAGTTAAATTGAATTGTATCCGTTGTCTCTTCTTTGGGGTCCAGATATATTCTACGAATGGTTAGTTATCCTTTGAACTAACAAACGCCCTGCATATTTCATAGACTGGATGACCCGAGTACTTCGTGAAATATTGAATGAGTTTGTTCTCATAATTATTGGTGATATTTTGATTTGATGAGCCAAATACAGAATGTTATTCGGTTTGATCTGGAAAAATATTTCTCTATCTTTGTGTGTCCATCTATTCTTTGTTGTCTCCCCAGCAAATTTCGAGGATGAAATTTTCTTAAGGGGGGAATCTGTAACGATCCCAGCTTTTAGGGCAAATTAAAATTGGTAATTAATATAAATTTTTAGATTAATTGACAATTAATTTGAAATTTGATATATATATATAGAAAGATTTTGTAAAATAGAATTTTAGTTTAAAATTCAAATGAGATAAATAAAAAGGTTTAAAAGCATAAAACATATTTTATAAATTGAAATAAAGTGAGGGTTTAAAACAAAGTTATAAATAAATTCAAGAAAAGGTTTAAAACTAAAATTTCTTGTTTAAGACAAGTGTAAAACATGAAGATAAGATAATAACAAGTGTTACCATAACATGATTTGGGTAAAACAAGTGGCAAAGTTAAATTTTCTTTTAATTAGAATTTGTATAAACATGTTTTAAAAAGAAACCTGGTTGTTATTATTCTTAGTTTAAACATCTTAAAAAATTGAAAAAAATTCGAAAAAAAACAAAAATCTCAAACCTGAAATAAATTAAAGCAAGTAAAGATCAAAGCAAAGATTAAAACCTAGAAAGAAAAGAAAATCAAAAACAGTTTAAAAGAAGATCAAACAAACTGAAACAACAGCAAGATCAGTTTCAAAGGAAACAACAATCAAGCAACCAAGATCAAATTCAACAGGATCTAGATCAAAAAATTCAACAATTAAAGTGTAATTCTAAAAAAAATTCATTCTAGATCAATAGCATTTCCAGTTTTTCTTTCAAGTTTTAAAGTTCTTTGTTTCATGGTTCCAGGTGGGAAAACTTCAAATTTAAATTTTTTTATCCATCTATCTGTTGATGCTTTGAGTAAACTCTACATATATCTTGATTTCCTGTGATAAATACTTGTATTATAGCTATGAAATGTTTTGTATAGATATAAGTATGTCTGGGTAATGCCTGTGTATATGTATATACACACTCCGTTCTAAGTTCCAGGGTTAATGAATTTAAATAGAAATTCATATCTCAATACATATACAGAATTATGTTATAATCCTTAAATGAAATCTGATGATAATAACTAAATTTGATCTTAGAAAATATTACTGAGGATAATTAACAGATAGGGCTATGAAAAATTAAGAAATATCAGTAAAAATCATTCTTTAGTCGGAAATCAATGATCATGTTTTAGTAATTTGATTCCACAATCTGTTTTGTTTTGCAAAATGATGAACTTTAACAATCGAATCAAGATTTTTAAGTTTGAAAATCTTGAGACTTCTCGAGTTGATCGATAAATGCAATTTCGTCAAATTCTGACGATCGACGCCTTGTTAGCCCTCAAGTTTGGGCCTGGAGGTAGGATGGAGAGGATTCATGGAAAATTATTCGCAAATTTTATAGTCGATCATGGCGATGGTGCAATGATGTTTTAGGGTTTTATACCTAGTTGTAGTCATCGGGGATGTTGTGGTTCGTACGATGACTAGGGTGGATCGAGGGTGATCGCGAGGGATGGGATCGATTTATCGGTTCGAGGCGAATCTCTAGTGAGGTTGGCAGAATTTCTAGTGGTGGAGTTCGATGTCGGCATGGTGATTTGTGGGTCAACGTTGAGCTCCATTTTTAGTCGAAGTGGCTCGTTTTCATTTTCTCGCGAGTTCGTCGGAGATGAGAAGTCATAGGGTCGATGGGGTCATCGACTACTTGTCGAGGGTCGGAAGGTTGGTCGAAGTTGTGTGGAATTGCCGTGCACATGCACGCTGCACTTTTATGTATCTGGCGATGTTAAAGTATAAAAGGAGCAGAAGATCTCGGGTTTGACTCGAGAGGGTTGTGGGTTTGACTCGAAGTATATGAGTGTCTCGGTGAAGTTCGTAGTTGGCTCGGGGTTTCATTTGTTTTGGCTCGGGATCATATTCGGGTTAGCATGAGTATTTTTGTGCAACAGGTTTAAGTCTAAAATAAATCAAGTTTTAAAATTTAGATAAACCGAGTTTGAACTATTTTCTTAAATAAAATTTTTTCTTGTAAATGATTGATATTTATCTAAATGTTTGATAAATAAAAATTATGTAATTTGCTTTTATTTAAATTAATCAAGTTAATTTAAAATGGTGTAATTAATTAGTTGATTAAGGAAGTAACAATGTTTTTTGATCTTAAGTTAACTCATATATTAATGATAAATTATTTTCAAAGGTTTATTAAATGAAAATTTAATAATGCGATTAAGTGATTAATAAAGATAAATGATTTATCTTTTATTTATTAACGATTGGGTAATTAAAGGATCATTTATTAGTGTAATTACTTAAAAGTTAATTACTTTAATGTAATTAAAAGTTGATTAATTAATGTGATTAAAGGTTAATTTATATAAGTAATTAAAGGTAATTAATTACTTAAAATAATTACATAATTAAAAGTAATTAATTAATAATCAAAGTTGATTAATCAAGTGATTAAGATTAATTTGTGATTTATTAAATGATTAGGGATAATCACTTATTGTAATTAATTAAGGTAATTAATCAAAGATAATTAATTTATTTATGTGATTAATTAAGATTGATTTACTAACTAAAGTTGATAATTAATAATTAAAGATTAATTAATTTACTATTAAATGGTTTGTAATTTAATTAATGATTAATGATTTATTTATCAAGCGATTAAAGAATAATTATCAAAGTAATTAATTTGTGATTTATTAATATAAGTGATTAGTAATAATCACTTAATGTAATTAATTAAGGATAATTTATTAAAGGATAATTAAATAATTAAAGGCTAATTATTTAATGATTAAAGATAGATTTATTTATTAATTAAGGTTAATTAATTAATAATAAAAGGTTGATTAATTTATTATTAAAGGTTAATTAATAAGTGATTAAAGGATAATTAATCAAAATGTTTTGTAATTAATTAATATTTAGTAGTTTATTCGTAAGTAATTAATTTGATTTAAATTAATCAGATAAATAATTGATCTTACTTATGGATGTTTGCATTATTGAATGTAGAATTGTTTGATATCCCTGATGTGTGATGCTCTATTTTAATTTGGGCTGTGATGAATGTGATTTATTTATCTGTGATGAATGCAATTTATTTATCTATGATTTACATTATTTATCTATGAATTTGTGAATGAAGATAAGCGTTATAGGATTATACCGCTTATCGATATTGATGTGTTTGGATTGTAATGATTGATGATGTTACACTATTGTGTAAAACCCCTGGACTACGCCATAAACACAAATATGGATTTCACGGGAAATCGGTGAAGTCATAGATATTTTGTTTACAAGTTGAATTTTGAATCCAAATGAGTTTGGAAATGAATCAGGTTATGAAAAGCTTTTGAAAAGGATGTTTTGAAACTTGAAATCTAATTTGAATATAATATATTTGGTTTAAGTTTTGAAATTATTTTGGAAACTATGGTTTGAAAATGGTGATACAAATTATATATAATATATATGGATTTTAAACCATTTTTGAAGCATATTAAAAGTATTATTTTGGGAATTTAAATTTAACCCAAGTTTATACTTTAAAGGCTATAACTTGTGCATAATTGATCGGATTTTTCCGAAACAAAAACACTTCATTTTCAAATGATAATTGCTTTCCTATTTATAAAAGTATTGCTAGTTGTTGAAAGGGTTTTCCAAATTATGAATGAGTCTTTGGAAATGGATTTGAAAGCTATAAATTGAGTCTTTGATTTAAAGATTGGATGAGTTAATCCAATTTGAAAGGGAAATTGTTATGAAAAGCTATGAATGAATCTTTGTGAAAGATTGGTGAACATTTTTTCAAATTGAAAAGGGATCTTGAAAGATGTATCTTTTGTATAAAAGATTTGAAATGGAAATTATTATGAAAATCTATGAATGAATCGTTGTGAAAGGTTGGTGAACTTTATTTTCAAAGTAAAGAGGATCTTAAAAGCGAATCTTTTGTTTAAAAGATTAAAAGTGGAAATTAGTTTAAACCATTTGAAAGAAAGGTTTTGGCTAATAAATTGTGACTTAAATAAGATCCCAATATCCATATGCTTTTTAAATTAAGCGCTCACTATTCGGTTTAGCCAGGAGAGGATTTTATGTCATATAACCCATTTCGAATAGTGATACGACGTAATGGATAGCATTTGAAAACCGGTGGTGAAGACCGGGTATTTTTGAGAACGAAAGGATTTTCCGTCGAATGTCTCTGCATCGAATAGCGCCTGGGATAGAGATCTCCATATGTGATGGGGAGTCTGATCGGGATTGTGAATACCCGGATTGCAAGGGCTTCTTTGGAAGTGCCTTCGGTTCTGTTCGAACCCGGAACAGACTTGTATGGAAGTATGTCTGACGTTACACTTTGAGATGTAAAGCTGGTTTCTATCAGTACATTTCGTTTGGTGGTGGAGAATTTATTCTCTTAGCTTAGCACCCTTCTCTGAGACGTACGAGCTCAGAGGTTATGTAGTTGATGGTTACCAGTGATACATTCCCAATTTGGTAATGTGGCACACGAAGTGCAGTTGATCATCTGTTGATCAAAGCATGGCTTTTGTGAAAAGCGTAACTTTGTGGAAGAGACTTCGTCGAACCTCACAACCCCAAAAATGGTCGAAATAGGAAAGTCGTGGCAAGGTTTTTAGGGGTCGCGCCCCTAGGGTATGTCCATTTCCTTCTAGATAAAAAGTGGTATCATGGTATAGATCCCAAATATTTAACTATATGGTTGTTGCTATTTGTTGGTGAATCACGGGATAACGGTTGGTAATGACCGGGGATGGCTTAGTTGTAGGTGTTACCTAGTTACAGAGGTAACCCGGCCTTGTGTTGGCAGGGAACCGGTTTGGTTCTTAGGGGCGTCCCTCCAGAGGCATTCCATTCGGTGGGGAAGTTCCTTAGCCTGGCCATTTTTGGAAATCCAATCATCCAATATGAGTCTTGTCGGTTTTAGTTGTAGAACCTTCCATCTAATATGGTAGCTATAGTTGGCATACTATAATGGTACATATGCTGCCTAAGATTAATATTATACTTGCAAATGTTTTCCACTATGCACTAATAATAATATCAAATGGTTTTCACGTATCAAGCATGTTTAACTATCATAAGGAGAAATCTCCCCCAAGTGTGCGATTGCATTGTGTGTATGCTGGAAGGCCTATGGTAGTTTCATTTTCCAAAAAGCATTGCGGATTTCTTTTACTTCCCTCTTGTTTTCTTTTGTCAAAGATAAACTCTTTTTGTTTGCTCACACCAGTCCAGTGACCGACCTGGAGTTTATTGTTCCCTTTCTAAACTCTGAGTGCCTAAAATTTTCCACATGGGCAGCCTAGAGTTAGGTTTTCAGATAATCAGCTAGTAGGTGTAGTGTTTGGAAATATTTGGAGTCTTTTCCTTGATTTTGGCTATCGCTTTATGCTTCTCTTCAACGTTCGGGATCAGACTTGCTTAAGTCCAACGATGATGATGGTTCGAGCATCTAGATTGGAGTCTTTGGAGCTTTGGATTCGGGATGCAGTTTGTGGATTCATTCTCTCTTGAAGATTTTATTCGAGTTGTCTTTTCCGTTGTTGTATCTTTCCGCTGTTATGTATCTCTGATGAATATTGATATCATTTGTATCATTATTGTATCGAATGTTGTATATCAATGATGTTATTCATTCTTGTTTTTCTTCCGCTGTGTTGTTGTACTTAATGCGTTATAAGCTCCATCCGAATTGGAGTTTGACGTTTGAATCTGCGGCATTCGAATACGGGTGAAGTATGGGTGTCGATTTTCGCTGTTTTGCAATTACTGCTTTTGTCGTTGTCAATAAAGTGTCACTTTGATTTTTCTCCATTGTCCATTAATAAATGATCAATAAGTGTTGGTCTTTCTCTGCCATGAAATATATGTTAGCATTTTCGATTTCTGAATCACTATTGTTAGATGTTGTGTTTGAATCATCACAAATTGTTATTGATGATGAATTTTGTTTCTTCTTGAATGTATTAGTGTTGGGAGAATCCTTTTCTTCTTCACATTTGGGCAGTTGTTTTTCAGTCCGAGTTTATCACAATCAAAGCATTTGAACCAATTAGGGTGAATAGGGTATTTAAACTATTTCGTAGATAAAAAGATAAAAATACGGAAATGTAAATGCAAAAGTTAAGTAACACACAAATATACCTAGCTTCGGCCTAAAGCCCATTGTTCCCCCTAAAGTTACAACTAGAATTATATACTCGACGATTACAATACCTATAAAATTACACTCTCTATTAACCTGGATATGCTAACCCTATGCCTAGTAACCCTACCTAACTCAATACCTTGAGACCGGAATCCATAAACAACAACAGTAGCTCACCTAGAAAAAAAATCTAGAGTTTAATAAAAAAGAAAATACAAAACAAAAACAATAATAAAAAAACAAATCGATGATAAATTTGAAACAATGTAAAATAGACTCCCTTCTTCCTTCATGTGATTGCGTTGCTGGAGATGTAGCTTACTTCGACCATGCCTTGCTACTCTGGAGTTGTTTGGTCGAGAATTGCAAGAGCTTGCTTTGATACTCACATTGGAAGCTGTTTGAGGGAGATGCTGAATAGATGACATTGTTGTTGTTGTACAAGTGTCTCATGTCTATGTTTTCAGTTTGTTGATGAAGATGTGCTTTGTCTTCAAAAGATGATCTTGTTTTGATATTGAAATGCTTATTTTGCCTATTGGAGAATAGATTTGAAGTACTTCACATGGGTAATGCTTCTGTAGTGATTGAGATGGTATTGAACATAACTGTATAAAGGAGATGGCATTTAATGAATAGATTTTGTTTAATAGATGAAGCTTTGTTTTTGTATCCGACGATTTTCATTTGATGTAATAATCAGTTTTTATAGGCTCATAGAGGGGATGTGTATGTATGGAAACAAATATGTTTGTGGATGAATGGAAAGGAGTAGACTGGTGAGAAAGTGTAATGACTGCTCTATACCTATAGTTTAGAACAATAGTTAAACGAAAGAAGAAAGAAAAGATAAAGAAATAGAAGAGAAAAGAATGGAATAGAAGAAAAAGGAAGCATCAAATAAGAAAATTACATGTCGCATATCTCACATCGCATCGGAGTAAATATAATAATCAAAATAGGTATTAAACAATATAGATAGTAATAACAATGTGAAATAATCATCTGAATAAAAATCCATATAGTTATACAACATCATAAAAGAGTTTATACGGTGGGAAAGTAAACTCAACTGGTATATTGTCTCATGGTAGTAAATCAACATTGTCAAGGCTCCATGGTGTCACACAGTGAAAATATAACAAATGCACATGTAAGTATAGATAACCGTCACCTCCTTCGGTCCACCTATAGAACTCCATAATCATCCACCTGCTCTCAATCTACTCATTTAAGTGTACCTGAGATAATTTGAAGCAAAGCATAAAACCTCAAGTCAGACAACAGTCTGGTGTGTGCGATATCAAATTTCATAATACTATAAAACTCGATAATATACGAAATATAGGGTATACATAAAACATACCTGACCTGTCCCTGCAGCAACATAGTCGACATATAAACATAAGTAATATGCTACTCTATAACATCGTAAAAAGGGTATACCATACTCAGTATTTGTCAGGGTACCTAGGTATCTCCACCTATAGTCCCTACTCCATATTAAGAAAAACTTTGGCTATCTTGGTATCTCCATCCATAGCTACTCCACACTAAGTCAAGTCAGGGTATCCAGGTATCCCTACCACAATACCTGCCTAGTGTGGCATCTCTAGGGTGACAGGTGACTAGCGAGCAACCATAAAAAACATAGAAACCATCAAATAATACCAACTATCACCTAATGTACCAAATATATGATGACTCATATGACCCTAGGAGACTATCAAGCACTAGTGGAAATCCCATTCTCAATTGTGCTCACCGTACTCACCGGTTAGAAAACCCTGCATGATTGTCTCTTGTGATGCCTTTGTACCACCTGACCTAGGCCATACTGAAAGTGACTGTACGATCGTGTAATATAGATATTATCTAAACTATTTATGCAGAATATAAAGTAAGTAAATAGAAGAAATAAAATGACACCATATATTTTTATACTGGTTTGAATTCCCGTTCTACGTCCAGTCTAAGACTCCTTCTGGAATTAAACTAGCAACCCTTACTTAACTTGGAGGAATAGGTTTAGACTGCCTGAGCAACCGAATAGGACTTTGATTACCTAAGCAACTAAATAGGATTTTCCGACCTGAGCAACCGAATAGGACATTGATACAAATAAATTATTTTATTGACTTTGTGTGTTCTTGTTATAAAATAGATTTGTCGAATGAAGTACACCCTTCCTATAATCTTTTCCTCAAGTATGATATGTATATATGTGTGTCCATGAAGATAAGGAAAGTATAGATTGCTTCAAAAATGAAGAATTATAAATGTGATTTCACAAACTCTAAGGAACTGAATATTCAAGAGAGTAGAGAGTAGAAAAGTTAAGTGCTTTGATCCTGAATGAAACATATATTTATAATGAATGAAGAGGTACAACAGTTGGCAAAGATATATGATGAATGGAAATGGTTGCAACTCTACCTGGAAGAGATTCCTCTTCAGGAAGAAGAAGCGCCTCTTTCGAAAATTTGAAAATATGGTAGTTTGAACATGTTTAGTCTATTGAATATAGTCATCTAATCGATTGAGTTGAAATAGAAAAATATAAGTTTGAATACGACAGAGTTTATTCGACTAAACAGGAGCTTTAGTCAACTAAGTCATGCAAATTTTAAAAATAAAACTTATAACATGGTTTAGTCGATTGACCGGAAGGTTTTAGTCAACTGAAACTATGTACTTTCAAAATGTGTACGTTTTAACTTGAGAAAAGATTTTAACAATAGATACTAAAACTATACCAAAATTAAACTCAAATTTATCGAATATTTGATAATCCTTTTTCTATCGTGAGCTCCTTTTCATGAATCAAAATCATGAAGTCCAGCATTCTCCCTCTTTTTGATTGATGACAACTTCATATGAGATAAATTTAGATAAAAAATCTAAAATCTATAAGTACCCCTAAATTGTGCCGATATCTTGTAATCCTGCAAATTTTGTTAGTGCGGTGCGATACTTCTTCTCCCCCTTGTCATCACAAAAAGGAGAGAGATATATATGGGAACATATATACACAACATATGATAACTTAAAACATCAACAAAGACAAGCCATACAACACATATAACAATAATAAACACGCAACAATAGTAATTATAACAGCCACAAAAAATTTGTTCCAACAAAACGGTAAAGTACTAAAATAAGGTGGTACAGACAACCACACAAAGTAGCACAACCTACAAAAATAGAACATACTTTAAGACAAAGACCTCATTAGTTAATAAAAAATATAGAATAGCTTACTCTTCCCTATTACCACTTGAGCTTTCATCTCCTTTCTCATCATCACCTCCTGATTCTTCTTCTTCATCGCATTCTTCTTTTTCTCCAAAGGATGACCATGTGAAATGTGGTCGCGGTCATTTCCCTAGATATGTAGGAAGATGGACTGAAGTGGAGGAGGATGGACCATAAGTCAACAGATACCATATGTTGTTTATGAAACCTTTAATACGATCGAATTTGGAATCCATCTTGGTGACAGTACTTTGAACTCGAGGTAGTCACCAATCTAGTATCTTTTGGTGTCTAGGGATAATTATATAAGCTTGGCATGATTGTGTATCCAGTCTAATTTCTTCAATCTCATTTACTTGTCAAGGAGCTTGAGAAGAAGAACTAGTTCTGGTAGTCATATGTTGACGGGAGTAAGGTTGAGGTTGTCCTGTGGCTTCAAATTCTTTCCAATGTTCAAAAGCTATTATTGTATGACTTGGGAAGTTTTTGGGAAGACCCATAAGACTTAAGGTCCGAGTGTTAAAGGAACCAACTATAGTGAAGTCCGAGTCGGGAAGAGGGATTTGAAAATGAAAAATAAGTCTCATTATATAAGCTTTATAGTGAATGGTCTTCGTGCGACCTTGGTTAAATGTTTGAAATTCGTCGAGAATGACCTTTGCCCAATTCACGGATCATTGACCCTTTATACCATAGAGATATTGGAAATCTTGCTTATAAATTTTCTCATAACTTCAGTACGAGGATTAATGGAGTGTGTAAGGGCATGATGCATGAGTCTTGCTTTTGGGCAGAGCCCTATTTCCTTAAGTTCTTTTAAGTCATCGGAAATAAAAAGATAACTTACTCTATCTCGATGATCCATGTCGACCTCAATCTCATCTAAATTCTCCCCTTCTGAAGGACATAATAGGATCATTCCTATTTTAAAGATGGGTAAGAACATTTTGACTCCATGTACAAGTGTCCATACATAATCATTGGGAGTATGAATTGTGTGACGATCAAAGTTGAGATTGGCAAAGAAGAGCTTGATCAAGAGATGATTTATATTTAGGTTATTGGCACTAAAATCAAACAATTATTCTAAACCACTTCATCTTGCTAAACTTGAAACCTATAAGAAGCAAAATCAGGGAACTTCACAAACGAGCCTTCAAAGATTATAGAGTTCTCATCTTATTAAACCTCTAAATTGCCCTATTGTTGTATAGCCAACTTCGGATTTGAGATTCGGAAGGACCAGCTGAAGAAGAGGAAGGTCTAGATCTTTTGGGTGGCATTATGATTTAGGGTTTTGGAGAGTATGAGCCATGAAAGTTTGTAGAACTTTGGATTAAACTGAAGAAGAATTTATAAGCAGTGAATGGAAGTGGAGGTTTTGTGAAAAGTTGAGATGTAAAAACGAATAGGTGAAATGAAAAGATGTTGCCTTTTTGTTTTCAAAAAATTTGTTTAGTCATATTCAATCGACTAAAGGTCCCAATTCAGTCGACTAAATGATGACTTGAGGCCAAAAAATTCTCATAACATTGGTTTAGTTGACTAAGAATATTGATTCAGTCGATTGATGGAATCCAAAAACATTTTAGTTCAATTTAGGTACGATTTAGTCAATTGTAGGTGTGGTTTAGTCGACAGGGTTGGATGAATATTTGATTTAATCGACTGATGCCGTGAAAAAAATGATAACTTTATTGATAGAAGTAATTGTAAATTTGTGTACATATATTATATATATATACATATATATTAAAACAATGATAAAAATAAAGAGAAAGAAAAAAAAATCTAAGAGGAGGAAGTATATTTCTTCGGAGTCTCACATTCTTCTGCCTTAATTTTAGTATGTTCTTGAGCTGGTTGAATTGTTGATTGTTCCTAAGAATTTGGAGAGTAAGGAGGCCTCTTGGGTGATGGAACATAAACATTGTTGTTTGATGGTGAAGCACCACCGAACTTTAATGCACATTTTTCCAAAAAACCGAGTCTCCTAGCACGAACCTTTTGTTCATAGTACATCTCTCTTTGCAAGCTTAGCGTTTCCCTTTGATAATGGTGAATGACATCGATCTTGTTTTTATCAAATATTCATGACAAGGAGCTCAAGACTGAAAAAGGATTATCAAATATTTAAATAAAATTGATTTTTTTGGTATAGTTTTAGTATCTATTGTTAAAATCTTACCTCAAGTTAAAACCTGCACATTTTGAAAATACACAGTTTTAGTCGACTAAACCCTTACGGTCAGTCGACTAAACTATGTTATAATTTTTTTTAAATTTGCATGAACTAGTTAACTAAAAATCATGGTTAGTCGACTAAACTCTGCCATATTCAAACTAATATTTTCTGTTTCAACTCGGTCGACTAGATGACAATATTCAGTTTACTAAACATGTTCAAACTACCATGTTTTCAAATTTTCTAAAGAGGCACTTCTTCTCCCTAAAGAGGAATCTCTTCTAGGAAGAGTTGCAACCATTTATGTTCATCAGAACTCTTTGCCAACTATTGTAACTCTTTATTAATTATAAATATGTGTTTCATTTAAGATCAAAGCATTTTAGTTTTCTACTCTCTACTCTCTTGAATATTCAGTTGATTAGAGTTTTTGAAATCATGTTTATAATTATTTATTTCTGAAGAAATCTATACTTTCCTTATCTTCACGGACATACAAATATACATATCATACTTGAGGAAAAGATTATAGGAAGGGTGTACTTAATTCGGCAAATCTATGTTGTAATAAGAACACACAAAATCAAGAACACAATTTATTTGCATCAATGTCCTCTTTGGTTGCTCAGGCGGGAAAATACTGTTCAGTTTCTTAGGTGGTAAACGTACTGTTTGGTTGCTTAGGCTATGTAAACCTATTCCTTCGGGTTAAGTGAGGGTTGCTAGTTTAAATCTAGAATGACCCCGGGACTGAACGTAGAATGGGAGTTCGAACTAGTATAAAAATATCCTGTGTCATTTTATTTTACTACTATATTTACTTACTTTTTATTTCGCAAAAGTAGTTTAGATAATATTCATATTACACGATCCTATAGCCACTTTCATTTGGTATCAGAGCAGGGTCATCTTATAACCGTAACACAGTTATCTAATATTTTAGTAATATGGAAAACAACACCGGCACAAGTTTTATTGAAGGTCAATCTACTACACGACTACCACTATTTGATGGGTTAAACTATAACGATTGGTCTACTAGAATGAGAATTTATATGCAAGCAAATGGTTATGAAATCTGAAATAATACTCAAGAAGAATATAACAAACCTACTACTGAATATTCACAATGATCTAACACACAAAAGCTAGATGTTACTGCAAATGCCAAAGCTATGAATATAATATTTTGTGGATTAGACAAAAATGAGTTTAATAGAGTTAGCATGTGTATTACTGCTTATGAAATTTGGTGTACACTTAAAGCTACATATGAAGGCACTAATAAAGTAAAATAGAGTAAGATTTCTATGCTCAAGAATCAGTTCCAAAATTTCAGATGAAGTAAGATGAAACAATAAATGAAATGTACTCTAGATTTCAAGACATATATCATTCTCTGTTAACATCAGGAGAAAAATATTCAGACTTTGATATTGTTTCAAAAATCCTCAAGTCTTTCACGGATGAATAGGAATGAAAAGTCTTTGCAATTGAAGAAGCTAACGAAATTTCAACTACTAAAGCAGAAGAGTTGAAAGGAAATCAAATGTCTTATGAAGTTATTCTCCAGGCAGAATGAGTACAGGCGCAAGATAAGAAGAATATAGCATTCCAAGCAGAAAAGGATGAATTAGATTCAGATGAGGAAGATAATGCATTTATTGCTAAGAATTTCAAAAAAAATTGAAATTCAGAAAGAGCAACAAATTCAGAACCAACAAGAATAGCTTCAGCACTAATAATAACAACAACAAGCCATCGTCTTCTGCTCTTGAATGTTACGAATGTCACAAGAAAGGGCACATCAAGAAAGACTGTTCTGATTGAAAGAAAGAAAAATTTAAGAATAAGAATGACATATTCATAAAGAATGCCTTATCTGTTACACGGGATGATTCAAAATCATCTTCATCATCAGACAGCGACACAAACAGCGATTCTAAACAATCCAACGTCAATTTTGTTGCCACAAATGACGAGGTGAGTGATTTAACTTTTGATGATTTAGTGGATATAAATTCAGAAATACTTGATAAGCTAATAAACATCAAAAGAAAATATAAAGATATTCTTGAAAGGACTGAAATTGAGGTAGATATGTTAAGAAATGAGAATAAATTTTAGAAGAAGAATTTGAAACTTCTCAAAATTTTTGTTCTAATACAACATCTCAACTCTCTATGTTAAGTCAAGAAATAGAAACCCAGAAGGAAACGAATGATGCTCTTTTAGTTGAAAATCATGATTTGAAAGCTAATATTAAAATATTGGAATTAGATATTTCTAGTCTTAGAACAAAATTAGATGATATTACTAAAAATGTCTCTACTTTAACAAGGGAAGAGAGAATCTTTCTAAAATTATAGAAAATTCTTGTATAGTTTCAAATAAAAAGGGACTAGGATGTAAGTAAATTTCAAAAGGCACACCTAAGTAGAAGAACTCTTTATATAATAATTTTAAAAGGAACAATGATATTATTGCAAAATCAGTTTCAAAAGTTCCAATTCATTCTAAATCAATTAAGATTTGGGTTCCTAAAACCAACAATTCTTTGAATAGAATCAAATTAATAAAATATTTTATAGAAACTGTTCACAAAAATAAGGATTTTGTATAAAAAGGAATTCTGAACCCTCTTGGGTTTGGTTTTCAAAGACCTAACTCTTAGAACCCTAACAAAAGGTAGGTGTCAATATTATTTCTATTTTTTTTTCAGGTACCACTTAAAAAGAGAGAAAAATGGATATTGGACAGTGGTTGCTCAAAACACATGACAGGAAACAAAGACATGTTAACAAACATTATTTACTCAGATGTAGGACTGTCACTTTTGAAGACAATTCCAAAGAATACGTCATTGGCAAAGGCGATGTGAGCAATAGCGGTACATCGAATTTACCTCTTATTACAAATACTTTGCTAGTTAAAAATTTAAAACACAATATACTTAGCGTCAGTCAACTGTGTGACAAAGGATTCAAAATATCCTTTTCTGAAGATAAGTGTAGCATTTTTGATCAAAATAAAAACCTTATTTTTGAAGGTATTAGAGATAAAAATATATATGTTTTAAACATGAATATAAAACACAACACAAATATGTGTCTAATAGCCAAAGACAATGATCCTCGGTTATGGCATAGAAGTTTTGTCATATAAATTTCAAAGCTATAAACAAATTATCTAAGAATGAATTAGTAAAAGGTTTGCAAAAAATGAATTTTAAAGTAAATAATATTTTTGATGCTTGTCAATTAGGTAAATTATCAAAATCATCTTTCAAATCAAAGAAAAATATTTCTACATTACAACCACTTGAACTATTGTATTTGGACCTTTTTGGCCCAACTCAAGTTCAATCTATAAATCATAGCAAATATATGTTTGTAATAGTAGACGACCTTTTAAGATATACATGAACTATTTTTATGAAAAATAAAAGCGATACTTTTGAAAATTTCAAAATTTTTGCTAAAAGAACTCAAAATCTCAAAAATTAAAAGATTAAAAACATTAGAAGTGATCATGGGGGTGAATTTGAAAACGAAGTTTTGAGCATTTTTGTAATAAAAGGGAATTTACTATAGTTTTTCTTTTCCTAGAATACCACAACAAAATGCAGTTGTAGGAATGAAAAATAGAAAAAGGATTATCAAATATTTGACAAATTTGAGTTTAAGTTTGGTATAGTTTTAGTATCTATTTTTAAAATCTTTCCTCAAGTTAAACCTGCACATTTTGAAAATATGGCAGTTTGAACATGCTTAGTCGACTGAATATAATAATCTAGTCGATTAAGTTGAAACAGAAATATATTAGTTCGAATATGGCATAGTTTAGTCGACTAACCATGAGTATTAGTCAACTAAGTCACGCAAATTTAAAAAAGTTATAACGTAGTTTTGTCGACTGACAGTGCGGGTTTAGTCGATTGAAATCGTGTATTTTCAAAATATGCAGGTTGTAACTTGAGGAAAGATTTTAACAATACATACTAAAACTATACCAACCTTAACCTTAAATTTGTTGAATATTTGATAATTCCTTTTCTATTTTGAGCTCCTTGTCATAATCAATATCATGAAGTCCAACATTCTCCCCTTTTTTGATCGATGACAACTTTATATGAGATAAATTTCGATAAAAAATCTACAGTCTATAACTCCCCCTGAATTTGTGCCAATATCTTGTAATCCTACAAATTTTGTTAGTGCAGTGTGGTACTCCTTCTCCCCCTTTGCCATCGACAAAAAGGAGAGAGATATATATGGGAACATATATACATATGATAACTTATAATACCAACAAAGACAAGCCACACAACACATAAAACAATAACAAACACACAAAATAGTAATTATAACAACCACAAAACATTTGTACCTATAACAAAATAAAGTACTTAACATAAAGTAGTACAGACAACAACACAAAGTAACACAACTAACAAAAATAGAGCATACTTTAAGACAAAGGCCTCATTAGTTAATTAAAAATAGATAATAGCTTACTCTTCCACATCACCACTTGAGCTTTCGTTTCCTTTCTTATCATCGCCTCCCGATTCTTCTTCTTCATCGCCTTCTTCTTTTTCTTCGGAGGATGACCATGTGAAATGTGGTTACGGTCGTTTCCCTGGATCTGTAGGAAGATGGACTGAAGTGAAGGAGTATGGACAACAAGTCCACACATCCTATATGTTGTTTAAGAAACCTTTAATACGATCGAGTTTGGAATCCATCGTGGTGACGGTACTTTCAACTCGAGATAGTCACATATCTAGTATCTTTTGGTTTTATAAATAACTGTGTAAGCTTGGCGTGCTTGTGTATCCGGTCCAATTTCTTCAATCTCATTTACTTGTCTTGGAGATTGAGAAGAAGAAATGTTTCCAGTAGTATGTTGACGGGGGGAAGGTTAAGCTTGTCTCGCGACTTCAAATTCTTTCCAATTTTCAAAAGTCATTACTGTATGACTTTGGAAGTTTTTGGGAAGACCCATAAGGCTTAAGGTCCAGGTGTTAAAGAAACCAACAGCAGTGAATTCCTAGTTGGGAAGAGGGATTTGAAAATGAAAAATAAGTCTCATTATATAAGCTCCATAGTGAATGGTCTTAATGTGGCCTTGGTTAAAGGATTGAAATTCGTCGAGAATGACCTTTGCCCAATTCACAGGTTGTTGACCCCATATAGCATAAAGAGATTAGAAATCTTACTTATAAATTTTCTCGTAACTTTTGGTACGAGGATTAATGGAGTGTGTAAGGCACGATGCATGAGTCTTGCTTTTAGGTGGAGCCCTATTTCCTTGGGTTCTTTTAAGTCATCGGAAAGAAAAAGATGACTTACTCTATCTCGATGATCCATGTCGACCTCAATCTCGTCTGAATTCTCACCTTCTGAAGGACATCGTAGGATCATTCCTATTCTAGAGATGGGTAAGAACATATTGACTCCACATACAAGTGTCCACACAATCATCGGGATTATGAATTGTGTGATGATCCAAGTTGAGATTGGCATAGAATAGCTTGATCAAGAGATGATTTATCTTCAGGTTAATTGCATTAAAACCAAACAATTATTCTAAACCACTTCGTCTTGGTAAATCTTGAAACCCATAGAAAGAAAAATCAGGAAACTTCACAAATGATCCTTCAAAGATTTTGGAGTTCTCATCTTATTAAACCTCTGAACAACCCTATCATAGTATAGCCAACTTCGAATTTAAGATTCGAAAGGACTGGCTGAAGGAGAGGAAGGTCTAAATGTTTTAGGTAGCATTGTTGTAATGACTCAAAATTTAACCACTTCAAAATATAAAATTTAAAGTGATTTTAAATATAAAATATAAAAGTTTTTATGATTCAAACAATATTAGATAGGATGTGGAAATATAAATATACATAAAAAATAGTAACATTTGCTTATATCGACAAAAGTGACAAAATCTTGATTTCAAAAAAGTAAGTCTAAATGGTTTAATTATTATTTTAATTTATGAGTGTTTATATTTTTAAATAAAATTATAAAAAATTATTTTTAAATTTGGTTTATATAAATAAATAGCTTAAATAAAACATCAAAATATGACCGTAAAACATTTTGTCAAAAATCAATATTTTGTCAATTTAAATTTGTCGCAACGTTGTTGTACCTTTATGTGCACAATTTAATAAATATATTAACATATAAAGATACTTAACAAATAGCTAAACAAGGTTACATTTAATAATCACACTTAGAAAATTCTAGAAAGTAATTAGCAAAAGTAAACTAAAAAAGACAAAACACATGTCACATCAAATGTGACACAAACTAAGAAAAAGTGACATAAAGTAAAGTAATCGTTATTTTTTTTTGCTTAACTCTAAAGTATTTAAATTTTAAAAGTGTGATGTGATGTTGATGGTAAGTTTTGAATTAAATAAGTTTGCTTATTCTTAAGGAAGTTATTTAAGTAAAAACACAAATCTATATTTTATTCTCAAATATTTTCTATAAATACATATCCACCTTCTCACTTCCTTCCACATTTCTTCTTCTCAAAATTTCAATCTTATTCTTACCTCTTTTAATAGCTTCCAACCTTAACAAAGTTATGCCAAAATATTTCCAAAGATAAAACAAAGAAAAATATCGACAAAACTCCATCCGAACCACTTTAAAACGCCCCCTTCCATCCCCTATTGCTCAGGCCCTCCTCTTTCTCCATTTGGATGGGCACAATTTTCCTTTCAAACATGGTCTTGACCTCCTAAGGCAAGTACGCATTTAACAAGTTCTAAAGAGCTTAAATCAAAGTTTAGCAAAGTTAGAAAAGTTTAAAACTAGTTTGAAAGCGACAAAAGATGAGAACTTTGAATTTTTATGTAGGAAATGTTTATATGATGTTTTACAAGTTATAAATGTTGTTTCGATGTTAATAATGACGTTTGATAAGTGTTTGAAAAAGAAAGCAACCACCTTTAAGACAATTGCAAAAGTTAGTAACCAAATATGTGCGTAAATGACAATCATATGACATTGCAATAAAAAATTTGTTAAATTAATATGCAAGTTCATATGACATGTTAGAATATGTTAAAATGGTTATAATATTGTTTTGAATGTTTATTAGTTGTATATCAAATATATATGTTGAAATAAGTCACGGATTTACATGACGTATAATCACATGGAATTCACTTTTCAAAAGAAACAAAATGTGATATGGAATCATTTATACCTTTGAAAAATGGTTGAATATGTTTTAAAAATGATTCCTAAGTGTTTAAACTTATTTCGACAAAGTTTGGATATGAATCTCAAAATACGTCTAAAATTTGATGCGCACGTAACGGTAGTTTGTGTTTACGCGTCAAAAGTTCAAACGAACATACGAAGTTTGAATATAGTTTGGAATTCTTCGAAGTAAGAATTTTTCGAATCCTTATGTCCATATCTTTATTAAAAAGAAGAAAATCAAGATTTCATCTTATATATTTTTAAATATGGTAAAATCAATTTTCAAGAGAAATCTAATTTTTGCACTAAATAACTAAATTTGAAAATTGATAAACTTAATGTTTTAAAAATTTGAAATAAATTCTAAAAATCTTTCAAAATGTTTTAAAAGTGATTTACGTTGAAAAGATGGTTTTTTAAATGATATAAAAGTTGCCTTAAAGAATATAGCTTTTAAAGCACTTTTTGTAACACTATTTGCAACACCTTTTGTAACGCTTTTCAATAATTTTTGAAATAAAGTTTGAAACTTTACGATTCTTTCCCAAATCGTTAATAAATGTTTTAAATAAATGATAAAGCATTTCAAAAGAAATTTGAATAATTTAACATCATTTCAAAGATGGTTAAACAAGTAGTTAAGTGATTCAAAAAGGGGAAATGAGTATACGGAAACGACTAGTACATTTGTCCCACCTTTGAGATCTAAAAGTGAAAACAAGGTGTGTAACTAAGGTTAGGGATGGAGCAACCAGTATCCCGAACTTACCTGGCCTCAGTTTTCTCTTTTAGACGAGGGTGGAACATATCGAAAGGAAAGTCCGAATGCTCAAACTTGGATTTTATAGAAATAATTTTCTTTTACTCATTGTTAAAATCTGAAGAGGGAACGTGTCATATTCGTGGAATTTAAAAGGTGATCTCACCGTTATTCCGCCTATAGCACTCGTTGAATATGGAAGTTAATTTTAAATAATATTAGAATGATTTCTATAATCCTATATTTCTCAAAAGGTACTCTTTAAAAATGATTTGAGAAATATTCAAAAATAGGTTTAAATGATTCCGTGCTCACTAAAAGAATTTTTGAAAATATATATCTCTTGAAGATATTTTGGTAAAGGAAAATGAATGAATCGAAAAACAATCTCCTAATTACATCATTTTTATCGATGATTGGATTTCGAAGGAACTGGGGTCCTATTTGGGTGATTCCTATCCAAAGACTACTTCGAAACAATTTATGTGTTCAAAGATTGAAGATGTTTAAAGATGGAGATATTGAGACGAATAATAACGAGTGACTACTTGTTGATTAAATGGGGACAAACTCCCGATTCACTATATTGTAGCAGTGATCTCTTTGTTATGGAAAAAACCTCAAAACCTTAAGGACTTCTCGCCTAGTACTGGCCGAGGAAAGTGCTTTCGGTTTGTCCCGTTCCTGGACAACTTGTATGGACATTTGTCTGACATTGCATTTCTAAAAATTACGCACATCGGTTTTTACAAACGTACATCGGTGGTAGCAGTGAAGGCAACTTCTCTTAGCTTTACACCCTCCTTGAGACTATAAGCTCAAGGGTTGTATTTTGGTGGAAGGCAATTAGTAGTCAACAGAAATGGCAATATGGCATTCAAAGATGTGATATATGCTATATGAAAAGGTAATCTTTGCCTCAAGCCTCATCAACCGAAAATGACCGAAAATGGGTTAGATGCAGCAAGGCTAAGTGGGTCATTGCTAAATAGGGTATGATCATCCCCTTCTAGATATATTTCTTCCTGCTATGACGTTGGGTATGTAAATTATTGTGAATGTATGCAAAGAAAGCTCTCGGATAAAGGTCGGTAACGACTGGGGGATGACATATTCAGTACTATCTAGTTATAGAGGTAGGCTGGTCTTGTGTTGGTAGAGGGAAGATGTTCTGTGTCACGGGACATCCATCTAGAGATGTACCCATCGGAAGGAAGTCCCTTCACCTGGTCATTTGTATGGAAACCTACTCTCCAATAAGAACCTGGGGTTTTGTTTGTATTGGCATAATGAATAGCCTTGAAATGCTATATGGGTAACCATTTCGGCTAAGATTAACAAGTTTATTTGAAAATGTTTTCAAAGAATGTAATTAAAAATAATACCCCTAAATTTTGCTTAATAATGAGTTTTGGTTATCATAAGGTAAAAATCCATTCCATGTTTATGTGCAGTATGGTCTTATGGGATACCTTTTGTTTTCAAAACATCGTACTTTGAGTTCTCACACCAGCCCCATGACTGACCCAAAGTTTGTTTTTCCCTTTAAACTCTAGGTGCCTTACTTTTTGGGCAACTGTGTAGTCAGGACACCTTAGGGGCATTTTGGAGCATGCTGGGGAGCATTTTGGAGAAGTCTTTTGGAGCTATGAAGCAAAAGTATCTTATGTAGATATCTACCCATTTCCGCTGTGTTATGTAGTATGTACTTCCTAGCATACGTACGGATAGACAGTTATAACTATCCCACTGGATTTGTATTTGACTCTGATCTTTATGTATAATTAAAATTTTGAATGCAACGTGAGATTCTATTATTGTGTTATCTTCTATCTTTATTTTTTTTACACCCTTGATAATATGCCTCCCCAATGCTTGGATTTACGGCACGTGAATACCGTGGATGTATTAGTATCGATTTCTGAGGTTCGAGGAGATGGGTCGTCACATGTGGTATCAGAGCTGAAGGTTAAACAAGAACCTTGGCTTTGTTGGGGTATGACTCTTTATAGATTGGGTTAGTAATGCCCTAGAATGAGTTTTAGAGAGCGCATGTTGAAACTTTCAAATTAAATGAGTACATTCATACTATATAGCATTCCCTAAGATATCTTGTCTATATATCCTAAAGAACCTTTTCTTACTATATACAAATGGTAGAAAATGAGCGGAAGAAGAGTACGAGGTAAGGGAGGAAGTAATACTACAAAAGGTCAAACTCCCACAGCTATAGTAGTCGAGGAAGTAGTTGTTCCGGTACAGCCTCAAATTAACTTTGCAACTTTATGAAAGAACTATACCACCCTTGGTGGTAAACCTTTCAAAGGAACAGAAACCATCATTGAAGTACAAGCTTGGATCTGCTCGTGTGAAAGAATTTTCAAAGGACTGAATATTGGAGATGAGCAGAAGAGATTCTTAGCTTCTTGGAAACTATAAGATGGAGCACTAGTTTGGTGGGAATCTATTACTCAGAATGAGTTAGAGGATGATTTTTCATGGGAACGATTGAAGAAAGTTTTGGAGGAGCAGTATATGCCGGGAGCAGGAAAGTCCCGTCTTTACCAAAATTTCATGGATTTTAAACAAGAGAGGGAGATGTCGTTTGAGGAGTATGCTAACAAGTTTAACGAATTATCTTGTTTTGGGCCTATATTGATAGATACGCCCATAAAAAAGAATGAAATGTTTATCTATGGAATGAAGAAGAAATATTATGTCAGGATGACTGGGCATATGAAAGAAACATTTGTAGACTTAATAGGCATGGAATACAAATATGAAGCTTTGGATAAGATAGATCCAACCGTAGTACAAGAAAGCAACAACAATAACTGGAAGAAGAGGAAGTTCAATGGCAAGAAGCCATGGCAGGGAAAACCCAAAGAAGGATCTCAAGAGAACAGCTTTAAAGACATCACTTGTAACAGTTGTAAGAGAAAGGCCATATTGAAAAGAATCGTTGGGGCCCCAAAGCTCAAAGTGTTGCTTCTCTGGTGGCTCAGAATTATCTTTGCTATAATTGTCATAAACTAGGGCACCTGATTAAGGATTGTCTCTTAATGAAGAAAGGAGAACAAGCCAAAGTTTACGCTATCAAGGATGAGCCTTCAACCTCCAATGATGTGAAGGGAAAAGGAGTGTTGCAAGGTAATATTTTTATGAAAGATGTTTTACTTAGAGTATTATTTGATACAGGAGCTTCTCGTAGTTTTATTTCTAAAACAACTGTAGAAGAATTAGAACTTAAACCTAAAATTGTTGATGACCTTATCTGCTTGACGAATTCAATAGGAGGTTCCATTAATCTTTGTATGCACTGTGAAAAGTCCCAATTTCCTATCCTCCCCATCACTTTCCTTTCGATCTTTTTCATCTTAGATCTTATTAAATTCGAAATTTTACTTGGTATGGATTGGTTAACTAGAAATGAAGCT
The DNA here is from genome assembly GCA_030765085.1 of Allium cepa. Classification (NCBI taxonomy): domain Eukaryota; kingdom Viridiplantae; phylum Streptophyta; class Magnoliopsida; order Asparagales; family Amaryllidaceae; genus Allium; species Allium cepa. The sequence continues at coordinate 7,866,958 of CM060930.1, read as the reverse complement.
ATTCTAGATTGTTTGAAAGGAACAGTTGCAGTGAAAACAAAGTTAGGAAAACTCATAGAAATACCTTATAAAGGTCCTAGTCCCAGAAGGGATTGTTTTCTTTATGCTTTAGACACATCCCAGAAAGGATTAGGAACTATACCTATTGTTAAAGAATTTGCAGATGTCTTTGAGGAAGTAAAAAGTTTGCCCCCACATCGAGAAATCAAATTCCGTATTGATTACTTTCTGATGTGATTCCAATTAAACAACAAGATAGAAGGATGGCTCCAAAAGAAAGGAATGAGTTGAATAACCAAACCCAAGAGCTATTGAAGAAAGGATTGATAAGACCCAGCCGTTCAAGTTGGGGATCAGCCGTAGTTTTTGTTGCTAAGTCAGATGGATCTTTGAGATTGTGTGTCGACTATCGAGATCTAAATAAGCAAGCCATTAAGAACAAGTATCCTTTACCCCGAATAGATGACTTGTTTGATCAGTTACACGAAGCTTGAGTTTTCTCTAAATGGACCTAGCTATAGGATTCCATCAGTTAATAATTGCAGAAGATTGCATCCATTTAACTGCATTCAATGGTCCAAATACTTTCTACGAGTGGTTGGTTATGCCTTTTGGTTTGACTAATGCACCCGCTTATTTTGTTGACCTTATGAATAGAGTGTTTAGAGATGTGCTAAACAAATCTGTATTAGTCTTTATCGATGATATCCTTGTCTATTCAAAGACAGAAGAAGAAAACGCAAAACATTTAGAAGCTGTGATGGAGATATTGAGAAATAATGTGCTAAAAGCAAAATTCTTAAAGTGCCATTTTTGGGAAAAGGAGGTATGATTCCTTGGACATGTAATATCAAGAGATGGAATTTCAATAGATACAGGGAAAGTTGTAGCTATTCAAGAATGGAAGCAGCCACGAACTCCTAAAGAGTTCATAGTTTCTTATATTATAGAAGATTCGATCACGACTTTTTAAGATTGCCTATCACCTAGCGAAGTTGACAATGAAGGATACTAAGTTTATCTGGACTCCTAAATGTGAAGAAGCATTCCTAGAAATAAAGAAGAGATTGATAACTACTCCAGTTTTAGCAATTATAGAAGGAAAGAGTGGATTGACTGTTTATACAGATGCTTGTGGAGAAGGAGTTGTTGCAGTTTTAATAAAAGATGGGAAGGTGATTGCTTACGCAAGAAGATAGCTGAAGGCACATGAGAAGAATTATGCAACACACGACCTAGAATTATTAGTCGTTGTGTTCGCTCTAAAGATATATAGACATTATTTGCCGGGTAAGAATCTTTCATAGTTTATTTCGATAAAACTTTGAATTGACCGTAGTAAATAATATTCCATCTTTTAGGTGAAAAATTCGAACTCTTCACGGACCATAAATCTTTGAAGTATCTTTTCACCTAGAAGCATCTGAACATAAGACGACAACGCTGGTTAGAATTTCTCGAGTCATATGATATAGATATTCTATATACACCCGGAAAAGCCAATGTAGTAACTGATGCATTGAGTAGGAAGTTAGCTACTATTTCTTGTTTGGTAGTAACTACAACTCTCCTAGAAAAGATCGCCAGCAAACAAAAGGTGGATCTATTTCTCAATGAGATCATTAGGAATATACATCAGGGGTATAACTCAAGTTTTAAAATAAATAGCCATGGAGTATTGCGGTTAAATGGAAGAATTTGTTTTCCAGATGTTGGAAATCTTAAGTAAGAAGTATTAGCTGAATGCCACACAGCCAAACTTAGCATTCATCCGGGAATTCATAAGATGTATAAGGACATGAAGCATACATGTTGGTGGAAAAGTATGAAGAGGGACATATCCATCTATGTCAGCAGTTGTGAAAATTGCCAAAGAATCAAAAGTGGCTAATAGAAGACAACAGGATTATTTCAACCTTTGGAGATTCCAACACGGAAGTGGGATCAAATATCCATGGATTTCATTGATGGCTTACGCCGAACAAGGAAAGGAAATAAAGGCATTTAGGTTACCATAGACCGATTAACCAAAAGTGCACACTTTATTCCAGTAAAGCCAACAAGAACTATAGCAAGCCTTGCAGATATATATATATATATATATATATATATATATATATATATGAAGAAGATTGTCCGATTGTATGGAGTTCCAAGCAGTATAGTAAGCGATTATGATCCAATCTTCACTACTCAGTTTTGGGAAGTACTACAGATAGCTTTGGGAACTAAGCTGAGTATAAGTATTGCATATCACCCCCAAACCGATGGACAGACGGAAAGGGTTAACTGTGTTTTAGAAGATCTTTTAAGAGAATGTATTCTAGACTTTCGAGGCTCTTGGGAGAATCATTTACATTTAGTAAAGTTATCCTATAATAATAGCTATCAAGCTAGTTTCGACATGGCACCGTATGAAGCTTTGTATGGTCGTCGATGTAAATCGCCAGCATGTTGGATAGAATCCGAAGATCGATTAGTGCTTGGCCCAAATATGGTACGAAAAGCTTCAGAAAAAATTAATATAATTAGAAAGAAACTAAAAGAAGCCCAAAGTAGACAGAAAAGTTGTGCATACCGAAGGTGTAGAAATCTGGAATTTTTAGTTGGAGATTCAGTCTTTTTGAAAGTCTCTCCAATGAGAGGAGTAGTAAGATTTGGAAGAGGTGGAAAGTTAGCAACTTGATATATTGTACCTTTTCCCATTCTCGAAAGAATTGGCCCACTAACTTATCGAGTACAATTTCCTAAAAGATTGTCTGGTGTACACAATGTTTTTCATGTATCACATTTACGGAAGCATGTATATGACCCAGAACAAATCGTAGAAACGGCTGCTCAGGATGACTTAGAGATAGAACCAAACTTAGCGGTTATTAGAAGACCTGTTCGAATCGTGGATCAAGATGAGAAACGATTGAGAAGGAAGGTTGTAAGGTTGGTAAAAGTTCAATGGAGCGAGGATGCTGATGTTTGCACATAGGAAATAGAAGATAGAATTAGAAAAGCATATCCCGAGTTTAGGATCGATGTATAAACTTTATCTATCATTTGGGTGTACTCACCGCATGTGGTATAATCACTTATTGTATATATTCCATCTTATTGAATATACGTTTCATTTTGAGCTATTTTCTTCTTATCTAATTTCGAGAACGAAATTCTTTTAAGTAAGGGAGAATGCAACGATCCAAAATTTAACCACTTCAAAATATAAATTTTAAAGTGATTTAAAATATAAATTTTTTAATGATTCAAACAATTATAGATAGGATTTGGAAACAGAAATATACATAAAAATAGTAACATTTGCTCATATCGACAAAAGTGACAAAATCCTAATTTTAGAAAAGTAAGTTTAAATGGTTTAATTAATTATTTTAATTTATTTATGAGTGTTTGTATTTTTAAATTACATTATACGAATTTATTTTTGAATTTGGTTTACATAAATAAATAGCTTAAATAAAATGTCAAAATGTGACCGTAAAACATTTTGTCAAAAATCAATATTTTATCAATTTAAAGTTGTCGCAACATCATTGCACTTTTATGTACACAATTTAATAAACATGTTAACATATAAAGATAGTTAACAATTAACTAAACAAGGTTACTTTTAATAATCACACTCAGAAAATTCTAGAAAGTAATTAGCAAAAGTAAACTATAAAAGACAAAACACATGTCACATAAAATGTGACATAAATAAAGAAAAGTGACATAACTCTAAAGTATTTGAATTTTAAAAGTGTGATGTGATGTGGATGGTAAGTTTTGAATTAAATAAGTTTACTTAATTCTTAAGGAAGGTTATTTAAGTAAAAACACAAATCTATATTTTATTCTTAAATATTTTCTATAAATACATGCCCACTTTCTCACTTCCTTCCACACATCTTCTTCTCAAAATTTCAAGCTTCTTCTTACCTCCTTTAATGGCTTCCAACCATAACAAAGTTATGCCAAAATATTTCTAAAAATTAAACAAAGAAAAATATCGACAAAACTTCATCCGAACCACTTCAAAATGCCTCCTGCCCTATCCTACTGATCACGCTCCCTTTTTTCTCCATTTGGCCAAGCACAATTTTCCTTTTAAGAATGGTCGTGGCCTCCTAAGGCAAGTACGTGGAAGTTTAGCAAGTTCTAAAGAGCTTAAAGCAAAGTTTAGCAAAGTTAGAAAAGTCTAAACTAGTTTGAAAGCGACAAAAGGTGAGAACTCTAAATTGTTAAGCAGGAAATATTTATAGGATGTTTTGCAAGTTAAAAATGTTGTTTGGATGTTAATAATGATGTTTGATAAGTGTTTGAAAAAGAAAGCAACCGCCTTTAAGACAATTGTAAAAGTTAATAAGTAAATATGTACGTAAATGACAATCATGTGACATTGTAATAAAAAAATTGTTAAATTAATATGCAAGTTCATATGACATGTTAAAATATGTTAAAATGGTTACAAACATTGTTTTGAATGTTTATTAGTTGTATATTGAATATATACGTTGAAACAAGTCACAGATTTACACGACGTATAATCACACAGAATCACTTTCCAAAAGAAGTAAAATGTGATATGGAATCATTTATACCTTTGAAAAATGGCTGAATATGTTTTAAAAATGATTTCTAAGGGTTTAAACTTGTTTCGACAAAGTTTGAAAATGAATCTCAAAATATGCCTAAAATTTGACGCGTCGCATAACAGTTGTTCGTGTTTACACATCAAAAGTTCGAACAAACATATCAAGTGGAATATAGTTTGTAATACTTCGAAGTAAGAATTTTCTGAATATTATATCCATATCTTTAATAAATAAAAAAAAATTAAGATTTCATCTTATATATTTTGAAATATGACAAAATCAATTTTCAAGAGAAATCTAGTTTTTGCACTAAATGACTAAAGTTGGAAATTGATGAAATTAATATTTAAAATTATGAAATAAATTCTTAAAGTCTTTCAAAATGTTTTAAATGTGATTTAAGTTGAAAAGATGGTTTTCTAAATGTGATAAAAGTTGTTTTAAAGAATATAGCTTTAAAGCACTTTTTGTAACATTATTTGCAACACTTTTTGCAACGCTTTTCAATAACTTTTGAAATTATGTTTGAAACTTAACAATTCTTTCCCAAATCCTTAGTAAATGTTTTTAAGTAAATAATAAAGCATTTCAAAAGAAATTTGAACAATTTAACATTATTTCAAAGATGGTTAAACAAGTAGTTAAGTGATTTAAAAAGGGAAAATGAGTATGCGGAAAGGACTAGTACATTTGTCCCGCCTGTGAGATCTAAAAGTGAAAACAAGGTGTGGAACTAAGGTTAGGGATGGAGAAACCAATGCCATGAACTTACCTGGCCTCAATTTTCTCTTTTAGGAGAGGGATGCAATATATTGAAAGAAAAGCCCGAATGCTCAAACTTGGATTTTATAGAAATAATCTTCTTTTACTCATTATTAAAATCCAAAGAGGGAACTTGTCCTATTCGTGGAATTTAAAAGGTGATCACATCGTTATTCCACCCGTAGCACTCGTTGAATACGGAAGTTAATTTTGAACAAAATTAGAATGATTTCTATAATCCTATTTTCTCAAAAGATACTCTTTAAAAATGATTTGAGAAATATTCAAAAAGAGGTTTAAATGATTCTGTATTCACGAAAAGAATATTTTGAAAACATATACCTCTTGAAGATATTTTGGTAAAGGAAAATGAATGAATCAAAAAACAATCATCTAATTACATCATTTTTATCGATGATTGGATTTCGAAGGAACCGAGGTCGGATTTAAGTGATTCCTATCCGAAGACCACTTCGAACCAATTTACGTGTTCGAAGATAGAAGATGTTTGAAGACGGAGATATTGAGATGAATTTAACGAGGGACTACTTATTGATTAATTGGGGATAAACTCGCGATTGACTATATTGTAGCGGTGTTCTCTTTTTTATGAACAAACCTCAAAACCACAAGGACTTCTCGCCTAGTAATGGCATAGGAAAGTGCCTTCGGTTTGTCATGTTCCTGGACAACTTGTATGGACGTTTGTCTGATATTGCATTCTCAAAATTACGCACATCGATTTTTACAAACATTCATTAGTGGTGGCAGAGAATGTAACTTCTCTTAGCTTAACACCATCCTTGAGACGTATGAGCTCAAGGGTTGTATTTCTGTGGAAAGCAATTAGTAGTCAACGGAAATGGCAACGTAGCATTCAAAGATGTGATATGTGGTATGCGAAAAGGTAATCGTTGCCTCAAGCCTCATCAATCGAAAATGATTGAAACAGGGTTAGATGCAGCAAGGCTAAGTGGGTCATTCTCAAGTAGGGTATAATCATCCCCTTCTAGATATATTTTATCCCGCTATGACGTTCGGGATTTAAATTATTGTGGATGTATGCGAAGAGAGCTCTTGGATAAAAATCGGTAACGACCGAGGGATGACATATTTGGTACTATCTAGTTACAGGGGTAGGCCAGTCTTATGTTGGTAGAGGACAGATGTTCTGTGCCTCGGGACATCCGTCTAGAGGTGTACCCATCGGAAGGTAGTCCTTTCACCTGGTCATTTGTATGGAAACCCACTCTCCAATAAGAACCTGCGGTTTTGTTTGTATTGGCGTAATGAATAGCCTTTAAATGCTATATGGGTAACCATTTCGGTTAAGATTAATAAGTTTATTTGAAAATGTTTTCAAAGAATGTCATTAAAAATAATATCCCTAAATTTTTAGTAATAAAGAGTTTTGGTTATCATAAGGTAAAAACCCGTTCCGTATTTATGTGCGGCGTGGTCTTATGAGATACCGTTTTGTTTTCAAAACATTGTACTTTGAGTTCTCACACCAGTCCCATGACTGACCTGAAGTTTGTTTTTCCCTTTAAACTCTGGGTTCCCTACTTTTTGGGCAGCTGTGTAGTCATGATACCTTAGGAGCATTTTGGAGCATGCTGGGGAGTATTTTGAAGAAGTCTTTTGGAGCTATAATGCTGAAGTACCTTATGTAGACATCTACCCATTTCCGCTATGTTATGTAATATGTATTTCCCAGCATATGTACGGATAGACAGTTATAACTATCCCGCTAGATTTATATTTGAATCTGATCGTTTATGTATAATTAAAATGTTGAATGCATTGTGAGATCTATTATTGTATTATCTTCTATCTTTATTTTCTTTTACACCCTGCCTCCCCGATACTTGGATTTACTGCACGTGAATATCGTGGATGTATTAATTCCAATTTCTGAGGGTCGAGGAGACGGGACGTCACAATTGTGGTTTAGGGTTTTGCAGAGTATGAGCTATGAAAATTTGTAGAACTTTGGATTAAACACAAGAAGAATTTATATGGAGTGAATGGTAATTGAGATCTAGTGAAAATTTAAGATGTAAAAATGAATAAATGAAATGAAAAGATGTTGCCTTTTGTTTTCAAAAAATTTGTTTATTCAGATTCAATCGACTAAAGGTGCTATTTCTGTCGACTAAATGATGACTCAAGGCCAACAATTTCTCAAAACATTGGTTTACTCGACTGAGCATATTGATTCAGTCGACAGACGGGATCCAAAAACTTTTTAGTTCAATTTGGGTATGATTTAGTTGACTATAGGAGTGGTTTAATTGACTGAGTTGGATGAATATTTTTTTAATAAAAGGTATTCAGTCGTCGACTAATTATTGAGTCGAGGAAAAAAGTTTCTTAGGTTATTGATTTAGACGACTAAACTTATTTATTTACTCAACTATTTGTGTCCAAAAACTTTTTAGTTTATTTTGGCTATGATCCAGTCGACTGAAATGGTTGTTTTGTCGACTGAATTGCATGAGGAATTTTGTAGTAAAAGTATGAAGTCGACCGAGTGTTCCAGTTTAGTCGACTGATGCTGTGAAAAAATATGATAATTTTATTGATAGAAATAATTATAAATTTGTGTAAATATTTTATATATATATATATATATATATATTAAAAAATAGATAAAAACAAAGAGAAAGACCAAAATCTAAGAGGAGGAAGTAGTTCGGAGTCTCACATTCTTCCGACTCAATTTTAGTATGTTCTTGAGCTGGCTGAATTGTTGAGCATTTCCAAGAATTCGAAGAGTAAGGAGGACACTCGAGTGATTGAACATGAACATTATTATTTGATGGTGAAGCACCACAGAACTTTGATGCACATTTTTCCAAAAACCGAGTCTCCTAGCGTGAACCTTTTGTTCATAGTACATCTCTCATTGCACGATTAGCGTTTCCCTTTGATAATGGTGAATGACATCGAACTTTTCATTGACAGAAGGTGAACTAAAATTTAGTTTTCGTCCACGCTTAGCTTCTGGTGCATATCCGATATGATAATTTGAGGGCGGTATGATAGGAACAGGTTCATATACCGAAGTAGGAGTTGAAAGATTTGAAGTATTGGTGGATGGAGAGCTATAGTCAATGGCTGAATATTTGGAGCTCTCTTGAGAAGACATGATGACTTGGTAGTTATAAAATAAACTTATTTGATATTGATATAAAAGAATGTAAACGCCAAGGTATATATAGTTGAAATGAATGGTCAAAAATAGATGGAAGATTTCATGGTGAGGAAGTTTAAAAACTAAAGAAAAACTGATGGAACTAAACAATTTGCTAACAATAACTGTATGAGTAAAAAAAATAGTTAAAAAATATATATTAAGAGAAGTTAAATTTAGCTTATTGTGAAGTAATCATATAGCACAAACTGAAAAGTATTAAATTCGTAGTCATGAGACTAGAGATTAAGTCCTAGTAGTCCCATTTTTGAAAAAGAATTCTAATTTATATTATTTTTTTAAAAACTTACAAATCTTTTAAAGATAAATTTCCTAATTCTCTTCTTAATTTTATTAAACTATTTTAATTTAAAGGTTTTGTAAAAATATCAACCAGCTGGTTTTTAGAAGATACAAATTCTAATCTGACAATAGCTTTTCAATATTATCACGAAGAAAATGATGATGAATGTCTGTATGTTTTGTTCGTGAATGATTGATAGGGATTTTAGATAAGTTTGTAGCACCAGTGTTATCACAAAAAATAATTGAATTAGACAAATCAATTCCAAAATCCTGTAGTGTTTATTGCATGTAGATGACTTGAGCACATGCTAAAGTAGTTGAAATATATTCAACTTCATATGTCGAGAGTGAAACACAATTTTGTATCTTACTAAACCAAGACACTGAGGGTTGTCCAATAAAGTGACAAGTCCCACTCGTACTTTTTCGATCTGTATGACATCCTCCAAAGTCAGCATCACTATATGATAATAACTCGAAAGGACATTCTTCAGATAAAAAAGTTCAAAATCTTTGGTTTTGCTTAGATAACGTAATATGCGTTTCATCGCTTGCATATGTGATTCTTTAGGATTTGCTTGAAATCTAGCACATAAACAAAAACTCATTATTATGTCATGTCTACTAGGTGTTAGATAAAGTAACGATCCAATTATACTTTGATATTATTTTTGGTTAACACTTTTGCTATCTTCATCTCAATCGAGATGGATTATTGTACTCATTGGAGTTGGTTTGGCAGAAGTATTTTCCATATCAAAGCGTTTAATTAGATTGTTACTTTATTTTTTTGATTGATGAAAACTCCCTTATTTAGCTGTTTAATCCGTAATCCAAGAAAATATGATAATTCTCCCATATGTGACATTTCAAATTCATTGGTCATTGTATTAGAAAATTCCTGACATAACTTATCATTTGTGGAACCAAAAATAATATCATCAACATAAATTTGAACAATTAAAATATCCTTTTTAGTACGTTTGATAAAAATAGTTTGAAAAATCTTCCTAATTTCAAAACCAAAATCTATAAGATAACTTTCAAGACATTTATGTCAAGCATGAGGTGCTTGTTTTAGACCATATGAAGCTTTCTTAAGTTTATAGACGTGATTTGGAAATTTTTCATGTAAAAATGGAGGAGCTTGTTCAACATAAACATTTTCTTTTATATATCCATTTAGAAAAGTACTTTTAAACGTCCATTTGATAAAGTTTAAAATTATGAAAACATGCAAAAGCCAGTAAGATACGTATTGCTTCTAGTCGAGCAACTGGAGCAAAGGTTTCTTCATAGCCAATTCCTTCCTCTTAATTATATCCTTATGCAACTAATCTAGCTTTATTCCTAGTATTATTTCCTCGTTCATCAATTTATTTTTTAACACCTATTTAGTACCAATGACCGTTTGATCACTTGGTCTAGGAACTAAGTCCCAAACTTCATTTTGTTTGAATTGGTTTAGCTTTTCTTGCATAGCTATAATCCAATAGTCATCAGTAGAGGCTTCTTGAGCGTTTTTAGGTTCAACGTTATAAAGGAATGCTACATGGCCCATTTGATTAAGTGGATTTCTAGTTTTGACATTTGAATTAATTTCTCCAATAACATTTTCTATAGGATGATCTCGTAAAATCCTAGGAGGAGATCATAATCCATTTTCATTATGAATAATGTTTTCATCTTCTTCAAAATTATGAACAATGTTTTCATCTTCTTCAAAATTATTTTGAGCAACAGTATTTGTGATTGTCTTAGTCATTAACTCATCATCCTCAAGACTTTTATTAAAGATAAAAGTCTCATTGAAGGAGACATGAAGTATTTCTTCGATTGTTTTAGTTCTTTTATTGTAAATTCGATAAGCTTTACTTCGTTTTGAATATCCTATGAAAATTCCTACATCGGATTTTGGATCGAAATTTCCAAGATTATCCTTTGGGTTTAAAATAAAACATTTTGACCCAAAAACTTTAAAAAATGAAATATTTTGTTTTCTTTCACGAAAAAGTTCATATGGAGTGTGTTTTGTCAGTGGTCGAATGGAAACACGATTTAAAACATAACAAGTAGTTGCTACAGCTTCTGCCCAAAAATGTTTTGGTAGAGTGCTTCCGTTTATCTATTTTTCCATTCTTCAACTCCATTTTGTTGTGGTGTTCTAGGAAAAGTAAAATTATGGTCAATTCCCTTTTTATTACAAAAATGCTTAAAAGCTTCATTTTCAAATTCACCCCATGATCACTTCTAATGTTTTTAATCTTTAGATATACAATTATTTTAGCAAAAGTTTTGAAATTTTCAAAAGTATCACTTTTTCTTCAGAAAAATAGTCCATGTATAGCTTGAAAAGTCATCTACTGTTACAGACACATATTTTCTTTGATTTATAGATTGAACTTGAGTTGGGGCAAAAAGGTCCAAATGCAATAGTTCAAGTGGTTGTAATGTAGAAATATTTTTCTTTGATTTAAAAAATGATTTTAATAATTTACCTAATTGATAAGCATCACAAATATTGTTTACTTTAAAATTTATTTTTGGTAAAACTTTTACTAATTCATTCTTAGATAATTTGTTTATAGTTTTGAAATCTATATGACAAAAACTTCTGTGCCATAACCAAGGATCATTATCTTTAGCTATTAGACGCATATTTGTGTTGTGATTTATATTCATGTTTAAAACATATATATTTTTATTTCTAAAACCTTAAAAAATAAGTTTTTATTTTGATTGAAAATGCTACACTTATCTTCAAAAAAAGATATATTGAATCCTTTGTCACATAGATGACTGATGCTAAGTAAATTGTGTTTTAAATTTTTAAATAGCAAAACATTTGTAATAAGAAATAAATTAGATGTACTGTTATTGCTCACATTGCCTATGCCGATGATGTATCCTTGGAATTGTCTCCAAAAGTAACAGAACCTCCATCTGAGTATGTAACGACCCACCTTTTTGGATGGTTTAAATCGACAATAAACTAGACATGTAAGACTCAAACCATTCAAAATGGAGGATTGTTACGGGGTAAATAAGAAAAAGAAGAGAAAGAATAAAACAAATGCAGAATATAACAGCAGAAAAAAAAGTCAAATAAACAGTTCATGAAGCTGTTTATAAATAATATTTGACTACATTTTTACAATACAGATCAGAGTTACATTTAATAGGAATAATTAAATATTACAGCGGAACAACATGATGCAGTAGTATAAATATAATAAATAACATGCAAATCTTCGTCTTCATCCTCCAGAGTTAAATGGTATTCGATACATTGTAAAGCTCAAATGACCCAAGTGAATTGAAAAGACAAAACACTTGAGTTGGAACTGAAAGATCTTATGTAAGTTAAATCGACAGTAAATAAATATGAGTGTAACGGCGTCAGAGATGTTTACGGGGTTTGACAACTCTTACCTGGTGTCTAACGTGCATGCAATAACTTAAGAGGTGTTCGGGATTACATCTCCTAAGGATTCGTTAAACTATCTACATATATAGTACACTATGCTATTATAATAGTGTCTACAGTAAATTAAAGTATTAAAATAGCGTTAAGGCGTTACCCATATCCCTCTTAACACATTTTATATATATTCCTGTAGTCTATATAGTACCGTAATTCCACCGTAAACTTGAGGGCTATCAGAGGTCAATCCATAGGTATAGTATAAACTGAACTCATGGTACGCGCGATAAGGCATGTGACAAGGCACGCGAGGCAATGCCTACTCGAAACACACTCCCAATCAGATCGAGGGGTGGCCACCAAATCAATCACAAAGTCAAAATATGTATCAATGAAATGTGCCCGATAGGGGGTGCGACCCCACTTGGCGCGATGTGGCTCCTGTTTTAGTCACATCAAGTTGACTCGAGGGAGTCAGGGCTTTGTTAATATCTCATACATAATCATTTGCCAAACAATCCTACTTCATTCTAGAATCTCCATCACATGTACAGTTGTTAAAGTGGTTTTCGGCATTGGCAAAGAGTATGACAATATCAAATCCTGGTCTCTTTAACAACCAAATGCGTATTTCACACCGGATGGTTCTTTACATTTCCAAAACCATTTTATATTAATGTCAAAATATCATAGTCATAAAATCATATCACTTTCGAAATCATATTCACTTTCGAAATCATATCCAGAAATGGGTTAAACTCTCATGTCAAATCATCATATTTACTCAAAATTTGTCATTTCACTAGAATATATGATTTCAAATCCCAACTTAGGTTATAACATCATTTATCCATATTCGCTTTTAAATTTAGGATTTAAATATAAACAATTTAGCCTTGCACAGTTTATTTTTAGAAAATGGTTTAGATAGTTTTAAATAGTTTAAAATAGTTTAAATGGTTTAAATTGTTTAAAATAGATTAAAGTAGTTTAAAATGAAAAAATATATTAAATAATTTAAAATAGGTTAAAATAGATTAAATATACTAAAATATATAAAATGGTTTAAATTAGTAAAAAAAAGATTGGTTAATATAGTTTTAATAGTTTGATATAAAAATGGTTTGATTATTGAAATGGTTTATGTAATAAATATCTTGAAAATCTAAATAAATCTGGATTTAAAATAATACATCTTTAAACAGTTTATATTAAAATAAATAAATTTGAAATTAATATCAAATTAAACTATTTCTTTCATTTCAACAAATGTGGACCATATCCAGCTTTCAAATTAACAAAACTCAATTTTGTCTTTCAATTCAGATTCTCATTTAAAACCATTTAATAAATATCGATTCCGAATCCATGTTTGAACTACAAATTTATACTATTCCAAATTTAGCAGATTTCAAAGTTTAAATATTCAAATATTTCAATAACTCGATTTCGATAAATTTCATTTATACTCCAAATCCAACTTTAAAATTTCAATTAAATCCTTTAAAGAATTCATTTTAAACCAATTCCAATTCCAACATTTAAAGCTTGGATTTTCGACAATAGTTCAGTTTATATAAATCAAATTTTATTTCAAAATATCATTTAACTGGATTCAAAATTTAAGGTTTTAAAATCACTTAATTTAACCATCCAGTGTCCATATATAATTTTCTACCCTATGGTCAAGTGATACGGATATTTATCGTTTCAATATGCAAATATTTATATTTACGATATATATCGTTTCAACCCGTAATCCCGATTAAAATTCAGAATCCATAAAATCACTCAGGTTTATCATTTCAACCCATAATGATTTTCCTAGCAATAAATAAGGGAACTTGCAGTGTGATAACAATAGATAAATATAACATCCACTCGTCCAATATTAACAATTAAACATCCATCACAATCATCATTCAAACCAACAAATAAATAACAACAATTAATTGATTATCAATAACGGGTATTAAGTGGCAATTTAAAGTTCAATGTTAAATTAATGGCTATTGAATTCAATAAAAGTCAGATTTAACTGGAATGACAATTTAAATATATCAAACGTCAACCAATCAAATTATAATCACATCATAAATTCAATTTAACAAACATAAGATAATTTAGTAGTTGTGAGTGGATCAAAACACTCACCTTTGATTTTTGATTGATTTAAAATCCAAAAATATCCCCCAAATCTAACAGTCTTAGAATTTGTCAAAACTAGTTCCATAATGTCTAGAATTTTGATACAATCGCAACAGAGAAAACCATATATGAATCCGAGCTCGTATGCAAAAGTTATTTGAGTTAGAATGTTCAAAATTAAATGAGAATTAAAATAAAATAATAAAACGAAAATTACACGTCACCTCACGAACACGCCCTATAGCTACTCGACAACCCTCAACCTTGAAACCCTACTCAGCTGCCACCCTTCCGTGAATTTCCACTGCCCTCTCATCCAACATCGCCACGATCTGACCACTCCACCACGCTGCTTGAGCCAGGTCGCACCCACACTACCAACTTCGCCACCTCCGGCTCCCCCGAGTTCAACCGCCGTCGCTCCCCTTCCTTTCCATTTCCAGGCGATATCGAGCCACCTTAACATGATGCGAACCCATGGATCAGCTTGCCTTGTCGACCTCTATGCACCCATACCTCCTAATCGTCATGAAGTCGATGATCCGTCGTAGAGATAGCAAACCCTATTATGGATGGCCAAGGTTCATCCTCGATTTCTGGGCAAACGATGAACCAAATCAAAAAATGAATTGCTGTAGTTGATTGCGCTAGTCAAGAGCTTTCCAACGATACGTAATTTGCTATGGTTTGAGGAGTTTGAATTTTTGAAATTGAATTTTGATTTGAAATTGAATTGGGATTTAGGTTTTGGTCTGTCTGCCCTTGGAAAGAGAAGCTGAGAAGGAAATGTACGTACAAACAGAAAAATGAAATGAGAAACAGCTAGGGTTTATAATAGCCTATATTTAGGCGGAGCTGAAATAGAAATGGATGGACCAAATCGATTTGGATCGAAGCGATAACAACGACGCGAAAAGCCCGTTTCATTCCTGAAACGAAAATGAGTCATCCAATATATCAAAATAGATGATTTCGATATTTTAAACTCAATAAAACCAGTTCCAAACCCTAATTCAAAAGTTTGTAGAAGTTAGCTTTTAAAATCAACTTATTTTCAAATTGAATTCGTTAAATTGATTTCTACGCGTTTCGAGCCCGCATGATCAAACGACAAAAACGCTTGCTACGAAACTTGAATCTGACAATAATTCACCATTACGGATCTGGTGAAACTAGTTTTCTTGAAATCTAAGACAGTGGCTAAAATTGCTATTTTTACATTAATTAAATAAATTATTATTAAATCAATTAATCACCTTTTAAATTTTAAATCTTAAATTTTATAACAAACAGTTTTTATCGTTTCTAATTATACAGAAATTAATAACATTTTAAAACCAATGTCCCATGTCATAATCAATATTATTATGGCACTAATTTCAGTGTTAAATTTCAATTGCAATAAGTTCAATAATTATAATTTATATTCAAATAAATTCATTTATTTTGATTTATATCTTATTGTTAACATTAGTTACGTTTTATTACGTAAATATTCTACAGGTATCATCTTAATTCACATTAACTGCAATTTTTAATTGGATTAATTGCAGTCGATTTCCAATTTAATTTCAATAGATCAGATAAATAGATGAAAAATAAAAATTATTACCTTTTCTTAATTTAATCATATTTATAAATTTATTATCTACAAACAAATGTTATAACTACTTACACAACACCAATTTAATTCAGGTACAATTAATCACATATTATCTCTCCATTCAATGTAATTTTTGACTTGTTTCCTTATTTACAATTATAACCAAATTAACCTAAAATTTATTTTAATTGATTGTGATTACATTAAAATAGTTGTCTAAAGCATTCAAACAATAATATTATATTCTGATTATTTTATCATCAATAATCATAAATTTTAGTTTCTTACAATATTAATATTTCAAAAATCTTATTAAATCAAATATTTTTAATTGTCGAAAATATGGATCGTTACACTCTCCCCCACTTAAAACTTTTCGTCCTCGAAAAGGGAAAAGAAGAAACTAAGGAATTAATATATTTTATTCAAGGCATTAAATTTTATCACAATTAATTTACATAATTAAATATTTTAAATAAAATATACTAATTTATAAACAATTAAATCTTCATATTCCGTTTAATAAAAGTTCGAAAAACATTTCCACTTTCACAAAAAATTTCTAAGTCCAAAATTCACGAAAATTTTCGACAGAGTCTCCTTTGTACGGAGAGGTCCAGGAGAAATAATAGTATCAATAATAACGTGTGTGTGTATCATATTTCATGATAAAATATCCCAAACCATAAAAAAATAATATAATATCGCTATAAAACCGTAATCCGAAAACATACCTATTTGTCGGGCAAACAACGCTTATTTTTGAAACTAAAAGCAGTAGTTATTGCTTCCATAAACCTATATTTCACTTATATAATCCAAAGAGGTTAATAATTATGGAAAAAAGGAAATATTTAAGTTTTTTCAATTAATAAAAAAAAATCAACACACATAACAACAGCCACTTGTAAAAAAAATCATACAATCATCTCATGCAATTAAAGTAATCAACCATCAATCCATAGCAACCATTGGTTTGTTCGGGTTCAGAAACTTTTAATAGGATATAATGATAAATAAACTATTAAGTATACCATACACTCAATAGTGTTAGATAAAACTTAATAGATTATTTATACAACTTTATACAGTTAGAAGTATCTTTCCCAACCATTCTGTAAGCCAAAACAAACAATAATTTCAAATATCATTTCAGTTTATTCTTATTAATCCCTTTTCACATTATCTTATGTTCTTTAGTTCCATTCATTCATCCAATGCTTATTTTCATTAATTTACATTCATTACATGCATAAGTCATTTCTATTCAATTATTTAAAATAATCAATGAATTTATTATTGAAGGACTACATACATTTTATTTCAGTTCACTTTAGATTTATTATTTACTTCGATATCCTATTATATAATTATTCATTTGTGAAGCAACTCATACTTTGAATTTTAAATCGTTTTCTTTTCACATTCATTTCTTTCATATATATTATTCACTTTTACTATTCACTTTTACTTACACATAGCCACACGTTAACTTAAGTTCATAATCATTTACTTATAGTATTCACTCTTTCTATAAATTTAAATAATAACATTTCAAATTATCAACTTCACTTTACAACAATTGATAATATCAAAATTCTTATTTATAGAAGTAATTCCATTGAACACCTTATTACTAAAGTTTACTTGTATAATATTCTATTACATATTTCTATTTAACATTGCAACTTTTAACATTTTAGTAAATTATATATATATATATATATATATATATATATATATATATATATGTATATGTCTTTAGAATGTAATTGAATGTTACACAAGTTTAACTTATTCATTTCAGTTAACAAAGGTTCAACAATTACATCTTTTAAATTTTCGTATTTATAAGCTACAAATTTTCAATTTGTTATATATTTCATTAATCACTTAACATTAAATTTCTTACTTTCCGTTCTTTTAGAAGTTTCCAATTATTAAAATAGTTAAAATTTCATTCATTATAATGACTAAAATTTCTAATTTACAGAAACTTAAGAACTGAATACCAAATTTCCTTTCAAATCATTTAAAATAATATATATGTATATACTCATAACTTATATATATATCTAATCATATTTAGAAATTTAAAACTAAGATTTGTTTGTCAAAAAAAATGTGCGGTAATACTACCACAACGGTCTTCCCACTTTGAAACTCGAAAATGAACGTCGACGATGCGTGTAACGACCAGATATTTTCAACATTCGCAACCGCACATGTCGGACTTGAATTTCTAAAAATACTGAATTATGAAAAATAAATTTGGCAAAACTCAGAATGTACAATAAATAAATAAATCACAGATCATAGACAGAGGGTAATAAAATGCAGCAGAAGTAAAGAAATAGCAGTTCATGGAGCTACTATATAAACACATCAGAGTTAAACAAGGTACAACAGAAGTTTGATACAATAATTAAGTACACAGCCGAATACATCATTGGAATCAACTGAATAATTGGAATCAACTGGGCAACCGAAAGTGAAATAGATAGCTGGATCTCCAAGTGATCCAGAGGTGAGTCTCGAATGTTGTATCACTCAGTCTGACCCGAGCATAAGGCAAAACACAAAACACTCGAGTCAGGACATACATACTTATACAATGCAATCCAACTCAAGTGAACTATAATATAAGGTACAAGTAACTTAAAGGATGCTTGGGACCGCCCATCCTCTAAGGATCCATTAAACTATTTACTATGTAGTAATATTTCGCTATTATAACAATGTCTACAGTAAAATAAACTTAGTTTTAAATAGCGTTAAGGAGTGGCCCAATATTCCCCTTAACACATAATAGTCGCAGTAGTCTATCCAGTATCAGCGAATCTCCAGATCGGGAGACTACCCTAAATACTCCACAAACTACGGGAGAAATCCAAACTCGTACAAGGCGTGCTAGGGAAGGTGACACGGCACAACTAGGCAATGCCAGGATTGATATACCAATTACGCTTCCGGACCGATGGTAACGCGTAGCAGCTACTACCGCCCAACTCGAGCCATACCCACAAAATCAAAGGGCCCCAATCAATCACAAAGTAGTAGAATGGTATCGAAGGAGTGTGTCTGATAAAAGGTGCTACCTTCTTTGCCCGTCGATCGCTCTTGTTTTAGCCACCTAATGCCAACTCATGGGAGTCGGGTCCACGTATATACCTCAAAAGAACGCCGCCACCATCCTACTTCATTCTGGAATCTCCACCATGTACATGGTTGTTAAAGTGATTTTCGGTATCGACAGAGAGTATGCCCATATCCGATCCCGGTCTCTTTAACAACCGAACGTTATTATAACCCATGGATATTTATTTCAAAATCATTTATACTTTAAAAAAAAATATCATATCCATTTCAGGTTAAATACTATATTATTTCATTTCAAAACCAAATCAACATCATTTCCATTTCAAAAACCCAAAGTAATAATATATCATTTAAATCCCAAAACTAAATCAATATATCATTTAAATAAACCCAAATTTCCAAATCATCGAATATTCCATCATTTTATTTACTTGAAATATTCCTTTAAATTATCTTAAACCAAACTACTTTATAAAGTCATATTCCTAAATTTTAACTTTAATAAGTTCAAATTAATATATTTAAAGACAATTCTTAACTAAATACAATTTCTAATAATTTCATTTCCAAATCCATATTACTTTCAAGTTATAATAACTCTGAAACCATGTGACGACCCGAAAATTTTAGTAATTGAAATTGGAATATTCAATTAATTTTGAATATTTAAAAGTTAATTTTAACTCGAATTCAAATATCACCAATTATTTGATAATTAAACTATTGAATTAAACAATTTGAAATTGGGTAAAATGTGGATCTAAAATTCTAAGCCTGTTAAAATATAATTTGAAGGCTTATAAAATTTATACTGATAGTGCCGAGAATAATAGAAGTGTTAAAAATTGAAATTAACAGTGATCTGTGCAGTTTTAAAATTTATATCGTTTAAATTGAATTTAAAAATAGCATTCCGAGGCTCAGTCTCGGAATTCGACAAAACCAGTTCCATTGGGTCCGTAATATTGAATTATTATCGAGTTTCAATTTTCGTAGTTTTTGGAGTTAGTGGGTGAGTGTACGATATATAAGTGCGCTAAAAATTTAAATTGATAATAATTTAATGAAATTTAATTTCATTAATGAGGCTTCTCGTATACGCCTTTTCTTCTACAAAACAATCTAACACCCGTTTCCTTTCAAGACAAGCTCTTCTTCTTGTTTTTTTTTTAAAAAAATTATCAATCAAGACAGTTTTATAAATTCCTATAGCTGTAATCAATTTGCTATATTATTTTGTTCCCAATTCAAGTCAAACCCTATAGTATCCAACCCCTTCTCCTCTCAGTTCCAAATCGACAGCCCTATAAAAAAAAATGCTAATCAATGGCGATTGAAATCGCGAGACCTGAAAGGGGAAGCTCGTTTGAGAAACGAACAGTCGACTGGAGGGGGAAAGGTCGCGAATGAGTAGGGGACCGCGACGCAGAAGGACTCGTTCTTGAGCTAGGGTTTGGATTCGCAGCTTTCATCACCGTTAGCATCGACTTTGGTTCGAAGCTCGTGAGGTGACGTCGCGAAGGATCGGAGGCCGCTCAATGGTAGGTGGCTTTGGTGCGACGAATCGGGTATGACTGCGCGACGTATAATAGGCGATTCGAGTGGAAGTTTGGGGCTGCGGCGATTTGAGTGGGTTAGCGATGGATTTAGGGCTTGTTGAGGCGTTCGCACGAGCTGCAGAGAGTAGTTTGGGGTGATTGAGTTCGTTGTGGGGTGAGCTAGGATGGAAGCATCGGTGGTGGCGCGTGGATTCGCAAAGCAGTGAGGTATTGTTTTTAAAAATTCAATATATAAATATTTATGTTAAAAAAAAGAAGAAGAAAAAATTATTTACAGTAAATTTATTTACTGTTGTACTTGCTGAAGAGACATAATAATGATGATATATATAATCTGTCCCAAAACTTACAAATTGGGGAAAAGGAAAATCAGTTTTAAATTTGACTGTTAGTTAAATAAAATTTATTAAAAGAAAATTGGTTTATAATAAAATCATTGGATAATAAAAACAAAAGAAAAAAAAGAAAAAGAAATTACTAAACGAAAAATTTGTTATTTGATTAGTTCAAGTATTTATAAAATGTAAAATGTTTATACAAGGTTTAAATTGTGAAGAATCGTGAGGAAATCAAGTCGAGATGGATCAGAATAACAAGTTAAAAGCAAAGGTGAGTTAATCTCACTCAGCTGATTTTAAACTTAAATTTAAATGATTAAATTTAAACAATTGTTTGAATGTTTGAATTGTTGATGTGAGATAGTATGATATGGTTTGAAATTGACATATTATATTGTGCTAACGTCTGTGGATGCAGGAAAAACAGGTTGGGGGGATCCAACTGGATCCCTCAACATTTATTTATTATTTAATATTCTCTGATGTGATTACTTGATATTCAATGTTGAATATATTAGAATGTTGGATGATGTGACTTGATTGGATATATATTGAGTATAATGAATTATCAAAAATATATAAATTGGATTTTGGGAAGAAATCAAAGGAAGTAAATTTGTAAAAAAAATAAATTTAGAGGAATTAATAAACAAATTAAGAAAGAAATGGAAGTGTCGTAAATACTAATAAAGAACTTTGAATATGGGAAGAAAAAGTTTGAATAAACCGTAATTAATGAATTGTAAATGTATGTGATATTAATTTAAATGAATAAAGGATTATTTTAAAACTGAAGGTTTTAAATTATCTAAAGGAATAAGAAGCAAATTGAGGAATCTAAATTGGAATTTCAATTAAAAGTATGTTATATCATAATTAAGGAATAAAATCTGAAATTAAAGGATGTTTGAATAAATAAAATAGATTGGAAATCAATTTGAGGAAATTGATTTAAGTGATTGGAGTTGGGATTTTTCTCTGGATAACCTAGTACATTTTTAAAGTAAATTTTTAAATAAATTTGAAGGTTTTAAAGTTGTTGTAAAAAGCAAGTTTTAGAAAATTTATTATTTCTAATATTTAAATTCAAAAGTAAGTATTTTCTCAAATCTATTATAGTAGTAATTACTTAAAAAGTGTCCTAGTATTTTGTTTTCAAAGGTGAAAATCTAGTTTTATATCCTATTAAGTAACTTTATTTTCAAATACTCATATAGTATGTATTTTTAACAAATTATTGAAGTAATTTAACTTAAATGTTTAAAGTATATTTTCAAAGCAAAGTGTTTTAAATTATTAAAAATCTATTTTTGTGCTTAGTGATTTCAGAGGAAATATAAAATATTTGGAAAGATTGATTCTGGGAAGAATGATGGTTTGAAACTGTTTTCAAAGGATTGAAAATAGAAATATATCTTGTGAAGATATTTTGAAGTTAATAAATAATTTGGAAAATTATTTATTGTGTGATGGATGTTGTGAATATTAATTGATAGTTAAATAACCGACTATCAATATTGGACAAATACGTTGATCATTTCGAAGAGACCGGGACCGAGAATTATTTCTCGAAAACCACTTCGATCCTGTTTGTATGTTTCGCGTAAACGATTTTGGATTCGAAGATGGAGCAGTGAAGTGCAAGGGCTAGTCGCTACTAATCCTGAGGATATTTCCAAAATGGATGTAGTAGGAATAGTGCCTTCGGTTCCGTTCGAACCCGGGACGGACTTGTATGGACGAATGCTTGCGAAACATCGTCAGGTGGACGATGGGCATTCTAAGTGAAAACGTTATAAAGGTAACGCTTAGCCTCAAGCCTCATCAAATGGGAATGACTGAAAATCAGGGGATATGCAGCAAGGTTAGGTGGGTCATGCCCAAGCAGGACAAGATAATTCCCCTGTCTAGATGTCCCTTATATATTTCGGCTTAGTGGGTGGTTGGTCGCGCCAACCACGGGGTTTATCTTGTTCGGGACTGTTCAGTAAGGAATGGTTCCGGCCTTGTGTTGCAGGGGATGAAGGGAGTAATCCTCGGTACGGTGATCTAGGCCCCGTACTGTGACAGGTGGTACCCCAGTGCCTAGTCATTGTTGGAAATCCATTTTTCCTACGAGCCTTGTACGAGTTTTGTTTGTATTACCCACTTCTGTGGCTAGTAGCTGGAATTTAATCATGTAACAATTTCGGCTATTTTTTAAGTATTTGTATATAGACCCTATTATAATATCAGAGGATTTCTATAAAAATTGTTTTAGCTATCGTAAGGTAAAAACCCGACATGTTTATTTGTGGCGTGGTCTTACGAGATGCTTTTGTTTTCAAAGGATTTTTGAAACTTTAAAAATAAATTGGGTGTGATTTTCTCACGCTGGTATTCCAGACTGACTCGGGTGTTATTTAACTATAATGCTCGGGTCAGACCGAGTATTATAGGATACAGGTTATGATGCTGTAGAGCTCAGGAGACGAGCTGGATGACGACACGTACTCTCGTACTTGTTTATATATATATTCCGCTGTATTGAGTTGCTATGTATCCATTGTATGTTATTGATGTGATCTGTGATTGATGTACCCTGATGTTGTAATATATGTAAACAGATATATTTGATTTGAGTAAAGATCATTTCATATCTATTATATTTTATTCCGCTGCGATGGTTAGATTCTGTTATTGTTTTCTATTTTCTTCTTCTACCTCTTCTTCTTTAACCCAAATGGTTCGTATTTCTGTGCAACTTGAGTTGATTGTTGTAGAATAGTGTTGACTCAAGGGGTATGGATTTACGGGTCGTTACACTTGGTATCAGAGCTTAGGTTGGTGATAACCTTGGCTCTGGTGGGAATTACTCGTAAATTAGAGTCCGTAGTACTCTATAATGAGTTTGAGTGTATTAATAAATATGAGCGCGTATTTGTTAGTGAATATAAATTGTTTTAATATTGTGTTGATTGGTTTATTGAGTGGCATATGGACCTTCGTCGACACAGTCTGCGCAACTGTATCGAAGGGGTTTCTAAACACTTGAATAGAACAATTGACACAATGTTGTTTTAAATGTGGGTAAATGAAATAATTTTACCCAAAAACATATTTTTGAATATAAAGAAAGTTTTTGAAAACTATTTAGCTAATATATGGTTGCTTGGATGCTGGAAATGATAATATTAAAGTATTATCATTGTTAAGTGAAAATTTAACTAGAAATTTGTAAATATAATCAAAGATTGAGAAGATAAATTCAATTATGGAATGAAATTTATAAATATGAATTATGAATGTAGATTATAAATTGAAATAAAATTAATTGGGAATTTGTATAAGCATAAACTATACGAATGCATTTTAGCTAATATTTGAATTAAAATAGAATTTGAAAACTTTAAACCCCGGAGATTTTGGAAGTGTTTTGAAGATAAATACTAGCATTATTGTTTCGGAGGTATTTCTGAAAAGAAATTTGTTTTAAAAGGATTTTGGAAGTGGAATAGCATTGAAATCACTCGGATTATTGGAAAATAATTCTGATGATGACGGCCGCATCATCAGTATTCATTCTCGAATTTCTGAGTGACAGATTGCTACCAAAGTGATTTGTTCAGGAAAAACTGTTTGCTTTTGAAAATTTCAAAGGAAATTTGTTGGGAATAAAACCAGGGTTGGTTTAATTTTTGAGAAGTGTGATTTTGAAATATTGGAGATTTCAAAATAATTTGAAACCAAAGCCGGGTGTTTAAAAATTCTGAGGAGATAAATTGTAAGTTTATAACTTGAGATGATTTTTAAATCAGAAATGGAATATAAGCTTTGAATGTTGGAATTTAGATTAAAAATGAAAAGTTAAAAATTGAAATTAACTTGGATTGAGAAATAAAAATGTAACTGGATTGGAATAAATTAAATAAGCTGGATGAGAATTAGATTGAGTTAAATAAATCGGAATAGCTTATAAAAGAATAAAAAAATCCATGGAAATAAAATATGCTTGGGCTATAAATAAATAGAAGGCTTGAGTTAAAAAAATAAAAGATGAATATATTCAAGCTTATGATGAAATAGAATTGTATAAAACGATAAGTTGTGACTTATTAAATTGAAAATGGAATACAAGCCCGAAATCAATATTTTGATGAATTGAAAAATGAGAAGAAAATCCAAACTTGAATTATAAAATAAATTTGAACTTACGAAATTAAATGAAGAGATTTTGAGATTAAAAATCAAGTGTTGAATTTTGTCCAAGGCAAGAATTAATTAGATAATAAATTGGTTAATGAAATTGAATGGTGAGTTTATGATGAAATTTGGAAATAAAACTCAAGTTATAAATCAAATTCGACATGAATCATTAGTGAAGAGAATATAATTGAAAGTGGCCTTGCAATTAATTAATTGATCTGTGAACCAAATTGCAATGTAAGTTAATAAATTGGATGGTAAATTAAAATGTGAATGGTGAATCAGAACTTGAGTTATTAATTAAAATTGGACTTGAAGTGAATAAAAAAATAATTGGGAATGTATCGAAAAAAAATTGGAACTGGATTTAAAATAGTAATGGTATGAATTGCAAATAAAATACAAATCAGTTGAAATAAGTTGGAAATGGCTTTGTGATAAATTGAATGGGTTAAATCTGAAAAGTTAAATTTTATAATAACTAATCAAATAAGTTTGAAATGAGATTGGATTGAGGTAGAATCAAATTGAATTGAAAAGAGAAATTTACTTGTAAAAAGGAAATGAGCTTAAGGATAGAAAGAAAAAAAAGGGAGATTTACTGGAAAATAAATTGGGCTTAAGTATAAAATTGGAGTGAATAAACTTAAGCTAAAAAAAAAAGGAAATGAGTTGAATTGCATTCAACTTAAAATTCAGTTTAATAATAGTGAATTGGATTTAAATCAAGTAAGAATAAATTTTAATTGAAATAAAATTCGGTGTGATGCCGATGATATTTAATGGAGTGAAAATGCTTAAATAAATAATTGTAAACCATTTAAAGTATTAAGGAATTGAAATAACTTGAGACAATAAGGAAAATATAACGTTTCAAGTTTGTTAGAATGGTTTAAGTGAATGTGGATGAACTAATTATATCGGATAAATAAATGATGGAATAAATAAGTATCAAATGAAATGTGGTTTAAATAACTTGAGAAATGGATATTGAATGAAATAGCTCGGATTGTCCTCGAGCTAAATAAAATAATTTGGAATAAACTAACATGGAATGAAATGTAAATAAATGGATTATAAATGAAATTTAATGGAATGTCTTGAGCTAAATAAATGTTTGTGAATGGATTAAAATAAAAAGGAAATTTAATTGGTAATGTGGATGGAACCTAAGTTGTTAATGGTTTTGAATGAATTAGTTGGGTTAATAAATGAAATACAAGTGAATGTATTCAAATCCGAAATGGGAGCGAGGATAATTGGATTGTGAATAAGTTTGGAAATAGAATGAAATCAATTTAAATTGGTTATTAAACATAAATATTTATTTATTCACATAAACCTCGTCAAATTTGCATGGAATAAATTGTTGTTTGTTGTAAATGGGGTAATTAAACATTCTATGAGTGAGAATAGTAAAATAAATTGATTTTGAAAGCAATTGAATTAAAAATGAGCTCAGTTTGCTTAAAAACAAAGTAAATGTAAGTGATTGAGATTAAAACCATTTTAATATTGATGAGGTTGTATACGAATAGATTGAAAACCATACAAATTGAATGAAAATGGTTTATAAATTAATTGAAACAGTTAGATTAGTGTGAAAACTGTATAAGTTGCTTACAGGAAAATGTTTAGTGTGATTTTATCCTAGAATTCATATGTTTTAACTATTTCAAGTAAGTTAAATATGTTAAACTTCTTATATTTGGCACTTACAAGTTTAAACTGAGTAAGTACAGGTACCTGGAAGCCGTGAGGCTGGATTTGGTAGTGCTATTTGCTAAAAATAATTAGCCGCTTGCTTAAAATGCTAAATAAGGTACGCCTACGCAATACAAATAGGAAATATGAACTGTTTTTAGTTTTTCCGACCGTGTGGG
This sequence comes from Allium cepa, assembly GCA_030765085.1. NCBI lineage: Eukaryota > Viridiplantae > Streptophyta > Magnoliopsida > Asparagales > Amaryllidaceae > Allium > Allium cepa. The sequence goes on along the minus strand of CM060930.1, from coordinate 7,839,869 downwards.
TCGATGTATATATATTTATCTCTTTTGTCAAATTGCAAAAGCTCCTCCGTACAAAGGGGACTCTGCCAAAAATTTTCAGAAATTTTGGGAGTTAGAAATTTTTTGAAAATTTTGGAAAATTTTGTTAACGACAAAACTATTTAGAATTGGAAACTAAACTAAGTTAGTAAATGAAACTAATTAACGTAATGACTTAAATTAGTTATAAATGAAGGATAAAATTTAAAAATTCAAAGTTGAAAATAAATGAAATACATATGTAATGTGGAAATCGATTTGAATAGAAATAAGTATAAACTAAAAGAGGTAAAGGGAAATAAAGATAAGAAACATATAAAAAACTTATACTAACTTAAGTATGAAATGGTGCATTCTTAGTTGGAAATTGGATATTGCAAATATATTCTAAGTTGATATTTGGATGAATAGTGACATTTGGTAAGAAAGTTGATAAAATGTTTTTGGAATGTTGTGATTGGACATTAGTACTAAGCAGAATATGCAGGTATTATAAAAAGGGAAAAGAAATTGGATTTGATTTCAAGAGATAAATTTGAATTGCCCGACAAAAGGTATGTATTTAAATTTGGTATGAAATTTGATTGGGATTGGGATTTGGATTGAGCCACTTGGCATTTTGTTTTCTTTTTGGATTTGGGAGGCCGTAGAGCCATTTTGTAGTTGTACCGAGTCAGCCGCGCAAAGGAAACGCTGGCGAAATTTTTCGAAAAATTAGAGAGTTAGAAAAATTTTGAGAAAATTTTGATAATTCAAAATTTAGTTTTAAATTTAAATACGAATGATTAAGGAAATAGTATAGTTTGAAACTATGGGAGAGTTGAGAAGTTAATAAGAATGATAATGGATCTTCTATAGAAAGATAGTTGGTTAGATGTTGAACTGTTTGGTTTAGGGAAATAATAAACGGGTATTGGATCATTCTTCCTAACTAGTAATTTCGGGGACGAAATTCTTTTAAGGGGGGAGGAATGTGACGACCCGAAAATTTTAGTAATTGAAATTGGAATATTCAATTAATTTTTAATATTTAAAAGTTAATTTTAACTCGAATTCAAATATCACCAATTATTTGATAATTAAACTATTGAATTAAACAATTTGAAATTGGGTAAAATGTGGATCTAAAATTCTAAGCCTGTTAAAATATAATTTGAAGGCTTATAAAATTTATACTGATAGTGCCGAGAATAATAGAAGTGTTAAAAATTGAAATTAACAGTGATCTGTGCAGTTTTAAAATTTATATCGTTTAAATTGAATTTAAAAATAGCATTCCGAGGCTCAGTCTCGGAATTCGACAAAACCAGTTCCATTGGGTCCGTAATATTGAATTATTATCGAGTTTCAATTTTCGTAGTTTTTGGAGTTAGTGGGTGAGTGTACGATATATAAGTGCGCTAAAAATTTAAATTGATAATAATTTAATGAAAGTTAATTTCATTAATGAGGCTTCTCGTATACGCCTTTTCTTCTACAAAACAATCTAACACCCGTTTCCTTTCAAGACAAGCTCTTCTTCTTGTTTTTTTTTAAAAAAAATTATCAATCAAGACAGTTTTATAAATTCCTATAGCTGTAATCAATTTGCTATATTATTTTGTTCCCAATTCAAGTCAAACCCTATAGTATCCAACCCCTTCTCCTCTCAGTTCCAAATCGACAGCCCTATAAAAAAAAATGCTAATCAATGGCGATTGAAATCGCGAGACCTGAAAGGGGAAGCTCGTTCGAGAAACGAACAGTCGACTGGAGGGGGAAAGGTCGCGAATGAGTAGGGGACCGCGACGCAGAAGGACTCGTTCTTGAGCTAGGGTTTGGATTCGCAGCTTTCATCACCGTTAGCATCGACTTTGGTTCGAAGCTCGTGAGGTGACGTCGCGAAGGATCGGAGGCCGCTCAATGGTAGGTGGCTTTGGTGCGACGAATCGGGTATGACTGCGCGACGTAGAATAGGCGATTCGAGTGGAAGTTTGGGGCTGCGGCGATTTGAGTGGGTTAGTGATGGATTTAGGGCTTGTTGAGGCGTTCGCGCGAGCTGCAGAGAGTAGTTTGGGGTGATTGAGTTCGTTGTGGGGTGAGCTAGGATGGAAGCATCGGTGGTGGCGCGTGGATTCGCAAAGCAGTGAGGTATTGTTTTTAAAAATTCAATATATAAATATTTATGTTAAAAAAAAGAAGAAGAAAAAATTATTTACAGTAAATTTATTTACTGTTGTACTTGCTGAAGAGACATAATAATGATGATATATATAATCTGTCCCAAAACTTACAAATTGGGGAAAAGGAAAATCAGTTTTAAATTTGACTGTTAGTTAAATAAAATTTATTAAAAGAAAATTGGTTTATAATAAAATCATTGGATAATAAAAACAAAAGAAAAAAAAGAAAAAGAAATTACTAAACGAAAAATTTGTTATTTGATTAGTTCAAGTATTTATAAAATGTAAAATGTTTATACAAGGTTTAAATTGTGAAGAATCGTGAGGAAATCAAGTCGAGATGGATCAGAATAACAAGTTAAAAGCAAAGGTGAGTTAATCTCACTCAGCTGATTTTAAACTTAAATTTAAATGATTAAATTTAAACAATTGTTTGAATGTTTGAATTGTTGATGTGAGATAGTATGACATGGTTTGAAATTGACATATTATATTGTGCTAACGTCTGTGGATGCAGGAAAAACAGGTTGGGGGGATCCAACTGGATCCCTCAACATTTATTTATTATTTAATATTCTCTGATGTGATTACTTGATATTCAATGTTGAATATATTAGAATGTTGGATGATGTGACTTGATTGGATATATATTGAGTATAATGAATTATCAAAAATATATAAATTGGATTTTGGGAAGAAATCAAAGGAAGTAAATTTGTAAAAAAAATAAATTTAGAGGAATTAATAAACAAATTAAGAAAGAAATGGAAGTGTCGTAAATACTAATAAAGAACTTTGAATATGGGAAGAAAAAGTTTGAATAAACCGTAATTAATGAATTGTAAATGTATGTGATATTAATTTAAATGAATAAAGGATTATTTTAAAACTGAAGGTTTTAAATTATCTAAAGGAATAAGAAGCAAATTGAGGAATCTAAATTGGAATTTCAATTAAAAGTATGTTATATCATAATTAAGGAATAAAATCTGAAATTAAAGGATGTTTGAATAAATAAAATAGATTGGAAATCAATTTGAGGAAATTGATTTAAGTGATTGGAGTTGGGATTTTTCTCTGGATAACCTAGTACATTTTTAAAGTAAATTTTTAAATAAATTTGAAGGTTTTAAAGTTGTTGTAAAAAGCAAGTTTTAGAAAATTTATTATTTCTAATATTTAAATTCAAAAGTAAGTATTTTCTCAAATCTATTATAGTAGTAATTACTTAAAAAGTGTCCTAGTATTTTATTTTCAAAGGTGAAAATCTAGTTTTATATCCTATTAAGTAACTTTATTTTCAAATACTCATATAGTATGTATTTTTAACAAATTATTGAAGTGATTTAACTTAAATGTTTAAAGTATATTTTCAAAGCAAAGTGTTTTAAATTATTAAAAATCTATTTTTGTGCTTAGTGATTTCAGAGGAAATATAAAATATTTGGAAAGATTGATTCTGGGAAGAATGATGGTTTGAAACTGTTTTCAAAGGATTGAAAATAGAAATATATCTTGTGAAGATATTTTGAAGTTAATAAATAATTTGGAAAATTATTTATTGTGTGATGGATGTTGTGAATATTAATTGATAGTTAAATAACCGACTATCAATATTGGACAAATACGTTGATCATTTCGAAGAGACCGGGACCGAGAATTATTTCTCGAAAACCACTTCGATCCGGTTTGTATGTTTCGCGTAAACGATTTTGGATTCGAAGATGGATTAGTGAAGTGCAAGGGCTAGTCGCTACTAATCCTGAGGATATTTCCAAAATGGATGTAGTAGGAATAGTGCCTTCGGTTCCGTTCGAACCCGGGACGGACTTGTATGGACGAATGCTTGCGAAACATCGTCAGGTGGACGATGGGCATTCTAAGTGAAAACGTTATAAAGGTAACGCTTAGCCTCAAGCCTCATCAAATGGGAATGACTGAAAATCAGGGGATATGCAGCAAGGTTAGGTGGGTCATGCCCAAGCAGGACAAGATAATTCCCCTGTCTAGATGTCCCTTATATATTTCGGCTTAGTGGGTGGTTGGTCGCGCCAACCACGGGGTTTATCTTGTTCGGGACTGTTCAGTAAGGAATGGTTCCGGCCTTGTGTTTGCAGGGGATGAAGGGAGTAATCCTCGGTACGGTGATCTAGGCCCCGTACTGTGACAGGTGGTACCCCAGTGCCTAGTCATTGTTGGAAATCCATTTTTCCTACGAGCCTTGTACGAGTTTTGTTTGTATTACCCACTTCTGTGGCTAGTAGCTGGAATTTAATCATGTAACAATTTCGGCTATTTTTTAAGTATTTGTATATAGACCCTATTATAATATCAGAGGATTTCTATAAAAATTGTTTTAGCTATCGTAAGGTAAAAACCCGACATGTTTATTTGTGGCGTGGTCTTACGAGATGCTTTTGTTTTCAAAGGATTTTTGAAACTTTAAAAATAAATTGGGTGTGATTTTCTCACGCTGGTATTCCAGACTGACTCGGGTGTTATTTAACTATAATGCTCGGGTCAGACCGAGTATTATAGGATACAGGTTATGATGCTGTAGAGCTCAGGAGACGAGCTGGATGACGACACGTACTCTCGTACTTGTTTATATATATATTCCGCTGTATTGAGTTGCTATGTATCCATTGTATGTTATTGATGTGATCTGTGATTGATGTACCCTGATGTTGTAATATATGTAAATAGATATATTTGATTTGAGTAAAGATCATTTCATATCTATTATATTTTATTCCGCTACGATGGTTAGATTCTGTTATTTTTTTCTATTTTCTTCTTCTACCTCTTCTTCTTTAACCCAAATGGTTCGTATTTCTGTGCAACTTGAGTTGATTGTTGTAGAATAGTGTTGACTCAAGGGGTATGGATTTACGGGTCGTTACAAACCAAACACTTTGAAACATATTCATTTAAACCATTTAAATTCAATGTCAATTATATTCATTTAAATTCAATGTCAAATAACATTCATTTCAAATATGTAGCATTTCTAAGTTCATTCTTTTCATTATAAAATGTCCAATACATTGTAAATTTCAGCTATAACAGCACTTACAAAATGTTATGGTAGGTATTTAGTTATTATTTCGAAACAGTTTACTGCCAGCATCTACAACACTTACAAAGTGCTATGATAGGTATTTAGTTATTATTTCGAAACAGTTTACTTTTAGCAACAACAACACTTACAAAGTGTTGTAGTAGCTCTTTAATTATTTCAAAATATAGTTTAGCTTCAGCAACAACAGCACTTACAAAGTGCTGCAGTAGCACTTATTATTTCAGAATTTAGTTTATTTCCAAAAATGACAGCACTTGACAAATTCTGTCTTCAGATCATAGCATTTCTGAAGTGCTACCAATGCTAATTCCAGATTTAATATAAAATTTCAAAAACATTAAAACTTCAATTTTAACCATTTTAACTTATGAAAATCATATTTTTGGCTTCAAAAATATTCATTTGGATATTGTTCAACTTATGATTTAATGAAATAAAATTTTATTAATAAATATCCAATTTAAACTAAGATTCATTTGTTAAGTCAAAAGTACATTGTTCCTTAACTCTACTCTTACAAATAACTTAACATTTTATTTTAAAATTACCCACTTCATAAATAAAACTAAGTTTTCATTTGTTTAATTAACCTAATAATTTCATTTTAAAATCCCAATTTCCAATTATCAAGTTAAATCATTATTTAAGATACATTTTTCCATTTTAAAATCATAACTATTTATTTTGCAAAACATAACACTTCAAAAAAGAACATTTTATCATAGTTAATATAAAGATCAAATTTTCCTTAGAGATTTATTCATTTGGACATCGATTAACTATGATTTTCTAGTTTAATAAATTTTAGCATGTCCAATTAAAACTGTATTCCATTTTATCAGTTAAAAATACATTATTTATTATACAAAACATGTCCATTTCATAAAGTAAAATTCATAACAATTTCTAGGTTAGATTTAAAACTTCCATATTAAGTCCAATTCAATTATTAAGTTGTTTATCATCAATAAAGATCTTTAATTCAACTTAGAACCAATTATTAACTTATAAAAATTTGACTTATAGAAAAACCAATACACCTTTATAGTTAAAGCATTAAATCCAATTTCAAGTTGAAATTTCATATATTTGTAAAACTCAAAATACTTAATAATACTTTAGGGAAATATTATTTAAAATACTTAATAAATTTTTTTGGAAAATATTATTTAAAAATATAACCATGGCCCTATCTAATATTTTCTAACCTAGGTCAAGTGGTACAGATATGTATCATTTCAATCTGTAATTCAAAAAGAAAATTTGGGTTCTGTCATTTAAAACCCGCAATCCCAAGTAAATCAAATACAATAAAAATCACTCGAGCCTATCATTTTAGCTCATAATGATTTTTCCTTATTCTAATGCCCATTTGGGTATGTATCATTTCAACCCATAGTGATAGGGAACTTGCAATGCGATACAGTAAATAAAACAAGCAGTATAATATAATATAGCTTACCAGATGATGTAACAAATGTATACACAACATTAAAAATCATATTATCACATCACAGACATATATGAATAACATATCAGTTTATACAGATTCACTTGTCATCATTTCACAATTATATAAGTATGTAAGTCTAGAGTGATAACTCACCTTTTAAAAGCTTGATTCAAAATCAAAACAAACATCCAAACTCCGCAAAGCACGAAAAGGCACGACAAAGCACGACTATATTTTTGAGTGAATGAAGAGTTAGATCCAGATCTTGTATACAAACAATTAGAACAAACATAAGTATGTGATATAAATTAAAACAATGGAAAGATATGAAATAAAATGACCTAGCTTTGCTTTAACAAACATGTGGGCTAGGCCACATCACACTTTGGCTCGGCCATGGTCCTCTTGTGCTCGGTCATGATGGTTAGGAGTATGCTAGGCTCGGCTATGATGGAAATAAGTACGGATAGAGGTTAGAATGTGGGGAGATGATCGAGTTGCAAAGCATAGAAGGCTAAATGGCAAGAGATTTGGGTCCTATTGGTTCGACCATAGTCATATGGGTTCGGCCCTATGTTGGATCATGGTCAAGTGGCACGGCAAGGCAGGGCTGTGGTCATGGCAAAGCAAGTAGGTGGTGCTTGTAAGGACTGGCCGAGGCTAATATAGGAGGAAGTGGACGATATGGCTCGACTAGGCTTGGTTTCAATGCTATGGTAATGGAGTTTTACTTCAATGGTCACAGCTAGGGTTTGGGATGATGGAGGAGGTAGTGATGGTTGGCATGTTGGTGGTGAGGTCGGCTAGGAGGTGGAGGCCGAGCCTAGCTTGAAGGATGACAAAGAAAACAAAATGGAAAGGAGGAGAAAGTAGAAGGAAGCCATGACTCCAGATCTTGCATTTTTTCTTCTTCACGCAAATGAATAAAATGAGGAGATGAGAAACTTTGTACGTGAAATAAAAAGAGTGAGTGGCGGCTAGGTTAAAGGAATGAACGGCTAAGGTAAGAAATAAAGAGGCTAGGCAATGAAAGGCAAGATTTTGAATAGTTTGGAAAATAAAAAGGCAACACTATATTTTATTCTTAAATGCAAATGGAAATGAGGATATTGAGAAACAATTTTGTACGTGATTTGTAAAATGATATGGCAGCTAGGGTTTACAAAAAACACGGCTAGAAATGTGGGAAGTAATTGGCTATGCAAATGGAAAGGCAAGGGAAAAGAAAAGGCCAACAAATAAAAACAAGTAGCCTATGTCTCTTGAAATTTCTAAGCTATTATTAGAAATAAAACCAATCAAATATCAAACGAATATATTCAAAGTTTATACAAATAAAATTAAAATTAAAAATTAGAGAAATAAACATAGGAAAATAGAAAATAAAACGCTAAGGCAAATGAAAAGGCACAACTTCCTATCCAAGAATAGTAACCTAAATCTATTTGAATTTCCAATTAAAAATCCAAATAAAATCCATTAGAAAAGAGAATGGAAAAATAAAATAAAGTAGAAACCAGAAAAATAGAATTAAGGTAGAAAAATGAAAATATAAAATAGACAAATTTTACTGAAAACAATCGCGTGTAAAACGCTTTACGAAATGAAAAGCGAAATTAATATTAAAATAAGATACATTTTCAAAGAAAAAATAAGAATTTAAAAATCCAAATTTAGATTTTCCAACCGGGGTCAAACTTTGACTTTCAGTTGACCAATATATAAACATTTCAAAAATTGCTTATTTGGTTGAATTTGGAAAATAAATTATAAACAAATTCCAAACTTACATTGGGAAATTCCAGAAATTCAATCTTAAATAGTTTAAAAATTAAAGTTTACAAATTAAAAAAATTTAATTAAAATATTTACAAAATTATGGGTTGTTATACTCTCCCCACTCAAAACTTTTCGTCCTCGAAAAGGAATGAGACAGGGAAAAACAAGGAAAACAAGATATGATAACAAATTTAAAACCCTGAAAATTTCTACTTAAGTTAATAATCATTTCATCCATTTAATTTCACCTAAGTTCAATAAATCTTAACCATGTCTAACTTGATTATCTTATCCAGTTATCTTTAATTACTAATTTCTAAAATCATAAATTTGCATAGTCATTTATTATAATCATGTTTTATTCAACCAATTTAATTCTTCTTTGTTCCAAATTATTTTTAAATTTATTCCACTTAATATATCTAATCACATACATTAAGTGTATTTGCATATTTATTATAACTATCCCAATTTATTTATAAATTCCTTTAACACCATTTATATTGTATTTTATTCAATTAACTTTTCCTTCTATTTACCCATATATTAATCTTTTCATAACTAAATTTAAGTGTATAACATTTATTATAACCACTCAAATTTATTTGTAAAAATCCTTTCATACTGTATATTATCCAATTACATTGTTAACTTCTAGTAATTAAGGCAAGTTATATTGGGATGTAATAGAGCATTATACAAATTTTTTTTCTTAATTCAATATTTCAAGTCTACATATTTATTCAAAATTTTGGTTTCATTTTGTAATTGAAATTATCTTTTAAGATAAAATTTAAGAATTAAATTTCCGATTAACCTTAAATAATTAGAGATAAATAAATATACACAATATATATATTAAATCAGTTTTTAAATCATATGTCGCATATATTATAAATCAAGTCATATTTTAGAAATCCAAATCAATTTAATTCTCTAATGCAGGATTGTAGCTAAACTACAGAATGGTCTCTTCACTTTGAAACTCGAAAATGAATGTCGATGATGCCGCAGTCATCACCGAAATTATTTCCCAACGACAAAGAGAAGAGCACTGATTTACAAATTATAACTTCTTTGAAACAATTTCTACTTCAAATACTTTATATAATATACCTTTAAAACTTTAAACACAAAGTTTGAAATCATTGGAAATTAAATTCTTAGTTTCTTGTTTAAATTCATTAAAATTTCCAAATTAATTTATAGCCATGTCTTATAGTTCAATTATTTATATAAAGTCAAATATTATTTCTTATCATTCAATTCAACTAACTATCAAAATTCAGAAAGTTAGACTTATATACATATATAATATAATTATGCCAAATTTATTTCATTTACTAAATTTGAAAACTATATTGTTTCGGTTTGCTCTGTTCAAGTGTTTGGAGATCCTATCAATAGCGTTGATAGACGAATTGATCGAAAACCCAAATACAACTCAAATAACACACTATATAAAACATTTCAAATGTAGATTTCCAAATACACTATACAATAATAGATTTTCAAAGCAAGGATAGAGATTCAAATTGGATTTACTCAAGTCAAAGGAAATTTTAATTTGAGGATAAGTTAGAACAAAAGATAAGATGATTAACTAACCGAATAAGGAAATGGATAAGCTTATATAAATCACGGGAAAGCTTAACCAGGTCGACCATGACTTCGAGAATTAGATCGATGTGGAATTCGAGGCAAATCTATATTCGATCTCAAAAGGTAGAATTCGAGACAGTAAGAGATACTAGCATCTAACCGAGGATATATAAATATCCAGTGAATCGATGCTTATTGTAAAGGAGCTTCACATCTTCACAAGTCAATTTGAGGTTGGCGATGTCGCCGACTCATTATAGAATTCATTCGAAGTGGAGTTATGGGATACTCCAAAATCAAAAGAAGATGAATAGTGGGGACAAGAATGAATTTGGAACTGTAGGGACCGTTCCAAAATTCAAAGGAAACCGAGTCAAAAAGAAAGAGATTCAAGCTCGAATGAAAGTGACGCTGTAAATAAATTTACCATATATGCTAAGTTTGCCTAGAGCCAAAGCTCTGATACCAAATGTAACGACCCGATATTTTTAACCATTCGCATCCGCATATGTCGGACTTGAATTGCTCAAAATACCGAATTGTGAAAAATAAATTTGGCAAAACTCAGAATATACAGTAAATAAATAAATCACAGATCACAGACACAGAGTAATAAAATGTAGCGGACGTAAAGAAATTGTAGTTCATAAAGCTACTATACAAACACATCAGAGTTAAACAAGGTACAATAGAAGTTTAATACAATAATCAAGTACACAGCCGAATACATCACTGGAATCAACCGAATAACTGGAATCAACTGGATAACTGAAAGTGAAATAGATAGCTGGATCTCCAAGTGAAGCTCCAACTCTAGCGGTGAGTCTCGAATGCTATATCAATCAGTTTGATCCGAGCGTAAAGCAAAACACAGAACACTCGAGTCAGGACATACATACTTATACAATGTAAACCAACTCAAGTGAGCTGTAATATAAGGTACAAGTAAATTAAGATGCTTGGACCGCCCATCCTCTAAGGATCCATTAAACTATTTACTATGTAGTAATATTTTGCTATTATAATAATGACTACAGTAAAATAAACTTACTTTTAAATAGCGTTAAGGAGTGACCCAATATTCCCCTTAACACCTAATAGTCGCAGTAGTCTATCCAGTATCAACGCATCTCCAGATTGGAAGACTACGCTAAATACTCCATAGGCTACGGGAGAAATCCAAACTCGTATAAGGCGCGCTAGGGTAGGTGACACGGCACAACTAGGCAAGAACAGGATAGATATACCAATTACGCTTCCGGACCGGTAATAACGCGTAGCAGCTACTACCGCCCACCTCGAGCCACACCTCCAAAATCAAAAGGCCCCAATCAATCACAAGGTAATAGAATGGTATCAAAGGAGTGTGTCCGATAAAAGGTGCTACCTTCTTAGCTCGTCGATCGCTCCTGGATTAGCCACCTTATGCCAACTCACGGGAGTTGGGTCCACGTATATACCTCAAAAGAATGCCGCCACCATCCTACTTCATTCTGGAATCTCCACCGCGTACACGGTTGTTAAAGTGGTTTTCGGTATCGACAGAGATTATGCCCATATCCGATCCCGGTCTTTTTAACAACCCAACATTATTATAACCCATGGATATTTATTTCAAAATCATTTATATTTTAAAACTAAAATATCATATCCATTTCAAACTAAATACTATATTATTTCATTTCAAAACCAAATCAACATCATTTCCATTTCAAAAACCCAAAGTGATAATATATCATTTAAATCCCAAAAGTAAATCAATATATCATTTAAATAAACCCAAATTTCCAAATCATCGAACATTCCTTCAATTTATTTACTTGAAATATTCCTTTAAATTATCTTAAACCAAACCACTTTATAAAGTCATATTCTTAAATCCTAACTTTCAATAAGTTCAAATTAATATATTTAAAGATAATTCTTAATTTAATACAATTTCCAATAATTTCATTTCCAATAATTTCATTTCCGAAGACATATTACTTTCAAGCTATAACAACTCTGAAACCAAACATTTGAAACATATATATTTAAACCATTTAAATTCAATGTCAATTATATTCATTAAATCATTTAAATTCAATATCAAATAATATTCATCTCAAAGTTGTAGCATTTCTAAGTTCATTCTTTTAATTATAAAACTTCCAATGTTGTAAATTTCAGCTATAACAGCACTTATAAAATGTTACGGTAGATATATTATTATTTCTAAAACATTGTCAAATTCAGATACAGCAGCACTTACAAAGTGCTACGATAGGTATTGAGTTATTATTTCAAAACAGTTTACTTTCAACAACAAAGCACTTACAAAGTGTTGTAGTAGCTCTTTAGTTATTTCAAAATATAGTTTAGCTCCAGCAACAATAGCACTTACAAAGTGCTGCAGTAGCTCTTATTATTTCAGAACTTAGTTTATTTCCAAAAATGACAACACTTAACAAATGTTGTCTTCAGATCACAGCATTTCTGAAGTGCTACCAATGCTAATTCCGGATTTAATATAAAATTTCAAAAACATTAAAACTTCAATTTTAACCATTTTAACTTATGAAAATCATATGTTTCGCTTCAAAATATTCATTTGGATATCGTTCAACTTATGATCCAATAAAATAAATTTTTATTAATAAATATCCAATTTAAACTAAGATTCATTTGTTAAGTCAAAAGTTCATTCTTCCTTAACTCTACTCTAACAAATAACTTAACATTTCATTTTAAAATTTCCCACTTCATAAATAAAACTAAGTTTTCATTTATTTACTTAACCTAATAATTTAAAAAAAAAACCCAATTTCCAATTATCAAGTTAAATCATTATTTAAGATACATTTTTCCTTTTTAAAATCATAACTATTTATTTTGCAAAACATAACACTTCACAAAAGAACATTTTATCATAGTTAATATAACGATCAAATTTTCCTTAGAGATCTATTCATTTGGACACCGATTAACTATGATTTTCTAGTTTAATAAATTTTATTACAAAAAGTCCAATTAAAACTGTATTCCATTTTATCAGTTCAAAATAGATTATTTATTATACAAAACATGTCCATTTCATAAAGTAAAATTGATAACAATTTCTAGGTTAGATTTAAAACTTTCATATTAAGTCAAATTCAATTATTAAGTTGTTTATCATCAATAAAGATCTTAATTCAACTTAAAACCAATTATTAACTTATAAAAATTTAACTTATAGAAAAACCAATACACCTTTATAATTAAAGCATTAAATCAAATTTCAAGTTGAAATTTCATATATTTATAAAACTCAAAATACTTAATAATCCTTTAGGGAAATGTTATTTAAAGTACTTAATAATTTTTTTTGAAAAATATTATTTAAAAATATAACCATGGGCCTGTTTAATATTCTCTAACCTAGGTTAAGTGGTGCAGATATGTATCATTCAATCTGTAATTTAAAAAGAAAATTCGGGTTCTGTCATTTCAAACTCGCAATCCCAAGTAAATCAAATACAATAAAAACCACTCGAGCCTATCATTTCAGCTCATAATGATTTTTCCTTATTCTACTATCCGTTCGGATATGTATCGTTTCAACCCATAGTGATATGGAACTTTCAGTATGATACAGTAAATAAAACAAGCAATATAATATATCATAGCTTATCAGTTGATGTAACAAATGTATAAACAACATTTAACATCATATTATAACATCACAGGCATATGTGAATAACATACCAGTTTATACAGATTCACTTGTCTTCATTTAATAATTATGTAAGTATGTAAGTCTAGAGCGATAACTCACCTTTTAAAACCTAGAATCAACATCAAAACACACATCCAAACTCCACAAAGCACGAAAAGGAACGACAAAGCATGGCTATATTTCTGAGTGAATGAAGAGACAGATCCAGATCTTATATAATAATAACAACAAACATAAGTATGTGATTCAATACAAAAGAATATAAATTAAAACAACGGAAAGATACGAAATAAAATGACCTAGCTTTGTTTGACCAACATGTGGGCTCGGCCATGGTCCTCTTGTGCTCGGTCATGATGGTTAGGAGTATGCTAGGCTCGGCTATGATGGAAATAGGTACGGCTAGAGGTTAGAATGTGAGGAGATGGTGGAGTTGCAAAGCATAGAAGGCTAAAAGGCAAGAGATTAGGTCCTATTGGTTAGGCCATAGTCATATGGGCTCGGCCCTATGTTGGATCTTGGTCAAGTGGTATGGCAAGGCAGGGTTGTGGTCAAGGCAAAGCAAGTAGGTGGCGTTTGTAAGGAGTGGCCGAGGCTAATATAGGAGGAAGTGGACGGATATGGCTCGGCTAGGCATGGTTTCAATGCTATGGTGATGGAGTTTTGCTTAAATGGTCACAGCTAGGGTTTGGGATGATGGAGGAAGTGGTGATGGTTGGCATGTTGGTGGTGGAGTGGTGGTGAGGTTGGGTAGGAGGTGGAGGCCGAGCCTAGCTTGAAGGAAGACAAAGAAAACAAAATGAAAAGGAGGAGAAAGAAGAAGGAAGCCATTACACTAGATCTTGTATTTTTTTTCTTCACGAAATGAATAAAATGAGGAGATGAGAAACTTTGTACGTGAAATAAAAAGAGAAAGTGGCGGCTAGGTTAAAGGAATAAATGGCTAAGGTAAGAAATAAGGAAGTTAGGCAATAAAAGGCAAGAGTTTGAATGGTTTGGAAAATAAAAAGGCAACACTATATTTTATTCTTAAATGCATATAGAAATGAGGATATTGAGAAACAATTTTGTACGTGATTTGTAAAGTGATATGACGGCTAGGGTTTACAAAAAACACTACTAGAGACGTGGGAAGTAATTGGCTATGCAAATAGAAAGGCAAGGGAAAAGAAAAAGGCAACAAATAAAAACAAGTAACCTATGTCTCTTGGAATTTCTACGCTATTATTAAAATTAAAACCAATCAAATTTCAAACAAATATATTCAAAGTTTATACGAATAAAATAGAAAATAAAAATTAGAGAAATAAACATAGGAAAATAGAAAATAAAAAGGCTAAGGCAAATGAAAAGGCCTAACTTCCTATCCAAGAAAAGTAACCTAAACCTATTTGAATTTCCAATCAAAAATCCAAATAAAATCCACTAGAAAAGAGAATGGAAAAATAAAATAAAGTAGAAACTAGAAAAATAGAAGCAAGGTAAAGAAATGAAAATATAAAATAGACAAATTTTACTGAAAACAATCGCGTGTAAAACGCTGAAAGTTATCAAATTTAAAAAGTATAAAACGGAATTTTACGAAGCGAAAAGCAGAATTAATATTAAAATAATATATATTTTCAAAGAAAAAGATTATAATTTAAAAATTCAAATTTAGATTTTTCAACTGTGGTCAAACTTTGACTTTCAGTTGACCAAAATATAAAAATTTCAGAAATTGCTTATTTTATTGAATTTTGAAAATAAATTCTAAACAAATTCTAAACTTACATTGGAAAATTCCATAAATTCAATCTTAAATAGTTTAAAAAATAAAGTTTCCAAATAAAAAAAATTAATTAAAATATTTACAAAATTATGGGTTATTACAATGCGTGCACTCATCGCCGAAATTATTTTCCAGCAAAAGAGGGGAGTATAGAACTTATTTTCTTTTTAAAAACTCTTATAAAAAATTTCTCTCGAATTACATTGAAAATATTTCTATTCGAAAATAATTCCAAATAATACTAGTATTATATTCCAAAGTCCCTTGAAAACAGATTCCAAAATCCCAGACTTAAGTCCTCAAATTTCCTATTTATATTTATTTTACTTGTAAATTCTATTTTACAATCAATATTTATAAAATTTACTATCTAACAAACAACATATCACATCCAACCATATCATTTATTAAATTTATTCTTTTATGGATAAAATATAATACTAGTAAAATTTATTTCATTTACCTATATTTCAAAACAATATTGTGTCGTTCTGCCCTATTAAGTGTTTAGAAATCGATGCCATAGCATCCTATGTACCGCCTAGAATTTATAAAAACTAAACAGAACAAATTAACACAATATAAAACATTTTATAACACTAACAAGTACGTTCTCTCATATATATACACTCAACGGCTCTTTCTAGGGTATTACTACCCCATCCTAATGAGTCTGACCCCACAAAGCTAAGGTTATCGCTAAACCTGGCATTGATACCAAGTGTAAGGACCCACCTTTTGGATGGTTTAAATCGATAATAAACTACACATGTCGGACTCCAAACATTCAAAAGGGAGGATTGTTATGGGGTAAATAAGAAAAAGAAGAGAAAGAAATAGAACAAATGGAGAATCTCACAGCGGAAAGTCAAAATATAATAATCAAATAAACACTTCACGAAGCTATTTACAAATAATATTTGATTACAGTTTTACAATATAGATCAAAGTTACATACAACAGGAATAAATAAATATTGTAGTGGAATAACATGATCAGTAGTATAAACATTATAAATAACACACAAATCTTCGTCTTTGTCCTCTAGAGATAAATGGTCTTGATACACTGAAAAGCACAGACTGACCCGAGTGAATTGAAAAGACAAAACACTCGAGTCAGAACTAAAAGATCTTATATAAGTTAAATCGACAGTAGATAAATATGTGTAACGGCGTTGAAGATGTTTACTGAAACACCCCACACCCCTTAGTATACCCAAAAGAACACACTAAAAGGCATGGTGTGCTGTAAGTATAAATAAACTAGAAGAGATTAAGATTCACAAGACAAAATAGATAGATAATAATACAGCGGAAGTAGTTAAAAACAATAAGTGATTATAAAAATTAATACTTCATAAATACTTCCGATAAACCACATATGTTCCAAATACCAAATACAATTGTCTTATGAAAACAAAATATCAGTCTCATTAGAAAAACCAGAGTATAAACACAAACTTTCCCTCAATACTGTATTGTACAATAAAATAACAAAAATCTGGAAATAAAAAGAAGGAATACATGATTGGTCTCCAAGTGTCTAAGAAGCTGCGGTCTATCTTTCTTGGTCTTCATTGCCTATGGGGGGAGAAAAAGGGGAAAATAGAGGAGTGGGTTAGACAAAAAATCCGGTGAATGATAGTAATTAATAGAATCATTAAGCAAAGTAAAAGTAATAGAACTTACAATAGTTCTAGTATGTAAAAGGAAACAAAGGAAATAGGGATAAGGAATAAACTGGAAATAAATACGAATTAACACAACTGATTAACTTTGATTGTTTGCACTTGTCATTGTAGCTCATTTGATTAGGCTAAATTCATAATCCTATAATGAGGCTGAAATCCTAATTCTATCCTTTGATCGGGCTGCTACTCCATAGACCTTACTACGGACTAGACGCTATATAACTCCCTATAAAGAAATGGTGTCTACGAATGACACGCAAAGTATCTACTGTGGAGTAGATGTTATATAGCTCTCTACACAAAAGGCAATGGTGCCTACGAAAGGCACACATACTAATCGCTTGGAAATCATAAATATTACTGAGCACCCGAATTGAAGTCGCACGCGTAACCGCCACCATGCTCAAGTTCCCTGTTGTTCCACCTATTAGGTCTACTTATTACCTCAAGCTCCAACATAAGCATGCTGTCATCCCACTTCAGGCTAATGTGAGATCACTGTGTCCATAGAAAATAAGGGAAATGCTGTTGGTACTGGCCCGTCATCCAAACAATATCTAGTTGTGCCCCTTGCCCAATTCCTCATGATTTAGACTTCTACTTATTGACCAATTACTACCAATATTAGCATAAGTGTGCCCCTCGCCTCA
Source organism: Allium cepa (assembly GCA_030765085.1). Lineage (NCBI taxonomy): Eukaryota > Viridiplantae > Streptophyta > Magnoliopsida > Asparagales > Amaryllidaceae > Allium > Allium cepa. Next base: position 7,821,962 of record CM060930.1, on the reverse strand, counting down.
CTTCAGAATTATGTGAAACACCATGTCCATAGAAATAAAAGGGGAATGCTATTTGGTACAGGTCCTACTTTTCTTTGCTTATTAACTTAGATAAATTATTTAAATAAGCCTTTACATTTGTTCTTGCTAACTATGCTTATTAATTTATCCTAAGTCTTAAAATAAGCTTCATTATGTTCTTTTTCTTATTACAACCTACGTTATAATCATGCTTATTACTTAACCCGAGGTCTAAGTGTAAAAATAAGCTTCTTCCATCTTATACTCTTTTTAGTTGTAATTCTAAGTTATAACTAGGCCAATTATCTTTAATTAGTCAAATTCTAATAATAATATCATAATTAGGCTAAATTTCGGTCTTAATTCCATTTTATTACAGTCTTTACAATTTACATCTTATCTTCCGTTATTTCAGTATTCTTATAATTTTAATCTATTCTAATCCGTACACAAAGAAGAAGGAGAATAAAAGAAAACTGAAAATAGAAGAAAATCCAAAGCGTAGAGAAAAAGATGTAAATAACGCATAAATAACAGTAAATAAACTAAAATACTGTAAATAAATGGAAAAGCTATTGTTAATAGAATTAAACTAAAGTTAACTGAAAAAAATAGCTAAAAGAAATAGACTGAAAATAATTCTAAAAAACTGTAAATAAACTACTAAGAAGGTTATTCCAAAAATCGTAGTAAAACTACAACTATTGGAAACCTTATTATTTTAAATTACCTAAAAATCTAAATAATTACAATCACTCACTCACCTGTGGTCCTAAGCTCCTCCCTTTCGGTCTTCCCGGTCCACTTGAGGGTATTAAAATATTATTATTAAAAAGATTCTCTCCTTGGAAAATTATTTCTTTTAGGGTCCATCCTAAAAAGGTGAACCCAAGTGGAGAAAATCTAGAATGAGAAAAATTGTTAGGCCAAGGGTTTTATTTATAGGTGTACAAGTGGATCTCGGACCGTTGAATTTGAGGATTAAACAGGATGCAACCATGTCATAGACTGAATAGGAGCTATCAGATGCAAGAACAGAAGGACCGGATTGGTTAAAAGAATGCAAATGATGCGTACAACATCCGAACGAACGAAACAAACTTTCATTCAATCAAAAGTGAGGCCGGTCGACTGGGTGGTCGACACCCTGGTCCCTAGTTCAACCGGCCGGTCGACCTAGGCCATATTTTCTTCTTCTTTATTTTTGTTTAATTCATAACTTGCTCATATTAGCTCGGATGTTTATGTTCTACATATGGAAATTGACCAGAAAATTACCATGGACACAATGGTGCAAATCCCGTGGCTCAATTCTGATAATTTCGCAAAGTTTTTTCATTTAATTAATTTGTTAATTAATTATTATAATTTAATTTTCCGGGTTGTCACATTCTCCCCTCCGTAAGGGATTTCGTCCCCGAAATCTCTAAGGATAAAAGAATGAACTAAATGTTTTCATCCAATATCTACAACCACTACTCAATCATCAACCAATCATCTATTATCCTTAAGTTTTTTAATGCGATTTATGACACTATTGCAATTAGTGTAGTGTTAATGTCCCTAATGTAATGCAAAAGATTAGATGGTCCACTGATTCAATTAACCTCCTTTTATACAATCATGCCCGTGCTATGTATCCAAATGACTACAAAAATTCGTAATGGTAATTGATATTTCTATATGCATGATTCAAACACCATCCAAAGTGCAACAATCATGTGATAATCATCCATTTATAACAATCATGGGGAAAAAATAAAAACGCAAACGCATCCATATGCATATGCTCTAGTGTCCTAGCTAGGCTAATCCTTAAGAGGTAATAGTGCCTAGTGTAAGTATATGCGTCTATTAGCATCCACTAGCAAACACTTGCAACCACTTACATTCATCAACCATAACATGTTCTAATAACATGTTTACATCAAATCCGACCATCCATTGGCTAAATACTAAGTTCTATGTCACAAGGATAATAAAGAAAAGAAGCTATTCAAAACTAAAGATGGAAATAGGAATTTCGAAAACTTATTATCAAAGAAATATGGATATGAAATACGAATTTTCTCCTAAGCAAACTAATCTTCTCCGAAGCTTCCTTAACCATGTCGGAACCAAGGCGATCCCTCTGTAGACTCTATCCAATACGAAAGCAACTTGTGCAATCTTCCATAAAGAGCTTCGAAAGGTGTCACTCTAATGCTATCTTGAAAACTACCATCATGTGAGAATTCCACTAAAGGAAGATGTTTTTTCCAAGTTTCTTCAAAATAAAAAATACACGTCCTCAATCATGTGTGCCTTACAATCTCACTAATTTACTGTTCTTCTTTAGCTCGTTCACATGAATCAACATTCTTAGGTTCTCACTAGTGCCTTATATGGTTTACGGGAAACTCTATTATTACTTCCAATAGTAATTACTGCAGTCGCCTTTATAGCCTTACACCTTTTCCGTCACTCTTTAGGGAATGATTCCTATCTATTCCACTTTTAAGAGTTTGGTTTGGTATTTATCCTCTCATTTCAACAACATAGGCTTCTAAATTTTCAAATTCCAAAATATTTGTCCTTAAAAGTATTATCTTTAAATTCTCCTTAAATAAAAAAATACTCGGTTGGTTAACATTTTATGTTTCTAGATTTGCATCCTTACATCGTTTTGAATTTACATTATTTCCCAAACCTAGAAGGAAAAACTTTCAAACTATAAGTCCAAAAATTACTCCTCGCTTTCTTTTAAAGACCTTTTCAATTTTCTATAAATTTGAATTTTCAAATTATAATTTTATTAAGTTCTTCATTTCAAAAACTTATTTACTTTTTTACCAAACCATTTCCTTTTAAAATATCTTTAAATATCCTTATGTGTTTTCAAAACATCTTCTTATTACACATAACAGTCTCATACCTTAATGTATTGGAACTACTTCCTTCTATGAGAAATTATTAATGCTAAAATATTCTATGAACCTTTTAAAAGAAGATTTCATGTTTATGTGAAATTACAAGGAACTTATATTTTTCGAAATAGGTCTACAAAATATGGTGCTTCCCATATCTTGTACATCTCTTTCACATATTCCTTATAACTTATACAAAACATTTTTATTGGTTTCATAGAAAATTATACCATTATTCTTTTCATTCCAATAGATTACAGTATGTAACGACCAGGAAATTTCGATCCCGAAAATTCTAGATAGTTAGGAAAAGAAGAAGAGATAGAAGAAAAAGAAAACCAAACCCAAAATCTCACATACACAGCGGACAAAATATAATATCACATAAATAATAGTTAAACAAAGGAAACTGTACTTGTCAAATTACACTTTATTATATATCAGAGTTACAACAGATTTACAATCACAGAACAGATAAATCAATCTGTTTCAGATACTATAATATATCACATCATAAGCTCTCCATACGTTCCTGCTCTCCAGCTCGCCTCCTGAGCTCCAGAACATTCTTACCTGAAAATCTATAATACTAGGTCCTACCCGAGCATTACATCAAAGTAACACCCGAGTCAGGCTGGAAACCAGCGTGAGTAATCCACCTAACAAGAAATACCAATACATAAAAGTATTTAAAAATTCCGGGTAACTCGTACCTTTCTACGAGTTCTTACTTACCATAGTCAATACACATCATACATTCATATCTAGGTATTATTACTTAAATTAAATGACCAAGCTTACATTACAATTCCATTCCACCTATTCATTCCAAGGCCAAATTCCGTAAAGAATCTTTGTAGATTACAAATCGAAGTGGGTTCGGGTATTTACTGATACCCGACCCCGGCCTCTTCGAATTCAAGATTATCTCAAATTCGAATTGTAGTTTTAAACAATACAATACATAATCGGGGCATCATAACACACCATAATATAACTTAGATAGATAACTCACATTATCACAGCACATCTAAATCTCCCAACAAAAACTCAAGTCATCCAATATCATTTAATCATCTATAAACAATATTTATTAGGAATATAATTCCTAATTAATTTAATCCTCATTAAATTAACCACCAGCTTTAATTACTTGGATTACCTTAATCCTGCTTACTTAACATTAATTATTCAATTAAATTTTTTTTATCTATCTTAATTAATCACCCTTGACTAATTATTCTTTAATTGCAATAAGTAATCAATTCTTAATTAATTACGCACAAATAAATTAACCTTCACCCACCATAATAAATAATCCCTTAATTACTCTTATAAAGTAATTAACAATGATTTATCTTAAATAATTCCTCAAATTAGCCATTCTATAATCACTTGTATGGATTAATTACCCTTTAATTAATCACACTCACTAACTACTCCAATTTATTAGTTTCCTTAATCACTCAATTCTTAATTAATTTCTTTACATAACTAATTCTTAATTATTTAATCTTTAATTACTAAATCAATCTTAAATCATCAAAACCATAATTAACTTTTAGGATAAACCATTTTCTTAATTAATGACTTAATTATCGTTATCCTATAAAATTTAAAACATTTATCTTTGATTACACTTAATTTTATTTATGAATTAAGTTTAAAACAACTTTATAAAAAAAATTAACTTAACCAATTCAAGTTAAACAAATTATAAAACTTCCTTAAATCATTTGTTTTAAACATTGATTATATAAAGAATAGATTTTAAGACATAGATTGAAAACTAGATTCATTTGACATCTTAACATTTACTTTTTTTTAGTTTAAAACTGTTAAATTATACTTTGGGTCCAACCCTTAAAACTTCCGAGCCAAATTCTCACCTTCCTCGTGAGACTAGCATGAAAACCGAGACCAAGAAAACTTCTTTCTTTCTTTGCCTTGATTCTCGTCTTCTTCCTTCATCCCTGAATCTTGTCAACACAACTTTCTTTCTTTCCTTAGTTACTTCTTTTCTTACCTCCGGCCCAATTACCTACTTCGGCCCATCTTCCTTCCTCTCCATCTTTCCCAGTATTCTCTTCCTCACTTCACCAGTAAACAAGAGAACATGCACATGGTTCTTGCATATCCATTGTGCACATACGCATTCGCCGGAAGCCGAGTTAGTCGCTGCCGCCGATTCCCACAAGTTCGCCTTCGATTACTCACCATGTTCGACCACTTGAATCAACAGTTACCCTCGTTGCTCGAGAAAAACATACTTTACCCAAATCAGTAGCCAAGATCGACTGAAACAAACCCTCGCCTGACCATCAGCCACCATTATAAATCATCAGACCTTGCCATCAAGTTCGCCTCATCGTTCTCCACAGTTTCCCCCATGACCGCACATTTCCATCACCCTCCTTGCCTCGCTATTCCACACGAAACCCAAAGTCAACGAAACTTCCTTAAACCCTAATATTTGATCGACCCGCTTCTATGATCAACCAGAAATTCCAGCGCCATTTTTCTTGAATTCCTCCTCGACCAATACTCCTCCCATCCCATTGTCTTGTACTGAAATTTCTTCCATCGCCAAATGCCAAATTTTCGAGCTCCGATCAACTAGGTGATTCCCAACATTCCTAGCTTTAAAAATTAAAAAAATCCATTCCAAAAATCAAGATTTCGAGACTCGTATTCGTTCATGAATTCAAGTCTTGAACTTTAATATTTGATTTTTCTGTCTAAAAATAATTATACTGTAGTATCTTGATTTCCGGAGATTATACTTGTTATTTAAACTTAAAATAATTTTTAAAAATCGATCTTAGTTACTACTAACAAGTTTTCTTTAGAAATGATCACATAATAGTGATTGTATAATGAGGTATGAATTTTATAGTGTATTAATGAGCCAGGAAAAAAAATAACAGAGCCTGTTAGTCATGAATAACAACAGAGCGGATTGATTTTTAAATCCAAGTATATATATTCGTGCAACGTATATATATTCACCTACTCTACACAGATCCCACATGCATCAATTAAATATGAACTCTGAATTTTTAACAGTTCAGTTTACTCACATGCAAATTTGGAAAATAGAAGAAATAAGATCTGTTTACTCACCTTTTTTTTATATATGCAGAGCAATTTCTTTAAATTTGAAAAATACTTTAATGTGCTTTGCTGTTGAAGTTGAATCCCTCTGCATGCCCTTTAATTTTTGATTAGAATTTGTTGTTGAACTTGATGGATTGCAGGTTGAAAATTTGCAGGTTGAAGTAGAACTTTAATTTGTAGAAGATTTGAATCCCCCTTTGAAATGCAGGTTGGATTTGCAGTTTTCTTAAAAAAATGCAGATTTGATCATTGCTCCAGATTTGCTATTTAGTATAAATCTCAGTTTTAATTTCTGATTTGAGAAAGTAAATTTCTGGTTTTAAGAAAGATTTCTGTTTTGCCATTAATTTGAAAAAAAATGAAGAAAAGGGGAAACAAACTTCTTTATGTTTAAATTTTTCAAATAAAAGAAAAAGAAAAGCCACTTGTTATCTTAAGATTATTAAAATGCTTGCAAGTGTTATTAGCATGTTTTAAATGTTTTACACATGCAAGAAACAAGTAAATTTGTGTTTATCTCCTTATTTGGTTTTTAATTATATTTTACAAGTGTTATAAAATGTTTTATTAATGTTTTTAATAAATGATTTACAAATGTTATTAATGTTTTTCAAATGTTATTTTCTTATTTGTAATTTATTTAAGTTATGAATGAAATTATGAAATATTTATATGATTATAAAATGTGTGTACTTATCTTTTAAATAAACAAGCTTTGAATTTTAGTAAATATACAAAAGTGGTTTTACGTTAACAATTTATAAATTATTTATGCTTTTGACTCAATTTATATAACATATGTTTAAAATTTGAGAAATTTATTTTAACTCATTATATAAAAATTTTAAAACAATTTATCTTATGATAAAATTAAAATGAAAGACCATTGAAAACAATTGAAAGTGAACTTCAAATTCAATTTTTATTTTAAACAAAAATCTTCTATTCACAATATATACACACACACATACACTTGTATATGAACACACTTAAAAATTTCAACATTATTACATTGCACATTATTATTTATACCTAAATTTACTATAAGATATATCATCTCCATATATTTTATTTGTTCGATCTATAAATCAGTATTTTCAAAAATTAAATTCAGTTACATTATCAATTACAGATATTCTGAAATTCCGGGATATCATAATCCTCCCCCCTTAGAATCTTTTCGTCCTCGAAAAGGAACGAAGCAAGAATTTATCAAAATGCTTATTATTAGAGAAATTATTCTTTGAAATACTTTTTAAAACACTTTTAATATTTACATAATATTGCAAAACAGTTTTTATAATTTTTTTTTTATAACTCATGTCTTAACAGGTTCATCCTTGTTCTCATAGAAATTCGGTCATACGTTGATCAGGCGTAAGACTGAAAATCTATAAGTACTTAGCAGACCCATTTTAACACCCGGTGAAAATACTTGGAACATAATTTTATTGAAAATTTCGAAAACATTTTTGAAAATAGAGGAAATATCTTTGGTGAGAATGCTCTGGAAATCATCACCCTCATCCATGGTCGCAGTTACATTTCAGGGTTACGTTGCCGTCACAGCAAAAGTCCATGTAACTGCAGGCTCTCCGCGGCCTCTCGATTACGCCATGGATCCCACACGACAGATTGCAGTTACATTCCAGGGTTACGTTGCCATCGCAGCAAAGTCCATGTAACTGTAGGCTCTCAGCGGCCTCTGATTTTCGCTGTCAAAATGAAACTTCTCCACTCCTACATAGGTCGCAGTCTACCGATATAAAATCAAACGCAGACTGTTGGCTCTCAGCGGCACACACGACTTTCGCTATGTTATACCATAGGCCGCAGTATACCGATATAAAATCAAACGCAGACTGTTGGCTCTCAGCGACACACTCGACTTTCGCTATGGTATACTCTACTCATAATCCCCAGGAACTAGTTTTGTCCGGACTCCTCACAGGATCAACTTTAGAACCACCCCTTGGGGCTCAAGGCAGCACCACCCGGCGGTACTCCTGAGAAGTTCATTTCAAGTGAGCGCCTTTTTCCCCAGAGCCATCATCAAAACATTTTATACTATACACATATAGTATCTTTAAATCATACACCTAGTATGATCTCATACAAAGCTTCTTTACACAAAATCGATTATTCTAAAATCGATTATTCTCAAACTAGGCTTTCCAAATTCTCATATTGATTTTACCCAAAAATCAAAAGCCTTTCCAAATCCAAAGATTCCCAAAATCTTTTCTAAAATGCACATAATATCCTTTAAATATATATATATATATATATATACAGATATATATATATATATATATATAATTTTAAAAACCTTGGATCATTTCAAACTTGTATAAAACTCCTTTTATACTTCAAACATTTTCAAAAACCCTTTTCTTCTGGCAAAAGATTCAACAAGGGAAATTTCATTTTATAAAACAAAGATATTTAACTTTGTTTACTCAAAATCAAATATTCAAATTTGATTACTCCTTCCAACGTCATTTTTTTAGTCAAATCCGTACAATGTACACATATCATTCGTACGCTATACCAATCTGATCGCTCACTTGATCACACAATTTCATTTCTGAACTAGTATTGTCTACCCAACTTCCTAGTGCGGACACAGATCTAGTTTCTTGATCAGAAACTATCATTCTCCTTGCATAGCCTGACTATGATAGAGAATATTCAGAACCAATCAACAATCCATATCCAGGTTCGCCGTCGACAATCGAGTGAAAAATCCCAACTCGGATCGACATAATTATCTCGAAATTCTGTGCTCGAATCTGCATCAAATCACTATGCGAATAGAATAACATACGTACACCTTGCGTATTTATCTTTATTGGTTTTTAGCCAAACCAATTCCATTTCTATTCACATTCACTTGATTTTCATTCACTTACTCACAATTGCTTCAATCCATTTGGATTATCACTTCTATTCTTATTTCGATTGGGTATTTAACCAACAACAGTCTGAACTCCGACCAGATTATTTAGAAAATAGCTTGAAAAAAATTGAAAATAGATAAGTAGTTGGAAAATAATTACTAGTTTGTAAAATAGGTGTAAAATAGTTAGAAAATAGTTAAAATAATTATAGAAATTTTAGATAATTGCAAAACAATAGTAAGGTAGTAATTAGTTTTGTAAAATAGTTGAAATACAGTAATTAGTTTATAAAACAGTTGGAAAATTGTTAAAAAGTTTCAAAAATAATGGTAAAACAAGTATAAGATAGTTTGGCTTTTTAAAAGGAAGGTTGTATATATAATGAATAGCTTTCTGTGGAATTTTACGAAGCGAAAAGCAGAATTAATATTAAAATAATATATATTTTCAAAGAAAACGATTATAATTTAAAAATTCAAATTTAGATTTTTCAACTGTGGTCAAACTTTGACTTTCAGTTGACCAAAATATAAAAATTTCAGAAATTGCTTATTTTATTGAATTTTGAAAATAAATTCTAAACAAATTCTAAACTTACATTGGAAAATTCCAGAAATTCAATCTTAAATAGTTTAAAAATTAAAGTTTCCAAATAAAAAAATTTAATTAAAATATTTACAAAATTATGGGTTATTACAATGCGTGCACTCATCGCCGAAATTATTTTCCAGCAAAAGAGGGGAGTATAGAACTTATTTTCTTTTTAAAAACTCTTATAAAAATTTTCTCTCAAATTACATTGAAAATATTTCTATTCGAAAATAATTCCAAATAATACTAGTATTATATTCCAAAGTCCCTTGAAAACAGATTCCAAAATCCCAGACTTAAGTCCTCAAATTTCCTATTTATATTTATTTTACTTGTAAATCCTATTTTACAATCAATATTTATAAAATTTACTATCTAACAAACAACATATCACATCCAACCATATCATTTATTAAATTTATTCTTTTATGGATAAAATATAATACTAGTAAAATTTATTTCATTTACCTATATTTCAAAACAATATTGTGTCGTTCTGCCCTATTAAGTGTTTAGAAATCGATGCCATAGCATCCTATGTACCGCCTAGAATTTATAAAAACTAAACAGAACAAATTAACACAATATAAAACATTTTATAACACTAACAAGTACGTTCTCTCATATATATACACTCAACGGCTCTTTCTAGGGTATTACTACCCCATCCTAATGAGTCTGACCCCACAAAGCTAAGGTTATCGCTAAACCTGGCATTGATACCAAGTGTAAGGACCCACCTTTTGGATGGTTTAAATCGACAATAAACTACACATGTCGGACTCCAAACATTCAAAAGGGAGGATTGTTATGGGGTAAATAAGAAAAAGAAGAGAAAGAAATAAAACAAATGGAGAATCTCACAGCGGAAAGACAAAATATAATAATCAAATAAACACTTCACGAAGCTATTTACAAATAATATTTGATTACAGTTTTACAATATAGATCAAAGTTACATACAACAGGAATAAATAAATATTGTAGTGGAATAACATGATCAGTAGTATAAACATTATAAATAACACACAAATCTTCGTCTTTGTCCTCTAGAGATAAATGGTCTTGATACACTGAAAAGCACAGACTGACCCGAGTGAATTGAAAAGACAAAACACTCGAGTCAGAACTAAAAGATCTTATATAAGTTAAATCGAAAGTAGATAAATATGTGTAACGGCGTTGAAGATGTTTACTGAAACACCCCACACCCCTTAGTATACCCAAAAGAACACACTAAAAGGCATGGTGTGCTGTAAGTATAAATAAACTAGAAGAGATTATGATTCACAAGACAAAATAGATAGATAATAATACACCGGAAGTAGTTAAAAACAATAAGTGATTTTAAAAATTAATACTTTATAAATACTTCTGATAAACCACATATGTTCCAAATACCAAATACAATTGTCTTATGAAAACAAAATATCAGTCTCATTAGAAAAACCAGAGTATAAACACAAACTTTCCCTCAATACTGTATTGTACAATAAAAGAACAAAAATCTGGAAATAAAAAGAAGGAATACATGATTGGTCTCCAAGTGTCTAAGAAGCTGCAGTCTATCTTTCTTGGTCTTCATTGCCTATGGGGGGAGAAAAAGGGGAAAATAGAGGAGTGGGTTAGACAAAAAATCTGGTGAATGATAGTAATTAATAGAATCATTAAGCAAAGTAAAAGTAATAGACCTTACAATAGTTCTAGTATGTAAAAGGAAACAAAGGAAATAGGGATAAGGAATAAACTGGAAATAAATACGAATTAACACAACCGATTAACTTTGATTGTTTGCACTTGTCATTGTAGCTCATTTGATTAGGCTAAATTCATAATCCTATAATGAGGCTGAAATCCTAATTCTATCCTTTGATCGGGCTGCTACTCCATAGACCTTACTACGGACTAGACGCTATATAACTCCCTATAAAGAAATGGTGTCTACGAATGACACGCAAAGTATCTACTGTGGAGTAGATGTTATATAGCTCCCTACACAAAAGGCAATGGTGCCTACGAAAGGCACACATACTAATCGCTTGGAAATCATAAATATTACTGAGCACCCGAATTGAAGTCGCACGCGTAACCGCCACCATGCTCAAGTTCCCTGTTGTTCCACCTATTAGGTCTACTTATTACCTCAAGCTCCAACATAAGCATGCTGTCATCCCACTTCAGGCTAATGTGAGATCACCGTGTCCATAGAAAATAAGGGAAATGCTGTTGGTACTGGCCCGCCATCCAAACAATATCTAGTTGTGCCCCTTGCCCAATTCCTCATGATTTAGACTTCTACTTATTGACCAATTACTACCAATATTAGCATAAGTGTGCCCCTCGCCTCACTTCAGAATTATGTGAAACACCATGTCCATAGAAATAATAGGGGAATGCTATTTGGTACAGGTCCTACTTTTCTTTGCTTATTAACTTAGATAAATTATTTAAATAAGCCTTTACATTTGTTCTTGCTAACTATGCTTATTAATTTATCCTAAGTCTTAAAATAAGCTTCATTATGTTCTTTTTCTTATTACAACCTACGTTATAATCATGCTTATTACTTAACCCGAGGTCTAAGTGTAAAAATAAGCTTCTTCCATCTTATACTCTTTTTAGTTATAATTCTAAGTTATAACTAGGCCAATTATCTTTAATTAGTCAAATTCTAATAATAATATCATAATTAGGCTAAATTTCGGTCTTAATTCCATTTTATTACAGTCTTTACAATTTACATCTTATCTTCCGTTATTTCAGTATTCTTATAATTTTAATCTATTCTAATCCGTACACAAAGAAGAAGGAGAATAAAAGAAAACTGAAAATAGAAGAAAATCCAAAGCGTAGAGAAAAAGATGTAAATAACGCATAAATAACAGTAAATAAACTAAAATACTGTAAATAAATGGAAAAGCTATTGTTAATAGAATTAAACTAAAGTTAACTGAAAAAAATAGCTAAAAGAAATAGACTGAAAATAATTCTAAAAAACTGTAAATAAACTACTAAGAAGGTTATTCCAAAAATCGTAGTAAAACTACAACTATTGGAAACCTTATTATTTTAAATTACCTAAAAATCTAAATAATTACAATCACTCACTCACCTGTGGTCCCAAGCTCCTCCCTTTTGGTCTTCCCGGGTCCACTTGAGGGTATTAAAATATTATTATTAAAAAGATTCTCTCCTTGGAAAATTATTTCTTTTAGGGTCCATCCTAAAAAGGTGAACCCAATTGGAGAAAATCTAGAATGAGAAAAATTGTTAGGCCAAGGGTTTTATTTATAGGTGTACAAGTGGATCTCGGACCGTTGAATTTGAGGATTAAACAGGATGCAACCATGTCATAGACTGAATAGGAGCTATCAGATGCAAGAACAGAAGGACCGGATTGGTTAAAATAATGCAAATGATGCGTACAACATCCGAACGAACGAAACAAACTTTCATTCAATCAAAAGTGAGGCCGGTCGACTGGGTGGTCGACCACCCTGGTCCCTAGTTCAACCGGCCGGTCGACCTAGGCCATATTTTCTTCTTCTTTATTTTTGTTTAATTCATAACTTGCTCATATTAGCTCAGATGTTTATGTTCTACATATGGAAATTGACCAGAAAATTACCATGGACACAATGGTGCAAATCCCGTGGCTCAATTCTGATAATTTCGCAAAGTTTTTTCATTTAATTAATTTGTTAATTAATTATTATAATTTAATTTTCTGGATTGTCACATTCTCCCCTCCGTAAGGGATTTCGTCCCCGAAATCTCTAAGGATAAAAGAATGAACTAAATGTTTTCATCCAATATCTACAACCACTACTCAATCATCAACCAATCATCTATTATCCTTAAGTTTTCTAATGCGATTTATGACACTAATGCAATTAGTGTAGTGTTAATGTCCCTAATGTAATGCAAAAGATTAGATGGTCCACTGATTCAATTAACCTCCTTTTATACAATCATGCCCGTGCTATGTATCCAAATGAATACAAAAATTCATAATGGTAATTGATAGTTCTATATGCATGATTCAAACATCATCCAAATACAACAAACATGTGATAATCATTCATTTATAACAATCATGGGGAAAAAATAAAAACGCAAACGCATCCATATGCATATGCTCTAGTGTCCTAGCTAGGCTAATCCTTAAGAGGTAATAGTGCCTAGTGTAAGTATATGCGTCTATTATCATCCACTAGCAAACACTTGCAACCACTTACATTCATCAACCATAACATGTTCTAATAACATGTTTACATCAAATCCGACCATCCATTGGCTAAATACTAAGTTCTATGTCACAAGGATAATAAAGGAAAGAAGCTATTCAAAACTAAAGATGGAAATAGGAATTTCGAAAACTTATTATCAAAGAAATATGGATATGAAATACGAATTTTCTCCTAGGCAAACTAATCTTCTCCGAAGCTTCCTTAACCATGTCGGAACCAAGGCGATCCCTCTGTAGACTCTATCCAATACGAAAGCAACTTGTGCAATCTTCCATAAAGAGCTTCGAAAGGTGTCACTCTAATGCTATCTTGAAAACTACCATCATGTGAGAATTCCACTAAAGGAAGATGTTTTTTCCAAGTTTCTTCAAAATAAAAAATACACGTCCTTAACCATGTGTGCCTTACAATCTCACTAATTTCACTTTACCGTTCTTCTTTAGCTCGTTCACATGAATCAACATTCTTAGGTTCTCACTAGTGCCTTATATGGTTTACGGGAAACTCTATTATTACTTCCAATAGTAATTACTACAGTCGCCTTTATAGCCTTACACCTTTTCCGTCACTCCTTAGGGAATGATTCCTATCTATTCCACTTTTAAGAGTTTGGTTTGGTATTTATCCTCTCATTTCAACAACATAGGCTTCTAAATTTTCAAATTCCAAAATATTTGTCCTTAAAAGTATTATCTTTAAATTCTCCTTAAATTAAAAAATACTCGGTTGGTTAACATTTTATGTTTCTAGATTTGCATCCTTACATCGTTTTGAATTTACATTATTTCCCAAACCTAGAAGGAAAAACTTTCAAACTATAAGTCCAAAAATTACTCCTCGCTTTCTTTTAAAGACCTTTTCAATTTTCTATAAATTTGAATTTTCAAATTATAATTTTATTAAGTTCTTCATTTCAAAAACTTATTTACTTTTTTACCAAACCATTTCCTTTTAAAATATCTTTAAATATCCTTATGTGTTTTCAAAACATATTCTTATTACACATAACAGTCTCATACCTTAATGTATTGGAACTACTTCCTTCTATGAGAAATTATTAATGCTAAAATATTCTATGAACCTTTTAAAAGAAGATTTCATGTTTATGTGAAATTACAAGGAACTTATATTTTTCGAAATAGGTCTACAAAATATGGTGCTTCCCATATCTTGTACATCTCTTTCACATATTCCTTATAACTTATACAAAACATTTTTATTGGTTTCATAGAAAATTATACCATTATTCTTTTCATTCCAATAGATTACAGTATGTAACGACCAGGAAATTTCGATCTCGAAAATTCCAGATAGTTAGGAAAAGAAGAAGAGATAGAAGAAAAAGAAAACCAAACCCAAAATCTCACATACACAACGGACAAAATATAATATCACATAAATAATAGTTAAACAAAGGAAACTGTACTTGTCAAATTACACTTTATTATATATCAGAATTACAACAGATTTACAATCACAGAACAGATAAATCAATCTGTTTCAGATACTATAATATATCACATCAGAAGCTCTCCATACGTTCCTGCTCTCCAGCTCGCCTCCTGAGCTCCAGAACATTCTTACCTGAAAATCTATAATACTAGGTCTTACCCGAGCATTACATCAAAGTAACACCCGAGTCAGGCTGGAAACCAGCGTGAGTAATCCACCTAACAAGCAATACCAATACATAAAAGTATTTAAAAATTCCGGGTAACTCGTACCTTTCTACGAGTTCTTACTTACCATAGTCAATAAACATCATACATTCATATCTAGGTATTATTACTTAAATTAAATGACCAAGCTTACATTACAATTCCATTCCACCTATTCATTCCAAGGCCAAATTCCGTAAAGAATCTTTGTAGATTACAAATCGAAGTGGGTTCGGGTATTTACTGATACCCGACCCCGGCCTCTTCGAATTCAAGATTATCTCAAATTCGAGTTGTAGTTTTAAACAATACAATACATAATCAGGGCATCATAACACACCACAATATAACTTAGATAGATAACTCACATTATCACAGCACATCTAAATCTCCCAACAAAAACTCAAGTCATCCAATATCATTTAATCATCTATAAACAATATTTATTAGGAATATAATTCCTAATTAATTTAATCCTCATTAAATTAACCACCAGCTTTAATTACTTGGATTACCTTAATCCTGCTTACTTAACATTAATTATTCAATTAAATTTTTTTATCTATCTTAATTAATCACCCTTGACTAATTATTCTTTAATTGCAATAAGTAATCAATTCTTAATTAATTACGCACAAATAAATTAACCTTCACCCACCATAATAAATAATCCCTTAATTACTCTTATAAAGTAATTAACAATGATTTATCTTAAATAATTCCTCAAATTAGCCATTCTATAATCACTTGTATGGATTAATTACCCTTTAATTAATCACACTCACTAACTACTCCAATTTATTAGTTTCCTTAATCACTCAATTCTTAATTAATTTCTTTACATAACTAATTCTTAATTATTTAATCTTTAATTACCAAATCAATCTTAAATCATCAAAACCATAATTAACTTTTAGGATAAACCATTTTCTTAATTAATGACTTAATTATCGTTATCCTATAAAATTTAAAACATTTATCTTTGATTACACTTAATTTTATTTATGAATTAAGTTTAAAACAACTTTATAAAAAAAAATTAACTTAACCAATTCAAGTTAAACAAATTATAAAACTTCCTTAAATCATTTGTTTTAAACATTGATTATATAAAGAATAGATTTTAAGACATAGATTGAAAACTAGATTCATTTGACATCTTAACATTTACTTTTTTTTAGTTTAAAACTGTTAAATTATACTTTGGGTCCAACCCTTAAAACTTCCGAGCCAAATTCTCACCTTCCTCGTGAGACTAGCATGAAAACCGAGACCAAGAAAACTTCTTTCTTTCTTTGCCCTGATACTCGTCTTCTTCCTTCATCCCTGAATCTTGTCAACACAACTTCCTTTCTTACCTTAATTACTTCTTTTCTTACCTCCGGCCCAATTACCTACTTCGGCCCATCTTCCTTCCTCTCCATCTTTCCCAGTATTCTCTTCCTCACTTCACTAGTAAACAAGAGAACATGCACACGGTTCTTGCATATCCATTGTGCACATACGCATTCGCCGGAAGCCGAGTTAGTCGCTGCCGCCGATTCCCACAAGTTCGCCTTCGATTACTCACCATGTTCGACCACTTGAATCAACAGTTACCCTCGTTGCTCGAGAAAAACATACTTTACCCAAATCAGTAGCCAAGATCGACCGAAACAAACCCTCGCCTGACCATCAGCCACCATTATAAATCATCAGACCTTGCCATCAAGTTCGCCTCATCATTCTCCACAGTTTCCCCCATGACCGCACATTTCCATCACCCTCCTTGCCTTGCTATTCCACACGAAACCCAAAGTCAACGAAACTTCCTTAAACCCTAATATTTGATCGACCCGCTTCTATGATCAACCAGAAATTCCAGCGCCATTTTTCTTGAATTCCTCCTCGACCAATACTCCTCCCATCCCATTGTCTTGTACTAAAATTTCTTCCATCGCCAAATGCCAAATTTTCGAGCTCCGATCAACTAGGTGATTCCCAACATTCCTAGCTTTAAAAATAAAAAAATCCATTCCAAAAATCAAGATTTCGAGACTCGTATTCGTTCATGAATTCAAGTCTTGAACTTTAATATTTGATTTTTCTGTCTAAAAATAATTATACTGTAGTATCTTGATTTCCGGAGATTATACTTGTTATTTAAACTTAAAATAATTTTTAAAAATCGATCTTAGTTACTACTAACAAGTTTTCTTTAGAAATGATCATATAATAGTGATTGTATAATGAGGTATGAATTTTATAGTGTATTGATGAGCCAGGAAAAAAAATAACAGAGCCTGTTAGTCATGAATAACAACAGAGCAGATTGATTTTTAAATCCAAGTATATATATTCGTGCAACGTATATATATTCACCTACTCTACACAGATCCCACATGCATCAATTAAATATGAACTCTGAATTTTTAACAGTTCAGTTTACTCACATGCAAATTTGGAAAATAGAAGAAATAAGATCTGTTTACTCACCTTTTTTTTATATATGCAGAGCAATTTCTTTAAATTTGAAAAATACTTTAATGTGCTTTGCTGTTGAAGTTGAATCCCTCTGCATGCCCTTTAATTTTTGATTAGAATTTGTTGTTGAACTTGATGGATTACAGGTTGAAAATTTTCAGGTTGAAGTAGAACTTTAATTTGCAGAAGATTTGAATCCCCCTTTGAAATGCAGGTTGGATTTGCAGTTTTCTTAAAAAAATGCAGATTTGATCATTGCTCCATATTTGCTATTTAGTTTAAATTTCAGTTTTAATTTATGATTTGAGAAAGTAAATTTCTGGTTTTAAGAAAGATTTCTGTTTCGCCATTAATTTGAAAAAAAATGAAGAAAAGGGGAAACAAACTTCTTTATGTTTAAAATTTTCAAATAAAAGAAAAAGAAAAGCCACTTGTTATCTTAAGATTATTAAAATGCTTGCAAGTGTTATTAGCATGTTTTAAATGTTTTACACATGCAAGAAACAAGTAAATTTGTGTTTATCTCCTTATTTGATTTTTAATTATATTTTACAAGTGTTATAAAATGTTTTATTAATGTTTTTAATAAATGATTTACAAATGTTATTAATGTTTTTCAAATGTTATTTTCTTATTTGTAATTTATTTAAGTTATGAATGAAATTATGAAATATTTATATGATTATAAAATGTGTATACTTATCTTTTAAATAAACAAGCTTTGAATTTTAGTAAATATACAAAATACGTTAACAATTTATATATTATTTATGCTTTTGACTCAATTTATATAACATATGTTTAAAATTTGAGAAATTTATTTTAACTCATTATATAAAAAATTTAAAACAATTTATCTTATGATAAAATTAAAATTAAAGACCATTGAAAACAATTGAAAGTGAACTTCAAATTCAATTTTTATTTTAAACAAAGATCTTCTATTCACAATACACACACACACACACACACACACACACACACTTGTATATGAACACACTTAAAAATTTCAACATTATTACATTGCACATTATTATTTATACCTAAATTTACTATAAGATATATCATCTCCATATATTTTATTTGTTCGATCTATAAATCAGTATTTTCAAAAATTAAATTCAGTTACATTATCAATTATAGATATTCTGAAATTCCGGGATATCATAATCCTCCCCCCTTAGAATCTTTTCATCCTCGAAAAGGAACGAAGCAAGAATTTATTAAAATGCTTATTATTAGAGAAATTATTCTTTGAAATACTTTTTAAAACACTTTTAAGATCTACATAATATTGCAAAACAGTTTTTATAATTTTTTTTATAACTCGTGTCTTAACAGGTTCATCCTTGTTCTCATAGAAATTCGGTCATACGTTGATCAGGCGTAAGACTGAAAATCTATAAGTACTTAGCAGACCCATTTTAACACCCGGTGAAAATACTTGGAACATAATTTTATTGAAAATTTCGAAAACATTTTTGAAAATAGAGGAAATATCTTTGGTGAGAATCCTCTGGAAATCATCACCCTCATCCATGGTCGCAGTTACATTTCAGGGTTACGTTGCCGTCACAGCAAAAGTCCATGTAACTGTAGGCTCTCCGCGGCCTCTCGATTACGCCATGGATCCCACACGACAGATTGCAGTTACATTCCAGGGTTACGTTGCCATCGCAGCAAAGTCCATGTAACTGTAGGCTCTCAGCGGCCTCTGATTTTCGCTGTCAAAATGAAACTTCTCCACTCCTACATAGGTCGCAGTCTACCGATATAAAATCAAACGCAGACTGTTGGCTCTCAGCGGCACACACGACTTTCGCTATGTTATACCATAGATCGCAGTATACCGATATAAAATCAAACGCAGACTGTTGGCTCTCAGCGACACACACGACTTTCGCTATGGTATACACTACTCATAATCCCCAGGAACTAGTTTTGTCCGGACTCCTCACAGGATCAACTTTAGAACCACCCCTTGGGGATCAAGGCAGCACCACCCGGTGGTACTCCTGAGAAGTTCATTTCAAGTGAGCGTCTTTTTCCCCAGAGCCATCATCAAAACATTTTATACTATACACATATAGTATCTTTAAATCATACACCTAGTATGATCTCATACAAAGCTTCTTTACACAAAATCGATTATTCTAAAATCGATTATTCTCAAACTAGGCTTTCCAAATTCTCATATTGATTTTACCCAAAAATCAAAAGCCTTTCCAAATCCAAAGATTCCCAAAACCTTTTCTAAAATCCACATAATATCCTTTAAATATATATATATATACATACAGATATATATATATATATAATTTTAAAAACCTTGGATCATTTCAAACTTGTATAAAACTCCTTTTATATTTCAAACATTTTCAAAAACCCTTTTCTTCTGGCAAAAGATTCAACAAGGGGAATTTCATTTTATAAAACAAAGATATTTAACTTTGTTTACTCAAAATCAAATATTCAAATTTGATTACTCCTTCCAACATCATTTTTTTAGTCAAATCCGTACGATGTACACATATCATTCGTACGCTATACCAATCTGATCGCTCACTTGATCACACAATTTCATTTCCGAACTAGTATCGTCTACCCAACTCCTAGTGCGGACACGGATCTAGTTTCTTGATCAGAAACTATCATTCTCCTTGCATAGCCTGACTATGATAGAGAATATTCAGAACCAATCAACAATCCATATCCAGGTTCGCCGTCGAAAATCGAGTGAAAAATCCCAACTCGGATCGACATAATTATCTCGAAATTCTGTGCTCGAATCTGCATCAAATCACTATGCGAATAGAATAACATACGTACACCTTGCGTATTTATCTTTATTGGTTTTTAGCCAAACCAATTCCATTTCTATTCACATTCACTTGATTTTCATTCACTTACTCACAATTGCTTCAATCCATTTGGATTATCACTTCTATTCTTATTTCGATTGGGTATTTAACCAACAACAGTCTGAACTCCGACCAGTTTATTTAGAAAATAGCTTGAAAAAAATTGAAAATAGATAAGTAGTTGGAAAATAATTAATAGTTTGTAAAATAGGTGTAAAATAGTTAGAAAATAGTTAAAATAATTATAAAAATTTTAGATAATTGCAAAACAATAGTAAGGTAGTAATTAGTTTTGTAAAATAGTTGAAATACAGTAATTAGTTTATAAAACAGTTGGAAAATTGTTAAAAAGTTTCAAAAATAATGGTAAAACAAGTATAAGATAGTTTGGCTTTTTAAAAGAAAGGTTGTATATATAATGAATAGCTTTGAAAAATAGGTTTATATTAAAACAATTTATACTAAAAATGGTCTGGAGTCAAAACTGCTCATTTCCTAATCTCCATTCTCATCAATTCAATTTAAATTCCCTTTTCCATTTAAATTTACCCAATTCCAATTTAAATAACTTCAATTTCCATTGAAATTGATTCAACCCCAATTCAAGTTGAACTAACCACGGTTTCTTTCCAAATTTAACTTTTTTCAACCTTGATCTCGAATTCTACCAATTCAAATAAATTTCAATTTAACTAGTTCCAATTTCAATTCATTTCAACTCCAGTTTGAATTAATCCCAATTTCATACTCCATTTCCAGATCAAGTTTAATTATTCTTGATTTCCTCCCAAATTCAATTCAAATTCCATTTGAATTTAAAACCATTCAACTTTAATTATAATTCCAAATTATTCAAATAAATTTGGACTAATTTCAAATTGAATCCACTTTAATTTCAAATCATTTAAATTTCTATAAGAATTAATTCCAGTTCCCATTTGAATTTTATACTTATACATCTTCAATCACAATTGCAATTAATTCAAATCAATTTCAATTTGAACTAATTTCAATTCAAATTCCAAATTTAAACCATCTCGAATTATATAAATTCGAGTTAAATTTTTGTTGATTTAATACTTTAAATCAAATCAACTTATATCTTTAATCCATTTAATTTAGAATTCAAACTCCATTTTTAATTTATTTCAAAGTTCAAATAATTCAAACCGTTTTTAAACAACTACATCTTTGAAATTCAATTTATCATCAAATTTTAATTTTGAAATCAAATTCTTGAAGTTTTAACTTAACATTCAAATCTTAAGTCCAAAATGATTCCATTTTACCTTAATAATGGATATATTACCATACCCATTTTGAGATCACATAAATTCCCAATTTAAATTAATCATTTAACTTCCCAAGTTAAATTTCAATTTCATATTGAAATTCCCAAATCAGGTAGTCCTTTCAACTTATTTAACTTCCTCTAAATTAAATTCAATTCACTTAATTCAGTCAAATTCACACAATTTGAATTCCCATTCAAATTTCAACATCTATAAGTTCAAAAACTTATCACTTTGGGTTTTCACATCTCATTCCCAATTTAAAACTCAATATTTAGAGTTTATCTCAAATCACCTTTGATATTATGTATATCCACCTATATACATATTAATTTCTTTTACATACCAAGTTACACTTTAAAATTTTAAATCACCTTGGGTTTTTAATTCCAAACAAATTTCTTTAAATTTTCAAACAACTCTTGTTTGAAATAGGACCATTTCATTCAAATGCATTAAATAATATTATTTATTATTCCTTTTAATTATTTGAAAACTAATTTCAAACGTTTTTAAATCTTAAGATTCAAACTTCACAATTTAGATCAACTTCAATTTTAATTTATATCCTATACTTATCTAAATGGTTTACTTCCTTAAAAGATTTCATTATTACCTTATTCTGAAATTCTTTCCCAAATTCACGAATTAAATTTCAGTTTGAATTTATTTCAAACTTATCTTTATTCAATTTCAATTTCAGTTTGGTTGTGTTCTATTACTTCTCAATTTAATTCCAATAATTTTAACAACCAATTCCCTTATTAGAAAGAAATATTGCTTTATATATCAAATATATTCTTATATAAAATCATTTAAAATCTTTATATAAGAAAATAACAAGTACGCTCTCATATATATATACTCAACTAATTTTAGGGTACCACTTGCCCTATTCTTGATGAGTAATCCCACCAGAGCCAAGGTTCTCGCTTAACCTCGCTCTAATACCAAATGTAACAACCCGAACATTTCGATCCCGAAAATTCCAGATAGTTAGGAAAAGAAGAAGAGATAGAAGAAAAAGAAAACCAAACCCAAAATCTCACATACGCAACGGATAAAATATAATATCACATAAATAATAGTTACACAAAGGAAACTGTACTTGTCAAATTAAATTTTATTGTATACCAGAGTTACAACAGATTTACAATCACATAACAGATAAATCAATCTGTTTCAGATACTATAATATATCACATCAGAAGCTCTCTATACGTTCTTGCTCTCCAGCTCGCCTCCTGAGCTCCAGAACGTCCTTACCTGAAAATCTGTAATACTCAGTCTGACCCGAGCGTTACATAAAAGTAACACCCGAGTCAGGCTGGAAACCAGCTTGAGTAATCCACCTAACAAGCAATACCAATACATAAAAGTATTTAAAAATTCCGGGTAACTCGTACCTTTCTACGAGTTCTTACTTACCATAGTCAATACACATCATACATTCATATCTAGGTATTATTACTTAAATTAAATGACCAAGCTTACATTATAATTCCATTCCAACCTATTCATTCCAAGGTCAAATTCCGTAAAGAATCTTTGTAGATTACAAATCGAAGTGGGTTCGGGTATTTACTGATACCCGACCCCGGCCTCTTCGAATTCAAGATTATCTCAAATTCGAGTTGTAGTTTTAAACAATACAATACATAATCAGGGTACCGTAACACACCACAATACAACTTGGATTGATAACTCACATTATCACAGCACATCTAAATCTCCCAACAACAACTCAAGTCATCCAATATCATTTAATCATCTATAAACAATATTTATTAGGAATATAATTCCTAATTAATTTAATCCTCATTAAATTAATCACCAGCTTAATTACTTGGATTACCTTAATCCTGCTTACTTAACATTAATTATTCAATTAAATTTTTTATCTATCTTAATTAATCACCCTTGACTAATTATTCTTTAATTGCAATAAGTAATCAATTCTTAATTAATTACGCACAAAAAATTAACCTTCACCCTCAATAATAAATAATCCCTTAATTACTCTTATAAAGTAATTAACAATGATTTATCTTAAATAATTCCTCAAATTAGCCATTCTATAATCACTTGTATGGATTAATTACCCTTTAATTAATCGCACTCACTAACTCCCATTTATTAGTTTCCTTAATCACTCAATCCTTAATTAAGTTCTTTACATAATTAGTTCTTAATTATTTAGTCTTTAATTACTAAATCAATCTTAAATCATCAAAACCATAATTAACTTTTAGGATATTCTTAATTAATGACTTAATTATCATTATCCTATAAAATTTGAAACATTTATCTTTGATTACACTTAATTTTATTTATGAATTAAGTTTAAAACTACTTTATAAAAGAAAAAATTTAACTTAACCAATTCAAGTTAAACAAATTATAAAACTTCCTTAAACCATTTGTTTTAAACATTGATTATATAAGGAATAGATTTTAAGACATAGATTGAAAACTAGATTCATTTGACATCTTAACATTTACTATTTTTTTAAATTTAAAATATTTTAAATTATACTTTGGGTCCAACCCTCAAAACTTCCGAGCCAAATTCTCACCTTCCCCGTGAGACTCGCATGAAAACCGAGACCAACAAAACTTCTTTTTTTCTTTGCCCAGATTCTCGGCTTCTTCCTTCATCCCTGAATCTTGTCAACACGACTTTCTTTCTTCCCTTAATTACTTCTTTTCTTACCTCCGGCCCAATTACCTACTTCGGCCCATCTTCCTTCCTCTCCATCTTTCCCAGTATTCTCTTCCTCACTTCACCAATAAACAAGAGAACATGCACATGGTTCTTGCATATCCATTATGCACATACACATTCGCCGGAAGCCGAGTTAGTCGCCGCCGCCGATTCCCACAAGTTTGCCTTCGATTACTCACCATGTTCGACCACTTGAATAAACAGTTACCCTAGTTGCTCGAGAAAAACATACTTTACCCAAATCAGTAGCCAAGATCGACCGAAACAAACCCTCGCCTGACCATCAACCACCATTATAAATCATCAGACCTTGCCATCAAGTTCGCCTCGTCGTTCTCCTCAGTTTCCCCCATGACCGCACGTTTCCATCACCCTCCTTGCCTCACTATTCCACACGAAACCCAAAGTCAACGAAACTTCCTTAAACCCTAATATTTGATCGACCCGCTTCTATGATCAACCAGAAATTCCAGCGCTATTTTTCTCGAATTCCTCCTCGACCAATACTCCTCCCATCCCATTGTCTTATACTGAAATTTCCCCCATCGCCAGCAAATGCCAAATTTCCGAGCTCCGATCAACTAGGTGATTCCCAACATTCCTAGCTTTAAAAATCACAAAATCCATTCCAAAAATCAAAATTTCGAGACTCATATTCGTTCATGAATTCAAATCTTGAAATTTAATATTTGATTTTTTTGTCTAAAAATAATTCTACTGTAGTAACTTGATTTTCGGAGATTATACTTGTTATTTAAACTTAAAATAATTTTTAAAAATCGATCTTAGTTACTGCTAACAAGTTTTCTTTAGAAATCATCACATAATGCTGATTGTATAATGAGGTATGAATTTTATAGTGTATTGATGAGCCAGAAAAAATAATAATAACAGAGCCTGTTAGTCATGAATAACAACAAAGCAGATTGATTTTTAAATCCAAGTAAATATATTCGTGCAACGTATATATATTCACCTACTCTACACAGATCCCACATGCATCAATTAAATATGAAAAAATCTGAATTTTTAACAGTTCAGTTTACTCACATGCAAATTTGGAAAATAGAAGAAATAAGATCTGTTTACTCACCTTTTTTTTATATATGTAGAGCAATTTCTTTAAATTTGAAAAATACTTTGATGTGCTTTGCTGTTGAAGTTGAATCCCTCTGCATGCCCTTTAATTTTTGATTAAAACTTGTTGTTGAACTTGATGGATTGCAGGTTGAAAATTTGCAGGTTGAAGTAGAACTTTAATTTGCAGAAGATTTGAATCCCCCTTTGAAATGCAGGTTGGATTTGCAGTTTTCTTAAAAAAAATGCAGATTTGATCATTGCTCCAGATTTGCTATTTAGTTTAAATCTCTGTTTTAATTTCTGATTTGAGAAAGTAAATTTCTGGTTTTAAGAAAGATTTCTGTTTTGCCATTAATTTGAAAAAAAATGAAGAAAAGGGGAAACAATCTTCTTTATGTTTAAAATTTTCAAATAAAAGAAAAGAAAAGCTACTTGTTATCTTAAGATTATTAAAATGCTTACAAGTGTTATTAGCATGTTTTAAATGTTTTACACATGTACGAAACAAGTAAATTTGTGTTTATCTCCTTATTTGATTTTTAATTATATTTTACAAGTGTTATAAAATGTTTTATTAATGTTTTTAATAAATGATTTACAATTGTTATTAATGTTTTTCAAATGTTATTTTCTTATTTATAATTTATTTAAGTTATGAATGAAATTATGAAATATTTATATGATTATAAAATGTGTATACTTATCTTTTAAATAAACAAGCTTTAAATTTTAGTAAATATACAAAAGTGGTTTTACGTTAACAATTTATAAATTATTTATGCTTTTGACTCAATTTATGTAACATATGTTTAAAATTTGAGAAATTTATTTTAACTCATTATATAAATTTTTTAAAACAATTTATCTTATGATAAAATTAAAATGAAAGACCATTGAAAACAATTGAAAATGAACTTCAAATTCAATTTTTATTTTAAACAAAGATCTTCTATTCACAATATATATCAAAAATATATATATATATATACACACTTGTATATGAACACACTTAAAATTTTCAACATTATTACATTGCACATTATTATTTATACCTAAATTTACTATAAGATATATCGTCTCCATATATTTTATTTGTTCGATCTATAAATCAGTATTTTCAAAAATTAAATTCAGTTACATTATCAATTACAGATATTCTGAAATTCCGAGTTATCACACAGTATGTTTAATTTATATTCTCTTATGATTGAAGGTTTATAATATCTAACTTACTATTTTTTCTTTATAAAAACGAATCTTCAAAACAGTTTTAATATATCCATAACCAAAAAACATTTCTTGTACCTATTTAATTAGTAGGTGTATTCACAAATCACTTTTATTTTTATTCCTAGAGATTATCTTTTAAAAATAATTTTTATTTGGATTTACGATAAATGTTGCGTAAAACACTATTACTACAACCCAAAAGTACTAGTGTATGAATTCAATTAAAAATAAATACTAATAAACCTCACATATTATGTAAAAACATTTCCTTTGGTAGCCACCTACTATAATGGTAGCTTTATAGTTTATGCTCCATTTATTTTCATGAAAACATCTATTACAACAATAAATGTTGTAATATACGTTTTCGATACTTAATACATTCTAGGTTTTTATATTTAAAATCTTTGTTTACTTTCGAAGAAACTAATGAGCTATATACGTTCTATAATTATTCAAAAATAATTTCACCTTTTTAACAAAATTTACATCATATAAAAACCAATTTAAATTTATTATCATATTTCTAAAAACCCAATATTTACCTTAAAAATATTGACAATTATTCTTTTCAAATATAACAATTTCATTTTATTAGGTTATACATAAAGTGGATTTTCCTAAATACTACCTTAGGAGTATCCTTTCTAAACCTTGGAAATCTTATTTCCTTACTTAAAGCCTTTTGTCCCTATACACATATTTATTCTAAGGTATACCATTAAATCCACTTATATTAAACAATTATAATTTCTGTAATTATCTACACATGGGCTTTCTTCTTTTCATATCAACTCAATCCATTGTACATCTCCAATCTTTCCTACCTCTCTTTGGATTTTCACAATCCGAACCTAAATGTACAAAATCGTTTACCAAACTCTTTCCATGTGTAGACCTTCTCTATGCCCCAAGAAACATGCTTCCCTATGCCAAAAGTGATGCTCTAAGAACTTTGCTTTCAACTGAAAAATGCAAAGTGTACGAAGAACCTTCTCTAGATGAATAGCTTGCTTTTCCATACTCTTGGAAAACACCAAAATGTCATCCACGAATGTAATCACAATCTTATTTAGGACTTCTCTAAAGACATGGCCCATCAAATCTATGAAGTAGGCTGGGGCATTGGTTACCCCAAAAGGCATAATCAACCACTCAAAGAATCCGTCGGGTGTCCTAAATACGGTCTTATCAATGCTGTTATCAGCGACCTTGATCTCATGAAATCTAATGGCTAAATCAAGCTAAGAGAATACAATAGAGCCAACTAACTGATCAAAAAGGTCATCTATCCTAGGGAGTGGATATCGGTTCTTCTTCGTGAGCTTATTCAATTCTCTATAGTCTATGCAAAGTCGAAGGGAACCATCTTCCTTATTAGCGAAGATGACTAGCACTCCCCACTCCGATATGCTCCTTCTTATAAATCCTTTCTCCAAAAGCTCACGAATCTACTTGCTCAGTTCCTTCCTCTCCCTAAGTGCCATATGCCTCATGGGTAATGCTACTGGCTTAGCATTATAGGTTAAATAAATCCTAAAGTCAATCTCTCTCTTAAGGGGTAGTCCCCTAACCTCCTCAAAAACATCTGGAAAATCTCTGATGATCGGAACCGAATCTAACTCTGATAATGATGAATCGAGGGAATAAAGGAAGCTCAACATAACTGACCCTTATGGGTCGCAAGAAACCTTGAGAGTCCTACCGCTGCATGTCACTAGTCTAAAGACCCTCCTCTCGTAGTCTAATATAGCTCCATATATGCATAGCCAATCCATTCCATAAATCATCCAAAACCCCAAAAATCCCAACACATAGGCATCACAATCAAATTCTACGCCGAGGATAAAATTTTTCAAACCTCTACAAACCATGGACAAGTGTGCTGATCCTCCTATGGGGTTTGAAACAATAATGGGGTCTACCACTAAAGAGATGTCTAAGTGCAACAATCCACTAAAGAACTAGAGATGAAAGAGTGGATGCTCTAGGATTGAAAGAGTCCGAATAGGAAAATCAGAATAGAAACCAAATTTTCCTACCTCAATCCGGTCCACTGCTGGAAGGTGTTGTATCCAAAGCACGAATCAATGTTGTAGATGCACTCGGTCCCTGCCCCATTTTCCGAGGAAAAAACTTACTAAGATGACCGGGTTGTCCACAGCTGTAACACTTCTTCACCTTCTCACTCTTTTGTAGTCTTTTGCGCAATAACCTACCATTCAAAAGCGTTTACATCTCCCACTTTTCTTGATTCCCTTCTGAGGTCCTCCCTCTTCCTCTTATCCTTATCCTTATCCTTCTTGTCCTTCCCACACTGCTTCTTAGAGCTTGTAGGATCCTTCTCAAGCTCACCCTTCGGGTACCAAGATGTAGGTTGACCACTCTGTCAGTCCTCCAAACCTAACCAACTAAACCTTTGCTCCATATTCTCCAACCTAGCTCGCATCTCCTTTGAACTGTCTGTGCTAGAAAAGTTCTGCCTCCTATACTAGCAAAGTCCTTGCATAGCTTAGAAAAATCGGCTGGTGTAGGTAGATTAAAAGGGATTTCCACCTACTGGTGTTGTATTAGGCGCTTGCCGATGCACCTCTGGTACCGTAGCTCTACGGAACCAGTTAGCCATACTTTGCAAAGAGAAAGGAAACTTGGGCTTGAAAGAATCGAAAGAAGGTTGAACTAGACTTTGAGGGGATTTTTATAAAAACTCTTTTATACTTGAAAACTATCTCTAAGAGTTCCTTGAAAAATACTTTTAAAAAAGATTATTTTGAAAAATACTTTACCTTTTAAAATAAATTTTTAGGAATACTGTAACCTTAGGCTCTGATACCTAATAAAACATCCCACATTCCTTAGTATACCTAAAAGGACACACTAAAAGACATGGTGCGCTGTAGGTATAACTAAAACTAGTAAAAAAGAAGATTCACAAGACAATAGATAGATAATAACACAGCGGAAGTAATTAAAAACAATATGAAAATTTAAAAATTAATACTTTATAAATACTTCAGACAAACCACATATGTTCCAAATACCAAATACAATTGTCTTATGAAAATAAAATCTCAGTCTCATCAAAAAAACAGAGTATAAGCACAAACTTTCCATTAATACTGTGCCAGTACGATAAAAGAACAAAAAGCTGGAAATAAAAAGAAGGAACACATAATAGGGTCTCCATGTCTCCAAGAAGCTGTGTTCTATCTTTCTTGCTCCTGATTGCCTATGGGGGGAGAAAAATGGGAAAATAGAGGGGTGGATCAGACTAAAAGTCTGGTGAATGATAGTAATTACTAGAATCATTAAGCAAAGTAGATGTAATAGACCTTACAACAGTTCTAATATATAAAAGGAAAAAAGAAAATAGGGATAAGGAATAAACTGGAAATAAATACGAATTGACATAATTGATTAACTTTGATTGTTTTCACTTGTCTTTGCTAGCTTCTTTGATTAGGCTGAATTCCTAATCCTATAATTACGCTGAAATACTAATTCTACCCTTTGATCGGTCTGCTACTCCATAGAATTTACTGCGGACTAGACGCTATATAACTCCCAACACAGATATGGTGTCTATGAATGACATGCAAAGTATCTACTATGGACTAGACGTTACATAGCTCCCTACACAGAAGGCAATGGTGCTTACGAAAGGCACACATACGAAGCGCTTGGAAATCGTAACGATTACTGTGCACCCGAATGGAAGTCGCACGTGTAACCGCTATCATGTTCATGTTATCTGTTGTTCCACCTATTGGGTCTTCTTATTACCTCAAACTCCAGCATAAGCGTGCCCCTCATTCTACTTCAGGCTAATGTTAGATCACCGTGTCCATAGAAAATAACGGAAATGCTATTAGTACTGGTCCGTCATCCAAACAATATCTAGTTGCGCTCGATGCCCAAATCCCCATGATTTGGACTTCTACTTATTGACCAATTACTACCATTATTAGCATAAGCGTGCCCCTCATCTCACTTCAGGATTATGTGAAACATCGTGCCCATAGAAATAATAGGGGAATACTATTTGGTACAGATCCTACTTTTCTTGCTTATTAACTTAGATAAATTATTTAAATAAGCCTTTACTTTTGTTCTTGCTATTAACGCTTATTAATTTATCCTAAGTCTTAAAATAAGCTTCATTCTGTTCTTTTTCTTATTAAAACCTACATTATAATCATGCTTATTACTTAACCCGAGGTCTAAGTGAAAAAATAATCTTCTTTCATCTTACACACTTTTTAGTTATAATTCTAAATTATAACTAGGCCAATTATCTTTAATTAGTCAAATTTTAACATTAATATCATAATTAGGCTCAATTTCGGTTTTACTTCCATTTTTATTACAGTCTTTACAATTTACATCTTATCTTCCGTTATTTCAATATTCTTATAATTTTAATCCATATTCGCGTTTAATCTATTCTAATCGATACACGAAGAAGGAGAAATAAAAGAAAATTGAAAACAGAAGAAAATCCAAAGCATAGGAAAAGATGTAAATAACCCATAAATAATAGTAAATAAATTAAAATACTGTAAATAAACTATGAATAAATGGAAAAACTATTATTAACAGAATTAAACTAAAATTAACTTAAAAAAAATAGCCAAAAGAAATATACCAAAAATAATTTTAAAAATTGTAAATAAACTACTAAAAAGATAATTTTAGAAAAACTACAACTATCACCTGTGGTCCTAAGCTCCTCCCTTTTGGTCTTCATGGATACACTTGAGTATTAAAATATTTTTATTAACAAGATTCTCTCCTTGGAAAATTATTCCTTTTAGGGTCCTTCCTGAAAAGGTGAACCCAAGCAGAGAAAATCTTGAATGAGAAAAAGTGTTAGGCTTAGGGTTCTATTTATAGGTATAGCAGTGATCTCGGACCATTGGATTTGAGGATTGAATAGGATGCAACCACTTCTTAGGTTGAATAGGAGCCACTGGAGGCAAGAACGGAAGGACTGGATTGGTTAAAAGAATGCATATGATGCGTATCACGTTCGAACGAATGAAACAAACTTTTGTTCATTCAAAAGTGAGGCGGGTCGACCGCCCTGGTGCCCGGTCGACCTAGCCCTTATTTTTTTCCTTCTTTATTTTTTTAATTCATAACTTGGTCGTATTAGCTCAGATTCTGAAGTTCTATATATGGAAATTGATAAGAAAATTACCACAGACACAATGGTGCAACTCCCGTGGCTCAATTTTGATAATTTCACAAAGTTATTTTATCATTTAATTAATTCATTAATTAATTAGTATAGTTCAATTTTCCTAGTTGTTACATTTACGGGTTTTTACAATTCTTATCCAGTGTCTAACGTGCGTGTAATAACTTAGGAGATATTCGGGATTTCATCTCCTAAGGATCCGTTAAACTATCTACATATATAGTACAATACGTCATTATAATAGTGTCTAAATTAAATTAAAGTATTAAAATAGCGTTAAGGCGTTATCCATATCACCCTTAACACATTTTATATATATTCCCGTAGTCTATACAGTATTGTAATTCCTCCATAAAATGAAGGGCTCTCAAAGGGCACTCCATAGGTACGGTACAAACCAAACTCGTAAAAGGCGCGATAAGGCATGTGACAAGGCACACGATGCAATGCCTAGGGTAGGTTACTACCATTTTGCGGATTCGGACTGGTGGTAACGCATAGCAGCTACTACCGTCCACCTCGGAACACACTCTCAAATCAAATCGAGGGGTGGCCACCAAATCAATCGCAAAGTAATAATATGGCATCGATGAAATGTGTCGGATAGGGAGTGCGACCCCATTTGGCCTGGCGTGTTAATGACCTGAAATTTTAGACCTCGAAAATTCGACACTAATATGTTCACTGTAGAAGCGCCGAGCAATCGAACATCAGAAATCCTATATTGTTAGGGTAAAGAAGAAAAGAGATAGAAGAAGAACAGAAAGCAAAACACAGAAATCTCACATTCGTAGCGGATCAAAATATAATATCAAATAATAGCATTTATGCAAAGAAAAGCTGTACCTGTCAATTTACATACAATACATGATAGTTTAACAAAACTGGATAGTTGTAACAACTTGTCTCAGAATACAAACAATATAACTACAATACACAGGGAATAAGCTCCATACGTTCCTGCCATCCAACTCGCCTCTTGAGCTCCAGAACGTCTTAACCCGAAAATACGTAATACTCGGTCTAACCTGAGCATTACATTAAAGTAACACCCGAGTCAGGCTGGAATCCAGCGTGGGTAAATCCATATAACTTGAAATACTAAGTTATAAAACATATTCGAAATCCTAGGGTAGCTCGTACCTTACTACGAGTTCTTAACTTGTTATAGTTAATCACTTATTACAAAACAATATTTAAGAACTGTTACTCAGTTAAATGGTCATTTTACTTAAATATTCCATTTCAGCCTATTTGATTCTAAAATCAAATCTATAAAGAATTATTGTAGATTACAAATCAAAATGGTTTCGGATGTTGCTAATATCCGACTCCGGTCTCTTCGAATCCAATACCATCTTTAATCCAAGACGTTTAAGTGAATACAATTCAGTTTTAAATACAGGATGTCAATTTACACAGCAATTCATTACCAATAAATAACCCACATTATCACCGTTCGACCCAGACATATCATATCACAAAACATCACAATTCATCAGACTAGACATTAATCCAAACGTTCAATACAATTTAATCATCCATAAGCAAGATTAATTTGTCACCCAATCTAATCAATTTAATTAACAAGGAATAAATTAATTACCTTTAAATCCTGCTTAATTAACATTAATTAAACCATTTAATTAATTATTTAAATTAATTGATTTTTCTTTAATCATTTTATCATTCACATAATTAATTAACCTTTAATTACTTATATTAATTAAATATCCTTTAATTACTTACATTAATTAATTATCCTTTAATTAATTTCTTTAAGTAATTATCCTTTAATTACATTATAATTATCCTATAATTACTTAGGTTAATTAATTAACCCTTAATTACTTAAGTACTTAATTAATCTAAGATAAACCATTATCTTAATTAATTACTTGATTATTAAAATCTTATTTAAATTAACTGCTTGAAATTTATTATTGACATACAATATTACTTAAGACCTTTTGATTAATTACAAGCTTAATACATTTACTTCTTTAATCAACTACTTCTACTTCATTATACTATTTAATTTTAATTTAATAAACTTAAGAATTAATTTAAATAATAGGCATATAATAAAATATTCCAAACTTAATTAGTTTAAGATAAAAAGATATTATTATATCACCCTATACTAACTTAAAATTTAAAATAAAACATTTACCATTAAAGAATTTGATTAAGAAAATTGTTCTTAAAACTTGTTTTATTTTCACTTCTTTTTCTCTATTTTCTATTTCCTTCCTATCTCCCTATCTTATATCCTTTTATTTTTATCCTTCTTCTTATCTTTACTCTATTTATATTCCTATTTAATTACTATGGCTATAATGACCCGGATTTTTCATCGTTGAGTTTGGAATATTTAAATGGGTTTAAATATTTAATTTGGATTATAAATTGATTTTGAATATGAAAAGTTTGGTTTTTATTCAATAAAATAGATTCAGAATTTAATATAGCGGTTTGTTGGATGACATAACTATTTAATTTAATAATTGAGAATTGGGTAAAATATAAAATCTGGAGTTTCAAGCTTGTTAAAAATATTTTAAAGGCTTGTAAAATTTATATTGATAGTACTAAAGATAGTAAAAGTGTTGAAATTGAATTTGAAACTATTTTGTTAAGTTTTGAAATTTTATCGTTTAAATCGATATTTAAAAATAGCCTTCCGAGGCACAGTCTCGGATTTCGACGAAATCAGTTACATTGGGTCCACAATTTTTTTGTATTAACAGATTTTAATTTTCGTAATGTTTGGAGTTGTTGTGTGAGTGTACGATATATAAACACGCTGAATTTAAATCAGAATTTAATATAATAACTGGGTTTAAAAGACTATCTTCTCCATACAATCGAATTAGGACTCGAAACATTTTCCATTGCGTTCGGAATAGGGGTATAACATTATAAACGCCTAGCGGCACGCCTTGATAGGATGTCAAGATTTTAAGCTGCGAATTCAAGGCAATTTAAATTTAAATTCAAATTTAAATTAATATATTGTTGACCAGTCAACCCTTCCATTCAGCTGTTTTTCTATCCCATCGGTCATTACTCCTTCACTCAAATCACTATGCTTTTCCTTCTCAAGCACGCTTCCCCTTCAATTTCGTTTTCCTCCTTCCTTTTTACAAATAGCCGAAAGCTTTCCATTAAAAAGGGAAAAAATAATAAAAGAACAACTGTTTGGAAAAAAATGGTCGCTCCTCTGTAAAAATCAATCCACGAAATCGAAACCTCATTTCTCCTTCCCACCTTCTTCATTCGAATTCGTTCGAAAATGAAAACAAATATAAGTCACGAGCGACTCGCGATTGGAGGAAGGGCAAGCGCGAGGAACGCTGGCAAGGGGATTGGCACGCGAGCTCGAGGTCGAGACACTGTTTGTTTGGGTAAAGGAATTGAGGAGTGCGCGTTCGGTTGGAGGTGTACGCTCGAGAACGCGGACGCGTAGAAGAGTAGGGCCGACGTTGTCGACCATGCATGGTAGGCTCTGGCCGAGGACTGGCAATGGAAGTGGTGTTCACGAGCGACTTCGAGGTAGAGTTTGGATGACGCATAGATGGTCGAGGCGTAGTGGAAGCTCGTGGCTCGAGCCCTAGTGTCGGTTTGGGTGTTCACTGCTCACGGTGGCGGCGGGTCCCGTAGGGGCGCAAGGCAGTGAGGTGCGATTTGTTTTTTTATTTTATTTTAAATTTAATAACATATATATATATACATTATACAGATAAAGGAAAAGGAAATTTTAAAACCGAATTTTTTTATTTTACAAATATATATATATATATTGAAGAAGGTTTTTACAGTAAAGTAGATTACTGTTTCATTATTTATAGAAAAGAAAAATATATAAACATAAATATATATATACACATACATACTTTGAAGTACTATTAATTTCTAAAAACATATATAGATAATATTTTGAAAAAAAATAGAAAACCCAAATGTTTCTATAGTTCATATAAGAATTAGATCTTTAAATTTATATAGATTACTTTCTTAGTATATGTAGTTTCAAAGAAAAATAAATAAAATAAATATATAAATATTTTAAGATACTAGTTTAATTTTAAATAATTTTTTATAGAGATTAATTTGTTTAATAAACTTATTTAATTATTTTGTTCCTAAAATATTTTAAAAGAAAATAGGTTTTAAAACTACTAGTTAGAATTCAATTATTAGTAAATTAAACTTGTTAAATGGAAATAAGTTGTTTGGTTAATTCAAATATAAATAAATCTTGAATTTGTTTGTTCAAGGTCTAAAATCATGGAGTAACAAGTCGAGATGGATTGGACTTGCAAACAAAAAATAAAAGGTGAGTTAATCTCACTCATCTGGGTTTATTTGAATTTAAATGGTTAAAGATAAATAATTGGTTGAATGATTGAATTGATTTGATGTGCTATATTATATATAGTAGTATATAGTATATATTGGAGTGATTGATTTCCCGTGTTATATGGCGGATGAGACCCTATGCCCCGCATAATAGCGGATGATATTATATAAATCCCATATACCGTGATATTCCACCTCGAAGTGGAATTGGCATTTTGTATTCTGCTAATGTCTGTGGATGCAGGAAAACAGGTTAGAGGGATCCAACGGGATTCCTCAAATTTATTTAGAATGTTTTAATATTCTACGATTTGGTCATTGCTAATGTGTGATAAATTATCTTGGTAACAGAAATATTGGATGCTATGTTTGATTGAAAATATTTGGGTGTACTGAGTGTAACGTCCCGCCTTTTCGCACGCTTTAAATCGACACGCGTGCCAATTCAAACCATACGGAAGGGCGGATTGTTATGGGGTAAATAAGAAAAGTAGAGAAAGAAAAACAAAACAGAATCTCACAGCAGAAGGATAAAATATAATAATCAAATATACAGTTCATGAAGCTGTTTACAAAATATTTGGTTATATTTATACAATACATATCAGAGTTGCTCCTGTTTTAGCCACCTTATGCCAACTCATGGGAGTTGGGTCCACGTATTTACCTCAAAGGGAATGCCGCCGCCATCCTACTTCATTCTGGAATCTCCATCGCGTACACGGTTGTTAAAGTGGTTTTCGGAGTTGGCAGAGAGTATGACAACTTCCGATCCCGGTCTCTTCAACAACCAATCGTTATTATAACACCACGGTTATTTCAAAATAATTTATACTTTAAAACCAGAATATAATATCCCTTTCAAAACCATATAAATACGATATCATTTATATTTTTAAAACCCCAAATCAATATGATATCATTTTTATTTTATAAATATCCCTTTTCCCAAATCATAATATTTTCAAATAAATATATCTTAAATCCCATAGCATTGAAACAAAATTTCTAATGCTTAAATGGTTTAAGTATTAAACCGCTTTGCTTAACAAAATAGCTTTTTAAATTTCACAAATAAATTCCAAATATAGGTTTAAATTCCCAAATAAACCATTTCAATTTCCATATATTTCAAAGCTTTAATTATTCCACCATTTCAAACTTATTCTTTGATAATTTCATATATATCAAATTCGATTACTATTATTTAGATTTGAAATGTTTACTTAATAAATCAAATATCATTTAAGTAAAACCTTTAAACTTCAAATAACAGGATATTCTCTCAATTTAATTAACTTGATAATATTCATTTAAATCGACTTGATATTCATTTAAGTCCTCTAAACCAAAATCAAGTTATAAAGATCATACCTTTTAAAACCCCAAATTTATTTAAAATTTCAAATAAATTTCATTCGAGGATAATTCTTAAATACCTTATTTCAAAGCAAATTCATATTTATCTTCCAACATTTATTTTATTTAAGACGTTATAAACTCCATCAATAAATTTAAATATATACTTAACCGTATTATATCTAAATAAAATTGAACTTTTATTTTTAAACTTCTTTTATTCTTTAAACCAAATTTATACATAGCTTAAATTCAAGTGTTTTACTATATATAAAAATAATATTTAAAATATCAAAAATCAATATTCATTAAACCATATTCTTTCCAAAACCATAGAAAAATCATTTCAAAAATAATTATATATATATATATATACCGCGGTGTCTGTACATAATTTTCTATCCTATGGTTAAGTGATACGGATATTTATCATTTCAATCCGTAATTTAAAATAAAAATTACGGTTATATATCATTTCAAACCTGTGACGCCCCACCTCTATACCCATGCTAGCCAAGAACACTACGGTGTAATGCCGTCAACTAGCGCGGAGAATAAGGCTGTTGAGGAGCGACCATCCGTGTAATTGCTTTGTGCGAGCACCGATATGTCAGATAAAATATAACATGCATTTCATCTCAAGAGGAAATCCGACATACCGGCACAAACTCAAAGCTACTACACAGTGGCTATATAATCTTCGGAAACAAATATAGAAATAAACATAACATAAATCAGTCACAGACAATTCATATCACAAAGGCGGAAATAGATATGAATATTACACATAAAAGTGTATATCAGAGTAGTGGTCAAATAAGATCCATAACATCACAAAAGAATAGATACAAGTGCTAGACAAAAGAATATGTATACATCAAGGAGTCTACTTCACAAATGCATACAACAAAAACTAATAGACTAAAGTAGTTAAGCAAAAGTCAGAAGATGGTTCTAGATAGGAAGTCATGAGGAAGCACCTGTAATATCTCAGTCTGACCCGAGTATTATTTAATAAGAAAATAATAAACGAATCAGTCTAGTTATAATTATCAAATAAAATGAGATATGATAAGAGATATAATAAAAAGACGTATGATAACCAAAAATGTCATACTACCACAAGTATACATTCGAGAACCACGAAAGTCATACAAAATCCCAAAAAATCTCATAGCATCAAAAAGAATATCATATTCTTTATTTAATTCACCAAGCCACAATAAATGATATACATATCAATGCCAACTGAAAAAGGTGGTGAAACATAAATTCCAGATATCATCATATAGAAATCCAGAAATCACAAGAAAAGGTTGGCCAAGACATTGATGTAGTGCAAACGGTACATCCAATGAATCAAAAGGCAAAGACATTGATGTAGTAAAAACGGTACATCCAATGAGTCAAAAAGCAAATACATTGATGTAGTACAAATGGTACATCCAATGAATCAAAAGCAAAGACATTGATGTAGTGCAAACGGTACATCCAATGAATCAAAAAGCAAAGACATTGATGTAGTACAAACGGTACATCCAATGAATCAAAAAGAAAAACGGTACATCCAATGAATCAAGAAGCAAAGACATTGATGTAGTACAAACGATACATCCAATGAATCAAAAAGCAAAGACATTGATGTAGTGCAAACGGTACATCCAATGAATCCAAAAAGCAAAGACATTGATGTAGTGCAAACGGTACATCCAATGAATCCAAAAAGCAAAGACATTGATGTAGTACAAATGGTACATCCAATGAATCGAAACATATTAAAAGTACATGGGTCGCTAGCCCACAAAGAAATGAGACGAAGCTCAATAAAATGAGGTACAGTCCTCGACGTGGAGAAAGAAACATCGCACATTGCTAGTCTAAACTATAAAATGATCATCATCGATCATCAAGAAGTGTCAATTACAATAAGCTAGTAAATATATGAGCTTAGCTTCATGTCCCATAACCACTAGCTTAACTTAAATATTTATGACCAAATTGTAGATCTCCACTAGAAAATTATCACAAGAGATTCAATCGAACAAGTCCAAGAATTAACCGACGAAGTAAACGCAAGCGTTTTATACCACTTGTTTTACTAAGTCGTTTAATTAGATTTCTCATATGAGTGAGGTAAAGGTTTGCATATACTAATAGATTGGAAATCGGTTTGAGAAAACGAGCTTTGTTATAAAATAGTGTTGAAATCATTTGAAGAAAGAGTTTTGATATTTACTACTAGTATAGAAAACCTTTATATTTTAAAGTGAAAAATCATAGAAGTGATTGTAGTAACAATCAATCATAAAAATTCACATTCGAAGACGTGAATAAAATCCAAAGAAACCGATAAAGAATCCATCGAAATAGATATTCAAAAATCCATAAAATCGACCAAGAAGCCCAAGGTAGTTTGTCTCGAAGAATGGTCAACTCAGCATCTCAACAAAGCAAGTTCTGTTGACTGTTTTTCAGATAAGATCCCCTACGGAGGGGGGTCCAGGGGGGTGGCAACCACCCAAGGTGGGGGTGTGGGGGCAACATCCTCGCTACGGGGTTCGACCTGCCCGGTCAGGTCGCGGGGGTCCAGGGGGCAGCGCCCCCGGCGGGGTGCGGGGCAGCGCCCTGTCCAAAACGGTACGACCTAGTGAAGACCTAAGGGAGGATAGGATCGAGCGACCTCGATAATAAATGATAACAATAAATAGGATCATCACGAATCGATTTAAATTGGAAATTCAATCCAAAAGGGCAAACTGGACTGAAACAGCAGGTTCAATCGACTGAACAGAGTTTTCAGTCGACTGACCCTGTACCTGGAAATTTTCCAGGTTCAGGAAACTTTATGTTTCCAGGTTCAGTCGACTGAACAGAGGATTCAGTCAACTGAATCATGCCTGGAAACTTTCGGGTTCTAGGTTCAGTCGACTGAACAGATTTTTCAGTCGACTGAATCTTGCCTGGGCTATTTTTCAACCTATCCAAATGAAGAGCAAACTCTTCCAAAATGCAACCGGAAGAACATTGGCTCTAAGGGTTTATGCCAATCGGCAACCCGGCCTTATATGCTCCTAGATGCGTCATCCAAAGCATGATCAAACATCCATAAAAGGATTTTCACACAAATTTGACTTAAAAACCCAAAAATTGGAATATTCACAAAACCAATCCAAATCAAAATCAAATGCACATGAAGAAGTGTTAGGAATTTATACCTAACAACCAAAGATAATTATAGTAATAGATGTGAGATAAAAATCTCACCTTTGAACCCAAATCAATGAAGGAGAAGCTTTTAAAACAAGCTAAGATCAATTCCTCCTCAATAACAACTCAAGAAGCTTCAATCTAAGCTTACAAGTAAAATATTTCCTATGTTAGGTTTAGGAATTTCTGAAATGGAATGGAGAAAGAGTTGGAGAAGATGAAAAGGATGCTTACCAATGGGTTCTCTTAGAATTTGGAGCTAGATCTTGGATTTTGCAAATGAACTAGGGTTTTGGATTTCTATTTCCCATTCTTTTCCACCATTTTTGCTTTTTAACTGAAAAGAGGAGGAAGTGAGAGTGAATGGGGAGAAGTGGTTCAGATTTGGGTATTAAGTTGGCTAGTGGGCTGAACCCAAACCCAAACCCAAAGTGAAAAAGGTCAAATTTTTAGCTAGCTCCAAACATATCAATGTTTATACTCAAAAAGGTTGCAAACGGCATTTTGAACTCAATGGAAGGGGTATCGAATCCTAATTCGACTATTTGCAAAAAGTAGCTTTTCGGACCAAAATCCGATGAACGATAAAATATTCAAATAAAATATTTAAATATACAATTGATAAA
Source organism: Allium cepa (assembly GCA_030765085.1). NCBI lineage: Eukaryota > Viridiplantae > Streptophyta > Magnoliopsida > Asparagales > Amaryllidaceae > Allium > Allium cepa. The sequence goes on along the minus strand of CM060930.1, from coordinate 7,780,135 downwards.
TATGCGGGTTGTTACAAAACCGCAATCCCGAATGAAATGAAAATGCATAATAACTTGCAGTTTATAATAATATAAGTACAACATCCATTCATCCAATATCAACCATCAACCATTTATCACAATCATCATCCAAATTCAAATAATACATCAACATATAACAGGTGATAACAACAGGTATCAACTATCAGTTTATATTCAAAAATAAATTATAACTGTTTAACTGGCAGTTTATATGCAATAAAATCAATAAAAATTTAACCGGCAGTCAATATGCAATAATGAATTGAATAACAAGTTAATTAAATAAATGCAAATTAATTGAGATAATGATGAAATATATGCCAAACAGCTATAAATAAATTTCAAATCACATCATAAATGAATTTAACAAACATAAGAAATCTTAGAAGTTGTGAGTGGGTTAAAACACTCACCTTTTGAATTTAAATTCAATTTAAATTCAAAAATTTGACAGTCTCAGAATTCGACCAAACCAGCGTCAAAATCTTCGGAATTCCAATACGAACCTATTGGAGAAAACCGCATGTGAATTGGATCATGTGCGTAAGAGATATTCGCGTTAGAATGATTTAATCAAATTTCAAATAAAATAAATAAAAAGGAAAACACGTACTCACAAACCATCCACGTCATCGACTCCCCTGAAACCAGCACGCGCATGCGAAATTTTCTCCAGCACGCACGAAGCTTCATCGATCCAACGCACGCCACCCCAAAACACAACACTATCAGCCAATCAGAGCCTGTCGTTCGCCCCCTCTCCCTATGCCGACCTCCTCCTGGCCGCGTGCAAGGCCCAGGTGGCCGAGAATGGTTGCGCCGCCACCTATTCTTAAGGGTTTCGAAACCCTGATCCACAAATTCCCAGCGATCTAACCGTTGATTCTCGAAACAAATCACATAGATCAACTCCCCTTAGCCCCCTCTGCAAAACCCAGAAAGGGTTTCCCGATCCATCGATGTTGATTGCGACCCCATTGAACGGCCGAGAATTAAAAAGCAATTTCTGATCAAACGATAATCTGAATCGAAAAACGAACGCCACCAGTGAATTACGCTAGTCGAGAGCTTCAACATAAAAATTTTCCAAACTTTTCTGAAGAGTTTGAAATTTTAGCTTTAAATGGAATTTGGGATTGGATCTAGAAATATAGAATTTTGTCTGCCATTGAGGAAGAGGAGGAATAGAGAAGAAGACATATGTACAGACAAATGAGAATTAGGGAGGCTAGGGTTTATAGCAGGATATTTATAGAGAAAGTTGGAATAGAATAAATGGATCGGGTTTGATACGCGCTAACGACAGTGGCCCAAAAAGCCAGTTCTGACCCCGGAACGAAATTAGGTAAACCTATATATCAAAATAGATGTTTTAAAATATTTTAAACGCAATGGAAAAGGTTTCACGTCCAAATTCCATCGTATGAAGAAGTTATGCTAAAATCAATATTTTCAAACCGATTTCAATTAAATTGATTTCAAGGCGTTTCAAGCCCATACGATCAAACGACAAGTCCGATTGATACAAAACTTGAAATTCTACAATAATTCACCGATACGGATCCGATGAAACTGGTTTCGTCGAAATTCGAGTCAGTGGCCAAAATGGCTATTTTCCATTAATTAAAAAAATTAAAATTAATTAATTAAATCAACTTTTCAATTTCAATTCGAAAATTTGCCAAATTTCATCACTTATGATTTCTTAATCATTTACAATAATTAACCAAATTTAAATGTCAACTTAGTGGTGAATAATTTATAAATTTCAATATTAATCTCAATTTCATTTAATTATAAATTTAATTTCCAAAATTTCCATTTAATTAAATTAACCCATAACTATTCCATTCATTATTTTCAAATAGATGGGTTTACCATTGGATTCAAAATTATTACATAAATTATTCTCATATTCCATCTAGATTTCAAATAACGTATTATTTAGCTATTTCAATTTCATTTAATTTCAATTTATCTTATTATGAAAATTAAATTCCAATATATTGATAAAATTTTATTTCCATTCCTTATAATTCAACAAATTGTCCAATATGAATAACCTTAACATCATTTCCTTTAATTTAAATGATCTATTCATTCATATACCATTAGCAAAACATTATTACCCATTACTACCCTAATTTACTAATATAACCCTTAATTAGATTAATTTCAATTGATTACCCATTTAATTATTAACCCAAATAAACGGGTAACTTATAATAAATTCGTTGACCAATTAATTAGGTAATATTCAAATAATTTTTATCAAAACCTTTAATTACACATAGGAATTCATTATTCACAAACAAATGTTACAATTCTTGTATGGTATTGATTTTATTCAAATTATTACGTATTACTTCCTTAGTTAATAACTTTTGAGTTGATTCCCCGATTCCCAAATTTATATTAACGTAACATTTCCTTTAGATTTATTGCAACGATTTCCAATTCAATTGAATGAATTAAATATATATGTATATCTCATAACAATTTGTGGTCACAACTCTCAATCACCTTTTATAAGTTTATTATTTCCACTCCAATAATCGTCATTTATTATATATATACATTAATTAATTCAATATTTAAGTTTGTTTTCCTATACTAAATTTATTACCAAGTATACATTTACTCTATTCCAACAAATTGGAATTCCATTCAATTACTACCTTAAAATAGGTTTACGTTTCTATTAATTTCCATTCACACTTCCGTTATTTTATATTACAATCATTAAAGTAACGTTTAACATCAACACAACCATTATGAATACTTATCAACCTGCATCATCTTCATTACATTAGTTTACGTTTTATCACATTATAAATAAATGCGTACATTAGTTAATTCATATCTACGTCCACTTCCATACATAAATTTTGTAACCAAGTTATAACATTTACATTTATTTTTCTTATTTTAATTAATTACCAAATATTCCTATTTACACTCAATTGTAGCTTTGCAATCTTAACAATCCATAAATTGTTAATTGCCTACTATATACATTAATTACTATTAAATGTTCCCCATAAATTTATTTACTTGGTTTCAAACTTTTTATTCATCAATTACTGCCCTATAAATAAACTTACGGTTTTATTCAAGTTGCATTATTCCAATTAATTGCAATATAAATTTTAAATTGTAAATTTTAATTTCATTTGCTCCATCCAATTTCTAACATTCATTCCAATATAAATTATAAGATTTTTTTTCTTTTCTTTCTAAATTTAACAAAAATCTTATTAATTTAACTCATTTTAATCATCGAATTTTACGGGTGGTTACACTCTCCCCAACTCAAAACTTTTCGTCCTCAAAAAGGAAAAGAAGGGGAAAAGAGGAACTTATAAATAAATATATATATATATATATATATATATATATATTCAAATATTATTCATAACACTAATTTTAAGAGTAGGATAATTTTATATAAAATATATAGATTTATAACCAATTAAACCTTTTATATTCAAATTTATAAAGTTTGGAAACATTTTCAAAATATTTTCTAAGTCCAAAGTTTTACGTAAAATTTTTGCAGAGTCTCCTTTTTACGGAGAGGCTCGGGAGAAAATATAATATCAAATATAACAATATATAACATATATTTTCCACAATAATATATATACCCACACGGGAAAACAATATAATAGCGCAATAAACCGTAATCCGAAAACATACCTATTTGTCGGGCAATTAATGCTCAATTATGAAACCAAAAGCAGTAGCAATTGCTTCCATAACCCTATTTCACTTATAATAATCCAAAAGATTAAAAATTATATAAAATGGTATATACTTTTTTCCTAACAAACAAAGCAATGACAACACAACAATCACTTGCAATCACAACATACAACCATCATATAGAATCAACATAATCAATCATTTATTGTAACGACCCAGAATTTTTAGTAATTAAAATTTGAATATTTAATTAATTTTAAATATTAATGAGTGAATTTATAAGTCGAATAAATTTTTATTTGAATTATTGGATTTAATTGAATAATTAAATCGATAATTTAATATGTGAAATTATGGAAATAATTGAAAATTGGGTTAAATATGATTAGAAATGATTTGTAAAATTTTATTTTATCATATGGAAGTTAGAACGGTATTTTAGAACTTTTAGAATCAATTTAAAAGTTGATTTGTGAAAATTGAATATTTTAATATTAAATCGACTAGTGAAAATAGTCAATTTTTGAACAGCCTCAGAATTGAACGAAACCAGTTCCATTGAATCCGTAATAGTTAGCTATTACCAGATTTCAATTTTCGTATCAATCGGAGTTATCGTTTGATCGTGGAAGCTCGAAACGCATCGATTTATTTTTAATTTAAATTTGGCGAGTGAAAATAGCCATTTTTCAAAAAGTCTCAGATTTCGATGAAACTAGTTTCATCGGATCCGTAATGTGATATTATTGTAAGGTTTCAAATTTCAAGTCAATTGGATTTACCGTTTGTCCGTTACGAATTAAAACGCCTAGAAAATCGCTTAAATCGGTTTAATTTAAATTGAGCGTTTCTAGCCATAACTCGCACATGCTTCCGAATTAGCTTCCGAAACCTGTTCCATTGTGTCCGGAACGCGGGGTAAACCCTAGAAACGCTGGTTACGGCGCGTAAATCGGAGTTTGGAATTTCCGGATGAATAGTGTCGTTCGAAATTCTATAAATAGACCCACAACCCTCACAAATAAAAAAAAAAAACAAAATAGAAACCCCAGCCGCCAGTTATGGGTCAATGGCCGAAAATCACCCTCGCTTTTCTTCAATTATCTCTCCATCCACTCAACGATTCGAGAATCTTTCAACTAGAGTATTGAAGAGCACGACGAGAGCTTCAAGTTGAACGGTTGTGATCTAAAATTTCATAGTGGATTGTCGTGGATCTGGTCTTGAACGTCACGACTTCGGAGGCATTTTTCTCGTCGATGGTAGCCGTAGGGGAGGCCGGTCTTTGGCCGAGTGCGTGTCGTGGGTAGGTGAGTGGTTTGGCATCGTTCGATCGTCGTCCGGTGGCTCGGGGTGAGGCGCGATGTGTAGGGTTTTGTGGCGGCATGGGTTCGTTCTTCACGAATTCGAACGGGAAGAGGAAGATAACGCGGGAGGCTATGATCTGATACCTGGAAATGAATGGCCACGATGCAATGCGGGTTTGGAATTAAAATAAAAGTGTAATTAATATATATTTAAAATCGTGCGATGGTTAAAAATTGATATCTTTTTCATACGAGGTCGAAAACGCGCGAAGCCAGTTGCATTGGAATCGTATCGACGAGCACTACGCGATGAAATTGGATTGGAGTCGTTTGGAGTTAGTGAGAATTTTGGGTAAAATTAAACGCACGTTTGATTTTATTTAAAATAAATCGCTAAAACGGAATTTAAAATCAAGGTGAGAACTTCTCACTCAATCGAATCAATTTCGATTTTATTTTAAATAGTTAGATTTAAAATATTTGAATGCATGTTTGAATGTTGATTGATATCTATTGATTGTTAAAATAGACATTATACGCCGTTAGTAAGCGGATGTTATTTATTAAAAACATATACCGCGAATATTTCATAAACAGTGAAATTGGTATTATATATATAATAGCAATATATATATATTGGCATATGTATATATTGGAGTTATTGATTTCCCGCATTTATTTGTTTAGCGGATGAGACCCTATTACGCCGTCTATTAAGCGGATAATATTTAAATCCCATATACCGCGATAATTTCGTACTGGAGCGAAATTGGTATTGTGTTAATGTTTGTGGATGCAGGAAAACAGGTTGGAGGGATCCAACTGGATTCCTCAACAGTATTTATTTGATTATGGATATTTTGATATTCGTTGATTATCATATACGACATATGATATCGTTGTTGTCGTGATTGACTATTTGGTATGTAGCATCATTGGACCAAGTTTTGGAATTTTAAAATGATTTATAAAGTGATTTTTGAAAATATACTATATTTTTGGAATAGATTCATTTTAAATAAATAAACGTTATAATTTTTAAAGTTATAAAATTATGGTTTTTGTGAAATACAGTTAAAAGCTGATTTTTGAGAATATGATGCTAATGATTTTATAAAATAGTTTAATCGGGATTTTAGAATTTATTGTGAAAAGTTGAAATATAGGATTTATAAAATTTAATTATTTTATGAATCAAAAGGATGAAGTTTTTAAAGGAATTTGAAGACGTTTTAAAAGAATAATATAAATTGATTTATATTAAGAGATTTATAAATGGATATTTATAAATTGAAATATAGACATTATAAAACGAGTTTTTATAAGTGTTTGAATGAAGTGAAAATGAATTTCATTAAAGAATGAAATTTATAGAATTTAAATGGTGAAGTTATAAGAATGAAATTTATAGAATTATAAACGGTGAAGTTATAAATGAAATTTATAAATAGTAAGATTTATAAATTTTGTGAAATTATTAAAGAATAAATTTGGATGAATAATTGAATCTTATAAGTTATAAGATTTATAACTATGAAGTTTAAAAGAACGATTTTGTAAAATAATCGTTTTATAAGCATTTAACTTATAATATGAACTTTTAGTTTATAATTGAGTTATAAACTGGAATAGGTTAATAAAAGAATTTATAAAAAGGAAGTTTTTATAAATAAATAGAAATGGAATTTATAAACGTTGTTTTATAAATTCGCAAATGACTTATTTTGACAAGAAAATTTGTTGAAACCTATAAATGGAGTTATATTCACATTTTTGAATAGTGAATAATCCTTTAAATTAAAATGAATAAAAGGATGAAATTGTTAATGAAGTATATTCACGTTTTTGAATAGTGAATAACATGTTAAAGAGATTGTTTTGAATGTGAATGTTTTAAATAGAATTAAAACGATCTAACGATGTTTTAAATGTGTTGAGATTCGAAACCATAGACGTTTTCGAGAAATAGAAGGAAATAATGGACTATAACACTGTTGTTATAGTAAATGATTTCCGAAAGGAAATGTTTTGTATAGTATTGGGATTTATACATCTATTTTAATTTCGAATCCCTATACTAGTGATTTTGGGTTGTCGTAACAATGTTTTACGTAACATTCATTTTGGCCCAAATAAATATGTTTAAGAGCATGATTTCCTTAAAGAATGAAATATATACTTAATCTCGATTTAAGTATATTGAATATTTTCTAAGTGTTGAAAATAAATAAAATTTGTGAATTACTTATGAATAAATAAGTATGGAAATGTTTTTCCAATGTGAAATGAAACGTTTAGAGAATTTATCTTTTTGAAGATAAATTGAAATGAATAATTGAAATCAAATATTCATTGATATTTTGGAATTATAAATTCACTAAGGAATTTATAAAGGAAGTGGAATTTGTCTAAAAATAAATATTGATTTATTTTTGAAGTGTGAAATTTTATATCTTGTAAAGATATTTTGGAAAATAAATAATTTGGAAAATTATTTGGAAACTGGTGATGTTGTGCATATCAATTGATAGTTCAATAACCGACTATCAATATTTCCCTTTGAATGGGTAATTGATGTGATTTGTTTGAATGTGAATGCTACACTTATTTTTGAATAAGCGCTCACTATTCGGGTTAACCGGGAAAGGACCATGGGGTCGTATAACCCATTCCGAATATGTGATACGTCGTTGTGAATTGCATTGAAGATCGGTGTTGAAGACTCGGTATTTGCGAGAGCGATAGGATGACCTGTCGATTTACTCTGCACCGAGTAGCTACGGTATAGAGTTCTCCATATGTGATGGTGAATCCGATCAGGATTGTGAATATCCGGATTGCAAGGACTTCTTTGTAAGTGCCTTCGGTTTTGTTCGAGCCCGGAACAGACTTGTATGGATAGTATGTCTGACATTACAAGTTGAGATATAAAGCCGATTTCTTTCAAATATATTTCTGTTGGTGGCGGAGAATTTATTCTTTTAGCTTAACACCCTTCTCTGAGACGTACGAGCTTAGAGGTTATGTAGTTGAATGTTATCAGCGATATATTCCCAATTTGGTAATGTGACATGCTGAGTGTTACTGTAAATGATCATTGTGATAGGATCGTTTATTTGATTGTCTATCTTGGTGATCATTGTGTTGATCATTTGTTGACCCAAAGCATGGCTTTTGTATAAAGTATGTTTTTGTGGACGTGACTTCGTCGAGCCTCACACCCCGGAGATGGTCAAAACAGGAAAGATGCGGCAAGGTTATGAGGGGTAGCTCCCTTTAGGGTATGTACATTTCCTTCTGGATAGAGGTGGTATCATGGTATGGAGCCCAGATATTTAACCTATGTGGTTACTGTGAATTTATTACTTTGTGGTTGTTGGTTATCGGGATCCCGTGAGAAAGGTCGTTTACGATCGGGGAATGGCGTGCTCGTGTCAGTAGTTACCCAGTTAGGGGTAACCCGGCCTTGTGTTGGCAGAGTTCCGGTTTGGTTCTCGGGGATGTCTTTCCAGAGGCATTCTCATGTGGCAATGGGAAGTTTCTTGGCCTGACCATTTGTTGGAAATCCAAAGAAACAATACGTGACTTGTACGGTTTTAGTTGTATAACCTGCTATGGAATGTGGCGGTAACCTGCTATTGAACATAGTTAGCTATAGTAGGCATAGTTCGAAATGTCTATGTTGGCTAAGATTTATATTCTACTTTCGAAATGAATTTTTTCTACACTATGCACTAGTAATAATATCAAATGTTATTTTAAATGCGTATCAAGCATCTTTGACTATCATAAGGAGAAATCTTCTCCGATTCTGCGTTTGCATTGTGTGTGTGTGCGGGAGGCCTTATGGTAGTCTCATTTTTAAAAGCATTGCGAATTGAATTTAAAAATATTCCTCTATTTTGATTTTAAAGTAAATAAACTGTTTTGAGTTCTCACACCTGTCACATGACTGACTCGGAGTTTATTGTTTTCCTTCCTAAACTCTGGGTGCCCACCAATTTCCACACGGGCAGTCAAGAGTTAAGGTTTATCAGGATATTCTGGATATTCTGGAGTTGCTGGAGGCAAGATGGATGGCATGGCTATTACTTATATAGTATTTCTTTTTCCGCTGCACTGTTGTTGTATGATGTTGTACACTCTGATGATATGATGTAATGAAATGTGATGTAATGTAATAACTAATATAGTTCTTTGTTTAAAGATTATTCATTTATTATTATATGTTGTTCCGCTGCGAATTGTGAGATTCTGATGTTGTTCTGTTTTCTATCTATTCCATTCTATTCTCTTTTCTTTCTATTTTAAAATGTTCTATCTTCTGTCTTCTCTCCTCCCTATTTTCTATCTTTTTCTCTGCTCTTTTCTTAATTTCTTCTTTCTTCTTCTTTTCTTAAATTCTTTTTAAAACCCATAACTATTCGGTTTTTCGGCAACGAAAAATCGACATGTTACATTTGGTATCAGAGCTTATGGTTAAGCGACAACCATGGTTCTGTTGGGTATTTCTCATTAGAGATAGAGTCAGTAGTACTCTAGAGTGAGTTTGAGTGTAATAATAGCTATGAGAGCGTATTTGTTAGTGAATATAAAATTGTTTTATATTGTGATGATTGGTTTGTTGAGTGGCATATGAACTTTCGTCAGTGTGGTCCACAAGACTATGCCGAAGGGGTTTCTAAACACTTGAATAGAACAATTCGACACAGTATTGATTTTAAATTGGGTAAATGAAATAATTTTACCTCGATTATATTTTATATATAAAGAAATAATTTTTCAGAATTATTAAAGTGTATATAAGTTGATTGTTTAGTTGTCTAAATAATCTAAATTGAAGAATAATTGTATAAGCAAATGAATTATAAGAATTGAATTATAATTAAAGTGATTACAATTGTGAAATAAACTTATATATATAACAAGTGAAACTATATGGATATATATATGAATATGAGTTGTAAGTAAAAGTGAATTTAAAGTTAAATGGAATATAACTTAAGTGATATTGAATGAAGTTGATATTAGTATCAAAGTAAAATAATAAAGTGAAGTGGTGAATGTGAACTTAAGTTATTTAAAATGAAATTCAACTTTTGGTAAATTGAATTCAAATTAGAAGTAAGTAAATTTGAATAGAATTGAATTTGATTTGGAAGTGAACCAACTTGAATATGAATTAGTGAATATAAACTAATTGAAAATAAATGTTAGTAAACATCCACTGTTAATGAATCAAATGTGATTTAAATTGAAAACCCAATTCATTGAATATTAATAAGAATATGAATGAATATTGATTTGGTTATGGATGATAGTTGGTTGATGGTTGAATATATATTGCTATTGAATGCATTTGCTATGTTAGTATATATAGTTATTATGTTGCTATATGTTGTATATTGATACTATTGTCTATATGCATGATTCTCATGTTGTTTGTTGAGTGATTAGTAGGTGCAGATCGCGTTTGCTTCGCATTTGGAGCTCGCTTTTGCGCTATATTAGCCGTATATGCTTGCTAATAAAATATAAGGTACATATCTCGGATTAAATGTCGTACTTTTACATTTTTTCCCTACGGGATGCCTCATTACTTGATGAGATGTATATTTGTGATATATATACTGTCATTTTTTTTTCGGATCAAGCCGCGCAAAGGAGACTATGGCGAATTTTTCCGAAAATTTAAGGCGTTAGAAAAAAATTTGAGAAAAATTGGAAAATTTTGAAAACTTAAACTTTGATTTTGGAATTGAAAGTTAAACAATAGTAGTTGTTTTTGAAAAGATAACTAAGTATGATTTGAAAACTTAGTAAAGTTATTGTAAGAAGTTTAACTATGAATTTTGGAAAGTTAATAAATTCTGTAACCTTTCTTACTTAATAATTTCGAGGACGAAATTCTTTTAAGGGGGGAAGATTGTAACGACCCAGAATTTTTAGTAATTAAAATTTGAATATTTAATTAATTTTAAATATTAATGAGTGAATTTATAAGTCGAATAAATTTTTATTTGAATTATTGGATTTAATTGAATAATTAAATCGATAATTTAATATGTGAAATTATGGAAATAATTGAAAATTGGGTTAAATATGATTAGAAATGATTTGTAAAATTTTATTTTATCATATGGAAGTTAGAACGGTATTTTAGAACTTTTAGAATCAATTTAAAAGTTGATTTGTGAAAATTGAATATTTTAATATTAAATCGACTAGTGAAAATAGTCAATTTTTGAACAGCCTCAGAATTGAACGAAACCAGTTCCATTGAATCCGTAATAGTTAGCTATTACCAGATTTCAATTTTCGTATCAATCGGAGTTATCGTTTGATCGTGGCAGCTCAAAACGCATCGATTTATTTTTAATTTAAATTTGGCGAGTGAAAATAGCCATTTTTCAAAAAGTCTCAGATTTCGACGAAACCAGTTTCATCAGATCCGTAATGTGATATTATTGTAAGGTTTCAAATTTCAAGTCAATTGGATTTACCGTTTGTCCGTTACGAATTAAAACGCCTAGAAAATCGCTTAAATCGGTTTAATTTAAATTGAGCGTTTCTAGCCATAACTCGCACATGCTTCCGAATTAGCTTTCGAAACCTGTTCCATTGTGTCCGGAACGCGGGGTAAACCCTAGAAACGCTGGTTACGGCGCGTAAATCGGAGTTTGGAATTTCCGGATGAATAGTGTCGTTCGAAATTCTATAAATAGACCCACAACCCTCACAAATAAAAACAAAAAAACAAAATAGAAACCCCAGCCGCCAGTTATGGGTCAATGGCCGAAAATCACCCTCGCTTTTCTTCAATTATCTCTCCATCCACTCAACGATTCGAGAATCTTTCAACTAGAGTATTGAAGAGCACGACGAGAGCTTCAAGTTGAACGGTTGTGATCTAAAATTTCATAGTGGATTGTCGTGGATCTGGTCTTGAACGTCGCGACTTCGGAGGCATTTTTCTCGTCGATGGCAGCCGTAGGGGAGGCCGGTCTTTGGCCGAGTGCGTGTCGTGGGTAGGTGAGTGGTTTGGCATCGTTCGATCGTCGTATGGTGGCTCGGGGTGAGGCGCGATGTGTAGGGTTTTGTGGCGGCATGGGTTCGTTCTTCACGAATTCGAACGGGAAGAGGAAGATAACGCGGGAGGCTATGATCTGATACCTGGAAATGAATGGCCACGATGCAATGCGGGTTTGGAATTAAAATAAAAGTGTAATTAATATATATTTAAAATCGTGCGATGGTTAAAAATTGATATCTTTTTCATACGAGGTCGAAAACGCGCGAAACCAGTTGCGTTGGAATCGTATCGACGAGCACTACGCGATGAAATTGGATTGGAGTCGTTTGGAGTTAGTGAGAATTTTGGGTAAAATTAAACGCACGTTTGATTTTATTTGAAATAAATCGCTAAAACGGAATTTAAAATCAAGGTGAGAACTTCTCACTCAATCGAATCAATTTCGATTTTATTTTAAATAGTTAGATTTAAAATATTTGAATGCATGTTTGAATGTTGATTGATATCTATTGATTGTTAAAATAGACATTATACGCCGTTAGTAAGCGGATGTTATTTATTAAAAACATATACCGCGAATATTTCATAAACAGTGAAATTGGTATTATATATATAATAGCAATATATATATATTGGCATATGTATATATTGGAGTTATTGATTTCCCGCATTTATTTGTTTAGCGGATGAGACCCTATTACGCCGTCTATTAAGCGGATAATATTTAAATCCCATATACCGCGATAATTTCGTACTGGAGCGAAATTGGTATTGTGTTAATGTTTGTGGATGCAGGAAAACAGGTTGGAGGGATCCAACTGGATTCCTCAACAGTATTTATTTGATTATGGATATTTTGATATTCGTTGATTATCATATACGATATATGATATCGTTGTTGTCGTGATTGACTATTTGGTATGTAGCATCATTGGACCAAGTTTTGGAATTTTAAAATGATTTATAAAGTGATTTTTGAAAATATACTATATTTTTGGAATATATTCATTTTAAATAAATAAACGTTATAATTTTTAAAGTTATAAAATTATGGTTTTTGTGAAATACAGTTAAAAGCTGATTTTTGATAATATAATGCTAATGATTTTATAAAATAGTTTAATCGGGATTATAGAATTTATTGTGAAAAGTTGAAATATAGGATTTATAAAATTTAATTATTTTATGAATCAAAAGGATGAAGTTTTTAAAGGAATTTGAAGACGTTTTAAAAGAATAATATAAATTGATTTATATTAAGAGATTTATAAATGGATATTTATAAATTGAAATATAGACATTATAAAACGAGTTTTTATAAGTGTTTGAATGAAGTGAAAATGAATTGCATTAAAGAATGAAATTTATAGAATTTAAATGGTGAAGTTATAAGAATGAAATTTATAGAATTATAAACGGTGAAGTTATAAATGAAATTTATAAATAGTAAAATTTATAAATTTTGTGAAATTATTAAAGAATAAATTTGGATGAATAATTGAATCTTATAAGTTATAAGATTTATAACTATGAAGTTTAAAAGAACGATTTTGTAAAATAATCGTTTTATAAGCATTTAACTTATAATATGAACTTTTAGTTTATAATTGAGTTATAAACTGGAATAGGTTAATAAAAGAATTTATAAAAAGGAAGTTTTATAAATAAATAGAAATGGAATTTATAAACGTTGTTTTATAAATTCGCAAATGACTTATTTTGACAAGAAAATTTGTTGAAACCTATAAATGGAGTTATATTCACATTTTTGAATAGTGAATAATCCTTTAAATTAAAATGAATAAAAGGATGAAATTGTTAATGAAGTATATTCACGTTTTTGAATAGTGAATAACATGTTAAAGAGATTGTTTTGAATGTGAATGTTTTAAATAGAATTAAAACGATCTAACGATGTTTTAAATGTGTTGAGATTCGAAACCATAGACGTTTTCGAGAAATAGAAGGAAATAATGGACTATAACACTGTTGTTATAGTTAATGATTTCCGAAAGGAAATGTTTTGTATAGTATTGGGATTTATACATCTATTTTAATTTCGAATCTCTATACTAGTGATTTTGGGTTGTCGTAACAATGTTTTACGTAACATTCGTTTTGGCCCAAATAAATATGTTTAAGAGCATGATTTCCTTAAAGAATGAAATATATACTTAATCTCGATTTAAGTATATTGAATATTTTCTAAGTGTTGAAAATAAATAAAATTTGTGAATTACTTATGAATAAATAAGTATGGAAACGTTTTTCCAATGTGAAATGAAACGTTTAGAGAATTTATCTTTTTGAAGATAAATTGAAATGAATAATTGAAATCGAATATTCATTGATATTTTGGAATTATAAATTCACTAAGGAATTTATAAAGGAAGTGGAATTTGTCTAAAAATAAATATTGATTTATTTTTGAAGTGTGAAATTTTATATCTTGTAAAGATATTTTGGAAAATAAATAATTTGGAAAATTATTTGGAAACTGGTGATGTTGTGCATATCAATTGATAGTTCAATAACCGACTATCAATATTTCCCTTTGAATGGGTAATTGATGTGATTTGTTTGAATGTGAATGCTACACTTATTTTTGAATAAGCGCTCAGTATTCGGGTTAACCGGGAAAGGACCATGGGGTCGTATAACCCATTCCGAATATGTGATACGTCGTTGTGAATTGCATTGAAGATCGGTGTTGAAGACCCGGTATTTGCGAGAGCGATAGGATGACCTGTCGATTTACTCTGCACCGAGTAGCTACGGTATAGAGTTCTCCATATGTGATGGTGAATCCGATCAGGATTGTGAATATCCGGATTGCAAGGACTTCTTTGTAAGTGCCTTCGGTTTTGTTCGAGCCCGGAACAGACTTGTATGGATAGTATGTCTGACATTACAAGTTGAGATATAAAGCTGATTTCTTTCAAATATATTTCTGTTGGTGGCGGAGAATTTATTCTTTTAGCTTAACACCCTTCTCTGAGACGTACGAGCTTAGAGGTTATGTAGTTGAATGTTATCAGCGATATATTCCCAATTTGGTAATGTGACATGCTGAGTGTTGCTGTAAATGATCATTGTGTTGATTATTGTGATAGGATCGTTTATTTGATCGTCTATCTTGGTGATCATTGTTTTGATCATTTGTTGACCCAAAGCATGGCTTTTGTATAAAGTATGTTTTTGTGGACGTGACTTCGTCGAGCCTCACACCCCGGAGATGGTCAAAACAGGAAAGATGCGGCAAGGTTATGAGGGGTAGCTCCCTTTAGGGTATGTACATTTCCTTCTGGATAGAGGTGGTATCATGGTATGGAGCCCAGATATTTAACCTATGTGGTTACTGCGAATTTATTACTTTGTGGTTGTTGGTTATCGGGATCCCGTGAGAAAGGTCGTTTACGATCGGGGAATGGCGTGCTCGTGTCAGTAGTTACCCAGTTAGGGGTAACCCGCCCTTGTGTTGGCAGAGTTCCGGTTTGGTTCTCGGGGATGTCTTTCCAGAGGCATTCTCATGTGGCAATGGGAAGTTCCTTGGCCTGACCATTTGTTGGAAATCCAAAGAAACAATACGTGACTTGTACGGTTTTAGTTGTATAACCTGCTATGGAATGTGGCGGTAACCTACTATTGAACATAGTTAGCTATAGTAGGCATAGTTCGAAATGTCTATGTTGGCTAAGATTTATATTCTACTTTCGAAATGAATTTTTTCTACACTATGCACTAGTAATAATATCAAATGTTATTTTAAATGCGTATCAAGCATCTTTGACTATCATAAGGAGAAATCTCCTCCGATTCTGCGTTTGCATTGTGTGTGTGTGCGGGAGGCCTTATGGTAGTCTCATTTTTAAAAGCATTGCGAATTGAATTTAAAAATATTCCTCTATTTTGATTTTAAAGTAAATAAACTGTTTTGAGTTCTCACACCAGTCACATGACTGACTCGGAGTTTATTGTTTTCCTTCCTAAACTCTGGGTGCCCACCAATTTCCACACGGGCAGTCAAGAGTTAAGGTTTATCAGGATATTCTGGATATTCTGGAGTTGCTGGAGGCAAGATGGATGGCATGGCGTATTACTTATATAGTATTTCTTTTTCCGCTGCACTGTTGTTGTTGTATGATGTTGTACACTCTGATGATATGATGTAATGAAATGTGATGTAATGTAATAACTGATATAGTTCTTTGTTTAAAGATTATTCATTTATTATTATATGTTGTTCCGCTGCGAATTGTGAGATTCTGGTGTTGTTCTGTTTTCAATCTATTCCATTCTATTCTCTTTTCTTTCTATTTTAAAATGTTCTATCTTCTGTCTTCTCTCCTCCCTATTTTCTATCTTTTTCTCTGCTCTTTTCTTAATTTCTTATTTCTTCTTCTTTTCTTAAATTCTTTTTAAAACCCATAACTATTCGGTTTTTCGGCAACGAAAAATCGACATGTTACATTTATTCTTATCAAACAAAACAGGTAGTTGTTCGGGTTCAAACTTTAATTTGTACGGAATGAAAAATAAACTACTAAGTGTACCCTTCACTCAACAGCCTTAGGTGAAACTAAATAGGTTATTCATTCATCCAAACAAATTTAAAGTATCCTTATCCAAACAACCATAAACCAACAAACAACAAATCCAAACAATAAACTAAGTTTATTCTTGTCAATTTCATTTCATACTATTATTGTTTGACTCCTTTTTATACATATAATGGTTTATCCCTTTCTTTTTCTTTATTTATTTGCAATACTCATCTTTCTGCTTATTTTATTAATAATTATCTTCAATCATTTACTTGCGTTTATTATCTTTCATTTATACTACTTAATTTCATTTATTTACTTTCATTTATTCTAAATTTCATTTATAATACTTACCTTTCTATTTCAATTAGTAGTCTTTTCAATTACACTTAAGATTATAATATTCCAACATCAAATTCTTATTCATTTAGGAATTTCATTAATTACTTTCATTACCTCAAATTTATTACTTGTATAATATTTATTACATTTTCTTATTAACATTTCAACTTTTAATATTTGGTAAGTTATAAATATGATTTTTAAGAATGTAATTGAAAGTTATACAAGTTTCCTCAATTCTTTTAATTAATTAATATTCAGTAATTATATCTTTTGTTTTATAAGTTACAATTTCACCTTTCTTGTTATTTCATTTATAACCTATCCTTTAATTTCTTTTTATTTATATCTTAGCATTAGATATCTTACTTCCTTTAGAGGTTTCAATTATTAATTACTTACGTTCAAATTCACTACAATAACTGAAACAATTAATCAATGGAAACTTAAGAACTTAAATACCGAGTTAATTTCAAATCATATTAAAATAATAGATAAATGTATACTTACAATTTATATCCAATTATATTTAAAACAATTCAAGATTTACATTTGTTTATCAAAAATGAATCTGCAGGAAAACTACTACAATGGTCTTCCCACTTCGAAACTCGGAAATGAACGTCGATGATGCGTGCACTCATCATCGAAATTATTTTCTAGCGACAAAGAGGGGAGTACAACTTATTTCTTTCCAAAGTTCCTTCAGAACAATTCTTTCAAATTTAAATTAAAATATTTATATCCGAAAATACTTCTAATAATAATATTATTATTCTAAAATTATTCGAAAGAAATTTTCAATAGCCCGAAACTTAAGTTATATATTTCCAATTTCATTTATTTTATTTTCATTCTTATTTCACCTATTATTTATAAATTTCATTTCCTAACAACCAATATATTGCAACCAAATATATATATATATATATATATTTTATAAAATTTATTTTATATTTATAGAAAATATAATAGGCAAAATTATTTCATTCACCTATATTCAAAAACAAATATTATGTCGGTCTGTCCTATTAAGTGTTTAGAAATCCCTATTGATGTCGTAGCGTCCCATGCACTAACCAGAATTTATAAATACAAAACGGAGCAGATTAACACAGTATTAAAACCTTTTATAACACTAACAAATACGCTCTCTCATATATATACACTCAGCGACTCATAATGGGGTATTACTACCCTATTAATAAAGAGTCAAACCCCACAAAGCTAAGGTTTATCGCTAAACCAAAGCTCTGATACCAGATGTAACGGCCGCGCCAGTGGGGTAACGCCCACCGTAGCATACATTGGTACATGTGTTCTGCCTTTACGGCCAGCCTCTCGACTGCAGCACCAACCCCTACGGGGACATATAGGAGTAAGAGTCAACCGTTCGTTACCAAACCAGGAAGTGAGAACCCCCTATCATGCTGCACCCTCCAAGTGCAATAGCAGACACACATGTCGATTCAAACCATACGGAAGGGCGGATTGTTATGGGGTAAATAAGAAAAGTAGAGAAAGAAAAACAAAATGGAATCTCACAGCGAAAGGATAAAATATAATAATCAAATATACAGTTCATGAAGCTGTTTACAAAATATTTAATTATATTTATACAATACTTATCAGAGTTGCACATAACACGAATAGTAATCGATGCAGCGGAATACAATAGTGTAGTGAAATAATATAGTAGATAATAGTATTACAAATCTTCGTCTTCGTCCTCCAGAATAAAATCTTCAAATCCTGAAATGCTCGGACTGACCCGAGCGAATTGAAAAGACAAAACACTCGAGTTAGAACTAAAAGATCTTATGTAAGTTAAATCAACAGAAATAAATATGAGTGCGGTAACTCAAGAGATGCTCGGGATTTACATCCCTTAAGGATCCGTTAAACTATTTACTATGTAGTATATTTCGCTATTATAGTAGTGTCTAGTTGTAAAATAAACTTACTTTTAAATAGCGTTAAGGCTTTACATTTTCCACCTTAACACATTTATATATTCCCATAGTCTATACAGTACCGTAATCTCCCCCGTACTGGACGTCGTCAGAGGGCACTCCATAGGTATGGTACAAAACAAAATCGTATAAGGCGCGCTAGGGTAGGCGACACGGCACAGCTAGGTAATGCCAGGGTAGATATACCAATTGCTACCCGGGCTGGAGGTAACGCATAGCCGCAGTTACCGCCCACCTCGAGCCACACCCCCAAATCAAAAATCAAAAGTGGCCACCGAATCAATCTAAAAGTAAGAGTATAATATCGAAGGGATGTGTCCGATAAGAGGGGCTACCTCCTTGGCCCGAGAAGCGCTCCTGTTTTAGCCACCTTATGCCAACTCACGGGAGTCGGGTCCACGTATTTACCTCAAACGAAACTCCGCCGCCATCCTACTTCATTCTGGAATCTCCACCGCGTACACGGTTGTCAAAGTGGTTTTCAGAGTTGGCAGAGAGTATGACAACTTCCGACCCCGGTCTCTTCAACAACCAATCGTTATTATAACATTGCGGTTATTTCAAAATAATTTATACTTTAAAACCAGAATATGATATCCCTTTCAAAACCATATAAATATGATATCATTTATATTTTTAAGACCCCAAATCAATATGATATCATTTTTATTTTATAAATATCTCTTTTCCCAAATCATAATATTTTCAAATATATATCTTAAACCCCATAGCTTTGAAACAAAATTTCTAATGCTTAAATGGTTTAAGTATTAAACCGCTTTGCATAACAAAATAGCTTTCTAAATTTCACAAATAAATTTCAAATATAGGTTTAAATTCCTGAATAAACCATTTCAATTTCCATATATTTCAAAGCTTTAATTATTCCACCATTTCAAACTTATTCTTTGATAATTTCATATATATCAAATTCAATTACTATTATTTAAATTTGAAATGTTTACTTAATAAATCAAATATCATTTAAGTAAAACCTTTAAACTTCAAATAACATGATATTCTCTCAATTTAATTAACTTGATAATATTCATTTAAATCGACTTGATATCCATTTAAGTCCTCTAAACCAAAATCAAGTTATAAATATCATACCTTTTAAAACCCTAAATTTATTCAAAATTTCAAATAAATTTTATTCGAGGAAAATTCTTAAATACCTTATTTCAAAGCAAATTCATATTTATCTTCCAACATTTATTTTATTTAAGACATTATAAATTCCATCAATAAATTTAAATAAATACTTAACCGTATTATATCTAAATAAAATTGAACTTTTATTTTTAAGCTTCTTTTATTCTTTAAACCAAATTTATACATAGCTTAAATTCAAGCGTTTAACTATATATAAAAATAATATTTAAAATATCAAAAATCAATATTCATTAAACCATATTCTTTCCAAAACCATAGAAAAATCATTTCAAAAATAATTATATATATATATATACCGCGGTGCCTGTATAAAATTTTCTATCCTATGGTCAAGTGATACAGATATTTATCATTTAAATCCGTAATTTAAAATAAAAATTACGGTTATATATCATTTCAAACCGCAATCCCGAATGAAATGAAAATGCAAAATAACTTGAAGTTTATAACAATATAAGTACAGCATCCATTCATCCAATATCATCCATCAACCATTTATCACAATCATCATCCAAATTCAAACAATACATCAATATATAACATGTGATAATAAAAGGTATCAACTATTAGTTTATATTCAAAAATAAATTATAACTGTTTAACTGGCAGTTTATATGCAATAAAATAAATAATAATTTAACTGGCAGTTAATATGAAATAATGAATTAAATAACAAGTTAATTAAATAAATGCAAAGTAACTGAGATAATGATGAAATATATGCCAAACAGCTATAAATAAATTTCAAATCACATCATAAATGAATTTAATAAACACAAGAAATCTTAGAAGTTGTGAGTGGGTTAAAACACTCACCTTTTGAATTTAAATTGAATTTAAATTCAAAAATTTGACAGTCTCGGAATTCATCCAAACCAACGTCAAAATTGCCGAAATTCCAATACGAACCTAGCGAAGAAAACCGCGCATGAATTGGATCACATATGTAAGAGATATTCGCGTTAGAATGATTTAATCAAATTTCAAATAAAATAAAAAGGAAAACACATATTCACAAACCATCCACGTCATCGACTCCCCTGAAATCAGCACGCGCACGCGAAATTTTCTCCAGCACACACGAAGCTTCCTCGATCCAACGCACGTCGCACCAAAACGCAACCACCATCGGCCAATCAGAGCCTGTCGTTCGCCCTCTCTCCCCATGCCGACCTCCTCCAGGCCGCGCGCAAGGCCCAGGTGGCAGAGAATAGTTGCTCCGCCACCTATTCCTAAGGGTTTCGAAACCCTAATCCACAAATTCCGGCGATCTAACCATTGATTCTCGAAACAAAGCACATAGATCGACTCCCCTTAGTCCCCTCTGCAAAACCCAGAAAGGGTTTCCCGATCCATCGACGTTGATTACGACCCCATTGAACGACCGAGAATTAAAATGCAATTTCTGATCAAACGATAATCTGAATCGAAAAATGAACACCACCAGTGAATTACGCTAGTCGAGAGCTTCAACATATATTTTTTTCAAATTTTTCTGAAGAGTTTGAAATTTTAGCTTTGCATTGAATTTGGGATTGGATCTGGAAATATAGAATTTTGTCTGCAATTGAGGAAAAGGAGAAATAGAGAAGAAGATATACGTACAGACAAATGAGAATTAGGGAGGCTGGGGTTTATAGCAGGATATTTATAGAGAAAGTTGGAATAGAATAAATGGATCGGGTTGTATACGCGCTAACGACAAAGTGGCCCAAAAAGCCCGTTCTGACCCCGGAACGAAATTGGGTAAACCCATATATCAAAATAGGTGTTTTAAAATATTTTAAACGCAATGGAAAAGGTTTCACGTCCAAATTCCATCGTATGAAGAAGTTATGCTAAAATCAATATTTTCAAATTGATTTCAATTGATTTCAATTAAATTGATTTCAAGGCGTTTCAAGCTCATACGATCAAACGACAAGTCCGATCGATACGAAACTTGAAATCCTACAATAATTCACCGATACGGATTCGATGAAACTGGTTTCGTCGAAACCCGAGTCATTCGCCAACATGGCTATTTTTCGATTAATTAAATAAATTAAAGTTAATTAATTAATTAAATCAACTTTTCAATTTCAATTTGAAAATTTGCCAAATTTCATCACTTATGATTTCTCAATCATTTACAATGACTAACCAAATTTAAATGCCAATTTAGAGGTAAATAATTTATAAATTTCAATATTAACCTCAATTTCGTTAAATTATAAATTTAATTTCCAAAATTTTCATTTAATTAAATTAACCCATAATTATTCCATTCATCATTTTCAAATAGATGGGTTTACCATTGGATTCAAAATTATTACATAAATTATTCTCATATTCCATCTAGATTTCAAATAACGTATTATTTAGCTATTTCAATTTCATTTAATTTCAATTTATCTTAGTATGAGAAATTAAATTCCAATATATTGATAAAACTTTTTTCCATTCCTTATAATTCAAAAAATTATCCAATATGAATAACCTTAACATCGTTTCCTTTAATTTAAATCATCTATTCATTCATACACCATTAGCAAAACATTTTACCCGTTACTACCCTAATTTACTAATATAACCCTTAATTAGATTAATTTCAATTGATTACCCATTTAATTATTAACCCAAATAAACGGGTAACTTATAATAAATTCATTGACCAATTAATTGGATAATATTCAAATAATTGTTATCAAAACCTTTAATTGCACATAGGAATTCATTATTCACAAACAAATGTTACAATTCTTGTATGGTATTAATTATATTCAAATAATTACGTATTACTTCCTTAGTTAATAACTTTTCAGTTGATTCCTCGATTCCCAAATTTGTATTAACATAACATTCCTTTAGATTGTTGCAATGATTTCCAATTCAATTGAATGAATTAAATATATATGCATAAATCATAACAATTTGTGGTCACAACTCTCAATCACCTTTTATAAGTTTATTATTTCCACTCCAATAATCGCCATTTATTATATATATATATATATATATATATATATATTAATTCAATATTTAAGTTTCAAGCCCATACGATCAAACGACAAGTCCGATTGATACAAAACTTGAAATTCTACAATAATTCACCGATACGGATCCGATGAAACTGGTTTCGTCAAAATTCGAGTCGGTGGCCAAAATGGCTATTTTTCCATTAATTAAAAAAATTAAAATTAATTAATTAAATCAACTTTTCAATTTCAATTCGAAAATTTGCCAAATTTCATCACTTATGATTTCTTAATCATTTACAATAATTAACCAAATTTAAATGTCAACTTAGAGGTGAATAATTTATAAATTTCAATATTAATCTCAATTTCATTAAATTATAAATTTAATTTCCAAAATTTCCATTTAATTAAATTAACCCATAACTATTCCATTCATTATTTTCAAATAGATAGGTTTACCATTGGATTCAAAATTATTACATAAATTATTCTCATATTCCATCTAGATTTCAAATAACGTATTATTTAGCTATTTCAATTTCATTTAATTTCAATTTATCTTATTATGAGAAACTAAATTCCAATATATTGATAAAATTTTATTTCCATTCCTTATAATTCAACAAATTGTCCAATATGAATAACCTTAACATCATTTCCTTTAATTTAAATGATCTATTCATTCATATACCATTAGCAAAACATTATTACCCATTACTACCCTAATTTACTAATATAACCCTTAATTAGATTAATTTCAATTGATTACCCATTTAATTATTAACCCAAATAAACGGGTAACTTATAATAAATTCGTTGACCAATTAATTAGGTAATATTCAAATAATTTTTATCAAAACCTTTAATTACACATAGGAATTCATTATTCACAAACAAATGTTACAATTCTTGTATGGTATTGATTTTATTCAAATTATTACGTATTACTTCCTTAGTTAATAACTTTTGAGTTGATTCCCCGATTCCCAAATTTATATTAACGTAACATTTCCTTTAGATTTATTGCAATGATTTCCAATTCAATTGAATGAATTAAATATATATGTATATCTCATAACAATTTGTGGTCACAACTCTCAATCACCTTTTATAAGTTTATTATTTCCACTCCAATAATCGTCATTTATTATATATATACATTAATTAATTCAATATTTAAGTTTGTTTTCCTATACTAAATTTATTACCAAGTATACATTTACTCTATTCCAACAAATTGGAATTCCATTCAATTACTACCTTAAAATAAGTTTACGTTTCTATTAATTTCCATTCACCCTTCCGTTATTTTATATTACAATCATTAAAGTAACGTTTAACATCAACACAACCATTATGAATACTTATCAACCTGCATCATCTTCATTACATTAGTTTACGTTTTATCACATTATAAATAAATGCGTACATTAGTTAATTCATATCTACATCCACTTCCATACATAAATTTTGTAACCAAGTTATAACATTTACATTTATTTTTCTTATATTAATTAATTACCAAATATTCCTATTTACACTCAATTGTAGCTTTGCAATCTTAACAATCCATAAATTGTTAATTGCCTACTATATACATTAATTACTATTAAATGTTCCCCATAAATTTATTTACTTGGTTTCAAACTTTTTATTCATCAATTACTGCACTATAAATAAACGTACGTTTCTATTCAATTTGCATTATTTCCAATTAATTGCAATATAAATTTTAAATTGTAAATTTTAATTTCATTTGCTACATCTAATTTCTAACATTCATTCCAATATAAATTATAAGATTTTTTTTCTTTTCCTTCTAAATTTAACAAAAATCTTATTAATTTAACTCATTTTAATCATCGAATTTTACGGGTCGTTACACTGATTTACCAAAAATATATAGATTGGATTTTTGGAAATAAAGTTAGAAGAGAGAATTTGAAAGTAAAATGGTTATTGAAAATTTGAGATAAACTGAAGAATGAATTGGAAAAGAATGAAAGTGATTTTAAAATTCTAATAAATAAATTCCGAGTATGGAAAAGGGGATTTTGAATAAATAGAGAAATAATGAATTCTAAAACTTAAGTGATATTATTTAAAGGAATAAAGAATTTACTTTAAAATTCAAGGTTTGAATTTATTTAAAGGGATAAAGAGGGTATTTGGGAAATCTAAAATTGGTGTTTTCAGTTAAAAATATTTAAATCAAAATAAAGAAATAAAATTTGAAGTTAATGGATTTTGAAATAAATGGAGTAAGTACAGAAATTTATTTGAAAGTGAA
The DNA here is from genome assembly GCA_030765085.1 of Allium cepa. Classification (NCBI taxonomy): domain Eukaryota; kingdom Viridiplantae; phylum Streptophyta; class Magnoliopsida; order Asparagales; family Amaryllidaceae; genus Allium; species Allium cepa. The sequence continues at coordinate 7,754,784 of CM060930.1, read as the reverse complement.
GTAAATTGGAAATCAATTTGGAAATTGATTTAAGTGTTTGAAACCGGGATTTTAAAGGGCAATTGAGACTATAAAACTTATAAACTGGGTTATGAAAGTGAAGTAATATATCAGTATATATTTGGAAGAACAAATTCAAGGTGGGAATTTAATAAGGAATGGGCAAATTTGTTTAAAATAAATAGTGATTTAATTTTTTAAAGATGTGAAAGAGAAGCGTATTTCACCGGATAGCCAAGTACGTTTTCAAAGCAAGTTTGAAGTATAAGTTAAAAGTTTTGAAGTTGTTTTTAAGGTATGTTTTAGAAAATTTATTATTTTTAAATGTGTAAATATTAAAGAAAGTATTTTTCGAATTTATTTTAGTAGTAATTATTTTAAGGTTAATTGGTATCATGAAACTTAGTTTCATATTTTATAAAGTAGCTTATTTTAAATATTTTTAATGTTTATATTAAAGTGGTTTACAAAGTTAAATATTTTAAAGTATATTTTATAAAGTGCTTTGAATTATTTTAAAAATCTAAGTTTTTGTGCTTGGTGTTTTCAGTAGAAATAAATATTGGGAATTTATTCCACGAGAAGAGTGTGATTTGAAACTATTTTCAAAAGGGTTGAAAATGGAAATATATCTTGCAAAGATATTCTGAGGATAATAAATAATTTGGGAGATTATTTATTGTTTTATGGTTGTTTGTGAATGTTAATTGATAGTTAAATAACTGACTATCAATATTGGCCAATGCGTTGATCGTTTCGAAGAGACCGGGACGGGATTTATTTCCTGAAAACCACTTCGATCCAGTTTGTACGTTTTCGTGAGGAAGATGGGTTTAGATTCGAAGATGGAGCAGTGAAGTGCAAGGGCTAGTGGCTACTAATCCTGAGGGTGATTCCAAAATGGATGTAGTAGGAGTAGTGTCTTCGGTTCCGTAAGAACCCGGGACAGACTTGTATGGATGAATGCTTTCAGAACATTCTTAGGTGGACGGTGAGCATTCTAAGTGATATATTCTAAAAAGGTAACGCTTAGCCTCGAGCCTCATCAACCGGGAATGACTGAAAATCAGGGGATATGCAGCAACGCTAAGTGGGAAGCACTCATTAGGGTAAGGTCATCCCTGTCTAGATGTCCCTTTTAATTTCAGCTTAGTGGGAGGTTGCTGATCCCAACCACGAGGTGATCTTACTCGGGATTATCCAGTAAGGGGTAGTCCCGATCTTGTGTTACAGGGGATTTAGGGTGGATCCTCGATACGGTGATCTAGGCCACGTACCGTGACAGGTGGTACCCCTGTGCCTAGTCATTAGTTGGAAATCCATTCTCCCTACATGCCTTTACGGCTTTGATTGTGCCCAACTATTGCTGAAACATGAGATGCAAGCATTTCTGATAGATTCTATTTTACTTTCTATAGACACTATTATAATATCAGACGGATTTGATAAAAAGTGTTTTGGCTATCGTAAGGTAAAAAACCCGACATGTTTATTTGTGGCATGGTCTTACGAGATGTTTTTGTTTTCAAAAGAATTTTGAAACTTTAAGAATCAATTTGAGTGTGGTTTTCGCACGCTAGTATTCCAGACCGACTCAGGTGTTATTTCACTATAATGCTCGAGTCAGACCGAGTATTATAGGATACAGAAAAGGATGTTGTGAAGCTCAAGAGACGAGCTGGATAGCGATACATACCTCCTTTTTTGTGTTAAATATTCCTCCGTGTATTCAGATTGTGAGGATAGGTTATGATTACTGTCCAGTTGTGTGTTATGTATACTCTGATGATGTAATGTATAAACAGATTTGTTTTTGTGTAAAGATCATTTATTATCTATTATATTTTATCCCGCTGCGATGATTAGATTCTGATGTTGTTTTCTATTTTCTTCTTCTACCTCTTCTTCTTTGACCCAAATGGTTCGTATTTCCATTCATCTTGAGTTGATTGATAGAGAATAGTGTCGACTCAAGGGGTATGAAACTGTGGGTCGTTTCACTTGGTATCGGAGCTGAAAGGTTAAGTGAGAACCTTGGCTCTGATGGGGATTACTCATTTGAGATAGAGTCAGTAGTACTCCAGAATGAATTTGAGCGTATTAATAGTTATGACCGCGTATTTGTTAGTGGATTTAAAAATGGTTTTATATTATGTTGATTGATTTATTGAGTGGCATATGAACCTTCGTCGGCACAGTCTGGACAACTGTATCGAAGGGGTTTCTAAACACTTGAATAGAACAATTCGACACAATATTGTTTTCGAAAGCGGGTAAATGAAATAATTTTACCCAAAAATATATTTTGATATAAAAGAAATATTTTCTTAAATTGTTATATAATTTGGATGTTTGGATGATAATATTTTAAACAAATAAAATTATAAAAATCGGAAGACTTGTATAATCAAATGGAAATTTGTATGAGCATAAATTATACGGATGGATTATAGTTAAAATTGGAAATTTAAAATCCCGGAGATTTTAGAAGTTTTTTCCAAAGTATTTTGGACGGAGAATAATAATAATATTACTTTTGAGGAATTTCTGAAAGAAAATGGGTTTCAATGGATTTTTGAAAGAGATGTAGCACTGAACTCACTTCAGTCGCTGGAAAATAATTCTGATGATGATGGCCGCATCATCAGTATTCATTTTTGAGTTTCTATATGACGGATTGCGGCCAAAATTTGATTTGTTCAGAAGAACAAGTTTTGTTTTTGAAATTTCAAAAGAAATTTGTTGGGGATAAAAACCAGGATTGATTTGAAGTTTTGAGAAGTGTTATTTTGAGATAATTTGTAAAATGATTTGAAAAACCAAAAGCTGGATGTTTAAAATCTTGAAATCTTTATTTAGACAATTTAGAGATCATCAGAAGATGAGTTATAAACTTATAAATGGTAAATGATTTTTATGAGGAATATGGGGATAGGATTTTGGAATTAAAATTTAAAGTGAAAAGGTTAAATAAATTTAATTTGGAAAAATTAAACTGTGGAAAATGCAATGGATGATTGGAAGAAATAAATTAGTAAATCTTGAATGTGATTGGAATGGAAAAATAGAAATTAAATTTGGATTGGGAGATAAAATTTAATTGGATTAAAATAAATTGAATTAAACTGAAAATAAAACCTAGTTGTATTTGAATTAAGTTGAAATTGAATTGAAATGAAATAAATTGAGATGCAGATGATATTAAGTGAAAGTAAGTTCTTTCTTAATTTAAATTCATGTGGATTGAGTGGATTAAAGAGAATGGTATGATGCTAGATTTAACTGAAGTTAAGTTAAATAAAATTGAATTGAAATAAATTCAGTTGAGTTATAGATAATATTGAATGGAATAAAATTCTTACTTAAATAAATAAGCGTAAACTAAGTAAGTATTGAATTGGGATAAATAAGCTTTGGAAGCTTATAAAAGAATTGAAAAGCATTGAAATAAAAATATAATCCCTAGTTAAAAAGTAAAGTGAAAATGTGATTGACTGTAAATGGATGGAGAAGTATGAATATTAATAAGTGAGTAGCTTATAAAAATGTAAAAGGGGAACAAATAAGCCGAAATAAAAGTGTTGGAATTTAGGAAAATGAAAGAAAATCCAAACTAGAATTATGAAAAAAATTGATCTCAAGAAAATTTAATGAAGTGATTTTTGTAATAAAATCAAATATTGGTTTAAAAGATGGAAGTAAGCTAATTAGCTAAATAAGTTATTTGATAGAGTATGTTAAAAAAATTTAACTCGGTTAAATAAAATGGATTGTAAGATAATAATGAAGCTTGGAAATAAACTCGAATTATAAATAGAATTCGACTTGGATTGATAATGAATTAAAATAAGTGAAGATGTTGTAAAAATGAAATGGAATTGGATTATAATAGAAATGATTTGAGTTACAAATAAAATCCAATTCGAGTATAAATGAGTTAAGTATGTGCTTGGATATTATTTTGATAAATTGAGAAGGTGAATTAAAATAAAATGGATGGGATAACTGAATTAATGGAATTTGATTAAATGAGAATCAAATAGAAGTGAAATTAAGTTTGAAGTTGGAATAAATTAAAGTAAATTAACTTAAGTTTAAAAGTTATAGAAGCATGGCTTCGAGGAAGGGTGAAAGTTCAGTAAATAAAAGTTTGGGTTAAATTAATTTGGAAAATGGTTATTAATATAAGCATCGAATGTTGTCAAGCTCAATAAAATGGTTTTAAAATGAAACCAATGCGGAGATGAAAAGAAATGCAAATGTATGATTGGTGAATAAACTAGGAATGGTATGGAATTCAATATAAAATGAGTTGGAATCAATTGGCTGTGGATAAATCTAAAATTGATATTATATTAAGAGAATATCGGCGAATTGCATAGAATAAATTAGTCGTTCGACTAAAATGGAAGTAAATAAAAATTCTATGAATTGTTAGAAGTAAATAAAATTGATTTTTGGAATCAATTGAAATAAATGTGAGTTGTTTGGGTTGAAAATGAATTGAATGTAAGCAATTGAGTTGTAAATCATTTAAATTAAATGAAGTTGTATATGAATTGGTTATAAACAATTAAAATTAATGCCGGAACCCTATAAGTTGCTTATAAGTATTGTTTAACCTGCATTACTTATAGAAACTCGTATGTTTACAAGTTAAATATGTAAAATGTTGTTAAGTTACATGATTTTGGCACTTACATATTTAAATTGAGTAAGTACATGTACAAGGAAGCCGTGTGGCTGGATTTGGTTGCGCCAATTGCTAAAATAATAAGCCGCTTGCTTAAAAATGCTAAATAAAGGTACGCCTACGCAATAAAAGTTAGGAAATATGAACAATTGTTTGTTTTTTGTTTTTCCGACCGTGTGGGTCGATGTATATATATTTATATCTCTTGTCAAATCGCAAAGCTCCTCTGTACAAAGGAGTCTCTGCCAAAAAATTTCGAAAAATTTTGAAAGTTAGAAAATTTTTGAAATTTTTGAAAAAAAAAATTGTTAGCGACAAAATGATTTCAAATTGGAGTTGAGATAAAAGGATTTTGGAAATAGAGTTGAGAACAAATTGTTTTGGTCGAAACTAATTGTTTAGTTAGAATTAAAGTTTAGAAAAAGTGAATATGAGATTTTCACTAAGTGGGTTTGTAAAGTTAATGGGTTTGAGCATTCTTCTGCCTTAGTAATTTCGGGGATAAAATTCTTTTTAGAGGGAAGGAATGTAACGACCTGGATTTTTCATCGTTGAGTTTGGAATATTTAAATGGGTTTAAATATTTAATTTGGATTATAAATTGATTTTGAATATGAAAAGTTTGGTTTTTATTCAATAAAATAGATTCAGAATTTAATATAGTGGTTTGTTGGATGATATAACTATTTAATTTAATAATTAAGAATTGGATAAAATATAAAATTTGGAGTTTCAAGCTTGTTAAAAATATTTTAAAGGCTTGTAAAATTTATATTGATAGTACTGAAGATAGTAACAGTGTTGAAATTGAATTTGGAAGTGTTTTGTTAAGTTTTGAAATTTTATTTTTTAAATCGATATTTAAAAATAACCTTCCGAGACACAGTCTCGGATTTCGACGAAATCAGTTCCATTAGGTCCGTAATATTGTATTATTATCAGATTTCAATTTTCGTAATGTTTGGAGTTGTTGAGTGAGCGTACGATATATAAACGCGCTGAATTTAAATCAGAATTTAATATAATAACTGGGTTCAAAAGGCTATCTTCTCCATACGATCGAATTAGGACTCGAAACCTTTTCCTTTGCATTCGAAATAGGGGCATAACCTTATAAATGCCTAGCGGCACGCCTCGATAGGATGTCAAGATTTTAAGCTGCGAATTCAAGACAATTTAAATTTAAATTCAAATTTAAATTAATATATTGTTGACCAGTCAACCCTTCCATTCAGCTGTTTTTCAATCCCATCAGTCATTACTCCTTTCACTCAAATCACTGTGCTTTTCCTTCTGAAGCACGCTTCCCCTTCAATTTCATTTTCCTCCTCCCTTTTTATAAACAGCCGAAAGCTTTCCATTAAAAAGAAAAAAATAAAATTAAAGAACAACTGTTTGGAAAAAAATGGCCGTTCCTCTGCAAAAATCTATCTACAGAATCGAAACCTTATTTCTCCTTCCCACCTTCTTCATTCAAATTCGTTGAAAAATCAAAACAAATATAAGTCGCGAGCGACTCACGATCGGAGGAAGGGCAAGCGCGCGAGGAATGCCGGCAAGGGGATTGGCACGCGAGCTTGGGGTCGAGACACTGTTCGTTTGGGTAAAGGAATCAAGGAGTGCGCATTCGATTGGGGGCGTAAGCTCGAGAATGCTGGCGCGTAGAAGTGTGGGGCTGACATTGTCGACCACGCACGGTAGGCTTTGGCCGAGGACTGGCGATGGAAGTGGTGTTCGTGAGCGACTTCGAGATGGAGTTCGGATGACGCATTGATGGTCGAGGCGTAGTGGAAGCTCGTGGCTCGAGCCCTAGAGTCGGTTTGGGTGTTCACTACTCGCGGTGGCGGCGGGTCGCGTAGGGGCGCAAGGCAGTGAGGTGCGATTTGTTTTTTTATTTTATTTTAAATTTAGTAACATATATATATATATATATACATACATTATACAGAGAAAGGAAAAAGAAATTTTAAAACCGAATTTTTTTATTTTAAAAGCATATATATTGAAGAAGGTTTTTACAGTAAAGCAGATTATTGTTTCATTATTTACAAGAAAAGAAAAATATATAAACATAAATATATATAAATACACATACATACTTTGAAGTACTGTTAATTTCTAAAAACATATATAGATAAGATTTTGAAAAAAAATAGAAATCCCAAATGTTTCTAGAGTTCATATAAAAATTAGATCTTTAAATTTATATTGATTATTTTCTTAGTATATGTAGTTTCAAAGAAAAATAAATAAAATAAATATACATATATAAATATTTTAAGATACTGGTTTAATTTTAAATAATGTTTTATGGAGATTAATTTGTTTAATAAACTTATTTAATTATTTTGTTCCTAAAAATATTTACTAAAAGAAAATTGGTTTTAAAACTACTAGTTAGAATTTAATTATTAGTAAATTAAACTTGTTAAATGGAAATAAGTTGTTTGGTTAATTAAAATATAAATAAATCTTGAATTGTTTGTTCAAGGTCTAAAATCTTGGAGTGTGACGCCCCACCTCTATACCCACACTAGCCAAGAACACTACGGTGTAGTGCTGTCAACTAGCATGGAGAATAAGGCTGTTGAGGAGCGACCATCCATGTAATTTTACAATTTCCCTGACAAATAGTTTGGCCAAAAGAGGAACGGTTCGGTTAGACCGAACCGGAATAAAATGGGCAGATTTAGTAAGTCTATCAACAATCACCCATAAGCTATCATGGCCCGAACGAGAACGGGGAAGGCCATCTATAAAGTCCATGGAAATTTGATCCCACTTCCAAATTGGAATTTCTAAAGGTTGCAATAACCCACCAGGCCTTTGATGTTCGGCCTTGACAAGTTGGCAAGTCATGCAACACTTAACAAAGTTAGCAATATCAGATTTCATTCCCTCCCAATAATAAATTCGCTTCATATCAGCGTACATTTTACTACTACCGGGATGAATGGTGAATTTAGAACGATGGGAATCTTCTAAAATATCTTTACGAAGATCTCCAATATTTGGTATGATAAGTCTACCAAATTTTCAAATGCCGCCACGAGAATCAATATCAAAGTCTTTCAAACCTTCAATATCAATTTTATCCTTAACATTTGTGCCAAGAAGAGCCAATTCAGAATCTAGCCCTTGAGCTTCAAGAATGCGGTCTAAAAGAGAAGGATGAGCCTCAAGGCTACATAAAACAAGCAATGAGCATAAATCGGATACGCGCTCTCGAATCTCACAAGTGGATAAAATCTTGAGATCGTTCCATTCGGATATCATCATAGAAACAACTGCTTGTTGTTTACGGCTAAGAGCATCGGCGACACGATTACCCTTACCGGGGGTATAAAGAATATCAAGGTAATAAGGTGCAAGGAACTCGAGCCAACGCTGTTGACGTAAATTAAGTTCCTTTTGAGAGAATAAATATTTCAAAGACTTATGATCTGTGTAAAGAATAAATTTCTCTCCCAATAGATAATGTCTCCAAGTTCGAAGGGCGAAAACAATAGCCGCGAGTTCTAGATCATGTGTGGCATATCTAGTCTCGGCCGGCTTCAATTGCCTAGAAGCATAAGCAATAACACGTTCTTTTTGCATAAGAACGGCACCCAAACCAACGTGATTAGCATCGGTATAAACACCAAAATCCTGATTCCCTTCGGGAATAACAAGAATAGGAGCGTCGGAAAGGAGTTCTTTCAATTTCTGAAAAGAGGCTTCACATTTGTCCGACCAAATGTATTTAACTCCCTTCTTAGTCAAGCCAGTAAGAGGCACGACAATCTTAGAAAAGTCCTTAATAAAACGACGGTAATAGCCCGCCAAACCGAGAAAACTACGAATCTCTGTCACACTCTCCGGTCTCTTCCAATCTTGAATCGCTTCAATCTTTGAAGGATCCACGGAAATCCCGGATTCGGAAATAATATGACCGTGAAACTTCACACGAGATTGCCAAAAGTGGCATTTAGAAAATTTCGCCTTTAATTGATTACTCCTAAGAGTTTCCAATACAATCCGAAGATGTTTCTCATGTTCCTCCTCGGTTTTTGAATACACAAGAATATCATCAATGAATATGAGAACAAACCGATCGAGGAAATCTTGGAAAACTCGATTCATGAGGTCAACGAAATAAGCTGGAGCATTCGTTAACCCAAATGGCATAACAAGCCATTCATAAGATCCATATCGAGTATGGAATGATGTCAAAGGAATGCTATCCTCAGCGATACGAAGCTGATGGAAACCGGTAGCCAAGTCCAATTGTGAAAAGACCTTAGCACCACTAAGCTGATCGAATAGATCATCAATCTGAGGTAAACGATATTTATTTTTAATAGTCGGATCGTTAAGCTTGCGATAGTCAACGCAAGCCTAAGCGTACCGTCCGATTTCTTCACGAAAATAGCCGAAGCTCCCCAAGGTGAGGAACTAGAGCGAATAAATTGCTTCGTCTCCAATTCGGATAATTGTTTACGCATCTCCTCATTTTCCTTATTGGACATGCGATAAGGAGGACGAGTAATAGGTTGAGCTCCAGAAACAAGATTAATTCTGAACTCAATTGCTCGTTTAGGTGGTAAACCTAAAACGGGCTCGAATATGTCGGAAAATTCACGAACAACATGAATAGGAGAAATAATATCATCTTCATCATCATCATCGTTATCACGAGGATTTAAAGAATATAAAGATGCCACCAAACAGGATTCTTAATCTTTAAGATTAACAGAAATCTGATTAACAGATAGTGGATGTTGGACATGAATAGTCCGCTCAGGACATAGGATATAGGCTTGATAACGGTTAAGCCAATCCATTCCCAAAATTATTCCAAAGCCTAAGTAACGCATGACATGCAAATCGGCTAGGAAAGAAAAATCGCAAAAAATAATCTCCACATCTTTACAAAGCAAACTAAGAGTTGCGGATCCACCAACAGGATTCGCAATTTTTAAAGAAGTCATTAATGCAGTAACACTTAAGGAAAAAGTGTCTACCAGTTCCTTTGATATAAAAGAATGGGATGCACCCGTATCAAAGAGAACTCTAATAGGTTGATCATGAAATAAAATAATACCATCAAGAATGGAATGAGAAATACCTTGGCCACGACCTGGCTTGAGCCACATTTAACTTTCCCTCATTCCTGCCTTTACGTTTGAGGCATTGATGTATAAAGTGATCTGGGCTCTTACAATAGCGACAAGATTTGGGCTTTGAGCACTTGTTCACAAAATGATCCTCTGCGCCACAGTTGAAGCATCTCGCAATATCAGGAGAAGGAGCCTTTGCAGCAGGAGTTGCTTGTTTACCCTTCTTATTGGGATAAGGGCCTTTGAATTTGTTGGGCCTCTTTTTGTTATTGAAATTGGGTTTGGAAGCTACTACCTCCACCTCACTTTCTTTATCAGCCTCTTCAAGACGAAGAGCGATATCTATAAGTTGATCAAATGCAACTTCTAGTTTCAGGAGTAGTGGCTTCTTAAGATTCTTATTTAAGCCATAAACGAACCTCTGGTTCTTCTTTAGTGGAGTATTTATATACTCGACCGCATATTTGGAAAGGGATTCGAATGATGCGACATAGTCCGCCACAGAAGACTGACCTTGAACAAGGTCAATAAATCGCCGAGCCAAAGTTACTTTTTCAGCCTCGGGCACGAATTTCGATTCGAAGCGTTCCCGGAAGTGCTCCCAGGTGAGATCCGCTTCATCAATTTCTGAGATTAACAGCTCATACCAATCCAATGCTCTTTCTTAGAGCATGATGGAAGCCACCTGGACTCGATGGAGGTCAACGAGGTTCATGCGAGAGAAGATCCTATCGCACGTTCTGAGCCAGGCCTGGACCCCAATGATAGTTTCAGAGCCTTTAAACGGCTTCCCACCCAGGTTGGTGTAATCATTGCACAATCGTGCAAACCCCGACTTTGGGTGGGTAGGTGCCGGATTAGCTCCAGCTGCTTGAGCGTTCGTTACTAAATCAAGTAATTGTTGAGTAGTCATAAAAACTCCATCCGGTGGTGGAGCACTAGATGATCCAGCTCTGGGACGACCTGGTCTAGACATTCTCTTCCTTAAGAAAGAAAGAAGAGAAAGAAAATAGTTATTCACCAAATGAATATCAAACATTCTTGACAGGTGAAGTAAGGAATCATAAAAGAAATAGGATGAATCGGTTTGAAGACTCGAATTAATCCTATGGTATGACTCCTAAGATAGACCTAGGACGATGATCCTTGTTAAGTTATTCTACATTGTTCCGAAGTTTGGCTCTGATACCAAGCTGTGACGCCCCACCTCTATAACCACACTAGCCAAGAACACTACGGTGTAGTGCTGTCAACTAGCATGGAGAATAAGGCTGTTGAGGAGCGACCATCCATGTAATTGCTTATCACATGGTGGCTATAAATAATCTTCGAAAACAAACATAGAAATAATCATAACATAAATCAGTCACAGATATCCATATCACAAAGGCGGAAGAAGATATGAATATATAACTAACACATGAAAGTGTACATCAGAGTAGTGGTCAGTAAGATCCACGATAATACAAAAGAATAGCAACACGTGCTATACAAAGGAATACAACTATGGGTCTATATCTCAAGTGTATACAACAAAAACTGCTAATCTAAACAGTTAGCCAAAAGTCAGAGTGATGAATCCCTGGGAAGAAGTCAAGCAGAAGCACCTGTAACATCTCGGTCTGACCTGAGTATTATTTAAGAAAATAATAAACGGGTCAGTCTAGCTATAAATATCAGATGACATGATATAACATAAAAGATATGGCATAAACATAAAATATCCATAATGACATACCACTATAAGTATGTAAATAATGATCAACAGAAGATCAATCAATAAGAGATAATCAATATCACAAGAATCTTCTCAAAGATTCGGAAAGGGCATCATACCCCAAACTTGTACTCATAACAAGTCAATGACATAAATTCTAGAAATCAATGCAAGAAGTCCAGAAATCATAGAAAAGAGAAAGAGGCCTACCACATGACGGTCCGAAGACCAAGGGGAGCTACCCCACATGTGTGAATGGAATCACACAGATTAAGGTCCAGACTAACCAAAAAGCAAAAAGGTATGTGTGAGTGGAATCACACAAGTGGTGTCTAGTCTAACCTCGCAACAAGAGACATCGCACAGTTGCTAGTCTAAATCATCAGAATGATCGTCATGATCAACGAGAAGTGTCAATTACACTAAGCTAGTAAATATAGAAGTTTAGCTTCATGTCCCATAACCACTTGCTTAACTTAAATATTTACGAACAAACTGTAAATCTTCACTAATAAAATTGTCACAAGAGGTTCAATCGAACAAGTCCAAAAATTAACCGACCAAGTGAACACAAGCGTTTCATACCACTTGTTTTACTAAGTCGTTTAATTAGATTTCTCATCCGAGTGAGGTAAAGGTTTGTATATACTAATAGATTGGAAAACGGTTTAAGAAAAGAGCTTTGTTATTAAAAATAGAGTTGAAATTGTTTGTTAAAAGAGTTTTGATATTTACTACTAGTATTGAAACCTTTATATTATAAAGTGACAAAACACAGAAGCAATTGTAGAAACAATCAGTCACAAAAATCGCATACGGAGATGTGAATAAAATCCAAGGAAATCAGCTCAATATTTTTCAGATAAGATCCCCTACGGAGGGGGGGGTCCAAGGGGGGTGGCAACCCCCCCAAGGTGGGGGTGCGGGGGCAACGCCACCGCTTACGGGGGTCGACCTGCTCGGTCAAGTCGCGGGGGTCCAAGGGGCAGCGCCCCCGGCGGGGTGCAGGGCAGCGCCCCGTCCAAAAGGGTACGACCTAGTGAAGACAAAATGAGGTCTAACGACCTAAGAGGAATAGGGTCGAGCGACCTAATGGTTACGACCTAGGGGTCTAAGGGGTCAAACGACCTAGTGGTGTTCGCGACCTAACGATGACTCGCGACCCAACATGGCCGACCTAACAGAGGTTGCGACCTAACAGAGCAACAGGACGAGCGACCTAACTGGAGCAAGCGACCTATAGGTCATGCGACCTAAAGTAGTAAAGAGCCGTACGTGTTAACGAGTTAACGACCTACGACCTAGGTCCATACGACCTACGACCTAAGGTCCATACGACCTATGACCTAAAACGTCGCGACCTAGCGACCTAAGGGGATAAGGGCCGAGTGACCTAACATTCGAACGACCTACGACCTAAAACGTCACAACCTAGCGACCTAAGGGGATAAGGGCCGAGTGACCTAACATTCGAACGACCTACGACCTAAAGCCCAACGACCCACGACCTAATTCCGAAGCGCCGAGCGACCTAACGTTATAGGCCATTTTAGGTCGGAAACGAGCTATTTGAAGGCCAAGACTTTTCCACGCGAACGACCTAGCAAAGGCAGAGCGACCTAAGGGCAGATTTTCACCAAAAACACTTAAAGTTGGAATTTTTCGCCAATCCAATCCAAACCAAATGCAAATGTACATGCAAAAGTGATAGGGAATCATTCACAACAGTCCAATATAGATATAGACTAGATTTGTGGGATAAAAATCTCACCTTTGCACTAAAATTTATGAAGATGAAGCTTGAAAGCATGGAGAAGCAATCCAAAGCTTGAATCCAATATCTACTACTTGAATTTGGAGTTAAATGTTGGATTTGCAATGGAATTTGTGCTTGGAGTTTTAATTTTCCATTCTCATCACCACTAAAGCCAAAGCTTGAGTTAGTTAGGAAATTTATGAAGAGTGAGGAGAAGGGGGTTGGAACTTGGGCTTAATAGGCTAAACTAACCCAAAGTCCAAAGCGGGAAAAGTTAGTGAAATTCCACTAACTCCAAACCTAACAATGTTTATACTTAAAAAGGTTGTAAACGGCATTTCGAACTCAATGGAAGTGGTCTCGAGTCCTAATTTGACCGTTTGCAAAAAGTAGCTTTTCGGACCAATATCCGATTAACGACAAAATATTTAAATAAAATATTTAAACATAATATTTAAATAAAAAATCGATAAGTATGCGGGTTGTTACATGGAGTAACAAGTCGAGATGGATTGGACTTGCAAACAAAAAAAAATGTGAGTTAATCTCACTCATCTGGGTTTATTTAAATTTAAATGGTTAAAGTTAAATAATTGGTTGAATGGTTGAATTGATTTGATGTACTATATTATATATAGTAGTATATAGTATATCTTGGAGTGATTGATTTCCCACATTAGATAGCGGAGGAGACCCTATGCGCCGCATAATAGCAGATGATATTATATAAATCCCATATACCGTGATATTCCACCTCGAAGTGGAATTGGTATTTTGTATTCTGCTAATGTCTGTGGATGCAGGGAAACAGGTTGGAGGTATCCAACGGGATTCCTCAAATTTATTTAGAATGTTTTAATATTCTACGATTCATTGCTAATCTGTGATAAATTATCTTGGTAACAGAAATATTGGATGCTATGTTTGATTGAAAATATTTGGATGAACTGAGTTACCAAAAATATATAGATTGGATTTTTGAAAAGAAAATTAAAACAGAGAATTTGTAAGAAAATGGTTATTGAAAATTTGGGATAAATTGAAGAATGAATTGGAAAAGAAGGAAAGTGATTTTAAAATTCTAATAAATAAGTTCCGAGTATGGAAAAGGGGATTTTGAATAAACAGAGAAATAATGAATTCTAAAACTTAAGTGATATTATTTAAAGGAATAAAGAATTTACTTTAAAATTCAAGGTTTGAATTGATTTAAAGGGATAAAGAGGGAATTTGGGAAATTTGAAATTGGTGTTTTCTATTAAAAAGATTTTAAATCATAATAAAGAAATAAAATCTGAAGTTAATGGATTTTGAAATAAATGGAGTAAGTAAAGAAATTTATTTGAAAGTGAAGTAAATTGGAAATCAATTTGGAAATTGATTTAAGTGTTTGAAACCGGGATTTTAAAGGGAAATGAAACTTATAAACTGGGTTTATGAAAGTGAAGTAATATATCAGTGGATATTTGAAAGAACAAATTCAAGGTGGGAATTTATTAAGGAATGGGCAAATTTGTTTAAAATAAATAGTGATTTAAATTTTTAAAGATGTGAAAGAGAAGCGTATTTCACCGGATAGCCAAGTACGTTTTCAAAGCAAGTTTGAAGTATAAGTTAAAAGTTTTGAAGTTGTTTTTAAGGTATGTTTTAGAAAATTTATTATTTTTAAATGTGTAAATATTAAAGAAAGTATTTTCGAATTTATTTTAGTAGTAATTATTTTAAGGTTAATTGGTATTATGAAACTTAGTTTCATATTTTATAAAGTAGCTTATTTTAAATATTCTTAATGTTTATATTTGTAATAAAGTATTAAAGTGGTTTTCAAATTTAAACAGTTTAAAGTATATTTTATAAAGTGTTTTAAATTATTTTGAAAATCTAAGTTTTTGTGCGTGGTGTTTTCAATGGAAATAAATATTGGGAATCTATTCCACGAGAAGAGTGTGATTTGAAACTATTTTCTAAAGGGTTGAAAATGGAAATATATCTTGCAAAGATATTTTGAGGATAATAAATAATTTGGGAGATTATTTATTGTTTGATGGTTGTTTGTGAATGTTAATTGATAGTTAAATAACCGACTATCAATATTTGCCAATGCGCTGATCGTTTCGAAGAGACCGAGATCGGGATTTATTTCCTAAAAACCACTTCGATCCGCTTTGTACGTTTTCGTGAGGAAGACGAGTTTGGATTCGAAGATGGAGCAGTGAAGTGCAAGGGTTAGTCGCTACTAATCCTGAGGATGATTCAAAATGGATGTAGTAGGAGTAGTGCCTTCGGTTCCGTTCGAACCCGGGACGGACTTGTATGGATGAATGCTTTCAGAACATCGCCAGATGGATGGTGAGCATTCTAAGTGATATGTTCTAAAAAGGTAATGCTTAGCCTCGAGCCTCATCAACCGGGAATGACTGAAAATCAGGGGATATGCGGCAAGGCTAAGTGGGTAGCACCCATTAGGGTAAGGTCAACCCTGTCTAGATGTCCCTTTTTATTGGGCTTAGTGGGCGGTTGCTGATCCCAACTGCGGGTGATCTTACTCAGGATTATCCAGTAAGGGGTAGTCCCGGTCTTGTGTTGCAGGGGATTTAGGGTGGATCCTCGGTACTGTGATCTAGGCCACGTACTGTGACAGGTGGTACCCCAATGTCTAGTCATTAGTTGGAAATTCATTCTCCCTACGCCCCTTTATGGTTTTGATTATGCCCAACTATTGCTGAAACGTGAGATGCAAGCATTTCAGCTAGATTCTATTTTACTTTCTATAGACGCTATTATAATATCAGACGGATTTGATTTTGGCTATCGTAAGGTAAAAAACCGACATGTTTATTTGTGGCATGGTCTTACGATATGCTTTTGTTTTCAAAAGAATTTTGAAACTTTAATAATCAATTTGAGTGTGGTTTTCTCACGCTGGTATTCTAGACTGAGTCGGGTGTTATTTCACTATAATGCTCGGGTCAGACCGAGTATTATAGGATACAGGAAAGGATGCTGTGGAGCTCAGGAGACGAGCTGAATAGCGTACGTACCTCCTTATTTGTGTTAAATATTCCGCTGTGTATTCAGATTGTGAAAATAGGTTATGAGTACTGTCCAGTTATGTGTTATGTATACTCTGATGATGTAATGTATAAACAAATTTGTTTTTGTGTAAAGATCATTTATTATCTATTATATTTTATTCCGCTGCGATGGTTAGATTCTGATGTTGTTTTCTATTTTCTTCTTCTACCTCTTCTTCTTTAACCCAAATGGTTCGTATTTCCGTTCATCTTGAGTTGATTGATGGATAATAGTGTCGA
This sequence comes from Allium cepa, assembly GCA_030765085.1. Taxonomy (NCBI): domain Eukaryota; kingdom Viridiplantae; phylum Streptophyta; class Magnoliopsida; order Asparagales; family Amaryllidaceae; genus Allium; species Allium cepa. The sequence continues at coordinate 7,738,205 of CM060930.1, read as the reverse complement.
CTCAAGGGGTACGGAACTGTGGGTCGTTTCAATGGCCCAACACTTCCTCTGGCCCAACCTCTTCCCCTACTCTTTCTCCTTCCTCCCTGTCTTCCCACGCCATACTACAACAACCAACTCGAGCCACTCTCGAGCCGATTCCCTGTGCAACCCGAACCCTTAGCGGATCAAATTCCCTTCTTCCCCGCTCCTTCACTTCTTTCTTCCTCTACTCATCAAAATCTACCTGCCACCAAATACACGCATCCCATGTGCATGTTCATTATGCATATGCACAACAATTCTGACCGCGTCCCCTCATCGGCGACCATCCACTCCAGTCATCCCTTACCCCACTTCCACGCTCATCACCCTGAAAACACAGCAGGAGCTCTCGTTCGAAATCTCAAACCCCAAACCAAAATTGGAACGAACATTGACGCCAACAATCCCCTCGGCGAGCCGCCACCGTGCTCCATCTCCCACGAAACCTCACCGATACACTCGCCATCATTCATTCCTCTTCCTCGCCTAGGACCGCACTCCTATTCTCCCACCTCCACTTCGCAGTTGCCCAGAAACTGAGCTCCACCCAAAACAACCCTTAAACCCAAGATTGACCTCGGCACACCACCACCCTGCCCAAAATAGTTCAATACCATTTTTCATGGTTGAGCCACTTTCCCATGCTCCTCCACACCAAACCTCGTGTCATGAAAAAGCGTGGACCGTTGCAATTCGTCCCTCGACCAAAATCCTTTCAACCAAAAATTTCACTTAATTCACAAGCTTAAAAATTATAATTTTATTACCAAAAATCTTCCTTTCTAAAAACGAATCAGGTTATGTAGTCAAATATGAAATTTAAACAATCAATTTTCTGACTTGAATTTGATTTTCACTGTAAATTCTTGTTTTTCAAATAATTACTTAATAAGTTCACTTGCCTACATTTTAAAAAATAAGATATCATGTTTAAGATCAAAATCTCTTAAATCATTAAAGCTTGAAAGCGATTGAGTGAAGAGGTAGAAATTTTTGAAAGGGTTCGAGTCTGTAAACCAAGAATAGAGACATGCATATACATAAACACAAAAAATCAAACTTTTATACCAGGCAATATATTTCATCCATGCAAGCAGAAATCAAGGCATTCTACTATAAAATCTTACATGCACACATATATAAGAAGGTTTAGCTTTCCAAAAGATAATTTTTACTCACATTAATTAATTGACCAAAGAAGCAGGCTTAATTTGAATAATCTAGAAGTTTCTTTGAGGTTGAACTTTGATTTGTTTTTTATTTGAGATGAATTGAACCAGGATTGTTGATCTGCAACTTTGACCCGATGATCTTTGCTTCAGTTTTGAGATCTTGGTTGAGATGAATTTGCTTTGATTTAATACTGAGTTGAACTTGATTTTTTTAAAATCTGGATCTGTTTTGAATTTTATCCCTTGGTCTATTTTCAGGTTGGAGATTGTTTGAATCTGATCTATAGCTTGCTTTCTAATTTGCTTTGTTTCTTTGAAACTGGAAAAACTTTTGAAAACTGGAATTTTATTTTTATGAACTGAAGCTTGATATTTGATTTAGTTTGCTTCAGATTTGAATTTGAAAGAGTTTATTTGTTTTTTTTTCTTTCTCAGGTTTTGCACAGGTTTTAGTTTGATAATTTTTTTGGAAATGTAAGATAGGAGAAGTAGATATGTATATATTGGGATGTTTAATTACTTTTAAAAATGGAAAGAAAATAAATTAAACATGAAATTTGTTTAATTTCATGTTATAATTTCTACACTTGTAAATTTGCATGACACAATTGTTACATTTGTTTTAATGCATGTTATTAATCTTTACAAATGTTAAATTGCATGATATAATTTTTTTTACACTTGTAAATATGCATGCATACATGTTAATTCCATGTATAAATATTTTAATATGTTTTTATATAATTTTTTATATATTTTAAATTTTGTTTTAATAAATTACTTTTTATATTAAAATATGTTTTACAATCTATATTTTATTCATTTATAATTTTATGTTATATTTTCCATTTAGTTTAATATTTATATATGCTTTATGTTTAAAACTTTTCTTTTTATTTATATTTATAAAACTTTAAAGAAAACGATATAAAAATCCAATTATACACTAAATAATTTATATATATATATACTAGTTTTTAAAAAATATAGAGTTTTAAACCAAATTTATTTTTAAGATATTTTCCTTTGAATTTCAAAACAAAATTCTCTTTACGATCTACTTATATATACACATAAACAAATACATGTTTTGTTTTGAAAAGGAATAAGTTTGGCTCATTTTAAATGATTATGAAAGAAGATTATCAAATAAATATCAATCCAGATATATATATATATATATATAATCAGAATTATTTGTTCAACTTAAATCAGTGTTTCAATTAAAATCAGTTAATTACCAATTAACAGATGTCCTAAAATCCGAGTTATCACACCGTGGCTCCTGTTTTAGTCACATCACGCTGACTGGAGGGAGTCATGGCTACGTTAATACCTCACATAGAATCGTTCGCCAAACCATCCTACTTTATTGTGGAATCTCCACTACGTGCACAGTTGTTAAAGTGGTTTTCGATATTGGTAGAGAGTATGATAATATCCGATCCCGGTCTCCTTAACAACCAAATGCTTATTTCACACCGGACGTTCTATTATATTTCCAAAACCATTTTATATTGATATCAAAATATCATATTCTTAAAATCATCTCATTTTCGAAATCATATTCACTTTCGAAATCATATCTAGAAATGGGTTAAACTCTCATTCAAATCATCATATTTACTCAAAATATGTCATTCCACTAGAAACTTTCATTTCAAATCCCTACCTAGGTTATAACATCATTTAACCATATTCGCTTTTAAATTTGGGATTTAATTATAAACAATTCAGCCTTACACAGCTTATTTTTAGAAATTGGTTTAGATAGTTTTAAAATAGTTTTAAAATAGTTTAAAATACTTTAAAATACTTTAAAATAGTTTAAATGGTTTAAATAGTTTAAAATAGATTAAAATTGTTTAGAATAGATTAAATAGGTTAGAATAGATTAAATAATTTAGAATAGTTTAACATATATTAAAATAGATTTAATAATTTAATGTAGTTTAAAATAAATTAAAATATATAAAAATGGTTTAAATTAGTAATAAAAAGATAGGTTAATATAGTTTTAATAGTTTGATATAAAAATGGATTGATTATTGAAATGGTTTATGTAATAAATATCTTGAAAATCTAAATAAATCTGGATTAAAAATAATACATCTTTAAATAATTTATATTAAAATAAATAAATTTGAAATTAATATCAAATTAAACTATTTCTTTCATTTCAACAAATCTGGACCATATCTAGCTTTCAAATCAACAAAACTCAAATTTGTCTTTCAATTCAGATTCTCATTTAAAACCGTTTAATAAATATCGATTCCAAATGCATGTTTGAACTAATAATTTATACTACCCCAAATTTAGCAGATTTAAATTTTAAATATTCAGATATTTCAATAACTCGGTTTCGATAAATTTCATGTAGACTTCAAATCCAACTTTAAATTTCAATTTAAATCCATTAAAGAATACATTTTAAACCAATTCCAAATCCAACATTTAAAGCTTGGATTTTCGATAATAATTCAGTTTATATAAATCAAATTTTTGTTTCAAAATATCATTTAACTGGATTCTAAATTTAAGGTTTTAAAATCACTTAAGTTAACCAATCCAGTGTTCATATATAATTTTTTACACTACTGTCAAGTGATATGGATATTTATCATTTCAATCTGCAAATATTTATATTTACGGATATTTATCATTTCAACCTGCAATTCCAAATAAAATTCAAAATCCATAAAATCGCTCGGGTTTATCATTTCAATCCACAACAATTTTCCTGGCAATAACTAAGGGAACTTGTAGTGTGATAACAATATACAAATATAACATCTAGTCGTCCAATATCAGCAATTAAACATCCAACACAATCATCATTTAAACCAACAAATAAATAACAACAATTGATTGATTATCAATAATAGCTACTAACTGGCAATTTAAAGTTCAATATTAAATTAATGGCGATTAAATTCAATAAAAGTCGAATTTAACTGGAACGACAATTTAAATATATCAAACATCAACCAATCAAATTATAATCACATCATTCAATTTAACAAACATAAGATAATTTAGTAATTGTAAGTGGGTTAAAACACTCACCTTCGAGTTTTGATTGATTTAAAATCCAAAAATAGCCCCAAAATCTAACAGTCTCAGAATTCTTCCAAACTAGTTCTATAATGTCCAGAAACTCGATACGATCACAACATAGAAAACCGCGTATGAATTCGAGCTCGTATGCAAAAGTTATTTGAGTTAGAACGTTCAAAATTGAATTAGAATTAAAATAAAATAATAAAAATAAAATTACATGTCACCTCACGAACAAGCCCTACAGCTACTTGACAACCCTCAACCGTGAAACCCTACATAGCTGCCACCCTTCCTTGAATTTCTATCGCCTCCTCGTCTAACATTGTTATGATCTGATCACTCCACCATGCCGCTCGAGCCAGGCCGCACCTACATGATCAATTTCGCCACCTCCGGCTCACCCAAGTTCAACCGCCCCCGCTTCCCTTCCTTTCCATTTTCGGGTGAACTTGAGCCACTCTGACATGATGCGCCGTGGATCAGCTTGCCTTGTCAATCTCTACGCACCCATGCCTCTCGATCGTCATGAAGTCGATGATCCGCCGTTGAGATAGCAAACCCTATTATGGACGGCCGAGGTTCATCATCAATTTTTAGCCAAACAATTTGCTGCTATAGATTGCGCTCGTCTAGAGCTTTCGAACAATATGTAATTTGCTATATTTTGAGGAGTTCGAATTTTTGAAATTGAATTGGGATTTAGGTTTTGGTCTGTTTTCCATTGGAAAGAGAAGCTGAGAAGGAAATGTATGCATAGACAGAAATAATGAAATGAGAAATAGCTGGGGTTTATAATTGCCTGTATATAGGCAGAGTTAAAATAGAAATGGATAGACCAAATAGATTTGGATCGAAGCGACAACAACGACTCGAAAAGCCCGTTTCGTTCCTGAAACGAAAATAGGTCATCCAATATATAAAAATAGATTTTTTTTTTTGACATTTTAAACTCAATGGAACTAGTTCCAAACCCTAATTCAAAAGTATGCAGAAGTTAGCTTTTAAAATCAGCCTATTTCAAATTACATTCATTAAATTGATTTCTACACGTTTCGAGCCCGCATGATCAAACGACAAGTCCGATCGCTATGAAATTTGAAATCTTACAATAATTCGCTGTTATGGATCCGATGAAATTGATTTCGTCGAAATCCAAGACAGTGTCCAAAATGGCTATTTTCACGTTAATGAATAAATTATTAAATTAATTAATCACCTTTTAATATTTTAGATTTTTTAACTAACAGTTTTTATCACTTCTAATTATACAGAAATTAATAACCTTTTAAAACCAATGTTCCATGTCAAAATCAATAATATTGCACTAATTTTGGTGTCAAATTTCAAATGCAATAATTTCAATAATTATAATTTTTGTTCAAATAAATTCATTTATTTTGATTTACATCATATTGTTCAATCAATTATCATCTTATGGATATAATTAACATTGGTTACGTTTTATTACATAAATATTTGACAGTTATCGTCTTAGTTTACATTAACCGCACTATCTAGTTAGGTTAATTGCAATTGATTTTCAATTTAATTTCAACAGATTAAATAAATAGGTGATAAATAACAATTGTAACCTTTTCTTTATTTAATCACATTTATAAGTTTATTATCTACAGACAAATGTTATATAACATTGACTTTATTCAAATATAATTAATTACATATTATCTCACCATTTAATGTAATTTTTGATTTATTTCATTATCTACAATTGTAACCAAATTAACCTAAAACTTATTTCAATTGATTGTAATTATATTAAAATAGTTGTCAAAAGCATTCAGACAATAATATTAAATCATATTCTAATTATTTTCTCATTAATTATCATAAATTTTAATTTCTTATAATATTAATATTTCAAAAATCTTATTAAATTTAATATTTTTAATTATCGAAAAATACGGGTCGTTACAGAGTAAATAATGTCTTACTCTATTTACTTTGTTAGTGCCTTCATGTGTAACTTTAAGTGTACGCCAAATTTGATAAGTAGTAGTACACATGCTAACTCTATTAAACTCATTTTTGTCTAATTCAAAAAATAATATATTCATAGCTTTGGCATTTGCAGTATCATCTAGTTTTTGTGTGATAGCCTATTGTGAATATTCAGTAGTAGGTATGTTATATTCTGCTTGAGTAATATTTCAGATTTCATTACCATTTGCTTACGTATAAATTCTTATTCTAGTTGACCAATAGTTATAATCAACCCGTTAAATAGTGTTGGTCATGCAGTAGATCGTCCTTCAATAAAACTTTTTTCCAGTGTTGTTTTCCATATTACTAAAATATCATATTATTGTGTTACGGTTATAAGATGACCTTACTCTGATACCAAATGAAAGTGGTTGCAGAATTGTGTAATATGGATATTATCTAAACTACTTGTGCTGAGTATAAAGTAAGTAAAGAGAAGAAATAAAATGACACCAGATATTTTTATACCAGTTCGAACTCCTGTTCTACGTCCAGTCTAAGACTACTTTTGGAATTAAACTAGCAACCCTCACTTAACCTGAAGGGGAAGGTTTACACCACATGAGCAACCTAACAGGATTTTGACCACCTTAGCAACTAAATAGGATTTCCCGCCTGAGCAACCGAAAGGTCTTTGATAAAAATGAAATGCTTTCTTGACTTTGTGTGTTCTTGTTACAATGCATATGTATCAAATGAAGTGCACCCTTCCTATAATCTTTTCCCCAAGTATAATATGTATATTTGTGTGTCAATGAAGATAAAGGAAGTATAGATTGCTTTAGAAATGTAGAATTATAAACTTGATTTCACAAATTCTAAACAAATGAATATTCAAGAGAGCGTAGAGTAGAAAATTTAAGTGCTTTGATCGTGAACGAAACATATAGTTATAATGAATAAAGAGTTACAATAGTTGGTAAAGAGTTTTGATGAACAGAAATGGTTGCAACTCTTTTTGGAAGGGATTCCTCTTTAGGAAGAAGAAGCGCCCCTTCAGAAAATTTGAAAATATGGCAGTTTAAACATGTTTAGTCGACTGAATATAGTTATCTAGTTGACTGAGTTGAAACAGAAAAATATTAGCTCGAATATGGAAGAGTTTAGTTGACTAACCATGAGTTTTAGTGGACTAAGTCATGCAAATTAAAAAAAATTATATCATAGTTTAGTCGACTGACCATAAGGGTTTAGTCCACTGAAACTGTGTATTTTCAAAATGTGCATGTTTTAACTTGAGGAAAGATTTTAACAATATATACTTAAACTATACCAAACTTAAACTCAAATTTGTCGAATATTTGATAATCCTTTTTCTGTCTTGAGCTCCTAGTCATGAGTCAAAATCATGAAGTCACATCCATGCCACACCATTAATATAGCCAGGTCAAAGCACCACATTCCTGCCTTGCCATCAATATCACTCGTCATAGGATAATAACATCCAATCTCCAAACTGATTGGATAAACGAACCATCACGTCGCGCACCATGATTCCTCATCAACGTCCAAGCAACATATCGAACAAATCGCCAATCGACAACAGTGATGGACATTGACCACTCTACTATGATCAATACCATCCACCTTGGTCTTGTACTCAACCGAATGGTTAAGTACAGACCAAAGGAAACGTTCGGCATCCATGCCAAAATCCAGGTCCGTTGGCACATATCCCAAACTCTCTTCTATAGCTCATCTCATTTTTAGATTCCCATGTGTGCGGAACTCCAACATACAAGATGCTACCTAAAATCAAATCACCGCTAACCGGCGTTTTTAGCCAAAACAGCCAAACAACAAGCAATCCAACCAATCGAACATGCATCCCTACATTCATTCATCCAAACAACAATATACCCATCCAAAACGTCACACATCCAACATGACAGTCCATCTATATCGATTAACGTGGGAAACAATATCGATAATAGATTTAATAATTCCCTAACTATGGCACAATGATGGAAAATAAGTGAAATTCTTTATAAATGATTTAAAAATAGTTATATATTCTTTTATAAAAATATAGCTACTATACATATAATAATATCACTTTTAGAAACCAAAAATCATTTCGGAGCATCAATAAAACAATAAACAACCAATCATAGTAAAGTAAGAGACAATATAACTCACCTCAGCCAAATCTATCCACGGTAATGGGTTTGTGAAAGGGAAAGAGTTATAAACTATTGGACATTTATAAATAGCTTATAAATGTTTTTAAAGAATATAAATAGTTTATAAATGGTTTAGAAGAGATTTATAAATTATTTTCGAAATTGATTGAAAGAAATCTTCCTCGATATTATGAATATATGTATACTTTTAGAATAAGTATATGGATATCTTGATATAAAGACATAAACTATTTTTTGGATTCATTATTGAAAATGTTTTATAAAATGACCACGGTGTGAAATAAGTGTTTGGTTATTAAAGAGATCAGGATTGGATATTGTCATAATATCTGCCAATACTGAAAACACTTTAACAACTGTGCACGTCTTGGAGAATCTAGAATGAAGTAGGGTGGTTTGGCAACGCTACTGGAATGAAGTAAGAGAACGATGATGGATAGCCTTGACTTTCGTGTCATAATTAAAATGACTAAAACATGAGCTATACCGGGCCAAGTGTGGTCGCTCCTCCTATCGGGTGCATTTCTTCGATACCATATTTATAACTTTATGATTGATTTGGTAGCCACTTTTGATTTGATTATGGGAGTGTGTCTCAATGTAGGCGGAAGTGGCTGTTATGCGTTACCACCAGTCCGGGAGTGCAAAACGGTAGTATCCTACCCTGGACATTACCTCGTGTGCCTTGTCATATTTATCCTGATCGAGCCCCCTATGAGTTTGGTTTGTGTCATACACTACGGAGTGCTCTTTGATACCCCTCCAGTTTACAGAGGAATTATGGTACGACTACGATGCTTATATAAAAATGTGATAAGGGAGGTATGGGTATTAACGTTATTTTAATACTTTACTGATGGACATATTATAGTAGCATATTCTATTATATATGAGATAGCTTAATGGATCCTTAGGAGATGGAATGTAACGACCCAGAATTTTTATAAATTAAAATTTGGATATTTAATTAATTTTACATATTTATAAGTGAATTTATAAGTCGAATAAATTTTATTTTGATTTATTAGATTTAATTGAATTATTAAATCGATAATTTAATATGTTAAATTATGGAAATAATTGAAAATTGAGTTAAATATGATTGTAAATGATTTGTAAAATTTTATTTTATCATGTTGAAGTTAGAACGATATTTTAGAACTTTTAAAATCGAATTAAAAGTTAATTTGTGAAAATTGAATATTTTAATATTTAATTATCGACTGTAAAATAGCCAATTTTTGAACAGTCTCAGAATTGAACGAAACCAGTTCCATTGGATCCGTAATAGTTAGTTATTACCGGATTTCAATTTTCGTGTCAATCGGAGCTATCGTTTGATCGTGGCAGCTCGAAACACATCGAATCGTTTTTAATTTAAATTTGGCGAGTCAAAATAGCCATTTTTCAAAAAGTCTCGGATTTCGACGAAACCAGTTTCATCGGATCCGTAATGTGATATTATTGTAAGGTTTCAAATTTCAAGTCAATTGGATTTACCGTTTGTCCGGTACAAATTAAAACGCTAGAAATCGATTTAAATCGGTTTAATTTAAATTGAGCGTTTATAGCCATAACTCGCACATACTTCCGAATTAGCTTCCGAAACTAGTTCCATTGTGTCCGGAACGCGGGATAAACCCTAGGTACGCTGGTTACGGCGTCTAAATCGGAGTTCGGAATTCCCGGGATGAATAGTGTTTACGCGTGCTTTTTCTATAAATAGAAGTTAAAATCACAAAAAAAAAAAAAAAACTAAACCCTAGGTCTAACTAACTGCAGCCGCCACCATGGAATGGAGGGCCAGAAATCCATGAGCTTCCACCTCGATTATCTCCTCATCCATCGACATTTACCCACAACCTTCAACTAGAGAATCGAAGAGCATGAAGAGATCTACAAGATCAACGGTCAAGATCGCAAATGGCTTCACGGATTGATGGGAATTTGAGTGTGAACGTGGCCGTTCCTCTTGCGTGCGCACGAGGGAGGGTGAGGCCGAGTTGGCCATGGTGGTAGGCGTGGGTAGCTTGCGTCGTGCTCTTCGCGATGGTGGTTGTGTGATCGAGTTTCGTCGAGAAATGAGGGTGTATAATTAAACCCTAAATCTTGTGTCATGGGTTCTTTTGCGTGCGTATGAAGGCCTGTAGCCGTGCGTGGGTGTAGGAGATGAACAGGGGCCGTTGGATCTGGATCTTGTGGCTGTGATGGAGAATGGGTTTGTAAATATTGTATTTATATAAGTTAAATCGTGTACAAACTTGTAAAATTCATAACTTTTTCATACGAGGTCGAAAAAATGCAAACTCAGTTGCGTTGGAATCGTATGGACGAGCACTACGCGATGGAGTTGGTTTGGAGTCGTTTGGAGTTAGTGAGAATTTCGGGTAAAATTAAACGCACGTTTAATTTTATTCGAAATAAAAGCTAAAAACGGATTTAAATCAAGGTGAGAACTTCTCACTCAATCGAATAGATTTCGATTTTATTTTAAATAGTTAGATTTAAAATATTTGAATGCATGTTTGAATGATGACTGTAAATTATTGATTGTTAAAATAGACATTATGCGCCGTTAGTAAGCGGATGTTATTTATTATAAACATATACCGCGAATATTTCATAAACAGTGAAATTGGTATTATATATAATATCAATATATATATATTGGCATATGTATATATTGCAGTTGTTGATTTCCCGCATTTTTTGTTTAGCGGATGAGACCCTATTACGCCGTTATTAAGCGGATAATATTTATTAAGAACATATACCGCGATAATTTCGTACTGAAGCGAAATTGGTATTGTGCTAATGTTTTTGGATGCAGGAAACAGGTTGGAGGGATCCAACTGGATTCCTCAACAGTATTTATTTTATTTCAGATATTTTGATATTTGATGGATTATCATATCGATATATGATATCGTTGTTAGTCGTGATTGACTATTTGGTGTGTAGCATCATTGGACCAAATTTCTGGTATTTCAAAAATGTTTTTAAACTAATTTTTGAAAAGATAAAATATTTTGGAATTGATCCATTTTAAATAAATGAACGTTATAATTCTTAAAGTTATAAAAATTATAATTTTTGAGAAATACGGTTAAAAGCTGAATTTTGAGAAATAGGAATTTATGACTTTATAAAATAGTTTAAACTGGATTTTTGAATTTATTATCAAAAGTTTAAATATAGGATTTATAAAATTTGATTATTTTATAAATCAAAATGGTGAAATTATAAAGGAATTTAAAGACGTTTTAAAAGAATAATATAAATTGATTTATATTAAGAGATTTATAAATGGATATTTATAAATTGAAATATTGACATTATAAAACGAGTTTTTATAAGTGTTTGAATGAAGTGAAAATGAATTTCATAAATAAATGAAATTTATGGAATTATAAACTGTGAAGTTATAAAAGAAATTTATAAATAGTAAGATTTATAAATTTGGTGAAATTATTTGAAGAATAGATTGGTTAAATAGGAATCTTATAAGTTATAAGATTTATGATTTGGAAAGCTTTTAAAGGAACGATTTTGTAAAATAATCGTTTTATAAGGATTTAACTTATAATATGAACTTTTAGTTTATGATTAAGTTATAAACTGGAATAGGTTAATAAAGGAATTTATAAAAGGAAGTTGTTATAAAATAAATAAAATGGAATTTATAAACGTTGTTTTATAAATTCGCAAACGACTTATTTTGATAAGTTAATTGTTATAACCTATTAATGGAGTTATATTCACATTTTTGAATAGTGAATAATCCTTTAAAATAAATTGAATAAAAGGATGAAATTTGTTAACGAAGTATGTTCACGATTTTTGAATAGTGAATAACACGTTAAAGAAAATGTTTTAGAATGTGATATTTTAAACAGAATTAAAACGATCTAACGATGTTTTAAAGGTGTTGAGATTCGAAACCATAGATTTCAATATTTATTGTTGAAATAGACGATTTCGAGAAATAAAAGGAAATAGTGGACTATAACACTGTTGTTATAGTAAATGATTTCCGAAAGGAAATGTTTTGTATAGTATTGAGATTTATATATCTATTTTAACTTCGAATCCCTATACTAATGATTTTGGGTTGTTGTAACGATGTTTTACGCAACATTCGTTTTGGCCCAAATAAATATGTTTAAGTGAATGATTTCCTTAAAGAATGAATTATATACTTAATTCGATTTAAGTATATTGAATATTTTCCAAGGTTGAAAATAAAAAGTTTTGTGAATTACTTATGAATAATAAGTATGGAAATGTTTTCCAATATGAAGTGAATAATTAGAATTTATGTTTTTGAAGATAAATTGAAATGGATAATTGAAATCGTATATGCATGAATATTTTGGAATATAAATTCACTAAGGAATTTATATGTGAAAGTGAAACTTGTTAAAAATAAATATTGATTTATTTTTGAAGTGTTGAAATTATATATCTTGTAAAGATATTTTGGAAAATAAATAATTTGGAAAATTATTTGGAATCTGGTGATGTGTGCATATCAATTGATAGTTCAATAACCGACTATCAATATTTCCCTTTGAATGGGTATTTGATGTGAATTGATTGAATTTGAATACACACTTATTTTTGAATAAGCGCTCACTATTCGGGTTAACCGGGAAAGGACCATGGGGTCGTATAACCCACTCCGAATATGTGATACGTCGTTGTGAATCGCATTTGAAGATCGGTGTTGAAGACCGGTATTTGCGAGAGTGATAGGATGAACTATCGATTGACTCTGCACCGAGTAGCTACGGTATTGAGTTCTCCATATGTGATGGTGAATCCGATCAGGATTGTGAATATCCGGATTGCAAGGACTTCTTTGTAAGTGCCTTCGGTTCTGTTCGAGCCCGGAACAGACTTGTATGGATTGTATGTCTGACATTACAATTTGAGATATAAAGCCGATTTCTTTCAAATATATTTCTGTTGGTGGCGGAGAATTTATTCTTTGCTTAACACCCTTCTTTGAGACGTATGTGCTCAAAGGTTATATAGTTGAAGTTATCAGCAATATATTCCCAGTTTGGTAATGTGACATGCTGAGTGATGCTGAAATGATCATTGTGTTGATTATTTGTGATAGGATCGTTTATTTGATCGTCTATCCTTGTGATCATTGTGTTGATCATTTGTTGACCCAAAGCATGGCTTTTGTATAAAGTATGTTTTTGTGGACGTGACTTCGTCGAGCCTCACACCCCGTGAATGGTCAAAACAGGAAAGAAGCAGCAAGGTTATGAGGGGTAGCACCCTTTAGGATGTGTCCATTTCCTTCTGGAAAAGGGTGGTATCATGGTATGGAGCCCAGATACTTACTCATGTTGAAAAACACTTTATGATTGTGTGAATTGATTACGAGCGCTCGGTTGATAAAGGTCCCAAAGGACCGGGGGATGGCATATTCGGTCAGTTGTTACTCAGTTAGGAGTAACCCGGCCTTGTGTTGGTAGAGATCCGGTTTGGTTCTCGGGGATGTCCATCCAGAGGCATTCTCATGTGGCAATGGGAAGTTCCTTGGCCTGACCATTTGTTGGAAATCCAATTCCCAATACGAAACTTTTACGGTATTAGTTGTAGAACCTGCTATTCACTTATGGTGGTCACCACTGTTTGGATAGTAGCTATAGTAGGCATACGATAATGGTCGTATGTTGGCTAAGATTTATATCTTTACTTTTGAAATGATTTGTTATTACACTATGCACTAGTAATAATATCAAATGTTATTTTAAAATGCGTATCAAGCATCTTTGACTATCATAAGGAGAAATCTCCTCCGATTCTGCGTTTGCATGTGTGTGTGTGCGGGAGGCCTTATGGTAGTCTCATTTTTAAAAAGCATTGCGAATTGATTTAAAATATTCCTCTATTTGATTTTAAAGTTAAATAAACTGTTTTGAGTTCTCACACCAGTCACATGACTGACTCGGAGTTTATTGTTTTCCTTCCTAAACTCTGGGTGCCCACCAATTTCCACACGGGCAGTTAAGAGTTAGGTTTATCAGGATATTCTGGATATTCTGGAGTTGCTGGAGGCAAGCTGGATGGCATGGCGTATTACTAGTTATATAGTATTTCTTTTTCCGCTGTATTGTTTGTTGTTGTATGTTGTTGTACACTCTGATGTGATGATATGATGTAATAAAATGTGATGTAATGTAATAACTGATATAGTTCTTTGTTTAAAGATTATTCATTCATTATTATATGTTGTTCCGCTGCGAATTGTGAGATTCTGATGTTGTTCTGTTGTTTTCTGTCCCGTCCTATTTTCTTCTGTTTTTCTCCTTTTTCTCTATTCTCTTTTTCTTTCTATTTCTAAATTTTCTATCTTCTTTTCCCTCTATCTTCTACCTTTTTCTCTCTTCTTTCTTTTCTTAAATTCTTTTTAAAACCCATAACTACTCGGTTTTCGGCCTTTGATTTCTCGGCAGTCGATAAAGTGAGTATCGATGTCGGATTTTCGAAGAACGAAAATCCCGGGGCGTTACATTTGGTATCAGAGCTGATGGTTAAGCGACAACCATGGTTCTGTTGGGTATTACTCATTAGAGATAGAGTCAGTAGTACTCTAGAATGAGTTTGAGTGTAATAATAGCTATGAGAGCGTATTTGTTAGTGAATATGTAATTGTTTTATATTGTGATGATTGGTTTATTGAGTGGCATATGAACCTTCGTCAGCACGGTCAGTCAAACTATGCCGAAGGGGTTTCTAAACACTTGAATAGAACAATTCGGCACAGTATTGTTTTAATTGGGTAAATGAAATAATTTTGCCTTGATTATATTTTATATATAAAGAAATAATTTTTCAAAATTATTAAATTGTATGTAAGTTGATTGTTAGGTTGTTTGAATAATCTAAATTAAAGAATAATTGTATAAGTAAAAGAATTATAAGAATTGAAGTATAATTAAAGTGATTTACAATTGTGAAATAAACTTATATATATAAGAAGTTAATATATTTATGAATATGAGTTGTAAATAATCAAATGGATTTAATAAAATAATGAATATAAGTGTTGATTCATTAAAATCTAATGTTATTAGAAGTTGAATAAAAAAATGAATGAATATAAGCAAAGGAATTTGGTTGAAATTAATATACTTTGGTTGTTATATGATTGTTGATTGGTTGTATAAAATTCATTAAGAGTTAATGAAATTGGAAGCTATGTAATTGAATTCAAATTAGAAGTAAATAAATTTGAATAGAATTGAATGTGAATTAGATTTAATTAGTGAATGCAAACTAATTGAATTGAGAATGAATGTTAGTAAGAAAATCCAATGTAAATAAATCAAATGTGATTTGAATTGAAAACCCTTTCATTGAATATTAATGAGAATATGAATGAATATATATTGATTATGAATGATAATTGGTTGATGGTTGAATATATGTTGTTTTACTACATGTGCTATGTTGACATATAAGTTGTTATGTTGCTATATGTTGTATATTGAGATTATTGTCTATATGCATGATTCTCATGTTGTTTGTTGAGTGTTTAGTAGGTGCGGATCGCGTTTGCTTCGCATTTGGAGCTCGCTTTTGCGCTATATTAGCTGTATATGCTTGCTAATAAAATATAAGGTACATATCTCGGATTAAATATCGTACTTTTACACTTTTTTCCCTTCGGGATGCCTCATTACTTGATGAGATGTATATTTGTGATATATATACTGTCATTTTTTTTTCGGATCGAGCCGCGCAAAGGAGACTATGGCGAATTTTTCCGAAAATTTAAGGCGTTAGAAAATTTTTGAGAAAATTGGGAAAATTTTGAAAACTTTAACTTTGTTTTGGAATTGAAAGTTAAACAATAGTAATTGTTTTTGAAAAATAACTAAGTAGGATTTGAAAACTTAGTAAAGTATTGTAAGAAGTTTAATTATGAATTTTGGGAAAGTTAATAAATTGTATAACTTTTCTTACTTGTAATTTCGAGGACGAAATTCTTTTAAGGGGGAAAGATTGTAACGACCCAGAATTTTTATAAATTAAAATTTGGATATTTAATTAATTTTAAATATTTATAAGTGAATTTATAAGTCGAATAAATTTTATTTTGATTTATTAGATTTAATTGAATTATTAAATCGATAATTTAATATGTTAAATTATGGAAATAATTGAAAATTGAGTTAAATATGATTGTAAATGATTTGTAAAATTTTATTTTATCATGTTGAAGTTAGAACGATATTTTAGAACTTTTAAAATCGAATTAAAAGTTAATTTGTGAAAATTGAATATTTTAATATTTAATTATCGACTGTAAAATAGCCAATTTTTGAACAGTCTCAGAATTGAACGAAACCAGTTCCATTGGATCCGTAATAGTTAGTTATTACCGGATTTCAATTTTCGTGTCAATCGGAGCTATCGTTTGATCGTGGCAGCTCGAAACACATCGAATCGTTTTTAATTTAAATTTGGCGAGTCAAAATAGCCATTTTTCAAAAAGTCTCGGATTTAGACGAAACCAGTTTCATTAGATCCGTAATGTGATATTATTGTAAGGTTTCAAATTTCAAGTCAATTGGATTTACCGTTTGTCCGGTACAAATTAAAACGCCTAGAAATCGATTTAAATCGGTTTAATTTAAATTGAGCGTTTATAGCCATAACTCGCACATACTTCCGAATTAGCTTCCGAAACTTGTTCCATTGTGTCCGGAACGCGGGATAAACCCTAGATACGCTGGTTACGGTGTCTAAATCGGAGTTCGGAATTCCCGGGATGAATAGTGTTTACGCTTGCTTTTTCTATAAATAGAAGTTAAAATCACAAAAAAATAAAAAAATAAAACTAAACCCTAGGTCTAACTAACTGCAGCCGCCACCATGGAATGGAGGGCCAGAAATCCATGAGCTTCCACCTCGATTATCTCCTCATCCATCGACATTTACCCACAACCTTCAACTAGAGAATCGAAGAGCATGAAGAGATCTACAAGATCAACGGTCAAGATCGCAAATGGCTTCACGGATTGATGGGAATTTGAGTGTGAACGTGGCCGTTCCTCTTGCGTGCGCACGAGGGAGGGTGAGGCCGAGTTGGCCATGGTGGTAGGCGTGGGTAGCTTGCGTCGTGCTCTTCGCGATGGTGGTTGTGTGATCGAGTTTCGTCGAGAAATGAGGGTGTATAATTAAACCCTAAATCTTGTGTCATGGGTTCTTTTGCGTGCGTATGAAGGCCTGTAGCCGTGCGTGGGTGTAGGAGATGAACAGGGGCCGTTGGATCTGGATCTTGTGGCTGTGATGGAGAATGGGTTTGTAAATATTGTATTTATATAAGTTAAATCGTGTACAAACTTGTAAAATTCATAACTTTTTCATACGAGGTCGAAAAAATGCAAACTCAGTTGCGTTGGAATCGTATGGACGAGCACTACGCGATGGAGTTGGTTTGAAGTCGTTTGGAGTTAGTGAGAATTTCGGGTAAAATTAAACGCACGTTTAATTTTATTCGAAATAAAAGCTAAAAACGGATTTAAATCAAGGTGAGAACTTCTCACTCAATCGAATAGATTTCGATTTTATTTTAAATAGTTAGATTTAAAATATTTGAATGCATGTTTGAATGACGACTGTAAATTATTGATTGTTAAAATAGACATTATACGCCGTTAGTAAGCGGATGTTATTTATTATAAACATATACCGCGAATATTTCATAAACAGTGAAATTGGTATTATATATAATATCAATATATATATTGGCATATGTATATATTGCAGTTGTTGATTTCCCGCATTTTTTGTTTAGCGGATGAGACCCTATTACGCCGTTATTAAGCGGATAATATTTATTAAGAACATATACCGCAATAATTTCGTACTGAAGCGAAATTGGTATTGTGCTAATGTTTTTGGATGCAGGAAACAGGTTGGAGGGATCCAACTGGATTCCTCAACAGTATTTATTTTATTTCAGATATTTTGATATTTGATGGATTATCATATCGATATATGATATCGTTGTTAGTCGTGATTGACTATTTGGTGTGTAGCATCATTGGACCAAATTTCTGGTATTTCAAAAATGTTTTTAAACTAATTTTTGAAAAGATAAAATATTTTGGAATTGATCCATTTTAAATAAATGAACGTTATAATTCTTAAAGTTATAAAAATTATAATTTTTGAGAAATACGGTTAAAAGCTGATTTTTGAGAAATAGGAATTTATGACTTTATAAAATAGTTTAAACTGGATTTTTGAATTTATTATCAAAAGTTTAAATATAGGATTTATAAAATTTGATTATTTTATAAATCAAAATGGTGAAATTATAAAGGAATTTAAAGACGTTTTAAAAGAATAATATAAATTGATTTATATTAAGAGATTTATAAATGGATATTTATAAATTGAAATATTGACATTATAAAACGAGTTTTTATAAGTGTTTGAATGAAGTGAAAATGAATTTCATAAATAAATGAAATTTATGGAATTATAAACTGTGAAGTTATAAAAGAAATTTATAAATAGTAAGATTTATAAATTTGGTGAAATTATTTGAAGAATAGATTGGTTAAATAGGAATCTTATAAGTTATAAGATTTATGATTTGGAAAGCTTTTAAAGGAACGATTTTGTAAAATAATCGTTTTATAAGGATTTAACTTATAATATGAACTTTTAGTTTATGATTAAGTTATAAACTGGAATAGGTTAATAAAGGAATTTATAAAAGGAAGTTGTTATAAAATAAATAAAATGGAATTTATAAACGTTGTTTTATAAATTCGCAAACGACTTATTTTGATAAGTTAATTGTTATAACCTATTAATGGAGTTATATTCACATTTTTGAATAGTGAATAATCCTTTAAAATAAATTGAATAAAAGGATGAAATTTGTTAACGAAGTATGTTCACGATTTTTGAATAGTGAATAACACGTTAAAGAAAATGTTTTAGAATGTGATATTTTAAACAGAATTAAAACGATCTAACGATGTTTTAAAGGTGTTGAGATTCGAAACCATAGATTTCAATATTTATTGTTGAAATAGACGATTTCGAGAAATAAAAGGAAATAGTGGACTATAACACTGTTGTTATAGTAAATGATTTCCGAAAGGAAATGTTTTGTATAGTATTGAGATTTATATATCTATTTTAACTTCGAATCCCTATACTAATGATTTTGGGTTGTTGTAACGATGTTTTACGCAACATTCGTTTTGGCCCAAATAAATATGTTTAAGTGAATGATTTCCTTAAAGAATGAATTATATACTTAATTCGATTTAAGTATATTGAATATTTTCCAAGGTTGAAAATAAAAAGTTTTGTGAATTACTTATGAATAATAAGTATGGAAATGTTTTCCAATATGAAGTGAATAATTAGAATTTATGTTTTTGAAGATAAATTGAAATGGATAATTGAAATCGTATATGCATGAATATTTTGGAATATAAATTCACTAAGGAATTTATATGTGAAAGTGAAACTTGTTAAAAATAAATATTGATTTATTTTTGAAGTGTTGAAATTATATATCTTGTAAAGATATTTTGGAAAATAAATAATTTGGAAAATTATTTGGAATCTGGTGATGTGTGCATATCAATTGATAGTTCAATAACCGACTATCAATATTTCCCTTTGAATGGGTATTTGATGTGAATTGATTGAATTTGAATACACACTTATTTTTGAATAAGCGCTCACTATTCGGGTTAACCGGGAAAGGACCATGGGGTCGTATAACCCACTCCGAATATGTGATACGTCGTTGTGAATCGCATTTGAAGATCGGTGTTGAAGACCGGTATTTGCGAGAGTGATAGGATGAACTATCGATTGACTCTGCACCGAGTAGCTACGGTATTGAGTTCTCCATATGTGATGGTGAATCCGATCAGGATTGTGAATATCCGGATTGCAAGGACTTCTTTGTAAGTGCCTTCGGTTCTGTTCGAGCCCGGAACAGACTTGTATGGATTGTATGTCTGACATTACAATTTGAGATATAAAGCCGATTTCTTTCAAATATATTTCTGTTGGTGGCGGAGAATTTATTCTTTGCTTAACACCCTTCTTTGAGACGTATGTGCTCAAAGGTTATATAGTTGAAGTTATCAGCAATATATTCTCAGTTTGGTAATGTGACATGCTGAGTGATGCTGAAATGATCATTGTGTTGATTATTTGTGATAGGATCGTTTATTTGATCGTCTATCCTTGTGATCATTGTGTTGATCATTTGTTGACCCAAAGCATGGCTTTTGTATAAAGTATGTTTTTGTGGACGTAACTTCGTCGAGCCTCACACCCCGTGAATGGTCAAAACAGGAAAGAAGCAGCAAGGTTATGAGGGGTAGCACCCTTTAGGATGTGTCCATTTCCTTCTGGAAAAGGGTGGTATCATGGTATGGAGCCCAGATACTTACTCATGTTGAAAAACACTTTATGATTGTGTGAATTGATTACGAGCGCTCGGTTGATAAAGGTCCCAAAGGACCGGGGGATGGCATATTCGGTCAGTTGTTACTCAGTTAGGAATAACCCGGCCTTGTGTTGGTAGAGATCCGGTTTGGTTCTCGGGGATGTCCATCCAGAGGCATTCTCATGTGGCAATGGGAAGTTCCTTGGCCTGACCATTTGTTGGAAATCCAATTCCCAATACGAAACTTTTACGGTATTAGTTGTAGAACCTGCTATTCACTTATGGTGGTCACCACTGTTTGGATAGTAGCTATAGTAGGCATACGATAATGGTCGTATGTTGGCTAAGATTTATATCTTTACTTTTGAAATGATTTGTTATTACACTATGCACTAGTAATAATATCAAATGTTATTTTAAAATGCGTATCAAGCATCTTTGACTATCATAAGGAGAAATCTCCTCCGATTCTGCGTTTGCATGTGTGTGTGTGCGGGAGGCCTTATGGTAGTCTCATTTTTAAAAAGCATTGCGAATTGATTTAAAATATTCCTCTATTTGATTTTAAAGTTAAATAAACTGTTTTGAGTTCTCACACCAGTCACATGACTGACTCGGAGTTTATTGTTTTCCTTCCTAAACTCTGGGTGCCCACCAATTTCCACACGGGCAGTTAAGAGTTAGGTTTATCAGGATATTCTGGATATTCTGGAGTTGCTGGAGGCAAACTGGATGGCATGGCGTATTACTAGTTATATAGTATTTCTTTTTCCGCTGTATTGTTTGTTGTTGTATGTTGTTGTACACTCTGATGTGATGATATGATGTAATAAAATGTGATGTAATGTAATAACTGATATAGTTCTTTGTTTAAAGATTATTCATTCATTATTATATGTTGTTCCGCTGCGAATTGTGAGATTCTGATGTTGTTCTGTTGTTTTCTGTCCCGTCCTATTTTCTTCTGTTTTTCTCCTTTTTCTCTATTCTCCTTTTCTTTCTATTTCTAAATTTTCTATCTTCTTTTCCCTCTATCTTCTACCTTTTTCTCTCTTCTTTCTTTTCTTAAATTCTTTTTAAAACCCATAACTACTCGGTTTTCGGCCTTTGATTTCTCGGCAGTCGATAAAGTGAGTATCGATGTCGGATTTTCGAAGAACGAAAATCCGGGGCGTTACATGGAATCTCGAACATCTCTTAAGTTATTGCACGCACGTTAGACACAAAATGGGATACGTAAAATCCTATAAACATATCTGAAGTCGTTACACTCATATTTACCTATTTTGATTTAACTTATATAAGATCTTTTAATTCTGACTCGAGTGTTTTGTCTTTTCATTACGCACGGGTCAGCTTAAGTATTTCAACATATTAAAGGCTATCTTTCTGGAGGATGAAGACAAAGATTTAGCATATTATTTCTATTTATTATATTTATTCCACTGCATCTTGTTGTTCCACTGCATTATTTATTCTTGTTGTATGTATAACTCTGATCGGTGTTGTAAAAGTGTAATCAAATGCATTGGTAAATAGCTTCATGAACTATTTATTTGATTATTATATTTTATCATTCTGCTGTGAGTTTTGTGTTTTGTTTTCCTTCGTTTCTCTGATTTTCTTATTTATCCCATTGACAATCCTCCTTTTTTAATGGTTTGAGTTTAACATGTGTGGTTTATTGTCAATTTAAACCGTCCAAAAAGGTGAGTCATTACATTTTTTATCAGAGCTTTGGTTTAGCGATAACTTTAGCTTTGTGGGGTTTGATTCATTAGAGATAGGGTAGTAATACCCTAGAATGAGTTGTTCGAGCGTATATATGAGAGAGCACATTTGATAGTGTTACGTAATATTTTTATATTGTGTTAATTTGTTCTATTTATTATTTATAAATTCTGGTCGGTACATAGGATGTTATGACAGCGATAGAGATTTCTAAACTCTTAATATGGCATACCGACACGATATTGTTTTTTAAATATTGGTAAATGAAATAATGTTACCTAGCATTATATTTTTTATATAAAATAATAATTTTTACAAATGGATATAGTTATGTGTGATATGTTTGTTTGTTAGGTAGTGAAATTTTATAAATACTTGTTGCAAAATATAATTTACAAATAAAGTGAATTTAATTGGAAATTTGAGACTTAAGTTCCGAGGTTTTGAAATTGGTTTTCAAAAGATTTGGAATATAATATTAATATCATTTAGAAGTATTTTCGGATATAATAATTTTCAATATAATTTGAAAGAAATGTTTTAAAAGAATTTAAAAGGAAAAATTATGTACTCCCCTCTTTTGTCGTTGGAAAATAATTTCCATGATGATGGCTACATGATCGACATTTATTTTCGAGTTTCAAAGTGAGAAAACCACTGTAGTAGCTTTACTACATATTTATTTTGATAAACATATTTTAAATTTAAATTTCTAAATATGGTTTGATATATATAAAAGATATGAATATGTATATTATTTCAAAGTGATTTAATATGAATTCTTAAGTCCCTGTTAAACTATTGATTTTCAATTGTAGAAATAAAGTGAAATTTTAATAGTTGGAAATTTCTAAAAATGAAAAATAAGAAATTAGAAGCTAAATGATTAATGAAATTGTAAAGAATTGGAAATCTGTCATTTATAAATTAAAGATAATAAAAATAAGAAGATGTAAACTATTGAACATTTTTTGAAATAAAATAAATAAGATAAATTTTTTATGACATTCTATTTCATTCTTAAAACATATATATAACTTACCAGAAATGTTTAAAAGTTGAAATGTTTAGAAGTTGAAATGTTACTATGGATATGTTATAGAATATTGTACAAGTAAATCTTAATAACTAAAATGCTTCAAAATAATCATATGTTATAAATGAAAAACTAAGATGTACAGAGAATGTTATAAACATAAGTTAATGTTTTGAAATGCTAATAATTAGATTGAATAGTAAAAAAGTGAATATTATCTAAGAAAACGTTTATAAACTTATTTATGACTGAAATGATTATAAACTTACGAAAATGATGAAATGATCCCTAGATAGTTTAATTTTAAATGATACTATATATAAAGAAATAAATGGGAATTAAAGTTAAAAAAATTATATAACATTTTAGGATTTGATTTATTGATGTTCTAAATAATTGAATGAAAAATAATCTATGTGAATTAATAAGAGATAACCTTATATAAATAAATTTGAAAATAAATGAAATGTATGTCATACTTTAACAATGTATTCAATGATGATTTCAAATATTAAATGGTAAATAAAATGTGTAAGTAAATGAATGTAAATTAATTAAAGATAATATTGTAAGAATAAATGAGAACTGAAAAAAATGGAAAATAAATAATGTGTTAAATTCTTTGTTGTTTTGGTTTATGAGAAGTTTGGAAAATGATACTTCAAATTGTTTAAGGTTGTATGAATAATCTATTGAGTAACTATCTAAGGCTATTAAGCGTAAGGTACACTTGGTAGTTTACTTATCATCCTTGTACGATGAAATTTTTCTGAACCTGAACAAACCATTAGTTTTGGTTGCTATGGATGTGTGATTGATTCTTTTGTTGCATATAATGGTTGTACTGCTTTTGTTTGCACATGTTTATTTTATATTGCATGTTGCTATGCTATTAATTGAAACCTAACTAATATATTATTATTTTTACATAATTTTAACCTTAATTGATTATGTAAGTAAGATATAAGTTCATGGAAGCAATAGTGTTGCTTTTGGTTTCGTAAATAGAGTTTGTTTGCCCGACCAAAAGGCACGTTTTGGGATTATGGTTTTATTGCGATACTTTATTGTTATTCCCATGGTTTCGAATGCTTTTTAATTAAAAGACGATATATACAATGTAAGTATTGATATTTTTATTTTTCTGGACCTATCCGCACAAAGAAGATGCTGTTGAAATATTTCGTAAGTTTATGACTTAGAATTTTTTGTGGAAATGGGTTATTTGCAAAGTTATATTAAAACTTAAATATGTAAGTTAAATTGTTTATAAATTGACTATTTTAAATTTAACATATCAAATTTCTTGATCCATTCTCGTTCCATTTCAGGGACGAAACGTTTTAAGTGGAGGAGATTGTAACGACCTGTATTTTTGATAATTAAAAATATTAAATTAAACAATATTTCAGGACTTAATATTGTCAGAAAATAAAATTTTGATTAATTAATGTACAGAAAAAAATTTGTTAGAATATATAACTTGATCTTAAATGAATTCTAAAACGACAAATTTCAATGAGTTAATGATGGTAATGCATATTAACAATAAGATTTGAAATAGCAAATGTTAATGTTGTTAAGAATAAAACGAATATTTATCTCTAATTAGAATCTTTTAATTAAAAAGTGGGAAGACGTTTGTTTTAAATATATATTGAAATAAATTTAAATTGGTGATTTATTTCCAATTAATTTAGTTCATGTTTCAAAATTTAATTTTAGTTTACTACATATATGTTTACACCTAAATATAAAGTTATTTTAGATCCAATTGAACCATTAAAAAATGAACTAAATAGGCTTGAAATCTCATACAGTATTAAATTAAATATTTAATAGGTGATTGTAAAGGAGGTAAAATAGATTTACTCTTGCCTATTTCCTTTTCACTTAGCCTTTAATTGCAACATAATATACATTTCCATTTACACTCTTCTAATTTACTCTTACATTCGTTTCCTCCTTATGTGGATTATTTTCATATCTTCTATTTATGAATGTAAACTATAAGTGGCGATAAAAAATGTATGTGTGTGTATAAATTTATATTACCTTATTTAGATTGTCATATTATTTAATGCATGTTAATGCATTCCTAGTAAAATGTTTAATCGAAATGTTAACATGTTTGTTTAAATTCCCAATCTAATCACAGAGAGAGAGAGAGAGATGAAAGGTTTTTAATGATGTATATTGCCTTAAATAATTACACAAATTATGTAGAGAATTTATTTTCATTTATTGTTTGTTAATGTAAAATTAAATGGGTGTAACTATGAGTTTATGGGAGTTAAGGAAAGTAATAAAGAGGAGGCATAAGTTTGAAATTTGAAGGGTTTGTTGGTAATGAACATCTGGTCTGTGCATTCCTTCATCGTTATTTAATACATACCACATTTCTTTTCTCATTTTTTTTGTTTCTTCATTTTCATTTATTTCCTTCCTCTTTTCCCTGAAGCTGCATCTTCTCAAACGTAAGTTTCATTTCATATATATACATTTTTTTTTATTTAACCTTCTTCACCTCTATACACCATGTCATACCTCCAATTTCTAAAGTAAAAAAAGATTGAATTCATTGTTTTCTCCACCGCATTTCATATTTCTATAGCCACTTCATTTCTTTTCATTTTGATTTCCTATAGCTCCTTCCACAACCTCGTACTTTTGTTTTTACTTTAGTAGCCTATATTTCTTAAAGCCTTCATTTTAGAAACGTAACATTCAGTTTTGTCCCTTCACCTTCATTTCCTTATTATTAATACAATGCCACTTTATTTCTTCTTTTACGTTTAGTTTCTCCTGACACCTCATATTAATTTAGTTCAAATTATTCTTTGCTAAAGCTATATTCTTGTCAGCAAATTGTTCACATTCTTAAGCTTGTCTCTTCTTATTTTTTGTCACCACCTCATTTCCTATATTTAGATCTCCATTTCAAATCTTCCTTTAGTCGAATCATTTTAACATGAGATAGCAAATTTAAAAGCTTTCTTTTATTAAAAACGAGTTGCTTTTTTCATTTTTCCTACATATCCTACCCTCATCTTGGTTTGTTCTTCCATCTTCACCTGAAGCCTCATCCTGAGAAAAACATGATTGTTAAACCTTGTTTGTTTTTTTAATGTGTACCAAATTATTATTTTTATAATATTGCTTATAATATGAATATCTTTTGCATACGAATTCTAATTCACACGTGGTTTCTTCCATGGACTCGTATCGAAATTCTAGACAATCTGAAATAGGTTTGGTTGAATTTGAAGACTGTTGAAATTTTGGGCTTTTTTAAATTTTTTATGAAAACTCAACCCAGAGTCCTGATGAAATCGAAGGGATAGGAGGGAGGTTAGCCAGCCCAACATAGAGATTTGATGCCCCCAACCAGTTTTTATAGGATTAACGGGGACCCACCTCCACGCCTTGAAATTGGGAGTAGGGCAGACGGGAATCGAACTTGCTACCTGCTTACCAGGAAGCAAGTATCATACCACTACGCCACTACTTGCTGACAAATTAGGGTAAATAAATATTATAAATTTAGTATTAAATCAAAAATGAGTGATTTAACCCAGTCATGAATACTAAATCATCTTATGTTACTTAAATTAAATTTATGATGTGATTATAAATTTATTAAAGGTTGTTTGGTATTTTAATTTGTTATTTAAATTTAATTCGAATTTATATCGAGTTTAAATTGTTAGTTAAATACATGATAATGATAACCAGTATGTTTGTTGTGATTTATTGGTTGATTCAAATGATGATCATGATGCATGCTTATTTGTTAATATTTTAGATGATTGGATGTATGTTTATTTATATGCTGTTATCACACTACAAGTTCCCTTAGTTTGCTGTTAGGAAAATCACTATGGGTTAAAATGATATATGCCCGAATGATCTTATAGATTAGGAAAAATTGTTATAGGTTGAAATCATAATCCCAAGCGATTTATGGGATTGTGATTTGAGATACAGGTTGAAAGGATATGAATCAGGAAATTTAAGTGTATTGCGAGTTGAAATGATACATATTTGTATCACTTGACCATATGGTAGAAAATTATATACGGACATTGTTAGTCGGTTTTAAATCATTTTCTAAATGGTAAAGTATGTTTGATTTATAAATTTGATTTTTAAATTTAATTTAATGATTTTTATTTAAAGAGATTTATATTTTGGAAAATAATTTATTTTATACGTTTTAAAGCTTCAAATTGTAAGCCAATATATGATTTAAATATAAATTAAATATTTTAACTTATAATTTTATTTAGTTTTAAAATATATATTTTAAATAATTTAAAAATGAATTTTATAAATATTTAAATATAATTGTAAAATAATTAATTTAATTTAATTTATTATAAAAAAATTAGTTTTTATTTAATATAATAAATATGGTTTTAATTTAATACAACAAATATAGATTTTATACAAAAATATAAATAAAAATTTAATATAATAAAATAATATTTAATAAAATATATAAAATAGTTTTAAAATATTTATTTTAAATTTAATTTAATATATAATATAGTTTAATTTAATATAATGAATATTGGTTTGTATAATAACTTTAATAAATAAAAAATGTAGGAGGTTCGTTAAGAATTTATAAAGGTTGTAGAGATTTTTATAATGGATTTGTTAAGAGGGATTTTTTTATAAAAGATTGAATAAAGAATTTTTATAAAGAAGTTTATAAAGGCTTTAAAACATTTTTATAAAAGATTTTTATAATAGCTCTATAAAGGAGTTTATGGAGGCTTTAAAAAGATTTTTATAAAGGATTTATAATAGGTTTGTAAAAGGGAAAGATTTGTAAACTGTTGGACATTTGTAAATAGCTTATAAATGGTTTTAAAGAATATAAATGGTTTAGAAGAGATTTATAAATTATTTTTGAAATTGGTTGAAAGAAATCTTCCTCGATATTATGAATATATGTGTACTTTTGGAATAAGTATATGGATATCTTGATATGAAGACAAACTGTTTCCTGGATATTATTGAAAATGTTTTATAAAGTGACCACGGTGTGGAATAAGCGTTTGGTTGTTAAAGAGATCGGATCGGATATTGTCATACTCTCTGCCAATATCGAAAACCACTTTAACAACTGTGCACGTGGTGGATAATCAAGAATGAAGTGGGATGGTTTGGCGAACGCTACTGTAATGAAGGCTATCTTTCTAGAGGACAAGACGAAGATATATTATATTATTTCTATTTATTATATATATTGCACTACATCATGCTGTTCCGCTGCATTTTTTATTTATTCTTACTGTATGTATAACTCTGATCCGTGTTGTAAAAGTGTAATCAAATGCATTTGTAAACAGCTTCATGGATTGTTTGTTTGATTGTTATATTTTTGTCATTCCGCTGTGAGAATCTATGTATTTTTTTCCTTCATTTCTCTTATTTTCTTACTTACCCCAATAACAATCCTTCTTTTTGAATGGTTCAAGTTTGACATATGTGGTTCATTGTCGATTTAAACAGTCCAAAAGTGGGTCGTTACAGAGAAAAGATGAATTAGTAATATATAGGCCTAAGGAGGTAATCATTGAATAAATTAATGATAACTTAATGATGAAAGCCTAAGGAGGTAATCATTGAATAAATTGATGATAACTTAATGATGAAAGCCTAAAAAAGACACTAGGTGATGTTTGAATGGATGGTGAATGTTTTTATGACATGGTTCATAATTAGGTGATAAGTTTAGGTCTACTCAATTTTAATTGATATACGACCTGGTTCATGATTAGATTATAAGTATAGTGTATACTTCATGATTGAATATATGCATATGGTTGCTTTTTATGTAATGTTGTTACATATGTGGGGTATCTTGATGATGAAAATTTGAGGGGAAAACTCATTCCGCGTTAGCGGCGTGGTCTCACCATGGTTCACTAGTGTAAAGATTTTACTCATACAAGGCTTTATATCTGACCCATGTTTTTGTTATTTCTCATAAACTTACGGGTACTCATTCTTGTAGGCCGAGTTTATGGATTAGAAAACTATTTATTGGAAGGATGAAAAAAGATTTTGAAGACGAAGTATGGGGCTTACATAGAGAATAAAGATGTTTCTATGTAAAACTAAGAATTATAACCGGTTACGTGTTGTGTTGGCATCTTCATATATTGGACACAATACTACTCTTATTTTCTATTGTATTTACCCATGTGTGTGAACGAATTGGGTTATAAATTATGTAACGAAATATGTAATTCAAATTAGTGCAATGAAAAAGTTATATGCTGTTCTATTTACTTATTTTGTGTAAATAATACTGAACTCGCTTTGTCACTAGAAAATAATTCTAGTGATGACTGTAGCATCAACAGGTTTATTTTTATGTATCGGAGTGGGGGACGTTACAACTTCGTATCAAAACTTAGGTTGAAGGGGAACATCTTAGTAAAACCGAGTTAAGTAGAAACTTAATAGTAGAGAATGAACACCTTAGGGAGGGTATATGTTGTATATAATGAACTTTGATTCTAATATAGATATATAGCAGAATATATCTACCCCTCTACGATTGATCTCACTTTCTTTACTTCCATTTCTTACAAGCCCTTGCTTATGCAAAAGGAAAAAATGGACCTATGTAATAGATGTTGAACCATGAAAAGTAAAAGAATGAATGCCAGTATAGGAGATGAGATAACTCAAACTATTGGCCAAGGAAGGAAGGCAGGCTCAAAGTTCGTACTAAAGCCGGTACTCAAGTGCATACTTGAACGAAGATGGAATGAATGTGAATACTTTGTTCTCCCAATTTATGACGGAGATGAACAGGAAACAACTAACCGGGGTTATCGAGCTAAGACATATGGTAGCAAAAGAAGCAGACTTTTTCAAAATGAACAAAGATTTCAAGAGTTGTGGAGGAAAGGAGTTCACAAGAAAGAAGTCTTCCTTGGAGGTCACTAGTACAAAAAAAGTCATTTGGTTCGATCATTTAACCTAAATTGCTTCAGTTCAACGATTGAAACAATGAAGAAGATACAAAAGACCAACATATATTGCCTCGGTTGTGAACGAAATAAATAAAGTCTTTTGCTTTGGTTGTTTGGTAACGACAAAAGCAAGTGATGCTATTTTGCTTCAGTCTTCCTTGACGATCGAAGCAAAAGTGTTTTATTTGCTTCGGTCGTTACAAAACAACGGAAGCAAATTTTAGCTGAAGCAAAAAAAGATATCATTTTAGGTTTTAAAATCTAAAACAATATCAAATTGCATTTAAGAAATTTGTAAATACATTATTTTTAAGAATCTTATCGAATAAAAAATATAATTAAATTACTTATCAATGTAGTTCATATTTACTTACATAGACCAAAAAGGAAGCACAAACAGTACGCATAGATATGGATGTAAGTTGTGCACTCTTCACAACTATAATTTTATACGTTTCCACAAGCATAGAATCATCATAATTCATAGTGTTCATCATGTAACTAGGTCTCGAAACCATTCTCTAACTTTGTAGAATACTCTGCATAAAACACAGTTCTTATAATATTTTTCTCACGTTATTAGTTAGTTGATGCCATTTATAAGAGTATTTAGTAGAGGTGTTATCATACCTTTGGTAAAGGAAATTATGGAATGATCAAAAGACTCCATTTGAAAGTCGTGCATGACCTAGCCAATTTTTGTTCCTTTTGATGCTCTTCCTTGGTAGAAGGCTAGTGTCTTTCTTATGCCTACAAGAACATAATTTTAAAGAAATTAATAAATGGACAAAGTCTAACAAGCCAAAAAATGACTTAACGTGGACTTGCATAAATATAAAATGGAATACTAATGTCATAATTATTATTACCAGATGTTTATCAATAACTTTTAATGTTGTCCGCGGGTGCGGTGTAGTGGAAAGGAGACTTGGGTTCTGGTAAAAAGACCCAAGTTCAATTCCTACCATACACTTCCCTATCCTATATAAATTTACCCGGAGGTATGGAGGCTTGGATTAGCGGACGACTTTACTGTACCCTTATCAGGAGTTTACCGGCCTGTCGTGGATAATGGTATTATGAACTATTGAATTGTAACAAAGGGATAATCTTCATCAGGTAACATTATGGTAATTTAAAGTCACAATTTGTGTACAAATAATGAGAATTTGCATGGGAAAAAATGAATTTTATAATCATACATACACTAAACAATTTTATTATTGGTTATCATCCACTTGAATACAAATCATTATCAAGAAAGAAACTGAATTATACAACTAAACATCTAGCTTGTGTAATGTATAAAGATGTCTACAAATATAAATATTGCATGGAAGCAAAACTCACCTGCAAGATCCCATGGCTCACACTTGTTCAAATCTACACAAATCAAGGCAGAACACTCATCATCCAAACCCCCATGACTAGTGTTATCTGAAGTATTAATTTTCTTAGCTAAATAATCACATATGAGATCTTCATCTCTTGGATGAAACCTAGAGGCAGTGTAGACTCCATCATGCTCAAAGAGCTCACATTCGAAACTCTTATACTTCAAAATAGAGAGATTAGTTAAGAGAAACAAAGAAATATTATAAAAACAAAATTGGAATAGAGATGGTAGTTATACAGATAACAAACCCCAAGCCAACTTTCTAACATGTTATGGGGTTGCATAAATAGAAAACCAAGGTGTTAAATTTCCTAGATTCCCAAAATGCCTCTGACTGCTTGTACGATGAGAACGGATTCATCTAAAATACGGTCGAGTCCATGCTGATTTGTATCTATGTCCAAAGCTAGAAAAATAATTGATAGTCCTTTTTGTTATGTTTTTTTTTAAAAAAAATAATGAAGGAAATTTTGATGCATCATCTAAGTGCCAAAGAGATGATTATTTGCATACATCATCAAAATACTCAAACTAATATCATATTTTTCTATCGTACTGTACATCTCTTCTTTAAAATTATTTCAATTTTGAACCAGTTTTAAGGCTATTTAAAATAATGCACAAATGCTGCCTATATCAAATAACATCAATGTATTATTATTCCAGGTGGCAAGAAAATTATCTAATGTTTGTTAAGAGTTAACTAGTACCCTTAAATGCATCCAAATGTATTTGCTGGCATACCAAAGGAGGCAAGCAATTAACAGCATCCCTCCTAAGCACAGATAATCCACCATGCATGCCCATGCCCATGTCGACTAAATTAAGTGTATTACAAAATGAATAAACTGTTCACTTTTCAAGTTTTGGAAGTTATGCCATTGATTATAAATTTGTACATATAATGGATTGGTTATAAATTAGAAGAAATAATTGCCTCTAGTTCTGGTAGCAATGTAATTTGTGCATGAACATCATCTGTGTCTAATCCAACCTACAATATCAGAGCAAAATAAGTAAGAATGAACTGAGACATACTAACATGAAAACTAAGAACGAGAGATTAGAGCTCACTCTAAGTCATACTTGCACTGAAACGTAATATAAAACATTTGTCCTAGGATAAAAACAGTTATTATTAATTTTTCACATCCATTTAGAAGATGTCAATTTATGCAAGAGTAATAGTACAACAAAAGAATGTAAACTATAATATTAGTCCCTAGTATTGCCTGATTTTCTTAACTTGTATAGTCAGCCTAGAATTCCAGGTGATCATTAGCGTATTTTTTTTAATTTTAGAATTAACTGAAAGTTCTAATTATACTTTAGAAAAAAGGTTGCATAAAGGGACTTTATAGGTCAAAAGATTGAGATTTTGATTCTGAAAGTTATACATAAAACTAAAGATGAAATAATAGATTATCGCACATGCACAAACAAGCATCACAACCGGGTTTCAACCAAGGTTCGAAGTACCGGTTTCCGTTTCGGTCATCTGAAAAATTCAAAATTTCGGCCTCGTTTCGGAATTTTCGGAAATTGCGTTTTAAATCTGGTTTGTGAATTACGGTACATTTTGTTTATAAATACGCAAATAAATATGCAATGCTGATAGTCAATTACACTACATTATTCAAGTGACATAGAAGTTACAAAACATACAACATAAAAATTCAATACCAAAAGCTATTTCTCTGAAAATCATATAAATTTATGAAAAAAAGGGTCAGTGTCCACTAAGCGATTCGTATAAGTTTATTAAAAATGAACCTTGATGGCACATTCTAAAGATGTGAATTAATATAATCAATGGAAGCGAAGAGATATGCTTGAAGAAGTATTAGCTCCTCCAAAACTACACAAGCAAAGACAAAAGCATAGAAAAACAATAACCAACTATGACTCCTCTGATCATTACATTTAATGTAAGATGCACAGACAATCACAATTCATAAGACAACCATGATTAAGGTGACCTTGGATTTCCACCTAAGTGAAATAACCAAGGTTTTAAATTCCAGTTTTCGGTTCTGTTCCGATCATTAGAAGTTTTCCAAATTTCGATTTCGTTTCGGAAATTTAGGAGATTCCATTTTAATTCTGGTTTTGAATTTCATCACTATTCGAACAATGTTTTTATATAAATAGATAAATAAATGTTACAAATTTACATTTAGAATGAACAAAACAAATCATTAATTCAATATAGATTATTTTATACCACATATTTGCAAAACAATAAAATAGCAAGGGCCAAAGAAAAAGCCCAAACTGAAGTAATTTAGAATTGCTAAAGAAATAACTTATTAATGTTAATGTCCAAGTAGATTAAATTTCTATCCTTAAATCAAAAAAATTCTTTTGAAAAACACAAATTATTTCTTTTGAAAAACACAATTCAGTTGTATGTTTTGTAACGACCCGCTATTTTGGACCATTCAAATCGACACTAAAACCGTACATGTACGACTTGAATAATTCAAAATACCGAATTGTTAATTTAATTTGGCAAAACTTAAATATACAGTAAATAAATCAAACACAGATCACAGACACAGAGTAATATAATGCAGCGGAATAGAAAAATAGTAGTTCATGAAGCTACTATATACATCAGAGTTTAAAATAAAATACATCAGAATCTCTTGAATACAGAAAAGTCTTCAGTACGAGCCGATGACTTCTCTGAACCAGTCAATCTAGAAAACTGAAAGCTGAAACGATAGTTGGATCTCCAAATGAAGCTCCAATCTCCAAAGGTGAGTCTCTAATGCTGTATTACTCGGTCTGACCCGAGCGTAAAGCAAAACACAAAACACTCGAGTCAGGATTAACATTCTTATATCAATAAATCCAACTCAAGTGAAATATCAACTGAAATACAAATAACTTAAAGGATGTTTGGGATGACCATCCTCTAAGGGTCCATAGAACTATCTACAGGGTAGAAATATACACTATTACATCGTGGTCATTCACTTAATTTATACTTCAAACCCAAATGTCAAATTCACTTCGAATAATTATATTTCCCAAATAGTATTTATATATATTAAATGCTGTATATGGTAAAGCACTTGCAATTTCCTTAACTTAACAAATCGTTCACATCAACCTGACCTTTCCATTTAAATTAAATTCAATCTCAATTATAAATCTCAAATCTGGATTTGATATCCTAATTACCCTTTCCATTTCAATATGTTTCCATACTTTAAGTATTTAATATTTCCCCTAAATTTCCCAATCTAGTTTTCTAAATACAAATTTCCAGATTTCGTTCAACCTCAATTTCCCTTAAATTCAATTAGTTATCTACATAACAAATTCAACTATCTTGGTCCCAAATACATATCAAATTTCTAAACCATTTAATTACAATACAGTTCATGGCTTAAATACTTAGATGTTAAATTTAACAGTTTGATATAGATTCTTGGTTTTTACATCATTATTATTTAGTTTGAACCTTCCCTTATTCAATACCATTTTAGTGACTTTAAATTACATCTTTCTCAAGATTTCTCAAATTTTATTAAACGTGAAATATCTCATTCGATAAATTTCAAATTGATTTAAATAAATAAATCCTTATCTAAACATCATTTTACAATAACCCAAATTTATCTCCCAACCTTAATTTTTCAATATTATTGCAAAATTTATCCGAATAAAATTTACATAAATTATTTATCATAATTTATGTATTTAATCAAATCTTGATTAACTAGATATAATTAACTCTATATTTATCATTACCCTTTATAGATGTATTTAAGAATTTACATTTAATAAGACCATAGATTTTTTTATCATATGGTCAAAGTGTTATGGCTATTATCATTTCAATACGTACACTAAATGTATACGGGTGGATAGCATTTCAACCCGTAATCCCAAATTTAATTAAACGAAACCCGCTTGGGCCTATCTTTTCAACCCATTTTAATTCAAAAATCAAACATAACAAAGGGAACTTGCAGTGTGATGACAGGGATAGTGTCAAAGTAAGTAAACAAGCAATAACAACAATCAATAACAATTCAATAGATTAAATCAAATAACCCCGAAATAATCGTATTAATTCGCATTGTTATTTTTATAATTATTTCTAAAATCTACACTATCATTTCATGTAGATTTAAAGGTTATTACATTTCAGTTTTCCCTTGTCGTTCCATTTCATTTTCAGTTTAATAATACAACAATTAATCCAAACTACGTTCAAAGATTTCAAGAATAATTTATCAATTTCTACGACAATCAATGGGTCAAATTCAACTAATCAAATTTACATATGGCGGGGTCAGGTTTTAATAAAGTAAGGTCCATCATATATAATCCGTTTAATTTGTAAACTATACTACTCAAATTAAACTAGCAAACTAGTTATCACTTAACAAAAATAATTAACATCCAATTTAAACAACAATCAATCAAACAATCAATTATCAACCAATCTGTATTATTATCACATACATAATTAACCGATAATGGTGTTGGGTGTCATAGGTGAACAGATACAAATAATAGCATATATAACAATTAAAAATAAATACAACAGCATATTTCAATTGTCGTTTCAATTGAAATCAAATTCAATAAATATAAAAGTGTTAATCGTGAGTGATTGCTCACCTTTCGAGGCTAAACAGATTTGACAAGGAAACGAGCTACGAATTCCAAGCGACGCTAGATGGATACGATTCGATGGAGAAAACGGGCACGACGGACAAAGCTGATAACAGGAATCGACGGAATCAAATTAGAACCGGGTTTGATGAAGAGAATTGGTATAAGAGAATTTGAAAACAATATCCATTTAAAGCACATATACATATATAAATCAAAATAAATATATTATTTTCTTATTAAATTAATATTTCTTTTTAAGACCAATATCAAAACAAAATACGTATGTACGAAAAATCACTGTTTTGTATTAAAAATCAAATGTAATAAAATTTGAAATAAATATTGTAACTTTCATATTGAAATGTACATAAACACATGCAAGTTTAAAGAAAAAAACAATGTTGAGACCCATTTTCAACATAGCTTATATTAACTGCGACAAAGAAAGCTACAAACACTTGTTATTCAATATATATATACAGTCCAAGTAAAAATCAATGTACAAATGCAGACAACACTTAACAGCTATATTACCCAATGCAGTAACATATAACTATGGATATAAAACCTCTCTCCTTTTTTTTTCTAACATATAAACCATACTATATAAAATAAAACTTAAAATATGTATATAAAAAAAATTCATAAAACTGACCTATACTATATATACATATGAATTTATATTCTAAGTTTGAACACCGCAAATTAAATTTACAAGCGTTTCAAACATATAAGTAAATAAACAAATCAAGCTTACATTTATTAAAAATTAAACATAAACTTAAAATAAATATATTTGTTTAAATTAAATAATTAATCCCAAAACATACTAAAAAAAATATATTTGAAAACCAAGTTCTCATCTATAAAAAAAGTATATACATATTAAACGTGATCTTACAAAACAGCAATATGTGAACTTGCCAAACATATAACTATTTATGTTTTAAAACCAAAAGTGAAGCACTACTGTAAACAAAAATCCATAAAATCGACATATTATTTTATATAACTATAGACCTTGCAAAACCAATTATATATATATAGCTTAGTTAGCATTACTAAATGCATAAACCAAAACTGATGAAAATAGAAAGTAGGAATTAATGATGTCCTCGCCTATATATGTTAAACTATCCCAGTTTATACATCATAATTTTGCCTTCCTTTACATAAATTTAAACATTATCTTTTAAATGTAAATACATAGACCCAAACTGTATAGCCAACAATCAAATGCTCCTAGGACCGGGATTGTAAAATATAAATAAAAGTGACAAAATAGTTTTAAAAAAATACTTCTCCAAATACCATGTGACCTTAATATAAAGCGATCCTTTTTAAATATATATATATATATATATACGCTTAAATTATAAACTTTTATGTTACATTGAAAATCAAAACATGTAAAAAAATAAATAGACAAAAACATGTTGTGCTTAAAATAAAGGAAAAGCAATATAAACAATAAGAAAACAAAAGAAAAGGATGAAAAAGAAGAAGAAAAAGAAAAGAAATAAGAAGAAGAAAAAAAAATGGTGCAGCCATTTACCCACAGAAGAAGCTTCACATGCAAAAGAGGAGAATGGACAAAGAAATTCAAGCAAAGATAAATGTACAGAAAAAATATAGAGTAGTGGAAATTTAAAAGTTAGAAAGCTTAAATCAAGGAAATATCAAATGCAACCGGCTAAAATAGGGGAATGGTAATATAAACAAAAAGGTAAAAGCAACGGTGATCCTTAAATTTAGCTGAATCATTAAGGCAAATAAATATGGAGCATTGGTTAGTAACGCACGAAATTCGGGAAATAACAAAGGAAAGGACCGGTCAAATAAATGAATGTAACGTGTAACGAATATAAAGTTTATATAAATTTGAACCGATGGAAATAGAGGGGTCAATCGCTAGAATTTAGGAGGTATGAATGGTAACGGTTGTTTGAATTGTATACCAAATATATAACTTTATATTCCATTATTAATTGAATAGGAGAAATGAATGGGTGGAGAATGAGCTGTCCATTTATGATATACTGTTACATATAATTTGTTAAAGAAGAATGGTAGAATAATGATAGATTTGAATTATATACTAGTGTGATGCAATAACAACGGTCAAGTTGATAAGGTGGATATTTAAATAATTTATTGCTTGATTGGAAAGCACGTGAGTATGGAAAGGCAAGGGTATTAAAATGGAAAAAAGAATGGAGAGAGAAATTTAAGCGAAGATAAAACGTACAGGAATAAATATAGAGTAGTGAGATTCAAAGCAATTAATAATAACGTGCGCAGCACGCTTCTATAATTGAGACCGAAGAAAAGAAATGA
The DNA here is from genome assembly GCA_030765085.1 of Allium cepa. Lineage (NCBI taxonomy): Eukaryota > Viridiplantae > Streptophyta > Magnoliopsida > Asparagales > Amaryllidaceae > Allium > Allium cepa. The sequence goes on along the minus strand of CM060930.1, from coordinate 7,699,202 downwards.
AGTCACAATTTTAAAGGTACCGTGATGTGTACAATAATAAAAATGAAAACGTACACAAATAAATGAAATTGTAACAGTCTCTCATTGATTCAGCTGACACAAAAAAAAGAAATTATGAACGGATAGAATGCAAATTGAAACGTTAGAGAATTAAATATAAGGTGGAAAGGTGTGTCAACGCTCACCCATAGATTTAGCTAAAACCTTTAAAAGAAATTTAATATGGTATGAGTTGAACTTATGGCTATATATGTGCATAACTATGTATATAACTATATATATGAATCAAAATCATTTTCTAAATTCAAACGCAAATCCAATTATATATATGTATGTATGTATATTTTTATTATTATTTTAAAATCATTGTATAGATCGATACACATAAATAAACTAACATATAGTATTATACTAGTAGACAGCAAAATATACACTGGTTATTATAGAATAAGATGCAAGCCATATACAACTACAACTTATTGGTTTAAACTATAAAATTATACGTAATCCAAATATCAAATTTTTATTTCAAAATTATTATTATTAATAATTTCTCAAAATCCAAATTAAATACGTTATAAAACCAAAAAAAATAATAATAATAATAAAATTTTATTGGTCGCTACATTCTCCCCCACTCAAAACTTTTCGTCCCCGAAAAGGAAGGAGATAGGAGAATAGAACAACCAGAAATAAAGGTAGATTGAAAGTTAAGGGTAAATAATTAATTTAAAACTATATAATTTTACTTGAATTATTCATTTGAAAACTTTATTTGCGATTCAGCTATCTTTAATACTTTAAAATTTCCAAAACTCATTGAAATTTAATATGTTTAACTAACACCTATATACATATATGAAAGCTATTTGAAAACAATTATTTGCATCATTAGTTATATTTACAAAGAAGCTGTTGAAAACATTAAATCCATAATTCATAAATTTATAAATTTGTCTTTAGATACCTTTCAAACATTATTAATAAATCATTCACTTCAAAAATATTTATACCACTAAAATTTTCTATTAACCAATGTAGCATATAGATAAGCAATCTTTAAAAGATTTTATTCAAAAAGGAAAGGAAGGTAGATTCTGGAATAGTATCGGGCAAGAATTTTCAATTTACCAAAGGAATTTAATTCCAAAGATTAATGCAAATTTCTTTGTTGGGAAAAATATTTTATAATAAATACCTTTATAATAACACTTTTATAATAAGATACTACTATATCAAAGTAAATTTTCTTTCGAAAATACTTTTATAACTCGATGTTTCAACAAGTTTATCCTTGTTCTTGCAGACTCTGGCCATGCGTTGATCAGGCGCAAAGCTAGAATTCTTCAAGTACTTAGTAGACTTGTTTCAACAACCAGTGAAAATACTTGAAAAACCCTTTAAAACAGATATGGAAAGTACGATCCAAACAAAACAATCAAACCAAAACCTTTGTCCGATCATGGTTCGCAGATACACAATGGTTACGCCTGGTTCCCCCAGGAAACAATCCATATCCGTAAGCTTTCACAGCCCTGCGAGTTACGCCATGATGACTAGTAGGGTGCAGGATACACAATGGTTACGCCTGGTTCCCCCAGGAAACAATCCGTACCCCCAGGCAAGACTCAGCCAGGCACTTGCGCTACTATTCGCGACCTACACAGATTGCAGGATACACAATGGTTCCGCCTGGTTCCCCCAGGAAACAATCCGTACCCCTAGGCAAGACTCAGCCAGGCAATTTCGCTGTGCATTCACGAGAGAAAAAGAAACCGTGGGACACGTCACGGTGGGAACACTCGAGTATTACATCCGGAAAACCAAAATCAGAGAGAATAATAACGATAGAATGAATCCACGCTGTGGCCACAAAGCGGATATCAAGCAGAAGGCACTTTCCATATCTTTATTTGGAAAATATATATCATATAGTACCTTTTTCAAATCACTTTCAAATATTGTACTTATATAAAGTCCATATATATAGGATTCCATTTTCAAACGAATACTTTCCAAATCAATAGTATATCAAAATATCCTTATATAGACTTCGATTATATAAAATTCTCTTTCCAAAATTGAGTACCTTTCAAATCAATAGATTTCAAATCACTAGTTGGAAATCAATTTTTTATAAATAGGGTTATTCTAGGTCAACTCAAAACTCGAGGATCGAACACCGGTATACTTTAAATCATTTCAAATATATACATATTTCTTTCGAAACTATCAAATTACTACGGAATTTGAAATCAAAAACGGTTTTACAAGATCACTCGCATAGCGAAGCTATTAAAGGAGCCTCTCCCCCACTCTGAAACTCGAAAATCAATGTCGATGATGCATGCACTCATCACCGAAATTATTCCCTAGCGACATAAGTGAGTTCTGGATTTCTATTTTCTTGAAAACTCGTTTGAAATTTCTTCAAAATTAATGGAATTCATTTGAACTCATTTAAAACATTTCTTATTCGGAAAAATACTTTTAAATCGTACTATTTTTCCTATAATTTCCAAAATCTTAAAACCAATTTCAAAATACCGGAATTCAATTCTCGAATTTCAAATTTAACACTTCAGTTATAAATCATTTTTATATAAATCAATTTCTTATAATTTTCCAAAATTTCAAATCCTTTCAAAACTTTTTATATAGAATAACATTTCTTATTTGATTTATATATAGGTATATAATCCTTATCGAAACATTTCTTTTTATATATAGGAAAAATCATAGTTATTAAAATATAAATTTGATATATAAAGCAATTTCAAAATACAAACGTACCCGATTTTCAAAGGATAATCTAAGAATGGATTTCAAAATAAAGATAGAGATTTGAATTTCATATCAACGAAACAGGAACATGAATACTTTATTAGAGAACTTCAGTTAAGCAAAAGATACAATAGAGTTTATCGAAAGCAACAAACAACTGCTGAAACAAACAGATCTACCGAGAACCACCTTACATAAACAAAGCATCGGTATTAATTCTACCGGGTGGGACTTCAATCGGTCCAGAACACTCCCCCTCAATATGGCCCCAACTTCTGCATTTCTTACATAAATGCACTACACACCCATCCTCCTTAACGAATTGCGGGAACGCAGCCTTCCTTCCGTACTTCCTCACAGGACAATTCCTAGCTATATGTCCAGTCAGCCTACAGTGATAGCAAATGGTTGATTGGTCGACTGATGCCGTGGGTGCAGCATTTACTTTCTTCACCTTTTGGCAGCGATTGGGAAAGTGTCCCGTACTACGGCACTTAAAACAGAAGATCTTGGATCGATAACGCTGGCCCTCACTCTTCTTTCCTTCATCTCTCTTCCCGCACATGGCTGCATAACGTCCCTTCTCTTGACACCGATAACAGATGACATTGTCATAAGGTCCAGGTCCTGCCCTTTCCCTCCAAATCTTTTCCCACTTCTCCATTGCTTCCTCCTGTTCCTTACGGGCTAGTGCTCTCCGGGCTCGACGAGCTGCTTTCTGCTCTTCCGATTTTGCCATCTACAAAATAGTTTCCTATCATTCAGGGAGTCCAATATCAAACCAGATAGAGGTTCAATTTCTAAGAGAAAACTTGATCAAAGGAAGTTTCGAAACAAAGTGTGAAGGCTTGAGCAAAATGAGGAAATCTTTATTACAAAGTAGAAGGTGGATATCCTTCTATAAGTCGCGGGCGACATCTACCGGTCAACCGTGACTTCAGAAATCTAGGTGAATTAATGCCAATTGTAAAGGAGTTTTCACCCTTTTACAAATTATTCAATGGAGTTATGGGATACTCCGCAATTAAACTAATATAAATAGGAAGAGACACGGATGAATTTCGGAACCGAGGGATATTCCAAAATTCAAAGGAAATCAAGTCGAAAGGAAGAGATTCAACTCGAGCGAAAGTGATTCTGTAAATAAATTTACTATATATGCTAAGTTTTGCCTAGAGCCAAAGCTCTGATACCAACTGTAACGACCCGCTATTTTGGACCATTCAAATCGACACTAAAACCGTACATGTACGACTTGAATAATTCAAAATACCGAATTGTTAATTTAATTTGGCAAAACTTAAATATACAGTAAATAAATCAAACACAGATCACAGACACAGAGTAATATAATGCAGCGGAATAGAAAAATAGTAGTTCATGAAGCTACTATATACATCAGAGTTTAAAATAAAATACATCAGAATCTCTTGAATACAGAAAAGTCTTCAGTACGAGCCGATGACTTCTCTGAACCAGTCAATCTAGAAAACTGAAAGCTGAAACGATAGTTGGATCTCCAAATGAAGCTCCAATCTCCAAAGGTGAGTCTCTAATGCTGTATTACTCGGTCTGACCCGAGCGTAAAGCAAAACACAAAACACTCGAGTCAGGATTAACATTCTTATATCAATAAATCCAACTCAAGTGAAATATCAACTGAAATACAAATAACTTAAAGGATGTTTGGGATGACCATCCTCTAAGGGTCCATAGAACTATCTACAGGGTAGAAATATACACTATTACATCGTGGTCATTCACTTAATTTATACTTCAAACCCAAATGTCAAATTCACTTCGAATAATTATATTTCCCAAATAGTATTTATATATATTAAATGCTGTATATGGTAAAGCACTTGCAATTTCCTTAACTTAACAAATCGTTCATATCAACCTGACCTTTCCATTTAAATTAAATTCAATCTCAATTATAAATCTCAAATCTGGATTTGATATCCTAATTACCCTTTCCATTTCAATATGTTTCCATACTTTAAGTATTTAATATTTCCCCTAAATTTCCCAATCTAGTTTTCTAAATACAAATTTCCAGATTTCGTTCAACCTCAATTTCCCTTAAATTCAATTAGTTATCTACATAACAAATTCAACTATCTTGGTCCCAAATACATATCAAATTTCTAAACCATTTAATTACAATACAGTTCATGGCTTAAATACTTAGATGTTAAATTTAACAGTTTCATATAGATTCTTGGTTTTTACATCATTATTATTTAGTTTGAACCTTCCCTTATTCAATACCATTTTAGTGACTTTAAATTACATCTTTCTCAAGATTTCTCAAATTTTATTAAACGTGAAATATCTCATTCGATAAATTTCAAATTGATTTAAATAAATAAATCCTTATCTAAACATCATTTTACAATAACCCAAATTTATCTCCCAACCTTAATTTTTCAATATTATTGCAAAATTTATCCGAATAAAATTTACATAAATTATTTATCATAATTTATGTATTTAATCAAATCTTGATTAACTAGATATAATTAACTCTATATTTATCATTACCCTTTATAGATGTATTTAAGAATTTACATTTAATAAGACCATAGATTTTTTTATCATATGGTCAAAGTGTTATGGCTATTATCATTTCAATACGTACACTAAATGTATACGGGTGGATAGCATTTCAACCCGTAATCCCAAATTTAATTAAACGAAACCCGCTTGGGCCTATCTTTTCAACCCATTTTAATTCAAAAATCAAACATAACAAAGGGAACTTGCAGTGTGATGACAGGGATAGTGTCAAAGTAAGTAAACAAGCAATAACAACAATCAATAACAATTCAATAGATTAAATCAAATAACCCCGAAATAATCGTATTAATTCGCATTGTTATTTTTATAATTATTTCTAAAATCTACACTATCATTTCATGTAGATTTAAAGGTTATTACATTTCAGTTTTCCCTTGTCGTTCCATTTCATTTTCAGTTTAATAATACAACAATTAATCCAAACTACGTTCAAAGATTTCAAGAATAATTTATCAATTTCTACGACAATCAATGGGTCAAATTCAACTAATCAAATTTACATATGGCGGGGTCAGGTTTTAATAAAGTAAGGTCCATCATATATAATCCGTTTAATTTGTAAACTATGCTACTCAAATTAAACTAGCAAACTAGTTATCACTTAACAAAAATAATTAACATCCAATTTAAACAACAATCAATCAAACAATCAATTATCAACCAATCTGTATTATTATCACATACATAATTAACCGATAATGGTGTTGGGTGTCATAGGTGAACAGATACAAATAATAGCATATATAACAATTAAAAATAAATACAACAGCATATTTCAATTGTCGTTTCAATTGAAATCAAATTCAATAAATATAAAAGTGTTAATCGTGAGTGATTGCTCACCTTTCGAGGCTAAACAGATTTGACAAGGAAACGAGCTACGAATTCCAAGCGACGCTAGATGGATACGATTCGATGGAGAAAACGGGCACGACGGACAAAGCTGATAACAGGAATCGACGGAATCAAATTAGAACCGGGTTTGATGAAGAGAATTGGTATAAGAGAATTTGAAAACAATATCCATTTAAAGCACATATACATATATAAATCAAAATAAATATATTATTTTCTTATTAAATTAATATTTCTTTTTAAGACCAATATCAAAACAAAATACGTATGTACGAAAAATCACTGTTTTGTATTAAAAATCAAATGTAATAAAATTTGAAATAAATATTGTAACTTTCATATTGAAATGTACATAAACACATGCAAGTTTAAAGAAAAAAACAATGTTGAGACCCATTTTCAACATAGCTTATATTAACTGCGACAAAGAAAGCTACAAACACTTGTTATTCAATATATATATACAGTCCAAGTAAAAATCAATGTACAAATGCAGACAGCACTTAACAGCTATATTACCCAATGCAGTAACATATAACTATGGATATAAAACCTCTCTCCTTTTTTTTCTAACATATAAACCATACTATATAAAATAAAACTTAAAATATGTATATAAAAAAAATTCATAAAACTGACCTATACTATATATACATATGAATTTATATTCTAAGTTTGAACACCGCAAATTAAATTTACAAGCGTTTCAAACATATAAGTAAATAAACAAATCAAGCTTACATTTATTAAAAATTAAACATAAACTTAAAATAAATATATTTGTTTAAATTAAATAATTAATCCCAAAACATACTAAAAAAAATATATTTGAAAACCAAGTTCTCATCTATAAAAAAAGTATATACATATTAAACGTGATCTTACAAAACAGCAATATGTGAACTTGCCAAACATATAACTATTTATGTTTTAAAACCAAAAGTGAAGCACTACTGTAAACAAAAATCCATAAAATCGACATATTATTTTATATAACTATAGACCTTGCAAAACCAATTATATATATATATAGCTTAGTTAGCATTACTAAATGCATAAACCAAAACTGATGAAAATAGAAAGTAGGAATTAATGATGTCCTCGCCTATATATGTTAAACTATCCCAGTTTATACATCATAATTTTGCCTTCCTTTACATAAATTTAAACATTATCTTTTAAATGTAAATACATAGACCCAAACTGTATAGCCAACAATCAAATGCTCCTAGGACCGGGATTGTAAAATATAAATAAAAGTGACAAAATAGTTTTAAAAAAATACTTCTCCAAATACCATGTGACCTTAATATAAAGCGATCCTTTTTAAATATATATATATATACGCTTAAATTATAAACTTTTATGTTACATTGAAAATCAAAACATGTAAAAAAATAAATAGACAAAAACATGTTGTGCTTAAAATAAAGGAAAAGCAATATAAACAATAAGAAAACAAAAGAAAAGGATGAAAAAGAAGAAGAAAAAGAAAAGAAATAAGAAGAAGAAAAAAAAATGGTGCAGCCATTTACCTACAGAAGAAGCTTCACATGCAAAAGAGGATAATGGACAAAGAAATTCAAGCAAAGATAAATGTACAGAAAAAATATAGAGTAGTGGAAATTTAAAAGTTAGAAAGCTTAAATCAAGGAAATATCAAATGCAACCGGCTAAAATAGGGGAATGGTAATATAAACAAAAAGGTAAAAGCAACGGTGATCCTTAAATTTAGCTGAATCATTAAGGCAAATAAATATGGAGCATTGGTTAGTAACGCACGAAATTCGGGAAATAACAAAGGAAAGGACCGGTCAAATAAATGAATGTAACGTGTAACGAATATAAAGTTTATATAAATTTGAACCGATGGAAATAGAGGGGTCAATCGCTAGAATTTAGGAGGTATGAATGGTAACGGTTGTTTGAATTGTATACCAAATATATAACTTTATATTCCATTATTAATTGAATAGGAGAAATGAATGGGTGGAGAATGAGCTGTCCATTTATGATATACTGTTACATATAATTTGTTAAAGAAGAATGGTAGAATAATGATAGATTTGAATTATATACTAGTGTGATGCAATAACAACGGTCAAGTTGATAAGGTGGATATTTAAATAATTTATTGCTTGATTGGAAAGCACGTGAGTATGGAAAGGCAAGGGTATTAAAATGGAAAAAAGAATGGAGAGAGAAATTTAAGCGAAGATAAAACGTACAGGAATAAATATAGAGTAGTGAGATTCAAAGCAATTAATAATAATGTGCGCAGCACGCTTCTATAATTGAGACCGAAGAAAAGAAATGAAGTCACAATTTTAAAGGTACCGTGATGTGTACAATAATAAAAATGAAAACGTACACAAATAAATGAAATTGTAACAGTCTCTCATTGATTCAGCTGACACAAAAAAAAGAAATTATGAACGGATAGAATGCAAATTGAAACGTTAGAGAATTAAATATAAGGTGGAAAGGTGTGTCAACGCTCACCCATAGATTTAGCTAAAACCTTTAAAAGAAATTTAATATGGTATGAGTTGAACTTATGGCTATATATGTGCATAACTATGTATATAACTATATATATGAATCAAAATCATTTTCTAAATTCAAACGCAAATCCAATTATATATATGTATGTATGTATATTTTTATTATTATTTTAAAATCATTGTTTAGATCGATACACATAAATAAACTAACATATAGTATTATACTAGTAGACAGCAAAATATACACTGGTTATTATAGAATAAGATGCAAGCCATATACAACTACAACTTATTGGTTTAAACTATAAAATTATACGTAATCCAAATATCAAATTTTTATTTCAAAATTATTATTATTAATAATTTCTCAAAATCCAAATTAAATACGTTATAAAACCAAAAAAAAAAAATAATAATAAAATTTTATTGGTCGCTACATGTTTATATTAAGCAACTAGCAAAAAATAAATAATGAGACTAACACATCTTCAAGATGCTGGCCCATAAGGCCTTGGAGCTGCTACTTTTCTTCTAACCCTCCAAGTCGTCATTTTCCCTTAATCCTCCAAGTCATCTTCTCCAAACTCTTTTTACGCCTTCTTCTTCTTACTTGAATACAAAGGCTAAAAGAAAAATTTTGAGTCCTTAAATTGCTTAGTCTTCAGTTCTCAATTTCCATGCTCAGGTAATAGTGTTTTTTTCTTCTTATATTCTTTTTCACTGAAAAAATATTTCTATTTCTAAATCAAATCCATCCTTTCTTTTGTTCCATTAAAGTCCGCTGAATCAGTAAATCATCCGTCTTACAACCTCGATTAGGTTTTTATTTTTTTCTTTCAGATCCGGAATCGGTACTTTAGGTGAATTTCGATCTGGTCATCACCGGAACTAGGACAAGATGGACGGAGTTTCGGCATACCGACCGGCAACCTTAAAAGTATAAACACTTTATAGATTTTTTTTTAAGCGGACAATACAAATATATGTTGATATCTTGTCCAAATGCATTATCAGCGCCAGCAGAATAGTAATATGGCCACTGTAAAAAGTCAGTGTAAAAAGTATAAAAGAAATTATCAAACTAGTGCCTTGAAGCTTCCTGCTAAGTGCTGCAATTACCATGAAATATCTATCCATTATATAATGATAATTAGTTTATAATATGATATGACTGTAAAGGTTTGTTAAAAAAAAGGTTTAAAACCTAAAAAACCAAGCTTCGCTTGTAAACTCTAAGGAAATATGCACCGAACCCACAACACATACTTCAAGTAAATCATAAGGATATGTAGTTGGTGACGGTTGAACCATCAACCTTTAAGGTGAGCACCGTAGGTCCTAACTACAGCACTACCCTAAAGGTTTGTTTTTAAAACATATATCTATATATATTAGTAAGTTGCATTTTAAAAGCGCACAATCCCCTCAAGGTTTTCCCTTCAATTTAAAACTACACGGCTCTCCTTTATTCTGTTTTTTTCTTATCATTTTCAGCTCTATCTTCCCTCCTCCTCGTTCGCTGCCTAATCCCACACCTAGGCGATGGCATCCCTTGTAGTTTGCAAATTGTTCACTCCGTCCTCCTTTGTGTCTGCTTTCTATAGACCTCGCCGGCCTCCTTAAGTTTGGTCGAAATCAGTTCGGTATAGGGTATTGCCCACGGTTGTTGAATCTTCTGATGATATAAGCACCTATTGCTCTTTCTTTCTACCGACCAATGTTGGGTTGTTTAGGCTCCTGCTCTATCTTCTTTGCATCAGTTAAGGGTTTTGCTTTATTGTATCAAAAACATGATTTTGGATGTCTTGATTTTTTCATGTTAATTATTAATTTGTTTCACTTTGTTGTTTTTGCATTTCTTCGATTTACTCTATCAGTTTTAGAAACTACCTCCTTGACTGAATCCATATATAAGCTTTTTGGTTGAACGTGATCTTCCATGCTATTTCTATGATATATGGATTTGGTAACTTCTGATTCTAATTCTTAAACAATTTCTATCCACCCTCTTCTTCCTTTGTTGTTTTATGTTCTCAGTCTCTCTCTCTTTATATGTTTTCACGTTCCAATACCAAATTCAGAAGTATATCAAATTCAAAGGAGAATGGTCAAAATTACGAAAAAGTAATATTAATAAACTAAATTATGGCTTTACAGTAGGAATTCTTGGGCTATACTGCAAATGTAAGTGGATTTTGAACAAAGAGGAAATCAAAAAATGTATGGCAAGCTAGGAGAAATCTTGGGGATTTTTGTATAAAATTTCAGATCAATATTTTGATTCATTGCCTCGATTTTACAATTATGTTATCAAATGATAAGTGATTGTTTTATGGAGGTTAATGATTAAATTCATTATTTAAAGGTGGATAAAAATGGATATAGAAATAAAGAGGTAACTTACTTACAAATATGTGAAAACTAACAATAGATTTCAGTCACAGCTAGTAGAACAATTTAAAATTATGAATTTCAAATTTATTTGGCATGTAAATTGACATTTACTTTTACATGTTAATCGAATTTCTACATGGAGTTTAATCAATAGGAAAAGCATAAGTTCTATATATCTATATTCTATTTTGTTTAAAAAAAAATAGAATATTAACCTTACATTGATATTTTAATTGATTTTTACCTAAAAATGTTTATTGATCATCTAGCAAGGACTGAAATACTGTGAAATACAATAATGCCGCTAGCTTCACTAGTATTCCTTCCAACGTCAGAGTTGCAAGATATTGTTATTAAAACTAGCCTTGTCAGTTTGGTTCTCTCGTGTATTTTCTTTTATGTTATTGGTGAAGTGCTTCTTCTTTTGCTAGAGAAATAGTAGGAATTAAATTATGTTTTCCTATACTTATTGTTTCTTTAGCTTCTTTACCACTGAAAATAATGAAGGAAAAGTATATACATTCTTTTCTTTTATCTTTGATGTTGTTTTCATTTGTCCATTTCTTTGTGATAATTTATGCATTCCATTGCGTAGACGAGGCGCTGCCATTTCGGCTTCGTCTCTTTTTTGGTAAAGTTTACACACTATACTTCTATTTTATCCTTATGTTTTTATGTTTAAATTTAAAATCTTTTCTAGTTGCTCCTTTACAATGATCAGTTTTCTTGAATACAATTATTAATCTTTTGCTTATTTCACTTTTCTAAAATGTCCATAAGTAGAAGTTGCTCTATAGCCAGTAAGCAAGTATGCATCGACGTTATGATAATATTTTGTGCTATAACTGTAAAAGGTATTAGAAAATTTAGAAAAATATAAACGTCTACTTGATAATTGGAGATCACTTACATTCTTATTCGAAAGAAAGAAATATAACCCTTTAAACTAAGGGGCTTGCCATAGCGTCCTAACTAAAATGAGACCTTAATTAGTGGGAGACCTTGTACGAGCTTATACGACATATGTTTTAATCGGGTAATGGTTCAAGTTACAATCGAGAAAATTTTGTATATTTCTAACTAGTTTGAATTATCACTATCTTCTTAGTAAATAATTGTTATCTTTAATTCTTTCATAATTATATTGTTTATTAATGTGTTTTATAATTGGTTTTTGTTTTAGGCAGTAAAATATTTTAAAATTAGGATATGGGCCTTATACTATGTCTTGCATCAGAAGAAGAATCAAACTATGTTATTATATGCATTATTTGTTCATAGAAAATGCTTTCTACTTATAGAAAATGGCATTTGCTATGAATTTCATGGACTCACATTGACAAAGGCAATTGAAGTTAGCGTGTTGCTATGAGTATCTGTTCCATTTATAAAAATTTATACTTCAATACACCGAATTTTCCCTATTGCTATGGCTTACCATTACATTCCTAACTTGCTTTTTTTCTTTAACTTAACTAAAATACTACTGCATTATTATTTTTCTATCTGTATATGTGTTTGCAACTGGTTCTCTAAATTGTTAATGCAAAATTAGGTGTATTAGTTGTACCTTAAATTGTTTTAGACAACATTGAAATATAAATTTTAAACTATAAGAAACACATTTTTTTTCTAAATACTCTCGTAATTATAGGTTGGATGGTATAGAAAAGAGTCATGTATTTAGTTTTGTTATACAAGTGACCATGTATCCCATTCTAATTACATTTTTTTAACAAGAAACTTCTTTTCGTTTTTCCCCCAAAAAAATTATTTTTATTATTCAGTCATAATTATATAGGCTTAGAATAGAGTATATGAAAATTAATTTTATTTGATCTTTCGTATATTTTACGATTATTACTTTGGGCTGGAACTTTATCACTGTATTTTTATATTGACTTGTGGCTTCTGAAAATTTATGTATTTTTGTGTTGTTATATTCCAACCATCCAATCTTATTTCAAACTAATAGTAAAATCTCCTATTATTTCTATATAGCAGTGGACTTTTTTATACACTTTATTCATCGTATTCTATTTCCTTATAGGTTCACACATAAGAATATAAAACAAATAGAATGTGGTTTACATATATGTTTACATATAGTCATATAAACAAATATGAATACAACATCCACAATGTGAGACTTTTAAATGTTTATATCAATTTTTATCCCTTTAGATTTCACATATTCGCAACTGAATTTTGTTATCTGCTGATTTCGTTGCCTTGTAGTAGCTAGCTGTGTATTTCATAACCCTATTTCTATTTTGATTGAAATTTGTTGCTAAGCATCTATGGCTATTTTGCAATGTAAGGGAATGATGTGAAATTGTCTTTTTATCTGAAATAGTAGTGTTGAATTATTTTTTAACAGTATGTGTCAAAATGAGAAAGAAATGGTTGGTGCACCACTAACTGCTGTTGACTTTTTGAATTATGTTTTATGCGCACTTTCCATACCCAAGTGCAGAAGATTCAGAATTAAAAGCTTAGAACCAATATGATCTTTATATGAAAAATGTTATATTATTTATAACCTTAACGAAAGGCAATTTTAAGGTAGAATGGTAGATGCTTTTCTTCTCAAATGAAAAAGTTGCGTATTTTATACTGCTTGCAAGTGCTGATAGTTATACATGATGTTATTATTTTGTATTTGCGATATTCTATGCACCAAATAAATATAGTCACAAACTTTACACAATTACGCAAAAGGAATTGGAAATGAGGTAATGCAACTTTGTTTCTTAAGGTCCACTAAGTTACATGTAGCATTATATGGTTGTTTTTAGATTAAAGTTATACAATTTTATAATTTATGGATTGTGAATTAAAAGGTTAATGCTTGGTTTTACAAGTGTCGTGCTCACATATACAGTAGAGAATTTAGTTCCATATGCATTTCCACTAACGGTTATGAAATTAGTTCCATGTTCTTAATCTTTTGTTATGTATATTGGATGTTCAAATAAACTTATTCATAGTATACTGCCAAATTTCATTCGCTGATCATGTAATAAAAATGTACAGCCGATGAAGTGCAACACCTCAGAGACTCAGCCATAGCATTTTATATGATTGGATATGTCATCACTTATGTCAATGGATTATGTCTTTGGCATGTGGCAGTGGTTGGCTTGGACGGACTATTGTCCTTGCATTTTGCATTATGAATCTACATGTCTCAACATTCATGCTGCACTATTGTCCCTACCATGTCCTGTACAAAGCATTAAAACATCATTATACTGAACCTTGCATTTTAATATTCTCTGTTGTTTTGCTAGATGTGTTCCAATATGTTCCACCGATTGGACATAAAGTACTTTTACTTTATTCATACTAGAATTGGTCCGTGCTTCGCACACAGACTATTTATATTATTGTAAACGGAAAGCAAGAGCATTTTTAGAATTTTAAAAAGACGCCAAGTAAATTAATTCAACGGTTTTTCTTTATGGGTAGTTGAGATAACTTGGGCTTGCTTTCCTGTGAGGTGTATTGGACCTATCAGCTATTGTACTTTTTTTTCAAAAAAAAATATACTCATAATCATTCTTGGCTATAATTAAGATTTAACTAATGGGTTTTGAAAATTGTGTCTATATGCATTAGCATTCGTTTTGAAACCTTGTAACATATGAGAGTTTTGGTTACTGCTAATCCTTTTTTTTAATAATTGCACCGTTCTTGCAAATGTCTACGAAGCCGCTATGCTTGCCTATTTCATGGAATATTGTACATACATGTTTTTACTGTGAACAACTGAATTGATTACTGTGCTTGCATGCTTCTTCTAAACTATCATACTAATTTTGCGGAAATTAAACCACTGTGTATGCTGGTACGTACAAATAAGATGTTACAATACGTGCATACCTGTAATGAATTTCCAAGGACTTTATAGGCGATACTTGCGAAATTACCACCAGAATTTATGCTTCAAAATATTATCTAATCTTAACAACATATCATGTTCTTCCAAAAATAGACAAGCATATTTGGTTTCAACTGGAAAAATAATAATAATAGGTCCATTATTGAAATGGTATTATGTTGGTTTTCATGCATTTAAAAAATAAATTTAAATTTGGCTAGTAGGCAATAAGCAATCGAACCATACCCATGTGCGACCGAGGTATTTTTACCATACCTGCATGCAAAGCAGCGGATGCACACTAGTATATATTATTATTATATAATGATAATTAGCTTTTCAAACTCATATTAACTATTGACTCCACCGAGAATTCCTCTACTCCTAGGATTGATGGTTTTTGAAGACTGTGATTACCATGAAACTCTTAAAAAAGATTATTAGCTTTCATCACTTCTTCAAGTATATTTTTTTTAACAGAAGGAAGATTTTTATTAAAAAACACCAAAAGCTGTCAACAAGCCTGACAGTAACCAACAGAAGAGGAGACAACAAAACTTGGCGAAGAAAGCCATAACAAACAAAAATAGAAGAAACAAAAAACGGAAATAGCTGCCTAAGACGCCCTCCAGAGAAAGACGCAGTACAAACAGGACGGAACCCAGAAAAGACAGACGATAATGAGATCGGCGATAATGAAATCCGGAATATCCTCTGCCCAAAATCCTACAATAGAGAAGGAAAAACATTCCCCGTACCAAACCTATATATCCAGAGCCTGAAAAACAAAAGCCACTAAATCAGATGAAAAAAAGGGAAGGGGGGAGTAAGGGAGACGGAGCGCTAGAACCACATGTGAAATGTAGAGGCATAGTTAATATATAACAAATAAATAATTTCCAATGTGAAATTTGTCAATGCCTGAGAGTCTAATTTTAGAAAACTCAAGCAAGCATAAGTCAGCTAAGTCAAATGCAGAGGCTTGTGAAATGGATAATTTATTTTACACTAATTTTCTCTTGCAGGTTCTATAGGTTTCAACTAAGGACAAATAGCTACAGTAGCTTAACTAAAATAGTGTACAACAATTGGACGGATTAGATAGTTATATTATCCTGAACCACTTTATGATAATGACATTCGTATTTTCATACTAACATAACATATTCATTCTCTTGACTAAACTGTAGAATTAGTAAAATTAACTATAAAAAGTTGAAAAGGATGAGCTGAGCTACAAGCAACCAAATATATGTCAACGATCTAGATAGCATCCCATGAGTGAAATTATGATTTTTAGACTTCCCCTCCACAAGCTTAGGACTGTTGGAATCTTTGTTGAGTAAACTTCCTGATAAAAGAAAGAAAGCGGTCAAGAACACAAGAATGTGAGCAGTTCCATCATACATACAAATTTATTTTTGAAAAGGTACAAATATACATGATTCTTACCATGCACATCAGCATTAACAAGTGTCAAATAGTATCCTCTAAACATTTCCAAGTTTTATGAAATTGATCATTAAAGTCTTATAAATGTGGTAAACATAAATGTTAAAATTTTGGAAAATGTTTCCAGGTTCACTAAGTCTAGATGTTTAATCATGATAAATAATATTTGTTGTTTCTATGAAGTTGAAAGTTACTTACAGTGAATTCAGTCAAATGTGTAACGGGTAAGTTAGTAATGCATGTATAAATTACATAAGTGATAAAACGACGTATCATAATTATCTCATATACACCAACCATCTAACTCAACAAATTTTCCAAATACAAAGCTTGGAAATAAGGTCGACACTAGATCACTCCGTGCTATTTCTCTAAACATAGGAATTGCAAATCAAAACTCATATAATTTTTAAAATTAGTTGAATACCAATGAAAATAACCTAAACCAAAACAAGTCACACAACTAGGGAAAAATCTTTTCTAAATTAGGAAAAATTTCAAAGAAATAAATGGTGAATCATTAACAATGCTAATTATCCATCGATTTACATGTAGGAATGTAATACTTTATCATTGATCGGATTCTCAAAGATGAATATAATGGTTGCAATTGAATGGTACAGTGGCCAATATTCCTGCATTGAACAATCAAAGATGGTGGCTTAAATTCAAACACCGGTTGTAAATTAAAAAACCTATAATTGGATGTTATTGTGGAGGCAATCAAATGAAATCGATAAATTCTCGGTGGTGAAGAAAAAATGTTAGTTTGAGAAGTTATAGGCGAAGTAGATATATTTTAGGACTTTAACTTTCAGAGAATTACTTATCAACTGCAACATAAAAATATTTTGTCAAACAAAATAGAGATTCTACTGTAATAATCTAATAATCAAGATTGCTTATGGAAGCAACAACGAAATCTGCATACTATATCATTAACAGTAATTGGCACATAAAACTACTACGTATAAAACCAACTTAAATCATGAGATGCATGCAATTTGAACAAAAGTACTATCAAACTATGCATAAAGCAAAAGAATAGTACAAAAGAAATGCAGTCTAAAAAGCTACAATCAATGTATGAATTAAAAAAAGGACAAGAAACAAATCTGGAATTCATGAAATTTTTCCTGAATTTTTTTAGGTTAATAATTCAGATTAAAGCTAATTGCATATATGTTATTTGCGGGAAATAAATGTTAATGACAAACTAATTTGTGGATGCAGAAAGTAACATTGGAGCATAATCTTGTTAGAAACAAAGATTTAACACTAAATTTCTACAATACCATTACATAGAACTGTATTACCTCAAACCAAAGTAGGAGAGATGGTACAAAGATCAAATCAACCGTTGAAGCAAAGAATAAGTAATAAACAGTCATCAACATTCTGCCAACCTCGTCCATATAGCCAATCTTAATCACCATGCTATTGAAATCTACACCCAACTAGGTGTGAATCATCCTCAAGAGCCACCTGAAGCAGTGCCACCATCCCTAACCAACCTTGCAATCTCCATACGATTTTAACCAGCGAATCTCGAGCTCTCAATGTGCAAAACACCAATTGGCAAGCGATGCAGCACAAGCTTAGATTTGTGAGAATGTTTTTTGAAGATTATTATGCATTATTTAAGTTGACGAAGAAATTAGGGTTTCTGAAATAGATCTGGAAGGAAAGGGAGGGAAAGAAACAGAATTGGGCAATCAGATCTGGAATGAGAGAGAAAAGGAAGCAAAGAGAATTGGGAAAATGTAATTTAGGGTTTTCCTACTTGGGGGTGAGAGGGGGTAAATTGTAAATGAATATAACAATTTATATTTAAATCAATGCATCAGGGTAGAAAATATAAGGGTATCTATTTACTTCGGTCTTAGGAAGGAACCGAAGCAAATGACTTATTTGCTTCTTTGCATTTGCTTTAGTTGCAAATAACAACAAAAGTAAATTACATTTTTGTATTTTCTAATGCTTTGTGTAACGACCCAATATTTTCAACCATTCGCATCCGCACATTGTCGGACTTGAATTGTTCAAAATACTGCGTTGTAGAATAAATTTGGCAAAACTCAGAATATACAATAAATAGATCACAGAATCACATACACAGATATCAGAATCTCGCAGCGGAAATTAAAAATTTAGTGGTTCATGAAGCCACTGATATAACTTCAACAAAACAGAACTTACATTGTCTATAATCCTCAATACAAATTTTAAGACATAAATAGAGATAGAGTCTTCAAAGTCTTGAATTCCAGAAAAGATAAAGGCTGAAACAACTTCCAGCAGCGCGAATGATCTACTGAGTGTCCTAGCTACGGAGAAGAAATTGAAGCTGCAACTCAGGCTGACCCGAGCGAAAAATAAAACATAACACTCGAGTCAGGACATACATACTTATATAATGTAAGCTAATTCAAGTGTACTGTAATATAGAGCAAGTAACTTAAAGGATGCTTGGGACCGCCCATCCTCTAAGGATCCGTCAAACTATTTACTATGTAGTATATTGCGCTATTATAATAGTGTCTATTTATAAAATAAACATACTTTTAAATAGCATTAAGGCTTTACATTTTCCACCTTAACACGTAATAGTCCCAGTAGTCCATCCAATATCATAGCTCCTCCTGATCGGGAAGCAACTAGAGGATACCACACGGGCTACGGGAGAAATCTAAACTCGTACAAGGCTCGGTATGGTAGATGACACGGCACAACTAGGCAATGCCAGGGTAGATATACCAATTGCTATCCAGGCTGATGGAAACGTGTAGCCGCAGTTACCGCCCACCTCGTACTAACTCCCCAAAATCAAAATATAGAGGTGGCCACCAAATCAATCCAAAATCATAATATAATATCGAAGAGGAGCGTCCGATCAGAGGAATGACCTCATTGGCCTGGAATTGCTCCTGTTTTAGCCACCTTATACCAACTCACGGGAGTCGGGTCCACGTATTTACCTTACAGGAAACGCCACCACCGACCTACTTCATTCTGGAATCTCCACCGCGTACACGGTTGGTCAAAGTGGTTTTCGGTATCGACGGAGAGTATGTCCATATCCGATCCCGGTCTCTTTGCCAACCCATCGTTATTATAACCCGTGGTCATTTAAAAACAATTTATACTTTAAAACCAGTATAAACATTTCCATTTCAAAACTATAAATACGATATCATTTAAAACCCAAAACAACATGATATCGTTATATTCAAATATAATTCTTTTCCAAAACCATACTGCTTAAAATTTATAATATCTGGAAACCAAATATTTGAATTATACCTTTAAACCATAATATATTGGAAATTTTTCTTAAAAAAACATAACTCCCAAAACACAAATGGTTTGGATATAAATGGTTTAACTTTATGGTTACTTTGTAAAGAAGATAATTTACATAGCTTTACAAATATATTTCTTTATTTTAAACCATAATTTAAATATCACTTCATGTTCCCAAGACCATTTCAATTCCTATATATATATCCAATTGGAGTATTAATATTCAAAACTAAGGTTGGATATTTTTTCTTTCAACAAATTAGTGTTTATTATTTCGTCTTGAATATTCCCATAAATTCCATAGATAAAACTCCAAAGTTATGCCATTAAATAATTTCAAATTTTACTTAACACTAGAATGTTCATCTTAGATTTATTAAGAAAAAATCCAGTTATAAATCTCATATCTTAAAGGTCTCCAAAACTTAAACATAAATATAATTTATCAAATTCCTTAAATTTCAAACAATCAAATTCCAGATTCTATAGCACTTAGGAAATGCTACCTAAAGTTACGGGTAAAACTAGTCCAATTTCAAAAGACAGCATTTAAATGCTTTAGTAAATATTTCCAAATATAACTTATATATATATTTCTTAACTGAAATCTTATCCTTTCAAAAATCCAGAATTTCCAAAATAAGTTATATTCCAAAATTTTATTCAAATATTTATTTATTTATTTATTAACATTTATAACTCATTCAAAATCAAATAAAAATCCTTTAAAGATATTAAATCAAATATTTAACTTCCAAAATAATTTTAAATATTTCAGAAAATATTATAAGGACCACGGGCCTGTATATAGTTTTCTAGCCTAGGTCAAGTGATACGGATTTATATCATTTCAATCCGTAATTTACAAACCCCGGGTTCTATCATTTCAAACCCGCAATCCCAAGTTAACAGTTAAACAGTTAACATAATAATAGCACAGTAATCATCATTTAGGCCTATCATTTCAGCCCACAACAATCTAAATTTAACAGGGAACTTGCAGTGGTGATTTAAGCAGTAAATAAACAATAATATAATATAACCGCAGAAATAATACAACAGATAATAACTGATGAGGTGTCAATTTAAATGGGATTCATCATTCTACGTTATACTACAGACAGATAATATTTAAATAAAATTTTTACACATACACTTGCGATAATTCACAAAATATATGTACATATGTCTGGTGAGGAATACTCACCTGAGAACTGCAGACAATTTGAATTTCAAAACGGCAATTCACCGGACAAGAACGACAAAGGGTAACTATCAGATTTCTCGGATGTCGCCTAGATTCAAATCTAGGACAAAAGTAAATATAGAATACGCGACTTTAGAATTTACGGTCAAAGAAAAATTAAAAATAGAACGAGAATCAGTTTGGCTTGCTCGACCACTCCACCGTGTAATATGACCAAAGTGTACCCAAAATGTGAACCGGGCTAAAACTAAAATCTATAACAAAATTCCTAAGGACGAACTAAGGCAAAATGGTGGGTTTCCTATTATATGTCGGGACATATATACACATGTACACGTGCACGCATTTTTCGACTCACGCCAAAACACTATATGCAGCCAAAATCCTGTACTAATATTCCCAACCTTTATTCCAACTTTCTCAGATCCATCTTCAAACAAATCAGTTCCTATCTCATCCTTACCTAGTTTCCCATCAGTCGCTGCAAAACATGTACAGACGTGCACATATGCACGCCCCCCTTCTTCTGTTATCATTCATCATATCATACTCTGTGCAAAAGATATCTATGAAATTCCCAGCCTATTCCTATCCACTTCTATTTTTGTTTAACTTAGCTTTACATTATATCTTAACCCATCTGATATTTAACTTTCCAGACTGAAACCAATATGCCTAACCCCAAGTCTATCTTCATCTATTACTGCAGGTATGTGTTCTGAAAAGTTTGTTGCCTAATTATATCATTTAGACTCCATTTCTAGTATTCAGTTTCAAATCTTAAATTTTAGGCTTAGTTTTAAAACATTACTTTACAGATTGATTTTCTTAGATTCAAACTTCCCAGGCTAAAACTGAAGCATTTCAGAGGCCTTATCTAACTACCCGAGCCACACTTGCTTTACTTCGAGAAAAATTATTCAAGGCTTCGAGTCACATGTGTCTCTGCTTCGAGACAAATATGCGCATGCTTCGGGTAAAATTTTCCACACAACTTGCTTTCTGAAAAATCACTCCTTACCTACCTCAACACTGAAACTTGCCACTACTTCTATTTCTATCAACTTATCAACTGAAACAAATATATAAGCCTTAGCTGTGCACTTATTACAGCTTTCGAAAAAGAAGGGCCTGTGTTGCATGTACACTATGATGCACCATGATACTTGACATGCACAGCTACTCAAGATTTTGTATAAAGGCAGACTTACTTTAATGATACCAATGCAAACTGAAAAACTCACGTATGCCTTCTCTACCACTTCTCAGACCAAGCTATTCAACTTCAAATTTTTAAACTTCCCTTCTATTCCTATCATCACCCACTCCAGTCTTTATAATTCAAACAGACAGAACCCATATTATCTAGTTCCTCATAACCGCTACTTCTATTTATTAGCATCAAGCAAACTCAACTCTTCACTAAAACAATCAGTTCAGTGGTGAAATCTATAGGCTAGGCTCGGTCTATAACTAATTGTATGCTTCTGATATATGTGTGCTCAGGCTTCAACTTAAAGGTATGTTCAGAGAGGTATCTTACCACTTCAGTACTTCATGCTCAGTCAACTCAGGTCAGGAAATGGGATCATTTATAAATGTTTAGTTCAGCTAGCACAAGATCTCAGATCAGCCTAACCATGCACACAGTGATACACATGTACAGCTACCCCTAAATTACAACATGTAGCCTAATACTTATGAACAAATTTCAACACTACTTTACCCAGTCCCATTCGAATTTATTTTCCAGGTTTAGCAATCCTATTTTCTATATTCTTATCTTCAATTGGTTTACATAAGATTTTTCTCCAAAGTCATAATTTATTCCTCTGCAAAATTTCTTCTTTTAAAAAATTTTTTTCAAAGCAAACTCTCTGTTCCTTACCCAAACATACTACTAAACAACCATATCCAAATCCTATCCTACCCCATCTTCTACTTATGTTCAAACATAGAGATATGGACTCATAAAGTTTAAGGTGGGGCTGGCCGAGCAAGGTATAAAAGGAAGGAAAACTGGGGAAACACTGAAAGGGAGGAGAAGACATTACCTGGTCCGAAGCTCTGAACGAAAGAAGGAGGTGAAGAGGTTTAGATGCAGAGAAAAGTTTGCAAATGCTTTGAAGGGTGGTGAAGATCTCTGGCCTATTTAAATGAATCGGGTCAGTGATCAAGGGATGTGGCATGATTTATTCTTTTCAGTTTTGCAAAAGAATAAATTTTCCATTTATAAAGTTTGATCAGTTATGCGAAATCTGTAAAAGGCAGAGACAAATGGATGATTCGCGTGACCTACTCATCAGTTATAAATATAGATGCGTGATTATAGATTGATAACAGATGAGCAGATGTGAAAACAAACTTTATATACACGTTACTTCTGGATTAAAGGCTTGCGAGATGCTCTGATAACTAAAGGCTGAAGTAAAGGAGGGGTTTGATACATATTTCAGTTTTTATTCCCAAGTGTATATTAAATTCCGAGTATCAATTCCATGAATTTCTTTAATTCATTTGTATATGTATGTTTACGATTTGTTTGGCCATGAATGAGATAGGGGCAGATGATTTGCACGTTCCAGTTGAGAAGAGAATGTGTACAAGTTGCAAATGAGACTGCCAGGGTGAAAGAACACTAAATGCTTGAACGTTTTATATTTTTTTTTTTTTTTAAAAGTTGTGATTCACTTGGCTAAAGTCTTCCCTTAGATTTAGTTTGATTATTGTTAAATACAAACGGTAAAATTTTAGGTAGGCTTGATAAAAAAAACTTATGCAAAGATATTAACAAATGGTCCTTTAAAATGAAATAACGTCCGTCTTAAAATCACGGACCAATATTTTTCTTCAGAAAAATTTGAAAATATTATTTTTACCCTACGTTAAACAGACGCAGTCTAAAACAGCAAAAATTTTCATAAAAATAGCATTTTTAAAACACACGTTTTATAACGTTGCTTTATACCCTATAATTGACGCGTCTGTCAACCGCGAATTTAACTGTTCAATCTTAGATTAAATTTTCACAGATATTATTAAATTTTTATTGACACAACAAATTTTATAAAATATATTCCAAATTAATTAATTAAACTATATATTTTTAAACACAAATTATATAAAATATCTTTAAAAATTAAATAATTAAAATAAAATAAATGGCTAAAACTAGGGTTGTTACACTCTCCCCCACTTAAGAACTTTTCGTCCTCGAAAAGGAACGAAGGAAGAGAACAAAGGAAGGTCAGCTAGATAAACAAGAATCTTAAACGGATAGTTCCGGAATTTGCAGTACTAAGAAGATCCACTAGAATCGGTTTACCCTCATCAGTTTGACCGTCAGCCTAGGGTGCTCAGGTCCTGATGAGTAACAAAGATTTCAAAGATTACAGAAAGATTTCTAAATAGACTGGTATAAGCAATAGCTTCCCCAATCTGTAGCAAATAGGGCAACCAAGGATACTCAAAGATAGTTTGAAAATAAGAAAATAAATTTGAAATCATAATGCCTTTGAAATCATAATACTTTGAAAGTCATTAAAATTTATAGATATCTTCATTTATTCAATTATAAGTTTTCCAAAGCATTTTATTCCTAGAACCACAGCACTTAAAATATGCTATAGTAGATATGATAGTATTCCTAATCAGTTCATTATTTTCTTAACTCTTGATTTAACAACTAACCTAACACTTTGTTTGAAATACCTATTTCACAAATAAGATATTCCTTAAATAAGTGTCACTTGAAATTTTCATTTAAAAACAAATTCTCAATTATCAATTTCAGCGATATTAACATATGTCTTAACTATTTAAATCATCATTACTCATTTAGACATAAATTAAACTATGATTTAAGATAATAATCCTTACTACAAAATATCTCTTCAACTATCTTTTATATTCTATTCAAAGATACAATGTTTATTACACAACCTATTCATTTCAGGAAATAACCTTTATTAAAATTTCTTGGTTAGATTTAAGCTTCCTTATTAAATCAATTTTTATTATTAGGTTATTCAAATAAGTTCCTTAAATTCCTTTTTTTCTTTATTACCTTTATTAGCCTTTTTATAACTAAAATTTAAGTGTATAACCACTCAAATTTTATTTCAAATTTTATTTATAAAATCCCTTTAATATTGTATATTATCCAAATTACATTGTTAACTTCTGAAAATCAAAGTAAGTCATATTGAATGAAATTGAGTATTATACAACTAAAACTTTCAAATTCAATTATTTCCAGTTGGAATTTCTTATTCAAAATTTTATTTTCTTTTTCAAGGTAAACTTTAAGAATTAAATTTCTGATTCCCTTCAAACCATTTATAGGTAGATAAATATATACATAATATGTCAAATCAATTTAAATTATATATCTATATATATTAATTCATATTTTAGAAATTCAAATCGATTTAATTTTCAAGATAACACTGTAGCCAGACTACAGAATGGTCTTTTCGCTTCGAAACTCGAAAATGAATGTCGATGATGCTGCAGTCATCACCGAAATTATTTTCCAGCGACAAAAAGAAGAGCACTATATTTTTAAAATTCTTTGGAAACAAATTTCTATACAAAAATACTTTAAATAGTATATATCCTTTTAAAAATTTTAAACCCAAGGTTTGAAACCATCGGAAATTGAATTCTCAAGTTCTTGTTTTAAATTCATTTCTGTTTCCAAATTATTTTATGACCATTGCTTATATTCAATCATTTATTAGACAAAACACATGGTTTACAAAACCATAAAAA
The DNA here is from genome assembly GCA_030765085.1 of Allium cepa. Taxonomy (NCBI): domain Eukaryota; kingdom Viridiplantae; phylum Streptophyta; class Magnoliopsida; order Asparagales; family Amaryllidaceae; genus Allium; species Allium cepa. Next base: position 7,673,467 of record CM060930.1, on the reverse strand, counting down.
AAATCAAAACTATTATCTCTTGACAACTAGTTAAATTAATTATAAAAATTCTGAAAATTATACTTATATATATTTTAGATTTTCTTTCAAATATAGGAATAAATTTTCAAAACAAGGATAGAAATTCAAATTTGATGAATTCAAATCAAAGAGATTTCAAGATAAGTTGGAATCAGCAGATCTGATGATTAAACAACAAAATAAGGAACTGGGTACGTTTATATAAATCGCGGACAACCCAGACCTGGCCAACCGTGACTTAAAGAGTCAGCTCAAATGTAGATTTACCATTCGATCCGAAGAGAGAGAGTTCGGAATAACCAAAGATACTAGCATCTAAACCGATGTTAAATATAAATTTCTGGTGAATCAATGCTAATGGTAAAGGAGTTTCACCCCTTTATTAGAATAATGGCGAGACCGCCAATTCACTATAAAGATCATCCGAAGTGGAGTTATGGGACACTCCAGAATCTAAAGTAGATGAAAAGTGAGGGACACGAATGAACTTTGGAACCACAGGGGATGTTCCAAAATTCGAAAAGGAAGAGATTCAAGTTTGAATGAAGGTGATTCTATAAATCAAATTTACCATACATTCTAAGTTTTGCCTAGAGCCAAAGCTCTGATACCAAATGTAACGACCCAATATTTTCAACCATTCGCATCCGCACATTGTCGGACTTGAATTGTTCAAAATACTGCGTTGTAGAATAAATTTGGCAAAACTCAGAATATACAATAAATAGATCACAGAATCACATACACAGATATCAGAATCTCGCAGCGGAAATTAAAAATTTAGTGGTTCATGAAGCCACTGATATAACTTCAACAAAACAGAACTTACATTGTCTATAATCCTCAATACAAATTTTAAGACATAAATAGAGATAGAGTCTTCAAAGTCTTGAATTCCAGAAAAGATAAAGGCTGAAACAACTTCCAGCAGCGCGAATGATCTACTGAGTGTCCTAGCTACGGAGAAGAAATTGAAGCTGCAACTCAGGCTGACCCGAGCGAAAAATAAAACATAACACTCGAGTCAGGACATACATACTTATATAATGTAAGCTAATTCAAGTGTACTGTAATATAGAGCAAGTAACTTAAAGGATGCTTGGGACCGCCCATCCTCTAAGGATCCGTCAAACTATTTACTATGTAGTATATTGCGCTATTATAATAGTGTCTATTTATAAAATAAACATACTTTTAAATAGCATTAAGGCTTTACATTTTCCACCTTAACACGTAATAGTCCCAGTAGTCCATCCAATATCATAGCTCCTCCTGATCGGGAAGCAACTAGAGGATACCACACGGGCTACGGGAGAAATCTAAACTCGTACAAGGCTCGGTATGGTAGATGACACGGCACAACTAGGCAATGCCAGGGTAGATATACCAATTGCTATCCAGGCTGATGGAAACGCGTAGCCGCAGTTACCGCCCACCTCGTACTAACTCCCCAAAATCAAAATATAGAGGTGGCCACCGAATCAATCCAAAATCATAATATAATATCGAAGAGGAGCGTCCGATCAGAGGAATGACCTCATTGGCCTGGAATTGCTCCTGTTTTAGCCACCTTATACCAACTCACGGGAGTCGGGTCCACGTATTTACCTTACAGGAAACGCCACCACCGACCTACTTCATTCTGGAATCTCCACCGCGTACACGGTTGGTCAAAGTGGTTTTCGGTATCGACAGAGAGTATGTCCATATCCGATCCCGGTCTCTTTGCCAACCCATCGTTATTATAACCCGTGGTCATTTAAAAACAATTTATACTTTAAAACCAGTATAAACATTTCCATTTCAAAACTATAAATACGATATCATTTAAAACCCAAAACAACATGATATCGTTATATTCAAATATAATTCTTTTCCAAAACCATACTGCTTAAAATTTATAATATCTGGAAACCAAATATTTGAATTATACCTTTAAACCATAATATATTGGAAATTTTTCTTAAAAAAACATAACTCCCAAAACACAAATGGTTTGGATATAAATGGTTTAACTTTATGGTTACTTTGTAAAGAAGATAATTTACATAGCTTTACAAATATATTTCTTTATTTTAAACCATAATTTAAATATCACTTCATGTTCCCAAGACCATTTCAATTCCTATATATATATCCAATTGGAGTATTAATATTCAAAACTAAGGTTGGATATTTTTTCTTTCAACAAATTAGTGTTTATTATTTCGTCTTGAATATTCCCATAAATTCCATAGATAAAACTCCAAAGTTATGCCATTAAATAATTTCAAATTTTACTTAACACTAGAATGTTCATCTTAGATTTATTAAGAAAAAATCCAGTTATAAATCTCATATCTTAAAGGTCTCCAAAACTTAAACATAAATATAATTTATCAAATTCCTTAAATTTCAAACAATCAAATTCCAGATTCTATAGCACTTAGGAAATGCTACCTAAAGTTACGGGTAAAACTAGTCCAATTTCAAAAGACAGCATTTAAATGCTTTAGTAAATATTTCCAAATATAACTTATATATATATTTCTTAACTGAAATCTTATCCTTTCAAAAATCCAGAATTTCCAAAATAAGTTATATTCCAAAATTTTATTCAAATATTTATTTATTTATTTATTAACATTTATAACTCATTCAAAATCAAATAAAAATCCTTTAAAGATATTAAATCAAATATTTAACTTCCAAAATAATTTTAAATATTTCAGAAAATATTATAAGGACCACGGGCCTGTATATAGTTTTCTAGCCTAGGTCAAGTGATACGGATTTATATCATTTCAATCCGTAATTTACAAACCCCGGGTTCTATCATTTCAAACCCGCAATCCCAAGTTAACAGTTAAACAGTTAACATAATAATAGCACAGTAATCATCATTTAGGCCTATCATTTCAGCCCACAACAATCTAAATTTAACAGGGAACTTGCAGTGGTGATTTAAGCAGTAAATAAACAATAATATAATATAACTGCAGAAATAATACAACAGATAATAACTGATGAGGTGTCAATTTAAATGGGATTCATCATTCTACGTTATACTACAGACAGATAATATTTAAATAAAATTTTTACACATACACTTGCGATAATTCACAAAATATATGTACATATGTCTGGTGAGGAATACTCACCTGAGAACTGCAGACAATTTGAATTTCAAAACGGCAATTCACCGGACAAGAACGACAAAGGGTAACTATCAGATTTCTCGGATGTCGCCTAGATTCAAATCTAGGACAAAAGTAAATATAGAATACGCGACTTTAGAATTTACGGTCAAAGAAAAATTAAAAATAGAACGAGAATCAGTTTGGCTTGCTCGACCACTCCACCGTGTAATATGACCAAAGTGTACCCAAAATGTGAACCGGGCTAAAACTAAAATCTATAACAAAATTCCTAAGGACGAACTAAGGCAAAATGGTGGGTTTCCTATTATATGTCGGGACATATATACACATGTACACGTGCACGCATTTTTCGACTCACGCCAAAACACTATATGCAGCCAAAATCCTGTACTAATATTCCCAACCTTTATTCCAACTTTCTCAGATCCATCTTCAAACAAATCAGTTCCTATCTCATCCTTACCTAGTTTCCCATCAGTCGCTGCAAAACATGTACAGACGTGCACATATGCACGCCCCCCTTCTTCTGTTATCATTCATCATATCATACTCTGTGCAAAAGATATCTATGAAATTCCCAGCCTATTCCTATCCACTTCTATTTTTGTTTAACTTAGCTTTACATTATATCTTAACCCATCTGATATTTAACTTTCCAGACTGAAACCAATATGCCTAACCCCAAGTCTATCTTCATCTATTACTGCAGGTATGTGTTCTGAAAAGTTTGTTGCCTAATTATATCATTTAGACTCCATTTCTAGTATTCAGTTTCAAATCTTAAATTTTAGGCTTAGTTTTAAAACATTACTTTACAGATTGATTTTCTTAGATTCAAACTTCCCAGGCTAAAACTGAAGCATTTCAGAGGCCTTATCTAACTACCCGAGCCACACTTGCTTTACTTCGAGAAAAATTATTCAAGGCTTCGAGTCACATGTGTCTCTGCTTCGAGACAAATATGCGCATGCTTCGGGTAAAATTTTCCACACAACTTGCTTTCTGAAAAATCACTCCTCACCTACCTCAACACTGAAACTTGCCACTACTTCTATTTCTATCAACTTATCAACTGAAACAAATATATAAGCCTTAGCTGTGCACTTATTACAGCTTTCGAAAAAGAAGGGCCTGTGTTGCATGTACACTATGATGCACCATGATACTTGACATGCACAGCTACTCAAGATTTTGTATAAAGGCAGACTTACTTTAATGATACCAATGCAAACTGAAAAACTCACGTATGCCTTCTCTACCACTTCTCAGACCAAGCTATTCAACTTCAAATTTTTAAACTTCCCTTCTATTCCTATCATCACCCACTCCAGTCTTTATAATTCAAACAGACAGAACCCATATTATCTAGTTCCTCATAACCGCTACTTCTATTTATTAGCATCAAGCAAACTCAACTCTTCACTAAAACAATCAGTTCAGTGGTGAAATCTATAGGCTAGGCTCGGTCTATAACTAATTGTATGCTTCTGATATATGTGTGCTCAGGCTTCAACTTAAAGGTATGTTCAGAGAGGTATCTTACCACTTCAGTACTTCATGCTCAGTCAACTCAGGTCAGGAAATGGGATCATTTATAAATGTTTAGTTCAGCTAGCACAAGATCTCAGATCAGCCTAACCATGCACACAGTGATACACATGTACAGCTACCCCTAAATTACAACATGTAGCCTAATACTTATGAACAAATTTCAACACTACTTTACCCAGTCCCATTCGAATTTATTTTCCAGGTTTAGCAATCCTATTTTCTATATTCTTATCTTCAATTGGTTTACATAAGATTTTTCTCCAAAGTCATAATTTATTCCTCTGCAAAATTTCTTCTTTTAAAAAAAAATTTTCAAAGCAAACTCTCTGTTCCTTACCCAAACATACTACTAAACAACCATATCCAAATCCTATCCTACCCCATCTTCTACTTATGTTCAAACATAGAGATATGGACTCATAAAGTTTAAGGTGGGGCTGGCCGAGCAAGGTATAAAAGGAAGGAAAACTGGGGAAACACTGAAAGGGAGGAGAAGACATTACCTGGTCCGAAGCTCTGAACGAAAGAAGGAGGTGAAGAGGTTTAGATGCAGAGAAAAGTTTGCAAATGCTTTGAAGGGTGGTGAAGATCTCTGGCCTATTTAAATGAATCGGGTCAGTGATCAAGGGATGTGGCATGATTTATTCTTTTCAGTTTTGCAAAAGAATAAATTTTCCATTTATAAAGTTTGATCAGTTATGCGAAATCTGTAAAAGGCAGAGACAAATGGATGATTCGCGTGACCTACTCATCAGTTATAAATATAGATGCGTGATTATAGATTGATAACAGATGAGCAGATGTGAAAACAAACTTTATATACACGTTACTTCTGGATTAAAGGCTTGCGAGATGCTCTGATAACTAAAGGCTGAAGTAAAGGAGGGGTTTGATACATATTTCAGTTTTTATTCCCAAGTGTATATTAAATTCCGAGTATCAATTCCATGAATTTCTTTAATTCATTTGTATACGTATGTTTACGATTTGTTTGGCCATGAATGAGATAGGGGCAGATGATTTGCACGTTCCAGTTGAGAAGAGAATGTGTACAAGTTGCAAATGAGACAGCCAGGGTGAAAGAACACTAAATGCTTGAACGTTTTATATTTTTTTTTTTTAAAAGTTGTGATTCACTTGGCTAAAGTCTTCCCTTAGATTTAGTTTGATTATTGTTAAATACAAACGGTAAAATTTTAGGTAGGCTTGATAAAAAAAACTTATGCAAAGATATTAACAAATGGTCCTTTAAAATGAAATAACGTCCGTCTTAAAATCATGGACCAATATTTTTCTTCAGAAAAATTTGAAAATATTATTTTTACCCTACGTTAAACAGACGCAGTCTAAAACAGCAAAAATTTTCATAAAAATAGCATTTTTAAAACACACGTTTTATAACGTTGCTTTATACCCTATAATTGACGCGTCTGTCAACCGCGAATTTAACTGTTCAATCTTAGATTAAATTTTCACAGATATTATTAAATTTTTATTGACACAACAAATTTTATAAAATATATTTCCAAATTAATTAATTAAACTATATATTTTTAAACACAAATTATATAAAATATCTTTAAAAATTAAATAATTAAAATAAAATAAATGGCTAAAACTAGGGTTGTTACACTTTGTATGTACCAATTGCTTCGGCCGTTAAAGAGAACCAAAGCAAACGATACTATTTGCTTCGATTGCTAACTCAACCAAAATAAATGAGATGAGGCAACATGCATATTGTGTGCTTGTGGGTGTTGAATTGGTTGAAAGTATATGAACGGGTCTTCAAAGACTTAGGATATAATAAAGCTCAAAGGAGGAGATTGGTTTCTTGTCATCTCTAGGAGATGCATTAGACTGGTTGGAGGCTGTGATTACCAAGGTCCTAAAGAAGGAGATAACCTGGAAGCAGTTTAAGGAGAGATTCGAGGCTCGGTTCACCCATGAATCTTAGAAGAGTTCTTCGTGTATGGAGTTCCTTGACTTGAATCAAGGAGAGATGATTTTGGTGGCATACATCTGGCCCTCTATGTTGAAGTATGGAAAAGATCGTATCAATACCGTGCTGAAGAAGAATGAGAAGTCCATTGAAGGATTGTGAAAGGGGCTAAATCATAAGGTAATGGCTCATCTGTTGGCTCCATTTGATATGGTCATGGAAATGTAATGAGGTATGATCGTTTATTTTAGGAGGAGAAGAAGGCGTATGTTAGAACCAATGGTAGGTATAAAAAGAAATTCAATCGTATCAGTAAGGTGAAAAGAATTAGAAAGGAGGAAGGACTTCAAAAGGAGGGACTTAGACACCGAAGATAGTAGATGTCACTTTTTTAATTATGGCCAGAAGGAGAATTACACCACTAAGTGTATCCAGCCAAAGAACAAGGCCATGACCAATTTCTTTATTTGAAATATATTGACCATAAGAAGAAGGATTTCCCAGAAGAATGCAGGCAAAGATTTATGATTCAAAAGGACCATCGTTCGGACCAACTATTGAGAGAAAGGAAATGGTGTGCTTGGAGGTATGATTTTGATTTTCAGTATATTTAATAGATTTTTGTTTGTTATTGGTGCTACTCAATCTTTCATTTTAGGATATTTAGTTGATATATTATAGTTAGATACTATTCATTGATTATGTCCTTCTGTGTGGTTAATCCGATCGGTGGATATGCCACTCTCATCTAATGGCGCATTGACCTTAAGTTTGACTTGTATGGACATACATTTGTTTTCGACCCCTATGTGTTTGACTCCATAGGACATGAGGTGATTTTGGGGACAGGTCAGTGCATAATGATGATGGGAAGATCAAGAAGATGAGAAAAAAAGAGTATGTGTAGATCGAGAATTTGCAAATGTTTTTGATCCCGTAACATAATTACCACCGAGAAGGGCAATCAACTTCCAAACAGTTTTGACACTGGAGTGTAGGTTGTCAGTAGACTACCTAACAGGATGCGGCCCAAGGAGATGGAGGAATTAAAGAAGCCGCTAGTGGAGTTTTAGGATAAAAGTTTCATTAAGTCAAGTAATAGGATAAAAGTTTCATTAAGTCAAGTAGTTCACTATGGGGGAGCATCCACGATATTCATAAAGAAGTCGGATAGATATTTACAGATGTGCATCGATTACCAGAAGCTGAATGGGTTAACAGTGAAGAATCATTATCTTCCTCTCGGGACAGACGACTTGTTTGATCTGCTAAGTAAATCTTGAGTGTTCTTGCAGCTAGACATGGGAATAGGTTTCCATTAACTGAGAGCAGCATAAGATAGTATTCCATTGACCATGTTTTGAACATGGTACGCTTCATATGAGTGGATAGTAATGCTGTTTGGACTAAACAACTCCCCTACGTTCTTTGTTGATCTTATGAACCAAATCTTTTGCAAGTAGTTAGATAGATTTGTTTTGGTCTTCATCAATGATATTCGTGTGTACTATAAGGATGAGAGAGTTTATGAAGTCTATCTGAGATTGTTGTTGGAGATGTTAAGATAACATAAGTTGAAGGTGAAGTTTTCAAAATGGCAATTTTGGAAATGGGAGGTGAAGTTTTTTGGGCATATGGTTTTGGAAAATGTATTAACATTGGATACATCAAAGATTGAAACTACTAATGGTCGAAAGAGGCTAGAGAAGGTTACAGAGACTAGAAATTTCTTGGGATTAGCTGGCTATCACCGCAGATTCATTAAGGAATTCTCACGTGTAGCAGCATCCATGAATAAGTTGACAAAAAAGAACGAGAAGTTCGTATAGACACAAAAGTGTGAATGATTATTCCAAGAGTTGAAGAATTTATTGACAAACAGTCCTATTTTGATTGTGCCTAAAAGGAAACAAGGTCTATTAGTGTATACAGACGCTTGAGGAATAGTATTGGGGGCAATGTTGAGCAAAGAGGGCAAGTGATTGCTTATGCATCAAGACAGTTGAGACTGTGTGAAGTTAGATATCTGACTCAAGACTTGGAATTTGCAGTGGTGGTATTCTCATTGAAGATCTATATGAATTACTTGTTGGGAAAAAATTCGAGTTGTATATGGACCATAAGCCTATTAAGTATTTATTCTCTGAGAAGGAGTTGAATATGAGGCAATAGAAATGGTCGGAATTACTGATGGCTTATGAAGTCGGGATAAAATATACTTCAGGAAAAGGGAACAAGGTGATGCTTTGAGTAGGAAGCATCAAAATGGAATGTTGGCCATGATTGAAGAATGGAAGACACTAGAGGCATTAGCCTCTTGCGGAGTGCGTTATAGGCATATTGCTAGATCAAGTAGAGATTCATGGGTGTTAGAGAGTTTGGAGGTACATCCAACACTTGTGGATAAGATTGCTTTAATGAAAAGAGAGCATCCACTAATTGCCGAGAGAATTAGGCAATTAGAGAAGAGGGAAGATGTCAAGGATCTCGAAGGATTTAAGATAGATTCGAAGGGATGGCTAAGAAAGAAAGGGAGACTATGTGTTTTGGATATAGAATACCTTTGGAAGGAAGCCTTGGAGGAATGTCATTGGTCAAAATTTACTATTCATCCTAGAGGCACGAAGATGTATTCTAACATAAAGAGAGTCTTCTTTTAGGAAGGGATGATAAGAGATATAGAAAAATGTGTGAATAAGTGCTTCACCAGTGAGCAAGTGAAAGTAGGGCATCAAAAGTTGAGCGGATTACTTCAACCTTTGGAAGTACCGACTTTGATATAGGATCCAGAAACTATGTATTTTTTTGATGGGTTTCCCAGGTCGAGTATGACAAATGGCAGCATTTGGGTGGCAGTCGATAGATTGACTAAAAGTGCCCACTTCGTCCAAGCGAAGTCGACGAGGATGGCTACTAGCTTAGCAAAGTTATATGTGAAGAATGTAGTGAGACTACATGGGATACCAAGTAATATCATTAGCGATAGATACCCATTGTTTATTGGAGAATTCTGGAGAAGATTGTAGAGTGCATTGGGTATGGAGTTGAACTTGAGCATGGCTTCCACCCAAAGACTAATGGTCAAATCGAGAGGGTAAAATGTGTACTCAAGAATTTTCTAAGGACAAGCGTTTTTTATTTGGGAGGATCTTGGAAAGATCATTTTCATTTGGTAGAGTTTGCCTATAATAATACTAACTAGTCGCAGGATGACATCGTTCGAGGCACTCTATGGTAGACCCTATAAGTCACTAGTTTGTCGGTTGGACGTAGAAGATAACTTGGGTTAGGGCCCGATTTGGTAAGAGATGCCTGAGAAGATAGAATTGATTTGTGCCAAGATGAAGGCAGCGCAATTGAGATAGAAGAGTTATACCAACAAGGAAGGAAAAGAGCTTAAGCTCATGATTTGAGATCATGTATTTGTGAAAATTTCTCCAATGTGAGAGTTATATGCTTTGGGAAGGCATGGAAGTTGGCACCTAGATATGTTAGAATGTTGGACCTTTTCCAATGATCGAGTGGATTAGTAAACTCGTCCATTGAGTCAAGTTACCAAGTTGTTTGGCAGGTATGTATAACGTTTTATATATACTGCATTTGAGGAAATGTTGGAACGACCCAAGTTCGGTTGTGAAACCAAGGATGATAAAGGATTTATCTATAGAGCCAGATTTGACATATGTGAGGTGACCGAAAGGGAAAGTAGGTAGTGATACGAAGGAGTTAAGGAACAAATCTATCAGATTTGGTTGCGTCCAGTAGAGTGACGACAAAGGAGATTGTACCAGGGAGGTATAGGATAGGATTAGGAATATCTATCCCAAGTTGTTTTAGACATTCACGTATATCTAATTAGGCGTATTTGTCTATGTGGACTAGTAGTTATACTGATATATGATACGGTTATGTATCTATGCCATTAAAGCCCTGTAAAAGCCCTACAAAATCCCTACAGTAGCGAATAGCGTTCTTCAATCGCTGCGTTATTTCAATTTAATGATATAACAGTAGATCCGCTTTGAGCCCCTCTATTTTTCGCTATACCCGCTAAATCAAGGCCCTTTAGTACCCGCTTTAGCAACATCAATATACAAAGATTGGTTCGACTAGTTCACTTTTAAACCAATCATAAATGTTAAGGTGAAGACCTAATTTTAAGGCAAAAGTGCTCGATATAAGTTTGAAATATATTGTAGTTGCTAAATATAGTATGTGTAAATCATGAAATTCTTCATTTTATATAATATTAAACAATGTTTTTGTTTCCTACACAAATGATGTTAGAATGAGAATAAATTAACTTTAAATATCTAGTTCTATATCGAATGAAGCTTTTTGCACCTTCGCTATTTTCTGTTATATCCCCGCTTTATCCTCGAAATATCTTTTTGCGCCTCCGTTGCTAAAAGCCATTAAGTGCTTAAATTGCGAAGCTGCGTATTAGTAGTTAAACGATACTTTTTGTTTGATGATTGGAAGTTTACATTAGTAGGGTTCAAGTGTCTTCGTAATCTTGTATGCTTACATCATGATGACTTTACACTTTCAGGGTGTTAATGTAAAATCGTTTGTCCTCATTTAAATTTCGAACATGAAATTTTTGTAAGGAGGGGAGACCATAGCACCCCTTACTTTGGAGGGTCCATAATACCGAAGATTGAATTAGATTGTATAATACAAAAATTATTAAAAGATGACTAAAATAGATTATTGGCAAGAATGTCCTAAAAGAGATTTAATTAATTGAGTGTGGGACATTTTAAAATGTTAACTGAATGGACCAAGAGTAATTAAAGCAATTAAGATTGGCCTTGTTAATGTAAATAAAGAATCTAGATTTCAAATGGGAGGGATGGTATTGAGGGAAGTGTAATGGTGTGACAAGACTAGAATGAGGTATTAGCCCAAGAAAAAAGCACAAGCCCACTTTCTTTAGCTACATCCCCTCATTTTAACCTCACTTCATTTTTATTAATAAAAATTATTAAAGCTTAATTCAAGGTTGGCCACCACTTTGTGAAATAGAAGAGGAAAATTTGAGTTATATTGTAACGACCCGATTTTTTGATGCCCGAAAAACCGAACCATTAGGGTAAAAAGAAGGAGATAGAAGAAGAAATAGAAATAATTAACCAAATTTAATTAATTTAAATAAGAGAGATTATCACATTTAAATTGCTTGAAATTCCGAGATATCACATTCCTCCCCCCTTAAAAGAATTTCGTCCCCGAAATTTAAACAAAAGATAACCCAAAGTTTTATTATACTTCAAACAATTTCAAACATATATATCCACCATATACTATCAATCAAACAACCATTCATGCAAACAAATAATTCTAGCTATCCAGACACAAATTCGGATAAGCTTTCTGCAACTATCCCGAGTTTCCTAGATATAGATACTGGAATACTCGCTCTACTAAATCCAACCTAGCTACACAACTAAGCATCTGAGCTCCTACTCATTTAGATCTACCATCTACACAAGATCAGACCACAAACAAGACCTATTCAACAACCAAATCCTTCCAACAGCCAGACCCAAACCAGTGATGGACCTAACATGTACTCCCTCGGAGATACGTGAAATACATTGAATCCTAGTCTTCCAAACAGGCAATTCAACTCCTGTAGGCCAACACCAATCTCTATCAGAACACAGAAAGATCCAAAATATTTCTGAGTTAGCTTTCCAGTCTTATCCAATCTTACTGCTCCTCTTACCGAAGAAGACTTTATCCAGAATTCAAATCTCCAGCTTCGAATTCCAAATTTCTCCGTCTCTTATCCACAAAACACTTCTGATGATCCTGAGTTGCCTACATCCTTCCTGATCAGCTCAACCTTCGCTAATGCTTCTTGAAATAAACTGGATCAAAACAATCCAACAAAATGATCCTCTCAAGATCTACCAAAATCAAGAACACCCACTCTACTTCACAATCAACAGTAGACTTCAAACTTACTTCTCCTATCCGGAAAAGACAAAACAAGTACACTCGCCAATCTGGACTTCAGATCCAGAAAAACTTCTTGTAGAAACCCTATAATCCAAATACTGCAAATTCTGGTCGCTTCCACTCTAGAATAGCTGCCACCTTGCTTCCGCTACACAACTTTGATCTGGAGTAAATAAGAATGCCATCGATGAACACGAGCACAGACTTGTCCGACACATCCCAAAAATATGGTTTCTCAGATCCACAAAGAGAAAACACAGAAGCATCAAGAAATCCTGAGCTGCTTCACCAAAAACCTCATCCTAGGAGACATCCTTCTACCTAGCTGAATCACCGGTAGCTCCATGAATCAAGTTGAGACAGAACTCAATCTCCAAAGCAAACAAACCTCAGACTTCCCAGAAGACATCCGAAAAATCTCTAACAACTCTGACTCCTACATCCTCTAGAGATGCCACAAACCCATGCAAAAGATTACCCAAGAGAACACTCAACTATCGCAAGTCACTTTTGCGATCCTATCCAATTCAATATCCATAGATACCGTTCTCTCTTCACAAATCAGAACAGTTTATCCTTGACCAATCCATCGAAGAGACTGGTCCACTCTGCTGCTTCAGAACTCCACCTCTAGGAAACTAAGCCAAAAGATCTTCCTGCTGAAACACAAAACATCTCCCAGCTACACCACTGCCACAGATGCCAAAGACTTCCTATCAAAAACTTCTCGATCCTCAAAATTATATCAACTAATATCAAAAAGAGCCTTGAGATGGGCAGACATCTCCTCAAGAAACTCGGCCTCAAACCCAACACAACATCCTGCTGGACTCAGCCTCATCACCGAAGCAGACATACTTCCTCAAAATTGTTTCAAAAGAAAACATCTTCTGAAAAATCCATAGTCACTGCGTCTCACCATGCAGCTTCTCCATCCTGAAGTTGCTAAAATACCGTTACTCGCTTCTGCTTAACCGACATATCCAAACTCTCGAAAATCCACTCACACGAGCATGATCAAACTTATACTTCAATGCTGGACTCCGAACCTTAACAGGTTTCCTTCAAAGATTGAAGAAATCCTTACACCATGCTGTAAAACTCACTCAAGACGGTGTTGGGTCAACAGTCTTGACAGATACTCCTCCAACCTCAACACTCGAACTCCTTCCATTAGTAGTCGTGCTACATACACCACTACCCCATCTACCTTTACAACTTATATTGGAAAACCCGAATAGGTAACCCAACAAATAGGTATATATGTATATATCAAAATTACAAGTACGCTCTCTCAAGATAGACACCACTCCAGAGCGTAGGTATTCGTTCAATCTAGCGCTCTGATACCAAGTGTAACGACCCGATTTTTCGACGCCCGAAAAACCGAACCATTAGGGTAAAAAGAAGAAGGAGATAGAAGAAGAAAAAGAAACAACCAAATTAAATTTGTAAAACTAATTATTCCATTTAAAAATCTATTTATACTATCATTAAAAACCATCACACTATATTGATTAAAATAACAATTTACCAATTTTAATTAATTTAAATAAGAGAGATTATCACATTTAAATTGCTTGAAATTCCAGGATATCACATAGATAGTTCAAGCCATCAATTTTAAAGAAGATCGAAAAAGATTTCTCTTAATCAAAGGTGAGTAAAAAAATTTCCTAAAACCTATCCCTATCCGTTTAGGCTTAGATTTGATCTAATGAATGTTTGGATGATAGTAACCTTGTTTAAACGATTAAATCATTATTTAAATATATTTGGAAATTTTAATAAAGTGAATTTATTCATGTTTTAGGGTAAAACATGAGTTAAACTAAGTTAAATGCTTCAAAATTGAAATATTATTTTTATAATGCTGAAATAAAGATAGGTCTTTAATTTTATTATTTTGGAATTGATTTGGAATTATTATGAATTTTATAAATCGAGAAAAGGGTTAGTTTCGGATAATTAATCAATAAAAATAATTATTTTGACCTAAAATTTTGGCATAAGGTAAAATATGATAAATTTGATTTTAGGTTAACTCTTTTGGATATTTCCCATCAATTTTCGATTTTATATGAATTTATTTGTTAAAGAAAGAACTGATCGGTTAAGATAAAATTAATTAATTAAAAGGGTATGTAATTAGCTGATTCAGAAAAGTAAAGTGCAAAGAAGGAAATTAACTAATGAAAACTCGACAGCTAATGGGGGTTGGTGGAAAGTTAAACATAGTAAGGAAATAAATTAGTTTTAAAAAAATTAAAAAAATTCCACTTTAAACTCACGAAAACCTACATATTATCCAATCGCGATGGCTAGTATAGCTATAATGTGCGAAGGCTTAGAGAATACTATCTTTACAGGATGGCTGATTGGAGTTAACCCAAGATAGCTTGGTAGTTATCAACTCTTAGTGGCTAATTGGAATCAAATCACGATGACAATTTGAAGTCATCATGCGAAGACTTGGTGAAACCATTAAACCACGAAGGTTATCGAGATCCATTTGTGATGACATAAGATGAAGATAACATGCACTGACACTTAAGGAATTGGTACACAATAGCTCCTGAGGAGTTAGCTTGTGATGGCTACCAAGGGAATTACACACTATGGCTATAGAAAAGAACATACATGATGGCTATAAGGGAGACAACCCATGACCACTACATGAAGTTTAGTACATAATGGCTTGGAAGCTATCAACCCATGACATCTCTTGAGAAGCTAACCAGAAACGATCGTTGGCTTCAAGGCGGTTGCATGAAGATGCTTTATTTTGGTGGGAAACCGTAACAATTGAGGCTCTAAAGGAGGAGATTACTTAGGAGCGGTTTAGTAAGATATTTGAGGCTCGCTTTATTTCTAAGTCTCACAGGAGTGTGCGGTTGAGAGGTTTCTTTGATCTTCGACAAGAGGATCTTTCTTTAGAGGAATGTATTAAGAAGTTTTATTCCATAGCAAAGTATGATTGAACATTTGGTAACCACTGTGTGAAGATTAATAAGAAGTTTATTAGGGGCTTGAAGTAGGGTTTGGATCATAAGGTGATGGTACACCCAGAGGTACCTTATTAATTTGTTGTGGATATGGCAAGGAGGTATGACATCATGTACCAAACCAGACAGCATGTACCAAGCCCACGAAAGGGTAGGTGAGGTCGAAGGTTGAGCAGAAGAACAGGTCTAACCCATACCAAAATGGGAAGACGATGTGACGATCCGACTTTCAACGTCCAGAAAGTTGCATCATCTTTAAGAAAGAAAGGGATAGAAAAGAGAAAAGAAAGAAGAGAAAGAAGAAACAATATCAGAATCTCAACAGAGGAACGAATAAATTATATTAATAACATAAGTATTACATAGTATACAACAACTGTGATGACCGCCCATGACTCCCGCACTAAAACAGGGAAATGGTGCGCTGAAAGGTGTGCCAGGCAGCCATGGACGATAGTCAGGGTAAGATAAAATGGAAAACTCTATCGTATTACTCACAGCGCATGGACAAAATACAATAGAAAATATACATAGTGAAGCTCCATATAACAGAATCTCATCATATAAACTCTAATAGTTTGATACAACAATCAGCAAAGACAATACATCAAGCCTCACTACATATCACTCAGAGAATATACAAACAGCGGAACACCCAGTACATATAGTAAGAAAACAATATGCAAAAGCCTCCAGCTCGTCTTCGTCATCAACAGCGTTGACCACTAAGAACAGCACATGTCACCTGCTACCTAGTCTGCCCATCCCAACATGGATGAACAGCCCAAGGTAATAAGAGTTGAACATAAAACCTTGAGTCAGACAAAAGTCTTAGTGAGCAGTAAATCAGCTATCAAACATACCAAAAGAGCATAAAGAGTAAAAGGAATAGGAACCCAACCATCCCACTCCACCTCTTTCTACAGTGATAGCCCCCAGACCCTCTAAGCATAAACAAACATAGCAAAGCAGACAATTTAAGTAAAGCAATTATCACTCGAGTCAAGGTCGATGTTTTCCAAGTACAAACCCCCAAGGCCTAATCCAAGATCAGATAAACACCCAGAAAGCATCGCTCTTGAGATCGAATGATGGTGCAACCAAACATCCATGACACTGGCTATCACTGTTATCATTGCTTTGATATCATCGTTAATTGAATGACCGGCACCTTCTTTCAACCGTCCGTCAAGGGCTAATGGCAACCCCGGTTCTAGACATAGCTCCGCACGTCGTCGTGACCCGTGCCTAGGACTATCGCATCTGCCCAGAGTACTAGCACGTCATCGTGACCCGTGCTTGGAACGTCATCGTGACCCGTCCCAACGTACTCTTGCTTTGAGCATGCTAGAACCTTCAACAACGATGAAATCTCAGCCTTCTAGTCATCCTCCTCGACGACTATTCCCATACTAGCTCAAGCGCCTCTCAAGCTAACCATTATCCACAAACCCGGACCACATCACCGAGTTATCAACATGCTTGGGATGATCCCGTCTGGATTAAACCAAGGCTTTCTCACATCATGCTTTGCTTCATCGCATCATAGCAAAGTCCCATCTCAACATCATGGTTTGCCTCATCGCATCATGGCAAAGTCCCATCTCAACATCATCATCAAATCTATCCATATGAGCTTCAACATCTGCTTCATATGTCACAAGCAGCTTTCCTTATTCAAGAGCCTTTCCACTTAGTTTTTGAATCATCTTCGACCAACTTGTCCAAATCAAGTTATCAATCAACTAATCAATCAAATCAAACATTAATCCAAGTAATCAATCATTCAAACAAGATCTAAATAAACAATTACAACAATAATGGCAATTTCGTAAACAAAGAGTCCAAATCTAACATGCATTCTAACAAGCATGAATTATGAACAATATCTCTACAACTTGATGAATGAACTTGCATAAGTGAACATGTCGTAAAATAGATGTCAAATCATCATGAACAATAGATATACATGCAGACTTGAGAAAAATGCACGAAATCACTCTCTTTAGCACATAAACAAACCACCGATCCAATATACTCCTTTGGGTCCATGTGAGAGATAACCACCACTCACCGAATCACCTAAACACCTTACAAACAACCAACTTCAGATCTGGACAGCAAAGAATCAAGCTTGATCCTCCAAAGCTCCGCTTCAAATGAAGAAATCTCTCTTCGATGGATGAAGATCTTCAACTTTGGCTCTTGGATCTCCGATTTGATCTTCAATTTAGATGGAAGGAATCACTAGATTAGAATGGAGAAAAGAAGTGAAGAAATGTTGAAGTCGAGCTCTCAAAATGGCAGCACTTCGTCGCTTCAAAATCCGGATCCCAAAAATGAGCCAAACCCCCTTCTATTTATAGGCAGAAAAACCCATGAGTCGGCCGCCCCATGAGTCGTCGCCGACCTATCTCCCTGCCGACTTAAGACTTAGCAACCCCAACGACTCAACGACTCAACACAATAGCCGACCTAACCAAACACAGGGCCACACGACTTAACTTTAACACGGCATAGCCGACCCAACTCGTATGCGACTTAACTAAGACACGACGACTCAAACTTATGCACGACTCAACGGCTCACGACTTAACCCTTGCCGACCTAACATCAACACACGACCTAAGCCTTAACTCCTTAAGCCGCTAACCACTAGGTCGTAACTCCCTCCTCAAGCCGTTAGTCCCTTAGGTCGGTCCAACCCAATAACTCGCTAACTCCTAAGTCGTTAGCTCCACTAAGTCGGTCAATCCCTTAAGCCGTCCAAATCCTTAAGTCGTTAAACCCTTAACTCGACAACCATCCTTAAACCGATAACTCCTATAAGTCGCTACCTACCTTAAGTCGCTCTACCTCCTAAGTCGTTCCAAACCTATAAGTCGCTCAACTCAAATCCCTTAACCCGCCCAATCATACTTAAGTCGTTACTTTTATAGCTCGCTCCACTCAACCTAACTCTCATACGACCTAAGCACCACACGAGATAACTTAACACGACTTAAACTTTGGTCGACTCATACTCTAAACGTCTTACAACATCAACGACTTAATGTCGATAGTTTTACGATCTTTCGATCCGTAAAAATACGGGTCGTTACATTCTCTCCCCTTTAGGAATTTCACCCCCGAAATTCCAAACATACAAGAACAATCAAAACTATTCTGCATGCCTACCATCCATAGCAATCAACAAACCATGCATCCAATTACTAACCTAGCATGCAGAATTCTAAGACTAGAACAAGTTACAAATGCATGAGATGTTACGACTCCTTAGGGCCATACCTCGAAGAGTTCAGGATGAGCTGCCTTCATCCTCTCTTCCTCCTCCCATGTACAGTCATTAACATCGTCACTCCATTGTACCTTGAGCAACTTAACTACCTTCCTCCTAAGCTGTTTCGTGCCAGTTCCTACAACACGAAGTGGCTTACGAGGCCTTCTAACAACTGGATCAACTTCTAAATCTTCACAGCTATCAGCAGAAACCACCGTATTCGAGTCGTGCACATACTTCCGTAGATACGATACATGAAAATTATTGTGCACGCCCGACATCTTTTCTGGTAACTCCAATCTATAGGCGAGCTTTCCAATTCGCTCGATGATCGGGAAGGGTCCAACAAATCTCGGGGTCAATTTTCCTTTCTTCCCGAATCGAATAACATTCTTCAATGGAGAAATTTTCACAAAAACCATATCTCCTACGTCGAATTCCAAATCTTTTCGACGCTTATTGGTATAACTTTTCTGACGATCTTGGGCTGCCTTCATTCGTTGTCGAATGATCTCTATGCAATCCGAAGTCTGTCGAATCATCTCTGGCCCAAGTATCAGCTTTTCTCCAGTTTCCAACCAACATGTCAGAGAGTTACACGGTCTTCCATACAATGCCTCATATGGTGCCATACCAATACTAGACTGATAACTGTTATTATACGCAAATTCCACCAAATGAAGATGATCTTTCCATGATCCTCCGAAATCCAAAACACATGCTCTCAGAAGATCTTCCAAAACTCGGTTGACTCTCTCGGTCTGACCATCTGTTTGGGGGTGATAAGCTGTACTCAAACACAACTTGGTTCCCAAAACTCCTTGGAAGCTCTTCCAAACTTCACTAGTGAACAATGGGTCTCGATCGCTCACTATACTTTTCGGAATACCATGGAATCGAATTATCCACTTAACATATAACTCAGCCAATTTCGATGCAGTCCTAGTTGATCGAACAGGAATGAATCTTGCACTCTTAGTCAAACGATCTACGATTACCCAAATCCCTTCATTTCCCGTTCTTGTTCTAGGTAGTCCATCGATAAAATCCATCGATATCTGCTCCCACTTCCATGTAGGAACTTCTAATGGCTGAAGAAATCCACTTGGCTTCTTCTGTTCGGCTTTTACCAACTGGCAATTCATACATTTGGAAATAAAATTTCCAACATCCTTCTTCATACCTTCCCAGGAATAAGTCCTTTTCATATCCCGATACATCTTATTTCCACCTGGATGAATTGTCAACTTCGAGTGATGACTTTACTTTAGAACTTCATCTCTCAGTTCATCTATATCGGGAACAACTAGTCGTCCTTGTTTTCGAAGCCAACCCTCTCGATCGACTTCGAATCCTTTATCCTTTTCTGGATCCAATCCAGATTCCAAATCACGGATAATCTTGACAAGCTTATCGTCTCGCTTTTGGCTCTCGCCAATTCTTTCCACAAGAGTAGGTCTTATTGATAAGTTTGCCAACATCTCAGGTTCCAATTCACATCTGGGCCTGAAGTCAAATCCAGCCAAATACTCGAGACTCTTCCATTCTGAAAACATGGCTCCCAATCCTGCATGTCTTCGACTAACGCATCTGCCACTGCGTTACCTTTTCCCGGAGTATAGGCTATACCAAAATCATATGATGCTAAAAACTCTAGCCATCGTTGCTGCCGAAGATTCAAATCCTTTTGGGAGAAAAGATACTTCAACGACTTATGATCCGTAAACAACTCGAATCGAACTCCCAATAGATAGTGTCTCCACATCTTCAAAGCAAATACAATCGCTGCTAACTCCAAATCATGAGTCGGATAATTCCTTTCATGCGGCTTCAGTTGTCGACTTGCATACGCAACAACTTTATCCCTCTGCATCAGTACTGCTCCAAGTCCAGTACCACATGCATCGGTGTAAACCACCATCTCATCATTCCCACTTGGAATAGTCAAAACAGGAGCACTTGTCAGTCACTCTTTCAGGATTCTGAAAGCTTGCTCACTCTTAGACTCCCATTTGAACACTTGGTTCTTTTTCGTCAGTCCTGTTAACGGTGCAGCTATCTTGGAAAAGTCTTTGATAAACCGACGATAATATCCTGCTAATCCAAGAAAACTTCTCACATCAGATGCATTCTTAGGTCTAACCCAATCCTGGATCGCTGCCACCTTGGCGGGATCAACCGCTATTCCATTTCTAGAGATAACATGGCCTAAGAACCTCACTTCACTCTTCCAGAAGTGGCACTTCGAAAACTTAGCCTTCAGCTGATGTTTCCGCAAGATTTCCAAAACAATCCGCAAGTGTGTCTTGCGTTCCTCTTTAGTTCTGGAATAAATCAAAATATCATCCACGAACACAAGTACAAACTTGTTCAACTGATCTCTGAACACCCTATTCATAAGATCCACAAAATATGCTGGTGCATTGGTCAAACCAAACGGCATTACCAGCCACTCATAGAAACCAGATGGTGTCCTAAAAGCAGTCTTCGGAACACTATCCTTTGCTACTCTCAACTGGTGAAATCCCGTTGCCAAATCCATCTGAGAAAACACCTAAGCTTCGTGAAGCTGATCAAACAAGTCATCTATTCTCGGCAGTGGATACTTGTTCTTCCTAGTCACTTTATTAAGCTCACGATAATCCACACACAACCTCAACGATCCATCCGCTTTGGTTGCGAACACAACTGTTGCACCCCATTCGGACACACTACGCCAAATGAATGCTTTCTGTAAAAGGTCATCAACTTGCACCTTCAACTCTTGCTGCTCCCTAGGCGCCATCTGCCTAAAAGGCATCACAACAGGTCTGGCTCCTTCAACTAGATCGATACGAAACTCGATCTCTCTATGCGGCGGTAACCCTTTGACCTCGTCAATGACATCCTCAAATCCATTCACAATAGGAACTGATGACAGTCCATCCCGTGGAACAACCAGCGAATACATGAAGCTCATGAAGACGCCTTCCTCATGCTTACATCGTATCACAACCTTTCGCCCTTCCACATTCTCGACTGTCACCTCCAGCCTTTCACAATCAATCCTTGCCGCATACTTCCTAAGCCAGTCCATACCCAAAACAATTCCGAACCCCGCAAAGTTCAGAACAAAACAATCACAAACAAAAGAACAATCATGACTCGATACAACTAGACCACGGCATACCATACACAAACAAGACGAACCCCCAACTGGATTAGTCACAACCAATGGTCTATCAACAATATCCGGTTCCAAATCCAACCGGCCTACCAACTCATTACAAACAAAGGAATGCGACGCTCCAGTATCAAACAACACCCTAACTGGAACACCACAAATGGAAAGAATACCTTGAACTACCACACTCTTTCCTTTCTCTTCAGCAGTAGAAGCTTTCAAAGACGATGGCACAGCCCCCAAAGCATAAGCTTGCACGATCTGCTTATCCTTCCTCGGTTCCGGACAATTCCTCATAATATGCCCCAGCTTGTCACAGTTGTGGCACTTCACCGGCACCTTCGGATTCTTGCAATCCTGGAGAGATGACCCTTCTGCCGATAATTGTAGCAGATCACTTCGCCCTTCGGCTTCTTCTGGCCATCCTTACCCTTCTGCTGCTGTTGCTTTCTCTTCTTGTTTCCACTTTGCTCCTTGGTCACAGCAACAACAGACCCTTCCTTAGGAAACATACTCTCGTGCCTGAGAGCTTTCTCCACAAGCTTCTCAAACGGATCGTCCAGATGATCCACCAACTGCCTCCCAAGATAACTATCCAAGCCTGTCACAAACTTTTCGTTCTTCTGATATGAAGACTCAATATACGATCTGGCATACTTGGACAAAGCTTCAAATTCAGAAACATACTCAAGAACTGGTCTTCCACCTTGCTTGAGCTCCACAAACTTCTTAAACAAAACAGACTTCTGAGCTGTAGAAATGAACTTAGCTTCAAATCTGACTTGGAATTGCTCCCAAGTAATCTCTTCATCTGGAGTATCAATGGTGATAGAGTTCCACCAATCCGAAGCTCTCCCTTGAAGCTGCCTTGATGCAAGCTTCCTCTTAGTTGTATCCTCAATTCCCAAGTCACCAAAGATCCTTCGACAAGCATCTATCCATCTTTGGACTTCAATGGTTGATTCTGTTCCGAAGAAAACCTTTCCTCCAAAAGAAGTATAGTCTTTGCACAGCTTAGCAAAATCCACTGGTTTTGGAGCTTGAACTTGAACTCCAACATCTACTGATGACCCCGAGGCTGGTATCCTTCTCATGATCGAAGTCATCATGGCCTCAAACATCGGAGCATAATCAACAGCTCCATCAGCACGGACTTCCCTAGCAGCTGGTCTCACTCTTCGACTCATCCTTAATATCTACAAAAAGGAATGACTTAGAACACCTTGAGAAACAACTGCATATGGAGTTCAAATCCTTCTAAACTACTATATTATATATAGTAATCATCCATCAAAATACAATTACGTCTCTTATACGTAGTTACGTCAGTGAGCGTTGGCTAAAATCGATTAACCAAAGCTTTGATACCAAATGCGACGACCGCCCATGACTCCTGCACTAAAACAGTGAAATGGTGCGCTGAAAGGTGTGCCAGGTAGCCATGGACGATAGTCAGGGTAAGATAAAACGGAAAACTCTATCGTATTACTTACAGCGCATGGACAAAATACAATAGAAAATATACATAGTGAAGCTCCATATAACAGAATCTCATCATATAAACTCTAATAGTTTGATACAACAATCAGCAAAGACAATACATCAAGCCTCACTACATATCACTTAGAGAATATACAAACAGCGGAACACCCAGTACATATAGTAAGAAAACAATATGCAAAAGCCTCCAGCTCGTCTTCGTCATCAACAGCGTTGACCACTAAGAACAGCACCTGTCACCTGCTACCTAGTCTGCCCATCCCAACATGGATGAACAGCCCAAGGTAATAAGAGTTGAACATAAAACCTTGAGTCAGACAAAAGTCTTATAGAGCAGTAAATCAGCTATCAAACATACCAAAAGAGCATAAAGAGTAAAAGGAATAGGAACCCAACCATCCCACTCCACCTCTTTCTACAGTGATAGCCCCCAGACCCTCTAAGCATAAACAAACATAGCAAAGCAGACAATTTAAGTAAAGCAATTATCACTCGAGTCAAGGTCGATGTTTTCCAAGTACAAACCCCCAAGGCCCAAACCAAGATCAGATAAACACCCAGAAAGCATCGCTCTTGAGATCGAATGATGGTGCAACCAAACATCCATGACTCTGGCTATCACTGTTATCATTGCTTTGATATCATCGTTAATTGAATGACCGGCACCTTCTTTCAGCCGTCCGTCAAGGGCTAATGGCAACCCCGGTTCTAGACATAGCTCCGCACGTCGTCGTGACCCGTGCCGAGGACTATCGCATCTGCCCAAAGTACTAGCACGTCATCGTGACCCATGCTTGGAACGTCATCGTGACCCGTCCCAACGTACTCTTGCTTTGAGCATGCTAGAACCTTCAACAACGATGAAATCTCAGCCTTCTAGTCATCCTCCTCGACGACTATTCCCATACTAGCTCAAGCGCCTCTCAAGCTAACCATTATCCACAAACCCGGACCACATCACTGAGTTATCAACATGCTTGGGATGATCCCGTCTGGATTAAACCAAGGCTTTCTCACATCATGCTTTGCTTCATCGCATCATAGCAAAGTCCCATCTCAACATCATGGTTTGCCTCATCGCATCATGGCAAAGTCCCATCTCAACATCATCATCAAATCTATCCATATGAGCTTCAACATCCGCTTCATATGTCACAAGCAGCTTTCCTTATTCAAGAGCCTTTCCAATTAGCTTTTGAATCATCTTCGACCAACTTGTCCAAATCAAGTTATCAATCAACTAATCAATCAAATCAAACATTAATCCAAGTAATCAATCATTCAAACAAGATCTAAATAAACAATTACAACAATAATGGCAATTTCGTAAATAAAGAGTCCAAATCTAACATGCATTCTAACAAGCATGAATTATGAACAATATCTCTACAACTTGATGAATGAACTTGCATAAGTGAACATGTCGTAAAATAGATGTCAAATCATCATGAACAATAGATATACATGCAGACTTGAGAAAAATGCACGAAATCACTCTCTTTAGCACATAAACAAACCACCGATCCAATATACTCCTTTGGGTCCGTGTGAGAGATAACCACCACTCACCGAATCACCTAAACACCTTACAAACAACCAACTTCAGATCTGGACAGCAAAGAATCAAGCTTGATCCTCCAAAGCTCCGCTTCAAATGAAGAAATCTCTCTTCGATGGATGAAGATCTTCAACTTTGGCTCTTGGATCTCCGATTTGATCTTCAATTTAGATGGAAGGAATCACTAGATTAGAGTGGAGAAAAGAAGTGAAGAAATGTTGAAGTCGAGCTCTCAAAATGGCAGCACTTCGTCGCTTCAAAATCCGGATCCCAAAAATGAGCCAAACCCCCTTCTATTTATAGGCAGAAAAACCCATGAGTCGGCCGCCCCATGAGTCGTCGCCGACCTATCTCCCTGCCGACTTAAGACTTAGCAACCCCAACGACTCAACACAACAGCCGACCTAACCAAACACAGGGCCACACGACTTAACTTTAACACGGCATAACCGACCCAACTCGTATGCGACTTAACTAAGACACGACGACTCAAACTTATGCACGACTCAACGGCTCACGACTTAACCCTTGCCGACCTAACATCAACACACGACCTAAGCCTTAACTCCTTAAGCCGCTAACCACTAGGTCATAACTCCCTCCTCAAGCCGTTAGTCCCTTAGGTCGGTCCAACCCAATAACTCGCTAACTCCTAAGTCGTTAGCTCCACTAAGTCGGTCAATCCCTTAAGCCGTCCAAATCCTTAAGTCGTTAACCCCTTAACTCGGCAACCATCCTTAAACCGATAACTCCTATAAGTCGCTACCTATCTTAGGTCGCTCTACCTCCTAAGTCATTCCAAACCTATAAGTCGCTCAACTCAAATCCCTTAACCCGCCCAATCATACTTAAGTCGTTACTTCTATAGGTCGCTCCACTCAACCTAACTCTCATACGACCTAAGCACCACACGAGATAACTTAACACGACTTAAACTTTGGTCGACTCATACTCTAAACGTCTTACAACATCAACGACTTAATGTCGACAGTTTTACGATCTTTCAATCCGTAAAAATACGGATCGTTACAACAACTATCAGAGTTACATAGGTTATACATCACATACTAGACAGTTATAAACACCTGTCTAGTTATTACAACTCAATACAATACAAAGAAACCACTTAGAGATACCAACACAGCGGAACACTAAATATAACTATAAAGTAGAAGCCTCTTGCTCCATTGCTCCTCCACAATACGTCAAAACTAACCTGAATCCCTTGGCTACTCGTAAAAATTTGAGTACGCAAGAGTTTAAGAAAAACAGAAATAAACTCTGGGTCAGACTTGGGTCTGGTGTGAGTAACAAGTTAAGGTTGTTTAACTTTTGAAAACCTTTGAAAACAAAAGGTATCACGTAAGACTTCCCACACATAAACACGGAAAAGTTTTTACCTTACGCTAACCAAAATATTTGATAGGAAATTCTGTGATATTAAAATAGGTCTAGGGTTTTCAAGTAAATAGAAAGTAGTCGAAATTGTTACATTTATTAAATTCCATCTACTAGCCACAAAAGTGGGTAATACAATCAAATCCAATGGCACTTATTGGATTTTGGATTCCATACAATGGCAGGGCTATTGGGGTACCGCCCGTCACAGTACGGGGCCAAGATCACGGTACCGAGGATTACTCCCAATCCCCTGCAATACAAAGCCGGAACCATTCCTTACTGAACAGTTCCGAACAAGACCACCCCGCAGTTGTGATCAGCAACCGCACCACACAGCCGAAATAAAACGGACATCTAGACAGGGGTAAATCTCGTCTACTTGGGCATGACCCACTTAGCCTTGCTGCACCTCCCATGTTTTAGCCATTCCCGGTTGATGAGGCTTGAGGCTACGATTACCTTTATAGAACACACCTATCTTAGAATGCTTATCGTCCACCTAACGATGTTCTGAAAGCATTCAATCCATACAAGTTCATTTCGGGTTCGAACGAAACCGAAGGCATTATCTCGTTACACTCATTTTGGAATCACCCTCAGAGTTAACGACGATAATTCTTGCACTCTGAATCTTCATCTTCACTTGAGATTCACGACCTATCGTTAATTTGGATTGATGTGGTTTTTGGATATCCAAATCTGGAAACCCGATCCCGGTCTTACCGAATCCAAAACGTATCTTTTAAGGTCCAAGTTGTTTTAAAGTTTAAAACAATTCAATTCTATTATCTATATGTACACAGATAGATAATTCACAGATTCACAATAGATAATCAATATTATCATCATAAATAGATAATCCACAATATCATCACAAATAGATAATCCATATTATCATCTCAACGCAACCAAAGCATCCATATCACACAGCATCACTTTTCTCATATCTGAGATCTCAACCATTCAAGGAAATCAATTATCATCCATCCATACATAAGCAGTGATTTACTTAATCACATCATTTATAATTAATTTAAAATGAATTAAATTAATTTCTTCATCACTAATTAATTTAAAGTAAATTAAATTAATTACTTCATTATCATAAATCTTGCTTACTTAACCATTAATTGATTACAAATTAATTAATTGATTATCCTTTAATTATTCACCTTAATCAATCACCCTTGATTAATTATCCCTTAATTACATTCAAGTAATTATCCTTTAATTAATTTCAAAAATTAATTATTCTCAAACAATTACAGTAATTAACCTTTAATTACTTCATTAATTAATTAACTATAATTAATTATATTAATCCTTAATTAATTGCATTAATTAATTACCTTAATTAATTACCTTAATTACTTATTATTGATTAATTAATCTTAATTAATCAATCCTAATTATCATTCAAACTGTTTAAAACAGTTTAAAATCTTCTTTTATTTCAAAACTAAGATTCAAATTTAGATTTGAATCCAGGTTTAAACTTAGGTTTAGATCTCTATTTTATTTAAATCTTTACTTTTAAATTCAAACTATTTAACATTTTAAAGTTGTTCAAACAATTTAAATTTTAAAACTTTATTTTATTTTAAAACTGAGATTCAAACTACATTTGAATCCAAACTTAAACTCTGATTTAAATCTAGTTTAAATCTCTGGTTCACATTTTAAATTCCAGTTTTAAATTTTTAAAAACTTACAGGTTAAAACCTGTAACTAAAAATTTACCTGAGACAATCTATATTTTCCTCGAACAAAACCCTAGGTTACTTCGAGTCCAACACTCGAATCACTTGAGTTAAACTCGAGCAACCTCCTCTGATTTCAAAACCTAACCAAAACATCACCGACAAATCACTACACCGTGCATATGCACGGTGGCTCCGGCCACCATTGATCATCAACGATGATCGCAACACATCAGAAATCAACTCTACAACCCACCACGATCATCAAATCGTGTCCAACACCTAGAAATCACAATCGAACGCCCAATTCCAAAGCCTGGAACAAACTGGACATCGCCAACCCAAAACCTGAAATCACCTTGTCTTCACAACTCCAACCACCGTAGGTTCTGAAACTCCGGCATCGACTTCGACTACGGCCAAGCTACCACTACCCAAAAATTTAAAGCACTCGATCAACTACGCAAGCTGTGGTGATCAATACACTAAGCACATCTAAAACTTGGGTTCTAAAAGGAATCCCACTGCTACAACTTTCCCGATGAATTTCATCACCATCCACTATTTTTCCTAGCATCTCTGATCAACCCTCCATCATCAAGAAGAAACCCGACCTCCTCCTTCAAGTAGATCACCAGGAAATCACAAATTTACATCTCCAGTTCATACCAAAACTGCTCTCCCATCCTTTCACTAAAATTATAATTTTTGTTTTAAAAATCATATTTTGATTTTAGTATTCAATTTATATTCATGAATCCAGAAAACAGGATGATTGAATTTTCAATTAAATTTGAACTTGCTCAGTTGTTTGATTTTCCAAAGCCAATTCAAGTTTATATTAACTTAATTCAGTTCTAAACTTACTTTATAACAAAACAAACAATTTTTGTCTGTAAACTAAATCCTAATAGAAATTGAGTCAAAAAGAATATGAATTTAAAACAAACAGGAAAATTGGAAACTATAAACAGAGGACATTCATATAAACATGCATACAGCAGATTACATTTATATATATACACACACTACAATATTTATCATAGAAATAGCATGCAACAAGATAAAATTTAGATTTTTAAAAGTTACTCACTTTAACAGAAGATAGAGCACCAGATTTGAAAACACCCTTGAAAATCTTTTGAACCCTTGAATGCTTGAATGCAATTTTGTTTTAAAAATTGAGCTGCTATGATGCTTTGAAACTTTAAACTTGAATGTTGCTTTAAAATGCTTTTGCTCCTTGATTTACAAACTACATGCATGCTTCCGGCTTAAAAGAAAATGCAGGCTATAGATTTTGAAGAATGCAGTTGCTTTTGTTTGAAAATGTGTAGGTTAGCTTCAGATTTGCTTTGAAAATGCTTTGCATTTTGAAAACGTGTTACAGGGAATGATTTGCATGTTTGAAGATGGTTATGGGGTAAATGGTTTACAGGGATTTGATCAGAGAAGTTTGATTTTGGTTTAAGATTTGGTTTTGAGGGAGTTGTTCTCAGATTTGGTTTTAAGGAGTGATTACTGATTTTTTTAATTTTGAAATGAGGATTGTTTTAGCGTGAAATGTTTTCAGCTGAAAATTTTATTTACTATGAAATGAAAATGAGAAAAGAAAAAGGATAGGAAGAAGGCAAGTGTTTATGAACTAAATTTATGATTTATTAAAAATCAAAGAAAAATAAAAATACAGTACGACACTTGTCCTAATATTTACATTTGCTAATTTCCTTGTTTTTTAACTTAACACATGTTAAATGAAGCTTTTATATACTTACATTTGTCTTTATACATCTTTACTTATTTTTAAATGTAGACAAAAGCTTTTTAACTTAATTAATTAGTTTTTAAAATACTTAGTTATATATATAACTTATTTTAAAGAAATAAAACCAACTATAATTATAAATAAAAATAATACATATATTTATTATTTGAAAAATAACATTTTTGATCATTTTAAATAAATTTATAAAAGAGGTTATAAATTACTTATTATTTAAATGAATAAATGTTTCATTTATTAGTTGTATTTAAACTTTCACATCTAATTTACAAATCATATTTATTAATCAATATTTTAAAAATAATGTTAAACAAATCTTATTATTAATCTTATTTAAACTTTAAGCTAAAATCCTTTTTAAATAATTAAACATTTATTTTATGTATTTAAAATCATATATTATTTATAAAATAGCTTTGAAAAGCTTAATCAAAAATATTAGAATTAGGAAATATACCTTATTAAGTAAATTTAAAACAAAGTTCATATATTGACAATACATACAAATATATATGGAAACCAATTTATTAGCTTTTAAAAGATAAGTTCACTAATTAATTATTTATTAAAGTAAGATTATTAAATCAATTCAAATCTTATTAACAATAATTGTCAAATCAATTTAATTTTAAATATAGACTATTAAATTTATATTGCCAAAATTTCCGGGATATCACATTCCTCCCCCTTAAAAGAATTTCGTCCCTGAAATTTAAAACAAAGGTAATTTAATAATCTCATTAAAGATTTAATTTTAAATCACAAGCATATATTATCAACCATATGCAAACCATAACAACCAATTCATCCAATCAAAACAAATCCAACTGTCTAGAAAAATTCTGGATAGAATTTCCTCGAGTTTCCCAAGTATAATTATCGGGATACTCGCTCTTATAGAATCCAAAAAATCAATACTACTAAGCTATAGAGCTACTACTCATCTTGATCTACAAAACTAAATAGGATATCAGACTACAGACGAGTCTGACTCAACAACCAAACCTTCTAAACTGCCGGTTCTACAACTAAAGATATACCAAACACGTACTCCCTCCGAGATATGTGAAACACACCGAATCCCAGCTATCCAACTGGCAATTCAACATGAAGACCAAACACTTATCTTACCAAAACACAGAAGAAATCCAAAATATCTCGGAGCTAGCTTCCGAGACTTACCAAAACTTATAGCTCCTTGGATTGGAGAAATCTTATCCAAAACCAAATCTCCAATACCAAAATCCAAATTCCTCCGTTTCTTATTCTCAAAATCCTTCGAACAATCCTGGTCTTCCTACATCCTTCCTCATCAGCTCAACCTTTGCTGATTCCACTAGAAACAAACTTAGGCCAAACAACCCAACAAAATGATCTCCTCAAGATCCACCAAAATCAAGAACAAACTCTATTCCTCAAACAACAGAAGACTGAACTTACTTCTCCTTATACGGAAAAGACAAAATAGATGCACTCCCAAACTGCTTCCGCTGCATAACTCTGATCTGAAGTAGATGAAAATGCTGATGAAGAACACGAGCGCAGACTAGACAACACATTCCAGAAATATAATTCAACAGATCCATATAGACAAAAACTCAGAAATTCCACCAATCCTGAGCTGCTTCACCAACTCTATCTCTAGGAACCATCCTTCTATTAGCTGAACTACCGGTACCAATCCTGGAATCCAAATCGATAAGAAAACTCGATCTCCAGATGCCTCAAACAAAAGATAACCCAAGAGAACACTCAACTATCGCAAGTCACTTTTGCGATCAACCCAGCCTAATATCCAAAGAAACTGCTCTCTCTTTACCAATCAGAACAGCTTATGCTGCCCTAGCCAATTCACCGAAGAAATGGATTCACACTGCTGCTTCTGAACTCCACCTCCAAAAAAAAACTACTTAGCCAGAAGACTTCCTTCCAACACAGAACACTCCGAGCTGCACTACTAACACCAATGCCAAAGACTTCCTAATCCAAAGCTCTTCGAGAAATTCGGACCTCAAAACAAACAGAAACACCATGCCGACTCAGCCACATCACCGAAACAGACACACTTCCTTACTCTTGTTTCCAAAGAAACATCTTCAGACACATCCATAATCACTGCATCTCATCATGCAGCTACTACTTCCTGAGGTACCAAGATACCATCACTCACTTCTGCCAAACCGACAGATCCAAACTCTACTCTTCCAACTTCAAAGATAGACTCCGAACCTTTAAAAGGTTTCCTTCAGAGATCGATGAAATCCTTACACCAAGCTACAAAGCTCACTCGAGACGGTATTAGGTCTACAGTATCGACAAATACACTTCCAACCTCAAACATTCAAACTCCAATCAATGATAGCAGTCGTGTTATACACACCACTACCTTATCTACCTTTATAACTTATATTGGAAAACCTGAATAGGTAACCCAACATATAGGTAGAAATAATATATATATATATATATCAAAATTACGAATACGCTCTCTCAAGAAAGAAATCACTCCAAAGCCTACGTATTCACTCAACCTAGCGCTCTGATACCAACTGTGACGACCCGACTTTCAACGTCCAGAAAGTCGCATCATCTTTAAGAAAGAAAGGGATAGAAAAGAGAAAAGAAAGAAGAGATAGAAGAAACAACATCAGAATCTCAACAGCGGAACGAATAAATTATATTAATAACATAAGTATTACATAGTATACAACAACTATCAGAGTTGCACAGGTTATACATCACATACTAGACAGTTATAAACACCTATCTAGTTATTACAACTCAATACAATACAAAGAAACCACTCAGAGATACCAACACATCAGAACACTAAATATAACTATAACGCAGAAGCCTCTTGCTCCATTGCTCCTCCATAATTCGTCAAAGCTAAACTGAATCCCTTGGCTACTCGTAAAAATTTGAGTACCCAAGAGTTTAAGAAAAACAGAAATAAACTCCGGGTCAGACATGGCTCTGGTGTGAGTAACAAGTTAAGGTTGTTTAACTTTTGAAAACCTTTGAAAACAAAAGGTATCATGTAAGACTTCCCACACATAAACATGGAAAAGTTTTTACCTTACGCTAACCAAAACATTTGATAGGAAATTCTATGATATTATAATAGGTCTAGGGTTTTCAAGTAAATAGAAAATAGCCGAAATTGTTACATTTATTAAATTCCAGCTACTAGCCACAAAAGTGGGTAATACAATCAAATCCGATGGCACTTATTGGATTCTGGATTCCATACAATGGCAGGGCTACTGGGGTACCGCCCGTCACAGTACGGGGCCTAGATCACCGTACCGAGGATTACTCCCAATCCCCTGCAACACAAAGCCGGAACCATTCCTTACTAAACAGTTTCGAACAAGACCACCCCGCAGTTGTGATCGGCAACCGCACCACACAACCGAAATAAAAGGGACATCTAGATAGGGGTATATCTTGTCCTACTTGGGCATGACCCACTTAGCCTTGCTGCACCTCCCATGCTTTAGCCATTCCCGGTTGATGAGGCTTGAGGCTACGATTACCTTTATAGAACACATCTATCTTAGAATGCTCATCGTCCACCTGACGATGTTCTGAAAGCATTCAATCCAGACAAGTTTGTTCCGGGTTCGAACGAAACCGAAGGCATTATCTCGTTATACTCATTTTGGAATCACCCTTAGAGTTAACGACGATAACCCTTGCACTCTGAATCTTCATCTTCACTTGAGATTCACGACCTATCGTTAATTTGGATCGATGTGGTTTTCGGATATCCAAATCTAGACACCTGATCCCGTTCCCACCGAATCCAAAACGTATCTTTTGAGGTCCAAGTTGTTTTAAAGTTTAAAACAATTCAATTCTATTATCTATATACACACAGATAGATAATTCACAGATTCACAAAAGATAATCAACATTATCATCATAAACAGATAATCCACATTATCATCACAAATAGATAATGCATATTATCATCTCAATGCAACCAAAGCATCCATATCACACACCATCACTTGTCTTATATCTGAGATCTCAACCATTCAAGGAAATCAATTATCATCCATCCATACATAAGCAATGATTTACCTAATCACATCATTTATAATTAATTTAAAATGAATTAAATTAATTTCTTCATCACTAATTAATTTAAATTAAATTAAATTAATTACTTCATTATCATAAATCTTGCTTACTTAATCATTAATTAATTACAAATTAATTAATTGATTATCCTTTAATTATTCACCTTAATTAATCACCCTTGATTAATTATCCCTTAATTATATTCAAGTAATTATCCTTTAATTAATTTCACAAATTAATTATTCTCAAACAATTACAGTAATTAACCTTTAATTACTTCATTAATTAATTAACTATAATTAATTATATTAATCCTTAATTAATTACATTAATTAATTACCTTAATTACTTAATATTGACTAATCAATCTTAATTAATCAATCCTAATTACATCATTAATTATTTTAATTAATGATTCCTAATAACATTTTAATTAATTACTTTATTTAAATTAATTACATTAAGTAATTAATCTTTAATTAAACAACAATTATTAATCACCCTGGATTAATCACATTCAGTAATTAACTACCTTAATTACTCCATTAAATAAATTAATAATTCCTTAATTAATTTCTTAATTAATCTCTTGATTAATTACAAAGTAATTTAATCCAAATTACTTCCATTATTAAATCATCTTCCACTAATTACCTCCAGTAATTATCAATTAATTACTTCACTAAGTAATTACACTCCATCAATTACATAAAGTAATTATTATCAAATCATCCAGTGTTTAAATTAATTAAACTTAGTTAATTAATCTAAACCAATCGCATTAAACTCAATTAATTACATTACGTAGTTAATTCCTTAATTACTTCTATTATGTAATTAAACTTAAACAATTTCACAAATGATTATCATTAATTAATTAATCTAATTAATTATTAAAATTAATCACATTAATTAATTATTAAATAATCCTAGTTAATGACCTTCATTAACTATTTACAATTCTTTAATTACTTTCTTAAGTAATTAACTTAGATTAACCATTATTAATTACAAATTAATTTATCTTTAATTATCCATTAATTAATCTCTAATTAATTAATTAATTAAGTGTTAACTGTAACTTAATTAATCCTTAATTAATTAATTAATTACTAATCATTAATTTAAAATTCAATTCTTATTTAATTAATGATCCTTAATTACCAATTAATTTATACTAAATTAATTAACTTATACCTTAATTAACTAATTTAAACCTTTAATTACTAAATTAATCCAAATCATTAATTGTCCATTTTAATTAACTTAATAATTACAAATCACTAAACCTTCAATTATAAAAACATTTTTCTTATTAATGATCAAATTATCATTAACGAGGTATTTTAAAACAATTTAATTTCAAACTTTACTTTTAAAATTTCATTTTAAATTTAAGATTTAAAATGAAAACAAATTAACTTTAACAAAGTTTAAAACAATTTCAAAACCCTTTTAATTTCACAAGTTAAAGAATTATTTATCTTATAATAGAAGTTTAAAAGAATTTAAAATACAATTTCATTTTAAATTCAAATCAATTTAAAAATTCACTTTATCATTCAAACTGTTTAAAACAATTTAAAATCTTCTTTTATTTCAAAACTAAGATTCAAATTTAGATTTGAATCCAGGTTTAAACTTAGGTTTAGATCTCTATTTTATTTAAAGCTTTACTTTTAAATTCAAACTATTTAACATTTTAAAGTTGTTCAAACAATTTAAATTTTAAAAATTTTATTTTATTTTAAAACTGAGATTCAAACTACATTTGAATCCAAACATAAACTCTGATTTAAATCTAGTTTAAATCTCTAGTTCACATTTTAAATTCCAGTTTTAAATTTTTAAAAACTTACAGGTTAAAACCTGTAACTAAAAATTTACTCGAGACAATCTATATTTTCCTCAAGCAAAACCCTAGGTTACTTCGAGTCCAACACTCGAATCACTCGAGTTAAACTCAAGCAACCTCCTCTGCTTTCGAAACCTAACCAAAACATCACCAGACAAATCACTACACCGTGCATATGCACGATGGCTCTGGCCACCATTGATCATCAACAATGATCGCAATACATCAGAAATCAACTCTGCAACCCACCACGATCATCAAATCGTGTCCAACACCTAGAAATCACATTCGAATGCCCAATTCTAAAGCCTGGAACAAACTGGACATCACCAACCCAAAACCTGAAATCACCTCGTCTTCACAACTCTGACCACCGTAGGTTCTAAAACTCTGGCATCGACTACTACGGCCAAGCTACCATTACCAAAAATTTAAAGCACTCGATTAACTACGCAAGTCGTGGTGATCAATACACTAAGCACAACTAAAACTAGGGTTCTAAAAGGAATCCCGCTGCTGCAACTTTCCCGATGAATTTCATCACCATCAACTATTTTTCCTAGCATCTTTGATCACCCCTCCATCATCAGGAAGAAACCCGACCTCCTCCTTCAAGTAGATCACCAGGAAATTGCAAATTTCCATCTGCAGTTCATACCAAAACTGCTCTCCCATTCTTTCAATAAAAAATTATAATTTTTGTTTTAAAAATCATATTTTGATTTTAGTATTCAATTTATATTCATGAATCCAGAAAACAGGATGATTGAATTTTCAATTAAATTTGAACTTGCTCAGTTGTTTGATTTTCCAGAGCCAATTCAAGTTTATATTAACTTAATTCAAATCTAAACTTACTTTATAACTAAACAAACAATTTTTGTCTGTAAACTAAATCCTAATAGAAATTGAGTCAAAAATAATATGAATTTAAAACAAACAGGAAAACTGGAAACTATAAACAAAGGACATTCGTATAAACATGCATACATCAGATTATATTTATACATATGTATACGCACTACAATATTTATCATAGAAATAGCATGCAACCAGATAAAATTTAGATTTTTAAAAGTTACTCATTTTAACAGAAGACAGAGCACCAGATTTAAAAACACCCTTGAAAATCTTTTGAACTCTTGAATGCTTGAATGCAATTTTGTTTTAAAAATTGAGTTGCTGTGATGCTTTGAAACTTTAAACTTGAATGTTGCTTTAAAATGCTTTTGCTCCTTGATTTACAAACTACATGCATGCTTCCAGCTTAAAAGAAAATGCAGGCTACATATTTTGAAGAATGCAGTTGCTTTTGTTTGAAAATGTGCAGGTTAGCTTCAGATTTGCTTTGAAAATGCTTTGCATTTTGAAAATGTGTTACAGGGAATGATTTGCATGTTTGAAGATGGTTATGGGGTAAATGGTTTACAGGGATTTGATCAGAGATGTTTGATTTTGGTTTTAGATTTGGTTTTGAGGGAGTTGTTCTCAGATTTGGTTTTAAGGAGTGATTACTGATTTTTTTTATTTTGAATTGAGGGTTGTTTTAGAGTGAAATGTTTTCAGCTGAAAATTTTCTTTACTATGAAATGAAAATGAGAAAAGAAAAAGGAAAGGAAGAAGGCAAGTGTTTATAAACTAAATTTATGATTTATTAAAAATCAAAGAAAAATAAAAATGCAATATGACACTTGTCCTAATATTTACATTTGTTAATTTCCTTGTTTATTAACTTAACACATGTTAAATGAAGCTTTTATATACTTACACTTGTCTTTATACATCTTTACTTATTTTTAAATGTAGACAAAAGCTTTTTAACTTAATTAATTAGTTTTTAAAATACTTAGTTATATATATAGCTAATTTTAATGAAATAAAACCAACTGTAATTATAAATAAAAACAATACATATATATTATTTGAAAAATAACATTTTTGATCATTTTAAATAAATTTATAAAAGTGGTTATAAATTACTTATTATTTAAATGAATAAATGTTTCATTTATTAGTTGTATTTAAACTTTCATATCTAATTTACAAATCATATTTATTAATCAATATTTTAAAAAGAATGTTAAACAAATCTTATTATTAATCTTGTTTAAACTTTAAGCTAAAATCCTTTTTAAATAATTAAACATTTATTTTATGTATTTAAAATCATATAGTTATTTATAAAATAGCTTTGAAAAGCTTAATCAAAAATATTAGAATTAGGAAATATACCTTATTAATTAAATTTAAAACAAAGTTCATATATTGACAATATACACAAATATATATAGAAACCAATTTATTAGCTTTTAAAAGATAAATTCACTAATTAGTTATTTATTGAAGTAAGATTATTAAATCAATTAAAATCTTATTAACAATAATTCTCAAATCAATTTAATTTTAAATATAGATTATTAAATTTATATTGCCAAAATTTCCGGGATATCAGAGAAGAGGTAGTCGCCAAAAGGGGAAAGCCGAATGGATCTTTTGGGCATTACTAATTACAATCGCAAGCATAAGGGGCATTATTTGTCAAAGCGTTCACAACCAGATACTACCACTATGGCCATGTGTTTCAACGTTAAGTAACCAGGTTTTAAGAAGAAGGACTACCTTGGACTGAAGAAGCTGAGGCTATTTTCCTTAGATGGCCTAAGAGTAGGCCTTTTGTCGAAAAGAAGGGAAAAAAGTTACATTGGAAGGTATGATTTTTATTTCCATTTTTTCTTTTAGAGCTATTTTAATACTGGCACTATATATTCTTTTATTTCTAAGGATGTGGTTGATAGAGAACGATAGGATGTTACCTACTTAGTTACTTCATTACATGTGGTTAATCGAATGGTATATATGCCACTCTCCGGTCAAGGAGCAGAGACCTAGAATTTATCTTTTGCGGCCATTTGTTTTTATGTGACCCATTCGTTTTTAACTTCAAGGGGTACGGAGTAATTTAGGATTGGATTGGATGGTATAGAATGTAGTTAGAATTTATTACGTTGAGAGTATCATTGCTTTACGGAATCCTAGCGAAAGAGACATGATTTTAGTATCCTTGAATGAGATAAAAGCAAAGTTTGGAGTTTCGTTATGTGCAATAGAGAGCCTTGTGGAGGTGATAAATAGAGTTTTTATATCAAGAGAATTTGTTGATGTTTTTGAGCCAGTGATGAGTCTACCTCCAAAAAGAGCAATTAGAATTTTGCATTGATTTGGTGCCCGAGACCTTACCTTGTAGTAGACTGCCTAGCAAATGCCACCTTAGAAGATGGAGGAATTAAAGAAGTAGTTAATGGAACCCGAGCATCAAAGTTTTGAAGGCAGAGTGATTCACCATAGGGTGCTACAGTAGTATTTATGAAAAAGTCAAATGGATCACTACGGATGTGTATCGATTATAGGAAGTTGAATGAGCTGATGTTGAAAAATCATTACCCACTCTTGAAAATAATTTATTTGTTTGATCAGTTTAAGAGCCAAAGTATTCTCACGGTTAGACTTGGCCACTGGATTCCATCGACTAAGGAGAGCATTCGCTTAACTGCGTTTATGATAAGGCATGGTTCATATGAGTGGTTGGTTATGCCTTTTTGGCTGACTAATGCTCTAAAAATTTTTATGGACCTAATGAATCGAATCTTTCACGATCAGTTAGATAGATTTGTGTTAGTCATCATAGATGGTACTTTGGTGTATTCTAAGGATTAGCGAGGCCATGTTGTTCACCTTAGACCAGTATTAGAGACCTTAATACAACATGAGTTAAAGGCAAAGTTTTCAAAGTGTCAGTTTTGGAAACACGAAGTGTAGTTCCTAAGCCTTGTTGTCTTAAAGGAGGGATAACAGTAGATGCTTCAAATTTCGAATCTATAATCGATTGGAAGGGAATAGAGACAGTCACTGAGATAAGGAGTTTCTTGGGGTTAGCTGGATACCATCAGCGATTCATTAAGGACTTCTCTAGCATAGCCGTACTATTAACCAAACTTACCCAAAAGAATGAAAGGTGTGTTTGGACGAAGGTGTGTAAAGCAACATTTTGAGAATTGAAGCTTTGGCTGATTGAAGCTTCGATTTTGGTTAAGACAGAAGGAAATGGGGACATGGTTGTCTACTAGATGCTTAGGGTTCAGCTTTAGGAGCAGTGTTGTTGCATAATGAAATGGTTATAGATTATGCATCGAAGCAGTTAAGACCCCATAAGATTTGGTATCCAATTTATGATTTAGAATTAGAAGTAACCATCTCTGCACTAAAGATTATGAGACATTACCTTTTACGGAAAATATTCGAACTATTTACGCGCCATAAATCTTTAAAATATTTATACTCTTGGATTGAGTTGAACATGCAACAACAAAGATGGTTGGAATTATTGGCATCGTATGATTTTAAAATAAATTATGCCCCAAGTAGGGGAAATAAATTTGCTAATGCCTTGAGCCAGAAATAAAAGGATTGTACTTTTGCAAATGATCGAGAAATGGGATATCTTAGAGATGTTAGCATTATGAGATGTGTAGTTTCGTTCGATTGTTGGTTCGAGTTGAGATTCGAGGATGTGGTCTTGCTTAGAAGTTCATCCAATGCTTCTAGAGAGAATTGTCAAAGTGAAAATAGTAGGACCCATTATGTGCCGAAATGATCAATGGCTTAAAAAGTAGAATCAAGACTGAAGAACTAACGGGCTTCGGTATTGATAAGGAAGGCTGGAGTTGGAAGATGGAAAGATGACAGTAACTGAATTGATGAAATGTTTGGAAGCTAGTGTTGGATGAGTGCCATCAATCCAAGTTTTCCATTCACCTTGGCGGACAAAGATGTATCTAGATATCAGGTAGAGCTTCTACTATGAAGGAATGAAAAGAGATGTCGAAG
The DNA here is from genome assembly GCA_030765085.1 of Allium cepa. Lineage (NCBI taxonomy): Eukaryota > Viridiplantae > Streptophyta > Magnoliopsida > Asparagales > Amaryllidaceae > Allium > Allium cepa. The sequence continues at coordinate 7,632,628 of CM060930.1, read as the reverse complement.
AATGTGTGGGGAGATCCTTCACATACCAACAAATAAAGGCAAAGCATCGAAAGCCAAGTGGTCTTTTGTAGCCTTTGGAAGTTTTAGTATGGAAATGGGGTTCGATTTCAATGGACTTTGTTGATGGCTTTCCAAGGACGAAGGCCAAGAACAAAAGTATATAGGTTATAATTGATAGGTTAACTAAGGGTACCTATTTCATTCCAGTAAAGTCCACAAGAATGGCAGTCAATTTGGATGAAATATATGTTAAGGCTATAGTAAGACTTCATGGAATTCTGTGTACTATAGTGAAGGACCGGAACCCATAATTTATCGGTGCATTTTGGTAAAGCTTTATAGCATTTTAGGTTAAAATTTGTGTCTTAGTACTGCTTACCATCCATAAATAGATGGCTAGATTGAAAGTGTCAACCTAGTGTTGAAATTTCTAAGAGCATATGTGTTAGATTTTGGTGAATCTTAGGAAGATCTTCACTTAGTAGAGTTTTCATATAATAAAAGTCATAAGTCGAACTTTGGGATGTCACCTTTTGAAGCATCTATGAAAGGCTTATAAATTTTCAGAAAAGTGCGAGATGGGAGATAAACTTGTGTTAGGTTCGAACTAGTAAGGGAAGCTTCAAAGAATAATGAATTGATTAGAAAAATGATGAGAGACACCCAATATAGGCAAAAAATTATGTTGATAAGAGGTGGAGAGACCAGGAGTTTGATCTTGGAGATTTTGTGTTGGCGAAAGTGGCACACATGAAAGGCACTATGAAGTTTACAAAGGTTTGAAAGTTAGCACCAAATACGATGGTCCAATCCGGATATTAGAAAGATCGAAATAGTAGCTTATAAATTTGATTTTGCCAAGTGCTTTTGTTGGTATGCATAATGTGTTTCATGTATCACATCTACTAAAGTGTGTTTGAGACCGTAGGGATATGGTGATTCCAAGAGCTATAGAATACTTAGTTGTCAAACCGAACATGACTTATGTTAGGAAGCCTATTCGGAATATAGGTCAGGATGAGAATAAACTTTGGAATAAAGAAGTAAATCTTATTTAGGCCTAATGGAGTGAGGACCGGGATGATTATACATGAGAAATAGAGGATAAGGTTAAAGGGATTTATCCACTGCTATTTGCTTAGCTCGTATATTAGATATATATGACTGTACACCATATATATGTGATACCATGGTTGATTTTTAATTACGTATTGCTAAAAGGGTTAATACATTTTTATTAAGACGCATAGATAAAGAACCTATGTATATACATGATAAACTAGGCATAAGAAAGTCTAAAGCTTAGTATTGTTGAATATGCAAGTATATGATTTTTGTTTGATGATAATGAACATGTATATGTTCATTTAAATGTATTTATTATTGTACTATTTTATTTTCACATAATTAAATAAATATTTGTTGAATAATATAAATAACAAAAAATTTTAACTCAAACAAATATTTTATTCAAACAAATATTTTATTACAATTTTGAATAGTACAAATTTGAGCTCTCACTATATATACACAATTTTCAATTACAATACAGCTTCAATTACATCACAATTTTTTTCACTATACAATTTTCTTTACATTTGCACCTGACTATATATCACTCATTCACTTGTATTTATCTTCAACTCTATATCAGATTGAATCCCAGCATCTGAATTATCTGCAAAATAAACACTGACGCAATAAAATTGAAAAAGAAATATTTATGCAGCATAAAATAAAATGTGTATTTTGAAAATGTTATTTGCCGCAGTTATTTGGGTTGTTCGTCATCATTTATTTTTGAATTCATCTACACAAAAAACTTATGACATGCAGTGTATCATTGTACATGCCACAAAGCCGTGCACACCGATGTACACTTGATAAAACTAAAGGGACAGGTGGGCACAAGGTCAAACCCAACCAAAAGCTAGGTTCAACTCAAGTGAAGTACAAATAAAGTCACGACATGAGCACAAGGTCAAAACCGAGCCAAAGCTAGGTTCAACTCAGGTGCAATACAAAAACATCACAAAATTGTCGAGTACAATAATCCAAAAACCAACATAAAACAAGCCTCGACCAAAAATTCAATGTGTACACACGAAAAATGCCCAACCATTCAAACTCAAGGCAAGTGCAGACCTAAACTTCAACCTGTTCGAAGTCGTGCACCAAATAGTTCAACTATTCAGGCTAGTGGCATGGCACAAAGGCAAAAACCACATAAACATATATAGACATATGCACACATATATGTATACACATATATGAGTTCAAAGAAACAACAAATTTAACTTGTATCAAAGGCAACAACAAGTTAATAGACAACCAAGTATAGGATACAAATGTCAATTGCATCAGGGCAGTGCATAAGAACACAAAGTAGCATGGTCAGATATGGAACCAAAAACAAATGGTCAAGTACAAGCTTCAATGACTGAAACAAGACCACAAAAACATGTAGACTCAACAGTGAATTGATCAGGAGCAACAAAGGTCAGGTATAAGCATGGATGAGTAGTGATGACACAAGTGCACCATACCAAGGAATTGCAAAGTATAAAGAAACATATATATTGAACCACCATACAACATCTTATCAAGTGTAGGACTAGTGAACAGTGAAGTGAAACAAGACCAGACCCAAATCACCCATGAAGTACACAACAACTCTAGACAACATGGAGCACATGAAGCAGTAAACAACATGTATACATATGCATTGACAATATAGAATACAATGGAAGCAATTCAATATACAAGCAAGGCTATGACTTCAAGTACAAACGCACATCATCACAAAACAATGTACACATGAACTCAAAAATGAATATACACATGAATAGAATTCGAGTTAAAATAAATACCAAAGCTAGCATATCAGACTGCAACAAGACCAGTATAGTTTCAAAGTGAACCAGACCAAATTGAAACAGAGATCAAAACAGTAACATATATACACGTATATCGGTGTAATGATTCGGTACATTTCAGCAAGGATAACACAAATGAATTAACATGAATGCAAAGCTTCAGAGGATACTGGAAACCCAAAACCGCAACCGTACTAGATTCAAGAATACAAGTCCAATGAGATGGACAGTTTCATAGTAACATGGTTACCATAACAAGAATGTCCATGCTAGGTAGACAAATGAAAATGCTCAACACATATATACAGAAATATATATATATATATATATATATATATATATATATGTATGTATGTATGTATGTATGTATGTATGTATGTATATGTATGTATATGTATATGTATATATATATGTATGTGTATACGTGTTTGTATGTGTACAATTACTAAAGTAGAAACAAGAACAAGGAAGCAGAGCACAAAGCAAATTAAGTTGCAGTAGTAAAAAGAGGATCAAAATTCGAATGTAGACAAGGTCACATTCAAATGCAGATTTTAAGCGAACTTCATAGATGTATTAATTGCCAGCAAAGAAAATTCATGAAGTCGAAGTATATTATCACAAATTCAAAGTGGCCAAATTCAAACCAGAAAAGAACGGAACAAAATCTAAAGCAAACTCATGCAGCCGTGGTAACCAAGCAACCATAATAGAAAATATACGTAGTCAGGATTAATCACAAAGATAAATACCGATTGAAAAGTGATGAGACAGTATATTTAGTAAAATTGTTTATAAATTTAAACAAGATTTATAATAACTTTTGATGGGTAAAAATTCCACAACCTTATCTATTTCTATCATATTTCTAACGATCATCACTCATCAAAATCCAATATAGTATGTCAAAATGTGGTATTTTAAATAGAAATTATTTGTTTTTATTTTATTTATTTTAATAAAAACATCCAAAGTATTCACTCTCATTTAAAAGTCCTTACGGTTATGCATGGTTGAATTACTTGGAATTTTTAATTATGAGCTTCATGCTCATTTAAAAGTCCTCACGGTTATGCATGTATGGAACACATATCAAAATTGATTATTAAATAAACAATTTGATTCAAATCCTATTTAAAAGTCCTTACGATTAGCATGGTTAGAAGACGCTTGAAATTCATTTTTTTTATAAAATTGGAAATACTACTAATCTCGTTTAAAAGTCCTAACGGTTATGCATGGTTTGTAGATATTCAAATTCCTGATATAAATATACCACAAATAGACACAACTATATGGTTTTATATGCCGACATCACCTCTATCACTCTAAAGTGGAATATGCACCTAACAAAGTATTTATAATTTTTGTTTGATTTTTTATTGAAATTTAATATTTATACTCGATTGGGTATTAATGTTGTATTAATGTCTATCACTTTATCTCTTCCACTAACACTATTACTCTTTTGATGATAACAAAAGGAGGGAGAAAGTTAAGATTTTGGAAAATAAAGGTCAAATATTTTTTATTTTATTTTTTATTTGCATATTCCCATATAGATTCATTTGCATATTTTTATTTATTTTCATGCATATATGAAGGGCGAGATTTGTTGTAGAGAGGGAGTATTCAAATAAGGGGAGCAAATAGAATGATCAAGTACATTTAATAAATTCAAAATCTTAAATATATGTTTGTCATCATTAAAAGGGGGAGATTGCTGAATATGCAAGTATACGATTTTTGTTTGATGATAATAAACATGTATATATTCATTTAAATGTATTTATTATTGTACTATTTTATTTTCACATAATTAAATAAATATTTGCTGAATAAAATAAATAACATAGAATTAAAACTCCAACATATATTTTATTCAAATAAAATTTTATTGTAATTTTTAATAGTACAAATTTGAGCTCTCACTATATATACACAATTTCAGATTACAATACAATTTCGATTACATCACAATTTTTTCACTATATAATTGCCTTTACATTTGCACCTCAGTACATATCACTCATTCACTCATATTTATCTTCAACTCTATATCAGATTTAATCCAGCATCTGAATTATCTGCAAAATAAACACTGACGTAGTAAAATTGAAAAATAAATATTTATGCAGTGTAAAATAAAATGTATATTTTGAAAATGTTATTTGAGTCAATTATTTGGGTTATTCGTCATCATTTATTTTTGAGTTCATCTACACAAACAGCTTGTGACATGCACAATGTATCATTGCATATGCCATAAGGTCGTGCCATCGATATACACTTTATAAAACTACAGGGACAGGTGAGCATAAGGTCAAACTCAACCAAAAGCTAGGTTCAGCTCAAGTGTAATACAAATAAAGTCATGACATGAACCCAAGGTCAATACCAAGCCAAAGCCAGGTTCAACTCAGGTGCAATACAAAAATATTAAAAATTTATCGAGTACAATAATCCAAAAACCAACATAAAGCAAGCCTCGACCAAAAATTCATTGTGTGCACATGAAAAATACCCAACCATTAAAACTCAAGGCAAGTGCAGACCTAAACTTCAACCTGTTCGAAGTGGTGCACCAAACAGTTCAACTGTTCAGGCTAGTGGCATGGCACAAAGGCAAAGACCACATAAACATATATATATATATATATATATATGCATATATATATATATGTATACACATATATGAGTTCAAAGAAACAACAAATTTAACTTGTATCAAAGACAATAGCAAGTTAATAGACAACCAAGTACATGATACAAATGTTAATTGCATTAGGGCAGTGCATAAGAAAACAAAGTAGCATGGTCAGATATGGAACCGGATACAAATGGACAAGTACAAGTTTCAATGACTAAAACAAGACCACAACAACATGTAGACTCAACAATGAATTGATCAAGAGAAACAAAGGTCAGGTATAAGCATGGATGAGCAGTAATGACACAAGTGTACCATACCAGGGCAGTGCAAAGTACAAAGAAACATATATACGAAATGCAGCAGCAAATTTATCTTAAACTACCATACAACATCTTTATCAAGTGCAGGACCAGTGAACAGTGAAGCGAAACAAGACCATACCCAAATCATCCATGAAGTACACAAGCAACTCCAGACAACATGAAGTACATGAAGCAGTAAGCAGCATGTATGCATATGCAGTGACAATATGGGATACGATGGAAGCAGTTCAATATACGAGCATGGCTATGACTTCCAAGTACAAATGCACATCATCACAAAACAATGTACACATGAACTCAAGATAAATATACACATGAATAGAATTCAAGTTAAAACAAATACCAGAGCTAACATATCAGATTGCAATAAGACCAGTATAGTTTCAAAGTGAACCAGACCAAATTGAAACAGAGATCAAAACAGTAACTTATACACACATATATCATTGTAATGATTTAGTTCATTTCAACAAGTATAACACAAATGAATTAACACGAATGCAATGCATCAGAGGAAACTAGAAACCCAAAACCACAACCATACTAGATTCAAGAATACAAGTCCAATGAGATGGACAGTTTCAAAGTAACATGATTACCATAACATGAATGTCCATGCTAGGTAGACAAATGAAAATGCACAACACATATATACACCAATATGTATATACATGTTTGTATGTGTACAGTTACTAACAGTAGAAACAAAAACAAGGAAGCAGAGTGCAAAGCAAATTAAGTTGCAGCAGTAAAAAGAGGAACACAATTCGAATGTAGTCAAGGTCATATTAAAAGGCAGATTTTAAGCAAACTTCAGAGAAGTGTTAATTGCCAGCAAAGAAAATTCATGAATTCGAAGTTAATTATCACAAATTCAAAGTGGCCGAAGCCAAACCATAAAAGAACAGAACAAATCTAAAGCAAACTCATAAGGCCGTGGTGACCAAGCAACCATAATAGAAAATATACGAATTGAACTAGCCAGGATTAATCACCAAAATTAAATCGAAAATCAGTGGCCAAGCATATCAATTAAGGAAATCAAATAAAATATATACGAACGAGATTATAGGATCCTATTCAAGCCAATCTCATCACCGGCTACTACCCATTCGAGTTTGAGCAATATCACAGAGAAAAGTTTCAAATCAATAACTCGAATCAAATCGAGTTCAAGCATATCAATGAGAATAACAAAGAATATTACATACCAGATTTATTCAAATCAAACTTGATGAATTGAAGCATCTGAGTGTAGTAAAAAGCAAGACGATCGATCAATAAAGCAACGCGAGAATATCAATTCAATCGATCAACCATCAATCGGCCGCCTCAAATTTTCGAAAGCCCTAATTTTCAGAAAGAAAGAGGATCAACGAAGCAACCATTTTCATAGAGCATATGAGCCAAAGAGATAATATAAAAAAAAGAAAAGGGTAATTATTTTATCACTATGTTATTTTCTTTTGGGCCTGCATATAATAGTTTTTGGGCCTTTAACTTTAAATTAGGGTTTCCAGTTTTTAGTTGTTTTTATATTGTATTTCTCTTTTAAACTTTTGTAAATTCTAGTCGTGTGACTAAGGGACGAACTAAGGTGGTATAGTTCGAGAATTCGCAACTTAGTGGCTGAGTTGCGGCAGGGTTTTGAGCGTAGAGTTAGGTTAACCGATAGCGGGTGTCACGAGTTTACATATGTAAGCATCTGACTACTTAATTTCTAGTAGAAACCATGGGTGCAACACATATGCAGGGTTTTGCTGAAGCTGGATAAATCTGTGTTGTTTTATCTCTGCTTTTATTATTCTACTATTATCTGTGTTGCAATTATTTTATATGTTTCGCATTAAATTTTTATTATTAGTATCACCCTATTCAACCCCCCTCTAGGGTGAAATCGATCCTATAAGTATCACACTTCATTTGAATTTCAAGGACAAAATTTCTATAGGGGGGAGCCTGTAATACCCTATAAATAATTAATAAAGTGATTAATTATGAAGTTAAAAATTAGATAATGTAATAACGAGGAAATATATGTGGAATGTTTTATTTACTTATTATGCTTGGATGAATCAAGTGACACTAAGATACCTTAGTTGAAAATCTAAATTAATAAGAATTAAATGCAACTGTATGGACTACAAAATTTATAAGAAAATAGGATAGTCAGTTGGAGACCCAAGTTATTTTTTCGAAGTAAAGTGAACCGCCTCTTTTTTCCCATTTTCTTTTACATTAAAAACTTAAAAAAAAGCTTAAGCTTTATAATGGTATTTGTGGCCTGATGGTAAGAAGGAAAAAAAAATAAGGCTAAGGGAACTAGAGACTTCATCAATTAAAATTATTAGTGTGTAATATACTTCCTAAACTTTTCTCTCTTTAATTCCTCACGATCGAATGATAACTTGGGCCTTCCTATGATTCGTGTAACACTCCATATTTTGGAAGGTCCGTAATATGAAAAATTAAATTAAAATAATAATAAGAAGATATTATTAAGGCGATGAACAAAATAATTTAATTACAAGAATTTCCTAAGGAAGATTTGACTAATTGAGTGTGAGACACTTTATAGGATCAATTGATTAGACCAAGGGTAATTAGAGCAATTATGGTTGGCTTTGTTGACGAAAATGAACAATTAAGATTTTAAATGGAAAGAATTGTGTTAAGGAAAGTGCAATGGTGTGACTAAGCTAAAATGGGATATTAGCCCAAGCTAAAAACAAAAGCCCGCTTTCTTTAGCCACAGCCCCTCATTTCATTCCACTTCATTTCATTTTAAAAAATTCCTAAATCTCTAGTCAAGGTCGACCATCATTTATCTAAGGGAAGAGGATAATCAAAATTTAAAGATCAAGCTATTAAATTTAAAGAAGAACGAAGATAAAACAAGGCTTTTCTAAATCAAAGGTAGGTAAAAACTTTCCCTAAAGCCTATCCCTATCCGTATGGTGTTGAATTTAATCCTGAATGAATGTTTTGATGATGGTAAACACGTTTAATTGATTAAAACATTGTTTGGTTAAGTTTGGAATTTTAATAAAGTGAATTTATTCATGTTGTAGGGTAAAACATCCAGTAATCTATGTTAAATGATTCAAAATTGGAATATGATATTTATGATGATGAAATATGGATAGGTTTTTAATTTCCTAATTCTTGGAATTAATTTGGGATTACTATGAATTTTCTAAGCTAAGAAAAGGGTTAAATTCAGGAGATTAATATTTAAAATCGATAAAATTATTTATTTCAACCTGAAACTTAAGGATAAAGTAAAATATAGTTAATTTGATTTTTTATAAATTTTTGAGATTTTTTCCATCAATTTTGATTCTATATGAATTTATTAGTAAAGGAAAGAATTGATTAATTAAGGACAATCAATCAATATATTGGGCATGTTATTAGCCAATTCTGAAAAGTAAATATAAGTAAGTAAATTAACTAATTAAAACTAGACACCAAATGGGATTTGGTGGAATGTTAATACTTAGTAAGAAAATGAATTAGTTTCCAATAAAATTATAAATTGGCCATTTTAGCGCTAAAAGCCTCCCTAGTATTTACTCATGATGGCTAGTATAGTTATATTATGAGAAAGCTTGGGGAAGACAATCTGCAAGTGATGGCTAACTAGAGTTAACCTACGATAGCTTAGATGATTATTGACCTTTGATGGCTTCTTAATATCAACTCACAATAACCATTTGAAGTCATCATGCAAAGACTTAATGAAGCTATTAAACCATGAAGGCTATTAAGAATTAATATGAGGTGACATAAGATCAAGTTAACATGCAATGACACTTAATGAATCAGTATGCAATAGCTTTCTAGGAGTTAACTTGCGACAGCTGCCAAGGAGATTTCACATGATGGCTACAGGAAAGATCACAGGTGATGACTATAAAGAAGTTCATATATGATGCCTATACAGGAGACAACCGACGACCACTATTTGAAGTTTGATACATGATAGCTTGGGAAGCTATCCACCCACGAAAGCCTTTGAGAAGCTAACACATGATAGCTAAGTAGAGGAAGCTTAGGGGTAATTAACCCACGATGATTATGGGATAACCAACGAATGATGACTAGATTCAACATTTAAAAGCTATGGTATAGCTAGCATGCGATAATTAAAGTAAATTGTGATAGCTTGGGAAGCTATCATTTTCTAAGTAAAACAAGAAAGGCTTAGGGCATCTTGGAAGACAGTTTCCAAGTTCTTATGATCTATTTCAAAGGGATGGAATAAAGGAAGAACTTTATAAGTTTAAATTGTATTAACTTATTTTGAAATGAAGTGAAGCTTAGAGAAGATAATGAACGATGAAATACCATTTACATTAGAAGATAAAAATGTTTATCTAAAGAAAGTGTAGATTACACTATAAATGAATCAAAGAATAGGGTTGAACTATGATCATAAATATATATCGACTCATGGAATTATTCGATGGTAGGGATCCTTGACTATAAGTCTAAAGTCCAATAGTATATGGCAGGGTGCCACAATAAGGTTCAACCCTATATATTTATAAACTCTAAAGGGAAGCTAAGAAAGGGTGACATAGCATAGTGCAAAACATCATTGTGGTGTTATAAGTAAAATAAATAAATCGGCAACGTGAACAATAATAGTTCAAGGATAAAGAGGGCTATTAACACTTAGTAAGGACATTTACTAGAATGTATTCAGGATGCTTACATTCTACCTTTTAGGTAAGTCAGTATGGCTTTAGTTAAGGTGGCTTCCAAAGTGGAATAAGTGTCGTTTCATTAGATAATTTTTTTCAAGAAAAGATAAATTAGTGATAAACATGCCTAGGGTGGTAGTCACTAAATAAGTTAATGATAACTTAATGAAGAAATCCTAAAATAGATGATTAGGTAATGTTAGATTGGATGACAAATCAATGTATGACATGGTTCATAATGAGATGATAATTATAGGGTATACTTAATTTTAATTGATATTTGACATAGTTCAAAATTGGGTGGTAAGTTTTGGGTATGTTTCTTGAATGAATGTATGCATATGTTGCTTTTTATGTAATGTTGTTTACATATATGATGTATCTTGATGATGATAAAGGGAGGAGAAACCTGCTTCACTTTAACGGGTTGTCTCACTATGGATGACCAGGGTAAACATTTTACTCATACGAGACTTTATGTGTAACCCGTATTTTTATTATTCTCCATAAACTCATGGATATTCGTTCGAGTAAGCAAAGTTTATGGATTAGACAGGTATCTAATAAAAGGATGAATTAAGATTTCTAAGACAAAGAAAAAGGCTTATTTAGAGAATAAAACAGAGTTTAAAATTTCCACTGTGTAAAACCAAGGATTATAACTGGTTATGTGTTGTGTTAGCATCTTCATATGTCCGACACAAATTTACTCCTAGTGTATTTAGCGATGCATGGGAACAAAATGGGTTAAAAATGATGTAATGGAAATGTTATTTAGCTATTTTATTTACGTATGTTATGCAATATAATTTTGAACTCAGTTTGTCGTTAGAAGATGATTTGAGTGGTGATTACAACATCTTTGGTGTTTGTTTTTGAATCTCGGAGTAGGGGATGTTACAACGTGGTATCAGAGATTAGTTTAGGGGAAAAATCTAAGTAATGTAGAGAAAAGTAGAAACTTATTAGTTGAAAATGAACAACTTATGAAGGGTACATGCTATATATAATTTACTTGTATTTCAATATAGATATATAGTAGAATATATTTACCCCTCTACAATTGATCTCACTCTCTTTACTTTGGTTTCCCGTGAACCCTCACTTATGTAGAAGTTGAGAATGGATCTACGTAATTGATGTTTAATAGTAGGAAGTATAAGGGAAAATGCTAGTCAAGGAGATGATAGTGCTCAAACTAATAGCCAAGAAGAAGAAGCGAACCCGGAAGTTCACGCTGAAGCCAGTACTTAAGTGCTTATCTCGACTGAGGGTGAAATGGATCTAAGTGTTTTGTTCCACCAATTTATGACGGAGACGAAGAGGCAATAGCTAGTTAGAATTTTCAGGCCGAGACATGAGGTAGTAAGAGAAGCATATTTTTTAAGATGAGCAAAGATTTCAAGAGCTATTGAGAAAAGGAGTGCATAGGAAAAGAGTCTTCTTTGGAGGTGCTAAATTAGTTGAATGTATGGGAACATATCTTCATTGACTTGGAATATAATATTGCTCAGAAAAGGAGATTGGCTTCTTTGTTAGCTCTAGGACGATGCATTAGACTGGTGGGATGTTGTAATTGTTGAGGTCCTAGAGAGGAAAATAACATGGAAATAGTTTAAGGAGCGATTCGAGACTCGGTTTATCCTCAAATCTCAAAAGGAGTGCTTTGTGTAGGGAGTTCCTTGACTCTAAGCAACGAGAGATGATTTTGGCAGAGTACATCCATCCCTTTGATGCCTTTTTAAGGCATGGAAGGGAGCATATCAGTACTCCATTGAAGAAGAATGAGAAGTTCATTAAAAGTCTGAGATAGGGTTAAATCATAAGGTGATGGCTCATCTATTAGCTCCACTCAATATGATGATGGAAATGGCAAGGACGTATGATCGCTTATTTCAAGAGGAGAAGAAAATTGATGTTCGACCCAATGGTAGGTAGGGAAAAAGATTCAATCCATATCAGAAGGGCCGAAAGAATTAGAAGGAAGAAAAGACTTTGAAAGGAACTACTTAGAAGCCGAATAAAGCTGATGCCACTTGTTTTAATTGCAGCCAGAAGGGAACCACTTCACTAAGCGTACTCAGCCAAGAGGCCAAGGACAGGGATAAATGATTTATCAGGCCCCATCATAAGAAGAGGGATTGTTCGGATGTTAAGCATGCAAAGATTTATGCTTTTAAAGGGCCTTCGTCTGGATAGACTGCTAAAGAGAAAGGAAAGGGTATGCTTGGAGATACAGTTTCGGTTTACAGTATATCAACTATAATTCTATTTCATATTTTTGCTACTTACTCAACCATCTAGAGAGATTTGGTTTATATGTTAGAATTAGACACTACCTATTTGATTACGTCCTTATATATGGTTAATCCGATCCGTGGGTACGCAACTCTCAGTTTTAGCTGCACTGACCTTGAGATTGACATGTGGGTACATTTGTTTGTTTGCGACCCATATGTGTTTGACTTCTTAGGATACAAGGTGATTCTGGGTATGGACTGGTTAGTGTGAGTTGATGATAGGATTTATTCTATGGATAGGATTATCACCATATGAAATCCAAAGATAGGAGAAAGGATTATGACAGCATTGGACGTAATGAAGGAGATCAGACTTGATGATATGTGTTATAGGAGATCAAGAAAATGGATTAGTAGAGTACCTATAGTCAGAGAAATTGTAGATGTTTCCAAATCTATAATAGGATTAATCCCAAGGAGGGAAATTCAATTTTGAATAGATTTGACATTGGGAGCATGCCAGTTAATAGACTGCCTAGGAAAATGCCACCTAGGGAGATCGATGCATTGGAAAAGAAACTAGTGGAAATTAAGGATAAAAGTTTCGTTAGGCCAAGTAGTTCACCATGGGAAGCGTCTATGGTATTTTAAAGAAGCCTTATGGACCTTTATGAATATCCATTGATTATCGAAAATTGAACGAGTTAATAGTGAAGAATCTTTGTCTTTTTCCTAGGATAGACGACTTATTTGATCAGCTGAGTGGAGCACGAGTTTTCTTGCAACTAGACCTGGCATTGTTTGCATTAACTGAGAGCGTCAAAAGATAGTATCCCATTGACCATACTTCTACCTAGGCATCGTTCATATGAATGGTTAACGATGTCGTTTGGAATGACCAACTCCCTTGCGTTCTTTAGTGATCTTAGAACCGAAGCTTTCGCCATCAGTTGGATAGATTTGTGTTGGCTTCATTGATGATATTTTAGTGCACTCTAACAATGAAAATGACCATGAATTCCATCTTAGATTGGTGTTGGAGACATTATGACAATACAAGTAGAAGATGAAGTTTTCAAAGTGCCATTTATAGAAATTTAAGGAGAAATTTCTTGGGCAAGTTCTTTCACGAAATGGATTAGCAGTATATCCATTGAAGATAGAGACAATCAATGGTTAAAAGATGCTAGACGTGTTCACGGGGTGAGAAGTTTATTGGGATTGGCTGGCTATTACCGCAGATCCATTAAGGATTTCTCCTATATAGTGGCTTGCTTGACTAATTTGATTCAAAAGAATGAGAAGTTCGTATGGGTAGATAAGTGTGTAGGTTCATTTCAGGAGTTGAAGAAGTTATTGACAAGCGCTCTTGTATTGATTGTGTCTGAAGGGAATCAGGATCTTGTAGTGTATATCGATGGTTATCGAACAGTTTGGGGGCAGTGTTGATGTAAAAAGGGTGAGTGATAGCTTATTTATCAAAGCAGTTGATGCTACACAAGGTTAGATCTGACCCATGACTTAGTGTTTTCCGTAGTGACATTTACACTGAAGATCTGGAAACATTACTTATTGGGAGAGCGGTTCGAGTAATATACGGACCATAAGTCCCTTAAGTATTTATTCTCTCAAAAGGAGTTGAGTGTGGACAGCAGAGGTGGTTGAAGTTTGTAGTGGGATATGATTTTAGAATAGAATACATGCCAGAAAAAAAGAACAACGTTGTCGATGCTTTGAGTAGGAAGCAATAGAATGGAGTCTTAGCCATGATTGAAGAATGGAAGCCATTAGAGATGTTAGCCTTATGTGGAGTGCATCATAGACAAAATATTGGATTAAGTGGAGATCCAGGCATGGCTGTAAGTTTGGAGGTATGTCCAGCACTTACGGATAAGATTGTTGTAAGGAAAAGAGAGGACCCACTAATTTCTAAGAGAATTAGGCCATTAGAGAAGGGGGCAGATGTTAGGATCTTAAAAGATTTGAGATAGACTTAAAGGGATGGCTAAGAAAGAAAGAGAGATCGTGTATCTTGGATGTAAGAGACCTTAGAAGGAAGCTTGAAGGAAAGTCATTATTCAAAGTTTACTATTCTTTCTAAGGGCGTGAATATGTCTCGTGATATGAAGAGAGTTTTTATTTGGGAAGATATGAAGAGAGACATAGGATAATGTGTGAAGTTTCACCTGTCATTAAGTGCTGGCTGAGCATCAGAAGTCAAGCGGATTACATCGACCTATGAAAGTACTGTCTTGGAAGTGAGACTCAATGTCTATGGATTTTATTGATGGGTTTTCTAGGTAGAGGACGAGAAATGATAGCATTTGGGTGATACTTGATAGACTGACTAAGAATGCCCACTTCATCCCAGTGAAGTCGACGAGGACGGCGGATCGTTAGGCGAAGCTATATATAAAGAATATAGTAAGACTACATGGGAATGAGATACCAAGTAGTGTTTTTCGCGATAAAGACCCATTGTTTACCAGTGAATTCTGGAGAAGTTTGCTGAGTACACTGTATACGGAGTTGAACTTGAGCATGGCTTACCACCTACAGACTGATGGTCATACCAAGAGGGTGAACCGTATACTCAAGGATTTACAGAGAGCATGTATTTTGGATTTTGAAGGATTATGGGAAGATCACTTGCACGTGGTAGAGTTTTCCTACAATAATATTTACCGATCGAATATCAGGATGACATCGTTTGAGGCACTGTTTGGTAGACCATGTAAGTCACCAGTTGGTTGAAAACGAGAGATATAATAGTGTTAGGGCTCTATTTAATAAGATAAGCTATAAAGAAGGTAGAGTTGATTCACACCTGAACGAAGGTAGTGTAATCGAGATAGAAGAGTTAGGCCGAAGTGAAGGAAAGAGCTTGAGTTCGCAGTAGGAAATCATGTGTTCGTGAAAGTTTCTCTGAGGCAAGGAGTTATGAGCTTTGGGAAGACGGGGAAGTTGGCATCTAGATATGTAGGATCGTTTCAAGTGATCGAGTGGATTGGTAAACTCGCCTATCGAGTCGAGTTACTAAGTAATTTGATGGGTGTGCATAATGTGTTTTGTATGTTGCATTTAAATAAATTTGTGCATTACCCAAGTTCAGTAATGGAACCGAAGGTAACAGAGGATTTATCTATAGAGCAAAATTTTACATATATGAGATGACCGAAGGGTTTAGTATGTGAAGGAATTAAGGATCAAAGTTATCATATTTATTTGCATGTAGTAGAGTGACGTTAAAGAAGATTGCACCTAAGGGTTGAAGGTTAGGATTAGGAATATCTATCCCGAGTTGTTTTAGACATTTATGAGTGTATATATAGCAAAGTGCTTTGTTTGCCTATTGTATTGACTAGTATGGTACTAATGTATTCATGTATGATATGGTTGTGTATTAGTAATTGTACTAACACTTTTTGTTTGATAATTAATTGTTTACATTAGCAGGGCACTAGTGTAATATTTTGTACTTGTATGTACTTACATGATGATGATTTTTCACTTTCATAATGTAAGTGTAAATCTTGTTTTCCTTATCGAAATTTCCGGAATGAAATTTTTATAAGAAGGAGAGACTGTAATACCCTATATTATGGAGAGTTTATAATATGGGAAACTGAATTAAAATAATAATAACAATATATTATTAATGAGATGAACAATATAATCTAATTGCAAGGATTACCTAAGAGAGATTTTACCAAATGAATATGGGACACTTGATAAGATTAATTGAATGGACCAGGGATAATTAGAGTAATTAAGGTTGGCCTTATTAAAGAAAATAAATAATTTAGATTTTTAATGAGAAGGATTGTGTTAGATAAAGTGTAATGGTGTGACTAAGCTAGTATGGGATGGTAGCACAAGCTAAAAACACAAGCCCACTTTCTTTAGCCATATCCCCTCATTTCATTCCACTACGTTTCATTTACAAAATAAATTTCAAAAGCTCTATTGAAGATTAGCTACCATTTTGTTAAGGAGAAGAGGAAAATCAAAGTCTGAAGATTAATAAGAAGAAAAATGATTAAACAAGGCTTTTCTTAATCAATGGCAAATAAAAAAATTCCTAAAACCTATGCCTACCTATCTGGGTTTGGATTTTAATCTTGTAAAAATGTTTCGATGATGGTAAACATGTTTAATTGATTAAAACATTGTTTGGTTATGTTTGGAAATTTTAATAAAGTGAATTTGTTCATGTTTAAGGGCAAAACATGAATTAATCTAAGTTAAATGCTTCCAAATTGAAATATGATATTTATAATGATGAAACAAAGATGAGTTTTTAATTTGACAAAATTCTGGAATTAATTTAGGGTTATTTTGAATTTTATAAGTTAAGAAAAGGGTTAATTTTAGGAAATTAATTATTAAAAATAATAAAATTAATTACTTTGACCTGAAATATGGAGACAAGGTGAAATATGATAAATTTGATTTTTGATGATTTTTAAGGATTTTTCCCACCGGAGTTTGCTTTTGTATGAATTTGTTAGTAAAGAAAAGAAAAGATAAATGAAGGAAAATTAATTAATCAGGTATGTAGTTAGCCAACTCTAAAAAGAGAACTATGAAGAAGGAAACTAAGCAAAGAAACTTGACACCAAATGTGATTTGGCAGAAAGTTAATACTTTGTAAGGAAATGAATCGGTTTTCAATAAAATTATAAATTTACCATTTTAAACCCACGATATTGTACATATTATTTACTCACAAATGCTAGTATAGTTATAATATGCGAAGGCTTAGGGAAGACTATTTGTGTGCGATAGCCGATTGGAGCTAACCCACGATTGCTTTGATAGTTATCAACCCTTGATGGCTACTTGGAATCAACTTACGACGACTATTTGAAGTCATCGTACGAAGACTTGGTGAAACTATTAAACCATAAAGTCAATTAGGAATTATTATGTGATGACATACGATGAAGTTAACATGCGATGACACCTAAGGAATCAGTATGCGATATCTCCTGAGGAGTTAACTAGCGATGACTACCAAGGAGATTTCACATGATGGTTAAAGAGGAGATTGCAGACGATAGCTATAGAGAAGTCCATATGCGATGGTTATAAGGGAGACAACCCATGAGCACTATCTGAAGTTTGATACAAATTTGCTTGAGATACTATCAACCCATGAACGCCCTTGAGAAGCTAACACACGATAGCTAGGAAGAGGAAATAAACTAGAGGAAGCTTAGGGAGAATTAACCCACAACGGCTATGGGATAACCAACGCACAATAACTAGTTCAACATTCGAAAGCTATGGGATAGCCAGCATGTGATAACTAATGTTAAATTATGATAGCTTGGGAAGCTATATTTTTTTATCTAAAACAAGAAATGCTTAGGGCACCTTGGAAGATAGTTTCCAAGTGCTTATGAACTATTTTATGGAGATGAAATAAAGAAATAAATTCATAAATTAAAATTGGGTTAACTTATTTTGAAATTAACGGAAGCTTGGGTAAGCTAATAAATGAGTGGGTACATTTAAATAAGAAGACAAAAATATTTATCTAAAGAAAGTGTAGGGTACACTATAAATGATAAAGGAAAGGGGTTGAACTATGATCGCAAAGATATACTGACTCATGGAGACATTAGATAGAAGGGTACCTTGACTATTAGTCTAGAGTCCAATGGTATATTGCAGGGTGCCATGATAGAGCCCAATCCTGAAAGATTTATAAACTCTAAAGGGGAGTTAAGGCAGGATGCCAAAACATCAGGAACTAAGACGAGCTATTGGCACTTAGTACTGATGCTTATTAGAATGTGTTCAATGTGCTTGCATTCAATCTTATAGAATATTCAGCATGACTCTAGTTAGGGTGGCTCCCATTGGTGGAATAAGTTTACATATCATTAGGAGATATTGTTCGAGAAATGAAAATTTATGATAGACATGCCTAGTGAGGTAATCACTAAAACTTAACGAAGAAACCTAAAATAGAGAACAAGTGATGTTTGATTGGATAAAAATGATTGTATGACATGGTTAATAATGGGATGATAAGTATAAGGTATATTTAATTTGAATTGATATATGACATAGTTCATACTTAGGTGATAGGTTGTAAGGTACACTTCTTGATTTAATATATGCACATGGTTGCTTTTTATTAATGTTGTTTACATATATGATGTGCCTTGAAGATGATAAAATGAAAGGAAAACTCATTCCGTTTTAGCAATGTGGTTTCACTATGTATGATTAGGGTAATTTTTTTACTCATACTAGGCTTTATATATGACACGTGTTTTTATTATTACCCATAAACTCATGGAAACTCATTCTAGTAAGCTGAGTTTGTGGATTAGACGGATATTTAATGAAAGGATGAATAAATATATCAAAGACGAAGAAAGAAGCTTATCCAGAGAATAAAAAAATATTTTGATATTTCCATGGTGTAAAACCAAAAATTATAACTGGTTGTGTGTTGTGTTCGCATCTTCATATGTCGGATACAATATAACTCTTATATTCTATTATATTTACCTTACGCATGAATGAATTGGGTTAAAAATGATGCAATGGATTATGTAATTCAAATTGATGTAAAGGAAAATTTATTTAGCTGTTATGTTTAATTTATTATGCAAAATAATATTGAACCCACTTTGATGTTTACTTATGTTGTGATGACCATAGCATCATCAGTGTCTATTTGCGAGTCTTAGAGTGTGGATAGTACAGTTTTACTTATTTAATTGGTATGGGCAAATTTAGGGATAAGAATATCATGTGAGAACAATTTCGAATAATAGAATCCATACTTGAGTAGGGAAATGGGTGAACTAATTAAGATCTAGTTGTAGGGAAAATTGGTTAGTTATAATGAATACTGCACATTATTAGTCTAATATATAAAAAATGTGAACAAACTAGGGAGATTCCAGAGGAAAATTTAATCTAGCCGATGGATTATAATAGGGAACCAAAGGGTAAATAGGTGATGCTGACTAGAAGGTTATTTAATTAAAGAATATAATTAGCTATTGGGTGTAGACTAGATCCACATTTTGTATTAAACATATTAGATAACCATCAGAAAATGTTAAATCAAACAAATCAGAAGTTGATTTATGGAATGTTAGTGGGGTTTACGGGAATGTTTTCCAATGTATACCGAAGGCAAGGTTGAAGGAGGTAGAGCTAAATCAAAACGTTAATAGAACCGAAATATTAAGTATAATGGCATAAGTAGAAATGCTAAGATAAGCAAGGGTTGAGGTTACGTTGGCAAATTAATGATATTAACCGAGTCCTAAAGACGGTTGATGTATCATAAGAAATTATTAGTAGAGGAAGTGATTTCTGATAAATTAAAGTGTTAACTTCACAAATCACCGAAACTAAACTATAAGAAGCTTCTTTAGTGATGAGAACATTGAGTGCTAAGGGTATTTTAACCCTAAAAAAATTAGTAAACTGGAACTGGAAACTCCTGAAGGTGATAATGCACCTTAAAGCTTAAGATGGCTGAGATCGAAACCTAAGATATTAATGACAATTGTAACGTTTACGATTTTTCGTCGCTCGAAAACCGACATCAATACGTCCACTGTATCAACTGTCGAGCAATCGAATGCCGGAAAACCGAAATGTTATGGTTAAAGAAGAAGAAAAAGATAGAAGAAGAGAGAAAAAGATAGAACAGAACAGAAAGAAACAACAGAACAATATCAGAATCTCACAATCGCAGCGGAACAACATATAATAGATAAATGAATGATCTTTAAACAAAGAACTATATCAGTTATTTCATTACATCACATTACATCATCAGAGTGTACAACAACAAACGGAAAAGAAATACTATATACTAGTTGATACGCCATGCCATCCAGCTTGCCTCTAATTCTCTACAGCAATTCCCGAATTCCAGAATGACCTGATAACCTGACTCTAGACTGCCCGTGTGGAAATTGGTGGCACCCAGAGTTTAGGAAGGAAAACAATAAACTCCAGGTCAGTCATGGGACTGGTGTGAGGACTTAAAACAGTTTATCTTTAAAACAAACCAAGGGATATTTTAAAATAGATTCGCAATGCTTTTTGGAAAATGAGACTACCATAAGGCCTCCCGCACACACACACACAATGCAAAAGCAGAATCGGAGGATATTTCTCCTTATGATAGTCAAAGATGCTTGATACGCATAAAAAAAACATTTGATATTATTAGTAGTGCATAGTGTAGGAAAAATCATTTCGAAAGTAAAGATATAAATCTTAGCCAACATACGACCATTATCGTATGCCTATTATAGCTACCATGTTCAATAGTAGGTTACCGCCACATTCCATGGCAGGTTATACAACTAAAACCGTACAGGGCTCGTATTGTTTCTTTGGATTTCCAACAAATGGTCAGGCCAAGGAACTTCTCATTGCCACATGGGTACGCCTCTGGAAAGACGACCCGAGAACCTAACCGGATCTCTGCCAACACAAGGCCGGGTTACCCCTAACTGGGTAACTACTGACACGAATATGTCATCCCCCGATCGTAACCGATCTATATCCGAGGATCCTCGATTCCAACAACCACAAAGTAATAAATTTGCAGCAACAACATAGGTTAAGTATCTGGGCTCCATACCATGATACCACCTCTATCCAGAAGGAATGACATACACTAAAGGGGCGTTACCCCCTAATAACCTAGCCGCATCCTTTCTGTTTTGACCATTTCCGGGGTGTGAGGTCCGACGAAGTCTCGTCCACAAAGCTACGCTTTATACAAAAGCTGTGCTTTGATCATCAAATGCTCAACAGCACTTCGTATGCCACGTTACCAATTTTGAGAATGTATCACTAGTAACCATCAACTACATAACCTCTAAGGGTGTAAAGCTAAGAGAATAAATTCTCCGCCACCAACGGAAATATATTTGATAGAAACCAGCTTTACATCTCAAATTGTAATGTCAGACACACATCCATACAAGTCCGTTCCGGGATCGAACGGAACCGAAGGCACTTCCAAATAAGCCCTTGCAATCCGGGTATTCACTAATCACGTCCGGACTTCCCATCACTAAGGGTGATAAAATCTCTATATCGGAGCACAACCGATGCAGAGTCACTCGATGGTAATCCTTCCGTTTTCACAAATATCCGGTCTTCAATACACGTCTTCAAATGCAATCCATAACGACGTATCACATATTCAGAATGGGTTATACGACCCAAAGGTCCTTTCCCAGCTAACCCGAATAGTGAGCGTTTATTTTGAAAATAAAGTGTGGCATTCAAATTCAAGCTAATCACAACAAATACCCATTTAAAGGTAAATATTGATAGCGGTTATTTAACTATCAATAGATATGCACAACATCACCAGATTCCAAATAATTTTCCAAATTATTTATTTTCTAAAAATATCTTTACAAGATATATATTTTCCACACCTCAACATTTGAAAACAAATTTCAAATCACTTTTCACCTTTCCAACTTTTGAAAACAAATTTCAAATCATTTCCCTACACGGGATATATTCACAAATCTTTATTCATTTTCATTTCAAAATGGTTCGTTCAAACCAATTAAATAAATCCTTACCGATTTACTTTTTATTTACGTTCCAAATCCGTAAATTTATTTCCACACTTCAAAAATAAATAAACGTTTATTTTTAAACAAATTCCCCTTTCTTTTATAAATTCCATAGTGAATTTACAATTCCAAAATATCTATGAATATATGATTTTCAAATCGATTTCTAATATTCATTTTCAATTTATCTTTAAAAGATAAAATCTCAAAATATTCACTTCATATTGAAAAACATTTCCATACTTATTTAATAATAAGTAATTCACAAATCCATTTATTGTCAACACTTGGAAAATATTCAATACACTTAAATCACAATTAAGTACATAATTTATTCTTTAAGGAAAACATTCTCTTGAACACATTTATTTGAGTCGAAACGAATGTTGCGTAAAACATCGTTACGACGACCCAAAATCACTAGTATAGGGATTTGAAATTAAGATAGATATATAAATCCCAATACTATATAAAACATTTCCTTTCGGAAATCATTTACTATAAAAATAGTGTTATAGTCCACCATTTCCTTATTTCTCGAAAACGTCTATTTCAACAATAAATGTCAAAATCTATGTATTCGATACTTAATGCATTTTAAAACATCTTTAAATCATTTTAATTCTATTTAAAATATCACTTCCTAAAAACATTTCTTTTTATTTAAAAATATATCCACTGTCCAAAATCTTGATTATACTTTCTAACTAAACTCTTATTATTACAACATTTAACTTAAAGGATAATTCGCTGTCCAAAATCACAAATATATCTCCTTAAATAACTTCTATGTTTAATTTATCAAATTCAATTGGTTTTAGATTTATAAAACAATGTTTATAAATTCCAATTCTATTTATAAAAACTTCAATTTATAAAGCTCCTTTGTTAACCAGTTCTATATATAACTCAGTTATATACCAAAAATCCATATTATAAGTTAAATGCTTATAATTCATTTATTTACCAAAATCGTTCTTTTAAAACTTTACAAATTATAAATCTTATGACTTATAAGATTCATTAATAACACCCCTTTTACATTTATAAAAACTCCATTAAAATTCCATTATTCTGATTTATAAAAATTCAATTTCTTAAATCTTATTTATAAACCGTTTATAAAAAATTCGAAAATCACAATTTAAACTATTTTATAAAATCATTAACTCCATATTTCAAAAATCAATTTTCAACTTATTTTCTCAAAAATCATAATTTTTATAACATTAAAATTAAAACGTTTTATTTATTTAGAAATGAATCAATTCCAAAAATTTAATAAAACGTATATTTTCAAAAATCACTTTAAAATCCTTTTAAATTTTGAAAATCATCACTTTAATACTTTTAAAACTTCAAAATATGCCCAATGATGCAACAACACCAAATAATCTATCACGACAATCAAAACATCATATATCAATATGATAATCAACAAATATCACAATATCTGTAAATAAATCAATATAATTGAGGAATCCAGTTGGATCCCTCCAACTTGCTTCCCTGCATCCACAGATGTTAGCACAATACCAATTCCGTTCCAATACGGAATATCGCGGTATGGGATTCATAAAAATATTATCCGCTATTATGCGGCGCAATAGGGTCTCATCCGCTATATAATGTAGGAAATCAACTCCAAGTACATATATAATACCAATTCCACATCAAGGTGAAATATTCGCGGTATATGCTTTTAATAAATAACATCCGCTTAATATACGACGTATAGGGTCTATTACTATACAACAAATAATAATTTATCATTCAATCATACAATCAAGCAATTTTTAATCCAACTATTTAAAATTTAAATCGAAACAATTCGATTGAGTGAGAAGTTCTCACCTGATTCCAATAACGGTTCAACGTTTATTTTGAATAAAATTAAACGCGCGTTTAATTTTACTCAAAATTTTCACTAGCTCAAATCGACTCCCAAACTAGTTTCATAGCGTACTGCTCAACAAAACGAAGCCAACGCAACTTGTTTCGTAATTTTTCGACCTCGTATGAAAAAGTTACGCTATTACAAAGTTTATACGTATTTAAACAATATAAATTTCAATTTCTTTTTATATTTTTCAACCTTGCAATCACGGCCATTGATTTACTTTTGAGAAATCTGGGCCGACCCTTCCTCCTTCCCCCCCCTTACGTTCGCTCGCGCAAACAAACCCAACCGGCCGCCTCCCAACCCTAATACACGCGACCATCACTAGCACCGAGGACACGATAAAAGGCCATCAATTCGAAGCTCAACTCGAATGCTATCTTAGGACACAACCACTCTGAGCTCGGTCGCCTGCTCCACCTAGAAAAGCGTGCGCAACCCTTGGCCTTTGAGCCAAAATTCCCAACGATCCATCGACCCGATCGCGATCATAACCGTTGAAATCGTAGAGCTCGCGAAGCTCTATAAGTTTGCAGTTGGAAGCTTCTTAAATCGTTGTGTAGATTTGAAGAAAAGAGGAGGAGAAGATAATGAACTTTCGGCCATTGATTTAGAGAGAGGCGGCGGCTCTGTTGAAACCCTAGGGTTTTATTTTGTTGAAAATTGTGAATAAGGGGGTCCTTTTATAGAAAATTTGCAAACACTATTCATCCGAAATTTACCGAACTCCAAGCAAAGCGTGCCGGCAGGCGTTTCTAGGGTTTATCCTGCATTCCGAACACAATGGAACATGTTTCGGAGACTAATTTGATCGTATGTGCGAGTTACGGAAATAAACGATCAAATTTAAATTAAACCGATTAACCAAATTTCTATGCGTTTTAGCTTGCCCCAGACAAACGGTAAATCCGATTGACACGAAATTTGAAACCTTAAAATAATATAACATTACGGATTTGATGAAACCGGTTTCGTCGAAATCTGAGACTGTTTCAAAAATGGCTATTTTAACTCGTCAATTAAATATTAAAATATTCAATTTTCACAAATTAACTTTAAATTCGATTTTAAAAGTTCTATAACGTCACTCTAACTCCAATATGGTTTATTATAACTTTATAAATCATATTCCTTCACATTAAACCCAATTTTCAATTATTTCTGTAATTTTATATATTAAATTATCGATTTAATTATCCAATTAAATCTAGATATTCGAAAAAATAAATTATTCGACTTATAAATTTCACTTATTAACATCAAAATTAATTAAATGTACGAATTTTAATTGACAAAATTATAGGTCGTTACAAACTTCCCCCCTTAAAAGAATTTCGTCCTCGAAATTACGAAGTAAGAAAAAGTTACAGAATCCATTAACTTTCCCAAAATCTATAGTTAAACTTCTTACAATAATTTTACTAAGTTTCTAAATCATACTTAGTTATCTTTTCAAAATCAACCAATATCGTTTAACTTTCAACTCAAAATCAAAGTTATAGTTTTCAAAATTTTCCAATTTTCTAAAAAATATTCCAACGCCTTAAATTTTCGGAAAAATTCGCCAGAGTCTCCTTTGCGCGGCTCGATCCAAAAAAAATGACAGTGCATATATCACAAATATACATCTCATCAAGTGATGAGGCATCCCGCGGGGAAAAAAGTGTAAAAGTACGGTATGTAATCCGAGATATGTACCTTATATATTATTAGCGAGCATATACGGATAATATAGCGCGAAAGTGAGCTCCAAATGCGAAGCAAGCGCAATCCGCACCTACTAAACACTCAACAAACAAATGAGAAACATGTATATATGAAAATAATATCAATATACATCATATAGTAACATAACAATTACATGTGCCAACATAGCAATGCATTCAATCAACAAATGCAACCATCAAACAACTATCCAACCAATAAACATCCAACAAATCCATAACCAAATCAATATAAATTCACTTCTCATTAATATTCAATGAATTGGTTTTCCAATTTAAATCACATTTGATTCATTAACATTGGATTTACTAACATTCATTCATATTCAATTTCAATTAGTTTGCATTCACTAGTTTACATTCAAGTTGGTTCACTTCCACATTCAAATCAAATTCACTTAACTTCCAATTTGATTTATAGCTTTCAATTTTCCTTAATTCAATTTCATTAACACTTAATGAATTATATAAAATCAACTAACAATCATATAACAAACAATGTATATCCAACATTACCAAATTTATTTACTTCGCTTACATTTATTCAATTTGGTTTAACACTTTTAATTCCAATTGGTTGATATTAAATTGACTTCCATTCAATTATTCAATTTCTCAACTTCATTAGCTTCTAATGAATTTACACTTACATTCATTATCCCATATCAATTCTTTTACATTCGATTGATTAATATTTCATTCATTTATCAATTCAATTGCTAATTCCTTTAACAATATAAGGTTGAATTTCATTTATATAACTCAAGTTCATATTATTAATGACTTCATTTCATTAATTCACTTATTAATTTACTTCGACACCAGAATCAACTTCATTTAACATCACTTAAATTATATTCCATTTCAAACATCTTATCTAATCCAAACCAATTTATTTAACTTAACTTAAATTTTCACTTATAATCCAATTCAGATTCCAATTCTAAAGTAAATTCCATTTACTTTCTCCAAAGTCGATTTTTTTTGTCACTTATTCAAATACATATTTTGTTTTATTTAACAAAGTAGTTTAACCATTTTAACAATTGGTTTTACTTATTCTTCCCATTCTATAAGTTATACAACTTATTATATTTTAAACTTCCAAATCCTTTAACTTTACCAAAGCTAAATTTATTATTTCATATTATAAGTTCAAAACTTATTTCACTTATATTCATCAATTTCAATAGCTTATCTAATCCACATCAATTTATTTAACTTTCCTTTTGTTAAATTTCAATCACATGTCTTTGATGACAACTCAAATTTATTTTTAACTTGGATTTTTATTTCAAATTTGTTTATCATAACAAAACTTCAATTCCCAATTTACTATGGTAGCAAATCTATCACATAGAGACTCGAAAATGATACTGATGATGCTGCAGTCATCACCCTTATTATTTTCCAGTAACAGTAGTGAATTTAGTGCTTAATATTCTTTCAAAATTTTCCTTTTTATTCATAAATCACATTTATAAATCTTTTACTTATAGTATTTCACTATTTAATTTTTAATTTCGAAAAATAACTTCCAAAATAAACAGGATTCAAAATTTTCAGATTCATAGTCCAAATTCATTTTTTATATTTACAGCTCATATTAATAAATATATTCATATAGTTTCACCTTTATATACAAGATTATTTCACAATTGTAAATCATATTAATTATAATTCCACACTTATAATTCATTTGCTTATATAATTTCATTCTTTTACAATTGTTTTCTTATTTAAATTATTCAAACATCCTTTAATTAACTTATATATATGCTTACATTTTCAACGACCAAACAATCAATTTATATACACTTTATAATTCTGAAAAATTATTCCTTCATATATAAAATATAATCAAGGTAAAATTATTTCATTTACCCTATTTTAAAACAATATCGTGTCAAATTGTTCATTACAAGTGTTTAGAGATCCCTATCAACAACGTTAATTACTCATGTTGACCAGAATCCATATATCACTCAACAAACCAATCATCACAATGTAAAACAATTTATATCCACTAACAAATACGCGCTCGTATCTATTATTACACTCAAACTCATTCTAGAGTACTGCTGACTCTATCTCTAATGAGTAACACCCAACAGAGCCATGGTTGTCACTTAACCATATGCTTTGATACCAAATGTAACGTTTACGATTTTTCGTCGCTCGAAAACCGGCATCAATACGTCCACTGTCAACTGTCGAGCAATCGAATGCCGGAAAACCGAAATGTTATGGTTAAAGAAGAAGAAAAAGATAGAAGAAGAGAGAAAAAGATAGAACAGAACAGAAGGAAACAACAGAACAATATCAGAATCTCACAATCATAGCGGAACAACATATAATAGATAAATGAATGATCTTTAAACAAAGAACTATATCAGTTATTTCATTACATCACATTACATCATCAGAGTGTACAACAACAAACAGCGGAAAAGAAATACTATATACTAGTTGATACGCCATGCCATCCAGCTTGCCTCCAATTCTCTACAGCAATTCCCGAATTCCAGAATGACTTGATAACCTGACTCTAGACTGCCCGTGTGGAAATTGGTGAGCACCCAGAGTTTAGGAAGGAAAATAATAAACTTCAAGTCAGTCATGGGACTGGTGTGAGAACTTAAAACAGTTTATCTTTAAAACAAACCAAGGGATATTTTAAAATAGATTCGCAATGCTTTTTAGAAAATGAGACTACCATAAGGCCTTCCGCACACACACACAATGCAAACGCAGAATCGGAGGAGATTTCTCCTTATGATAGTCAAAGATGCTTGATACGCACAAAAAAAACATTTGATATTATTACTAGAGCATAGTGTAGGAAAAATCATTTTGAAAGTAAAGATATAAATCTTAGCCAACATACGACCATTATCGTATGCCTACTATAGCTACCATGTTCAATAGCAGGTTACCGCCACATTCCATGGTAGGTTATACAACTAAAACCGTACAGGGCTCGTATTGTTTCTTTGGATTTCCAACAAATGGTCAGGCCAAGGAACTTCCCATTGCCACATGGGTACGCCTCTGGAAAGACGACCCGAGAACCTAACCGGATCTCTGCCAACACAAGGCCGGATTACCCCTAACTGGGTAACTACTGACACGAATATGTCATCCCCCGATCGTAACCGATCTATATCCGAGGATCCTCGATTCCAACAACCACAAAGTAATAAATTTGCAGCAACAACATAGGTTAAGTATCTGGGCTCCATACCATGATACCACCTCTATCCAGAAGGAATGACATACACTAAAGGGGTGCTACCCCCTAA
The DNA here is from genome assembly GCA_030765085.1 of Allium cepa. Classification (NCBI taxonomy): domain Eukaryota; kingdom Viridiplantae; phylum Streptophyta; class Magnoliopsida; order Asparagales; family Amaryllidaceae; genus Allium; species Allium cepa. The sequence continues at coordinate 7,603,308 of CM060930.1, read as the reverse complement.
TAACCTAGTTGCATCCTTCCTGTTTTGACCATTTCCGGGTTGTGAGGTCCGACGACGTCTCATCCACAAAGCTATGCTTTATACAAAAGCTGTGCTTCGATCATCAAATGCTCAACAGCACTTCGTATGCCACATTACCAATTTTGGGAATGTATCACTAGTAATCATCAACTCATAACCTCTAAGGGTGTTAAGCTAAGAGAATAAATTCTCCGCCACCAACGGAAATATATTTGATAGAAACCAGCTTTACATCTCAAATTGTAATGTCAGACACACATCCATACAAGTCCGTTCCGGGATCGAACGGGACCGAAGGCACTTCCAAAGAAGCCCTTGCAATCCGGATATTCACTGATCACGTCTGGAGTCCCGTCACTAAGGGTGATAAAACCTCTATATCGAAGATCAGCCGATGCAGAGTCATTCGACGGTAATCCTTCCGTTTTCACAAATATCCGGTCTTCAATGCCGGTCTTCAAATGCAATCCATAACGATGTATCACATATTCAGAATGGGTTATATGACCCAAAGATCCTTTCTCGGCTAACCCGAATAGTGAGCGCTTATTTTGAAAATAAAGTGTGGCATTCAAATTCAAGCTAATCACAACAAATACCCATTTAAAGGTAAATATTGATAGTCGGTTATTTAACTATCAATAGATATGCACAACATCACCAGATTCCAAATAATTTTCCAAATTATTTATTTTCCAAAAATATCTTTACAAGATATATATTTTCCACACTTCAACATTTGAATACAAATTTCAAATCACTTTTCACCTTTCCAACTTTTGAAAACAAATTTCAAATCGTTTCCCTACACGGGATATATTCACAAATCTTTGTTCATTTTTATTTCAAAATGGTTCATTTAAACCAATTAAATAAATCCTTACCGATTTACTTTATATTTACGTTCCAAATCCGTAAATTTATTTCCACACTTCAAAAATAAATCAACGTTTATTTTTAAACAAATTCCCCTTTCTTTTACAAATTCCATAGTGAATTTACAATTCCAAAATATCTATGAATATATGACTTTCAAATCGATTTCTAATATTCATTTTCAATTTATCTTTAAAAGATAAAATCTCAAAATATTCACTTCATATTGGAAAACATTTCCATACTTATTTAATAATAAGTAATTCACAAATCCATTTATTTTCAACACTTGGAAAATATTCAATATACTTAAATCACAATTAAGTACATAATTTATTCTTTAAGGAAAACATTCTCTTGAACACATTTATTTGAGTCGAAATGAATGTTGCGTAAAACATCGTTACGACGACCCAAAATCCCTAGTATAGGGATTCGAAATTAAGATAGATATATAAATCCCAATACTATATAAAACATTTCCTTTCGGAAATCATTTACTATAACAATAGTGTTATAGTCCACCATTTCCTTATTTCTCGGAAACTTCTATTTCAACAATAAATGTTGAAATCTATGTATTCGATAATTAACGCATTTTAAACATCTTTAAATCTTTTTAATTCTATTTAAAATATCACTTCCCAAAAACATTTCTTTTTATTTAATAATATATTCACTGTCCAAAATCGTGAATATACTTTCTAACCAAACTCTTATCATTACAACATTTAACTTAAAGGATAATTCGCTGTCCAAAATCACGAATATATCTCCTTAAATAACTTCTATGTTTAATTTATCAAATTCAATTTGTTTCGGATTTATAAAACAACGTTTATAAATTCCAATTCTATTTATAAAAACTTCGATTTATAAATCTCCTTTGTTAACCAATTCTCTCTATAACTCGGTTATATACCAAAAATCCATATTATAAGTTAAATGCTTATAATTCATTTATTTACCAAAATTGTTCTTTTAAAACTTTACAAATTATAAATCTTATTACTTATAAGATTCATTAATAACTCCCTTTTTACATTTATAAAAACTCCATTAAAATTCCATTATTCTGATTTATAAAAATTCAATTTTTTAAATCTTATTTATAAACCGTTTATAATAAATTCGAAAATCACAATTTAAACTATTTTATAAAATCATTAACTCCATATTTCAAAAATCAATTTTCAACTTATTTTCTCAAAAATCATAATTTTTATAACATCAAAATTAAAGCGTTTTATTTATTTAAAAATGAATCAATTCCAAAAATTTAATAAAACGTATATTTTCAAAAATCACTTTAAAATCCTTTTAAATTTTGAAAATCATCACTTTAATACATTTACAAAATATGCCCAATGATGCAACAACACCAAATAATCAATCACGACAATCAAAACATCATATATCAATATGATAATCAACAAATATCACAATATCTGTAAATAAATCAATATAGTTGAGGAATCCAGTTGGATCCCTCCAACCTGTTTCCCTGCATCCACAGATGTTAGCACAATACCAATTCCGTTCCAATACGGAATATCCCGGTATATGGGATTCATAAAATATTATCCGCTATTATGCGGGGAAATAGGGTCTCATCCGCTGTATAATGCAGGAAATCAACTCCAAGTACATATATAATACCAATTCCACATCAAGGTGAAATATTCGCGGTATATGTTTTTAATAAATAACATCCGCTTAATATACGGCGTATAGGGTCTATTACTATACAATAGATAATAATTTATCATTCAATCATACAATAAAGCAATTTTAAATCCAACTATTTAAAATTTAAATCGAAACAATTCGATTGAGTGAGAAGTTCTCACCTGATTCCTATAACGGTTCGACGTTTATTTCGAATAAAATTAAACGCGCGTTTAATTTTACTCGAAATTTTCACTAGCTCCAATCGACTCCAAAACCAGTTCCATAGCGTAGTGCTCGACAAAACGAAGCCAACGCAACTTGTTTCGTAATTTTTCGACCTCGTTTGAAAAAGTTATGCTATTACAAAGTTTATACATATTTAAATAATATAAATTTCAATTTCTTTTTATATTTTTCAACCTTGCAATCACGGCCGTTGATTTACTTTTGAGAAATCTGGGCCGACCCTTCCTCCTTCTCCCCCTTACGTTTGCTCGCGCAAACAAACCCAACCGGCTGCCTCCCAACCCTAATACACGCGACCATCACTAGCACCGAGGACACGATCAAAGGCCATCAATTCGAAGATCAACTCGAATGCTATCTTCGGCCACAACCACTCTGAGCTCGGTCGCCTCCTCCACCCAGAAAATCGTGCGCAACCCTCGGCCTTTGAGCCAAAATTCCCAACGATCCATCGACCCGATCGCGATCATAACCGTTGAAATCGTAGAGCTCGCGAAGCTCTACAAGTTTGAAGTTGGAAGCTTCTCAAATCGTTGTGTAGATTTGAAGAAAAGAGGAAGAGGAGATAATGAACTTTCGGCCATAGATTTAGAGAGAGGCGGCGGCTCTGTTGAAACCCTAGGGTTTTATTTTGTTGAAAATTGTGAATAAGGGGGTCCTTTTATAGAAAAATTGCAAACATTATTCACCCGAAATTTTCCGAACTCCAAATGATGCGTGCCGGCTGGCGTTTCAAGGGTTTACCCCGCGTTCCGAACACAATGGAACGTGTTTTGGAGGCTAATTCGATCGTATGTGCGAGTTACGGAAATAAACGATCAAATTTAAATTAAACCGATTAACCAAATTTCTATGTGTTTTAGCTTGCCCCGGACAAACGGTAAATCCGATTGACACGAAATTTGAAACCTTACAATAATATAACATTACAGATCCAATGAAACGGGTTTCGACGAAATCCGAGACTTTTTGAAAAATGGCTATTTTAACTCGTGAATTAAAAATTAAAATATTCAATTTTCACAAATTAACTTTAAATTCAACTTTAAAAGTTCTATAACATCACTCTAACCCCAATATGATTTATTATAACTTTATAAATCATATTCCTTCACATTAAACCTAATTTTCAATTATTTCTGTAATTTCATATATTAAATTATCGATTTAATTATCCAATTAAATCCAGATATTCGAAAAAATAAATTATTCGACTTATAAATTTCACTTATTAATATTAAAATTAATTAAATGTACGAATTTTAATTGACAGAAATTCTGGGTTGTTACAACAATACTACAATCAATATTGATAATAACACGACGATTAGTTGAGCATTAGGTTAGCTAAGAAAAGAGCCTAATAGTGGATGGTTAGGTTGTGGATTCAGTCGAAGGAGTAAGGCCTTTGTAGCATCTGGAACTGAATCGAAGGAGTAAGGGCTGTGTCGCATCCAAAATTAAAAATGAAGGAGTAAGGCTTGTGTGGCGGCTGTAACCAAAAATGAAGGAGTAAGCCCTATGTGGTAACCGAAGTACAAATGCAAAGGTATAAGGCCTATATGGCAACCTAAATCGAAAGAAAATTGGGTATAAGGCCTGCATGGCAACTTAAGTGCGAAAGCATTGGTGTAAGGCCTAGGTGGCGACTAAGAACTGTGAGGTGTAAGGTCTTAGTGGCAACTGATGAACAATGTAATTAATCTACATAGTATTCAGGCATAAGGCTTTTGTGAGAGCCGAATGGTAGAACTTTAATGGTACATATCTACCGCAGAAGTACATAAAGCCCTTGGAGTAGACGTGGGTAAGGTATTTCAGTGTAACAGAATATTGTTGTTTTCTCTACGACATAAGCCAAGGATATGCTTTAGGTTATGGATCAAAGTAGTGCTTATACATGGATAATCTTACAATTTAAACTCCTTATACATTCTGATATTATTGCTTTGGAAAGTGAGGAGATAACACATTCCACATGTAGATGGCATGGTCTCACTATCCTGTATGATTTGGCGTGATAGGTTATTCACACTACACAATATGTCTGACTTGTGTTTTTATTCTTATTTTTCCTATAAACTCGTGGGTAGACATTCAAGTAAGCTGAGTTTGTGGGTTTAGGTAGGTTTCTTTTGGGGATAGTTAAATAATGTAAGCCAAAGATAAAGCAGAAGGCTAGAGTGTTATATTTATGTTTATTTGTATTGTATTTAGTGTAAGTTCCTGCATCATCATATGGAGGACAGTAGCATTACTACGTACTATATTTTTGATCCCGTTTGGGCTTGACTTTGGGATATAAATATAATTGTTAAGCTAAATCTATGAAGATGTGTTTCATTTTTCATTTTTGCTCCATTTACATAAGGCTGTATAATATAACTTATCATATCTATGTCACTAAAAGATAATTTCCAGCGACCACAACACATTGGGGTTCCATCTTTGGGTTTTAGAATGATGGATGTTATAGTAATGCTCACTAAGTGTTGGGTAGTGTACCACTCAAGACTGGTAGGGAAACTAAGGGATTACGTGCTGAAAGTTATTTGATAACTATGGAATGATACACTCGAGAGTTCATTGTTGGTTAATATACCAAGGTCCAACAGACAATCTCAAAGTGACGATGTTATACAATTCCATCGACTTAAGGATATTGTTGAACTCTAATGTGGACACTTTGCTATGATTATGGTTAAATCATGGCATGACATACATCGAACAACTATAGTTGGGTTGAAAAATTGGAACTGAAATGCTATTCAATAGTGAAATCATCTCCTCAATTATATAAGTTTGTTTCATAGTCAACTATTGTCAGCTCAAATTCAAAGTCTCTGGCCAGAGCAGTACAGCTAATAATAACTATTATTACCGAATCAAAGATTTTATGTTTGGACTAATCATGCTGAATGTGGACGGTATTGCAATTTTGGCCAAAACCAAATTTCATTAGTCATAATCTGATATAGTTTTGATTAGAATTGGTGTAAATAATCATTGCTAAAAAGTACCTCTCAAGAAAATGTGAAGTAAGATTTAGCAAAAAGATTTATAAGCGATGAATTCAGTAATACTATCACACCACAAGCTTAAGTGATGTGTGAAATTTAGTGTTTGAATTTTTCATTAACTGAATTCAAACCTATGAGTCGCGCAACTACATTTTGTGGTTTCTTCAAAACACCTCATAATTTAGTAAATTAGTAAACTGTTATAAATTGGTTAAATTAATTATTATTTGTAATATTAATTATGATTAATTTAATTTGATGTTTTGAATGTTGTTAGTAATTATTTTAATGCATGTGCAAAAGTTATATTTGCAAATACAGCTATTCAAGATCGGTACATCTTTATTAAACAGTTTAAAATAAATAATTACATAAAAATTTATTTTGGAAACTTTGTCGACTATGAAAGCTTGCTAGGGCCGACCAATACATAGAGAAAATGAAAGGATTGATTGATCAAAATTAAATAAGGAAGTTGAATAAGGAGACGGGAAAAGGATTCTTATATCACGGTGTAAACAAATATCCTCATTTGACTTTCTTTATACATAAAATCCTTCCTCCTCCTCCTCTCCAAAATAATAACTGCCATCATCTTCCCTTAAACAAAGAACAAAAACAAAAACAATTTCAAAATCAAACATCAAATTAAATTAAAACAAAGGCAATTCATCCTTCTCTTAGTGCATATTTGCTTAAAATCCAAAGGAGGCGCCACAAATCAAGGTACATGAAAGGGCAAGATTTTTGGGTATGTTTTTCTTATTTACTATTTAATCATGATGTTAAAATAATAATTATTCTTATATATATGTATATTGTAGCCACTTATTAATATCAGTTTAATATTCTTCTATGCACTGCAATTGAATGTGAATTTTTATGTATGGTGTTATTTGAATATTAATGATTTAATAGGATTTGAATCAGTTAACTATTGTGATATTGATTTGTTTGAACATTTTCATCCATTATTACAATTATTTAATTATTATTTCTCAACTAAACAATTCATATTTTATTTCATTTCAGATTTGAAACATATCCTTTTATTTGTTGAATCTAAAATTAAGTGTTATTGTAAATCAGTTTTTTTTTCAATAAACTACTATTGTTGTTATAGTTTTTTCCCTTTCCAATGGATATAATTTTCATTAGATTGTAATATAAAGATATGTACATAAAAACTAACTCTTTTATTTGATTGATTTGTTTTAAATTCATGCTTTAAAATTATATTTTAGTTTATTACATATATTTATGTACATAGATATAGGTATTATGTTTTAGATTTGATTATGTTAGTAAGGACAATAAATTAAATTGTAAAACTTCTAATTTTTTATATTAATTATATGTGCTTTTAGATTTAGTTATAACATACTTCATTTCAGCTTATAATGTTTTATATGTTTTCTTTAATTGAGTTTGGAATTAATTATGGTATTAAATTAAATATTAAATTTGCGCTTATAGAAGAAAAGTACAGTAAAATTAAACTTCATGACTATTTCCCTTTTTAACTTAGATTTAATTCGATTTAATTGTAAAAAAATCACCTTTCAATCTTCATTCTTTTAATTTACTCTTTTCTAAAATATCTACTTTTAAAGAATTAATTTCATACCTTTATGTGTGTGTCTGTGTGTGCGTGTGATTTTTTTATAAGTGCCAATAAAGATGCCATATATGTATGTATATATCTAGATTATATACATGTGGTAATGTCAGTAATGTATATAACCCATTTAAATATATTGTAGTATGCTTAAACATATGTATATATTTAAACAATTATATTTGATATGCATGTAAAATTATTACATGTATATGCAAGTATAATATATGTATATACAAGGAATATAAATCCTAATATAGATGTGTGTGTATTTATACACATGTTTATATTAGTTTATTTATGTTGTCGTATGTTTTAATGTATATATGTTGCATTCCTAATAAAGAATTAGTTAAAATGCAATTACGTATCAACTTAAAACCAGTTAATATGAATAATTAACTAAAGTAAGTCAATATTAATAAAATATGATTTTACTAATAGTAACTAGATTGGACTAGTGATAAACACATTAGACTTCATAAGCCTACTGTAGATCAAAAATAGGAACTTAGTTTGAAATCTATCTATTTCACTCGCTTCCAACTGCCCAGGTTCTTTCAGTGTGTGTAACTTCCCAAATATATAAAACATTTGACTGTAATTATATTTTTATTCCACAAGACCAATAAGTATAGTTCCTACCATAAAAGAGTGGTTATCTAGTAATGGATTGACTTTCTAAATGAATATTAAAAAATGTATCATTGGTAATACTAGTCATTTATCCTTTTCTAAGTTCATTTTAGTTGCCTAAAGAACCATGTGCTATGATACTACATGTGGGTTTTTGGATACCCAAACACATTAAAGTGGAATGAATCTTTAGGCCACTATTCATTATATGGAGAGTAAATAGTGTGTATCAATTACTATAAATTAACTTGTTTTAATTGTTATCCACATAGATTGGTGATAAAGCTACAAACATGCAAATAAATAGATAGTAAATGCTAAGAAAAGTAAAAGAAACAAAAGTAAATGACCCCATGATTTTGTATTTGTTCAGAGATCTAATCCTACATCTAGTAAAGTCAGTTGATATGTGGGTTATGGTAGAATGATATATTAGAAAGGACCATTAAATTTAAGTAGAGTGCTAGGGCCACAACATCATTAATGTTAGTTAATATTGAAGGCCAGCTTCCAGTAATTGTTTCTTTTAGGTTTGGGTTGTAAGCATTAGCTATTTATGTTGTATAAAATGCATATGATACTGTGAGAAAGGTTCCTTTTAAATTGGTTTTCTGGAGTGACCGCTATACTTATCGGCAAATTATGAATGGAAATATCATGTGGTCACTTAATTAATGCAATGTAAGACTGGAAGTTTATAAAATAAATTAGGAAATTTATCAACTACTAAAAGTAAAATAAAGTTAAGTCCCAAAAAATTTTAAAATTTTGAAGTTAAATTATGGCAAACGAAGGGCAAGGAAAGGTTGTTGTGAAACCACGGGTCACTGTCCCTACGTCTTAAAAGCTAAAATCTATAAATATACTTATATGCTGCTCGTCATTTTAAATAATTTTTTTGAAATCGAAAATTTACTGTGTGATATGATAGGGTCCATTATGGACGTTGAACCATTGATTAAATCCCAACTATGTAGGATGTGGCATAATTTGTCTTGAAAAAAGTATATACTTTTGAAATCTTTTGTTTAAGATGCTTTGATTTCAAAAATAAGAACACTTTCATGGAAAGTTTTGAAAAAATGATAAATTTTAAGGTTATTTAAATTTTATTCAAACATTTCAAAATTTAATTTAATTAGACTTTGAATAGTGAAAGAGGGAAATTTTGGATTTTTTGAATGATGGCATGCTTAGCATAAGGAAAGATTTGATGGGTTAGCAAGTAGAAATTTCACTATGTGGTAGAAGCGACAGTAAAATAAAATATTGGCAGGGCCGAGGGAACAAAATTGTTTTAGCATTGGAATTTCCTTTTTCCATACCTTTTTCATAAGTGAACTAAAATTACATTAAAATAACTCTATTTAAAATTTAAACATAAAATTTTCTTATGTGGACCATACTTTCAAAAGTTAGAAAAAGATTGGGGGCAAAAGAGAAGTTTCCAATGTACAGGGGAAAATGGCATATAAGAGAAGGATGGAAATACGGAATTTTCCATATAAACCCTTTTTCGACATAAGAGTATATGTTTAGAAAATCAAATTTTTAAAAATTTGGACATTGGAGAACTATGTGCTAAGTAATTGTTGGTAGGAATTGGATGCATAATTGGTTGAATCACACTTCTACTTGGGAAAATTTAGACACAAAAAAATTTTGATTTTCAAAACTTGCATTGTAGAACTGCCAGTACATATAGGATGTTTCACCATATTTTCAAAATTATTTGAAAAGAATGCATTCATATAGGAGGCGCCAATTTATAGTTATTCTGCTTACATGTCACATAGGTTGTGATAAGTTGTGGCCATATAGGTTGTGATAAGTTGTGCACTTATACACGATTAGCTGCAAAATTGGCTGGTTAGTTTATAATGGTTGCGCATTATGTTACATGATTCAGTCCTTGAGGAATTCTAGGGATGAAATTCATTTGAGGAAGGAGAATGTAAAACCCCATAATTTTTACGATTATTAATTAATAAATAGTAACTTCAAAAATATAATTTTTATGAATGTCAAAATTTTGGCTACGAAACTTACACTGTTGGGTTCATGATGATTTTTTGATCAATTTTCATATATAAGGTTTTACGGTCGGGGTTCAAACGAAAAGTTATTAACATTTTAATATTTTGGATCCTAAATAATGATATATGTAATGTAATTAACTAATGGCGGCTAATGTTAACCGTTGCTTAATGCTTAAGTATAGTCAACGTTAAATTAAATCATGTGGAATCGGTATAAAATAAATTAAAAAGGGAAACAAGCATCGCTAGCCAAATAGGCATGACCGGTCGACACCTAGGCTCAACTGGTCGACCGACAGAGGTGGAGCGGTTGATCGATAGTGTTGTGGAGGCTGTAATGTGAACCTATGCCAATGAGCTAGAAGTAAAATAAAAGAATCCAACTGCTGGCATTAATTCATAAATAAAAGTGTATCATTTGAAATAACAAGGAATACACCAAACCGAAAGAGATATACAAAATAAAGATATTTACCATATTTTGTACTGTCTATTTCTATAAAAATATAATTCCTTATAATTTCAAATGTAACATAAGTTCCCCTTTGGGATAAGGTACAGAGATTTACTGTGTTAACCTTTCCTTTTGAGGGAGATGTAATTCCAATGCATTAGAATATAGAAATCTCTAAGTGTGAATTAAAATAATTACAATTGTGATAATAATAACGGTCAAATCATAAAATTAATATATATATTAATATATGCAATAAGGACAAGTTAGGAATCAAATAGTAAATGATAAAAAGATAAGCAAGAAATAAAATGAATAAAGGCAAGAAGTATATAAAATATATGGGTATGGTGATTCCATTGAACAAGGGAGGATGGTAATGGTTAAAAGAAGGATGGAAATAAAGACTCAATAATAAGAAAAGGTAAGCAAATAGTAAAAGATACTTAAATCTTTTAAGTTAAAGGTAAGATAACAAAATATGGATTTTAAGGCTAAACTAACACTAAAGGGGGGGGAGGTGAATAGTGTTTTCTAATTTATACGAATCTTTTTGAAATCATTATAAATTATACTTAGAATAATGAGATTAATAATCATAGAAACAATCAAAAAATCAAAGGACGGATAAAAGTAAATGCAGTAAAAGGAAAGAACACAGCAGGATTTTATACTGGTTCGGAGTTACCCTATATGCAGTCCCGTACAATTCCTTGTACGGATTTCTTTTCAACTAGTAAATGAAAATACTATCTCGATTTCAAGGCCAGGAGATATAACCTCTATAACCCCGACTTCTGAATAGAGTCGCTTGATTTCCAGGCTACAAGCAGACCCACTAGATTTACGAGCTACTAAGCGTACCCAATTGATTTCACAGGCTACACTTACACCCACAAGTATATCGGTTTATTTTGATAGAGAATTACAAAATCAGAACTTCAATCTTGATTACAAATGATCCTATAATCCTATAATAACACTTAGATCTTGATTAGAGTGAGAAAGATTATAGAAATTGAAGAGCAAATGATAGAGTATCAAAATAATGGAAATGAAGGTTGATTTTGGTTGAAATTCGATAAAGTATGACCATAATTTATTTTAGAAAATGAGAGAGAAGAAGGAGGAGAGAAGAACAATATAAAGCGATTAAGAAATTCTTCGGAAACATATGTATTCATAGAGGAATAACGACCATATCTATTTATGAAGAGATAAGATGAATAGACACTTCTTTTAGAAATTGAATTTTGAAATTCTCAGCTAGTATATCAGCATATAGGGTTAGAGTATGTTGACATACTCATTGTAATTTTGAAAAACATTTTAAAATATTATTTTGAAAATGTATTGATTTGTGAAATAATTTTATTCTTTGTAAATATGTTAAATATAATATATACACATCATAATAATAATAAAACTTAAGTAAAACGATATGATAATAATTTTGAAAAATAAACTAATATAAATCAAAATTTAATAAAAACAATAACTTGGTAAATACTAAAAACTAAAATGATAAGTATAAGAAAAGAAAATGTTTGAAAGTTGTTTTGAAAAGAAAATTTAAAAACTTATTTAAAAATAGAGAGAGAGATGAGAAAGAGATCAAATGCTATCAGAATTTTAATAAATATTCTAGACTCTTTAACTTATCGGGAATATTCTTGAATACTCATATTCTTCATTCTTGAGTCTCTATATCAACATCTTTAACTCTTCAGTCTTTACCTGAAACTGTAAAATCTTCTTATATCAACACCTATTTAATATCTTGTACTATGTACTATATATCTTGATAAAACATTAGTATTTATATATTATATGATTTCTTAAAGTTGTTGCCATCAAAACCAAATCATTAGGTACTAACAATCTCCCCTTTCTTGATGATGACAACTTTATATATAGAAATATAATATAACCCCCTCCTTAATCTATGCCTAATATACAATGCTCCTCCTTAATCTATGCCTAATATACAAAGCTCCTCCTTAATCTACGCCTAGTATTTTTTATATTTCTCCCCCTTTGTCGTCAATCAAAGATAACTAACTATAACTATAATTCTAACTTCAACTCTTAATATTAATTCTATCTCCCTGTAACTGAAACATTATATGATATAAACACGTATTGAAGTAACAGGTAATATATTCATGAAATGCAAAATGATAGAAATGGTATATAAGAAACATCATTCGATATTTTAAGCAATTCAAGCATACATAATGTCAAACATAAAGCAATATTTAAAATTCAATCAAATTCAAAACCAATCAAATCAAACCAATCAAATCAAACCAAATAAATCAAACAAACCAAACAAAACTAGTTCAAGTACTATATACATCAAACCAATTAAAACTAGACATTTCTTGGGACTTCAACCCATCCATCAGCGCCGAAGATTGGATCCATTTTAATAGCCTTCCAATCTTCATCATCTTTGTGGGCGGTGCATTCCGGATTGGTGGTTCGTTCCTCTTTGTTCAGAGCTGAAATCATCAATGGAATTGAATCAAATGTCTTTCTTGCTCCTTGATCATCAATATTTGACTTAATTCTAAGTGTTTCAGGTTCTGTAGGATAAAAGAGAGAATGTTTTTGAAGGATACAAGTGTTTGTTCGAGGTTTTCGGTTAATTTTTGAATAGGAGAAGCCATTATATATGATTTGGAGTTTAAGAAAGCAAGGAAGAAAAAAGAGAATAACTATTATTGATTTTATAGTTCAAATGTGTATTTATAAGGGTAGAAATTTGTTGGAATTGAATAGACACTTGTTGTCTATTCATTTTTCAAATTTTTTTTTTTTAAAAATGAGCCGTTATATTTTGACGTACATACTCATGGTATGTCGACATATATGCAGAAAGTTGTAAAGTTTCTTTGTTTTGATATTTTGATATATTATACTATTATACTAGTTATGCTTTTCAGAGATGGTAATAAGCGTATAACATTAAGGAAATAATGATTTCATTACTACTTAGACAAGGATTACATATTTCACAAAGAAAAGGAAGATACATAACACCACATCAAATTCAAACTTAAACAACCAAGAACAATCATACTTAAACATAACTAAAACAAACTATAAAGATGTGGACGAAGAGGATGATGAAGAGATTCCAAGCTTGCGTTTCACCTTTCCAAAGAACTTATCCAATTTTTTGGAAATTGTGCTCAACTTCTTACACATGGAACGTTTAAGAATCCTCTGATTTTCAACTATCTTCTTTTGATTGTTGAGAATGTCTTGACTAGTTGGATGAGGTGGAAAGTCAATGCTTTCTAAAGAGGTTTCCTCCTCTTCTTCTTCTTCGACGATATCCATTTCTTTCCTTTCTTCCACTTCCTCTTCTTCTTGTATTTCTCCCCGTTGTTCACGTGCTGATCTTTCTTCTTTCTTTGCAAACATGTCCTGTGGCTTGAAAATTGATGGAATTTTCATAGGAGCTATATTTGCTTGATTAAACACTTTACGAGAGATAAATTCCTCTCCTTTAAAATCAACGCCAAAGCAGTTTAAGATTCGGGTAAGGTAAATACCATGAAATAGTGTGTATTCACGGGTGGAAAGATTTTTAGGATAAAACTCATCCAAAATAGCATGAGCCCAATTTATGTCATATTGACCATAAATGGAAAAGAGTGCTTTACAACATTTAAGGTAGAATTATTGAAATTTCCAAAAAGAGGAGTGATGACATGTTGCAAAAGAAGATTATAAATTCTAGCTTTTAGACGAAAAAAATTTATTTTTAAAATAAAAATTACCATCTTCTACAAAAATATTATGAAAAACTTTATGATTATGCTCAAAAAATTTGAAATCGAAAAGGTCTATTCTAGCGAGTTTGCATCCAGGAATAGTACCCAAAAGTTCACAATTCAAAATAATTAAAGTTCCTTTAACGTTACTCCATACTTCTCCTTCTACACCTTTATAAAATTTCCCTTTTAAATTTTCATAAAACATTTTAACCAAGTGTGGAACACAAACAAAATCGTTTAGAGAAGCTTCAATAAACCAAGAATTTAATTTTGAGAATAAAGAGTTTCAATTTAATAAGTTGAAAAATCATTAAAAGTTGCAAACTTTCCTATAGAAACTTTATCCTAATTCATATAGCTAATATAGGCTTCCATAGCTTCTTGATCTTGAAAGAGAAAGTTTTTAATGGTTTTAAAAAGTCTCATGGATGTTGGAGTGCTTGATGATGCCATTGATGTATGATTTGAGGAGATAAGAGAGTTAATAAATGCTTGAATTTTGAAATGAAAGGTGAATTGAATGGTTAAAGATAGAGGTAATAAGTAGAGAATCAAAAGACATGTTCTCTGGTCAAGCGATACCTTTTAGAACATGAGGTAGGCGAAATGAGGGAGGGGAAAATTAAAATTTTGAATTTGAAATTCAAATTCAAATTTTGAACTGAAATTCTAGACATATATGCTGACATAGACTATAAGGGTATGTCGACATATCTATTGAGCTTTTCAAAATTGAATTATATTTAACTATATCCTACTTTATTTATATACAACTGTCTATAACTGTATTATTATTGTTTACATTAGAAATATATAAAAATATTAAAAATAATTTTAAATATATTTTATATTATTTTAGTATACAAAAATATAATAATATAAAAATATAAAAATAACATATTATTCAACCAATATTATTATTAATCTATAGGATATTCCTAACAATCAAACAACTAAAAATTCAAATGATATAAAGCCTTTAATATATTAAATGCATAACTTTTTCTGATCCTATTTTACCAATTAATCTGAATTCTATATTGCTGTAATGCACATGTTGCCTATTTTCGTATTTGATTCATTTTCACTTGATGATATGTCCGAGTCATCTAGTGCTGCAGTATAGGATCTTCTCCATTTTCTAGATGAATCATTATTTGGTGTGTTTTTCAGTTTCTCAGGATGCGGTAATCTCGTCTTAAGCGAAAAAGTTCATCGAAGTTATAGCATTTGATGCCATTTCCGCTTTCACTTCGGTTTCTAAGATTTTTGTTGTTATTTTGTTTAAATAATTTATCTTCTTATATTTCAGGAATTTTTAGAAGTTCCTTGTCATGAAAGCTATGGATTTATTCTCTTATGCTTTACTTTCTCTTCTTCCCAGCATTTATGCGTCAAATGAAATTAAATTGCCAATTAACTCTTTAGTCTTTAGTGTGCTAATGTCATTAGTCTCTTCAGTTGCAAGAATCTTTTAGTACCATTCAGAAGTAGATGAATTGAGAATTTTTCTAAATTGATCCTTTTCAGAGAAATTTTTACCCAATGTAATAAGTGAGTTTATAATATCTTGAAATCTACTATGCATATCAGATATGGACTCATGTCTCATTTTAAATAGTTGAAACTGGTTTGTTAACATGGAAATCTTAGTTTGTTTGACTTTATCTGTGCCTTCATGTGTTACGTGCAAAATTCTCCAAATACCAAATGCAGACTTGCGTATAGATACTCTATTAAATTCATTTCTATCAAATAAACAAAACATTATATTCATGGCTTTAGAGTCACATTGTGCAACTACCTTTTGTTCAGCAGTCCATTATGCAAAATTTATCTCGGTTTTAGTGTACTCAGTTTGTGTGGTATTCCAATTATCTAATCCAATTGATTGTAAATACATTTTCATTCTATATGACTAGTATGTGTAGTTACTACCATTAAAAAGTGGTGGTCTAGCAGTAGATTGTCCTTCAAAAAATGAATTACTAACAAGTGTATGAACAGTATAACTAACATTTTTATTACCATTGTTGGTAGCCATTTAAACTTTCCAAAAATTGGATTATGAAATTTTTTAAAACCAACGCTCCGATACCAAATGTACGATCGCAAAATAGGGATCTAAAGGCTAAATTAACACTGGAGGAGGGTGAATAGTGTTTTAATTTATATGAATCTTATTGTAATCTTTTGAAATTATACTTAGAATAATGAGATTAAAAATCACAGAAACAATCATACAATCAAAAAATGGATAAATAGTAGATGTAGTAAAAGGAAAGAACACACCATTATTTTATACTGGTACAGAGTGACCCTACATCCAGTCCCGTACAATTCCTTGTATGGATTTATTTTCAACCAGTAAATGCAAATAAAATCTCGATTTCAAAGCTATGAGACACACCCTTTAGAATTCTGGCCTTTGGATAGAGCCACTTGATTTCCAAGCTACAAGCATGCCCATTAGATTCATGGGCTACTAAGCACACCCAATTGATTTCATGGGCTGCAATCACACCCACAAGTACATCGGTTTAATTTGATAGAAATTTACAAACTCAGAACTTCAATCTTGATTAAAAAAGATCCTACAATCCTTTAGTAGCACTTAGATCTTAATTGGAGCGAGAGAGATGACAGAATTCAGAGAGCAAGTGATAGAGAATCAAACTAATAGCAATGGGTTTTGATTCTGATTGAATTCGACAGAGTATGTTTATAATTTATTTTTGAAAACGAGAGAGAATGAGGACAGAAGAATAATTAAAGGTGATTACATTTTTTTTGGAAACACAGGAAATTATAGAGGAATAATGGTCATGCCTATTCGTGAAGACATACGATGAATAAACACTTCTTTCGAAAATTGAATTTTGAAATTCACGTCTAGTATGTCGAGATATAGGGTTAGGGTATGTCGACATACACTTTGTAATTTTGAAAAAATTTAAAATATTATTTTAAAAATGTATTGCTTTGTGACATAATTTTATACTTTTGTAAATATATATAAATTTAATATATGCACATTATAATCATAATATAACTGAAGTAAAACTATATGTTAAGAATTTTGAAAACTAAATTAATAAATCAAATTTAATAAAACAATAACTTGATAAAATATTAGAAACTAAAATGATAAGTATAAGTAATTGAAAACTATTTGAAAGTTGTTTAGAAAAGAATATTTAAAACTTATTTAAAAATAGAGAGAGATGAGAGAGAGATCAAATGCTAAGAATTTTAACAAATATTCTGCACTCTATAACTTATTTGGAATATCTTGTAATCTTGAACTCTTGAATACTCATGAGTCTTCATTCATGAGTCTTTATATCAACATCTTTAACTCTTCGATCTTTACTTGATACTGTACAGTCTTCTTGTATCAACATCTGTTCAATATCTTGCACTATATACTAAATATATCTTGATAAAATATTAGTATTTATATTTTATATGATTTCATAAAGTTGTTGTCATCAGAACCAAATCCTTAGATACTAACAATAGAAAAGTGGTAAATGATATTAAACCAAGATTAATGAAACAAGGAGTTAGTTAAATAAAAACAATTATCAGCAATTGAACATTTGAGGCATAATAATGAAATAAAAATGGATATATATATATATATATATATATTAACACACATTTGTACCAAGTAAACATTGAATTATTGAAGTTAGCTTAATCTTAGCTTAGATCAGAATGGCACAGTCATTAAAATGGTTTGGAATGCTTGGTCGGTAGTGTTACACAACAGATGTTTATCCACCGCAAGGGGCTATTAGTAGTTATATATACATTTATTATATGGGACATATCCAACTTTAAGATCCGTGGAGTTATATATGTTCACGTATAGGTGAGGGATACCCAAGTAGGAAGGTTTTCCTCGGTCAAAGTGTCAAAGGACAAGTAAAGTCTTCTTTAACCTTTTAGGGGGTATTAAGTAACAAGTGGCTATTACATTGATTGCATTAGGCAATCTAAATGGGATGGCGAGCCAGGCTTGGTGCTACGTCAGCATGTGTTTGGTACCATATTAGGGAGTAGGAGCTATACGTAGGTCGAGAACATCATCGGTCCTTAGTGGTTAGGGGAAAGACAAGGATTATGTCTGAAAGGCAACACCACCTACTAGTGTAGATCTCATTTAGGTAAGCGACATAGTTGTTTGCTAGTTTGTTTGTTAGGGCCAAGGATAGATAACCCATTATGGAGGTCTTTCAAATAAACATAAAATATGACTAACTATTGTGCACCATTATTAGACACTATGGATGTTCTTTGGTATGCACGACGACGAGGATGTAATATTGCATCCATGATGGATCCTGATGAGGTACTGGATTGCAAATACTAGAGGGGATGATATATTAGTCCAAAGGAGGACTTGGTACTTATAAATATACACACATATGTAGTTATTGTCTACTTCGAGCAGACGGGACGTATCGTATGCGTATATGGAGTCGAGACAACTAAGTAAAATAAGAGAAATAACATGTAATAGAAGCCAATCGACATAAACTAATGTATAAAGTGAATAATTTACCATTAACAAGAAAGTTGTTTTGATCCCCTCCGCATTATAACCCACGGGATAGCTTCAAAGGACAGGTACTAGTACAAAAGGGGAATGATGGAATGATGGGTTTCCTTATTCATGCTCGGGGCTAACAAGGACACTAGATATTGGAAATGTCAATATTGATCTGTAACTATACATTTTATAATACTTTACTATTCCATTGTGAGTATATATCGATAGTGCTCTTACATGCATTTATTTGTGTATCTGATACCAAACCAACAATCTATACTTAGGGGACTTGGTTTTTTAATTTGGTGAAAAGTTGGGCCCATTGGGGTGCGGATTGTCACAGTTAACCACTTAAGCTAGAGGTCCTTAACAGGCATCAAGGAGACTTATCCACATATTCCATTGTTTTATTCTCTGATGCATCAAAGTTACCACATACCATAGAAAATCTTTATTTTTGGGAGCCGGTGCGTTTCTATGTATGTGTGCATGTATATGTGTTCATTCTTAGTAATTAAGGAATCAATATTCCATATTCTTGATAAAAAATGTAAATATTACACACTCAAGATTGATATCTTTATAAACCTATAGGTAAACAAAATTTAGTGGTAGAAATTTTCAAACATTAAATATTTAATAACCATCCAACTAACTATTAGAACTAGGTCAGCACGCAGTGGGGTAAATGGGTAAATTAAAAAAAATTCCATTATTGGATTGTTAATGGGCCAGTGTAGTCCAAATTCATTTAGAACTTTTCTAGAGTTATGGGCCTTAAGACTAATTCAAGCACGAACAATAATTAGTGCATTTAAATACAATTCAAATGTGAACCAATATTGTATATCGATCGGAATATTTATAACTATTGTAAATATACTATTTAATATTATTCAACACATCAAATAAATTTTATAATAAATATTAATTAATTTAATTAATTTATAATAATTATAAATTAATTAAATTAGGTGGTAAAAGGAGTATTCAATGTTTTAGTTGTATGACTCTTAGGTGTAAATTTGATTAGGATTAATATCGAACAATTCAAATATTATCATCCACACTTCACTTAGCAAGTGGTGTGACATCATGGCCAAATTTATTGCTTATTCGGTATCAGTAAAATCCAATTTCACTTTATTTAGCATTGCGTGGTAGTGACAATTATTAAACTAATTCTCTTCATCAAAATTATATCACTTTGGACTTACAGAATTTGGTAGCGGTCAAAATTCTAAGATCATCCATATTCAATTATGTAGTCCAAATATATCCTTGGTTCAATCATAACAATTATTATTAACCAAAATGCTATGTCTAAAGACTTTGACTTTGATTTGATTTCAATTGACCATGATCCTTATCTCAAATAACTGAGGAGGCAAACCTTTTCTTGAATAGAGTTTCACTTCCAACGTTTCCACACGTCCTAACTATAGTCGTTCGATAGACGCCATGCCACAATTTAAAGCGGAGCTTCCATATCAAAGATCAAATGTATTCTTAAGTTAAGCGAACTATATAATATTATCGCATCAATATTTTCTGTTCGACCTTATTTATATTAACGAACAGAATAACATCGAGTGAGTCATTCCATGGTTATCTAATAACTATCAGTACATAACCTCTAATGCCCCCTAACAGGCATGAATAATCCACTGCCTAACATTTCGAGAGTATTACTTACTCTAGTTTGAAAGGATTTATTGATATCCAGTCTTGATACATCTTGATTAGGAATATTTAAAATAGTATGTTTATTTTCATTGTGATAAATTACTCATGGTTACAACACTTTGTAACTATTATCACAAAACATACCAATTATGGATTTTCTATTAAACATACTTTTAATTAATTACCTAATTATTTATATCATATTATAACAAGTATATAATAGAAAGAAAACAACTTTTATTTCTAACAAGATTGGTTATTGAGCTATATATATATATATATATATATATATATATATATATATAACAAGTTACATAATTCATCATAGAGTATACCCTTAACTTTATCAATCTCTCACTAACACTTAGGGCCAATTATGGAATCTCTATCTCATTCATTTGATTAGTTTAAGGAGAATTGATCAAGTTAGACCCTTTGTGAATGGATCTGCTATGTTTTATAGTTATTGATTCTATCAACAACTCTCTTCGATGCCGATAAACTTCCTTTACCATGTGGAACTATTCAAAGTATGTTTTACTACTTCTAGTGAGCTCTGATCATTACATTGTTAACTTATAACAATCATGTATTATTCTTAATATTATGTAATCACCACTAGCTTGCTTTAAATTTGTTCATTTATATTTATACATTGCTTTTATCGTGGCACTATTCAAGGTGGTGTACTTCGTCGTTTCATTGAATCAGCCACAATGTTTCATTTGGAACATTTCTAAGCTAAAGCTTCGCATTCAAGGTTTAAACATTAAATTAATATTGACATATTATTCTCAACATCACTTATGTGGTTTGTACAAATATTTCTCAACAAGGAATTTGTTGTTTTTATAAATAATTCTCCAATATTTCACAAATACCCAAGAATACTCAAAACTACCATTTAGTGATCTTATTTAGATTTGGTATTTACTTCATTTATCAAATACGTAAGCAAGTGACATGTGATGCCCTACCTCTATACTCACACTAACCAAGAACACTATGGGGTAATACCATCGACTAGCATGAAGAATAAGGTTGTTGAGGAGCGACCATCTGTCAAATTGCTTTGTGCGAGTACCGATATGCCAAATAATATAACATGCATTTCATTTCAAGTGGAAATCTGATATATCAAATACAAACTCAAATCTACTACATAGTGACTATGCGGCCTTCGAAAACAGATATAAAATAAGCATAACATAAATCAGTCACAGATATTCATATTACTAAGGAGGAAACAGATATGAATATAACGTATAGAAGTGAACATCAAAGTAGTGGTCATACAAGATCCACTACATCACAAAAGAAATGGTACAAGTGCTAGACAAAGGAATATGTATACATCAGAGTATCTATCTCAAATGTATAAAAAACAAAAAAAACGACTAAGCTAAATTAGTCAGCCAAAAGTCAAAAGCTTGTCCCTGCTCAAAAGTTAAGTGGAAGCACCTGAAACACCTCGGTCTGACCCAAGCATTATTTAAGAAGGAAAATAATAAATGGATCAGTCTAGATATAAATATCATATAAGGTGAGATATGATAAGAGATATGACAAAAATATATGATAACTATAAAGCCATACCATGACAAGTATATATTTGATAACAATGAAAATCATACAATATCTCAAGTCTCCTCAAATACCCAAAAGAGTATCATATTCTTTAGCTTATTCACTAAACCTCAAATATTGACAAAACATATCAATGCAAATCGCAAAAATTGGTGAAACTTAAATCCAGAAATCCATAATTGAAAATCTAGAAAACATAAAAGAAGAAGGAGGCCTATCATAAACTGGAGCATGAAAACTCACCAACACGTGTATCATAAACGGGACGCTATCCTATAGGTTGCTAACCCATAGAGCTGGTGCAACGACATAGTTCAACGATACGCCCAAGGAACCTAAAAATCAAATAAGTTGGAACAACGACGTAGTACAACGATACGCCCGAACTCCATAAAACGGTTAAAATACAATAGGTTGCTAGCCCATAAAAATGAGACGAAGCTCCATAGAACGGGGTATAGTCCCTCACGCGGACAAAGAGACATTGCTCATCGCAAGTCTAAATCATAAAATGATCATCATTGATCAAAAAGAAGTGTAAATTACACAAAGCTAGTAAAATAATGAGTTTAGCTTCATGTCCCATAACCACTAGCTTAACTTAAATATTTACGACCAAATTGCAGGTTTCCGCTCGAAGATACAAGATTTTAATCGAACAAGTCCAAGAACTAACCGACGAAGTAAACGCAAGAGCTTCATACCACGTGTTTTGCTAAGTCGTTTAATTGGATTTCTCATACGAATGAGGTAAAGGTTTGTATGTACTAATAGATTGGAAAACGGTTTTAAAAATGAGCTTTTTATATGAATAATGTAAAGGTTTGTATTTACTAGTATGGAAAACTTTGTATTTTAAAGTGACAAATCACAGAAATGATTGTAAAAACAATCTGTCACTAAAAATCCACAATTCAATAATGTGAATCAAAACCATGGAAATCGATATCAAATCCATCAAATGGAAACACCAAAAATCCAAAATAGAAATTGTCAAAGTCGATATTGATTGAAATTTGCTATTCTTGTCAATGATCGATAAAAATTGGAAATCCACTCGAAAATAGGCAAATAGGCAAAATTCAACAGGACCGGACGTCTGGTTGGTTTGTCTAGACATCCGACCCTAGGCTCTGCCATTTTTTCTATGTTCGTTATTTTTTTCTCAAAGACCTCAACCAGACGTCCGGTTGCCTAGGCCTGGGTAGAATTTGCCTAGGCCAATGATGGCCAAATCAATTTGGAGGTGATCGAACGAGTGATGGAGGCTAGGGTTTTATGCCAAGCGACAGCCCAGCCCCAAAGGCTCTTCGATACACCCCAAACAACATGTCCAAATATTCAAGATAGCGTCTTTAAAGATTTTGACTCCAAAATACCAAAATTGAAAACTTATCCATACCAATTCAAATCAAAAGCAATTGAAGATGAAATGGATATTAGGAATTTATATCTAACAACAATGAAAGCTATAGACATAGATGTGAGTTTAAGAAATCACCTTTAAACTCAAAAACAACAGTTGAGAAGCTCTAAAATAAGGAAAGATCAACTCCACTTCAATCACAACTCTAGAAGCTCTAATCTATGATCATATGCAAATATTTCCGAAGTTAGGTTATATAAAAAATCAAGAATTGAAGAGGAATTGAGATGGAGAAGATGAAGAGCATGCTTACCTAAGATTCTCCTTGATTTTGGAACTTGAATTTGAATTTCCTAAGATAACTATGGCTTAGGAATTTCTAATCTCCTCTATTTCCCTCATTTTTTCATTTAGATTGATTGTTAGGAATTATTATGAGTAGAATGAAAAGGAGAGGAGTTATGGAATTTGGTAGAAGCGTTTGGGTTAGCTTATTGGGTTAACAGGCTAGAACCCAACCCAAACCCCAAATGAAAATACCAAAATCCTAATCAACTCTAGACATATCAATATTTATACTTAAACAAGTTGTAAACGTCGTTTTGAACCCAATGAAAGTGGTCTCGAGTCTGAATTCGACTATTTACAAAAAGTAACATTTTGGACTTTAAATTCAACTAACGATGCTATATTTAAAAACATTTAAATATATAATCATAAAATATGCGGGTTGTTACAGACTCCCTTCCTTAAAGAAATTGTGTCCTCGCAATATTTAAGAAGAAAATAAAGAGTAACAACCACTCTAAGCTATAATAACAAAAAGAAAAAAATTAAAATGAGAAGTTCACCTTAAAGAGCATGAGAGAGTAAGTCCGAATATGTCCACTCAATGAATTCTGTGGATTCCCAAGAACAACCCTTAGGATTTGCGGACCATTGAACTTTCACAAGCGGAACATCTTTATCACGAAGGCGTGTAACCTCCATAGCAATGATACGAATAGGATGTTGCTCATAAGTCAAATTAGGTGAAACTTTAATTTCTTTAATAACATGAGATGAAGAATAGAATTGGAATCTCTAGGGCATTTCCATAGTTGAGAAACGTGGAATATGTCATGAATAGCAGAAAATTGGGTCGGTAATAAAAGACGGTAAGCCATGGAACCAATGCGTTCGGTAATAGGAAATGAGCCAATACATCGAGGTGCTAATTTTCTCGAATGACTGAAAAGCACAACACCCTTCATAGGTGAAACATTAATAAATACCAAATCTTCCACAAAAAATTCTAATTTCCTTCTTCGGTTATTGGCATGGGATTTTTTTATCTACTTTAAGCTTCTTCCATTCTATGACGAATAAGGTCAATCTTATCTGTGGCATGATGAATAAAATCTTGATCTAAAACCAGCTTCTCACCGGTTTGAAGCCAACACAACTGAGATCGGCATGGCCTTCCATAGAGTGCCTCGAAAGGTATTGTACCAATACAAGATTGGAAGCTATTATTGTAAGAAAACTCGACAAGGGAAATGTGATCTTCCCAACTTCCATCAGAATCAAGAACACATGCACAAAGAAGACCTTCAAGTGTTTGATTCACACGCTTGGTTTGTGCAACAGACAGAGGATGATAAGCGGTGCTAAAATTAAGCTTCCTTCCCATAGCTTTTTGACGAACTTTCCAAGCAAAAACCACTAGTAAACAATGAATCATGAAAGCTAACAATAGAAGTAGGAACTCCATGAAATTTAACAATTGCATTGACTTAAAGTTTAGCCAAAAGAGAGATGGTCTGATTGGACCGAACGAAAATAAAATGGGTGGATTTTGCAAGTCTATCTACAATCACCCAAATACTGTCATAACCCGAAGGAGAATGGGAAAGACCTTCAATAAAGTCCATGGAGACTTGATCCCACTTCTAAACTGGAATGTCCAAAGGTTGTAATAACCCACCGGGCCTTTGATGCTCGACCTTTACGAGTTGGCAAGTCATGCAACGCTTAATAAAGTTAGCAATTGTAACGACCCGTAAATTTTCGATAATTAAAATAGCTAATTTAATAAGATTTCGTGATTTAGTGTTAGAAAAAAATTGTAAGTCATTTGGAATAATAATAAATGTTGAATCTATTGGGATTATAATAGAGTTAATAAGATTTTTAAAACTGGAATTTATTGGATAAATTGAATAACGGGTTTAATATGATTAAAAATGATTTGTAAAATTTTATTTTATCATATTGGAGTTATAGTGATGTTATAGAACTTTTAAAACTGAATTTAAAATTTATTTGTGAAAACTGAATATTTTAATATTTAATTTTCGACTGGAAAATAGCCAATTTTTCAACAGTCTCAGAATTGGACGAAACTAATTCCATTGGATCCGTAATAGTTAGTTATTATCGGATTTCAAATTTCGTAGCAATCGGAGTTGTCGTTTGACCGTGGCAGCTCGAAACGCGTTGAAATTGTTTTAATATTAATTTGGCGAGTTAAAATAGTCATTTTTCAAACGGTCTCGGATTTCGATGAAACTAGTTTCATTGGATCCGTAATGTGATATTATTGTAAGGTTTCAAATTTCGTGTCAATCGGATTTACCGTTTGTCCGGGGCAAGCCAAAACGTATAGAAATTAGTTGAATCGGTTTAATTTAAATTTGATCGTTTATTGTCGTAACTCGCGCATATGATCGAATTAGCCTCCGAAACCTATTCCATTGTGTCCGGAACGCGGGGTAAACCCTAGAAACGCCTTCCGGCACGCTTCGTTTGGAGTTCGAAAAATTTTCGGTGAATAGTGTTTTTGCAATTTTCTATAAAAGGACCCATCCTCTTTCATTTGCTCCAAACCCTAACTCTTTTGACCAGCCGCCACTTTCATTTCAATGGCCTGAAAATTTCGAAACTTCCTCCTCATTTTCCTCTCAATCCTTCAACAATTAGCAAAAACTCTCAACTACAAAGTTGTAGAGCACGATGAAAGCTTCAAATCCATACGGAGATGATCGAAAACGGAGCCACGGATCAACGGGAAATCGAGCAAGAAGGGGCTGCGTTTTACACGCAATTCGAGGCAGAGGATGAGGCCGAGCTTGGAGCTATTTGGGGTGAAGGTGGAGTAAGGCGGTGGCTTCGAAGTGGTGTAACCTGATCGTCTTCAAGTGGAGTGTGGTGGTCGCGTTAATTCAATGTTGAATGGCGGCTATGGGTTCTTGTAACCCTGGGCACATGAAACGTGATGAAGGAAGAAGATGGGGTGCGGCCTGATGCGTTGGATGCAGGGATCTTGCAGCTTGGATTGGTTAGGGTTTGTATATAAAAAAAAAAAAAAAAAAAAAATTGATCTGTATTTTTAAAATCGTGTAACTTTAAAATGACGTATTTTTTTCATACGAGGTCAAAAACGCGCGAAACTTTTTGCGTTGGAATCGTATGGACGAGCTCTACGCGATGCAACTGGATTGGAATCATTTGGAGTTAGAGAAAATTTTGGGTTAAATCGAACGTCGTTCGATTTGATTTAAAATCGTAAAATCAAGGTGAGTGTTTTATAACGCTCACACCGTACTAAATATTTTATGCTAGTTAAATTTGATATTATGAAGTGTTATGATTTTATTTGTCGTTGTTTGGTAAAAATTTAATTGTCATATAGCTTGTCATTTGCATTAACCGTTGAAAAATTAAATTGACAGTCAAATTGAAATTAAAATTGAATTGCGATTAAATTACCTGACATTGATAACTATGGAACTGCCATGAATTGTATTGTTTATGGATGATGAATTTTGATGGATGCTATTGGTTGATAATTGAATGTTTGGATATTTATTTGCTTATATAGATCCTGTTATGCATACATATGATACTGAGATTTAATTTAAGTAATATATACTCATCCCTGACATTTAATTGAAATAAATAATTACTTGGCCATAGGATAGAAAATTATATACGGACACCGAATTGGCTAAATTAATAATTTTTGAAATCGTCGATTTGAAATTTATTTAAATGTTTCGATTTAAAAGTGATAAATAGAAATCAATCTATAGAAATCGAATTTGTCGAAAATTTGAGTTGGAATGTTGAAATAAATTTTGATTAAAAGAAATTGGTAAATAATTTAAGTTGTGACTTTAAAATTTAAAATTTGGATATGATTGAATTTCGAAAATCTATTTATTTTAAAGATTGAACATTATTTCGAGCTTTGAATATTACTAAGTAAAAGTGATATGAAAATGATATCTTGAAATCGAGTTTGGAATTTGGATTTAAACTTGAATATTGTTGGAAATTTTGTTAAGTGTTATAAATTGATATTTTGAGAAATCAAGCTCCAAATCGATATAAATTGAAATTGAATTAATTAAAGGTGAATGTAGAATTGAATTGATTTGAAGTAAAAGTTGACATTGGTTTTTGAATTGAAATCGAAATTGAATCGGTAGAATGGAAATTGGAATTGATTTGAATTGGGAAGTTATAATTGAAATGGATTGATTTTGAAGCTGTTTTAATTTGTTTTCCAAATTACTCTGTTATATAAACCATTTTGAATACTTAAACTATTTTAATCTATTTTAAATCTACTTAACCCAATTTAAATTATTTTAAACTAATTATCAATTTTAAATCCATTTTTTTTAAAAAAAAAGATTTTAACTATTTTAACTATTTTAATTATTTAAACTACTTTTAAACTACTTAAAACTATTTTTCTAAAAATCCTAAGCTGGTCAATAAGGTGAAATGTTTATATTTAAATCTTGAATTTAAAATACGAATTGAGTTAAATGAAGTTGCAACCTAAATTGAAATTCAAAATGATTTTGAAATCGAAATGAGATATTGATGCGAAAATTGATTTTGGAATGGAATCTGATATTTTGAAAGATACGATGATATTTGAAATGGATTTGATTTTTGAAGTGAATATGATATTTTGTTATCAATTATGAATCGATTTGAAATGTAAAAGAGCCAACGGTGTAATAATACATAGTTATTAAAGAGACCGGGATCGGATATGGACATACTCTCTGTCGATACCGAAAACCACTTTAATAACTATTATACGCGGAGTGATGATCCAGAATGAAGTGGATGGTTTGGTGAACGCGTTGACTGAAGAAAGAGAACGATTATTGGATGACCCCTGACATGACTAAAACAGGAGCCGCGCCGGGCCATTGAGGTTCGCCACCTCTAGCGGACACACTTCTTCGATACCATATCTATTACATTTGTGATGCGATTTGGGTGCACCCCTTGATTTGGGAGTGTTGTTTCGCGGTGTTGGGGTAGCTGCTGGCTATGCCCAACATCAGTCCGGATCACGCAACTACTAGTATCCTAGTTGGTATTGCCTCATGTACCTTGTCATACTGATTATCCTATTCGCGACCACTACGTTTTGATTTGTACCTTGAGTATATGGATTGCCCTCTGGTGACTTCCGGTTTTGGGGAAACTACGGTCTTGTATATGCTTTTGGGAATATAAAAATGTGTTAAGGGGGATTATGGTAACGCCTTAACGCTATTTTGATACTTTATATTACTGATAGACATTATCTACTTAGCGTATATTACTACATAGTAGATAGTTTAACGGATCCTTGAGAGATGGAAAATCCCGTAACATCTCTTAAGTTATTGCACGCACGATGACACTGGATATGAGATGTCAAACCCCGTAAACATCTCCGACGCCGTTACACTCATATTTATTTACGATTGATTTAACTTTCATAAGGATATTTAGTCCTGACTCGAGTGTTTGTCTTTTCATTACGCTCGGGTCAGTCCTGAGTTTTCAGTTTAGGTTGAAGATCATTTACTTGGAGGACGGAGACGAAGATTTGGTATATGATCTACTACTATTATATTCATTCCATTCCGCTGCATTGTTGTATGATATTTGCTGTGTATGTAACTCTGATAAATGTTGTATAATAATAATCAAATGTATTCATTTCAAATGTATTCATTTAATTAACAGCTTCATGAACTGTTATTTTATTATTATACTTTAGCCTTCCGCTGTGAGATTCTGTGTTGTTTCATTTCCTTTATTTCCCTTCCTTTTCTTTTCTTAATTACCCCAATAACTATCTGCTCTTTTAATGGTTTGGAATCGACATGTGTAATTGATCGTCGGTTTTAAACTGTCCAAAAAGGCGGGTCGTTACAGCAATATCATATTTCATTCCATTCCAATAATAAAATCGTTTCATGTCCGCATATAGTTTACTACTTCTGGGATGAATGGTAAATTTAGAACGATGATAATCTTCTAAAATAACTTTAGGAAGATCGCCAATAGTTGGCACAATAAGTCTACCAAATTTTCGAGTACCTCCACAAGCATCGATTTTAAAGTCTTTCAGACCATCAATATTATTTTTATTCCTACAACTTTGGATAAGATGAGCCAATTCGGGATCTGCTTTTGAGCTTCAAGGATGCGGTCTAAAAGAGAAGGATGAGCCTCAAGGCTACATAAAACAAGAGATGAACACAAATTGGAGTCATGATCTCGAATCTCACAAGTAGACAAAGTCTAGAGATCATTCCATTCGGATATCATCTTGGAAATAACCGCTTGTTGCTTATGACTAAGGGCATTGACAACATGACTTCCCTTTTCGGAAGTATGAAGAATATAGAGATCATAAAATGAAAGGAGTTCGAGCCAACATTGTTGACGCAAATTAAGTTCCTTTTGAGAAAATAAATACTACAAAAATTTATAATCGGTGTAGAGAACAAATTTCTCTCCCAAATGATAATGACGCCAAATTATAAGAGCGAAAACAATAGCCACGAGCTCTAGATCATGAGTGGCATATCTAGTCAAGGCAGGCTTTAATTGTCAAGAAGCATAAGCGATAACACGTTCCCTTTTTGCATGAGAACAGTACCCAAACCAATACGACTAGCATCGGTACAAACCGTGAAGTCTTGGTTCCCTTCAGGAATCACAAGAATATGAGCATCGGAAAGAAGTTCTTTTTTTAAAAGCATCTTCTACTCTAAATCATTTATTTCATGATCCTCTTTCCCGAAAAGCTAAGACATTCAAAATTATGATTTACTTTATGTATCCATCTTTTAAAAAAAAAACAAATTTACTTATTACAAGTCAATTTATCGTGTCTGGCTGTCTCATCATAGTATTTAGGAGACGCTAATCGATAATGTTGATTAGGCGCATAAACCATAATTCTTAAAGCACTCAATGGGCAAGTCAACACAAAATCATCTTCTATATGATAAACATGAGACGACCTGACTTTTCTCCACAAAAAGTCGTATCATCCTTAAGAAAGAAAGGGGTAGAAAAGAGAAAAGAAAGAAGAAACAACACAAGAATCTCAACGGAGGAACGAATAAATTATATTAATAACACAAGTATTACATAGTATACAACAGATATCAGAGTTACACAGACAATACAACACATACTAGACAGTTATAAACACCTATCTAGTTATTACAACTCAAAATACAATACAGAAACACTCAGAGATACCAACACAGCGGAAAACTATATATCTACATGCAGAAGCCTCCTGCTCCATTGCACCTCCATAATTCATCAAAGCTAACCTGAATCCCTTGGCTACTCGTAAAAATTTGAGTACCCAAGAGTTAAAGAAAAACAGAAATAACTCCGGGTCAGACATGGGTCTGGTGTGAGTAACAGGTTAAAGTTGCTTAACTTTAAAAAAACCTTTGAAAGAAAAGGTATCACGTAAGACTTCCCACACATAAACATGGAAAAGATTTTACCTTACGCTAACCAAAACATTTGATAGGAAATCCAGTGATATTATAATAGGTCTAGGGTTTTCAAGTAAATATGAAATAGCTGAAATTGTTACATTCGTTAAATTCCAGCTACTAGCCACAAAAGTGGGTAATACAATCAAAACCGTTGGCACTTATTGGATTTTAGATTCCATACAATGGCTGGGCTACTGGGGTACCGTCCGTCACAGTACGTGGCCTAGATCACCGTACCGAGGAGTACGCCCGCTCCCCTGCAACACAAGGCCGGAACCATTCCTTACTGAACAGTTCCGAACAAGACCACCCCGCAGTTGTGATCAGCAACCGCACCACTAAGCCGAAATAAAGGGACATCTAGACAGGGGTAAATCTCACTCTCAAGTGGGGGCTACCCACGAAGACTTGCTGCACCTCCCCTGTTTTAGCCATTCCCAGTTGATGAGGCTTGAGGCTACGATTACCTTTATAGGACATAACACTTAGAATGCTCATCGTCCACCTGACGATGTTCTGAAAGCATTCAATCCATACAAGTTCGTTCCGGGTTCGAACGAAACCGAAGGCATTATCTTATTACACTCATTTTGGAATCACCCTCAGAATTAACGATGATAACCCTTGCACTCTGAATCTTCATCTTCACTTCACATTCACGACCTAACGTTAATTTGGATCGATGTGGTTTTCGGATATCCATATATGGAAACCCGATCCCGGTCTCATCGAAATCCAAAACGTGTCTTTTAAGGCCAAGTTGTTTTAGAGTTTAAAACAATTCAATTCATTATCTATATACACACAGATAGAAAATTCACAACACAATAGATAATCAACATTATCATTACCAACAGATAATTCATATCATAATCAGATAATCCATATTATCATCCAAATGCAACCAATGCATCCATATCATATAACATTACTCATCTTATAACTGAGATTACAACCCCATACATGGAAACCAATACCAATCATCAAACATAAGCAATGATCTAATAATCACACCATTTATAATTAATTTAAAATGAATTAAATTAATTACTTAATCATTATAATCCTGCTTAACTTAACCATCAATTGAGTACAAATCAATTAATAAATCAACATCTCATTATTATTCTTAATTAATCATTTATGATTTATAATTCCCTAATTACAATAAGTAATTAGCTTTTAAATTAATTACACAATTTAATTATACTTAACACTTTACAAATAATTAACTTGCAATTACTTGATCAATTAATTAACTAAAATTAATTACATTTATCCTTTAATGATTAATTACTTCATTTATTAATTAATCCTTAATTAAATCAATTCTAAATTACATCATTAATTTTATTAATTAATGATTTCTAATTACAATTTAATTTATCTCTCTATTTAGATTAATTACCTTAAGTAATTAATCTACAATTAAACCACATATATATTAATCACCCTTGATTAATAACCATTCAGTAATTAACTTTCCTTAATTACTCATCCCATAAATTATTTACTCTTAATTAATTATCTCCATTAATCCCTTGATTAATTTCAAAGTAATTTAAATCTAAATTACTTCCATCAGTAAACATCTTTAATTACATCCAGTAATTCTCAGTTAATTACTTCCCTAAGTAATTACAATCCAATTAATTACATAAACTAATTATTTATCAATCCTCAAGTGTTTAAATTAATTAAACTTAATTATTTAATATAAACTAATCACATTAAACCAATTAATTACATTAAGTAATTAACTCATTAATTACTTCCATAAAGTAATTAAACTTAAACAATTTCAAAAATGATTATTATTAATTAATTAATCTAATTAATAATCAAAATTAATCACATTAATTAACTGTTTAAATAATCTTAAGTTAATGAACTTCATTAACATTTCTTAATTACTTAATTAAGAAATTAACTTAGATTAATCATTATTAATTACAAATTAATTAATATTTAATTACAATTTAATTAATCTCTAATTATTAATTAATTAAGTGTTAATTACAATCTTAATTAATCCTTAATCACTTGATAAATAAATCTTAATCATTATTTAGAATTTAGTTAACAATCCTTAATTATAGATTAATTAACCTTAATTAATTAATCTTAAGTCTCAAATTAATTAACTTAAAAATTATTAATTACTTAATTAATCATCCACATTATTAATTAATCAAATAATTAATATTCCATTTAAATTAACTTAATATTTTAAATGAATCCAATTTCTTAAGTTCTAACTTAAATTAGGAAACATTTCTTCTTATATAAAGTATTTTAAAACAATTGTTTCCAATTTTATTTTAAACTTCACTTTAAATTTCATTTTTAAATTTTAAGATTTTAAAATGAATACAATTTATTTAAACAAGGTTTAAACA
The DNA here is from genome assembly GCA_030765085.1 of Allium cepa. NCBI lineage: Eukaryota > Viridiplantae > Streptophyta > Magnoliopsida > Asparagales > Amaryllidaceae > Allium > Allium cepa. The sequence goes on along the minus strand of CM060930.1, from coordinate 7,569,532 downwards.
AATTTAAAATCTTTTTATCTCACATGTTCAAGAACATTCCCTTTATAAAATAAAGGTTTAAAAGATTATAAAACAAATTCATTTTAAACATTCCAAATTATTTTTAAAAAAATCAATTAAAAAATTTCCTTTTAAATTTCAAACTGAAATATAGTTTAAATCTTCATTCCAGATTTAAACTTAAAACTTTTAAAAACTTATTTACATATTAAACTCCATTTCAAATCATTTAACCTTTCAAAAGTAATTAACAATTCAAATTTAAGCTTATTTTATTTTAAACAATGAAGTTTAAATTTAAATCCAGATTTAAAACCCAGATTTAAATTCATCTTAAATTCCTAATTTAAAATTTGAACTTCCAATTCAGATTCAAAACATACATATGCTTTTACACCTATGAGTTTTAAAATCAAATTTAAATTTTAAAAACATAAATGATTTTAAATCACATACAATCTAATTTGAATCCATATTCAATTTCAGATTTTAAAATCCCAGTTTGAACTTCAACTTACAATTTAAACTTTACTTTTAAATTTAAAAATAGAAAACAGTTTCTGTTTTTGTTTGAAATTAAACTAGAGTTTAAAAGAAATTTCAAATTCATTTCAAAGACCCAAAATTTAAACTATTTGAATTCATATCTAAATTCAATTTAATTTTAAACTTAGTTCACATTTAAGTTTACATTTAAAAACTTACTTTTAAATTTTAAAACTGGAACAAGTTCCTGCTAATTCTTAAAACCTGAAACAATCAGGTAACTCGAGCAAACCTAAAAACTACTTCGAGTCATATTCCCATCAACTTCGAGTTAAAACTCGAAATTCCCGAGGCTACTAAAACCTGCAACACAACAACACCATCATCAATATCCACCTTGCTCCTGTGCACCTGCACACCGTCTCCGGCCATCACCGGCCATCCACACGACCATCCCACGGTCTACAATCGGTGACTCAGGCCAAAAAAACATCCATCCTATCATCACTTGCTCGAATTCAAGATCAGACCCAATATTCAAACCTGGATCAACAGTGCCCCCTTCACTTCCCATCCTGTCAACACCTCGTTGACGCGACTCAGGCCATCAACACCTTCGAAACTTCGGCGACATTTTCATCAATCCATCAACCTCCATTTCCCAAAACCCTAAGTCACTCGATCAAGTATAATTGCCGAAATGATCGATTCTTCTAGCCTCAGAGAAAACTAGGGTTCTAATTTATAAGCCCACTTACAACATCAAAAACAAATTGCAATCCTAATCTAAGAATTTTGTCATAAATTCAGATCATTACACCATCTCCAGGAGCAGATTCAACTCAAACGAACATAAGAATCAACAGTGATTACCTAAAATGTTGAATACGGTAAAATATGAACTGCTTTCTGGATATGGTATAAAAATTATAATTCTAAGTTTAGAATTCATGATTTTATATGATGTTTTGGTTTATAATTCTGAAAAATTGTTTTGTAAAGTTTGAATTTTCATCTTATACACTTATTGCTCTGTTATACTTACTCCAGGTAATATAAGATTTTATTTTAACTTATATAAAAATTCTTATAACCTTACTTTATGTCCTAAAAATCAAGTTTGTTTGAAGAATAACATTATTAGAGATTGTTATAAGAGGAAATGGATTTTTAACATGAATTCATACTACAAAAACCAAGCACTGTCTGAAGCCTATACTCAGCATATTAGATCCATTCACATCACATATTAGTTCACAGAAATGCACAGCAATTTACACAGAAATCATTTAGAATTTAAAAACATGAACATGCATCAGGTTTTAAAATACTTAAGCTTTTAAATTTAGAAAGCTACCCACCTTTTAATTATGCAGACAGAGCACAATCTTGAAAAGCTCTGAATTGTTTTTCTTTAAAATCCTTCTGGAATGCTTTTAAAAAAAACTTCAGTTGTATGCAAAGGCAATGTTTCCAGGCTTGAAGGAATGCATGCAGATTTGCTTTTTAAAAGTTTTAAACTTGAATGCTTTAAATCTTGCTTGGTTACCACTTTCCAGGTTGAAGATGTCAAAAATGCAGACCTCTATCTTAAATTTTTGCATGCAGGTAAGCTTACATTATTTCCAGATTTTTTAAAGAATTTGGATGCAGGAAGCAATTGAACAGATTTTTGATTTTGCAGGTTGAATATGATTTGAGGATTGCAAATTTTGTTTACAGGGAAATGAATATGATTTTTAAGGTGGAATGTTTTCAGCTGAAAAACAATTTCTTTGTTAAGAAATGAAGATGAGAGAAAGGAAGGAAATGGGAAATGTAGGTTTATATAACTATATTTTTTATTTAAATTAAATTAAAGAAAAATTAAAACTAAAATTTGACACATGGCTTAAGTTTTACACTTGTCATTTTAAAATGATATTTAGTTTACATTTGTTAGTTTAGGCTTTAAGATACTTACACTTGTTAATTTAAGTAATTAGTATTTTTAATTATATGTTAAAGAAAGTTTAACTTAGTTAATTTGTTTTAATGCTTAGTTATGTTTAGATAAATAATTAAAGAAATAAACCAATTATAGTTATAATAAAAACAATATACAATTTAATCATTTAAATAATATTTTTAATCATTTTAAATAAATTTATGAAAGAGGTTATAACTTATTTGTTGTTTAAATGAATACATGATTCATATTTTAAATTGTATTTTAAATTTCACATTAAATTTACAAATCACATTTTATAAATCGATATTTTAAAAAGAAATAAAACAAACATTTTCATAACTTAATTTAATATACAAACTTAAGTCAAAAATACATTTTAACAAATAAAACATTTGTCTTATATATTTAAAATCATTTAGTTATTTATAAAATAGTTTTGAAAAGCTTAATTCAAAAATAAATCATAATTTTCCAAATTCGAAATATTATAATTAGAAAATTTGCTTTATCAATTTAAATTTAAATACCAAACTTATCTATTTAAAATATATATAAATATACATATACATATTATAAATATAAAACAATTTATTAACTTATTAAAAATAAATTCTCTAATTAATTTTTTAAGTAAAGAAGATTATTTAATCAATTCAAATTAATCTACAAAAATTATCAATTCAATTTAAATTTAAAAACAGATTATTAAATTTGTATTGCCCAAAATTCCGGGATATTACAATCCTCCCCCCTTAAAAGAATTTCGTCCCTGAAATTCAAAACAAAGACAATTTAATAATCTCATTAAAGATTTAATTTTAAAATACAGCATATGTTAATCATATGCCAACAACCATAGCAACCAATTCACACAATCAGAACAAATCTAATTATCCAAAAGAATTTTGGATAGAACTTTCACGAGTTTCCCCGGTATATATATTGGGATACTCGCTCTGTAGAATCCAAACAATCAATCCCACTAAGCTATAGAGCTCCTATCAACAACCCTAAACAGAATATCAGACTATAGACGAGTCTGACTCAACAACCAAAACCTCAGAACTGCTGGTTCTACAACCAGAGATATCAAACACGTACTCCCTCAGAGATACGTGAAACACCCTGAATCCCAGTTATCCAAACTGGCAATTCAACTCTAGAAAACCAAACACTTATCTTACCAATCACAGAAGAAACCCAAAACACTTCGGAGCTAGCTTCACAGACTTGCCAAAACTTATAGCTCCATGGATCGGAGAAAAACTTAACCAAAACCCAATCTCCGACTCCAGAATCCAAATTTCTTTGTCTCTTATCTATAAAAATTCTTCGGACAATCCTGGACCACCAACATCCATCCTGATCAGCTCAACTCTTGCTGATGCCTCAAGAAACAGACTGGACCAAAACAACCCAACACCATGATCTCCTCAAGATCAATCCAAAAGCAGGAACATAACTCTACTCCTCAAACAGAAGACGGAACAAACTTCTCCTTATCTAGAAAAAACAAAACAGAAGCACTCTCAAACTGCTTCCGCTGCACAACTCTGATCCGAAGTAGAAGAAAATGCAGACGAAGAGCACGAGCACAGACTAGACAACTCAGCACAGAAATATGGTGCAACAAATCCATAAAAGAAAACTCAGAAGTTTCTCTGAAACCTGAGCTGCTTCACCAACTACTATCTCAAGGAACCATCCATCTACTAACTGAACCACCAGTTCCAATCCTGGAATCCAAATCGATAAGACAACTTGATCTCCAGCTGCAGACAAACTCTGACTTCCTAGAAGATATCCGGACAATCTCCAACAACTCAAGAGAACACTGAACTATCGCAAGTTACTTTTGCGATCACCTAGCCTAAATCCAAAGAAACTGCTCTCTCTCAACCAAACATAAAAGCTTATGCTGGCCTAGCCAATTCACCGAAGAAAAGGATTCACTCTTGCTGCTTCTGAACTCCACTTCAAAAAATCTACTCAAACAAAAGACTTCCTTCCACACAGAACACTCTGAGCTGCACCGCTAACACCAAAGCCAAATAATTTTCAATCCAAAGCTCTTCGAGAAACTCGGACCTCAAAGCAAACAAAAACTCCAAGCTGGACTCAGCCACAACACCAAGCAAACTCACTTCCTTACTTTTGTTCCAAAGAAACATCTTTGGAGATATCCTTAGTCACTGCATCTCATCACGCAGCTACCACTTCCTAAGGTATCAAGATATCATCACTTGCTTGCTTCTGCCCTACCGACAGATCCAAACTCAACTCTGCACTTCAAAAATGAACTCCGACCCTTAACATGTTTCCTTCAGAGATCGATGAAGTCCTTCACCACAGCAAAACTCACTCGAGACGGTATTCGGTCTACAGTCTCGACAAATACACTTCCAACCTCATCCATTCAAATTCCAACGAATGGTAGTTGTGTTACACACACCACTACCTTATCTACCTTTATAACTTATATTGAAAAAAACCCGAACAGGTAACCCAACAGATAGGTAGAAATATATATATATATATATATATATATTAAAAATACAAATACGCTCTCTCAAGATAGACACCACTCCAGAGACTAGGTATTTGCTCAATCTAGCGCTCTGATACCAAATGAGACGGCCCGACTTTTGTCCACAAAAAGTCGTATCATCCTTAAGAAAGAAAGGGATAGAAAAGAGAGAATAAAGAAGAGAAAGAAGAAACAACACAAGAATCTCAACAGCGGAACGAATAAATTATATTAATAACATAAGTATTACATAGTATACAACAGATATCAGAGTTACACAGACAATACAACACATACTAGACAGTTATAAACACCTGTCTAGCTATTACAACTCAAAATACAATACAGAAACACTCAGAGATACCAACACAGCGGAAAACTATATATCTACACGCAGAAGCCTCCTGCTCCATTGCTCCTCCATAATTCGTCAAAGCTAACCTGAATCCCTTAGCTACTCGTAAAAATTTGAGTACCCAAGAGTTAAAGAAAAACAGAAATAACTCCGGGTCAGACATGCGTCTGGTGTGAGTAACAGGTTAAAGTTGCTTAAGTTTAAAAAAAACCTTTGAAAGAAAAGGTATCACGTAAGATTTCCCACATATAAACATGGAAAAGTTTTTACCTTACACTAACCAAAACATTTGATAGGAAAGCCAGTGATATTATAATAGGTCTAGGGTTTTCAAGTAAATATGAAATAGCCAAAATTGTTACATTCATTAAATTCCATCTATTAGCCACAAAAGTGGGTAATACAATCAAAACCGTTGGCACTTATTGGATTTTGGATTCCATACAATGGCTGGGCTACTGGGGTACCGCCCGTCACAGTACGTGGCCTAGATCACCGTACCGAGGAGTACGCCCGCTCCCCTGCAACACAAGGCCGGAACCATTCCTTACTGAACAGTTCCGAAGAAGACTACCCCACAGTTGTGAACAACAACCGCACCACTAAGCCGAAATAAAGGGACATCTAGACAAGGGTAAATCTCACTCTCAAGTGGGGGTACCCACGAAGCCTTGCTGCACCTCCCCTGATTTAATCATTCCCGGTTGATGAGGCTTGAGGCTACGATTACCTTTATAGGACATAACACTTAGAATGCTCATCGTCCACCTGACGATGTTCTGAAAGCATTCAATCCATACAAGTTCGTCCCGGGTTCGAACGAAACCGAAGGCATTATCTCATTACACTCATTTTGGAATCACCCTCAGAGTTAACAACGATAACCCTTGCACCCTGAATCTTCATCTTTACTTCAGATTCACGACCTAACGTTAATTTGGATCGATGTAGTTTTCGGATATCCAAATATGGAAAACCGATCCCGGTCTTATCGAAATCCAAAACGTGTCTTTTAAGGCCAAGTTGTTTTAGAGTTTAAAACAATTCAATTCATTATCTATATACACACAGATAGATAATTCACAACACAATACATAATCAACATTATCATTACCAACAGATAATTCATATCATAATCAGATAATCCATATTATCATCCAAATGCAACCAATGCATCCATATCATATAACATTACTCATCTCATAACTGAGATTACAACCCCATACATGGCAACCAATACCAATCATCAAACATAAGCAATGATCTGATGATCACACCATTTATATTTAATTTAAAATGAATTAAATTAATTACTTAACCATTATAATCCTGCTTAACTTAACCATTAATCGATTACAAATCAATTAATAAATCAACATCTCATTATTCTTCTTAATTAATCATTTCTGATTTATAATTCCCTAATTACAATAAGTAATTAGCTTTTAAATTAATTACACAAGTTAATTATACTTTACAAATAATTAACTTGTAATTACTCAATCAATTAATTAACAAAAATTAATTACATTCATCCTTTAATGATTAATTACTTAATTTATTAATTAATCCTTAATTAAATCATTTCAAAATTACATCATTAATTTTATTAATTAATGATTTCTAATTACAATTTAATTTATCTCTCTATTTAAATTAATTACCTTAAGTAATTAATCTACAGTTAAACCTCATATATATTAATCACCCTTGATTAATAAGCATTCAGTAATTAACTTCCCTTAATTACTCATTCCATAAATTAATTACTCTTAATTAATTATCTCCATTAATCGCTTGATTAATTTCAAAGTAATTTAAATCTAAATTACTTCCATCAGTAAACATCTTTAATTACTTCCAGCAATTCTCAGTTAATTACTTCCCTAAGTAATTACAATCCAATTAATTACATAAAGTAATTATTTATCAATCCTCAAGTGTTTAAATTAATTAAACTTAATTAATTAATATAAACTAATCACATTAAACCAATTAATTACATTAATTAATTAACTCATTAATTACTTCCATAAAGTAATTAAACTTAAACAATTTCAAAAATGATTATTATTAATTAATTAATCTAATTAATTATTAAAATTTATCACATTAATTAATTGTTTAAATAATCTTAAGTTAATGACCTTCATTAACATTTCTTAATTACTTAATTAAGAAATTAACTTAGATTAATCATTATTAATTACAAATTAATTAGTATTTAATTACAATTTAATTAATCTCTGATTATTAATTAATTAAGTGTTAATTACATTCTTAATTAATCCTTAATCACTTGATTAATAAATCTTAATCATAATTAGAATTTAGTTAACAATACTTAATTATAGATTAATTAACCTTAATTAATTAATCTTAAGTATTAAATTAATTAACTTAAAAATTATTAATTACTTAATTAATCATCCACATTATTAATTAATCAAATAATTAATATTCCATTTAAATTAGCTTAATATTTTAAATGAATCCAATTTCTTAAGTTCTAACTTAATTTAAGAAACATTTCTTCTTATATAAAGTATTTTAAAACAAATTGTTTCCAATTTTATTTTAAAATTCACTTTAAATTTCATTTTCAAATTTTAAGATTTTAAAATGAATATAATTTATTTAAACATGGTTTTAAACAAATTTAAAATCTTTTTATCTCACATGTTCAAGAACATTCCTTTCATAAATAAAGGTTTAAAAGATTATAAAACAAATTCATTTTAAACATTCCAAATTATTTTAAAAAAATCAATTTAAAAATTTCCTTTTAAATTTCAAACTGAAATACAGTTTAAATTTTCATTCCAGATTTAAACTTAAAACATTTAAAAACTTATTTACATATTAAACTCCATTTCAAATCATTTACCCTTTCAAAAGTAATTAACAATTCAAATTTAAGCCTATTTTATTTTGAACACTGAAGTTTAAATTTAAATCCAGATTTAAAACCCAGATTTAAATTCATCTTAAATTCCTAATTTAAAATTTAAACTTCCAATTCAAATTCAAAACATACATATGCTTTTACACCTATGAGTTTTAAAATCAAATTTAAATTTTAAAAACATAAATGATTTTAAATCACATACAATCTAATTTGAATCCATATTCAAATTTCAGATTTTAAAATCCCAGTTTGAACTTCAACTTACAATTTAAACTTTACTTTTAAATTTAAAAACAGAAAACAGTTTCTATTTTTATTTGAAATCAAATTAGAGTTTAAAAGAACTTTCAAATTTATTTCAAAGACCCAAAATTTAAACTAATTGAATTCATATCTAAATTCAATTTAAATTTTAAACTTAGTTCAGATTTAAGTTTACATTTAAAAACTTACTTTTAAAATTTAAAACTGGAATAATTTCCTGCTAATTCCTAAAACCTGAAACAATCAGGTAACTCGAGCAAACTTAAAAACTACTTCGTGTCATATTCCCATCAACTTCGAGTTAAAACTCGAAATTCCCGAGGCTACTAAAACCTGCAACACAACAACACCATCATCAATATCCACCTTGCTCCTGTGCACCTGCACACCGTCTCCGGCCATCACTGGCCATCCACACGACCATCCCACAGTCTACAATCAGTGACTCAGGCCAAACAAACATCCATCCTATCATCACTTGCTCGAATTCAAGATCGAGACCCAATATTCAAACCTGGATCAATAGTGCCCCCTTCGCTTCCCAACCTGTCAACACCTCGTTGACGCGACTCAGGCCATCAATACCTTCGAAACTCCGGCGACATTTTCATCAATCAATCAACCTCCATTTCCCAAAACCCTAAGTCACTCGATCAAGTATAACTGCCGAAATGATCCATTCTTCTAGCCTTAGAGAAAACTAGGGTTCTAATTTATAAACCCCACTTACAACATCAAAAACGAATTGCAATCCTAATCTAAGAATTTTCTCATAAATTCAGATCATTACACCATCTCCAGGAGCAGATTCAACTCAAACAAACATAAGAATCAAAAGTGATTACCCAAAATGTTGAATGCAGTAAAATATGAACTGCTTTCTGGATATGGTATAAAAATTATAATTCTAAGTTTAGAATTCATGATTTTATATGATGTTTTGGTTTATAATTCTGAAACATTGTTTTGTAAAGTTTGAATTTTCATCTTATACACTTATTGCTCTGTTATACTTACTCCAGGTAATATAAGATTTTATTTTAACTTATATAAAAATTCTTATAACCTTACTTTATGTCCTAAAAATCAAGTTTGTTTGAAGAATAACATTATTAGAGAATGTTATAAGAGGGAATGAATTTTTAACATGAATTCATACTACAAAAACCAAGCATTGTCTGAAGCCTATACTCAGCATATTACACCCATTCACATCACATATTAGTTCACAGAAATGCACAGCAATTTACACAGAAATCATTTAGAATTTAAAAACATGAAGATGCATCAGGTTTTAAAATACTTAAGCTTTTAAATTTAGAAAGTTACTCACCTTTTAATTATGCAGACAGAGCACAATCTTGAAAAGCTCTGAATTGTTTTTCTTTAAAATCATTCTTGAATGCTTTTAAAAAAAATTCAGTTGTATGCAGAGGCAATGTTTCCAGGCTTGAAGGAATGCATGCAGATTTGCTTTTTAAAAGTTTTAAACTTGAATGCTTTAAATCTTGCTTGGTTACTACTTTCCAGATTGCAAATGTCAAAAATGCAGACCTCTATCTTAAATTTTTGCGTGCAGGTAAGCTTACATTATTTCTAGATTTTTAGAAGAGTTTGGATGCAGGATGCAATTGAACAGATTTTTGATTTTGCAAGTTGAATATGATTTGAGGATTGCAAATTTTTTTTACAGGGAATTGCATATGATTTTTATGGTGGAATGTTTTCAGCTGAAAACAATTTCTTTGTTAAGAAATGAAGATGAGAGAAAGGAAGGAAATGGGAAATGTAGGTTTATATAACTATATTTTTGATTTAAATTAAAATTAAAGAAAAATTAAAACTAAAATTTGACACATGGCTTAAGTTTTACACTTTTCATTTTAAAATGATATTTAGTTTACATTTGTTAGTTTAGGCTTTAAGATATTTACACTTGTTAATTTAAATAATTAGTATTTTTAATTATATGTTAAAGAAAGTTTAACTAACTTAGTTATTTTTAATACTTAGTTATGTTTAGATAAATAATTAAAGAAATAAACCAGTTATGGTTATAATAAAAACAATATACAATTTAATCATTTAAATAATATTTTTAATCATTTTAAATAAATCTATGAAAGAGGTTATAACTTATTTGTTGTTTAAATGAATACATGATTCATATTTTAAATTGTATTTTAAATTTCACATTAAATTTACAAATCACATTTTATAAATCAATATTTTAAAAAGAAATAAAACAAACATTTTTATAACTTATTTTAATATACAAACTTAAGTCAAAAATACATTTTAATAAATAAAACATTTGTCTTATATATTTAAAATCATTTAGTTATTTATAAAATAGTTTTGAAAAGCTTAATTCAAAAATAAATCATAATTTTCCAAATTCAAAATATTATAATTAGAAAATTTTCTTTATCAATTTAAATTTAAAAACCAAACTTATCTATTTAAAATATATATAAATATACATATACATATTATAAATATAAAACAATTTATTAACTTATTAAAAATAAATTCTCTAATTAATGTTTTAAATAAAGAAGATTATTGAATCAATTCAAATTAATCTACAAAAATTTTCAATTCAATTTAAATTTAAACACAGATTATTAAATTTATATTTTCCAAAATTCCGGGATACTACAAAACATGTCTCTTAAAAATTTTACGAATATTTTTTGCTCATTTTAAAAAAAAAATCCACTTATACTTATAAATATATCTTGTCAGAAAGTTTTACAATTTTAAATTACTGTTTTCAACCATAATCAATGAATACAAGGATGGACTCATCAAGATATTCACAGAATACTTGATTCATAAGATGGATGAAATAAGCTAGAGGGTTCGTCAAATTGAATGACATAATGAGCCACTCATAATAATCATAACGAGTACGGAATGCAGTAAGTGGAATGCTATCCTCCGCAACTCATAGCTGAGGAAAACCGGTGGCAAGGTCAAGCTGAAAAGACCTTAGCACCACTCGATTGATTGCTTAGGTGGTAATCTTGAGATATGCTCAAAGATATCGACAAATTCACGAATTACTTAAATGAGGGAAATAACATTTTCCTCATCATGTAGGTTTAAAGAAGAAAATTATACCACCGAATTGGAATTGAAATCATTAAGAACAATAAAAATATGCTTAATAGATTGAGGATGTCAAAGATGGATAGTCCTATCAGGATATAGGATATAGGATATGGGCTTTGCAACGATTAAGCCAATCCTTTCCCAAAACCAATTCCGAAACCTAAGTCGCGCATAACATGAAAATCGGATCGGAAAGCATAATCACATAAAGTAATCTTGACATTTTTACAAAGTAAACTGAGTATTGTGAATCCACCAACCGGATTCGCAATTCTCAATGATGTCATCAAGCCCATAATATTTAAAGAAAAAGTATCAACAAGTTCTTTTGATATAAAAGAATGAGATGCACTCATATCAAAAAGAGTTCAAATAGGATAACCACGAAATGAAATAATGCCATTAAGGATTAAATGAGAAATACCTTGACTAAGAGAAGGGTTACTAGGGGCATGCACCACATTTAGCTTTCCCACTTTCTTGCATTGAAGTTTGGGACATGTAGATATAAGATGACCCAAACTTTTGCAATAGCGACAAGCAAGGGACCTTAGACACTTATTTGCATAGTGGTCCTAAGAACTACAATTGTAGCATACTCCACGATCAGGGTAGGAGTCTCTGCTACCGAAGTTTCTTTCTTTCCTTTCTCATTGGGATTAGGACTTTTAAACTTAATATGCCTCTTCTTGTTGTTATTGAGGCTCTTCGTGGCACCTTCAACATCACTATCACTTCCTTTATCGGCCTCTTCAAGTCGAAGAGTGACATCTACAAGCTAGTCGAAAGGCACTTCTAATTTCAGAGGTAAAACCTTTTTAGATTTCTTATTCAAAGCACAAGTAAACCTCTAATTCTTTATAAGATCCAAAAATTGTTGGGCAGACATGAATATGCCATCCAGAGGAGGACTACTGGATTGACCAGTGCAAGGACTACCAGGTCTAACCATCTCTTCTTCTTTAAGAAAGAAAGAAAGAACGAAGAGGAAAAAGGTTATTCTCAGAATGGATTCAAATAAGCTTGATTGGTAAACAAGACATCGTAAAAGGAAATAGGATAGAAGGAGTTATAAGACTCGGATTAAATCCTAAGGCACGATTCCTAAGAGAGACTTAGCACAATGATTCTTGTCATAATATTCTATTTTATTCCAAAGTTTGGCTCTGATACCAAGCTGTGATGCCCCACCTCTAAACTCACACTAGCCAAGAACACTATGAGGTAATAACATCGACTAGCACGAAGAATAAGGCTGTTGAGGAGCTACCATATATGTAATTGCTTTGTGCGAGTACCGATATGTAAGATAGCATGACATGAATTTCACTTCAAGAGTAAATATGGCATATCAAATACAAACTCAAAGCTACTACATAGTGGCTATATTGCCTTCAAAAACAAATATGAAATAAACATCTCATAAATCAGTCATAGATATACATATCACTAAGGCGGACAGAGATATGAATATAACATATAGAAGTGAACATCAAAGCAGTGGTCATGCAAGATCCACTACATCACAAAAGAATATGTAGAAGTACTAGACAAAAGAATATGTATACTTCAAGGAGTCTCTATCTCGAATGTATAAAAAAAAGAAAACTACTAAGATAAAGTAGTTAGCCAAAAGTCAGAAGCTATTCCCTGCCAAGAAGTCAAGTGAAAGCACCTGGAATACCATGGTCTGACCCGAGTATTATTTAAGAAGGAAAATAATAAATTGATCAGTCTAGCTATAAATATCATATAAGATGAGATAGGATAAGAGATATGATAAAAACATACGATAACAATAATGTGATACTGTGACAAGTATATATTTGATAACAATGAAAATCATACAATATCTCAAGTCTCCTCAAATGCCTAAAAAAAATCATATTCTTTAGCTTATTCACCAAACCTCAAATTTTGGCAAAACATATCAATGCAAATCGCAAAAATTGGTGAAATATAAATTCTAGAAATTCATAATTGAAAATCCAAAAAACATAAAAGGAGGAGGAGGCCTGTCATAAATTGGAGCATGAAAACTCACCACCACGTGTATCATAAGCAGGATGCTATCCCATGGTTAGCTAACCCATAGAGCCGGTGCAACGACATAGTTCAACAGTATGCCCGAGGAACCTAAAACTCAAATAAGCCAAGACAATGACGTAGTACAACGATATGCCCGATGAACCAAACTCCATAAAATGGTTAAAAAACCATGGGTCGCTAGCCCATAAAAATGAGACGAAGCTCCATAGAACGGGGCATAGTCCCTTACGCGGACAAAGAGACATTGCTCATCGCAAGCATAAATCATAAAATGATCATAATTGATCAAAAAGAAGTGTATATTACACTAAGCTAGTAAATAAATGAGTTGAGCTTCATGTCCCATAACCAGTAGCTTAACTTAAATATTTACGAACAAACTATAGATTTCCACTCGAAGATTGTCACGAGATTTCAATCAAACAAGTCCAAGAATTAACAAACAAAGTAAACGAATGTGTTTCATACCACTTGTTTTGCTAAGTCGTTTAATTGAATTTCTTGTATGAATGAGGTAAAGGTTTGCATATACTAATAGATTGGAAAACGGTTTTAAAAATGAGCTTTGTATTAAAAGTAATGTTGAAATCATTTTTGTGAAAGAGTTTGAGCATTTACTACTAGTATAGAAACCTTTGTATTTTAAAATGAAAAATCACAAAAATGATTGTAAAAACAATCTATCACCAAAAATCCACATTTCAATAACGTGAATCAAAACCATGGAAATTGATATTAAATCCATCAGATGGCAACACCAAAAATCCAAAAAAGAAGTCATCGAAGTCGGTATTGATTGACAATAGTATTCAGATCGTCAAAGATCGATAAAAATTGGAAATCCACTTAAAAATAGGAAAATAGGCAAAATTCAACAGGACCGGACATCTGGTTGGTTTGGCAAGACATCTGAACCTAGGATCTGCCCTTTTTTCTGTGTCCGTTATTTTTTTTCTCAGAGACCTCAACCAGACGTCTGGAAATTTCACCCAGACGTCTGGAAATTTCAACCAGACGTCTGGTTGCTTGGGCTTGGGCAGAATTTTCTTAGGCCAATGATGGCCAAATCAATTCAGAGGCGATCGATCGAGTGATGGAGGATAGGAATTTATGCCAAGTGACAACCGTGCCCTATAGGCTCTTTGATACACCCCAAACAACATGTCCAAACATTCAAGATAGGGTCTTTAAAGATTTTGACTTCAAAATACCAAAATTGGAAAATTCGCTAAACCAATTCATATCAAAAGCAATTGAAGATGAAATTGATGTTAGGAATTCATACCTAACAACAACAAAAGCTATAAACATAGACGTGAGTTCAAGAACTCACCTTTAAACTCAAAAACAACAATTGAGAAGCTCTAAAACAAGGAAAGATCAACTCCACTTCAATCACAACTTTAGAAGCTCCAATCTATGATCATATGCAAATATTTCCTAAGTTAGGCTATAGGAAAAATCAAGAATTGAAGAGGAATTGAGATGGAGAAGATGAAGAGCATGCTTTCCTAAGCTTCTCCTTGATTTTGGAACTTGAGTTTGAATTTCCTAAGAGAACTAGGGCTTAGGAATTTCTAATCTCCTCTCTTTGCCCCATTTTCTCACTTAGCGTGAGTGTTAGGAATTATTATGAGTAGAATGAATGTAGGGTAGAGGAGTTAGGGTATTTGGTAGAAGAGTTTGGGTTAGCTTATTGGGTTAATGGGCTAAAACCCAATCCAAAGCCTAAATGAAAATACCAAAATCCTCCTGCTTCCTGCTTCCTGCTTCCTGTAAACATAATCATATTTAATGTATAACATGGCTTCCTGCTTCCTCGCGGTCCTCCCCGTTGACCTTTTTTCTTGCTTTCGTTTCCTTCGCCTCGCTCTTCTCCTTCCATGCCCGTCTCTCCTTCGCTTCCCCCTTCTTTTTCGCATCGCCCTACCCCCTCTTCTACCAGATCTGGCAGAGTATTCAACGTCCTACCCTCTGTCCCCGTTCGCCTTATGCCTCAACTCCTTTCTGCCTCTGAGTTTCCACCACTCCATGCTACGAATCCGGCAGTCGTTGCGAATTTTGCGCCTGGTCGTTCAAGTTTCCTTGGAGTTGCGCCTTCGGCCGTGTCCATTTTGCAGTCTTTATCACCCGATGCTTGCGGTAGTAAGTCAGTATCTGACATGGCTTTGAAATATAAATCGAGATTTAATGGATCTGAAATTGATGTATGTGTATCCCCTGATGAATGCGAGCTTGATGCCGGTGTGCCTCGCCCCCTTCCTGATGCGCTTAGAGATGATGTAAGTATCCATGACTCAACGATTTGTGATTTGGGGAAGGTTACATCGAACATTGTGATCGATGCTAGAGCTGATGTTAGTATGCCTGAGCGTACTCGGCTGAGTGAATCTGCTGACAATCATTGTTCTGGTCATTGCACTCCTGGTGCTTGTGATATTGCCCCTATGAAAACTGTTCCTAAAGTCAGTATTGCTAGCTCTGTTGTTTCTATTCCAGTTGCCTCTAATGGTTCCCCCTTTGTTATGGAGCGCCCTGGACATTCTCCTCCATCGATGCCTATCTTCAAATCTTGGTCTTCTCTTTTCTCGTCCTTGCCCCGTAATGTGGGTGACCACATCCCGATTGGATTTGATATGGTCGAGTAAGATGGAGTGATGATCCCTCCCCCTTCTGTTTTGCAAGCCGGTGTGGAATTCTGGTCTGATTATTTAGTTGGTTTCTTTCTGGAACCTAATTACCGTCTTATTAATGTGACCTCGGTTCTTCGGATGGCTTAGAAGCTTCATGGTAATTTGCATGTGAAGCTGATCGACTCCATGTACTATCTTAAGTTTTCCTCTTCTTAGGATCGTCGAATTGTTCTTGACGCTGAGCCATCATTTTTTTATGGAAGGCCCTTCATTGTTACTCCTTGGACTCCAACAATGGCGTGTGCACGTGAACAAGTACTTTCTATCCCTATTTGGGTATGTTTTTCGCAAATTCCCTCTGCACTTCAACCTCTAATTGGTTTGAATTGGTTAGCCTGTAATGTTGAAAAATTGAAATGTTTTAACTCAAATACAGTGGAATGCGATAAGTTGATGTATGCTAAGGCTCTTATTGAGATGTCCCCCTTTAAGCCTCTCCCTACCTCTATTCCTGTTCAGCAAGCTGTCGGCCATGTTGTAGAAGTCCGTGTTCGCTATGGTTGGGTTCTGGAAATTTGCATCTCCTGTCACTCTTTTGGCCACCTAGCTATCGCCTGCTTGCATTCTGAAGCAACCGCGGCTGCTCCGAAGATCCCTTTGCCTCGCCCCCCTCGTAGGATTTGGGTCCCCAAGTCCCCCGTCTCTCTGATTTCCCCTACTCCCGCTGTTCCATTACCTAACCTGTGTCTGCCTCCTTTGACTTTAGATAGGCCTGACTGATCTACTGTTTCTATTGTTCCTAGTGATGCTCCTGATATGCCTTTAGTTGCTCCAGTCCCTACCTCGAGGCTGTTGCCTGTTGCTTGGGATGAGTCCGAGGGGTGTTGGATTGATCCCATCTCTGATATGAGATTTAACCCGGTAAATGAATCCTACTTCCGTTTCGTTTTTGATGATCATCTGGACCTTAGATGCCTTCGCTACAAACCATCTGGTGATTCCTTAATCCTTGATTTGGATGGTTGCTATGCGAATTCGAATTCTGCCATGCTTGCTGATTCTTCCTGGGAACGTTCGTTTATCTACTCTTCTGATGCTATGGGTTATGATCCTTGTATTGCTCTCCTTTTCCACCCCTTTGCTGGTCTTTATGGGTCTGTGTCTTTGGTTTCTTCTCAGGTGGCTGGGGATGATGGTGTCTCTTTCTCTTCGGAGGAGTGATTGTTTTTTGCTATTTATAGTTACGGTGACATAGATGTCTCGTACCTGTGCTGTATTTTCCGTTTTTCTTAGTAGTTGAGGTGCTTTTACCTTACTCCTGTACTTCAATTTTTATTACTTTCGCAATGAAAAGTGGACGGTCCACTATAAAACCGGCTGGCCTTGCCCAAAAAAATACCAAAATCCTAATCAACTCCAAAAATATCGATGTTTATACTTAAATAAGTTGTAAACGTTGTTTTGAACTCAATGAAAGTAGTCTCGAGTTCGAATTCGACTGTTTACAAAATGTCACATTTTGGATTTTAAATTCAACTAACGATGCTATATTTAAATAATCCATTTGAATATATAATCGTAAAATATGCGGTTGTTACATTACGATATTGCAGACAATACAACATAAATGATAATTCCTATTGCTAAAGCATAAGGAATCGATCTTACATTTTCCTCATTAAATATTTTAGTAAGGTGTCTTTGCGTATCATTTGGGACATTTCCAACATCCTTTATACTTACTATAAAAGATATAATTTACAAACCAAATATCGAACATTAAACAACCATACCTTTAATCATTTTAATATAAGTACATCGTTAACAATCAATAGTATATTGTTTACTTATAGTCTAGAAATATCTATGTACCTTTTAGTGGTTCTTTATTATGGACACGTGCTTCCTCTGCATTTTGACAGAAAATCAAATTATTTGCTATTTTTGTTAAAATACTTAATTCTTATGCTTATTAAATGATATCTTCGTATCATTTCTTAGATTGTATCCGAAAACCGGCAAACTCAATATCGCTTCCACTGACCTCGAGACATTTTGGTAGTATATGCAAACAGCCTATTCTAAACATTTATTTACAATTTTCTATATTAGCACATATGTACTAAAACATTAAGTTTTACTAAGCAATTTTCTTGTGAGTAAATCCAAATTGACTTGAGCATATTGAATTACGAATGTATTATGATAATTTCAACAATTGAAATTTAAGATGTTATTCTAATCAACATTGTTCATTATATTCTAAATTCATTAGTCTTGCTCTTGAAGGCTCATTGATGGTCGATGGATCGTGTTCCCTCAGGTTCAACTATAAAAATCATATTTTGATACGGTCGATGGACCATATCCCTTCAGATTCAACTATAAAAATCATATTTTGATACCGTACTTGGAATGCATTTTGAATTTGTGCATCGCCATATCAAAGAGTCAATATGCTTAATGGTTAAATTAACTATTGAGGATTATTTGTTCTTCATATTGATAAGAAACACATAGTTTCTCTTCAATGTGCAAGAATATTTATTAGACATCCTAATACATTGTGTTTGTTTATATTTGGTTAATTTCATTTCGTCTGATGTAATCACTTTTATCCTTGGATCGCATCCAAATCCACTTTACTACCAATAATTTCTAAAAGAAATTCCTTCACTACGAAGTTGGTATTTCTCAAAACAATAATCTCAACGCAACATAATAGGTATTCTAAAACACTTTATAAATTTCCTTTTATATAAAACTGATTTTGCTTTAGTATATAAAACTCATGTTTAAAATATAAATAGGTCATTCAATGATAGTCGTTCCCAAAATTCTTTTGGAGCAATTCATGCAAGATCCCTCACATACAATTATTACGTGCAGTCTTTCTACTGGCACAAATTGCTAACTCTTTGGCCTTGGATATGTTAGGGTTTCTTTTAAACCTTACCTCGTATGATTTTGTAAACTATCCTTTAGATGAAACTAATATAAGCCTCGTTTACTACTCTTAAGTATATGAATTTACCGAAAGAGGTTAACTCCACTTCACTCACCATTAATCATACCTTGTTCAACAAACTTCGATTGCTCCTTATCGATACATAATTATATATCATAGGGAGGAGTGACTTTTGAATTGAATCAGTGTTCATTATAGGAACATTCTAAACTTTTTCCTATATCGTCACCTATTCGATCAGATCGAATCAATAAATTTTCTATTGCATGTTATTTAATTTACTTCCATTTATACTATATGAGCCTATCATAGACATACTATCAAATACACATGTCCATGTTGATGCGAACTCGTTGGTGAATATAACAAAGTATGTCAAGTTTTTTGGTATTAATAGACCTACAATTGCATACATCTATATGTATCAATCCAAAAAGTTCATCAACTCTTATCACACTTCCACTAAATGGGTGCTTTGCCCCTTACTGTTTGAGATATAATTAAATATATCATATGATTCGTAATCATATAATCAAATTATCTATCAAAACTACGACTTAATCTATAATTTCAAAATAACTGCAAATAATTTCACATACTTCTGTATTTTCCAATGCATCACATTTTTTATGAAAAACAAACACCATATTATTATTTTTTATAATGAATATTCATAGTATTCATACTAAAATGAAACTGTCTACTTTTCAAGCACCATTGAAAAACATTTATTATTTCGTAAATAATGTTTGGTATGTTTTACGAAAACAATATTTGTAACTTGATGCGACCATTGAAATATAAATTCTACCACCAAAACAACATCCATACTGTGGTTTCACATTTACAAGATCAAAACACCATCATTCCACACTATCTTCTTCTACAGACTTCACCATTTCTTGAAGCAACTTCACCCTCTGCCTTACCATATACATTGATACAACTTATCACAATCCAAAGAACTGCCATATCACTTCTGAGTCACACTCTCACTCCATCTCTCTCACAACAACGACATACAACAGTGCAATACCCCATCAACACGGCTTCATACAACTGGAAACACTCCACAACCACCACAACAACTCACGACTTCACAACAACCATTACTCCTCCTTCACAACACAATACCACTTCCTGACCACCATTACTCCTCCTTCACCCATCAGTACTACTGCCCCATACCCTTCAGACCTGCAACCACATTCAACAGCTAACCATCCCCTATATCTTCCCAACTGCCCACCATCTCATCTCCACTTTTCCCTACTTGCAGCCGAGAATCACCTGAACCTAGCAACCCAAACCGAACCACCAAATCCAAAGTTGCAACCCAATTCGCAAACAAGTTTCGTGACGTCAACCCAAAAGCAATCGAAAACCCCTAACTGCGACCATCAATTCATCAACAATTCGCATAACAAACAGCAACCATCACCTCGCTCAAACCAAATCAGCGATTGCGACTAAACCACTCCACTGTCTTTCACATCGTTCCACCTCCTTGCCTAATCACCACTTGCAACCCTATATTTCTACAAACTGTTGCCGAAATCACCAGCTTCAAGCCCGAACAACGCTGAACCCAAACTTCGCAATTTAAACCACAAGACTCACGCCTCGTGCAATTCGCCTTCACCAGAGCAGTGATTCGAAACCCAATTCGACAACAAGCGAACCTAATTCGATAATCGGCAACCGAACCCACAACCAATTCGAAATCAAGAAACCAATTCGAACTCAAGAACAAACAAAAATCGTATTTATGTTTTGAATTTGAAAATTGAAATTCAATTTCGTGAAGTTGAAGAGAAGAGTGAGTTCTGTTGAAAAGTTAGAACGCTGGTTTCTTTTTTTTTTTTTTACAAATTGACAAACAAATGTTGGGCCGGGTTATATTTTGAGATGTCTTGACTTTCTCTAAAAAAAAAAGATTTTGTTTGTTATTTTTCTATTTAGTTTTTTATTTTTATTTTGGTTTATTTAAAAAAATGAGTTTGCTGGTTTAGTTTAATTAAAAAAAGGTTTGCAAAAGTTGTTTGTTTAATTTCTTTGCTTTTTGTTTAGTTCTGTTTTTCCTAAAAAAAAAAATTTTTTTTTAAGTAAAACCCTACTTTTAAGTTTCCTTTCAAAAAAAAAAATTGTTGTATGTATATCTTGTTTTTATATTTCAGGTTGCCAAAGCAGAAGGAGAAGAACGCTTGCCAAAAATAATAGCTTCGCTTCGCTTGCCCAAAAAAAAAAACTGCTAGCTTATTTATAATTTTCTTTTTATTTGCCTTGCATTGTATATATCTATTGTTTTTTGTCTTGCATCGTTGGTTGTTTGAATTTTCATTTTTTAAAAAAACCAAAAATTCAAAAATAAAAACAAAAATCCATTCGTAGTTGCATTGTTAATACACGTTTAATTTCTGCTTTGCATTTCATTCCAGGATTTTGTTTAGTAATAACGGTTAGACATCGAAAGCTCTTAATTGTATATTGACAATCTGTCTTCTTTGAACAATTTAATTTCTTGGTGTCTAGGCTACGGCAGAGTAATAACCATTTATAAATATTACGGTGATTCGTAAATATTATAGTGGTTGTTCCTCTGAAGGTACTTAAACCTTCGGTTGCATTGCTACGGTGATTCGTGGTGCACCGATAAATCCTGCCCGTTACCTGGCTAAGAACTATCTTGTTTATTTAAGACAGTTTGTGAGTATACAATTTTGGGTTAACTTAGAATAAATCATTTGTAACTAACCCTTGCATTCATTTAGTTGCATTAGTTCATGCATATTTTAAAAAAAAAAACAAAAAAAAATTCAAAATTCAAAACTAAAAAAATTGTAAATATTTCTTAACTTAGTTTTTTTTTCTTCCTTTTTTCAAATCAAAATTCCAAAAATTCAAAAAAAAAATCAAAAGTCCAAAAAAAAAGTTCAAAAAAAATTTGAAAATCCAAAAATAAAACAAAAATAAATTTTCCATTTTGAAAATTAAATTCTATTTGTAAATATTTTTCTTTATAAAAAAAACCTAAAAAAATCTTGAAAATGTCCGAGCTTCCTTTTTCTTACTCACTTGAATTTAGTTGTGAAAATCAATATAATTCATATGAGTTCACTCCAAATTCGTATGGATATTTTAACAACAACTTTTGTTTAGACAATTCAAATTTTGAACCACAAAATTTCCAAAATAATGGTCAACCCTCAACTCTTGAAAATAGCATTTCGTCGTTACTTGAACTCTCTACGCAACAAAATCAAGAGATAAGTGAGTTGTGCAATTCATATTTGTGCTATAACTCAAATCAAAGTTTTCAAAATAATCAAAATTTGAATTCACTTCAAAATTCAAATGATTTCGAGTGTAACCCATTCCAATTCAATTTCGAGTTTCAAAATGGATTTCAAAATCAAAACGAAAATGTGAACCTATTTTCAAATAATTTTGACAACGGGAATTGTTTCAATAATGATATGGTTGAAAACTTTGGTTATCAACAAATTCAAAATGAAAGTTTTCAAATTAATAATCATGAATTTGATTTTGTTGAAGAAATGGAAAAAGATAACGGGGATTTATTACTTGAAAAATGCAAAAAATTTCGTGAAAATCATAATCAAAACTCAACTTGCAAAGAATCAAATAATAAACTACCGTTTATCGAAATTGAAAATTCTTGTACTCAACAAGTCCAAATCGAAAATTCTCAAGTTAATAACTACAAATTGGATTTTGTTGAACAAATGAATGGAATTTACGATGATCACACAGATTTGTTGTTTGAAACATATATGAAACAACGTGAAAAACAAAATCAAATCCCAACGTGTGACGAGTCAAATAATAATCCATCTTTTACCACAGTTGACGATTTTCAAATAACAACTTTTGAAACTGAAAATGATGATCTTAATGAAGTTGTTGAAAATACGGTAATTGAGTTGGATTTCAATTCTTTTAAGGGTGTGGAACCAAATTTAAAATTCAATCTTCCTTTTCTCAATTTCGAAAATTTGAATACAACAGCTTTGGATTTTGAACTTGAGATACGCAATGAATTTGTTGATAATCCAACAAAGGAAGACGAATTTAACGAACACGATTTCTTTGGACTTTTTGAAGATGGGTTGTTAGATTCCAAAGGGGACGATTCACATCACCATTTTGAAATCAATAATTTTGAAGAATTTTTCAATGACAAACTTGAATTTCAATTTGGTGAAAATAAATGTGAATTTCAATCAATCATTATATCTACCCCAAAAATCATCGAAAATAAAACAACTCGTAAGATTTTTAATAAAACGACATTCGTTTTTCCAAAGCCACATTCGACTTCAAAATCTTTTACGGTTTGGTTTTTCGAGCCTAAGCTTTGTCTCGTATACTTGACGAGACAAATGAATTGGTCTTTGGAAGACCGTTTCATTTACTTTTTGGCAATATACTTTCTGATGTCGTGTAAATACATTTCATTTTCATGTAAATAATAATAGACGTTCCTTTTGACTTGGGTTGACTGTGGGGGCACAGTCAAAATCAAGTGTGGGGGGAGACTTATCTTCTTCTTGATTTTTCAGGATTAATTTTTCATTTTTCTTCCAAAAACTAAAAAAAATCCAAAAACAAAAGAAGATTTTTTTTTTTTGGCATTTTTGATTTATTTTTAAAGAAACACTATAGGATAAATATATGGCTTTGGTTTATTAAATTGAAGTTTTTGAAAATTTATCGGTCTTAACAAAAATAAAAATGAAGTTTGATTACAAATAATAATGGTTTAACTAGTATATAGGAAGATTCATACGTGTTAATTATGAAGTACATCCTAATTGAAAATCTTTGTTTTAAAAGGTGGTTGATTTAAAGTAAAGGATATAACATTTTTTTGTCTCCTAAGTTAAATGGTGCTAAGATGATTTTGCAAAACTCCCACTCAAAAAAATATAAAAATAAAAAATAATAACATCCAAGTATTCACTTTCATTTAAAAGTCCTCACGGTTATGCATGGGTGATTACTTGGAATTTTTGATTATGTGCTTTCATACTCATTTAAAAGTCCTCACGGTTATGATGTATGGAACACATGTAAAAAAAATACTTAATAAAAACCACCTACGGTCGATAGTGTATGCATGAAAGTGTGTGCACTCGCCATGCTCTGTACTCCCCTCACATAAGCCCGAAAGGCAGTGCATGGGTGTTATATCTGGCCTCAGTTTACCTAAGCTAGGTGTGTAATTTTTCTTGCAAATAATGAGAGAGCAAGCAATTGAAATTCTAGCACTATTTTTACTTATTTGATTTGATTTGTTATTGAAAAGAAATGAAAATACCACTTTGATAAACTTTGATAATCAACTAAGGATCCATTTTATAATCACACTTTGTTATCAACCGAAACAACAAGTTAAACTATTGTCTATTTGTTATGATAACTTGATTTTTGTTGGAAATTTTGACGAGTAAATGACATAAATTTTCAAGATAATAACCAAAGCCTATATTTAACTTATTCATGTCAATTTAAAAATAAATCCTTCATTTGTAAATATTTTCAAAATTTTGCATTTATCTCTTTGTAAATAAATCTTGTATTTTGTAAATATTTTCATCCTGCATTTGGATTTTGTGGGTAGTATCCGCTGAAAACCCTCACGAGACAACACTCGTCCCACTGGGGACACCCAAAGGTTTAACGGCTTGTTGCATACGCTCAATGCAATCGTGCTCCCTACGAAAATGGATTTATCTTAGTTTTAGTTTATTCGAGGACGAATAAAAAGATAAGTGTGGGGGTATTTGATGTGCACGTAAATGTGCATATTTTTACCACCATATTTATTATATTTAAATTAAATAAATGATCATATTGGGTATTTTAACTTGTTTTAACCAAAATTCATATTAATTCCAAATATTCACATATTCATCTTCATATAGGGGCAAAACGGTCATTTAAGTGCATATATTTCTTTGAGAAAAATTGATTGGAAATTTATATATATTTTTATAGGAAAATGGTCTCAAATAGGAGTGGTTTCATGAAGGAATATGCATGCACAAAGAATATAAAGGAATGAAGATGGAAATAATTCAAAGTGAAGATCATGGAGGACCCCACCTACCCACCTACCTTAATGTACAAATTAAAGGCTAAAGCACATGCTTTTGGAGTTAATGGTTTCATGTACACTTAATGGGGTATTAAGACATGTTAATGATTACTTGGCCTCCACACTTCCTAAGGGGCATTTTGGGCATTCCCCAAAAAGCGAATTAGGGTTTTAAAACTTGTATATATACCCCTTATGTTTCATGTAGCCATCTTCCTCTTAGTTAGTTAGTTTTAGTTTAGAAAATAAATCAAATCTCTCTTTCTTTCCATGGCTACTTAGCCATTTCTTCTCTTATGTAATTCTTTTTTTATGCAATGTTAATTATTGTTTCTTTTTAATTACATGTTCATTTCCTTTTATGCAAGTAGTGTAGATTTTCCTTTATGCAATTATAATAGTTTTCCATTTCACTTTGCTCTCTTTTCCTTTTCTCTTTCTCTTATGTTGCAAGCTACATTTGTCATAAGATAACAAATATGAGAGGCTAAACCCCTTCAATTTAGGGGTAATGAAGCTCTCTAATCATGTAGCTTCAACTTAATTTGATGTTTATGCTCTCTTTTTATGCTTAATGAGAATGATTGAAGTGGTTTAATGATGTTGTTTAGCTTTGAATTTGATAGTCTATGTTGCTAATAACAAATAGGCTATGCTTAAACAAACAAAACACAAATTGCCTCTTCATCTACATATGATTATGGCAAAGAAGTGTTTGTTGAAATTAAAATTTGATGGCTTATATTTCTAATTAATAGTTAATAGGCCATGCTTAAAATAGATTTTGCTTTCAACTTTGTTGTCATATTTTATGAGATTTAAAAGTGTATTATGGTTGTGTTATAGTTTGATGGTTTATATTGAGCTAATTAATAGCACAAATTCACCACTTATGATAAGCACATCAATTAATTCACTAATGACAAGAAAAGAGAGATCATAACTTCATTTTGTTGATTTATGTGATCTAGAGAGTGGAATTGCCTCTACATTGTCTTAACACTCTCATATTTTTATATATTTTCTTTTGTCATTTTTTTTAGTTAATCACCCTTTCAACTTTTGTTAATTTGATTGAATAGAATTTTAAAATCATCAATTCCCTACGGATCGACCCGTATTCGCCGCGTGCTACATTCGTACACCGTGCGCTTGCGGTATAAATTTTATTAGAAATTCGTTCGACGGTTTTCTAAACCGATAGAAATTCCGTCGACGAACACTTACTCCCACTATTTCTAACATTACTATATAGTGTATAAAATAAGGAGATCCATACAACCACTTAATGTTGGCTATTTATTCATTAACTGTAACCAGTTTTATAGTGGAGAGTTCTCAGATCAAATATCTTGAACTCGAAAGAATAAATCTCATAGAAAACAATTTTCAGTATAAAATACATTTTGGAATAGAAATTATAGTTCTCATTCTAATGTTATGGGTCGAATATCATTTTACAATTGACTTTTTCGATGTTTCTTTATGCAGCAGAAGTGATCATTAATTGCCTTCATCCTAACTATGTCTTAAGTTACATCAACTCTAGTTCATTCATTTTTCTTCACAAATGGTCGAACTATTCAAAAGGAAACCCTATTACAGTATTGTAGCGAACTCTTTACAAAAGTGCGTTTGATCATACTTAACTTTCAAGGACATCAAATATATTGCACTTTATGTAAATTTGTCAAACTAACATTTCACTTATCGAATTCTTACACTTATCTTTTACTTTTGGTCTAATGTTACGGTTAACAGGACAAGAGTATATTGTAATCAATCATATTGAATACTCGATTCACGCCATGGTTTATTTTCTTATTTTGGATGAACCAATTTCATTATGATATCATACATTATGAATAGTGACCATTCCTATATAAGATTTATATATGATCGCATATGACCAAATATCCATATTCTTATATCGCATTTAGAATTCATACCATATAGAAGGCAATACATGACTTTAGATAAGTAAACTTGTAGGTGACTAGCTTTTGACTGTATTTAATAGTTGTAAAATTAGACGCACGCATGGGCTTTGAAACTATAACTTGCAAAAAAAAGTTTATTATTAAGTGTATTTCATATTTCTATTTTTAATCTTTAATTTGGTTCATTTGGATATCTTAATTGATAAAAATTTTATCAATAATATCAATTTCATAAATTTTTTAATGTCGATTATTACAACTTTATATAGTAGATGTTCTTACAATATTAAAAAGGTTAAATGTTGCCATTTCATTTTTCTAATAAGACTCCAACTGGTCTTTTATGTTTCTCCAAACCTTACGACGAAATAAGAAGTCTTTCAACTTCACTAGTGGATGATAGGACTCGTTTGTCTTGGGATTTTGACCTTGAGTTTGCTCAATAAGTCATAGTCCCACAAAAGATGGAAAACTCCTTATTGATTATATTATATACAACTCCTAGCCTATATTCCTTGTCCTAACTTCATTTCAACGGTGACTTTACTCGACAAACAAAAAGAGATTATTCATTCATACCTATCATTTCACGATGTCCTAAGTATAATATATGTACGTTGATTTTCCTTAATAAATACATATAGTTTTCTCACCTTGTCTAGTCAATATACTAATAATGCTACACATAACATCTCCAGCCTGAGTTTGCTCAACAACCAAAAAGTATGCAAGTAATTTATTAATATATAAATGGTAGAGGACAACACTTATATTGAAGATTTGTAATCTTCAATATATTTAATTAAGTGATATTGACTTAGATAATAATGTATTTCTTATGAAATACCATCATGATTCAAGTGTCAAACACATCAGAAATCATGGTATACATATTATACGTATGTATTTATTCCTTAAGTCTAATTGGATTTCTTACCGTTCCACCTTTAATTTATACATCCATATTATATGTCTTTAATTATTATATAACTTTTATAATTTTTAATTAACTTATATAATAGTCTTATGTATAACAACTTATTAACTAAATCATGTTTAATCAATTTAATTAATTAACATTTTAAATAATTTTATATTATTCATTTTAAACAGTTTAAATTAAATATTTGCACAATAACATTTATAGTTACATACATATACCTTATATATAGATTATATTATTTATTAATTAACTTTTAATTAATTTAATTAACTAATTATAATTAATTTTGAAAATTATATATACATATATATTACCTTAACATTTTAAGATAACGTTACATATATCAATATATATGTTATTAACTTAATCAATTAACTTTTAATTATTTAATTAATCTAATTGATTATTAATAATTTTTGTAAATTTTTTTTAAATTTAAATATATATTTGAAATTATTATATAGCATTTATAAAGTCATTACTTATTTTAAATTTAACCTTTTAACTTTAAAATATTAATTAATTTATTTTAAATTTAACCTTTTAAATTTAAATTTAAATTTCAAAATATATTTTGAAAATTAGACCAAAACCCAAATCAATTTGGGCCTTTATATTGGAGATAACCTTTGGGCTTATCTCATCCTTTTGGGCTAGGTTATAGTAGCTAGGTAGGACAGAGTACTTGGTTACCCAAAGGCAACCTTAGACACTAATTTCCTAGACACCCTATTATATGGGTAGCCTTTATTAAGTAAGCAATTATACTGTTAATTTTGACTGCATAAGCTATTTAGCTGTTATACATTGTTGGAACTGGATCAACATGCAACTTGGTAAATGGATATATTTGAAGAATTTTCCATCATTGGATTGTTAATGGGCCTACGTGGTCTAAATTTAATTAAAGCTTTCCTAAATTTTCTATTAAATAAAATCAATATTTTATTTAAATTTATAAATAAAATTTTATTTTATATAATACATATTATTCTTTAATATATATGTATTATGTATACATATATGTGTGCGTGCACATGTAACAGGATAATGTGTACATGGTTTGATATATTGGTGTATAGAGTCCGGGATTTACACCGCAACTGACATGTTAGACCCTTGAGTGTACAAATGGATTTTCTAGATGTATGCGTGTGTGTGTCAAAATATCATATAAATACAAACACACATATATACGTATATATATATATATATATATATATATATATATATATATATATATATATATCTGTGTGTGTGTGTCTATAAAATTCAATTGTATAATTATTTTTAAATATTATTTGTAAATTATTTACATAAAGAATTTGTTAAAATACAAATAATACATAAGTATATATAAATAAATATAATAAAATCTTAAAATTATTTTACAAATAATAGTTTGTAAAATAATTTGGAATATTTATAATATGAAATCCAAACTAAGTTTATAATATATATATATATATAAACTAATTTATATACGTATTACATATAAACAAAATAACTAGCTATAAATATATGAGCAACGTTTTATGACACCCCTATTTTACGGCACCCCTCCTAACCCACTTGATTTCCACCGAATATTCTGATTTAAATAAGACTTTTTTCTCGTATGATATGGGAGAGAGAGAGAAGGAAGTGTTATTTAAATCAGAATGTATGGTGGAAATCACGGAGCTAGAGGATACCATAAAACATGGCTGCCATTGAACGCTCCCATATATAAATATATGTTTGTATGTGTATTGCCACTAGTTTTTATTTTTATTTTTAATTTTGGTTTTAAATAATTTATTTATTAAGTACTTATGATAAATTAAAAATTGTATGAAAATGACTAAAAAAAATTCAAAATTCATTTTCAAAAACATAATGTATATTTTATATCATATAATTTTTTTACAGAATTTTATATTGTTTGTAGAAGTGTATACATTTATTTTATTTATTTAACCAATTTTTAATTAAGAAAATAATGAAACTATATAAAAAGTATGTATATGTAACAAAAATTATTTATTATTTTAATGTCAAAAACGTTTTTGGTGTGAATAATTTTTTTTACATATTTAACATATATTCATTATATGATTAATTTTTTGTGTTTAAATTTAATTCATTTAAACATTTAGTAATATTATTTTGACCTATTTTTTATAAGCTATAAGGAGCAAATCAAACACACTTAATTTTTTTATTAATACACACACTCACAACCATGAGCGTGTGACAATCCATCGGTTTACCGATTCATGATATTTCTTTTTAAGAAATACATGAAACAATAAGTATATGAACATTGGTATATAATAATAGACCAACAAACAACCTTTCACCAAAGCCTAAAATTTGCACATTGAAGCGAAGAAATAGACTCCTTGAAACCAATCTCAATCATGAATTTCCTAGCTTCTGAGTTGTCTTACCACCGATGATCAAATCAAAGAAAATTAATGTGAACTTGTGCTAAGATTTTTGGGGATAAGTGGAGGGCAACTTGATATGAGCAGTAAAGAAAGAGGGAAAAAAGTGGATTCAAAGTAAGAGTGAGAGGGAATATATAAGTGAGAGAGACTAGGGAGTGAAATAAGGATCAAGATCTACTTATTTCTCTTATCATTTCCCTCTCTTTTGAATTCAAAATTCCTTTCCTCTCTACCATCATACAGATGGACCAAATATGCTGCCTTATAGCCTGAACAATAATTGTTGCATTTAAACCTAATTTAAATGCTCATCAACATCATGTATCAATCTGTATATTTATAACAATTGTAAATATACTATTTAATATTATTAAACACATTAATTAAAATTTTATAACTTCTATTTCATAAAAATTAATGAATTTATAACAAATACAAATTAATTAAATTAGGTGGCAAAGGAGTAT
This sequence comes from Allium cepa, assembly GCA_030765085.1. NCBI lineage: Eukaryota > Viridiplantae > Streptophyta > Magnoliopsida > Asparagales > Amaryllidaceae > Allium > Allium cepa. The sequence continues at coordinate 7,538,371 of CM060930.1, read as the reverse complement.
CCAACGTTTCATTTGTATGACTCTTAGATGTAAATTTGTCAGCGATTAATATTGAACAGTTAGAATATTAACGTTCAAACTTCACTTAGCAGGTATTATGACATTATAACCAAATTTATTGCTTACTTTTTATTGATAAAATCCAATTTTACTATATTAAGCATTAGCTGGTAGTGACAATTATTTACATCAATTATCTTTATCAAAATTATATTTCTTTTGACTTAATGGAATTTTCTAATGGACATAATTCCAGTATCATCCATATCCAACTCTATATTCCAAACATAAAGTACTTGGTTCAATAATAACAACTATTATTAACCAAACAGTTCTAACTAGAGACTTTGATATTGAGTTGACTTCATTTAACCGTGGTACAAACCTCATATAACTAAGGAGATGAATCCTCTCTTGAATAGTGTTTCACTTCCAATGCTTACACTCCATTCTCAAGTTAAGACAACCGTGTAATATTATTGCATCGATATTTTAAGTTTGGCCTTAGATATATTAACTAACATAAAACTATCAGCAGAGTCATTCCATAGTTTCCAATAACTATGAGTACATAACCCTTGGTCTCCAAGTTGTTATGAGTAATACATTGCCAACATTTAGAGAGTATTATGTGTTCTATTCTAAAAGGATGTATTGATATCTAGTATGGAAACATCTTGACAAGGAATATTTGAAATGGTGTGTGAAATTTCATTATGATAAATTTCTTATAGTTATAACACTTTGTAACTGCATTCACAAAACTTACTTGTAACACCCTACCGATTAAGCATTAGTTAATTAAAGATATCAATAAACAATTATTAATGCTCAAAATATAATTTTTACGATCCTCAAAACTTGGCTCTGAAACATGCACAATTGTATTCTTAATAATTTATTAATCAATTTTTATGTATAGTTTCACGTTTGGAATTTAATTTTTTTATTAAAGTTTGAAGTGTTCCAATCGGAAATGATTAAAATGTATTAAGGAAATAAACATCATTAACGTAACATTAAAGTAAAAGTTAAATAAGAAATTAATGCTAAAGTAATCATCAGCCAAATAAAATTAGATCAATGTTTAAAAGGAATTAAACAAATTAACGTAGATTAGTTAACATAAACAATGCTTTGTCTACAACCAATCGAGAACCTAGGTTCAATCAGTCGACTGCTGACATGAAAATAGAGCGGTCGGCTAGTAGAAGGATAGAGGCTAACAATGAACCTAGGATGAACAACCTGGATTTAATATAATCTAACGAATAGAATTGATTCGAGCACATGTAGATACAAGCATAACCCATCACTTTTCTTCTCATATTTTCTAAATCAAAGGGAAAAGCTTTGCCATTTTCTCTTCTACACAAATTCTAAGGATTATAGAAACTGTAAATTATTATATAAATATAAATGGAGAATAGCGAAAAACAAAAGAGAAGAAGAATAGGGTTGAATTGATTCTCCAAAGCATACTGTAAATTATAAATCTAAATCTAAATCTACATTTAATTAAATCTCTTTTCACATCTATAATTCTAAAATATATATGTACTTTTAATACATATTTTGGTAGAAAGAAATGGAGTCAATCAAGAATAAAGGATTTATATCTAGAGATTTAGAAGCATAGAAGTGAGTGGGAAATTATGTATTTTTATTTAATATTGAATTGTATTATTGTGAATCTATTCATTTTACGCCTAAATGTAAATTTTATTTATAAACACACAATCACATACGTTCAAATTGAACTTGAGATCTTTGACAACATATTCTGTAAATTGTTAGTTTTTATTAAATGTTGTATACATGTAAATCTTGAATATAAGGGTAAAAGTAGTCCCTAAAATTTATGAAATGAGTCATTAATATAGTTGTATGCTGATTTGGGATTTTGTTACTTGAATGTTAATAGTTATTAAACTTGAATTGAAGGTTGTTTCTAACTTGATTGAGATTTGAGTTTGCATTTTAATTCATTAGATTGAAGAATGTTTCTATGTGAACTTCTATAAATTATCCAAGTTTACAATTATATAAGAAAGTGTTTTTTTATAAAAAAAAACAAGGAATAAGCCTAAAAGAAAGAGAAGTGCAAAATAGAGATGTTCAACATATTTTGCACTGTCTATTCCAAAAAAATCCGAAAAGATAACCCCCTGTAATTTTAAATACAACTCAAATCCTCTTATAGATAATTTATGGGAAATTACAGTGTTAACATTTTCTTTTGAAGAGATATAGTTCTAATGTATTAGAATATAGAAATATGCAACATATAAACCAAAGTATTATAAATACAAATGATAACAATATTATTGATTTTATATATATATATATATATATGGTTCAAGATAAGTTAGGAAATAAAACAGTAAGAGATGAATGTATGAATAAGACAATGGGATAAGGAATTAGGAAAGTTATAGTAATCAAGAAAGGTAGCTATGAATCGAAAGGAATCAGTGAATTATACTTAATAGTTAAAAGCGAGTAGTAAATTATACCTAATTATATTAATTAAAAACGAGGCAGTAAATAGTATTTAATCTATTAAATTTGAAAGACGTAGTAAATGACATTAATGACGTTAATGAAATAAGTAAGTTTATGTAAAAGTAAATGAATACTAATAATTGAACTTAGGTGGCATAGTAATTCTCCAACTAAAATTATATAACCTGAAGAACATGTTAATGATGGGTGTGAACTATTAGATCTAGCCAATATTTAGATTAACTATAAATGACATGGTCATTAATAAGGGTTGGAATGCAAGGTTAGTAATGTTTCACAACATAATTCTTCCCTCCGCAAAAGGCTACCGGTAGTTGTATACATTTTACTGATGTAGGACATCTCTAACTGTAGGAACTGTAGGGATATACGTCCACACATAGGTATAGGAAATATACCGAAGGGGTTTACCTCGAGTTTGAAGCCTTAAATTTCCAATTAGGCTCTGCTTAAATCCCAACATGGGGTACTAAGTAATCAGGTCAGCATTTCATTGATTTGCACTAGGAAATCTAAATAAGATGGTAGGCATAAGCTCGACGCCATGTCAGCACTTTTGGTACTATACGTTTGAGGAGGACGGCTGTATACATTAGGTTGAGAACACCATCGGTGCTATAGCAGTCATAAAGACTTAGATTCTGCCTAGAGACGGCCTATATTTCCTACTGTGTTAGTTCCATGTAGGATAAGAAATCGCCTCTAAATTGGTTTGTTACTTTGGTTGTCATTAGAAGGCTGGCTAGATAACCCCTAAGCAAGTCTTTGAGACGGATTAGAATATGGCTAAATAGCTGTGATGCCATTATTAGGAACTAGCAGGAGATTCCTCAGTGTATGTGGGCAATTCAGCCTTGACACTATTGGTGGAAGCCCGATGCGATGCACAGTCACAGATACTAGCCGGGATTGTATCGTTGTCCATGAGGGACTATGCTATCTTATGCATATATGAAGTCAAAAAATGACTAAGATTTGAATAATAAGCGTAACTTGTAATGAAAACAATTAGCATAAACTAGTGTTATGGATAAGTATGTAAATTACCAATCACCAAAGCGTTGTTCCGACCCCCTCCTCATAACAACTGACGTGATAAATTTAAAGGGGCGATTTATGGTGCAAGGTAGGAATAGTGAAATGACATATGTCCCTATGCATTCTCTACATTGATAACGGCAATAGATTCCAGAGGTATTAGCCATGATCAATACATATATATATATATAAATATATACATATCTGTGTGTGTGGGGAGGTGTGTGTGTGGGTGTGTGTGTGGGTGTGTGCATGTTTTATTATGCTTTATTATTTTATTGAAAGTTCTTATCAATATTTTTTTGGTATAATTTTGTTTATTTACAGGATACCAACACCAACAATCCGTACCTTAATGGACTTGAGTTTTTTATTTAGCGAAAATTTGGGTCCATTAAGGCGTGGGTTCTTACAATTGATATTAGATCTTTGGTTAGTCAATCATAGGAATTAGTATGCTAAGTGAACATATATTTATTAACATAATTAATAACTTAGGCTCTGATACCAAATGTGACAACTTGCACCTTAATGGGCCTGAGTTTCTATTATATCGAAAACCCAAGTCTAACGAATTATAGATCATTGTTTTGGTATCTTGCAAATAACTAAATGCATAACTATCAATATAAAATCATAGTGGAATAGTAAAGTATAATAAAACGTATAGTTACTGACCAAGGTTAACACTTCCAAGATCAAGTTTCCTTGTCAGTATCCAGCATGCATATGGAAACCAATCCTTTCACATTTCCATCTCATGCTAGTACATGTTCCTCTACAGTTATCCTATGGGTTGTAATGAGGGGTGGGTCATAAAAAAGTTCTAGTGACTTGTAAATTAAACACTTTATACATAACACTAGTTTATGCCGACTGTCCTCTATTACACGTTACGTCTTTTATTTTACTAAGACATCTCGACTCCACATAGGCATACAATATGCCTCATCTACCGTAGATAGACTATAACTACAAAGTGTATGTGTGTGTATAAGTACCAAAGTCCTCCTTTGGACCAAGATATTATCCTCGCTAGTGTCTGTAACCCAGCACCTTATAAAGGACCATCATCGATGTAGTATCACATTTCCATTGCCGTGTCTACCAAGGAACTCCCTAAGTGGCTAATAACGACATCACAATTGTTAGTAGTATTCTATTTATTTCGAAAGACCTCTATAAAAGGTTATCTAGTATTTCCCCCAACAAACAATCTAGAAAATAACTATAGGGGTGCATGACCTTAACATACTCCATACTAGTAGAGGTGCAGCTGTTTAGGCGTAATAATTGTCTTTCAGCTTACCACTTAGGATTAATGATATTCTCGACTTATGTGTAGCTCCTAATCCCTAAGATGGCACCAAACACACACATTGACATAACGTCGATCCTTGCTTATCGTCTCATTTAGATTGCCTAATGCAATCAACATGACACCCACTTGTTTCTTAGTACCCCCTAAAAGGTTGAAGCAGACTCTACTTGCCCTTTGACACATCGACAGGGGAAAACCGTCTTAGTTGGGTATCTCTCAAATATACGCAAACAATATAATTCCACGGATCCTATAGTTGGATATGTCCCACATCAATATAATATATACACAATTGCTGGTAGCACCTTGTAGTGGACAAAACTTATGTTATGTAACACTACTGACCTTGCATTCCAACTATTTTAATGACCATGTCATTCTTATTTGATCAAAGTTATTAGCTACCTCTAATAATTCACACCCGTCATAAACGCGAACTTGAGGCTACGTATATATATGTCTATATACATATATACATATATACATTTTTATACTTCATTTAATAATTACACCTCCAATGTTCAACTGTCAATGGTGTCCCTTTACTTTTTCATGCATTTACTTCTTATTCCATTTATATGAATTTAATTTCATTTACCAATTTCTTTAAAAGATCCAAATATCTTTTCATATTTGCTTCCTTCCACCCAAAATTTTAGGTCAACAAAAACTTCTTAGAAAAGCTCCCAAAGTCGGCATGTCCATCGGATCTTCGCTCAGCCAGTTGGACATCTCCTTTAGTGGATGACCAGTCCATCGTATTCAGTGGCCCACCACACCTACTCTGCATCCTAAGACACCATCGATGGAAGCTCAGCTCTTAGCCAGTCTCTCCTAAAAGCATACGTTTGCACCAAAATTGGTCACAAACACCCAATCACAGATGAAAGCACCAAATCACAGTCGTAGATCATAGATAAATTTTATGTAGTAGAATTAAATATGAAGAACACTCAAAAAATTAAAAGGAAAGTAGTAGAAAGACAAGATTTATAGTGGTTCGGCATTGTAGCCTACTTCCACTTTGAAGGATTTGTTGTTTATTGATGATTTTGAACTGATTTACAAGAGTACAATTAATAGTATCCACGTTACAACGAAGTTTCAGTAGAATAACGGCCTAGAAGAGCTAAAAGTCCATTTTCTTAAGGCATACGGCTGCTATTTACAGGTGTAGGCTGGAAATATCTGATTTGGACCTCGGAATACCTCCTCACTCATGTGGGCGGACCGATCAGATCGATCTGGGCTTGTTTGGGATAGATCCTTAATCGACCCCATACATTTCGTATCAATCAAATAATAAGCAAAATGTTTCTCTGGTGGTATACAAGCTTTGGTGAAAACTTTAAGGTGTTTGGACTTGTAGATCTCTAGTTATGATCGATCCAAGTTCGTATCGTTCACTTCGTATCCTTAGCATCTCTCATTAATGATATGCGTATCGATCAAGTTGATGTGGAGCGATAGTCCAGGAGTGATCCACTTTTTATACCAAGTTGACTTTGCCTTCTTCGTATCAATCATGCGTCATTCCTTTCGTATCGATGCTGGCATATACTCTTCATATAGACCATTTGGTGTTGGCTTCGTATTGGTGGAAAGTGATGATTTCGTATCGATCATCGATTGATCGATACGAAACATGCATCAACATAGATCGATACGAAGTGAATGATTGTGGGCTGCTTCGTATCAATGAGAAAAGTTGATTTTCATATCGATCATTTGGTTGATCGATACGAAATATATCATGGATCGATACGAAGTGAATAACCTTGATCGATCTGAGAGATGCATTTTCCTAGTAGATACGAAAGGAACGAGTGCATACTTGGTGGATATGAATAAGATTGATATGAAATTGATGGGGACCATATCTGGGGTCATCTTCATATCCAGGCTTATATGCCGCTTCTTACCGATCAAAGTTGGCGCGTATTGTTCGAGTCGATCAATTAGAGGTGCATTTCATATCGATCTATGGCCAATCGATACAAAACGTTCGAGGCAGTCGATCGATACGAAATGGACACATGAGAAATTGTCGATGGATATGAAGGAGGTTGTCTTGGATAGAAACGAAGTAAAGGTGTTTGATGGATACGAACTAGAGCGTTCCATCTTGGTCTTGATCGATGCATAGCTTTGACTCAAAGTAGCCGCCTCCATGACCCGAAGTAACCTAGCCACTGACTTTGAGTGAGTGCTGCAGTGACTCGAAGCAGCTTTAAATATGCTAACCCATCAAAGGCTCAAAGTAAGCCCTTCTTTGACTCAAAGTAAGGTGCCTGAAAACCCGAAGCAAACACGAAGGTGACTTAGAGCAGAGTTTAAGTAACCTGAAGTGACTCTATCTTTGTTGAAACCATGTTTTAGACATCTTGCATTGCTTGTTCGCCGACTATGTTGTATTTTGTGCAATTTTTTGGGTCAAATTTGCCTGTATGTTGCCTTGTCAAAAGGTGGGTTAACATTTTGCCCCTAAAACATGCCTTGCGATAGGAAGGTGTGTTTTGTAGTGCCATAAGCTGGATGTTCATATCCTGTTGATAACCTGTAAAGAGATTGATAATCTTGGCTGATTTTGAATAGTGGTTGTTCGAGATCGTATGTCGTTCAAGGCGGAATGTGACCATTCGAGGTCGGATTATGACTGTCCGTGGTCGAGTGCTATTCGTGGAAAATTTTGATCATTCGTGGTCGGGTTCCGTTCGTGGCAATTTGTGACCATTCGTGGTCGGGTGCCGTTCGAGGCGAGTTATGACCATTCGAGGTCGAGTGCCGTTCGTGGCGAATGGTGGTCGTTCATAGTTGAATGTCGTTCAAGGCAAATTGTGTATGCTCGGGGGAGGAGGGTTTAGTATTATTAATGTCAGATTTTATGTTCGAGTGAGTTCTCTGAATCATTTGTTATGGTGGTTCATCGCTATCCCAAAGCATGCCCGAGGGCCGTTCACGATCCCATGCATGTGTAAGTGACTTGACCGTCATGGAATTATAAATTCCAGATTTACATTCAAATGAATTTTACAACAAAAATGTCTAACTTAATCAAGTTCAGATGCAAAAGATAGAAAACAAAAGAAAAACAGAGACCCCAAAGTGCAAACACCTACACTAATGTAGTTGATAGTCGTCTTAGAGCATGCCCGAGGACCGTTTGTGATTCTGTACATGTGTAAGCAACTTAACCGTGTTAGTGTGTGGTTTGCTACTTATTCGTCATTATTCCAATAAGTTGATGATAAGCTGGCGCCTTGATCCGGAGCCGTTCTCATTTGACGCAGGTGGTGGTCACTCCTGATCCACCATCACTATTCATTTTTTCACGTACTGCAACAGCATGCCATTCCAAGTATATCCTTCGACCTTTGTCCCTCAAGTGCCTACAATCATTTGTGTTGTGGCTACTTAGTTCATGGAATAAACAATACTTGTCTGATTTTTTTTCATTGTTGGTTGGATCCCTCCTGATTGGCCTTTGATAAGGAACGTACCCCCTAGTGCCTTGCTATATTTGCTCTAAAGTCTCGTTCAGCTTCGAATAAGAGGAGAATCTCGGTTCCTTCCGTGGTCGATTTGGTTCATGTTGAATCACATATTTTGATTCATGACAAAGCAGTGAATTATACTATATGGATACGCGACAAAAAGAAAAAGAAGTATGCTGTTCAAACTACAAAGGAGACAAGGCTACAAAACTACGTATAGTATGTTGATCTATAAAGTTTTCTAGTCATAGAAATGTTAAAATCTATCCTCAAGTAGTTAAGTTAGTTTAATTTTTTTTAAATTTTATAAAATAAGAGAAGTGTGCTTTGACTATCAGATCAGTCAACTGACCATATAGGGCCAGACGACTGAATCTGTATAGATGCACATGAACGCTCAGTTTTTAAATAACTTTGAACCTTCAGTCAACTGATCGTTTTGGGCCAGTCGAATGAACCTGTACAACAACTATTTTTTCTGAATAGACAACTCCTTTTGCCAAGAGTCGCGTTCTAATACGAAGAGGTATGGATGCTTCTGTTGATCGGAACTCTTCGTGAATGGTTGCAACTCTTTAACTATTATATAAACACACAAAATCTATTTCACAAATCACGAATTTACTAAATACTTTCTGATTATATTTTCTATACCTCCGCATTCTAAAAAGCAATCACAACTTACATATATTGCTTGAATCTCTGAATTAACTATTCTATTCTTTGATTCTAAGCAATATTTTTCCTTTTTAAATCTTTATACACACATATATACTTGAGGAAAGATTATAGGAAGGTTGTACATCAAAGACATATCAGTGTTATTAAGAACACATAGTGTCAAAGCAATTCTATTGAAACTGTTGAAGTCCTGTTCGGTTGTTCGGGCGGGTAAAGTCCTCTTTCGGTTGTTAGAGGCGGAAAAGTCCTGTTCGGTTGTTCAGGCGGGTAAAGTCCTCTTTCGGTTGTTAGAGGCGGAAAAATCATGTTCGGTTGTTCAGGTGTTGTATACCTATTCCTTCGGGTTAAGAGAGTGTTGTTGTGAGAAATTCCAGAGGGAAGTCTGGGACTGGACGTAGAACGTGAAGTTTGAACCAGTATAAAAACTCCTGGTGTGCTTATTCTTATTTACTTTATTATTATTATCTGTTTCCGCATTTTATTTATAATACATTCCATATTACATGATCCTAAGTGATAGCTAGTCACAGTAGTCACTTTCATTTGGTATCAGAGCCAGGCATCTTATAACCGTTACAAAGTTATCTGATATCTTGCTAATATGAAAAACAACACCAACAATACCACTAACACTATCTCTAATACTAGTTTAATTGAAGGTCAATCCACTACACGACCTCCATTCTTTAATGGTTTAAACTATAATTATTGGTCGACTCGTATGAGAATTTATATGCAATCTAATAGTTTTGAATCATGGAATATCACACAGAATGAATACACTCTTCCTACTGGAGAATATTCCACTTGGTCAAACACACAAAAATTAGATGCTACTGCCAATGCTAAAGCTATGAACATGTTATTTTGTGCACTGGACAGAAATGAATTTAATCGTGTTAGCATGTGTCAAACTGCTTACGAAATATGGAGAACGCTTAAAATCACTCATGAAGGAACTAACAAAGTCAAACAAAGCAAAATCTCCATGCTCAACAATCAGTTTCAAAACTTTAGAATGAAACAAGATGAATCCATCAATGATATGTATTCTAGATTTCAAGATATCTATCATTCACTATTAGGATTAGGAGAAATTTTTTCTGATTTTGATAAAGTATCAAAAATCCTAAACTCCTTAACGGATGAATGGGAAAGAAATGTCCTAGCTATTGAAGAAGCAAACAATCTTTCAACTATGAAACCAGAAGAGTTAATAGAAAATCTAATGTCATATGAAGTGAATTTGCAGGCAAAGAAAGTTCAAGCACAAGACAAGAAGAATCTAGCGTTTCAAGCAAAACTAGATGACTCGGACTCAGATGAAGAAGATATGGCATTTATTGCTAAGAATTTCAAAAAGTTTTTGAAATTCAAAAAGAATAACAAGGGCAAGAGCTACCAAAATAAGTCTAGCAACAATAATAATAAACCCTCATCATCTATCATGGAATGTTATGAATGTCATAAGAATGGTCATATGAAGAAAGATTGTCCAGAAAAACAGAAAAACAAATTCAAGAAGAAAGCATTTTATGTAACATGGGATGATTCAGATTCTTCATCATCAGAAAGCGACAGTGACACAGAGCAAGAAAATGTATGCTTTGTGGCTTCAAATAATGATGTAAGTGAACTAAGTTTTGAAGATTTAGTTGAACTTAATTCTGAACTAGTAGATTTTGTAAAACAGACTAAGAAATATAATAAGGAGTTACAAGGAAAACTAAATAGATCTGAATTGGAAATTAGTATGCTTAGAGATGAAAAGAAAATTCTTGAAGAAGAACTTGAAAAATCTCAAGAATCTAATTCTAATTTTAGCTTCACAACTTTCTATGATAACTCAGGAATTAGAAATTCAAAAGAATAAAAATGATGATTTATCAGTTGAAATTAATGATTTAAAATCTAACACTAAAGTCTTAGAGTTAGAAAAATCTAGTCTTATAACTAAGCTAGAAGATATTTATAAAAATATTCTCAAATTTAATAAAGGACGAGAAAATCTTTCTAAAATAATAGAAAATTCTCAGTCAACTTCAAATTAAATGGGTTTAAGATATAAGGAAATTGTAAAACCAAAGAGATCTGAAGAGTTTAAAAATAAGTTTAAAAACAAAATTAAACAAGATTTGAAGAACATAGTTTCTAAAAATGTTAAAACTATTAAAATATGGATTCCTAAAACAAATAATAACTTGATTGGGAGTAAACATATTAAAACATTTATGGAAACAGTTCATAAAAATAAAGATTATATCTTTAAAGGGAATTCTGAACCTTCTTGGGTTTGGTTTCCTAAGACCTAACTCTTAGTTACCTAAAAGAAAAATGGATACCATCTTAATCTTTATTTTTTGCAGGTACCACTTAAAAAGAGAGGGAAATGGATTCTAGACAGTGGTTGCTCAAAACACATGACGGGTGATAAAGACATGTTAACAAACATTGTCTACTCAAATGGAGGATCAGTCACTTTTAGAGATAATTCAAAAGGTTATGTCATCGGCAAGGGCAATATGAGCAATAACGGTATCTCTAATTTACCTCTCATTACTGATGTTCATTTAGTTAAAAACTAAAAACATAATTTATTAAGTATAAGTCAATTATGTGATAAAGGTTTTTGTAACGACCCGCCTTTTTGAACAGTTTAAACCGACGATCAAATACACATGTCGATTCCAAACCATTCAAAAGGGCAGATGGTTATTGGGGTAAATAAGAGAAGAAGAGGAAAGAGAAATAAAAGAAAGGAAACAACACAGAATCTTGCAGCGGAACGATAAAATATAATAATCAAATAAACAGTTCATGAAGTTGTTTACTATACTTTGATCATTATTTATACAACATTTATCAGAGTTATACATATTCAACAAAACAAATAAAATAATGCAGCAGATAGCATGATGCAAGGATAATAATAGTAATAGTATACCAAATCTTCGTCTTCATCCTCCAGAATAGATCTTCAAAAATCTGAAAAACTCAGGACTGACCCGAGCGTAATGAAAAGACAAAACACTCGAGTCAGGACTAAAATATACTTATGAAAGTTAAATCAATCGTAAATAAATATGAGTGTAGCGGCGTTAGAGATATTTACGGGATTTGACATCTCATATCCAGTGTCAACGTGCGTGCAATAACTTAAGAGATGTTACGGGATTTTCCATCTCTCAAGGATCCGTTAAACTATCTACTATGTAGTAATGTACACTAAGTAGATAATGCCTATTAGTATTATAAAGTATCAAAATAGCGTTAAGGCGTTACCATAATCCCCTTTTAACACATTTTTATAATGCCATAGTCTATACAGCACCGTAAGCCCCACCGTAAACTGGTGGTTATCAGAGGGTGCCCCATAGGTATAACACAAAACATAATGTAGTTGTCGCGAATAGGATAATCAGTATGACAAGGTACATGAGGCGATACCAACTAGGATACTAGTAGTTGCGTGATCCGGAATGATGTTGAGCATAGCCAGCAGCTACCCCAACACCGCGAAACAACACTCCCAAATCAAGGGGTGCACCCAAATCGCATCACAAATGTAATAGATATGGTATCGAAGAAGTGTGTCCGCTAGAGATGGCGAACCTCAACGGCCCGGTGCGGCTCCTGTTTTAGTCATGTCAAGGGTCATCCAATATCGTTCTCTTTCTTCAGTCAACGCGTTCATCAAACCATCCACTTCATTCTCGATCAACAATCCGCGTATAATAGTTATTAAAGTGGTTTTCGGTATCGACAGAGAGTATGTCCATATCCGATCCCGGTCTCTTTAATAACTACGTATTATTACACCGTTGGCTCTTTTACATTTTAAATCGATTCATAATTGATATCAAAATATCATATTCGCTTCAAAAATCAAATCCATTTCAAATATCATCGTATCTACTAAAATGTCAGATTCCGTTTCAAAAATCATTTTTCGTCTCAATATCTTATTTCGATTTCAAAATCAATTCGGATTTCAATTTAGGTTGCAACTTCATTTAACCCAATTAGTATTTAAATTCAGATTTAAATATAAACATTTCACCTTATTGACCAGCTTAGAATTTTAGAAAATAGTTTTAAGGAGTTTAAAAGTAGTTTTAAATAATTAAAATAGTTAAAAATACTTAAAATCTTAAAATGGATTTGAAATAGATAAATTAGTTTAAAATAATTTAAATCGGGTTAAGTAGATTTAAAATAGATTAAAATAGTTTAAGTATTCAAAATGGTTTATATAACTGAGTAATTTGGAAAACAAAATAAAACAGCTTCAAAACCAATCCATTTCAATTATAACTTCCCAATTCAAAACAATTTCAATTTCCGTTCTACCGATTCAATCAACGTCAACTTTGACTTCAAATTTATTCAATTTTATATTCACTTTCAATTAATTCAATTTCAATTTATATCGATTTGGAGCTTGATTTTTCAAAAATATCCATTTATAACACTTAACAAAATTATCCATCAATATTCAAGTTTAAATCCAAATTTCAAATATGGTTCAATTCCAAGATCGATTTCAAAATATCATTTTTATATCACTTTTACTTAGTAATATTCAAAGCTCGAATTAAGGTTAAATCTTTATACAAATCAATTTTCAAAATTTAATCATATCCCGATTTTAAATTCCAAAGTCTCCACTTTAATTATTTAACAATTTCTTTTAACCAAAATTTATTTCAACATTCTGAACTCAATTTTTTCGATAAATTCAATTTCTATAATTTGATTTCTATTTATAACTTTTAAATCAAAACATTTAAATAAATTTCAAATCGACGATTTTTAAAATTATTAATTTAGCCAATTCGGTGTCCGTATATAATTTTCTATCCTATGGCCAAGTAATTATTTATTTCAATTAAATGCCAGGGATGAGTATATATTACTTAAACCAATCACAGTGTCATATGTATGCATAACAGTATATATAAGCAAATAAACATCGAAACATTTAAATATTAACCAATAACATCCATCAAAATACATCATCCAATAGACAATACAATTCATGGCAGTTTCATAGTTATCAATGTCAGGTAATTTAATCGCAATTCAATTTTAATTTCAATTTAACTGTCAATTTAATTTTTCAACGGTTAATTCAAATGACAAGCTATATGACAATTAAATTTTTATCAAACAACGACAAATAAAATCATAATACTTCATAATGTCAAATTTAACTAGCATAAAGATATTTAGTACGTTGTGAGCATTATAAAACACTCACATGATTTCAAGGTAGTTCCAGCGTTTTATTTCGAATAAAATTAAACGAGCGTTTAATTTTACCCGAAATTTTTCCTAGCTTCAAACGCTCCCAATCCATCTCCATAGCGTAGTGTTCGTTCATACGAACCCAACGCAATTCGTTTCGTCCAAAACGGACCTCGTATGAAAAAGTTATGATAGTTTAAAGTTTACACAAATTGAAATAAATTTAATTTACAATTAACTTTTCAGTTTCTATCCCTAATAGATCTGGGCCGCTCGTTGATGAGATGAAAATCTGGCCGCACTTCATGTTCTTCTCCCACGTTATTGATGTCGCACGCAAGAACCCATAGAGCCGCCGTATTAGGGTTAGTTTTCGAGCCTCCTCCCTTCACTTCTACATCGATCAGGCACTCCCACCACAAAGCTCACGCACAACACCACCAACGTCCAAAGCCAAGGCACACTCGGCCTCCCCATGGTCTCGAGATTCATGCTCGAACGCTGGAAGTTCAAACACGAATTATCGTTGATCCCCTGCTTATTTTTCGATCATAGCCGTTGGATAGAGAGATATCGACGCCCTCTACAACTTTCATGTTGAAGGTTTCGCGTGAATGTCGACGGATTGGGAGATCGAAGGGGATGAATTGGGTGCGCTTCTGGCCTTCGAACCTGGAGATGGCGGCCAGGGTTTTTAAAACCCTAATTTGTTTTTATTTTGCCCAAAATGAATAATTTGAGGTGCTTTTATAGGAAATTCGACGAACACTATTTATCCGGCTTTTTCGAACTCCGATTTACGCGCGGTGACCGGCGTTCCTAGGGTTTAACCCGCGTTCCGGACACAATGGAATAGGTTTTGGAAGCTAATTCGATCGTCTGTGCGAGTTACGGCAATAAACGATCAATTTTAAATTAAACCGATTAAACGATTTTCTAGGCGTTTTGGCTTGCCCCGGACAAATGGTAAATTCGATTGACACGAAATTTGAAACCTTACAATAATATGACGTTACGGATCCGATGAAAGTGGTTTCGTCGAAATCCGAGACTGTTTAAAAAATGGCTATTTTAACTCGTCAATTAAATATTAAAACAATTTCGATGCGTTTCGAGCTGCCACGGTCAAACGAAAACTCCGATTGCTACGAAAATTGAAATCCGATAATAACAAACTATTACGGATCCAATGGAACAAGTTTCGCCCAATTCTGAGACTGTTCGAAAATTGGCTATTTTTGATTCGATAATTAAATATTAAAATATTCAATTTTCACAGATTTACTTTTAATTCGATTTTAAAAGTTCTACAACATCATTCTAACTTAAATATGATAAAATAAAATTTTACAAATCATTTTTAATCATATTACACCCGTTATTCAATTATCCCATAAATTCCAATTTTAAAACTTATTAACTCTATTAAAATCCCAATATAACTTACATTCACTTTGGAAACCAATTTGAATCATATTAAATCAAATTTCAATTATTCACTCTATTTCGATATATTAAATTTCAATATCAAATTAATCATATCAAATTTGGAATTTAATTATTCAAACATTTGTAATATTAAATTTAAACAAATTTTATTATTCTTGAATCACTATCTTTTGAGATATTCAAAACGAACTTAAAAATTTAACTTTTGAAACGAATTAAAATTATAGAACAACCATTTCCATTATACAGTTATTCAATTCCCATTATTAAATTATTCAATAAATTCCAAATATTAAATTTAAACAATTTTGATTATCCAATAATTCATTATCTTTTGAATTATTGAAATTGAACTTATAAGGTTCAACTTTTAAAACCAATTCACAATTTAGAACACTATTTTCATTTTACAGTTATTCAATTATTCAATAAGTTTCAAATATTTAATTTAAACAATTTACCTGTTCAATATTCAGTATTTGATTTAAATAGATTTTACTTATCAATCAATTACTCTATTATACCCAATGGATTCAACATTTATTATTATTCCAAACGACTTACAATTCTTTTCTAACACTAAATCATGAAATCTTATTAAATTAGCTATTTTAATTATCGAAAATTTACGGATCGTTACACTCTCTCCCACTCAAAACTTTTCGTCCCCGAAAAGGAAAAAGAAGGGAAAAGGAACTAAGTATAGAATTCAACATTAGATATATTTTATTCAAAGTTACCAACTTATAAAACAATGAAATTCCACTTATAAAGTCATAACTACACTTCCACTAAGTTACTCCGAACGGCTTTCTAACTTTAAATGTTAGTTATCAAAACAAGTTATAAAAAAAATTAAAACTTGAAAAATTTTCTAACACCCGGATTTACGGAAAATTTCGGCAGAGTCTCCTTTGCGCGGCTTGATCGGAAAAAAAATAACAGTATATATATCACCAATATACATCTCATCAAGTGATGAGGCATCCCGCAGGGAAAAAGTGTAAAAGTACGGTATGTAATCCGAGATATGTACCTTATATATTATTAGCGAGCATATACGACTAATATAGCGCGAAAGCGAGCTACAAATGCGAAGCAAGCGCAATCCGCACCTACTAAACACTCAACAAACCATGAGAAACATGCATATATGAAAATAATATCAATATACACATATAGCAACATAACAACTACATGTGCCAATATAGAAAATGCAACAAACAACAAATGCATCCACCAAATCAATTATCATCCAACTATCATCCAACAAATCCATAACCAATCAATATAAATTCACTTCTCATTAATATTTATTTACTTGGTTTTCGATTTTAATCACAGTTGATTCATTAAAGTTGGATTTTTACTAACATTCATTCTCAATTCAATTAGTTAACATTCACTAATTTATATTTACATTAGTTTACTTCCAATTTGAATCAAATTAAAGTCTATTTAAATTCATTTAACTTCCAATTTGATTTCAATGATTTATAGCTTTCAATTTCATTAACACTTAATGAATTATATACAATCAACTAACAATCATATAACAACCAAATCATACCCAACATAACCAAATTATTAATTTTACATTCAATTTGGTTTATCTCTTTTATATATATATCCTGTTATATAATTTTAAAAGAATCATTTTATATTTGGCATCTTAAATTTCCATTATTAACTTAATTAAGTCCGTAAGCCGTACATATATCATCCGTGAGCAATATCAATCTAACCGCTTATTCGATCACACAATTTCACTTCCAAACTAGTATCGTTCACATGACTCTCTAGTGCGGACTCAGATTTGGTTCCTTGATTGGAAACTGTTACTCTCCTTGCATAGCCATATACTATGATAGAGAATTCAAGAATCAAATTAAAAATCCATATCCAGGGTTCGCCGTCGAAAATCGAGTGAAAAATCCTAACTTGGATCGATATAAATCATCTCGAAATTTTATGCTTGAATTTGGATCAAATCGTTATGCGAATAAATAATATACGTACAATCTCACGTATTACCTTCCAATGGACTTCTATCCAATTTATCTATAATAAATTATTTTATTGACTTCTATTTTTCCCTTAATTACTCACAATCCATTATTCAGTTAGTATATTCATTACTTTACCTAGCATATTCTTTAACATTATCTTTTCTTAAACATCATATCAAAGAATTTGCTTACTCAAGTTCATTTTAAACATTCTATATAATTTAATTAAATTCAATTTCATTTTCCAATTGATTCTTAGCTATACCAAATTCTTTTGTTTACATTTACTTCAATTCATAGTTTCAGTTAATACAAATTTATTAGTGGAACATTTTATTAATCATCACTTTAGTTTATAGTCATTCCATAAAAGTCTAACCTCTCATAAATGACTTTTCTTAGTTTACGGTTATCTCAAAGTTACAAATTCAAAAAAAAATTCTATGCAATTTATATTTATTTTCTATAACCAATTTACAAAAGATATTATACAATTCATTTGTCTAATTTCTTCAGCTCACTCATTTATTAAATTTTGTCACTGATCATTTCAGAATATACTTAACTAAATTTTTTTTTCAACCAAATTTCCATTTACATACATTTCAATTCCTTTAGAGTTTTCCTTACTTGTATATTTCAATTACTTTCAGGTTCTGTTTATTTGTACAATATCTCATTACAAATCCAAAACATCATTTTAACTTTTAACATTTGGTAAGTCTTGTTATATGTTATTAGAATGTAATTTTGGTATTATACAAATTTATAGAATTTCATTTTTACTTAATCGTAATGTTCACAAATTTAATTTATTTAAATCCTTTTTACCTTTCAACTTTAAAGTTTTCCCAAACAATAGCTTGGATGTCTTAATCCTCTTATTTTATAAATTCTGGTTATTCACATTTCATTTAAATAATTTGAAAATTTCTAATTAACATAACTTAGAAATTTAAATGCCCGGTTCTTTTCAAATCATTTGAAATAAACATATACACTTATATGTTTAATATTTCAACTCATACCTTTGGAGTTTAAACCAAAACTCATTTACCCAAAATAATTTCGAAGAAAAGCAAAGCTTCTTAGAAGTCTTCCACACTTTGAGACTCGAAAATGAACGTCGATGATGCTGCGCAGTCATCACCGAAATTATTTTCCAGCAACATAAGAGAGGGGTACTGAATTCATTCCTTCTTAAAATCCTTTCAAAATATTTCTCATAAATATTTTCCAACTAATATTACTATAAATTTCTTCAAAACTTTGAGAACCATTTTCCAAAATCTCCGGGTCTTAAATTCAATATTTTCTAATTTAAATCTATTTTAATTTATAAGTCACCTTTATAAATATTCTTATAGGATTTTCTTTCTTAAATCATTACACGAGTTGTTTATTATTGTTTATTTTTCAATAAACCTTATTTATTAAAACACAATATCCAATTAATAATAACAATCAATATTATCGTTTCCAACAACCAAATAAGCTAGATAGATCACAATAATATTTGAAAATAAATTCTTTATATACAAAATATAATTAGGGCAAAATTATTTCATTTACCCAATTTCAAAACAATACTATGTCGAATTGTTCTGTTTAAGTGTTTAGAAATCCCTATCAATGACGTTAATTACTCGTATTGACCAGAATACATAAGCCACTCACAAATCAACCGACGCAATATAAAACATTTTATATCACTAACAAATACGCTCTCTCATATTTATATACTCAGCGACTCATCATAGGGTATTACTACCCTATTTATAAAGAGTCAGACCCCACAAAGCTAAGGTTATCGCTAAACCAAAGCTCTGATGCCAACTGTAACGACCCGCCTTTTTGAACAGTTTAAACCGACGATCAAATACACATGTCGATTCTAAACCATTCAAAAGGGCAGATGGTTATTGGGGTAAATAAGAAAAGAAGAGGAAAGAGAAATAAAAGAAAGGAAACAATACAGAATCTTGCAGTGGAACGATAAAATATAATAATCAAATAAACAGTTCATGAAGTTGTTTACTATACTTTGATCATTATTTATACAACATTTATCAGAGTTATACATATTCAACAGAACAAATAAAATAATGCAGCAGATAGCATGATGCAAGGATAATAATAGTAATATTATACCAAACCTTCGTCTTCATCCTCCAGAATAGATCTTCAAAAATCTGAAAAACTCAGGACCGACCCGAGCATAATGAAAAGACAAAACACTCGAGTCAGGACTAAAATATCCTTATGAAAGTTAAATCAATCGTAAATAAATATGAGTGTAGCGGCGTTAGAGATGTTTACGGGATTTGACATCTCATATCCAGTGTCAACGTGCGTGCAATAACTTAAGAGATGTTACGGGATTTTCCATCTCTCAAGGATTCGTTAAACTATCTACTATGTAGTAATGTACGCTAAGTAGATAATGCCTATTAGTAATATAAAGTATCAAAATAGCGTTAAGGCGTTACCATAATCCCCCTTAACACATTTTTATAATGCCATAGTCTACACAGCACCGTAAGCCCCACCGTAAACTAGTGGTTATCAGAGGGTACCCCATAGGTATAACACAAAACATAACGTAGTTGTCGCGAATAGGATAATCAGTATGACATGGTACATGTGGCGATACCAACTAGGACACTAATAGTTGCGTGATCCGGACTGATGTTGAGCATAGCCAGCAGCTACCCCAACACCGCGAAACAACACTCCCAAATCAAGGAGTGCACCCAAATCGCATCACAAATGTAATAGATATGGGTATCGAAGAAGTGTGTCCGCTAGAGATGGCAAACCTCAATGGCCCGGCGCGGCTCCTGTTTTAGTCATGTCAGGGGTCATCCAATATCGTTCTCTTTCTTCAGTCAACGCGTTCACCAAACCATCCACTTCATTCTGGATCAACACTCCGCGTATAATAGTTATTAAAGTGGTTTTCGGTATCGACAGAGAGTATGTCCATATCCGATCACGGTCTCTTTAATAACTACGTATTATTACACCGTTGGCTCTTTTACATTTCAAATCGATTCATAATTGATATCAAAATATCATATTCGCTTCAAAAATCAAATCCATTTCAAATATCATCGTATCGATCAAAATGTCAGATTCCGTTTCAAAAATCATTTTTCGTCTCAATATCTTATTTCGATTTCAAAATCAATTCGGATTTCAATTTAGGTTGCAACTTCATTTAACCCAATTCGTATTTAAATTCAAGATTTAAATATAAACATTTCACCTTATTGACCAGCTTAGAATTTTAGAAAATAGTTTTAAGGAGTTTAAAAGTACTTTTCAATAATTAAAATAGTTAAAAATACTTAAAATCTTAAAATGGATTTGAAATAGATAAATTAGTTTAAAATAATTTAAATCGGGTTAAGTAGATTTAAAATAGATTAAAATAGTTTAAGTATTCAAAATGGTTTATATAACCGAGTAATTTGGAAAACAAAATAAAACAGCTTCAAAACCAAACCATTTCAATTATAACTTCCCAATTCAAAACAATTTCAATTTCCGTTCTACCGATTCAATTTCGATTTCGATTCAATCAACGTCAACTTTGACTTCAAATTTATTCAATTTTATATTCACTTTCAATTAATTCAATTTCAATTTATATTGATTTGGAGCTTGATTTTTCAAAAATGTCCATTTAAAACACTTAACAAAATTATCCATCAATATTCAAATTTAAATCCAAATTTCAAATATGGTTCAATTCCAAGCTCGATTTCAAAATATCATTTTTATATCACTTTTACTTAGTAATATTCAAATCTCGAATTAAGGTTAAACCTTTATACAAATCAATTTTCAAAATTTAATCATATCCCGATTTTAAATTCCAAAGTCTCCACTTTAATTATTTAACAATTTCTTTTAACCAAAATTTATTTCAACATTCCGAACTCAATTTTTTCGATATATTCGATTTCTATAAATTGATTTCTATTTATAACTTTTAAATCAAAACATTTAAATAAATTTCAAATCGACGATTTTTAAAATTATTAATTTAGCCAATTCGGTGTCCGTATATAATTTTCTATCCTATGGCCAAGTAATTATTTATTTCAATTAAATGTCAGGGATGAATATATATTACTTAAACCAATCACAGTGTCATATGTATGCATAACAGTACATATAAGCAAATAAACATCCAAACATTTAAATATCAACCAATAACATCCTTCAAAATACATCATCTAATAGACAATATAATTCATGGCAGTTTCATAATTATCAATGTCAGGTAATTTAATCGCAATTCAAATTTAATTTCAATTTAACTGTCAATTTAATTTTTCAACGGTTAATTCAAATGACAAGCTATATGACAATTAAATTTTTATCAAACAACGACAAATAAAATCATAACACTTCATAATGTCAAATTTAACTAGCATAAAGGTATTTAGTACGTTGTGAGCGTTATAAAACACTCACATGATTTCAAGGTAGTTCCAGCGTTTTATTTCGAATAAAATTAAACGAGCGTTTAATTTTACCCAAAATTTTTCCTAGCTTCAAACGCTCCCAATCCAGCTCCATAGCGTAGTGTTCGTCCATACGAACCCAACACAATTCGTTTCGTCCAAAACGGACCTCGTATGAAAAAGTTATGATAGTTTAAAGTTTACACAAATTGAAATAAATTTAATTTACAATTTACTTTTCAGTTTCTAACCCTTATAGATCTGGGCCGCTCGTTGATGAGATGCAAATCTGGCCACACTTCATGTTCTTCTCCCACGTTACTGATGTCGCACGCAAGAACCCATAGAGCCACCGTATTAGGGTTAGTTTTCGAGCCTCCTCCCTTCACTTCTACATCGATCAGGCACTCCCACCACGAAGCTCACACACAACACCACCAACGTCCAAAGCCATGGCACACTCGATCTCCCCATGGTCTCGAGATTCACGCTCGAACACCGGAAGTTCAAACACGAATT
Organism: Allium cepa; assembly: GCA_030765085.1. Taxonomy (NCBI): domain Eukaryota; kingdom Viridiplantae; phylum Streptophyta; class Magnoliopsida; order Asparagales; family Amaryllidaceae; genus Allium; species Allium cepa. The sequence continues at coordinate 7,515,612 of CM060930.1, read as the reverse complement.
GTCGTTGATCCCCTGCTTATTTTTCGATCATATCAGTTGGATAGAGAGATATAGACGCCCTCTACAACTTTCATGTTGAAGGTTTCGCGTGAATGTCGACGGATTGGGAGATCGGAGGGGATGAATTGGGTGCGTTTCTGGCCTTCGAACCTAGAGATGGCGGATAGGGTTTTTAAAACCCTAATTTGTTTTTATTTTTCCCAAAATCAATAATTTGAGGTGCTTTTATAGGAAATTCGACGAACACTATTTATCCGGCTTTTCCGAACTCCGATTTACGCACGGTGACTGGTGTTTCTATGGTTTAACCCGCGTTTCGGACACAATGGAACAGGTTTCGGAAGCAAATTCGATCGTCTGTGCGAGTTACGGCAATAAACGATCAATTTTAAATTAAACCGATTAAACGATTTTCCAGGCTTTTTGGCTTGCCCTAGACAAACGGTAAATTCGATTGACACGAAATTTGAAACCTTACAATAATATGACGTTACGGATCTGACGAAACTAGTTTCGTCGAAATCCAAGACTGTTTGAAAAATGGCTATTTTAACTCATCAATTAAATATTAAAACAATTTCGATGCGTTTCGAGCTGCCACGGTCAAACGAAAACTCCGATTGCTACGAAAATTGAAATCCGATAATAACAAACTATTACGGATCCAATAGAACAAGTTTCTCCCAATTCTGAGATTGTTCGAAAATTGGCTATTTTTCAGTCGATAATTAAATATTGAAATATTCAATTTTCACAGATTTACTTTTAATTCGATTTTAAAAGTTCTACAACATCATTCTAACTTAAATATGATAAAATAAAATTTTACAAATCATTTTTAATCATATTAAACCCGTTATTCAATTATCCCATAAATTCCAATTTTAAAACTTATTAACTCTATTAAAATCCCAATATAACTTACATTCACTTTGAAAACCAATTTGAATCATATTAAATCAAATTTCAATTATTCACTCTATTTCCATATATTAAATTTCAATATCAAATTAATCATATCAAGTTCGGAATTTAATTATTCAAACATTTGTAATATTAAATTTAAACAAATTTTATTATTCTTGAATCACTATCTTGTGAGATATTCAAGGCGAACTTAAAAATTTAACTTTTGAAACGAATTAAAATTATAGAACAACCATTTCCATTATACGGTTATTCAATTCCCATTATTAAATTATTCAATAAATTCCAAATATTAAATTTAAACAATTTTGATTACCCGATAATTCATTATCTTTTGAATTATTGAAATTGAACTTATAAGGTTCAACTTTTAAAACCAATTCACAATTTAGAACACTATTTTTATTTTACAGTTATTCAATTATTCAATAAGTTTTAAATATTTAATTTAAACAATTTACCTGTTCAATATTCAATGCTTGATTTAAATAGATTTTACTTATCAATCAATTACTCTATTATACCCAATGGATTCAACATTTATTATTATTCCAAACGATTTACAATTTTTTTCTAACACTAAATCACGAAATCTTATTAAATTAGCTATTTTAATTATCGAAAATTTACGGGTCGTTGCAGTTTTAATATAGCTTTTTCAGAAAATAAATGTAATATTTCTGATAAAAATCAAAATTTAATTTTTGAAGGCATAAGAGATAAAAATATCTATATTTTAAATATGAAGTAATTCATAACAAAGGTATGTGTTTAGTAGCTACAGAAAATGATTCTTGGCTATGGCACAAAAGATTTTGTCACATCAACATTAATACTATTAGTAAATTAGCTAAAAATAAACTTGTTAAAGGACTACCTGATATGAAATTTAAAAACGATAATATCTGTGATGCATGTCAGTTAGAAAAATTAACAAAATCTTCCTTTAAATCTAGGAAAATCGTATCTACAACACAACCACTTGAACTATTACATATGGACCTTTTCGGACCAACTCAAGTTCAATCTATTAATCACAATAGATACGTGTTTGTTATTGTAGATGATTTTTCAAGATATACTTGGACTATTTTTATAAAACATAAAAGTGATACTTTTCAAAATTTTAAAATTTTTGTTAAAAGAATTCAAAATATAAAAAAATTTAAAGTTAAAGACATTAGAAGTGATCATGGAGGTGAATTTGAAAATGAAGCTTTCAAACATTTTTGTAACAAGAAAGGAATTAATCATAATTTTTCCTTTCCTAGGACACCACAACAAAATGGAGTTGTAGAAAGGAAAAATAGAACTTTACAAGAATGTGCATGAACTTTATTAAATGGAAGCACTTTACCTAAACATTTCTGGGCAGAAGCTGTTGCAACTGTTTGCTATGTTTTGAATCGTGTTTCTTTTCGACCATTAACAAAACATACTCCTTATGAACTTTTAAATGGTAGAAAACCAAATATTTCATATTTTAAAGTTTTTGGTTCAAAATGTTTCATACTTAACACTAAAGATCAGCTTGGCAAATTTGATCCAAAATCCGATGAAGGTATATTCATAGGATATTCGGAAAGAAGCAAAGCTTATCGAGTATTTAATACTAAAACTAAAACAATCGAAGGAACTCTTCATGTTTCATTCGATGAAAATATCAAAATTTCTTCTAAATTTACAAATTTTGAAAATAATACAAATGTAAATTTAACAAATAATTCAGATGATGATGATATTATTCTTCAAAATAATAATTCTGAAATTTCTTTAGAAAATATAAATACTATTAATAACAATAATATAGTGAGATCTCCTCCAAGAATTCTTAGAAATCACCCTATTCAAAATATAATTGGAGAAGTAAATTCAAATGTAAGAACAAGACATCAATTAAATCAAATGGGCAATATAGCTTTTCTCTCTAATATAGAACCTAAAAATATTAAGGAAGCCTCAACTGATGATTATTGGATTATAGCTATGCAAGAAGAGCTAAATCAATTTGAAAGAAATGAAGTTTGGGAATTAGTTCCTAGGCCGAGTAATCAATCAGTCATCGGTACAAAATGGGTTTTCAAAAATAAAGCTAATGAAGAAGGTAACATTACTAGAAATAAAGCTAGATTAGTAGCACAAGGTTATAATCAAGAAGAGGGAATAGACTATGAGGAAATGTTTGCTCCAGTTAAAAGACTAGAAGCTATACGTATTCTACTAGCTTTTGCATGTTTTCATAACTTTAAATTATATCAAATGGATGTTAAAAGTGATTTTTTAAATGGTTTTATAAAAGAAAATGTTTATGTTGAACAACCTCCTCTGTTTACTCATGAAAAATTTCCAGATCATGTTTATAAACTTAAGAAAGCTTTATATGGTTTAAAACAAGCACCTCGTGCTTGGTATGATCGACTTAAAAACTATTTATTGGAATATGGCTTTGAGATTGGAAAGGTTGATCAAACATTATTTATTAAGAAAACTAAACAAGATATTTTAATAATTCAAATATATGTTGATGATATTATTTTTGGTTCAACAAACGAAAAATTATGTCAGGAATTTTCGACTATCATGACAAATGAATTTGAAATGTCACATATGGGAGAACTATCATATTTTCTCGGGTTACAAATCAAACAAATGCAAAATGGCATTTTTATTAATCGAGAAAAGTATTGTAATAATCTAATTAAACGATTCGGTATGGAAAACACGTCTGCCAAACCAACTCCTATGAGTATAACTATACATCTTGAAAAAGATGAAAATGGTAAGAGTGTTGACCAAAAACTATATCGTAGTAGATCACTACTTTACTTAACTGCTAGTCGACCTGATATTATGATGAGTGTTTTTGTTTATGTGCTCGATTTCAAGCAGATCCTAAAGAATCACATATGCGAGCAGTTAAACGTATAAATCATTATCTTAACAACACCAAAGATCTAGGATTATTTTATCCAAAAGAATGTTCTTTTGAATTAGTATCATATAGTGATGCTGATTTTGGAGGAAGTCGAACGGATAGAAAAAGTACAAGTGGAACTTGTCATTTCATTGGACAATGCTTAGTATCTTGGTTTAGTAAGAAATAAAATTGCATTTCACTATCGACATCTGAAGCAGAGTATATATCTGCAGCTTTAGCATGTTCTCAAGTAATCTACATGCAACAAACATTACGAGATTTTGATATAAAATTAAATAAATCTATAATATATTGTGATAACTCTAGTGCAATAAATTTATCTAAAAATCCAGTCAATCACTCACGAAGTAAACATATTGACATTCGTCGTCATTTTCTGCGTGATAATATTGAAAAGGATTTAATAAACTTAGAATTTGTAAATTTTGAAAATCAATTAGCTGACATTTTCACTAAACCTTTAAATGAAAATAGTTTTATAAAATTAAGAAGAAAACTAGGTATATTTTCTTTAAAAGAATTATAATTTTAAAAAAAAAAATTTCATCTGGTCTTCGAACTCTGCACCTCAAGTTTGATAAGTCTATGTCTTTACCACCTAGCTATTTATTACTTCACATCTGTACCATATACATCTGCTACTTTATATTTTTCTAATTTTTTTTAAGAGTAAATTTCAGTCACAAAGTTTTTTTGATTCATTCTCTTCCTTTATTATTTCAAACTGCATGTTCAACCACTATGTCTTAACTGCTTTTTACTCCTATATATTCCTCCACTCAGCTTTCATTTTTTCATCAAAAAGAAAATTATTTTTCAAACATATTGGTTTTCTTTCTCTATATCATCTTCTACATTCAAAATGTCATCATCACATAACTCATCAGATGGATCATCCTACTCTTCTATCAACTTTGAAACTCCATCATCTGCTTCATCAAACCTACCAACACCTACTCCTACACATGAACCTACAAGACCATCAAGTTATCAAACGGTTTATACACCTGAGAAAAAAAAAAGCTAGACGGTTCCAGTTCTTTGGTTCTCCTCAAACCAAGCAAAAAATTGATGATCTTCATCATTACCAGAGAGAATCGATAACGCTTCAGCGAGAAATGTATTATGAATAGAAAATGAACTCTAGACGTCTAAGTTTTCTTGAACAAATTGGATGGAAGTTTTGCGGTTCATCTTCCTCTTCGGCTCATCAACCTACACCATTGTCAACTCAAAATCCATGGGATAGTTCGCCACAAGCTCCACCTGTCTCTCCAAACTCTTGGGAGCGTGGAAACCGTTGGTCACCTCTGCGACCATATGTTGAGAAGACTAAAGATGAACCAACAAAATCCAACTCTCCATCAAGCTCATCTTCAAAATAATTATGTTTTTACCTATCTTTTCTTTCTTTTTATCCATATTTAATTTGCATTGTATTATACTATAATAAATATTATTTATTTATGCTCAACAGTGACTGAAAATGCTGAAATACAAATTCAGTCGATTGGATATTTCGATCAGTCGACTGAATCTGCATGCTGTATATTTTTATATAGTATTCAGTTGACTGATCGAATGCAACCAGTCGACTGAATGACCACATGGAGAACATTTTTCTACTTTCAGTCGACTATACCAGTTGACTGAAACTACTGCAGAGCTCTCGGGAAAGTGGTTCAGTCGACTGACCAAAAATTTCAATCAACAGATTTAATAGCTGGCACGTCCTTTTCAACTTTTTACCTTCCATTTACCTCTAAAAACCCTCACTTCTTCTTTTACTTTTTAGTTTTCCTTCAAAACTCCAGAATTCCAAAACCCTAGCTTCTACAATTTTCAAAACTTTCTTCAATTATCTTCATAAATTCAAATGGCACCACGACAAACAAAGCAATCTAAGCATGCTTCTTCTTCCTCCGAACCAATTGATTGAAAAATCGCTCAATGGCTATACGATGCAACTGCAATTCAACGATGGAATAAGATGAAAGAAGCACGTTTCTTCAAAGGTTCTTTTGTTGTCTTTCCTGATTTTACATCGTATAGAATTCAAGAATTTCAAGAAGAAGCCATTTAGAATCCCTTTTAGACCATAATCAAAACAATATCAAGATAAATCATATCTTGGTGAAACTCTTCTATGCGAACTTGAACTTAGGCCATCAAAACCCACGCAATCGTGACAATTGCGTTTGGAGTTTGGTATGTGGGCAACAAGTGTTCCTCTCTTTAGATAGAATCGGTCATATACTTCGTACTCCAACAAGGGGTGTTGAATTACAAGAATTGAATACTGTTGTAGGTCAAAGAGACGAAGTAAGTCATCGTTTTCTAGAAGATGATATGACCGAGCTTAAGTCTATTGCATTATGACCTACTGCAAGAATAATGCATAGAGATTTAATGCATACAATTCTTCCCCGCACTGGCTCATACGAGCTTGTCTATCCAAACAACTATAAAGCATTATATATTATTTGGGGAGAAATTGAAGTAAACTGGCCAAAACTCATTCTAGATGAATTTCTAACATTCAACCAAGGTCGTATGAATATTATTTACTTTGGTGAATATATTATGCGGTTGCTTATGAATCTTCAGGTTCCTATTCCAGAATCCGATACTTCTATTCCCAAAACCTTAAATAGTCGCACCATTAGTCTCATGAAACTACCACCAAGACCTATCACTATTATGAGCTTTCAAGAATGGAAAAATCGCCCTCGCCAAGAAGCTTCTTCTCAACAACAACATCAATCACGAGATGACATCTGTATGCCAACACCATCCCAAAGTACTCGGGAATCAATTGATTTAATCGTCAGAAATCAAGTTATTTTGGATTCCCGTATTAAAAATCTTGACAAGAAGATTGAGAAAAGTTTGATAATATCAAAAGCTTCTTCAGGATTCTATGGGATGCAATATCATGCTCCTCGTCCATCGCTACGGAGACCTCTTAACGTGATACAGGCAAGCGCCCAGCCCCTTACTTCACTTGGTCTACATCGGAAGAACATACTAGTTCTGACACAAGTGGCAATGGAGGTGGCAGACATGTTGCAGGAAGCTCCCCCAGAGGAAAAGAACCACTGCATATTGAAGAGGAGGAGACAAAATCTGATTCTGAGTGAGGTTATTATCCTTTCGTGGTAGTAAGTTAGCTATTATGTTTCGTACATTCTATAAGTTTGTATTCATAACATTTGAAATCTTTTGTTTCTATGATTGCATCCGCTATTTTATTTCCACTATGTTAATTATATATGTCCATTATCTTTTCCATTTTGTCAATGATAAAGGGGGAGAAATTTGGCAACTAACCACTCTATGCAAGGATTAAAACTATCATCATATATTCAGAAGAGATATATTATATATTTCTCAAAAATATAACAGGTGTTGTCATCCATCAAAAAGGGGGAGAATGTTGAAACACATATTTTGATTCATGAAAAAGCAGTGAATTATACTATATGGATACGCGACAAAAAGAAAAAGAAAGTATGATGTTCAAACAACAAAGAAGACAAGGCTACAAAACTACGTATAGTATTTTGATCTATAAAGTTTTTAGTCATAGAAATGTTAAAATCTATCCTCAAGTAGTTAAGTTAGTTTAAAAAAAATTAAATTTTATAAAATAAGAGAATTGTGCTTTGACTGTCAGATCAGTCGACTGAAAATATAGGGCCAGTCGATTGAATCTGTACAGATGCACATGAACGCTCAGTTTTTAAATAACTTTGAACCTTCAGTCAACTGATCGTTTTGGGCCAGTCGACTGAACCTGTACAACAGCTATTTTTTCTGAATAGACACCTCCTTTTGCCAAGAGTCGCGTTCTAATATGAAGAGGTATGGATGCTTCTATTGATCGAAACTCTTCATGAATGGTTGCAACTCTTTAACTATTATATAAACACACAAAATCTATTTCACAAATCACGAATTTACTAAATACTTTCTGATTATATTTTCTATACTCTCTGCATTCTAAAAAGCAATCACAACTTACATATATTGCTTGAATCTCTGAATTAACTAATCTATTCTTTGATTCTAAGCAATATTTTTCCTTTCTAAATCTTTAGACACACATCTATACTTGAGGAAAAAATTATATAAAGGTTGTACATCAAAGACATATCAGTGTTATTAAGAACACATAGTGTCAAAGCAATTCTATTGAAACTGTTGAAGTCCTGTTCGGTTGTTCAGGCGGGTAGAGTCCTCTTTCGGTTGTTAGAGGCAGAAAAGTCCTGTTCGGTTGTTTAGGCGGGTAAAGTCCTCTTTCGGTTGTTAGAGGCGAAAAAATCTTGTTCGGTTGTTCAGGTGTTGTATACATATTCCTTTGGGTTAAGAGAGGGTTATTGTGAGAAATTCCAAAGGGAAGTCTGGGACTGGATGTAGAATGGAAAGTTCGAACCAGTATAAAAACTCCTGGTGTGCTTATTCTTATTTACTTCATTATTATTATCTGTTTCCGCATTTTGTTTATAATACATTCCATATTACACGATCCTAAGTGATAGCTAGTCATAGTAGTCACTTTCAGTTCACCACAGCTATCCTCTGCTTTCCATTTCCCTTTATCCTTTCCTGAATCCTTTTTGGGTGGATCTCCGCTTTTGACTGCATTAACATCAACTCCATCTCCTTCCTCTCTCTCAGCATTTGCATCCTCATATCACAGAAACCTTTCTGCTTCATGGTAGGATTCTCCAAGATTTATAGGTATATCCCTTGTCAATGAATTCTTGAATTCTGTTCCATCAGTTATGCCTGATACAGCGGGCATTGGAACCATGGATGGATCTTGTCGATCCACAAATGCTGCCGCTGCATTGAATTGTATTAGAAAACTCCTCAAAGGCTCCTCGGTTTTCTGCTTTAGTGTTGTCAAACTCATTATGTTCTTAGGCCTCAAAATGTGAACTCTGAATTGCCTCATAAACTCCTCGATCAACCCGTCTATGTTCCAATGGAGCCACTTTCTAATTGCCTGAACCACAACACTGCTATGTCCGTCAAATATAATTGGAAACACCGGGTTATGACTTCCTTCGATACCCCCAGTACCTCCATGTGCCTTATATACCTTGTCAGATGAACTATAGGATCCGTCCTTCCATCATACATCTTTACTATTAGAAGCTTGAATTCAGGTGGGTTCCTGGCCTGCCTAATTGCAAGAGCGAAAGGGGTCCTATTCACATCTTTCAAATCTATATTCATTAATCCACCTCTCATGGTTCGTCTGACCATCTCTGCCAATCTATCGCTGTCGCCAAGTCGTGGTCCTTGTCCGTTGCTTTCGATCTGCCCCTCGAGTTTATGAGGAATTTTAGGAATCTACTTCTCTTGACAAGCATGTTTTCCTCTATCAATGCTAAATTGCACAGTACTTCCTGGTATCCTTCTTGGAATTGGATCAACATGATCAGGAGGTGTGCCCTCTAGCTCAGGGGCTGCTCTTGATGGTCCTGCTCTATCCTGAATCCTGGTGGCTCCATGTCCCTGACTTTACTTTGGATTCCCTCTGTTCCAGCTGCATTATTCTCTCGGTTCTGCGCTCTAGTATGTCCAATCTGTCATAGTAGGTTCAGTATCATCTCCTCTTGCCTTTTTAGCATCCCTTCCTGCATAGCATCCATCATCATCTCCATCTTGTCTCTGGTGATGAAAGCTGAAGTCTAATTAGCTCCTTAAGAGGCCTTCTGACTTCCTTCATGCTGACCCTTTCTATTCTTTGTCTTCTGGTTTATTTCTTTGTAGTTGTTCTCCAGATCGAGGTCCTTAAGCCTTCAGATCCAAAATCCAACCTGTAGAATCCCTGAGTCTTCTCAGTGAAAGCACTAAAATATTTGCACCAAAATTGGTCATAAAGATCAATTACAGATGAAAGCACCAAATCACAGTCGCAGATCATAGATAGATCCTATGTAGTGGAATTAAATATGAAGAACACTCAAAAAGATAAAAGGAAAGCAGTAGAAAGACAAGATTTATAGTGGTTCGACATTGTACCATATGTCCACTTTGATGGATTTGATTTTTATTGACGATTCTCAACTGATTTACAAGAGTAAAATTGATGGCATCCAAGTTACAACGATGTTTCAACAGAGTAACGGTGTAGAAGAGCCAAAAGTCCATTTTCTGTAGGCATTAGGCTGCTATTTATAGGCGTAGGCTAGAAATATCTTGTTGGATCTCTGGATACCTCCTATCTCATGTGGGTGGGCCCACCAAATCAATCTGGGCTTGTTTGGGATCGATCCCCATACATTTCGTATCGATCAAAAATTGATCCAATGATGATGGGATCGATCATGAACGTTCCTCTGGTGGTTTGCAAGTTGTGGTGAAAAGTTGAAGCTGTTTGGACTTGTAGATCTCGAGTTATGAACAATCCAAGATGGAATTTGCAATGGGCCGGCGAGTTCGTCTTGATCACTTCGTATCCATAGCATTTCATATCGATGATATGCATATCAATTAGGTTGACATGGAGCGATAGTCGAGGAGCGATCCACTTTTTATGCCGAGATGACTTTGCCTTCTTTGTATCGATCGTGCATCATTTCTTTCATATCGATGCTGGCATGTACTGTTCGTATCGACTATTTGGTGTTGGCTTCGTATCGATGGAAAGTGATGATTTCGTATTGATCATCAGTTGATCGATATGAAACATACATCAACATGGATTGATATGAAGTGAATGACTATGGGTCGCTTAGTATGGATGGGAAGAGTTGGTTTTCGTATCAATCATATGGTTGGTCGATGCAAAATATATATTAACATGGATCGATATGAAGTGAATAACCTTGATCAATTTGAGAGATGCATTTGCCTTATGAAGACGAAAGGAATGAGTGCATACTTGATGGATATGAATAAGATGGATACAAAATTGATAGGGAGCATATCTAGGTCGGTCTTCATAACTATGCTTATATGCCGCTTCTTACCGATTAAAGTTGGCACGTGTTGTTCTTATCGATCATTTAGTGGTGGATCTCGTATCGATCTGTGGCTGATCAATATGAAAAATTCAAGGCAGTCGATTGATATGGACTGGACACATAAGCAATTGCCGATGGATACGAAAGAGGCTGTCTTGGATGGCTATGATGTAAAGGTGTTTGATGGATACGAACTAGAGCCTTCCCTCTTGGTCTTGATCGATTCATAGCTCTGACTCGAAGTAGCCGCCTCCATGACCCGAAGTAACCTTGCCACTGACTCGGAGCAAGTGCTGGGGTGACTCGAAGCAGCTTCTAAATATGCTAACCCATCAAAGACTCAAAGCAAGCCCTTCTCTGACCCAAAGTAAGTTGCCTGAAAACTCGAAGCAAACATGAAGGTGACTCAGAGCAGACTTCAAGCAACTTGAAGCGACTCAATCTTTGTTGAAACCATGTTTTAGACATCTTGCGTGTTATCCCACCTTTTGGTCAAGGCTGGAATATCAACAAATTGGCAAGGAATGATGGATATTGGGATTGGAGATCAATTGGAATCAAGGCTGCAATCGATGTCGTCGAAATTTGGTTGAGCTCCGATTGGGACGGAATCGATTGGAGATGATGACGAGGACTAGGAGAGGCTATGTTTCAAGTTTCAGGTTAATCGGAGTTCATATGGAGGAGATATGATCGATACAAGGTAGAAAGGATATACTGTTCGAATCCATCAAGGGGTCGAGGTGATGCTCATTTCGAATCCATCAGATTTGTATCCATCAAGTTTTGTTTAGTTCGACTCCATCAGTTTCGTATCGATCAAAGGCAGGGCATGGTGGTGGTTCTAATCGATACGTTTCGTATCGATCAGAAAATAAGGACTTCGAATCGATACCGTTTGTATCGATCGGCACAAGTTCGGCTCAATGATTTCGTATCGGTCAGGATGGAAAGAGGGCGGCATGTCTCGAAACGATACCTTCATATCGATGGCAGAAGGGTTTAGCACTTTCGTATCCATCAGGTAAGGCTGTGTTCGTATCCATTAGGTACGGTCTTGTTCGTATCCATCCCAAGGATGAGCTTCCATCCTCACAACCACTTCGAATCGATAGCCCCTATGGTCGTTTCGTATCGATCAATTCGTGAATGATCGATGCGAAGCGTACTCCTGGAATCGATGCGAAGAGGAGCACGAGTTGATGGATGCGAGCATGACCATTGTGAAGTTATGGATATGGACGAAGCATAAAACATGGATGCAAGCCCACGTCTCCAGGAAAGAAGTGGTCAAAGCGGCAAGAAGAGTGGATCAAGCCTTGGAAGTAGCGCCACGTCATCGATGTGTGCGTGCCTCCATCGAGTCGAAAGTGATGGATTCGAATGGATGGATTCGAAGACGACAGCCAACGAAAAACCCAAATTCGTATCGATCATATCTCCCAAACCGCTGATCCAAATGCAACAAAATTTTCACAGCAGCATGCATACAAGGTAAAGAATGTTCCTTCCAAGTTTCATCTCGGTTGAATCAATTCTTGATGGATACGAAGTCAATTCGTATCGATCACAGATTGAGTCGAAACTTGGTGGGGTCGGTCGCGTGGGCCCACTCACGTGCCAGAAGAAGTCTCCCGAAGTTTGAGTGCGATCTCAGCCTCCTACGCCTATAAATAGCACCCTGAAGCCTACAGAAAAAGGGATCTTTTTGGTCATTGGACGTCCAGACTCTGCCGGATTCATTTCTACACTTCAAATAACTATTGTATTCGAAATTCTTCATTACTACTGCTGTAATCATCTGTAATCAGCAAGGATCATCAATAAAAGGAAAAAACTTTGAAGTGGACGTAGGCCGGAGATAGCCGAACCACTATAATTCTTATGTCTCTATTCATTATTTCTGAATTGCTGTTTGTTATTTGCTGTGATCTGTGACTTGTGTTTGGAATACTGCTGATTTATATCAATACTTTGGTGCTTTCATGGTATTTGGGGTTTGTGACCAATTTTGGCGCAAACACTTTGGTGCTTTCACTGAGAAGGACTAGCACCCGTTACATCGGATTTGAAGTTCAGATTTGAAGAGTTTGAGGAGTTTTGACTTGAAGATAATGACTAGACAAAATAGTAGAAGACAAAGGGCTAAGAGAAGCCAACAAGGAGGAAGCCAAGAAGCATCCTCCGGAGCTGGAGAAGGGCAAGCTTTCGTAAACATCACCAGAGACGAAATGGAACAAATTCACTGCAAGAGAGGTTGTTGAAGAGTCAACAAGAAATGATGCAGACTTTCTTTAAGCAAATGAGAGCTGCAGGGATGCAGAACTTAGGAACAGCTACAACGGCTGTGGATGCAGGATAAGGGACTAGGGTTGTGGAACCCAATGGAGGACAGGATACAGAGCCAGAAGGCAATCAACAAGGGCTTAGGGGCAGGCCCACAGGATCCAACACAGGAGGACCTTTGGAAGGATTTCAACAGGCCAGAGCTAACGTTGCTGCTAGTGAGCCACATGAAGAATATGTGTCGGAATTCCCTCGGGGGCAACCCCTGACAGACAACGCTGGATTGGTAGAGGTAATTAGAAAAATTGTGCGAGGTGGCTTGACCAATAGAGACTTGGAAGGGGTGAACAGGAGTCCATTCGCTCGGGAAATAAGGATGGCGCAGAATCCAACTAAGTTTAAGTTACCTAGTGTGGAGGTATATGATGGCAAGGCGGACCCAACTGATCACTTGATGAGGTACACCAAACACATGGAGGTGCTGGGGGCATCAGAGGAATTGATGGCCCGATGCTTCCCCTTGTACTTGAAGGACTTAGCTGCAATGTGGTTTAGGCAGCTGGGAGAAGGATCTATCAGGACTTAGGGGGAATTGGTGGATAGGTTCTTGGGGCAGTTTCGGGTTCATATCAAGAGACCGAAGAACGTGATGACATTGACATCGGTCAAGCAAAGGATGGATGAATGACTTAGAGCTTTTCTAACTCGATTCAATGCGGCGGTTGTTTCGGTGGATCGGCCTGATCCATCGATGGTTTTAATGGCGGCAGTATCAGGAGTCAGGGAGGATTCGGATTTCAAGGTATCTTTGATACGAGACCCACCACTAGATCTCGGGGAATTCTTTCACGAAGCTGAGTGGTTCCTCCGATAAGAGGATGCGTGTGCAGATTTAAAGTTGAAGGAGGTGAATGCAACTAACGGTGGAGGACCATCCAACAAAGGTTTGGATAAAGAAAAAGGAAAAAGGAAGTTGGATGATGATTCTGGAAAAAATTGGAAGCGATGGAAGGATCCAAAGTTTTCTACGTACACAGGATTGAACGAGACGCTGGAGCGGATATACCTGGATACTCGGAATCGCCTTCCCTACCGAAGGCCGGCTAGGAGAGAACCATCAGAAAGGGAGAGGACATCAGGAAGGCACTGTCTCTTCCATGATTTGGATGGACATGATACCAACAGCTGCATGCACTTAAAGGATATAATCGAGGAGCATGTAAGAAATGGACAGTTGCGACAATATGTCGGAACTCGGAATGCAGCGGTGGAAAAGGAGCAACCACCATCTACCTCACACCATGACGATGTGAGGCCCAGGAATGACGGTTGATTGATTATCCATTGACCAGGATAATATGAAATAAGTAACGAGCAACTGGCAAACGGCAAAGTCATTTACACATGTACGGGGACGGAGATAGCCCCTAGGCATGCTCTGAATGATGATAAACCGCGATGCTATGGTTTGTGAAATTTGTTTTTTGTTTTGGATTGGACACTTGATTTTTCTGGTTTGGTTTTGGAGTTTGGATTGAACTCCTAGTTTTGTTTGCTTTCTGATTTGGATTTTCCTTTGGATGATTGTTTTCGGTTTTGGACGCTGGTTTGGATTTCTGATTTTCTGGTTTTTATTTGGATTTTGGATTTGGATTTTGGATTGGATTTTGATTGGGTTTTTGTCCGGTTTTTGAAAAAAGGTCGTCAGGTATGGATTATGCCTGGCAAGGGGTGAGTCGCTTTGACCCAAACGCGGTAAATTGACTCATTCAGGTCGTCGGGTATGGACTATGCTCGACAAGGGTCCGGAGAGACCAGGATTCGGCCTAGGACTTAGGCCCTGTATTATCAATTGTTATTTTCAGGTCGCTGAGTATGGACTATGCTCAGCAAGGGTCCGGAGAGACCGGGATTCGGCCTAGGACTTAGGCCCCATATTATTGGTTATTGTTTCAGGTCATTGGGTATGGACTATGCTCAACAAGGGTCCGGAGAGACCAGGATTCGGCTTAGGACTTAAGCCATGGCATTGTACAACGTCCAGGGACACTGGACCACGGTTGTCAATTGTGGATTGCGCTCGGCAAGAGCCCGGAGAGGTTAGGGATTTGGATATCGAGCCGGAGAGGTCCTAGATTCGTTTGTTGGCTATTGGAAAAGGATGGATTAAAAGCTCGGTCATCGAGTTCAAACGGACATGAAATTGGCTATGGACTTTGGATATCGGATTTGGAACTATTCAAAACACGCCTTCTTATCACAAGGCTTGTTTTGGGGGGCAAATGTTATCCCACCTTTTGGTCAAGGCTGGAATATAAGACAAATTGGCAAGGAATGATGGATATTGGGATTGAAGATCAATTGGAATCAAGGCTGCAATTGATGTCGTCAAAATTTGGTTGAGCTCCGATTGGGACAGAATCGATTGGAGATGATAATGAGGACTAGGAGAGGCTATGTTTCAAGTTTCAGGTTAATCGGAGTTCGTATAGGGAGATATGATCGATACAAGGTAGAAAGGATATACTGTTCGAATCCATCAAGGGGTCGAGGTGATGCTCATTTCGAATCCATCAGATTCGTATCCATCAGGTTTTGTTTAGTTTGACTCCATCAGTTTCGTATCGATCAAAGGCAGGGCATGGTGGTGGTTCTAATCGATACGTTTCGTATCGACCAGAAAGTAAGGACTTCGAATCGATACCGTTCGTATTGGTCGGCACAAGTTCGGCTCAATGATTTCGTATCGGTCAGGATGGAAAGGGGGCGGCATGTCTCGAATTGATACCTTCGTATCGATGGCAGAAGGGTTTAGCACTTTCGTATCCATCAGGTAAGGCTGTGTTCATATCCATTAGGTCCGGTCTTGTTCGTATCCATCCCAAGGATGAGCTTCCATCCTCACAACCATTTCGTATCGATAGCCCCCATGGTCGTTTCGTATCGATCAATTCGTGAATGATCGATGCGAAGCGTACTCCTGGAATCGATGCGAAGAGGAGCACGAGTTGATGGATGCGAGCATGACCGTTGTGAAGTTATGGATATGGACGAAGCATAAAACATGGATGCAAGCCCACGACTCCAGGAAAGAAGTGGTCGAAGCGGCAAGAAGAGTGGATCAAGCCTTGGAAGTAGCGCCACGTCATCGATGCGCGCATGCCTCCATCGAGTCGAAAGTGATGGATTCGAACGGATGGATTCGAAGACGACAGCCAACGAAAAACCCAAATTCGTATCGATCATATCTCCCAAACCGCTGATCCAAATGCAACGAAATTTTCACAGCAACATGCATACAAGGTAAAGAATGTTCCTGCCAAGTTTCATCTCGGTTGGATCAATTCTTGATGGATATGAAGTCAATTCGTATCGATAACAGATCGAGTCGAGACTTGGTGGGGTCGGTCGCGTGGGCCCACTCACGTGCTAGAAGAAGTCTCCCGAAGTTTGAGTGCGATCTCAGCCTCCTACGCCTATAAATAGCACCCTGAAGCCTACAGAAAAAGGGATCTTTTTGGTCATTGGACGTCCAGACTCTGCCGGATTCATTTCTACACTTCAATATAACTATTGTATTCGAAATTCTTCATTACTACTGCTGTAATCATCTGTAATCAGCAAGGATCATCAATAAAAGGATAAAACTTTGAAGTGGACGTAGGCCGGAGATAGTCGAACCACTATAATTCTTGTGTCTCTATTCATTATTTCTGAATTGTTGTTTGTTATTTGATGTGATCTATGACTTGTGTTTGGAATACGGCTGATTTATATCAATACTTTGGTGCTTTCACGGTATTTGGGGTTTGTGACCAATTTTGGAGCAAACATTGCGCTGTTTGTTCATCAACTGTGCTTTGTTTTGTGCAGTTGTTTGGGTCAAATCCACCTGTATGTTGCCTTGCCAAAAGGCGGGTTAACAGCATGAGCCCAAGATCATGCATAAGGCTTTTTTTGGCATTCTTTCCTTTAGTAGCTAGAGCCACCCTTAGCCTCTTCAATATCCTACCGATTTGGTCCTTCATCCCAATCTATGCATCAATACCACACCTTCCATGCAATGCCATTCCTTAGCCGCCTTTCTCCCCTTCTAAGGCCCTAGTCCTCCCTCGGTACGATCCTAGTATCAAAAGTAGTCCCTCTCTCACGTGGCCGTCCGCCAACTTTATTCTCCACATGGCTGCAATCGAGCCCTGCATGTCCACCCTCCATCAGATGCTTGGGTCATTCAGAGCCGACATCGGACTGGCTATCTCATATGGGCCAACTACATCTATATAGGGATTCACTCGACCATGGTGAACTGACTGCCTTATGTCCTTATCAATCCTAAACCTACCAGTTGGACCACCCACTTAACCCAAAATAGCTTACCATGAAGTACCCTAACCATTCTTGGTCCAATTGCTCTGAAGTACATGCCATTAGCAAAAAGTAATATTCCTCTATTAACAGTACTCCACACACAACCCTTATCTCTCCAACACCTTTCCAATAGCGAATCAGAACACCTGCATCCTTACCAACTAAAATCTGTTGCCTTTTCTTGGTCTTACATAGACCATTCTTTCCTGTTAGTAACAAATCTGAACCATGGGTTTGAATTTGCTTTCCATCTAGCTCCCATCCTACATCCCCTCTAATCCATGGCCCAAATCCTCTCCTACACTATTGTTCCACAATCTAGACCATCCATTCACACCCCCACATCCTTTATATATCCCCATCGTAATACCATGTGGTAGTGGGATGAGAAGAAAAATGGACGGATAGAACTATTTCTCCAAACCATCTCCCTTATCAACTCTCTCCTTCTCCAAAACCTCTCTAATGGTGGCTTCGCACGACTTCCATTAGAGAGAGCCTCCCTTAAGCTCTACCACTCAACCTATCGTGCTCTACCCACTAAGCTTAACCACAATCACCACCTCCAACAGCAAGCTTATCACTCTACCTAGCGGCCATCCTTCTAATACCTACCCTCTGTCAGCAACCCCTCCTTTAAGAGCACTTCCGCCTCCAAGACTACTCCTTAAGGGACGACCCTCCTAGTGGCTCTTCCCTTAAGTCTCCTCCATGAAAGGCCCTTAGACTGGGATACTATACTCTTGTAATATTTAGTCTAGTCTTTTTTATTATTCTCCTATAATAGTCTATAAATTGTAAAATGTCGATATAGTAAGGGAACATCACAATGGACGCAGGCTGCACTAGACCGAACCACTATTTATCGTTGTGTATTTAATTTTTATACTTAGTTCTCTTTAGGATCATCCGCATCCATCTCCCTCCATGGGCAAGTCTCCTTGTCCACTCTAGCCTGCTATGCTCCCGAACAGGGGTAATCGCCTCCATCTGCTCTTGCCCATCTCAATCCACCTTTCCTCCAAGCAACGGTCCAACAGTAAAAGGCCCATCCAACTACCCTCCACCTGGGGGTATTTGGCCCTTAGCCAACCTTTTGGCTTAAATCGGTTCATGCCCTCCACCAATGGCAGGCCTTCCCTCTGTGGTTAACTCATCCAAAAAGTAAGCCTAGTGTTGGCATGGCGTTATCCCCATTGACGCAATCACATTCCAAGGTTCGGCCGGGTTACCAATGACATAAAATAGGTCAAAATTTTGGCACTCACCATGGGGCCCAATCCCACGACTATAAGTTTAAGACCTCATAGCAGTTACCTCATCCCTCATCAGCCGTTATCCCACCTTCATCCGCAAAAGTCTTCTGGTCCTCTTCCTCCCTCCAACCAGGAAAAAGGAATGCCGGCTAGAAGAAAGAGGAATTTGGTTTTCTATTCTACAGTCCTATGTTCTCTCAAGAAAAGCGACCATATTTTCGATTTCCCCCAGATGTGGTCTCATTTGCATCCTTTAGCTCTCCTACTTCCTCATAGTGCACTCCATGAACCTCTAGGTATTGTATTGGTCAGTAGAGTGCCCCCTACTCTCCTTTCTTCTCCTTTGTAGTATTGATAGGTAACCATAAGCGGGTACCTCTTGACTTGAAGGATGGGACATGGTGCCCGAAGCCAAGGAGCATCTTCCCTGCACCACCGGCAATAGCCTTAATTCCAACCTTTGGCCTCCCAAGATCATTGGTCGTTGATTCGAGCATCGAAGGGAAACCTCGAAGAATCATCGGGTTTGCAAGCATTTGCTCCTCAATCTCACACGACACTCCCCAAGAGAGGCATGGCTAGGAGCACCTTCTTCAACCCTTCTGATAGGCCGCCATGGCCTCCTTCCAAAGCTAGATAGCCAGACCCGCAACATTCTGGCATCCGCAGCCGCACATCATACTTCAGTCAGATTTAGAGTTCTGAAGCAAAGCCGCCTCTTCCGTGACTTCATCCAAGCAACTTGGGCAGCACCAACATTCTTGCAACCCAAGTCAACGTCCTCCTCCAGACCTAAGGGCATCCACCGTTGCCTAGGAGAGTCTAGTGAAAGCAAGCCACAGCACATCCGGGGTCTCACGAGGATCGTCCAAGATTATGGAATGCATCCAGTCACGCCCATCCTATTCACCCGGCACAGTAAGCAGGCCACAACGCTCCCGTTTAGCATGGGTTCGACTCTGGCTTAGGATCTTATCTCTATTTAATCGGTAGCGCATCCCCATTGCAGACCCTGGAGGCGGCCACATGTTTCAACACATGCCCTGAAGCTCCGAATTAGAGAGGTGCCTGCAACGCGCATTCCGACTACTACTCGATGCTTACTTTGAGCCGGCATGACATAGACCCCAGACAGTACTCCTCCAGCACTCCTACAGCTTCCTCCATCTGCGGTCGTCCTCCATTAGATCTCCAAATGCCGCAGCAATTGGACACTCGCACCCACTTGAAGCGGCCGGAGACTTTAACAGACTGCATTGTTCATTCCCACCAAATCGAGCAATGCCTCAATCGCTCGAGGTCGAGCAAGGGATGCCCTCCTGGTGTCTACCTCTAATATGTAGTTAGCAAGAAAGATGATGCACTAACTAGCCTCTCATCAGCACAACTATGGCTCAGAGCATCTTATCCTCGAAATCAAGAAAACTGCAAAGAAGGCTCCCTATGATAACCCTCCAGTTTGCAGCCGCTTAGTACATTAGACGCCATGGTAATTCTTCCCTCGAATCCGAATTATCCCAAAGCATTCAAGTCTGCCCTTGCAAGCAAGGACAATCTTCGGGTGTAAAATGTTACCCAAAATTTTGGGTAAACAAAAACTTCCTGAAGAATCTCCCAAAGTCGGCCCATCTATTGGATCTTTGCTCAATAGCTAGTTACCTCCATCAGTAGGTGACTAGTCCATCGTCTTAAGTGACCCACCGCACTCACTCCATTCCGAAGACACCACGAACGGAAGCTCAACCCTCAGCCAATCTCTCCTAAAAGTACAAGCCCAAGGTCGCACCCTTGGGCCTTCCTTGGCATCCTTTCCCTTAGTAGCCTGAGCCTCCCTCTGCCTTTTCGGCACATGCCTGATCCAGTCCTTCATCCCAATTCATGCGCCAAATACTACACCTTTCATGCAACACAATTCCTTAGTGGCCTTCCTCCCCCTCTAAGGCTCGGCTTCCCCCTCAACGCGATCCTTGTATTAGATAGCTTCGCTCTCACGTGATTGTTCGTCGACTTCGCTCTCCACACGGCTGGAACCGAGCCCTGCATGTCCACCCCTACGTCGGGCGCCTGGGTCATTCCGAGCCAACATCAGATTAACTATCTCTTATGGCCCAACTACTCCTACTGAGTTAACTGCCCGACTATGGTGGACTGACTCTTTATGTCCTTAGCAATCCTAAACCTACCAGCTAGGACCACCTGCTTAACCTAAAATAGTTTACCCCGAAGCACCCTAACCATTCCCGATCCAACTGCCCCGAAGTACATGTCATCAAAGAAAAGTACCATTCCTCTACCAACCAGTTTTCCACGCCCATCCCTTATCTCTTCCCTACCTTTTCGATAGACAATTATAACGACTGTACCCCTACTAACTAAAGCATGCTGCCTTTCCTAGGTCGGTCATAGACACTTCTTACAAGCTGGTAAGCAATCCGATGTGTAAGCTTGAATCTTCTTTCCAGCTGGCTCCCATCCTAGGTCCCATTTAATCCACGGCCCAAAGCCTCTCCTGCGTTGTTATTCTATAGTCTCAACCATCTATTCACACCCCACATCTGCTATATATACCCACTGCCACACCATATGGTAGAGGGAGGAGGAAAAAAACAGATGAACAGAACTATTTCTCGAACTTTTCTCCCTTATTAACTCTCTCCTCCTCCAAAACCTCTGTAATGGCGGCTTCGCTCGACTTCCATTAGAGAGAGCCTCCATTAAGTTCTACTATTCAACCTTTTATGCTCTACCCACCAAGCTCTATCACCATCATCGCCTCCAACAGCAAGCTTATCACTCTAGCTAGCGGCCCTTCTTCTAGCGCCTACTCTCTGGCCACTGCCGACAGCCCCTTCTTCAAGAGCTCTTTCGCCTCCGTGATTCCTCCTCAAGGGATGACCCTCCCGATAGGTCTTCCCTCGAGTCTCCTTCTCGTGAGACCCTTAGACTAGGATATTATACTCTTATAATATTTAGTCTAGTCTCCTTTATCATCTATTGTAATAGTGTATAAATTGTAAGAGGTCGATATAGTAAGGGTACATCATTTAGTGGATGTAGGCTGCACTAGGCCGAACCACTATATATCGTTGTGTTTTTACTTTTTGTACTTAGTTCTCCTTAGGATCAACCTCAACCGTCTCTCCCCTAGGCAAGTCTCCCTGTCTATTCTAGCCTCCAGACTCCCTGCCAAGGGCAACTGCCTCCGTTTGCTCCTGCCCATTTTAATCCACCTTCCCTCCAAGCAATGAACAAAAGCAAAGGGCTCATCCAACCACCCTCCGCCTGAGGGTGGTCAGCCCGCAACCAACCTTGTGGCCCAAACGAGTTCGCACCCTCTACCAATGGCAAGCTTTCCCTCAAAGGTCGACCCATCTAAAAAGTAAGCTTAGCATCGGTGCAACGGTATCCTTGTCGGCATGATCATATTCCAAAGTTCGGTTGGGTTCTCCAGACTTATGATAAAAACTCAGGTCAACGCTTCCGTTTTTCATTATTGAACTTTTATTTCTATTCTTTTCAACTATTATTTCCATTCCCTATCTAGTGGACTTCATTTTACCTTTTTATTTATATCATTATTTTCCATTTTTCATTCTGTGACTTTCCTACCGTTTTGTCATTTATTATTTGGCTTTTATCTTACCTATATTGCATATATATGATTTTTTTCCATTA
Organism: Allium cepa; assembly: GCA_030765085.1. Lineage (NCBI taxonomy): Eukaryota > Viridiplantae > Streptophyta > Magnoliopsida > Asparagales > Amaryllidaceae > Allium > Allium cepa. Next base: position 7,493,182 of record CM060930.1, on the reverse strand, counting down.
ATCCATTATTATTATCGCATTTACAATTCTTTAATTCATCCTTAGTGATTTATACATTTTAATGCATTGGAAAACATCTCCCTTACAAGGAAATGTTTACATTATAAATCTCTATATCTTATCCAAAAAGGTAATTTATGTTACTTTTGGAATTACAAAGAATTTTAATTTTGTAGTTATCAAAATAGACCATACAAAATATGGTAAATATCCCTATTTTATACATCACTTTCCTTTAGGCATATTCTTTATTATTTCAAATGATACTTTTTTATTTATGAATCAGAATTTGATAATCTATAAAAATTTACATTAGAACACCCAACATTCCAATGAATTAAAATACTGCTTAAATCCTAAAAATTTATTATGATAACTTTAAAATTTACATTTCACTTGCATAGGTCATTTAATTTACAAATATGAAACTTTCATATAATTTATTAAATTCAAGGACTAAATTTCCTAAGAGTTTGCAGACTTAAGTACGTGTGCTTATAAAATTAAGATATCAATCATAGAATATGTAGATAGGGTTTTAGATTTCATTGCACGCATAAAATAAGCCTATGAATCCATATAATTAAATGCAAGCAAACAAGGGATAGATTTACAACAAAATAAATCCAATATCATATTTTTGAATGAAAAAATCAATATTATATAAAAGTATATAATTTTCCCACTCACATCTAAGCTTTCCAAATGTCCAGATCTAATCCTTATTATTCCAGTTTAACTCCCCTTATTCTCCATATTTTAATACATATACCGCAACCATTATATATATATACATACATACATACATACATACATACATATATATATATATATTATTAATTTAGATCTGAGGAGAGATTTAGATTCAGTTTAGATTTTAGATCTGAATTTATAATTTACCTTGGTTTTGATAATTTGATTCAACCATGTTCTTCTTTTCAGTTATCCTCTACTATTCTCCACTTTTATATACATATATAAACTATAGTTTTTTAGAATTAAGAATTTGTGGAGAAGAAAAAAATGCAGAGCACCGTCATCGCATCAAAATTATGAGAATAAAAGTGAGGGGTTAGGCCTATATTTATAGCGGTCCGAATCAGTGATAGCCATTGGATTAAATTATTTTTAATCTGGACTATTCGGCTAAATCAAATTTCATAGCTGGCACGTCCACCGGTCAATCACTTTTATGCCACCGGTCGACCGCTAGCTGTCAAAAGGTCCCTACTAATAGGTCGATATTTTAATGTATTTTGGTTAATTATCATTCTCTATTGGATTCTGTTGATTAAATTCCTTTACGCGCAACCAATATAATTTCTTTCCGCTTTGATTATAGTTAATTATACTCAAACGTTAAGTAAGTGTTAACCGACCATTAATCAACATTTGTCATAATCCTAATTTTGACTAACATCATTTAGACATTTAATTGGATAAATAAAATAAAATAATGCTAAATGATAAGGAGATTGAGATTTAGCAATTAATGAGGGTTGAGCCTAATTAATGAATTAATAGAATCAATAAGAATATTAATAAGTAGGAGGGTACATGAGGAGGGAAAAATAGAAAAGAGCATAATTTCTTATCATGAACCCTTATTCTGATTTCCTCCCTCACTTCATTTATTCACAAAAGAAATCGAATAAAGCTAAGGCCGACCATTTACAAATGTTCAAGAGAAATTAAAAGCTAGGAATAAAGTAAAAGCTTAGAGGATTCAAATCAACAATTCTATTCAATCTTCTTAATCAATACAAAGTGAAAATAGATACATCTCATGTCTTAATCTTTATTTTTGGTTTTAAGTCCAAATATGATTCTTTTAATAATATTATGCCATGTTTTAGATGATTTAACCATTATATGCTCATTGGTTAATTTATATAATTTATTTATAAAATTTAGTGATATGTTTGGGTTGGAAACCAATTATAAGATACCGAAATGACTTGAAATTTCAGTATGATGTTACAAATATTATTTTAGAAGTGGATTATTAATTTCATAATTGTTGGAGAAAGTGATAATTTTCAATGAATTTTCTAAGTGTAGAAAATGAGTTATTTTGGGTTTTAATTATTTTAAAAATAATTAAGTGAAGTTTTGCTGCTAAAATTTTTATATGTTGAAGAATATGGTTAATTTGATTTAAATGAATTTTGAGGATTCTTTTCAAGTGTTTAAGTATGATTAATAATTTGATTGAGGTAGAAGGGCTTAATTGGTTGTTAAAATATTAATTCAAAAGTATATTGTTTGCAAATGTTTTGGGGTTTACAAAATAAGGGTGCGACAGAAATTTTTGGAAAATAAATTGATAAGGTTTTATCAACCAATAAAAATTTTACAAATATACAGAGTAGGTGGATAGAAATTTCTTTTATTTGTAAAAAGGTAGTTTCAATGTTAATTACTGTTTTTCCATGCTGACAAGGACGACATCGCCCTCCATCTTGCCTCTTTTATCATCTTTGACCTTAACCAGAATGATATGTATGATATCAACATGAACTTAGTATAGAATGGATTAGTCTTGGTTGAAGTCGGAGACGTAACATCAAAGTCGTAGAGATGGCCTTCGATGTAGTCTTGTCGCATGACTTAAGTACCACGTTTTATACAAAGAGGCTTGAGGCCGCATATTTTATAACGTCGTCGACCCTAATGCTTTCGAAGTGGTTTATAGTAGTGCTAACAATGCCGTGGATTTTTATAATGACCTCAACTTTAAGCATTACTAAATGCTTTTGGAGACGACTATGGTGCCATCCCTAATGACTGCACCTTTAATGAAGTTGTTATTTTCTTTGAGGCAGTGACGTCGAGACTAAACAATTCAAATATATTCTTTTAAAAGGTTTTAAATCATACCAAATATGTTTATGCTCTTTTACTTTGACACTATATAAAGTGAAAAGTGATTTGGCTTTATGACCTTCAGTTCTTAATGTTAATGGTTTGAACTTATTTATACTAAAGAAGGGCAAAGACCTTTATTCGTGATAACGTCACCAAGCTTAATCATTGTAAAGGTTTTACGTATTTTTTTTTCTTTGTGGCCTACTGTTTTCAAAGGTGATGACCTCAAATGATTTCGAACTTCACCAGTTTTATTTTATAAAAGCATATATCATGGCATAATTATTTTGGATAAAGTAAAGAACTATATTTTACTTGTTTTAAATATGATTTCAAGGGTTAAACCATTTACCAATAAAGGTATTTTCAAGGAAATAATAAGGGTGCTTAGTCTAGTATTTTGGTAAATAGATTATCATTTTTATCACTTTTGGGTAAATTGTGATAGGATGATTTGCTTAGGGATTAGAAAACTAGATGGGACTAATATAGAATCGCGCCCTATACTTCAGCTGTTAGTCCCTATTTGATATTATCCAAAATTCCAATGCATAGGGCTTTGTCACGGGTAAGATTAAAAGTTGGTGTACGCACAGAAAGGAATACACAAAGATGAGATAGGTTATTAGTGAGCCCGCAAAACCATTAGGATCGGTTGACTCTAGGAATAGTAAGTTTCGGACAGACCGTCCAGTGTTCTTCCAATAGGATGGTTATAAAATTGGATATATCTGGTAGGGCAGAGTCAGCGATGCAGGTTGGTAGTCCCTTATGAAAACTAAACAATGGAACATGTAGTCCACTGATTTGACAGATATAAAGTTACACAGGTTGTGTGCATACCTATTGTTGTTATATTTTTATATTGTTATTTTAACCAGTTTAATTATAGGACTATGATTTGGAAAAGATATATTTTAAAGGATATTAGTGAGGGAAAAACCCGTTCTGCTCAATGGCATGGTCTCACTTAATATCTATAAACCGAGATGGCATATTATTATTCACACTAAATTTTTGTCTGACTTGAATTTTATATTTTTTCCTTAAACTCTTGGATGCTCAAAATTTGATTTGATAAAGTCAATAGTAAGAGTCTTTACAGGTTAAGCAGTTTTTGGCGAATAAATCTTCAAAGACATGTAGAAGGCAGAAGTTAGCTATGTAGGAGTCTGTCTGTATTTGTTATCTAATGCATTATGTTAGTTAATGTGTGAATGCATGGGCAGTGACGTGTCTATCTATTTAGTAACTCTAATCATCCAAGAGGGCATCTTCATATGTCATTCTTGGCGTAATTTTTACACTTTATATGAACCTGGGAAATGTTTTGGGATTATGTAACGAATAGAAATGCTAATTTGAAATGAAATGAGAAAGTGTGTTTTGAAATTGTGTTTAAATTATTCCATATTTTTGTACTTCTGATAATATGGGTATCATTAACATGACCACATTTTATCACCGAAAATTAAAACTATAGGTGATTGCAACATCTGTAATGCTTAGTTTAAGGCCTAAAAATGGTGGATGTTTTAATTTAGTATTAGAGTGAGGTTTATGTAAAACTAAAGAATTTTAAACTTTAAAAGGAGTTTCTGAAAAATTAATCCAAATGAATCACAAAATAAGATTGGGGTATGGGATAACGTTTTAGTAACGCACTTTTATTTTTACATTTAAGTATATGTTTTATCCATATTCTCTCTCTCTGTTATACCGTTCTTCCATATCTTACCAAGGTTCAAATGCATATTTAAGGAAGACATGGAGATAGGAATTAGAAAAGTGAATCACGGTGAAGGAAGCACCACTACTAATGGAAATGTTAGTCCCAGCATTAGGATAAATCTGGTTCGACAGACAGTTGCTAACATAGGTGCAAGAACGCCACTGGTTGATATGGGAGCAATATATCAATTATTTGTCAACCTGATGCAAGCAGACGCTGCCGTTGGATTAGTTGGTGGAAATGATGGAGGAGTGAATCAAGAGGCCCTAGTATTTAATAATTATGCTGTTCTGAGTAGGGATTATGTGAGACTTAGAGGGAAACCATTTATTGGAATGTAGGATGCAATTGAAGTGGAGAATTGGTTGCTTCATTGTGAAAGGATTTTTGCTAATCTTAGTTTAAACGATGAACAAAAGAGGAGATTGGCATCAGGAAATTGCAAGGGGCCGCATCGTACTGATGGAATAGTGTGATTGTTGGAGTAGTGGAGGAAAATTTGATTTGGGCAAAGATCATAATGAGATTTCAAGTGAGGTTTATGTCTGAGATCACTAAATCAACTCTGTTAAGAAAGCTTGCCGAATTAGTGCAACGTGATATAACTATTTTGGAGTACGCAATGAGGTTTTAGGAGTTGTCTCGATATGCATATGCTACTATGGACACATTGATAAAGAGGAATGAGAAGTTCGTCCATGGACTGAGACCTGATCTTGCTAGAGCAACTGTGCCACATCTTAGTGATCCATGTAATGTATTCATGGAGATAGCTTTGAGAAATGCAGAGATGCTTGCTTTGTTCAGTAATAAAAAGCCAGTAGAGAGTCAAGGTGGACAAACACAAAAGAGAAAGTTTTACCATAAGAAGGGAACCTAGAAGGGCGGAGCTACCAAAAAAGGAAACTCTGAGGTTATGTGTTACAAATGTGACATGAAGGGAAATTATGCTCATGAATGCTGAACTGGCAAGGGAAAGGAAGTTGTTGGAAGGAAGAATATTAAGTGCTTCAATTATGATCAGATTTATCGTGATAAGAACCAATGCAAGGAACCAGTTGAAGCTGAGAAGGGAAAGGTATTTGCATTGGAATCAACTACTTTGAAACTAACAGTTGAGGAGGAAGGAAATGCTAGTACAGTTTTGATTCACGATATACCTTATAGAGTTCTATTTGATACTGGTGCATCGCATTCTTTCATATCTCGTTGTTTGGTAGTTAAGCTTAACCTAGAGCCCACATATCTATTTACTATCTTAAGGGTTGTGAATCCAATAGGAGGGTATATAACTCTAGGGATGAGATGTGACTATTTAGAGTTTGCATTATTATCTCATTTATTTGCTTGCAGTTTACATGTATTTGATTTCATGGGCTTTGGGATTATTTAGGGTATGGACTGGTTATGTAAGTATGATGCTAGGCTATTTTGCCACGATAGGAATATATCACTAAGACACCACAATAGTAGTGGTCAAATTTATACTCACTGAAAAATCTAAGTTGTGATGTTTGTGCTTTATTGGGTGAAATAGAGGAGGAAAATGAGTTGAATCGGGTTTTCATAGTAAGGGAATTTGTAGATGTCTTTGAGCTTGTTATAAGACTACCGTCGAAATGAGCTACTGAGTTTTGAATAAATCTTGTATTTGGAGCAGAACCTGTAAGTAGATCATGTAGCAAGATGACACCTACCAAAATGAAGGAGTTAAATGTGCAGCTAGTGGACTTAGAAGTAAAGAGTTTAATTAAAATAAGCAGTTCACCATTGGAAGTAGCCGTAGTGTTTGTCAGAAACCAGATGGGTTCTTGAGATTGTGCATTGATCATCATAAGTTGAATGAAAAGATGATAAAGAATCGATATTTGCTACTAAGGATAGATGACATGTTTGAACAATTGAATGGAGCCAAGGTATTTTTCCAGCTGGATTTAGCGACAGGGTTCCATCAATTAAGCGTAGTAGAGGATTGTATTCCTTTGATGGCATTTCAAAAAAGATATGGTTCATATGAGTGGATAGTAATTCCATTCGGATTGACTAATGCACCTGCTTTCTTCCTAGACTTAATTAACTGGATTTTCGAAAGCGCTTGGACAGGTTTGTATTGGTACTCATAGATGAAATTTTGATATATTCTAAGGATGAAAAAAGATCGTGAGATTTATCTTAAATAGCGCAAAGTTTTCGAAGTGTGATTTTTGGAACAAAAAGGTAAAGTTTTTTTGGTCATGTAGTCTCAATGAAAGGGTTGTCGGTAGATCAAGCTAAGATCAAAGCAATTAACAATTGGAAGAGAACCAAGACAGTGACTGAGATGTAGAGTTTTCTCGGATTAGCTGGCTACTATTTGAGATTCATCAAAGATTTCTCTCGTATAACAGCACCAATGACTAAGCTAACAAGGAAAGACATGAAGCATGCTTGGACCGATAAATGTGAGGAGGCATTCCAGAAGCTAAAATATTTATCGACCAATGCACCTGTGTTGATTGTTTCGGATGTGAATCAAAATGTAGTGGTGTATATTGATGCATGTGGAACATGACTAAGTGTTATGTTAATCCAGAGGGGTAAAGTTATGCCTATCCTACATGACAACTCAGACTGCATGAAGTTAGATATCCGACTTATGACATGGTATTAGGTGCTGTAATATTTTCTTTGAAGGTGTGGAGACATTACCTTTTGAGAGAATAATTCGAATTGTGTACGGATTACCAGTCTTCAAGGTACTTATTCTCTCAGAAGGAGTTGAATATGAGACAGCAGAAATGACTAGATTTTTCAACCGCTTATGATTTTGAAATTGAGTACACATCGAGGAAAGGAAATAAAGTTGATGCACTAAGCGGGAAACATTAGAATATGGTGTTGGCTATATTGGCTGAAAGGAAAGATTTAAAAGCTTTAACTACTTGTAGAGTGCAGTTATGATTGACTGTCAGTTCTACTCAGAATACCACAATATTACCTTATTTAGAAGTTCGACCAGTATTGATCAACAAAATTGCTTGTAAACAAAGAGATGATCCACTGCTAGTTGAAAGAATAAGAAGATTGAAAGATGGAACTAAGATTGCTGACTTAAAGGATTTTTTCTTGATCGGAATGGATGGTTAAGAAAGAAGGGACGATTGTGTGTTCCGAAGGTGGGTGACCTAAGGAAAGAAGTTCTTACGAAATGTCATCGATCAAAGATTACTGTTCATCCTGGAGAAACTAAGATGTATTAGGATGTGAAGAGAAGTTTCTTCTGAAAGGGTATGTAAAGAGATGTAGGCTTATGGGTAAAATAGTATCCAAACTGCAGTAAGTAAAAGCCATGCATCAAAAGCCAAGTGGATAGCTTCAACCTGTAGATATACTAGTATGGAAATGAGTTTCTATATCTATGGATTTCATAGACAGGTTGCCAAGGTCGAAATGAGAAAATCAAAGTAATTGGATTATAGTGGATAGACTGCCTAAGAGTGCACATTTCATTCCCATATTATGTCAACTAAGATGGCACTTGCATTGGCTAAGTTTTTCATGAAGAATATTATTAGACTGCATGGGATACCTAGTAGTATAGTCGATCACAAAGATGCTTTGTTCACTAGTGTTCTTGAAGACATATTGAGGGATTGTGTACAAGATTTGGTGGGTTATGGAAAGATCATTTGCACTTGGTTGAATTTTCCTATAATAATAGTTATCAGATTAGTATAGGGATGGCATCATTTGAAGTTTTATATAGAAGGTCGTATAAGTCTTCTTTATGTTGGTTAGAGACCGAAGATAGATTAGTTCTTGGTCGGGATATAGTAAGAGAAGCTATAAAAAAATTGACTTAATTCGGCAAGGATGAAGGAAGCTCAATCGAGGCAAAAAAATTATGCAAATAAGAGATGGAAAGACTTAGAGTTCTCGGTTGGAGATTAGGTTTACGTCAAAAAGTATCACTGATGAAAGGTGTAGTGAGATTTGGAAAAACGAGGAATTGGCACCAAGGTTTGTTGGATCATTTCCTATTATAGAAGGATTGGGAAACTCGCTTATTGGATAAAGTAACCGAATAGTTTGGCAGGAGTCCACAGTGTTTTTCCACATTTCTCATATAAGGAAGTGTGTTTGAAATCTAGAGACTACTATCACTATGACTATATTGGATATTGGAAGACCTAGTAGTGGAATCAGACATGTCCATAGTTAGACATCAAGTTCGTATTGTGGCTAAGGTTGAGAAAAAATATAAGGAGCAAGATAGTTAGATTAGTAAAAGTCCAGTGGAGTGACAATAAGAGAGACTATACTTGGGAAACGGAGAGCAAGATAAGGGACACTTATCTTGACTTGTTTGATGGTATGTTTTACATCTATGCTTTTATATTTGATGTGTACCTTATCGTAATTTCGAGGATGAAATTCTTTAAGAAAAGGAGGTTATAAAAACTCTAAATTTGACAAATATTTATTTAGGACATTTAATTGAGTAAATAAAATAATGTTAAATGATAAGGAAATTGAGATTTAGTAATTAATGAGGATCGATCCTAATTAATGAATTAATAGAATCAATATGAATATTAATAAGTAGGAGGGTACATAAGGAGGGAAAAATAGGAAAAGAGAAAATTTTATTATCATAAACCCTTATTCTAATTTCCTCCTTCATCTCACGTATTCATAAACTAAATCAAAGAAAGCCAAGGTCGGTGTAACAACCTCAATTTTTTTCAACGATTTAAATAAGGATTTTAATGAAGATTTTGAAATAAAATTTATTTTAAAAATAAATTTTTGAAAATGAAAACTAGATATTTGAAATGCGTCTATTGAAATAAGGCCAACGAAATTTGTTTTACCTCAAAAGTTGTCTGAAACTCAGTCAGCGCAATTTTTAGTGCGAATTATCAAATTATAAAGTATGAATATTTTTATATAGAAATGGTCCAGAAAATTTTCTGATTAAAACGCCAAAGTTCGTTCCATCCAATTCCGACCTTTATAGCTCCATTTATCAAGAATTGTTGTTGTCGTTCAATTTCAAAGCGGTAACAGCGACAACATTTGAAATTTCGCTATGAATGTCGTAACATAGATTTGAGTACATCGTTGGATTCGCCTCATCGCGCTGATCTCCATGGTAAAAAAAATTTGCATTTGGCTTCCATGAAAAAACGCTAAATGTTTGAAATAGTGGTATGTGATCGTGCTCTGGGTCATAATTGCACATATTCCTTCAGCCAACATTCATTCCTGTCACAAACATTCTTTGCGTGCGCAGACTAATTTATTAAATGCACCATTTGTTGGCTTTCATGCATTCTTCTATTTATATATACATGTTGTCTTCTTCCTGCTCCTTTCCATTTGTAACGACCCAGAATTTCAGTCGTTTGAAATTCATATATTTAATTGATTTTAAATATGCACAAGTAAATTTTATAAGCTGAATATATTATATTTCAAATATCTAGATTTAATTGGATAATTAAATTGCCCATTTAATATTTGAAATCATGTAAATAACTAAAAATTGGATTTAATGTGAATAAAAATGTTGTATAAAGTTGAATTATATCATATTTAACTAGAATGATGTTAGAGAACTTTTAAAATCGAATTAAAAGTTAATTTGTAAAAATTGAATATTTTAATATTTAATTGACGTGTAAAAATAGTCATTTTTCAAACAATCTAGGATTTCGATGAGACTAGTTTCATTGGATCCGTAATGTTAAATTATTGTAAGATTTCAAATTTCGTGTCAATTGGATTTACGGTTTGTCTGTGGCAAGCTAAAACGCATAGAAATCTGTTTAAGTGAATTTTAAATTTAAATAATTCGAAAACCTATCTTTCAAATACGATCGAATTGGCTCCCGATATATATTCCATTGTATTCGAAATAGAGGCAAAACATTATAAATGTAAGGCGGCACGCTTCGTTTGGAGTTCGGAAAAATTCAGAATGAATAGTGTCGCGTAATTTTTTTATAAATGGTGATTATCTTCATTTTACGCTAAACCCTAGCTAGTTAGGGCTAGCCGCCGGCTTCATTTCTATGGCTGAAAATGCATCCTCTTCCTCCTCGTTTTTCTTCAAATCTACGCATTAATTCGAAAAACTTCCAACTAGTAGATTGTAGAGCACGCCGAGTACTTCATATCCAACGGCTACGATCTAAAACGATGCAAGGATCAAGGGGGAAAAGGCACGTGAAGTCATGCGTTTGGGTTCGGTTTTCTATGCCGAGATGAAGACCGAGCTTCACTTGCTCGCCACCGTATGTAGAGTCGACGATGGGCTTCGACTTGGTGCTAGCTGATCGACGTATAGATGAACGATGGAGGCTCGATAATTGATGGAAAGAGGCGGCTAGTGGGTTTGTTCAGCCTGGGCATTGTCACGTGGGGAAAGAAGCTACACATGGGCCAGATTTTGAAGCTTCAAATCGAACGGCCGATATGAGATGTAGGGTTTAAAAATAAATAAAAATTGTGAAATTATGTATATTATAATTCGTACAAACTTCTAAACTACATAACTTTTTGATACGAGGTCCGTTTCGTACGAAACGAATTGCGTTGGGTTCGTATGGAAGAACACTACGCGATGGAGCTGGTTTGTAGTTGATTGGAGCTAGTGTGAATTTTGGGTAAAATTAAACGCTCGTTTAATTTTATTCGGAATAGAACACTGCGACTGCTATTGGAGATAATGTGAGTACAACTCACTCTTTCTGACTCATTGATATTTTTATATAAGTGAGAATAAATATTATTTATGATGATTGATGATTGTTTGGATGATATATGATATACTGATTGGTATTTGGATATATACCTGCCTAGTGGAGCAGATGACCCTATACATTCCTGTGTATGAGTGGATGACCCATTGTACGCGCGTCTGCCTTGAAGCGAACATTGTACACATATTCTAATATGTATATTTGTTGCAGGTGACAAGTTGGAGGAATCCAACTGGATTCCTCACCAGTATTGATTTATTTATAGATATTGTTATTTATTCTGTTATCATATGATATATGATATTTTGGATGCCGTGATTGTTATATTTAATGTTGTTGCAGCATTGGGCCTATTTTGGAGTTTTAAAAATGTTAAAGTAGCGATTTCAAATTTAAAAGAATTTTAAAGTGATTTTGAAAATAAATGTTTTATTGAATTTTAGAATCGTTAAGAATTGATTTATTTTGAATAAATAAATGTGATAATTTTTATGTTATAAAAATTATGATGTTTTGGGGAAGTATGATGAGAATATGATTTTTGAAATAGGAAGTTAACTATTTTGTGAAATACTATAAATGGAGATTTTTGAATTTTTGTAAATGGTTTACATATTTATAAAATTGATATTTTATAAATCAAAATAATTAAATTATAAAGAAGTTTTATACGTGTGAAAATGAAGTATAAATGGATTTTATAAGTGAATAAGATTTACGAATTATGAAGTATAAAATGAATGGATTTTGTAAAATAAATGAATTATAAGTTATTAACTTATAATTTGGCTTTTTTGGAATATAAATGATATAAATGGAACTGGTTAATAAAAGGATTTTATAAGTGGAAGTTTTTATAAAAATACAAATGGAATTTATAAACATTGTTTTATAAATCCAAAAACAATTGATTTTGATAAGTTAAATATAGAAGTTTATTTAAAGAATTATATTCACGATTTTTGACAGTGAATTATCCTTTAAATTAAATGTTGTAATAATAAAGAATTTGGGTTAAAGGAGAGATATCCACGATTTTGAACAGTGGATAATCTTTTAAATAAATGGTAGAAGTATTGTTTGGATAAATGAAGTATATTCACGATTTTGGATAGTGAATAACCTTTTGAAATAAATAAATGTTTTGGAAAGTGATGTTATTAAATGGATTTGAATGATTTTAAAATTGTTTTAAAATGTGTTGAGTATCGAATACATAGATTTCAACATTCATTGTTGAAGTAGACGTTTTCGATAAATAAGGAAATGATCGACTATAACATCGTTGTCATAGTAAATGATTTTCGAAAGGAAATGTTTTTGTATAGTATTTGGGATTTATATATCTTTCTTATTTTTCGAATCCATATACTAGTGATTTTGGGTTGTCGTAATGATGTTTTACGTAACATTCGTTTTGACCCAATAAATGTGTTTAAAGAAAGTGTTTTCCTTAAAAAATAAAATATATACTTAATCGTGATTTAAGTATATGGAATATTTTTTAAGTGTTGAAAATAAATTGATTTGTGAATTACTTATTATTAAATAAGTATATGGAAATGTTTTCCAATATAGAAGTTGAAATGGTTTTGAAGATATATATTTTTAAAGATAATTTAAAGTGAATATTTGGCAAGTAATTTAATTAATAAAAGATTAATTAAAAGGGCCTGGTGATTGTTATGGTACCGAATATTTGTTTGTTTGTTTTGATAGTTAAATAACCGACTATCAGACTTTGCCAAATTTTAGTTCCTTGACTTGATGTGGGAACTATTTAGTCGTACACTTAGTATGTAGCCTTCTTTGTAGGCTTGATTATCGTTTGTGTTGAGGATGTTGATTCGTATAGTGCGGAATATTACTCCAATCTATGGAGCTTCCTTCTTGGCCCGAAGGATAGCAAGTTGAAAGTTGGAGACGTGATAAGTCTATGAGACTTAGTTGCTGTGTGAACTTGAGAAACGTTTGCGTTGTTGGTGCGAAGAGACCGAGATCGGTTTATCCGACAACCACTTCGGACCAACGTATATGCGACGATTGTGCAGGTTACTCGTGATGATATTGATATTTCGGATTTTCGTAGTGGGGGACTGCTTGTTGATCGTTTAGGGTTAAAATCCCAATATACATCCAGTAGCAGTGGTCTCTTCATTATGAAATATCCAATGCGAGGACTATTCGCTACTAATCCTAAGGATTTTCCGACAAGATGTGGTAGGAAAGTGCCTTCGGTTTGTCCTATTCCTGGATAACTTGTATGGATGTTTGTCTAACATTGCATTTCTACAGATTATGTACATTGGTTTTTACAAACGTCCATCGGTGGTGGCGGAGAAGGCAACTACTCTTAGCTTGACACCCTCCTTAAGACGTATGAGCTTAAGGGTTGTATTTTCATGGAAGGCAATTAGTAGTCAGCGGAAATGGTCGTGTGGCATTCTAAGTGATGTGATATTTGATTGTGAAAGGTAATCGTTACCTCTAGCCTCATCAACCGGAAATGACCAAAACATGGTTAGATGCGGCAAGGCTAATTGGGTCATTCCCAAGTAGGGTATGATCATCCTCTTCTAGATATATCTTTACACGCTATGACGTCGTGTATCTGATTATTGTGGTTTATATGCTGGAGGGCCCTTGGTAAGGTCGGTAATGACCGGAGGATGACATATTCGGTATGATCTAGTTATAGAGGTGGGCCGGTCTTGTTTTGATGGATGGTAGATGTTATGTGCCTCGGGACATCCATATAGAGGTGTACCCCTTCTGAAGGTAGTCCCTTCACCTAGTCATTTGTATGGAAATCCAAACTCCACTACGTGTTTTCCATTTTGAATGTATTACCCAATTGGGCTATATGCTGGAATTTAATCAATGTAACAGTTTCGGCTATGATTAATATTATTTGTATATGGTAGACACTACTATAATATAAGAGGATTTGATATGATATGTTTTAGTTATCGTAAGGTAAAAACATGTCTGTGTTTATGTGTGGACTTGTCTTACGAGATACTTTTGTTTTGATAAAGGAAACGTTTTAGTAACTTAATAAATTCAGTTGAGTGTGTTTCTCACGCTGGTTTACCAGACTGATCCTGGCGTTCTTCCCTTTCAATGCTCGGGTCAGGCCGAGTATATTTACAGGTCTAGATTTGTTGCTTTTGGAGCTTCAGCAGGAGAGCAGGAGATTTTCATTTTCGTATACACGTACTTGTTTTGATTATCCGCTGTGCTTTGTTTGTTGTCATATATTATCGGCAATTGTGAGGATAGGTTACTATAACTATTCAAGCTGATAGCTATTGATTGATTGTTGAACTCTGATTTATGTATGTATATATACGGTTTTTGTTTTGTAAAGATTATTGATATGATATTATATATTTTCCGCTGCGATGTGAGATTCTGTATTGTTCTTTTTGGTTCCATCTTCTCTCTTTCTTCTCTTCTCTTATTCTCTCTTCTTTTCTTTCTCTTGACTTTCTGTTAGTTTGTGCTTTTTGGGTCGGACATGTGTGGATTATTATCGATTCAAAGGGTACAGATTTACGGGTCGTCACACCATTCTCCCTGTTAATTCTTCTTTCTTCTTTGAGGGAAATTATTTGAAAAATATACAAGCTTTTAAATATTTAAGTTCTCACGTGGCAGCCTCCCCTCCTTCCTTTATATCGTATCCACCCCACTTTTCTTTCTCCGAATCCTGCTCCTCCACCGCTGCCACCCTTCGCCTTAGCCCTCCACCAACCAATCCCACCTGAAACCCATCACCCAAGGCTCACCCAGACCATCTCCCTACAAAACCTGCTCCAGCCCACCTCAGTTCATCTCCCGACTCAACAACCTCCCAAAACCCACAAGCACCCGCTTGCATCCCCATCGCCCAGCCTGCCTCACCACCGGCCCAAGCTTTGGCCGAGCCTCCCCACTGTCCCGTAGCTACCCAGCCTCATTATCGAACACCCACACTACCTCTAGCCCACGACCCGCCTCCCGACCCAGTAGCCCATCCCAAAACCCTGACCTGCACCGTGCGACTGCCCGAACCCCTCCATACAACCGATCTAACCCAACCCCGCCCTACCACCTGTCCCCACCAGCCCTAAGACACCTCCCTCGCCTGCCTGACCCGAACTTCCACATCAACTCCCCTACGCCAGCCTTTTCCCAATCATCGACATAGCCCTTGCCCAGTCCACCGTCAACTCCCTAACCAAACCCGAACCTGCTCCCCAACTTCTAGACGCTACCTATCCGAAGCTTTGCTCCATACGTGACAACGTTCACCAAAGGCTGCAGTTGCATTCCCATTCTAGTACGTGTGCACATGTCCATATCACTGTATCGCTATATCCGGTTGTTGAAAGCCGCTAAAGGTGAGCGATTTTAAGCTCACGATTAGATCTTCATATGCAAGTATCTTGCGATTTTTATAAATAATTTATTGATAAATATGATTGATATTGGAATTGAAAATCATGAATACTCGACGTTATGGTATATGATTTTGCTGAAATAGTTTAAGTTATTGATAGAGATCCTAATTGCTTGTGAAACCTGTTAACTATGGGAAAATTTGAATTTTGGGTGATGATTGACTTATTGATACCCTGTCACTTTAATATTGTTGCTGTATGCATTGAACTAGACATTGAAACTAATTTGGATATGGATTGAAGTGATATATTTCTAAACTAAATCACTTGGCCTAGGATAGAAAATTTGAATAATAAACACTGATTGCTCAATTGAAATTTATTTTGGATATTTAATATTTAAATTTTGAAATTAATAAATAATTTAGAAATTTAACGTGAATTGTAATTTAATTTTTTGTTGAAAGTTAATATCTAATTTTTGAAATCTATTAAGTTAATTTAGAACTTAAAATGAAATATCAATTGAACTACTTTAGATTATGAAATTAAATTAAAAATGGTTATGTTAAATATTGATGAGATTTAAACTCATTAAGTTGGTTATTTGAAATTTAATGAAATTTGTTAATGTTGTATATATAATTAAATTTTAAATTAAGATTTGACTTAAAAAAAGAATTTTAATTGATTTTATTTCATTAATATAAAGGTTAAACTTAATTGTTTTGAATTAAAGTATAATTAAAAGTGTTAAGTAATTAAGTAAATTAACCCGAAGTGTAATTGATTTTATTGAATATTTAAACTTTGTATTTAAGACTTAATTAACTCGGTTAATTTGAAGAGTTATTAAATTTGGATAATTTAGTAAAAGTGAAATATTTGTTTGAAGTTGAATCTTTGATTTTAAATCCAAATGTGTTGAAGTCAAACGAGGTGATATTGTTTGAAAATAAAAGATATTTTAATTTAATAAAATATCCAATCGGTGTAAAATGACATTTGGTTATTAAAGAGACTGGGGCCGGATATGGGCGCACACTCTGTCGACACCGGAACCACTTTAATAATTATGTACATATAGTGATGATCCAGAATGAAGTGTTTGGATTTGGCGTACGATTGCTGGATTGAAGAAAGAGAACGATGATGGATTAGCCTGGCACTTATGCCAATTTGAAATGACTAAAACAGCAGACGTACCGACCAAGAAGGCTAGCTACCCCTAACGGACACACTTCTTCGTTTTTCCCTAAAGGACACACTTCTTCGCTTATTCCATTTGTTACTGATTGGTGATCACCCTCCGATTATGGGAGTGTTGGATGCGGTGGGCGATCGTGGCTATGATGCGTTACCACCAGCCATGAAGGGTAAACTAGTAGTATCCTACCTTGGGCATTGCCTCACGTTCCTTGTCATACTTTTATTCTTAAGCGAGACCCCTACAATTTTGGTTTAGTGTTGTCGTATCGGGCACATCACTGACCATCGACATGCTACTGGTGGTGTCCAATGCAAACTATATGCCAATGCTTAAAAATGCATTAAGGGGAACTAATGTAAAGCCTTAACGCTAAGAAAAATATTTACTTTACTAATACACACTACATATATAGCGTATCCTATTATATATATAAATAATTTAACGGATCCTTAGGAAATGGGAAATCCCGTAACATCTCTTGAGTTACTTGTACATTTTCACATGATTATGACTACTTACATGAGAACTTCTAGTCCTGAATCGAGTATATTATTTTACTTTATGCTCGAGTCAGCCTGAGTATTGTATTGTGTGAGCAGTGCTTATTTTGGGAGTCGAAGACTCGGTCGAAGACTTCGCTCTGTCTAGTTATGGTTATCTATGTTCATTTTGGATTGTATGAGTAAACTTCTATGTATCTCTATTGTATAATTAAAGTCTAAACTCTGATGTATTTTGTGTAGTAGCTTCATGAACTAATATGTATATTATTTATTTCAACCGCGAGATTCTATGTGTGATTTTATTCTACATCCCCAAATTGATAATCTGTCTAATTTGAACAGTTTAAGTTGGACAAGGATGGTTTATTGTCAGCTTAAGTTGTTCGAAATAGGACGGTTTGTCACTGTTGGTATCAGAGCTTTGGTTTAGTGAATACCTTAGCCTGAAGGGTAAACTCATTAGGAATAAGGTTAGTAATGTCTTATAATGAGTGGAATCATCCTTGAGAGAGCGTATTTTGAAAATATAAAATGTTTTAAAATCCAATCTATTTTCAAAACTTTTATCAATTTGAATACATCCTCCTTATTAGAATTCACTTTGTTTAGGATTTCCTTAGTTTTGTGCTTCCCACGTTCAAAACCTACCCTTGACTTTTCAGGATGAGCAACGGTAGGAATGCTCGAGGTCGGGGAAGAGGAAATGGCTCCGTACTAGATGTTGTTGCACAGTAGCACCAGTTCCCCCAGCTAAGTTCACTACGCTTTGCAAAGAGTATGCACAGCTTGGTGGTACAAAATTCTCAAGGTCTGAAAGTATTATTGAAGCTCAGCAGTAGCTTAATGGCTTGGAAAGAATCTTCACCAGACTTGAAATTTCCGATGCCTAGAAACGTCAATTGGCCACTTGGCAGATGCAAAATGATGCCCAAGATTGGTGGTAATCTGCTACCACCCATACTGAAGAAGCAGACATCACTTGGGCACAGTTCAAAGAAGTATTCGTGACCCGATGGATGCCTGAAGCTAGAAAATCTCAGCTCAACTTTATGGATCTTAAGTAGGGAAGCTTGTCATTTTCGGAGTATGAAAGGAAATTTAATGAGCTATCTAAGTTTGGATGAGGTATGATCGATACTCTGCTTAAGAAGAATGAGAAATTCATAACCGGCGCTCATCCAGAATATTATATCCGTTTGACTACCCATGTTTATGGCACTTTCACTAGTCTTATGGATATGTCCCTCATATATGAAAACTCGAGTTCGAAGGGAGCATCGGTTGTTCACTCTACAACTCCTTTAGAAGCTTCCAACAATTCTAAGAAGAGAAAGTCTACCTCTGAGCGGCAAAAGAAAATTGGCAGAATATGAGTGGGATTGGACATTCTCAGATGAAGCCCATTAATATCTCTTCTATCACTTGCTTCAAATGTGATCGGAAAGGTCACTATGCCAGTTGCCCAGTTTCTACAAAAGCGTTTGACCCACCAGTTTAGATGACCACGCGAGACCTTTGCTACATTTTCTTGCAGCCAGACCATTTCAAAAAGGGTTGCCCCACTTGGAGAAAAGGAACCCCATCAGGAGTCTTTGCACTGACCACTTCTACTCCTAAGGTTGAAGACGACTAAGGTACACTTCATATTACTTTTTCATTGCATGATTTACATGTTTGTGTTTTATTTGACACTGGTGTGTCTCATAGTTTTATATCAGTTGATTTATGTGACAAACTTGAGCATATTTTAAAACTCGAAAGTGCATTTGAATCCTTATGTGTATCAAATCCCATCGGTGGACCTGCAAACCTTAGAATGATCTATAAGGAGTGAAACTCAAGGATGGCAGACACCATTTCATCGAAGATTTTTATGTCCTAGGTTTCCAAGCTTTTGATATATTATTAGATGGATATTGGTTAAGAAAGTTCGATGCAGTTATTTCCTGCAGAGCTTGAACAGTTTCTTTGTTGAATGATAAAGTTGAGCCCTTGGAAATTAAATGCCAATTTCCTCAAGATTTTTTCAAAAGTTTTTATCTTTTCTCTTGATTCCCATGTTAGTGATCTTAGCACTTCTCCTGTCCTCCAACAATTCCTTGATGTTTTTGGTGAAGTAATTCTTTACCACCTCAACACGAAATTGAATTTCCCATTGATCTTACTCCTGGAGCTAGGCCAATCGTACTTGCTCCAAGAAGAATGTCACCTAAAGAGAAAGTTGAATTAAGAGTTCAAATCAAAGATTTATTCTCCAAAGCTTTGATTTGTCGTGGTCATTCGAAATAAGGCGCGATAGTGGTATTTGCTACTAAATTTGACAGTTTTTTAAGGATCTGCGTAGATTATAGAAAGCTGAACAAGCTTACCTACAAGAAAAGATACCCGTTGCCTCATAGTAACGACATGTTTGACCAGCTGCATGGAGCTAAAGTATTTTCTCAACTTGATCTTGCTTCTGGTTTCCATCAGCTCTGAATTTCAGAAGATAGCTATTAACCCTCCTTTTGGCATGGTCGTAGACATACGGATTTTACTTAATCAACTACTCGTTTGCTGAGGCTGGAATACGATAGGTTTGAGTCACCTGGATGGAAAGACGATCATACGCGGATGATAGATATGGTTACGGTTCAGTCTAGAAGTTAGGGGTCGTTCGGCATGAAGGCTCGGCATGAATGGCTCGGCATTTGTGGACCGGCATTTTTATTTCAGTCATAGGTGATTCAGTATATATTGGTCGGTGTGGATGATGGTGTGGTTCGGCATGGTGTTGTGGGTCGACATGCTCGAGAAATATTAGAGTGTGGATGTGGTTCGGCATGGTGCTGAGGCCATGTCGCTCGGCATTGTGGCGAGGCCATGTTGCTCGGCATTGTGGTGAGGATGGGGTCGCTCGGCATTATGGTGAGGCTATGTCGCTCAGCATTGTGGTGAGGTCAGGGTCGCTAGGCATTATGGGTCAGCTAGGGTGGCTCGGCAAAGTGGCTCGGCGTTGGCTATGTGACGACATGGGTCGTCATCAATGCATGATTTGGCACTAGCTTTGCTCTGAATTCTGAACTAGTTTACTTCGAGTCTAGAGGTATGTGACTTCAGGATATCACTCGGGTAGCTCAATGGAATATTTGGTGGAGCGGCATGATGGCTTGGAGTGCCGCTCGGTGAAGGGTGGAAGTTTGTGCATGGCTCGGTCATTAATGGGGTGGTTCGGCATAGGCCGGTCGGCACGGCAGTGTGGGTCGGTCGTGATGGGGGTGTTGGCTTGGCTATGGTCCTGATGGGCCCAGACAACTCAGAAAGCCTAATAACTTGGGATTTGCCTATAAATACAGCATGTGAGGCTTCAGAAAAGGGATCTTCATTCTGTTTCCCTTCGTCTTCCACACAAAGGCTGCTCTGCCATCATTATTCTAAAAACTCTGGATTGTAGCTGCAACTGATTTTAACATCAATAAAAAGGAAATTTCTGGAGTGGACGTAGGCAGGAGTCAGCGAACCACTATAAATTCTGTGTCTTTACTGCTTTCTTTTAATTTTGACTGTCCTTCATACTTACACTCTCTACATAATTCTATTTGTAATCTGTGACTGTGACTTGGTGCTTTCATCTGGATTTGGGTGTTAGTGACCAACTTTGGCGCTAACATTTTGGTGCTTTCACTGAGATGGTAAGCACTCACGGATTTTGAAGCAAGGAACTTGGATCTAGGAGGCAATGGCTAGGCTTTCAGCAAGGAAGCAAGTGAGAAAGAAGCAATTAGGAAGGAAGTCAAGAGGCTTCCTCTGGAGCTGGAGCTGGAGCTGGTCAAGCATCCATCTACATCACTAGAGATGAGATGGAAGCGATGATGAAAAGGCAAGAGGAGATGATGCAGAACCTCCTCAGATAGTTTGGACAGGCAGGGACAGTTGGAGTTGCTGGAGTTTGGACCCACGGAGCTAGAACAAAAGGACCCAACAGGCAATCAAACAAAGAAGCTCAACAGGGCGCAGCCCCCAATCAGCACACAACTGATGATCTGGATGGATCCAGGCTTAGGGCATACCACCTGGTAATGATGGACTAATCCCTAAAGGAACTCTAGGCGATACCACACAACGAGATGCTGGCAGGAATATGAGAGCGCGTGATAAAGAGTACGTACCAGAATTCCCTCAGGAACTCGTGGGCAACCCTTGACGGACAACGCTGGATTGGCTGAGATTATCAGGCGAACTGTGCGTGGAGGTTTGACTAACAGAGATTTGAAAGGAATGAACAAGTTTCCGTTTACCCATGAAATCAGAATGGCCTGTAACCCACCGGAGTTCAAGCTACCTACTCTAGAAGTGTACAATGGCAAGGTTGATCCTACTGATCACTTGATGAGATACATAGGACATATGGAAGTGCTGGGGGCATCGGAGGAAGTGATGGCCCGATGTTTCCCACTGTACTTGATGGATATAGATGCTATGTGGTTCAGACAGTTGGAAGAGGGATCTATCAGGACATGGACAGAATTGGTAGACACGTTTTTGAAGCAGTTTCGGGTTCATATCAAAAGGCCGAAGAACGTAATGACGCTAACATCGGTAAAGCAAAGGACATAGGAATGCTCAGAGCTTTCTTAATTCATTTCAACCCTGTAGTTGCTTCGATGGATAGGTCGGATCCATCGATGGTTTTGATGGAAGCAATGTCTGGAGTCAGAGAGAATTTAGATATCAAAGTGTCATTGATACGGGACCCACCAATCGATCGTGGGGAATTCTTTCACGAAGCTGAGAGATTCCTTCTGTAGGAAGATGCATGTTCAGATATTAAATTAAAGGAGGTGAATGCGGCTGAGGTTGGAGGGCCATCCAGCGGAAGCTTGGATAAAAATAACGGTAAAGGAAAAAGGAAAATGGTTGGCAACGATAGCACTACGAAGAGACTGCGGAGGGAGTCAAAGTTTTCTTCTTACACAGATCTAACTGAGACTCTAGAAAGGATTTACTTGGATACTTAAGGGCACCTTCAGTATCGAAGACCGGCAAGGAGGGAACCTTCTGAGTATGAATGGGCATCGGGAAAGCATTGCTTATTTCATGATCTAGAAGGGCATAACACAAAATATTGTAGGCATTTTGAAGATATCGTGGAGGAACATGTAAGGAATGGTCACCTACAGCAGTACATAAGGAATCGAGCTATAGTAGTGGAATGGGAGCGGACACTGCCTACATCGAAGGAAGGTGGCACTGGATCTGGTGACTGTCGGCTTTTTATCAAATGAATGGTTTAACGGTTCTGAATAAGTAATAAAACTCAAAGTAATATGGCTAGGTCACTTATATACGTATGGGATCGAGGACGGTCCCTAGGCGCGCTCTGATATGACGGAACACCGTACTGCTTGGGTCTACGAAATCCTATTTTCTTTCTGTCTTTCTGCAAACTCTGGTTTCTTACTTGGTACTTTAGACATTTAATTCCTTTTGTTTTACAAACTTTCACGTTGATAACTGAATTCTGTAATGGTTGGATTTGGATCAATGTAATAAATGGTACAGGTCTCGCGATCATGGTCCTGACAAGAGAGACGGGGCGGCGATTGCAAGTTTCGAGTCCCTTCGTCGGAGAGCGATGGAATGAACTCAAACACAATATAAAAAGTCCTTGACCGAAGAGTCGAGGCAGGAGAATATAGAAGTCCTTGACCAGATAGTCGAGGCTGGAGACTATAGAAGTCCTTGACCGGAGAGTCGAGGCTAAAGAATACAAAAGTCCTTGACCGAAGAGTCGAGGCCGGAGAATATAAAAGTCCTTGACTGGAGAGTCCAGGCCAGAGAATATAAGATGTCCTTGGCCGAAGAGCCGAGTCAGAGAATATAAAAGTCCATGATCGGAGAGTCGAGGTAGGAGAATATAAAAGAGCTTGGTCGGAGAGGTAAGGCCGGAGAATATAAAAAGTCCTTGGCCGGAGAGCCAAGGCTGGAGAATATAAAAGTCCTTGACCGGAGAGTCAAGGCCGAAGAATGTAAAAAGTCCTTGGTCAGAGAGCCGAGGCTGGAAAATATAAAAATTCCTTAACCGGAGAGTCAAGGCCGGAGAACGTATAAGCCCTCGATCGGAGAATCGAGGCTGGAATGGGATAACGCGGCCCGGCGAGGTCTACGGATTCAAAGTTAAACCCGGAGAGGTCAGGGATTCGGATTTCGGCTAAGGATATATGGACCCGGTGAGGTCCTGGATTTGGCAAAGGGCTCTTAACGGTCTCGAATTTGGATATCAACCCGGAAAGGTCGTAGATTTGGCTATTGGTTATGGATGGATTAAAACTTGGTTGATGGGTTCGGATGGCAATGGAATTGGATCAGGGTTTGGTCTTTGGATTCGAAATTGGATATCGGATATGAGGCTATTCAAAATACACCTTCCAAAAGCAAGGCAACTTTTGGGGGGCAAAAGTTAACCCTCCTTTTGGCAAGGCCGTGGATAGATGGATTCAACTTAATCAACTACTCTTTTCTGAGGCAGGAATACGATGGGTTTGAGTCAACTGGACGGAAAGACGATCATTCGCGGATGATAGATATGATTAGGACGCCAGGGTTCGGCGTAATACGGTTCAGTTTAGAAGTTAGGGGTAGTTCGGCATGAAGGCTTGACATGAATTGCTCGGCATTTGTCGACCAACATTTCTGGTTCGGTTAAAGTTGATTCGGTATACATAGGTCACTATGGATGATGGTGCGGTTCAGTATGGTGTTGTGGGTCGACATGCTCAAGAAATATTAGAGTGTGGTTGTGGTTCAGCATGGTAGTGAGGCCATGTCGCTTGGCATTGTAGTGAGGCCATGTCACTCGGCATTGTAGTGAAATTGGGGTCGCTCGGCGTTGTGGTAAGACCATGTCGCTAGGCATTGTGGTGAGGTCAGGGTCGCACAACATTGTGGGTCAGCCAGGGTGGCTCGGCATTGGCTATGTGATGACATGGGTTGGCATCAATGCATGGTTCGGTAATAGCTTTGCTTCGAGTTTTGGACTAGTTTACTTCAAATCTGGAGGTACGTGACTTCGGGACATCACTCGGGCGGCTCGGTGGAATATTAGGTGGATTGGCGTGATGGCTTGGAGTGCTGCTCGGTGAAGGTTGGAAGTTTGTGCATGGCTCGGTCAATGATGGGGTGGTTCGACATAGGCCGGTCGGCATGGCAGTGTGGGTCGGTCGTGATGGGGGATGTTGGCTTGGCTATGGTCCTGATGGGCCTGGACAACTCAGGAAGCCCAGTAACTCGGGAGTTGCATATAAATACATCATGCGAGGCTTCAAAAAAGCGATCTTCAATTTGTTTCCCTTCGTCTTCTACACAAAGGATGCTATGCCATTGTTATTCTAAAAACTCTGGATTTTAGGTGTAACTGATTCTAACATAAATAAAAAGGAAATTTCTGGAGTGGACATAGGCCGGAGTCAGCCGAACCACTATAAATTTTGTGTCTTTACCGCTTTCTTTTAGTTTTGACTGTTCTTCATATTTACACTCTCTACATACATTCTATCTGTAATTTGTGACTGTGACTCGGTGCTTTGATCTGGATTTGGGTGTTAGTGACCAACTTTGGTGCTAACATTTTGGTGCTTTCACTGAGAAGGCAAGCACTCAGGGATTTTGAAGCAAGCAACTTGGATTTTAGGAGGAAATGGCTAGGCTATCATCAAGGAAGCAAGTGATAGAAAGGAGAAGTCAGGAGGAAAGTCAAGAGGCTTCCTCTAGAGTGGGAGCAGGTCAAGCATCCATCTACATCACCAGAGATGAGATGGAAGCGATGATGAAAAGGCAAGAGGAGATGATGCAGAACCTCCTTGGACAGTTTGGACAGGCAGGGACAGCTGGAGTTGTTGGAGTTCGGATCCATGGAGCCAGAACAGAAGGACCCAAACAGGGCGCAACCCCCAATCAGCACACAACTGCTGATCTGGATGGATCCAGGCTAGGGTGCACACAAACTGGAAATGATGGACTGATCCCTGGAGGAATTTTAGGCAATACCACACAAGGAGATACTAGCAGGAATACGAAAGCGCGTGATGAAGAGTACATACCGGAGTTCCCTCGGGAACTCGAGGGGAAACCCTTGACAGACAATGCTAGATTGGCTGAGATTATCAGGCGAACTATGCATGGAGGTTTGACCAATAGAGATTTGGAAGGAGTGAACAGGAGTCCGTTTACCCATGAAATCAGAATGGCCCGGAACCCACCAGAATTCAAGCAACCTACTCTGGAAGTGTACAATGGCTAGGCTAATCCTACTGATCACTTGATGAGATATATAAGACATACGGAAGTACTGGGGGCATCAGAGGAAGTGATGGCCAATGTTTCCCACTATACTTGACGGATATAGCTGCTATATGGTTCAGACAGTTGGAAGAGGGATCTATCAGGACATGGACAGAATTGGTAGACAGGTTTTTGAAGCAATTTCGGGTTTATATCAAAAGGCCGAAGAACGTAATGATGCTAATATTGGTAAAGCAAAGGACGGAAGAACCACTCAGAACTTTCTTAACTCGATTCAATGCTGCAGTTGCTTCAGTGGATCGACCGGATCCATCGATGGTTTTGATGGCAGCAGTGTCAGGAGTCAAAGAGAATTCGGATTTCAAAGTGTCATTGATATGGGACCCACCAATGGATCTTGGCGAATTCTTTCACGAAGCTGAGAGATTCCTTTGGCAGGAAGGTGCATGTTCAGATATGAAGTTAAAGGAGGTGAATGCGGCTGAGGATGGAGGGCCATCCAGTGGAAGCTCGGATAAAAATAAGTGTAAAGGAAAAAGGAAAATGGATGGCAATGGTAGCACTCCGAAGAGGCTACGGAGGGAGTCAAAATTTTCTTCTTACACAGATCTAACTGAGACTCTAGAAAGGATTTACTTGGATACTCGAGGGCACCTCCAGTATCGACGACCGGTAAGGAGGGAAGAATGGGCATCGAGAAAGCATTGCCTATTTCATGATCTAGATGGGCACAACACAAACGATTGTAGGCGTTTGAAAGATATCTTGGAGGAGCATGTAAGGAATGGTCACCTATAGCAGTACATAAGGAACCGAGCTGTAGCAGTGGAATGGGAGCGGCCACCGCCTACCACGAACGAAGGTGGCGTTGGATCTGGTTACCGCCGGCCTGTTATCAACTAAATGGTTTGATGGTTCTGAATAAGTAATAAAACTCAAAGTAATACGGCTAGGTCACATACACACTTACGTGATCGAGGACGGTCCCTAGGCGTGCTCTGAAATGACGGAAAACCGTACTGCTTGGGTCTACGAAATCCTGTTTTCTTTATGTCTGTATGCAAACTCTGGTTTCTTCCTTGGTTTTTTGGACATTTAATTCCCTTTGTTCCAAAAAGTTTTGCGTTGATAAATGAATTTTGTAAAGGTTGGATTTGGATCAATGTATTAAATGGTACAGGTCTCGCGATCATGGTCCCGACTGGAGAGACGGGGCAGTAATCGCAAGTTTCAAGTCCCTTCGCCGGAGAGAGATGGAATGGACTCCAACACAATATAAAAAGTCCTTAACCGGAGATTCGAGGCCGTAGAATATAGAAGTCCTTGACCGAAGAGTCGAGTCCGGAGAATATAGAAGTCCTTGACCGGAGAGTCGAGGCCGAGAATATAAAAGTCCTTGACCAGAGAGTTAAGGCCGGAGAATATAAAAGTCCTTTACAGGACAGTCCTGGCCAGAGAATATAAGAAATTGTTCGCCAGAGAGCCGAGGTCGGTGAATATAAAAGTCCTTGACCAGAGATTCGAGGCCGGAGAATATAAAAGTCCTTGACCGAAGAGTCGAGGCCGGAGTATACAAAAATGCTTGGCCGGAGAGCCGAGGTCGGAGAATATAAAAGTCCTTGACCTAAAAGTTGAGGCCGGAGAATGTAAAAAGTCCTTGGTCAGAGAGCCAAGGCCGGAGAATATAAAGTCCTTGACTGGAGAGTCGAGACCGAAGAATATAAAAGTTTTTGGCCAAAGAGCCGAGGCCGAGGAATATAAAGTCCTTGGCCGGAGAGTCAAGACTGGAGAATATAAAAAGTCCTTGGCCGGAGAGCCGAGGTCAGAGAACATAAGAAGCCCTTGGCCGGGGAGCTGAGGCCAGAAAATATAAGAAGTCCTCAACCGAGGAGTCAAGGCCGGAGAACGTACAAGCCCTCGACTGGAGAATCGAGCCTAGAATGGGATAACGGGACTAGACGAGGTCTACGAATTCAAAGTTAAACCCAGAGAGGTCAGGGATTTGGATTTCGGCTTAGGATAGATGGACCCGGTGAGGTCTTGTATTTGGAATAGGGCTCGTAGCGGTTTCGAATTTGGATATCAACCCAGGAAGGTCATAGATTGGGCTGTGGGTTATGGATGGATTAAAACTCGATTGACGGGTTCGGATGGCAATGGAATTGGCTCAAGGTTTGTTCTTTGGATTCGGAATCAGATATCGGATTTAAGCCTACTAAAAACACACCTTCCAATAGTAAGGCATGTTTTGGGGTGGAAAGTTAACCTTCCTTTTGGCAAGACCATGGATAGACGGATTTAACTTAATCAACTACTCGTTTGCTGAGGCTGGAATACGATGGGTTTAGTCAACTGGATGGAAAGATGATCATTCGCGGATGATAGATATAGTTACGAAGCTGGGGTTTGGCATAATATGGTTCGGTCTAGAAGTTAGGGGTCGTTCGGCATGAAGGCTCGGCATGAATGGCTCGGCATTTATGGACCGACATTTCTGGTTCGGTCAGAGGTGATTCGGTATATGTGGGTCGGTGTGGAAGATGGTGTGGTTCTTCATGGTGTTGTTGGACGACATGCTCGAGAAATATTGGAGTGTGGATGTGGCGAGGCATTGTGGCGAGGCCATGTCACTCGGCATTGTGGCGAGGCCATGTCGCTAGGTATTGTGGTGAGGTTGGGGTCGCTCGACATTATGGTGAGGTTAGGGTCGCTCAGCATTGTGGGTCAGCCAGGGTGGCTCGGCAAAGTGGCTCGGCATTGGCTATGTAACGACATGGGTTGGCATAAATGCATGATTCGACACTAGCTTTGCTTCGAGTTCTGGACTAGTTTACTTCGAGTCTTGAGGTAAGTGACTTCGAGACATCACCGGGAAATTCAGTGGAATATCAAATGGATCAGCGTGATGGCTTGGAGTGCCGCTCGGTGAAGGTTGGAAGTTTGTGCATGGCTCGGTCATTGAAGGGGTGGTTCGGCATAGGCTTGTCGGCACGGCAGTGTGGGTCGGTCGTGATGGGGGATGTTGGCTTGGCTATGGTCCTGATGGGCCCAGACAACTCAGGAAGCCCAGTAACTCGGGATTTGCCTATAAATACAGCATGCGAGGCTTCAGAAAAGGGATCTTCATTTTGTTTCCTTTCGTCTTCTACATAAAGGTTTCTCCGCCATTGTTGTTCTAAAAACTCTGGATTGTAACTGTAACTTATTCTAACATCAATAAAAAGGTAATTTCTGGTGTGGACGTAGGTCGGAGTCGGCCAAACCACTATAAATTTTGTGTCTTTACCGCTTTCTTTTAACTTTGACTGTTCTTCGTATTTACACTGTCTACATACATTCTATCTGTGACTGTGACTTGGTGCTTTCATCTGGATTTGGGTGTTAGTGACCAACTTTGGCGCTAACAATAGCATTCCTAAATCCCGCTTTTCGAACTAAAGTCGGTTTCTATGAATGGTTAGTTATGACATTCGTTTTAACTAATTCCCTAGCTCACTTTGTTGACCTCATGAATAGAGTATTCCGAGAGGTTCTAAACAAATTCGTTCTAGTTTTCGTTTTCGATATTCTCATCTTTTCTAAGACTGAGAGAGAGCATGATGGACACCTTAAATTTGTCCTTGAAACTTTGAGAAGTCGTCAATTGAAAGCTAAATTCTCTAAATTCTACTTCTGGCGGGGAGAAATTAGATTCCTTGGGCATGTGGTTTCAAAGAATGGAATTTTGTTTGATCCAGCTAAGATTACTGTAATCAATGATTGGGAACTCCTAAAACTCCTACAAGATTTCCGTAGCTACCTAGGCTTAGCTGGTTATTATAAGAGATTTATTGGGAACTTCGCTCGAATTTCTTCACCACTCACAGCTTTGACTAGGAAGAATGTTAAGTTTTTTTGGAGTAAGAAGTGTAGGAAGCATTCGAAGAACTAAAGCGCAGGCTAACCTCTACCCTTATTCTCACTATCCCAGATGGTAGTGAAGGGTTCACTGTTTATACGGATGCATGTCGTTAAGGATCAGGTGCTGTTTTAATGCAGCATGGTAAAGTTATTGCATATGCTAGTCGTCAGCGAAGACTCATGAGGAAAATTATGTAGCTCATGATCTGGAATTGCTTGCCGTTGTCTTTACTTTGAAGTTATGGAGACATCACCTTCTTGGAACAAAATTTGAACTCTTTACGGACCATCAATCACTGAAGTACATCTTTACCCAAAAGGATCTGAACCAGAGACAAGTTAGATGGCTCGAATTCTTATCATCATATGACCTCGATAGCAACTATACTCCCGGAAAGGCTATTGTTGTGGCCCATGCTTTGAGTAGGAGCAAAGCCATATTATACCAACTTGTTGCTTCTCCAGCTCTTATGGATCGCACAGCCACTAAGCAGGTTGAGGATCCAATGCTTAGGAAAATAGAAGAAAATTTTCATGGTAGGAAGGATAACACCCAAGGCGAATGGGTCAAACAAATCGATAGAAATGGAATTCTAATAGAATTTTTGTTCTGAATGTGGATGGTAACAAAGAAGTGCTTAAGGAAAATTATCAATGCAGACTCTTTATTCACCCGGGAACCACGAAAATGTTTTAGAATATGAAGAAGTTGTATTGGTTGAGAGGGATAAAGAGAGATATTTCTATTCACATCAGCAGATGTGCCACTTGCCAACAGGTCAAAGCCGATCATCATAAGACAGTAGGATTATTGTTGCCTCTTGAGTTTCCAAGATGGAAATGGGATCAAATTTCTCTGGATTTTATTGATGGGAACCAAGGACCAGGAAAGGTAATGAGAGTATCTAGGTTATTGTCGATAGATTAACCAAGTCTACTCGTTTATTCCTGTGAAGACTAATTGGACTGCCTCAAGTTTAGCCGAGCTTTATATGAAATGAATTGTTCGCTTTCATGGTGTTCCGTTTAGCATTATATGTGATCGGGACCCTATCTTTACTAGCAATTTCTGCAAAGCTTTTCAGGAGACTCTTGGTACTCAATTGAATCTAAGCATGGCTTATCATCCTCAAACGAATGGCCAGATCGAAAGGGTAAATAAGATTTTGGAAGATCTTCTTCGAGCTTGTGTTTTAGACTTTGGAGGATCATGGGAAGTGCATGTCCATCTCATTGAGTTCACCTATAATAATAACTATCAAGCGAGTATTGAAATGGCACTGATCGAAGCTCTATACAGATGGCCATGTAAATCTCCATCTTGCTGGGTAGAATCGGAAAGTCGACTTTTTCTCGGCCCCAAAATGATTTTGGAAGCTTATGAGAAAGTCAAAGAAATCAGATGGAAAATGAGAATTGCCCAGGATCAACAGAAGAAATATATAGATAGAAGAAGAAGAGACTTGGAATTTGCAGTCGGAGATCATGTCTCAAAACTTCCCCTTTGAAGAATGTAATCCGCTTTGGATGGAAAGGGAATCTCACTCTTAGATTTGTTGGTCCTTTTCGCATCTCAGAAAGAGTTGGTACTTTGGCATATAGAGTTGAATTACCAGAGAACCTTTCGAGGGTGCATAATGTGTTCCATGTTTCGCATGTCCGCAAATATGTGCATGATCCATCCGCGATTGTTCGGCCTTCTTTGTTCGAAAAAATGGATGTTGAGCCCAATCTATCTGTTGAGAGGAAGCCGCTTCATATAGTAGGCAAAAGCACGAAGCAGCTTAGAAGGAAGGTTGTAAATCTTGTCAAGGTTCAGTGGAGCGAAGATGATCGAGAATGTACTTGGGAAAAGAGGAGAGTATTCATGCTTCAAATCCAGAAGTGATGATACAGGGTATGTGGTCAATGCCCAAATATATTCTATCTTTCTGTTTATCTTTTGTTTTCTTACTTCGTTCTTTTCGAGGATGAAAATTTTTAAGTGGGGGAGATTGTAACGATCTGGATATTTTTTCAACGATTTAAATAAGAATGTTAATGAAGATTTTAAAATAAAATTTATTTAAAAATAAATATTTGACAATGAAAACTAGATATTTTAAATGCATCTATTGAAATAAGGCCAACGAAATTTGTTTTGCCTCAAAAGTCATCCAAACTCGGTCAGCTCAATTTCTAGTGCGAATTATCAAATTTTAAAATATGAATATTTTTACGTAGAAATGATCTAAAAAACTTCTAATTAAAACGTCAAAGTTCGTTCTGTGCAATTCCGACCATTGTAGCTCCATTTATCAAGAATTGCCGTTGTCATTCAATTTCGAAGCGGTAACAGCGGCGACAAATGAAATTTTGTTGCGAATGTCGTAATATAGATTTGAGTACATCGTTAGATTCGTCTCGTCATGCTAATTTCCATGGTATATTTGTTTTCGCGTTTTGGCTTCCATGGCAAAACGCTAAATGGTTAAAACGGTGGTCCATGACCGTGCCCTGGGGTTATAATTGCACACATTCCATCAGCTAAGATTCATTCTTGTCGTAGACATTCTTTGCGTGCACAGACTAATTTATTAAATGCAACATTTACTAGCCCTCCGTGCATTCTTCTATTTATATGTATGTGTGTTGCCTGTCACTTGTTCCTCTGCATTCTCTCTGCTAATTCTCCTTTCTTCTCGGATGGCAATTGTTTGAAAAATATACAAACTTAACTATTTAACTTTTCACATGGCAGCCTCCCTTCCTTCCTTTATATCTTCTCCACCCTACTTTGCTTTCCCTGAATCTCGCTCCTCCGCCGCTGCCACCCTTTGCCTCAGCCCTCCACCGACCAGCCCCACCCGAAACTCATCACCCAAGGCTCACCCAGCCCACCTCCTTGCCGAACCTGCTCCAGCCCACTTTATAGTTCACCTTCCGACCTAGCAACCTCCTAGAACCTGCAACCACCCGCTTGCATCCCCACCGCCCAGCCTGCCTCACCCACTGACCCAACCTCCGACCGAGCCTCCCCACTATCCCATAGCCAACCAGCCTCGTTCCCGAACACCTGCACAACATCCAGCCCACGACTCGCCTACCGACCCAGTAGCCCACTCGGAAACCCTGACCTGCAGTATGCCACTATCCGAACCCATCCATACAACCGGCCTAACCCAACCCTAACCTACCGCCTGTCCCAACCATCCCCCAGCCACCTCCTTCACCTGTCTAACCCGAACTCCCTCATCACCTCCCCGTTGCCTTCCTTGGCCCAGTCACCGACACAGCCCTAGCCGAGTCCACCACCGAGTCTCCAATCGAACCCGCTCGCCAACTTCCAGATGCCACATATCCGAAGCTTTGCTCCATACACGACAACGTTCACCAAAGGCCGTAGTCACATTCTCGTTCTAGTATGTGCACACATGGTCGTATCACTATACCTTGTATCCAATTGTCGAAAGCCGCGAAGGTGAGCGATTTTAAGCTCACGATTAGATTTTCATATGCAAGAATCCTGTGATTTTTATAAATAATTGGTTGATAAATAGGATTAGTATTGAAATTGAAAATCATGAAAATTCGACGCTGTGATATATGATTATGCTAAAATAGTTTAAATCATTGATTGAGATCCCAATTGCTTGTGACACCCGTTAACTATAGGAAAATTTGAATATTGGATGATGATTAATTTATTGATACCCTGTTACTTTTATATTGTTGTTGTATGCATTAAACTGGACAGTGAAATTGAACTGAGATATGGGTTGAAATGATATACACCCAAATTAAATCACTTGGTCTAGGATAAAAAAATTAAATAATAAACACTGATTGGTCAATTGAAATTTATTTTGGATATCTAATATTTAAATTTTGAAATTTTGAAATATTTTGGAAATTTAACTTGAATTTTTAATTTTTTTTGTTGAAAGTTAATATTTAATTTTTGGAATCTATTAAGTTAATCTAGATTTTAAAATGAAATTTCAATTGAACTATTTTAAATTATGGAATTAAATTAAAAATGGTTACGGTAAATATTGATGAGATTTAAACTCGTTAAGTTGGTTATTTGAAATTTAATGAAATTTGTTAATATTGTATATGTAACTATATCTTGAATAAAGAATTTATTTAAAAAAAGAGAATTTTAATTGATTCTATTTAATTAATATAAAGGTTAAACTGAATAGTTTTGAATTAAAGTATAATTAAAAGTGTTAAGTAAGTAACTAAGTAAATTAATTCCGAAGTGTAATTATAAGTGTTAAGAAAGAGAACGATGATGGACTAACTTGGCACTTGTGCCAATTTGAAATGACTAAAACAGGAGCTGTACCTGCTAAACAGGCTAGCTACCCTGAGCGGACACACTTCTTTGTTTATTCCATTTGTTGCCGATTGGTGATCACCCTTTGATTATGGGAGTGTTGGACGTAGTGGACGATCATGGCTATGATGCGTTACCACCAACCAGGTAGGGTAAATTGATAGTATCCTACCTTGGGAATTGCCTCACGTGCCTTGCCATACTTCTATCCTTATACGAGACACCTACGATTTTGGTTTAGCGTTGTCGTATCACGGCGCATCACTGACTACCAACATGCTACTGGTGGTGTCAAATGCAAACTGTACAATAATGCTTAAAAACGCTTTAAGGGGAATTAATGTAAAGTCTTAACGCTAATAAAAGTATTTATTACTGATAGACACTACATATATAGTGTATCCCATTGTATATATAAATAGTTTAATGGATCCTTAGGAGATGGAAAATCCCGTAACATCTCCTGAGTTACTTGTACATTTTCACTTGACTATGACTACTTACATGAGAACTACTAGTCCTGACTCGAGTATATTGTTTTACTTTATGCTCGGGTCAGCCTGAGTATTGTAGTGTATGAGTAGTGCTTATTTTTAGGAGCCAAAGACTTGGTCGAAGACTCCACTCTATCCAGTATTAGTTATCTATGTTCATTTTGGCTTGTATCAGTAAACTTCTATGCATCTCTAGTATTGTATAATTAAAGTCTAAACTCTAATGTATTTTATGTAGTAGCTCCATGAACTACTATGTATATTATTTTGTTTCCGTTGTGAGATTTTGTGTTAGTCTGTGTTTGATTTTATTCTGAAACCCCGAACTGATAATCTATCTAATTTGAACGGTTTAATTTGGACAAGGATGGTTTATTACCAGCATTAGTTGTTCGAAATAGGGAGGGTTGTCATAATCGGCCATTAACAAGTGTTCAAGAGGAATAAAAAGCTAGGAGTGAAGTAAAAGCTTAAGCGATTCAAATCGATAACACAAATCTCAACCTTCTTAATCAATACAAGGTGAATAATATATGCATCTCATGTGTTAATATTTATTTTAAGTTCTAAGTTTAAATCCAAACCTTTTGATGATGTTATGCCATGTTTTAGACGATCAAATGATTATATGCTCATTTGTGAATTTATTTGATTTATTTATGAAATTTAATGATATATATGAGTCAGAAAATCTATTATATGACACCTAATGACTTGAAATTTTAATATGATGTTATAAATATTATTTTAGAAGTGGGTTTTTAATTTCATAATTTTTTGAACAAGTATGAAATTTCTAAGTGTAGAAAATGGGTTATTTCATGTTTTAATAATTAAAAATAATTAAATTAAGTTTTGGCAAAAAAAAAATTTATAGTTGAAGAATATGGTTAATTTTACTATGATTTTTGGGGAATTTTCTCAAGTGTTTAAGTATAATTAATAATTTGTTTGAGCAAGAAGAGCTTAATTAGTAATTAAAATATTAATAAAAAATATATTGTTTGCAAATGTTTGGGGTTTAGAAAATAAGGGCGTGGCAGCATTTTTTGGAAAAGAAATTGATAAAGTTCTATCAACCAATAAGATTTTGACAAAGATATGGAGTAGGTGCAAAAAAATTTGCTTTTATTAGTGAAATGGCATTTTTAATGTTAATTACTATTTTGCCATGCCGGCAAAGATGACGTCGCCCTCCATCTTGCCTATCATCTTCGATGTTAACCATAATGATACTTATGTTATCGGTGCGAGTTAGTATGGAACAGATTAGTCTTGGTTGAAGTCGGAGACATAGCATCGAAGTCGAAGTGATTATCTTCGACATAGTCTTGCCACATGACTTAAGTACCACGTTTTATATAAAGAGGCTTGAGGCCGCATATTTTATAACATTGCCGACCCTAATGCCTTCGAAGTGGTTTATAGTGGCGCTAACAACGCCTCGTATTTTTTTAATGACCTCGACTTTATACATTATTGTATGCTTTTGGAAACGGCTTTGGTGATGCCCATAATGACTACGGCTCTAATAAAGCCGTTGTTTTCTCTAAGGCGGTGATGTCGAGACTAACCACTTTGAATTTGTTTTTTTAAAAGTTTTTAAATTATACAACTCAAGTTTATGTTCTTTGACTTCGACACTATATGAAGTTCAAAGTGATTTGGCTTTATGGCCTTGGGTTCTAATTGTTAATTGTTTTAACTTATTTATACGAAAGAAAGTCTAAGACTATTATCAGTGATAGCGTCGTCGAGCTTTATCATTGTATAGATTTTTACATAATTTTGGCTTTATGTCCTATTTTTTTGGGAGGCGATGACCTCAAATGATTTTGAACTCCACCAACATTGTTTTATTAAAACGTATATCGTGGCATAATTATTTTGGATTAAGTAAAAGGCTATAATTTTCCTTGTTTTAAATATGATTTCAAGAGTCAAATCTTTTATAAATAAAAGTCTTTTTAAGGAAATAATAAGGGTACTTACCCTAGTATTTTGGGAAAGTGATTATCGTTCTTATCACTTTTGGGTAGATAGTGCTAGGATGAATTGACTCAGAGATTAGAAAACCAGATGAGGCGGATGTAGGGTCACACCCTATACTTCAGTTGTTAGCCCCTAACTGATATTAGTCCAAAATTTCAGTGCATAGGGCATTGTCATTGGAAAGACTAAAAGTAAGTGTATGCACATAAAGGAATACACAAAGATGAGATAGGTTATTATTGAGCTCGCAAAACCATTAGGATCAGTTGACTATAGGAATAGTAAGTTTTGGACAGTCCGTCTAATTTTCTTCTAATAGGATGGTTAGAAAATTGGATATCTCTAGTATCCCCGAGTCATCCATGTAGGTTGGTAGTTACTCTATGAAAACTAAAAATTGGGACAGGTAGTCCACTAATTTGGCAGATAGTCAATATTACCCGGGTTACATGCATAACCATTGTTGCTATATTGTTATATTATTATTTTAACCTGTTTGGTAGCAAGATTATGATTTGCAAAATATATATTTTAAATAATATTAGTGAGGAAAAACACGTTCTGCTCAGCGGTCTGCTCTTACTTAATATCTATAAATCGAGATGGCATATTATTATTCATACTGGACTTTTTGTCTCACTCGAAGTTTATATTTTCCTCTTAAACTCTCAAATGCTCAAAATTTAATTTGGGTAGGTCGGAAGTAAGGGTCTTAATAGGTGAAGTAGGTTTTGGTGAATAAGGCTTTCAAAGATATGCAGGAGGTAGAAGTTTGATATGCAGGAGTCTATTTATATTTACTATCCACTGTGTTACGTCAGTTAGTATGAACATATGCGCAGTAGACATGTCTATCTATTTAGTAACTCTGATCATCCAAGTGGGCATCTTCATATGTCTCTCTTCACGTAATTTGTAATGATTATACTTTATCTGAACCTGGGCAACATTTTGGGATTATGTAATGAATGTGAAATGCCGATTTGAAATAAAATGAGAAAGTGTGTTTTGAAATTGTTTAAATTATTTCATATTCTTGTGCTTCTGGTATTATGGATACCATTGATATGAGCTCATTTTGTTACCAGAAATTAATACTATAGATGGTTGTAGCATCGTAGCGCTTAGTTTCGGGTTTTAAAAAGGGAACGTTACAACATTATTTAATTATATTCATTTCCTTAATCATATTTTCGATTCGAAAACATCAAACGTTAATATCTTTTTCATTTGAACATTGATCGGAAAACCTTATATATGAAAATTGATCGAAAAATCACCACAAAGCCAATGTTGCATGTTTCATAGCCAAATTATGATATTTGTAAAAATTCTATTTTTTGTCTTTACTGTTTATTAATTAATTAATTTTTAATTAGTTATCATAAAATTTACGGGATGTTACAATTGCTGGTAGTGAAATAAAGATTGCAAAGATACTCTTGCCACCTATGGAAAGAAGCGGCGATAGCAAAATTTTGTACGGTGTCGTATAGGACTGGATGTAGGATTAGTCAATTTGAACTGGTATAAAATATCCTACTATTATTTGCTTTACTCCAATTTACTTTATTATTACTTGTTCTATGATTATTGGTTTCTACTTGCAATTTGAGTAGATAGAGTATTAATTCATAAGTAATTTTAAATATTTGATATACACACTTCAGCACTTTTAGTTTTTAAATAGCCTTAAGATTCAATTTGCACTATGTTGTAGACGCCACATTCATCAATGCTTTCTAATGTAAAAAAGTTTTATGTGTATACTATGTAGGGTTCCCGAGTGGTAGCGATATAGCCCGGAATAAATGTTGGAACATTTCATGTTTTCCCTTTGGAGTAAAGTGTGTTTAATAAATTATTTAAATTTACTAAAATATTTTATGGACACATGTAGCCTATGCATTAGTATTGTATGGTATGGATATCGTGTTAGATACATTATTTGGTAGTTTTCATTTGTTGAAATGAAATGGGATTTTTTGATGATTTTGGACAGTCGAAAACTTCTGAATCATTATAGAACTTGGAGCAAAACGTTTTTGTGTGAAAATATAAAAGTCTATATATTACTTGACCTTAGTAGAATTTAAACCAGTTTTGAATTGGATGTCTTGTATATACTTTAGGATGAGTTGAGTATTATATGAGCATGAATTTAAGTTAAAAAATGTAATAACTTAAAGTTATGTTTTTATGAAATGGTTCATAAATGATTTAGTATAGAATAAGGCATACTATTTGTATAAAAGAAAGTGATAAACAGAAATTTATGCATATAAGAAACCAATAGGATAAGTATGTAAGTTGTAGATCATATTATGCGCATTACTGTTCTTGATCTAGTACTCAAGTACATGATTTCAAGGTGGTTTACACCAGTCTGAACATGGATTTTTCATTAGATTCTAAACAGTGAACACTTAATTTGGATTCTTGATAAGACCCTAGTTTCTATCATGTACATGACTATGTAAGGAGAACAAGGATTTCTAATCAAGGAACCTAATTAGAGCCTGCACTAGAGAGGTCAAGTGATCTACACTAGTTTGGGAGTGAAATTAAGTGATCGAGCAAGTGGTCAGATTTGATATTGCATTTGGATGATCCACGTACATCAGATGGGTTTTAGTATTTACATACTATGATCGGTTTGCTAATGGAGAGTTCAGTGACGACCCGTTGATTTGTTACGAGGTATTGTGAATCGTTGACTAAGTAATAACCAAAGTCTGTGGAGCATAAGGTACGCTTAGTAGATTGTCTATCGTTCTGGTACGATAAGAGTATTTTTGGACTTGAACGCACTATAGGATTTGTTTTATAATGTTTTGAATACCGCTATGTATTGCTATGTGATTGTTTCTTTTTGTTGATCATGTTGGAATCTTGAGGAAGAAATATTCACTACAACAAAAAAGATCTTTAGCGTTTTAAAAATGTTGCCATACACATTTGTAGTGTTTCAAAGGACGCTGCCTAACAGTACGCTGCAATAGAGTCAAAAGATACTACAGCATATTTAGACAGGCTGCTAAAAATGTCTTTAGCAGCCTTTTCAAAACGCTATAGCAAACAAATTTTTAATGTTTTAGAAACATCGTCAAATCATTTCGCAGCGTTTGGAAAAGCGCTTTCTAACAACAAATTGCTATAGAATTAGGCCATATAGCAGCAGTTTTGAAACGCCGCAACAATAATCTTATTACCGACTTTTAAAGAATGTCATGGTTTTTAATTGCAGCTGTTATATGTCGTTCTATTTTGATAGTTGCATCTTTTCATTTTGCTACGTTTTGTATTTCTGCAGCGTTTTGTTATTTTTTGTTTTGTAGCACTTTTGAAACGTTGCGGTATGTAAGCTTTTTTGCACCATTTTCTAATAACTGTAGCAGGTTTAAATTGCCATCTTGTCTATACAATAATTAAAGAACACTGTTTAATCTCCATATAATTTTTGACCAATAAAGCATTTTAATAGCCATTAAAAAAATCAATTCAAAAACAAATTACTCAATTTGAACAACACTAATAGATATAATATAATAATATAAGCATGTTATAAGGATTAAACATAACCAAAGCTACACCAATTTCGTACATAAAAAATTTAGTCAATACAACATAAAAAAAGTGTTTTAAGCACAAATGATAGCAACTAAAAATCTTACATAAAAAGCTTGCTAAAAGAGTAAAATATAAATTGTGGAAAATCCAAGCTCCTCTCAATCAAAAGCGAAATATGCCTATAAGAAAAAAATGCAATTATAAAACGGTATAAGAGAATAAATATGAATTTATTTAGCATCATATATGAATAAAAAAATGCAGTTAGTTTGGCTCAACTTGAAATGAGTTCAACTGAGTTTGAAATTAGTCAAAAATAGATTTCAAACTAAGTAAAAACTCAAGTTTAAAACTGAGTTCTGACTCAGGTTTCTACTAAGCAGTAATCTATTATTTATTTCAATAATAAGTTGTTTTTATATATTGTTCCAAGAAAATGACTAGTATCATGCTTATTTTATCCAAACATGATAAATTTCCTATGTCCTTTAGTTCTTTACAA
Source organism: Allium cepa (assembly GCA_030765085.1). Taxonomy (NCBI): domain Eukaryota; kingdom Viridiplantae; phylum Streptophyta; class Magnoliopsida; order Asparagales; family Amaryllidaceae; genus Allium; species Allium cepa. The sequence goes on along the minus strand of CM060930.1, from coordinate 7,452,676 downwards.
TGCGAACTATTTTTTCCTATCCAAAAATTGAAAAAAAGAAAAATAGTAAATTCAATATTTGGCCAAATAAAATTGAACTGTATAAAAATCAAATGACAAATCAAGGTACCTTTAATGTAAACAAGAGTTTCCCTTCTAAAAAGTCTATAACATGCTGCAAAAAGAAAGCAAAAACATTAACTTGTCATTTATGCATACTTAATGTTAAGTTTCTTATAAAAGAAGTAGCAGATACGACTGTTAAAGATATAAATAGAAATTCAACACGTTATAAAATCTTCTTAAAAGTAGATGTTGTGGAAGTTGCTTGGACTTTATTATAAATATGATTAATTGTCATTGTATTTTTTTTGTTTTTTTGAGTTTGGTTATCGTATATACTTTCATTTATGTTAAATTCCCTAAAGATACAAAGATACAAGTATCTGTTGACCTACAATTTTGAAGAAAAATATGTTTAGCCAACTTATCATCTAATTAATTCCTATGTTTTGTCGTATTTAAGAAACCTATGTACTGCTTGATAACCATAGAGCATCAAAAAGAGGAATAATCCAAACTCAACCACATAATTTATAAAGAATTTTCCTTCTGTTCATGGTAACAAAATTTATTCACACATGTAAAGTTGGTCGGATTTGTTTATTAGATTCAGAACATATTCACTACTTAACTTCGACGAACAAAGGGTGTAGCCTCAATTCCAAGCCTACAAAGGACATATTGTGTTACCATAATTTCATATTAAAAAGTTTAAGCTATTACTAAATATTTACACTGGCTCTTTCCACAACATAAGTAATGTATCAACATGCTTGCTAGTAATCTATTTCATAAGGGTGGCAAATGATAAATATCATTTGAAAATAACTGAGTTTGCAACCCATAGTTAACCATCTTGATTGGCAAGCTACAAATCATATCCATTATAAAAGATTTATATCCACTCATCAAATCCATACCAATTGAAAACTAATTTTTAACATAGCCACTTTATGGGTGGTCAAAATGAAGCGTTGGCTGATGTTAGATTACAACAGTGCAATCTGGAATCGCACTAGTGTAAATGCAAACAAAACTATTAATATTACATCAATACAAATTCAAATTGGATCAATGCAAATAAAATATGTATACATTCAAGCGATATGAAATACCATAATTTTATTTTAATACAGCTAAGATAAAGTAGGATATTTCCATGAATAGTTTTCTCGTCAATCTATTTTTGCAGTTAGTTTTAAAAATGGTCCAAGATGATTGATAATCCTATTTGCTATCATTAACAAAAAATTGTTATCGTGTACTAATAGGAATTGTGGCTATAGACAGAATCTACTAGTTTTAAATTACAAGGAATGGCTGTCAACTCCCCAGAATTGAAAGATGATAGAAGAAAAGGCTCTTCCAAAAAAGTTGTGAAAATTAGGTCTCTGTTTTAATTTTTGGCTTATATTTGCTACATTTTCCCTTGATTTCAATGTTGGGCCGATTTTCTAGTAGGAGACGGTTTGGTGAAAAATAACAAAACATGGACTTAATTTACATGGGTTTATGTGTAGGGGCTTTTTGTACATGGGGTTTGAGAATAGAGACCTTTGGTCCAAAACCCCTCTAAATTATATATCATAAAGAATTAAACATGAAACGTACCTCCTAAGAGAATGTAGCCCAAATAAAATTTAGGAGAAGGGCGTAAAGATATTTGATCGAGACTGCATTGTCTAATAGATATTGCAATGTTTACAGTTAAAGTAAAAATAAAAGACTAATCTCGTCTATGACAGCATGATACCCTACCACGAACACTGTCTATTTTCAGTTGAAAATGCACAAATAAATGATGGTTGTATATATAGGAACTGTATTAAAAGATTGTGAAGATGATTTAAAGTAACGGTAAAAATTATCGCTCACCTTCACCTCCAAGTTCTATTCTTTTCCAATCTTTCTAAATCCTACAATTGAAACAAACGAATTCAAGAAGAACCAATCAAATTCTAATTTATTTGATTTCCATAGTACAATAATCCTTAAATAACCAAACTCATCAAAGAATGTAATTAAATGTGTTTAAGTAAAAAATGTCTTCCTCTCTTGCAGGCATAGCTACATGAACATCCAAAATAACCCTATATTTTGTGAAAACCCTGATCAGATTTCTAGGGGTTCCTCTTTCCAACCTCCTCAATTCTTCGACTTCTCCTCGCCCTCCCTCATTCTTAAATCTCAAAGACAAACCTCTAGATCAAGAAAATGATGTTTTCTAATTGTTTAAAACTGCTGCAATCGTCATTTAGAGAAATCTCAGCGGTAATTTCAAAGGCCAAAGGTGCAGAATCTGGCAAGATCTGCACCTAAAGGGCCACTCTATAACCATAGAAATTCTCATAATCAGATTCATAGCAGACCAGATTTTAATGCCTCAAGAAGTCTCCCTAAATAAATAATCGGCAAACCAGCATCTTCTTGGGTGGACCTAGTTAAGAAAGGAGGGCTTAACTCTTTTGTCGATTTGAGTTATTATGCACCATTGTAAATTGGCGACAAAAAAAATTGTTGTAGTTAAAGAGAAAAATCAGTCTAAGAACTAAGGACAAATGGGGTAATTCAATAGTTGCTTATGTGTTTGGTCCTAGGCCCTATTTTCATCATTTTAGGGATTTCGTTCACAAAACATGGAACCCGGCAAAAAATTCGAAATATATACAAGAAATAGCGGGTTTTTCATTGTCAGATTTGCTATTGAAGACGACTGTAACAAGGTAATTCATAGAGGTCCTTATTTTATCAATGGTAAGCTTATCATATTAAAAAAAGGGACAAGAAAATGATTCTTGATCGTGATCTATTGTCCACCTATCCATTTTGGATAGGATTACCAGAACTTAACCTCAGAATATAGGACAAAGAAGTTTTTGCTGCGATAGCTAGTGTTGTAAGCACCCCACTTAAACTTGACGAGCCTACAGCAAATGAAACTAGATTTGGCTATGCCAGAATCCTGGTGGAAACTAAAGATAGTGAAATCATACCAGAATTTTCCTATATCAACATGCACGATGGTGAGAATATCACTCGGAAAATAAAATACGAGTGTATTCCTCTTAGATTTACGAAAGTGCCTACTTCGGCCATTTCATAGAGGTCTGTTCATCAAAACTTGTTTGGAAAGAAAAAGAAATTTTGAATTCTAACATGATTCTAAGAAAATTTGTTTCTGAAGATTCAAGAAACATTCAAGTTCTTTCAACTCAAGAAATGAATGCCGAGACAAATCAGGTTTCTTCGCCTCAATGTGAAAATACAGATTACCCAACCCTGGCTCCAAAAAAAACTCAATCTTTAGATAAAAAGAAGAAAACCATTTTAAATACCGAGTTCGCAAATGATGACATAGAAATCATTAGCATTGATGAGCAAACTGAGACACCGCCAAGTAGTTTCAATGAACTCAAATTATACAGGAAATGAAAACAATGTCGCCAAAGAAACTACACAGCAGAATAATGACTCTATTGTTAAAATGGTTTCAAATGGCAAAAATAAGGAAATCACAGAGAATACAACATAGAATTTAGGGGATAATAATTCATAGTTCATGGATCACCCCCTTCCACCACCTTTCAGAAAGATCCAAGTTTAATTACAGATAGTTTCATCTCAAATAGTTCATGAAAAGTAATCTCTAATGTGCTATCAAAAAGCTTTCTAGACAATTGCCCCGAGTCCTCTGCAGCATTAATTGAGAATGCAGACCTGTTACTCTCTTCATCTTCCTCCCCTGTTAATAATAAAAGGAAGAAATCCAAGAAAAAGAGTATAAAAGAAATATTGGACATTGACAATGATGAAACTACAAATACAAAGAGCTTCGAGAAAAAATATATCATCAAAAATCCAGATTGCAAGGGATTCCTAAAAGTGCAAGGGAAAAAGGAATATAAGAAAAGAGGAGGAAAAGCTACTGAAAGCATTGAAGTAAGCGGCAATTCTCCACCAAAGCTGCAGTGATATCCTTTATATATATAATCTTTGTTTTTTATTAATGTCTATAATAACATGGAATGTTAGGGGCCTAAATTCCCATAGAAGAAAACTTGACTTTTCAAAACTTTTAATTACTTATAATCCTAGCATTGAAGGTATTTTAGAGCATAAGATTAAGGATTGTAATTTAGATAACTTTTAAAACAAGTTTCTTCATAATTGGAACTCGTTTTAACAATAACTCAATGGGGGTAATGGAGGAAACATGGTCATTTGGGACCCTAACATACGGGGTTTAATGCCAATATCTCCTTAATTTTCAATACGTACATTGTAGTTTCAAAAACAAAAGGGGGATGCAACTAACTGTTACTTTTATTTATGCCTCCAATTTTGAGAAAGATTTTTATTGTGGGATAAGCTGGATTCTTTCAACAATAGCATTAACAACTCTTTGATTTTAATTGATGATTTTAATATTGTTATGAAGGCTTCAAAAAAAAGTGATGGAATTCCAATTCCTTTTAGAAAATTGGAGTTCTTGTCTAACTTTATCTATAAAATAGGATTAATCGAACCAAATATCAAAGGCAACAAGTTTACTTGAAAGTCTAGAGAGTTTAGAAATATTAACTGTAAGTTGGATAGAATTCTAATTAATCATCGATTTATAAACAAATTCCCTAATTTTAAATGTTATAGTTTAACCCAAGCAACTAGTGACCATACTCCTTTACAACTTATTTTTTCTCAAAATAATTACACAGAAAACAGTTTTCCTTTTAGATTCAAAAATGGCTAGGTATATAATAAGGACTATAGATTTAGAAGTTTATTACACCAAACTGAGGCAAATTTAAAAACTTGGAATAAAAATAGAAACATCAATGAAATCAATCAAATTATGTTGGAATGTGAGAGATCGCAAGATAACATAGACTTAGATAGCTCAGACGCAAACAAATTAATCAATTATTTCATATGCAAAAAAGCTTGCAAACACTTTACATACAGAAGCTACTAACCTTAGACAGAAAGCCAAATTTTTCTATGCCAAAATGTCTAGTAGAAAATATTGTAATGACATAGGAATAATACTAAATGACAATGGGGTTATCATTAATGAAGCTTCACAGTTAGAAAAGGAAGCTTATAATTATTTCTCTGGTTTATACAACTCCAATAGGAGCCCAGGTATGTTTCGAAAAATTATTCCTAAGCTTTTGCTGCACGAAAATTGCAATGATATACTTCTTGCTCCTATTAGACTAGATGAGATTAAAAAAAATATCTTTTCTATCAAAGATGACAAAAGCCCAGGCCCAGATGGCTTTGGGGCCAAATTCTACAAAACACATTGGATGGAGTTAAAGAATTTTATTTTTGAGGCAGTTGATGAATCTTCCTCCTCTGGAAAGCTTTTAAGAAAATTCAATCATACTTTTATTACATTAGTGCCTAAGATTAAAAACTCTAACTGCCTTGGTGACTTTAGACCGATTACTTGTTTTAATTTCTTTTATAAAATCATTGCTATATTTTTAACCAAAAAAATAGAAATAATTCTAAAATATTTAATATCTTAAAACCAATGTGCTTTTATCCTTGATAGATTTATTGCTAAAAATACTCTTTTGGCTCATGAATTACTAAGAAATTTTAACCAGGTTGGGAACAAAAGAATGTGTATTAAAATTGACTTACACAAAGCATGTGATAAAATCAGTGTAAATTTCATCATTTATATGATGGGTCAATTAGGTTTCAATGAAAAAATTTACAACCTTTCAAAAAATGCATTTGTAATGTATCATATTTCATTCTTATAAATGGTTCCCTCTGCGGGTTTATAAAAGTATAGGGGAATTAGGCAAGGAGACTCTTTATCTCCTTACCTATTCACTATAGCTATCTTACATTACAAATGGACAAGGAGCAACTGATTAAAATTTTAAAACCAATTAATTTAATTACCACTTATATAACTTATCTTTTATATGCAGATGACTTATTAATTTTCCTAAAAGCGGATGTTCAGAATGTAGTGACCATAAAGAAATTATTTGCTAATCTCAAAGAATTTGCAGCACTTCAAATTAATGGCAGTAAGAAGATTTATTTCAATAAGTCATACAACGATATTCAGGAAATTCTTAGTGTTCTCAAGTTTCAACAAAGTGATCTCCTAGTTAAGTACCTAGGGCTTCCTCTTAGTTGCAATCAAATCAAAGATTGTGCCAAGCTACATGATATTATCCAAATCAAATTAGATAGTTGGTCTAACAAGCTTCTACAATAGCAGGAAGAGTAGAACTCATTCACACTGTCATCATAGCTATTGTCATGTATTGGATGCAATCTCACAATATTCCAATCAATGAAATAGAGAAAATTGAAAAGTTATGTGCCAATTTTATATGGAGTGGAAAGCATCATAAAGTTTCATGGAATATTATCACTAAAACAAAAAGGGCTAGAGGCTTAGGCATTAGAAATTTCAAAGACTTAAATGAGGCATTCAATTACAAATTATTTTCGAAATTCTTAGAAGGCAACTCTTTTTGGGCAAAATGAATGAAAGCCAAATATGTCAAAGATAACAACTTTTGGAATATTTCAATGGAAAAATACCGTTCTCATACTTGGAAAACTATATTAAATTGCAGAGAAACTGGTATAAAATTGATAGAAAGAAAATACAAAGATGGAAAACAAACAAGTCTTTGGTTTGGTCCATGGATTTATGAAAAAGTCTAATTAATCTTCTTGGTTGGAACAATCTTTATCAATTTGGAGAAGCTAATGCGAAAGTGGAAAGTATTATTCAAAATTCTCTATGGAAAACTCAGTTACAACCGGCTGCTTATATCTTCAGCTCTTCAATTAGCAAAATAGAAATAAAAAGCCTTGATGAAGACAAATAGATTTGAAAATTATGTAATAAAGGAAAATTCTCTTATAAACACATGGGGCTATATCAAAGGAATAGAAATGGAAGTCAACTGGTTCAAAACAATATGGAACAATGCAAATTGTCCTAAAATGGCTCATCGCACTTATTTTGCTATTTTGAATCGACTGCCAACAAGAGATAGATGTGCAAAATGGGACAAAAACATAGTAAACACAAAATGTCTCCTATGTCAGAAAGAGGTTGAAAGCATTGAGCATCTTTTATTTGATTGTTATTATTCTAGACACATTTGGTTTATTTGCCAAAAATAAATTAAATCTCAATCAGTAATTAGTTCTCCAAAATATCAGAGACGGTATTAAGCAAATTCAAACAACTTTCAAAGGAAAGAAAAAGGATTTTGATAAAGCGTGTGTTGTTCTAACCGCAACAGTTTATTTTACTTGTAAAGATTCGAGATGAAGAATTGGAAGCCTTTAAATCTGGCTTAAGCGATTTATAACTGGGTTTCTAGTAGAATTTCTCTTGGCACTTATTTTTGCATACTTGCTTTATTTGGTTTTGGGTTTTACTGATATGGGTATGTCCAAACTTATTATACTTTGCAATTTTCTGGGCTCGGCCTATTTATCAACTTTCGAAAAAAAAGTGTTTAACCACAAAAATTAATGCAAGGATTTATAACTACCAACCCAATTTATAAAAATGGAAATAAAAATATTACCCACACATTTGTAGCAATCAAGTGGAGTCCTCTGAAACTTGTTATCCATTTTTAACGACGCTTTTCGCCTACAAAAATAATTAACCAAAACGAGTGGAGTTTGTCATGTCAGAAGACAACACCCCAAGGACAAATAAAATATGTAAATATGTATGTATTTTGTAATGCATAGGAGAGTGATTAAATTTAACTAGTTATATTATGAAACTTTTTCAAAATTAATATATTAATTATGAAAAGATGGTTAAATGTATTTACAACCAGTTAAAGTTGATGTTTATCACTTGCAAGAAATGCAAGATTGTTATGTCTATGTAAAAATTAATAAAGCATTTGCTGATATTTATTCTTTTTAATGCTCCTATATTCTAATTTTAGCAGAAAATGGAACCTTTTGGAACCAATAAAAATTGCATCCCAACTGGTATTTTAAGAATGTAACATAAAGATGACATTGTTTGCACACACTATTATGTATTTTCTTGTGTTTTGATATAGTTTTCAAGGAAGCTATATGACTTTCACATACATTTAACAAAACTTTCATTCTGCACACATAAATGTTGTACTTATTTTTTGTTTTATACCCGATATATTATTGATATGGCGCATGTGTCATTGCCTAGTTATGGATTGAAAAAAAAAGTAAACCAAAATGAGCTCTATAAATCTTCTAAACAAAACATTATTGTCACACCATATATAAGTTAAGACTTGAGAGTCTTTGGGGAATCTGATAAAAATCATAAATAATCAGTATTACACCATGTTATAAATTTTATCACTGTTAACTGAGAAATCAAATAGTTTCTAAATCTTTAGCATGGTAATAGTTTATGAAATGATGTCTCTAGTGTAAAATAATAGTAATTGAGTTAAACTGTGCCTTGGAAAAGGAAAAATAATTATCGTAACACTTAAAACCTAAAGGTTCTATGCTTTGTACTCAACCTAAATATGTGTTAATTTACAACTGTACCAAAGAAATAAGTTTTACAACCAATAGTTCCTAAAAAACAACATCAAGCAACCAATTCTGCATCGGTATAATTAAGTAAAACAAATATAGTACCCAAGTATCAAATCAGGAAACTGATTTGAATTGATAGTCATGAAACCAACGTTCAACGTTACATCAAAGCGCTCATTTTTTAAGATATATTTTCATGATATATTGATATCTCAAAACAAAATTAAAGTCATCGATGGTTCACAAATAATCATCAGATCAATGTAGTATATGCATCGAATCAAAAATAAGTATTTGAAACATACCTTGTTTGCTATACTAGTGTGTTGCAATATGCAGTCGCCATCACCAAAACATTTGCTTTCAGCTAATGTTCTTCTCACAACATTGAGAGATCACAAATAGCCCAGGTATGTTTCAATTTTCTTTTATTTAGTCTTTTCAGCTAACAATTTACATGTAAATGAAACCAAAATAACTTCAAGAGTCAGTATAAACATGACTAGAATAACTACGAACCCAGCCTTCTATGCCTGAGCATATGAGGATTCCATTTGAAGCATATGGGTAGTCTTCAATTGCAGGTCTTAACACAAGGCAATAAAGTGTTTCTAACACCATAACTCTCATGACCAATTAAGCTTGCAAAACTTTCATGTCAAAGTTGTTATGAAAATACTAGCGCTTTGCGGAAGCATTTATCATCGGATTTTTGTCACCCTAATCACAAAGAGATAACTTGGATTGAAAACAAGACGAAATTGAAATCAAAACGCAATAACACAAAAATTTCAACCCAACAACCCACTTTATTGATTCACTAAAATTTTGTTTACAATTAATAGACAAAGCTAAAATAAAAAAAAATACCATTAAATAAATAACCAAATTGAGAAATGTGCAAATATCTATATGGCTAAAATTGTTGGAGAAGAAGAAGAGAGATGGAGAAGGGAAAATTAGCAAATAGGTTTTCCACCACACTTTTACACTCTCTTCTAGTCTCTATTTATATAATCAATTACTTAATGTACAAGTTAACATTAGATGACAAAAAATAATTTGGTTGGCCAATTAGAGAGAGAGAAAAACATACTCAAATATGCCTATTAATTAGGGAAAACAAAATCTTCTCTTTCTTTCTTTTGCATATTTATTTCTCTCTATTTTTGATTTTGTCTCACCAAAATTTAGCACTCCACCTTGAAGCAAAATCACATATCTCCAACATATTAAGCATGCCATATCCAGATCTATCACAAATCCCCATATCTCAACCACATTAAATTACAAATCTCAACCACCGCCTGCAAGTGATGCATCTCCCATATGAAGTGCACCACATAAATCCGGTCTAAAAAGTGTTTGTAATACCACAAAGATCTTCGTCTTGTCTTTGTGAATTTTGTAATTCGACACTCGTCTATCACTCGATCTGAGCTCATCACCTGATCACTATCGATCCCTCGAGCATCATCAACATGAAGATCCATATCTAAAATAAGATACTCAATGCTAGAATCATAAGCAATGACCACATTAACCTCTCCACCTTGCCGTGGACTAGGTCCTTCAACCGTCACTCGCTTTCCATTGTCGACTATAGAACCAACCAAGTTATAAAGGTTTCCTTCTTCCAATACTCATCTCATCCTTACATGACCACCTTTCTTCACTCCTAAAACTCCACCTTGAGTCTCATAAGTGCAACCACGCGATCCAACTGATCGAAAGAAATAAAATTATGCGAACAAGTGGGTACATGTCTGACTCCAGAGACTTCTCTAACCACGTCGACATGCATATGAAAACGGATAGATCCAATCCCATAAATCGGTAGCTCTTCTCCATTGGCTGTCCTAATCATGCTGACACTCTTCTCATAAGAAGAAAAACAATTCACATCTCTAAAATGTGAAAAATGGCTCCCGAATCCATCTTCCAAAGCTTATTTTCACCAAAGAGGACACCACAAGAAGCATCACTGTCGGTACCTTCAGCAAAACCTTCATGTGCATCACTACTAGTATCACCATGCGTAGCCTTTTTCTGATCTCTCTAATAAGCATAACACTTACTGCGTATGTGACCTTTCTTATTACAATAATGACAAGTGATAACACCTTTACCATTAGCGTCCTTCTTCTGCCAAATTATATCTTTCTTCGAGTCCCTTGTCACTATAGCCACACTTTGAATTGATTTCATACCTGGCCATTTTCTTCTAAGCTCCTCATTCAAAAGACCGCTTCGAACAGTTTCCAAAGAGATAGTTCCATTAGCATTGGAATTACTCAATGAAACAACCAAAGTTTTCCAACTTTCTGAAAGTGAAATCATTAATAGAAGAGCCTATAACTCATCATCAAAATTGACCTTCATATTTTCCAATTGATTTATTACATCTTGAAATTCATTTAAATGCTCTGCAATAGACTTCTCTTCATCTAATCTCAGTAGTACCAACTTTCGAGCCAGAAAAGCCTTACTAGTAGCACTCTTTGACTCATACATAGATACCAACTTTTCCCACAAAGCCTTCGTAGATTCACAACTAGCCACATGATGGAAAACTGAATCATCAAAATACATGCGAATCAAAGCAATCATCTTCTTATCCATCTTCTTCCATTTTCCTTCATCTACATTAGAGGGCTTCTTTCTATCTCCATCAATTGGATCATGAAGATCATTGAGGTACAGAACATTCCCTATCTTGGCTTCCAAATACCCCAATTTTTTCTATTCAAAATAGCCATCTTCGAAAAAGAAATCATATCTGACATCAACAATTTTTCAAACCAAAATTATTCTAAGCTTTGCGATGATCTGTGCTCTGATACCAAACTGTTATAGAAATAGTAGCACTTTGCAAAAGCTATTATCAACGGATCTTTGTCACCCAAATCATAAAGAGATAACTTGGATTGAAAACAAGACGGAATTGAAATCAAAACGCAATAACACAAGATATTTCAACCAACCACCCACTTTATTGGTTCACTAAAATTTTGTTTACAATTAATAGAACAAAGCTAAAACAAACAAAATGTCATTGAATAAGTAACCAAATTGAGAAAGGGAACAAATATTTATATGGTTAAAATTGTTGGGAAAGAAGAACAAAGATGGAGAAGAGAAAATTAGCAAATAGATTTTCCACCGCACTTTTACACTCTCTTCTAGTCTTTATTTATATAATCAATTACTTGATGCTCCCAAGTTAACATTATATGATAAAAAATAATTTGATTAGCCAATTAGAGAGAGAAATAAACATACTCAAATATGCCTATTAATTAGGGGAAACAAAATCTTCTCTTACTTTCTTTTGCATATTTCTTTCTCTCTATTTGTGATTTTGTATCACCAAAATTTAACAAAAGTGCCATATACTCTTACACGCAGCTAAACTAATCACCACTTAATATATTTCACCACCAAAGCAGCTTTTAAGTACGCTCCCACAATTGATTAAACCTTTTCGTACCGATGCATTCATTTCCATTGTGAACCTCATGTATGGGTGCAACAACTCAAGTAACTATCCAACAGGCTTCTAATCAACTCATGAGCAAGAAGAGTATTCTCAACCATAAGTCTACCAGGAATGAAAGCACTTTGATTTTCAAAATTAAATATTTTAAAAATATTTTAATTCTATTGCATAAAATATTAGAAATGATTTTATAAATGAGGTTACAACAGGAAATAGGTCTGAAATCTTCCAGCATATTAGGGATTTGAATTTTTGGAACCAAAGTAATAAAAGTATGGTTAACATATTTTAAATAATTTTCTAGTTTTAAAAAACTTAGAAATAGAATAAAATAAAAAACACTTAATTTATCCCAATGTGTTTTATAAAATTTTGCACCAAAACCATCAAGGCCGTGACTTTTATCATTATTAGAATGAAAAATAATATTTTTAATCTCCTCTGTAGGATCGATTTCACCCTAGAGGGGGGGTGAATAGGGTGATGGTATAAATTATAAAAAAAATAATCACGGAAGCTTATAAATTAATTTCAATTCAGATCACAGAATAGCAGCACAGATATCGCAGAATATAAATAACAGAACAACACAGAATTTACCCAGCTTCGGCAAAACCCTGCCTACGTGCTGCCCCCAAGGTTTCTACTAGAAATTAGATAGTCCCTCGCTTACACACGTAAACTCGCTATACCCGCTATTGACTAATCTAACTCTACGCTCAAAACCCTACCACAACTCAATTACCGAGTTGCGAATTCTCAAGCTATGCCATGTAGCTTGTCCCCTAGTCACACGACTAGAAATTTAAAAACGGTTTAAAAGAAAAATACAAATTAAAAACAATTTGAAATACAAAACCCTATTTAATAAAAACTAAGCCCAAATTAATAAAACAAAGGCCGGCCCCTTATTCACTTCTTCAACCCGTTCCTTTTTCTTTGCTTTGTGAACATATGGCCGATCCTCTTTCGTTCCTCTTTGCGAATTAGGGCTTCTGGTAATTTGCTTTTGCTCCTTGCGATTTAAACTAGGGTTGTGCAAAATTGAAGCGCCGCTCGATCTCGTTCGATAGTAGACTTCGATGCTTTTGATTTGCTTACGGCTTCTTCAATTTTGGATCGAATTCGTTCTGCTTTTTCGGTACGTATTTTTCTCCTTTTGCTTTGCTGGTTGATGCTTGAACTCGATGATTATTTTGCCAATGATGATTGGGCTTATAAAGGATTCGAAATCCTATTTTTGCGTTCGTATATTCGTGTTTGAATTTGTCTACTGATTTGCTTTGGCCATTCGATTATACTTGGATGATTGAGATAAAATCTGACTAATTCATATGCGTATATTCTTGATACTTGCTTCCCACGGCTTGGTTTACACGGTTTTGATTATTGACTCGTTCAACATTGACTTCGGTCATTTTTTGATTGAATTTAATGCTGTAACATACTTGACCTGTTTTGTTCTTTGTGCTTCGACTCTGGCCATTTGTGTTGGGCATTTCCATATGATGTTTGTCACTGTTGTATTATTGATTCTGTTTGCTTGGTTACTGATCGAGTTCATTTGAACTACTCACTTGTTAATGTCTGATGCATATTACCTGACCATTGTTGCTGCATTGCTTACTGTCACTACTGTGTCCTATACTTGGCGAGTCTTCGAGCATTGTTGTGAGTAGTTTGAATCACTGTCATTTGTTTCTTCGCTTGTGCATATTGTACTCGATACTGTTGCATTGTTCCATGTACACTTTGAGTTCTTGCAGTTGATTTGGTTGTTCCCTGTACTTATGCACCGTTGTGTCTGGTTCGTTGAGTTATTGATTGTCACAGCTCTATATAGTTTGGAACTGTGTCATGGTGATGCATTCTTGAGTCTTGGATATCTTGCATGATTTACTTGCATTGTGGCATTGTGTTCTGGTCATTTGCACTTGCAGTTGGTTCATTTGCTTTGGCTTCTCTCTTAGTATACTTCACATGCACAGTTTTTAACTTAAGTTGCATCTGTGGTTTGTTGTATCTTTGAGTCTGGTATGCTGCAGCTTGTATCTTTGTTGCATTTGAACTGGCTGTTGTCTTTGTTGTTGGGTTGCTGCACATATGAACTTGCATTCATTCGAGTTCAGTTTGCACTTGTTCATCATGTAGCTTGTTGTCTTCATGTATAGTTGTTGTCTACATTCATGTTTGGTTGCTACTGAATTTTGATGTTTTTGCCATTCACTTGTGCTGTGCAGTTTTGTGCTTTGAGTTAGTTTCATTGTTGCTTCTGAACTTGGTTCACATCATGTTGATTTTTGAAATTTCACTTGAGTTGAATCCAGTTTCAAAACTCGGGTTTGACCTTGTGCTCGTGTCGTGATTTTCAATGTTATTGCACGTGAGTTGAACCTGGTTTTTCATTTGGGTTTGACCTGTGCTCGCCTGTCCCTGTAAATCAATCAAGTGTATATATATCGACGTGCACGGCCTTGTGGCATATACAGTAATACACTGTGTATGTCACAAGTTGTTCGTGTATGATGAATTCAAATTTAAATGATGACGAACAACCCAAATAACTGAGGCAAATATCATTTTCAAAATTCACGTTTTATTTTATATCGCAAAAATATTTTATTTTCAATTTTACTGCGTTAGTAAATATTTTTGCAGATTGCTCAGATGTTGGATTCAAACTGGAATGCAGTTGAAGATAAAAATACGAGTGTGAGTGATATGTAGTGAGGTGCTGATGTAAATGTGAAAAATGTGATGTAATCAAAGTTGTATAGTTATAGTGAGAGCTTGAAATTGTACTATTCAAAGATGTAATAAATATTTGTTTGAATAAAATATTCGTTTGAATTCAAATTCTGTGTAATTTATTTTATTCAGCAAATATTTATTTAATCTGTGAAAAATAAAATAGTATATTATCAAATACATTTAAACGAATGTATATATGTTTATTATCATCAAACAAAAATCGTATAAGCGCATATTCAACAATCTCCCTCTTTTGATGATAACAAACATATATTTAAGAATTTGAATGTATTAAATGTATTTGATTATGGATATATCCTAATTGCTCCCCCTATTTAAATGCTTCCTTTCTACATAAAACTCCCCCTACATATATGCATACAAATAAAAATATGCAAATGAGTGTAGATGCAAATAGAAAATTATTTGACTTTTGCTTGATTTTATTTGACAAAATCTTAACTTTTCTCTCCCCCTTTTGTTATCAGCAAAAGAATAATAGTGTTAGGGAAAATAAAGATAAAGTAATTGATATTAATCCAACATTAAAACTCAATTGAATATAAATATTAAATTTCAACAAAAAATCAAACAAAAATCATAAATATTTTGTTAGGCGCATATTCCACTTTTAGAATGATAGGAATGATATCATCATATAAAACCATACAGTTGTGTCTATTTGTGGTATATTTATATCAGGAATTTGAATATCTACTAACCATGCATAACCGTTAGGACTTTTAAATGAGATTAGTAATATTCCAATTTTATTTTAAAAAAATGAATTCAAGTATCTTCTAATCACGCATAACCGTGAGGACTTTTAAATGGGATTAGAATCAACTTGTTTATTAAAAAAAATCAACTTTTGATATGCGTTCCAAACATGCATAACCGTGAGGACTTTTAAATGAGCATGGAAGCACATAACAAATTCCAAGTAATTCACCCATGCATAACCGTGAGGACTTTTAAATGAGAGTGAATACTTTGGTATTTATTTATTATTATTATTAATTAAATATATATATTTTTTTTAAAAATGTGAAAATGAAAAACGAACGATTCCTGTTTAAGGTATCACATATCGACAAACTATATAGAATTTTGATGAGTGATGGCTGTTAGAAATATGATAGATATAGAGGTGGTCATGGAATTTTTACCAACAAAAAAATTTATAACTCTTGTTTAAATTTCTAAAGAAATTTATTAATTATACCGTCTCAAGTAATAATATTTGATCAATATTAACACTCATCACTTTTTCAATCACTATTTTTCTTTTCGATAAACATTAGGGAGTCAGATTAGTCAAAATGGTCATTTAAAATCAAATTCAAAAATAATTATGAAATTAATTTTTCAAAAATGACTAACCTGAAACTATGGTCAAACATGATTTTCTCCAGGGGTTTTAAAAGAGAATTTTCTGCTATTTGAAAATTATTTGAAATGAAGAATATGCAGATATTTTCTTTGAAAAATGATGCAGTTACTAAATGTCTCAACATAAAAATCACGTTTCACTAGTAATTTTTCTATCAACTAGATTACCAGTGTAATCTGCATCTGAATTTCTCTTTTCACTCAAAAATTATCATCAATTGAATTTTATAGACCAAAACATGAAGTGTGCACCAAAACTTTCAAATTCAATTTTAACAACAAATTAAATGACATTCTTTTGAATCTGAATTGAAGCCGTGTAAATAATCAGAAAACCGTGAATAAAGAGTTAGCCGTATTATAACCAAATGTACTATCCAACAAAACACTATTTTTAATCCAAAATGATATATATGAAGTAATTCAAAGAATTTAGAGATTTTTATAGTGTTTTTGGCATAAGAATATAATTGGCCAACTGTTTTGAATAAGTCAGAATCAAAAATCATCATCTTTTCATCAATCTCAATATTGGCTGATTTTAATTCAGAATATGGTGCAGATTATCACATTTAATATATCGTTTAAAACATACCATTACCTGTTTTACCTTTACGATATTTTTCGTTGTTGTCCGTTGTGATTCAGTCACCTTTATACTAGGCTAAGGAACTTTGCTTCGTCGTCCGTTGTGTTTCTGGAACAGCCAAAAAATCCAGAGTACACTGTTGCTGTTCCTTAGCCTGCCACCACACCTACACGATGAAAGATTTATGTGACCTATTTGTTTTTATAGGTCCATGGTTGTTAGTGGAAGAAAATTTTGAAAAACAATTTTGTGGAGACCTAAAACTATTTATAATTGTTCCCTTCGGCACCCAAATTTGTTTAACTTTGAGATTTTTTATATCTGTGCCTTTTGGAACCCAAATCGGTATAGTTTTCACATGTTTGGGTCTATACCAACATTTATTGTGATCGTGTCCAAATTTTCTACAAATTGCGCACATAGAATTAACTTGATTAATATTGCTTGCAACAATTTTCAATTTATTATATCCAAGTCCTTGTCTAGCCGTATTAACAGTTTGCTTTCCTAGTAGCATATTCAACGATTTTTCACTTTTTGAAAATTTATCCAAAGTCGTTGACAATTGTTGGACTTGTGTTTTGAGAGATTCATTTTCGTTTAACAATTGTGTGCACTTTTTAATAGAATTCTCTCTCCTAGTATTTTCATTCTCTTTTAAAATCAGAATTTCATTTTCAAGTGATTTTATATTGATTTCTGATTTTTTAATTTCTTTTTCAAATGTTGGACACTTATCACACTTAGGGATTCTACTTTGATAGGTTTTAACTAATTGATCAAGTTGTTTATTGCATTCTATCAAAGTATCCTTTTGAGATTCAAGTTTGGCGTATTTTTCCCTAAGTTGTTCAAAACATCCGTTTACTTCATGAAAATATATAAGCAACTCGGAATGGGTAAGTTTTGATACCTCACTTGGCTCGTCATCGTCACTGTCAGTAGTATCACCTCGAAGACACAATTCTGCCTTTTTGCTTTCACTGCCAGTGCTTTGATCATTCTCGTTTATTTCATCCCAAGTGGCTGCAAAACTTTTCTTTTTCTGTTTCTTTCCATGGCTGAATTTAATTTGTGGACAATCGGGCTTGATATGGCCGGGTTTGTTGCAATTATAACAAATAAACTTTTGTTCTTCTGAGTAGTCTAGTGCTTTGGCTATTCTGCTTTTTGCTTTTTGAATTCCAGCTGAATTTCCATGTTTCTGATTCCATTTTTTGAATTTCCTTATTAACAGCTCTAGTTCTTCTGCACCATCGTCATCGTCATCGTCATCACTTTCGGTTGTTCCTTTGAGCACTATTGATTTCTTTCGAGTATCTCCTCCTTCACGCTCTTCCTTGAATTTTCATTTCTAGCTCATAAGTGGTGAGATTTCCGATGAGTTCTTCGACTTTCATTTGTTTCAAATCTTTTGATTCTTGAATGGCAGTCACTTTTGCTTCAAATTTTCGTGGAAGGACTCTAAGGATTTTTCGGACTATCTCCAACTCTGTGTATGATTTTCCAAGAGCTTTTGATTTGTAAACAATATTGGAAAGTCGTCCATGCATCTCTTTTACGTTTTCTTCCTTCGCCATTGTGAAGTTCTCGTATTCGCTGCTTAGCATGGCAAGGCGAGATTCTTTGACTTGAGATGTTCCTTCATGAGTCACTTCTAGTGTGTGCCATATTTCCTGTGCAGTTAGACAATGTGAGACACGATTAAATTCAAATTGATCTAATGAACAGATAATAGAATTCATAGCTCTAGCATTAGCATTTTGTAATCTATTTTCTAGTTCTGTCCATTGATCTTTTGGTTTCTCGATTTCCTGATTATCTACAGTTATAGTTGGTATTCTATAACCTGTCTCAACAATATTCCAAGCGTCAATGGTTTTCAGAAAAATTTGCATTCTATTTTTCCAATAAGCATATTCACCATTGAACATTGGTGGTTTAACTATGGATTGACCTTCTGCAAAAGCATTATTAAAAGAAGCCATTTTAAAAATTCAAATTTTTAAAACAAAAACCGATTTTTTTTGAAACACGAATTTTTAAAACAAAAATTGATTTTTGTAAAGTCAAAATTTTTAAAACAAAAACAGCTTTTGTTCCTAGCTCTGATGCCACTTGTAGGATCGATTTCACCCTAGAAGGGGGGTGAATAGGGTGATGGTATAAATTATAAAAAAATTAATCACTGAAGCTTATAAATTAATTTCAATTCAGATCATAGAATAGCAGCACAGATATCGCAGAATATAAATAACAGAACAACACAGAATTTACCCAGCTTCGGCAAAACCCTGCCTACGTGCTGCCCCCAAGGTTTCTACTAGAAATTAGATAGTCCCTCGCTTACACACGTAAACTCGCTATACCCGCTATTGACTAATCTAACTCTACGCTCAAAACCCTGCCACAACTCAACTACCGAGTTGCGAATTCTCAAGCTACGCCACGTAGCTTGTCCCCTAGTCACACGACTAGAAATTTAAAAACGGTTTAAAAGAAAAATACAAATTAAAAACAATTTGGAATACAAAACCCTATTTAATAAAAACTAAGCCCAAATTAATAAAACAAAGGCCGGCCCCTTATTCACTTCTTCAACCCGTTCCTTTTTCTTTGCTTTGTGAAAATATGGCCGATCCTCTTTCGTTCCTCTTTGCGAATTAGGGCTTCTGGTAATTTGCTTTTGCTCCTTGCGATTTAAACTAGGGTTGTGCAAAATTGAAGCGCCGCTCGATCTCATTCGATAGTAGACTTCGATGCTTTTGATTTGCTTACGGCTTCTTCAATTTTGGATCGAATTCGTTCTGCTTTTTCGGTACGTATTTTTCTCCTTTTGCTTTGCTGGTTGATGCTTGAACTCGATGATTATTTTGCCAATGATGATTGGGCTTATAAAGGATTCGAAATCCTATTTTTGCGTTCGTATATTCGTGTTTGAATTTGTCTACTGATTTGCTTTGGCCATTCGATTATACTTAGATGATTGAGATAAAATCTGACTAATTCATATGCGTATATTCTTGATACTTGCTTCCCACGGCTTGGTTTACACGGTTTTGATTATTGACTCGTTCAATTTTGACTTCGGTCATTTTTTGATTGAATTTAATGTTGTAGCATACTTGACCTGTTTTGTTCTTTGTGCTTCGACTCTGGCCATTTGTGTTGGGCATTTCCATATGATGTTTGTCACTGTTGTATTATTGATTCTGTTTGCTTGGTTACTGATCGAGTTCATTTGAACTACTCACTTGTTAATGCCTGATGCATATTACCTGACCATTGTTGCTGCATTGCTTACTGACACCGTGTCCTATACTTCGCGAGTCTTCGAGCATTGTTGTGAGTAGTTTGAATCACTGTCATTTGTTTCTTCGCTTGTGCATATTGTACTCGATACTGTTGCATTGTTCCATGTACACTTTGAGTTCTTGCAGTTGATTTGGTTGTTCCCTGTACTTATGCACCGTTGTGTCTGGTTCGTTGAGTTATTGATTGTCACAGCTCTATATAGTTTGGAACTGTGTCATGGTGATGCATTCTTGAGTCTTGGATATCTTGCATGATTTACTTGCATTGTGGCATTGTGTTCTGGTCATTTGCACTTGCAGTTGGTTCATTTGCTTTGGCTTCTCTCTTAGTATACTTCACATGCACAGTTTTTAACTTAAGTTGCATCTGTGGTTTGTTGTATCTTTGAGTCTGGTATGCTGCAGCTTGTATCTTTGTTGCATTTGAACTGGCTGTTGTCTTTGTTGTTGGGTTGCTGCACATATGAACTTGCATTCATTCGAGTTCAGTTTGCACTTGTTCATCATGTAGCTTGTTGTCTTCATGTATAGTTGCTGTCTACATTCATGTTTGGTTGCTACTGAATTTTGATGTTTTTGCCATTCACTTGTGCTGTGCAGTTTTGTGCTTTGAGTTAGTTTCATTGTTGCTTCTGAACTTGGTTCACATCATGTTGATTTTTGAAATTTCACTTGAGTTGAATCCAGTTTCAAAACTCGGGTTTGACCTTGTGCTCGTGTCGTGATTTTCAATGTTATTGCACGTGAGTTGAACCCGGTTTTTCATTTGGGTTTGACCTGTGCTCGCCTGTCCCTGTAAATCAATCAAGTGTATATATATCGACGTGCACGGCCTTGTGGCATATACAGTAATACACTGTGTATGTCACAAGTTGTTCGTGTATGATGAATTCAAATTTAAATGATGACGAACAACCCAAATAACTGAGGCAAATATCATTTTCAAAATTCACGTTTTATTTTATATCGCAAAAATATTTTATTTTCAATTTTACTGCGTTAGTAAATATTTTTGCAGATTGCTCAGATGCTGGATTCAAACTGGAATGCAGTTGAAGATAAAAATACGAGTGTGAGTGATATGTAGTGAGGTGCTGATGTAAATGTGAAAAATGCGATGTAATCAAAGTTGTATAGTTATAGTGAGAGCTTGAAATTGTACTATTCAAAGATGTAATAAATATTTGTTTGAATAAAATATTCGTTTGAATTCAAATTCTGTGTAATTTATTTTATTCAGCAAATATTTATTTAATCTGTGAAAAATAAAATAGTATATTATCAAATACATTTAAACGAATGTATATATGTTTATTATCATCAAACAAAAATCATATAAGCGCATATTCAACATCCTCAAGGCAGACGGGGGCAAGAAGGATATCCTGGCTATTAATATTTAGTTTAAACTTAGTTTCAATATTAGGAAAAATATTAGAGTAGAGATTTTTAAAGATTAGTAAAATAATCAATAGTTTCTTTTTCAATGCAAGATTCTTCATTAATAACATTACCTTTAACATCTATAATCTTCCCAATATCATTCTTAAATTTTTTGCTTGACATCCTGGCATAAAAGAATTTACCAGCTTTATCACCATGGTAAAGCCAATCCACTTTAGATTTTTGCCTCAAATTAATAGACTGCACTTAAATGGGCTTAACTAAATTGTTTTGGGCTTCGAAAAAATTTATTGAACTCATCTATATCTGAGCAGTCATTATCTAAATCATTCGTCCTTAACTCACATTCCTCTCTTAAATGAATTACATCATTTTTAGATCTGCCTTCATTCCATTTTTTAGATTTTCTTTTGTGATTTGAAGAAATTTACTTGATGATCTCATTGTAATTGTTTTCAAAGACCCACCCATTACTCCAGCTGCCATTCAAGCGACTACCTTGCCTTCCTTCCTCTCCTTCAACTGGTAATCCCCGATATGATCCCCCTATAGCTCTTGCATGTCTCCGCTCAGCCCTGACAAACGATAATCCTCCTCACCCCTAGACCCGCCTCCATCACCTTAGACCATCCGCCCGGCTTCCAAGTTATTAATACTTCAGATCCACCTATCTCAGATAATGGATTCACCCTAGTGACTGGTAAGAAATGGAAATGTCGGCCTCGTTTTAACCCATAGCCCTCTCCCACTCAATTCGAATCGAGATCCATACATCCACCCTGGCACAAAGCTGCTTATACCTCCCAAAGTTCCAGTATGAAGCAAACTACTGCCCATGATAACCATTCAACTCTTAGCCCTATACACTTAGAAAATGTTACTGCCTCTTCCAATTGGATTTATTCCACCACATCCACTTGAGCGTGGAGTGAAGTTGTTGAAGGAAATAACATTCCAATATCAACCTCGTTGAAGTACTATCAACCCAGAGAATTTAACTCGATGAAATGTGCAAAAATTTCTACTGAAGTGGTCCAAAATGCAAAAAAATGGAACAGTGCTATAGTGATTTATGTTGTTGGAGCTAAACCATATTATCCCTATTTTCGTGATTATATCTCTAGAGTTGGGAAACCTATGGAGGAATTTTCTATCTTTGCAACGGAAAACGGATTCTACATAATTAAATTTAATAACAAGCAAGATTGTGAGAGAGTTTTAGAAGGAGGAGCATACTATTACAACAAAAAACTTATGATGACGAAAAAAGGACATTTGGGATGAAACTCACTAAAGAATTACTTTACTCAATTTTGATTTGGGTTCGTTCCCCTAATCTTCTGCTAGATTACCGGACGGAAGAGGGAATTAGTCAGATTGCATCAGTTCTCGGATCTCCTATTAAACTTGACAAGATTACAGAATGTATAATTAAAATTACTTGCGCTAGAGTTCTTATCGAAATCAAAAATAACTTTGAATTTCCTAGCAAAATCCCTATATTATCAAAAGTGGATGAAATTGTTTGGCAAGAGGTAACATATGAGTGGAAACCAGGTACATGCTCAAATTGCCTTAGTTTCAGCCACTCTGAGTCATACTGTCAATTTGTCAAAGTGTGGAAACGAAAAATCATTCCCCAAACCAAACAAATACAAAGTATAATGCTGCTGATATGAATATTGATGAGAGTTATCATATAAACTATAATGATAATGTAGAAAATATAAACAATGATATGGAGACAATGTTAGAAGATCTAGTCTAAGATGAAACTATTCCCGACCCTTATAACATCAATCAAACTAATATTCCCACAGATCATTATATAATGGAAGAATAGGTTGTCAGATCGATTGTATAATGTCCAGTGATTAATGAAGAGTCGGTGCATTTACATGTATCTGATACAAAAGATGAGACAAATTCACAATACAAGGAAAAAAAAGCAGAAAGGAGATCCCAACCAAGTCTACTTTAGATATGTTGCATCCAAATGAGGCAATTAAAGTGCCTGTATTGACTGAAGAGTCCGGTGCAGCTCAGATTTCATATCCCACAGCAAATCAAAGCAGTGCCAATACAAGATCTACTCGAAAGATAAGAGCAGAAGAAACCCCTTTTGAATTTACTGCTTCACCTTCCACTGATGTCATCGAGAACCTTGCTTGGAATTTGATAGTATCTCTGTTGAAAGGTAAAAATAAAAAATCCAAAAAACAAAAACAATGGGAACTGCTACGTCCTCAGCAAACAGTAGCAACTCGAAAAATAATTAATTTATGGAGTTTTGGAACATCCAAGGCATGAACTCCTCGACCAAATAATTAGAAATTTTACGTATTTTAACCTCCAAAATATTTTCTTTTATCGGTATTATTGAAAATAAACTTTCTGAAGAGAGTATTGAGAAGTTCATGTACAAAGTTAATAATAATTAGAAATATTCATACAATATTTCGGTAGGAAACAAATGCAGAATCTTAATTACGTGGGATAAGCTGCAATGGTCTAATATTCTATTACATACGAATGAGCAATACGTCTCTTGCATCCTACATAATGTTAGTGGTGCTAGCATCTTGTGTACGACAGCCTACGCTTCTAATGACGAGTCTAAGCGTATGAATTTATGGAACTACATTACTGAACATGCTAGAATTTTTAATCTCCCATGGTTAGTGGCGGGAGATTTTAATTCTATCCTATCATGCAATGACAGAATTAACAATGGAATTCAAAATTCGATGGGGAATAAAGATTTTATAGAATGTATTTCCACATCTAAATTATTAGAACCTGACTTTTAGGGTAACTACTAAACTTTTTACCATTCATAGTAAAATTGACCGAGTTTTCGTAAATTCCCAATGAATGGATATTTTATCTCAAGTAGTAGTTCATTTTGGCAATCATTCAATAAGTGATCGCTCCTCTTTTTTTGTCAAACCTATAGCAAACGAAACTGGGAAAAAAAAATTACCATTCAGATAAAATAGCTCAAGGTACTTGCAGGCTGATTACTATTCCTCGATCCAAGAGGCACTGCAGCAGAATTGTACTGGCAAGCCTCTATATACACTGCTTGTCGACTCAAAGCTGCAAAGACCGCTCTGAAATACTGGTCAAAAAACAAACACAACAGTCAAACAGTATATTCCCAATTAAAAATAGATTTTGATGTTATATATAAGGCTCTTGTCCAGAACCCTACTAATGAAAATTTAAAGGCACAATATGCTTTGAAAATGCCCAGTTACATGATGTCTTGGCAAAAATGGCAGTTGAAAACGATCAAAGAATGAAGATAAATTGGTTAGTTAAAGGAGACAGACCTACAAAAGTTTTCTTCAACAAAATAAATGCTCGTAATCCTAGTCGAAGGAGTAGTTACACTCTAGATGTGGATGGATCATGGATCTCATCATCAGAAATTCTTCCCACTAAAGCAGTTAACTATTTTACAAATTTATTCTCATCTACACAGGCTAATGTTCAATTTTCAGGCATCACTTATAAGAAGATTCTTACTGACAAAGCAAAGAAATAGTTATGTAAACCATTCCAAATGGATGAAATAAAAAATGTTGTATTTCAAATTAATGATGATAGCACCCCAGGATCTGATGGCATCAACTCCAAATTTTTCAAGATTCACTGGGATGTGATCAAAGATGAAATATGCAATGCTATGAATGGTATTCTTCAATCGGGGAGCACAATTGGAGAAATTAATCGCACAATTATTTGCTTAATCCCAAAAAACCAAAAGCGGTTGACATGACTGAATTCAGACCTATATCACTTTGCAACGTCATTTATAAATTTTTAGCCAATTTACTTTGCAATCAACTAAAACCCTATATGAATGACCTCATATCAGAAAATCAAAATGCTTTCATCCCTAGGCGATTTATTTCTAAAAACCCTTTATTGGCATATGAATTGGTTAGAGGAATTAATAGAAAATTTCTAACAATTTTTGCCTAAAAATTGATTTACATAAAGACTATGATACTATCAATAGAGAATTTATCCATCCTATGATGATTTCCATAGGCTTCCCAACCTTATTTGCTAATCTTATCTATGAGCATTTCTACTTCTTCTTTTTTCAGTTATAGTAGATGGTTCTACTTATGGATTTATTAATAGTTCAAGAGGCTTAAGACAAGGCGACCCTTTATTGCCATATTTATTCTCAATAGCCATGGAATTCCTCTCTATCGGCCTAGATGTGGAGCACGTGAAAGGTAATATTACCCTGATTTACAATATCAATCCCTTTATTACCCACCTTCTATATGCTGACGACATTTTAATGATGGCTAAAGCCACTATAAAGAACGCTGAATGCATTAAGTACTCTTTACAGCAGTTAATGTTTTTTTTTACTGGTTTAGACATGAATGAGACCAAATCAATTATATTTTTTAGTAAAGGGGTTTCGAACAAACAGCAAATAGCCAACTTACTAAATATCAGTAATGGGCAGTCTACTAGTTATGTACTTAGGAATCCCTCTTTCAAACAATAAACTTAATGCCAGGGATTATGGCCCTCTTATTGACAAAATTCATAAAAAATCAATCACTGGCAAAGCAAACTGCTAAGTATAAGTAGTAGAATAGAATTACTGAACATATTAATACAGCCCATGATCCAATTCTGGATTCAAATTTCACAAATTCTTGGATCAGTTACCCAAAGAATTAACTCGTTATGTGCTAACTTAATATGAAATTCGAAAGCACATAAGTTGAGATGGGATGAAATTTGCAAGACTAAAGATGAAGGGGATCTTGGCATTCGAAAAATAGAACACATGTCTAAAGCAACTGCCATTAGATTAGTCTGGAAATTCATACAGGGAGATACTTTATGGGCTAAATGAATGCATAGAAAATACTGTCACAAAACAAATTTTTGGACTGTAGTGATGAACAACAATACATCATACACCTGGAAATTACTCCTTAAAACTAGGCTATGGTGCAAAGGATTAATAGACAAAAAAATTACTAACGATGACAACATAGATATCTGGGCAGACCCATGGTTAAATGGGTATTCTATGATGGGTAAATGTGGATACAGTAATACATATGCAGCTAATTCCAACAATAGAAAAGTGCAGACTCTGATCTCTAATAATAATTGAAAAATTGATTCTGATCAGGTTCCAACTCAACTACACAATATTGTGAAAAACATCATAATTCGTAATCATACTTAGCAAGATTACTGTTATTGGATCCCCAGTGGTGATGGTCAGTTCTCGTTAAAAACTGCTTAGAATCAAATTAGGAATAAATACACAAAACACAACTAGGCCAAGATAATTTGGGATCAATATTGTGCCCCTAAGATGTCCACATGCACTCTCTTAGCAAATTTAAATAAACCGAACACAAAAGATAGAGTTTTAGATGGAACAACAACATAGACAGACTGTGTGTGCTATGTCAAAAGCATAATAAAGACCATAGTCATCTTTTCTTCAACTGTGAGTATTCTAAGAAAATTCTTATAGACATGATGCAAAAACTGAACATCAGTATAGGTACAATATCCAACATTTCACAATTACTGCAAGTTATATGGCTACAACAGAAGAAAGATGCGACTGTTAAACATCTAACCAGTGTGGTTTTTACGACCACGATTTGGCATATTTGGATAGAGAGAAACGATTGGTTTTATAAAGGTATTCAAATTCCAGTCCAACTAAGAAACATAATTACACACCAAGACATAAGTAACTTAATGAAGCATAGATTGGACCATTCTAAGATTATTAAAGAAGTAAAACATATCTTGTAAAACTTTGAAATCGTTGATACCCCCAGACAAAAGTTTTGACCGCCATGACCTTTGGGTAGGCCCTCTGCTTGAATTAATGCTTAGTTTCATCTCGTACAACTTGCTTTAAACCTAAATAGCCCAGTCTTTTATTTTCGGCGAATTCTGGTAAATTCGATTTGTGAAATTTGATTTTGGTAAACATACTTTGATCGACTCTCTCTCCACACTCTTCCATGTTGTAGAATGTCAGAGCTTTCTTGTGAGATGGTTGTCATGCTATGGTTATGTGGATAGGTCATGTGTCGTTCCACGTGGAAGATTTTGCTTTATTTCTTTTTTTATTATAATTTTATTTTTATTTCTTTTGAATTTGTACCGCTAGTCACCCCTGTTGCTCGTACGAATGGTTTTGAGTGTGTTTCCATTGTTATTACTCCTCCATCTGTTTGACAAGGGGTTTCTTTGGCAATTAGTTATGTTGTATTGTTAATATACGGACATAATATGTACTCTTTTTTCTAGCAAGCCATCCATTTAAGTTAGGGGGCTGCGAGATTTTAACGAGGCATATTATGAAAGTATATGCCCCTCTTTTAGTATGTTAGTAAAGTACCATTTCTTAAAAAAATTAAAAGGGGAATTTTACTTATGAAATTTATTTTGAGTGAAAATATTTGAATTGGGTGATCACTAGTAGTCTGAGGTAAAGTGTAGCATCTAAAATCCTTAAAATAATTTGTAAATTTTTGATTAAGTAAAATTCTATCAAGCTCACAGTGAACGTTTCTAATTTCTCTGATTTCCAAGTAAATTTATTCCCAAAAATAGTTGGTTCATATAAACCAGTTTTGAGTAAAAATTTGTTTAAAATTTCTATATTTTTATAAGGAAATGAAATCCCACCCCTTTTTCAACGCGCATGCATAATAGTATTAAAATATCTAATAACGATCTAGGGGGAACTCATATTAGAATTAATTTGCTCAAGATTATTCCAAAGAATTTGTCTTTCATTTTCATTATTTGATGCATAAACAAAGGTAATTTCTAGTTGAAATTCACCTTTATTAGTACATTTACAATGAATAAATTGGAAATTAACAAAATGTTGAAAAATATCCCAAATAATTAGGATCCCAAATGATCATGATTCTACCACTCCCCTCATCTAGTTATTATTTAAAATAATCCAGTTATTTAAGCTTTTAATTTGATAATCTATAATCTTAGAATTATCTAATTTGTGCTCAAGCAAGCCAATAATACTAGGATTTTCAGACTTGAGAAGGTTAGACAAATCTAATCTTCTTCAAGTGAATTGAGACCTTTGACAATCCATGCAATAATCGACATAATGATTAAAGAGAATTAAAATAAAAGGATACGCTAAAGGATACTTAAGACAGAAATAGTTTATGTGTTGTGACTGTCCTCTTCTTCAAAAGACTCTATCCTTTTGCCTTTCTTTATTGTATGAAGTTTTTCTTAGTGCTTTCAACTGTTCTTCCTATTTGGAGTTTTTGATGATATATTTCCTTTTGAAATCATTATCTTTTGCATCTTCAGTGCTTTCATTATCAACAATATCTTTTATGCTTTTCATTCTGCCTTTTCTTTTTTCCTTTTTGTTTCTTCGTTTTTCCTTGAGGTTGAAGTAGAATTTGAAACCAAGCTGATAGCCTTTTGAAATTGAAATATGAAGTTGGACTTTTAATATGTAGAGAAAGATGAGTAGCAAGATGAGTAATGTTGGGATTTTCTGATGGCTCCTTACATAAAATATTATTAATGTAAGAGCCATCATCCAAATTTATGGCTTATGCATCTAAGGAACCTCTTTTGCTTGAATTTCTATGACTTTTTCTTGAATTTCTGCGTCGTTGCATATAAGATTTGTGGTACAGAGATACTTTCTATGATTTTCTCTACTGCTTCATATGTTTTAGAAGAGATTTCAACCTCATTTCCAACAATTATATGATCTTTATTACCTTCTTGAAGTACTATTTCAAGTGCAGATTCTTGAACAGTATTTGAATCCTCTATATTAATAATCTTTCCAGTATTAACATTAAAAGATTATGGATTATTCTTGTTTTTAGGAACAAGTACTGCTGTTTCTGCAATAACATCACCTTTCTCTAGTAAAATGTTGCAGTTGACTTCTGAATTGCCTTGCATGTTTTTTTCTTTCCAAACCAATTAAGAATCACAATTTTCTAAAGAATGTCCACAACAAGAATATGTTTTGCATCTAAGAGGAACCCATTCATATTCAATATTTTAAACTAAGTTTTCACCATTATACAAAGAAATGGTAGCTTCATTTGGAAGACCTGAATCTGCTTTAATTTCTACTAGTATTCTTGCAAAAAAAAGTCTAGTTTCTTTAGCAATATGATCATCTAATTTAAGGGGAATACCTGCCACACTGGCAATTGTACTTAATATTTCTCTTTCCCACAATCCAAGGTTTAATTCAGGCAGTTTAATCCAAATAGGTATAGTAGAGAGTAAATCTTTATCAAGATTTATTTTACTGCTCCATTTTTTCATAATAATAAGCTTTCCATTAATAAAATATTGACCCCACTAATAGCATTATCACAATCAGAGGCATTAGATAATATGATTAAAAAGTATCCATTATTACGAATGAAAATATCGAAATTACCAGTAGGATTACAAGATTTGGCAATAACTGCCTTTAAAAGATGATATGCGAGTTATATCCTAACACATAAGCAAAAACTGAGTAACTCCATTTACTCTCTGCCCTTCTACAGGCCTCTTCGCCCACCACACTATTTTCTTCTCATTAATGGAGAGAGGAGCATCATATTTGAGGTCAAATTCAGTATTTGAACCTCCTTTCTTGATCATTTCTGTCCATGAAAAGATTTTTTTTAGTTTAGCGCTAGGTCGAGAGACTGAATTACCATTATTTTGAATGATTCTTGAATTGCTTCTTGGATTTCTGAGATGATTATCTAAATTTATAGCTTGCTGGTTGGTTCTTGCAACATTCTTTTTGAGTTTCTATCATTTACAGAATTTCTTGAATTGAAAGCTCTCTGATTTACATTTCTGAAAGTCTATTTTGGTTGATTCATATTGCCTTGTTTTCGGCTCAATTGATAATCCAGCATGTTGCAAATGAGTTGCAGATTCTTTATTCAACATTTTTATCTTCTATTCTGAACAACTTGAAAACCTTCTTCATCAGTATCTAGAACTTTCTTTACCGATAGAGGTGGTGAGAGCAGCAATGAATTCGATGGAGGAGGAGGAGAGTGAGATGGAGAGGAATGAAAGGACCCCTCAATCTGATCAAGGTTATAGATAGGATTATCTATGAGATTTGTAAAAGCAGCCATTAGTGTGAATTTCCACGTGATGTTTTATGTATGCATAATGATTTGAAATTTAGAATCCATAGTAGTCAAAGTTTTGGAACAAGCTGAACTAAAGAACTAGTAATATACATCACCAACTTTATATGTATGAATATGTACAAGTCATCAATGTGAATGAGTTAGTCATACCTTAAGATCGTGAAATGTCTGCTATTTAAAATAAATCTTGCCAATATCAAATTGTGTAACTAGAAAAATGGCAAAGGCATATATGAAGTGTAGCCCTTCCTTATGTGTCTTTATTGAATACGAGGATCCACTACACCCCAGAAGATAGATTTTAGATTTCAGATTTTAGAGTATAATGGTTAAAATGCTTGAAGATGCCCAAATAAACTGCCAGACATGGAGGCCAAATCATGAAATGGACATTCATTAGGAAGGCCCATAATAAGCCTTAGATGCATGCACTAAGTAGAGAGGCCCAGTTTCAATTACAACATCGAATACAGACTTAAAAATATCAATCATGAAGCAGCTTTCGAGGTAAACAGGGCTTAAATCTGACCGTTCTGACACAAGCAAGTATGTAATGCCAAAAACTGATTTTCGTACTTAATAAATGTTATATGCATATATATATATATATATTAATGCATATAATCGATAAGGCATGAAAACAACTAAAACATACAATGCTTTACATCTGTATGTGTGTGTGTATGTATATTCAATTTTGAAAAGAAAAGGTTAATGCCAGTCAATTACTTCAGGTTTATTCACTCTACCTGGAAAGTTAATGTACCTTTAACGTGTTGTGTGTTTAATGTCTACAAAATGACTTTTACGAAAGATTCTAACTTCTTATCAAGCATATATAAAGTTCTAACAAAATTACAAATAACCTTTAATGTATCCAGCTAGTTATATATATTATGTATCTATCAACCACTGCAACAAATACAACTTATTACAACTTTTGTTTTACAATGTTTGTCCTAAAAACGTTGTTAAAAATCCCTTTTACAACGTTTTCTGCCAATATGTTGTAAAAAAAAATCAATTTCGCAAGGTTTTTTCAGAAAAAGTTGTAGAACCTAACTTTTACATCTTTTTTTCAAAAACCGTTGTAAAAAAACTACTTTTTTACAACAATTTTTGAAAACTTTCTAATAGTACCCTTTTAACAACGGTTTTAAAATGTTGTAAAAACGTTGTTCTCTCCACTTAGATATTTATTAATTACAACATTTTTTTAAAAGGTTTTACGCGTAGGTTTATGTTAAGTTTTTGAATATGTTTAGTAGTGCTTAAAACGTTACAATAATTAATATTGTATGATTGATAAAAAATATTTAATGTTTACTTAATAATTTATGAATGACAGTTCATAATACTAATTTATAAATGAAAACTTAGATAACAATTATTTATAAATTATAACCAATGACTATTAATGAATAGTTTATAACTACCGATTATTATCTATATTCAATAATAATTTTTTATATTTAATAATTTATTACAATTAGTTGTTAATAATTTGTAAATTATGGTTAATATTTATTAGTTACATTTATTAATTAATAAATATAATTAATAATTAATATTAGATAATTACTATTGAATAATATTAATAATTAATATTCAATTATAATTAAAAGTAATAAATAATAACTAATTAATAAGAAATAATAACTAATAAATAATAATTAATAAGTAATAAAGTAATAATAGATATGTTTACTAATTAATTATTAAGAAGCAACATTTCATATTTAATAATTAATTCTTAGAAATTACTAATTACCATTAAAGAAATATTATTAGATAATTTGAAAATGAATAATAATTGATAATAAATATTTATTAATTAATATTTATTATTCAATAATTAATAAATAATAATCAATAGTTGATGCTTAATAAATAATTTAAATAATCAAAATTAGATATACATATATAATGATTAATATTTACTACCGATGATTAATAATCAATAATATGTACATAATAATTAACATTCAATTATAACTAAGAAGAAATAATTAGTAATCATTAAATAAGAAATAAGAAATAAGATTTAATGAATAATTTTTAGTAATTAATAATTATTATTGAAAAAAAGTAAATAATCTATAAATTAATAAAGAAATATTTATTATTATTGTGTATTTAATATTTAATAATTAAATTTATTATTTAGTACTTTGATAATTTTGCAATTTTCTAAATTAATTTAAAGGGGGAATTAATTTAAAGGACAAAAATTTATATATTTTTTGCCTCAAGGACACGACCTCAATATTTTTACCACAAGGACAAACGTTTTCCAAAATTATTCATAAGGACAACAAAACTGATACCGAGCTAAAAACTGATACCTAAAAACTGCTACCGATAACTACAAACTGATACCTAAAAACTGCTATCAATAACTAAAAACTGATACCTACAGAAAGTTGTCCTTCAGGATAAAATATTGAAGGTCTGTCTTTGAGGCTAAAAAGCTGTCAAATTTTGTCCTTAACAATAATTTCCTGTTAATTTAAATTTATTCATAAATCTTATAACAAATGCAAATTTTATTTCGTAACTCTCAATTTTGACATAAGTTTTATTTTGGCTCCAATAAAACATTTTGGCTCCAAACCAAATTTTTAGCGCCTCTTTCCATTTTTCATCGGTATTCTTTTCCCTACACCTCCACTTCTCAGATCCAGAACATTATCGTGTCCCTCCTTCCCCATAGTAATGGCAATGCTCTTCTCCATCCCAATCACCTTGCCCCCAACCCATCTCCCAATCGAAGCACTACATCATCGACCCCAACCATCTTCTTCGCCAGTGCCTTCCCTAGACACCTCATCATCTCAATCCCGAATATCAACATCTTCCCGACATCGTGCAACCCCTTCTCCATAAACCTCTAGGTCCGCCCACGTTTCAGGATCCCGATGTATCTGGTATTGCGTTCATCATCTCTAATTGGAGCTTTTTTTAGTTTTTTGGGTTTATGGGTTCTCCGGTATGGGGAAGAAGGTTTCTGCATTTGATGTAGTATCCCTTGCTAGCGTTGTCTGCATTTCAGGTTCAATTTCTTAATAAACATATTTTAGTTTTTGTTTTATCTTAACTATTTATTTACAGTGCCCAAAACTTTGATGATTTTGCCAGTACAAATCATGGGATCTAAATTCAGTTAATTTTTAGGTCAATAATTATCTAGGCTATTAAACCTTTCATGTTCAATTTTCTTCTTTTCTACAAAAAAGGCTGCTTTATAACTATTCATTACAACGCCAAAACCTTTAATGATTTCATCTGTATAGTGCTTGGGATGAGATTTCTAAAGCAAAAGCGAAGTGGCTACCATTTGTTTCCTTTCTTTATCATTCTTCCAATATCAAACATCATTAATCATCTTCTAAATAAATTCATCTCTATATTATGACATTGGACGAATACTTCACAACTAAAATTCGAAGCTAAATTTTTTGTTCCATGATCATTGGATTGGCAATGAAGTCGTAACTCCTTTTGTTTTTGTTCCAACACTGCTAATCATCCCACATCTACTTGAGACCCATTTAGTTGTTTACATTATGGCAGATGCGATCACAAACAGTTCTCTATGCTCTTTGGTTATTGAATCCTTCGTATATGGTTGTTTCAAAGCCAACTAACAGATCTGATTCTAGATCTACTTCATTGTTTGTATCATTAAACATTTTCAGATCTAAGAATGATTATTATTTCAATTTATGCGTGAACTTTCATGAGTTACTATGATGACCCGACCTTCTCGACCCTCGAAAAGCGACATAAATACGCTACTGTATAATATGTCGGCGATCGTGTGCTAGAAAAAGACAGATTGCCGAGGGAAAAGAAAGAAGGAGGTAGAAGAAGAAATAGAAAACAACATCAAAATCTCACAAATGCAGTGGAACAATATATAATAGATAAATGACAGAATTTTTATACAAAAAGAACTGTATCTGCTATATACATCATCAGAGTACGATAAAATTCATAGCACACAACTGGACAGTTATCATAACATGTCCTCACAAAAACTGACTAAGCAGTTAACCATACACAACTGAATACACATCAATTACATGTGATACGTCTCGTCATCCAGCTCGTCTCCTGAGCTCCATGGCATTCCATCCAGAATCTGTAACTCTATAATACTCGGTCTGACCCGAGCATTATAGTGAAATAACATCCAAGTCAGTCTAGAAAACCAGCGTGAGAAAACACACTCAATTGGATTATTAAAGTTTTCGAAAATCCTTTGAAATCAAAGGTACCTCGTAAGACCACGCCATAAATAAACTTGTCGGGTTTAACCTTACGATAACCAAAACATTTTTACCAAATCCGTCGTATATTATAATAGTGGCTATAGAAAGTAAAATAGAATCTAGCTAAAATGCTTGCATCTCACGTTCCAGTAATAGTTGGGCACAATAAAAATCGTATAGGCACTTATTAGAGATTGGATTCCATACAATAGCAGGGATACAGGGATACCGGCCGTCACAGTATGTGGTCTAGATCACCGTAACAAGGATCCACCCTGATCCCCTGTTACACAAGACCGGAGCTACCATTTACTGGATGGTCCAAATAAGATCACCCCTCGGCTTGGATCAGCAACCGCCCACACAGCCGAATAAAAAGGGACATCTAGACAGGGATGACCTTACCCTAATTGGTTGCTAACCACTTAGCCTTGCCGCACCTCCCCTGTTTTATCCATTCCCGGTTGATGAGGCTCGAGGCTATGCGTTACCTTTTTAGCACACATTCATTTAGAATGCTCATCATCCTTCTGACGATGTTCTGTCCGGGTCCGAACGGAACCGAAGGCACTATTCCTACTACATCCATTTTGGAATCACTCTCAGGATTAGTAGTGATTATCCCTTGCACTTCACTTCTCCAACTTTGACTTCAAGCTCTTGTCTTCCTTATGAAAAAGTTCAAACCGGATCGAAGTGGTTTTCGGAAAATTAATCCCGATCCCAGTCTCTTCGAAATGATCAGCGCATTGGCCAATATTGATAGTCGGTTATTTAACTATCAAATAACATCCTTAAACAATCATCAGACCCTAATAATTTAACATATTATTTAATTATTTCAAAATATCTTTGCAAGATATTTTTCTACATTTCAACCCTTTTGAAATAGTTTTGGAATTACTTTTTCTCTCGCGAAATAAATTTCCACCCAATTGTTTATTTCCACTGAAAATCACCATGCAAGTCTTAATACTTTAGATTTTTAAATAATTTAAATCACTTTATCCAAAAATATATACTTTAAAACACTTAAAGTAAAAATTACTTAAAACGCTTTATTTAAAATACTAGTCATGAAATTTTAAAATAAATTCTCATGTAAAAATTAAGCCTAAACTAAATTTAAAATAAAAGTTGTTCTATAAGTTATAAATATTAAATAATTATCTTTTAAATCATAATACAAGTTAAATCTTTAAAACAAGTTTACTCATATAATTAACTCAATAAATATTTACTTTTAAATTTTTTAAAAACAACTAAATAATAATTTCTTTTTAAAACATTTTTAAAACCACTTTTAAACTTCTAACTTATACTTGGAAATCTTTCTTTGAAAATATACTTGGCTTTTAAGGAAAGTACATTTCCTTTCCACACCTTTAAAAAT
Organism: Allium cepa; assembly: GCA_030765085.1. Classification (NCBI taxonomy): domain Eukaryota; kingdom Viridiplantae; phylum Streptophyta; class Magnoliopsida; order Asparagales; family Amaryllidaceae; genus Allium; species Allium cepa. The sequence goes on along the minus strand of CM060930.1, from coordinate 7,416,262 downwards.
AAACTACTATTTATTTTTAAAACAAACTACCCATTTCTATATAAATTCCTATCCTGAATTTATACTTCCAAATTATCTTCTGATAAATATTTCACTTTATTTATAAACCTTGTTTATAAATTTCATAATCTCATTCTCCTTTAATCACAGTTTCAACACTTAGTCGGTTTTCAAATCGATTTCCAAAACCAATTCGATTTCAAAATAAATTCCTTTATTTCTCCAGATTTATTTCAAAACCCATTGATTCCATATTCACTCCTTTATTTGGATTTAAAATTTTATTTAAATCGAAATATTAATTTCATACTTAATTTTAAAATTCTCACTTTATTTTTCCCAACCATTTTAAATGCCGAATTTAAAATAAATTCTTCAAATTTTAAACAATATAACTTAAGTTCTCATAATTCGTTTATCCCCATTTATACAAAATCTTTTTCCCATACATGAAATTTATTCGATAGGATTTTAAAAATCAACTTTTTATTCTTTCCAAATTCCTTCTTTTAATTTATCCAATTTCTAAAATTATTTTACTTAGACTTCTCTCCTTTAATTTCCTTCTAAAAATCTAACTTTTATGTTTCTTATATCTTAAAATACCAAAATATATTCGACCAAACCATAGCATTCAATAATGTCAATTACCAATATAATCTATCATAGATTATCAATAAATCATATCACCGAATGTGAAATAAATTCAAACATTTGAGGAATCCAGTTGGATCCCTCCAACCTGTTTCCCTGCTTCCATAGATGTTAGCACAATATAAAATAACAATTCCACTTCAAGGTGGAATATCGCGGTATATGGGGTCATCCTCTATTATGCGGGGCGCGTAGAGTCTCAACTGCTATATAATGCGGAAATCAATCACTCCAATATATATATACTGTTAGTCCGTGAGATGATGGTTTCGATGGCAACAACCTTAGAATAGATTATAAAATATAAATACTTACAGTATAAGTTTAGATATATATGTATATGCATGATTTAACCATGCAAGTACCAAGAATGAAGACTGTACAGTATAGAGATTCAAGATATCAGGATTGAAGACTCATGAGTAACAAGAATATCAAGATTATTAAGAGTTCAAGGTTTCAAGTAATTTATTTTTTAATTACAAATTTTGTTAAAATTCCTAGAAAAGCACTGGCATCTTAAAATCCAATTTCTTCATGGAATGGAATCCACTTCGAGCCTGTTAAAGGGATGGAACCCTAAGTAGGATGTAACCTACGAAAAATCTAGTGGAACACTGTTTTGTATCCACTAACTTTTTATTCAAAATGATTTTTCAAAATTATATCTTGTTTTCAAAATGATTTTAAAACCTTCCTTTTAAAAAGAATCAAAAACATCTATCCTGATTTCAAATACTTTTAGGCTCAAAATAATCTTGAATTTCAAAATCAAATTATCCTTGGTTTTAAACTATCTTTTAAAATAAAAGTAAATTTAATTTTTTAATATTTAGATCTAAATATAAAATTATAGTAAAATTTTATATATACCAAAATATTATTCTATATATTTATTTATGTATTTTAACTATATTTAAGTACATTTATAAAAGTTTAAAATAGTTTTAAAATAAGATAAAAGTTATTTTCAAAGGAAAACAAAACATCAAAAATTCCTTTGGGATGTCCACATGCCCAAGTACCCAATGTCGACATAGTGTCAGTTGAGTTCAAAATTTAAATTTCAAAAGAAGTGTCTATTCTTCATAACTCTTCACGAATGGACATGGCTGTCGTTCCTCTATAAATAGGGGTTGGTTTCAATGAATTTTAATTGGTTTTTCACTCCTCTTCTTCCACATTTCTATATACATTTTCTTACCACTACTCTGCCGAAATCAACATTGAATCTAATTAGATCATTTCTGGTTTGATTTTCTATCACTATCTCTGCAAGATCCTCAGTGCTATTTAGAGTTATAGGCTTTTTGTAATCAACTTAGCGAGAAAAGGTGTGATTGTAGCCTTGGAAATCAATTAAGCGAGATAAGGTGTGATTGTAGCCTTGGAAAATCAATTGTATGAACTTGTTGCCCGGGAAATCAAGTATCTCTGCCCAGAGGATTGTGGTTCTGGAGGGTGTACCTCGTTGCCTTGAAATCGAGGGTGTAATTGTACAATTGCTTTTGAAAGGAAATCCATACTTGTGTGCGGGACTGGATGTAGGGTAACTCTGAACCAGTATAAAAAACGGTGTGTTCTTTTCTTTACTGCTTTTACTTTATATTTGCATCTGTGTTTGATTCTGTGATTATATCTGTGCCTGAATATTGCATACATTTGTATTCAAATTAACAAAAACTCAAAAAGATTTAATAATTCTCATAAACACTATTCACCCCCCCTCTAGTGTTTATCCTAGCCTTAAGATCCTTAATCCGCATTTCTCACATTTGGTATCAAAGCAAGGTTTTCAAAGTTTCATAATTTGATTTTTGAAAAAGTTTTCAAAATGGCTACCAACACTAGAACTGTTACTAACACTAGTATTCCTGTCACTAGTTCATTTGTAGAAGGTCAGTCTACTGCCAGACCACCACCTTTTAATGGCAGTAACTATGCATATTGAGCATGTAGGATGAAAATATATTTACAATCTATAGGATTAGACACTTGGAATATCACATAAACTGAATATTTTGAACCCACAACTGATTTTGCACAGTGGACCACTGAGCAAAAGATTGTTGCACAAAATAATTCTAAAGCAATGAATATTCTGTTTTGTTCACTAGATAGAAATGAATTTAATAGAGTGTCAGTTTGTAAGTCTGCATATGAAATCTAGAAAACTTTGCAAGTAACTCACGAAGGAACAAGCAAAGTTAAACAGACCAAAATTTCCATGCTCACAAATCTGTTTCAATTATTTAAAATGAATCCTAATGAGTCTATTTCAGATATGTATAGTAGAATTCAGGATATTGTGCATTCTTTAATATCCTTGGGAAAGGAATTTTCTGAAGAAGATCAAGTCAGAAAAATTTCAAATTCTCTTACTCCCAAATGGGATCAAAAGACACTTGTGATCGAAGAGGCAAATGACATTAGTACCTTAAAGATAGAAGAATTAATTGGAAATCCAATGTCATTTGAAGTTCAAATGATTGGGAAAAGAGAAAGCAAAGCTTCTGAAAAGAAATCAATGGTATTCAGTGCATTGACCGATGGATCAGACTCAAATAGTGATAATGATGAAAAGATAGCCTTTATGACCAGAAGTTTTAGGAAACTCATGAAATACAGAAAGATGAATAATCTCAAGAGAAACAACTATAAGAACTCTGGAAATCAGAATGTAATGCCAGATAATGTCAAATGTTTCAACTGTGATGAACCAAGCCATGTCAAAAGAGATTGTCCTTATCCAGATAAGCAAAATCCTCCTATGAACAATGATCCAGCAAAGAAACGGAAGCATGCATTTATTGCTACTCTAGATGACTCAGACTCGCCCTCAAGTGATGATGATTAAAAGACGGATAATTCAAATTTGTGTTTCACGACAGTTCACGACTTCGACGAATTCAGAGAAATGGACTCAGAAAAGGTACACATTTACAATAAAATTGGTTGAAATTGCATGCTTAGAATTAGATGCTTGATTGCTTGATTGATTGATTTTGAATTGGTGTGTTATTTAAATTTTAAAATTTTACTATTATTTTATTATTTTATTATTATTTCATTATTATTTTTATTATTTTCATAGTGTAATAGTATATTGAAAATACTATAATTCTAATAAATATTCCAGATATATATACATTAAATATAATAAGTGTGGGTATATATATTAGAGTACTTAGGAAAAATAAATCACAAAAATTCATAGGCACGTGTCGACATGGTCCCCTCCATGATGTCGACATGCATAACAAAATTTGAAATTCAAAATTTGAATTCAAATGGTTGAATTTCCCTCCACCTTTTCACTTCATTCAATTCTCTGAAAAGACATCTTTTGACCACATGTCCTTTGAGAATCTATTTATTCACTATCCTTTATCATATCTTTTCACTCTCATTTTCAAATTCAAACTCTCTCTTCAAAACTTCAAGCTCTCCACTCTATACTTTAATGGCTTCTTCAAGCAACCCCTCCACCGTGAGAATTTCCAGAAAGATAAAAGAGCAACTCTTCAATGATCCGGAGGCAATAAAAGCATACATCAATTATGCTAATTATGCCAAAGTCCATCCCGAAAAGTTTGCTATCTTTCTAGATTTTTATTCTTATGGAATTGATTCTCTTTTTGCAAACAATCAAATTCTTAGTCTTGTTGATGCTTCTCAAAATGATTTTGCTTGCTATCCAAATCTTGTCAAAAATTTTATGCTAATTTAAACTGTGGATTTTACAATGGAAATGAGGATGAAATTTGGAGTAGTGTCAAAGGCACTAGAATTGTTTTGAATTGTGATCTTTTGTGTACCATTCTCAGTTGCAAGAGTACAGGAATGGATCTTTCTAGTTTTAAAATCGATGAAAATGATCGTGAGACATTTCATCACATTTTCGAAGGGAATGATAATTTTGAATTCAAAAATCAAAATTTTCGACCAAAAGCAAGAATTGTCAATCTCCTTTTGCAACATACTTTGACCCCAAGATTGGGGCATTTTAATAATCCCACTTCAAAAGTATGCAAAGCACTTTTTGCTATTTTTGGAAATTATGACATTAATTGGGCGCAAGTTATTTTGGACGAACTTCGTCCCAAAAACCTTGAAATGGGTGAGAATACTTTGTATCATGGAATGTATCTCACTCGGATTTTTAACTATTTTGGAGTGGATTTCAAAGGAGAAGAATTTGTTTCTAGAAAAGTTTTCAATCATTTTAACATTTCCTTTATGAAAATTCTATTTGTTTTTCAACCTTATGAGACTCTTGCTGAAAAGGAAAAGCGTTTGGCTCATGAGGAGATGGAAGAAGAGGAAGAGGAAGAAGAAGAAGAAGGGGATGAAATGGAAATTGAAGAAGAAGAAGAAGGTGAAACTTCTTTGGAAAGCATCGACTATCCTCCTAATCCATCCAACAAAACCCTTCTCAAAAAACCAAAAGATTATTGTTGAGAATCAACGGATTCTTAAATGATCCGTTAGTAAGAAGTTAGACAAAATTTCATCCAAGATGAACAAGTTCATTTCCAAAGTCAGCAAGAAACTTGGACTTTCTTCATCGTCATCATCCTCTAATTAGTTCTACCTTTTCGTATCTTGTTGTATTTATTTTAGTTTATTTTGATTTGGATGTTTGTGTAGTTCTTTTGATTAATCGTTGTATTGTCTTAATATGAAATGAAATGGAATTTCTTTTCTGTTATCTAGCATATCTTATCTCCAGAATAAATGTTAGTATATCATATAAATATATATACACACAATTATTCACAAAATCAAAATAGATCATCAAATTTCACTACACCATGTCGACATACCCCCTATGACCATATCGACATGTACTGGTCAAAAATGACAATTCATTTTGAATTTGAAATTTGAATAACTACCATATGTATATTCATTTCAAACGAATTTCTACACCTATAAATACCTATCTCTTCCAGAATTCATCACTGAGTATTATTTCTTATCTTCTCTATCTCTCATTCTTCTCAAAATTTCAAATATGGTTAATCCAATTCATAACTTATCTGAGAATCTTGAAGAAACTCTTAATTCATTCCAGAATATTCACTCGTTCATTCTATGTAACCAGCGACACTTAGAATTGAGTCAGATGCAGATGATCAAGGAGCAAGAAAGGCGTTTCGATGCGATACGATGGATGATTTCCTCCCTGCACAAGGATGATAATGAAGCACATCCTCCTGTCTCTCTCACCAATGACAATGAAAATTGGGATGCCATTAAAGCATACCCTATCTTTGGAGAAGAAGGATGGAAGGAAGTTCCTCGTAACGTTTGATTTTATTGGTTGCTTTGTTTGAATTGTTTGCTTTTATTGATTTGATTTCATTTGCTTTGGCTTGGTTTGATATTGGTTGATATTTAGTGAGGAATGATGTTTGTTGTACAAAACATGTATAATTATACATTGATATGTATATAATCTATAATTCATTATTGTGTCTATCAATAGAATTATCTCTTAATTCTATATTCCATTGTATAAGTTTATTAATGCAGGTATTTTAGTCCAAGAATGAGGGGGAGTTATATAGTTTGGAGATGGTTTTTTTGTTGATGAAAAAAGGGGAGAAGTATAAAATAGGGTAGTTAGGCATAGATTAAGGGGGAGTTATTAGGATAGAAGTAATATTTTATAAACAAAGGTTGTTATCATCAAAAAAGGATTGTTAGTCCGTGAGATGATGGTTTTGATGACAACAACCTTAGAATAGATTATAAAATATAAATACTAACAGTATAAGTTTAGATATATATGTATATGCATAATTTAACCATGCAGGTACCAAGAATGAAGACTGTATAGTATAGAGATTCAAGATATCAAGATTAAAGACTCATGAGTAACAATAATATCAAGATTATCAAGAGTTCAAAATTTCAAGTAATTTACTTTTTAATTATAAATTTTGTTAAAACTCCTAGAAAAGCACTGGCAGCTTAAAATCCAATTTATTCGGGGAATGGAACCCACTTCGAGCCTGTTAAAGGGATGGAGCCCTATGTAGGATGGTACCTACGAAAAATCTAGTGGAACATTGTTTTATATCTGCTAACTTTTTATTCAAAATGATTTTTCAAAATTATATTTTGTTTTCAAAATGATTTCAAAATCTTCCTTTTAAAAAGAATCAAAAACATCTATCCTGATTTCAAATACTTTTAGGCTCAAAATAATCTTGAATTTCAAAATCAGATTATCCTTGGTTTTAAACTATCTTTTAAAAGAAAAGTATATTTAATTTTTTAATATTTAGATTTAAATATAAAGTTATAGTAAAATTTTATATATAACAAAATATTATTATATATATATTTATTTATGTATTTCAACTATATTTAAGTATATTTATAAAAGTTTAAAATAGTTTTAAAATAAGATAAAAGTTATTTTCAAAGAAAAACAAAACATCAAAAACTCCTTTGGGATGTCAACATGCCCAAGTACCCCAAGTCGACATAGTGTCAGTTGAGTTCAAAATTTAAATTTCAAAAGAAGTGTCTATTCGTCATAACTCTTCATGAATTGACATGGCTGTTGTTCCTCTATAAATTGGGGTTGGTTTCAACGAATTTTAATTGATTTTTTCTGGTTTTTCACTCCTCTTCTTCTTTCACATTTCTATATACATTTTCTTACCATTACTCTGCCGAAATCAACATTGAATCTAACTAGGTCATTTCTAGTTTGATTCTCTACCACTATCTCAACAAGATCCTCAATGCTATTCAGAGTTATAGGCTTTTTGTAATCAACTTAGCGAGAAAAGGTGTGATTGTAGCCTTCGAAATCAATCAAGCGAGATAAGGTGTGATTGTAGCCTTGGGAAATCAATTGGGTGAACTTGTTGCCCGGGAGATCAAGCATCTCTACCCAGAGGATTGTGATTCTGGAGGGTGTACCTCGTTGCCTTGAAATCGAGGGTGTAATCGTACAATTTCTTTTGCAAGGAAATCCGTACTTGTGTGGTGGATGTAGGGTAACTCCGAACTAGTATAAAATCCGGTGTGTTCTTTCCTTTACTACTTTTACTTTATGTTTGCATCTGTGTTTGATTCTGTGATCATATCTGTGTCTGAATATTGCATACATTTGTATTCAAATTAACAAAAACTCAAAAAGATTTAATAATTCTCATAAACACTATTCACCCCCCTCTAGTGTTTATCCTAGCCTTAAGATCCTTAATCCGCATTTCTCACATATACTACTATATATATAATATCATTCAACAGATAATTATTTAATTCATCCAAGCACATCCAATGATTTAAATTTAATCATTTAAATTAAACTAGGCAATCCAAATGAGTGAGAAGATCTCGCCATTGCTTTTTATTTGCGATCCACTTCAACCTTGCCTTGGTTCATGATTTTTGACCTTGTATAACATTATATCATTTTATTAATGTTTGAACTAATCGAACAAATAAATTCCATTTAATAGATTTAATTAACCAAAAATTTAATTTAAACTAATAATTCTATTTGAACTAATTTTCTTTTACAAATTTGTTTAGTAACAAAAATAAATTTTAAATAAGTTAATTAAACAAAATAAATCACCTTAAAAATTTTATTTTAGAATAATCTAGTAAATTGAAACATGTTTATGTATATTTATTTTATTTCTTACGTATACTAAAATAACTTATATAGATTAAAAATCTAATTTTTTTCCCTATATTTTCCAAAAGCTTATTTACATATATATATATATATATATATATATATATATTTACTGTTTTATCTACATATATTTAAACTAAAATAGGTATGAGTGTATTTGTACATATTTATTTATACTTTTCCTTTACTGTTTATATATATGCATATGCATATAATATATTATATTTATATTTACTTCTCATACAGTAATTTCTTTACTATAAAATTTTAAACACACACACATACACACACACACACACACACACACACACACACACACACACACATATATATATATATATTTGTAAAAATATAAAAAGTATGGATTTAAATATTCCTTCCTATTTTACTGTATATATTTATGTATATATTACTAAATTAAAATTAAAATTAATAACTGTAAATATATATCTGGCTATAAAATCAAATACTGAGTTTTTATACATAGATTTATATATATATATATATATGTATTTAAATATTTGAAATTAACCTGCTTATACTTTTAAATTAAATAAAAACCACTAAAAAAATATACCCACTGACTTCGATTCGAGCCTCTTCCGACCTCCAGGCTGAGTCGCCTATGTTGCATGCGACTCCTCCCTCTACCTTGGCCTTGACGAAGTCGCGTTCCCCCTCCCCAATCGTCGCGCCTCACTTTTAGCAGCCCACCGTCTCGCCCCAGGCTCCTCAAGTTCGTTGAACTCGATTTGAAGTTTTTAGCCATTAATTTTCTGAGATGATTTCGATTTGGGTTTTCTTTTTTTCCCTTTTTTGAAATGAATTTTCGATTTCATACTGGGAATATTTAAAAAGGGATTTTGTTTCCTTCTGATATTCGAGTTGTAAATGTGGAAGGGAGAAAGGAGAAAGGGAAAGCATTGGCCACCACCTTTTTTCTGAGCTCTCGATTGTTTTTTTTTTTGAAATGACGCATGTCCTAGGGAGGACAAGTGTTTGCCTAGCGTGTCATATGCTACAGTGATTTGAACGAAGGTAAAAAGTTCCGACGGGATTGAGAATTGTCCAGTCAACATATGTATATTTAAATTTTAAACATCTCGAAATCGTAACTCAAAATCTTGACCTCCTATCAAGGCATGCCGCTAGGCATTTATAAGGTTATATCCCTATTTCGAACGCAATGGAAAAGATTTCGAGTCCTAGTTCGATCGTATGGAGAAGATAGCTTTATGGACTCAGTTATTATATAGAATTTTCGATATAGATTTCAACGCGTTTATCTACCGTACGATCACACGACAACTCTAAATACTACGAAAATTTGAAATTTGATAATAATATACTATTACGGATCCAATGGAACTGGTTTCATCAAATTCCAAGATTGTGCCTCGGAAGCTATTTTTAAACGTCGATTTAAATGATATAAATTCAAAACCGAACAACTCACTTTCGATTTCAATTATAAAAGTTCTATTACCTTCAGTATTATTAATATTAATTTTCTAAGCCCTTGAAATATTTTTAACAAGCTTAAAACCAAGATTCACTATTTTAACCAATTTCCAATTATTAAATTCAATAATTTAATTGCCAAATAAACAGTGATATTTGAAATTCAAGTTATACTAACTTTCAAATATTTAAAATCAATTAAATATTTCAGTTTCAAATATCCAGAAATTTCGGGCCGTCACAGTTACAATATCTAATCCGTACACATGTTCCCTCTTTAGCTCATCTTCTCCTTTAGAAGACGGAATTCTTGATCGATATACGTTCAGTGGCTTCCTTAGAAGTTAATCAATAAAAGTCAGGTAATGTAACAGTTAAACTGCCTATTAAAGCATAGGGATCTAACTTTGATAGTTGAGTTTATAATAAAGGTTTGAATATGCATCGAAGAGTGATTTTAACATTTTAAATTTAGATCCATATATCCTATACTATTAGTTGCCTTACGGTATTTTGATAAATTATAATTATTTGAATCGTTACATGAATTCGTCATATATATATTTGCATTATAGCTGAGGTTATATTGAATGGTTAAGAATTAAAATTAAGTTCAGAATGATGGTTTGTAATATTGTACAGCCATTAGATTCTTTTAAGCGTATGTTGCATTAATGGGTCAAAAACACAAGGAAGTTACTAAGCAGAATCATCTGATTATTTACTTGGGCCACCATAGTCATTCCAAGGTAGGTAAGTATCTCTGTACCGTAAATCTTATATCATGATTGATTATCCTAAGAAAATAGTAATTAGGTAGCATGCATTTTGTTTTTCTACTTCACCTTGCCCTTTAATAATTTCTTACCGGCAACGGAAACAAAACAGTTCAGTTCAACAGGTATACATCCTTCTAATTCATATTTGACATAAGCAATCTTAGTATATAAATTCCAAGTCAAGAGTTGAACTCCTAAAGTAAATTGATAACCCATATAATAGGTCATATAAGCAAGCTTTACTTCAAATTTAATATGTGAATTCGATAGCTTTTTTGATGTTGCGGTTTAGGTACATTTAAACTGGCCTAATAGTTCCTTGATGGCTATCCTAATAAGACACCAACTATCAAGTTCATCTCAAGAATGTTCCACCCAAATAGTATGTTTCAATCTAAATGCTATATTACTTATACATGTTTTGCATAAGCAGTATATGCAGATGGAAGCATATGCTTGGAGATACTACAAACTAGTAGAGTCCAATTTATGATGTTGCAGCTGTACTCACATACATTAGATAAATTCTTATGAAATAAAAAAAAACTTGAATGATTTTTATATTTCTTCAATCTTATACTTATAACTATAGTTTTTCTTCTTATATGTTGTTATACTATCAGAATTCAATAAAGTGCAAACCTAGAAGTTGCTCGGATGTACAATGAAAATAAGGGTGAATGCGACTAAGAAGTGCGAGTTGTGGTAAAGAAGAGATGATTGCTGATTGATAATAGCAAAGATACCTACATATAAAATTGAAAGATACTTATCAAGCTTGATTTAGCTTCGAGTGATTACAAATAATGATTATTCATGATTTTGCATTGTTGTCCTACTACCTACTTGTAAAAAGGAAAAGGAAAAAAACATGTTTAGAATTGATGTTATGTATCACATTTATTTTGACCGTGTCTAGTGTTATATATCCAATAAATTTATCGTTTTTGATTTATGCTCGAAAGTTTGTCTTATTTTAAAGAATGCATTATGCTATGTGTAATTCTCAAATTTCACGAATTAACAAAAGTAATTATATATTTGTCTATTCATTTTTAAAAAAAGTTGTATATATTTCGCAATGGTTAAAAATTGTTGTAAAAAGTATTCCGCAACATTTTAAAATAGTTGTAAATCACATTTCACTTGCATCTAAAAATAGTTGTAATCATAACTTTTACAACACTTTTTGCAATATAAAAAATAGTTGTAAAAGATGTCAACTCTATTATATTTTGGCCTAATATGACGCTTGCAAAAACGTTGTAAGTCCCCTATTACAACATATTTTGATGTTGTAATAGGGAATATTTATTGTAGCAAACATAACTATCACAGCTTGTTATACATAATATTTACATAGAAATGTACTCACAATTATTACTCCCTATATTTAATCATATATATATCCGTACATGACTAAATTATACAACCAGATATAACATATTCGTTTTTATATGGTTGGTTACTTCCTGCATTTGTAAATTAAAAAAAGCTAAAAAAATGGAGAAATAGCAAGATTACCCGAATATGGAGGCTTCAAATCAAATGGTTATACCTTTAAATGCTGACGTCGACAATTTATGAAGATATGGAGTAGGTGATGAAGATTGATGGCTTATGGAGCCAAGGAACACAGGAGAATTTCTGAAGCTCGAGAAAGTTGGAGGGTTGCTGAAGCTTGCGAGAGGTTACGAGGTGCAAGGAAGGCGGACTTGAAGAAATCAATAGCATAGTTATGAAGATTATGAAGATCAGAAGTGTTTGATTTTCAATGAAATTTAGGATTAGGGATTTATGGGAGAGAAGGGGATACGATGTTGAGTGACTTGGGAGAAAGGCGGGAACCTTTTCTTTTCCCCGCTCCATAGTTCATGTACATTTAGTAGCAGCGTTACAATGAATGATTTTTTAATCCACCTGCGTAATAGTAGCTTCTTTATTAAAACCCTGCTAGTTCGTGCTGCGAAAGACATAATTTCTTGTAATGATTTTAAGCGAGGTAGAATGTAATGGTTCGAAATTTCAGACACTTCGTATTTAAATATCTGAATTATTTAAATGTTTGAATTTTGGATTAAATGCTATTAAAGTGATTTAATAACCTTATTAACCTCTTTTAAAACTTAACTAATGATGGCAAATTTGGTTTCGGAACAATATTTGCAAAAATAAATACTTTAAAGTAATATCGATAATGTGGCTGAAAACCGGTTTATCGATAAACAACTTTTTATTCCATACAAATTGTTCGAACTCTTCTGCAGTTGTCTAATGATCAAATGAACAATTAGGAACTAATTAATACTTTGATTCATAAAGCAAATAGAACTTTCTAGAAACTTCCAAATGGATAAGATATAGTGTAAGTGTATTTTTCCAAAAGGAAGGGATATAAAGGAGAAGTGATGGGTATGTGTGGAGCTAAGGCTTCCGTGGCATGATGGGGAGTGAAAACAAGCTTATGAACACCATTTTAAACCTATATAAGGAGGGACATACCCTTGTTAAATAATCACAAATACACAAAGCAAAATCAAGCTTTTTAATGTCTTCTTCTTCTTTTATGTTCTAAAGAATTTTTTTGCAAATCAACTCCAAATCCACTCAAAATTTACCACAAGCCTTAGATAAATTTTACAACACATTATATCTAGTTTCAATTTGAAGAAGCAATACCATGCATCCCCCTCAAGTGATGGTCGTGAGAAATAATGGCAAAACTGCCTTAGAAAAGCAAGTTTTGAGAAAGAAGAAGGAAGGTGGTTGAAAGGTGATTTTTTAGGAAGTGTTCTTGAGTTTGATTTTGCTTGAGCATGTGTTTGGCTTGGATCTAAGTTAGTTATCTCACTATCTTGTTTGTATATATTGTCTGTATATATTTGCGTGCAAATATAAAGTTAAAGTGACATTAACTAATTAAAGTTATAAACTTTGGACCCCTCTTTCTTTTGAAAGCAAATGGCAACTTTATATTATATGACATTACTTTTATTACCCTCTTAAATAGGTGATGTGGGATTGAATTGATTTTTAAATGGTTGTTTGTATTTCATGTTGAATTATAATATATTTGAAAGTGTTTGAAGCGAGAATAGTCGCCTATAAGTGCACTTCTATATCTCTTAACTTTAACTTGTGTATATTGGATATTTATGATCTTAACTGAGATAAATTGATTTGGTTTTTCTCTACACATATGTTGGTGAATAGTGAAGAGATGGTTTGGAAAGTTATAGTAATTTTGAACCAAAGTTGTGAATGTTGAAGCAAAAATGTGGTTATAAATACACTTTGCAAATATAGCCTATTTTTAGGAATTTCTATAAATAAATTGGAAGGTTTTCTTAGGGGTCTCTTTTCATGGTATTTAAGTATTCTAGGGTAATACTTAATATTAAAATTTCAAGTTATAAGTCATTAGTGAACATGGTTAAAACTAGTCGCAGAGATTGTGCTTTTCAATGTTGTTCTTTACAAAAACTTTTAACAGCATTTATAAGAGCTGTAGTAAGTCACTTATGGTTTAAAATGTTAAAAGTGATATTTACATTTATATTTTTACATAATTTTTTGAGAGATGTTTTCTGACCTATTTATAATATTTATAGTTGGTTTGAAGTTTAAATATATTTCTAATAATTATATATGTATTTTCAAAGTAAAGAAGTTTTATAATATAAAGCATGTTTTTCATCAATTTATAAATTGGTTATTTTCAAGTAATATTTTACATGGATATTTAAAACCTATGTACAAGTATTTTTTAAGTATTTATAAGTTTTGAAAAAGGCAATTTACTAGGGTTAATATTGAAAGCCGACAAGGTAGATTTTTCTACTTGTGAGAGTTGAGGTTGATGTCGAGTAAAGATATGAGCAATAGAGCTCTAACCAATAGATTTCCCACTTGATTGAGGAGTTTTTAAGTTGGACTATCGAAAACATGTTAGTTTTTTTGTTTACTTACATGTTTGAAAAGTAATTAACTTTGCTTAACGCTAAAAGCCGAGTAGGCTTATCTATTTGTGAGAGTTAAAGATTGACATTCAAGTGAGGATATAAGCGATAGAGCTCTAACCTACCGGCTTCCTTCTTGACCGAGGAATAGTTAAGTTGGGAATGTCAGAAAAATGTTAATCATATTGTTCGGTTACTCATTTATGAAAGTCGTTAATATTGTACCTAACACTAAAAGCCGACAAGATAGACTTATCAATTTGTAAGATTTAAGAATGAAGTACCTAGGCAAGGCTTTATATGCAACCAATGCTCTAACTAACCTGGCTTTACTCTTGGGCAAGGAATAGTTAAGTTGGAATGTCGAAAACAAGTTAAGTATATGAATCGTGATTTCTATAAGCAATCGTTTTTAACTGGATAGTCGATTAGTCGACTACCAAACTTAACCAATTATTAACTTAGATCTTTAAAAGAATGTTTTTAAAGATAATATAAGTATGGAATGGTTTTGGATTTGTTGTGACAATGTGTTAATAACATTCATCTTTAATCCTTTTTATGAATGTAAATGTTAAAGATAACCATAAGTAAAATGGTGTTCGATTTGTAGTGACAATGTTTAAATAACATTAATCTTAAACCTTTTTTGAATAGATTTATGAAAGTACTTAGATCCTTAAAATGAATATTTTGAACGAATTTATAAGTATGGAATCTTTGGGAAAAAGATAGAAAAGCAAAGGTTTAAAGTAAGAAATTATGTTAATAAATTATGAATATACTTATACATTTGAGATAAGTATACGAATACCTTTTAAAGTATTAAAAGAGTATAGATGAATAGTAGAAATTCATAAATGAAGTATTTATTGGATAAAATAAGTTCTACTAATAAAAGAGGTTTTAATTAATTAAAGACTAATTAAACAAAAAAGGGGATTAGAAGTTTCTCATGCGACTTAATCGTACTTTGTATGACAGGATCGTGCTTTTTATATTTACCAATTTATGGAAAACATTTAGTCATATACTTGGCATTAAAGCCGATGATGTAGACTTGTCGATTTGTGGGAGTTAAGACTGATGTTTAAGTATGGATATGAGCAATAGAGCTCTAACCTGCCAGCTTCACTCTTGGCCGAATGTGAGATAAAAATATTGAAAATGTGATAAGTATACGACTTGGTTTCCATATGTGATCGTTCTTCTTATTATTGAATGACTAAATTTGTCAATTCAGTTTTGAAGAGACCAAGATCGGTAAGGGTTTTACTTATCAAAAACCACTTCAAGACTGAGATAAGTATTCTATCCCTTGAAAGTAGATCTATTCGAGGTGGTGGAATCCATGTGTGGTTTCAAGATTTGTTTGAGAAGTGGGAATCCAATTGGAGATTCATGTTCTGTTCGAGTGATAGCGACTCATGTGAATGATGTCGAATATGATCTCAACATCAAAAATGGCTAAAGATAGAATAGGATGCACAACCTGGAGTTTATCTGATCCGCGTCAGGGTGTAATCAACTCTATATCTGGATATGCTTATCTATTGTTGGTGGGGGGAGTTGGTGATACTTTGCTCATATTGTTCATGTTTATTTTCGAAGATGGCCATTTTTGTTTACATTTTGGTGTATTCATCTAGAGATATATGGCGCTCGGAAGGTGTTTTTGATCCTTATACCGGGAGATTGGATTTTGGCTTGATTGAAGGGATCTCTATGGGAAATCCATTATATGAACATTCCTTATCAGTTTTGATTGTACCCTATAATATCCTGTTGAATGTAACCATTTCGGCTATGTTATATATTTATATTCTTCACCATAGACATTATCTAATATATCACCTTATGTGCTTAATATATTGTGGTTCTTTTAAGGGGACAATCATTATGGCATTCCATGCGGTCTCAAAAGTGTTGCTATATGTTGGACGCATATTTATTGAGTTTCTCATACCAGAATCATGTTTGATGCTCAGTTTTTGTTTTCTACAAATTCACGTACTCTTTCGAGTAGTTTGAGAAAAGCAGGATTCGTTGATGTTCTTTGAAACTCAAGGAGATGAGCTAGCTGTTTCACCTACCATGGTATTCATATTTCCGCTACATTGCTATATTGTACATATCAGCATTTGTGAGGACGGGTAGTTATAACTATCCAGGCTGATGATCATACTTAAGTTTTGTAATTCCCTAATTTCTATATCGAAGTAACCATTTTACTTTTCTTTTGATATTACATATTGTCGTTTTGCTAGTGAGATTATGATATTGTGTTCTCTTTTTATTTGTTCTATTTCTTTTTTATTTTACCCTAACAATTTGTCTTTCCGACATTTGGGTGCTTGTCACATGAACACCGTGGTGTATTAGCGTCACGTTCGGGGGTCAAAAAGGCAAATCATTTCATATATCATATGTATTGTGATACACCATGCACTTGTACACTATTGGCTGCAAAATTATTTACTCATTACTTGGTTGGATAGCTTAGAATGGTTATGCATTATGGTACATAATTCAAATTTTGTGGAATTTCAAGGACATAATTTTGTTAGGTGGGAGAATGTAACATCATGTAAATTGAACGATAATTAATTAAAAAGAAATTAACTAATAATTATTAATGCCAAAAATGGAATTTTCATAGACTTCGTAATTTGGGTACAAAATTTACACCGTTGTGTTTGAGATGATTTTCTGATCAATTTTCATATTTATAGTTTTCCAATTGAAGTTCAAACAAATTTTATTTTAACGTTTGAATATTTTAGTTCGGAAATAATTTGTGTAATTAAGGAAATAAATGCATTTAGTTAATGTTAATATTTAATTAATGCTTAAGCAAGGTTAACATTAAAGAAATTACCTTGATAGGTCGCATAAGGAATTAAATTAACCAAAATCCAATTAAACTTAATATCAGATATTAACATAAATAAAACAACCAGTCGACCCCACTATTAGGACCGATCAACGGCTAGCGATCAACTGGTAACATGATAGCAGTTGACCAGTGGAAGGCGGCAGTTGTGAATTGAGCCTAGGCCAAATGGCATAGATTTAATAGAACTTAATATAACAGCTGACATTGATTCGAACCCTTATAAATACAGGCCTAACCCTTCACATTTTTTCTCATATTTTCTAAAGCAACGGTGAAGCACTGCCTTCTTTTCTTTGTAAATTCTAAAATCTATATAAACTGTAATATATATATATATATATATATATATATATATAAGTGGAAAATAGTGAAGAATAATAGTGAAGAAGAATATAATCAAATCGAATCATTGAAATCAAGGTAAATTATAAATCCAAATCTAAATTAAATTTGAATCTTTTTACGGATCTAAATTTCTAATAAATATTTATACTCTTTCGGTATATATTTCATTAAGAAGCAAAGGGAGTTAAACATGAATAACAGGGTTTGGATTTGGAGATTTGGAGGCTTATTTGTTCATTTGAAAATTATATATTTTTATATATTATTGAATTTATATTGTTGTAAACCATTCCTTTTATGTCTGAGTAAAATTATTTTAGAGTTGTAGGCTTAAAAATTTGCATGTAATGAATTTGAGAACCATGCCCACATATTCTATGAATTGTTAACTTGAAGTAAATACTATATACACTTGAATCTAGAAAGTAAGGGTGAAAGTCGTCTCTAAGTTAATGAATTGTGTACTATTTCCAGATTTGTTGGTTAAATGATATATATTAGCAAGTATGAATTAGAAGTTATTATAAATTGGATTAAATTTAAGTAGCATTTTAATTCATTAGAATGAAGTGTGTTGTAATTTAAATTTCTATAAATTATCCAGTTTTAAAGATAAAAACAAAAGTGTACCATTTGAAATAATTAGGATTATCTAAAAGAAATAGATGCATAAAATAGGGATGTTTATCATATTTTGTACCATATATTTCATTAGTAATAGAAACGATAATTTCTTGCAATTATGAAATAACATAATTCCTCTTTTAGATAAGTCATGAAAATTTACAATGTTAATATTTTCTTTTGAAAGATGTACTTCTAATGCATTAAAATACAGAAATCCCTAAGTACAAAGAAAGTTATTATAAGTGGAGATAATAATAATGATTCAATTATAAATCTAGCATATGTAGTAAGTTAGAAAATATATAATAAGCGAAGAAGTATGTGTAAAGAAATGAATAGTAAGTAAGAAGATTATAATAATCAAAGGAAGATATTAATAGTTAAAAAGGAATAGTATAATACACTTAATAGTATCAAGTAGAGGTTAAGTAGTAATGGATATTTAATTTAATAAAGTGGAAGTAAGTGGTAAATGACATTAAATTGGTGTAAATGAAATAAGAAGCAAGTTGGATAAAATAACCAAATACCAACAATTGAACATAAGAGGAGTTTTAACTAAATAAATTTATGTAGCCTCAATTATGCATTATAACGGGTGTGAATTGTTGAATTTAATCAATAACTTAGAGAAATTAAAATGACATAGTCCTTAATATGGGTTGGAATGCGAGGTCAGTAGGGTTACACAACATAAGTCTTGTAACCTAAAGAAGCTACTGGCAGTGGTGTACGCATTATACTAATGTTGGACATATCCAATTAGAAGACCCACGCAATTATACGTTCGCATATTGGTGAAGGAATATATCAGAGTAAGATGGTTTTCCCCATTCGAAGAGTCAAAGGATAGGTATAGTCTGCTTCAACCTTTCAAGGGTACGTGTTAGGTAACCAAATAGGCATTTCCTTGATTGCATTAGGCAATCTAAATGGGATAGTGATCGTAGGCTCGGCACTATGACAGTGAAGTTGGTACCATGTATGAGGAGTAGGACTTGTTTACATAGGTCGAGATCATCATCAGTCCTAAGTGGTCAACGAAAAGACAAGGGTTATGCCTAAACAGGTTATACCTCCTACTAGTGTAGACTACATTTAAGACATGCACCGCCTCACAGTTGTTTGTTTGTTTCATTGTTAAGAGGCAAGGCTAGATAACTTTTTACTGGAGGTCTTTCAAACTAATAAGATAGTCCATGGAGCTGAGTCTATGATAAAGCAAGACAAATAGAATATGGATAAATAGTTGTAATGCCTTATTAAGCACTACGAGAGTTTCTCGGTATGCACGGCGATAGGGATGTGATATCGCATTAACGTTGGATTCTGATAAGGTATTGAGTTACGGTTACTAGTGGGGAAAGTATCATGGTCTGAAGAGGGACTTACTTATATATCTACACACACAATTGTCCACATCGAGTAAATAGGGTGTATCATATGCGCACATAAAGTCAAGCGACTAAGTTAGACGGCGGACATAACATGTAATGGAAAGCAATCGGTATAAACTAGTGTTATGCATAAAATGTATAATTTACCGGCCAGCAGAACGTTGTTCTGACACTTTTCTCATTACAGCCCATATGATAGCTTTAGTGGGACATGTATTGGTCCAAGGCGGGAACAGTGGAAGAACAAATTTTCATAGCATGCTCGACATAGATAAGGGCACTAGAGATCAAAAGTGTCAACATTGGTCAGTAATCATATGTTTTGTTATACATTATTGTTCTGCTATGAGTTTTATCGTAGTGCTTTGATATACATTTGTTTATTTATAGGATACTAATAACGGTGATTCGTAGATTGGTTGACTTGGTTATCGATTTAGCGAAAATTTGGGCGTGGGTTCTTATAGGCACTAGCGGGAGTTCCTCAATGTACGCAGATAATTCAGCCTAGACACTTTTGGTGGATGCCTGGTATGGTCCATAATTACAAATAATAGCAGGTAATATATCATTGTCCATAGGAATTATGTTACTTATATATATATACATACACACAGCTTTTTTCCTTTAGGTTACGTCTAGCCCTAATAAAGAATTACCCATTCTCAAAAAATAATAATATATATATAGCTATTTTATATCCAAGTAAGTTGGGTATATCGTATGGGTATATGAAGTCAAAAAATGACTAAGATTTAATAATAGACATAACACCTAATAGAAAATAGTCGGCATAAACTAATGTTATGGATAAAGTAGGTAATTTACCGACCACCAGAACGTTGCTGTGACCCCTTCCTCATAACAAACTACGGTATGGATTTAGAGGGACGGGTGCTTGTATAAGGCGAGAATGGTGGAGGACAAATTCTCTCATGCATGCTCTACACTGACTAGGACACTAGATACCAAAAGTACAAGCCTTGATGTACTTTTGTTTATGTACAAGATATCAACACGAATGATCAGTAACCTGTTGGACTTGGGTTTTCGATTTAGTGAAAATTCGGACCCATTAAGTTGGAGATTGATACAATACCATTAATGGATTTTCTATTAAATATATTTTAATGAATTACTTAATTGTTTATATCATAATATAACAAGTATGTAATAGAAAGAAAATACATTTTATTTCAAACAAGATTGGTTCTCGTGTTAGGTACATATAACAAATTACATAATTGCCCATGTGGCATACCCCTAACTCTATTATTTCCTGATACAAAATAAATCTGTAGTAACGCACAGTCCTTTTTTAAGTCACGCAAACCAACTTAAGTACCACTGCAATGAAGAGACAAAAACACCAATTATTTGCTTATGTCACAAAATGAGTAGCGATATTCAAATCGATTGTTCATACTTAAAGGATAGTTATAAACCTTTTGATTATAGATGTATATATACATCCACTATTTAAGACATTTTGTGCATCATTTGGAGATATCCATAGTTGACATAACATATTTAAAAGGAGAAAAACATACAAATTATATGAATTCAATACGTGCCAATGGAAAAGAAACCGTTTATTTATTTTTTATAATTTTAAATTTGAATCAAGAAGTCCCATACCTTATAATATACGTATATACTACGTATATATATATACGCTTTAGTGATAAATATATTTACTCATGGATTGTAAATGTTTGATGAGTAATCAAATTTTAAACATTAAAGTAATCCAAAATATTCCAAATTATATTAAGGAAAAAAAATTAGAATATCGGTACTCCTAAATAATACTTCAATGTATATTTAATCAATCAATTATGTGATGAAATTTATATGCCTCATTGAGAAGGCACAAGGAAAAATTTCAATGTACTTATGGACGAAAATCCAAGGAGTATGAGTTGACGTCTTTTAGATCTTTATCAATAAAGTAAACTGATAAATACTATACAAGACAAATAATTTGAAAAAGAAATAAATCCTAAGCATTGAAATTAAAATAATAAATGCAAATTTCATAAATTATAAGCAAAATAAACATCTCTATGTATCCGGGGATTATAGGTGCCATAAGTTGAAGTGGACCGATAGATCTTAATTCTCCTCGAGAGTTTATCGATCGTCAGGTTCTCCTAAGTATGATACAAAAAGGAAAAATCAAAGTCTCCATGATATGATAAAAAATTATGCATAGTTGGTTCATTTCACTCAATTCTTTTTACTGAGTTTCAATTTCATTTATTTAGTATAATAGTTAGTAAAGGGTTTGAAGAACGAAAATATTCTATAAGAAGAATAATCAAGGTGAAAGAATTTCTTATGGTTTGTCTAAAGAAAGAAGATGTGTTTAATAATCCACAGCAAAAATTGGAAATAAACATACCATTGTGAGTTAGATGTAAACCAAAAAAACTTAGAGCAACCTAGAATTTTAATTTTTTCCTATCTGACGAAGAGGTGGAGCGGTTGGAGAAAACAACTTGAAGTTTTAAGATCGAGAATAAATGGCGGTTTAAAAATGGAGAGGAGGATATAATTGCTTTAGTACTGTAATGATAAACCTATTTTTTGTGATGATAAAGCAAAAGTAATAAAAATTAGTATTAGTCCATGCAGATGGAGGAGAGCTAATCATGTTGGATTACGGAGAGTAAAGTATCTTGCATTGACCTTTAATATTATAATATAAATAACTATTTCAATTTAGAAGATTAAGAAAAGATGTGGAGACAAAAAGAGAATTTTGAGTTTGGACTAAAAAAGGAGTAAACGGAAAGTAGGGAGAAAAAGCAATAATTACAAAGAAGTTAAATTGGTAACTTCCATCATTTATGTTTATGACGAGAAAATCACTATTTTGATTGCTTGCTTAGCAAAATATTTGGTAGAAACGTAGTTATTTTTTAAACTTTACTTAACCAAATTGATTCATTTCGGAAATTCCTTTAAAGGGGGTATTAAAGTTCTTTTTGTTTAATGGGATGCTTAAATTTATCTCGGAAAAACATAGAAAACAAATGATTATATAATACACAAACAAGTAGCCTTTTGCAATTTGGAAAAAGATAAGAGATTCCATAATGAATATAAAAATTAAATTGCAAATGTATCTCCCTCTTTTCTTTGCTCATGGCAGCAATACATATAGTCGCACTCCTACGCTCGCCCTTACTCACATTTTGATTGAATATAAATTTTATTCACTAGTAGGGTCCACCTTAATATTATTAAAATAAAATAAAGTTACAAATGACCTAATCACATAAGTAACTATACCACTCATGCGTCTGAGCATACAATTACTCTCCGACAACAATTCTATGGACAAACACATGCTCTAGCATACGACCGTTACTCATTCTTTGATTGGATACAAATTTCAAAGAGATACACCTCAATTAATATTATTAAAGTAAAATAAATTTAAAATTGAACTAGTCACACGAACGACAATACCACTCGTGCGTCTGTGCATAGAATTGCTCTCTTCCGATAATTCTATGCACAGAAGCCTGCTCCACTCGTTGTTACTTCTGCTTTGATCGAGTATAAGTTGCGCATGAGTGATTATACCACTAGTCGGAACCTCTAGAACCATATTCTATAGACTATACCACTTGAGCTAGTGGCCCTTAACCACAAAAATTTTATTTGAAATTGAATCATGCATTTCTTCCAGTTTTTCTTTTCTAAATTTATGTGCTTTGATTCTTGGATGCTAGAATTTTAATTCATCTGGATCCTTTGGGGCATCTCCAGCAGTGTCTAAACATGCGAAACTGGAAGCGATTCTAACTTTTATCTCATTCTCCACACTTTAGCAGTTGGAATTTGAGCATGGAGAAGAAGAGAAAGTGGGAATCCTTCTCCTTTCGAGTGTGGATTCATTAAATGAGAATCTGAAAACCATTTAGGAATAAATAAGTTTTTTAATATAAAGTACGTTGAATAGCTTATTGAAAATAGTTTAGTGCTTATACAATTTTCAAAAAACTTTCAGTGTTTAGATGGTTTTAAAAAAAATCGTTTAATGGAAAATATAATAAACTGCCTTTTGAAAACTATTTGACGAAATACACCCTTAAGTGCTCATTGGATGTGAATTCTTTATTTTTTTTCCCCTTCTTCGCCCGCTTAAAATGAACATTCTGCAAAATGCTATTATGGGGAAGCCCTTAGCATTGTTTGTTCATTTTGATGCTCTTGGGAAAAAGACACAAAATGCTACAATTAGTTTAGATGCTTTAGAGTCTGAATACTTTAAAAGATTAAGTGTGCTATTATTGGCACCTAGGTTTTTTCTTTTGGCCATCTAAACTAAAAGCCACCTTAAACAATTCTATTTCTCTCTTCCTAATGCTAACTACTATTTTCTTCTCGTGAACTGACGCCCAAAATTTAAAATGCTTGTTCTCTCTTTCTTCCGGAAAGAACGCCACCACCCGATGGAAAAATGAAAAAGTCAAGTCGTTCGTCAACAAGTCAAAAGCTCACCGCCTCACAACAACCTACATAGTCGTCGAGTAAGTATTTCTTCTCTTGTTCTTTTTGTAAAACCCTAGATTTCCATATTGCGGATGAATCGGTCGTTGTCGATTGATTATTTGAAGAGTAAAAAAACTCTAAACAACGTATCTATAATTGATATATTGAAGAAAAATATAATTTAACATACGAAAAGAAAACTAACATCTTTGTGATCATCACAGTTGGGATTATCCACTAAATCTTCACCTTCCATCATTTATTAGGCAAAAGATTTTTTTTTTTTGGAGTTTATGATTTGAAAATTTTGAGAAATATGTAAGATTTATCAAATAAAAGAGATGAGAGATACGACCGTGAAAGCTGAGTAAAAGTATAGAATATGGTGGTCAGAAGTACAAAAAAATATTGATGTCTAATAAATATAATAATAGTGGCCGAAAGAAAAAAAATAGGGTGCCAATAGCAACATATAAGATTAAACTTGGGATATTATCATTGAACTTCAAGTTTTGGATACGAGATGCCAATTTTTTTTTAAAAAAATTTTTTGCTATGAGGGGTACTATCAAACTAGCCCCATCGTCAAATTATGAAAAAATTGACATGATTACCCTTTCTTTTATTTCTTTAGTTCCCTTAACAATCGTTACCCTTTAATCAAAAAAAGTTAGTCAAATAATGAAGAATTCAAACTCACCTCCAGATATATTGTAAATGAGAAAAAGATAATATTGATCCTTAGTCAAGAAAGTATTAAACGTGTAGATTTTGTTGAAGAAAACGATCAAGTAATTTATACTTAAAAATAGGCTTTAGTGATTATTTTCGTAAATTCTTACTGAACAAAATAGTTGTGTAGATCGCGCTGAATTTTTATTCTAACCATTATTATTTTTCCAAACACAAAGGAGAACAAGAGAGTAAATGAAAACGTTTACTGATGTAATGTTGTAATAAGGGCTAAAGTGATAAAATATATATATATATATATGTTTCATTATTAAAGTTTGCACACCTCATAGCAATTTAATTGCGTATATAGTACTCACAAAATTTTGTCTCACCATATCCGAAGTCAGGGTGTCATAACAATACTCTAAATATATTGATGGTTAGAATAGGATTTACTTCTATTTAATTTTATGAATTATGCATACAATTCAAAGAGTTTAAGTTAATTTTAGGCAAGAAAAATTTGTTGTAAGCCATACCTCTATGACCTAAAATGTATTACTTTAAGGTAATAGAATATGCACCCACCAAAGCACTCATTTCATCAATTAAATGAATAATAAAATAAATTAGTCAAAAATTGCTCCTGCAAACAAAATGAAATTAAAAATAAAAGAAAATGCTTGCACAACCAAGAACATAAGATCAAAAAAGACTTTAATTCTTAAACATGCGGGTTTCATCAATTATCACTTTCAATAGCAGAAGAAAGAGAGGTAAATATTGTAAGTGGAATTATTTTATAAATTGTAAACTACTCTAAATGATTTTTTTTAATGTTTATAATATTAATATTAATTAATGCGCTTGCAAATCATGATATTTGAATGTAAACCAATGATGTTTAACTAAAGTTGTGTATTATTTTTTTGCAATGTTTTGCTCATATTATCCACTAATAGAAAATGAAAATTAGACTAACAATGTAAGTAAAAACATATTTTATTATTTTGAGATTATTATTTTATGATTTAAGAGATTTTTGTTAATGTTTTGACTATGCAACACCCTATATAGGGATTCCAACAACTTGCACATGCTTTCGTATTGAATTTTTATTTTAAATGAGAATATGTTTTGATATACTGAATTTCCAACCAACTGATTTTGGAATCTTAGTTTTGAGAAGGAAAAGCCTTTTGAGCAGAGAGAAAAAGAGGATTTGATGCTTGATTTTATCAAATGGTAAGGAAAAAAAGTGGACAAGGGTGGATGAGATAAGTATCTTAGTGGGTGAGAGGAGAGATGGTGTTGTTTTATTATGTGCAATTTGTAATCATTAATTAACAGTATATAAATAATGGAAAATTTTCCATACATCCTTAATAACTTTCACAATTCGCCAAAAATCCTTTAGATACAAAACATATAAATTTCGTCCTTATTTTTAAACGCGGCTTATTTTTTTTCCAGACTACTCTTAAATGTCCTTCTAAAACACTGAGCTCATGCTTTTTTTATCATTCGAACTTTATTCCACTTGAAATCACATTTTCTTCTACAAAATCCGATAAAACTATAAAATGGAATAGTAAAACAACCAAAATCAAGTAGAAATCTGACATTTTTAAGATCAAACAAGGCAAAATGGTTAGATCAAAGGTGATATATCTCAATTTCTAGAGTAGTCGATTTATATTTCACCTTTTTCAATCGATGCATCTTAGGGTTTTTTGCAAGTGATTTAGAGACTTTCGAATTAGCCATGCTTATAATCGATCTTTTTTATGGTAATACAGACAAAATTGAGAATGCAGACGATAAGCTGCAAAACTTCCTCTAATTACTGCAATTTTGTTAAAAATTATTCAAAAAACTGTTTGCTCTCTTCAAATTTCAAAGCATATGTGATTAATCTGTTTTTGCACATTTTTAAGCAATATATTCGATCAATTTCACTATTTTCCTGTAATTTTTCATAATTAATTACAAATCTAACAGTAAATATCATACTAATGTCAATTAGTCACAATTACTGCAGACAAATATGCAACTGTGTTGAATTTTTTTGAATATCTCTGCAACATTTATGTATAAACCAAAATAAGTAAACATTACTGACAATAGCATATATGGCTGCAATAATTCATTTTAATTGCTTACTTTTCAATAGTAAAGGAGTTAAACAAATTAAACTTACTTTTATGTGTAATTTTTTGAATAGTTTAATGTGAATTGTTCATAGTTATTGTAGACATATATGCAACTATACTAAAACTGTTGAATATCTTTGCAACATTTATGTATAAACAAAAATAAGCATCACTGACAATATCACATATGGTTGCAACAATTCAGTTTAATTGCTTATTTTTCAACGATAATTCAATTAAAAGGTTAAACTCGTTTTATATGCTATTTTTTTTAGTAGTTTCGTTGAAATACCAATCAATTTCGAAAAAAGTGAAGAAAAATCTGATAATCTTTATAACTACAAATGCCATATTTTAAAGTTCATAGTTATTCAAATTTTTGCTGAAAAATAAGCAATTAATTTTTAAAACTGGTGACATATATGCAACTACAACATACAGAAGAAAAGTTGTGTATAAGTTAATAGTTTTTTCAATAGTTTCATTGGATTACCAATCTATTTGGAAAAAGTGAAGAAAATTCTGGAAATATCTATAATTATAAACAACATATTTTCCATTTTACAGTTATTCAAATAATTACGGAAAAATAAGCAATTGTTTTTTTAAACTGCTGAAATATATGCAACAATTCCACATATATGAAAATTTGCATATACCTTAAAATTTGCTTAAAAGGCAGCAATTATTTAAGATAAGTGCATACATTTCTTTTTTTCTACATATTTATTATAACTGTAAGTATTTAACATCACCTATCATATTATTAGATTTTTTATATTTATTTAATAATTTTTAATGTACTTTTACAGAAAAACACAAAGGAAGAAATAAAAAAAGTAATTCTGAAAACATCACTTGTTCCTGTTGAACAAAAATCAGGTTCAAATATTCTACTGAAAAAAAGAAAAAAAATTAGTAAAGAGAAAATCACTACAAGGGAAGACAACTATAGAAATAATTGAGGCCATTCATCGATGTCCTTAGCAGGATTAAGAAGGAAGAATTGTTGAAAGTATCACGTACGAAATATCTTCAAAATTTACCTTTCTACAAAGTCGTTCATATGATCTATGTTGGCATTATACCAGTAAAGGAAATCTCAAAAAATTCAACAACTATAGACATAATCATCAAAGCCTACAGAAAGAACTTGAACTGCTTTCAATTTGGAGCTGTTACTAACATTCATGGAGAATGATATAAGCCAATTATTAGCAATTCCTACAAATGGTCAGCTAATTAAAACTTCTGGCCACATCAAAAAAGAGGGCAAAAACAATGTTCAGTTTACATCATTCATCAACAGACACTTCGAAGGAGTGACAAGTATCAACAAAAAAACATAGAAAGGGAGTTATTTACAACAATAAAAGAAACATCAAAAGAAGAAAAGGTAGATACGACAAAGATTTTGCAGCTGCATTTGGTTGCAACATTCTTAATATCAAATCCAAACTCGACTGTGCCTTGGAATATGATTCCATATTGTGTTTGTGAAGATAAAATGCAACAGAGATCTTGGCCAAAAACGATTCATAAACATTTAATAAATCAAATTGAAAAATATATTGACACACCAAGAAAAATAAATGCTTGCGCTACATTGTTACTGGTATTAAATTTTTGATTAATTAGATATATTTTCTATTAATTAATAATTTATTCTAATACTAATTGTCTTTTTTATAGTGGTGGATCTGTGAGAAAACACAAATTTTGAAATCCGCTAAATTGCAATACAACAACTCATTTATCCCTTGGCTGGCAAATGGGATATATCAAAACACAAGCCGATAATGTTAATGGCCATAGAGTATAACTCAGTAAGTATAAATGCAATATAATTTGCAGGATTATTAAGTTACACAACAAAAACAGCCAGTACTCTATTTTTTTGCAAACTTATATGCAACAATTACCAATATTTGCAGATATATCTGCAGTTATTAGTAGCAGTTGAGCATTTAGGTGCAATTATTCACTACAGTTGCTGACTTATCTGCAATTATTATAAACAATTGCATATTTATCTGCAGTTATAAATAGGAAAACTGCACATAAGGCTACAAATATTTACAATAATTGAAGATATATCTACAATGTGGCATAATACTTGTAGATTTTTTTGCCATTATTAAAAGTATTTATGGACATACATACCAATGATAATTAAAATTATACACATTTGCAATTATTCACGATTCTTACATAATTACTTTCAAATATTCTAAAGCTTCAATTTTGGTTCAATTCTTTATTTCAGGATTTTCAAGGAGAAGAACTAAAATTGCTGAAAGATGTAGTTGAAAAAGATGAAGAATATGAAGCACTGTACAAGAAAAGAGAAGAAAAATACAAAGAAATAATAAGAAAAGTTGAATTGGACAACCGAAAACTTCAAGCTGAAAATACACTGTTAAGAAAGCAATTGAGACAATATGTGAAAAAATCATCATCCAAACAATCTGAGAAGGTACAGCTACCAATAAAAGAAATAAGTGGTAGTAAACAGAACCCCACGGATGAAAATGAAACTGAAGAAAATGAAGAAAGTGAAGATAATGAAACCGAAGAGAATACTTCATTTGATAATACTTTGAATAATATAATAAGAATGCAAAAATTTAAAATATTTGATGATACATCTGCAAGAATTCCTACTATATGAAAAATGCAATGTTAAAGAATAAGTGCAGATATTATTGCAATAATTATTAAAAAGTGCAGCACATTCTTCATTTTTTTCATAATACCTTGGAACATAACACATAAAATCCATAATTATTTCAAAAATACAAAAGAGTTGAATTGCAAACATATATTTCAGCTCAAAGGACAAAAGAAAAGGAAAATCAAACTGATGTTCAAACTGAAGACAGAACCGTTGAAGATGAATGTCGTCTTATGGAGAATGATAAAGATGAAGAAAAAGAAGAACAAATAGGAAAAGATGATGATAATGAGATAAAAAGAAATTTCGAAGAAAAACAAAAAGATCCAAATGATGATGAACAAACAAAAACGGTTGAAGAAGATAAAGCAATTGAACAAAATCCTTCATTTGGTAATGCTTTGAATAATTATAGTTTTTCAATAAGACTGCAAAAATTGAACAAATATGATGATATATCAACAAATATTCTTATTATATCAAAAATGTTATAAACAAATAAGAGTATGTTATAAAGAAATAAGAGCAGAAGTCATTAGAGGAAAAGAGTGGAGACATTTTATTCATTATAGAGATTAGTTACATCCGATTGGTAGATACAATTACATTACATAGGCTCCTTTATATATGGGCCTTGGAGCATGAGATGGAACATATCCCATGATGTGGGACTAAATAGAAAACCCCAAAAGCATATTCACTTATATATTTACATATATTATAACACTCCCCCTTGAATACGCGTCTTCGAAATCTTGTATGCTCATATGGTTGCTAGAAATTGTTCTTTTTAAAACGTCCACGACAATTGCTCCCCCTCATTATTATCTTGCTTTCATACATCCATTCAGTCATTATAAATATTGTATGCTGCCTCATTAAAAATCTCTACAAGGAAAACCCAATGGGAAAAACCTTGAAAGAGGAAAAGAGTGCAGCTTGTGAAATCATAAATGTCATACTAAAAATGATATCCCTTCTAAGAGTTTGATACTTCGGGATCAAAATAATGCCTCATTAAAACCTTGCTAAGAAAAACCCTATGGGAAAAATCTTAAAAAAAGAGTACAATATAGTATGTCATATTTCAATAATTTACTGCAT
Source organism: Allium cepa (assembly GCA_030765085.1). NCBI lineage: Eukaryota > Viridiplantae > Streptophyta > Magnoliopsida > Asparagales > Amaryllidaceae > Allium > Allium cepa. Next base: position 7,385,363 of record CM060930.1, on the reverse strand, counting down.
AAAATAGAGTTTGATACTTCTGAATCAATTTAATACTTCATTAAAAACCTTACAAAGGAAAACCCGATGGGAAAAAACTTAGTCAAGGATAAAAATATAATTTAACTTAAATAACATATTTCAGATGTTATTTCTTGAAAAGACGTTTTATTCTTCTAAATCAAGATAATGCCTCATTAAAACCTTAATAAGAAAAATCCAGTGGGAAAAATCTTAAATAAGGAAAAAGAATACATTATAACTTATTTTCAAATGTTACTAGGGAGTTGGTACTTCTGGATCAAGATATGCCTCGTTAAAACCTTACTAATAAAAACCAGTGGGAAAACTTAGTTAAGGAAAAAGAGTGCATTATAGAATACTTATGGATGCTCCCCCTGATTTGAAAGTTTCCTCTAAATTCATATTCATCTTTCGATAACTCAAATTGGTTATGGATACTTCTGGATCCATAAATATGAATCTTATTAATAATACAATTTATTAATAGTTTCCTCCAATACAATCAAATTTTCTAATCTAAATACGGTTTGCATTTTGTTTGCTACCTTTATGAAAAACACATCATGTGTTTTCATTTATATGCTTCAAATCAGTTTTGCAAATTGCAACTACATCTTTGATGAATATTAAAAGTTCTATTACAACACTTAAAAGCAGAAAGTAATCTACTCATCTTGGAGTGCATCAAGATTTTCATTACAACAATACTTAGAAGAAAGTTGTAGTCTACATTCCATGTTCTTTGCATTCTTTGTAATCATCAAAGTTATTTATATTCTTCAGGGATAATTTTTGCATATTGCAACTAACATTTCAATGTATATTAAAAGTTTCATTACAACGATACTTAAAAATAGAAAGTAATCTACTCATCATGAATTATATCAAGATTTTCATTACAACAATACTCAAAAGTAGGTTGTAATCTACGCTTCTTGTTCTTTGCATTCTTTATAACCCCAAAATTATTTATATTCTTCAGGAATTTGTGTACTTTCATTGTTTATAATGTTTTAAACAATATTTATACCTTCAGGGTATTTTAAGTGTTTCAAACACTTTCACTGCTTCAGTGAATTCAATTATTTATAAACATATGTATACAGCATTTAACACGATGTAGCACTACATGTGCTTCAGCAATTTCAGTGTGTTTTTCTATTATATATATATATTGCGAACTACAGGTTCACATTTCTTATTTATGAGAATTTCATGATGGCCAATCATGTTTTTCTCTAATCTAGGATCTTTAATCTATTTATAAACATAAGCGCTTTATTATTTACAAATTTATCATCGATGATTATTTCTTGTCAGTTCTAGACATGATTTTTGAGATCTCTTTAATTATCATGTTTTAGGTACCTAAACCGCTTTTAGGGTTATTTGACAATCATGTCATGGATCTTTTTCAGAGCACCCTTAAGTGTTTCTTCAAGAACACCCACCTCCTTTATTTGGCATCTTTATTACTTACTCCAAAAATATTTTGAACTGACTTTTGAACCACATTTCAGATGTGGTTTACACATTTTGATCCTTCAGGGATTTAAATCTATATTGGAGAAAGTCAACTAGGGATATTATTGATAATTTATTCAAGTTACTTAATATTTTGCATCATTGTATATTTTAACAAATATTTAAGATGATCAAAATGAGCTTGTATCCCTTTATCCTCCCCCTCAATGTTGACAAACATTGTCACAATAAATAATAGTCATCTTTGGATTCTTATTTGGATCCATTATCATATTGCTACTAGCAAATACACCATACATAATAATAGGAGGATAATTCTTTTATCAATTGATAAGATGCATTCAAGTGATATTTGTGAGCTTCTGGCTCATGTTTAAATATGGGATTCGATTATGCCAAATTTCGTGAAATATAATCCAATTGAAATTGTAACAGATTTTTCTAAAATAAGCTTCTCGCTTTCAATTTTAGAAACAACGCAAAGATATTCTTTGATGTTTTCATTATAGTTCCAATATGGAAGCTATTCATTTATATATCCTTGAAACTCAACAAATTTCTTTTAAATTTGCTTGAGTATAATGTATTTTGAATTAAGATATATATACCATTTGGTAATACTATTTGGGCTCTTCCGGACCCTTCAATTATAATAGAAGATTTGCTATGCTTGAAACTTTAGCCAAATAATTTCAGACAGTTCAGAGAAAAACTTCTGGTTTTTCAAAATCATATGAGTAGTTGCACTATTTAGTAAGCATATATTATCACTCAAATATTGAAAGTCCATATCATAAGAATTAAAGACAATATAGTTAGTCAACTATTAAATTATTTAAGCATTAAATAAATGCTTATACTTTCCAAAAATTTAAAATAGACTACTGATTAAAACCATCATTATTGGTACATTATTTCAATTAGTTCTGAAAGGAAAAACATGCAAGCACCAACTTCCAACTGATTTATTAAACTGAAATAAAATAAAATAAAATCCACATAGAAAACTTCAAGTTGCTACTAATTGATCATTTTGACCATATCATTTATTATTACGCTTAGATTTTCATCATTAATGAAGTTTTCATCATTGCCTTTGAAGAAATGATCTAACTTCAGGTGAGTATTACCAGACAATCCTTTCAGACAATTTCAGTTTAGAAGTAATTCTAAATATAGAGGAATTGTATTTCTTAATAGATTTAAAGACTTGAAACTTCAAGTTCAACACCTCACGTCTAGTGTTTAGAAGTGTGACCAAATTTTTGGTGGTCATAACGCTCCTTCAGGGAGTTTCATTGGTAAAGATGATCCTTTTCAGTTAAATGTCTTATTTTAAGATTGTCGTGCATATGATACCTTAAAAATATAAGAGCCTTTATTTTATCCTACTGGGACATATTATTATCAATTTTAATGGCATTTTCTAAGCATTGAGATTGTAATTGAATGTCATCATCCAATATCCATGATAAAAAGCTATCTTCTAATAAATCCAAAGCTTTAAATTCAAGCATGGCCGTGTTTATCATATTACCAACTATAAGTGGAAATAAAAATGCATAAGCATCAAAATATTGTTCATGGGTATATAATCAATGCATTTCATAAAATATGAAACCATATCCGGTAGTAGTTACAGCGAAAAAATAAAAACGTTAATGCAAAATAGCAAAGGACAACCAAATATAATCCATAAAAGCGACTATAATTTCTTATTTACATTCTTTTGATAGCTCTAGATCCAATCTCATTAATTGCATTCATTAATTTCCTTGAAAATGCAAAATTATCCTTGAAAATATGGAAAGGCCTTTATATGGATTGATTGGTGAAGGAGGGATGAATTATAATCAAAGATTGTACTGACTTGATTGTCTTTACTTTCATAATATAGGCAAATTTAAGAATATGAATATGTAGTATTAAATACTATTTATTAATTCATAACAACTGCAATAGTGAGAAACATTAATATATAACATGTTTATACATTATGATCCTTGTCAACAATAAGAAATACAAAAGAAGAATAAATGTATGAAGTATTCATACGCATCTTTGTTGGACCATTCTCATTAATCAATTAATTTTATTTAATGATTTATTAATTGCTACTGATTAATATATGAATTAATATATGCGATTATTTACATATTGTAAGTACAGAGAGAGAAAATTTGTGCATCACATATTAACATTCATTTCATGAAGAATCCAAAATACTTACTTGATGAGCCAAAGGAAAGAAACTTGATCTACTATATATTTTACCTTTTGAAAGGCATGATTGGATGAATGGAAGAAGGAGAAAAAAAATTAGAAAATAAACTTCCTAATAGAATACCTTATTTTCTATTAAAAAGAAAGAGAGCGGGAGAGTATACATATTTCTATGTATTTATTTGGTTTAATAAAAGTACCAAATATATCAACAAATCTCTTCTGAGATTTTTTTTATCACCACTTCTGGAGCGAACAAATTTCTATAGATTTATTTGGTTTAGTAGTTTATACTATTGGCAAATATTTTTAGAACTTCAAGTTCCAATTTTACTTTAAAGTAAAGTCTTTGTTTAGTACTTTAGATCCTAAATGGTACAACTTCATTTTCATTATCAAACTTCAGGTTTGATTACCAAATATATAAACATCTCTTATAGAGAGTTCAGTAAAATAGATATATAATCTCTTTTTTTAGGAATACAAACTTATATGCATAAATTTTATTTGAGAACTTCAGGTCTCCAATATTAAATAAATACAATGAAACAAGAGTACTCTTCATAATTGTATTCGGACATGTGAATCATAATACTATTTCTCTTCGAGGAAATAGTATTTACCACATTTGTAATGTTATTTCAACATATTATTTTTATGTTATGTCTTCTGGACATATGAACATCTTCTTTTGGAATTGCTCGCTTATTTTTTTTTGGCTTTATTTCAACTTATGAAAACTTTAATCTTTCACCTTCGCACATATGAACTTAAGGTTCTTATTCTTTCATATAGACTTAATACGATCTTCTAGATACGTATTATTCTTATATTTGTTTCTTTAAGAAACAACGAAATATTTCTTCTGTAAATATAAATCATGTGGCAAAATTATTTCTACAGTTCTCATTCAAACCGAAATCCAAACAAAAAAATTTCAAAATGAAAACCTTTTTTTTCACCAAACAATGGAATGAGATCTATTTTATTTTAGTCCATGAAACAATTTTAGTTTCAGATCAATTTCAAAATTATCACAAAAAAATGGATATACATTAATAAAAATTAATAAGAGATCTAATGATTAAAATTTACAGATCTAAAAAATATATCATTTGAACATGATATTAAAATCTACAAGAGATCTGAAAAATTAGAATTTAAAAAAATTAGATCTACAACAAAACAAGATCTGAAATACATGAACAAAAAAATAAGATGCACAAATATAATCAGATCCAAATAATTAGATCAATGATACAATGAGATCTAAAAGAAAAATATTAATAGAATGAGATCTGCAAGATTTGATCAATTAGATCAGAAAGATAGGTTACCATTTTGAAGATTTCTGATCAGATCTGAATATTTCCTTGTAGTTAGAGATATAACGTGTTATAAACAAATAAGAGTATGTTATAAAGAAATAAGAGCAGAAGCCATTAGAGGAAAAGAGTGGAGACATTTTATTCATTACAGAGATTAGTTACATCCGATTGATAGACACAATTACATTACACATGCTCCTTTATATATGGGCCTTGGAGCATGAGATGGAACATATCCATGATGTGGGACTAAATAGAAAACCACAAAAGCATATTCACTTATATATTTACATATATTATAACAAAAAATACGTTATTGAAGAATAATTGCGGATATTAATGCAACAACCGTTAAAAAGTGCAGCATATTCTTCATTTTTTCATAATTATTCACAAAATTACAAATAAAATTCATTATTATTTCATAAATACTAAATATTTCAATTGAAAATATATCTTTCAGCTCAAAGCACTGAGGACATAGAAAATCAAACTGATACTACATATGAACAAAATATTGAACAAAGAATGATGACTTACAGAATTTGAAAAAGCTGAACACAATCAAATCATAAAAATTGTGTTTCGAAAACCAGTCACGAAATATTCACCAACATTCAAATTAATTTCAGGTGAAAACATTCGAAATTTTCCATAGCTACAAGGTGGACAAACAGAAGATGAAATTTCTAGTTCAGCACAAAAAAAACCGAAGAAAGCAAAGTGAAAACATTGAAAATTGAAAAGCAAAAAAAAGGTATAAATCAGCTGAAGAAGTGGGTATGAAAACTCAAAAGAAATCCAAAAAGGCAAAACAGCAAGAAGAAATCCTACTAATAACAGTTAGAGAATACAAATCTGAACCTAGATTAATTGAATTATCTATCACTACAAAGATAAATGTCAGAAAATGGTCAAATCTGTGAAGTCTATCTGAAGAAAAAATCAAGCTGCTGGAAGACTTCTTTAATAACTTCGATCTCAGGTAAAACGAATTCCTAACTGTATATAATTTTTTAAATATCCAAGTATACCAATAATTGTTGAAATAAAAATAATTATTTAAATTTGCTATAGACATATCGGCAAATACTTAAAAAATGCAATCATTTAGTAATATTGATCATTATATTACACCAAAAGTGCATACCTGAATGGAGATGATGACATCATTATAACTGGAATAGCACTTGGTGAACTAGTAAAAGGAAGATTTCTTAAAGGCCAGGTAGAACTTTACTCAACAATTCCATTTATTTGCAAATTTATCAGCAACATTTCATTGGACTTGTTGTTTTATTTGCAAAAGTCCACTTATCTGCAACAATTCCATTTATCTTCATATTTATCAGCAACATTTAGTTAAACCTATTGTTTTGTCAGCAAAATTCTATTTATCTGCAACAATTACATTTATCTGCAGATTTCTCGGCAACGTTTTATCAAACTTATTGTTTTTCTGCAAAATTCCATGAACATATTGTTTTTTCTGCAAAACAAGTTATAGTTTTTTATCAACAAATATACTATCACTATTTCCTTATAATAATTTTTGTGGATCATTGACTGGTATTCACATTAATTGTATAAAGTTCGTGCAGAAAACTTGCACTTCAAAGTTTACGCTGCTGTAGGTCTTATAATCTTTTAGTGAAAAATTTGTTTAAATATTCATAAATTCAATTTGCTAATATATTCTCCTACAGACATTTCTACTACGCAATTCAAAGAAGGTAACACAAGCCATAATCGATAATGCAGTAGCTAAAATTTTTGCAAACTGTAATAAAATGTTCTTCTCTATCCACCAAAAAGCACATTTTATACTCTTAGAGATTATTAAAGAAGATAGAATATGGATTCACTATGATTCCATAAAACCACGACACGAAGGAGAACATCAAAAGGCAGCAAGAAAGCTGGTATGTAAATTAAAAAATGAATAAATCAAAATAAGCTGTTTAACAAAATCTGTTTTTTTCTTTATAGAGAGTTTATATCACAGCCTTACTGAAGAAATTGGAAAAACAGAGCATAAACCATCAAACCAAATCACATTTGCTAATTGCCTACAACAACGTTCTGATTCGTAAGCACACAACAAAAAAATTATACAAATATTTCCATATCATATAACATTTATTCTAACAATTTCCTAATATTTTTCAATTATTGCAAAGTTGACTGTGGCATTTTGTAATAAATATTATGAAAGAAAGAAGTGAAAGCAAAGAAACCAACAATGATGGCCCTCAATTCACATATGAAGCTATGGATTTACAAAGAGCTGAATTGACACATCAAATTCTTTCTTGCAAACCTTATAGTTGGAGCTTAGAAGAAAGCTTGACACAAAAGTTTTTACTATCTAAAGCAAACCAAAATATTTGATGTCTCAAACTATAATGTTTCTCTAAGAATTCTAAAATGTATATACATATTTTGCTAAACTTATGTAGTTGGAAGACAATATTACTGTGTTAACACAATATTAGAGTTTATTATCAAAAAAATTATATATGAATTTCTTACAATTGAATTTAGCAACCAAAATACTAAGGCGAATCATAGCTATTCAGAATATTTACAGAAATGTCAGCAATAAAAGCATATATCTACAGATATCTCCACAAATATTTAGTTATTCAAAACAGTTGTAGAGAATAATGCTCTACGGACGTATAATTACAGATATTTCCATATGTAAGAAATTATTTCAATTCTTACACCAAATAATTGCAGAAATATCGGCACAAAAAACAAATAATTGTAGATACCTCCACATTTATTAACAAAAATTGCATATACATATGGATATACCATATTTATTTCATGGTAAAAAATGATACAAATATCATCTTCATATAAAAAGCAGTATTCACAAAATAGTTATAAATAGTAAGCAAAAATTCAGAAAAACTGCAGAAATATGTGCAATTAATCGCAATACTTGGAAAAAAACACTGCAATAATGATTAATATAAGCATAACATGATTAATACATTACAAACATTAAACATCCAACCTAAGTGTAGAGAAAATACCATTAAAATGAATCACAAAAACAAAAACTCAAGTCCATACATTACAACTTTCCCAAAGGCAAAGCACTACAAGTGTTTCAGTGAACAAGTCCTTTTATTATGATCCAACTTCTTGCATATACTACATCCAATGGTCTTTGAAATTTCACCGACAGATTTTATCCTCTTAGATGATGATGGTCCAGGCATTCATCTACCTTTAGGAGACGACAACATCTTCAATCAAAACATCTTCTTTCAAAAAGTTTATAACAGGATTGATTGGATGGGAATACGCTATTAGGAACTGAGTTGATGATGTTTTGATGACAACAACCTTATATAGTTATTATACTTTACTTTATAAAATATATACTAATATTTGCATATATATATATATATATATGTATGTATATAGGAAGTATATGCAGGTATCATCGAAGACTGATCAGTATAAAGACTCAAGCATCAAAATGAAGATTAGAGATTCAAGATTCAAGACTCTAGAGAATCAAGATTTCAAGATCTCAAGATAAGTGTCTAGTATTTTGTTAAAACTTCATAATAGCACTCTCATCTTTCTTCCAGTTTTCTTTTGGGATGGAACCCTATTTCTATCGAAACCAGTGGCTTACAAACCCACGACAAGTAGCTTACAAACCTATGACAAGTGGCTTACAAACCCACGAAAATCAAAATCATTTAAACTACTTTGTACAAGTTCTCGAGTCCTATGGAGGAGCTCTGTAGGAAGGTTCTTGCAATTTCAGTTTGAATAGATTTTTCAAAATGTTTTTAAATCTGTTTTCAAAATGTTTTAGCTTTCAAAATCATGTTTTCAAAAATATTTTCAAACTTTGTTTTAGCCTTGAAATATTCCTCTATTCTGATTTCAAAAACTTCTATTTTTAAAACATCAAAACTTATTCTGATTTTAAACATTACTTATATAATTGACGGTCTATATCAATTATATACATATATTTAAAATAATGTTTTATATTCATTCTCTATCTCAAAATATTGTTTAAACACTTTACTTTGCTTCAGAGAAGTTTCAACTTGTTTTAAATTCAATTGTCTTTACAAAACATCTCTATAATTTTGAACTGAGGGATGTCGACATATGGGGATACCCCATGTCGACATGGTGACAGTTGGATTCAAAATTCAATTTTCAAAAGAATTGTCCATTCGTTCGAAAACCTTTCGCCAATGGTTATGACTGTTGTGCATCTATATAAAGGCTTCCAAAACGAATTTTTTTAACAACTACTTTCTTATTTTCTTCACTCTTTCTTCTCCACCATTCCATATCCATAAAACTTCATATTTTCAAGATCGTGCCATCATTCTGCCAAATTCTCAATAGGAAATCATTTAGATACTCTCTCTATTTGATTCTCCATCATTCTACTAAAGATCAAAGTGCTATTCAGAGTTATAGGATTAATTTGTATTCAAAAAGTCCATAGAGTCTATCCATTCAAAAGGATTGTTATTAAGAAGTATTAGGGTGATCTTGTGTCCCGTAAATCAAGAGAGTTTACCCCAGACTCGGAGATAGGAGGGTTCCTCAAGGCCTTAGAAATTGAGGGTTGTAATTTCGATATTGGCTCATAAAAATCTGTACAAGTATATTGCCTTGGTGCAGGACTGGATGTAGGAGAATTCCGAACCAGTATAAAATCCGGTGTGTTCTTTCCTTTTACTTGCTTTACTTTACTATTTGCATTTGTTATATGTTCTGTGATCATTCTGTGTTAGAATTCTGTTTAGATTTGTGTTGAAAGTTTTAATTTAGTCATATAGTTCATATATTCTTTAAAACACTATTCACCCCCCTCTAGTGTTATTTCTACCTTAAGATCCTTAATTCGCATCCCCAACATACGCCGCTCGAAAATAAACAACTTTGAAATAATCTTCAATGTAGTCATAAACATTCAACTTTTCACAACTCAAAATATATCTAACAACATGAGCACAAGGAAAACCATATTTTTTTTTTGGAAAAAGGTACTTTATTAACAGAATAAAAGTAAGCATATATTTCCATGATATGCCTCATTAAAACCTTGCAATCCCCCTAACCTAAACGGATGCCTTACAAGGAAAAAGAGTACATATCACTTCCATATATTAACATTACAAGATCATGATTATTGAGGCCAAGCTGTTGAATAGATGGAGGAGTAAACTAAACATATAACGCACTCAAAACCATTCGTAAAATCACCTTGTTTAATAATCATTATAATATTAATAGGAAAAGAGAACAAAAACATGGAGCCAGCAAGAGGGCTTCACGTGTAGAAGTGCGACGCCTCCAAATTGTGGTGAAGTGGTCTATCACAGGGGTTAATCAGTAAGCAGGAGAGAGAAAACACACACTTAGATCTGAATCAAAAATGGGTAAAGTAAGGTTCAGCGGAAGTCTCAAAATTCCAGAATTCAGATTCTTCGATTTGAGCTCAAGGCAAGAAAAGAGGGAGAGGCAAATGCAGAAGCAATTAGGACTAGCCCGAGTAGCCTTCATGGGGGTTGCTGATGCTTATGAACATGCGCTTCGAAGTTCAGATTAATCAAGATAAGTCTCGTTTCCGATTTTATCACTTGGTTTTTCAGAATATATTGCAAAAGAATTCTAACACCTTGTTATATTAGGGTGATTCTAACATCCTCCGGCATCTCGATTCCTCTGAAGATTCTGTTGTTCCTTTCGCACCATATGTTCCAGATCAGGGAAGTGAAAGTTAAGTTGGTGATTTGTCTTAGAATGGTGTCCTTATCTTGTCTTTGTCTGATACATTCCATAACTTGGTAAACATCACATTTTCGATCATAGTCTACCCTGATTTTCTGCATAATATTGTCTAGTATTCTTCTCGAGTATAGGCAATGAAAAAATAAGTGATCTCCGTTCTCTAATGATGCTGAGCACAGAGTACATTGTTGGTCTATATTATGATTCCATCTGCTCACACGCTCCAAAGTATTTAACTTATTTTGTATAGCCATGAGTGCACAAATAGACATTTTTGGCGCACACCCCTTATCCCATATAATTTTGGTCAAGAAGTGTTCTATGTGTTTGTTTCTGACATGATTCCATGCAGATTTCATTGAGCATTGTTCACTGCTGTTTAGATTCCATACCTAGTAATCCTTTTCTTTGTGTGTTTGGATGTTGATATTATGGATGAAATCAGGAAATTGAGGAGGGATAATGTTTATGTTTTGTTTCCATTTATTATTGGAGATTAGCATAGAAACTTTAGCATTATACTGATTTACCCCATCCATGTCCCTCCTGCCGACTATATTAAGTAATGTGAATCCATTGATCCAAGGGTCTTGCCATAAATTTGTGGTTTCTCCATTGACAATATTCCTGTTAATTAGGCCATTACACCACTGTCTAGCACGGAGTATTGTTTTTCCAAATGAATGAATCAGATGATTTTATCATAGCAGACCAGAAATTATCCTTTTTGTTATATCTATTTTTTGTCCATTTAGCCCATAGCGATTCACCATTGATAAATTTCCACAAGAGCTTAACAGCCACTGCTTTAGATAAATCTTCGATTTTTCTTATACCAAAGCCTCCTTCACTTTTAGTTTTGCATATATCTTCCCAGCACATATTATGAGATTTAGATTTCCATAGAAAATTGGCACACAATGAGTTTACTCTTTGTATAACAGTTAGAGGGATGTGGGTAAATTGCAGCCAAAATTGAATCATGGGATGAATAACATTTTTAATTAATTCAGCTCTTCCACTTATATTGAGCATTTTGCTCTGCCATTGGCTGAATTTTTTATTTATTTTATCTATCAGCAATCCGAAGTCCCTTGCTCTTAGTTTATTATATGATAAAGGGATGCCCAAATAAGTTATTGGCAGGCTACCAATACTTAAGTTTAAAATGCTAGCTATTTGGTTTTTGTTTGTAGAACCTTTACTAAGAAATAATGTAGATTTTATGCTGTTTAATTCCAACTCTGCAATACAGTTTAAATCTTGAAAGATATGCTTGATGCACTTGGCATTTTCAGTGGATGCTTTGGATATGATCAGGATATCATCTGCATATATCAGATGAGTGATCATCGGTTCTGTTGCATATATGGGTTTTATATTACCTTTAAAAAATTCCATGTCAAACTTTATAGTCAGAAGTTCCATAGCAATGGCAAATAGATACGGGGAAAGGGGGTCACCTTGCCGAAGGCCTCTCGAACTGTTAATGAACCCATAAGGTGTACCTTCTACTAGAACCGTAAAAGTTGGGGTAGATATACATTCATAAATGAGATTCACAAATTGGGGAGGGAAATTCATCGAAATCAGCATATGATGGATAAATTCTCTATTGATTTTATCATACGCCTTATGCAGATCAATTTTCAGACATAGGTTGTTAGAGTTTTTCCTGTTAAAGGTTCTGATCATTTCGTAGGCCATAAGATAATTTTCAGTGATTATTCTACCAGGAATAAAGGCGTTCTGATTGTAAGAAATAAGGTTATCCAGATATCTTTTCATACGATTACAGAAAAGATTCACTAGAATTTTATACGACACATTGCACAATGATATCAGTCTGAAGTCTCTCATATCTATCGCATTTGGTGTTTTAGGTATAAGACATATAAACGTATGATTGATTTCTTTAATGATTTTTCCAGTATGAAGAATCCCATTCATAGCATTGCGTACATCATGTTTGATTTGTTTCCGGTGGAGTTTGTAAAATTTGGAATTCATGCCATCAGGTCCAGGGGAGCTATTGTCATTTATTTGAAAAATAGCACTTTTCACTTCCTCTAACAGAAAGGGTCTGCATAAATCAAATTTTGCATTTTCTGACAATATTCTCTTGCAAGTTATGTCTGGAAATTGAAATGTGATATTCGGCGTATTGAAAAGATCTGAAAAATAGTTTATAGCTATGTGAGCTATACTTTCTGATGCTGAAGACCAAGACCCATTATCATTAAGAATAAGATTGTTTCTCCTACCAGATTTCATAGATTTTATTTTGGAGAAAAAAAATTCTGTTGGCTTATCACCTTTCGTCAGCCAATTAATTTTCATTCTTTGAATATTTTCTGATGCAATACATCTCATAATTTCATGAATTTGAGTGTTTTTACCAATATATGCTTATGAAAGATTGATATTAAGAGGATCTCGTACTAATTGATTGTAGATGTAGTTTGCTTCCTCTTTTAATTTTTCCAGTTGAGAATATATGTTAGTTTTTTTTTATGCCCAGGTTTTCAATGCATTCTTGGCATTTTTTATTTTACAGAGGAGAGAGTAGAGGTGATTACCTGCGTATTCGTGCTCCAATGCCAACTGAACAGTTTTCTGGTATCCTGATTGAAGATTCCATGCATTATTGTATTTGAAAGGTATGGAATTTCTATTCTTTTTTATCTGAGAAAATTTAACCATGATAGGGGTGTGATCGCTTATTGAATGATTGCCAAAATTTATACCGAAGTGGCTTAATTGATCTGTCCATAACTTATTAACGAACACTCTGTCAATTTTGCTGTGTATAGAGAAATTGATACCTCCTCTCCAAGTGTAATAGTTTCCTGAGAAATTTGGTTCAATGAGATTAGATTTATTAATACAATCCAAGAAATTATGTTCACCTCTGTCGTTATGAATGCCATTATTTAATCAATCAGTGGGGGTTAAAATAGCATTGAAATCTCCTGCCACTATCCAAGGAAGGTTAACTTTCAAAGATTGCTCAATGATATAGTTCCACAATTCTTGTCTCTTCAGTTCCTCATTAAACGCATAGATAGATGTGCATATCATGCTAAAACCACTCGCATTATGTAGGATACACGAGATATACTGTTCATTCGTGTGGCATATAATGTTAGACCAGTGAGTCGAATCCCAAACAATAAAAATGCGACTTTTTTGGTCATCTAAGATGTTATGAGTGAGCTTCCATTTTGGGTGTATCTTATTCATAAATTTATCAATGCTGTCTAACGACAGTTTATTCTCTAGAATACTAATAAAGGAAAATCTATTACTGTTTATAAAAGAGATAATCTCCAATTGTTTGATAGGGGCATTCATCCCCCTTATGTTCCAGAAGAGGAACTCCATCTATTGAGAGCTTTCAGATTTGCTACTATTTTCTGAGGGAGTAGCATTCCCCTGTAGTTTTGCTTTCTTCGAACTTTTTTTTTTCCTTTTAGTTGACTAACCATGGATATCCAAGCAGGATTGTCAACCACGTCAGGTTGTGCTGTGGCTTTAAATTCGAAAGGGACCTCGTCGGTTCTGATTTTTCTCGTGTTGCATTGTTTGGAGTTGAACGTAGAGATGGGATTTTTGTCTAGAGAATCACCTCCTGTATCCATATCAGTGCATGCCGCATTACTGTTATTTGACTGATTATTTGTACTTTCTGAGTTTGTGGCCCTTGTCTGTAACTTTATGTAATTTTCTTTGTTTAAATCAGTTTGAGTTGCATTAGTAGTAATAATCGAACTGACTGTATTTGGTTGGATAATGAGATCTTCTGCTGTACTGTTCTGATCTGTAACATTTATGTCTGTCTTAGTATGCTGTTGTTCAATGGACTCCTCTGGTTCTGCATGTACTGATGCCATATTAGAGTTGAGCTGAAAATTTTGAGTTTCTTGGTTTTTTCTTTCGTCTTGTCCCAGATTATTTCCATCGAAGTCAATAACCATGTCAGCATCTCCTCCAAGTTATAAGAACCATATATTTGCCTCAAGTTATAAGAACAAATTCGATTATTTAAATCAACAGATTGACGAACAAGAGAATGAACTTCAAACACATGTTCACTTGATTTTATAACAAACCACGAAGCTTCTTCCAAATGAAGACTTTTCAACCTATTTTCATTCACTGGACATACAACACTATTCCAACTATTAGTAAGTTCTCGACAATCAGAAATTAGCTTCATTAACTTAACTCTAATTTTATCCAAGCATGCAGTGATTGGTAAATGTCTTTCTTACAATATCCATTTATTGAATCTCTCTGAACAATTTGATGAAATTTCACCATAACGACAAGCAAGGAAAAAACATTAGCAAACTTCTCAAAGGAAATTCCATTCAAAAAGTTTACCACAATAGAACTACCAGCATCTTTAAATTTCTTTAATGCAACATTGAAATCATCCAAATCAGAAGCATATGCAACATGTCCAAACAAATCTATCAACCATTTCTTTTTTGATTCGAAAAATTCATATTTTAAAGAAACTTTTAAATTATTGTTTAAATGATAAAAACATGAACCATATACTGAATTTGAAAAAACTTTTGGAATAGCAACAAGAATACTAGGATGACGGTCAGAAATGAAAACAAAATTTCTACTATCATCTTTCAAAAAGTCTTTAAGCTGTTCACAATACCAAATCCAATTATTTTCATCTTCATCAGACACAATCACAACTGCTATAGGAAAAAAACCTGATAAAACAACATGTAACAATCCGAAAATCCGTACTCCTTGAGTCAACACTATTCTACAACAATCAACTCAAGTTGCACAGAAATACGAACCATTTGGGTTAAAGAAGAAGAGGTAGAAGAAGAAAATAGAAAACAACAAACAGAATCTAACCATCGCAGCAGAATAAAATATAATAGATAATAAATACTCTTTACACAAAATAAATCAGATATAGATGTTTATATATTACATCATCAGAGTACATCACTCATCTCAATAACAACATACAAATGGATACACAGTAACTCAATCACGGAGGAATATATATAGATATACAAATACGGGAGTACGTATTGTCATCCTGCTCGTCTCCTGAGCTCCACAGCATCAAACCTGTATCCTATAATACTCGGTCTGACCCGAGCATTACAGTTAAATAACACCCGAGTCAGTCTGGAATACCAGCATGAGAAAATCACACCCAATTGATTAATAAAGTTTCAAAAATCCTTTGGAAACAAAAGCATCTCATAAGACCACGCCACAAATAAACATGTCGGGTTTTTACCTTACGATAGCTAAAACGATTTTTATAGAAATCCTCTGATATTATAATAGGGTCTATATACAAATACTTATAAAATAGCCGAAATTGTTACATTATTAAATTCCAGCTACTAACCACAGAGTGGGTGATACAAACAAAAACTCGTACAAGGATCGTAGGGAGAATGGATTTCCAACTAATGACTAGGCACTGGGGTACCACCTGTCACAGTACGGGGCCTAGATCACCGTACCGAGGAGTACGCCCGCTCTCCTGCAACACAAGGCCGGGACTACCCCTTACTGGATAATCCCGAGTGAGATCACCCCGTGGTAGGGATCAGCAACCGCCCACTAAGCCGAAATAAAAAGGGACATCTAGACAGGAAAAATTGGAATATTCAATTGATTTTGAATATTTAAAAGTTAGTTTTTAACTTGAATTCAAATATCACCAATTATTTGATAATTAAATTATTGAATTAAATAATTTGAAATTGGATGAATTATTGAATCTAGAATTTTAAGCCTGTTAAAAATAATTTAAAGGCTTGTAAAATTTGTATTGATAACACTGCAGATAGTAAAGGTGTCTAAATTTGATTCGGAAGTGTTTTGTTAGGTTTTGAAATTTCATCGTTTAAATTGAATTTAAAAATAGCCTTCCGAGGCACAGTCTCGGAATTCGATGAAACCAGTTCCATTGGGTCCGTAATATGGAATTATTATCGGATTTCAAATTTCGTAGCAATTGGAGTTGTTGTGTGAGCACACGATATATAAACGCCTGAGATTTAATTGATATTAATCGAAATAAAATATACTTATAAAAGAAAAATCAAATCTAAAGTCCAATCTTCCTCTACAGTCAAATCTTCTTCTATACGCTTCCTACTAGATCACTCGACATTTATTTAAATTATTTAATACCCTCTGTTGTGATTATTTGATATTCTGTGATGAATTGTATTAGAATATTGAATGCTATGGCACGATTTGATATGATTGGGTATAATGGATTACCAAAAATATGTAAATTGGATTCTGGAAAGATAATAAAAGAAGTGAATTTGTAAGTAAAATAATTATAGAAAATTTGAATAAATTTACAATTGGAAAAGAAATAAAGTGCCCTTAAAAATTCTAATAAATAAATCTTAAGTTAGTAAGGGAAATTTGAATAATAAGAAGATCAATGAATTTTAAATTTTAGTGTTATTATTTCAAAAGAATAAACATTTATTTAAATTTTAAGATTCAAATTTATTGGAAAAGAATAAAGAAGAAATTTGGAAGAAGCTGAAATTGGTATATTTAAGTTAAATGGTATAAAATCAAATGGTAATAATAATAAATATAAAGTCCATAATTAATGAATTTTGAGATAAACTAATAAGTAGAGAAATTTATTTCAAATGAAATAAATTGGGAATCAATTTGGAAAATTGGTTTAAATGTTTGAAGTTGGAGTTCTCCCTGGATAACCAAGTACGTTTTCAAAGTAAATTTTAAATATAAGTTATAAGATTAAAAGTTGTTTTAAAAATAAGTTTTGGAAAATTTCTTATTTCTTATATTTAACATCTAAAGTAAGTATTTTCCCTTAATTTATTATAGTAGTAACTATTTAAAGAATGACTTAATATTATGTTTTTAAAAGTATAATTTTAGTTTTATTTATTAAGTAACCTTATTATATACTATGTATTTTTACCAAATTATTAAAGTAGTTTTATTTTAAATGTTTTAAAAGTATATATTTCAAAGTAAAATGTTTTAAAGTTATTTTTTTAAAATCTAGTTTTGTGCTCGGCAATTTCAGTGGAGATAGAAAATATTTGAGAAAGTTTATTCTGGAAAGAAAGATGGTTTTGAAACTGTTTTCAAGGGTTGAAAATAGAAATATATCTCGTGAAGATATTTTTGAGGTTAATAAATAATTTGGACAATTATTTATTGTTGAATGGTTGCTTGTGAATATTAATTGATAGTTAAATAACCGACAATCAATACTGGCCAAATGCGTTGATCGTTTCGAAGAGACCAGGATCGAGATTTATTTCTCGAAAACCACTTCGATCCGGTTTGTACGTTTCGTGAAAACGATTTTGAATTCGAAGATGGAGCATTGAAGTGCAAGGGCTAGTCGCTACTAATCCTGAGGATATTTCCGAAATGGATGTAGTAGGAATAGTGCCTTCGGTTCCATTCGAACCCGGGACGGACTTGTATGGATGAATGCTTGAGAAAACATCGTCAGGTGGACGACGGGCATTCTAAGAGATATGTTCTAAAAAGGTAACGCTTAGCCTCAAGCCTCATCAAATGGGAATGACTGAAAATCAGGGGATATGCAGCAAGGCTAGGTGGGTAGCACCCAAGCAGGGTGAGGTCATTCCTGTCTAGATGTCCCTTTTTATTTCGGCTTAGTGGGCGGTTGCTGATCCAAACCGCGTGGTGATCTCACTCGGGATTATCCAGTAAGGGGTAGTCCCGGCCTTGTGTTGCAGGGGAGCGGGCGTACTCCTTGGTACGGTGATCTAGGCCCCATACTGTGACAGGTGGTACCCCAGTGCCTAGTCATTAGTTGGAAATCCATTCTTCCTACGAGCCTTGTACGAGTTTTGTTTGTATTACCCACTCTGTGGTTAGTAGATGGAATTTAATAATGTAACAATTTCGGCTATTTTATAAGTATTTGTATATAGACCCTATTATAATATCAGAGGATTTCTATAAAAATTGTTTTAGCTATCGTAAGGTAAAAACCCGACATGTTTATTTGTGGCGTGGTCTTACGAGATGCTTTTGTTTCCAAAGGATTTTTGAAACTTTAATAATCAATTGGGTGTGATTTCTCACGCTGGTATTCTAGACTGACTCGGGTGTTATTTAATTGTAATGCTTGGGTCAGACCGAGTATTATAGGATACAGGTTTGATGCTGTGGAGCTCAAGAGACGAGCAGGATGACAATACGTACTCCCGTATTTGTATATCTATATATATTCCTCCGTGATTGGGTTACTGTGTATCCATTTGTATGTTGTTGTTGAGCTGAGTGATGTACTCTGATGATGTAATATATAAACATCTGTATCTGATTTGTTTTGTGTAAAGAGTATTTATTATCTATTATATTTTATTCCGCTGCGATGGTTAGATTCTGTTTGTTGTTTTCTATTTTCTTCTTCTACCTCTTCTTCTTTAACCCAAATGGTTCGTATTTCTATGCAACTTGAGTTGATATTTGTAGAATAGTGTTGACTCAAGGAGTACGGATTTTCGGACTGTTACAGTTGGTATCGGAACTTAGGTTGGTGATAACCTTGGCTCTGGTGGGAATTACTCATTTAAATAGAGTCCATAGTACTCTAGAATGAGTTTGAGTGTATTAATAGATATGAGCGCGTATTTGTTAGTGATTATAAATTGTTTTAATATTGCGTTGATTGATTTATTGAGTGGCATATGAACCTTCGTCGACGCAGTCTGCGCAACTGTATCGAAGGGGTTTCTAAACACTTGAATAGAACAATCGACACGGTATTGTTTTAAATATGGGTAAATGAAATAATTTTACCCAAAAATATATTGTCGATATAAAGAAAAGTTCTTGAAAACTATTTAGCTAATATATGGTTGCTTGGATGTTAGAAATGATAATATTAAAGTATTATCATTGTTAAGCGAAATTTAACTAGAAATTGAAAATATAATCAAAGTTAAGGAAATAAATTCATTATAAAATGAAATTTATAAATATGAATTGTAAATGTGCATTATAAATTAAAATATAACCAAATAAGAATTTGTATGAGCATAAGCTATGCAAATAAAATTATAGTAAAATTGATTTAAAGCAGGATTTGGAAATTTAAATCCCGGAAATTTGGAAGTGTTCGTCAAAGTATTTGAAGATGAATAATAGCACAATTGTTTTGGAGATACTTCCGAAAGGAAATTTGTTTTAAAATGGATTTTGAAAGTGAAATAGCATTGAAATCACTTGGATTATTGGAAAATAATTCTGATGATGACGGCCGCATCATCAGTATTCATTTTCGAATTTCTAAGTGATAGATTGCTGCAAAAAAAATAATTTGATTTGCTCAGAAGAGCTAGCTGTTTTTGAAAATTTCAGAGAAATATGTTGGGAATAAAACCAGGATTGGTTTAACTTTTGAGAAATGTGATTTGAGATGTTGGAGATTTCAAAATGATTTGAAACCAAAGCCGGGAGTTTAAAAAAAATCCTGATAGGATGGGTTGTAAGCTTATAAATTGAGACGATTTTTAAATCAGGAATGGAATATAAGCTTTGAAGGTTGGAATTTAAATTTAAAGTGAGAAGTTAAAAATGAGATTTACTTGGATTGATGAATAAAATTGGATTGGAATGAGAATTCAATTGAATTAACGAATGGAATTATATTCTTACCTGAACAAATGGAAAATAAATTGGATAAGAATTAGATTGAAATAAATAAATCAGAATAACTTATAAAAGAATTAAAATGCATAAATAAAATATGCTTGGGTTATAAAGAAGCATAAGGCTTGAGTTAAAATAAAAGAAGAATATATTCAAGCTTATGATGAATGGAATTGTATAAAATAATAAGTTGTGACATATAAAATTTGAAAGGTGAGATAGAAAATCCAAAATACATATTGTTTGATGTTTGGATAATAAAACGAAGGAAAATCCAAACTTGAAAATATATATATATATATATATATATATATATATAAATTAAAATAAATTGAACTAAGAAAGATTAACTGAAGTGATATTTGGAATTAAAAATCAAGTTTTGGATTATAAATTGGGGAAAGACTATTTAGATAATAAATTAGATAATAACATATGTAATAAGAACCAATGCAGTTAAGTAAAAGCTGAATTGTGAGTTAATAATGAAGTTTGAAAATAAAACTCAAGTTAGAAATTAAATCCGACCTGGATCGATGGTAAAGTAAATGTAATTGAATTATGGTAAATGAATTGGGTGGTAAATTGAAAATGGATAGTGGATCCAGAACTTGAGTTATAGATTATAATTTAGCTTGAAGTGTTAACAAATTAGATATAATTGAAGTATATCGGATAAAAATGTAAATGGATTAAAATAGCAATGGTTTGAATGTGCAAATCAAAACAAAATAAGAGAAGATAACTTGGAAAATAGCCAGGTAATAAATTGAATGAGCTGAATCTAAAAATTTAAAATGTATAATAACCAATCAAATAAATTTGTAGTTTGAAATGGGATTGGATTAAAATAGAATCAATTCACAACCCATATATTCTCATCTTCATTGCATTTCAGATTTGAACCCATTTCATTTGCATTTTATTTTATTAACCAATCTAGTTTATTCAAAACCATTAACAATTTAGGTTCATTTTAATTGCCAATTAAATTTCCCTTAATAATTTAAATGGGTTACAATTATTTATTTAAGCATTTTCATTCCATTTTAATCGATTCTTTTCCAAATCAACTATTTATTAATTTTGATTCGACTAGCTTAAACATTTACCAGATTTTAAATTCAAATTAGTATACCCATCCAATTCTGGTTTATATTCAATAACTTAGTCTTTTATTGAAATAAGGTCACTTCAAATCATTTCGCACACTTGGATTTTATTTACGGTTCAACCATCACTATTAAAATCCAATACCAGTATTTTTTTCACACTTCCACTACTTATTACCAAAATTAATCCCATTCCAAACTGGAACTTTTTTTTTTCAATATCAAAATTATACCCTTTACAATACAAATTCCATTTAATTGTAATTTAATTTAGTCTCTAACCTATTTTAATTCGCTTCCTCGATTCACTCTGAATTCATTTTGAATTTTCATTTTCTTAAATTTTATTTACAACCCACCAAATTTTATTCCGATCCAAATTTATTTTTACTTGGTTTAAATCCAATCCAATATTATTAAACTTTGTTTAAGTTGAATTCAATTCAACTTTCCTTCATTCATTTAGCTTAAGTCAATTAACCTCAATTTATATAATTTTTACACTTAAGCTCATTCTCATTTTGCAAACAAAGTTCTCTTTTCAACATTTATTTCAATTGTTTAATTTCCCTGTTATGATGATTTCATATTTTAAGATGAATTATGTTGAAATATTGAATGCTATGGTTCGGTTGGTTATGATTGGGTATATTGAACTGCCAAAAATATATATAAATTGGATTTTGGAAAGAAATTAAAAGAAGTGAATTTGGGAATAAAATAATTATAGATAGTAAATAATCTTTACTCAAAATCAAATATATCTGTTTACATATATTACATCATCAGAGTACATCAATCAAAGCTCCACATCAATATCAATAACATACAAATGGATACTCAACAACTCAACACAGCGGAATATATATATATATATATATACATAAACAAGTACGAGAGTACGTGTCGTCATCCAGCTCGTCTTCTGAGCTCCACAGCATCACATCCTGTATCCTATAATACTCGGTCTTACCCGAGCATTACAGTTAAATAATACCCGAGTCAGTCTGGAATACCAACGTGAGAAAATCACACCCAATTGATTATTAAAGTTTCAAAAATCCTTTGAAAACAAAAGCATCTCGTAAGACCACGCCACAAATAAACATGTCGGGTTTTTACCTTACGATAGCTAAAACGATTTTTATAGCAATCCTCTGATATTATAATAGGGTCTATATACAAATACTTATAAAATAGCCGAAATTGTTACATCTATTAAATTCCATCTACTAGCCACAGAGTGGGTAATACAAACAAAACTCGTACAAGGCTCGTAGGGAGAATGGTTTTCCAACTAATGACTAGGCACTGGGGTACCACCTGTCACAGTACGGGGCCTAGATCACCGTACCGAGGAGTACGCCCGCTCCCCTACAACACAAGGCCGGGACTACCCCTTACTGGATAATCCCGAGTGAGATCACCCCGCGGTTGGGATCAGCAACCGCACCACTAAGCCGAAATATATAGGGACATCTATACTGGAATGACCTCACCCTGCTTGGGTGCTACCCACCTAGCCTTGCTGCATAACCCCTGATTTTTAGTCATTCCCATTTGATGAGGCTTGAGGCTAAGCGTTACCTTTTTAGAATATATCCCTTAGAATGCCCATCGTCCACCTGACGATGTTTCGCAAGCATTCATCCATACAAGTCCGTCCCGGGTTCGAACGGAACTGAAGGCACTATTCCTACTACATCCGTTTTGGAAATATCCTCAGGATTAGTAGCGACTAGCCCTTGCACTTCACTGCTCCATCTTCGAATCCAAATCGTTTACACGAAACATACAAACCGGATCGAAGTGGTTTTCGAGAAATTAATCTCGATCTCGGTCTCTTCGAAACGATCAGCGCATTTGGCTAATATTGATAGTCGGTTATTTAACTATCAATTAATATTCACAAACAACCATCCAACAATAAATAATTTCCCAAATTATTTATTAGACCCAAAAATATCTTCAGAAGATATATTTCCACTTTTCAAACCCTTTTGAAAACAGTTTTCAAAACTATCTTTCTTTTTCAGAATAAACTTTCCCAAATATTTTCTATCTCTTCTGAAATCACCAAGCACAAAACTAGATTTTTAAAATAATTTAAAACACTTTACTTTGAATATACTTTAAACATTTAAGTTAAAACTAAATCAATAATTTATTAAAAATACCATACTATAATGAATATTTGAAAATAAGGTTACTTAATAAATATAAAACTAGATTTATACTTTTAAAAACATAATATTAAGTCATTCTTTAAATAATTACTACTATAATAGATTAAGGGAAAATATTTACTTTAGAATTTAAATATTAGAAATAAGAAATTTTCCAAAACTTATCCTTTTTAAACAACTTTAAAACCTTTAACTTATACTTAAAAATTTACTTTAAAAACGTACTTGGTTATTCAGAGAAAAATTCCAACTTCAATCACTTAAATCAACTTCCCAAATTGATTTCCAATTTACTCCAGTAGAAATAAGTTTCTTTAATTACTCAATTCCTTTCAAAATTCATTAATTAGGCACTTAATTATTATTGTTATTATTTTCCATTTGATTTAAATCTTTTAACTGAAATATACAAATTTCAGCTTATTCCCAATTTCTTCTTTATTCTTTCCAATAATTTAAATTCTGAGTTTTAAATAAATGTTTTGTTCTTTTTTAAAATAACAACACTGAATTTTAAAATTCATTAACTTCCTGTTTATTCAAATTTTCCTTTCTATACTCACAATTTATGTATTAGAAATCTAAAGTCACTTTATTTCTTCTCCAATCCATTTGTAAATTTATTCTATAATTACTTTACTTACAGATGCACTTCTTTTATTTTCTTCAAAAATCCACTTTTTATATACTATTTTGGTAATCCACTATACCCAATTATATCAACCAAGCCATAGCATTCAATACTTCCACATAATTCATTAAAGAATATCAAATAATCAGAACAGAGAATATTAAATAAGTTAAATAAAAGTTGAGGGGTCCAGTTGGATCCCTCCGACCTGTTTTCTCTGCATCCACAGACGTTAGCACAATATAATACACCGATTCCAAAATATCATACTATATCACATCAATCAATTCAACCATCCAACAATTATTTAAAATTAACCATTTAAATAAAAGTTGAGGGGTCCAGTTGGATCCCTCCAACCTGTGTTCCCCTGCATCCACAGACGTTAGCACAATATAAAATATCTTCACTATAAATTGAGGGAAATCAATCATTTCAAGGTGTAGTATATACTACTATATAACACAACAATTAATTCAACCATTCAAACAATTATTTAAATTTAATCATTTAAATTGAAATTTAAATTTAAATCTAACTGAGTGAGATTAACTCACCTTTTTCTTTACATTTGCAATCCACTTCATTCTTGATTTGATTTCTCGATTTCAGACCTTGTACAGATTTTAGATTATTCTATTAATATTTGGATTAAATCAACCAGGTAATTACCATAAATAAATTTTAATTAACAAGCAAATAAATTTAATTAATTTGTCCTTTAAAATTTCTTAGTAGCTAAAATAATTAAATAAACTAATTTACCAAATAAATCCCCATTATTTCAAAATTAAACTAGTAAGTTTTATAATATGTATATTTATTTTTGGAAACACATATGCCCACATTAAAAATCTATACATACTTTTTATATAAAAAAAAATCTGATTTTTATATAAACTGTCAAATATTTGAAATCCCTATTCTTTTCCAAAGTCTTATCACATATAAATTTTCTGTTTAAATCTTTTTTTTCTTTTTTCTTATTCAAGTTCACTTCCTTTTAAATTTAAAAGACAATTTGAGTTAAAAGAATAGAACAGAGAGCCATACCCACTAGTAGAACCTCCTCCTCTCGAAACCACGACAATTCCCAGCCTCACTTCGAACTACGCCTTCCCGTAGCCTCACGCGAGCCATCACCAACAAGTTCGAGCTACAACAACAACGTGAATCGATCGACCTCCTCCCATTCTCACCGCGAGCTTTCACAGTCACGAGATTCGCCTCCTCCAGATTCGCCACCGAAGCTCGTCGTTCGAGATTTGCGACCACGTCGCTGTCGCGACTTTCGATTCCAGCACAAACGACGCCCCTTCATTCAAAGCTCGCGACTGCTCCCAATAAATTTGAACGAATTCGTGCGATTTGGTTTCGAACGAACGAAAAATAAAAAGGGAATTTAATTTCATCCTGATTTTGAAAATGAAGATGCCAGAAAGAAGAAGTCTTCGGCCATTTAAGTTTTTGAACGAATCGTGACCTAGAGGAACGAACGACCATTTTAATTCTCTGATTTCGTTCGTATTTTATCCCTTTTTTTCTAAACGGAAAGAGGAGATAGATTGATTTAACCCATACAAACGTCTTGAGCACGCTTCACTGATGAGGGTTGACTACTGATATGATTTATATCAACTTGTCACAATTTGGGTTTCACCAGTAAATAAGTTGTTATATTTAAATTTCCGACTTACAATTTCAGCGCGTTTATCTACCGTACGCTCACACTCTAATTCCGAAAGCTACGAAATTTAAAATCGGGTAACAATTCAATATTACAGACCCAATGGAAGTGGTTTCGTTAAATTCTGAGATTGTGCCTCGGAAGGCTATTATTATTATTGTTTAAATTCAATTTAAACGATAAAATTTCAAATTCAATTTAAACGATATAAATTTCAAAACTGAACAAAACACTTCAAAATTCAATTTTAACACTTTTACTATTTTCCATATTAACGATATAAATTTGATAAGCCTTCAAATTATTTTTAACAAGCTTAAAATTCCAGATTCAACATTTTACTCAACTTCAAATTATTTAATTCAAAATTTTAATTATCAAATAATTTGTGATATTTGTGATTCAAGTTAAAATTACTCCTTTGAATATTTACAATCGATTAAATATTTCGATTTCAAATGCTCAAAAATTCCGGGTCGTCACACAACAAATATATAAATAATGAACATAGTGCATAATACTATGCACTTATATTGAAAAGGTGCAGACAAAACTGCAACTATTACCATATATTACTGCAGAACACTTTCTCACTGTATTAAAAATATTGCAGACTTTTCCGCAATTTTTTTTGTAAAATTGCTTTGGTTTCTGCAATGTTTTCCATTAGTAAGATAATTTTCTTTTTAATAAATGCTGATATTGCAACAACAAACAATAATTATTGCAGATATTTATGCAATTATATATTAAACTACAAACAAATAATATACCTTCATTGCCATTTTTATTAGCAGTAGCCATAAACAACTTTGAGCTCTACCCTTCATAAAAGTAGCATCAACAAATATTAAAGGCCGACAAAATTGAAAACCATGTGCACAAGCTTCAAAACCAATAAAAACCCTCTCAAATTGACGGGTATCAGGATTACACTCCAAAACTACTTTACTACCAAGATTAGTTTCGAGTACAACATCACAAAAAGACTTCAAATGGTGATAAGACATCATATCACTTCCATGTAAATCTTCTAAAGCCAATCTCTTCCCACTATATGCAAAATAATACTTCCAAATGATATTATACTCAGTTTGAAATAAGTTAATAATGTCCTTTGTCTTCATTAACGGATTAGCTTGAATATGATCATAAACCAACAACTTAATCAATTTATTTGAAACAGTAGGATCATTAATATCATAAATTCCAACACCACAAGTATGTTCAGGTTGAAATCCATTTATTACAAAATAGCCAGGATGATTAAACTTGACAGAAGCATGAATCCTAAAAGTATATTTTGTTCGAGAACAAACAGCCGTAACACTTTCCTTATCATTCTTAACCAAATTAAGCTTGTACCCAGTCTTAATACTATATATCATCAAATTGAGCCTAAATTCAGTAACACCACCTGAAAATTATTAACCAACACATGTAAAAACAGATTGATTGGAATCATTTCTCAATAAGTGCCAGAATTGAATATTAGAATCACCGGTACTAACAAATGAGGAATTACTACTATAAGAAACAGCATCTGGCCCAATACTGATTGCTGAAAAACTAGTAGGAACAACATCAACAAAAATAACAAAGTAATCCTCATGGTTATGAGCAGCGAACAACAAAATAGATTGAAGATTAGAATTAGTTTCAATATTCATTCTCAATCCATCTCTAACATAGTATAATTCAAATGAAAATGAATTCAATTCTGTCCATTTACCACAAATAGCACTTCTCAACATAACAACCGAACTATCAAATTGAAGACGTAACAAAAAGCTATCATATCCAAACTTCAACAGCACAAGCACTCCAGCATCACCAAGAATGCTATAATTTTAAAAAAAAAAACAGAATTACAATTGCAAAAAAATAAATAAAAAAACAAGGATATATTTATGTTATTTGTTGATATGTAAGCAATAATTTTAAAAAATTGCAGATAAATCAACACATAATAATATGCTGATATTTAAGCAATATCATTTGCTGATATGTAAGCAATATTTCTAAAAAGAATGCAAGTAGAAGTCCGAGCTTAATCAAACATATTGAAATACCAATATTATTTGCTGATATACAAGCAATAATTGTAAAAAATTACAGATAAATCAGCAATTATTAGTAATTTGTAGCATTTTCACCATACATATTCAAATTAATTGCGGACAAGTCTGTAAAATATCTACAACAATTCCAGACAAATTTGAACTTAATCAAAGCTAACAAAATATATCATCAAACACCCTATACGCACGCATTAATTTTTTACTAAAATAAACAATAGAATACTTGTAATTTCCATTTACTTTAAACAAAACAAAAAAAACAAACGAAATAAAATAACAACATTATTAACCAATATCACAATATCAATTAAAAAAACAAAATCGGTTACAAATCCAAACAATATTTTACCTGAAAGAAGATAAAGTTATAAATCCGAAATAATATTTTAAAACAATGATCGAACTGAATCAGAATCAAAAACTTGCAATCGAAATCACGACCATCATTAAAATAAGCGCGAGAGGTCAAGGATATTTATGGAATAAATTTAACCACAAATAAAAATAGGGATCAGAAATATAAGTTTTCATGCGTGAGGAGTTTACGTGGACTAAATTTAATTAAAAGGACGTGGGCCTAATTTTCACTGTAAATAAATCCAAATCATTAACCGTTTCAATTTTCCAGGCATAACATTCAAAAGAAAGAAAGAAAAAAACGGATATAGCAAGTTAGATATTAGGCAGATTATCAGAAATTGTTGTTAAACCATGTCTCTATGAATTATTGATGGCGGCAGAGAATTAGGGTTTTAATTGTTTATGACAACACATGGTTTTGACGTAAAATTGACCACTCGGTTTATCATGTTAATTGCCAGGCTATGCCAGGCTATTAGGGAGATTAGGGTTTTAAGTAGGGTTTTAATTGTTTATGAAAAATTGTTTTTTATTTTGTATGTTAACTTTTTTTTAAATTGGTCGTTTTTTTCAATATAAATGCATCGTACGCATTTTTTTATGGACGAAAACCCAAAAATAAAAATAACAAACTAAGCGCTACCGTACGTTTTCATTCTTGGATGGTAGAATTTTAATTCATTCGGAACTTTTAGCCTATTGTTCATTCATTTTGATGACCTTTGGCAAAACACACAAAATGCTAAATTCAGTCTGGACGCTTTTGGGCCTGAACAATTTAAAAGATCAAATGGATTGATGGGAAGAGTCTAATTTACTTCTATTTAATTTATGAATTATGTACACAACTCCAAGAGTTTTAATTAATTTTAGGCAGATAAAGGTTTGTAGTTATCAATACCTCTACGAATTAAAACGAATTAATTCATTAAATAAATAATCAATGGTATGTAAAGTATATAACAAATCATTAATTGCTCGGTTTTTCAAGGCAGAACATTTAAGAAAAATAAATGTAGTAAGTTAGATATTAGGCAGATTAGGAATTGTAATCAAACCATATCTCTATGAATTAATTACAAATAAGTCCATTACACTTATCTAGTATATAAAAATAATTTGTGGATTGAATCGCATATCTCAGTACCCATCAATCAATGAAACATGAAATCTAATCTATTTTCTCAAATCTTTACTGTTCTCATGCTTTTTTTCCTATTCTCAACCTTGTTGATCTCACCAACTGAAGCAAGGGAAGTTAAATTTACAACAGGTTAGACTTCTATCCATCCTCTTTCTGTATGATTATTTCAACAAATACTTTAGTGTTTATGTGATCTGTAAAACAAAAGAAGGAGCCTTAAATCAGTGTACTTTGACCTGAGTTGAATTAATACGGTATATAATTTGGTTTTATGATAAATTCAGATAAAGGAATGATGCCAGAAGGCAGAAACGTTAATGGAAGGAAGCTACGACCTCCGCCAGCACCACAACGCAACATTCCACCACCAGGAGCAAAAGTTTGATTGGTCATATAGCTAATTGTCACATGAATTATGCATGCAATTATTTTCAAATGTACTTGCTTTCTATATTGCTGTTGTCTTCTCGGCTTACAATCATGTAGCATTTCCCGTTAATAAAAGAGAGCATCTACTTATCAATTGCAATATCACTGAAGTTTTTTCTTCTTCTTTTTTCCACTTTTACTTTCTAGATTTTAGTAAATCTTTACCTGTTCAACAAATTATATATATGCAGTCGATTGGTGCCCGATAAGAAAGTACAAAAGCTCATATTATCAAGGTAACTAAAGTTCAATTGACAACTTATTTTAAATCATATCTAGGACAAGTTTTGATTAGTGATTTTGATGGAATAGTAAAATCTAAAATGTTTGGATAGATAGTTTGAATTGTGACCTAATTTTGTTGTAAAATTAATATAAAGTAAATTTTTAAGTATTTGTTGTTTATGATTTATCAAAATAATTGCTACTTTTTAAGTGGAAAATAAAAATGTTGGCAGACACTTGACATTCCTGAAAATAAAATTAATATGAAGTAAATGTTTTTTGTTAAACTATAGCAATTTATTCGTGTCTAATTGAAGCAAAATAATCTAACCCATTCACTCCTAACAATATCAGTACATTGTGGATTTTCAAATCAATATCAATTGATTTTTGTGAGTTTAGGAATTTAGTTTTATTTGTAACAATATCAATAGCAACAAAATCTAACCATATTAATTCTTAAAATAGGCCACCATGTATTTTGCTGGTGTTAGAACAGGAACTGAGTGAAAAGGATCTCATTTCTTATAAAGCGGGTTAATAAATTTACTGCTAGTTATCTCCCCCAGTTATACATAATATTTGTGTTTAGCAAGTGCTTGTATGTCTGTAACATAGCTGAGCATAACATGAGTCATTGCTCCAAGCGAGAAGTGCATACAAGGAAGCGAATAGCATATAACGGAGGGTAAAACCTTCCACTCCTTTGTTTTTTTTTTTTTTTTTTTTTTTTTTTTTTTAATGTGAACTTCTTCCTTGTTCGCTGGTTTTCTCTCCTTCTTTTTCCTCCTCACCTTAGGGGCTTTCTTGGCCCAGAGTTTGATTATGATTCCATGTAGCTTGTTGATTAAGGTCGAACGGGTAAAGCTGATTCAGTTCAGTACTGACTAATGCACTACAACGAAAAAGGCATTTTCCGACGGCAGCACTACAACGAAAAAGGCATTTTCCGACGGCAGAAAACCGTCGGCAGCCGTTGAAGGCCGTCGGAAAATGCCGTAGGAAAATAAGACGGTGTCGAAGTGCAGCGTTTTCGTGGGCTTCCGACAAATCTCGCCGTTCGTATTTCAGACGGATTCCGACACTTGTCGGAAGCCGTCGGAAACCGTTAGAAAAATTGAGCTGAAAGCTGTCGGAAGCCTTCGAAACCGTTGGAAAAATATAACCTGAAAATTGTCGGAAGTCGTCGGAAATCTGCTGCATTTTTTTTATATTTCTGCTGCAGTATAGCCTTCCATCCATATTTCCCATACAAACATTATTTCACCAATAGTGCAGAATCCAATGTATAATATTCCAACCAAATATCAAAAACCAAACTATACACAATTCACCAAACAAAAATATATATATATATATATATATATATATATATATATATAATTAAGTCAAAACACATAATCACCATCCAAAACTAATGTACAATACATAATAGTATCCACAACACCAAATGTTCTATCAATTCATACAACCACAACGTCCCCAACATCCACATAATTATACAACAAAACAGCTAAGCGTATCATAACATAGTATATAAATCAACAACTACCTCCACCATCTAGCAAATCATACAAAACAGAAAAAAAAACATACCGACCAAAGCAATCAACAATCTCCTCCAGAATCTGAGCCAGTAGAGGAAGGGAAGCGGCCACCATACTGTTGCATGTACTCGGCGATACGCTTCTCTAGCAGCTGTGTGGTCTCTATGGTCTGCCGACGGTTCTGCTCCTCCAATTGCGCCACTCTAGCCCGCAAATCTTCGATCTCTGCTTGATCGATCTGAGCTCTAGTCTGCATATCCCGTCTCTGACTGCTGGCCTGTAATAAATATTTAGCTTAGCTGTGTGATCTCTGTAAGTGTATGTGTAGATATGTAAATGATTAGCAGTGTGATAATGTTATTTAATTTAGTTTATGCATGTTTATGTAAGTGTATGTGCATGTTGATAACATCTTAAATTGTGGTAACACCAAATAACTATAGTGACAAGGTTGTTGATTTATATTTTGAAATACTATAACTTTGAAATTTTTTAGCATAAGTAAAGTAGCTATAGGGAAAGATGAGACAAATTTATTAACAAAAATAATAGTACATTATATTACAAGATATCACTGCTTTTGATCTCTTTAACAGTAAATGTGACAAATTTATGCATGTGTACAACATATATCAGGCAAACTAAATTAAAGTACATGTCTTTTTCATTATATATATTTGAAATCACATTCAAGTAACGAATTAATATATTTTGGTAATGCATAATGCTTTCATAACTAAGTGACCCATGTACCGAATTTGAAAACTTATATGATACCCAATATATTATTTACTTACTACTTGATTGCCAAATCCGCATCGTCTGTCATGCTCCGATGGATCCATAACTGACTTAAAAATAGTATCCTCCTCATCCATCATCAGTTGATCTCGACCCGTATCAGCAAGGAGTTTCTGGCGCTGCTCCATAAAATTTTCCTGCATTAATGAATTAATATCGTCATATCTTATTTCATTATATTTCAATAAGTAGAACAATTACTAGTACTGCATAAAATAAAATATGCTTACATGGCTCTTGTTGGATTTATCGTCGTGCCATGCATACGAAACTGTCCCGTCTGGATTTACATGCTTGACAGCATGCGTACGAGTAAACTCATTCATATAACCCATGGGACCATGCGCTCAGCATCCTGAAATTGATTTTTACATATGATTATTGTACCTTTAAAATTATATAGCACAAATTATTTACAATTTGCATTCAGTAAATTTACCAACTCCTGCCGATACCGCTGAAATGACTTCAACCTCCGCGATGAGTGATGGGATTTTTAAATCTATTTGCAGAGTTTCTTTCCGACTCTGCCTGTACATTCAAAATTTGATACATTATTTATCGATCTTGTATTTTTTGATATTTACTACCAGTCAAAAATAGTATACCTGCCTTCGCCTCTTCAGTTTTCCAGTATCCCAACCATGCTTGTCATACGGTCTCCCCCATCCAACGTGATTTCTTACCCGATTTCTTGATTTCGGATATCGAGTCCCTATAGTTTTTTCCCATCTTCTTCATCCAATATTCTCGTGCCACCTACATATCGTCTGTTTGAATGTCTATCTCAACCCGTGTTTCACGATAAAAAACAAAAGGAATATTAAACTTTAAACGATAAACAGTAAAAAAAAAAACGAATTAAAAATGAAAAACAGAAAAATATACTTAATAGGACATCCTGCCAAATACACTCTACTATGTGGGAAGGGATGTTATCCCACTTCAGCCAACACGCACTCATTCTACTCCGGTAAGAAGCTCTAGAAACATCCAACACAGCCTTTGAGGGAAGTAGGTCGAACCCCCTGTTTTTAAACACGATACAGATAGGTACGTACTTATATAAAAAAAATGCTGAATAAAATTTAATTCTTGCCCCTTTGCTCTAGGTACTAAAGAAACTACAGGACGCTATGATGTTTGTGATGGACCACTACCATCTCCTTCTGAAGATCGGGAAGAGTTCCTACCTCTAGATGACATTACGATAAACCTATGACATACATACACATTATTTCAAAAGAGAATAATAACATGATAATGAAATATATTGCATACGTAAATGACATCAACGGTATAAATTTCTAAATTAATGACTGAAATGGAAATAGAATGGAAGTGTGTTATACCTGATTCATTGTGGGTCTTATGTTCCAACGATAAGCAGATTACATTGCATTTTTAATAAAAATTGCTAAATAAACGACAAATAGAAATAACATAAAACATATAAACAATCCTAAATATACAGATTTGGTTTCATAGTTACATCAATTTCATAATACATCAAAAATTCAACATAGTTACATCAATTGCAAAAAATCATATTCAGATTTTTATCAATCATCATCGTCTTCTGATTCAGATTCGGTCTCGTTTTCTACGATATTTTCCTCTGCACCGTCAAACACTTCTACCAAAACATTTGATTCATCGATCAAAGGACCAAAATCTATATGATCGTCTATAATTATTATTTCGTTATTTTCCGCAAGATATGTTTGATAAGCTTGTTCATCTGAAATATTCTTCCCATCGAATGTAAATCTGGCCTTCGTTATAAAAACTGCAAACCAATCTGCTTTATCTCTTTTTAGAGACGGGTAATAAACTTGCAATGCTTGTTTGGCTAGTATAAAAGGATCGTACCCGTGATAGTGCGATGTATTCTTTATTTCGATAAGATTATTATCCTTGTGCACATTAATTTCAAAACCTGGAACATTGCTAAACCAATTGTATCTAAATAGAAACACCTCCTCCGCGGGTCGTGAGAAATATGTCAGTTGTAAAATTTTTGTTAGAACGCCGTAGAAATCATTTATGTGATTTTCTGGATCGTCGCTACCTTTAACAAATACACCAGTATTATTCGTTAATTTTTCTGCACCGTATTCTTTGGTGTTAAATTTATATCCATTGACGAAATATATTAGATATGTCTTGACCACTCTTTTTGGTCCCATCGTAAGATATTTCAACCCTTCGTCAACAACACAATTTCTCAGCTCATAAACGTAATTTGAAAACCAACCAGAAAATTCTTTACTGAGATCTTCGTTCGGATGTTGACGTTCATAAATACTATATATATAAACAAATTATTACATTAGGTTATACACGTGCATGCATTAATGAAAAGAATAAAAACAAATTATTGTTTTAGATTAGCTAACAAACTGTGCAACCTCGGCACAATTTAGAAGAATATAAGTGTGTGCTACATGAAGATCTCTATCGTCTAGCCATATTTCTATACATTTTCCAAAAGGACGACCATGTTGTCTAAAAATAGATAACATTGATTAAGAGGAATCTTGTTTATCGCCTTCATCATTACATGGAACACTTTCAAATGATATATTCACATGGTCACTAAAATAGTGAGAGAAAAAGAACGAAACTTCTTCTTCGATGTAAGATTTACATATCGAACCTTTAACTCGTGCTTTTTGCCTCACTTTTTTCTTCAGATGATTTATATATCTATGCAAAATTAATTTACATTAACTTTATCTTTTAAATACAATTAAATTACGTGATAACATATTACATACCTCTCAAATAGATACATCCATCCATATTGGACAGGACCTCGAAGTCGTGCTTCAGATGGAAGATGAGCAGGTAAATGTTCCATTACATTAAAAAAACTGGCGAAATTATTTTCTCAAATTTGCAGAGCAATATAGGAATATCTACTTCAAGTTTACGTAAACGTTACACTTTTAAGTCGAAAAAATTTCTTTTTAAAACATACTAAGCTCCGTTATTACCTTCCAAACTTTCAACGGTACTTGTTTTTTGAACATAAGGGGAAATAAATTTTCCATAATTATGTGACAGTCGTGGCTTTTCATCCCGCTCAATCTAACATTTTTAAAGTCAACACATCTACGAAGATTTGATGATATCCCATCAGGAAATCATAACCCTTCCATCCATTTTAACACAACTTTAACTTAATTCTTATCTAATTCGTAACATGCTTTGAGTTTTTTTACTGTTATTTGGTTTCATATGAAGCTCAGGACCTTTGAATAATTCTTCTATATTGCGTCTTGATTTCAAATAATCCTTCGTTTTCATATTCAAAATTATGTTAAAAACATTATCAAATATTTTTTTCTCATTGTGCATCACATCTATATTATGACGAAGCAGCAGATGTTTCCAATTTATTTGCAACGGTTATGAACAATCAATTTGCGTTCAATTTCTATTTGCACTTCAGTTTCATATATCTTTGGATAGTCCGTAACATGGTCATATATGTTGTAACGATGCCGAATTTTAATTAATTTTAAATTGATAATTTATTTTAAATTTGAATGAAAATTTGTGTTTTTGATATGATATTAAACAAAGTATTTCAAATAGATTTATAATTATATAAAATATGAAATGATCATGTTAGATAATTCTAGAAATAAAAATAAATACATTAGTAAATTTTGTATTTGATAATAGGAATTAAATTACTTAAGCTAAAAAAAAATTCTTGAAAGTAAACCAGACAAGTAATAAGAAACAAAACAAAGTAAAAATAACAAACAAATACATAAGTATGCAAAGGAACCAAACAGGTAAAACAAGTAAACACTTAATATCTTAGGCTTGCAAAGGAGGCATAAGGTACATATGCAATTAATGTTTGCATCCCTAGCATGTCAAAGAAGAATTCTCAGCCGAGACAAGCAAGTATGGCTGAAGTAAACAAATACATTTATATGTATAAACAAGTACAAGCAAGCATCTTCACCCATGCCTTTGTACA
This sequence comes from Allium cepa, assembly GCA_030765085.1. Classification (NCBI taxonomy): domain Eukaryota; kingdom Viridiplantae; phylum Streptophyta; class Magnoliopsida; order Asparagales; family Amaryllidaceae; genus Allium; species Allium cepa. The sequence continues at coordinate 7,348,632 of CM060930.1, read as the reverse complement.
AACCAGATCATCCCCTTGTACAAATAATGTCCCTGTAAACTGCTTTATATAAGCAAAGGCATCTTATTCTAATTCATTCATTTAAAACTCAGCAAACCACAAAGAAAAATAAAATAAGCATCATCATTTATCTAAATAAAAACAAGATGATGTAAAAGAAGATTTAGCAAAGTTTAAAAACAAATCAAATGCAAAGGTTCAACTCAATGTGAATATCAAGTATCAGACCAAAGATAAAGGTTTTCAAAAATCAAAATGCTCAGTTTCAAAGCCACTGATCAAAAGTTCAAACCAAGTTTCCATTTCCAGGTTTTGCTGGGTTTTCTGGTCTCTGTCTTCAACATAAAGGTGAGTAACAAACTTTTTAAACAGAATAAAGATTTATAACTTGATGTTGTTATGTATACATGTTGCTTATGATTTATTTGTTAATGTATGAATGGATGTATGTGTGCAGAAATCTTGATATGCCTGATGTTGAAGTTTAGAACCCTATCTGTTGTTAACTTACAGATATAAGCTTTGTTTATAAATCAAATTCTCTAGGACCATTATGTATTAAATCTTAAGTATGAAAAAAAAATGGATCTGTTATCCTTTAGATTTAAATTTAAAAATAGGTTTAGATTAAAACATATTTGGTTAGGCTCTGTTAAACCTAAACAGGTAGTAAGTGTTGAAAACAATCAAAATTAAATTGTCAAAATTCATAGATTCAGGGTACTAAAGCAAAAGCCAAAATCAAAACAAGATTTTTGAAACTGAAATTTGGATTTTTAAATGAAACTTTAGTTGTACATTGCTGTGATAAGCAGAATTGGGTTTTTGGGTTATAGCTCATGATCTATGATCTCGGGAAGGTCGGGGCTGTTTCTATGGTAAGGTGATCGATCAATAATACTTGGAAAAATATTGTATCAATGATTTATACATTGAGGAATTTGGAATCAAGGATTTAAATTTCTAAACCTAGTTTTACTGAAGGTTGGGTTTTCGCTTCATTCATCGTCTAGGGATGATCGACCGTTATGCGCCTTTGGGAGATGGTGGTAGGGTCGATGACGAAGTGTTGGCCGGTGGTGCTGGTGCTTCGGTGGACGAGGTGGCGAGGACGTGGCGTTGCCAGGTTTGATGTCAAAACCTGAACGTGTTTCCAGGTTTCGTGACATTGTTTCCAGGTTTTGGGTTTTGACTCGAATTCGAATTCGAGTTGACGTGGAGGCGATCTGATGATCGAGTTGGTGCTTGGAGATGCTAGTCGATGTGGGGAGATCATCGTCAATGATCGGAATCGACCAAGATTATCGTGCATGTGCACAGTACACTGAAAATTTTGGTGAAGTGGATTTCGTTGTTTTTGAGTTGATGGGTGGGTTGACTCGAAGTAGGTAGGTGGTTTGCTCGAGGTTTTGACGTGTTGGACTCGAAGCAAAATGATAAGGGGCTCGGGTCAATGTTTGTCCAGGTTTTATAACAGACCTGTTCTGTTTTCTGGATTTTAAAAATCAAATTCTAAAACAAGCTTAAACAAGTTTTAAAAATAGAAGTTTAAATATAAACTCAGATTAGTTTGGAAACTTTATTTATTTTCAAATTGTAGTATTAAATAAAAGTAGCTAAACAATGGAGTGTATTCAAAGGTAAATTGAATTTAGAAAATGGTATTTGAAATTGTAAAGGAAGTTCTAAACAAAGTTTAAAGTCAACATCTTTAAACCTGGACTTGAATTTAAATCTGAAGTTAAGATTTTGGAAATAAAATGAGTTTTATAAATTTAATGTTAGATAAGTTAAATGATTAAATATTCTTTTAATAAGTGAATTTAAAAGGAATGACTTATTTATTTAATTTATAAATTAATAATTTAGGTTAATTCATAATTAGAGATAAACCAATGGATTATTAAAGATAAATTGATTTTAACTAATAATAATTTATCTAAGATTTATTTCTTCAGAATGGTAATTAAAAAGAATTGTTAATAGTTAATAAGGGTCATTAACTAAGATTATTTAAATAATTAATTAATGTGATTAAAAATTTAACAATTAATTAGATCAATTAATTAACGGTAATCATTTTTAAAATTGTGTAAGTGTAATTACTTTATGGTAAGTAATTAAAGAGTAAATTTCTTGAAATAATTAATTAAGAAGTTAATTAATTATATAATTGGTTCAAAAGTTAATTTAATTAATATGATTGATTAAATTAATTAAAGTGTTTGATAAATTAATTTATATCAAATGATTTGTAATTAATAAATCAGAATTTGATAATAAATTCATAAGAAATAAATTTACTTGGGAATAAATTGAATTAATTAGGACTAAACGATTAATTAATCCTACTTATAAATGTTTATTGAATGATTGACCTTAATACTTATAAATGATTATATGGTATGAAATGCCTTGAATTGATTGTCCTATCCGATTTGAGATATTTTGTTCTGTAGATTGAGCTGTGTATATTTATTTACATTTGTATATTATTTGTAAATCTGTGAATGAGCAATAAGCGTTATGTTTATATCGCTTATCAACTATATTTCTGTGTTTTAATCTATGATGATTGATATGGTGCACTATTGTGTTAAACCCCTGGACCACACTCATACACACACAATTATGGATTTCACGAGGAAATCGATTAAGTCACAGATTTTTGAAAATAGTTTTATATTTGAATTTTTGAATTCAAATGTTTTGAAAATGGATTGGGTTTAAAGTGAAAAGCAATTGAAATGGAATTTCAAAGATGGAAATTTATTTTGAATAACTGGATTAAGTGTTGGAATTTAAATATTTTGATTTAGACTTAAATTCAATATTTGAAATTGAATTCTGTAATTTGAAACTAGGGATAACGATAGTATACTAGTCATTATGAGTTAAACCATTTTTAAAGTATTATTTTTGAAAATTTGAATTAACCCAAAGATTGTAACTTGTATAAATGAAATCGGGTTTTTTTTCCGAAATAAGATTGTTGTTTCTAAATGATAAAAAGCTTTCATAGGAGAAACGAATTTCAAATTATATAAAAGAGATTTCAAGTTTAAACTGAAATAGTTTACCAAGTTATTGATGAATATTTGGAAATGAATTTTGAAAGTGAATATTTGGGAACGATTTGAAAGTTATAAGATAAATCTTTAATTTAAAGATTTTAAACGAGTTAATCCAAATGAAATGGAAATTGTTTTGAAATCCGTAAATGGTATTTTGTGAAATAAATCTTTTGTTTTAAAGATTTGAAATGGTAATTGGTTTAAACCATTTGAAAAGAAAGTTTTGAATTATTAATTTGTGACTTAATTGAAATCCCAATATCCATATGTTTTTGAAATATTGCGCTCACTGTTCGGTTTAGCGGGGAAAGGGCCTTTGTGTCGTATAACCCATTCCGAATATGTGATTCGACGTTATGGATAGCATTTGAAGACCGGTGATGAAGACCGGGTATTTACGAAAGTGATAGGATGACCTATCGATTGTTTCTGCACCGAGTCGCGCCGGTATAGAGACTCCCTAAGTGATGGGAAATCCGATCGGGATTGTAAATATCCGGATTGCAAAGACTTCTTTGTAAGTGCCTTAGGTTCTGTTCGATCCCGGAACAGACTTGTATGGATTGTATGTCTGACATTACAATTGAGATATAAAGCTGATTTCTTTCAAATATATTTCTGTTGGTGGCGGAGAATTTATTCTCTTAGCTTAACACCCTTCTCTGAGACGTACGAGCTCAGAGGTTATGTAGTTGAAGGTTATCAGCAATATATTCCTAATTTGGTAATATGACATGCTGAGTGTTGCTGTGAAATGATCATTGTGTTGATCATTTGTGATAGGATCATTTATTTGATCATTTATCTTTGTGATCATTTCTATGATCATTTGTTGACCCAAAGCACAGCTTTTGTATAAAGCGTGGCTTTGTGGACGAGACTTCGTCGAGCCTCACACCCCGGAATGGTCAAAACAGGAAAGATGCAGCAAGCTTATGAGGGGTAGCTCCCTTTAGGGTATGTGCATTTCCTTCTGGAAAAGGGTGGTATCATGGTATGGAGCCCAGATACTTACTCATGTTGAACACTTTATTTATTATGGTGTGATGTTGGTGACGAGCGCTCGGTTAAAGGTCCCAAAGGACCGGGGGATGGCATACTCGTGTCAGTAGTTACCCAGTTAGGGGTAACCCGGCCTTGTGTTGGCAGAGATCCGGTTTGGTCCTCGGGGACGTCCTTCCAGAGGCGTTCTCATGTGGCAATGGGAAGTTCCTTGGCCTGACCATTCGTTGGAAATCCAAAGAAACAATACGATCTTGTATGGTTTAGTTGTATAACCTGCCATGGAATGTGGCGGTAACCTGCTATTGAACATGGTAGCTATAGTAGGCATAAGTGCGGAATGCCTATGCTGGCTAAGATTTATATCTTTATTTTCGAAATAAATTTTTCCTACACTATGCACTAGTAATAATATCAAATGTTTCTTTTTAATGCGTATCAAGCATCTTTGACTATCATAGGGAGAAATCTCCTCTGATTCTGCGTTTGCATTGTGTGTGTGTGTGCGGGAGGCCTTATGGTAGTCTCATTTTTAAAAAGCATTGCGAATTGACTTTGAAAATCTTTTGTTAAATGTTTTAAAAGATAAACTGTTTTTGTTGCTCACACCAGTCCCATGACTGATCCGGAGTTTATTGTTTCTTTCCTAAACTCTGGATGCTCAAAATTTTCTACACGAGCAGTCTACAGTTGGGTTTTCCAGATAGTCAGATTTAGTAGGTTATCTGGAGCTAGTTCAATCTTTGGATCAGACCGCAGTTGCTTATCTATGTGCATCGTTATTGGGAGTTCGAGCTATTGTTGGATTGGTTCTTGGAGATGGAGTTGCAGTTCTCGGAGTTCTCTTTTGAAGACTATCTTAGAGTTATATTGTTCCGCTGCTAGATGTCATCTATTTTCTTTTCCGCTGCTATTTATTGTATCATATCTCTGATGTATATTGATATCTATTGGATCATCTGTTGTATCAGATATTGTATCAAAGTTGTATATCAATGTATTATTCTTTTATTCCGCTGTATTGTTTACTTAATGTTGTTATAAGCTCTGGCGAATCGGGTTTGAACGGTCGAATCTACGGCATTCGAATACGATATGAAGTATGGATGTCGATTTTCGAGCGCGAAAAATTCGAAACGTCACATATGTCTTCGCTTGACCATATCGTCGGTAGTTATCTGGTTTCTACTCTATTAGCTAAAAAAGTTTTATTGTCTCCTCTGAAGGGATGATTTACATGGAGAAAATATCGATGATAGTCAAAACATGAAATTTTCTTACCATAAGGTAAAGAAAACGCTCGTGTTTCATCCATGCAATATGGACATGCTAGACGACCGGCAGTACTTCATCCTGAAAGCATTGCATAGGCAGGAAAATCACTTATAATCCACAATAAAGAAGCAAACATACGAATAAATTTCTTCTTGGACACATCGTATGTTTCTACTCGTCCATTCCACAGTATTTTTAAATCCTCAATCAACAGTTGTAAATATATATCGATTCCTTGTGTCGGATCGTCGGGGCCAGGAATGAAAACAGTAAGAAACATATATTGCGTTTTCATATACATCCATGGAGGTAAATTATATAGTGTAACGATAATGGACCAGGATGAATATTTAGAACCAAATTGAGAAAATGGCGAAAAACCGTCCGTGCATAATCCTAACCTAACATTTCGACTCCCCACTGCAAAATTTGGATACATTTTATCTAAATGCTTCCATGCTTCTCCATCGGCCGGATGTGCCAACGTACCCTCCTCCTCCGTTCTAACACTCTTCCATCTCATATAAGATGCAGTTACAGAAGATGCATATAATCTTTGAAGCCTTGGAGCGATGGATAAGTAATGCATACGCTTGTAGGGAACTTCCTTTTCCTTCTTTTTTCTTGGTTTGTATCTCTTCTGATCACAAATTTTATAATTTCTAAGGTTTGCGTCTTCTTTCCAAAACAACATGCAGCCTTTTAAACATGTATCTATTTTCTGATATGGTAAACCAAAAGCCGACATAAGTTTTTTTAACTTCATATTGATTTTCACACATCAGATTATCGGGTGGCATATGTCTTTTTGCAACTTGTACAACAGTCGTAAGCCCAGCTGCAGTGATGTTGTATTTTGATTTCGTCGCAATGTATTCTGCGATTACTGACAACTGAGTGTCGCTTTTACAACCATCCCAAATAGGTTTCTTAGCAGCATCTAGTAAATCATATAAAAAAATTGCTTCAAAATTGGTTTCTTGACATTTCCATCATCATCGTCAACTTCAACCATAGGAAACATTGGTCGTAGTGCATCTTCGACCATATTTTCTATACGGGTCATCGTGACTACTTCGTTAACGACGCTTTCAGACTCTAAGAAGTATTTGCTACAACATCTCCATGCCGATCCCAAACATAATACTCGGGCACGAAACTGTTTTGGCACAAATGAACTTTTACAATATCTGATAACAAATACTTCAAATGTCTGCACTTACTACATGGACAACGAATTTCTAAATCGTTTCCGTTATTACTTAAGGCGAATTCAACAAATACGTTTATACCACTATAAAAATCTTCTTTTATTGAGCCTCTCAGTCCTTTTCTTTGGTACATCCGTCTCCTCCGATCAACAAAATAATCAATCATTTTTCCTATTTGAGAAAATGAGTCACAAGTTAAAAAATTAATATTTATTTTCAAGAACACAAATTCGAAAATGATTATTTTCATGGTCATATAATATTTGAATTTAAAGAACTATTTCACAAATTAAAAAATATTTTCAAATATAAAACATTTTATTTTTTAATGTATCGATACAAAATTTTGCACAAAAATACATTTTTTGCATGGTCAGGCATCCTACTTCCCATTACAAACATAATAAGTTTTACATTTCGTATATTACTTCGTCTCAAATGATTCACTAAAAGTTTGGTAGCATTTCCCTTTTGTTCCCTGCATTGTACACAAATGCATGTACGTAGGAAACAAAAAAAATAATTAAGCCGAAATTTTATGAACCGTTTGAGACGAAGTAGTATACAAAATGTAAATGCTTACTGTGTTCATAACTTATCCAATACAGGGACAAATTCAACAAACATTGTACCAGATGAATATAAATGGTCGTTTTTTTGAAAAAAAACGACTATTTATATAACGGTCATGTACAACACTCTTCAGACGGGGACAAAAACTCTCTAAGGGACATTAGTTAATTAAATGTATGCATTTTACGAAAAAATACAGTTTTACTAACTGTTCACATTTACAAAAATATATTTTAATTTAACACATTTGTTCAACGTATTACATCAACTTAAGCCCGGTTTAACATTTTTACCATTTTTCAATACACACAATTATAATTTAGACTTATGCTTTTTTGTTCCATAAGTCAATACGTGCACAATATAATACTCCTAGCTCGTGCATTCATCTTATCTTATTCCAACTAACACAATACAATTATAGCAGCGCTACACACATATACATCGTAGAATCAAGGCATACATAACGATTTATATATATACGAACAACCATAAATTATAAATGTTTTTCACAATTTCACGATAAAGATGAAATATGTATACCATGGAACGCCAAAAACTATTATAACACTATTGGAAACAATCTCAATCACGAATTAGCCCTAATTTATCAACTTATGAAAATCTAGAAATAGGGTAAAAATTGAATTTTTCACGAAAATAAGAGATTATACCTGAGTAAGAAAGAAAGAGAGGTTGAATTCGTAGCCGAGGAGGATGCAAAAATACGAAATTAGGGATTGGAGACTTGGGGAGTGAATTTGAAAATTTCTAATTAGGTTTTGGTTTTGCTGAAATGAGGAAGAAGGAGTTTCTTTTTATGGTATTTAAGTATTCTAATGATAGTACTTAATATTAAAATTTCAAGTCATAAATCATGAGGGAACGTGGTTAAAACTAGTCGCAATGATTGTACTTTTCAATATTGTTCTTTAGCAAAAACCTTTAACATTTATAAGAGCGGTAGTAAGTTACATATGGTTTAAAATATTAAAAGTGATATCCACATTTAGTATTTTTCTATAATTTTTTTAGAAATATTTTCTAACCTATTTAAAAATATTTTAAAGTTGGTTTGAAGTTTAAATATATTTTTAATAGTTATATATGTATTTTCAAAGTAAATAAGTTTTATAACATAAAGCATATTTTTCATCAAATTATAAATTAGTTATTTTCAAGTAACATTTTACATGGATATTTAAAACCAATTTACAAGTATTTTTAAAATATTTATAAGTTGTGAAAAAGGCAATTGACTAGGATTAACACTAAAAGCCGACGAGGTAGACTTTTTTGTTTGTGAGAGTTAAGATTGATATCGAGTAAGGATATGAGCAGTAGAACTCTAACCGATAGATTTCCCCCCTGATTGACAGTTGGATTATCGAAAACATGTTAATTTTTTGTTTACTTACTTGTTTTAAAAGTAATTAACTTTACTTAATGCTAAAAGCCGAGTAGGCTTATCTATTTATGAGAGTTAAAGATTGACATTCAAGTAGGGATATAAGCGATAGAGCTTTAACCAACCGGCTTCCCTCTTGATCGAGGAATAGTTAAGTTGGGAATGTCAGAAAAATGCTAATCATATTGTTTAGTTACTCATTTAAGAAAGTCATTAATATTGTACTTAACACTAAAAACCGACAAAGTAGACTAATCTATTTGTGAGATTTAAGAATGAAGTATCTAGGCAATGCTTTATATGCAACCAATGCTCTAACATTGCTGGCTATGCTCTTGGATAAGGATAGTTAAGTTGGAATGTTGAAAACAAGTTAAGTATATGAATCGTGATTTCTATAAGTAATTGTTTTTAACTCAATAGTCGATTAGTCAACTACCAAACTTAACCTATTATTAACTTAGATCTTTAAAAGAATGTTTCTAAAGATAATGCAAGTATGGAATGGTTTTGGGTTTGCTGTGACAATATGTTAATAACATTCATCTTTAATCCTTTTTATGAATGTAAATGTTTCAAAGATAACCATAAGTGAAATGGTATTCGGTTTGTAGTGACAATATTTAAATAACATTAATCTTAAACCTTTTTGAATAGATTTATGAAAGTATTTAGATCCTTAAAATGAATATTTTGAACGAATGTATAAGTATGGAATTTTTGGGAAAAAGATAGAAAAATCAAAGGTTTAAGTAAGAAGTTATGTTAATGATTTATGAATATATTTATACATTTGAGATAAGTATACGAATACTTATTGAAGTATTAAAAGAGCACAAATGAATAGTAGAAATTCATAAATGAAGTTTTTATTAGATAAAGGAAGTTTTACTAATAAAAGAGGTTTTAATTAATTAAAGACTAATTAAACAAAAAGGAGATTAGAAGATGCTTATATGATTAATCATGCTTTGTATGATAGGATCGTGCTTTTTATGTTTACCCGTTTATGGAAAACATCTAGTCATATACTTTGCACTAAAGCCGATGATGTAGACTTGTCTGTTTGTGGGAGTTAGGACTGATGTTTAAGTACTGATATGAGCAACAGAGCTCTAACCTACCAGCTTCACTCTTGACCGAGGGATAATGTGAGATAAAAATATTAGAAATGTGATAAGTGAAAGTCTATGTGAGTGGATCGTATATGATATATATGCAAGTATGAACAACTAACTATATAATATACTCTGATAGATAATAATAGCAAAGTTAATTAAAATAATCACACCAGGATTTTATACTGGTTCGAACCTCCCGTCCTACGTCTAGTCCCGAAGCTTCTCTTCCGAATTTCCTTTCAACTTACCCTCACTTGACCCAGAGGAACAGGTTTACAATAGCAGAGTTTCTTTGTCAAGATTGTGTTCTATAACACGGATGTTGACTATTGAGTACAAGTGCTTCCAATATATATATCTATCTAGAGAATATTGAACGAGGAATTCTGAATATATGGAAGAGTTAAATACAAGTAGTTGATTGCTGAAGAACAGGTATAAATCATAGTATAGGAATAAAGAGCATAAATAAGCAAGGTGAAGATTCTCTTTGCATTTCTGATGCTATTTATAGTGATGAAGAGTTTTCTTGTATAGTTGCATCTGTTGTAATCTCTCTAAAGTCGCTTTCTGATAGTGATGAAGGGTTGCAGCAGAGAGAAGCGGATGTGTTCTTTTGAATGTGACAGTTGGTCTTTGAAATTACTCAGTCGAGTTCAAAATCAGACGTCTGGAGGAATGTTTCAGACGTCTGGTCTTCATATATTTTTTGTGTCTGGTTGCTATTCAGACGTCTGAGTTTATTATCAGACGTCTGTTTCCTTTTGATTTGTGAACTAGAGAGTTTTACCATATGTCTGAGCATATTGACCAGACGTCTGGTTCTATCTGATTTAAAAACCAGAGAAAACATTCAGACGTCTAGCTAGTGCACTCAGACGTCTGAAAATGTGCATGATGCTTTATTTGTGTCTGTGCCATTCCTTTTCACCTTCTACCGATTTGAAGTCTTTTGATACTTCTCTTGAGTCTTGTTTTTGTATCTTTGGTGATGTTACTCTATATTCTACCTGTAAATATAGATATATATGTACATTTGATTTCTATTGTATAGTTGTTATCATCGAAACCACAAAATTGATTTCCTAACAATCTCCCCCTTTTTGATGATGACAACTATTCAATGTACTTATATATAGATTAGAAATCTCCCCTTGAATATGTGCTTATTTTTATTGTTTTATGATTATACTTATATTTCTCCCCCTTTGACATTATAAAAAAGAATTCATAATAATTGAGCCAATCGTCAAAAAAGAAAATTTTCATTATTAGCAGGAAGGAGTTACATTCAAGGATTTATACAAAAGATTACAAACAACTACAATTCCTAAATTTTAGATTTCCTTTGGAGAAGCTTGATTTGGATCATCTTGCTTTGGTGAAGCTTGATTTGGATCATCTTGCTTTGGTGAAGCTTGATTTGTATCATCTTCCTTTGGTTCTTCTTTATCAGAAGTGCCAGCCTTTGAAGGAGATGCCAAAGCTTCCTTTGGAGGTTCATCCTCAACTAATTTGGAATGTTTTGCAGGAGGAGAAGGTACAGGGGTTCCCCAATCCTCAAAGGGTGGTGTTGGACCACGAACTCATTGTAAAGCTTCTTTAAGAACCGATAAAACAGTCGAAAGAGATTCTTCAACTGTGGCTAGTCGTGTAGCAAATGAACTTTCAAATTTGTTAATTCGCCTAGCCAAATATTTTTGATTTAGGGATAATGTATGTTGGTTTCGAAGTGTGAGATCTCGAATACTTTCATTTGGATTTGTTTCCAATCGAGTCTCTATAATGTCGTCCTGTCTCGGATAATCAAATGGTACGGGAGGAGGAGGAGTGACTTCTCGATGTTGTTCTTCCTCTTGGGACGTAACAAAGTGTGGTTGAGAAGGAGGCTCAACTCTTCGAAATTGACGATTATGCGTCCAATCTTCGAAGGACATAATATCTGGAGGGATTTCTGGTAGGTGCATCAAAGAAAAGAATTTGGTGGAAGCATATTTTGGCGAAATTTCTTCGAACGTCGATAGATAGGAAGGAATATTATGTGCACGAAGAAGTCTCATAATATAGGTAGGATAGATGGTCGAAGGCCTTGACCGAGTCCAAAAGTGTTTGAGCTCGTCGAAGATGAATTTTGCCCAATTTACTCTTGTCCTACTAAATAGAGCATATAATGCTTTATGTTCCAATTCAGTAATTTTCTCGTAACTACCCATACGTGGAATAATTGGATTAATTATCATCCGTGTTAGGAGTCGAGCTTTCGGACGTAAATATTTCGAAGCAAACTTCGGCATTTCGTCTTCCCAGATTTGATGAGTAATAGTATTCCGAGGCTTGAATCTCATATCTGGTATGTTGTGTAAGTCTTCCTCGGTGTTGGAGCAACCCAGTGTTCGTCCTATTAAACCAGGAGTCAATCAAATCGTATTCCCGTATACGCTAGACCAAAGCCAATTGTCCTCGTGCTCAGTGTTCCATACTGAGGTACTATCTAGATTCGCATAAAAAAGAAAAATGGCTAATTGGTCTATTTGGATATCATTTGATGTAAAGGTGATTAGGGTCTCTAAACCGGCATTTTCACATAACTCATCCAATTCATACATAGGAAATTTTAAGAGATTGTAGAATGGTCCTATGTGAAGTTTGTTTTTTTGGATATCTTCATACCTTTTTATAGAATGCGGAGCTCTATTCATCCACCGTTCGATTTGGTCGTCGGAGTAAACCTGGGGATTTGAAGATGTAGTGGGTTGATCTTGCTTTCTTTTCGACATTTTAGGATTCTTAGTGCGAGGTGGCATCTTGATTATATTTGCAGAGTTGATGATTTGGAGTGAAAATTGTCTTGGAGAAAATCGTAGGAGGCAATAATTTTAGGATAGAAGAATAAAAGTGACGTTATCTGATCGAATTTAAATGGTCGACTGGAATCAGACGTCTGGATTAGAAACCAGATGTCTGGTTTGCCCTAATTTTTGTCCAGAAAATAAAGTTGGACGTCTGTTTTTTGAACAAGACGTCTGGTTTCGAGCATAGTTAAGAAATCGTAGATACAGAGAGATTTTTCAAACGTCTGGTATTTGAAAACAGACATCTGTTTTAGTTTAATTTTGAGACAGAGAACTAAGGCAGATGTCTGGATCTTATTTCAGACGTATGGAATGTTCTGAATTTTATTTGGGGAAGGCAGAACAACATTTCAGACGTCTGGGTGGTATATCAGACGTCTGATATATGCACACTTCTAAATTTTGAATAGTATATCCTTGTGTCAGACGTCTGGAAGTTGTAGGTAGACGTCTGAAAATTGCAGTTTGGCTAAAAAATGAATTAAAGTTTGATGATTTCACTTATATATCGATTGTAGATAACAAATATCTTTATTGTTGTAAAAATATAGTAACACATAAGTTTAGATACATTCAATTATTAATACAATTTATTTATTTAGATAGAGACGGAGTTTTAGGATTTCTTGACTCATTATCATTCCATGGTCTAAGTGGAGACCATATATTTCCACGTTCGTGGGTCCGTGGAGAGTCAGAATATTGTCTTGGGGAGGGATCTGAAGGAGTACGATACGAAAAAGATGGATCCAATGAACTACAAGGTTTTGGTAGCGGTTCATGAACATCTTTCTTTCGTGACGAACAAAACTTCATTGCCACTTGCTCGAGAAGCTTAACCTTCGTGCCGTAACTTTTTGTTCGAAATAAAGTTCTCATTGAAGATTCATCTGTTGTTTTTGGTAATGATGAATTTCATCAATTTTCTCCTTTGTGTTAGGAGAAGTAAACAGAGATCTTTTAATTTTCTTATTATCCGGAGTAAAACCCGTACGATACGAAGACCATCTATATGTTGTCTCTTGCTTTGGTGTAGGTGTCGGAAGTCGTTGTGTTGTGTCAACCGAGCTATCCGTTGTTGGTGTGGATACGGAGATAGATATATAGGAAGTTTCTGACGACATTGTTATATTTTGTTTCTTCTTTAGAAAATATTCTAATTGTTTGAATGTAGTTTTTCTGTGTGGCTATATTTATGTACTGAAAATAGACAAACTAATTTTCTAAAAGTTTAAAGGTGTAGAAATAAATAATATAGTTTGTGGTGATTACTTTGGTGACTAATTTTAGCCTAAAAAATTATTTTGTATATATATATATATTATTAAGGAAGAAGGTCATTTAGTGAGCAAATACCTAAACATCGTCGGAGTTTAGAGAAAGTTTGTTCATTTAATGGTTTTGTAAAGATATCAGCTACTTGATTTTCAATATTTACGTATTCTAATGAAATGGTTCCTTTTTCAACATTGTCTCGTAGAAAATGATGTCGTATATCTATATGTTTGGTTCATGAGTGGTTAACAGGGTTTTTTTGACAAATTAATTGCACTTGTATTATCACAATAAATTGGAGATTTGTTGATAGTTTTACCGAAATCTGTTAGTGTTTGTTGCATGTATATTACTTGCGCACATGCTAGAGCAGCAGAGATGTATTCAGCTTCGCAAGTAGATAGAGAAACACAATTTTGCTTTTTACTAAACCATGAAACTAAAGATTGTCCGATAAAACGACAAGTTCCACTAGTACTCTTACGATCTGTTCTACATCCCCCGAAATCCGTATCGCTATATGAAACTAGTTCAAACGATGATTCTTTAGGGTAAAACAAACCATATCTCTAATATTAGACAGATAACGTAAAATACGCTTAACAGCTCTTAGATGAGATTCTTTTGGTTGTGCTTGAAATCGGGCACAAAGGCATACACTCATCATAATATCGGGTCGAATGGCCGTTAAATAAAGTAAAGAACCAATCATGCTTCGATATAACTTCTCATCAAAATCTTTTCCATTTTCATCCTTTTCTAAGTGAACAGTGGTGCTCATTGGTGTAGGTTTGCTTGATGTTTTATCCATTTCAAATCATCGTAATAAATCGTTACAATATTTTTCTTGGTGAATAAAGATTCCATTTTCGAGTTGTTTTATTTGTAAACCTAAGAAGAAATTTAATTCTCCCATGTGTGACATTTCAAATTCATTTTTCATAATATTAGAAAACTGATTACATAATTTTTCGTTGGTTGAACCAAAGATGATATCATCAACATAGATTTGTACAACCAAAATATCGTTATTTGCACTTTTAATAAATAAAGTTGTATCTATTTTTCCTATATGAAAACCAGATGTTATTAAGTAATTTTTAAGACGTTCGTACCATACACGAGGTGCTTGTTTTAATCCATATAGTGCTTTATGTAATTTAAAAACATGATCGGGATATTTTTCGTGAACAAATAGTGGTGGTTGTTCGACGTTTACATTTTCCTTAATAAAACCATTCAAAAAGGCACTTTTGACATCCATTTGAAATAGTTTAAAATTTTTATGAGTTGCAAAGGTGAGTAATGTACGAATGGCTTCTAATCTTGCTACTGGAGCAAACGTTTCATCGTAATCTATTCCTTCTTCTTGATTATAGCCTTGAGCAACTAAACGTGCTTTATTTCTAACAATATTTCCATTCTCGTCTGCTTTGTTTTTAAATACCCATTTTGTTCCTATTACCGATTGATCTTCAGGTCTTGGTACTAATTCTCATACGTTATTACGGTCAAATTGATTTAATTCTTCTTGCATAGCTATTATCCAAAAATTATCATTTGAGGCTTCTTTATAATTCTTTGGTTCAAAGTTTGACACAAACGCTATATGGCTTATATGATTAAGTTGATTTCTAGTTACTCTTGAATTAAGATCTCCAATAATATTATCTATTGGATGATTCTTAAGAATTCTAGGAGGTGATATCAAAGTGTTATTTTGAATATTTGTTTCATTACTAACAGAATTCGTTGAATTTGTTAGTGGAATAATTTCTTCTTCATCATTAGTATTATGTTTAAAAAGATTTTCGTCGAACGAGACATGTAAGCTTTCTTTAATACTATTATTTCGTTTATTAAAAATTCTATATGCTTTTCTTCGTTCCGAATATCCAACAAAGACACCGTTATCGGCTTTTGGATCAAATTTTCCTAAATTATCTTTTGTATTTAATATAAAACATTTTGAACCAAAAGTTTTAAAGTATGATACTTTAGGTTTTTTACCAAAAAATATTTCAAAACAAGTTTGTTTAATCATGTGGCGAATAGTTACTCGATTTAATACATAACAAGATGTTGCAATAGCTTCAGCCCAAAAGTGTTTTGGTAATCCACTACTATTTAGTAATGTTCGTGCACGTTCTTGTAATTTAAGATTTTTTCTTTCTACGACACCATTTTGTTAAGGTGTACGAGAAAAATAAAAATTATGAGTTATTCCTTTCTTATTGCAAAAGTTTGTAAAAAGATCATTTTTGAACTCTCCTCCGTGATCACTTCTAATATTTTTAATTTTCAAATTCATTTGAGTTTTAATTCTTTTAGCAAATATTTTAAACAAACCAAAAGTATCTCTTTTATGTTTTAAAAATATAGTCCATGTTGATCTCGAAAAATCATCGACTATTATGAACACATATTTGTTGTGATTTATAGATCTAATTTGCGTTGGACCAAATAAATATAAATGTAATAAATCTAATGGTTGTTTTATAGAAATATTATTTTTAGATTTAAACATGCTTTTCTTTAGTTTTCCAATTTGACAATCGTCACATAAGTTTTCTACTTTATAATTTATTTTAGGTGATCCTCTTACCAACTCATATTTTGCTAACTTATTAATATTCTTAAAATTGATATGACAAAATCGTTTATGCCATAACCATGGATCATCATGTTTGGTGGTTAAACATAAATTTGAACTTTTATTTATATTCACATTTAATACATAAATATTTTTGTTTCAAAAACCTTCAAAAATGAGTTGTTTGTTATTATCTAAAATATTACATCTATTTTTTTCAAAATTTATTGAAAACCTTTATCACATAATTGACTAATGCTTAGCAAGTTATGTTTTAAATTTTTTACTAATAAAACATATGTAATAATAGGAGAGTTAGAGATACCAGAGTTGATGACTTCTCCAATGCCTATGACATATCCTTTTGAATTGTCTCCAAAGGTTACTGTTCCACCATCGATGTATGTTATATTTGATAACATTTTTGAATTTCCGGTCATATGTTTGGAGCAACCGCTATCTAGTATCCATTTCTCCTTATTTTTTATTTTGGGTACCTGCAAAATAAGAAATGTTTTAATTGGTACCCATATGTTTTATTAGGGTCCTAATTGTTAGAGGAAGGTAGCCATACCCAAGATGGTTTGGTACCTTCATAAATATAATTTTTATTATAGACTACATTCTCAAAGTAATTATTGATATGCTTTTGTCTTCAAATTTTTTTTTTTAGGAATCCAAATTTTCATATTATTGGTATTCAATTTAGTCTTAGACAAACTTCTAGTTTTTATATGCCTACTAATTTTAGCATTATTTCCTTTATGTTCAAAAGAATTTTTGAATCCTATTCCATTTCTATTACCTGATGGTTTTGAAATTTTGATAAGATTCTCCAAATCTTGTTTTCCTTTATTAAATTTTGACACATTGTTGGTAATTTTATCTAAATTTTCGCTTAACTCTATATTTTCAATTTTCAATAATTCAATACTATTTTTAAAATCAATATTTTCTTTTAACAAATTTTCTTTTACTATAGAAATATTCTCACTTTCTATCATATAATTTTTGATTTTTTCTTGAGATATTTCAAGTTCTTCTTCTAGAATAATTTTTTCATCTTTCAACATTCCTACCTCAAGTTCTAATCTATTTATTTTGACTATATATTCTTTGTTCAATTTATTTATTTGTCTAAATTTATCGTCTAGTTCCATGCTAAGTTCTACTAGTTCATCATAGCTAAGTTTAGGGATACCTCTTCAGTTTTTCCATAAAACACACATTAGCTTGTTCTTCGTCACTATCGCTATCACTTTCAGAGATGAAGAGTCCGAGTCATCCCAAGTTACTTTGAAAGCCTTCTTCTTCTTGAATTTTGTTATTCTTTTTTATCATTATTGAGTTTAGGGCAATCTTCTTCATATGTCCGTATTGATCACATTCATAGCACTTGATTTGAGATAGGTTTGTTGTGTTGGACTTCCCTTCTTTTTGAAATTCTGTCATCTTTATAAATTTCTTGAATCTATTATAATTCTTGGCAATAAAAACTATTTCTTCTTCATCTAGATCAGAGTCATGATTTTTTGTTGCTGGAAATGCTGTATTCTTTTTCTCCGAATTTAGTTCTTTTTGTGCCTGCAAGTTAGCTTCATAGGACATTAAATTTCCTATCAACTCTTCAACTTTGAGAGTAGAAAGATCATTAGCTTCTTCTATAGCTAAAACCTTCCTTTCCCAATCTGACGTCAAAGAGTTGAGTATTCGAGATATTAAATCAAAATCAGTGGATTTAACTCCTAATGCCATAAGATCATGTTGGATAGTTTGAAATCTAGAATACATGTCAACAATAGTTTCATTTTGAATGAAGAAAATTGGTTTTGCAAAATTGAAATCTTAGTTTGTTTGACCATTGTTGTACCTTCATGTGTGATTTGTAAGGTGTGCCAAATATCAAATGCAGTGGTGCATAACATGACACGTGAAAATTCATTTTTGTCTAAAGAGCAAAATAAAACGTTCATAGCTTTAGCATTATTTGATGCTAAGGTCTTTTGTGCATCGGTCCAAGTGTTCATAGCAGTAGTAGGTACTTCATATCTATCTCGTGTGGCTGACCAAATTTCAAGACCATTTGCTTCCATAAAAATTCTCATACGTGTTGACCAATATGCATAGTTAGATCCATTAAAAAGTGGTGGTCGTGCAGTGGATTGTCCTTCTTGAAAAATACTTGCCATATTAAAGTGATTCAAAAAACGTGTTGCTGTTATTTGATCAAAAGCTTGCTCTGATACCAATTGAAAGTCTATGTGAGTGGATCGTATATGATATATATACAAGTGTGAAAAACTAACTATATAATATACTCTGATAGATAATAATAGCAAAGTAAATTAAAATAATCACACCAGGATTATATACTAGTTCGAACCTCCCGTCCTACGTCCAGTCCCGAAGCTCCTCTTCGGAATTTCCTCTCAACTAACCCTCACTTGACCCAGAGGAACAGGTTTACAATAGCAGAGTTTCTTTGTTAAGATTGTTTTCTATAACATGGATGTTGACTATTGAGTACAAGTGCTTCCAATATATATATATATATATATATATATATATATATATATATATATATCTAGAGAATATTGAACGAGGAGTTTTGAATATATGGAAGAGTTAAATACAAGTAGTTAATTGCTAGAGAACGGGTATAAATCAGAGTATAGGAATAAAGAGCATAAGTAAGCGAGGTGAAGATTCTCTTTGCATTCCTGATGCTATTTATAGTGATGAAGAGTTTTCTTGTATAGTTGCATCTGTTGTAATCTCCCTAAAGTCGATTCTGATAGTAATGAAGAGTTGCAGTAGAGAGAAGCGAATGTGTCCTTTCGAATGTGACAGTTGGTCTTTGAAATTACTCAGTCGAGTTCAAAATCAGACGTCTAGAGGAATATTTCAGACGTCTGGTCTCCATATATTTTTTGTGTCTGGTTTCTATTTAGACGTCTAAGTTTATTATCAGACGTCTGTTTCTTTCTGAGTTATGAACCAGAGAGTTTAACCAGACGTCTGAGCATATTAAATAGAAGTCTGGTTCTATCTGATTTAAAAACCAGAGAAAACATCCAGACGTCTGGCTAGTGCACTCAGACGTCTGAAAATGTGCATGATGCTTTATTTGTGGCTGTGCCATTCCTTTTCACCTTCTACCGATTTGAAGTCTTTTGATACTTCTCTTGAGTCTTGTTTTTGTCTCATTGGTGATGTTACTCTATATTCTACCTGTAAATATAGATATACATGTACATTGATTTCCATTGTATAGTTGTTATCATCGAAACCATAGAATTGATTTCCTAACAATAAGTATACGACTTGGTTTCCATATGTGAACATTCTCCTTATTATTGAATGACCAGTTTTTCAATTCAGTCTCGAAAAGAACGGGATCGGTAAGTGTTTGACTTATCAAAAACAACTTCAAGACTGAGATAAATGTTCTATCTTTTGAAAGCAGATCTATTCGAGGTGGTGGAATCCATGTGTGGTTTCAAGATTTGTTCGAGAAGTGGGAATCCAATTGTGGATTGTGTTATGTTCGAGTAATAAAGACTCATGTGAACGATGTCGAATATGACCTCAACATCGAAAATGGCTAAGGACGGAATACGATGCACAACCTTGGTTTAGCCGACCCCTCTATAAGGGATAAGGAATTAAATTAATCAAAATCTAAATTAAGAAATTAACCAACGATGTAAGTTTGTAGTTGTAGGTTGCATGTTACTGGTTGGTTAATTTCTTATGTAATTCCTTATGTAACCAATAGCCAATTAAATGTAATAGCAGATACTAATTAACATAAATAAAATGACCGATCGACCCCTCTGTTAGAACCGGTGGATGGCTAGCAGTCAATGGGTAACATTATTACGGTTGACAGGTGGAAGGTGGCAGTTGTGAATTGAACCTAGGCCAAACGACATGGATTTAATAGAACTTTAATATAATGGCTGATATTGATTCAAACTATTGTAAATACATGCTTAACCCTTCAAATTTTTCTCATATTTTCTTAAGCAACGGTGAAGCTCTATCTTTTTTTCTCTCCATAAATTGTAAAATCTATATAAACTGCAATATATATATATATACATATATGTGTGTGTGTGTGTGTGTGTGTGTGTGTGTTTAAGTGGAAAATAGTGGAGAATAATTATATAGAAGAATATAATTGAATCGAATCGTCGAATCCAAGGTAAATTATAAATCCAAATTTAAATTAAATTTGAATCTTTTCCTAGATCTAAATTTCTAACAAATATGTATATTCTTTCACCACATATTTTGGTAGAATGGAAAGGAGTTAAATAGGAATAACAGGGTTTAGATTTGGAGATTTGAAGACTTATTTGTACATTTGAAAATTATATATTTTTATATATTATTGGATTTATATCGTTGTAAATCTGTTCCTTGTATGTCTGAATATAATTATTTTGGAGTTGTAGGCTTAAAAATATACATGTAATAAATTGGAGAACAATGCCCACATATTCTGTGAATTGTTAACTTGAATTAAATATTGTATACACTTGAATCTAGAAAGTTAGGATGAAAGCAGTCTCTAAGTTAATGAATTGCGTACTATTTCCAGAATTGTTGGTTAAACGATATATGTTGGTAAGTATGAATTAGAAGTTATTATAAACTGGATTGAATTTAAGTAGTATTTTAATTCATTAGAACGAAGTGTGTTGCAATGTAAATTTCGATAAATTATCAAGTTTTATAGATATAAATAAAAGTGTACCGTTTGAAATAATTAGGATTATCTAAAAGAAATATATGCATAAAATAGGGATGTTTACCATTTTGTACCATATATTTCATTAATAATGGAAAATATAATTTCTTGTAATTCTGGAATTAACATAAGTCCTTTTTAGATAAGTTATGGAAATTTACAAAACATTTTCTTTTGAAAGATATAATTCTAACGCATTAAAATAAAGAAATCTCTAAGTACAAAGAAAATTATTATAAGTGGAGATAAAAATAATGATTCAATTATAAATCTAGCATATGCAATAAGTTAGAAAATAAATAATAAGTGAAGAAGTATGTGTAAAGCAATGAAACGAGTAAGTAAGAAGATTATAATAATCAAAAAAATTATTAATAGTTGAAAAGGAACAATAGAATACACTTAATAGTATCACGTAGAAGGTAAGTGGTAAACGATATTTAATCTAATGAGGTAGAAGTAAGCGGTAAATGACATTAAATTGGTGTAAATGAAACAAGAAACAAGTTGGATAAAATAACCAAATACCAACATTTGAACATAAGAGGTATTTTACCTAAATAAATTTATGTAGCCTCAATTATGCATTGTAACGGGTGTGAATTATTGAATTTAATCAAGAACTTAGATAAATTAAAATGACATAGTCGTTAATATGGGTTGGAATGCAAGGTCAGTAATGTCACACAATAAGTCTTGCCACCTAAATGAGCTACTAGCAGTTGTATATACATTATACTAATGTTAGACATATCCAACTATAAGACCCGTGCAATTATACATTCGCATATAGGTGAAGGAATATATCAAATTAAGATGGTTTTCCCTGGTCGAAGTGTCAAAGGATAGGTATAGTCTGCTTCAGCCTTTCAAGTGTACATGTTAAGTAACCAAATGGGCATTTCCTTGATTGCATTAGGCAATCTAAATGGGATAGTGATCGTAGGCTCGATACTATGACAGTGAAGTTGGTACCATATATGAGGAGTAGGAGTTGTTTACATAGGTTGAGATCATCATCGGTCCTAGGTGGTCAACGTAAAGACAAGGATTATGCCTAAAGGGCTACACCTCCTACTAGCCTAGACTACGTTTAGGACAAGCATCATGTGACGCCCCACCTCTATACCCACGCTAGCCAAGGACACTACGGTGTAATGCCATCAACTAGCACGGAGAATAAGGCTGTTGAGGAGCGACCATCCGTGTAATTGCTTTGTGCGAGTACCGATATACCAGATAAAAATATAACCTGCATTTCAAGAGGGAATCCGATATACCAATGCAAACTCAAAGCTACTACACAGTGGCTATAATATCTTCGGAAACAAATATAGAAATATCATAACACAAATCAGTCACAGAAGTTCATATCTCAAAGGCAGAAACAGATATGAATATTACACATGAAAGTGTATATCAGAGTGGTGGTCAAACAAGATCCACAATATCACAAAAGAATGGTTACAAGTGCTACACAAAAGAATAAGTATACATCATTGAGTCTATATCTCAAATGTGTACAACCAAAAACTACTAATCTAAGTAGTTAGCCAAAAGTCAGGATAATAATCCCAGATGAGAAGTCAAGCAGAAGCACCTGTAACCTCTCGGTCTGACCCGAGTATTATTTAATAAGAAAATAATAAACGGATCGGTCTAACTATAAATATCAGATAAAATGATATAGAATAAGAGATATGACAAAAACGTGATATAACCATAAAGCCATACTATGATAAGTATGTAATTGAAAATCAACTAGAGATTAATCAATATCACAAGAATCTTCTCAAAGATCAAAAGAATGTCATAGTCTTTAGTTTTATTCACCAAGTCACAAATATCGAAATCATAACGATGCTAATCATACAAGCTGGTGGATCACAAATTCTAGAAATCGTCAATAGAAATCCAGAAATCACAAAATGGGGGAGGCCTATCACAAAATGGGAGCATGAAAACTCACCAACACGTGTATCACAAACGGGACGCTATCCCATGGTCGCTAACCATAAAGCCGGTTCAACGACATAGTATAATATCATTACGCCCGAGGAACCTGAAACTCGAATAATTAGGAACAATGACGTAGCACAATGGTACGCCCGATGATCCTGATAAGTTGGTACAACAACGTAGTACAAAGGTACGTCCGATGGACCGAACTCCATAAAAGAACATGGGTCGCTAGCCCACAAAAATTGAGTCGAAACTCCAAATAATACATAGGTCATTAGCCTATAAAAGAAATGAGATGAAACTCAATAAAACGAGGTACCGTCCCCTACGTGGACAAAGAAACATAGCATATCGCTAGTCTAAATCACAAAATGATCATCATCGATCATCAAGAAGTGTCAATTACACTAAGCTAGTAAATATCTGAGCTTAGCTTCATGTCCCATAACCACTAGCTTAACTAAAATATTTACGAACAAATTGTAGATCTCCACTAGAAAATTGTCACAAGAGATTCAATCGAACAAGTCTAAGAATTAACCGACGAAGTAAATGCAAGCGTTTCATACCACTTGTTTTACTAAGTCGTTTAATTAGATTTCTCATACGAGTGAGGTAAATGTTTGTATATACTAGTAGATTGGAAAATGGTTTAAGAAATGAGCTTTGTAATAAAATAATGTTGAAATCATTTTGATAGAAGAGTTTTGATATTTACTACAAGTATTGAAACCTATATATTTTTAAAGTGACAAATCACAAAAATGATTGTAGAAAAAATCATTCACCAAAATTCACATTCGAAGACGTGAATTGAATCCAAAGAAATCGATATCGAATCCATCAAGGTGGATCTTCCAAAAATCCCAAAGAAAATGTCATCAAAGTCCATATAAGTGATAACAACAAAAGGGAATCAACACAAATCGATTAAATTTGGAAACTCAAGCTAAATAGGCAAAATAGAGCCCAGACAGCAGATTCAGACGTCTGAAATCAAGGATTCAAACGTCTGAATCTGGAAAAATAAATGTTTTCCAGAACACAATTCAGACGTCTGAACCCTATATTTCAGACGTCTGAAATAGGCATTTTTTAGCCTATTTCCTTTTTGGTTGCTCACGAGCAAATTCAGACGTCTGGAATTTATATTCGGACGTCTGAATACTGGGGAATAAAAATTCCCAGTATAATATTTAGACGTCTGAATATCTTATTTCAGACGTCTGAAACTGTGGTTTAGGGCGTTCCCTGAACCTAGGCCAAAAAATGGTCAAACGATATCGGAAGTGATCGGACGAGCAACGACGACTAATGATTTATGCCAAGCGACAACTCAGCCTTGACGGCTCTTCGATATGCCTCAAATATCAATGTCCAAATATCCATAATAGGATTTTCATAGGTTTTGATTTCAAAACTCCAAAAATTGGAATATGCACCAAATCAATCCAAACCAAAATCAATTGCACAAGAATAAGTGTTAGGAATTCATACCTAACAATTGAAGATAATTATAGACTAAGATGTGAGATAAAAATCTCACCTTTAAACCCAAAATCACGAAGAAGAAGCTATAGAGCAATGGAAAGAACAATCACTCTTCAATTCCAACCTAAAGAGATTGAATCTAAGCTTAAAAGAGAAACATTTCCTAAATTAGGTTTAGGAATTTCTGAAATTGGTAAGAGAATGAGTTGGAGACGAAGAGGAGGAGGCTTACTATAGCTTCTTCCATAAATTTGGAGCTAGAACTTGATTTGCAAATGGAAACTAGGGCTTGGAGTTTTAATTTCCGATTCCTCTTTCCATTGTTGCTAAAGCTTGAGTATTAGGAAATAGAAATGAAGTAATGAAGAGAAGAGGGGTGAAGCTGGGGTCTAATGGGCTGAAACAAAACCAAAGCCCTAAGTGAAAAAGTAGCAAAATTCCACTAACTCCAAACATATCAAAGTCTATACTCAAAAAGGTTGCAAAAGTCATTTTGAACTCAATGGGGGTGGTCTCGAGTCCTAATTCGACTGTTTGCAAAAAGTAGCCTTTCGGATACTAATCCGACTAACGATGAATTATTTTAAATAACATATTTAAATATTCAATCGTATAATATGCGGGCTGTTACAGACTCCCCTCCTTAAGAAATTGCGTCCTCGCAATATTTAAGAAGAAAATATAAAGTAACAACCATAAAAGCATACTCAACACAAAAGAAAATTGAAAATAAAAAGTTCACCTCAAAGAGTACGAGAAAGTAAGTCCGGATGTGTTCGCTCGATGAATTCTCTGGATTCCCAAGAACAATCCTTAGGATTTGAGGACCATTGAACTTTCACAAGAGGAACATCTTTATTTCGAAGGCATTTACTCGTCGAAGCGATAATACGAATAGGATGTTGCTCATAAGTTAAATTAGGCGAAACTTCAATTTCTTCCACAACACCGGGCTCAAGAATAAAATCGGAATCTCGATGGCATTTCCGTAATTGAGAAACGTGAAACATGTCATGAATAGCAGAAAATTGAGCCGGTAATAAGAAGCGATAAGCCAACGGAACCAATACGTTCGGTGATGGGAAATGGACCAATATATCGTGGTGCTAACTTTTCCGATCGACTGAAACGTACAACACCCTTCATAGGTAAAACACGAATAAACACAAGATCTCCCATAGAAAATTCTAATTTTCTTCTTCGGTTATCGGCATAGGATTTTGTCTACTTTGGGCTTCTTTCATCCTATGACGAATGAGATCAATCTTTTCTGTGGATTCACGAATAAAGTCTGGACCTAAAACCAGCTTCTCACCGGCATCAAACCAACAAGAAGGAGAACGGCATGACCTTCCATAGAGTGCCTCAAAAGGTGTCATACCAACACTTGATTGGAAGCTATTATTATAGGAAAACTCAACGAGAGCAATATAATCTTCCCAACTTCCACCAAAATCAAGAAAACAAGCACGAAGAAGATCTTCAAGAGTTTGATTCACACGCTCGGTTTGTCCATCGGACTGAGGATGATAAGCGTGCTAAAATTAAGCTTCGTTCCCAAAGCGTTTTGAAGACTCTTCCAAAATCCACTAGTAAACAATGGATCACGATCACTAACAATAGAAATAGTAACTTCATGTAATTTAACAATCTCTTTAATAAAGAGTTTGACCAAAAGAGGAACGGTTCGGTTAGACCGAACGGGAATAAAATGGACGGATTTAGTAAGTTTATCAACTATCACCCATAAGCTATCATGACCGAAACGAGAACGGGGAAGGCCGTCAATAAAATCCATCGAAATTTGATCCCACTTCCAAATTGGAATTTCTAAAGGTTGCAATAACCCACCGGGCCTTTGACGCTCGGCCTTGACAAGTTGGCAAGTCATGCAACACTTAATAAAGTTAGCAATATCGGATTTCATTCCCTCCCAATAATAAAGTCGCTTCATATCCGCATATATTTTACTACTACCGGGATGAATGGTAAATTTAGAACGATGAGAATCTTCTAAAATGTCTTTACGAAGATCACTAATATTTGGCACGATAAGTCTACCAAATTTTCGAATGCCATCACGAGAATCAGTATCAAAATCTTTCATACTTTCAATATCAATTTTATCCCTACAATTTTGTCCAAGAAGAGCCAATTCGGGATCTAACTTTGGGCTTCAAGAATGCGGTCTAAGAGAGAAGGATGAGCCTCAAGGCTACATAAAGCCAAAGATGAACATAAATCGGACTCACGATCTCAAATCTCACAAGTGGGTAAAATTCCGAGATCATTCCATTTGGATATCATCATAGAAACAACCGCTTGTTGCTTATGACTAAGTGCGTTGGCAACGCGATTTCCCTTTCTGGGAGTATAAAGAGTACAAGATCATAAGATGCAAGAAATTCGAGTCAACGCTGTTGACGCATATTAAGTTCCTTTTGAGAAAATAAATATTTAAAAGATTTATGATTGGTGTAAAGAATAAATTTTTCTCCCAAAAGATAATGACGCCAAATTTTAAGGGCGAAAACAATAGCCGCGAGCTCTAAATCATGAGTGGCATATCTAGCCTGGGCTGGCTTTAATTGCCTAGAAGCATAAGTAATAACACGTTCTCTTTGCATAAGAACGGAACCCGAACCAACGTGACTAGCATCGGTATAAACAATAAAATCTTGATTCCCTTCGAGAATAATAAGAATAGGAGCATCGGAAAGGAATTCTTTTAATTTCTGAAAAGAAGCTTCACATTTGTCCGACCAAATGTATTTAACTCCCTTCTTTGTCAAATTAGTAAGAGGCACGGAAATTTTGGAAAAGTCTTTTATGAAACGGCGATAATAACCTGCCAATCCAAGAAAACTACGGATCTCCGTCACATTATCCGGTCTCTTCAAATTTTGAATCGCTTCGATCTTTGAAGGATCCATGGAAATTCCGGATTCGGAAATAATATGACCAAGAAACTTCACACGAGATTGCTAAAAGTGGCATTTAGAAAATTTTGTTTTCAATTGATTGCTCCTAAGAGTTTCCAAGACAATCTGAAGATGCTTTTTATGCTCCTCCTCGGTTTTAGAATACACAAGAATATCATCAATAAAGATGAGAAAAAATCGATCGAGGAAGTCTTTGAAAACTCTATTCATAAGGTCAACGAAATAAGCCAAAGCGTTAGTTAAACCAAATGGCATAACAAGCCATTCATAAGATCCATAACGAGTACGGAACGATGTCAAAGGAATGCTATCCTCTGTAAAACAAAGCTGATGAAAACCGGTTGCTAAGTCTAATTGTGAAAAGACTCTCGCACAACTAAGTTGATCGAATATATCATCAGTCCGAGGTAAAGGATATTTATTTTTGATAGTAAGATCATTAAGCTTGCGGTAGTCAACGCAAAGTCTAAGTGTACCATCGGATTTCTTCACAAAAATAGCAGAAGCTCCCCAAGGAGAGGAACTAGAGCGAATAAATTGCTTCGTCTCTAATTCGGATAATTGTTTGCGCATCTCCTCACTTTCTTTATTGGACATACGATAAGGAGGACGAGTAATAGGTAAAGCTCCAGAAATTGGATTAATTCTGAATTCAATTGCCCGCTTAGGTGGTAATTCTAAAACGGGCTCAAATACGTCAGAAAATTCACGAACAACATGAATAAGAGAATTGACATCTTCCTCATCATCATTATCGTCATAATGGGGATATAAAGAATATAAAGATGCAACCAAGTTTGAATTCGAATCTTTAAGATCAACAGAAATCTGCTTAACAGATTGAGGATGTCGAAGATGAATAGTCCGCTCAGGACATAGGATTTGAGCTTCATAGCGGTTAAGCCAATCCATTCCCAAAATCATTCCAAAGACTAAATAACACATGACATGCAAATCGGCTCGGAAAGAAAAATCACACAAAATAATCTCGACATCTTTACAAAGTAAACTAATTGTTGCGGATCCACCAACCGGATTCGCAATTCTCAAAGAAGTCATTAAAGCAATCACACTTAAAGAAAAAGTATCAACAAGTTCTTTTGATATAAAAGAATGGGACGCACCCGTTATCAAAAAGAACTCGAATAGGTTGATCACGAAATAAAATAATGCCATCAAGGATAGAATGAGAAATATCTTGACCACGAGAAGTGTTGCTAGGGGCTTGTGCAACATTTAACTTTCCCTCCTTCTTGCCTTGAAGTTTGGGACATGAAGATAAAAGATGACCCGAACTTTTGCAATAACGACAAAAGAGAGGTTTCAGACATCTATTGGCATAATGGTCTTTAGAACCACAATTGTAGCATTGCCCACTACTAGGGGCAGAAGTCTTTGCCACCGGAGTTGCTTGCTTCCCTTTCTTATTGGGATAAGAACCTTTGAATTTAATAGGCCTTTTCTTGTTGTTGTTGAATTTTTGTTTGGCACCCACAACTTCAACATCACTTTTTTATCTGCCTCTTCAAGTCGAAGAGCGATATCAACGAGTTGATCGAAAGAAACTTCCAACTTTAGAAGTAATGGCTTCTTGAGATTTTTGTTCAAGCCATAGGCAAATCTTTGGTTCTTCTTCAATGGGGTGTTTATATATTCGACCCCGTATTTAGAAAGTGACTCGAATGATGCGACATAGTCTGCCACGGAGGATTCACCTTGAACAAGGTCTATGAAACGACGAGCCAATGTCACCTTCTCAGCTTCTGGCACAAATTTCAATTCGAATCGTTCTCGGAATTTCTCCCAAGTAAGATCCGCTTCAATAATTTCAGAAATAAGAAGCTCATACTAATCTAATGCTCTTTCTTGGAGCATACTTGAAGCCACCCGGACACGGTGAAGATCAATTAGATTCATGCGAGTAAAGATGCGATCGCATGTTTTGAGCCAAGCTTGGACTTGAATGGCGCTTTCCGAACCCATAAATGGCTTCCCACCCAAGTTGGTATAGTCACTGCACAAACGTGCAAATCCGGACTTAGGGTGAGTAGGCTCTGGATTGGGTCCAGCAGCCTGAGCATTCTTCACGAGATCTAAAAGCTGCTAGGCACACATAAATACTCCATCCTGGGGAGTAGCACTAGATTGACCGGCGCTGGGACGGCCAGGTCTAACCATTTCTCTTCTTTAAGAAAGAAAGAAAGAAGAAGAAAAAGGTTATTCACAAAATGAATATCAAACAATAATGATTGTTAAAACAAGGAATCATAAAAGAAAATAGGATAGAATGGTTCGAAGACCCGAATAAAATCCTAAGGCACGACTCCTAAGATGGACTTAGGACAATGATCCTTGTTAAATTATTCTACATTGTTCCGAAGTTTGGCTCCGATACCAAGCTGTGATGCCACACCTCTATACCCACGCTAGCCAAGGACACTACGGTGTAATGCCGTCAACTAGCATGGAGAATAAGGCTGTTGAGGAGCGACCATCCATGTAATTGCTTTGTGCGAGTACCGATATGCCAGATAAAAATATAACCTGCATTTCAAGAGGGAATCCGACATACCAATGCAAACTCAAAGATACTACACAGTGGCTATAATATCTTCAGAAACAAATATAAAAATATCATAACAAAAATCAATCACATAAGTTCATATCTCAAAGGCGGAAACAGATATGAATATTACACATGAAAGTGTATATCAGGGTGGTGGTCAAACAAGATCCACAATATCACAAAAGAATAGTTACAAGTGCTACACAAAAGAATAAGTATACATCAATGAGTCTATATCTCAAATGTATACAACCAAAAACTACTAATCTAAGTAGTTAGCCAAAAGTCAGGATAATAATCCCAGATGAGAAGTCAAGTAGAAGAACCTGTGACATCTCGGTCTGACCCGAGTATTATTTAATAAGAAAATAATAAACGGATCAGTCTAACTATAAATATCAGATAAAATGATATAGAATAAGAGATATGACAAAAACGTGATATAACCATAAAGCCATACTATGATAAGTATGTAATTGAAAATCAACCAGAGATTAATCAATATCACAAGAATCTTCTCAAAGATGAAAAGAGTGTCATACTCTTTAGTTTTATTCACCAAGTCACAAATACCGACATCATATTGATGCCAATCATAAAAGCTGGTGGATCACAAATTTTAGAAATCATCAATAGAAATCCAAAAATCACAAAAAGGGGGAGGCCTATCACAAAATGGGAGCATAAAAACTCACCAACACGTGTATCACAAACGGGACGCTATCCCATGGTCGCTAACCATAGAGCTGGTTCAACGACGTAGTACAATATCGGTACGCCCGAGGAACCTGAAACTTGAATAATTCGGAACAACGACGTAGTACAACGGTACGCCCGATGATCCTGATAAGTTGGTACAACATCGTAGTACAAAGGCACGTCCGATGGACCGAACTCCATAAAAGAACATGGGTCGCTAGCCCACAAAAATTGATTCGAAACTCCAAATAATACATAGGTCGTTAGCCTATAAAAGAAATGAGACGAAACTTAATAAAACGAGGTACCGTCCCCTACGTGGACAAAGAAACATAGCAAATCGCTAGTCTAAATCACAAAATGATCATCATCGATCATCAAGAAGTGTCAATTACACCAAGCTAGTAAATATCTAAGCTTAGCTTCATGTCCCATAACCACTAGCTTAACTTAAATATTTACTAACAAATTGTAGATCTCCATTAGAAAATTGTCACAAGAGATTCAATTGGACAAGTCTAAGAATTAACCGACGAAGTAAACGCATGCGTTTCATACCACTTGTTTTACTAAGTCGTTTAATTAGATTTCTTATACGAGTGAGGTAAAGGTTTGTATATACTATTAGATTGGAAAATGTTTTAAGAGACGGGCTTTGTAATAAAATAGTGTTGAAATCATTTTGATAAAAGAGTTTTGATATTTACTACTAGTATTGAAACCTTTATATTTTTAAAGTGACAAATCACAAAAATGATTGTAGAAGCAATCAATTACCAAAATTCACATTTGAAGACGTGAATTGAATCCAAAGAAATCGATACCGAATCCATCAAGGTGGATGTTCCCAAAATCCCGAAGAAAATGTCATCAAAGACGATATAAGTGATAATAACAAAAGGGAATCAACACAAATCGATTAAATTTGGAAACTCAAGCTAAATAGGAAAAATAGGGCCCAGACAGCAGATTGAGACGTCTGAAATCAAGGATTCAGACGTTTGAATCTGGAAAAATAAATGTTTTCCAGAACATAATTCAGACGTCTGAACCCTATATTTCAGACGTCTGAAATAGGCATTTTTTAGCCTATTTACTTTCTGGTTGCTCACGAGCAAATTCAGACGTCTGGAATTTATATTCAGACATCTGAATACCGGGGAATAAAAATTCCCAATATAATATTCAGACGTCTGAATATCTTATTTCAGACGTCTGAAACTGTGGTTCAGGGCATTCCCTGAACCTAGGCCAAAAATGGTCAAACGATATCGGAAGCGATCGGACGAGCAACGATGACTAAGGATTTATGCCAAGCGACAACCCAGCCTTAACAGCTCTTCGATATGCCTCAAATATCAATGTCCAAATATCCATAATAGGATTTTCATAGATTTTGATTTCAAAACACCAAAAATTGGAATATGCACCAAATCAATCCAAACAAAAATCAATTGCACAAGAATAAGTATTAGGAATTCATACCTAACAATCGAAGATAATTATATACTAAGATGTGAGATAAAAATCTCATCTTTAAACCCAAAACTATGAAGAAGAAGCTATAGAGCAATGGAAAGAACAATCACTCTTCAATTCCAACCTAAAGAGCTTGAATCTAAGCTTAAAAGAGAAACATTTCCTAAATTAGGTTTAGGAATTTCTGAAATTGGTAAGAGAATGAGTTGGAGAAGAAGAGGAGGAGGCTTACCAAAGCTTCTTCTATAAATTTGGAGCTAGAACTTGATTTACGAATGGAAACTAGGGCTTGGAGTTTAAATTTCCCATTCCTCTCTCCATTGTTGCTAAAGCTTGAGTATTAGGAAATAGAAATGAAGTAATGAAGAGAAGAGGGCTGAAGCTTGGGTCTAATGGGCTGAAACAAAACCAAAGCCCTAAGTGAAAAAGTAGCAAAATTCCACTAACTCCAAGCATATCAAAGTGTATATTCAAAAAGGTCGCAAACGTCATTTTGAACTCAATGTGGGTGGTCTCGAGTCCTAATTCAACTTTTTGCAAAAACTAGCCTTTCGGACACTAATCCGACTAACGATGAATTATTTTAAATAAAATATTTAAATATTCAATCGTAAAATATGCGGGTTGTTACACACCACCTCACAGTTGTTTGTTTGTTTTTTTGTTAGGAGGCAAGGCTAAATAACTTTTTACTGCAGGTCTTTCAAACTAATAGGATAGTCCATGGAGCCGAGTGTATGATATAAAGCAAGACAAATGGAATATGGTTAATTAGTTGTAATGCCTTATTAAGCACTATGAGAGTTCCTTGGTATGCACGGCGATAGGGATATGATACTACATTAATGTTGGATTCTGATGAGGTGTTGAGTTATGGTTACTAGTGGGGAAAGTATCCTAGTCCAAAGAAGTACTTACTTGTATATCTATATACACACACATATATATAGTTATTGTCCGCCTCGAGTAGATGGGATGTATCGTACACGTACAAAAAGTCAAGCAACTAAGTAAAACAGTGACATAATGTAACGACTCAGAATTTTGGTCGTTAGATTTTAAACATTTAATTCATTTTAAATGTTGAATGAGAATTTTAATTTGATTTGAAATAAGAAGATTTTGGTTAAATCAATGTAGTTAGTTAAAATTTCAAATATGGTAATTCAATTGGATTTGAATAATAATAATTAAATATTTGAAATAGGGATAATTTGTGAATCTAGATGTAAATGGTTATGAAGATGGTTTCAAAGATTTATTTTAAGTCTAGATGGATTTGAATTTTAACCTTGGACTTTTGGATGGAATCAAAAGTCGATAAGTCAAATTTGGAATTTTTATATTAAATTAACAATGGAATTTAATAGTATAATAATGCAAATAGTCAGATTTTGATTCGACGTGAATCATAATGGTTTCTAACGTGATTATAAATTCTATATGATTTATAATTGAGTTAGTAAAATTTTAAAAGTGAAAATTTAAAAGATTTCGACGATTTTGGAAATCGCTCGAATTAATCGACGAGTTAAAATAGCCATCCGAGGCACAGTCTAAGAATTCGACGAAACTAGTTCCATTGGATCCGTAACTACGTATTATTATCTGATTTCAAATTTCGTAGCCTTTGGATTTACCATTTGCTCGTACGGGTGAGAAACACGTTGAAATTAAAATCGATAATTTAATATTTAAACTCGATTCAAAAAACTATCTTCCACATACAATCAAATTGGTCTCTGAAACACGTTCTATTGTGTTCGGAATGTGGGTAAAACATTATGATCACCTGTCGGCATGCGTCGTTTGGAGATCGTTTGAAAAAGTTGTTTAAAATAAATTTAATATTAAAATAATATTAATAAATGTTTATATATTCACGTTTTTCAAAGAAACCCTAGTCTATATTTCGGCCGCCACTAGAGGCATTTTCAATGGCCGAAGCACATCAAAGTTCATCTCTAAATTGCGATCAATCCACCGCGTAATAGCAGATTCTTCCAACTGCATTATTGAAGAGCTCGCCGAGCTTCAACCATCCAATGTATGCGATCGCCTAAGACCCTTCGTCGATGCCGTATTTTGGCCACATACGCACGGTGTTTGAGCGTGTTTTTGGTGAAAATGGTGAAGCCGAGCTCGGAGTTGTCCTGGCAGTGGGTGCGTGGCGACTTGCCCTTCGAAGTAGTGGTGCCTGATAGGTGAATCGATGGTCGAGGATGCGTCGATGTTCGATCTATAGTGGCGGCGAATGGGTTCTAAAACCCTGGGAAGGATCCACGAAGATGGGGAAGTTTCGAGTAGCCCTGATGTTGAGTTGCATATGTCGGCCATGATTTAATATGTTTTTAAATAATTAAAAGAAAAATTGTTTTATAAATTATATATACAAGTCTTTAAAACCGAATATCTTTTGCATACGTTATCAGATTCAAACAAATCAAGAATCATCGAAATCGCAGCGACGTGATCTATGCGCTGCAGTAAATCCGAAGACGTTTCGAGTAAGCGAAAATTTTGGATTAGATCGAACGATTCGATTTAATTTAAAATTTGGAACGCTCGATGTATTCAAGGTGAGTTAATCTCACTCACGTCTGGATGCCATTTAATTTAAAAAGCTAGTATTTAAATGTTTGATTGGTTGATTAGTTGAATATGATAATTAGTATCAGATTGGATCGATATTTATTTGCGTGCTAACATCTATGGATGCAGGGAAACAGGTTGGAAGGATCCAACTGGACTCCTCACAATATAGAAATTATTTTCATAATTGATGATGTATTTCATTTATATACTATGATAGATTAATTTGGAAATTAGGTTGTGATTTGTTATGATTGAATAAGTATAATCTGGCATTTTAAAATATAAATGAAAGTAAAATAAATTGGGATTAAAGGGAAATGAAAAGGAATTTTTAAGGAATGAATTTAAGGAAACTAAAATCAGGAAAGTGGTTTGGAATTTGAAATGTTTTGAAACTGTGATTTGAATGGAAACGAGAAATGGAAATTTATAAACTGGGTTTATAAATAAAATGGAATATTTTTAAGTGGATAAATTTTTGAAAGATAGGTTTCCGGTGGGAAATTCTATAAGAAGGTATAAATTATTTTAAAAATAAAGATGAGATTATTTTTAAAAGACGGAAGGTGTATCTTCCTTGGGAAGTTATGTATGTTTCCAAAGAAAAGCTTTTGAAATATAAACTAGAAGTTTGAAAGATGTTTTTTGGATATTTTGGAAAAAAAATATTATTTTTAATTATTTTAAGTATAAAGTAAATATTTGTTTAAGTAATTATGGTATTTGATTAATTTAAAGGTGAAGTAGTATAAAGTTTCAAAGGGAATTTTTAATATAAATATTTGATTTCATAACTTGATTTTATAGGTAATTTTGGTTTAAGTTACTTAGAAACTCCTTCATATTTCCTTAAGTATTATTTTCATTTATGTAATTTCTAGTAGCCTTATTTTAAATATTTTAAGCATATATTTTGAAAGTGATTTCCAGGAAATGTGTTTAAAAATAAAAGGGAGTTTTATTTTTAAAGTGTTGGAAGAAATTTACGGGATTTAAACTAAATTTGAATTGAGATAAATCAAGCGGGATTTATAAAAAGAATTCTTCGGATTATTCTGAAATGGAAGTGTAGTTCCTGAAAAGCCAAGTACGTTTCAAAGAAGTTTTTTAAGTAAAAATTTAAAAATTTTAGATTTGTTTTTAAGGAACGTTTTAAGAAATTATTATTTAAGTTGTAAACTTTTTGAAAGGGAATATTTAATAAATTAGTTATAAAAGTAATTATTTTAAATGGTTAATTGGTATTATGTTTTGAAAAGAATATTATTAATATTTATATTTTATAGAATGGATTTATTTTAAAGATACTTTGGTTGAAGTTTTATTCGAAATTAGTATAGAATTTTGTAACTCCTCTTTTAAAATTTTGTTTGAACTTAACCTTTGTTTTAAAATTGGCTTATATTTTATAAAGTAGTGTTGCATTAAATATTTTTAAATATATTTTAAGGTATATTTAGAATAAAGTGGTTTAATGTTTTAAAATCTTAAGTATTTGGACTTGGTTATTTTCAGTGGAAATAGAAAACGTTTGGGGAAATTTATTCGTAAAAAGGAAGATGGTTTGAAAAACTGTTTTCAAAAGGGTTGAAATTGAGAATATATCTTGTGAAGATATATTGAGGTTAATAAATAATTTGGGTAATTATTTATTGTTTGATGGATGTTGTGGATGTTAATTGATAGTTAAATAACCGACAATCAATATTGGCCAATGCGTTGATCGTTTCTAAGAGACCGGGATCGGGATTAAATTATCAGAAACCACTTCAATCCGGTTTGTACGTTTTCATGAGGAAGGCGAGTTTGGATTCGAAAATGGAGCAGTGAAGTGCAAGGGCTAGTCGCTACTAATCCTGAGGTGATTCCAAAATGGGTGTAGTAGGAGTGGTGCCTTCAGTTCTGTTCGAACTCAGAACAGACTTGTATGGATGAATGCTTTCAAAACATCGTCAGGTAGACGGTGGGCATTCTAAGTGATATGTTCTAAAAAGGTAACGCTTAGCCTCAAGCCTCATCAACCGGGAATGACTGAAAATCAGGAGTTATGCAGCAAAGCTAAGTGGGTAGCACCCATTAAGGTGAGGTCATCCCTGTCTAGATGTCCCTTTTATTCAACTTAGTGGTGCGGTTGTTGATCCCAACCGTGGGGTTATCTTACTCGGGATTATGCAGTAAGGGGTAGTCCATGTCTTGTGTTGTAGGGGATTGGGAGTAATCCCCGGTATGGTAATCTAGGCCACGTACTGTGACAGGTGGTACCCCAGTGCCTAGTCATTAGTTGGAAATTCATTCTCCCTACGCGCTTGTACGGTTTTGATTATGCCCAACTAATGCTAAAACTTGAGATGCAAGCATTTCAGCTAGATTCTATCTTACTTTCTATAGACACTATTATAATATCAGAGGGATTTGATAAAAAGTATTTTAGCTATCGTAAGGTAAAAACCCGACATGTTTATTTGTGGCGTGGTCTTACGAGATGCTTTTGTTTTTAAAGGATTTTGAAACTTTAATAATCAATTTGGGTGTATTTTTATCACGTTGGTATTCCAGACTGACTCAGGTGTTATTTCATAATAATGCTCGGGTCAGACCGAGTATTATAGATTATAGGAAAGGATGATGTGGAGCTCCGGAGAAGAGCTGGAGTCCGAGACGTATTACCGTATTTGTTTATATCCGCTGCAGTGATTGTTTGAAATTGTCAGGCTGGTAATTATTGTTTGTCTCTGATACTCTGATGATGTAATCTATAAAAACGATATAGTTTTCATTTTGAGTAAAGATCTGTTATTGACTATTACATTTTGTTCCGCTGCGATTGTGAGATTCTATTATTGTTTAGTTCCTTCTTTCTTCTATCTTCTTTCTTCTTCCTCAACAATCTGTCTTTTTCCGGCACCTGATTGTCGGCATATTATATTATAGCATATTTTGTGTCAATTTTCGAGGGTCAAGAGGGATGGGTCGTGACAGTGGTTCAGAGCTTAGGTTAGCAATAACCCAGGCTATGGTGGGGAAATTGCTCGCTAAACGGAGTCAATAGTACTCTATAATGAGTTGAGTGTATTAATAGCTATGAGCGCGTACTTGTTAGTGAATATAAAAATTGTTTTTATACTGTGTTGACTTATCGGTTGAGTGTTTATGAATTCTGGTCGGTACGGGAAGTACAACCGTATCGATAAGGGTTTCTAAACTCTTAAACAAGATAAACCGACATAGTATTGTTTTTAAAGTGGGTAAATGAAACAATTTTACCCAAAATTATATTTTGATATGAAAGAAATGATTTCTAAATTATTATATATATATTTGGATGTTTGGGTGTGGATATCTTAATCAAATAAGAATCTAAAATTTGATCTAAATTTTGAAATGAATTATAACCAAATAGAATTCTATAGGTATAACATATCCAAAAGAAGTATAACTAAAATTTGATTTAAACCTGAATTTAAGTCTCGGAAATTTTGAAAAGTGTTTTAAAATGAATTTAAACAAAAAGTTTGGGAATTTAAAATCTTGGGAATGATTGAAATGTTTTCCAAAGTGTTTGAAGCAATGATGGAGTATTATTTTGGGAAATATTTTTGAATGGAGATTGCTTTGAAAGGAATTTGTGGAAGTAAGGAAGCACTGAACTCACTTTAGTCGTTGGAAAATAATCCTGATGATGATGGCCACACCATCAGAATTCATTTTCGAGTTTCTAAGGTGATGGATTGCTACCATGGTGAATGGTTATGATATTTGTTTGGACTTGTTGGGTATACAAGTTGTTTTAGAAATTTCAAAAGGGAAATTGTTTTGGTTAAACCAAGTGTTTTGGAATCCGGAGATTTGATTTGATATACCAAGTGGGTATGTGTTGATTATCATTTCAAAATGATTTTGAAATAAAACTAGCAAATTGAATCCTGGAAAATTCTATTTAAATAATGTGTAAAATTAAAATGAATCAACTATTGAAATTTTAAGGTGAATTTGATCTAATTAAGAAGGAAATTTGAAATTTTAATCCTGGAATTTAAATTTAACTTGAGTGTATGGAAGTGAATAGAATATATTTGAATTTAACTTGAGATAAGTTAAAATAAAATTGAAATTGTAATTGAATTAAAAGGGATATAAAATTGAAATATAAAATGATTACATAATTGTGTAATGAAAATTTATACACTTAAGTTATTAAGTGTTATATATAATCTTAAGTTGTGATTATAAAATGTAAATTGACTCATTTGAGCAATGTAATATTTTCAATAAATAAGTTGGTGAACTTAAGAACAGGAAATGAAAGTTGTAAAACCAGAATAAAATGGTTGGTAATTTATAGGAAATTCAAAACTTGATCCTAAGTGAAATATAAATTGGAATAAGGTGAAGAAAAATAATAGGTGGATAGGCTTAGCTTAGCAATAAGTTTTTGAACTTATATATTGGAAGGTAAAAATTTAAATTGAATGGAGAAATAAAAATTGGATTTAACTTAAATTAAAAGGAATTGAGTTGAATTTGAATTGAATTAAAATCAAAACTCAGTTGTGTTATAAATAATATTGAATCGAATTAAACTCTTATTTAAAATAGTAAAGGAAATGGTATGAATTTAAGTTGGCTAAATAAAATTCAGTTGAACTTGAATTAAATTGGTAAAGGATTAAATGAAAGGAAATTTAATTAAGTTGAAATGATATTGAATGAATTAAATTCTCACTCAACTAAATTCAAAAAGAATTGTTTGGAAATGAATTTAGCGTAAGCTAAATTAAATGAAAAGAGTAATGGGATGAATAAAATTTTGGTAGCTTGTTAAAAATTTGGAAAGTAAAATAAAACCCAGTTTTGGTTTAGAATATTCGGAATAGTCATGTT
Organism: Allium cepa; assembly: GCA_030765085.1. Classification (NCBI taxonomy): domain Eukaryota; kingdom Viridiplantae; phylum Streptophyta; class Magnoliopsida; order Asparagales; family Amaryllidaceae; genus Allium; species Allium cepa. Next base: position 7,308,877 of record CM060930.1, on the reverse strand, counting down.
ATAAATAAATTCATAATGAATTTAGAAGGTGAATTAAATTTTAAAATGGATTGAGTAAGCAAACAAATTGAATTAAAATTTGTAAATGGATTGGAATTTGATTGGGTAAGAATCAAATTAAAATGAAAATAAAACTGATGTAAGATGAAATGGAGTTATTTTGGAGTTGAAATAACTTAAGAAATTGTGTAAGGGTTGTTGTCGAGTTTTACGAGATGGTTTTGAATGAACCTGTATGGATAATGAACTTGAAGTGTAAGAATAGGGATTTGATTTAATAATTGTGATGAAATAAGAATGTTTAGATTGTGAACAATGCAGAATGGGTTGAAATTAATATAGATTGTGTTGGAATTAATTTATAATGGGTACAAAACTTAAGTAATGGTTATTTACTTGAATAACATCAAACTTGCATTGAAATTAGTCATTTTGTCGTCAATGAAAGTAAATTGATTTAAAGAAGTAAATAAAATTGGTTTTTGAATCAATTGGAATAGATAAAATTTAATTTAATGGATTTGCATGTAAATGAAAGTGAATTGTTACCCCCTGGACTCCGACGGCTGCTAATGCTCGTGAACAGGTCTTATCTATCCCTGTTTGGGTTTATTTCTCTCAAATCACATCTGCTCTATAACCGCTGCTTGGTTTGAATTGGCTAGCATGCAATGTTGGTAAATTGATTTGTTTTGACTCTAACACAGTTGCGCGTGATAAGCTTGTTTATGCCAAGGCGCTGATTGAGATTTCTCCCCTTAAGCCGCTACCAACCTCTATTCCTGTCCAGCTAGCTGTTGGTCACGTGGTGGATGTTCGTGTACGTTATGGATGGGTCCCTGACATTTGTTCCTCCTGTCACTCTTTTGGCCATGTAGCCTCTGCTTGCACGCACTCTGCTGTATCTGCTGCTGCGCCAAAGATCCCTCTGCCTCGGCCTCCGCTTAGGAAATGGATTCCCAAAGTCTCTCTAGTTGATACAGACCCTTGTCCTTCTCTTACCTTAGTGCAGCCTGTGTCCCTAGTTCCTGCTGACGTTCCACCTGTTATGTCTGCTGCGCTGGATCTAGCTCCGCCTCTCGTTGTTTGGGCCGAGACTGAATATTGTTGGGTTGACCGTCAGTCTGGTATGAGATTCAACCCTGCGGATGACACCTACCTTAAATATGTATCTGATGATCTATTGGACCTACGATGCCTTTATTATAGAATTTCTGGTGATTCCTTGGTTCTTGACTTGGAGTGCTCGTATGCTGTGAATAATTCTGTTATTCTAGCTGATACGGACTGGGATCGATCCTTTATTTACTCCTCTGATGTTGACAGCTATGATCCTTCTCTTGCTATTCGTTTCCGCCCCTTTTTTGGTCTTCAAGGGGATGGTTCTCTGGTTTCTTCCAGGGACGGAGCGGGTGTTGGTGATTCTTCCTCTGCGGAGGAGAACTAGACCACGTATTTATTTCTTGTAGCTGTGACATGTCTGTCACACTCCTGTGCTGTATTTTTATTTCTTTCTATCATAGTAGCTAAGGTGTCTCTACCTTTCTCCTGTACTTCAACTTTATTACGTTCGTAATAAAAGTGGTCGGTCCACTATAAAACCGTCGGCCTTGCCTAAAAAAAAAAGTGAATTGTGAATATGATGCAAATTAATCAATTTGGAATTAGAAAGGGTGAAATTTATGTATGTAAGGCTTATAAACTAATTTGTTGTGAATATGAGATTAATTGGTACAAATATGGATTGTATGTAATAAACATGATTGTAAATCATTCGAGTGGAATAAAATGAAGTTTGAATTTGTAAAAGAAATTAAACTAGTGCTGAACCTTGTGGTTGTTTATAAAGATGGTTAACATGTAGGATTATGCAAATGCGTTGTTTGGGATTTGTAATCGATATGTTTGGCTAAGATTAATGCATAGAATGTTGTTAAAACCTCAAATTGTTGAAAACTTATGTGCTTGTTGAGTAAGTACAGGTATGGGAGGCAATCGATAGAGTTGGAGCGCGTAAATGCAATATTAATTAGCCGCTTGCTTCCGACCGTGTGGCTCGACGTATATATATTTATATCTATTGTGATATTGCAAAACGCTCTCCTTACAAAGGAGACGCTGTCAAAAAATTTCAAAAATTTTGGGAGTTAGAAAATTTTTGGAAATTTTGGGTTAACTAGGAAAGTGATTTTGTAGTGGAATTGAAAACAAGCTTTTGAGTTAGAAATAAAAGCAAATGGTTTTGGAATTGAGCAAAAGGTTTTGGTGAAGTGAATGTAAGTTTTTAACTAAGTAAGTATGGGTAAGTAAATGAATTTAGTAGCATTTTTCATACCTTAGCAAATTTCGAGGACCAAATTTTTATAAGGGGGAAGGAATGTAACGATCCAGAATTTTGGTCGTTAGATTTTGAACATTTAATTCATTTTAAATGTTGAATGAGAATTTTAATTTTATTTGAAATAAGAAGATTTTGGTTAAATCAATGTAATTAGTTAAAAATTTCAAATATGGTAATTCAATTGGATTTGAATAATAATAATTAAACATTTGAAATAGGGATAATTTGTGAATCTGGATGTAAATGGTTATGAAGATGGTTTCAAAGATTTATTTTAAGTCTAGATGGATTTGAATTTTAACCTTGGACTTTTGGATGGAATCAAAAGTCGATAAGTCGAATTTGGAATTTTTATATTAATTTAATAATGCAATTTAATAGTATAATAATGCAAATAATCAGATTTTGATTCGAAATGAATCAGAATGGTTTCTAATGTGATTATAAATTCTATATGATTTATAATTGAGTTAGTAAAGTTTTAAAAGTGAATTTTTAAAAGATTTCGACAACTTTGAAAATCGCTCGAATTAATCGACGAGTTAAATAGCCTTTCGGTGCACAGTCTCGGAATTCGATGAAACCAGTTCCATTGGATCCGTAATAATGTATTATTATCGGATTTCAAATTTCGTAGCGTTCGGATTTACCGTTTGCTCGTACGGGTGAGAAACGCGTTGAAATTAAAATCGATAATTTAATATTTAAATTCGATTCATAAAGCTGTCTTCCACATACAATCAAATTGGGCTTCGAAACACATTCCATTGTGTTCGGAATGTGGGTAAAATATTATGATCGCCTGTCGGCATGCATCGTTTGGAGATCGTTTGAAAAATTTGTTTAAAATGAATTTAATATTAAAATAATATTAATAAATGATTATATATTCACGTTTTTCAAAGAAACCCTAGTCTATATTTCGGCCGCCACAAGAGGCATTTTCAATGGCCGAAGCACATCAAAGTTCATCTCTAATTTGCGATCAATCCATCGCGTAATAGCAGATTCCTCCAACTCCATTATTGAAGAGCTCGCCGAGCTTCATCCATCCAACGGCTGCGATTGCCTAAGACCCTTCATCGATGCGTATTTTGGCTACATACGCGCGGTGTTTGAATGTGTTTTTCATGAAAATGGTGAAGCCGAGATCGGCATTGTCCTGGCAGTGGATGCGTGGCGACATGCCCTTCGAAGTAGCGGCGCTTGATAGGTGAATCGATGGTCGAGGAGGCGTCGATGTTCGATCTATAGTGGCAGCGAATGAGTTTTAAAACCCTTGAAAGGATTCACGAAGATGGGGAAGTTTCGAGTGGCCCTGATGTTGAGTTGCAGATGTCGGCCGTGATTTAGTATGTTTTTAAATAATTAAAATAAAATTTGTTTTATAAATTATATATACAAATCTTTAAAACCGAATATCTTTTACATACGTTATCAGTTTCAAACGAAACAAGAAGCGCCGAAATCGCAGCGACACGATCTACGCGCTGCTGCAAATCCGTAGACATTTGGAGCAAGCTGAAATTTTGGATTAAATCGAACGGTCCGATTTAATTTTAAATTTTGAACGCTCGATGTATTCAAGGTGAGTTAATCTCACTCACATATGGATGCCATTTAATTTAAAAAGCTAGTATTTAAATATTTGATTGGTTGATTAGTTGAATATGATAATTAGTATCAGATTGGATCGATATTTATTTGGGTGCTAACACTGTGGATGCAGGGAAATAGGTTGGAGGGATCCAACCGGACTCCTCACAATATAGAAATTATTTTCATAATTGATGATGTATTTCATTTACATACTGTGATAGATTAATTTGGAAATTAGGTTGTGTTTCGTTATGATTGAATAAGTATAATCTGGCATTTTAAAATATAAATGAAAGTAAAATAAATTGGGATTAAAGGGAAATGGAAAGGAATTTTTAAGGAATGAATTTAAGGAAATTAAATTCAGAAAATTAGTTTGGAATTTGAAATGTTTTGAAACTATGATTGGAATGGAAACGAGAAATGGCAATTTTTAAACAGGGTTTTTAAATAAAATGGAATATTTATCGGTGGATAAATTTTTGAAAGATAGGTCTCTGGTGGGAAATTCTATAAGAAGGTATAAATTATTTTAAAAATAAAGATAAGATTATTTTTGAAAGACGGAAGGTGTATCTTCCCTGGGAAGTTATGTATGTTTCCAAAGAAAAGCTTTCGAAATATAAACTAGAAGTTTGAAAGATTTTTTTGTGGATATTTTGGAAAAAAAATATTATTTTTAATTATTTTAAGTATAAGTAAATATTAATTTAAGTAAATATTGTATTCAATTAATTTAAAGGTGAAGTGGTATAAAGTTTCAAAGGGAATTTTTAATATAAATATTTGATTTCATAACTTTATTTTAAAGGGTAATTTTGGTTTAAGTTACTTAGAAACTCCTCTATATTTCCTTAAGTATTATTTTCATTTATGTTATTTCTAGTAGCCTTATTTTAAATATTTTAAGCATATATTTTGAAAGTGGTTTCTAGGAAATGGGAAATGTGTTTAAAAATAAACGGGAGTTTTATTTTTAAAGTGTTTGAAGAAATTTACGGGATTTAAACGTAAATTTGAATTGAGATAAATCAAGCGGGATTTATAAAAAGAATTCTTTGGATTATTCTGAAATGGAAGTGTAGTTCCCTGAAAAGCCAAACATGTTTCAAAGCAGATTTTTAAGTAAAAATTAAAATGTTTAATTTTATTTTTAAAGGAATGTTTTAAGAAATTATTATTTAAGTTGTAAAAATTTTAAACGGGAATATTTAATAAATTAGTTATAGAAGTAATTATTTTAAAGGGATAATTGGTATTATGTTTTGAAAAGAATATTATTAATATTTATATTTTACAAAATGGATTTATTTTAAGGATAGTTTGGTTGAAGTTTTATTTGAAATTAGTATAGAATTTTGTAACTCCTCTTTTAAAATTTAGTTTGAACTTAACCTTTATTTTAAAATTGGCTTATATTTTATAAAGCAGTTTTGCTTTAAATATTTTTAAATATATTTTAAGGTATATTTAGAATAAAGTGATCTAATGTTTTAAAATCTTAAGTATTTGGACTTGGTTATTTTCAGTGGAAATAGAAAACGTTTGGGGAAATTTATTCCATAAAAAGGAAGGTGGTTTGAAAACTGTTTTCAAAAGGGTTGAAATTGGGAATATATCTTGTGAAAATATTTTGAGGTTAATAAATAATTTGGGTAATTATTTATTGTTTGATGGATGTTGTGGATGTTAATTGATAGTTAAATCACTACAAGAAATTTGATTTTTAGTGGCGCTCAAAAAACGCTACAAAAAGTTTTGGTGGCGTTTTGATAAACGCCGCTAGAAAACATGAGACTATAAATCCATGATTTTTTGTTGCATTTATTCTAACGCCACTATAAATGAATTTTTGGCAGCGTTTTTTAAACGTTACTAAAGATATTTTTTACAGCATTTAAGAAACGCCACCGAAAAGGTGTCGTTTACTATCTTATTTTTTTGTTGCACTTATTATTATTTTTTGCAGCGGTTTTTCTCCGCCACCGTATGTTTCGATTTTATTGTCTGCTATTCCACGACTACATATGATTTCGCCTCCAATTCAAGTACTTCAAAACTTATACAATAACGTAATATATAAACACATACACATTCAAAAATAACACATTCAATGAACCACAATAACACAAACAAAAGCAATTACATAATCACCACTATATCGTAACATTAGTGTCAAGACAAAAGGTTAACCATACGTTTACACAACCAAACTATCATAAACAGTTTCATAAAAGTACATGCAGCTAAAGTAGTGCTGCTACCATACATACTAGTTTCATAATATTTTCATAACAGTTTTAATCAACCTAACTACATACATGTGCTGCTACCATAACAAAAACCAGTGCTGCTGCTTGAATTCTTCACAAATGTTTATCTACCTATAAACAATAATAATCATGTTACTAAATGTTTGTGAGGTGAAGGTATCAAAGAATAATCATGTTACCTGTAAACGTTTATCTACCTGTAAAAAATAATAATCATCTGAAGTCATTTGCTTTAGAATTACATAACAAAAAATAATTGTAAAATTATCACGCTGTATAAAGAGGATTTATGTATATGAATTACCTGATATGTACTATCATCAAGTAATACATAATTGTATAAACGATAAACATTTGTCCATGAGTAGCGGTTAACTGACGAAGGCATGCTGCCATTTCATTTGTGAAGTTTACAGGACCTGCAGAACTTAAGGAGTATAGAATAATATCATAAGTGTAATTCCATTTTAATTTATCTGTGTCCAAATTGATTTCTTGAATGCATTTGGTTGTTTAAAAAAATACAAAAAAAATACAAATATTTTTCTTTTCTGTTTGTATATTTATTTGCTTGAATGTATATTTATTTGCTTCAAACATCCATTCTTATAAATTAAAAACATTTACATAGTATAATTGATTCCAACTCTGCATACATAAGGAGAAAATATGTTAATTACTTATGAAGATTGGCTGTGTGCTCACCTTTGGGTTCATCTTTGAAATTATGATCCTACGTATTAATATGCACGAGGTGTAACCATTTTGCTTTTGCTTTTAACCTTTTCAGTTATGCAGCCACCTCACTGTGTACCAAACACAATGGAAGTTGTGCAGCAGTTGTTGTATCAGCTACTACGAAGTAGTAGCTGGATTAGAATTGCAAGAATGTTGCCTATTGATATGTTAATTACATTGACCAGGTCATTGTTGAGCTACAAGGGAACAAAATTTATCACAAATAGTTAGTAGTCTTAATTTTCTCTCTCTTCATAGAACAATCAAGTCTGCCAACTATTGAATTTGACAGTAATATAATTCATATGCTGCATATTTAGTTTCACATTCCTTAAACATAATGGATGTTTAATATCCTAATCCATACAATATATGTCAATTGTATTTAACAGTAAAATTATGCAGTGTCATGAAATAAAAAGTAATAAGAGCTATAATGCATGTATTTAAGTTGTGTAATCCATTGTATTGCATCCATTGAATGCAGCATGGTCATAATTAAACCAGAATAATTCATAACTGCCTCAAGCACTAACAAAATCAAAAACCAGAATCATTCATAACTCTCTTATTGTCATAATTATGTGTAGTTTTTTTTGTAGTGATTATAGTTTGTTCCAGGTAAATTGACAGGAAGTGAGATAGTTCCAGTAACCAGTTAGTCTTACAAGAGCACATTATATCGAGAAAAGTAAAATTTACTTACCAAATATCATAGGAAAATAATGAAGTTCAATGGGTTCATCAGGTGCACCAAGAAACGCCAATGTACCTCTGATTTTAAGCAACTTAAGAAATGGTACAAGTGAATGCGGCATGTTGCTGTTTGTGTCAGTAACATAATCAAAACGCTTTGCTGCAGCCTATGGATATAACAGTGCAATAAAGATCGCCACATTATTAAGAAACCAATTAAATTCAAATATCATATTTGATGACAATGACTATTTGTACATTGATAAGGTATCCAACTCCAACTCGGTCACATACCTTGAAATTGCAGTTGAGGCAGCAAACGATTATGTATCCAACTCCAACTCGGTCACATACCTTGAAATTGCTCGCATTGCCTACTACTTTAGCGACTACACCTGTTATCTCGTACCTATATGCGATTTATTTATTAATCAAACGGATAGGATTGTACATCTGTATACGATTATAATTAACTGCGCATAAGGTCTTGCCCATGTGATCTTAAGCTAGGCAATGCTGATAATAACAAACAGTGCATTTATTCCGACAGCAAACGGATACATTATTATATGCAACATGTGTTGCGCCTCATTTTATCATAAAAATATATACTGTAATGAAAATACTTCAGAATACTTTGTTAGTATATACATACCTAGGAACAACGGGATAATTGGTGACAGCCTACTCATTTTTGACATAATAGAGAACAGTCTGGCACATTCCGCAATAATGTATCTTTATGCTCACATCATCTGCTCCATTTTCTCTGTTGATTAAACGTAATCAGATAAGTATGCATTATAAATATATTGAATTACTGCCACGGGTAAACAGCCCTATAACTAAATAGCTGAAACAAATGCTTACTTGAGTAAAAATATATGCTTGCAATAAATCAAGAGATTTGTTCAACTTGCTTGAATTATATTCAGAAGCAAACCCAGATGCTGACATAGGAACTATCCATCATTATTGTATCTGCCATCACCACTGCACAACTCCCCCTTCAAACAACACGTAACCACCCATCAGACAACAGAACATCCACAAAACAACTGCAGCAACTTCCAACACCCTGCCGCCCACCTTTCTTCTACATTACCCCACAGCAGTCACAAAGATTTCCTCCACACGGCCTTGCTTCACAACCTCTGCCATGCACACAATTGCCAAGAATCAAACACTGCCTCGACCTTCGACATCACGCCCCATCAAAACATTCGAACCACAAACATCCAAGTTCAGCTCCTTGCCTACCAACCAAGTTCACCACCAAGAAAAAAAACCAAATTCCAACTTGCAACCAGTTAATCGACTTCACCAATACAACCAATCAATCGACTTCACCAACACAACCAGTTCAGCCCCTACCACCGAGTTACCACCTGAACTTCTCTGTTACACGTCCAGGCATATAAGTTTCTGCAAGTGCAACAATCAATCGACTTCACCAATACAACCAAACAACCATACAAGTTTCTGCCACTTCGTGCTCTGCCTACCACCATACAATCAATCGACTTCACCAATCGCCAATAACTCTGCCACTTCATAACTCCACAGGCAACCGTGACTTCTCAACTTCAATCGAACTTCATCTCTGCCGTCTCCAGTACGCCTCATCCAAACTGCATCCCTAAATCACTACGCAACCGCAACCTCACCCAAAAAATAAACCATGCGCCTGAATCACTGAACAAAACCACTCAAATTCGGGACCTTGCAGCGAGAATCGATCAACCCATCAATCCCCTGAAAACTATCTTCTGAAATTTGAGGTTGACTTTTATTTTTGGATTCTGAATCTGGGATTAAAAAATTGCGTTGATACAAGAATTTAGAAAAAAATAAAAAGAGGCAGGCTTTAAAAATCGAATTAAGAGAAACCACCTTTTGAATATTCGTAGGTTTAGAGAGAAATCGCCTTTTGTACATTTGAATATTAGGACAAATTACCTTTTGCCGATTTGAATATTAGGATAGAAATTGGTTTTACAGAAAATTTTGTTTTCTGAGAAAATGCAAATTTTAGATTGCAAAATTATTATTTTGATTTAGGGCTGTTTATTTTGGGGAAAGAGTTGAATAGCAATGCGGTAATCTTTTGGGTTAAGTTTATTTGGGCAAACGCGGAATGTATTGTAAAGGCGGAAAGCGAAATATTTTTTGTTGCATTTAGATAATAAGGAGAAATATTATTAGTTGCATTTACGTTCAAACGCCACCAATTTTTGTAACCAAAAGCCAATTTTCTTGTAGTGAATAACCGACTATCAATATTGCCCAATGCGTTGATCGTTTCGAAGGGGCCGAGATCGGGATTAAATTATCGAAAACCACTTCGATATGGTTTGTACGTTTTCGTGAGGAAGACGAGTTTGGATTCGAAGATGGAGCAGTGAAGTGCAAGGGCTAGTCGCTACTAATCCTGAGGTGATTCCAAAATGGATGTAGTAGGAGTAGTGCCTTCGATTCCGTTCGAACCTGGAACGGACTTGTATGGATGAATACTTTATGAACATCATCAGATGGACGGTGGGAATTCTAAGTGATATGTTTTAAAATGGTAACGCTTAGCCTCAAGCCTCATCAACCGGGAATGACTGAAAATCAAGGGTTATGCAGCAAGGCTAAGTGGGTAGCACCCATAAGGGTGAGGTCATCCCCGTTTAGATGTCCATTTTATTCGGTTTAGTGGTGTGGCTGCTGATCCCAACCGTAGGGTGATCTTACTCGAGATTATCCAGTAAGGGGTAGTCTCGGTCTTGTGTTGAAGGGGATTAAGAGTAATCTTCGACACGGTGATCGAGGCCACGTACTGTGACAGATGGTACCCCAGTGCCTAATCATGAGTTGGAAATCCATTCTCCCTACGTGCCTGTACGGTTTTGATTGTGCCCAACTATTGCTGAAACATGAGATGCAAGCATTTCAGCTAGATTCTATTTTACTTTCTATAGACACTATTATAATATGAGACGGATTTGATAAAATGTGTTTTAGCTATCGTAAGGTAAAAACCCGACATGTTTATTTGTGGCGTGGTCTTACGAGATGCTTTTGTTTTCAAAGGATTTTGAAACTTTGATAATCAATTTGGGTTTATTTTTATCACGCTGGTAATCCAGACTGACTCGGATGTTATTTCATTGTAATGCTCGGGTCGGACCGAGTATTACTGATTACAGGAACAGAGGCTATGGAGCTCATGAGAGGAGCCGGAGTCCGAGAACGTACTACCGTATTTGTCTATATCCGTTGCAGTGATTGTTTGAAATTGTCAGGCTGGTAATTATTGTTTGTCTCTGATACTCTGATGATGTAATATATAAAACTGATATAGCTTTGATTTTGAGTAAAGATCTGTTTTTGACTATTATATTTTGTTCCACTACGATTGTGAGATTCTGTTATTGTTTAGTTCCTTCTTTCTTCTATCTTCTTTCTTTTTCCTTAACAATCTGTCTTTTTCCAGCACCCAATCATCGGCATATTATATTGTAGCATATTTTTTGTCGATTTTCGTGGGTCGAGAGGGACGGGTCGTGACACATAATATGTAATGGAATACAATCAGTGTAAACTAGTGTTATGTATAAAGTGTGTAATTTACAGGTCAGCAGAACGTTGTTCTGACAACTTCCTCATTACAACCCACATGATAGCTTTAGTGGAACATGTACTAGTACAAGACGGGAACAGTGGAAGAACAAATTTCTATACACATGCTTGACATAGATAAGGGCACTAGATATCAAAAGTGTCAACATTGGTCGATAATCATATGTTTTATTTTACATCGCTGTTCTGATGTGAGTTTTATTGATAGTGCTTTAATATACATTTGTTTATTTATAGGATACCAATAATAATGATTCGTACATTGGTGGACTTGGGTTATCGATTTAGTGAAAATTCGGGCCCATTGAGATGTGGGTTCTTATAGGTGCTAGCGGGAGTTCCTCGGTGTACCGGCCTAGACACTATTAGTGGATGCCTGGTGTGGTGCGTAGTTACGAATAATAGTAGGTAATATACCTTGTCTATGGGGGACAATGATACTTATATATATATAACATACATACAGCTTTTTTCCTTTAGGTTGCGTTTAGCCATTATAAAGAATTACCATTTTCAATATATATATATATAGCTATTTTATATCCGAGTAGGTTGGGCATAACCATATATGAAGTCAAAAAATGACTAAGATTTGAATAATAGACAACATCTAACAAAAAATAATCCGCATGAACTGGTGCTATGGATAAAGTACGTAATTTACCAGTCACCAGAACATTGTTGTGACCCCCTCCTCATGACAGTCTACAGGGTGGATTTAGAGGGACGGGTAGTCGTATAAGGCAAGAACAGTGGAAGGATAGATTTTCTCATGCATGCTCTACACTAACAAGGGCATTAGATACCAGAGGTACTAGCCTTGGTTAGTATATAATATGTTTTATTATACTTTATTTTTCCATCGTTAGTTCTTATCAATAGTTCCTTGATGTACTTTTGTTTATTTACAAGATACCAACAACAACGATCCATGCCCTGGTGGACTTGAGTTTTAGATTCGCAAAAATTCGGACCTATTAAGGTGTGGATTGCTACAATACCATTTATGGATTTTCTATTAAATATATCTTTAATTAATTACTCAATTTTTTATATCATAATATAACAAGTATATAATAGAAAAAAATACTTGTTATTTCAAACAAGATTAGTTATTATGTTAGATATATATAACAAATTACATAATTACCCCATGTGGCATACTCCTAACTCTATTATTTCCTAATACAAAATAAATCTGTAGTAACGCACAGTCATTTTTAAAGTCACGCAAACCAACTTAAGCACCACTACAACGAAGAGCCAAAAAGACCAATTATTTGCTTATGTCACAAACTGAGTAGCGACATTCAAACCAATTCTTCATGCTTACAGGATAGCTACAAACCTTTTGATTATAGATGTATATATAAATCCACTATTTAAGACATTTTGTGCACCGTTTGGAGATACCCATAGTTGGCATAACCTATTTAAAAGGTGGAAAACATACGAATTATATGAATCAATACGTGTCCATGAAAAAGGAACAGTTTATTCGTTTTTATAATTTTAAATTTGAATCAAGAAATTCTATACCTCAAAATATACGTATATTCTACATATATGTATGCTTTAATAATAAATATATTTACTCATGGCTTGTAAATGTTTGATGAGTAATCAAATTTTAATCATAAATGTAGTCCAAAATATTCCAAATTATATTAAGGAAAAAAATTGAATATCGGTACTCCTAAATAATACTTCAATGTATATGTAATCAATCAATTATGTGATGAAATTTATATGCCTCATTGAGAAGACACAAGGGAAAACTTTACTTATGAATAAAAATCCAAGGAGTATGAATTAACAACTTTTAGATCTTTATCAACAAAAGTAAACTGATAAATGCTATACAAGACAAATAATCTGACAAAAAATTAAATCCTCATCATTGAAATTAAAATAACAAATGCGAACTAGCATAAATTATAAGCAAAATCAACATCTCCATGTACCTGGGGGTTACAGGTGTCATGAGTTGAAGTGGACAAATAGAACTTAATTCTTCCTCGGGAGTTTTTCGATCGTCGGGTTCTTCTAAGTATGATACAAAAAGGAAAAATCAAAGTCTCCATGATATGATAAAATGTTGTCCATAGTTGTTTCATATGACTCAATTATTTTTACTAAGTTTTAGTTTCCTTTATTTTGTATAATTAGTTAATAAAGGGTTTAAAGAACGAAAATATTGTATAAGAAGAATAATCAAGGTGAAAGAACTTCTAATTGTTTATCTTAAGAAAGAAGATGTGTTTAATAATACACAACCAAAATTGGAAATAAAATAACTTTGTGAGTTAGATGTAAACCAAAAAAAACTTTGAGCAACCTGGAATTTTAATTTTTTCTATCGAACGAAGAGGTGGAGCGTGGGAGAGAACAACTTGCAATTTTAAGGCTGAGAATGGATGCCAGCTTAAAAATGGAGAGGAGGAGATAATTGATTTAGTATTGTAACAATATAACTATTTTTTGTGATGATAAAGCCAACATAAATAAAATTGTATTAGTCCATGCGGATGGAAGAGAGCTAATCATGTTGGATTAAGGAAAGTAAATTATTTTGTATTGATCTTTAACAGTATAATGTAAATAACTATTTCAATTTAGAAGACTAAGAAAATATGTGGAGACCAAATTGACAATTTTGAGTTTGGACTAAAAAAGGAGTACATGGAAAATAGAGAGAGAAAATAATAATTACAGAGAAGTTAAATTAGCAACTTTCATCATTTATGTTTACGACGAGAAAATCGATAGTTTGATTGTTTTCTCGGCAAAATATTTGGTAGAAAAATAGTTATTTTTTAAACTTTACTTAACCAAATTGATTAATTTTAGAAATTCCTTTAAATGGGTATTAAAGTTCTTTTTGTTTAATGGGACGCTTAAATTTATCTCGGCAAAATGTAGGAAACAAATGATTATATAATACACAAACAAGTGGCCTTTTGCAATTTGATAAAAAGATAGAAGATTCCATAGTGAGCATAAAAATTAAATTGCAAACGTATCTCCCTCTTTTCGTTACTCATGGTAACTATACATATAGACACATTCCTATGCTCGTCGTTACTCACAATTGGACTGAATATAAATTTTATTCACTAGTGGGGTCCACCTTAATATTATTAAAATAAAATAAAGCTACACATGAACTAATCACATAAGCAACTATACCACTCATGCGTTTGAGCGTACAATTACTCTCTAACAACAATTCTATGGATAAACACATGCTCCAACATACGACCTTTACTCATTCTTTAATTGGACACAAATTTCAATGGGATCCACCTTAATTATTATTAGGAAAATGTTATCATGTGCCCTTAGGGCACATGGTTAGAATCGTTATTTATCAAAGTAGCCCCCTTGAATTCCACATATCAACTTTTGCTTGAGGGTAAAATAAGTATTTAGCCTGGTTTTTTTGTCTTTTAGCCTAAAACAATATTGCTAACATGTGCCCTTATGGCACATGATAACAAAACCCATATTATTATTAAAGTAAAATAAAGTTAAAACTGAATCAATCACACGAACGACAATACCACTCGTGCGTCTGTGTGTAGAATTGCTCCCTTCCGATAATTCTATGCACAAATGCCTGCTCCCCACTCGTTGTTACTTCATCTTTGATCGACTATGAATTGCACATGAGCGATTATACCGCTAGTCAAAACCTCTAGAACCACACTCTATAGATTTTACCACTTGAGCTAGTGGTCCTTAACCATACAATTTTTTTTTTGAAATTGAATCATGCATTTCTTCTATTTTTCTTTTCTAAATTTACGCGTTTTGATTCTTGGATGATAGAATTTTAATTCATCTGGATCCTTTGGGGCATCTCCGGTAGTGTCTAAACATGCAAAAGTGGAAGCGATTCCAACTTTATTTCATTCTCCGCACTTTAGTAGTTGGAATTTGAGCACGAAGAAGAAGAGAAAGTGGAAATCCTTCTCCTTTTGAGTATGGATTCCTTAAACGATAATATGAAAACCATTTAGGAATAAATAAGTTTTTTTAATATAAAGTATGCTGAATAGCTTTATGAAAACAATTTAGTGCTTTTACAATTTTCAAAAAACTTTTAGTGTTTAGATGGTTTTTAAAAAATTGTTTAATGGAAAATACAATAAACGGCCTTCTGAAAACCGTTTGATGAAATACATCCTCAAGTGCTCGATGGATGCGAATTCTTTATTTTTTCCCTTTCTCCTCCCGCTTAAAACGAACACTTTGCAAAATGCTATTATGGGGAAGCCCTTAGCATCGTTAGTTCATTTTGATGCTCTTGGGAAAAACACAATAAATGCTACAATTAGTTTAGATGCTTTAGAGTCTGAATACTTTGAAAGATTAAGTATGCTATTATTGGCACCTAGGGTTTTTCTTTTAGGTCGCCAAAACTAAAGGCCACCTTAAACAATTCTGTTTCTTTCTTCCTAACGCTACTTACTTTTTTCTTCACGTGAACTGACACCCAAAATTTAAAATGCTTGTTCTCTCTTTCTTCCAGAAAGAATGCCGCCACCCGATGGAAAAATGAAGAAGTCAAGTCGTTCGTCAACAAGTCAAAACTCACCGCCTCACAACAACCTATGCCGTCATCGAGTAAGCATTTCTTCTCTAGTTCTTTTTGTGAAACCACAGATTTCCAAATCGCAGATGAGTCGATCACGGTTGATTGATTTGTTGAAGAGTAAAAAAGCTCTAAACAACGTATCTATAATTGATATGTTGAGAAAAAAATAGAATTTAACATATGAAAAGAAAACTAACATCTTTGTGATCATCACAGTTAGGATTATCCACTAAATCTTTACCTTCCATCATTTATTAAGCAATAGAGATTTTTTTTTTGGGTTTAGGATTTGTAAATTTTGGGAAATATGTAAGATTTGTCAAAAAAGAGACGAGAGATAGGCTGTATAATGCTGAGTAAAAGTATATAATATAGTGGTTAGAAGTAAAAAAAATATTAATGACTAATAAATATAATAATAGCAGCCGAAAGAAGAAGAAAAACTAGATGTCAATAGCAGCATACAAGATTAAACTCAGGATATTATTATTGAACCTCCAGTTTTGGATATGAAGGGTACTATCAAACCATCCCTATCAATAAATTGTGACAAAATTGACATGATTACCCTTTTTTTATTTCTCTAGTTCCCTTAACAATCATTATCCTTTAATCAAAATAGTTATCAAATAATAGAGAATTCAAACTCACCTCCAGAAACATCGTAAATAAGGAAAAGATAATATTGATCCTTAGTCAAGAAATTATTTAACGTGTAGATTTTGTGGAAGAAAACGATCAAGTAATTTATATTCAAAAATAGGCTTTAGGGATTATTTTCGTAAATTCTTACTGAACAAAATAGTTGTGAAGATCGGGCTGAATGTTTGTTCTGACCATTATTTTCTTTTGCAAGAATAAAGGGGAAGGAGAGAGTAAATGAAAGCGTTTACCGATATAATGTTGTAATAAGGTCTAAAGAGGTTAAAAAATATATATTTCATTATTAAGGTTCACACACCTCGTAACAATTTAATTGCATATAGAGTACTCATATAATTTTGCCTCACCATATCCAAAGTCAGGGTGTCATAAAAATACTCTAAATATATTGATGGTTAGAGCAGGCTTTACTTCTATTTAATTGTATGAATTGTGCATACAATTCAAAGAGTTTTAGTTAATTTTGGGCAGAAATTTTGTTGTTGTAAGCTATACCTCTAAGACCCAAAATGTACTAATTTAAGATAATATAATATGCACCCGTCAAAACACTCATTTCATCCATTAAATGAATAATAAAATAAATTAATCAAAAAAATGCTCCTGCTGTTATAAACTAAAAAGAGATAAGAGGCCATAAGAAAAAAGAAGAAATGTTATTCACACAGATATCAGTTACATAAGATTGATTAATGCAATTACATTACATAGGCTCCTTTATATATTGGCCTTGGAGTATGAGATTGAACATATCTCATGATGTGGGACTAAATAGAAAAACATAAAGCATGTTCACTTTTATATTTACATATATTATAACACTCCCTCTTGAATATGCATCTTTAAAAGCTTGGATGCTCATATGGTTGCTGAAATTGTTCCTTTTCAAACATACATGACTTGCTCCTCCTCGTTATCATCCTGCTTTCATATATCCATTCAGTCGTTATGAATATTGTCTGTTGCCTCATTAAAAGCCTCTATTAGGTAAACCTAATGGAAAAACCTTGAATGAGGAAAAGAGTGCAACTTGAAATCATAGATATCATACAATGATATTCCTTCTACGAGTTTGATACTTCAGGATCAACATAATGCCTCGTTAAAACCGTTACTAATAAAAACCAATGGGAAAAATCTTAGTGAAGGAAAAAAAGAGTACAATGACATATCTTATTTTCTCATTTCTTCAAATGAAGTTTGATACTTCTGGATCAAACTAATGCCTCAACTAAACCTTACTAAGAAAAACCCCATGGGAAAATCTTAGTGAAGGAAAAAGAGTACAATATAGTATGAGATATTTCAATAATTTATAAGATCAAATAGTGTTTGATACTTCTGGATCGATATAATACTTCATTAAAAAGCTTACAAAGGAAAACCCGATGGAAAAAACCTTGGTCAAGGATAAAATTACAATTTAACTTAAATAACATATTTGAGATGTTATTTCTTGAAAAGACGTTTGATTCTTTTAGATCAAGACAATGCCACCTTAAAAGCTTAGTAAGAAAAACCCAGTGGGGAAAATCTTAAATAAGAAAAAAGAGTACATTATAACTTATTTTCAAATGTTACTGGAGAGTTGATACTTCTGGATCAAGACAATGCCTCATTAAAACTTTACTAATAAAAACCCAGTGGGAAAAATCTTAATTAAGGAAAAAGAGTGCATTATAAAATACTTATAGATGCTCCCCCTGATTTAAAATTTACCTCTGAATTCATATTCGTCTTTCGATAACTCAAATTGGTTGCAGATACTTCTGGATCTATAAATATGAATCTCATTAATACTACAATTTATTAATAGTTTCCTTCGATACAATCAAATTTCCTAAGATTGTTTCTTCCAAATATGGTTTTCATTTTATGCATTTTGTATGCTACTTTTATGAAATACACTTCATGTGCTTTCATTTTTGTGTTTCAAATTAGTTTTGTGCATTGCAACTATACATCTTTCACGAATATTAAAAATTTCATTACAACATTACTAGAAAGCAGGAAGTAATATACTCATCTTGAAGTATATCAAGATTTTCATTACAACAATGCTTAGAAGAAATTTGTAATCTACGTTTCATGTCTTTTGCATTCTTTATAACTACAAAAGTTATACATATTCTTCAGAAATTTGTATACTTTAATAAGTATTTGCATATCGCAACTATCACTTCAATGGATATTAAGAGTTTCATTACAACGATGCTTAAAAATAGAAAGTAATCTACTCATCATGAATTATATCAAGATTTTCATCACAACAATACTTAAAAGTAGGTTGTAATCTATGCTCCTTGTCCTTTGCCTTTATAAACACCAAAGTTATTTATATTCTTCAGGAATTTGTATACTTTCATCATTTAATATGATTTAAACCATATTTATACCTTCGAGGTATATTAAGCATTTCAAGTACTTTGCTATTTTACAGACTACATGTCCATATCTCTCTATTAGTAAAGGATTCATGATGGCCAGTCATGTTTCTCCTAATTAAAGATCCTTAATTTATTTATAAACATAAGCGCTTTATTCTTTACAAATTTATCATCAATAATTATTTTTTGTTGAGATCTCTTTGATTATCATGTTTTAGGTACCTAAACCACTTCCAGGGTAATTTGGCAATCATGTCATTAGTCTCTTTAAGAGCACCATTGAGTATTTCTTCAAGAACACTCATCTCTTTTATTTGACATCTTTATTACTTGCTCCAACAGTATTTCAAACTGACTTTTGTACCATATTTCAGATATGGTTTACACATTTTGATCCTTCATGTAACAACCCGCATATTTGTCGATTTTATATTTAAATATTTTGTCGTTAATCGGATTTTGGTCTGAAAAGCTACTTTTTGCAAACGGTTAAATTAGAACTCGAGACCACTTCCATTGAGTTTGAAATGTCGTTTACAACTTTTTAAGTATAAACATTGATAGGTTTGGAGTTAGTGGAATTTCACTAACTTTTCCCGCTTTGGACTTTGGGTTAGCTTAGCCATTATAACTCAAGCCCAGCCCCCTCCTTCTCTTCACTCTTCATAAATTCCTACCAACTCAAGCTTTTGCATTAATGGTGAGTGGAAAGGGAAATTAAAACTCCAAGCCTAGGTTTCAACTTCAAATCCATCATTCAACTCCAAATTCAAAGAGAGGGTATTGGATTCAAGCTTCTTGGGTTGAGATTGAAGTGGATTGATTCTTGCTTTGCTTCAAAGCTTCATTTTCATTGACTTTTGGTGCAAAGGTGAGATTTTTATCTCACAAATCTAGCCTATAACTATCTTGGACTGTTGGGAATGAATCCCTATCATGTTTGCATGTACATTTGCATTTGGTTTGGATTGGATTGGCGAAAAACCCCAAATTTTAGTGTTTTTGGTGAAAAACTGCACTTAGGTCGTTTTGCCTATGCTAGGTCCTTCGCATGGAAATGTCTCGGCCTCAAAATAGCTCGTTTCCGACCTTAAAATGGCCTACAACGTTAGGTCGCTCGGCACTCGGAATTAGGTCGTAGGTCGTTTGGTTTTAGGTCGCTAGGTCATTGGGCTTTAGGTCGAATGGATCTTAGGTCGTAGGTCGTATGGACCTTAGGTCGTAGGTCGTTCTGGCCATTTCTAACGTCTTCGGAGTTAGGTCGTATGGACCGTAGGTCGCTAAGTCGTATGGCTTTAGGTCGCTAGGTCGTATGACCTTAGGTCGTTAGGTCGTATGGCTTTAGGTCGTTAGGTCGTATGGCTATAGGTCGTTAGGTCCTATGGAATTTTAGGTCGCGTGATCTTCTTACCTGTTAGGTCGTTGGACCTACATCCTGTTAGGTCGTTGAACCTTTAGCTTGTAGGTCGCTAGGCCTTATCTCCTTAGGTCGCGTGACCCATCTTCTTTAAACCACTAGGTCGCTAGACCACGTTTCCAGTTAGGTCGCAAGACCTTGTAAACCGTTAGGTCGCGTGACCTATATTCCGTAGGTCGTTGACCCACTTAAGTCGCTTGTCCCTCATAGGTCGCGTTTCCTGCTTAGGTCGCTAGGTCGCGTGTCTTTAGGTCGCATTCCTTTATTAGGTCGCGTGCCTCTGTTAGGTCGTTGACCTCCTTAACTCGCATGGCCTAACCCGTAGGTCGTTGGACCTCGATTCTATTTAAGTCGCTGCTTCTTATAGGTCGCTCGGCCCCTTATTTTCTTTAGGTCGTTTGAGTGTTTGGTCGCGAACCCATTTTAGGTCGCATGACCTTTACCCTTTAGGTCGCTAGACCACTAGGTCGTGCCTCTTTAATCACTAGGTCGTACCGTTTTTAGACGGGGCGCTGCCCCGCACCCCGCCGGGGGCGCTGCCCCCTGGACCCCGCGACCTGACCGGGCAGGTCGAACCCCGTAGCAGAGGCGTTGCCCCCGCACCCCTACCTTGGGGGGTTGCCACCCCCCTGGACCCCTCCTCCGTAGGGTATCTTATCTGAAAAACATTCAATAGAACTTGTTTTGTTGAGATGCTGAGTTGACCATTCATTGAGACAAACTATCTTGGGCGTCTCAGTCGATTTTATGGATTTTTTAATATCTATTTCGATGGATTCTTTATCGGTTTCTTTGGGTTTTATTCATGTCTTCGTATGTAAATTTTTATGATTGATTGTTTCTATAATCACTTCTATGATTTGTCACTTTAAAATATGAAGGTTTCAATACTAGTAGTAAATATCAAAACTCTTTCAACAAAATGATTTCAACTCTATTTTCAATAACAAAGCTCTTTTCTTCAACCATTTTCCAATCTACTAGTATATACAAACCTTTACCTCACTCGTATGAGAAATTGAGTTAAACGGCTTAGTAAAACAAGTGGTATGAACCGCTTGCGTTTGCTTCGTCGGTTAACTCTTGGACTTGTTCGATTGAACCTTTTTGTGACAATTTTCTAGTGAAGATCTACAGTTTGTTCGTAAATATTTGAGTTAAGCAAGTGGTTATGGGATATGAAGCTAAACTTTTATATTTACTAGCTTAGTGTAATTGACACTTCTCGTTGATAATGACGATCATTTTGTGATTTAGGCTAGCAATTGTGCGATGTCTCTTTGTTTGCTTCCTGGTTAGGCTAGACACCATTTGTGTGATTCCAATCACACATACCTTTTTTGCTTTTTGATTAGCCTAGACACCATTTGTGTGATTCCACTCACACATACCTTTTTGTTGCGAGGTCAGGCTAGACACCATTTGTGTGATTCCATGCACACATACCTTTTTGCTTTTTGGTTAGCCTAGACCTCAGCTGGGTGATTCCGACTCATCCATATGGGGTAGCTCCCCATGGTCTTCGGACCGTCATGTGATAGGCCTCTTTCCCTTTTTCTATGATTTCCGGATTTCCTGTGTTGATTTCTGGAATTTATGTCATTGACTTGTTATGAGTACAAGTTTAGGGTATGATGCCCTCTTTGGATCTTTGAGAAGATTCTTGTGATATTGATTTATCTCTTATTGATTGATCTTCTGTTGATCATCATTTTCATACTTATAGTAGTATGTCAGTATGGATATTTTATGTTATGCCATATCTTTTATTTTATACCATGTCATCTGATATTTATAGCTAGACTGATCCGTTTATTATTTTCTTAAATAATACTCGGGTCAGACCGAGATTTTACAGGTGCTTCTGCTTGACTTCTCCTCGGGGTTTGCTACTCTGACTTTTGGCTAACTATTTAGATTAGCAGTTTTTGTTGTATACACTTGAGATATAGAATCATAGTTGTATTCTTTTGTATAGCACGTGTTGCAATTCTTTTGTATTATTGTGGATCTTTTTGACCACTACTTTGATGTACACTTTCATGTGTTAGTTATATATCCATATCTTCTTCCGCCTTTGTGATATGGATGTCTGTGACTGATTGTGTTATGCTTATTTCTATGTTTGTTTCCGAAGATTATTTATAGCGACCGTATGATAGCTTTGAGTTTGTATCGGTATGTCGGACTTCCTCCTTAAATGAAATGCATGTTATACTATCTGACATAATGGTGCTCGCACAAAGAAGTTACATGGATGGTCGCTCCTCAACAGCCTTATTCTCCGTGCTAGTTGACAGCACTACACCGTAGTGTTCTTGGCTAGCGTGGGTATAGAGGTGGGGCGTCACACTTCAGGGATTCAAAACTATATTGGAGAAAGTCTAATAGGGATATTATTGATAATTTATTCAAGTTAATCAATATTTTGCATCATTATACATGTTAACAAATATTTAACACTGATAATCAAAATGAACTTGTATCCCTTTATTCTCCCCCTCAATGTTGAAAAACATTGTCACATTAAATAATAATCATCTTTGGATTCTCATTTTGATCCACTATCATGTTGCTATTAACAAATACACCATACATATCAATAATAGGAGGATAATTTTTTAATCAATTGATAAGATGCATTCAAGTGATATTTGTGAGCTTCTGGCTCATGTTTAAATATGAGATTCAATTATGTCAAATTCCGTGAAATATAATCCAATTGAAATTGTACCAACTTTTTCAAAAATATAAGCTTCCAGCTTTCATTTTGTAGAGATAATGCAAAGATATTCATTGACGTTTTCATTATAGTTCTAATATGGTAGCCATTCATTTACATGTCCTCAAAACTCAACAAATTTCTTTTAAATTTTCTTGAGTATAATGTATTTTGAATTAAGATATATGTATCATTTGGTAATACTATATGATCTCTTCCAGACCCTTCAACTATATTAGCAGATTTGCTATAGTTGAAATTTTTAGCTAAATATTTTCAGATAGTTCGGAGAAAAAACTTCTATTTTTTCAAAATAATGTGAGTAGTTGCACAATCTAGTAGGCATATATTATCACTCAAATATTGATGGTCCATATCTTAAGAACTAAAGACAATATAGTTAGTCAACTGCTAAATTTATAAGTATAAATAAATGCTAGTACTTTCCAAAATTTAAAATAGACTACTGATTAAAGCCAACATTATCGGTACATTATTCAATTAGTTACGAAAGGAAAAACATACAAGCACCAACTTCCAACTGATTTATTGAACTGAAATAAAATAAAATCAACATAGCAGACTTCAGGCTGCTACTATTGATCAATTTGACCATATCATTTATTATTGCACTTTGATTTTCATCATTAATGAAGTTTCCTTCATCAACTTCGAAGAAATGATCCAACTTCAGGTTAGTATTACTAGACAATCCTTTCACATAACTTTAGTTTAGAAGTAATTCTAAATATAGAGGAATTGTATTTTCTAATAGATTTAATGACTTAAAACTTCAAGTTCAACCACTCATGTCTAGTGTTTAGAAGTGTGACGATATTTCGGTGGTCATAACGCTCCTTCAGGGAGTTCCGTAGGTAAAGATGATCTTTTTCAGTTAAATGTTTTATTTTAAGTTTGTCATGAATATGATACCTTAAAAATTTAAGAGCCATTGTTTTATCCTATTGGATTATCATTTTTATGGCATTTTCTAAGCAACGAGATTGTAATCAGATATCAACATCCAATATCTATAGTAAAAAGTTATCTTCTAATAAGTCCAGAGCTTTAAATTCAAGCTTGGCTGTGTTTATCATATTACCAACTATAAGTGGAAATAAAAATGCATAAGCATCAAAATATTGTTCATGGGTATATAATCAATGCATTTCATAAAATAAGAAACCATATCTGAAAGTAGTTACAGTGAAAGAATAAAAACGTTAATGCAAAATAGCAAAAGACCACTAAATATAATCAATAAAAGCGACCATAATTTCTTATTTACATCCTTTTGATAGCTCTAGATCCAATCTCATTAATTGCATTCATTACTTTCCTTGAAAATGCAAAACTATCCTTGAAAATATGAAAATGCCTTTATATGGATTGATTGGTGGAGAAGGGATGAATTATAATCAAAGATTGTTCTGACTTGATTATGTTTACTTTCATAATATAGGCAAATTTAAGAATATGAATATGTAGTATTAAATACCATTTATTAATTCATAACAACTGCAATAGTGAGAAACATGAATATGTAACATGTATATACGTTATGATCCTTGTCAACAATAAGAGATATAACGAAGAATAAATGTATGAAGTTTTCATACGCATCTTTGTTGGACCATTCTCATTAATCAATTAATTTTATTTAATGATTTATTAATTGCTACCGATTAATATATGAATTGATATATACGGTTATTTACATATTGTAAGCTAAATAGAGAGAGTAAATTTGTACATCACATATTGTATGAATAATATCATGAAAAACAAAATAATTTGACTTGGTAACTAAAAAGTATGTTGTATAAGTTACAGCTATTGATAACATCAATAGGTATATTTTTGTGACATGACAATAATAGGAAAGAGATTAATCATATAAAATAGTAGATATTGGAATACCTCTTTGCTAAATGAGGAAAGATGAATGAGTTTTATATATAATATAACATAATTGATGTGTGTATAGATATTAACCTTTATTTTATGAAGAATCCAAAATACTTACTTGATAAGCCAAAGGAAAGAAACTTGATGTATCATATTTTACCTTTTGAAAGACATGATTGGATGCATGGAAGAAGGAAAAAAAAATTAGGAAATAAACTTCTTATTAGAACACATTGTTTTCTATTAAAAAGAAAGAGAGTAGGAGAGTAGATATGTTTCTATGTATTTATTTGGTTTAGTAAAAGCACCAAATAAATCGACAAATCTTTTATGGAATTTATTATTATTATTATTATCACCACTTCTGGAGTAAACAAATTTCTATACATTTATTTGGTTTAGTACTTAATACCATTTGCAAATATTTTTAGAACTTCGGGTTCCAATTTTACTTTAAAATAAAGTCTTTATTTAGTAGTTTAGATCCAAAATGGTACAACTTGATTTTCATTATCAAACTTCAGGTTTGATTGCAATTGGAATTTACTATAATCTGAATTAGCTTTTCTAATGATTCAAAGCTTCACATCTCAAATTTATATATTTGAGCTTTGATATATAAACCTTTTTTTAGGAATGCAAACTTACATGCATAATTTTTACTTAAGGACTTCATGTCTTCAATATTAAATAAATGCAATGAAACAAGAGGACTCTTCAAAATTATATTCGAATATGAGAATCATAATACTATTTCTCTTCGAGGAAATAGTATTTACCACATTTGTAATATTATTTCGACATATTATTTTTATGTTATGTCTTCTGGACATATCAACATCTTCTTCTGGAATTGCTCACTTATTTTTTTGATAGCTTTATTTCAACTTATGAAAACTTTAATCTTTCACCTTCGCACATATGAACTTCAAGTTCTTATTCTTTCATATAGACTTAATACGATCTTCTAGATATGTATTATCCTTATATTTGTTTCTCTAAGAAACAGTGAAATATTTCTTCTAGAAATATAAATCATGTGGTATAATTATTTCTACAGTTCTCATTCAAACCGAAATCCAAACAAAAAAAATTTCAAAATGAAAACTTTTTTTCTGCCAAACAATGGAATGAGATCTAAAAGTTTAGATCTACAATAAAATGAGATCTAAAATGATAAGATTAATAGAGAAAAATCTACGAGGTAATATACATGTGTGTGTGTGTGTTTGTGTGTGTATGTATATGTATGTATATAATGAAATCTGAAAAATTAGATCTATGATAGATAAGATCTAAAAAGAAAATTACATTTTAGTCTATGGAACAACTTTAGTCTCAGATCAAATTTAAAATTATCACAAAAAAGGATACATATGAATGACAATTAAATAAGAGATCCAATGATTAAAATCTACAGATCTAAAAAAATCATATGAACATGACAGTAAAATATACAAGAGATCTGAAAAATTAGAATTAAAAAACAAGATCTACAACAAAACAAGATCTGAAATACATGGACAAAAAATAAGATGTACAAATATAATCAGATCCGAATAATTAGATCAATGATACAATGAGATATAAAAGAAAAAAATTAATAGAATGAGATTTGAAAGACTTGATCAATTAGATCAGAAAGATAGCTTACCCTTTAGAAGATTTATAAGAGCTTTGTGCTGGTAACGTGTTATAAACTAAAAAGAGATAAGAA
Source organism: Allium cepa (assembly GCA_030765085.1). NCBI lineage: Eukaryota > Viridiplantae > Streptophyta > Magnoliopsida > Asparagales > Amaryllidaceae > Allium > Allium cepa. Next base: position 7,282,192 of record CM060930.1, on the reverse strand, counting down.
GCCATTAGAAAAGAGGAGAAACTGTTATTCACACTAATATCAGTTACATAAGATTGATTATGCAATTACATTACATAGGCTCGTTTATATATTGGTCTTAGAGCATGAGATTGATCATATCTCATGATGTGGGGCTAAATAGAAAAACACAAAGCATATTCACTTTTATATTTACATATATTATAACATCTGCAGAGAAAACGAAATTAAAAATAAAAGAAAATGCTTGCACAACCGAAAACATAAGATCAGAAAAGACTTTGATTCTTAAACATGTGGATTTCATCAATTATCACTTTCAACATCAGAAGAAAGAGAGGTAAATAGTGTAAGTGAAATTATTTTATAAATTGTAAACTACTGTAAACGATTTTTTTACTGTTTACAATATTAATATCAATTAATGCGCTTGCAAATCCTATTATTTGAATGTAAACCAATGATGTTTAACTAAAGCTGTGTATTATTTTTTTGCAATGTTTTGCTCATATTGTCCACTAATAGAAGATGAAAGTTAGACTTACAATGTAAGTAAAAACATATTTCATTATTTTGAGATTTTTTTTTTATGATTTAAGAGATTTTTGTTAATATTTTGGCTATGCAACACTCTATGTAGGGAGTCCAACAACTTGCACATGCTTTCGTACTTAATTTTTATTTTAAATGATAATAAGTTTTGATATACTGAATTTCCAACCAATTGGTTTTGGGATCTTAGTTTTGAGAAGGAAAAGCCTTTTGAGAAGAGAGAAGAAGAGGATTTGATGCTTGGTTTTATCAAATGGTATGGAAAAAAGTGGAAAACGGTGGGTGAGAATAAGTGTCTTGGTGGGTGAGAGGTGAGATGGGTGTTTTTTTGTTACGTGCAGTTTGTAATCATTAATTAATAGTATATAAATAAAGGGGTTTTGGGGCCAAATGTCCCTATTCTCAAATTCCATGCACAAAGTCCCTATTAATAAACTCATGTAAATTAGGTCTATGTTTTGTTTTTTTTTTACCAAATTGTCCCCTTCTAGAAAATCGGTCCAACATTGAAATCAGGGACAAAAGTGGCATGAATTAATTAAAACTAAAAATAGAGACCAAATTTTCATAACTTTTTCGAGAGAGACATTTCTTCCATCTTCTTCCAATTTTAGGGACTTGATGGCCGTTCCTTTTATAAATCCAAATCATATCCGCTCCAATTTTCCATGCAGAACATTCAAGAGCAAAAAAAAATGGATGTAGCAAGTTAGATATTAGGCAGATTATCACGAGTTGTTGTCAAACCATATCTCTATGAATTATTGATAGCGGTAGAGAATTAGGGTTTTGATTGTTTATGAAAACACATCAGGTTTTGACGTAAAATTGATCGTTCGTTTTATCAAGTTAATTGACAGGCCATTGCCGATGGGTGTATTTGGAGGATTTATTTATTTTAGTTATTGATCATGCAGCATTAGGAAGAGAACTTGTGTGTAAATAGCAGAGCTCAGGGTTTATTATTATATTGATTAGATCTTAAAATAAATAGATTTTATAATAGGTTTAAGTGAAAGACAAAAATGGGAAAGTTTCAAGGAATAAACATGAGAAATGAGTAGTAAATATATGTCCCACTTTTATTTACTCCTAAATCGATAGATGAGATTCACATGCAAATAATGATGTAAAAAGGAGTTTATAAAGTAGTGAACCGTGAAAATTATTAGATAAATGCACACCAATCTTATTTGAAGACAAATCATGCATTTCATTTAGTTTTCTTTTAAAAATTTGGATAGTATTTGATTTAAAAACGAATTTTGTGTTTTCGGTTTTCAATATGTATCTCAAATATGAAAAGAATAAAGAGATGACGGAGGAGATGAAAGAAAGACGAATGGGATGACGAATGTGATAAAGGGACGATGAAAGAATGGATTGTTTCATGTGCTTGTGTTATTTTCCAAAATGTAAAAAATAAAAAATTGTTTTTTATTTTGTATGTTAACTTTGTTTTTTAAATTGGTCGTTTTTTTACAATATAAATGCGTCGTATGCATTTTTATATGGACGAAAACCCAAAACTAAAAATAACAAACTAAGCGGTACCTTACGTTTTCATTCTTGGATGCTAGAATTTTAATTCATTATGTACACAACTCCAAGAGTTTTAATTAATTTTAGGCAGATAAAGGTTTGTAGTTATCAATACCTCTACGAATTAAAACGAATTAATTCATTAAATAAATAATCAATGGAATGTAAAGTATATAACAAATCATTAATTGCTCGGTTTTTCAAGGCAGAACATTTAAGAAAAATAAATGTAGTAAGTTAGATATTAGGCAGATTATTAGGAATTGTAATCAAACCATATCTCTATGAATTAATTACAAATAAATCCATTACACTATTATCTAGTCTACTATATAAAAGTAATTTGTGGATTGAATCACATATCTCAATACCCATCAATCAATCAAACATGAAACCTAATCTATTTTCTCAAATCTTTACTATTTTCATGCTTTTTTTCCTATTCTCAACCTTGTTGATCTCACCAACTGAAGCAAGGGAAGTTAAATTTACAACAGGTTAGACTTCTATCCATCCTCTTTCTGTATGATTATTTCAACAAATACTTTAGTGTTTGTGGGATCTGTAAAACAAAAGAGGGAGTATTAAATCAGTGTACTTTGACCTGATTGAATTAATATGGTATAATAATTTGGTTTTATGATACATTCAGATAAAGGAATGATGCCAGAAGGCCGAAACGTTAATGGAAGGAAGCTACCACCTCCGCCAGCACCACAACGCAACATTCCACCACCAGGAGCAAAAGTTTGATTGGTCATATAGCTAATTGCCACATGAATTGTGCATGCAATTATTTTCAAATGTACTTGCTTTCTATATTGTTGTTGTCTTCTCGGCTTACAATCATGTAGCATTTCCCGTTAATAAAAGAGAGCATCTACTTATCAATTGCAATATCACTGAAGTTTCTTCTTCTTCTTTTTTCCACTTTTACTTTCTAGATTTTAGTAAATCTTTAGTTGTTCAACAAATTATATATATGCTGTCGATTGGTGCCCGATAAGAAAGTACATAAGCTCATATTATCAAGGTAACTAAAGTTCAATTGACAACTTATTTTAAATCATATCTAGGAGAAGTTTTGATTAGTGATTTTGATGGAATAGTAAAATCTAAAATGTTTGGATAGATAGTTTGAATTGTGACCTAATTTTGTTACAAAATTAATATGAAGTAAATTTTAAGTATTTGATGTTTATGATTTATCAAAATAATTGCTACTTTTTAAGTGGAAAATAAAAATGTTGGGAGACACTTGACATTACTGAAAATAAAATTAATATGAAGTAATTTTTTTTTGTTAAACTATAGCAATTTATTCGTGTCTAATCGAAGCAAAATAATCTAACCCATTCACTCCTAACAATATCAGTACATTGTGGATTTTCAAATCAATATCAATTGATTTTTGTGAGTTTAGGAATTTAGTTTTATTAATAACAATATCAATAGCAACAAAATCTAACCATATTAATTCTTAAAATAGGCCACCATGTATTTTGCTGGTGTTAGAACAGGAACTGAGTGAAAAGGATCTCATTTCTTAAGCGAGTTAATAAATTTACTGCTAGTTATCTCCCTCAGTTATACATAATATGTGTTTAGCAAGTGCTTGTATGTCTGTAAGCGAGCATAGCATGAGTCAATGCTCCAAGCGAGAAGTGCATACAAGGAAGCGAATAGTATATAACGGAAGGTGAAACCTTGCACTCTTTTGCCTCTTTTTTTTTAATGTGAACTTCTTCCCTTTGTTCTCAGGTTTTCTTTCCTTTTTTTTTTCCTCCTCACCTAGAGGCTTTCTTGGCACAGAGTTTGATTATGAATCCATGTAGCTTGTTGATTAAGGTCGAGTGGGTAAAGCTGATTCAGTTCATATTGACTAATGCACTATAAGGAAAAAGGTATTTTCTGACGGCAGAAAACCGTCGGCGGCCGTCGGAAAATGCCGTAGGAAAATAAGTCGTCGAGGTGCAGTTTTTCCGACGGCTTCCAACACATCTCGCCGTTCGTATTTCCGACGGCTTCCGACGGATTCCGACACTTATCGAAAGCCGTCAGAAACCGTTGGAAAAATTGATCTGAAAGCTGTCGGAAGCCGTCGAAACCGTTGGAAAAATATAATCTGAAAACTGTCGGAAGCCGTCGGAAATCTGCTGCATTTTTTTATATTTCTGCTGCAATATAGCATTCCATCCACATTTTCCATACAAACACTATTCCACCAATACTGCAGAATCCAATATGTAATATTCCAATCAAATATCAAAAACTAAACTATACACAATTTACCAAACAAAAAAATATATAAAATTAAGTCAAAACGCATAATCGTCACCCAAAACTAATGTACAATACATAATAATATCTACAACACCAAATATTCTATCAATTCATACATCCACAATGTTCCTAGTATCTACATAGTTATATAACAAAACAGCTATGTATATCATAACATAGTACATAAATCAACAACTAACTCCACCATCTACCAAATCATACAAAACAGAAAAAAACGTACCGACCAAAGCAATCAATCAATCTCCTCCCGAACCTGAGCCAACAGAGGGAGGGAAGAGGCCACCATACTGTTGCATGTACTCGGCGATACGCTGGTCTAGCAGCTGTGTGGTCTCTATGGCCCGCAAATCATCGATCTCTGCTTGATCGATCTGAGCTCTAGTCTGCTTATCACGTCTCTGACTGCTGGCCTGTAATAGATATTTAATTTAGCTGTTTGATCTCTGTAAGTGTATGTGCAGATATGTGAATGATTAACAGTATGATAATGTTATTTAATTTAGTTTATGCATGTTTATGTAAGTTTATGTGCATGTCGATAACATCTTAGATTATGTAACACCAAATAACTATAGTGACAAGATTGTTGATTTATATTTTGAAATACTATAACTTTGAAAATTTTTAGCATAAGTAAAGTAACTATAGGGAAGGATGAAACAAATCTATTAACAAAAATAATAGTACGTTACATTACGAGATATCACTGCTTTTGATCTCTTTAACAGTAAATGTGACAAATTTATGCACGTGTACAGCATATATCAGGCAAACTAAATAAAATTACATGTCTTTTTCGTTATTTTTTTTGAAATGACATTCAAGTAACGAATTAATATATTTTGGTAATGCATAATCCTTTCATAACAAAGTGACTCGAAACCAATGTATCGAATTTGAAAACTTATATGATACCCAATATATTATTTACTTACCGCTTGATTGCCAAATCCGTATCATTTGTCATGCTCCGATGGATCCATAACTTACTCAAAAATAGTATCCTCCTCATCCATCGTCAGTTGATCTCGACCCGTATCAACAAGGAGTTTCTGGCTCTGCTCCATAAACTTTTTCTGCATTAATAAATTAATATCATCACATCTTATTTCATTATATTTTAACAAGTAGAACAATTACTAATACTGCATAAAATGAAATATGCTTACATAGCTCTTGCTGGATTTATCGTCGTACCATGTATACGAAACTGTTCCGTCCGGATTTACATGCTCGACAGCATGCGTACGATTAAACACGCCCATATGGCCCACAGGACCATGCGTCTCAACTTTCTGAAATTGATTTTTACATATAATTATTGTACATTTAAAATTATACAGCACAAACTATTTACAATTTGCATTCAGTAAATTTACCAACTCCTGCCGATACTGCTGAAATGACTACGGCCCTCCGCGATGAGTGACGGGGTTTTTATTTTTGTTTGCAGAGTTTCTTTCCGACTCTGTCTGTACATTCAAAATTGATACATTATTTATCGATCATGTATTTTTTGATATTTACTACCAGTCGAATAATTTTAAAAAAATTAGTATACTTGCCTTCGCCTGGCCAGTTTCCCAATATCCCAACCATGCTTGTCATACGCTCTCCCCCATCCAACGTGGTTTCTAACCCGATTTTGGATATCGAGTCTCTATAGTTTTTACGCATCTTCTTCATCCAATATTCTTGGTCCAACTACATATCGTCTGTTTGAATGTCTATATCAGCATGTGTTTCACGATAAAAAGCAAAAAGAATATTAAATTGTAAACGATAAACAGTAAAAAACAACAAAAACGAATTAAAATGAAAAACAGAAAAATATACTTACTAAGACATCTTGCCAAATACACTCTACTATGTGGGGAGGGATGTTATCCCACTTCAACCAACACGCACTCATCCTACTTTGGTAAGAAGCTCTAAAAACATCCAACACAGCCTTCGAGGGAAGTAGGTCGAACCCCTTCTTTTTAAATATAATACAGATAAGTACGTACCTATATCAAAAAAAGGCTGAATAAAATTTAATTCTTACACCTCTGCTCTAGATACTAAAAAAACAATAGGATGCTGTGATGCTTCGATGGACCACTGCCATCTCCTTCTGAAGATCGGGAAGAGCTCCTACCTCTAGATGATATTACGATAAACATATGACATATACACACATCAATTCAAAAGAGAATAATAACACGATAATGAAATCTATTGCATACGTAAATGACATCAATGGTATAAATTGCTAAATTAATGACCGAAATGGAAATAGAAATGGAAATGTGTTATACCTGATTCATAATGGGTCTTATGTTCCGACGATAAGCAGATTACATTGCATTTTATAAAAAATTGCTAAATAAAAGACAAATGGAAATGACATAAAACATGTAAACAATAGTAAACGTACAGATTTGGTTTCATAGTTACATCAATTTCATAATACATTAATAATTCAACATAGTTACATCAATTGCAAAAAAATCATATTCGGATTTTTATCAATCATCATCGTCATGTGGCTCAGATTCGGTCTCGTTTTCTACGATATTTTCCTCTGCACTTTTAAACGCTTCTACCAAAACATTTGATTCATCGATCAAAGGACCAAAATCTATATGATCGTCTGTAATTATTATTTCGTTATTTTCCTCAAGATCTGCTTGATAAGCTTGTTCCTCTGGAATATTCTTACCATCGCATGTAAATCTGGCCTTTGTTTTAAAAACTGCAGACCAATCTGCTTTATCTCTTTTTAGAGACGGATAAGGAGCATAATAAACTTGCAATGCTTGTTTGGCTACTACAAAAGGATCATGCCTTTGATAGTGCGATGTATGCTTTATTTCAATAAGATTATAATCCTTGTGCATATTAATTCTAGAACCTGAAACATTGCTAAACCAATTGCACCTAAATAGAAACACCTCCTCCGCGGGTCGTGAGAAATATGTCAGTTGCAAAATTTGTGTTAGAACGCCATAAAAATCATTTATGTGATTTTCTGGATTGTCGTTACCTTTAACAAATACACCGGTATTATTCGTTAATTTTTCTGCACCGTATTCTTTGGTGTTAAATTAATATCCATTGACGAAATACATTAGATTGTCTTGACCACTCTTTTAGGTCCCATCGCAAAATATTTCAACCCTTCGTCAACAACACAATTTCTTGGCTCATAAACATAATTTGAAAACCAACCAAAAAATTCTTTACTGAGATCTCCGTTCGGATATTCACGTTCATAAACACCGTATATATAAAAAAATTATTACATTAGGTTACACACGCGCATGCATTATAAAAAAGAATAAAACACAAATTATTATTTCAGATTAGCTAACAAATGGTGCAACCTCGGCACAATTTAGAAGAATATAAGTGTGTGCTAAATGATGATCTCTATCGTCTAGCCATATTTCTACATATTTTCCAAAATGTCGACCATGTTGTCTAAAAATAGATAACATTGCTTGAGAGGACTCTTGTTCGTCGCCTTCGTCATTACGAGAAACACTTTCAAATGATATATTCACACGGTCATTAAAATAGCGAGAGAAAAAGAATGAAGCTTCTTCTTCGGTGTAAGATTTACATATCGAACCTTCAACTCATGCTTTTTGCCTCACTTTTTCTTCAGATTATTTATATATCTATGCAAAATTAATTACATTAACTTCATCTTTCAAATACAATTAAATTACGTGATAACATATTACATACCTCTCAAATGGATACATCCATCCATATTGGACAGGACCTCGAAGTCGTGCTTCAGATGGAAGATGAACAGGTAAATGTTTTATTACATTAAAAAAACCGACGAAACGTTATACTTTTAAAGTAGTCGAACAAATTTCTTTGTAAAACATACTAAGCTCCATTACTACCTTCCAAACTTTTAACGGCAGTAGCTTTTTGAACATAACGAGAAATAAATTTTCCATCATTATGTAACAGTCATGGCTTTTCATTCTGCTCAATCTACCATTTCTAAAGTCAACACATCTACGAAGATTTGATGATATCCCATTATAAAATCTTAACCCTTCCACCCATTTTAACACAGCTTTAACTTAATTGTTATCTAATTCGTAACATGCTTTGAGTTTTTTACTGTCATTTGGTTTCATATGAAGATCAGGACGTTTGGATAATTCTTCTATATCGCGTCTTAATTTCAAATCATCCTTCGTCTTCCCTTTCACATTCAAAATTATGTTAAAAACATTATCAAATACATTTATCTCATTGTGCATCATATCTATATTATGACGAAGCAGAAGATGTTTTCAATACGGTAACTCTCAAAAAATAGTTTATTTGCACCAGTTATGAACAATCGATTTGCCTTCAATTTCTGTTTGCACTCAAGTTTCATATATCTTTGGATAGTCCCTAACAAGTTCATATATGTCTTTGCTTGACCATATCGTCGGTGGTTGTCTGGTTTCTACTCTATTAGCTAAAAAGTTTTTCTTGTCTCCTCTGAAGGGATGATTTACATTGAGAAAATATCGATGGCAGTCAAATCATGAAATTTTCTTACCATAAGGTAAAGAAAACGCTCGTGTTTTATCCATGCAATATGGATATGCTAGACGACCGGCAGTACTCCATCTTGAAAACATTGCATAGGCAGGAAAATCACTTATACTCCACAACAAAAAAGCAAACATACGAATAAATTTCTTCTGAACACATCGTATGTTCTACTCCTTCGTTCCACAGTATTTTTGACTTCTCAATCAACGGTTGTAAATATAAATCGATTCCTTGTGTCGGATCGTCGGGGCTAGGAAAGACAACAGTAAGAAACATTATTGCGTTTTCATATACATCCATGGAGTTAAATTATACGGTGTGATGATAATGGGCCAGGATGAATATTTAGAACCAAATTGAGAAAATAGAGAAAAACCATCCGTACATAATCCTAACCTAACATTTCGACTCTCCGCTACAAAATTTTAATTCGTTATATCAAAATGCTTCCCTGCTCCTCCATCTGCTGGATGTGCCAACATACCCTCTTCCTCCATTCTCACACTATTCCATCTTATATTAGATGCAATTACAGAAGATGCATATAATCTTTGAAGCCTTAGAGCGATGGGTAAGTAATGCATACCCTTGTATGGAACTTCCTTTCCCTTCTTTTTTCTTGGTTTGTATCTCTCCTGATTACAAATTTTATAATTTCTAAGGTTTGCGTCTTCTTTCCAAAACAACATGGAGCCTTTTAAACATGTATCTATTTTCTGATATGGTAAACCAAAAGCCGACATAAGTTTTTTAACTTCAAAGTAAATTTCACACATTAGATTATCGGGTGGCATATGTCTTTTTGAAGCTTGTACAATAGTCGTAAACTCAGCTACAGTGATGTTGTATTTTGATTTCATCGCAATGTATTCTGCGATTACTAACAACTGAGTGCCGCTTTTACAACCATCCTAAACAAGTTTCTTGGCAGCATCTAGTAAATCATAAAAAAGTTTGCTTTAGTATTTGGTTCTTCAACATTTCCATCATCGTCGTCAACTTCAATCAAAGGAAACATTGGTCGTACTGCATCTACGATCATATTTTCTACACGGGTCATCGTAACTACTTCGTTAACGACACTTTCAGACTCTACAGAAGTATTTGCTACTACTTCTCCATGCCGATCCCAAACATAATACTCGGTTACGAAACCGTTTTGGCACAAATGAACTTTCACAATATCTGATAACAAACACTTCAAATCTCTGCACCTACTACACGGAAAACTAATTTCTGGATCGTTTTCGTTATTACTTAAAGCGAATTCAACAAATACGTTACCATTATAAAAATCTTCTTTTATTGAGCCTCTTAGTCCTTTTCTTTGGTACATCCATCTCCTCCGATCAACAAAATAATCAATCATTTTTCCTATTTGAGAAAATGGGTCACAATTTAAAATTTTAATATTTATTTTCAAGAATACAAATTCGAAAAAGATTATTTTCGTGGTCGTATAATATTTGAATTTAAAGAACTATGTAACGACCCTAGATTTTAATTTAATTTAAATTGATAATTTAAATGAATTTTTGAATTAAAATTGTGAAATGTATAGATGGATTGATGCGAGTTTCCCCGAATCAAATAGAAAATATGTAAAGTCATATGGATTTGAAAATTTGTATATATGAGAATATATATGTATATATTGGATTTTAAATAAATTCTTAAATAAATGATTTTGAAAAAATAAATAATATACTTTAGACACAAGTATAGAAATAAATAAATAAATTGATTTAAAAAAAAAATTATAAATGATGATAATTTGAGTTATATAAAATATATATAATAAATACAAGACAAAAGTAATAAGAGTAAAATAAAAATAGAAGTAAATTTAAAATGCAAGAATAAAGAAAATACATTTAAGTAAGCAAAATAAAAGTATATATTTTTACATAAATAAACAAATGCATAAATGAGAAACAAAACAAAGTAAGATATATAAACAAAGTAAAATAAGTATTAGCAATAAATGTTTCAAATAAATATATGGTTATAAAAAAATGACCTAGACATACATATAAACTTATATGAAACTTTTATAAAACAAGAAAACAATATATATGTCAAAAACAATATTCATCACAACCTTACATAAACAAAAGTATGCAATACAAAATAATACAAACAAATACAAATATAAGCATAAACAAATACAAGAGCTTGTAAATTAAATCAAGCAAGTTATGTTATATAAAATAGAAATTTATTTAAGTTATTAAAAGCAAAGTAAAAGAAAAGAAAATACAAGATACATTCAAGTATTCAAACAAAAGAAATAATCCAAACCATACCTTTACATATTTGTACAGCCGAGACAAGAAAGAAAGAAAAAGTAAAGGTAAACAAATGCATAACAAAGTACAGATGCATTTAATGTTTACACCTCTAGCCTATAACAAAAAAAAATTAAAAAAAATACCATCACTTGTACCTGCACACCTCTTTCTTTCTATATATGTACAGCTTTAGTTCACAAGGCTGAGCATACTTGTAAACATTTTCTCAAATTCTTCAAACATTTTCAAAGCTGTAATAAGTATCAAGCATGCAAAGAGTTCAACTTCATTAGCAAAGCAAAATTCCAAATTTACAAGTTCCAGGAAAATAAAAGAAAAGCTTCAGATAAACCAAACTCTAACTTATAAACTCCTGGATTTAAGCAATGATTTGGAAGGTGAGTACACATCTGTATTTCAAAGTTTAAACTTGCGTGTTGCTTTGAAATAAATATGTATCTTATGGTATATGATGTGATGATATGCATGTGTTGTGTGTGTGTGGCTTTCATCAGAGTATTCTCTGTTTTACTTCCCAGTATGCAAGTTTTGTTTTAAAAATTTGAATCTCGTGATCTTGCCCCTGTTTAAATTTAAGTTTTAGATGAAACTTGTTTACTTAACTATGAGCTTTAGTTCTAATTGGTATTTAAGTCAAGATAACATTTATTTTGACTCTGGAAAACAAAAGAACTGAGCACATCCTCAACTTTGTCAAAAATTCAAACCACTTAATTCACAAATTCAGATATGGGAATGGAATTCGCATACAAAAACATGATTTTTAAAGCTTAAATAATAATTTCTAATGTTAGGAGTCAAGAGCAGTTCGCATTTGTTTAAAATTCATTGACTCGGCAATTGCCGACGATTGGCTAGTTCGTGGAGCTCGGGGTTTTTTGTGGAGATGGAGGAGCCTATGGAGTTGCCAGGAAAAATAGTCAGGAAAATGGTTGATAATAAAAGGTTAATTAATTTATTTTTAATGGATAATTAATAAAAGATTAAAGAATAATTAATCAAAATGATTTGTAAATTATCAATGTTAATTAACCAGGACTTATAATTCATAAGAAATTAATTTGATTTAAATTAATCAGATAATTAACTGATTTTACTTACGAATATTTGGATTCCATTGGATGACTTGATTGTTTGATATCCCTAATATATGATGCTTTGTGATACATCCTGATTTATGTGGTGATCTGTAATTTACTATCTGTGACATATTTATCTGTGATCTGTATATAACCGATAAGCGTTACAGCTTATATCGCTTATCAATTATATTCCTGTATTCTGATCTGTAATAATTGTATGATGTTGCACTACTGTGTATAACCCCTGGACCACACTTATACACACACAATTATGGTTTTCACGAGGAAATCGATTAAGTCGCAGATTTTTGAAATAGTTTAAAATTTGAATTTTTAAATTCAAATGTTTTGGAATTGGAATTGGAATAGAAGTGAAAAGCTTTTGAAATGGAATTTCAAAGATGAAAATTTATTTTGAATAACTGGATTAAGTGTTGGAATTTAAATACTTTAATTTAAATTTGAATTCAATATTCAAATTGAATTCTGAAATTTGAAATTAGGGATTAATGATATTATACTAGTCATTATGAGTTAAACCATTTTTAAAGTATTATTTTTGGGAATTTGAATTTAACTCAAGGATTTCAACTCGTAAATGAATCAGATTTCCAAAATGAAAACTGTTGTTTTCAAATGATAAACACTTTTAGATAAGAACTGAGATTCCAGTTAATTAGGGGAATTTCAAGATTGAATAGAGAAATGATTTTTCCTAAGTTATAAATGAATTCTTTTTTGAAAGCTATGAATTAAATCTGTTTATTCTTAACAGATTTAAATTGATGATTTGTTTAAATCAAATTGAAATGAAATTGTTTTGAAGGCTATAAGTTAAATCTTTGATTTAAAGATTTAACGAGTTAATCAAATTGAAATGAAAATTGATTTGGAAAATCTGTGAATGAATCTTTTGTTTAAAAGATTAAAATGTGAAAATTGTTTAAACCGTTAAAGGTTGTGAAAATGGTAATTTGTTAAGCCATTTGAAGAAAAGTTTTGGGTAATAAGTTGTGACTTAATTGAAATCCCATATCCATATGTTTTGAAAATATTTTCGCTCACTATTCGGTTTAGCCGGGAAAGGACCTTTGTGTCGTATAACCCATTCCGAATATGTGATTTGACGTTATGGATAGCATTTGAAGACCGGTGATGAAGACCGGGTATTTGCGAAAGCGATAGGATGACCTATCGATTGTTTCTGCACCGAGTCGCGCCGGTATAGAAACTCCCTAAGTGATGGGAAAATCCGATCGGGATTGTGAATATCCGGATTGCAAGGACTTCTTTGTAAGTGCCTTCGGTTCTGTTCGAACCCAGAACAGACTTGTATGGATTGTATGTCTGACATTACAAATTGAGATATAAAGCAGATTTCTTTCAAATATATTTCTGTTGGCGGCGAAGAATTTATTCTTTTAGCTTAACACCCTTCTCTGAGACGTACGAGCTCAGAGGTTATATAGTTGAAGGTTATCAGCGATATGTTCCCAATTTGGTAATGTGACATGCTGAGTGTTGCTGTAAAATGATCATTGTGTTGATTATTTGTGATAGGATCATTTATTTGATCGTCTATCCCGGTGATCATTTCTATGATCATTTGTTGACCCAAAGCATGGCTTTTGTATAAAGTATGTTTTTGTGGACGAGACTTTGTCGAGCCTCACACCCCGGAAATGGTCAAAACAGGAAAGATGCGGCAAGGTTATGAGGGGTAGCTCCCTTTAGGGTATGTGCATTTCCTTCTGGATAGAGGTGGTATCATGGTATGGAGCCCAGATATTTAACCTATGTGGTTACTACAAATTTATTACTTTGTGGTTGTTGGTTTTCGGGATCCCGTGAGAAAGGTCGTTTACGATCGGGGAATGGCGTGCTCGTGTCAGTAGTTACCCAGTTAGGGGTAACCCGGCCTTGTGTTGGCAGAGTTCCGGTTTGGTTCTCGGGAATGTCCTTCCAGAGGCATTCTCATGTGGCAATGGGAAGTTCCTTGGCCTGATCATTTGTTGGAAATCCAAAGAAACAATACGATCTTGTACGGTTTTAGTTGTAGAACCTGCTTCCTCAGGAGGTAGCTATAGTAGGCATAATATAATGGTACCTATGCTGGCTAAGATTTATATTCTACTTTCGAAATGAATTTTTTCTACACTATGCACTAGCAATAATATCAAATGTTCCTTTTTAATACGTATCAAGCATCTTTGACTAACATAAGAAGAAATCTCCTCCAAGTCTGCGTTTGCATTGTGTGTGTGGCGGGAGGTCTTATGGTAGTCTCATTTCAAAAAGCATTGCGAATTAACTTTAAAATATTTCTTTGAATGTTTTAAAAGATAAACTGTTTTTGTTGCTCACACCAGTCCCACGACTGATCCGGAGTTTATTGTTTCTTTCCTAAACTCTGGGTGCTCATTATTTTCTACACGAGCAGTCTAGAGTTGGGTTTTACAGATAGTTAGATATAGTGGATTATCTGGAGTTAGTTCAGTCTTTGGATCACACCAGTCTTGCTTAGCTTGATGCATCGTTATTGGGAGTTCGAGCTATTACTGGATGGATTCTTGGAAATGGAGTTGCAGTTATTTTTGGAGTTCTTCCTTGAAGACTGTTTTAGAGTTATTTGTTCCACTGCTAGATGTTATCATTTTCTTTTCCGCTGCTATTTTATTGCATCATGTCTCTGATGTATATTGATATCTATTGGATCATCTGTTGTATCAGATATTGTATCGAAGCTGTATATCAATGTATTATTCTTTTATTCCGCTGTGTTGTTTACTTAATGTTGTTATAAGCTCCGGCGGATCGGATTTGAACGGTCGAATCTATGACATTCGAATACGATATGAAGTATGGATGTCGATTTTCAAGCGGGCAAAATCCGAGTCGTCACATTTGGTATCAGAGCTAAGGGTTGAACTTTAGCTCAGGAGTGTAACACATTAAGTAACTCATTAGAGATAGGGTGAAGTAAATCCTAGAATGAGTAATCCTTAAGATATCCGTTTGAATGCCTCAGTAAATTCTCTTACTATCTACTGATAGTAAGTATGAGTGCAAGAAGAGAACGAGATAGAGGACAGGGGAATGCGACTATAATTGGTCAATACTCTCTAACAACAGTGGAAATAACTTTCTCTATCAATTTTCTTTGATTCGTTTCCAAATTCTTTTGATTTCTTCGTACCAGCTACAAGAAGAAGTTTTGGTGTGGTGATGCTCTACGAATCGTTGTAGGAAATTTTTAATTCATATCTTCATCTGATTTCTTATCAGTTTTTGATTTAAACCTTAATGAATTTGAAACTGAAAATTTTAAATGAATTAGAAATTTTAAATTGAGTTAACTTGATTAATAGAATATGAAAGATAATTTGAATTGTATTGATAAAATGATTTTTGTTTGAGAACAAATTTTAAATTTCTGTTATAACTTCTTGGGTAGAATAAAATATGAAATATAAACTTTGATGTATTTCTCAACATATAAAATTCTAAACTTAAGATCTGAATATTTGGCTTTTGATTTTAATTGTAGAGAACAAATAGCGTTAGCCGGGAAGGAAAGGTCAGGAGAGTGGGTGATTATGCTTCATCCAGTAGGGTACGAGATGATGAAGGTGAGTCATCAGTTCAAAGGGAATTCCCAATGGAGCCCATAGTGCAGCCCCAACCACCAGTAGAAGACGAAGAAGAAGAGTTCGAGGAAGAATTCGAAGAAGAAGAGTTCGAGGAAGAATTCGAAGAAGAAGAGTTCGAGGAAGAATTCGAAGAAGAAGAGTTCGAGGAAGAATTCGAAGAAGAAGTTGAGGAGGAATTCGAGGAAGAGGTTAAGGCGGAAGAAGAACCTGACGTGGAGGAAGAGTCCGAAGGTGACGAAGCAATTCATTGGGATTTGGATAATGCCGTGGATGATGATGATCCCATTGAGGATGAGGAGTTAAATGGTGGGTATCTTATTCTGGAAGAATCTGATCTGGAGGAGATTTTTAAGACAGACAATGAGGTTGAAGTGATGGACCTGTCAGGGCCTGAGAGGGAGGGTTCTGAGAGTGAGGATTGGTAGTTGGTCGGTTTGACTCATTTTGGGGTATTTATATAGGTATTTTGGACTTGAGATCGTAGTAAAAGTTGGATGTTAATGGGTTATGTATGACTATAACTCATGCACTAATATTTTGAGTAGTGTTTAATATAAAATATATTATGAATGGCCTGAAAATATCCAGTTTGATCTGAAAAGATATTTCTCTATCTTTTATCTAACTTTGTTGTTTTCGTGCCTGCGAATTTCGAGGACGAAATTCTTTTAAGGGGGGAAGTTTGTAACGGCCCTAGATTTTAATTTAATTTAAATTGATAATTTAAATGAATTTTTGAATTAAAATTGTGAAATGTATAGATGGATTGATGCGAGTTTCCCCGAATCAAATAGAAAATATGTAAAGTCATATGGATTTGAAAATTTGTATATATGAGAATATATATGTATATATTGGATTTTAAATAAATTCTTAAATAAATGATTTTGAAAAAATAAATAATATACTTTAGACACAAGTATAGAAATAAATAAATAAATTGATTTAAATTTTTTTTTATAAATGATGATAATTTGAGTTATATAAAATATATATAATAAATACAAGACAAAAGTAATAAGAGTAAAATAAAAATAGAAGTAAATTTAAAATGCAAGAATAAAGAAAATACATTTAAGTAAGCAAAATAAAAGTATATATTTTACATAAATAAACAAATGCATAAATGAGAAACAAAACAAAGTAAGATATATAAACAAAGTAAAATAAGTATTAGCAATAAATGTTTCAAATAAATATATGGTTATAAAAAAATGACCTAGACATACATATAAACTTATATGAAACTTTTATAAAACAAGAAAACAATATATATGTCAAAAACAATATTCATCACAACCTTACATAAACAAAAGTATGCAATACAAAATAATACAAACAAATACAAATATAAGCATAAACAAATACAAGAGCTTGTAAATTAAATCAAGCAAGTTATGTTATATAAAATAGAAATTTATTTAAGTTATTAAAAGCAAAGTAAAAGAAAAGAAAATACAAGATACATTCAAGTATTCAAACAAAAGAAATAATCCAAACCATACCTTTACATATTTGTACAGCCGAGACAAGAAAGAAAGAAAAAGTAAAGGTAAACAAATGCATAACAAAGTACAGATGCATTTAATGTTTACACCTCTAGCCTATAACAAAAAAAAAAAATACCATCACTTGTACCTGCACACCTCTTTCTTTCTATATATGTACAGCTTTAGTTCACAAGGCTGAGCATACTTGTAAACATTTTCTCAAATTCTTCAAACATTTTCAAAGCTGTAATAAGTATCAAGCATGCAAAGAGTTCAACTCCATTAGCAAAGAAAAATTCCAAATTTACAAGTTCCAGGAAAATAAAAGAAAAGCTTCAGATAAACCAAACTCTAACTTATAAACTCCTGGATTTAAGCAATGATTTGGAAGGTGAGTACACATCTGTATTTCAAAGTTTAAACTTGTGTGTTGCTTTGAAATAAATATGTATCTTATGGTATATGCTGTGATGATATGCATGTGTTGTGTGTGTGTGGCTTTCATCAGAGTATTCTCTGTTTTACTTCCCAGTATGCAAGTTTTGTTTTAAAAATTTGAATCTCGTGATCTTGTCCCTGTTTAAATTTAAGTTTTAGATGAAACTTGTTTACTTAACTATGAGCTTTAGTTCTAATTGGTATTTAAGTCAGGATAACATTTATTTTGACTCTGGAAAACAAAAGAACTGAGCACATCCTCAACTTTGTCAAAAATTCAAACCACTTAATTCACAAATTCAGATATGGGAATGGAATTCGCATACAAAAACATGATTTTTAAAGCTTAAATCATAATTTCTAACGTTAGGAGTCAAGAGCAGTTCGCATTTGTTTGAAATTCATTGACTCGGCAATTGCCGACGATCGGCTAGTTCGTGGAGCTCGGGGTTTTTTGTGGAGATGGAGGAGCCTATGGAGTTGCCAGGAAAAATAGTCAGGGATGCCAACGAGGGCAGTGGCGACAGCGGCGAACGATTTGTGTTTGTAAACCTAGTTTTGCTAAGGCTTTGAAATTTGATTCGTTCGTCGTCCACGGTGCATCGAGTTGCACAAGACTGGGGGTGATGGAGGCTGGGGTGTAGATGAGGCGGTGGCCGGAGTTGCACGAACTCCAGTGGTTGAGGCGTCGAACACGAGACGTTGACAGGCTTCGAGTGGGAGTCCTGTGCTTGTTCCAGGTTTTAGCATTGAGCTCGATTTCGATTTTCGTGTGAAGGAGGGAGATTTGGTGGGTTGGAGTGTATGAATGGATGATCGTGGTCGTATAGATGATCGTGGTGATGGTCAGAACGTCGCACGGCGACCGTGCAAGTGCACGGTGCATCTTCTTGTACCTGAAAATGGATTGGGTAGAAGCAGCGTTCTAGTGGGTTTTTACCCGAAGTGGTACTCGAGTAAATCGAGTAAGTGACTCGAAGCAAAATGATAAAGTACCGGGTAAATTTTTAACACTTAAACAAAAATTTGAAATTTATAAAGTCTCGGGTTGGTTTGGGGAAAGACTCGAAGCAGGGCTTGGGTGGAACGTGGATTTTCTCGGGTTTGACTCGGGTAGGTATAAAAACAGTTTTTGAAACTTTAAAACAAAATTCAAGTTTTAAACATTTTTAACTCATTCTTTTAAATAATTGTTTTATTTAAGTATGGGATTGGTTTAAGGTTTAAAAGTAAATTATTTCAATTTAAATTAAGTTTTAATTAAAGATTTAATTAAAAAGGGTTAATTTATTAAAGATTTAATTTATGTAATTGAATAAATTAATGTGATAAATTAAAAGATTAATTAATTAAAGGTTAATTAAGTACCGATAAATTTTTTTTTTTTAATTTGTTAAGAGCTAATTTATTAATGATGAATAATTAAAGGATAATTATTTAATTAAATATTAATAAATGATAAAGATTGATTTAATCAAGTGATCAATCAATATTTAATACAAAGCATAATGTGATTGACTCAAAATGATAATTAATTTGAGATTAATTAATTAAAGGTTAAATTTAATTTAATAAAGTTGATTAAGGAATGATAATTAATCAAGGAAAAATTAATTAGAGTAATTAATTAAATGGTGAATTAGATAATTAAAGATTAATTATTTAATAATTAATGGTTGATAATAAAAGGTTAATTAATTTATTTTTAATGGATAATTAATAAAAGATTAAAGAATAATTAATCAAAATGATTTGTAAATTATCAATGTTAATTAACCAGGACTTATAATTCATAAGAAATTAATTTGATTTAAATTAATCAGATAATTAACTGATTTTACTTACGAATATTTGGATTCTATTGGATGACTTGATTGTTTGATATCCCTAATATATGATGCTTTGTGATACATCCTGATTTATGTGGTGATCTGTAATTTACTATCTGTGACATATTTATCTGTGATCTGTATATAACCGATAAGCGTTACAGCTATATCGCTTATCAATTATATTCCTGTATTCTGATCTGTAATAATTGTATGATGTTTCACTATTGTGTATAACCCCTGGACCACACTTATACACACACAATTATGGATTTCACGAGGAAATCGATTAAGTCGCAGATTTTTGAAATAGTTTAAAATTTGAATTTTTAAATTCAAATGTTTTGGAATTGGAATTGGAATAGAAGTGAAAAGCTTTTGAAATGGAATTTCAAAGATGAAAATTTATTTTGAATAACTGGATTAAGTGTTGGAATTTAAATACTTTAATTTAAATTTGAATTCAATATTCAAATTGAATTCTAAAATTTGAAATTAGGGATTAATGATATTATACTAGTCATTATGAGTTAAACCATTTTTAAAGTATTATTTTTGGGAATTTGAATTTAACTCAAGGATTTCAACTCGTAAATGAATCAGATTTCCAAAATGAAAACTGTTGTTTTCAAATGATAAACACTTTTAGATAAGAACTGAGATTCCAGTTAATTAGGGGAATTTCAAGATTGAATAGAGAAATGATTTTTCCTAAGTTATAAATGAATTCTTTTTTGAAAGCTATGAATTAAATCTGTTTATTCTTAACAGATTTAAATTGATGATTTGTTTAAATCAAATTGAAATGAAATTGTTTTGAAGGCTATAAGTTAAATCTTTGATTTAAAGATTTAACGAGTTAATCAAATTGAAATGAAAATTGATTTGGAAAATCTGTGAATGAATCTTTTGTTTAAAAGATTAAAATGTGAAAATTGTTTAAACCGTTAAAGGTTGTGAAAATGGTAATTTGTTAAGCCATTTGAAGAAAAGTTTTGGGTAATAAGTTGTGACTTAATTGAAATCCCATATCCATATGTTTTGAAATATTTTCGCTCACTATTCGGTTTAGCCGGGAAAGGACCTTTGTGTCGTATAACCCATTCCGAATATGTGATTTGACGTTATGGATAGCATTTGAAGACCGGTGATGAAGACCGGGTATTTGCGAAAGCGATAGGATGACCTATCGATTGTTTCTGCACCGAGTCGCGCCGGTATAGAAACTCCCTAAGTGATGGGAAAATCCGATCGGGATTGTGAATATCCGGATTGCAAGGACTTCTTTGTAAGTGCCTTCGGTTCTGTTCGAACCCAGAACAGACTTGTATGGATTGTATGTCTGACATTACAAATTGAGATATAAAGCAGATTTCTTTCAAATATATTTCTGTTGGTGGCGAAGAATTTATTCTTTTAGCTTAACACCCTTCTCTGAGACGTACGAGCTCAGAGGTTATATAGTTGAAGGTTATCAGCGATATGTTCCCAATTTGGTAATGTGACATGCTGAGTGTTGCTGTGAAATGATCATTGTGTTGATTATTTGTGATAGGATCATTTATTTGATCGTCTATCCCGGTGATCATTTCTATGATCATTTGTTGACCCAAAGCATGGCTTTTGTATAAAGTATGTTTTTGTGGACGAGACTTTGTCGAGCCTCACACCCCGGAAATGGTCAAAACAGGAAAGATGCGGCAAGGTTATGAGGGGTAGCTCCCTTTAGGGTATGTGCATTTCCTTCTGGATAGAGGTGGTATCATGGTATGGAGCCCAGATATTTAACCTATGTGGTTACTACAAATTTATTACTTTGTGGTTGTTGGTTTTCGGGATCCCGTGAGAAAGGTCGTTTACGATCGGGGAATGGCGTGCTCGTGTCAGTAGTTACCCAGTTAGGGGTAACCCGGCCTTGTGTTGGCAGAGTTCCGGTTTGGTTCTCGGGAATGTCCTTCCAGAGGCATTCTCATGTGGCAATGGGAAGTTCCTTGGCCTGATCATTTGTTGGAAATCCAAAGAAACAATACGATCTTGTACGGTTTTAGTTGTAGAACCTGCTTCCTCAGGAGGTAGCTATAGTAGGCATAATATAATGGTACCTATGTTGGCTAAGATTTATATTCTACTTTCGAAATGAATTTTTTCTACACTATGCACTAGCAATAATATCAAATGTTCCTTTTTAATACGTATCAAGCATCTTTGACTAACATAAGAAGAAATCTCCTCCAAGTCTGCGTTTGCATTGTGTGTGTGGCGGGAGGTCTTATGGTAGTCTCATTTCAAAAAGCATTGCGAATTAACTTTAAAATATTTCTTTGAATGTTTTAAAAGATAAACTGTTTTTGTTGCTCACACCAGTCCCACGACTGATCCGGAGTTTATTGTTTCTTTCCTAAACTCTGGGTGCTCATTATTTTCTACACGAGCAGTCTAGAGTTGGGTTTTACAGATAGTTAGATATAGTGGATTATCTGGAGTTAGTTCAGTCTTTGGATCGCACCAGTCTTGCTTAGCTTGATGCATCGTTATTGGGAGTTCGAGCTATTACTGGATGGATTCTTGGAAATGGAGTTGCAGTTATTTTTGGAGTTCTTCCTTGAAGACTGTTTTAGAGTTATTTGTTCCACTGCTAGATGTTATCATTTTCTTTTCCGCTGCTATTTTATTGCATCATGTCTCTGATGTATATTGATATCTATTGGATCATCTGTTGTATCAGATATTGTATCGAAGCTGTATATCAATGTATTATTCTTTTATTCCGCCGTGTTGTTTACTTAATGTTGTTATAAGCTCCGGCGAATCGGATTTGAACGGTCGAATCTATGACATTCGAATACGATATGAAGTATGGATGTCGATTTTCAAGCGGGCAAAATCCGAGTCGTCACAAACTATTTCACAAATTAAAAAATATTTTCAAATATAACACGTTTTATTTTTTAACATATCGATACAAAATTTTATACAAAAAGATATTTTTTCCATGGTCAGGCATCCTACTTCCCATTATAAACACAGTAAGCATTTACATTTCGTATATTACTTCCTCACAAACGATTAAAAAAAAATTCGATAGCATTTCCTTTTTGTTCCCTGCATTGTACACAAATGCGCATACGTAGGAAATTAAAAAAGAAAAATTAAGCCAAAATTTTATGAACCATTTGAGACGAAGTAGTATACAAAGTATAAATGCTTACTGTGTTGATAACTTGTCCAATACAGAGGCAAATCCAACAAACATTGTACCAGATGAACATAAATGATCGTTTTTTTGAAAAAAAAGAATATTTATATAACGATCATGTACAACACTCGTCAGACTGGGTCAAAAACTCTCTAAGGGATATTAGTTAATTAAATGTGCGTATTTTACTAAAAAATACAGTTTTACTAACTGTTCACATTTACAAAAATTTAATTTAACACATTTATTCGACGTATTACATCAACTTAAGCCTGGTTTAACATTTTTGTTATTTTTCAATACACACAATTGTAATTTAGACTCATGCATTTTTTTGTTCCATAAGTCAATACGTGCACAATATAATACTCCTAGCTCGTGCATTCATTTTATCTTATTCCGACTAACACAGTACAATGATAGTAGTGCTACACACATATACATCGTAGAATCAAGGTATACATAACGATTTACATACACGAACAACCACAAATTATAAATGTTTTTCACAGTTTCATGATAAAAGATGAAATAGGTATGTCATGGAATGCTAGAAACTATTATAACACTATTGGAAACAATCTCAATCACCAAGTAGCCCTAATTTATCAACTTATGCAAATTTAGAAATAGGATAAAATTTGATTTTTTTCATGAAAATAAGAGATTATACCTGAGGTAGAAAGCAAGAGAGGTTGAATTCGTAGCCGAGGAGGATGCAAAAATACGAAATTAGTGATTGGAGGCTTGGGGAGTGAATTTGGGAATTTCTAATTAGGTTTTGGTTTTGCTGAATTGAGGAAGGAGTTTCTTTTCATGGTATTTAGGTATTCTAAGGGTAGTACTTAATATTAAAGTTTCAAGTCATAAATAATGAGTGAACGTGGTTAAAACTAGTCGCAAAGATTGTACTTTTCAATGTTGTTCTTTAGCAAAAACCTTTTACATTTATAAGAGCCGTAGTAAGTTACTTATGGTTTAAATGTTAAAAGTGATACTTACATTTAGTATTTTTTTATAATTTTTTTAGAAATATTTTCTAACCTGTTTGAAAATATTTTAAAGTTGGTTTGAAGTTTAAATATATTTTTAACAATTATATATGTATTTTCAAGTAAAGAAGTTCTATAATATAAAGCATATTTTCATCAAATTATAAATTGGTTAGTTTCAAGTAATATTTTACGTGGACATTTAAAACCAATTTACAAGTATTTTAAAATATTTATAAGTTTTGAAAAAGGCAATTGACTAGGATTAACACTAAAAGCCGACGAGATAGACTTTATTGTTTGTGAGAGTTAAGATTGATGTCGATTATGGATATGAGCAGTAGAACTCTAACCGATAGATTTCCCCCTTGATTGACAGTTGGATTATCGAAAACATGTTAATTTTTTGTTTACTTATTTGTTTGAAAAGTAATTAACTTTTCTTAACGCTAAAAGCCGAGTTGGCTTATCTATTTGTGAGATTTAAAGATTGACATTCAAGTAGGGATATAAGCGATAGAGCTTTAACCAACCGGCTTCCTTCATGATCGAGAAATAGTTAAGTTGGGAATATCAGAAAAATGTTAATCATGTTGTTTAGCTACTCATTTAAGAAAGTGGCTTTCGGAGTTGGCAGAGAATATGACAACTTCCGATCCCGGTCACTTTAACAACCAATTGTTATTATAACACCGTGGTCATTTCAAAATAGTTCATATTTCAAAATCAAATCATCATTTCCAAACTATATTCCTTTTAAAATAGTTTATACTTCGAAACAAAACCATTTTTATTTCAAAACTATATTCAAATCAAAATAGTTTATACTTCGAAACCAAAACAATTTCAAAATCATTTCGTTTTGAATCCTTTATCAATTCATTATCATTCTTTAATTCAAATATTCAAATTAAATATCATTTTAAAATCAAATATGTCATTCATTTATTATTCCAAATATCATTACAAAACACATTTCAAAATTCCATTCAAAAATTCATTTACCTCATTTCATTTTGATTCCATTTGACATATAACAAAGTAACCAATATTCAAATTCAAATTAAATTTAAATTCCTTAAAAAATTCAAATTTAAATATTAAAATATACTCAAACTCCTTAAATTTCACAATTTATCAATTCCGAAAGTTAAATCATTATCAGTTTAAAATATAACTCAAACAGTGTTAAAATCTATAACATTTCAAAACATGGTCAAATTTTAGCAATTACGGCATTTATAAAGTGCTACAGTAGGTATTTAATTTCCAAAATAGTTCAGTTCAGAAACGACAACATTTATAAATGCCGTAATAGATATTTAGTTATTTCAGAACTTAGTTAATTTTCAGAAATGATAGCACTTAACAAATGCTATCAATAAAATTCCAGATTTTATTAAACTTTTCAGAAACAATAAAACTTCAATTTTAGCAAATTTTAAACTTATAAATCATATTTTTAGGCTTCAAAACTTCACATTTAAATCAATTTAACATATGATTTATCACAACAAAATTTTATAATCAAATATCCAATTTACAACTCAATTCATTTATTAAGTCAAAATTTCATTGTTTTCTTAACTTATTAATTTAACAAAACTTTAACATTTTACTTCAAATATCTTTTCAAAATTTTAAATTTAATTTCCATTATTTACTTACATTTTTAAAAATAAAATTTAAAGTCAAAAATCACATTCACTTCAAATTTACATACTTAAATTTAATTCAAATATTTAACTTTCTTAAAATATAAGAAAAATATTTAAATCATAATTTCATACTTTAGAATACATATTTATATAAAAAATTTAAAATATACCACGGGGTTTGTATATAATTTTCTATTCTAGGTCAAGCGGTATGGATATGTATCATTTCAATCCGCAATTTAAAAGAATAACCCTGGTTCTATCATTTCAAACCCGCAATCCCAAATCAGATAAAATACAATGAAAATCACTTGAGCCTATCATTTCAACTCATATTGATTTTTCCTATTCTAATGTCTGTTCGGGTATGTATCATTTCAACCCATAGTGATTCTATTCTAACAGGGAACTTGGAGTGTGAACATATGCATAAACAATATAAACAATTATACTAACATGTCAATGTCACAATATACTGTCATATATCATATGTTAGGTGATAATTAACAAACTTAACGTGGTAATAACATGAAATACATATGATATAATCATCATTAGCTTGCATAAAATTTTTAATTACAAATCACTTGTCATCCATTTACCATTTCATAAGCAATAACGTCAGAGTGAGAAGGACTCACCTTTATCAAAGCTAGAGACCCAAAACAACACACATAAGAACGATTCCAAAACCATGATAAGCACGATTAAATTTGGATGTATGAAGAGCCAAGATATTGATCTTGTATACAACAATTAAAACAAAGCAATATGAATATATATACAATACAAAGATTAATCTAAACAAAGTGGAATTTTGAATTAACAAAGAACATCACTAGCCTTTACATCAAAATTTCTTGACCATGACTCAACCAGGGCTCGGCCATCTGCACTATTTTGCTCGGCCATGGTGTTAATGATGCTAAGGCTCAGGTTTGTCATCATATAGGCATGGCTACATAGGGATGTGAAGGGTTTTGGGGTTATAAGTGAAGGAATACAAAAGGGTCAAAGCCAAACGTGGAGTTTTTGTGCAACATAGGCTCGGCCTATGGTCATGTTTGGGCTCGGCCATGCCACTACAAGTCAGGTCAGAGCCTGATGGTGATAGCTAGAGATCATAGAAGCAAGTGGTGGTGGTGTTAGACGTGGTGGCCAAGGCTAAACATGAAGGTGATGGGAATACATGGCTTGGCTAGGCTTTGTTTGGAGTTTTTGCAAAGTTTTTATGGTGCTTGATCACCTAGATGGTCACGGCCAGATCTGGACAAGGAGGTAGGTGGTTGTCCATGGATGATGAGGGAGAGGAGATGGTGGTGGTGGTTTGTGAAGGTGATGGTGTGTGTGGCCGAGCAAACTAGAGAAGAGCAAGGCAAAAATCAAAGCAAAAATGAGGAAGAAAAGTAGAAAAATGGAAGCCATAACTTACAATTTTTTTTCAGAAATGAAATGCCGTGAGAATATAGAGAGTGGGAAGGTTTTTTTCACATGAAAGGTAATGGGAATACACAGCTATACTAAGAGAAAATGAAAGGCCAAGGCAATGAAGAGACATGGATAATGAAAGGTCACAAGATTAAAAGCTTTTGTCTCTTCGAATTTCCAATTCTATTAATTCAATATAAACAAATAAAAATTAAGTAAATAAAAAAATGGAAACAAAATAAATTAGAAATTAAAATAAATAAATAGTTTTAGGAAAATAGAAAATAAATAAAGAAAATATTTCATTTAATTGAAACTAGAATTAAAATTGTAAACAAAATACAACTAACATTGAAAAATTTCAACTACACTTTTAAAATATTTTTAAAATAAAATATATATACATAACATGTCATGTTACACATGTTAACATAAATTAGAACATGACATAACAAACAAAATACTATTTATATAAATTAAAATAAACAATTTTGTTAAACAAAACAATTTACATACAATGGTTTAAAAAGCATAACTTTGACAATATTAATCAGATTCCAACGAAACGAAAAGCGGTATACTTAAAATTTTATTTACTTTCATAAAACAAAAATAATTTTCAAATTTTCAAATTTCAAAATTTTAAATTAAAAGTCAAAGTTTGATCATATTGAACAAAATTCACATTTTTGGAAAATATTCTATTGACTTATGTTTGGAATTATAATTTACATCAAAATCAAAATTTATATTTAAAATAACAGAGATTATTCATTTTAACAAATAAAGTAAAGTTTTTAAATCAGGAAATTAAATTTAAAATAATTAGAATATGCAATTAAAATAATCATAAAATACATGTTTGTTACACTCTCCCCCACTCAAAACTTCGTCCCTAAAAAGGAATGAGGTACGGAAAAACACAGAAAAAGATGGAATGAAATAGGATTAAGAAAAGATGACAAGAATATTGAAATTATACCTGATAACTGTTGTTATAGGTAAGTTTAACAAGGTGGAGATGATCTTCCCAAGATCCTCCAGAATCAAGGACACAAGCACGAAAAAGATCCTCTAGAATCTATTTCACCCTTTTCGCTTAACCGATGGTCCGTGGATGGCCAGCAGTGCTCAAATTCAAAATAAGTACCAAAGATTATAGAAAGGTTTCCAAACAGACTGGTATAAGCAATAGTTTCCCCATTCTGTAGCAAGATAAGGGAAATAATGACAACTAAAAAATAGTTTGAAAAACAAAATAAGATAATAAATTTGAAACCATGAAAATTTCAACTTAAATTGAAAATTAATTTTGCATAAGTCAAATAAATCTTAACCATCTCTAATTTCATTGTCTTATTATCCAATTATCTTAAATAAACAATCTCTAAAATCATGGATTTGAAAAAAAATCATTTATTATAATCATAATGTACTCAATAAATTTAATTCTTCTTTATTCATAATTAAAATTAAAATTATTCCTCTCAGCATATTTTCTTACCTATGTTAAATATATTTACACTTATTACAACTGCTTTAATTTATCCTTAGTTCCTTTAACAATATTTTATATTGTAAATTATTCCACTACCCTTTTTCTCTATTTACCTCTGTTAATCTTTTTATAACTAACATTTAAGTGTATAACATTTATTATAACCACTCAAATTTTATTTATAAAATCTTTTTATGTTGTATATTATCCAATTACATATTCAACTTCTGTATAATTTATGTAAGTTATATTGGAATGAAATTGTGTATTATACAAATAAAACCTCCTAATTCAATCATTTCAAGCTTGAATATTTATTCAAATCTTGAAATTATACTCGAAATTATCTTTCAAGATAAAATTTAGGAATTAAACTTCCAATAAATTCCAACTATTTAGAGATAAATAAATGCACACACACACACACACACACACACATATATATGTAGATATATATATATATCCATTCAAATTTTAAATCATATATCAGCATATGTTATAAATCCAGTTTTATTTTAGAAATTCAAATCAATCAAATTCCCCAAAACAAAACTATAGCAAGATTATAGAGCGGTCTCTTCACTTTGAAACTCGAAAATGAATATCGATGATGTTGTAGTCATCACCGAAGTTATATTCCAGGGATTAAGAGAAGAGAACTAATTTTATACTTTAAAATTCTATGGAAACAAATTTCTATTCGAAAATAATTTAAATAATATATCCTTTTAAAACTTTAAACACAAGGTCTGAAACCATCAAAAATTAAATTCTCAAATTCTTGTTTTAAATTCATTTTAGATTTCCAAATAAATTTATAACCATGTTTTATAGTTCAATCATTAATATATGAAACTAGGGATAATGATATATAGAATCAAATATTATTTCTTAACAACCAATTCAATAAAAATCTAGAAAAAATTATAATATAGCTACAGAATTTATTTCATTACTAAATTTGAAAAACCATATTCTGTCGGTTTGCTCTGTTCGAGTGTTTCGAAAATCTTATCGATAGCGTTGATCAGACGAATCGATCGAAAACCCAAATCAACATCAACAACTCAAACAACACAATATAAAACAAAATATTAAATATAGATTTCCAAGTACAATTCAAAAATGTTTTGAAGAAAGGTTGTAAACAAAAAACAAGATGATTAAATAACAAAATAGGGAGATGGATAAGCTTAATAAATCGCGGGCAACTCTAACCGCTAAACCGTGACTTCAAGAATAAAATCGATGTGGATTTTTAGGAGTAAATCTACATTCGATCTCAAGAGATAGAATTTGGGATCATAAGAGATACGAGCATCTAAACCGAGGATATAAAATCTTTGGTGAATCAATACAGTTGTAAAAGAGTTTCACCCCTTTACAAATCAATTTGAGATTGGCGAGACCGCCGACTCATTATAAAGATCATTCGAAGTGGAGTTATGAGATACTCCAGAATCAAAAGAAGATGAATAGTGAGGGACATGAACGGATTTTGGAACCGCAGGAAACATTCTAAAATTCAAAGGAAATTTGAATCGAAGAGGAAGAGATTCAAACTCGAACGAAAGTGATTCTGTAAATAAATTTACTATATATGCTAAGTTTCCCTAGAGCCAAAGCTCTGATACCAAATGTAACGACCCGATATTTTCAACCATTCGTATACACATGTCGGACTTGAATTGTTCAAAATACCGAATTGTAATTTAAATTTGGCAAAACACAGCATAAAAAGTAAATAAATAAATCACAGATCATGGGCACAAAGTAAAATAAGGCAGCGAAAGTAAAAGAGATAGTAGTTCATGAAGCTACTATATATATAAGATACATCAGAGTTAAACAAGACACAACAGAAGAGTAACAAGATACATCAGGTACAAATCATAATACATCATTGGAATCACTGGATACTGAAAGCAAAATAGATGGCTGGATCTTCAAGCAAAACTCTAAATCTGAAGGTGAGTCTTGAATGCTGAATCACTCAGTCTGACCCGAGCTTAAAGCAAAACACAAAACACTCAAGTCAGGACATACATGCTTATACAATGTAAACCAACTCAAGTGAAATGTAATAAAAGGTACAAGTAACTTAAAGGATGCTTGGGACCGCCCATCCTCTAAGGATCCGTTAAACTATTTACTATGTAGTAATATTTCGCTATTATAATAATGTCTATAATAAAATAAACTTACTTTAAAATAGCGTTAAGGAGTGTCCCAATATTCCCCTTAACACGTAATAGTGCCAATAGTCTATACGGTACCGTAATACCTCCTGATCAGGAGGCTACTGCATAGGTACGACACAAATCAAACTCGTACAAGGCGCGATAGGGTAGGTGACACGACACACAAGGCAATGCCAGGGTAGATATACCAATTACCCACACACACTGGTGGTAATGCGTAGCAGCTACTATCGCCCACCTCGAGCCACACTCCTAAATCAAAAATCAAAAGTGGCCACCGAATCAATCCAAAAGTCAGAGTATAATATCGAAGGGATGTGTCCGATAAGAGGGGCTACCTCCTTGGCCCAAGATCGCTCATGTTTTAGCCACCTTATGCCAACCCATGGGAGTCGGGTCCACCTATATACCTACAGGGACGTCGCCACCATCCTACTTCATTCTGGAATCTCCATCGCGTACACGGTTGTTAAAGTGGGTTTCGGAGTTGGTAGAGAGTATGACAACTTCCGATCACGATCTCTTTAACAACCAATCGTTACTATAACATTGTGGTCATTTCAAAATAGTTCATACTTCAAAATCAAATCATTTCATTTCCAAACTATATTCCTTTCAAAATAGTTTATATTTCGAAACCAAAACCATTTTTATTTCAAAACTATATTCAAATCAAAATAGTTTATACTTCGAAACTAAAACCATTTCAAAATTATTTCCTTTTAAATCCTTTATCAAATCATTATCATTCTTTAATTCAAATATTCAAATTAAATATAATTTTAAAATCAAATATGTCATTCATTTATTATTCCAAATATAATTACAAAACAAATTTCAAAATTCCATTCAAAAATTCATTTATCTCATTTCGTTTCATTCCATTTAACACATAACAAAGTAACCATTATTTGAATTCAATTTCAATTTAAATTCCTTAAAAATTCAAATTTAAATATTAAAATATACTCAAACTCCTTAAATTTCATAATTTATCAATTCCAAAAGTTAATTCATTATCACTTTAAAATATAACTCAAACAGTATTAAAATCCATAACATTTCAAAACATTGTCAAATTTTAGCAACGACGGCATTTATAAAGTGCTACAGCAGGTATTTAATTTCCAAAATAATTTAGTTCAGAAAAAACAGCATTTTTAAATGCCGTAATAGATATTTAGTTATTTCAGAACTTAGTTAAATTTCAAAAATGATAGCACTTAACAAATGTCATCGTAAAACCACAGCATTTTTGGAAATGCTATCTATAAAATTCCAGATTTTGTAATAACTTTTCAGAAACAATAAAACTTCAATTTTAGCAAATTTTAAACTTATAAATCATATTTTTAGGATTCAAAACTTCACATTAAAATCAATATAACATATGATTTATCACAACAAAATTTTATAATTAAATATCCAATTTAAAACTCAACTCATTTGTTAAGTCAAAATTTCACTGTTTTCTTAACTTATTAATTTAACAGAACTTTAACATTTTACTTCAAATATCTTTTCAAAACTTTAAATTTAATTTCCATTACTTACTACATTTTAAAAAATAAAATTTAAAGTCAAAAATCACATTCACTTCCAATTTATATATTTAAATTTAATTCAAATATTTACCTTTCTTAAAATATAAGAAAAATATTTAAATCATAAGTTCATACTTTAAAATACATATTTATATAAAAAATTTAAAATATACCACGGGTCTCTATGTAATTTTCTATCCTAGGTCAAGTGTTACGGAAAAGTATCATTTCAACCCGCAATTTAAAAGAATAACCCGGGTTCTATCATTTCAAACCCGCAATCCCAAGTCAAACAAAATACAATAAAAATCACTTAAGCCTATCATTTCAGCACATAATGATTTTTTCTATTCGAGTATCCGTTCGGGTATGTATCATTTCAACCCATAGTGATTCTATTTTAACTCGAAACTTGCAGTGTGAACATATGCATAAACAATATAAACAATTATACTAACATGTCAATGTCACAATATACTGTCATATGTCATATGTCAGGGGATAATTAACAAAGTTAACATTGTAATAACATGAAATACATATCACATAATCATCATTAACTTGTATAAACATTTTAATTACAAATCAATTGTCATCCATTTACCATTTCATAAGTAATAATGTCAGAGTGAGAAGGACTCACCTTTATCAAAGCTAGAGACCCAAAACAACACACATAAGAACGATTCCAAAATCACGACAAGCACGAATAGATTTGAATGTATGGAGAGCCAAGATATTGATCTTGTATACAACAATTAAAACAAAGAAATATGAATGTATATGCAATACAAAGATTAATTGAAACAAAGTGGAAATTTGAATTAACATAGAACATCACTAGCCTTTACATCAAATTTGCTTGACCATGACTCAACCAGGGCTCGGCCATCTTCACTATTTTGCTCGGCCATGGTGTTAATGATGGTAAGGCTCGGGTTTGGAATCATATAGGCATGGCTACATAGGGATGTGAAGGGTTTTGGGGTTACAAGTGAAGCAATACAAAGGGGTCAAGGCCAAACGTGGAGTTTCTGTGCGACATAGGCTCAGCCTATGGTCATGTTTGGGCTCGGCCACGCCACTACAGGTCAGGTCAGAGCCTGATGGTGATGGCTAGAGGTCATGGCAGCAAGTGGTGCTGGTGTTAGAGGTGGTGGACAAGGCTAAACATGAAGGTGATGGGAATACATGGCTTGGCTAGGCGTTGTTTGGAGTTTTTGCAAAGTTTTTGTGATGCTTGATCACCTAGATGGTCACGACCAGATCTGGACAGTGGGGTAGGTGGTTGGATATGGATGATGAGGGAGAGGAGATGGTGGTTGGTGAAGGTGATGGTGTGTGTAGAGCAAACTAGGGAAGAGCAAGGCAAAAATTAAAGCAAAAATAAGGAAGAAAAGAAGAAAAATGGAACCCATAACTTACAATTCTTTTTTCAGAAATGAAATGCCGTGAGAATGAAGAGAGTGAGAAGGTTATTTTTCACATGAAAGGAAATGGGAATACACGGCTATACCAAGAGAAAATGAAAGGCCAGGCAATGAAGAGACAAGGATAAGGAAAAGTCACAAGTTTAAAAGCTTTTGTCTCTTCGAATTTTCAATTTTATTAGTTCAATGTAAACAAATAAAATTTAAGTAAATAAAACAAAAATAAAACAAAATAAAGTATAAATGAAAATAAATGAATAGTTTTAGGAAATAGAAAATAAATAAAGAAATACTTTATTTAATTGAAACTAGAATTAAAATTGTAAACAAAATACAACTAACATTGGAAAATTTCAATACACTTTTAAAATGTTTGTAAAATAAAATATATATATACAAAACATGTCATGTTACACATGTAAACATAAATTATAACATGACATGGCAAACAAAATATTATTTGTATAAATTAAAATAAATAATTTTGTTAAATAAAACAATTTACATACAATGGTTTAAAAAACATAACTTTCACAATATTAATCAGATTCCAACGAAACGAAAAGAAGTATACTTAAAATTTTATTTACTTTCATAAATGAAAAATAAATTTCAAAATCTTAAATTTCAAAATTTTAAATTAAAAGTCAAAGTTTGAACATATTGACCAAAATTCACATTTCTGGAAAATATTCTATTTATTTATGTTTAGAATTATAATTTACATCAAAATAAAATTTATATTTAAAATAACAAATATTATTCATTTTAATAAATAAAATAAATTTTTCATATCAGGAAATTCATTTTAAAATAATTAAAATATACAATTAAAATAATCACAAAATGAAGGGTTCTTACATAATTTTTGAAAAAAAGATAGAAAAAGCAAAGGTTTAAAGTAAGAAGTTATGTTAATGATTGATGAATATACTTATACATTTGAGATAAGTAAAAGAATACTTATTGAAGTATTAAAAGAGTACAAATGAGTAGTAGAAATTCATAAATGAAGTTTTTATTAGATAAAAGAAGTTTTACTAATAAAAGAGGTTTTAATTAATTAAAGACTAATTCAACAAAAAGGAGATTACAAGTTGCTTATATGATTAATCATGCTTTGTATGATAGGATCGTGCTTTTTATGTTTGCCCGTTTATGGAAAACATTTAGTCATATACTTGGCACTAAAGCCGATGATGTAGACTTGTCTGTTTATGGGAGTTAGGACTGATGTTTAAGTATTGATATAAGCAATAGAGCTCTAACCTATTAGCTTCACTCTTGACCGAGGGATGATGTGAGATAAAAATACTGGAAATGTGATAAGTATATGACTTGGTTTCCATATGTGATCATTCTCCTTATTATTGAATGGCTAGTTTTTCAATTTAGTCTCAAAGAGACCGAGATCGATAAGTGTTTTACTTATCAAAAACCACTTCAAGACTGAGATAAATGTTCTATCTTTTGAAAGTAGATCTATTCGAAGTGGTGGAACCATGTGTGGTTTCAAGATTTGTTCAAGAAGTGGGAATCCAATTGGGGATTCGCGTTATATTCGAGTGATAAAGACCCACGTGAACAATGTCGAATATGACCTCAACATCGAAAATGGCTAAGGACGGAATAGGATGCACAACCTTGGTTTAGCCGACCCCTCTATTAGGGATAAGGAATTAAATTAATCAAAAGCCAAATTAAGAAATTAACCAACGATGTAAGTTTTGTAGTTGTAGGTTGCATGTTACCAGTTGGTTAATTTCTTATGTAATTCCTTATGTAACCAACAGCCAATTAAACGTAATACACTACAACAAAAAGGACTTTTTATAGCGTGTAAAAACCGCTATAAAAACTTTCTATAGCGATTCTATAATCGCCATAGATCAACATGTTGTAAAAAGTCTGGTAGATACTATAGCGTGTAATACTTGCAATGGAAAATGTATTTTTCTTGCCATCTAAAATAGGCCATATTGGTGCAACTGCTTTTCTATAGCATTATGAAACGTGCTATAGAATTTTTTATGATGCATTTTAGTTGCTATAAATATGTCGACATGTTATATTATTATAGCATTTGAACGCGCTATGGAATCATCGTGTCAACCTTTTATGACACATTGAAATGTTATAGAAAATTCATTACTATCTATTATAGCACCGTCTTATTGCTATGAAAACTATTTACTCTTTGCAAAATATATTGTATAGCACTAACATGATGTTATAGTATAACAAAGCTGAACAATTTTTCTTTTTATTGCATAGTTAGAACGCTATAAAAAAATTCTATTGCACATTTTTTGCTGCCATAACATTCAAAGCTTACAATTTTCAATTCTACTTATATATTATAACTCAAAAAACCACATTCATCACATTAACATAAGTACAAAAATTGAGTCATAAGCCAAATCACAATATATATATATATCCATAATATTTCATACATGAAGAATTAAACATAAATATTTGTGATAAAAATTAAACATAAGTACACAAATTGAGTGTAGCATACCAAAACGATACATACTAAAAATATTTTAATGACCGTCGACAAGCATGACCGATTTAAAGGAGAAAGAGTGCGACATTATGTATCAACCTCAAAAGCATCATACAACACCTGTGAAGAAGAAACACAAACATACATATGTTAGTCAATATATACAAGTATGTATAAGTACGAAAGATGCATCATCAGTCATTAGACATTATCAAGAAATATCAATTTTGACTATGTTAACGTTACCAAGAAATCTAAAAACTGAGAAATAGATCACCAGTCATCAGACATTATCACGAAATCAAAATGGTATTGAGCTTGCCAGTCATATGGACAAAACACATGCATCACATTTCTACAAAGTTGGGATGATACACATACTCTACTGCTTTAACCAGTAATATCTTAGCCGAGCCCATATGCAGTAAATCTCATTGCAGTCCTGGTTAGTTAGACTGCTAATTATGATCCAAGATGGAGAGGATTGAAAAAACTTGCAACATATTTTTCATGGCACTAAGGTGAACTGTCAAAGTTATTTGATTGACAATAAAGTTGAGAAATAATGTCTGCACAATGACTCGTTTGTGTATATATCCCACATGCTCCTTATTTCATTTATTCTTACTTTGTATGCATTTTGATTACCTATTTGATAAATAACTACTAAGGCATGCTACTGTTAGTAACTATACATGCTCTCAGACGTTTCAATTCTTCAATTATTTCCACGAACTATAAGCTAAATGACCTTCCAGTGGTCATTACAAAAAAAACATTTGTTGCTTTTATCTTTTAGGTTGAGACAAAAGAAAGTTTCTTTTAAACATTATATTTAAGTTGTTCCTTAACAATATTTAAACTCGAAGAGTTCTTAAATGGTTCTAAATTCTAATGGTTGGTTTGATAGAATTACATCTTCACTTCTCTCACTTCTCATTGACAAGGTCAATGGGATATTCTACAATTTTGTAAAACGTAACTGTCATGTTAACAACAGTAAATGTAAAACGACTTAAGTTATCCAATCCACGATTTTGTAGCATTTACTATCCAATCGAATACATAGTGTAATGTCACAAAGTGCATAAGCCTGACATGTCATAAATTTAAATACGATTTAATAGCAGCCAGATTTTGAAGATTCCTGTAGGTTGGATAACTTAGTATACATGGATAAAATGAAATGAGATAAGGACTACACGAATGAAATGAAAGTGAACAAATGCCGAGGAAATAGATTGAGCAGGATATTTTTTGCCTTATAAATATTAGAGATGACATAGTTAGCTAATTATTTAATTCCTACCAGCAATCAACAAGTAATTTATCACAATTATCTAATAATTTAAGATACTTAGAAATATAACCTATAATATATTCTAATCAACTAATTATATAAAAATTAAATTGAAAAGAGAACAAAAAGAAGGGGAAAATGTCCGTAAAAGATGCATCTTTTTCTATACTAGAATAATTTATTTACAGTGAATGATTTTGGACACTTACTTCTTTGCGTGCCAAGAAGAGAATGCTTGAAAATATAACAAGTAATACATGTACTCTGTTGATCAACCGATTAGTTGATTGCTAGGTCAAGGACTAAATTTATTGGATGTGCAATTTTATTTTCACTAAACCTTGTACTTTCTAATTACTGAAGTAACAAAACACATGAATTTTTTAATAAAAAATGGACTGATTGCTCAAAGTCAAGGATACAATGCAATGTGTAATACATGTAAAGTATATGAGCTAGAGTTAAAATGCAATGTGTAATAAATAATTACTGTAATTATAGTACACAATTTATCAGTGGGTAGATAGTATTCAACCAAATCAAAAAAGTTTCATATCTAAACAAAGCTTGAATTATACTTACTAGAAATCGATTCCATTATAACGTTCGCAGCAGGCCAAGCTATCGTAGTACCAAGTGCGTCTTCAACGACTTCTAAATCGGACGTTGTTCTCCATAGATGTGCTTTTGGAATTATTACAAGATCTACCCAAACTTTAACTGCATTTTTTCCCAAAGGGACACAATGAACCATTGTGTTTGGATCGGTTGAAGACACGCGGCGTAACACAACTATTTCCCTCTTTCCCGACCAATCAATCAACTTGCATTTACTTTTTTCCATAAAATTCGTACTCTATCAATTAAACAAAAAGGTTATTTTAGTATGTGCTTCAATTATTTGTCCGATGAAAAATAATTGAATCGCATATAAATAAGTTTGATACCTACCTGCTCGACAACTCCAACATTACTCGTATGATTATTTGATGATGTAGTGTTAATTTTTTCGATAACTAATTTCGATTCAGGCCATGCAACTTTGGTACCAATGGATTCTCCAACTCGGGTCAATCCTTTAGTGGGCCTCCATAAAAAAGCATCTTCGATTTTTGGATTATCTATCCAAACGGCAATGGCAGCCGGACCAAGAGGAAGATCATTCACAAGTTCTTTTGGATCACTCGAATGCAGTCGTCCATCTGCAACTAATTCTTCACTCCCGCTCCAATCGATTAATTTGCATTTATGATTTACGTTGTTGCTTTTACTCTAATAAAAAAACATATTATTCTTTTTGTACATTGAAAATAAAAAATTAATTAGTAAAAAATATGAAAGATTACCCCATTATCAGCTTTTTCAAAGTTATCGAAGTTGCGCAAAACAACTCTAGTAACCGGCCATGCTACTATCTCACCAACAACGTCTCCAATGTGTGTCGAATAAAGTGAAGGTCTCCATAAGAAAGCATCCGGTTTTCTCACAGTGTCTATTATAATTTTATTAGCATCAGAACCTAAAGGGATTTGTTGAGCAAGCTCCTTTGGGTTGCTTGGCACAACTCTTCCTTCCTCAACAATTTCGTCTGTCTCACTCCAATCCAGTAAGTGACATGTGTCATATTGTTTACCATGTTTGTTCTATTATTAATCAAAAGCAAATTATATTAATAATGAAATTAAATGTCAAATATAATAATATTACACTAGTACTATAAATAACTTTTACCGCTTGATGCACATTTGCTTCTTCCAGGCTTTCTTTTCTCTGTCAAACAAAAAAAACAGTACGTAAAAAAAAACAGTAACGATATATAATTTCATGATATTAATTAAAGATAGTCCGATAAAGCATAACTAATGATATTAGCAAATATAACAAGAATATAGTTCATGCCATCATGTCATCCTATGGTAATCTGATTTTTATGCTTTCTCTGATCGCACATTTGCAACCATGTTGGCAGATTTTGGTGATATCAATACCACTAAAGCCTTAAGTATACTTGACTGGATTCACCAATGATTTAAACAGACATAAGCAACTTGCAATGGAACAATGAAAAAAATTACAGTAAAATAGCTTTCTTCAGACATTAAAAATTAATGTCGTGCTTAGTTAGATGTCACTGTATCAGTATACTACAAAGCTTTGAGCTGAACTTTTATGAATATGTACATGTGAAGTGGTTTTAACATTTTTGTGATGGTATTAGAAAGCTTGAATGTTGGGAGTATGAAAATGCGTGTTATATGCAAAAGCATTGCCAACATAAACTTGAATTGTTGAAGATTGCATATTGAAATTTTGGAAAGCATACACAACAGATGCTGACACAGAAGTACAATAACAATTCAAACTCAGTTTCAAGCAAAGATGTGTATTTTGTATGATTTAACTAAGGCCGTGTTTTTTGTTGAAGTGGAAAGTTCGATGAAAGAGGAATATGTTTTTATGTAGCGAAAGTGACGGTGAAAGGGTATTGGTATTTGATTTATATTGTAATAATTGCTGTTAATGGTAATTACCTTATGGTTAATAAGTATCACACATAATTAAACAATGCAGTCATAAAAGTTGAACAGTTTGTAACAACAAATACACTGGAACTTTGAAGATATAAATGCAGAGATATATATATGATAATACACGACATATTACACATATGTCATAAAATAAAAGGAGATGTGTGGCAATAAAATGACAGTGGATGTTGCAGTTGCGTTATAGGGAACTGATGATGGTGGAAAGGGGTAAGTGTTTGATGGTGGGAAGTTTGAGGCTGTTGTCAGAGGAGAAGGGGGTTGAATTGCAGAACTATAGTTTAATGATGTTGTCTGTGCGCAGAGTGGTGTTTGCTTGGATGTTGGCAGAGAGATGATGGATGTAACTGCTTGAGATGGTTTGGGTGTAGGAATTTGTATTTGCACTGAAGTGAAGATGAACGGCAGTGGCAGGTTGGAGGAATGCAGCGGTTGGGAAGTGAGTTAGTGTCAATTGCAAGTTGACAGTTGAAAGCTATGTAACTGTTGTAGCAGCAATGGGTATTGATGTTGAATTGATGAAGTTGAATTGAAAGCTATGTAACTCCTACATCATCACTTCACCCATTCATACTACCCACCAATCTTCTTCTGCATACTCCTACTCTGTTGTGACCACAAGTTCATTACTCCCACTTCATTAATCTCCACTTCCCACTGTTTTCCTTAAACTGCTACATTTCATTCATCAACTGCCATTCTTCCCCTTCTGCACTTCACCATTCACAGTTATTGCCATCAGTGACCATCAAAACTGCACCTACAACAGCCTGCAACCATTCAACACAAACACTTCTGCCCCTCTGACACTTCATACATCTAGCAACAGAACAACCCAATCCACTCTCAACAGCCATACATTTCCTACTCTGCATACACCACAATTCAACTTCATCTCTCTGCCAACATCCAAGCAAACACCACTCTGCGCACAGACAACATCATTAAACTATAGTTCTTGGAAACATCGGTTCCCTGTAACGCAACTGCAACATCCACTGTCATTTTATTGCCACACATCTCCTTTTTCAATTTACTAGTGGATATTTCTTGGAAACATTACACATATGTCATAAAATAAAAATGCCAAATATACCTCATTCTTCATAAGCATACGAACCATCGCGTCTAATTCTGAAATTTTATTTTGCATTTCGACCGTTTGTTTATCCCTTACGTGTGACCATATTGCTTTGGTGTAGGTCATACCCCTTCCCATTGCTCTCAATCGCCCTGGTCTATCCGGTCCCAATACTTTTGCAAGCGCATCATCTTTATAATTAATTGTTGAGCTAGAACTTGATTCATTCTGTATTTGTTTAATTTTTTCCTACACATGTTGTCATACATGCATATTATACACAATCAAACTATCACAATAGCGATCATATTGTTATCTAATAAAATTTCAAAGTACTTACAATAGCATCTGCAACAATCGAATTTACTGGTTCGCCATTTTTTCGTGTGTGCGATTTGATCCACACTTGAGTTCGACCAACAGAAGATGGATGAGGACTCGTCTTATTCTATGTTTAAAGAATATTTTTTACAACATGTCACAATGACTAACTAGCTAATAAATATTATGGCATATAAATTAGTAATTCTTACCAAATTATCGGCCACTCGAGCCATTCCTTTACGACTACATGTGTGTGGTATTTGATTGCCTCTAATAGCTTGAAATTTCCGACTCAATTCCTAAGAATAAAATGAAAACATGCATTAAAAAATCCAGCTTGGTTGTCACATCTCATCAACATTTGAAAATGTAAATGTTACCTTTAACTCTGGAGCCGTTTTAGACTTGACAAATTTCTTCCACTCATTCATACTTAGGTTGTCGGGTTTCAACCGATTTCTTTCTTCTTCGTTCCTTGCTTCCGCTATTTTGCGAACTAATCGAGATTTTGAACCTCTAAAGATGCACCCCATTTGAGGAAATATGCACGCTTTTTGCCATTCCTCGTCCAATTTAAATCTAACCTGCAATATTTAAAGGCATATGAACTTGTGAAAAAGAGTT
Source organism: Allium cepa (assembly GCA_030765085.1). Taxonomy (NCBI): domain Eukaryota; kingdom Viridiplantae; phylum Streptophyta; class Magnoliopsida; order Asparagales; family Amaryllidaceae; genus Allium; species Allium cepa. Next base: position 7,240,123 of record CM060930.1, on the reverse strand, counting down.
TAAATTTGTCATAGTACACGCTGTGCATATGTAAAGTGTCTTGCTAAATACATCATAAATCTCCACCCTGTTACTCCATAAGTGCTGCAAATCTTCTATTAAAGGAGCTAAATATATATATATCAATATCATTCCCAGGTTGCTTTGGACCAGGGATCAATAATGTTAACATAATATTCTCTTTTTTCATACACAATATAGGTGAGAGATTATATGTCACAAGCATCACTGGCCAGCAACTATACTTGGAGCCCTTAATGTCAAATAGGTTGAAACCATCGGTAGCAAGACCAAGTCGAAGGTTACGCGGATCACTTGAAAATGATTTCCATTTACCATCCACCATGCTCCATGTCAAAGAATCCATATGATGACGCATTTTATCATCATTGCTTTTATTACTAAAATGCCACCTTAGATCTTCTGCCATCTGTTGGGATCTAAACATTCTTTTGAATCTTGGAATAATTGGAAAATATCGCAATACTTTGGCCGGAATACCTTGCATTATCTCTTTCGTCCGCTCATTTGTCTTCCATCTCGAAGAATCACATTCAGACATCTATCCAAATCTTTGTACTCTTTCCTGAAAAGACAACAATCATTCTTGCAGGCGTGAATCTTCTCAAATCCAATGTCAAATACTTTGAGAAACTTCTTTAATTCGTATAAAGTCTTTGGAAGGACATTATTTTTGGGCAACAACAATTGTTGCACACTTAGAAGCTTATCAAAACCAGTATCAGATAATCCAGTTTCACATTTAAGGTTATACAATGCAGTGATAACAGATAATTTCGTTTGATCTACACAATCAGGGTATAGTGGTGTTTCTGCATCTTTCAAATTTTTAAGGAAATCATCCGTTCGCTTTTGTGCATCATCATTATGCTTATCATCGGAGAAAAAAGTATGGTTGACAAAATCTTCATCTTCAAAGTGAATGGCTTGAAGTAACTCATATGTGTCATCCAACTTCACTTTTTTCGCTACATTTACCTGCTTACCATGACTATACCACAACTGCACTTGTATAAAGGATCCGTTCCCCTTATAATCAGGTGCTCAACAATAATGTCATCAAGATGACGACTAAGATTTCGACAATCTGAGCAAGGACACAAATTTTTTGCCATATTTCCTGAATTTCTTTTTACTGTATGCACAAAATTCCTTGCTCCTTGCTCGTACTCCTTACTAGTTCTACGGTAAAAATAAAATATTTAACGACAAAAAAAATCATTATTATAGATTCCAAGTTCAATTTTAAGCTAAAATTGTACTATTATCTGTGTAAATGCACCCAATCCTTTTCCATCGCCATATACAATATTGAAACAAGAAAATTTCTAAAAAAACATGATAATTTAATACTCATCGATATTTACAAGTATAAAATTGAGAAGACAGCTGAACCTATCCAATATCTTGTATGTTAAACAAAAACAAGAAATAATAAAAATAAACTGTTCAAAAATGACCAAGGTCCCATATTAGTACCTACCAGCATCCAACAGTCCTAGGAAGAGACACCTCAAAAACCAACAAACATAAAAAATAAAATAAACTTAGATGTTTAAAAATGTCCAAGAGCCCATCAATACATGAACTGATACTGTTACTAGTCTAAAATAACATCCATCATTAAGTATACTAATTGGACTGATTATGGTCATACAATAAAATAACATCCATCATTAAGTATAAAGTTCCAACAAATATGAAAACATCCATCATTGGTTAATCATAAAGTTCCAACAAATAATATCTTAAAATAGTGCAATGGTACAAAATCAAATTCATGATTCTACATACTATTCTTTTCTGGATCTATTGAGATTAAAAAAATACAAAGAGTGAAAGAAAACGTAAGAATGAAGTATTATATAATCTAATGAAAACAGGGGAAACATGGGATTTGTTATATCCACATGATTCAGAGAACAACAACATAATCACTTGACCAAAATCAGATATGAAAAAACAAAAAAAGCCGACTACATCTGACCATCATATACATAATGTATGGATACACTAAGACTGATTAACACAGAAATTTGATCATATACATAGTAGAAATAGAAGATGAGTGCTAATTCATCATGATGTTACAAGTTGCTTGTAGTGTGATGGAAGCATAAATCATTGTATCATTCAAATTATTACTACAGTTTACATCTAATATATTTATTTAAGGACACAAAATTGATCCCAGATGCTATGAATGAATAATTTCTCTTAATAGACAAAATTAAGAAATGCAAGCAATTCAGGTGCTTCAGGAAAGAGAAAATTATACTGCTTTATGAATAGATAACATAAAATTAGATGATCGTAACATACATGAAAGGGGTGCAGTTAACATTTCATCTGACTGCTTCACCTAATAAAAATAGGTAATAATTGTACCAGTTAATTAGCCACAGCTACCAACAGACAATCAATTTTTATATTATCAAGACTAGAAAATGATTGAACAAGGCTATCCTTTTGAGGACTAGTCTAATTTAATAGCACATGACTAAAACTATGTATTCAAACGTATCCATCACAGTTCACAGATTCATTGCACATAGTTTCTATTTTACGAAATTAAGTACCCAGCTGACATTTAAGTATTTAACCACAACAAGTTCAGGTAATGCTAATCACAATAACACAGGGAAACATGACACAATATGGTAAAAACTAAAATAAAATAACATAAAGAAATTACTTGAAATCTTTGAAATCAATAATAAAATGTACTATAATTTATTACAATTTATAGTCCATAACTTAATATATTGCAAGGTGGCAAATCGTCTAACTAACATTGGATTTCCTAACAAACTAATGTCGAATCAGTCAGTTTTTGGATCCTATATATTTGGTCAATAAAAACAACAGTAAAAGACATCCAAATGCTTTGGATGTTTGAATATTTGGAACTATCAAGATGCATTTCTTATTCCAGCAACCAAACACTATGAAAACAAAAATGGATCATCACATGCCAAGGCATTTTTTAAATGTTTAAGATGTCATCTAGTGAAAACATTAGCAAAAGTTTTCTATATTTATTCTGTCTGAACAAAAATACTCTTTACATCATTAGCTTGTATACCACAACTTACCATAATTAATAGTGCTATTACCATAATCCTTCTTTTATGAAGTAATATTTTACTGTAAAATTTGGATTTGGCGAGTGTGATTACAATATAAGACATGTTCACAAAATATGCTGCAGTGCAAACTCTGAACTGTAGTGTTATAAGCAACTTTAATGGAGTTCACCTGATCCACCTTTGCCCTCTTTTCTCATTCATACAGACCCAACTAAACTCTAGATTCAACTCTAGATGCCAAAAGAAACTATTAATTCAAGTAAGAATAATGCATTTGTTCAAAACTTACATATTATAAAATCGAACATATACAAAATTGGCATACATTTTGTACATCATGAACACTTATATTCTTAAAACTGTTATATATTTGAAACCACTTAAACACTTAAAACCAATATGTATGAAGCTTCACATATTCAAAACCTGAAACCAGTGTTTACGATTAAACACTTAGAACCAAATATGGTTGGTATAGACTATATGACTGCTTGATACTATTTATAGCTATTAAATCCAGTGTTTACGATTAGTCATATAGACTAGTTTTTATATGACTGCCTGATACTATTTATAGCTATTAAATCCAGTGTTTACGATTAGTTTAATAATCAAAATAATCATTATATATCATAAATGTGTCAACATTATCTATAAAAATCACAAAATGCTTAAGTTTAATAAAAAAATACCGACACCCAGTTCACAAAGTTGAAATACCGAGAACTGCTTGAGGAAAGCGAAGTTGAAATACTTCTTCAGCTGCCTTGAAGAACCGCTTGAGGAATCGAGCCTAGAAGACACGCTTCAGCTGCGTAGAAGGATTCCAGTGAATCACTTGAGGAATCGTGCTTTGAGGGTTGCGGAGGCTTGAGGAATCGAGTGAAATCACTTGGAATCGATGCTGAGATCTAAAATTAAGGAAGAATTGCAGTGACGAGGAGAATCTGAAGAGGAAGTGATATCAAAAAGGAAAAGGGGATTTGGGCGGCATAGAAAAATGATGGAGGGAAATACAATTTTGGACCGTAAAATTTTCTCAATCGTTATTATCAATGGTGCGTTAAATTATTATTGATGGCGTCAAAGACTAACCAATATACCCATTACCTAGTTAACTATAGCAAGCAACCTCCCGTGCAATCCCCACTTGCTATCAATATAACATTTTCTTGTAGTGATAGCAGATACTAATTAACATAAATAAAACAACCGGTCGACCCCTATATTAGAACCGGTGGACGGCTAGCGGTCCACGGGTAATATGATAGCGGTTGATAGGTGGAAGGCGATAGTTGTGAATTGAACCTAGGCCAAATGGTACGGATTTAATAGAACTTAATATAATGGCTGATATTAATTCGAGCTCTTATAAATACATGCCTAACCCATCACATTTTTCTCATATTTTCTTAAGCAACGGTGAAGCTCTGTCTTTTTTCTCTCCATAAATTCTAAAATCTATACAAACTGTAATATATATATATATATATATATATATATATATATATATATATATCTGTGTGTGTGTGCGCGTGTGTGTATAAGTGGAAAATAGTGGAGAATAATTATGTAGAAGAATATAATTGAATTGAATCGTCGAAACCAAGGTAAATTATAAATCCAAATCTGAATTAAATTTGAATCTTTTCCTAGATCTTAATTTCTAATAAATATGTATATTTTTTCAGCACATATTCGATGGAAAGGGAGTTAAATACGAATAACAGGGTTTAGATTTGGAGATTTGGAGACTTATTTGTTCATTTGAAAATTATATATTTGTATATATTGTTGGATTTATATCATTGTAAATATGTTCCCTGTATATCTGAATATAATTATTTTGGAGTTGTAAGCTTAAAAATATACATGTAATGAATTGGAGAACAATGCCACATATTCTGTGAATTGTTTACTTGAATTAAATATTGTATACACTTGAATTTAGAAAGTAAGGATGAAAGTAGCCCCTAAGTTAATGAATTGCGTACTATTTCCAAATTTGTTGGTTAAATGATATATGTTAGTAAGTATGAATTAGAAGCTATTATAAATTGGATTGCATTTAAGTAGTATTTTAATTTATTAGAACGATGTGTACTGCAATGTAAATTTCTATAAATTATCCAGTTTTATAGATATGAATAAAAGTGTACCGTTTGAAATAATTAGGATTATCTAAAAGAAATAGATGCATAAGATAGGGATGTTTACCATGTTTTGTACCATATATTTCATTAATAGTGGAAAATATAATTTCTTGTAATTCTAAAATTAACATAAGTCCTCTTTTAGATAAGTTATGAAAATTTACAATGTTAACATTTTCTTTTGAAAGATATAATTCTAACGCATTAAAATAAAGAAATCCCTAAGTATAAACACTACAACAAAACAGTCTTTTGATAACGGGCAATGCTCGTTGTAATATGGTTTTCGCAACGGGCATGTTCCCGTTGTAATAGGCCTCGTTGTAATAGATCCAGCATATTTTACAACGGGTAAAGCACGTTGTAAAAACCATTGAGTATACCTTTTTACAACGGGTATTGACCGTTGTTAAATACCTATTTAAAAACATGTATTGACCGTTGTAAAATACCTATTTAACAACATGTGTTGACCGTTGTAAAAATCTTATATAACAACGTGCAGTGACCGTTGTAAGAAGCTCATATAACAACGCTCATTGCCCGTTGCAAAAAAAACAGAGCATCGGTACAACATGTATACAGATTGTACTCACAATTGCTAAAAAAACCAAAACAAATTATACATTCACATCCTTTTAACTCATTAAAAATAACAGTCAAAATCATCTTGTAGCTAGTTGTTAATACAAATTTCAATACACATTCAATAACAAAGATCTGTCACCAATTCGTTAACCAGGTCACTAACTATCCCATTCTCAATCTATACAATGGACTCTAACGTTTCGACCTCAAACTCCCACCATAGTTTATATGAATCTCTGGTATTTTTTAACAGTGGCATGCATTGATTCACCGACCATGTGTTTCCATACATTGCTACACACACCAATCTCCACAGACTTTCTTGCTTTGCCAACACGGTGAACTTAAATCTTGTCTTAAACAAGCAATAGATCTGCAATCAAAATGCTCTATAACGCAGTCTAATATAAGTCTATTATCAAACTTTCCTGAAGCTTTAATAATTGCTTGTAAAATATCATTGATGAAGATATCTTTCTTAATTGTGTAGGGTAAAGGAATGACTTCAAGCAGCTAGCATTAGACTTGGCATCTGGGTGTAGTGTAGATTCAGCGAACAGATTGTAGACAAATCATGGTCCCTCTGCTTCCAAGTAATCACGTTTCCATCTTATGATCAATATTTTAGTGCAAATTAGTACTGTGCAAAAGCAAAAGAAAAAGGGCCGTATCAGACAACATTCATTTATTTATTTAAAGTAATTTGATGATATCATGAAATCAACAAGAAAGTAATAAATAAATAAATAGTAAAAAAAAATCTAATAATAGACGTTGAACAAGCTTATCAAAAATGGTAACAAAAAATCTGCATGATTTGTAACTGCTGGGCCTTAAGGTCATATTCAAATTATATCTGTAGATATCATACATTCAATACCAATTGTAAAGAATCTATTTGCAGATACATGCAATGTAACTTGTAATTAAATCTTACCAGGAAAATAGATATATCTATGACGTAAAATAGGTCCTTTGTCCCATGCTTTCTGATCATATCTATGATGAACAAGAAGAGGCCCTGAAAATGACAAATATCACCTGAGTTGTACGATTACTTGGACATTATCTGTAAATTTGATTTCCACTTCCACTGTAGTTAACTACTTTAGGACAATAATTTAGCTTCCAGTAACTTAAAAAAAACAAAAATAGTTTACAACTTACCAACCGATGGCGAGGCTCTCTTGCAAGTTTCTCGAGCGAAGGGAATGGTGGTAGCTCTGTAAAAACCATATTAAATAAAATAATTTTTAGCAATTCATCATTTATACAAAGCGCAAACTGCATTCTGCACAGTTCTTAAAATTATTGAAATCGGATATTTTGAAGCATAAATTTGTAGCAAATATTCTAGCTATATATTGCTATGTTTAGGTGACTTTTTGTATTAGCCAAATAGTTGTTTAGGAAATGTATGCTACCTCAATATATTCACAAATTTGCTGATGCCAACAAAAAGAAGTTTGTCAGCTGAAAGGTGTGACCTTGTGTAAAAATTCATATTAGAAAGTCGAAAGTTTTTCTTTCCAAAAACAAACCTCATATAAACTGGACACTGTTTATAAACTCCTAAGAAAGGAGTACACAACCAACAACACATACTTTACACAACCAACAACACAAACTTTACACAACCAACAATACATACTTTTTAGGTTATTTTTACGGAATTATGTTGCCATTAAGATTCAATTCTTGCACCTCTTATTGAGCTTCTAAATGTTTTGGCCGATAGATCAATGTACTACCCTCTGGAGTATAACTCATAGGATTATTGAATGGTGAATATAAAATTATATTTTCTAACTTATAGGATGAATATACACGTGGTATATTCAATCTAAGCTTATCAAACAAAAGCAATACGAGAACTGGGTTTTGTTATGTCAACGCACACACAGATATTATATATATATATATATATATATATATATATTTGTGTGTGTGTGGTTATGTGTTCATATTATGTATAAAACAGCAATGAAGTAACCGTAGCCCTTACCAGCAACACCTGGGTCTAAATCTGCATCATCTGCAGAAGCCGCAGCACATGAAACCCTTGGAAAACGGAAAACACCGGCATTTTTGATAATTTATGTTCATGAAGATCTGGAAGAGAAAATCTACGGACGACCTTAATGGTTTCTCCTACTATGTAAACTTTAAAAAGAACACCACCTGAAATCATAGTTAACATTTTTTTGTCAATGTACATGTTTCACAAGCTAAGAGCTTGAACGACTAAATGCAGGTAGCATACCATGATTAACAAACTCTTGGAGAATAAGGGGAGGTTCAAGCTTTGATAGCGAGAACTGATCGTAGGCTAGCGACAATTCATGGGACTTAGCACTTAATGGTTTAACAACTGCAAGATCAGAAGCATCAAGAGAACCTTGAGAATGTTCAATGTATGCACGATTTTTATCGAAAATTTAAAATGTTGCAACTACATTGTATAGTAGTATAATTTTGCAGGTACTTTAGAAAGATTATATTGCTTTTTTGTATTATTTTTGTTGCATTTTTGGGATAATTGCTGTATTTTACTTTTTGTCCATATTGGGCTTTCCATGTATATTATCTTTTTCTGTATTTTATGAGTTGCTGGAGAAATGAATTGAATTCTCTCCCCGTTTTATTTTAAGATATACATCATATTATTTTCCTATGTTTATTCCCAAAAAAGTTTCTTCCTACATTTTGACAAGGCAACAACTTTTATGGGTAAATAATAATAATATTATTATTTTAGCAAAATACGACAAAAACACAACTACAAAGAATGTCCAATGGCATATAAGAAAACAAACCATAACAGGATGAAGAGAATTAAGAGGTTCCTTTACCTAATGGTAGTAATAAACCAGCCTTAGACGCTGCATCTGGAATAGACAATGACTCTTTGGTGATAACCAGTTGTTTGGGAACACCAACTTCACCTGTGATTATTAAAAATATATGAAACCAATGTTAAGCACCAATACATGACTACCTAATATATTTTTGATCTAAGTATAAGGATACTTTCAGACACTATCTAATATGCTTAGGAGAATAATCCTTAACTAAATAGGTTGAATATACTGCACATAACTTGAAATAAGTACATACAACAGACAGTTACACTAATACTCTTACAAAACTGAAATGTTCATGTGAATTACCGAAGGCATCAGATAAGTTCATATCAGCTACATCCTGAAGCATTGACTGGCGATTATGTAAATGTTGTATGGCGTCAGGAGGATCAAGGACGGTCACTTCTGGATGTCTTTCCTGATAATCCTTCAATGTTAGAAGTAATAAAGCCTAAGTATATGCATTATTGTAAGCTTTCATATAGGTACAAACAATATGGATGCTGAAAAAATAGTTGATTTGATTATGGTAATTTACCGAACCATTGTACTTGTACTTCTTCACTAAATCCAACTCATTGTTATAATAAAGTGAATACGGTAATGAACAAGACATCTTCTTGTTGTTGTTGGTGGTGGGGTTTGTGTGTCTGTCATTTTGAATTAACACAGCAATTAAATAGCATGCCTAAAACGGTGCCATAATAATCAAACCAATCAACCAAGTGAAAATATTTAAGGATTTTTGTAAGACTTGGATAAATGTCAAAAGATAGATAGTTCAACATTGATAAAATGATTTTCAAAGGATAATGTTATCAAGTTGTTCTAAAGAGAGTAAATGGAATAAATTATTAGCAAGACAACTCCAACAAGGCTGCCTGTGAACATACCAGATTCTAGATTAGCTGGTGATAGAAGCAAAAGCTCATATTATCCAGAATATGAGAATCGTCAACTAGCATAAAATTCAAGTTGTTCAAAGAGATACGAGTTTTCAACTCTATGTCTCACTTTTTTCCTTGTCAGGTTTCATATCTAAATTTAACAGAATATGCAAACTAATTGGCAACACAAAAGTAAAATTTTACAACAATCATCGCACTTAGTGATATTATGCAAGACTACATTAATAAAATCAATGTTTCTGAGTTTACTAACCTCAAGAATTTGGTGCCACTCCTTTCCTTTCAGCTGAACAAAAACAAAGAGAAATTGCATCAAATGTTAAATATCTATGAACTCGTAAAAAATATCATTTAGTGCATAATCTTTCTAATATAGTTTATTCTATTTATAAGTAATTCCCATGCCGAATTAGACATGAACACAGGTTCATAGCGGAATGTAACAACCATAACCCCTTTCTAGAAGATGGATGAATACTCTATTAATTTGAGGGTAACATCTCACTCAAATCAATTTATTGCATCACTAAGTGACTCAATGGTAAAGTAAACACTGATTAACAAATTTTCTATGTATTGCCCAATAAAGATAAGGTTTGTAATTTCAAAGAGGATAAATGATATTTTCTTTAGAACCAACCTTTTCTATTTATGCAACCAAGTAATCAAATAACTGGTAGTGGGTTAACCTTGTGCAGTACAATATCAAAGGGTCCTTGATCTGACAGAGGACGACGGTGATCAATCTGAACAAACAATATTCCATTCTGGAGTTGAGCATCCATCAAATCCAACCTTCAACCCAAATATTCCTAATTTCGTGCTTCAGTCCAAATCTTCCTAGTTATGTGCTTTAAAATCTTGCATTCAATCCAAATCTTCCTAGTTTCATGCTTCAAGATCTGGCCTACGCCGCCGCGAGCCCATGCCATCATCAACGCAGCTCCTCCAAATTGAATGCCATCTTCCTAGTGTTGCTTTATTTCACTGCATTGATGTAAGTAATTAGGTCAAAATTAAAGATTTGTGGTAATAGAAGATTGAAGGGATGCATGGAAGGTGGTTGGAGTTCGATTAGGTGAAAAATTGGAATTAAGTTAGGATTTGGAATTAGAAGCGATTTTATTTTAACTTGGATTTGGAATTGAGGAGGATGGTACGAAAAAGAACAATGGTTAAAATTTGGAAAGGGTGGAAAATAAATTTGCTTGGAGCTAAATTTTTTAGTTTGGAGCCAAAATTTTGAGTTTAGAGCCAAAATTTTGAGTTTGGAGCTTAAATAAAACTTGTAATACTTTGTGTCATACAAAGTTGTAATACATTTGCAATAAATTTTCATTTTTAAATTTAATGCAAGTATTAATTATTCAGTAATTTAATTATTTAATATTAATTATAATTGAATATCAATCAATAATTATTAAATATTACTTCTTATTTATTAGTTATTAATTATTACTTCTTAATTATAATTGACTATTAATTATTTATTATTTAATATTAGTTATTTCTAAATTTCATGGATCTTTTTTAATTTTATAAATTTTTATTTCTAAATTATTAAACTATAGTAAATTATTTAATATTAGTTGTTAAAATTGTAAATTACTTAAATATTAAATATTAAACATAAATTACAAAATATCAATTATTAAAAGTTTATTATTAATTATTTAATATTAATATGTATATATTATTAGTTTTTAATTTTTAATAGTAACTATTAATCATAATATATTAATATTTATTATTAATTATAAATTATTATATATTTAATCTTAATTACTCGATATTACTTACTAATAATTGGAAAGTAAAATTAAGCCTGTTGGAATACTAATTATGTATAACAATTAGTAATTAGTGATTACTTAATAATAATTGTTATTTATTATAAGTTATGAATGATTAATATAATATTATTAATGATTAATTATTAAATATTAATAAATAATATAATATTATTAATGGTTAGTAATTAGTAATTAGTAATATAATATTATAATTAGTAATTAGTAACATATGATTAATATAATAATATTAATGAATAATTATTAAATATTAATAAAAATAAATATTAATTTTAAGAAAGCATTGTAATTATTAATTATTGGTTGTCAAAAATTGGCAGCAATTTTTTTTTACAACGGGCATTTTATGACCGTTGTAAAATTGACACATGTTACAACGGGCATTTTTAGCCTGTTGTAAAATTGGCACCTATTACAACGGGCATTTTTAACCCGTTGTAAAATTGGCACCTCTTCCAACGGGCTTTTTTGACCGTTGTAAAATTGATATCTATTACAACGGGCCTTTTATGAACATTGTAAAATTGATATCTATTACAACGGGAATGAAAGGACCGTTGTAATAGCATTCTATTACAACGGTCCTTTCATTCCCATTTGAAAAAAGGCGTTGTATAGGGATCTATTACAACGGGCCTGAATGGACCGTTGTAATAGCCTACTATTACAACGGGCAGCCAATGCCCGTTGTAAAAAGGGCGTTGTAATAGAGTATTTTTGCTGTAGTGAAAGAAAATTATTATAAGTAGAGCTAATAATAATGAGTCAATTATAAATCTAGCGCATGCAATAAGTTAGAAAATAAATAATAAGTGAAGAAGTATGTGTAAAGCAATGAAACGAGTAAGTAAGAAGATTACAATAATAAAGAAAGATATTAACAGTTGAAAAGGAATAGTAGAATACACTTAATAGTATCAAGTAGAAGGTAAGTAGTAAACAATATTTAATCTAATAAAGTATAAGTAAGCGGTAAATGACATTAAATTGGTGTAAATGAAACAAGAAACAAGTTGGATAAAATAACCAAATACCAACATTTGAACATAAGAGGTATTTTAACTAAATAAATTTATGTAGCCTCAATTATGCATTGTAACGGGTGTGAATTATTGAATTTAATCAATAACTTAGAGAAATTAAAATGACATAGTCGTTAATATGGGTTAGAATGCAAGGTCAGTAATGTTACACAACATAAGTCTTGCCATCTAAAGGAGCTACTAGCAGTTGTATATACATTATACTAATGTTAGACATATCCAACTATAAGACCCGTGCAATTAAACATTCACATATAGGTGAACAAATATATCAAAGTAAAATGGTTTTCCCTGGTCGAAGTGTCAAAGGATAGGTATAGTCTGCTTCAACCTTTCAAGTGTAAATGTGAAGTAACCAAATGGGCATTTTCCTGATTGCATTAGGCAATCTAAATGAGATAGTGACCGTAGGCTCGACACTATGATAGTGAAGTTGGTACCATATATGAGGAGTATCAATTTTTTACATAGGTTGAGATCATTATCAGTCCTAAATGGTCAACGGAAAGACAAGGATTATGCCTAAACGGGCTACACCTCCTACTAGCGTAGACTATGTTTAGGACATGTGTAACAACCCGGTATTTTCAGCCATTCACATGCACACATGCCGGACTTGAATTGCTCAAAATACTGCACTGTAATAAAATTTGGGGCAAATGAAATACAATCACAGAATCACAGACATAGAAATATCAGAATAACTCACAGCGGAAATAAAATACCATAGTAGTTCATGAAGTTACTATAACAAACTATCAAAACAAAATACATAATATCAGTTTGAAAACATATACAATAGAAATCTCAAATACATAGAAGTTTACAATTACCAGAGCTGAAATAGAACAATTGAAACTAAAAAGAAATAGATAACTAGACAAGCACAATCTCCAGCGATTCCTAGCTCCGGAAAAGAAATTCAAAGCTAAGCTGTAAATACTCAGGCTGACCCGAGCGTAAAGTAAAACACAAAACACTCGAGTCAGGACATATATACATATGTAATGTAAACCAACTCAATTTAACTATAGTAGTAATGCACAATAACTTAAAGGATGCTTGTGATCGTCCATCCTTTAAGGATCAGTTAAACCATAAATTAAATACATCCCGTGGTTAAAATTCCAAAATAGTAATTTATACTTCGAAATCAAATATCATTTCAAAATTCAATATCATTGAAAAAATCCATTCAAAATATCAAAATATCATATCCTTTCAAAACCACATTCATTTTATTTAAAATACAATTTCAACACACATTTCACAATAGTTTATATTTCAAAACAAATTTCTTAATTTTAAATCATTAAAATGAAGTTATTATACTTAATAATTAAATTATTAAATTCAAAAATTTAAATCTTTCAAAGTTCATTTATTCACTTAAATTTATTAAAACGATGAAAATTCAACTTTCGCATCATTTAGAAAATGCTACGGAAAGTTACCTTTAAAACAATGCAATTTAACAAAAGACAACATTTAAAATGCTGTAACAGGGTTACTTTATTTCATATGAAACCTTAGTTAATTTCAGCAACAACATCACTTACAAAGTGCTATAATAGTCCTTAAATTCAATTTAGCCATTTAGTTCATTTCTATCAACTACAGCATTTACAAATGCTGTGATATCCTTTACATTAGAAATAATAGCATTTCAAAAATGCTGTTAATTAAATTTCAAATATTCACTATACTTTCATAAACAATTAAATTTTTATTTAAATCATTTTAAACTTATGAAATCATACATTTTCACTTTTAAAAAAATCATTTAATAATCCTTATATTCACGATTTTATAAAGTTAAATATTCATTCAAAAATCAAAATTTAATAATAATTCACATATTTAATTCAAGCATTAAATTTCAATTCATTAAATTAAATTTTTAACTTAACACTTAAGTTGAAATTTTCAAATATCATATTTTTCATCTTATTTACTTAACTTAAAATTCATTTTTAAACAAAATTCACAAATTTTCAATCTAAGTTATATTTCAAAATTCAACTTAAATATTCATTTATTTCACATCTTAATTTATTCATAAATCATTAATACTTTATAAAAATCATTTTAGATTCATTTTAATCAAATTTTAAATTTATTTATCATATTTTCCTTTTTAATTTAAATTCCATATATAACCAAATCAAAATTTCCAAAATAACTTACATTTCAGATTTTCTAACTTTACCATTAATTTATTTCATTATAAATTTTCAAAAAATCAATAATAATTTACAAAAATCATTTTTAATTAAGTTTCAGTCAAAATATTATAATATTTACATTTCTAAAATACTTTAAAAAAATTTAGAAAAATATATTTTAACCACGAGTCTGTATATTATTTTCTACCCTAGGTAAATGATACGGATAATATACCATTTCAATCCGTAATTTACAACGAAAATCAGGGTTTGATCATTTCAAACCCGCAATCCCAAGTAAATGAAATAAATAAAAATCGCTCTAACCTATCATTTCAGTCCATAACGATTTTCCCTTATTCTAAAATCCGTTCGGGTATGTATCATTTCAACCCATAGTGATTCTAATCTAAAGGAAACTTTCAGTGTGATAAACTGATATAAATAATAGAATAGCATTATATAACAGTAACAGTTGATATAACAGGTAAATAAGCATGGGTGAATATCATATGATCATAACATAGCAGGTGTAACATTGTGATGCATTTTACAGATTCAAATGTGATCGGTTTACTACTCATATAAGTATAAAAATGTCTCGTGAGAATAACTCACTGGTATAAGTTGAAGACATCAACCAAAGTACACAAACTGAGATTCACAAAGGCACGATAACATGACAATGATTCGAGTGTGGGAGAGCCAAAGTTAATAGCCTTGTTCAATATCAAACAAAACAAATACAAACATGAATTACAAACCACACTATTACAAAACAATGCTAGAGATAAACATGTAACACAAAGCCAATGCTTTTGCACTTGCATTCAATGACTTATGCTTCAGCTATGGACTGGAAAAGCACTGTAATGGGATGTATTTGGATCAGTTTTGGATCACGTTGAGGTCCAACAGGGGTCGGCTATAACAATATAAAGGAGATAAAGGGTATGTGTGCATGAATTTACAAAACAAGGCAACACAAGTGGGTTTTGTTGCCATTTAAGGTCTCGGCCAAGCATGGATGGATAATGTCAGATCTGGGAAGGTCACCTACAGGTGTTACAGAGGTCCTAGGCTCAGATTGCGACTGGTTTTGGTGGTGTATGGGTCGGCCGAAGCATGATTGGAGTGATGGAGACAATGAGAGTTCGACTATGGAGTTTTAAAGTGGAGTTTTCTTCAAAATTTTGGTGGATCATCAACTTGGCGGGTCTCGGCCATGGAAGGTCAGTGGAAGGAGGGGATGATGGCTGGTGTAGGTGGTGGTGGAGGCGGCCAAAGTGCTGGAGTAAGGAGGGGCCGAACATAAAAGATGAATGCATGTGCAAAAATCAACAAAATCAAGTAGAAAATGTAAAAAGAAATGGAAGTTTTACCAAAATTTTTCTTCAGGTGAAGGCCGAACTTTTTGAGAGTTTGAGAAAGTTTTTTCACATGAGAAACTGAGGAGAAGTCAGCTGAAAGAAGGTGGTATAGTTAGAAATTGTATGGATGTGGTGATTGAAGTGAAAATGTAAGTTTGAATATGAAAAGACATGCATATTAAAGGTCAAAAACCTTTCAAATCTCCATAATTCTTTTTGAAATTTTAAATACATGTAAGATACATATAAATAAAGATAAAAACACAAAAATATAATAAATGAATAAAAATAAATAAATATATTTTAAATAAATATAATTAAATTAAGAAAATAGCTTAAAAATAGAAACTAGGTTATAAAAATTGAAAATAAATACACTAAGCTTTGGAAAAATTATAACATTACTTTAAAATATTTTAAAATAAAAATATATACCTAACATGTCATATAACACATATTAGAACATAATATGATAAATAAAAATATTATTTATATAAATTAAATTAGACAATTTTATTAAATAAATCAATTTACATACAATATTGTAAAAAACATAACTTTCACAATATAAATCAGATTTCAGCGAAACAAAACGCAGTATTCTTGAAATTTGATATATTTTCATAATAGAAGATAAAATTCAAAAATTCAAGTATATAAATTTCGAATTTAAAAGTCAAAGTTTGACCAGATTGACCAAAATCCACTTTTCTGGAAATATCCTATTTATTTAGGTTTGAAATTATAATTCACACAAAATCAAAATATACTTTTAAAATAAAAAAAATTATTCATTTTAATAAATAAAATAAAGTTTTTAATTCAGGAGTTTCAATTTAAATAATTAAAATAAACAATTAAAATAATTCCACAATGGCTAACAGTTAATGGCGACTGATTTGGCGAACTCTTTTCGTCATCTTTGCATCGTCCTTTTGTATTGTCTTCTGCCTTTCGCTAATCCCCCCTGTCCTCCTCACCATCTCTTTCCCTCCATATGCATAGTTCTTCTCCCCCTTCTCCACTGCTCACCGCTCCATCCCGCTCTCGTTCTTCGACTAGATCTGGGTGTTTCTTCAGCGCCATGCCTTCCCCGCAGCCTCCCTTGCCACCGCTCCTCTCTGACTCAAATTTCCCTCCTTTGCCTGCATCAAACCCTCCCCCCTAGCTCCGGTTGTATGCTCTAGCAAGGTCCCTGTACTTGCGAATATGACCACCGCTATTTTTCCTGGTGCTATGGTGGGGTTTCGAACTCAAATGATAACGAACGAGCTCGCCTATTGGTTGTTGAGTGCAACAAAGTCTTGGATAATACTGGCTGTTTGGAAAATGTTTTGGGCAAATCATTTTCACTTCTGTGTGTTAGTGGATCGACTATGGTTCCTTCTGCTTCTGTTGGTATTGTTAATGCGTATGGTCAGTTAGGTAGTGCCTTGTGTTGTGAATCGGCTGATGCTCTTGGTAATTTATGTGGCTCTAAAGGTGCTCGTGAAAATGCCTGTTTAAACTCGGATCTCGCTCCCAGTAATTCTCGTCCCAGTGTATCGCCGTGTTTTGTTACTACTGGTCTGTCTCATGCCCCTGTGAATCATGCTCGATCTCCTCCTGCTGCCGCCTCACTTGTTGGTAACAAATCCTGGTCCTCTCTTTTCTCCTCTCTTCCCCGTAATGCGGGTATCTACAAGCCGATTGAATTTGAAATTGTTGAAGAGAATGGACTAATGATCCCTCCTCCTACTGTGTTGCAAGCCGGTATGGACTTTTGGTCTGATCATCTTGTTGGTTTCCTTTTGGACCCTTCCCACCGCCTTCACGATGCGGCCTCTGATTGTCGTCGGGCCTGGAAACTTCGTGGTAAATTACGTGTTAAGTTGGTTGACTCTTTCTATTTCCTTAAGTTTTCCTCCCCCGAGGAACATAGTCTTGTGCTTGAGGCCGAGCCCTCTTTTTTTGATGGTCAACCCTTTATTATTACTCCTTGGTCCCCTACTGTGGCTAGTGCGCGTGAACAAGTTCTTTCTATTCCCGTTTGGACCTATTTTTCGCATATTCCATCTGCTCTCCAACCTCTGCTTGGTTTGAATTGGTTAGCTTGTAACGTAGGGAAATTGAGATGTTTTGATTCGAATACCGTCGCGCGTGAAAAATTGGTGTATGCAAAAGCCCTGATTGAGATATCCCCGGATAAGCCGCTTCCTTCTTCTATTCCTGTCCAGCTTGCTGTTGGCCATGTTGTGGAGGTCCGTGTTCGCTATGGTTGGGTTCCTGATATTTGTTCCTCCTGTCGCTCTTTTGGCCACCTGGCTATTGCCTGCAAGCAAGCTGTTGCTACTGAGATTGCTCGTAAGACCCCACTGCCTCGCCCCCCATTTAGGATTTGGGTTCCTAAGGTTTCCTCCACAGTTGTCCCTCCTCATGCTGTTCCTTTGCCTGACTCGGGTCCGCCTCCTTCGTCTGCTCCTAGTCCTGCCTCTCCACCTGCTTTGCTGGATGCTGGTGATGTTTCTGTGATTCCTGTTGAAGACCTTGTCCCTGGTCCTCCTCGTCCCTCTATTTCTTGGGATGATGCTGAGAGATGTTGGGTTGATTTCATTTCTGATATGAGATTTAACCCAAAGGCCGATTCTTACTTCAGATTTGTTTCTGATGACCAGCATGACCTTAGATATCTTTATTACAGACCTTCTGGTGACTCTTTGGTTCTTGACTTGGATGGTCATTTTGAGGGTAGGAATTCTACCTTGCTAGCTGATTCATCCTGGGATCGCTCCTTTATATACTCGTCTGATTCATTGGCTTATGATCCTTGTCTTGCTTCCCGTTTCCGCCCCTTTGCTAGTATGTTGGGAAATGTACCTTTGGTGTCTTCCCATGTTGTTGTGGATGATGGAGATTCTTCCTTTTCGGAGGAGTTGTTAGTTTCGTTAATTCCTTTTGTTGTTGTGATATGTCTTTCACGCACCAGTGCTGTTTTCTTCATTACTTAGTAGTTAAGGTGTTTTTACCTTACTCCTGTACTTCAATTTTTATTACATCCGTAATAAAAAGTGGACGGTCCACTATAAAACCGGCTTGCCTTGCAAAAAAAAATGTTGGGTTGTTACACTCTCCCCCACTCAAATCTTTTCGTCCTCGAAAAGAACAAACAAGGAAAATAAGGTAAAGCACGATAGACAACAAATAGTACCAGGAAAAAAAAAATCAGATTCGAAGCACAAATGCTCTCCTCCGTTTCCCGGGTACAATCTCGATCATCAGTTCCCCCGTCATACTTCGATCACACAAACAGATTTCCTTCTTAGCTGCTTCATACCTCTGTCGACAATACGAAGGGGTTTACTCTCGGCAGTCAGATTTGGCTCAATATCCCAACCATCAAGAGCAGAAGGCTGAACAAAAGAGATAGGTTATGAAGATACTAGAGAAAATGTGAGACATGGAATACAACATGTACTCCAGACAGCTTCTCGGCAAATCCAGATGATAAGCCAAAGAACCGACTCTTTTCACAATTGCGGAAAGGACCCTCGAAGAGGAAGAAGGTAGAAATAGTTAGAAGGGAAAGTAGGTTGAAAGACAAGGATGGACATTATCTTAAAACCATATACATTTCAATTTAAAAATTATATATTTATAACATTTTAAACATTTAATAATATACATTTTATAATATGATGAATAGTCATTTGATTCGAATTTGATAGTTCAAAGTAAACAATATTTAAGCATTTTAAATTATTTAGAAAAGTAAAATAAATGATCAAAATATCCTTTATATAATACACTTTATCAAAATACTTTTATAACTCGATGTCTTAACAAGTTTACTTTCGTTTCTGTAGACTCTGGCTATGCGTTGATCAGGCGCAAAGCTGGAATTCTCTAGGTACTTGGTAGACTTGTTTCAACACCCAGTGAAAATACTGAAAAACCTTTTAAAACAACAGATATGGAAAGTACAATCCAAATAAATCAACCAAACAAACATGTCGATCATGGATCGCGAATACACAATGGTTACACCTGGATCCCTCAGGAAACATCCATACCTGTAGGCTGACTACCGCAGCCCTGCGATTACGCCATGAAGACTGGTAGTACCGCAAATACACAGTGGTTACGTCTGGATCCCTCAGAAAACATTCGTACCCTTAGGCTCTCGCAGCCCCTGCAGATTACGCTACCAAGCGACCCAATAGATCACAGATACACAATGGTTACGCCTGGATCCCCCAGGAAACATCCGTACCCTTAGGCTCTCGCAGCCCGTGTGAATTACGCTATGCAGCCGCACTCGTAAGACCATGGAGATCGCCATGGAATTCGATGGACATTCGAGTATCATATTCGAAAAACCCAAATCAGGGAGAATAATATCGATAGAATGAATTCACAATGTGGCCACAAAGCGGATATCAAGCAGAAGGCACTTTCCATATCTTTACTTCGAAAATATGTATCATATAGTACCTTTCAAAATCACTTTCAAATATCATACTTATATAAAGTCCATTATATATAAGATTTCATTTTCAAGTCAAATACTTTCCAAATCAATAGTATATCAAATCATACTTATATAGACTTCGATTATATAAGTTTTCTCTTTACAAATTGAGTACCCTTTCAAATCAACAGTTTCAAATCACTTCATACTTATACAAATCAATTTCATACTTATACAAATCCATTTATATAAGTTCAATAACTCCCAAATCAAAGTATTTAAATAAACAAGGTTCTCAATTTCAAACCATTTCAATATCAATTTAGTTTCAAAATCATATATGATTTTGCCAGATCATTTCTTCCTAATTTCATATATTCAGTTTCAAAGTTTCTTAAAACAATAGATTTAGAAAATAATTCAAATTCCCAAAGCAACAAAAATTTAGGTCAAACAAATTCATTTCCATTTCAAACATATATTCACTTTCAAAAAAAAATCATAATACTATCAAAGTTATAAATCTTTCGAAATCAAAATACTTGAAATCATTACACTTTGAAAATCATAACATTTCGAAAGCATACATTTGAAATCATAAAACATTCCTTTAATTCTTTACATTTCACAAATTTATTCAATTAAACCCAAATCTAAAATTTCCAATTTTATTTCAATTCAAACCATTAGTTTCAATTCAATTTAGTTTTTCAACAAAAACATTTCAAATATTATCAAATTTCAAATAAAGATTTGATCCATAAAATAAACTATTAAACCTTTAATATATTTCAAAGCTTAAATATACCATATTTCAAAACTAAATTTTATAATTTCATATATCTCAAATTTACTTCATTATTACTTAGTTTTGAAATATTCATTTCATCAATCCATCATTTTTAATTAAAGTCAAATCAAAAGTAAACCAAATATCCTTTCGTAAAAATATAAACTTCAAATTTCATTTATCAAAATCAATTATCATTTCAAATTCACATTCTTTATCAAAATAAAGATTAAATCATTTCCAAATCATTTCAATCATCAAAATATCTAAAATGGTTACTAAGTTTAAACCCACCCTTTTTAAAACCTTCAAACTATTTATTTCTATATGGAAAATCCAATTTACAATTGGAAAGATTATTATTCTATATATATAATTTATTCAAAAATTTCAAATCTATTTTTCATACCAGTATAATTTAAAATATTTTTATTTATTTCACTCAACAAACAGTTTCAAACTTATATAAATCATATTACTTTATACTTTAGTCATACCAAACTAAACTTATATTCTTTATCAAATACCCTATACCTTTCAAAGTTACTTAGCGTTGAAAAGTAAACATTGATTTGGAAGTGCTCGAACCTTCAAAATAGTCGAAGAAATCATATTTTCAATCCGAGAGTTGGAAATCAGCAACAAATCAGTAAATCGATTCCAATAGATAAGGTTATATCAAAACAATTTGAAACTCGAGAACTGAACACCGACTTACTTTAAATCATTTCAAATACACACACACACACACACACACACACACACACATACATACATCTTTCGAATATCAAACCATACTTCAAAATCTGAAATCAAAATTTGGATTCACAAAATCACTCGCATAGCAAAGCTACTAGAGTGGCCTCTCCCCCACTCAGAAACTCGAAAATCAATGTCGACGATGCATGCATTCATCACCGAAATTATTTTCCAGCGACATAAATGGGTTTTGGACTTTTATTTTCGTGAAACTTCTTTGAAATCTCTTCGAAATCATTTGAAATTCATTCGATCACATATTAAACATTTCTTATTCGGAAAATATCTTAAATCATATTATTATTATATTTTCCAAAATCTTAAAACCGATTTCATAACACCGAAGTTCGGTTCCTTAAATTCAAATTCAAAACCCTTCAGTTATAAATCATTTTTATATAAGTCAAATTCTTATAAAATTTTCAAAATTTCAAATACTTTCGAAATTTCAAATTTTCATTTTTAAAAGGTATATAATCCTTATCGAAAACATTTCACTTTTATATATAAAATATGGCCATCCTTATCAAAATAATAATTTCGATGTATGCACAATTTCAAAATACAGCCAAACACAAATTCCCAAGGAATGATTCAAGGATGGATTTCAAAACAAACAGAAATTCGAATTTAGAGGAACTATAATCAAATAGAATCCTGATTCGAAGATAAGCTCAAACTAAGATTAGATAATTCAATAATAGAAGATGGGTAAGCCTATATAAATTGCGAGCGTCAATTTGGAAATCTAAGGCAAATTGACATTCGATCGCTAGATAGAATCCAGCTAGAGCAGGAGATAGATAGCATCATAAACCGAGGATATAGAAATCTCCGGTGAATAATTGCCAATTGTAAAGGAGGTTCACCCCTTTACAAATCATTCAAAGATTGGCGGAATCACGATCTTTAGAGAAGTCATTTAAATGTGGAGTTATGGAATGCTCCAAGATCAAAAGGGTAAAATAGAAGAGACAAGGATAGATTTCAGAACAAGTGGGGAGCGTTCAAAAGTTCAAGGAATCCTAATCGATAAGAATCCTAACCAAGAGATTTCTAACAAGGTGGATACCGAAGGGATGAAGTTTAGAAAAATCTTGGTTTCAAAATAAGGAAAGTTTTATACCAAAATAATCTTTGAAAATCCTTTAAAATCATTTTGAAATCATTTTATACTTCAAAAATATGTTCACTCACAAAGAAAGGATTCTGAGATTGATTTCACTCATTCTAGGGTATTTCTACCCTATCTCTAACGAGTTTTTGCTCTGCAGCCTATGGTTTGCCTAAAACCAAAGCTTTGATACCAACTGTAACAACCCGGTATTTTCAGCCATTTGCATCCATACATGTCAGACTTGAATTGCTCAAAATACCGCATTGTAATAAAATTTGAAGCAAATGAAATATAATCACAGAATCAAAGACACAGAAATATCAGAATAACTCGCAGCGGAAATAAAATACCATAATAGTTCATGAACCTACTATAACAAACTCTCAAAACAAAATACATAATATCAGTTTGAAAACATATAAAATAGAAATCTCAAATACATAGAAGTTTACAATTACCAGAGCTGAAATAGAACAACGGAACTAAAAAGAAATAGATAACTAGACAAGCAGAATTTTCAGCGATTCCTAGCTTTAGAAAAAAATCCAAAGTTAAGCTGTAAATACTCAGGCTGACCCGAGCGTAAAGTAAAACACAAAACACTCGAGTCAGGACATATATACATATATAATGTAAACCAACTCAATTTAACTGTAGTAGTAATTCACAATATGCTTGGGATCGCCTATCCTTTAAGGATCAGCTAAACCATAAATTAAATGCATCCCGTGGTTAAAATTCCAAAATAGTAATTTATACTTCGAAATCAAATACGATTCAGTATCATTCAAAAAATCCATTCAAAATATCAAAATATCATATCCTTTCAAAACCACATTCATTTTATTTAAAATACCATTTCAACACACATTTCACAATAGTTTATATTTCAAAACAAATTTCTTCATTTTAAATCATTAAAATGAAGTTATTAAACTTAATAATTAAATTATTAAATTTTCAAAATTTAAATCAAAGTTCATTTATTCACTTAAATTTATTAAAACGATGAAAATTCAACTTTCGCAGCATTTAAAAAATGCTACGGAAAGTTACCTTCAAAACAATTCAATTTAACAGAAGACGGCATTTAAAAATGCTGTAATAGGGTTACTTTAGTTCAAATAAAACCTTAGTTAATATCATCAACTGCAGCACTTACAAAGTGCTATAATAGTCCTTAAATTCAATTTAGCCATTTAGTTCATTTCTATCAACTACAGCATTTACAAATGCTGTAATATCCTTTACATTAGAAATAATAGCATTTCAAAAATGCTGTTAATTAAATTTCAAATATTCACTATGCTTCCATAAACAATTAAATTTTTATTTAAATCATTTTAAACTTATGAAATCATACATTTTCACTTTTAAAACAATCATTTAATAATCCTTATATTCATGATTTTATAAAGTTAAATATTCATTCAAAAATCAAAATTTAATAATAATTCACATATTAAATTCAAGCATTAAATTTCAATTCATTAAATTAAAATTTTAACTTAACACTTAAGTTTAAATTTTCAAATATCTTATTTTTCATCTTATTTACTTAACTTAAAATTCATTTTTAAACAAAATTCACAAATTTCCAATCTAAGTTATATTTCAAAATTCAACTTAAATATTCATTTATTTCACATCTTAATTTATTCAAAAATCATTAATACTTTATAAAAATCATTTAAAATTCATTTTAAATCAAATTTTATATTTATTTATCATATTTTCCTACTTAATTTAAATTCAATTTATAACCAAATCAAAATTTTCAAAATAACTTATATTTCCGATTTTCTAACTTTACCATTAATTTATTTCACTATAAATTTTCAGAAAAACAATAATACTTTAGAAAAATCATTTTTAATTAAGTTTAAATCAAAATATTATAATATTTACATTTCTAAAATACTTTAAAAAAAAATAGAAAAACATATATTTTAACCACGAGTCTGTATATCATTTTCTAGCCTAGGTAAAGTGATACGGATAATATACCATTTCAATCCGTAATTTACAAAGAAAATCTGAGTTTTATCATTTCAAACCCGCAATCCCAAGTAAATGAAATAAATAAAAATCGCTCAGGCCTATCATTTCATCCCATAACGATTTTCCCTTATTCTAAAGTCCGTTCGGATATGTATCATTTCAACCCATAGTGATTCTAATCTAAAGGGAACTTGCAGTGTGACAAACTGATATAAATAACAGAATAGCATTATATAATAGTAACAGATGATATAATAGGTAAATAAGAATGGGTGAACATCAAATGATCATAACATAGCAGGTGTAACAAGGTGATGCATTTTACAGATTCAAATGTGATCGTTTACTAGTAATATATGTATAAAACTGTCTGGTGAGAATAACTCATTGGTATAAGCTGAAGACAACAACCAAAGTACACAAACTGAGATCCACAAAGGCACGATGGCACGACAATGATTCGAGTGTGGGAGAGACAAAGCTAATAGCCTTGTTCAATATCAAACAAAACAAATACAAACATGAATTACAAACCAAACTATTACAAAACAATGCTAGAGATAAACATGTAACACAAAGCTAATGCTTTTGCACTTGCATTCAACGACTTATGCTTCAGCCATGGACTGGAAAAGCACTGTAATGGGATGTATTTGGATCAGGTTTGGATCAGGTTGAGGTCCAACAGGGGTCGGCTATAACAATATAAAGGAGATAAAGGGTATGTGTGCATGAATTTACAAAACAAGGCAACACAAGTGAGTTTTTTTCCATTTAAGGTCTCGGCCAAGCATGGATGGACAATTTCAGATCTGGGAAGGTCAACTACAGGTGTTACAGAGGTCCTAGGCTCAGGTTGTGGCTGGTGGTGGTCGTGTATCGGTCGGCCAAAGCATGATTGGAGTGGTGGAGACAAGGGGAGTTCGGCTATGGAGTTTTAAAGTGGAGTTTTCTTCAAAATTTTGGTGGATCATCAAATTGGAGGGTCTCGGCCATGGAAGGTCAGCGGAAGGAGGGGATGATGGCTGGTGTAGGTTGTGGTGGGGCGGCCAAAGTGTTGGAA
The DNA here is from genome assembly GCA_030765085.1 of Allium cepa. Taxonomy (NCBI): domain Eukaryota; kingdom Viridiplantae; phylum Streptophyta; class Magnoliopsida; order Asparagales; family Amaryllidaceae; genus Allium; species Allium cepa. Next base: position 7,213,934 of record CM060930.1, on the reverse strand, counting down.
TAAGGAGGGGCCGAACATAAGAGATGAATGCATGTGCAAAAATCAACAAAATCAAGTAGAAAATGTAAAAAGAAATGAAAGTTTTACCAAATTTTTTCTTCAGGTGAAGGCCAAACTTTTTGAGAGTTTGAGAAAGCTTTCTTTCATGTGAGAAACATATGAGATGTCAGCTGAAAGAAGGTGGTATGGTCAGAAATTGAACGGATGTGGTGATTGAAGTGAAAAGGTAAGTTTGAATATGAAAAGACATGCATATTAAAGGTCAAAAACCTTTCAAATCTCCGTAATTCTTTTTAAAATTTTAAATACATGTAAGATACATAAAAATAAAGATAAAAACACGAAAATATAATAAATTAATGAAAATAAATAAATAAATTTTAAATAAATATAATTAAATTAAGAAAATAGCTTAAAAATAGAAACTAGGTTATAAAAATTGAAAATAAATACACCAAGCTTTGGAAAAATTATAACATTACTTTAAAATATTTTAAAATAAAAATATATACCTAACATGTCATATGACACATATTAGAACATAATATGATAAATAAAAATATTATTTATATAAATTAAAATAGACAATTTTATTAAATAAATCAATTTACATACAATATTGTAAAAAGCATAACTTTCACAATATAAATCGGATTTCAGCGAAACGAAAAGCAGTATTCTTGAAATTTAATATATTTTCATAATAAAAGATTAAATTCAAAAATTCAGGTATATAAATTTATTCGAATTTAAAAGTCAAAGTTTGACCAGATTGACCAAAATCAACTTTTTTGGAAATATCCTATTTATTTAGGTTTGAAATTATAATTCACACAAAATCAAAATATACTTTTAAAATAACAAAATTTATTCATTTTAATAAATAAAATAAAGTTTTTAAACCAGGAGTTTCAATTTAAATAATTAAAATAAACAATTAAAATAATCACAAAATACTGGGTTTTACAACATGCACCACCTCACAGTTGTTTGTTTGTTTTTTTGTTAGGAGGCAAGGCTAAATAAATTTTTACTGGAGGTCTTTCAAACTTATAAGATAGTCCATGGAGCTGAGTCTATGATATAAAGCAAGACAAATGGAATATGGTTAAATAGTTGTAATGCCTTATTAACACTACGAGAGTTTCTTGGTATGCACGGCGATAGGAATATGATACTACATTAATGTTGGATTCTGATGAGGTGTTGAGTTACGGTTACTAGTGGGGAAAGTATCCTGGTCCAAAGAGGGACTTACTTATATATCTATATACACACACATGTAGTTATTGTCCACCTCGAGTAGATGGGATGTATCGTGCACATACATAAAGTCAAGCGACTAAGTAAAACAGTAGTCATAACATGTAATGGAAAACAATCAGTGTAAACTAGCGTTATGTATAAAGTGTGTAATTTATCGGTCAACAGAACGTTGTTCTGACAACTTCCTCATTACAACCCACATGATAGTTTTAGTGGAACAAGTACTTGTATAAGGCGGGAACAGTGGAAGAACAAATTTGTATACGCATGCTTGACATAGATAAGGACACTAGAGATCAAAAGTGTCAACATTGGTCAGTAATCATATGTTTTATTTTACGTTACTGTTCTAGTGTGAGTTTTATTGATAGTGCTTTAATATACATTTGTTTATTTATAGGATACCAATAACAATGATTCGTAATTGGTGGACTTGGGTTATCGATTTAGCGAAAATTTGAGCCCATTGAGGTGTGGGTTCTTATAGGCATTAGCGGAAGTTCCTCGATATACGTAGACATTTCGGCCTAGACCCTGTTAGTGGATGCCTAGTGTGGTGCATAGTTACGAATAATAGCAGGTAATATATCCTTGTCCATGGTGGACTATGATACTTATATATATAACATACATACAGCTTTTTTCCTTTAGGTTGCGTTTAGCCATTATAAAGAGTTACCATTTTCAAAAAAATAATATATATATATATATATATAGCTATTTTACCCGAGTAGGTTGGGCATATCGTATGCGTATATGAAGTCAAAAAATGACTAAGATTTAAATAATAGACATAATACCTGACAGAAAATAATCGACATGAACTAGTGTTATGGATAAAGTAGGTAATTTACCAGTCACCAGAATATTGTTGTGACCCACTCCTCATAACAACCTACTTGATGGATTTAGAGAGACGAGTACTCAAGGCGAGAACAGTGAAAGGATAGATTTTCTCATGCATGCTCTGCACTGACAAGGCCATTAGATACCAGAGGTACTAGCCTTGGTTAGTATATAATATGTTATATTATACTTCATTTTTCCATCGTTAGTTCTTATTAATAGTACCTTGATGAACTTTTGTTTATTTACAGGATACCAACAACAACGATCCGTACCTTGGTGGACTTGAGCTTTCGATTTCACGAAAATTCGGTCCTATTAAGGTGCGGGTTGCTACAATACCATTTATGGACTTTCTATTAAATATATTTTTAATTAATTGCTCAATTATTTATATGAATAAGAAGTATATAATAGAAAAAATACATTTTATTTCAAACAAGATTGGTTATTATATTAGATATATATAACAAATTACAAAATTACCCCATGTGGCATACCCCTAACTCTATTATTTCCTGATACAAAATAAATCTGTAATAACGACAGTCATTGTTTTAAGTCACGCAAACCAACTTAAGTACCACTACAACGAAGAGCCAAAAGGACCAATTATTTGCTTATGTCACAAATTGAGTAGCGACGTTCAAACCAATTCTTTATGCTTACAGGATAGTTACAAACCTTTTGATTATAGATGTATATATAAATCCACTATTTAAGACATTTTGTGCACCGTTTGGAGATATCCATAGTTGGCATAACATATTTAAAAGGTGTAAAACATACGAATTATATGAATCAAGAAATCCTATACCACAAAATATACGTATATACTACATATATGTATGCTTTAATGATAAATATATTTACTCATGGCTTGTAAATGTTTGATGAGTAATCAAATTTTAAACATCAATGTAGTCCAAAATATTCCAAATTATATTAAGGAAAATTTGTATTAGTCCATACGGATGGAAGAGAGCTAATCACGTCAGATTAAGGATAATAAAGTATTTTGTATTGATCTTTAATAGTATAATATAATAACTATTCCAATTCAGAAGATTAAGAAAATATGCGGAGACTAAAATGAGAATTTTGAGTTTGGACCAAAAAAGGAGTACACGGAAAAAAGAGAGAAAAGGCAATAATTACAGAGAAGTTAAATTAGTAACTTTCATCATTTATGTTTATGACGAGAAAATTGCTAGTTTGATTGTTTGCTCAACAAAATATTTGGTAGAAACGTAGTTATTTTTTAAACTTTACATAACCAAATTGATTCATTTTAGAAATTACTTTAAATGGGTATTAAAGTTCTTTTTGTTTAATGGGATGCTTAAATTTATCTTGGTAAAACGTAGGAAACAAATGATTATATAATACACAAAAAAGGGGCCTTTTGCAGTTTGATAAAAAGATAAAAGATTCCATAGTGAGCATAAAAATTAAATTGCAATGTATCTCCCTCTTTTCTTTACTCATGGCAATAATACATATAGACACACTCCTACGCTCATCGTTACTCACGATTGGACTGAATATAAATTTTATTCACTAGTGAGGTCCACCTTAATATTATTAAAATAAATAAAGCTACACATGAACTAATCACATAAGAAACTATACCACTCATGCGTTTGAGCATACAATTACTCTCTGACAGCAATTCTATGGACAAACACATGCTCCAGCATATGTCCGTTACTCATTCTTTGATTGGATACAAATTTCAATGGGATTCACTCTAATTATTATTAGGGAAATATTATCATGTTCCCTTAGGACACATGATTAGGATTGTGAATTTATCTAAGTAGCCCCCTTGACCACATTTCAACTTTTGTTTGAGGGTAAAATAAGTATTTAGTCTTTTTTTTTGTCTTTTACCTGAAATGATCATTGCTTACATGTGCCTTTATGACACATGATAACAAAACCCTTATTATTAAAGCAAAATAAAGTTAAAACTGAATCAATCACACGAACGAGAATACCACTCTTGCGTCTGTGTGTAGAATTGCTCCCTTCCGATAATTCTATGCACAAATGCATGCTCCCCACTCGTTGTTACTTCTGCTTTGATCGAGTATGAATTGCACATGACCGATTATACCGCTAGTCAAAACCTCTAGAACCACACTATATAGATTCTACCACTGGAGCTAGTGATTCTTAACCACACAAATTTTGTTTGAAATTGAATCATGCATTTCTTTTAGTTTTTCTTTTCTAAATTTACGTGTTTTGATTTTTGGATGCTAGAATTTTAATTCATCTAGATCCTTTGGGGGCATCTCAGCAGTGTCTAAACATGCGAAGGTGGAAGCGATTCCAACTTTTATTTCATTCTTCACACTTTAGTAGTTGGAATTTCAGCATGGAGAAGAAGAGAAAGTGGAAATCCTTCTCCTTTTGAATGTGGAATCCTTAAACGAGAATCTAAAAACTATTTAGAAATAAATAAGTGTTTTTAATATAAAGTATGCCAAATAGCTTTATGAAAACAATTTAGTGCTTTTACAATTTTCAAAAAACTTTTAGTGTTTAGATGGTTTTTAAAAAATCATTTAATGGAAAATACAATAAACGGCCTTCTGAAAACCATTTGATGAAATACACCCTCAAGTGCTCGATGGACGCGAATTCTTTATTTTTTCCCTTTCTCCTCCCGCTTAAAATGAACACTCTGCAAAACGCTATTATAGGGAAGCTCTTAGCATCGTTAGTTCATTTTGATGCTCTTGGGAAAACACACAAAATGCTACAATTAGTTTAAATGCTTTAGAGTCTGAATACTTTGAAAGATTAAGTGTGTTATTATTGGCACCTAGGGTTTTTCTTTTAGGTCGCCAAAACTAAAGGCCACCTTAAACAATTCTATTTCTCTCTTTCTAACGCTAATTACTATTTTCTTTACGTGAACTGACACCCAAAATTTAAAATGCTTGTTCTCTCTTTCTTCCAGAAATAATGCCGCCACCCGATGGAAAATGAAGAAGTCAAGTCGTTTGTCAACAAGTCAAAAGCTCATCGCCTTACAACAACCTATGCAGTCGTTGAGTAAGCATTTCTTCGCTGGTTCTTTTTGTGAAACCCTAGATTTCCAAATCGCGGATGAGTCGATCGTGGTTGATTGATTTGTTGAAGAGTAAAAAAACTCTAAACAACGTATCTATAATTGATACGTTGAAAAATAGAATTTAACATATGAAAAGAAAACTAACATCTTTGTTACCATCACGGTTAGGATTATCCACTAAATATTCACCTTCCATCATTTATTAAGAAATAGAGATTTTTTTTTTGGGTTTAGGATTTGTAAATTTTGGGAAATATGTAAGATTTTTCAAAAAAGAGACGAGAGATAGGCTGTGTGATGCTGAGTAAAAGTACAGAATATAGTGGTTAGAAGTACAAAAAAAATATTAATGACTAATCTATTAAATAATAGTAAAGCGGAAGAATTTAAAGCTCTCTTATTAATTCTAGCTATTTCCTCCTCTCTCCTTAATTCTCTCAGGATATTTTATTTTTTCATCTCACAATTTATGGTTATTATTATTATTACAATGTTTTTATTGGTCCTCTTTTCTACTATTAAAATTTAATACTAAATTTTACAATTATTTACATATTTCTTTCAAGTTTTTTTGTTATTTTTACATTTAAGTCCACATATATTAAATTTAGTTAGATGGTCTTAAATTTAAGCTTTTTAAATAAACAATTAACAAATATTCATTGGTTGATCTAATATATTTTGAAAAATAATAATTCAACACGTGTACTGCATTCATATTGACAAAAATAATAAAACTAATTTTTTATTCAAGTCCATATAGTTTTAATTTTCCACAACTATATACAAATTATACAATGTTCTACTAATATTCCCTTCTATCATTTTGCATTTAAATGCCAACATTCAATATTTTTTTCAATTATTTACGGATTTCTCCTAAATTTTCTTATATTATTTTACATCCAACTCCATATTTCGGATTTATAATTGATCTTGAATTTAAACTTTTTAACTGAATCCAATTAAAAAATATTTCTTAATTGACTTAATAAATCATAAAAAATGATAATTCATCATGTATACCGCATTTGTACTGATATAAATGGTAAAATTATTTTTTCACCCAAGTCCGTATAATCTAATATTTTCATAATTATATACAAAATTATCTTTGATATTTTTACATTTTTCTACATTTAAGTTCATAAATTTCTTTCTTTCTAAAATTAGCTATTTAATACAAAGAAATACATGCATAATTTTTTCTTTCCAAAATTAGTTATTTAATACAAAGAAATATATACATAATTTTTTCTTTCTAAAGTTGTTATTTCATTACAGACAAATATATATAAAAAAATTCTTTCCAAATTGGTACATCATTACAAACATATATAATGTTTTTTCTTCCTAAAATTGATACATCAAATGGACTCTTTATCATTATTAAATTATATTTTATAAAAAATAACATTACAATTAATGATAATTGATGAATGTTTGTGTTTTGTATTATTGAAAAAAGAATAAATATTTTCAATTAGTATGTTTTTGTACAAAAATTTACAACTTAATTATTTATATCGTAATATAAGTTGATCAATGGACAAAAATTATACCATATTTTGATTAGAAATATTTTTCTTTCATATTTTATTATCATTTTTACATAAATGTTAAATATTTTTTGAAAAGTTTACTATAAAATAAAAATAGTAAGGCATGAAACAATGTGATTTGTAACGTTTTAGATCTTATTTTCACTTATTATTTCTTTTAATAGTTAAATAAATATTTTTATAAATATGTGCTGAAGGAACTTTAGATGCATACAAATATATTGAGTTTTTGGTATTACACTTCTATTTTTAGGTAATAGTCGTCATTCTCTCAAGTAATGTTTGCTATTTAATGTATACATCATTTATCTTTTAGCCAAGTGTATCAAAAGCTAAATGTCAATTTCAGAATATATGTACATGAATATTTATTTATGAAAATTTATAAAAATATTAATTTCAAAATCTATTAAGAATACTTATTTTCATTTATTTGATTAATAAATAATGATATACAACTCATTTTTATCAACAAACATGATAATTTAATTTTTATTCAAATATAAAAATATATGAATCTCATAAAAAAAACACTTATATAATGTAGTAATTTCATTTTATAATTCATTTATCTTAACAAATTCATGAGATGTTGCATAATAAATTATATTCTTCAAAAATAGTTAAAATATTATTTTTCTACAAAATACCGTGTGCAACGCACGGGTAACACACTAGTTAATATAATAATAGTGGCCGAAAGAAAAAATCTGGATGTCAATAGCAGCATACAATATTAAACTCAGGATATTATTATTGAACCTCCAGTTTTGGATATGAAGGGTACTATCAAACCAGCCCTATCATCAAATTATGATAAAATTGACATGATTACCCTTTCTTTTATTTCTCTAGTTCCTTTAACAATCATTATCCTTTAAATCAAAAATAGTTAGTAAAATAATGAAGAATTCAAACTCATCTCCAGAAACATCGTAAATAAGAAAAAGATAATATTGATCCTTAGTCAAGAATGTATTCAACGTGTATATTTTGCTGAAGAAAACGATCAAGTGATTTATATTCAAAAATAGGCTTTAGGGATTATTTTCGTAATGAACAAAATTGTTGTGAAGATCGGGCTGAATTTTTGTTCTAACCATTATTTTCTTTTTCAAGAACAAAGGAGAAGGAGAGAGTAAATGAAAACGTTTACTGATATAATGTTGTAATAAGGTCTAAAGAGGTAAAAATATATATTTCGTTATTAAGGTTTGCACACCTCATAGCAATTTAATTGCATATAGAGTACTGATAAAATTTTGCCTCTCCATATCAAAAGTGAGGGTGTCATAACAATACTCTAAATATATTGATGGTTAGAGTAGGATTTACTTCTATTTAATTTTATGAATTATGCATACAATTCGAAGAGTTTTAGTTAATTTTAGGCACAAATATTTTTGTTGTAAGCCATACCTCTATGACCTAGAATGTATTAATTTGAGATAATATAATATGCACCCATCAAAACACCCATTTCATCCATTAAAGGAATAATAAAATAAATTTATCAAAAAAATGCTCCTGCAGACAAAACGAAATTAAAAATAAAAGAAAATGCTTGCACAACCGAAAACATAAGATCAAAAAAGACTTTGATTCTTAAACATGTGTATTTCATCAATTATCACTTTCAACATTAGAAGAAAGAGAGGTAAAAAGTGTAAGTGAAATTATTTTATAAATTGAAAACTACTGTAAACGATTTTTTTAATGTTTACAATATTAATATCAATTAAAGCGCTTGCAAATCATATTATTTGAATGTAAACCAATGATGTTTAACTAAAGTTGTGTATTATTTTTTTGCAATGTTTTGCTCATATTATCCACTAATAGAAGATGAAAGTTAGACTAACAATGCAAGTAAAAACATATTTTATTATTTTGAGATTATTGTTTTATGATTTAAAAGATTTTTGTTAATATTTTGACGATGCAACAACCTATGTAGGGATTCCAACAACTTGCACATGCTTTCGTACTTAATTTTTATTTTAAATGAGAATAAGTTTTGATATAATGAATTTCCAACCAATTGATTTTGGGATCTTAGTTTTGAGAAGGAAAAGCCTTTTGAGAAGAGAGAAGAAGAGGATTTGAAGCTTGGTTTTATCAAATGGTATGGAAAAAAAGTGGACGAGGGTGGGTGAGAATAAGCGTCTTGGTGGGTGAGAGGTGAGATGGGTGTTGTTTTGTTATGTGCAATTTGTAATCATTAATTAATAGTATATATATAAAGGGGTATTGGACCAAAGGTCTCTATTCTCAAATTCCATGCACAAAGTCCCTAGTAATAAACCCATGTAAATTAGCCCCATGTTTTGTTATTTTTTTACCAAATTGTCCCCTTCTGGAAATCGGTCCAGCATTGAAATCAGGGACAAAAGTAGCATAAATTAGTCAAAAACTAAAAATAGAAACCAAATTTTCATAACTTTTTCGAGAGAGACTTTTCTTCCATCTTCTTCCAATTCTAGAGACTTGACGGTCATTTCTTTTATAAATCCAAATCATAACCGCTCCAATTTTCCATGCAGAACATTCAAGAGAAAAAAAAAACGGATGTAGCAAGTTAGATATTAGGCAGATTATCAGGGGTTGTTGTCAAACCATATCTCTATGAAATATTGATAGCGGTAGAGAATTAGGATTTTGATTGTTTATGAAAACACATCAGGTTTTGACGTAAAATTGATCGTTCGGTGTATCATGTTAATTGACAAGCCATGGCCGATGGGTGTGTTTAGAAGATTTATTTATTTATTTATTTATTTATTGATCATGCAGCACTAGGAAGAGAACTTGTGTGTAAATAGTAGAGCTCAGGGTTTATTATTAAATTGATTAGATCTTAAAATAAATAGATTTTATAATAGGTTCAAGTGAAAGACAAAAATGGAAAAGTTTCAAGGAATAAATATAAGAAATGAGTAGTAAATATATGTCCCACTTTTCTTTACTCCTAAATCAATAAATGAGATTCAAATGCAAATAATGATGTAAAAAGGAGTTTATAAGGTAGTGAACCGTGAAAATTATTAAATAAATGCACACCAATCTTATTTAAAGACAAATCATGCATTTCATTTAGTTTTCTTTTAAAAATTTAGATAGTGTTTGATTTAAAAACGAATTTTGCATTTTCGGTTTTGAATATGTATCTCAAGTATGAAAAGAATAGAGAGATGACGGAGGGGATGAAAGAAAGACGAATGTAATAAAGAAACGACAAAATAATAGATTATTTCACGTGCTTGTGTTATTTTCAAAATTGTGAAAAATAAATAAAACAAAAATTGTTTTTTATTTGTATTTTAAATTTGTTTTACAAACTTGTCATTTTTTACAATATAAATGCATCATATGCATTTTTATATGGACGAAAACCCAAAACTTAAAATAACAAACTAAGCGCTACCTTACGTTTTCATTCTTGGATGCTAGAATTATAATTCATACGGAACTTTTAGCCTATTGTTCATTCATTTTGATCCCCTTTGGCAAAACACACAAAATGCTAAATTCAGTCTGGATGCTTTTAGGCCTGAACAATTTAAAAGACTAAATGGATTGATGGGTAGAGTCTAATTTACTTCTATTTAATTTATGAATTATGTACACAACTCCAAGAGTTTTAATTAATTTTAGACAGATAAAGGTTTGTAGTTATCAATACCTCTACGAATTAATTCATTAAATAAATAATCAATGGTATGTAAAGTATATAACAAATCATTAATTGCTCGGTTTTTCCAGGCAGAACATTTAATAAAAATAAATGTATATAAGTTAGATATTAGGCAGATTAGGAATTGTAATCAAACCATATCTCTATGAATTAATTACAAATAAATCCATTACACTTATGTAGTATATAAAAATAATTTGTGGATTGAATCACATATCTCAGTACCCATCGATCAATCGAACATGAAATCTAATCTATTTTCTCAAATCTTTACTATTTTCATGCTTTTTTTCCTATTCTCAACCTTGTTGATCTCACCAACTGAAGCAAGGGAAGTTAAATTTACAACAGGTTAGACTTCTATGCATCCTCTTTCTGTATGATTATTTCAACAAATACTTTAGTGTTTATGTGATCTGTAAAACAAAAGAGGGAGTATTAAATCAGTGTACTTTGACCTGAGTTGAATTAATACGGTATATAATTTGGTTTTATGATAAATTCAGATAAAGGAATGATGCCAGAAGGCAGAAACGTTAATGGAAGGAAGCTACCACCTCCGCCAGCACCACAACGCAACATTCCACCACCGGGAGCAAAAGTTTGATTGGTCATATAGCTAATTGTCACATGAATTATGCATGCAATTATTTTCAAATGTACTTGCTTTCTATATTGTTGTTGTCTTCTTGGGCTTACAATCATGTAGCATTTCCCGTTAATAAAAGAGAGCATCTATTTATCAATTGCAATATCACTGAAGTTTTTTCTTCTTCTTTTTTCCACTTTTATTTTGTAGATTTTAGTAAATCTTTACTTGTTCAACAAATTATATATATGCAGTCGATTGGTGCCCGATAAGAAAGTACATAAGCTCATATTATCAAGGTAACTAAAGTTCAATTGACAACTTATTTTAAATCATATCTAGGAGAAGTTTTGATTAGTGATTTTGATGGAATGGTATAATCTAAAATGTTTGGATAGATAGTTTGAATTGTGACCTAATTTTGTTGTAAAATTAATATGAAGTAAATTTTAAGTATTTGCTGTTTATGATTTATCAAAATAATTGCTACTTTTTAAGTGGAAAATAAAAATGTTGGCAGACACTTGACATTACTGAATAAAATTAATATGAAGAATTTTTTTTTTGTTAAACTATAGCAATTTATTGGTGTCTAATTGAAGCAAAATAATCTAACCCATTCACTCCTAACAATATCAGTACATTGTGGATTTTCAAATCAATATCAATTGATTTTTGTGAGTTTAGGAATTTAGTTTATTAATAACAATATCAATAGCAACAAAATCTAACCATATTAATTCTTAAAATAGGCCACCATGTATTTTGCTGGTGTTAGGACAGGAACTGAGTGAAAAGGATCTCATTTCTTAAGCGAGTTAATAAATTTACTGCTAGTTATCTCCCTCAGTTATACGTAATATTTGTTTTTGGCAAGTGCTTGTATGACTGTAGCATAGCTGAGCATAACATGAGTCATTGCTCCAAGCGAGAAGTGCATACAAGGAAGCGAAAAGTATATAACGGAGGGTGAAACCTTGCACTCCTTTGCCTTTTTTTTTTTTTCCCCTTCAAAATGTGAACTTCTTCCCCTTGTTCTCATGTTTTCTTTCCTTTTTTTCTTTTTTTTTTTCACTTTTCTTTTTTTCTTTTTTGGCTGAGGTTGTACTGTGTGCATGAGTAAGGACGAAGGTTGAGTAAAGATAGTTTTTAACGAGGGCAATCTTGTTTGGCTGAGGGTGGACAAAAGTCGAGTGGAAATGTTTTTAACAAAGAGCAATAGTTTGGCTGAGGCACCGTTAGGATAAAAAATAAAAGAAAACAAAACTATTTAAACTAAACTACTGATTTGGAAATTAGAGTAAACAGTAGCCTTCACCGCAGCCACTAATCGCTATTTCTCACATCTAATGAATCTCCTGGTCACCATCAGATCTTTCTCAACAGAAACTCCATCATTTTCTTAATTTAGTTAGCTTAAACCAATTAATTAGAAGGTGTTATTACCCAAACTCGAATCTATACTTAATTATTGATTTTTGTTGATTATAAGGCTTAGTTGACTGATTCTATTCTCTCCCTATGCTTTAAAAGTTATATATGATTTCAATTGTATTTCAAACTATTTTCAATGGTTAAAAAGCGATTCTTACTAAATCTAAGATTAATCGTGTTTTATAAACGAATTTTAAATGATTTTAATGGATTTTAATTTGATCTACATTTGTGTTCTTATCAATACACTGTTTTCGATAATAGGCTAGATGCAAATGATATGGTTGTTTAATTCATACTAATATAAACCTCACTCACGTGCATCTAATAGACGAAGATATTTACATTTTATTTAATATAAAAGAATGAGTGAGCGGATGTGTGTCGGAAGTACAACTTGATAGTAAAATTCCGTTGATAGGTAGTTGGAAATAAAAAGTGGTTGATGTTGCAAGTTGGTTGCATATAAGTATAATGATGATTTCATTTTGGAAAAAAATGTATATACTACAATTTCAGCATCTTACGATTACATATATAAAACCAAATCCATCATCAAATATTCGAAGCCATATGACAAAGAAAAAAATATATGGCATGTATATTATAGGCATGGAATTAATACTTTATTTCAAAGCTAGCAATACCAAAAATCTGAATTTACGAAAAATATCACATTGACTACAAATATTTGTAGTTTTTTTATTTAATATTAAGAACAATGCAAAAGTCTATAATTAGATGACATGACTGTAATTTGCTTATTCACCAGTATCATGTACCGGAGATATGTAGATGACTTACCAATAACAACGTATCCAAGGTATCTTCCACTACTGTAAGCCATAATCTACTTGCCAGTTTGTCTAGCTTTATAGTTATTGACAACTGTAATCATTTTATTTAGATAAGAGTTACTAATCCGTTGCATATAATTTTCTTCAAGTTCACCTACATATATACAACCCATCTGATTCATTGTAAGTTGTGCCCTTTTAATTCATTATAGTGACATTATGTTTATAAACTTGAAAATAACGTGATGACCATTTCAATGTTGATACAACCTGCATCGAATATGATAGAAAAAAAATGACATAAAGACCATGCACAAATAGTACCATGCCTAACTTCTTTTTAATGCTAGGTGTTATTAACGCATGTAGTTCATATATAGAGCATAATTCACCCTATAAAAACTCTAATTTCGTAGTAAAAAAGTGTGACACTCACATATTCTAATCCAAATATAACGCAACATTGACATACAAATGTGCAAATAGAAGTAATAATGGAAATTCATTTGGAAACAATACTCGAGAAAAAGAAATGATCATGTGAAATATTAAGTTTTCAAAATTTAAAGAAATAAGAGTTGAACATGATGTTAAGGTTTTTGCAACAATTTGATCAAATAGTTTATGTGCACTTGAATACATGGTAACAAACTACATGCATCTAGACGGTGGCATCCAATTTTAACAATAAGCGTATGAACAAACTTACCGATTGAAGTTGATATGTTTGGCTCTCGATTATTGCAGTAACTTTCATGACAACACATCACAATTTGATCTAAATCATTGATTTTGTTTGATTTAGTAAACAGTGAAGACCGTGTTGTATCTGCACATTTTGATCAATAGTTGATTATCAATAATTCATGCATTTGATTATGTCATCGCCTTTACCAAAAGTTAAGTAGAATGAAAGCTTTAATTTGAAAATAAGTTAAAAAAATACATCTTCATAAAGAATCAAGGATTATAATCTATCACTGCATTTTGTTCATTCAGAAAGAAGGTGAAGAAGATGTATGCAATTTTCACATTACAATGAATTTGTTGTTGGATTGCGGAAAGATATGGTATTTGGTGGTACGTGGGGATAAAATGATAGAATTGTCCACAATTTAGTACCACAACTATTAAGGTATATATGTAATTTCATAAACTTCAAATAAAGGTATTCCTATTATATATATAGATAGATAAGGAAGACACGCGACCTACTTTAATCCAAATATTATACTGCTAAAAAAATTATATTGCGGCTGAATTATAGAATTGAACATCCAGCAAGGTTATGACAACAAGTTTAAGAGTCACTATATATGAGAGAAACCAACAATAACAAAAACAATGCTGCAGCTAGAAAAGAAATACGACAGGGAAGTTTGATTATGACTAACATAAACAATGTTTTCCAATATATATCCATATAGAAGTCTCAACCAAAAATCAAATAGTTTATACTAACATTACATATAAGGAATTTTGTTACGAAATAAAGAGAATAGAGACCATTAGAGAGAGAACAATTTTATTGAACTGAGATAGATTTTACAATACAAGTAACCTCCATATTTATAGACTCCATATGCAGTGCAGATTACAACAATGCCCTTTCTTATTAGCATATTCATCACTATTATTAATATATAATACAACGTTCCCCCTTGAATATGCGTATGTGAAGGTGATAAGAGTAATTGCCTCATTAAAATCCTTATTATAAAAAAAACCAATGGGAAAAAAATCATAATAAGGAAAAGAGTGCAATTTGATTTCATCTTTAAGTAAAATATATTTTATAATGTTACTACGAGGGTTGATACTTCTGTATCAAGATAATGCCTCATTAAAACCTTACTAATAAACCCAGTGGGAAAAATATTAGTGAAGGAAAAAGAGTACATTATAATGTATTTCATACGCTCCCCCTGAATTATAACGCATTATTCAATTAGTCTGTTGATGCAATCGACGCATACCAATTTTGTATACTATCTTCTGAAATGTTGATTTTGGAAGCGTCTTTGTGAATAGGTCCGTCGGATTTTCTTGAGATCGGATTTGTTTCACTTCTATCTTATTATACTTTTGTAGCTCATGTGTGAAGAAAAACTTAGGAGAAATGTGTTTCATCCTATCACCCTTAATGTAACCCGCTTGAATTTGAGCTACACAAGCTGCATTGTCTTCATAAATAATGGTTGACACATCTGTTACTGATGGGAGTTGACAGCTTTTTCGAATATGCTCAATTAGTGATCTTATACAAATACATTCTTTACTTGCTTCATACAGTGCTAGTATTTCAGAGTGATTAGATGATGTTGCTACTAATGTTTGTTTTGTAGTTAACCATGAAATTACTGCATTGCTGTTATTAAACACATATCCAGTTTGTGATCTTACTTTATGTGGGTCAGAAAGATAACCTGCATCAGCATAGCCAACTAGGCCTGGATTATTGCATGTGTTAGAGTAAAACAAACCCAAATTTGTCATTCCACGAATATATCTCATGATATATTTTATACCATTCCAGTGTCTTTTTGTTGGTTCTGAACTGTATCTTACTAGAAGATTTACTGAAAATGCAATATCTGGTCTTGTGCATTGGGCCAAATGTAATAATGCACCAATGGCATTAAGATATGGCACTTTCAGGCCAAGCACGTTCTCATCTTCTTTTTTCGGGCGGTAAGCGTCCTTTTTAATATCTAAAGATCTAACAACCATCGGCGTACTAAGTGGATATGCTTTATTCATTTGAAAACGCTTTAGAATTTTCTCGATGTTATTTGATTGATGGATTAATATGCCATTAGCACTATGCTTAATTTGTAGACCGAGACAGTGCTTAGACTTGCCAAGATCTTTTATTTCAAATTCCTTCTTTAAATAATTTATTGTTTCATCAATCTCTTCTGGCGTCCCAATCAAATTTACGTCATCAACGTAAACTGCTAAGATAGCAAATCCCTTTATCGATTTCTTTATAAAGAAACATGGACAAATGAGATTGTTTTCGTATCCTTCTTTTACCAGATATTTACTAAGATGGTTATACCACATCCTTCCAGATTGTTTCAAGCCATATAGTGATCGTCCTAGTTTTAATGAGTACATGGACTTTGATTTTGCTTCAGGCAGTTTATATCCATCTGGAATTTTCATTTAAATATTGGTATCTAATTCACCGTAAAGATAAGCTATCACAACATCCGTTAATCTTATATCAAGTTTTTTAGAAACTACAAGGCTTATAAAATATCGGAATGTTATGACATCCATAACAGGGGAGTAAGTTTCCTTAAAGTCAAAACCTGGTCTCTGCAGCAAACCTTGTGCAACAAGTCGTGCCTTGTACCTCACGACTTCATTTTTATTATTTCGTTTTCTAACGAATACCCATTTATAACCTACTGGTTTAACGTTTTCTGGTGTTTTCTCTATTGGTCCAAATACACCATGTTTTTGAAGTGAATCTAGTTCCACTTGAATAGCATCTTTCCATTTTGGCCAATCGTGTCTTTTCGACATTCAATTATGCTATTTGGTTCATTATTGTCATTCTTATTAATGTCATGACTTTCAATTATTTCAGTAGCTACTGCGAATGAGAATACATCGTCTATTATTATTCTACTTTGATCTCATATTTCTCCATAGTTCGTATAAAATATTGAGATCTCATTATTATTAGGTACCATTTTATCGTTGGAATCTTCTTTTATCTCTTCTGGGATAATATTTCCTTCCGTACTTCTAGGAGAATTGGGATTTTCATTTGAGTGATCATTTTGATCATTTATAACCTCTTCAGGAGGTTCCTTAATTGATTAATTTTCATTAGACTTTCTTTTTCTATGCGCCAAGTCTTTTGAACCAATTGGTCTTCCACGTTTTTGTCTTGCTTTAGATTCATTTGCTGCTGTATTTACTTTTGATCCTTTAAGGACATCAATTTTTGCTGGTGCATTTGCTGTTGGAATGTGAGATTTAGTAATTTTTGCAGTGTTACCAAATGCATCTGGGAGTTGATTTGCAATATTTTGAATATGCAAAATTCTTTGTACCTCATATTGGCATTGTTTGGTACGTGGATCCAAATAAGACATAGATGGATTATTCCGTGATATTTCACACCGTTCTACCGGAATGGTCTTTCGTCCCCCTTACGGTGGGAAGATTGTCTCATCAAATTTACAGTCTAAAAAACTTGCAGTGAAGACATCACCTATAAATGGTTCAAGGTAACGAATTATCGATGGAGAATCAAATCCCACATAAATTCCCAATCGTTGCTGAGGACCCATTTTAGTACGAAGTGGGGGATTAATAGGTATATGCACGGCACAACCAAATTATCATAAATGTGAAATATTTGGTTGAGATCCAATTAAGAGCTATGATGGTGAAAGCTGATGATAAGCTGTTGGTCTATTTTTAACCAATTTCGATGCATGCAAAATTGCATGCCCCCAAGCTGAAACAGATAGTTTTGATTGCATAAGCAATGGTCTTGCAATAAGTTGCAAGCGCTTAATTAATGATTCTGCTAGACCATTTTGAGTATGAACATGAGCTACTGGATGTTCAATTTCAATTCCCAATGATAGACAATAATCATCAAATACTTGAGAAGTAAATTCTCCAGTATTATCTAGTCGAATTAATTTAATTTGATGCTTAGGGAAGTATGTTCTCAATTTTATTATTTGAGCAAATAGCTCGGCGAATGCCAAATTTCTTGTAGAAAGTAAACGGACATGTGACCAATGAGTTGACGCATCAATCAATACCATAAAATATTTGAATGGTCCACATTCAGGGTGGATTGGGCCACTTATATACCTTGAATTTTTTGTAGAAATGTGGGAGATTAGATGTGATTTTACTATATGAAGGTCGAATGATTAATTTTCCTTGTGCACATGGGGCACATAAGTAGTCACTTGGTAAATTCAATTGGTTTGATAAATCACGCCCTTTTGAGTTTTTGGCAATTTTATGCATCATAGTTGATCCAGGATGACCCAAGCGATCATGCCAAATAATCAATGTCTTTGTATTTGTGAGTTTCTGGCTCATGTTTATAGAGTGAGATTCAACTATGCCAATTTTTGTAAAATATAAACCAGTTGAAATTGTACCAAAATTTTCTAGGATAAACTTCTGGCTTTCAATTCTAGAAATAACACAAAAATGTTTTTTGTTGTTTTCATTTATAGTTTCAATATGGTATCCATTCATTCTTATATCTTTGAAAATCAGCAAATTTCTTTTAGAGTTGCTTGAGTATAATGCATTCTGAATAAAGATATGCATACCATTTAGTAATATTATATGGGCTCTTCCGGACCCGTCAATTATATTAGCAGATCCAACTATAGTGGAGACTTTAGCTGAGAAATTTTCAGATAGTTCAGAGAAAAATTTCTGATTTTTCAAAATTGTATAAGTAGTTGCACTTTCTAGTAAGCATATATCATCACTCAAATGGCGTTCCATACCTTAAGAATTAAAGACAGTAATTAGTCAATCATTAAAAATTTGTATGCATAAATAAATGTAATGTAAACAAACAAAGTAACATGATTAAAATGGACTACTGATTAAGAACAACATCCAAATTACACATTATTTTTAAGTAGTTCTGCAAAGGGAAATACAAACGAACACAAACTTCAAACTGATTTTTTAATGCATGCTAACGAAATAAAACGAAAACCACGTAACAAACTTCAGGTTATTTCTAATTGATCAAGCCGGTCATATCATTGATCATTGCACTTAGATTTTCATCATTAATGAAATTTCCATTGTCATCTTCGAAGAAATAATCTAACTTCATGCTAGTGTTTTCAGGTAACTCTTCGACATTATTTGCCTCAATATTCTTCCAGCGATGATATTCTTCAACTGTTTTCTTTGATGGTCTACATGTAGTGACCAGTGACCAGATCGTCCACATCTATAACAAACTTCCTCATGATGCCTTTTATTTTCTGAAGCTGAATCATTGTTCTTTACAGGCTCAATTTTCTTTTTTGCTTATTAAAGTTGGTGGTTTTGTTACCTTTAAAGCCACCATAACCACCTCTGCTGGAGTTATATCCACGTCCACTACCTCGACCCCGACCCCTACCTCTTCCAGAGTGGGAAAAATTAGCATTAACTTCAGGTAATGCAGTTGAACCAGTTGGCCTTGAGGAGTGATTTTTTTAAGCAATACATTATTTTATTCAGCAATTAGTAAGCATTCTATGAGTTCAGAATATTTTATAAAATGACGCTCTCGATATTGCTGCTGCAGGAGTATATTCGAAGCATGAAATGTTGAGAAAGTCTTTTCAAGCATTTGTGCATCATCCATCTTTTCTCCACATAATTTCAATTTAGAAATGATTCTAAACATTGCAGAATTATATTCTCTTACAGACTTAAAGTCCTGAAACCTCAGGTTCAACCACTCTTGCCTAGTGTTTGGAAGTATGACCGTCTTCTGGTGGTCATAACGTTCCTTCAGAGAGTTCCATAAGTGGAGAGGGTCTTTTTCGGTCAAATATTCTGTTTTTAGATCGTCGTGGATATGACGTCTTACGAATATTAAAGCCTTTGCTTTGTCCTGCTGGGACATAGTATTGCCATTTTTAATGGCATTTTTTAAGCATTGAGATTGCAAATGAATCTCAGCATCCAGTATCCATGATAAGTAGTTTTCTCCAGATATATCCAAAGCTTTAAATTCAAGCTTGGCGATGCTTGCCATTTTGTGAACTGTTCATAAAATAAATTGCATAAGGTGAAAATATTCACCACAACAGCATTCACTTATTTGTTTGTACATAATACAAGGTCCGAAATATTTTATATGTAGAACCATTGAGTTAATCAGTAATCCGCAAAACCAAGGACCACAGAGGCATAATAACTGACGAATAAATTACAATTAATAGATCCTTTACCGACAACCAAACTAATGGACAAATGACAGAGATTATAAGCAAAAATTGAAGATGGCCATTGTTAACATACATACAATTAAATTGGCACAATGTCAGGGACAGTACAACTTGATGAGATAATAAAACAAAGGCCAACTAAAAGTAATCATACTGTTACATCTCTAGCATTTATAATTTGTTTAGTTACGTAATATCTTTCATTTCATGTTTGAAAATTTATTAGGCATTACCAAGAAATATCAAAATAGTCATCTCATATTCTTAGCAATGTTTGTTTCCAGCTAAAAGTTAAAAAATTGAAAAGTCTTCATTCATGGTATCAAACAACTATACTCCAAAAAAAATGTATCAACAAAACCAAACATTTGGATTTTGCAACTTTCATGTATTTATCATGCAAGAAAGAAAAGTCAGCTTTTGCGTATGTTCCATTCCAAACTTTTGAATTTTATTTGGCAACAGATCCGCAAAAAAATATTGAATTTAGAAGCCAAAAGATTAAAATAAGAGTGATACAAGAAAAGATATAAAAAAATATAGAAGCAAACCCCAAACTAGCATGTGCTGACTTGACAGCTTTATCAAAAAACATGATATTGACAATTACCTTCTTGCAGAGAGAAAAAGTAAAGAGTTTATAAAGAAATGCAAGAACAATTCCTTTACCTGCTTGTTGTTTTAAAGGAAATAAGAAATAGAACGAATGTAGATATATTATAAAAGACTCGTCTGCACTAATATATAATAGGATTTTGAATATGAATAGCCTCAAATTGGAATGGTCAGGAGTGGAACAGACGGAGTAATTAATATCTAATTACTTGCTGAGAAGTTGGAAAGTTTGAAGGTGAAAAGGTTGAGAACAATAATTAATTCGCATCCCTATGCAGAATATTGAGAATGCAGTATACAGAAAGTTTGTGCTACTAAAAAAAATATCCCTGGTTGAGCAGCAAGAAAATAAAATAAAAGAAGAAAGACCTTTGTGCTGATAACGTGTTATGAAGTAAAGAGAATAGAGACCATTAGAGAGAGAAATTATTTATTGAACTGAGATAGATTTTACAATACAATCAAACTCCATATTTATAGACTCCATATGCAGTGCAGATTACAACAATGCCCTTTCTTATTTAGCATATTCATCCCTATTATTAATATATATTACAACGAATTTAACATTACTACACGGGCCTGTATGAATGATGAAACAGTAAACGCAACTAAAATATATGATAAATAATTGTGATGCAGCTTCGTAAAATGAAAATTTGGTAGTACACCGTCGTTAACAAACCCAAATTTATATATTGGGATGTCATCTACGTTGTCCAAATGATTAAGGTCCTTCGTCGATAATTTTTCACGTTGCTTCTGATCATGATTATTAAACCTGCGAATTCATACATTTCTTCAGAAAAGTGTAACTGCTCCAGCATATGCTTTCAGATTGTAGCAAGCTTTTGACTTCCCTACATCATAATGCAGTAGATAGAATTCACCCTATTAGCACGAGGACGAAGAGACAAACATAACAGAGGGTATTTTCGGTAGTTTAAAAAGACACAGTTGAAATCTATTCAATGAAATTTCATTATTAATAACAGAGACTTGTTTAATATGTGCATTGTATGTATGAATTGTCTTGTTGTATGTGTATATATGTTTTTTGTCAAAAACATCAATTGAAGGTGAATAAGAGTTAGGATTGTTTTAGGAGACTGGATATCATGCATTTAGGTTAGCTATAGGATGCATTGGAGTTTCTTCATCCAAATAACATGGTTTTCATTTTAGTTTCTTTCAGACTAAGTATTATTTTGAATCAATTTATTTTATTAAAATAGGTATTGTTGTGGAAATAATTTAGTTGTTCTGAATATATATAAAACGGACATTTAAGATTTACATGAAGATTGAAAAAATGACAATTGATATGGAGAGTTAGATGAATATTGCGATCGGCTCTTCTCCACAAAAATAATATTTTATTTTTTAATTAGGAGGATGAGATTTAACATTTGAAGATGAAGACGAATATGGAAAAAAAGATAGAAAGCAAAGAGAAAATTCATTATATAAGGATGAAATAGTACTTTCCATTTATCATTACGAGGAGAAAATTGATAATTTGATTGTCCTTTTGAGAAATTTTTTAAAATAAAAGGTTTATTTTTTGACTCAAGGAGACTAGCTGAAATGAAAAGTGACATCCTACCCTAGAACAAGGTTCTAAAAGACATAGATTCGAACACTGGGGATATCAGAATTAGTACTTTACTTAAATAAGGTACTATTTTTATTATAAAATAAGAGAGATAACTTTTTAGCTTCACCAAACTGAATTGGTTTCTCTTTAGAAATTCTTAAAATGGAATTAAGATTTTCTGATTCCATCTATTTACTCCCACTTTCTTTTTTCCTAGTGCGACACCTTCCCTCACCCACCTTAAATTAATAAAACTCTTCCTACACACACATTATACCCACAAGGTTAAAAAAAATGAATGTTCCTCTACTTTCTCTTTCGAAAACTAGGTTTCCTATCGTTTTCATTTTTTCCTCAAATCAAACAAATCGAAGTATATTATGTATGATGTGTATTATAGATACAAATAATGAGCTAAACTGTTGCTCAATTTTCTTGCAAGTAAATGATAGGTTGACCTGGACTCCAAAGCTTGGCCCAGCTTGTAACTAAACTTTCAAATCTCACAGGGATGAAACAAAATATAAAAGTAAAATCCACCCATTTACTTCAAATTCATAACAATGTCAAAATACTAGATTCCATCAAACCATAACATAATCCGTTACAATAATAATCTGAAAACATGGTAACATATGAAAGCAAATAAAAATGTAAATACTACCACATACCCACCACTTTCGTCTCCAAGCGTCACATTTTCCATCAACGTCTTCCACTGCCTACGAAAGTAGACCATTAACCGATTTAATACTTATTTATAAGAAAAGAAGGCGGGTCCAACCACTTAATACCTTTCATCTAGAAGCAGGTTTTTAGAATCTCATATCCCTATCATATGTCATAAAAAGCTAATAATGATAGGGACGGTACCCAAGCCATTTAATACCTTTTATTTTAAAAAAGGAAGACTTTGGTCATTTAATTCCTTAGTTAAGACAGACCTCATCATTTAATACCTATTTCCAAGGCGTGCTCCTCAATTGTACTATCTAGCTGACATCATATGGAATATCTTATACCACTTAATACTTCTTTACATAAAATAGGCAGACTATGTTCATTTAATATCTTAATTAAGACAGACCCTATCATTTAATATATATTTCCAAAATTGGACCCCCACCATTGAGATACCACCTAATGTAACCTCTTAGCCATTTAACACTTTATTTGGGGAAAAAAGGTGTGCACTCAAACAACCACTTAACACCTCAAGATCTCGAAGCGGGCTCTTCGTCATATGGTCCATACTCATAATGATGTCATGCATTAGTCCAACTATTCATAGGAACTGGTATCTAGATTAATTGGGTAGATTTCCCCTACAAAATTCAAGACTAACATCATGTCATTACAAACATTTATCATAAGGATATCTCACATCAACCAAAGTGTACACAGCTGCCGGTAGCCTCAAAGTGAATGGAAGACTTCCGTCTCTACACACATACACACACACTCTCATCTAACCATTTCATAAATAAGACCTTACAAGGGGTCTTCCTTATTACGTCCTAAAATTATAATTAGGCTATATAAGAGTTTCCTCTTATTTATGCCTACAAATCAATTACCTTCCTAACGGGAGAAATAAATGAAAACAAATACCTAATTAACTACGTCATATATGTAATAATTATACGTTAATTACACAAATAGAGATAAACAAATATTCGCGCCTAATAAGTTCTAAACGTATGGATTTTACGCTCTAAACTAGCATTAAATGTCAATTTCCAGACTAAATATTATTACAAGTCCTTTTTCTTTAAATTCTGAAGATTTCAACATACCAAAATAAGGTATTCTAATATCCAAAATAGAAAATAATTATTCATAACCAAACTTACAATAACAGACTTGTAAATAAAATAGAAACTCGATTTATTACACCAATTCAATGGAATATCCTAAATAATAAGAATTGCAATCTAAACTCCATATTCTATTCAAATCGTTTTTTACAAAGAAATAAATAAGAATAAGTGGTGTAAACTACAAGTATAATTTGTAATATAAACCCTTATTTCATTGAAGAGTCATAATTTGAACCAAAGAAGAAGGAAAAGTGGAATAGCCTATGAAATTATCAAAAATTGCATAAACGAAACAAATTCCATCAAGTTAACGTAAGTAATTAAGAATTTCAACATAGAATTGACATTTCGAAATGAAAAGGAATTTTAGGGGATGTTATATATCGTATTTTTAAAATTCCAAAATCCTTAAGGCATATTCAAATCAAAAATGAAATGCACTAAATAATCGCTGAAAAGAAATACTAAGGTTCTCACTCAAGATTAGCCTTAGCTTCACTTAAATGGATTTGTGGCCTTCCAATCTCTTCCAGAATCTCTTTTTGATATATACACATGCAATAGGGTATAGGTATTTATATTCATTAGATTCAAAATAATTGGAGAAGAATAAGATAAGAATAGATTAGAGGAAGAAGAAACAAATAAAAAATAAGTTGAATTTTTACCTGAATTCTTTACGGAGTTTCTAATTTAGAGAGATTGCAATGGTAGAATTTCGTTGTATTTTCCAAAATAATATGAATAAAAAGAGGAGTGCATAGAGTTAGATTTATGGGGTTGAAAAGCAACAGAATCGCAGGATGAAAATAGTTTAAAATGGAGAAATCTTGAGCGTACAAATAACACATCCCTTCAAACCCTAGTCACCACTGCCAAAATCTGCTTTGACCTGTCAACCGCCTCTCTTCAACCAATAAACTGCTAGGGTCGACCGGTCCTAACAAAGGGGTTAACCATTAGGTTTGTTTTGGGGATGTTTTTATTTCCATTGTTTTTTAATTAATTTTATACACTAATTAACTTTAACGTTAATTGTTGATTAAAAGTTTTCTTAGCCCTATATAATTTTCAAAATTCAATTCCTAAATTTAAATCCTTATTTTAATTTGAATTTAAACTAATTTAATTTAAAGCTTCAAACGCGGATAACTTCTTCGTTTGAGCTCTGTTGTCGGACTATTATGTATAGAAATAGATCAGAATTCACCACGAACGCAACGGAATAACTTTTGTGATCAGGTTTCAACTTTTATAAAATTTCCATATTCGATCCTTATCATATTTAATTCAATTCGCTTCATTTATTTATGGTCCATTTTACATGGTGTTATATTTTCCCTTAAAAAGGATTCGTCTCAAAATCTTCTAAGGGTTGAACGATGCAACGCGCAATAACATCCATGTTATACAAACAAATTCTCTACATAACCATCTACTCAATCAGTAGGACAATGTGATTATATACTGCAGACATGCTAAAATGAACTCAAGCCTAGCATGAGTGTGTAATCGTCTCATGAAAGTATGTACGAAAATATCCTAAATATGCATAAAAATTTCTACATAAGTGTAAAACGATTGTGAAAAAGTGTAACAACCATCTCCTACCATCCAATTTAACAACCATGATTCAACTAAAATCCTAATTTTGGACAGAAAAATTACCGACGAAAAGCTCTAGGTAAGTGCTCTTCATCTTCTCCATGGTCTCCCATGCGCTTTCCACTGGATTGTCCCCCCACTGTATTCGGACCAGCCCAATTATTTTATTATGAAGTCTCCAAGTACCATGCTCTACAATGCGTGCGGTGGTATGGGGCGCCATTGGCTCCTTCTCAAAATTCCCCAATTGATCAGGCTTTAATTTGTTAGCCGTGTAATGAAAGCATTTCCTAAGGTGACAAACGTGGAAAACATTATGGACTCCTGCCAACTTGTTAGGAAGCTCTACATGGTATGCCAATTTTCCTATTCTTTCCAGAATTTTAAATAACCTAACAAATCTAACCCCTAATTTTCCAAAAGTTCCAAAACTAACAACTTTGTAAGAGGGGAGACTTTGACAAACACCATATCTTTAACCTCAAATTCAAGCCCTTTACTTCTTTTATTCGCATAAGAATTCTAACGGTCTTGCATTGCCTTCATTCTTTGCATGATCAAATCTATTTTTTCTTTGGTATTACGGATCAAATTAGGTCAGAGCAATACTTTATCGACGATTTCCTACCATCAACTAGGCAATTTGCATGGCTGTCCACAAAATGCTTCAAAAGGGGCATGCTAATCCTGTTTGATAGCTATTATTATACAAAAACTTAACCAAAGCTAAATCCTACTCCCAATGTCCTCTGAAATCTAAGACAGAAGCTCGCAACAATTCCTCTAAAATCCTATTCAGCCTCTCTACTTGTCCATCGGTTTATGGGTGATATGTCATGCTAAGGTTCAAAGAAGTTCCCAAAGTAGTTTATAGACTCCTTCAAAACTCTCTAGCGAACAAGGGGTTCCTATCACTGACTAATCTTGCAGGATTTCCATATAGATGAACTACCTCCTTAATATAAATCTGTGCGAGAGAAGCAGCAGTCTAATTTCTCATAATCGAAACAAAATGAGCACTCTTAGTGAGTCTATCCACAATAACTCAAATAACCTCATTGCCCTTCTGACTTCTAGGCAATCCTTCCACAAAATCCATTGAAACGTGTTCCCATTTTCAAATCAGAATTTCCAAAGATAATAACAATCCACCAGGCTTCCCTTGCTCGACTTTACTTTTTGACATGTCAAGCACCTAGCAACAAACTCAGCCATGCTCTTCTTCATTCCATTCCAAAAGAAAATCTTCTTCATATCCTTATACATCTTATCTCCTTCGAAATGAATGGTCATCTTTGAGTGGTGACACTCCATAAGCACTTCTTTCAACAAATCATCAATCATCAAAACCCAAAGACATCCATGTTTTCTCAAACATCCCTTCTCATCAACTGAATAACTCCTAGCACAGGAAAAATGCTCTCCTTTTCTCAGTTTCACTAAAATCTCTACTGACTCCTCATCCATCACTTGTCCATGCCATATACGACCAATCAAGGCTGGTCTAATCTCCATAACTGCTAGAAAATCTTGGATGGGTTCTGTTGACGATTGGAGGTTGGGATTCGAGAGAAACTTCAACTGTCTCCATTCATATATAGCACCTAGGGTAGCATATCTCTGACTAAGGGCGTCAGCTACTATATTCCATTTTTCAGGGGTGTATTGAATATTAAAGTCAAAAAATGCTACATACTCCATCCACCTCTACTGTCTAAGATTTAAATCCTTTTAGGAAAATATATATTTAAGTGATTTACGAGCAATGAATAAATCAAACCTTTCCCCAAGAGATAATGTCTTCACATTTTTAAGGCAAAAACAATGGTTGCCAATTCCAAATCATGCACTGGATACCTCTTCTCATGGTCCTCCAGCTGTCCACTAGCATAGGCAACTACCTTTCCTTCTTCAATAAGAACTGCCCATAATCCTATGCCACATGCATCTGTAAAAACCGTAAACGGTTTGGTTCCATCTGGAATAGTGAGCACAGGTGCACTGGCCAACGACTCCTTAAGCTTCTCAAATGCCTTGGTGCATCAATCATCCCAAACAAAAACTAAATTCTTCTTAGTCAATTTAGTTAAAGGGACGGCTATTTATGCAAAGTTCTTGATGGACTTCCTATAGTAGCCTACCAATCATAGAAAACTTCTAACTTCCAATGCATTACTAGGAGTCATCTATCCTTGGACAACTTCTCCTTTAGCAGGCTCCACGACTAATCCTTGTTTCGAAATAATATGCCTAAGGAATCTAACTTCATTTTTTCAAAAGTGGCATTTTGAAAACTTGACTTTGAGTTGGTTTCTTCTTAAGGTCTCTAATACCTCCCTAAAGTGTTCCTTATGCTCCTTCTTGCCTTTGGAGAAAACCAAGATATCATCAACAAACACCATGAAAATTTATTAAATCATCCTCTAAATACTCTACTCATCATATCAACAAAGTATGATGGGGCATTCATCAATCCAAAAGGCATTACTTTCCACTCATAGAGTCCATCTGGAGTATAGAATGTGGTCTTCAATTTTTTTTCCTCTATAATCCTCAACTGATGGAATCCCGTTGTTAAGTCTAATTAGGAAAAGACTTTAGCTCCTACAAGTTGGTCGAACAAGTCATCTATTATAGGTAGAAGGTACCTATTCTTCCTTGTCAACTTGTTCAATTCTCTATAATCGATGCAAAGTCTCAAAGAAACGTCTGCCTAGTAGCAAAACCAATAGGGCCTCCCCATTCAGAAGTACTCCAACGAACGATTCCTTTCTCTAATAGCTCTGAGATTTGCTTATCAATTTCCTTTTTTTTAGGGGCCATATGTCTCAAAGGCAGAACGACGGGCCTTACCTCCTCCTTCTCCAAATTGATTTAGAACTCAATCTTCCTATGGGTTGGGAGACCTGAGACCTCCTCGAAGGCATCAAGAAATTCACAAACTACGAGTACAGATAATGGTTTTCCAACAACAGATAGACTTAATGAGTATAGATAGCTTAACTCAACTAAACCTTTGGGTGCAAAGAACTTCTAGGTCACGACCTCCACAACTCCTTAATCGTACCACCCTCTTATCGCAGTCAAGAATAACTCTATAATATGACAACAAATCCATACCCAGATAAGCCCATACCCTTCGAAATTTAGAATGCACGCAATATATATGAAATCAATGTCGCATATGTCTTACATTAGGTCTTTGCAAATAAGAGAAATATGAGTCGAACATCTAATAGGATTGGAAACCTCTATTGGGTTGTTGACCACCTGGGTTTGAAGATTTAAGAAATATACTACATTCCAAGCTATAAAGGGATGTGATGCCCCTGAATCAAATAGGGTATGAATAATATCCCTAAAAATAAGAGTTAAACCTACTAGAGCTATTTTTCCTTGGTCTCTTAGTGGCTTACTAGCGATAGAGATGGCTTCGATAATGTAGGCATGTCCGGTTGATCCTTTCTCAGCAATCTTAAGACACTGATTCTTGTGATGCCCTTTCTCATGGCAGTTAAAGCACCTATCTTATAGGCTTCCTTTATTAGACTCACCCTACAATCTTTAGCTTCATGACCTTGCTTTTGGTATTTCTTTCACACCTTTCCATCCTTCTTAAACTTCCCTTTAACTTCTTATTAGCCCAAAAGCCCCCTTTTCTTGGACCCTCCTTGCTTTTGGGTCGGTGCGGACTTCTCCTTCACCATTCCCTCATCTTCCTTATTGGCAACGTGCATCATTGTCATTTCTACCAACGTCTCATACATGGCCCCAATAGGTACTTGTAAACAACATTTCTCTTAGCGGAAAATTTAAGCTCTTCACCAACTTCATAGCCCTTTTCATAAGTGTGTCTATTAGACTCATACCAAATTTAGCCAATTCAGTAAACTTAACTATGTACTCCTCAAGGATAGAATCTGCTTGTCTCAACCGAATGAACTTTTTTAATTGCAAGCTAAACATCTACTCTAGATATGAATCTCATCACAAATCAGTCCTTGAGTTCAAAGAATATCTTTCTAGGGTGCTCATCATTCATAAAGTTCGACCAATTCAAGGCTTCATTCCTAAGGGTGCCAAGCTATTATTCTTCTACATAGTTAATCATCCCAACCAAGCTCTCTAAATATCTTTACATAGTTACTAATCCAAGATTTAGCTTCTGAATATCCTTCAGTTCAAGAGTATGTCTTCCCTCTTATATTGAGAACGTCCTTATACAACTTAGGAAAGTCGACATGACGAGGTGCTGCATCAACGGGCGAGGCAGTGGGTGCTACCGGTGTAGTTGGAGGGATAAGAATCTACTCGACGGTCCTAAGATATTGTTTAAACCATTCAAGCAATCCACGTATGGGTGATTTTCCGTCGGAATAAGATTGATTATCTGCCATATCAATTATCTGTAGGTTAAACATTTAGCAACAGTTTCCTAAGATAGTATTTATATGTTGAAAGAAAAAGATTGCCTTGTGTACATGCATATGTTCCAAAAAATAGGGTATATATATAGAATTTTGAGAATTATTTTTGAAAAACCTTTTTCGAAATAACAGATACGTCTCCCATACGCACAGTTTTTCCTTATTGATCAGGTAACCTAGGCACTGATATCAGATGTAACTACCTACCCCAGAACAGGTCTAAATTTCAACCTAGAAAAGGCCCATCGAAACTTAGATCCATTCTAAGGTAAGTTGTTGGTAGTAATGAGAAATATCATTGCAGAGCATAACTAAACTTTCAGAACTCACGGCAAATGGGACAAAATATAATAGTTAAATGCACCCATTTATTTCAAATTCACAACAATGTCAAAATACAAGATTCCATCACACCATAACATAATCAGTCACATCAATAATCTAAAAATATGGGTACATATGAAAGCGAATAAAAATGATAAATACTGCCACAAGTCCACCACCTCTGTCTCCAAGTGTCACCTTTTCCATCAGCGTCTTCAACCTGTGTTGTAATGGGTAGGGAGCCAGAACAACAATGTCTGGTAGGTAAAAATCTTGAGTCTTACCTTTTTAGTATTTCGGCAGTATATCACAAAATAAGAATATGTCTACCAAAATAGACCATTAAACCATTTAATACATCTTTTAAGGAAAGGAGGCGGGTCCAACCACTTAACCCTTTTATTGGAAAATAGGCAAGATCTGGTCATTTAATACCTTAATTAATGCAGACCTTATCATTTAATACCTATTTCCAAGGCATGCTCCTTAATGGTACTATCTAGCTGACATCAAATAGAATCTCTTAGGCTACTTGATATTTTTTGAAGAAAATAGGCAGACTCTGGTCATTTGATACCTTAATTGAGAAAGACCCCATCATTTAATACCTATTTTCAAAAGCAGACCCCTATTGAGATGCCACCTGTGTAACCCCTTGGTCATTTAATACTTCATCGGGAGAAAAGAGGCGAACGCTTAATCAACCACTTAATACCTCAAGACCTTGAAGCAGGCTCTTTGTCTTATGGCTCATACTCATAATGACGTCTCATATTATTCCGACCACTCATAGAAACTGGTAGCCATATTAGCTGGGCAGATTCATCTTATAGAATTTGGGACTAAACTCGCTTCATTACAAATATTTATCATAAGGATAACCCACATCAATCAAAGTGTACAAAACAGCTGGTAGCCTCAAAGTGAAGGGCAGACTTCCATCATGTAACTTTATTGATATCGCATCCCTATGACTTAGCTATGCATCAATTCCTCTCCATACACACAAATGGGCGCGCGCACGCTTATCTTAAAGTTTCAGAAATAAGTGCTTATGGTATGTTTTATAGGACGTTTCATATGTATATAAATAATATAAAACTTATACACAAAATTTTAAAACATACATCACATTTTTTCGAAAATAAAAAAATGTTATTTATTAAATTTCCTTATTTAAAATAATAATAATAATTGTTTATTAAAAAATTCTAGGCCAAGAGCATTATTAAAATATATATATTCATATAAATTTTAATATTATTATTCACATTAATATTTATTTAAAAATAATTATATATATGTTTATATCATATAATAACTATATTGAATAAAAAAATTCTTTACGGATTTCACCTAATTTTTATGCTTATCTGATATTAATTTAAAAACTAATATTTAAAATAATTTTTTAATTTAAATATATATATATATATCTGTGTGTGTGTATTTTATAAATGTTTTATATAATTCATTACAATTAGTATTCTAATACATACATATATATATATATATATATATATATATCATTTACCTAGGTATAAGTTTTTATTTATAGTATGTTTTGATGCGTGCGTGCATGCACACACACACACACATATTGTATGTAAGAGAGACTAACACTCTGTTGAGATGTAAATCACAACATCTATATAGGAACATGTCAAACCATATACACTTTATTATGTTGCACATTCACAGACATACATATGTGTTTATGATACACATAGTTACCATAAAATATATGTTGGAACTTAACTACCCCATAGCAGAAGTTATGGGTGACTTTTAAATTTTTTACCCTATTGGATCTTTATTGGGCCTATAAAGCCTAATTCATCTAGAACAATTCTAAATTTGTTTTAAATAAAATTTGTTTTAAATAAAATAATGTGTTTTATTTAAATTTAAGTATTTTGTAATGTAAAGTTAATTTTAATGATTTAATTTATATAAGTACATGTATCATATAAATATAAATAAGTGTGTGCATATGTAACATAATAATCTATGAAGGGTATGACATGCCCGTATATAGATGTTCAAATTTACATCCTAATGGACAAATTAGCTTATTTCATATGTATTGTATGTTGTCCAAATATGTACATAAATCTATAATGTAAAGTATATTTGTATAAATACGTATACATATATTCAAAATATATTTTATAACAAAAAGTATGAAAATTAAATAAATATATATGTATAATTTAAAACATCTGTATAAATATACACACACACACACACATAATTAAACATATAATATTACATATACATATACATATATATATATATAATAATTAAAATTATATATATATAAGGTTAAATAAAATGTATATATACGAATAATTAATTACATTCAAATGCTTAAAATATAAATATATATATTTTAAAATTATTTCCAGATCAAAATTAGTATAACAAACAAAAATAATAATTTTATCATTATTATATATATAATAAATAGTTTTGATCGTAATAATTAAAAATATTAGTAATAAATAATAAAAAATCAAAATTTTAAATTTTAAAAAAAATTTACGATCATAAATTATAGGGTCAAATTTTTTTCCATGATTTTTGAAAATAAATTATTATTTTTAATAAATAAAATAAATGTTCAACCGAAATAATTTAATTATTAAAAGTATTAAATATTAACAAAATAATTTGAAAATTTTCTATGGGTTACTGCATAGATATAGTAGTTTTAAAAAATATGAAATCAAATTTTTAGTGCAATAATTATTTTAGATATAATAAACAATTCAAATAAACAAAAATATATAATTTAAAATTATTTATGCATATAAAAAATTTGTTTTTGAATTTGATAAATCATATTATGCATAAATAGGTGTAAGAAAAAATTCTAGGTTGTTTATACATTATGAATATACATATATGTAATTATATGTTTGAAATATACATTAGTCTATATTTAAATTAATAAATAAATATACATAAAATAATTAATAATGATAAATTTTAATTTTTTACAGTAAATTAGATTTTTTTTATACATAAATTTTAACACATAATAATATAACCATGCACATAACCAAACTAATTTGTGACAACTACATATACCTACGAAAATCTCACCTAACTAGATATACATCATTAATATATATATACAGATTTGACATTAATCAATATTAAATCATAAAATATGATATGATTACTGTAATATCTAAATAAAATATCAATTGTTCATGCCTTTGAGTCCACTCGAATCAATAAATTCTCTTCTCTGGTTATGCTCTATCCATCGGATTGCAAATCTGGAATCGTCGACATTTTCTATCAAATAGTGTTTTTACTAAACTTGAATTGATATGAGATTCTTAGAACTGATATAGGGATTAATTTCAGCCAGAAAAGTTGATAATCATGGCAACCAAATGTTGTTTTTGATTAAGGATTTAGAGATCTATATATATAGTCCTGTACAAGAGAGATTTTAAGACAATCTCATTACCTATTCTCTCTTAATCTTTGCTATCCATCTCTAGTTCTAATCCTAAGTTTTAGCCGCCTCCAATAACTTTTCAAAACTGAAATTTTCAGCCATAATGATGGTCTTTAAACCCTTTAAGCCTAAGCCAAAAAGCTATGCAATTAAATCTAATTAATCGCTTATCGATATTGTATATCGACTGGTACATTTATAACCATTATAATATATATAAAAAATTATTCTCAAACCATATTCAAATTTCATAATTAATATTTCATAAATATTAATTAATTTAATTTATTTATAACAATTATAAAATAATTAAATCATTTGATCTTAAGGGAATTCATCATTTTATTTGTGTAACTCTTGGATGTAAATTTGGTCAGCAATTAATATCGAACCATTCGAATGTTAATGTTCGCACGTCGCTTAGCAAGTGATGTGACATTATGGCCAAATTTATCTTTTAGTAATTTTCTAAAAAATCTAAATTTATTTTAATAAGTGTTACCCGATTGTGACATTTGTTTACACCAATTTTCTTCGTCAAAACTATATCACTTTTGACTTATGGAATTTACTAATGGTAAAATTCCAACCTCATCCACATTCAACTTTATATTCTAAATACAAAGTCCATGCTTTAATAATAACAATTATTATTAACCAAAATGCTATGGTTGAAGATTTTAACTTTGAATGGACTTGAGTTGACTATGATATTAACCGCATATAACTGAGGAGACAAATACTCTCTTGAATAGTACTTCACTTCAAATACTTACATTCGACCCAATATAGTCACTCGATGGATGTCATGCCATGATTTGGCTATGATCAAAGCAGAGCTTTTATATTGAAGATCCATATTATTTTTAGGTCAAAAGTACTGTGTAAATCAGTCACATCGATATTCTCTGTTTGACCTTAGTTATACTAACTAACAGAAAACTATCGGGTGAGTCATTCCATAGTTATCCAATAACTATTAGTACATAACCTCTAGGTGACCCCAGCAGTCATGAGTAATACACTGGCCAACATTTTAAGAGAGTTACATTACTCCAATCTCAATGGATATATCAATATACAGTCTCGATGCATCTTGACTAGGAACATTTAAAATGGTGTATTTGTTTTATTGTGATAAATTACTCATGATTACAACATTTTGTAACTACTACCAACCCTTTATGGATTTTTCTATTAAATATAATTTTAATTAAGTTAATTAATTAATATAAACACACTATATCAAGTATATAATAGGAAGAAAATACCTTCTTTTCAAACAAGATTGGTCAACGAGTTAGATATATGTAACAAATTGCATAATTGCCCCTAGGGCATATCCCTAAATCTATCAATCTCCCACTTACACTTAGGGTCAATTATTGAATCTAATCCCAAATTCTAAAATCTGATTTCTCAAAACCAATTAGGCCAGTCTCTTAGTGAATAGTTATGCTATTATGTTTTAATTATCTACTTTGTCGATTAACTCTATCTGACACTGATAAACTGCCTTTATCACGTGGAACGATTCGAAATATGTCTTTCGACTTCTAGTGAGCCTTAAGTTTTATTATGACCAATTTCATGACATTATTATCTTATAACAACATTACGAGATTCTCAACATTTTGAATCACCTTTGGTTCAATTATAAATTTGTGCATTTATATCTACATACATTGCTTTATTGTAGCACTATTCAAGTTAATGTTCTCAACATTTCGTTGAATCGACCATGATCATTTTTATTTTGAAACATTTTCAAATTAAAGATTTTAACTTGAATTTCATCATTAAAATGTTATACTCAATTTCACTTTTTAAAGTTTGTGTCCAAACGTTCGATCATAACGAGTTTGTTGTTTCTATAAACAATTCTCTAGTATTTCATAAATACACCAGAACACCTCAAACAACCATTTAGCGATATCAATTTGGAGTTTATATTTTCTTCATGTATCAAGTACATAAACAAAACACAATATCATACACAACATAACACGTATGATAATTCTTATTATTAATGTACAAGGAATCCAACTTACATGTTCCCTATTTAGGGTGTTCTCGTATATCGTTTTGGGAAAATCCATATATCTTTTATACTCACCATAAAAGACGTCATTGACAATCCAAAATTGAGTATTAAAACAGGAAGTTTATTTTAATACAAGAATGTTGTTAAAATCAACAACGTGTTGTTTACTTATAGTTTAGAAATATCAATGTACTTTTTAACGTTCTTCTTATGAACACACGCTTCCTCTGCACTTTAATTGAAATCAAACTATTTGATATTTCTATCAAAATACTTATTCAATTTTGATGCTTATAAAAGGATACATTCGTATCATTTCTTGGATCACATCCATAGACTCACAAACCTAATATTGCTCCTACTGACTTCGAGGCATTTTTGGTTAATATGTGTAAAACGACTTACTCTAAACATTATTTAGAATTTTCTGTTTTAATATATAAGTACCAAACACTATGTCTTATCGAGCGATAATTTTGTAAGTATATCTGAATTAATTTGAGCATGTTGAATACAGAATCTTTTATGCTAATTTCAACAATTTACGTTTGCGATATTATTCTTATCAACATTGCTTATTTAATTCCAACCACATTAAAGACATAATCTCGGCCAATGGATCACATCTCTTTGGTTATGACCACCAAAATCATATTTTGATAGCGCACTTGGAATTCTTTCAGATCTGCCCATCATGTTATATAGAGTCAACAATCTTAATGGTTTAATTGAACAACCATGGGTAATGTATATTTTCGACATTAATAAGAAACTCATAGTTTCTATTCGACGAACGAGAATACTTATTAGACATTCTAATGCTATGTGCTTATTTAGGTTAGTTAATTTCACTTCATCTCATATAATCAGTTCTATCTATGGATCGGATCCAATTCCATTTAACTACCAAAAATTTCTCAAAGAAATTCCTTCACAATGAAGTTGATATATCTTGAAACAACAATTGTTTTTTAGTAAAAATAGAATAGAGATTCATAAACGCTTTATGAACCTTTCTATTTATACAAATGATTTTAGTTTACAAAAATTATGTTCAAAACATCAATATGTCATTTGGTGACAGACGTTTCCAAAAACATTTTGGAGATTCATACAAGATCCCTCATGAACAATTAATATGTGCAATCTTCAACTCGCACAACCTGCCAACTCCTTGGCCCAGGATATGTTGGGATTTCTTACAAACACTTATCTTGTATGATTTTGTAAACTGTTGTTTAGATGAAATAATATCAACGTTGTGTACTAATCTTAAGTACATGACCTTATAGAAAAAAACTAACTCAATTTCACTCACAATTAATCGTAAATTGTCCAACAATGTCTGATTACTCCTTATCGATGCATCATTATGTATCACATGGAGGAGTGATTTTGAGATTGAATCTATATTCATTTTTAGGTACATTTGGAACTCTTTCCAATATACTCACTTATTCGACCAAATCAAATCATTTTATTCTATTGCATGTTATTTTATTTACTTTTCTTTTATATTCTATGATTTTATCATAAACTTACTACATGTTCATCTAATACACATGTTCATGTTAGTAATAAATCGTCGATGAATACAGCAAAGTATGTGGAACCATTTTGGAATTAATAAACTTATGATTGCATACATAAATATGTATTAATTCAAAGAGTTCACCAACTCTTATGATGCTCCCACTGAATGGGTGCATAGCCATTTATTGTTTGAGATATAATTAATTTGTATCATCTAATTCATAATCATATAGTAAAATTATTTATTAAAACTATGGCTTAAACTATAATTCCAAAACAACTGTAAATAATATTAGATACATATGTATTTTTGTTACATCACTTTTACTATGAAAACAAATTCCAAAATATAGTTCTATTTCATAATGAATATTCATAATACTCATATTGACATATAGTTATATCTATTTTCCAGTCTATACTAAAAAATAAACAATATTTCACAAGTAACGTTCGCTACATTTTACGAAAATAATTTTCGTAATTTGATGCAATTATTAGGTGCTATATTGCATGCTCCCACTATTTTCGCCATTACTATAATAGCGTACTAAATTTAGAGGTCCACCATTCACTTAATATTGTTTATTTATTTCATATCCTATAACTAGTTTACAGAGGAGAGTTCTTTGATCAAATATCTTGAATTCAAAGAAATAAATATTGTACAAAATAATTTTCTATATGAAAATACATTTCGGAATAAAAATCATATTTCCTATTCCAATATTAAGTATCAATTATTATTACAATTCTTATTTCCGATGTTTCTCTATGAAGCAGAAGTGGCTATTCATTCCCTTCATTCCAACTTTACCTTAAATTACATCTATTCTTATACATTCGTTTTTTTTTTCAAATAGTTAGATTATTCAAAAGAAAACCTTACTACAATATCACAATAAACCTTTTACAAAAGCACATTCGATTATTCTTTACATTTAAGATATCAAATATGTTGCAGTTTATGTAACTTATTAAGATGACATTTCAACGATCGTGTTCTTAGATGTATCTTGTAGTTTATGGTCTTTTGTTACATTAACACAATATGTTCCTTTTAAAATCATTCAAGTTAAATACATGATCTTAAAATACTGTTTACTAGCTTACTTCGAATGAACTAACTTCATCGAAATATTGCACCTTACAAATTGCGACTATTCACCATATAAAATTTATATACAAAAGTACATGGATCAAATATCCATAGCCTTGAATTGCATTTAGAGTTCAAAAACTCATAAAATGCAATACAAGGTCTAAACCAAATAAACGTATAATTGACAAACTTACGAATGTATTAAGTAGTTGAAATTGGGCACTTGCATGGGTATAGAAACATTATATAACATGCAGTTAGAATTATTAGTAAGTATATATTATATTTCTATTTGTCAACTTTCAATTCAGTTTGTTTATGTATGTTAATTGACAAATGTTTAATCAATTATATTAAGTGCACAAATTTGTCATTGTAGATAATTATAATGTTATATAACATATGTTCTTACAATATTAGAAATATTAAATGTTACCATTTCATTTTTCTAATAAGTCTCCGACTAGTCTTTTATGTTTCTCCAAACCCTAAGATGAAACATAGAAGTCTAACAACTTAACTAGTGGGTGTTAAGACTCGTTCGTTTTGGTATTCTGACCTTGAGTTTGCTCAATAAATCATAGCCCCACACACGATGGATAACTCTTTATCGGTTGTATCATATACAACTCCGAACCCATTTTTCCTTGTTCTAATCTCATTTCGACCTTGAGTTTGCTCAAAAAATCGAAAGAGATTATTCACTCATACATACCATATCATAATGGCCTAAGTATAGTATATGTACCTTTAGTTTTCTCAACAAATACATATAATTATCTTACAGCATCTGTTCAATATATTAGTAATACTACGCATAACATCCCTAGCTTGAGTTTGCTCAACAACTAAGGAGTATGTAAGTAATTTATTAATATATATATGGTAGAGAACAACATTGTATTGAAGATTCATAATTTTAAATATATATATTGAGTGATATAGACTTATAGAATAATATATTTCGTATGAAATACCTTAGCGGTTCAAGTGTCAAACACATCAGAAATCACGGTACATGTACATTTACATATGTATTTATCTCTCAAGTCTATTTGGATTTCTTTAATGTTCCACATTTAGTTTATACACATATCATACAAGTTTTATTGTTATATAACTTTTATATTTTATATTACTTATATGATAGTCTTACGTATAATATATCATTGATTAAATCTTATCTAATTAATTTTAATTAATTAACTCTTTAATTGATTTTAAATTAGTATTCCAATATAACTTTTATATTGGACATATCTACCATACATTTATAGTGTATACTATAACCTTTATAATTAACGCGCATATATCATATATATGTATATTTTATTTAATTAATTAACCTTTAATTAATGTATCCAATTAAGCAATTTTTATTAAAATTTATTAATTTCAAAATTTATCTTGTATACATACACGTATGCTTATGTAATCTTAAACATTTTAAAATAACATAACATATATCAACATATGTAATACATGCATATATGCATTAATTAATTAACATATTTTATTAATCTTATTAATGAATTCAAAATTTTAAATTAATATATAAATATTTTCAAACATTTTGAAAATATCATTATCCTTTCAAACATTTTGAAAACTTATGTAGTATTAATTTTTTTATAATAAACATGTTTTATTTTAAATTTAACTATCAAATTTAAAATCTTTAACATTAATTTTCAAAACGAATTTGAAAATTAGCCCAAGCCCCAAATTAAGTGGGGCATTTTCTATTAGGAGCAACCTTTGGGCTCACTTCACTTTTTGGGCCAGGCCGGTAACCAGGTAGGACATGGTACTTGATTATCCAATTCCAATTCTAGACATTACCTTTCTAGATACCGCACTAAGTGGGAAAGCTTAATTTTTTAGCCCTGCTATGGCTAATTTAGACTGCATAGGCTATTGGACTCTGATACAATTGTTGGAGCTAGACCAGTTCGCAACGAAAGTTATGGGCGAATTCCAAATTTTTTACTCTATTGAATCTTTACTGGGCCTATGAATTCTAATTGATCATTTACAACAATTCTACATTTGTTTTAAATAGAATCATGTATTTTATTTATATTTAAATATTTTGTAATGTAAAGTTAATTTGAATGATTTAATTTATATATGTACATGTATCATATAAATACACATATGTGTGTGCATGTGTAACATAATAATTCGTGAAGGGTATAACATGCCCGTATATAGATATTGGTATTTGCATCAAAACAGACATATAAGCTCATTTCATATGTATTGTATGTTATTTAAATAAATGCATAAATCTATGATGCAAAGTATATTTATATACGCATACATATATTTAAAATATATATTTTATAACTAAAAGTCTCAAAATTATATATATATATAATTTAAATCATTTGTATAAATATATATACACATAATTAAACATATAAAATTATACATACATACGTACATACATATATATAATAATTATATATATATAATTATATATATATATATATCTTTACTACTAATAATAAGAGTTCAGTCTACATGATTCAACCGTGTCTTTACAAAGTTTCGAAAATGCCCTTTTTCATTTCATCAAACAACACCGAGCATCGTAGAATTGGAATCAACCAACTTGCAGCAGCTCCAAGAATCAGACAACAGGCCCAAGTTTCAGGCAATGACATCAGAAGTGAACAAAGCACAACTCCTCAATAAAGTCAACGGCGCTTCAGTTGAATCGACCCAGTGCTCGATGCAACTGTAACTGTGGCTCCAACTCCGACCTCGACCGATACTAGAGTCGTGCTTGGCCTAAAAATTCTTCCGATCTCGATCTGAAATCGAGATTACTTCGAGGTAGAACAAACTCAAATCAACAAAGCTCGACAGAATGCTCCACTATCAGGTGTAGCATCTCATCCAGTGAAGCATCGCACTAAAATTTGTTTTTTGAAGGAATTTAAGAAGAGGACGTAGGCTTGAGTAAATTGTAGAGTTTTTATTAGAACTGGAAAAGGACAATAGATGTGGGCTGAAATCAAGAGTGGAGCTAAATTTACTCTGGCACTACTTTGGTCGGCAGTGTACCACCGTATATACCAATCGGTTGTTTTTTTCTTCTGCTTTTTCGATTGTGGATCGAAATTTGGAAAAATGAAAGAGACGCTGCGGTGTATATCAACACACAGCGGCCTCCACCTCCTTAGTTTTGACTATTGTTACGAAACGCTACATCAGTAGCTATTCGATTTGCCTCCTCCTCCGTCCTTTTTTTATCTGTAGAAGAATAAACATTGCGGCCGCCTAATTCTGTACCTATCTTCTCTCATCTCTCATCGATCAATCTTATCAATCAAGGTAATTTTTTCTCTTCGCCTTACCTTTTACTCAGTTCAGCAGTAGATTTCCTACGCTCCATCCTTAGCTATATGCATAGATCTAAGGTTAAACAATCACCAGTGCCACGATTTGCCTGAATTTGTTCTGGCCCTTTACTTATTCATTGATTGACAATTGAATGCTAATTTCAGGTTGCCTGTTTATTTATGTTTTACTCTGTGTTTTTTGATTGCCTCTTCCTCCGTCTTTTTTTCTCAGGTTAAAAAATCACCATGTTCATATTGATGTAACTCAAGACAAATTGTGTGTTAGAGTTTGTATTTAAATAATAATAATGATGTATCGGTTGTAAACAGATCACTTGCGCAAAATATTAATACATAGAGAAGTGTGGGGTAAAGACATATGCACTATTTGATCTTTGTTAACTTTACAATCCTCTTCATTAATGGATCATTATGCTCCTAATCACTTTGTACTAAGTGGATATTTTCATTTTTGAATCTATATTGTTAATAACCGGTACTCTTTAATTTATGTCATCAATATAATACATGGGGATGAAAATCTTGATTACATTGACATGATGGATTTAATCTTTTCTTACGTAACCTAACATTTTCTGTGTTTTAATTAAGTACTCAGTGGATAACACTAAACATAATTCATCTGTAACATTGTTAAATCATAGCAACTAGCATATAACAATCTTATGTTTTTAACTAGGCAATATCAACATCAGATGGTTCATAGTGTTTGTAGTTCTTTCGCTGTAATTTTTCTTTTACACAATAAACAATTTAATTCCTAACAAGCATAGGAAATGGGACCTGTTATTTTTATACTGGATATAAGTAGATCGAGAAGTTTTGATGCACTTACTGTAATAATGTTGTACGCATAGATGGTATGAGTTTGATGTTAAAATAGATAAGTATATTGAGGTTAAATTTGATAAGTACATTGAGTTAGTCATATGCAACTGCAACATATTATCAGAAGCAACATATTAAGTTGGTCAAATTATTTAAAACAACAACATAATATTAATGAGTCAAAAGCACTAAATTAATATTCTATTATAGGTTTCTTACACGTTATATAGTCTGATGAATTTTGACATAGTGAATAGTTTTTGCCAGCACATATAAGACTACCTTAGTTCTTCATTGTCCGGTTCATTAGAGTATTAAAAAACTAAGAGAGACTTCTAAGAAAATTCCCAAGTAAACTTAGGACTATTTACTCCACCTTTAGTAAAAATGTCTCTCACGTTCTAATTTTGTTTACCTTGCTCTTTCGTTAGGATTCATGTTCTCCGTTTTCATTATTGGTTGGGGAACGAATGGGCATTTATTTATTTGCAAAATTGCTTAAGTTACTTTCTTTTATTCATGTATAATTTTGTCGTCTTCTAAAAATTCTTTACTCATAAATATTATTCGGTCCATGCATTAAACACAAATAAGTAAGTTCGTCTGATAACGATAATAATTAGACGATAATGTTTTTAATTGAAAAAATCAATTGAATTTATCACTTTGCTTTTCTTTGTACACATTGTGATGGTACATTCCTAT
Source organism: Allium cepa (assembly GCA_030765085.1). NCBI lineage: Eukaryota > Viridiplantae > Streptophyta > Magnoliopsida > Asparagales > Amaryllidaceae > Allium > Allium cepa. The sequence continues at coordinate 7,170,256 of CM060930.1, read as the reverse complement.
GATTTTGCTGATTGATTCATGACCTGATATAAGTCTCATAATCAGTTTTTTGTTGTGTATTATGGAGATTGGACATGCGATGAATATATTGATTCAGGTTCATATATTTTAGTTGTTATGTTCTAAAAAATTATATATTCAACTGAATAGGTGTTGATTGCATTAAATTTTTACTGCATTTTTAGAAGATGTATATACAATGATCAGGATATGTATGCTAATGTTTATAAATCATCTCTACTCAGGTTATGCAAAGGTGAATGTGAATCTGGGTTCAAAGATTGATTATGAAGAATAAAATGATGGAAAGGAGAAGGTTAACAATTTTACTAGCCTCTTTATTTTCTTGAGCATGAAATCATTATCAAGGTTAAATAGGCCAAAATAACTCATTGTTGTAATTCATTGGTGCATCACTTCATTAACATAGCTGAAAAAACTTAAGATTATATTATGCTCATGAACTTTATTCTTCACTTCAATCACATTGATGGTATAAACATGCTGTTCAAACAAGCTATGTAAATAAATTATAAAACCAAAAGGTCCATTACCAAAGTCATAGTCAAATTTTTTCCAAGTATTGCAATTTTTATCACTTCAGCTTAAACACACACGCATATATAGACACAAACACACATAAAAACACAGACACACATATGCATACATAAATGAATGTCACATTAGGTAGAGATGGAACATGCATAATATCACGCATACATATGCACATACACAAAGGAATGTCACGTTAGGTAGAGATGGAACACGCATGGTATCCAACATGCATGGTATACAACAATCAAAAACATTAAATTGTTAGACCCAATACATGATACTTATGTAATCCTTAATAATTTAGGCACGGTCATTAGAAAGTAAGTTTCAATAGAAATGTGCTTTCCTCCAGATCAATACTGGTATTATAAGAAATATTCAAACCTACTTGAAATTATTAGTTCAACTCGATTTCTTTTAGAACCAAATGATGTGTAAGAAAAGGAATGCTCAAAAGTGATTTTGGGTTTTCTTATTATGTAAACAGTTTCTTTAGTTTGTTTTCAGTACTGTATGGATGTCACATGAGCCAGTCCAAGTTACATCTTTATATTCTTAAAGGATGGAGAAATCCAAAGCATACTAGCTTTGTTATATGGGGAACTATAAAATCAAATATAACATAAAAACTAATTGAGACGACCCGACTTTCTTACCACAGAAAATCTCAACATCATGAAGAATGAAAGGGATAGAAAAGAGAAAAGAAAGAAGAGAAAGAAGAAACAACATCAGAATCTAAATAGCGGAACGAATAAATTATATTAATAACATAAATATTACGTAGTTTACAACCATTAACAGAGTTACACAGATCATTCATCACATACTAGACAGTTATAAACACATGTCTAGTTAAACAAATCAATACATTACAAGAAACTACTCAGAGAAATCAACACAGCGGAAAACTATATATCTCTACACGCAGAAGCCTCCTGCTCCATTGCTCCCCATAATTCGTCAAAGCTACCCTGAATCCCTCGGCTACTCGTAAAAATTTGAGTACCCAAGAGTTTAAGAAAACAGAAGATGAACTTCAGGTCAGACATGGGTCCGGTATGAGTAGCAGGTCAAGGTTGCTTAACTTTTAAAAACCTTTTGAAAAGAAAGGTATCACGTAAGACTTCTCATATATAAACATGGAAAAGTTTTTACCATACGCTAACCAAAACATTTGATAGGAAATCCGGTGATATTATAATAGTGTCTAGGGTTTTCAAGTAAAATACAGAAATAGCTGGAATGCTTACATCCCACGTTCCAACATAGTTGGACACAACTAATACGTACGACACTTATTGGATTTTGGATTCCATCAATGGCAGGGCTACCGGGGTACCGCCCGTCACAGTACGTGGCCTAGATCAACGTACCGAGGATCACTCCCAATCCCCTGTAACACAAGGCCGAAACCATTCCTTACCGAACAGTCCCGAACAAGACAACCCCGCGGTTGTAACTAGCAACCGCCCACACAGCCGAATAAAAAGGGACCTCTAGACACGGGAAAATCTCATCCTACTTAGGCATGACCCACTTAACCTTGCTGCACCTCCCCTGTTTTAGCCATTCTCGGTTGATGAGGCTTGAGGCTACGATTACCTTTATAGGACATATCACTTAGAATGCTCATCGTCCACCTGACGATGTTCTGAAAGCATTCAATCCATACAAGTTCATTCCGGGTTCGAACGAAACCGAAGGCATTATCTCATTACACTCATTTTGGAATCACCCTCAGAGTTAACGACAATAACCCTTGCACTCTGAATCTTCATCTTCACTTGGGATTCACGACCTATCGTTAATTTGGATCGATGTGGTTTTCGGATATCCAAATATGAAAACCCAATCCCGGTCTCATCGAAATCCAAAACACCATCTTTTAGGTCCAAGTTGTTTTAAAGTTTAAAACAATTCAATTATATATATACACAAAGATAGATAACTCACAAATCATAATTGATAATCAACATTATCATAATAAACAGGTAATCCACATTATCATCAAAATAGATAATCCATATCACAATAGATAATCTATATTATCATCACAATGCGACCAAAGCATTCATACCACACAACATTACTTATCTCATTTCTGAGATCATAACCATTCAAGGCAATCAATATCACCCATTCATACATAAGCAAAGATTTACTTCATACATCATCTATAATTAATTTCAAATGAATTAAATTAACTACCTCTATCTCTAATTAATTTAAAGTGAATTAAATTAATTACTTCATCTTTAACTAATTTAAAATAAATTAAATTAATTACTTCATCAATATAAATCTTGCTTACTTAACCATTTAATTGATTACAATCAATTAATTAATCATTCAAATTAATCATCTTAATTAATCACCCTTGATTAATTATTCTTAATTACATTCATGTAATTATCCTTAATTAATTCACAAATTAATTATTCTCAACCAAAAATAGAAATTAACCTTTAATTACTTCAATTAATTAATTAATCCTTAATTAATAACATTAATTAATTACCTTTAATCACTTATCACTAATTAATTAACCAAAATTAATCAAATTTAATTACATCATTAATTGTATTAATTAATGATCCTTAATTATAGTTAATAAATTATCCTCTTAAATTAATTACCTTAAGTAATTAACCCATAATTATTAATCCTTCTTGATTAACTATATCCAGTAATTAACTAACTTAATCACCTTATTAAAACCAATTAATTATTCCATAATTAATTTTTAATTAATCCCTTGATTAATTACCAAGTAATTATACTCCAAATTACTTCATTCTTAAAACATCTTCAATTAATTACATCTTGTAATTCCTAATTAATTACTTCACTAAGTAATTTCCAATCCATTAATTACATTAAGTAATTATCATTAAAACATCAAGTGTTTAAAATTAATTAAACTTAATTAATCAATTTAAACAATCACATTTAACACAATTAATTACCTTAAGTAATTAATTTCTTAATTGCTACATTAAAATAATTATACTCAAACCATTCACAAATGATTATTATTAAATTAATTAATCTAATTAATTGTTAAAACTTAGCCACATAAATTAATTATTAAATAATCCTGGTTAATGACCTTCATTAACCACTTTCTAATTATTTTCATTAAGTATTAATTTAGATTAATCACAAATTAAATTATCCATTTATTAAAGTATAATTATTTAATTAATTAAAAGTTAACTGAAACTTAATTAATCCTTAATTATTTAAATAAATAAACCTTGATTATAATTAAATTGCTTAATTAATAAATCTTTAATCATTAATTAAATAATCTAATTAATGATCTTTAATTACACCTTGATTAGCCCTTAATCCATATTTATTAATCCCTAAACAATTAATTAATTAAATTAATTAATTATTCCTTAATTACCATATTAAATAGATTAATTCAAAACATTAATCTTAACTTAAATTTAAGATAAAACATTTCTTAATTATGTTTAAAAACAAATTTATTTGAAATAAATTACTTTTGAACTTTCTTTAAATTTCATTTCAAATATGAAATTTAAAATGAATATAATTTAAACTTAAACAAAGTTTTAAACAATTTAAAACTTTTTAAAATTTCAAGACAAACTAGTGTTTGTCTTAGAAATGAAATTCAGAAGAGTTTTGAAACTAATTTCATTTCAAAATTCAATAATTTAAATTTACTCTTTGTTTAAATCTTTCAAATTTAAAAACTTCTTTTAATTTCAAAACTGAAATTCATGTTTAATCTTTGTTTTCCAGATTTAAACCTTACTTAAAACTTGCTCATATTTTTAAAAACTTCATTTTTATAAATTTGAAACTACTCAACCATTTTTAAAGAAGCTAACAATTCAAGTTTAAACTTTATTACTTTTATTTTTATTTATTTATTTAAAACTGAGATTTTGAATTTAAACTTGGATTCTAAAATTTAAACTTGAATTTAAAACCAGGTTTAAAATTTTCTTAACATTAAAAAGCTTCAGGTTTTAAAAAAAAATTAAAACAAACAAGGTACAGGTTCTAAAACCTGTAACAACTCCTAGACCCGAGACACCCCAAACTGCTTCGAGCCTACAACCCATCTTCCCTGAGCAAACCATCCTACTTCTTCGAGCAACCTAGAGAATTTCTCGAGTATCGAAACTAGCAAACCCAACATCACCAGTGCAATTACTTCACCGTGCATATGCACGGCAACTCCGGCCACCATTGGTCGTCGCTGATGAATGCCACACTCCAGCAACTAACCCAGAAACCACCCACAACTATCTATTCGAGCTACCACTCTCGAAATCACAATCGAACACCCAAATTCCAAGACCTGGAAACATAAGCAGGTTTCCCTTCAAAACCTGTCAACGGAAAAATCTCGCCTCTCCGACCACCTGAAGATCAGCCCCTCTGGCCTCAACTTCAACTACGGCCAATCTAACAATCCCTAAAACACCATAACACTCGATCAACCCTACAACCTGAATTGATCGACTCTTCAAACCCCTTTAAAACTAGGGTTTAAAAAAGGAGAACACTACCGCAACTTCCACATTGATATCCATCACCATTAATGATTTTTTTTCTAGCTTCTCCTAACCCTCCTCCATCACCTAGAAGAACCCCGAGACACCACTAATCATAGATCACCAGAAAATGCAGATAATCCCATTTCAGTTCATCATAATACCGTGCCTTCAACTCTTTTGTAAAAATTATGGTTCTTGATTTAAAAATCATGTTTTTGTTAATGCTTTCGATTTATAATACTGAATTACAAATTTGATATGTTTGGATTTTGGTAAAAATCAACATGCGCTGATATTTCTTTGTGTTTCCAGAGACAACAACTTATGTTTTAACTTACTTAAAATTTTAAATATTAACTTAAAATAATCAAACAACTTTATTTTATAAATTTCATTTTATCAAAACTTAATTAAAAGATAAGAATTTGAATCAAAGTTTTTGCTTGGAAAACAGAACAGAACAGAGAATTTATTGCATGCACACAAAAACATTTCACATTAAACTTTTATCCATACACAAACAATACTTATTTATATCAAAACATACTAGCATGCAACCTAATTAATAATTTAAGATTTAAAAGTTACTCACTGTTTTAAAAGGTAGTAGAGCCTCTGTTGAAAGGCTTTTTGAATTTGCAGATTGTAAAACTGTTTGCATGCCTCTATACAAAAATGCCTTTGAATTTGCTTGATTTAACACTGCTGCATGCTTCCAGATTGCATAGAGAAAATGAGGCAGATTTACTTTTTGATTGCAGGTGCATGCAGAAATCATTTTTCCAGATTTTATGAAAATACAAATTTTCTTTTTGAAGATGATTACTGACATATAGATAATGAGGAGTTTAAATTTGGATTTGTAAATTGATTAGGGTTTTGAAGATGCAGGCTTTAGATTTGTACAGGTATTTTTGAAAATGCAGGTTTGATTTTAAAGAGGACTTACTGATTTTTGATAATGAGGAGTATACTGATTTTTGATAATGAGGAGTTTACTGATTTTTGATAATGAGGAGTTTTGAAGTTCTCTTTTGATTAAGAAATAAAAAAAAACAAGTAAGAATGAAAATGCATGTTTATATAGGTATATTTTTTGATTTTATTAGATAAAAGAAAATTGATTTTAAAAGAGGCCACTTGTACAACTTTTTAACATTTGTCAAATGAAATGTTTTATCTTATAACATTTGTTATATGTTGCTTAGGAAATCAACACTTGTCCCTTTAAAAGTAATTTGTATATTAATTTACATGTTAATATATGTATTAAGCCAAATTAATTTGTTAGTTAATATTTAATATGTATATAAATTTATAAAAGAAATAAAAACAAATTATACTTAAAATAAAGCTTATGTATATAAAAATTAAAACAATTAAAAATCTATACTTTGGAATTTAAATTCAAATAAAATTCAAAATATAATATTTAAAAATCAAGTTATGAATACAAATTAAACTTTGAAATAACAATTGCTATTTTTATTCAAAACTTATTTATAAAGACAATACACTATTAATATTATTTTTAAAAATGACTCATTATCAAATTAAAATAACTATAAAAGAAATTATATGTTTATTAATAAATTACTTATTTTATTAAGCCATAAAAATTTTTGTTAATTCATTTTAAATTTAAAACTCAAGCCAAAATTATTATAAACATTTAAACATCTATCTTATCAATTTTAAAATCATATATTTATTTATTACATAGCTTTGAAAACTTAATATTAAATAAATATCAAAATTTCCAAATTATTAATGTATATATTAGAATTTTAAATCATGATTCATTAATTAAATTTAAGCCAAGATTATTTATTTAATAACTTTGAAAAGCTTATATATTAAATAAAAACTAATTTTCCAAATAACAAAAATATTAGAATTAGAAAATATGTTTTATTTATTAAATTTAAAAAAAAACTAATCTACTTACAATATAAACTATATATTTATATTATAAATAGAAACCAATTTATTATTTTTAAAAGATAAAATAACCAATTAAATATTTATTGAAGAAGATTATTAAATCAATTTGAATTATTTTTAACAAAATTATCAATATCAATTTAATTTTAATACAGATTATTAAATTGATATTGTCAAAAATTCCGGGATGTTACAATCCTTCCCCCTTAAAAGAATTTCGTCCCCGAAATTTTAAAACAAAGCTAATTTAATAATCTCATTAAAGATTTTAAATTTTAAAACACAAGCATACATAAAACACATGCTAACAACCATAGCAATCAATTCATCCAATCAAACAAATCTAACTATCCAGGCAAAATTCTGGATAAAATTTCTTCGAGTTTCCCCAAGTATAAATACCGGGATACTCGCTCTATAGAATCCAAACAATCAAAATTATGAAGCTATAGAGCTCCCATTCAACTATATCTATAACACTAGACAAGATATCAGACTACAGACGAGTCTGACTCAACAATCAAAACTCCAAAACTGCTGGTTCCACCACCAGAGATAGATCATTCACGTACTCCCTCAGAGATACGTGAAACTCATCGAATCCCAGTTATCCAAACTGGTAATCCAATCCTGTAGATCAATCACTTATACACAGAAAACATCCAAAACACTTCAGAGCTAGCTTTCCAGCCTTACCCAATCTTATAGCTCCCTTTCGATTGGAGAAAACTTATCCAAAATCAAATCTTCGACTTCAGAATCCAAATTCCTCCGTCTCAAATCCACAAAACTCTCAAGACGATCCTGGGTTGCCTACACCCTTCCTGATCAGCTCAACCTTCGCTGATGCCTCTAGAAACAAACTAGACCAATCAACTCAACAAAATGATCTCCTCAAGATCAACCAAGATCAAACCCTACTCCTCAAACATCAGAAGACAACAACTCACTTCTCCTGTCCTGGAAAAGAAAAACAGATGCACTTCCAAACTGCTTACGCTGCACAACTCTAATCCGAAGTAGATGAAAATGCTGAAGAAGAACACGAGCACAAACTGGACAACACATCCCAGAAATATGATTTATCGGATCCATAAAGAAAACTCAGAAATTTCTCCAAAACCCGAGCTGCTTCATCAAACTCTATCTTCAAGAACCATTCTTGCATTAAGTTGAACCACCGGTAGAAATCTTGGAATTCTAGTCGATAAGGAAACTCAATCCTCAGATGTTGACAAACCTCTGACTTCTCTGAAGACATCCGGAAAAATTCTGATAACCCAAGGGATCACTCAAACAATCACAAGTCACTTTTGCGATCAATCCAAACCAAATACAAAGAAAACTGTTCTCCCTTAATCAAACAAAACGGCTTACACTAGCCAATCCATCGAAGAAACGGGTCCACTCTGCTGCTTATGAACTCCACCTCGGAAAAACTGCTCAGCCAGAAGACTTCCTACCGAGACACAGAACACTCCGAGCTGTACTGCTGCCACAGATGCCAAAGATCTTCTAATCCAAAGCTCTTCGAGAAACTCGGACTTCAAATCAAACAGAAACACCAGCTGAACACAGCCACAACATTGACGCAGACCTACTTCCTTAAACTTGTTCCAAAGAAAGCATATCTGGGAACATCCATAGTCACTGCATCTCATCACGCAACTACTACTTCCCGAGGTATCAAAATATCATCACTCGCTTCTGCCTAGCCAACATATCCAAATTCTACTCATCCAACTTCAAAAATAGACTCCGAACCTTTAAAAGGTTTCCTTTAGAGATCGATGAAATCCTTCCATCAATACAGAACTCACTCGAGACGGTATTAGATCTAAAGTCTCGACAAATACACCTCCAACCTCAAACATTCAAACTCCAAACATTGGTAGTTGTGTTACACACACCACTACTCTATCTACCTTTATAACTCATATTGGAAAACCTGAACAGGTAACCCAATGGATAGGTAGAATAAATATATTTATATATATATTTAAAATTACAAATACGCTCTCTCAAGATAGACACCACTCCAGAGCCTAGGTATTCACTCAACCTAATGCTCTGATACCAAGTGAGACGACCCGACTTTCTTACCACAGAAAATCGCATCATCATGAAGAATGAAAGGGATAGAAAAGAGAAAAGAAAGAAGAGAAAGAAGAAACAACATCAGAATCTAAATAACGAAACAAATAAATTATATTAATAACATAAATATTACATAGTTTACAACCATTATCAGAGTTACACAGATCATTCATCACATACTAGACAGTTATAAAACACCTGTCTAGTTATACAAATCAGTACAATACAAGAAACTACTCAGAGAAATCAACACAGCGGAAAACTATATATCTCTACACGCAGAAGCCTCCTGCTCCATTGCTCCTCCATAATTCGTCAAACCTAACCTGAATCCCTTGGCTAATCGTAAAAATTTGAGCACCCAAGAGTTTAAGAAAACAGAAGATAAACTCCGGGTCAGACATGGGTCTGGTGTGAGTAACAAGTTGAGGTTGCTTAACTTTTAAAAACTTTTTGAAAAGAAAGGTATCACGTAAGACTTCCCACACATAAACATGAAAAAAAAAATTACCTTACACTAACCAAAACATTTGATAGGAAATCCGGTGATATTATAATAGTGTCTAGGGTTTTCAAATAAAATACAAAAATAGCTGGAATGCTTACATCTCACGTTCCAATATAGTTGGGCATAACAAATACGTACGACACATATTGGATTTTGGATTCCATCAATGGCAGGGCTACCGGGGTATCGCCCGTCACAGTACGTGGCCTAGATCAACGTACCGAGGATCACTCTCAATCCCCTGCAACACAAGGCCGGAACCATTCCTTACTGAACAGTCCCAAACAAGACAACCCCGCGGTTCTAGCTAGAAACCACCCACACATCCGAATAAAAAGGGACATCTAGACAGGGGAAAATCTCGTCCTACTTGGGCATGACCCACTTAACCTTGCTGCACCTCCCTTGTTTCAGCCATTCCCGGTTGATGGGGCTTGAGGCTACAATTACCTTTATAGGACATATCACTTAGAATGCTCATCGCCCACCTGACGATGTTCTGAAAGCATTCAATCCATACAAGTTTGTTCCAGGTTCGAACGAAAACGAAGGCATTATCTCGTTACACTCATTTTGGAATCACCCTCAGAGTTAACGACAATAACCCTTGCACTCTGAATCTTCATCTTCACTTGAGATTCACGGCCTATCTTTAATTTGGATCGATGTGGTTTTCGAATATCCAAATATGGAAACCCGATCCCGGTCTCATTGAAATTCAAAACGCCATCTTTTTGGTCCAAGTTGTTTTAAAGTTTAAAACAATTCAATTATCTATATACACACAGATAGATAACTCACAAATCACAATTGATAATCAACATTATCATAATAAACAGGTAATCCACATTATCATCAAAATAGATAATCCATATCACAATAGATAATCTATATTATCATCACAATGCGACCAAAGCATTCATACCACACAACATTACTTATCTCATTTATGAGATCACAACCATTCAAGGCAATCAATATCACTCATTCATACATAAGCAAAGATTTACTTCATACATCATCTATAATTAATTTAAAATGAATTAAATTAACTACCTCCATCTCTAATTAAATTAAAGTGAATTAAATTAATTACTTCACCTTTAATTAAATTAAAATAAATTAAATTAATTACTCCATCAATATAAATCTTGCTTACTTAACCATTTAATTGATTACAATCAATTAATTAATCATTCAAATTAATTATCTTAACTAATCACCCTTGATTAATTATCCTTAATTAAATTCATGTAATTATCCTTAATTAATTTCACAAATTAATTATTCTCAACCAAAAATAGAAATTAACCTTTAATTACTTCAATTGATTAATTAATCCTTAATTAATAACATTAATTAATTACCTATAATCACTTGTCACTAATTAATTAACCAAAATTAATCAACTTTAATTACGTCATTAATTGTATTAATTAATGATCCTTAATTATGGTTAATAAATTATCCTCTTAAATTAATTACCTTAAGTAATTAACCCATAATTATTAATCCTTCTTGATTAACCATATCTAGTAAATAACTAACTTAATCACCTTATTAAAACAAATTAATTATTCCTTAATTAATTCTTAATTAATCCCTTGATTAATTACTAAGTAATTATACTCCAAATTACTTCATTCTTAAAACATCTTCAATTAATTACATCTTGTAATTCCCAATTAATTACTTCACTAAGTAATTTCTTATCCATTAATTACATTAAGTAATTATCATTAAAACATCAAGTGTTTAAAATTAATTAAACTTAATTAATCAATTTAAACAATCACATTTAACACAATTAATTACCTTAAGTAATTAATTTCTTAGCTACTTCATTAAAATAATTATACTCAAACCATTCACAAATGATTATTGTTAAATTAATTAATCTAATTAATTATTAAAAATTAGCCACATTAATTAATTATTAAATAATCCCGGTTAATGACCTTCATTAAAATTTTCTAATTATTTTCATTAAGTAATTAACTTAGATTAATCACAAATTAAATTATCTTTAATTATCCATTTATTAAAGTATAATTATTAATTAATGAAGAGTTAACTGAAACTTAATTGATCCTTGATTGTTTAAATAAATTAACCTTGATTGTAACTAAATTGCTTAATTAATAAATCTTTAATCATTAATTAAATAATCTAATTAATGATCTTTAATTACACCTTGATTAGCCCTTAATCCATATTTATTAATCCCTAAATAATTAATTAATTAAATTAATTAATTATTCCTTAATTACCTTATTAAATAAATTAATTCAAAACATTAATCTTAACGTAAATTTAAGATAAAACATTTCTTAATTATGTTTAAAACAAATTTATTTGAAACAAATTACTTTTGAACTTTCTTTAAATTTCATTTCAAATATGAAATTTAAAATGAATATAATTTAAACTTAAACAAAGTTTTAAACAATTTAAAACTTTTTAAAATTTCAAGACAAACAAGTGTTTGTCTTAGAAATGAAATTCAGAAGAGTTTTGAAACTAATTTCATTTCAAAATTCAATAATTTAAATTTACTCTTTGTTTAAATCTTTCTAATTTAAAAACTTCTTTTAATTTCAAAACTGAAATTCATGTTTAATCTTTGTTTTTCAGATTTATACCTTACTTAAAACTTGCTCATATTTTTAAAAACTTCATTTTTATAAATTTAAAACAACTCAACCATTTTTAAAGAAGCTAACAATTCAAGTTTAAACTTTATTACTTTTATTTTTATTTATTTATTTAAAACTGAGATTTTGAATTTAAACCTGGATTCTAAAATTTAAAATTGAATTTAAAACCAGGTTTAAAATTTTCTTAACATTAAAAAGCTTCAAGTTTCAAAAAAAAAATTAAAACAAACAGGGTACAGGTTTTAAAACATGTAACAATTCCTAGATCCGAGACACCCCAAAACTGCTTTGAGCCTACAACCCGTCTTCCCCTAGCAAACCATCCTACTGCTTCGAGCACCCCAGAGAATTTATCGAGTACCAAAACTAGCAAACCCAACATCACCAGTGCAATTACTTCACCGTGCATATGCACGGCAACTCCGGCCACCATTGGTTATCGCTGATGAACGCCACACTCCAGCAACCAACCAAGCAACCACCCACGACCATCTATTCGAGCTACCACTCTCGAAATCACAATCGAACACACAAATTCCAAGACCTGGAAACATAAGAAGGTTTCCCTTCAAAACCTGTCAACGGAAAAATCTCGCCTCTCCGACCACCTGAAGATCAGCCCCTCCGACCTCAACTTCAACTACGGCCAATCTAACAATCCCCAAAACACCATAACACTTGATCAACCCTACAACCCGAAATGATCGACTCTTCAAACCCCTTTAAAACTAGGGTTTAAAAAAGGAAAACACTACCGCAACTTCCACATTGATATCCATCACCATTAATGATTTTTTCTAGCTTCTCCTAACCCTCCTCCATCACCTAGAAGAACCTAGAGACACCACTAATCATATATCACCATAAAATGCAGATAATCCCATTTCAGTTCATCATAATACTGTACCTTCAACTCTTTTCTAAAAATTATGGTTCTTGATTTAAAAATCATGTTTTTGTTAATGCTTTCGATTTATAATACTGAATTACAAATTTAACATGTTTGGATTTTGGTAAAAATCAACATGCGCTGATATTTCGTTGTGTTTCCAGAGACAACAACTTATGTTTTAACTTACTTAAAATTTTAAATATTAACCTAAAATAATCAAACAACTTTATTTTATAAATTTCATTTTATCAGAACTTAATTAAAAGATAAGAATTTGAATCAAAGTTTTTTCTTGGAAAACAGAACGGAACAGAGAATTTACTGCATGCACACAAAAACATTTCACATCAAACTTTTATCCATACACAAACAATACTTATTTATATCAAAACATACTAGCATGCAACCTAATTAATAATTTAAGATTTAAAAGTTACTCACTGTTTTAAGAGGTAGCAGAGCCTCTATTGAAAGGCTTTTTGAATTTGCAGATTGTAAAACTGTTTGCATGCCTCTATACAAAAATGCCTTTGAATTTGCTTGATTTAACACTGCTGCATGCTTCCAGATTGCAGAGAGAAAATGAGGCAGATTTGCTTTTTGATTACAGGTGCATGCAGAAATCATTTTTCCAGATTTTATAAAAATACAAATTTTCTTTTTGAATATGATTGCTGGCATATAGATAATGAGGAGTTTAAATTTTGATTTGTAAATTGATTTGGGTTTTAAAGATGCAGGCTTCAGATTTGTACAGGTATTTTTGAAAATGCAGGTTTGATTTTGAAGAGGACTTACTGATTTTTGATAATGAGGAGTTTATTAATTTTTGATAATGAGGAGTTTTGAAGTTCTCCTTTGATTAAGAAATAAGAAAAAAAACAAGTAAGAGTGAAAATGCATGTTTATATAGGTATATTTTCTGATTTTATTAAATAAAAGAAAATTGATTTTAAAAGTGGCCACTTGTACAACTTTTTAACATTTGTCAAATGAAATGTTTTATCTTATAACATTTGTTATGTGTTGCTTAGGAAATCAACACTTGTCCCTTTAAAAGTAATTTGTATATTAATTTACATGTTAATATATGTATTAAGCCAAATTAATTTGTTAGTTAATATTTAATATGTATATAAATTTATAAAAGAAATAAAATCAAATTATACTTAAAATAAATCTTATGTATATAAAAATTAAAACAATCAAAAATCTATACTTTGGAATTTAAATTCAAATCAAATTCAAAATCTAATATTTAAAAATCAAGTTATGAATACAAATTTAACTTTGAAATAACAATTGCTATTTTTATTCAAAACTTATTTATAAAGACAATACACTATTAATATTATTTTTAGAAATGACTCATTATTAAATTAAAATAATTATAAAAGAAATTATATCTTTATTAATAAATTACTTTTTTTTTTTTTAAAACCCTACTCCGGAGAGTAGAGCTAGGGGATACAGCTGTCCGCCACACTGACCCCCCTTTTAAGCCAGCCCAACCAAGAGCATTAATCCTTACGCGTTTCAGCTTTTCAGAGGATAGACCGCTCAAGGCCAAAGGGAAACAAATCTCGGCTGCGGGACTCGAACCCGCAACCTCCAGGAACTTTGTTCCATGGTTGCAACCTCCAGGAACTTTGTTAATTCATTTTAAATTTAAAACTCAAGCCAAAATTATTATAAACATTTAAACATCTATCTTATCAATTTTAAAATCATATATTTATTTATTACATAGCTTTGAAAACTTAATATTAAATAAATATCAAAATTTCCAAATTATTAATGTATATATTAGAATTTTAAATCATGATTCATTAATTAAATTTAAACCAAGGTTATTTATTTAATAACTTTGAAAAGCTTATATATTAAATAAAAACTAATTTTCCAAATTACAAAAATATTAGAATTAGAAAATATGTTTTATTTATTAAATTTAAAACAAAGCTAATCTACTTACAATATAAACTATATATTTATATTATAAATAGAAACCAATTTATTATTTTTAAATGATAAAATAACCAATTAAATATTTATTGAAGAAGGTTATTAAATAAATTTGAATTATTATTAAAAAAATTATCAATATCAATTTAATTTTAATACAGATTATTAAATTGATATTGTCAAAAATTCCGGGATGTTACACTAATAGTTAAGAATTACCATGTTTCAAAGATAATATACTGAATCGTGTTTTTTTAGTCTTTTTTAACAGGGTGGTAGGGAAGAGTTACATGTGTTACATTTAAGGTACCATGAAACATAAAGAAAATTCCTCTAATTATCTCATTTTCTTATTTTAAGGAAGAAGACAACGGGAGATTGAAGGGATTGAAGTTAAGTTACAAAAGCTGCAGAAAAGGTATGTCTAAGTATGCTCTTTTTCATCAAAAGTTACAGAAGCTGTAGAGAAGACAATGAGGAAATCTATGTATAGATAAAACTTAATGACCGAAAGTTACAGCTCTATAGGGTATAAAGTTTGTATTGTCAATGTGACCCTAATAACACTGTTTTTATAATTGTTACATTGAAGAATTTTTGACTTCATTTGGGGGAAAAGGACAGTCTCTATATGAGGTACATATTCTTTTTGTTTCCCTAATTTTGTACTTTGTGTGCATAAAAAAGCATGCCCACTTTTTCCGTACTTTATTTATGCTAACAAATTGGATAAATTTGCTAGAGTTTTCAATTCAAGGGTTGATTTAGTGGATCTAGAGTATTTTCACTTACCCTACCTTGGTTGAAAGAATAAACATATCTGACTTAACTTTCCTTATATGGCATACCAAAATTTAATCAATGTAACAAAGCTTAATATATTCTATCGGTCATCTCTCCAAGTTGAAGTCAAATTTCTGATTTTAGGAAAGTGATTTGAAAAAAAAAATCAGTATATCGTTTTTCTCTTGGCATGAGATGTTAACTCTAGCATATATACTTTCATATGAAACATAAAAGCAGTGGAAAATAAGGACATTGAGCGCTGGATTTCTGTAATACCCACAACATAAAGAGATGTTGAAGAAGCCAAAAGAGAAAGTGACGATGTTTTAATATAAATTTTTTGATGTGTTGATAAGTATAACAGGTGGATGCTGCAAGGATGGAGTGGGTATATAATTGGTGGATGTATTATAGTTGTACTATTTGGATTTCACAAATGAGAAATATATATTATTTTCTTACCATCATGTATTCTGATGTAATGAAGAGTGAATGCCCATGAGTCATGCACATATCAATATCTGTACAAAAGAAAAAAACAGGAATATTATTTTAAGTTCATAATGTAGTTTCGTTTCTGTGGTGTATTCATCCCAATTGCTACGATGAACGTGTTCATCTGTATGATATACTAATTGTTATGTATTAATTTTATTTTTGTATGACTTAGTTATTGAAATTTATTAACAGAAATATCTGTCTAAATTGGATCAATTTTTGTGATGTATCATTGGAGATGATGCACCATCAATGAGTTCGACAAAAGCTATGTTTATAGAGGACATAAGCAGGACCATGGCAACTTCTCCATTGTTTAGCAAACTCTTGAGATCTTTGGCATCATATTATATCATATCCTATCCACTGTGTATGCTTTTAAAGATAGTTCTGGAAATATAGAAATGTGACATGCCTTTTATGTAAAATCAAACAACTAGGTGATATCATGATGTAGATGATGTAGATTTTGGCTTTTTGTCCTTGCCAAACTTAATTGTTTACATAATAACGAGGAAGGTGTGTGTACTTCCTTTAAGATCCTATTGGCATTGACCAGAGTAATTTATATCCAAGCCATTGTAGGGTGAGATTATGTAGTGATTTCTGAAGTTGTCTTTACATGTTACCTAGGTTTGAAACATTTGATGCCACGGTCGCAGCTTATGTGATTTGCTGTGAAAATTTAATGTCTTATTATGTTTTTTCTTTTAATTGCTATTGATTTATTATGGCTATGTTTTTTGAAATTGTCACTATTACAGGGAGTTTAAAATATAGAAAATAACACGTCTGTACAATAGTGGTATTTTGGTGCAAATGACTTAAGTGCTAATTTGAATTCACTGTGCCACATGCTGCAAAATAAGGGTGAGATACTTAGAGGGAAAGTAGAAAGAGAATGAAAACCATATGAGACTCTCACGCATGAAAAAATATAAATTACAAGAAAGCAAGGAAATGGAAGGTAACGTGTACTAACTTGAAACCGTTGCTATTTATTTCCCTAAATGGAATTTGAATAACGAAACATGTAGTATTTAAATAGAAATTAATACTAAATCCTTAATTATACATCAAACAAGAAAAATTCTGATAAAGAATGAGTAGAATTGAAATAAGTTATAATGAAGGAAATAAAATAACGTGCTCTTTAAAATGATAGTATAAATATTTGGTGCAAAGTAGAAATATTCAAGTGATTAGATGCAGTTTTGCAAGGATGTGCATATATATTGTTAATCACCATGGAGAACTACGGTATATTTTCATAAGCTGATGTATCCGAGTGTTCTATATTGTCCGTAATTTAGCTGGGAGTTCACTGGTCGTAGTTTCCCCCGATTCCGAATTCATACGAAGAAGTTATTGTAGTACGAACAACAAAATAGCAGCTTCCTTCTAGGAGAAGTTCAAATACGGAGATGTAGCCTGTTATTTTTGAAGTACAGCTGTTATTCTCCATGGAGAACTATGGTAGATGTTCACTAGATAAAGTATGCGAGTGTACCACATTGTTCATAATTTAGTTGGGAGTTCATCAGTCAAAGTTTTGCCTGATTCCGAGTTGGTACGAAGAAGTTATTGCAGTATGAAGAAAAAAATAGTGGCATCTGCCTAGCCGGAGTTCAAAGATAAGGATGTAATCTGTTATTTTCTAAGTATAACTATTAGTCACCATGGAGAACTGCACTAAGTGTTGAAGTGGGTACATTGCCTGTTATTTTGTAAGTACAACTGTTAAGCACCATGGAGACTACGAATTAATAAGCTGAAGTGTCCGAGTTTTCTATATTGTCCGTAATTTAGGTGGGAGTTCATCCATCATAGTTTCGACCGATTTCAAGTTAGTATGAAGAAGTTATTGCAATATGAATAAATAAATTAGCGGCTTTTGCCTAGGCGGAGTTCAAATACAGAGATGTAGCACGTTAATTTCTAAGTAAAACTATTATTCGCCATGGAGAACTATGGTATACGTTCACTAGATGAATTATTCGAGTGTTCCTTATTGTTTGTAATTTAGATGGAAGTTCATCGATCGAAGTCTCACTTAATTCCGAGTTAGTATAAAGAAGTTATTGCAGTCTGAACAAAAAAATAACGGCATCTGCCTAGGAGGAGTTCAAATATGAGATGCTATTACCAAATCTACTTCCATAAGTACAACTAAAAAATGCATGCACATTGTGGTTAAATGCAGGCCCACATGGGCGTGCATATGTACTCGTATATATAAGGTTAAATAAAATGTATATATATGAATAATTAATTACATTCAAATACTTAATATATATATATATATATATATATATATATTAACATTATTTCTAGATCAAAATTAGCATAAAATACATAAAATAATAATTTTATAATTTTATATATAATAAATAGTTTTGATCGTAATAATTAAAAATATTAGTGATAAATATTAAAAAATCTAATTTTAAAATTTTAAAAAAAATTATGATAATAAAATACTAGTTCAAATTTTTTTCCATGATTTTCTGAAATAAAATATTACTTTTAATAAATAAAAGAAATGTTCAAACGAAATAAATTAATTATTATTGCATAAATGTAGTAATTCAAAAAATATAAAATCGAACTTTCAATGCAATAATAATTATAGATGTAATCAATAAATGATAATTTAAAATTATTTTTATATATAAAAATTCGAATTATATAAATCATATTATGCATAAATAGGTGTAAGAAAAAATTCTAAGCTGTTTATACACTATAAATAGGCATATATGTAATAATATATTTAAAATATACATTAGTCTATATTTAAATTAATATATAAATATACGTAAAATAATTAATAATGACAAAATTTAATTTTTTTACAGTAAATTAGATTTATTTATACATAAATTATAACACATGATAATATAACCATACACATAACCAAACTAATTTGTGACAATTACATATACCTACAAAAATCTCACCTAACTAGTTATACATCATTAATACACACACACACACACACACACACACACGCGCGCGCACACACACATATACATACAGATTTGGGATTAATCAATATTAAATCATAAAATATGATATTATTGTTGTAATATATAAATAAAATACCAATTGATGATGCTTTTGAGTCCACTTGAATCAATGAATTCCCTTCTCTAATTATGCTCGATCCGTCAGATTGCTAGTCTGGAATCGTCGACCTTTTCAATCAAATAGTGCTTTTACTTAACTTGAATTGATTTAAGATTCTTAGAACTGATATGGGGATTAATTTTGGCCAACAAAGTTGATAATTATGGTAGCCAAAAGTTGTTTTTGATTAAGGGTTTAGAGATCCATATATATATATATATATATATATATATATATATATATATATATATATATATATATATAGCCTTGTACAAGAGAGATATCATGACAACCTCATTACCTATTCTTTCTTAATCTTAGCCATCCATCTCTAGGCCTAATCCTAAGTTTTAGCCGCCTCCAATAACTTGTCAAAACCAAAATTTGCAGCCTTAATGATGTGCTTTAAACTCATTTAACCCCAAGCCAAAATATTGTGTAATTAAACCTAATTTAATCACTTATCGATATCATATATCGATTGGTACATATATAACTATTATAAATATATGATAAATTTTATTTCTCAAACCATTTTCAAATTTTAAATTAATATTTCATAAATATTAATTACTTTGATTTATTTACAACAATTAGTAACTAATTAAATCGTTTGGTCTTAAGGGAATTTATCATTTCAGTTGTATAACTCTTAGGTGAAAATTTGGTCAGCAATTAACACTGAACTAATCGAATGTTAACGTTCATACGTAACTTAGCAAGTGGTGTGACATTATGATTAAATTTATTGCTTACTCATTTTCGGTAAAATCTAATTTTAGTTTAATTTACCCAGTTATGACATTTGTTTACATCAATTCTCTTCGTCAAAACTATATCACTTGGAATTATGAAATTTGGTAATGATCAAAATTCCATCTTTATCCACATTCAACTTTATAGTCTAAATACAAAGTTATTGGTTCAATAATAACAATTATTATCAACCGAAATTTTCTCGTCAGAGACTTTAACTTTGAGTTGACTGTGATACTAACAGCATATAACTAAGGAGACGAATATAACGAAAATATTTGCATAAAATAGTTGTTTTGGATGATACCACATTATATCTAAAACTAAATCACCAAATCTTCGTCTTTTCGAATCCAACACACATAGTGATAAGTATCTATTTCAACAAATGTTGTATCAAAGACAGTCCTTGCATTTTCGTAAGTTCCGGCTTATGTTTAAAATTGTAAACCACTATAATAGTAGAACTATTATTAGCAACATTAATTTTAACATTAATCAGCGCATCCCTTTGTTTTCTTTCGTGATTATGGATCTCATTCACCACCTCAATACCCCAAAATTTCTCACCATTGTCGATATTTCCTTTGTAAATTCCTTTAAGCAAAAACATGCATGCATACTTATGATTCAAAGTAAGCTATTTTAGAGCGTCTCCAACTGTTTGAGATTTCTCAAATATGCACCGAAGAAACTCTTCAATAGGGTGTAGAAAATCCTATAGTGCAGAAAGGAGGGCCAAACATGTGAGATCAGACGAGGCGTCAGGCGCTTGTTGAACAGGCGTCTAGTATTTAGGCGCCGATCAACATGATCAACAGACGCCTGACATCATTTCTGTTGGAGAAATAAGACCTCCAACCTTTCGAAGTGCAGAAAACCCAATTTCCGCACTCCGAACTGTTGAAACTGTTGAAGATGCTTTAAGTTTTGTATTTTTTACATCCTTAGCCATAGTCTTGACTTCCCCATATTTCCCACTTCACAACCAAGATAAGCTCTTGGCTTCCTCCGTACTTACTTATCAGAATGAGTGGTGACAATAATTTTGTTTAAATTATTCCCTGTCATTTGACATCAATGCATTAACACTTCACGAAAAGGAAATACATACACATAACATAATATTAGATCTAAAAATACAACTTAAAACTACGAAACTTGATAACATAAGCAAATTCAACGTTGCAATAACTTACTTCATCGGTGATAAAATGCATTGTCGCATCTACTTTGATACCTTCAAGGTCAACTACTTCAGCATCAGTTTGAAATTCATTTTCACATCTACATCCTTTAATTATCACATCTTCTATCTTTATGTCACAAAGATTATTTCTCCACTGTACTTTTTCCAACTCCAAACTCTTTGAAATTTTCATCAGCTTCTGTAGACTGTGCAAAAATTAAACCAAGATAGATTATTTTTCTTAATTATAGTTTCATGTGGTAATATAAAATGGCTCGGTTAAACCAAAATTCAGTAACACAAAACAATTGGTCTAAAAAAAATTATGCATGTTTTCCAAAATAATTTAACGAATATTTAGTTGCATTAATTACAACTTCATCCTAAATAATATGCATTGAACCTTAACTCCAAATAATACACCGTGATGTACTAGAATAAACTCCAGTTTATTATTTCGAAGAAAAATATATTGATGTATTAGCAAAGAAAACACAAATTTTCATGCATATTTCATCAATCAATTGACATAAACAATGTGAATCTACATACGAAAATAATGAAGTACTTAGGGCCCGTTTGGTTTGCTATTTTTAGTTTTGTGTTTTCGTCTAAACAAAAATACACATTTCTTATGCATCGTTGAAAAACACACAGTTTTGAAAAATGAAATTAACATAGAAAATAGAAAACAAATTCATTTGATTTTTCGTGTTTTGAGACATAACAAAAGGATGGAAAACAATTCATCTCCTCCATTCCTCGTCCATCGTTGTAGTGGCTAAGAATAGTAAAAAACATTCTCATGTTTTCTTGTATTTTGTATGTTGAAAACACAAAACACAAAACATAAAACTTAAAACAAAACCAAACGGGCCCTTAAGTTGTTAGTTTTTTCCATAAAGGTTTTAATTGTTTATGAAAGCACGTTAGGCATTGATTTTCTATATAATATTTATTGTTTTATTCTTGGATGCTAGATTTTTAATTCATTTAGAACTATTAGCATCGTTCGTTCGTTTTGGTACTGTTAAGCAAAACACACAAAATATAAACTAAGTTTGGCTGCTTTAGAGTCCGAATACTTTATTAAATGGATTGATAGGTAGAGTCTAATCCACTTCTGTTTAATTTATGAATTATGTATACAATTTTAAGAGATTTAGCTCATTTTAGGCAGATAAAGATTTGTAGTTACCCATGCCTCTATGAATTTAAAACGAATTCATCAAATGATTAATTAAGGGTGTTACTATTTACACCCGGCCATACATTTACTAACACCACTTAAAAATTAATTAAACTAAATCATGATATCTACTTCAAAAATCCACCTTAATTCAAAAATCCACCTGAAGTATAAAATAATTTGGAAATAAAAGATAATCGGACAACATATAAATAATAAATCTAATACTCGAACATAACTATTTTCAATCATGTTAATCATTAATAAAAAAAGTAAATGAGATGAACAATGTAATAAATTTTCTTTTATGAATTTTAGATTAGAAGTTGATTGGTTAAGATATTTAATTCTATTTAGGATATGAATGTAAATCAATATTTTTTAAACCTATTAATTTTATAGTGAATGAATTATCATAATTAGATATATTTGACTATATCATATTATTTACTACTGTAACTAGTTTATTGTTTTTCCTTTTTTTTTCAACCAACAACAGAAATAATAATTATTGAATATTTTTTTATCAAAGCAGTAAGTAATGTTCTCTAATAAGTTATACCGTAACACCTGATTCAAGCTGTATATTATTCTTTATTATGTTAATCTTACTTAAGATTACACAGTTAAAAAAAATGGAAATTCTTTTTACAATTAAAGTCAATAACAACTCTTTGGTAACAAAATTAGTTGGATTTATATATCCCGGTGGAGCATAAAATTAAAAAGAGATCGGCTATGGAGAAATTGTATGGTGAAATTTTAATTTTGTTTTTTAAGAAAGATTAAGAGGAGAAATTGAGTTATGGCTTCGATAAAACAAATGAGTTACGAAAATGTGAGTATAGGTAGATGGATGAATGTGATAAGTGGGTGAGAGAAATAAGTGCGTGAGAGAAGATGTTAGATAGGTGTAAATAGTAACACCCTTGATTAATGGGATATAAATACATAAATAATTGCAAATCGTATCTCCATGAATTAATTTTATGTACGATAAACTCCTGATTTATAATTAAACCATATCTCCATGAATTAATTTTACGTACGAAAATGAACGTAGTAAGTTAGATATTAAACAGATTAGGAATTATAACTAAACCATGTCTTCATGAATTAATTTTTTTTTTTTTGAAAACACAAGAGAACCCGGCAGGCCGGTAAACTCCTGAGGAGGGTACAGTAAAACCGTTCGCTGATCCAAGCCCCCATATCCCTGGATAAATTTACGTACGATATGGGGAAGCGCATGGTAGGAATCAAACTTGGGACTTTTCACCAGAACCCAAGCCTCCTTTTACTACGTGCACCCACGGACTATCCATGAATTAATTAATTACATATAAATCCATTCTCCATTATATATAAATAACTAATGGATTGAATCACATTTATCATAAGCAATCAATAAGACATGAAATCTCATCTAGTTTCTCAAATCTTCACTGTTTTCATGCTTGTTTGCCTATTCTCAACCTTGATGATCTCACCAACTGAAGCAAGATAAATTAAATTTACAATAGGTTAGACTTCTATCCATTCTCTTTCTGTATGACTACTGTAGTGTTTATGTGATCCGTAAATCAAAAGAGGGAGTATTAAGTCGATTTACTTTGACCTGAGGTTGAATTAATATAGTATATAATGTGTTTTTAAATTCAGATAAAGGAATGATATTGGAAGGCAGAAACGCTAATGGAAGGCAGAAACGCTAATGGAAGGCAGCACCACCTCCGCCAGCACCACATCGCAACATTCCACCACCAGGAGATTGATTGGTCATAGCTAATTCTCACATGAATTAAGCATGCAATTGTTTTCAAATGTACTTGCACTCTATATCATTGTTGTCTTTTAAGGCTTAAAATCATACAACATTCTCGTCAATAAAAGAGAGTATCTATTTATCATGAATAATTTGTGATAATATTGAAGTTTTTTTCTTCTTTTTTACATTTTTCCTTTTTAGACATTGGTAAACCTTAAGTTGTCCAAACAATCATGTAGCCGATTGGTTCCTGATAAGAAAGTATATAAGCTCATATAGTTCCATTTTGCTACAATTTATTTTAAATCTTTATCAAGGAAAAGTTTTGGACGGTGGTTTTGATGGAATAGTAATGCATAAAATGTTTGGATAGGTAGTTAGAACTGTGACCTAATTTTGTTGTAAAATCTGAAATAAATCGTGATGATTTATTGTTTGACTTCCAATTGTCTGCTACTTATAAGCTGAAAATTAAATTGTTGGCAAACAGTTGAAACTACGAAGGAAGTTCATTAGCTATTTTGCTACTAATAAGCTTTGGGATATAGGGTAGCATCTCTTAATGAATTTTCTATACATACATTATATAGTTTTACTTGGTTGATAATTTTTTTTACAGTTTCAATTAAATTAGCGGAGAATTTATTCTTGTTTCCATTGGCTGACTGTAAAACGATTATTCATTTTGGATCAAATTAGTTAACACTGCATGAGTTGACCCGAGCAGTTAGGATCCAATCTAATGGATCATGCGTTTTGTTGGATCAAACCTATGCATCATAAAATCTGAACTCAACTTGATGCTTGACGTGATTCGAGACAATTTGTGTCTTATCAAGTAAGAATATCAAACGCATTTATCTTAATGTTTTTAATCGATCATTATAGTTTGTATTAGCTTGAGATTTTATAGGTTCAATTTGAGTTGTTCGTGGATCTTTGTTATCAAACCGACTATTAGGACTAGGGAGGTTTGTCCATTCTCAAAAGGCAAAAGAACACACATGGATACTTATTGCCGCGATTTACCAATTACTAAACATTTTCCTTGTTTTTAGTTTAGGTAGAAAAATATCTACCCCAAGTTTCGTTCAAATTCTGTAATAACCACAGCATGAAAGCCATGGTTTTGAAGATGAAAAGCTACCGTGTAAAGCTGAAAACGAAGAAGCATTTGCAACTAGGCACTGTTCACCAGAGTTGGACTGGAGATCATCAGAGGGGAAGGTTGGAGATGGTAGGCAAGTGTCAGAGGTAGAAAATGTTGAAAAATATATTCTAATGTAAGACTGTTCACTCCAAAGCATGAAAGATCGTTGTCTTTGAAGAATGTTTTCCCCTTCTTCACCACAGCGGGTAGAACGAAAACTTTCTTTCAGGATACAATGGAGATTTATTCGAGCAAGTTGTGATTACTTGCTCAGATCAGAAGAAATAGTCAGAAGTTTTTTTTTATGCCAGACGAGTTTGATATTGAAGAAAAAGAAGAAGTGAGTCTGTGCGTTGATGGAATGCTCAGTTATATAGGAAGTGAGGTGTCTATTCGCCTACAGATGCCTATTCAAACGGTCGTGACCGTTAGAAAACGGTTGTTACCGTTGGCTGTTGAATTTGAATTCAACAGTCAATATTACGTACCATTTTGGACGGCAGGGCGCTGCCCCCTGGACCCCTGCGACCTAACCGGGCAGGTCGAACCCCGTAGCGGGGGTGTTGCCCCCGCACCCCCACCTTGGGGGTTGCCACCCCCCTGGACCCCCCCTCCGTAGGGGATCTTATTTGAAAAAACATTCAACATTCCGCACCTTTTTTCAAAACTTCACTTATAAAAACCAATATTTTAAGCTCGTCATAGAAAATAGTACATATATGAAAGTAGCTTACGGCTTTGAACTTTCACTTAGTGTAAACAACTCAAAGTTTGTCAAGGTGCTATGGTGAACGTGTCTTGAACCAAGGACCTTGTAGTGACTTACCGGAGTCATCACACATACTAAATTCATAATGAGTGTAATTCTTTATTCCTACGCATTAAACAGCCTTGCGTAATATCCTGATTTCATGAATGCTATAGAGACGGCCTGATCTCATAGAAAGCGACCTAACTTTCTCATTCATATAGGTGGGTTTTAACTAAAGTGATTCTGCGAGTCAGTCCTCCTTATAATTGAATCCATTAAGAATTTTCTTCATCCTCTATCTTGCAGAAATTGTACACTAGAGATTTTCCTTTTGTAATGGGATTTATTGTTGTACTCTAGTGTATCTCCAATTTCATACTTCAACTTGTTCTTACCCTTTGAACTCTGTCTGTTTTTCGAAACATAAGTACGGTTCCTATTGAAGAATGAATTCACATAGACCTTAATCCCATTCCTATTGATGTTTTCGCAGTCATTTCTCTAGCCAGTCCTTTCGTCAAAGGATCTGCTAAATTATTTTTTGATTCAACAAAGTCGACTGTAATTACACCTCGTTTGAGTAATCCTCCAATATATTGATGTCGGAGGTCAAGATGTCTTTGTTTACCATTGTAAGTCTTTTGTGCTGCTTTGTACAAAGTAGCTTGACTATCACAATGTCTTTTAATAGCCGAAGTAGGTTTTGTCCAAATCGGAATATCTATTAACAAATCTCTTAACCATTCAGCCTCTTTACATGCATCTGCAAGTGCTATAAATTCTGACAACATAGTTGAGTCAGAGATGCATGTTTGTTTCTTAGAACTCCATGATATGGCAGCCCCACCTATTGTAAATATCCATCCTGAAGTGGATTTTGAGTTAGACTCTATATTGTTCCAACTTGCATCGCTGTAACCTTCAAGTACAGTCGGTTCTCCCTCGAAAATTAAACCATAATTCATAGTCCATTTCAGATATCTTAGAATTCTTGATATTGCATTCCAATGCTCTCTTCTTGGATTACTAGTGAATCGACACAAAATTCCTATAGCATATGCTATATCTGGTCTAGTACAATGCATGGCATAGATAAGACTACCAATCACACTAGCATATTTAACTGATCGCAACATCTACCGGTATTTTTCATTAATTTGACACTAGGATCAATAGGTGTTTTTGCTAAAGGGAGATCTTAGTGGTCATATTTCTTAAGGATACTTTCAATATAATGAGATTGCGTCAATAAGATTGATCCTTCTTTTCTCGCTATTTTGATTCCTAAGATTACATTTGCTTCTCCCAAATCTTTCGTGTCAAAATTAGATTCTAGAAATTTCTTGGTTTCTATTGTACTTTCTATACTTGAACCAAATATTAGCATATCATCTACATACAAACAAACAATTACACATATTTCACCTTTGTATATAGAATATATACACTTGTCTGCTTCATTTACTTTGAATCCTTTTGACAGCATGACTTTATTAAATTTTTCATGACATTGCATTGGAGCTTGTTTTAATCCGTAAAGAGATTTTAGAAGTTTACAAACTTTCTTCTCTTGCCCGGATAAAACGAATCCTTCAGGTTGTTCCATTTACACTTCTTCTTCCAAATCACCATTTAGAAACGCATTTTTTACATCCATTTGATGGACAAATAAATTGTGAATTGAAGCAAGTAATAATAACAAACGTATCGAAGATATTCTTGCAACTGGAGCATATGTATCAAAATAATCTATACCATGACGCTGTTTATAACCGTTAGCAACCAACCTTGCTTTGTATTTATTAACAGAGCCATTGACATTTAATTTTCTTTTAAAAATCCATTTGCTCCCTATTGGTTTTGATCCCAGTGGTAGATTATCCAACGTCCATGTTTGATTTGACAAGATAGAATTCATCTCATCGTTAATCGCATCTTTCAAAAAACTTGCATCTCGACAAGTTACTGCTTCCCTATAAGTCCGTGGATCATCATCATTACTAAGAATTATCTTAGTCTGGTGTGTGATTTTATTTATATCTCCTTCTACCAGGTACGTCAAAAAATCCGGTCCAAAGTTCTTTCTCGTCTCTTATGCGAATTCTGCATTCTCGGGCATAGTGACCAGGTTTCTTACAGTAAAAGCAATCACCTTTGGGCTTCTTAAATTTCTCATATTTATTCCCTTTGGGATTGTTCTTTATTTTCTTCCCATTACTATGATTCTTAGAGAATTCTCCCTGAACCACATTTGCTTTTTCTGTCTCCTGATCATCTTTCTTATCTCTCTTGCGAGATTCTTCCTCAAGACGTAAATGTCGTGTGAGGGATTCCAAAGAGTGTGTTTTTTCTTCATGCATCAGTTTCTTTTTGAAGCCATTCCATGTACTAGGCAATTTTGCAGTTACAACTCCTACTTGAAATGCTTTAGGAAGTTCTATTTTCACATCCTTTAGTTTACTAACAAGCAGATTTAAATCATGGGCTTGGGAAACAATATCAGCATCATCATTCATCTTATAATTAATATAATTACTTATTAGAAACTTCTGATTACTTTCCTCTTCAATGCGGTATTTAACATCCAGAGCCATCCATATAGCTTTTGCGCCATCAATAGTTCTGTGTGCACTGTATACTGAATCTGAAAGTGCATTAAGAATGTGCCCGCGACAAAGAAAGTCTTCGGTCTTTCGCTTCTGCCTTAATTCCTTTAACTCTTTCTTTCGTTGATCAGAATCTGTATTACTTTCTTCCGGAGTTGGTTTTAAGTCATCGCTTATTATATGGTTCAGACCAATAATGGTGAGAAAAAATAAAATTGTTTCCTTCCAACGAGTAAAGTTATTTCCATCAAATCTTTCAAGACGGGTGAGATCCTGATTCATTACTTGAAGAGATTGTGCTGTAGTTCGGTTGAGCGACGAGTCTTGAACAGAAGACATTCTTGAAATTGTTGAAAAATATATTCTAATGTAAGACTGATCACTCCAAGGCACGAAAAATCGTTGTCTTTCAAGAATGCTTTCTCCTTCTTTATCACAGCGGGTAGAATGAAAACCTTCTTTTAGGATACAATAGAGATTTATCCGAGCAAGTTGTGATTACTTGCTCAGATCAGAAGAAACACTCAGAAGTTTTTTTTACGCCAGATGATTTGATATTGAAGAAAAAGAAGAAGTGAGTCTGTACGTTGATGGAATTCTCAGTTATATAGGAAGTGAGGTGTCTATTCGCCTACAGGTGCCTATTCGAATGGTCGTGACCGTTAGAAAACGGTTGTTACCGTTGGCTGTTGAATTTGAATTCAACAGTCAATATCACATACCATTTTGGTCGTTGCTACAGGTCGAACCCCGTAGCGGGGGCATTGCCCCCGTACCCCCACCTTGGGGGGTTGCCACCCTCCCGGACCCCCCCTTCGTAGGGGATCTTATTTGAAAAAAACATTCAACTGAAAAGATGGAAACTGTAGACTGTGGAGGATGTTAGATACGTGTATCAGTGTGTGTGTGTACGTACACGTGCATACCTGACACATGCATAACCCAATTCTGTTGTTTAAAGGTGGTGCAGTAATCATTTTATATGAAGTATAATTGTATGGGTTTATAATTCTTTGTATATAGGCTATATTGGGTTGCATGGGTATGAGTTGATTGAGTCATAGTTACTGCTATCTAGTTTGTATAAATGCAGGAAAATGTTCGTACCATAAGATATGAGAAATCTGAAAATAATTCTTCTTTATTTTTTTTGTAATTTTATCAATGAGCTGTTGTTTGAGATCTTTCATCTTCATTAGCCATAGCAATTTCTTTCTTGCAATTTTTGTATAATATCAGTGCTCAATCTTTAACAATCTTTGCCTGCTGCTGTTACATTAAACACTGTTAAATAGTTTTAGCCACCTCTTTCCTATTCTTTTTCGTATAATTCTGATCTTGTTCTTAGGTTTTGCAAACTTATATTCCGCTGTTCTTTTGGATTTTTGCTAAAAGTTGCCTGCAGATTATTTTCTGCCACTTATAATTTCTGTTACTTTTGTTTGAACATTTTCTGCAATTTGCAACTCCCTATATATGTTCTTTCTTTTAATTAGGATTTGTTTAGTTAATCCTGTTAGTTTGATCATATATTCATTTTTAACCTAATTCCTATTCATTTTAGCATCATACATCTTCCACTGTTGCATGTGCTTCCTACAAATATTTGTTTGACAATCTTGTTAATTTCTGCATATATGCAACTATTCAATTCATTACAGGTTTTCAATTCCAGTTCTTGCTAATTTTCTTGTGAATTCTTGAAGTCATTTTTCATTAATCTGTTTCTCAATTCGTCCTTTTGACGCCACTTCTTGCTGTGTAACTGATACTTGTGCACATATATAAGTACCAGTGCACACAACAACTTCTATTCATTTGCCACTTCACATTATGTGACGACCCGCCTTTCTAACCCCAGAAAGACGTATCATCATTAAGAAAGAAAGAGATATAGATAGAAAAGAATAGAAGGAAAGAAAAACAATATCAGAATCTCATAGTGGAATGGAACAAAATATAATACATCACATAACTATTACATAGTTATACATACATCAGAGTTATACAATATCATACAATAGAACTGTCATATACATATATGTCCATACATAGATCCAAAATACAGCATACACTAACTACACAGTGGAACTATAAATAGATACATACATGTGGTCTTCTTCTCCAAAGCTCCTCCAGAAAATCAATACTCCAAATACCTATCACTTGGCTACTCATAAAAATTTGAGTACCCAAGAGTTTATGAAAAACAAAATATAAACTCCGGGTCAGACATGGGTCTGGTGTGAGTAAACGGGTTAAAGTTGTTTAACTTTGAAAACCATTTGAAAATAAAGGTATCACGTAAGACTCCCCACACATAAATACGGGTAAGTTTTTACCTTACGCTAACCAAAACATTTTATAGAAAATCCAGTGATATTATAATAGTATCTAGGGTTTTCAAGTAAATAGAAAATAGACGAAGTTGTTACATTCATTAAATTCCAGCTACTAGCCACAAAAGTGGATAATACAAATCAAAACCTTAGGGTCTCGTAGAAAAAATGGGTTTCCAACAATGGCAGGGCTACTGGGGTACCGCCCGTCACAGTACGGGGCCTAGGTCACCGTACCGAGGATCACTCCCGACCCTCTACAACACAAGGCCGGAACCATTCCTTATTGAACAGTCTCGAACAAGATAACCCCGTAGTTGTGGCCAACAACTGCCCACACAGCCGAAATAAAGGGACATCTAGACAGGGGTATACCTCGTCCTTCTTGGGCATGACCCACCTAACCTTGCAGCATCTTCCCTGTTTTAGCCATTCCCGGTTGATGAGGCTTAAGGCTGCGTTTACCTTTATAGAACATATCTCTTAGAATGCTCATCGTCCACTTGACGATGTGCTGAAAGCATTCAATCCATACAAGTTCGTTCCGGGTTTGAACGAAACCGAAGGCATTATCTCATTACACTCGTTTTGGAATCACCCTCAGAGTTAACGGCAATAACCCTTGCATTCTGAAACACCATATCGATCTCTAATTGATATATCATGACCTATCGTTTAATTTGGATCGATGTGGTTTTCGGAATATCAAATTGATACCCGATCCCGGTCTCACTGAAATCGAAACGCCATTTTAAAGGCCTAGTTGTCTACTTTGTCTTAACAGTTTAAATCAATACCTAGAATTTACATAACAGTTATCACAGATAGATCATACACAGTCATCACATATATATCCAGAATATATCACAACATATCACATAATATCACTAAACACATACCAGAGTCAATCAAACAGAATTATCAATTCATATCAATATAGTTTGATTTAACTTAACTTAATTAATTACTTAGGAATAAATCATTATAATTCTGTTTAATTAATTACTGATTAATTAACTTATTAAATTTATTAATTATTACTTACTCAGTTAATTAATTGATTCTTAATTATTAATTAATAACTTAATTATTAATTAATAAAATTTAATTACTTATTTAATTATCACAAATGATTTTAATTAATAATTTATTATCAATTAATTAATCATTTATTATCAACTAATTTATCATTTAATCCTTAATTAATCACTTAAGTTAACTACCATTTATTAATTAACTTTAAGTAATTGATTAAATTTCTTAAGTTAAATTGATTAAACACAAGATTAATTTCTAATTACAAATTTAATTTAAAGTTATTAATTTAATTACAAGTATAAGTTAATTTACATTTTTAATTACCTTATATTAATTAATTACCTTTACAAACCTTTCTTTTAATAAACTTTAAATCAATTATTAACTTAAAACTAACTAACATTATTTACTTTATTTAATGTTAAACTTTTTTAATCAAATACTTAAAGTGATTAGGCAAATCAACAGACCCGAGGTAACCCATGTATTTCCTCGTGTAAAACCTGAGCCCTTTTCCTGTTTCCCCGAGCACTTCTCCTCTACTCTATCTTCTTCTTCTTCCTGTTCCTTTTCTCTTCTTTTTTTTATCCAAGCTTAAGTTATAAAATTTGAAACTACTGTAACACAACACTCACGCACACCAGGTTTAAATTCGAGACAAACCCAAAAATACTCGTGCAAAAATCACACGACGACCCCAATTCGAAACACTGACACCGATCGCAACCGTGCACGTGCACGGTGGTTCGCCGACACTCCGACCACCCTCGACCCCTCCAACAAACCACGATTCACCCTCTCATTCGAAAACAAAACCCAAATTTCCACGTATTGATCGAACACAAAATCTCGCCTGTAGCTCGAACCAAAGGCTCGAACATCCCACCGAAAATTGCCAAAATCTACAAACACCAATCACCGGAAGCAAAGCTCCTGCGCCCAAGCCAAGCCCAGACCCTCGACAACCACCTCCTCGAAGCGCGTACGGCTTGATCAAGCTATGACCACGAAAATGATAATTTACAGTTCCCAGGAAAAACTTGAACTAAAACCCTAATTTTGCTTCATTCCACATATTCTTACATTGGAAAAATTATTTAGCATTTTTCCTATATTAATACATCTTCAAGTTTGCATCATAAGAAATTTTGACAATTAAAATTAATCGATTCAACAGATATTGACAAAAATCAATTTCAGTTCCTTTTTAAGACTGCACCTATTATTTTTACTTAAAAATCATGATTTTTGTGTTAAAAATCTTAACTTTATGTGTTAAATCAGGATATGGGATTAAAGTTTCAAATTAAAACATTCGAATTTTAGCTTTTGATTTCTTTCTACTGTAACTTGATTAAACAATATATACATCATACTGTTAAACTTCAAATAAGTTTCCAGACCTTTGATTTAAGATAAACAAACATAATTAGCTTCAATTCCTAAGATTAAATTGGTTTAAATGAAGAATATTGGTTTTCTTTCACTTCTTTGCTCATAGCTTTATGAATACTGAAGATCATCACATGTTTAAATTTCCAGAAAGCATTCCAGAACCACATACTACAATATATAACAACACAAGATATACAGGAACTAATTACCAACTTAAACTTTAAAAATTGAAAGTTTACTCACCAAAAATATTTGAAAAGAAAGCAAGATCTTGAAGAAACTACAAATTTGAATTTCCAGAAAGCTTTTCTTTTTTTTGCTATTTTGAATTTGTTTGAGTTGCAAGGCAATAATGTTTATTTTCCTTTGTTCTTTTTTTCTTTTCAGGTTTGCTCTTAGGTTTCTAAATTATGTGAACGAATTAAAATAGTATGATATATATAAATAGAAATGGCTTTGAGTAGGTTATATCTGGACAGCCTTACATGTTTGACCAAACAAGAATTTTTGTGTTCAATTACAATAATTTGAAATGATACTGTAATTTCGGCTGTGAGATTTTCTTGGACACAAAGTTGTGCTAGTTAATGCATATGCTTTCATTTATGTTAACATATAATTGATATGGGTTGATATTTGTTTATTTTTTTTGTACTGGACATAGATATTTTGAATATGAATTTGTCATCTTTGTTGTACATATGTGTGAATACTTTGTTTTCTTATGCATACATAAATTTACAGCAGCTTGATATAATCTTTGTTAAAGGTTTTGTGTTGTATAAATATATGTTACAGGTTATTCTTTTTAACTTATCTTATATGTTTGAGTAAGGTTAACATAGTTATTGTTTTGACTATATTAGTTGTATTCTATTTGTAATTTAATTTTCAAGCATTTGATTCGTAACATCAATTTGTATATTTTATATTTCTATTTATATCTTATATTTTATAATTATGTTTTATACTTATGTTTTTATATTCATGTTTATAACCATTTATTTTGTTTTATACTTAAATTCAATATTTATATTTAAATATTGCTAGGATTTCATATTTTAAACATTATTATTTAGACTACCCTTTTATATGTATTATATTAAATATTTATAATATACAACCTTTGATCTTATTGAATAAGACAAAATTTTGTTTTAAATAGTTTTGAAAGATTCCATTTTAAATTTTCAAATCAAAATTTTCTTTACAGTCACATATATAACTGGTAAATGATCAAGATCTCATCAGTTTATAAAATTGAAAAGCTTGTATTTCATTAAAATTAGATTAAATATTTATTAAAATATACTGCCAAAAATTCCAGGTCGTTACATTCCTCTCCCCTTAAAAGAATTTCGTCCCCGGAATTTAAAACAATAGTTAATTCAAAAGCTTTTATATTAACAATCCAAACTATATATCATCCATGCAATAGCAACAATCAAACAGTCTACCCTAACAAACATCACTAGTTATCCAGACACAAATCCAGATATGCATTCCTAAAACTATCGAGAGTTTCCCAGGTACAATCTCTGGGATCCTCACTCCACTGCACCTTGACGAGTTTCACCACTTTGCTCCTGAGTTGCTTCTCGTCTTGATCCACAATCCAAACAAGATTTCTGATCATAGTCAAATTGGGCTCGACTTCCAAATCTTCTTGAACTACTGGTTTTATAACCAGTGATGGCTCATGAACAAATTTCCTCAAATTAGATACATGAAATACATTGTGAATCCCAGACATTCGCTCTGGAAATTCAATCATGTATGCTACTGCTCCAATTCTTTCCAACACTCGGAATGGTCCAATATATCTGGGAGCAAGTTTTCCCGTCTTTCCGAATCTTATAGCACCTTTGATTGGAGAAACTTTGATAAAAACTAGATCTCCAATCTCAAATTCCAATGGTCTTCGTCTTCTATCTGCATACTTCTTCTGACGATCTTGAGCAGTTTTCATCCTTTTCTTGATAAGCTCAACCTTCGTAGAAGCTTCACGAATAAGATTAGGTCGAAGCACAAGATGATCTTTCGATTCAATCCAACAGGATGGGGATCTACACGGTCTTCCATACAGAGCTTCATAAGGAGCCATCTTAATAGTTGCTTGATAACTGTTATTATAAGAGAATTCCACTAGATGAAGATGGTCTTCCCACGATCCACCAAAATCCAAAACACAAGCTCGTAACATATCCTCAAGAATACGATTAAGCCTCTCCATCTGTCCGTCTGTCTGAGGATGATAGGCTATACTCAATCTCAAACTTGTCCCCATTGTTGATTGAAGAGCCTCCCAGAATTTGCTGGTGAAAATAGGGTCATGGTCACTTACTATACTGACAGGAACACCTTGCAATCTGACTATCTCCTTCAAGAAAATTTCTGCCAGAGAAGATGCAGTACGAGTTGCCTTAACGGGTATAAAATGGGCGCTCTTAGTTAAACGATCCACGGTAACCCATATACCATCATTTCCTTTCCTGGTTCTAGGCAATCCGTCGATAAAATCCATCGAAATCATTTCCCACTTCCAATCTGGAATTTCCAAGGGCTGCAATAAACTAGCTGACTTCTGTTGATCACATTTAACTAGTTGACAGATGGCACAACTATTAACAAAAGCAGCTACATCTTCCTTTATGCCCTTCCACCAAAAGACTCTCTTCACATCCTTATACATCTTTGCGATTCCCAGATGAATATTCAATTTGGAGTGGTGACTCTCGGACAACACTTCCTGCTTCAGATCCCTATCATTCGGAACACAAATTCTCCCGTTAATCCTTAATGTTCCCTGGCCATTAATTTCAAAATCGGGACACTGACCCTTCCTAACTCTTTTGATGATCTTCCTCAACATTTTATCAGATTCTTGCTTGCTCTAAATCCTTTCAATAAGAGATAGAACCACTTCCAGAAGAGATATGGCTGTGTTCCTGCTAAGAGCATCAGCTACAACATTCGCCTTTCCCGGGGTGTACAGAATATCCAAGTCATAGGATGCCAAAAATTCGACCCACCGCTGCTGTCGCAGATTAAGATCTTTTTGAGAGAAAAGATATTTCAACGGTTTGTGATTCGTGAACAATTCGAATTTCTCTCCTAAAAGATAATGTCTCCAAATATTCAAAGCAAAAATAATGGCTAACAGTTCCAGATCGTGCGTAGCGTAGTTCTTCTCATGTGGCTTCAATTGCCGACTCGCATACGCAATTACCCTTCCATTCTGCATCAGAACTGCTCCCAGACCAACCAGACAAGCATCAGTATAAACTTCAAATTTGCTCTTCCCATCCGGAATAGCAAGCACTGGTGCACTGGTTAGCCTTGTCTTCAATTCCTGAAAAGCTTCTTCACACTAGGGGGTTCACTTGAATTTTGCTCCCTTCCTAGTCAGCTTAGTCAGATGTGAAGAAATCTTGGAATAATCCTTGATAAATTTCCTGTAGTAGCCAGCCAATCCTAGAAAACTGCAAACTTCCATCGGTGTCTCCGGCTGTTTCCATTCCAGAATAGTTTCAACCTTCGCTGGATCTACAGAGATACCTTCACCAGAAACAATGTGCCCTAAAAATTTAACTTCCGATTTTCAAAAATGGCACTTTGAAAACTTCGCCTTTAACACATGCTTCCTCAGAGTCTCCAATACAATTCTCAAATGATGCCTGTGCCCTTCTTCGAATTTGGAGTAGACCAAGATATCATCAATGAATACCAGCACAAACTTATTCGATACATCCCGAAAGACTCGGTTAATCAGGTCAACGAAGTAGGCAGGAGCGTTGGTTAACCCGAAAGGCATAACCAACCACTCATAGAAACAATTCGGTCCCCTACATGCAGTCAAGGGAATACTGTCTTCAGCTACCCTCAACTGATGGAAACCTGAGGCTAGATCTAGCTGAGAAGAGATAGAAGCACCATGCAACTGGTCAAAGAGATCATCGATGCAAGGAAGAGGATATTTATTACGGATAGTCACTTTGTTCAATTCTCTATAATCCACACAAAACCTTAGTGATCCATCCGATTTAGTGACAACACTTCAGCTGAGCCCCAACAAGAAAAACCGGGCCTAATCAACCCCTTCTCCAAAAGATCCTAAGTCTGCTTAATTAACTCCTCTCTCTCCCTAGGAAACATTCTCCTACTGGGATGAATCACCGGCACTGCTCCTGGAATTAAATCAATACGAAACTCTATTTCTCAATGTGGAGGCAGACACTTAACTTCCTCAAAAACATCAACAAAATCTTGAACCACATCGATATCTTCAATCTTCTCTTCAGAAGTCTCAATTCCATGAATAAGACTACTCAAGATAATTCCAGAATTATCACATGACACTCTGGCAATTCTACCCAAATCAGTTTCCAGCGAAACTGTTCTCTCATCACAATTCAAAACTACTCTATACTTATCAAGCCAATCCATTCCCAAAATAAGGTCAAATCCCTTAAAATTTAACACATACGGGTCATAAGAAAAACTATGGGATAGATATGAAATCTTCAAGTCCTTACAGATCGTATCTAATTTGGTCACCCCTCCTATAGGATTAGATACCAGGATAGGACTGTCTACAGAACTAGGGGTAAGAAAGAACTTTTCTGCAGAGTCCAAAGAAATAAAACTCAAAGAAGCACCGGAATCAAACAAAACTTTAATATAATTTCCATCTAAAAGTAAAGTACCTTCCAAAACCCCTTTGCCTTTCGAAGAAGAAGATGGGACGGCTTCCAAAGCAAAGACTTTATTCTGAGGCGCCCTCTGCAAAAGTGGACAATTCTTGATCATGTGATCAGGCTGGTGACAATTAAAGCACAACGATCTCTGAACCATAGATGATCCTAGACCACTATAATGCGGTTGCTGTTGCTGGAATCCTTTTCTGGGACATTTATTTGCCAAATGACCTTCCTGTTGACAAATGTAGCATTTGCAAGGTCCGTTGTTACTTACAGGCTTCTTCTTGTTCGGCTTTCTCCATTTGGGATCGAACTTTCGCTTATTCGAATTAGCGAAATTCCCTCCTGAAGCTGCAACTGGTGCCACAGATTTCTTACTCATCAAATTCTCATATCTCAAAGCCATATCAATCAAATCAACAAAAGATCCTTTCAAAAGCACCGTCATCCTTTCATGAAATTTAGGCCTCAATCCTTGCACATACTTTTCATTCTTTTTTAGGGGAGTATCAATGAGCCATGGTCCATAACACAATAGTTCGTTAAATCTGGTCTCATACTCTGAAATAGACATGTTACCCTGCTTCAAATTCAGAAAATCCTGATACAACTGTGTTTTCCCCGCTGTTGGCATAAACTTATCCTCAAATAGCTCCTTAAATCTGTCCCAAGAAATGTCATCCTCCGAAATATTTGCTACTGTTGCATCCCACCAGGATGCTGCACCACCCTGGAATTGCCACGATGCCATTTCTCTCTTCCGTTCATCCGACAACTTCTTGCTCTTAAAGATGCGCTCACAAGAGCGTAGCCAAGCTTGGACTTCAATTGTTGATTCTGAACCTTTGAATGGTTGGCCTCCGAGGTTGTTGAAGTCTTTGCATAAAGCTGCAAAACTAACCTGAGGCGGTACTGGATTTACAGTCTCACTAGCATTTTGACTTCGTCCATTATCAGTTGAAGTACTGGCCCTACCTCTGCCTCTTTTTCCAGAACTCTTCTTGGCCACCTGGACAGGTAACTCAACAAATTTAGATAGATATATAATTATATGAAAATACAAATACGCGCTCTCAAGATAAATATTACTCAAGAGCCTAGGTTCTCTCTCAACCTAGCGCTCTGATACCAACTGTGATGACCCGCCTTTTTAACCCCAGAGAGACG
This sequence comes from Allium cepa, assembly GCA_030765085.1. Classification (NCBI taxonomy): domain Eukaryota; kingdom Viridiplantae; phylum Streptophyta; class Magnoliopsida; order Asparagales; family Amaryllidaceae; genus Allium; species Allium cepa. The sequence goes on along the minus strand of CM060930.1, from coordinate 7,130,633 downwards.
TATCATCATTAAGAAAGAAAGGGATAGAGATAGAAAAGAATAGAAAGAAAGAAAAACAACATCAGAATCTCACAGCGGAATGGAACAAAATATAATACATCACATAACTATTACATAGTTATACATACATCAGATTTATACAATATCATACAATAGAACTGTCATATACATATATGTCCATACATACATCCAAAATACAACATACACTAACTACACAGCGGAACTATAGATAGATACATACGTCTGGTCTTCTTCTCCAAAGCTCCTCCAGAAAATCAATACTCCAAATACCTATCACTTGGCTACTCATAAAAATTTGAGTACCCAAGAGTTTATGAAAAACAAAATATAAACTCCGGGTCAGACATGGGTCTGGTGTGAGTAAACGGGTTAAAGTTGTTTAACTTTGAAAACCATTTGAAAATAAAGGTATCACGTAAGACTCCCCATACATAAATACGGGTAAGTTTTTATCTTACGCTAACCAAAACATTTTATAGGAAATCCAGTGATATTATAATAGTGTCGAGGGTTTTCAAGTAAATAGAAAATAGCCGAAGTTGTTACATTCATTAAATTCCAGCTACTAGCCACAAAAGTGGGTAATACAAATCAAAACCGTAGGGTCACGTAGGGAAAATGGGTTTCCAACAATGGCAGGGCTACTGGGTACCGCCCGTCACAGTACGGGGCCTAGATCACCATACCGAGGATCACTCCCGACCCTCTACAACACAAGGCCGGAACCATTCCTTACTGAACAGTCCCAAACAAGATAACCCCGCAGTTGTGGCCAACAACTGCCCACACAGCCGAAATAAAGGGACATCTAGACAGGGGTATACCTCGTCCTACTTGGGCATGACCCACCTAACGTTGCTGCATCTCCCCTGTTTTAGCCATTCCCGGTTGATGAGGCTTGAGGTTGTGTTTACCTTTATAGAACATATCTCTTAGAATGCTCATCGTCCATTTGACGATGTGCTGAAAGCATTCAATCCATACAAGTTCGTTCCATGTTCGAACGAAACCGAAGACATTATCTCGTTACACTCGTTTTGGAATCACCCTCAGAGTTAACGACAATAACCCTTGCATTCTGAAACACCATCCCGATCTCCAATTGATATATCACGACCTATCGTTTAATTTGGATCGATGTGGTTTTCAGAATATCAAATTGATACCCGATCCCGGTCTCATCGAAATCCAAACGCCATTTTAAAGGCCAAGTTATCTACTTAGTCTTAACAGTTTAAATCAATACTTAGAATTTACATAACAGTTATCACAGATAGATCATACACAGTCATCACAGATATATCCAGAATATATCACAACATATCACAGAATATCACTAAACAGATACCAGAGTCAATCAAACAGAATTATCAATTCATATCAATATAGATTGATTTAACTTAACTTAATTAATTACTAGGAATAAATCATTATAATTCTGTTTAATTAATTACTGATTAATTAACTTATTAAATTTATTGATTATTACTTAATTACACAGTTGATTAATTGATTCTTAATTATTAATTAATAACTTAATTATTAATTAATCAAATTTAATTACTTATTTAATTATCACAAATGATTTTAATTAATCATTTATTATCAATTAATTAATCATTTATTATCAACTAATTTATCATTTAATCGTTAATTAATCACTTAAGTTAACTACCATTTATTAATTAACTTTAAGTAACTGATTAAATTTCTTAAGTTAAATTGATTAAACACAAGATTAATTTCTAATTACAAATTTAATTTAAAGTTATTAATTTAATTACAAGTATAAGTTAATTTGCATTTTTAATTACCTTATATTAATTAATTACCTTTACAAACCTTTCTTTTAATAAACTTTAAATCAATTATTAACTTAAAACTAACTAACATTATTTACTTTATTTAATGTTAAACTTTGTTAATCACATACTTAAAGTGATTAGGCAAATCAACAGACCCGAGGTAACCCATGTATTTCCTTGTGTAAAACCCGAGCCCTTTTCCCGTTTCCCTAAGCTCTTCTCCTCTACTTTATCTTCTTCTTCTTCCAGATCCTTTTCTCTTCTTTTTTTATCCAAGCTTAAGTTATAAAATTTGAAGCTTCTGTAACACAACACTCACGCACACCAAGTTTCAACTCGAGACAAACCCAAAAATACTAGTGCAAAAATCATGCGACGACCCCAATTCGAAACACTGACACTGATCGCCACCGTGCATGTGCACGGTGGTTCGCCGACCCTCCGGCAACCCTCGACCCCTCCAACAAACCAAGATTCACCCTCTCAATCGAAAACAAAACCCAAATTGTCACGTATTGATCGAACACGAAATCTCGCCTGTAGCTCGAACCAAAGGCTCGAACATCCCATCGAAAATCGCCAAAATCTACAAACACCAATCACCGGAAGCAAAGCTCCTTCGCCCACGCCAAGTCCAGACCCTCGACAACCACCTCCTCGAAGCATGTATGGCTCGATCAAGCTATGACGACGAAAACGATAATTTACAGTTCCTAGGAAAAATTTGAACTAAAACCCTAATTTTGCTTCATTCCACAAATTCTTACATTGGAATACTTATTTAGCATTTTTCCTATATTAATACATCTTCAAGCTTGCATCATAAGAAATTTCAACAATTAAAATTAATCGATTCAACAGATATTGACAAAAATCAATTTCAGTTCCTTTTTAAAACTGCACCTATTATCTTTACTTAAAAATCATGATTTTTATGTTAAAAATATTAACTTTATGTGTTAAATCATGATATGGGATTAAATTTTCAAATTAAAACATTCGAACTTTAGCTTTTGATTTCTTTCTACTGTAACTTGGTTAAATAGTGTATACATCATACTGTTAAACTTCAAACAAGTTTCCAGATCTTTGATTTAAGATAAACAAACATAATTAGCTTCAATTCCTAAGATTAAATTGGTTTAAATGAAGAATATTGGTTTTCTTTCACTTCTTTGCTCATAGCTTTATGAATACTGAAGATCATCACATGTTTAAATTTCCAGAAAGCATTCCAGAACCACATACTACAATATATAACAACACAAGATATACAAAAACTAATTACCAACTTAAACTTTATAAATTGAAAGTTTACTCACCAAAAATATTTGAACAGAAAGTAAGATGTTGAAGAAACTGCAGATTTGAATTTCCTGAAAGCTTTTATTTTGTTTTGCTGTTTTGAATTTGTTTGAGTTGCAAGGCAATAATGTTTATTTTCCTTTGTTCTTTTTTTCTTTTCAGGTTTGCTCTTAGGTTTCTAAATTATGTGAACGAACTAAAATAGTATGATATATATAAATAGAAATGGCTTTGAGTAGGTTATATCTGGACAGCCTTACATGTTTGACCAAACAAGAATTTTTGTGTTCAATTACAATAATTTGAAATGATACTGTAATTTCGGCTGTGAGATTTTCTTAGACACAAAGTTGTGCTAATTAATGCATATGCTTTCATTTATGTTAACATATAATTAATATGGGTTGATATTTGTTTTTTTTTGGTACTGGACAAAGATATTTTGAATATGAATTTGTCATCTTTGTTGTACATATGTGTGAATACTTTGTTTTCTTATGCATACATAATTTTACAGCAGCTTGATATAATCTTTGTTAAAGGTTTTGTGTTGTATAAATATATGTTACAGGTTATTCTTTTTAACTTATCTTATATGTTTGAGTAAGGTTAACATAGTTATTGTTTTGACTATATTAGTTGTATTCTATTTGTAATTTAATTTTCAAGCATTTGATTCATAACATCAATTGTATACTTTATATTTCTATTTATATCTTATATTTTATAATTATGTTTTATACTTAGGTTTTTGTATTCATGTTTATAACCATTTATTTTGTTTTATACTTAAATTCAATATTTATATTTAAATATTGCTAGGATTTCATATTTTAAACATTATTATTTAGACTACCCTTTTATATGTATTATATTAAATATTTATAATATACAACCTTTGATCTTATTGAATAAGACAAAATTTTGTTTTAAATAGTTTTGAAAGATTCCATTTTAAATTTTCAAATCAAAATTTTCTTTACAGTCACATATATAACTGGTAAATGATCAAGATCTCATCAGTTTATAAAATTAAAAAGCTTGTATTTCATTTAAATTAGATTAAATATTTATTAAAATATACTGCCAAAAATTCCGAGTCGTTACACATTAATACTGCCACTTATTTTCTTCTTCACCATCAAACATCCATATCTCACTAAAAACTGTTGACACACCCACATCCATGGCATCCGACCTATCGAAACAATCTGCCCCTCATAATTTGGTATCAGAGCAGCCAAGTGGGGATGAATCCGACCTCTAGTTCGATCCAAACCACCGCAGCAACCCTTCCAGAACCACTCCATCAATTCTTGATCTAGAAATGGCATGGCAGAAGCAAGAAGAAATGAATGAAATGCACCGCTCATTCGCTGAGGATGTTAAAGCTTGCAACTAGAGATCTCGACACCAAATTCAAAGGATTTCGTAATGTTCTTACTTCATTGTCACAAGATATGCAACAAGTTAAAAATAGTCCAGCAGAGCCACCTCATGTTCATCACAACCCACCCACTTCTCAACCATCAGTAGCCCCACCACATATCCATCAATATCCACCATCTGCTCATCCACCCGTTGCACCACCGCCTGCTCACCAATACCCACCTTTACACACGTATTAAACACCATTTCAAATAGCCAATATGCTCTGCCTACACCCATAATTCCTCCCCAACCAAGAAATGTTAACCCACAACCCAGAAATGCTATTCCACAGCCGAGAAATACAATACCATCACCAAGAAATACACGGTAGGCTTCAATAATCCACCTGTCTATTCTCAAGAACCCCAACAACGAGCCCCCATAAATCCATACATCAACTATCTTAATCCAAATTATAACAACCTAAACCACCACAACCCAAACTATCGTTACCCCTATCCCACCATGAAGCTAGATTTTCCTATCTTTTCAGGTGAGGAAGGTGTTGTTGATTGGTTGAGACAAGTAGAGCAGTATTATAGGTTTCATCATACAAAGGAGAATCTATGGGTAGAGATTTGTTCTTTTTATTTGAAGAAGGAAGCACTTCAATGGTATCATTGGTATACCAACACAGTGTATAACCATGAGTTCTGACCAGTATTCAAAGAGGAGATCCAAATCAGGTTCAATCCATAGGAGATGGAGAGACCTTATGAAACATTATCCAAACTTAAGCAACATACCATTATAAGGGCTTATCTTAGAAGATTTGAGCAGCTACAAGCAGTGATAGAAACCCTACCTCCAAAAATTTTGTTAGACCAATTTATTGGTGGATTGACGGAAGAAATCAGATATGATGTACTTCCATCCAAACCAAATGATTTTAGAGAAGCAGTGTCTCTTGCAAAGTTGTACGAGAGTAAATACATTCAAAAAAAAATAAGAACACTACCACGAACACTACTGTTCCCAAAAACAATATCCCTCCTCAAAATTCAAAACCAAATACTTCTAAATCTACTAACTCAGAACCTAAAGAAAGGACCTCTACCCTAGAGAACTTGGCAAAAAGCAGGGCCCCACTCTTAACCAGATCATTGAAATAAGAAGACATGATCTATGTTATGGATGCAAAGAGAAGTGGTCGAGGGACCATAAATGCAAGAACCCCAAGTATATATGTTTGAAGGCATCATGCCATTATATGATGATGAACCACAGCAAGATGAAATTATTGAAGAAATGGATGAACTCTTAGAAAACCCCCTTTCAATTACACTACAAGCTATGTGTGGAATCCAAACACTTTCTACTATCAAGGTTAAAGGACATATATGTGGCAAACCCGTACAAATATTAATTGATTCGGGGTCTACACACAGTTTCATACATGATCAATTAGCTGGAAGGCTACGGTTAAAAGTTGATGAATCAAAAATTAATGAAGTTGTAGTAGCAAATGGGGAGAAGTTAAGAGGATCAGGAATATGTAATCATGTTATACTTAATTGTCAAGGTTGTAAGATGCCTGTAGATTTATTACTACTACCGCTTGAAGGATGTCAAGTAATTTTGGGTGCTCAGTGGATCAAAAAGCTAGAAGAAGTGACTTTAAATCCTAGAAAACTGCAGGTGAAATTCACATACAATAACAAGGAATATATTTGGCAAGGGCAGCAACAAGAAGAAGTGAAGGTGATTAGCAAAAAAATGATAGTGAAGGAGTGTGCAAGGCCCCAGATTACCATGATGCTTTGCTCACTGTCCCCTCCATCAGACAATCAAACACCTGATATTCCCCCAGAAGTACAATTGCTCCTCCAACTTTACCCAGAAATAACTAATCTCGATCCTCCATTACCTCCTAAAAGATTACAAGATCATAAAATATCTTTACTCCCAAATGCCAAACCAGTCTGTCTTAAACCGTGTAGACATTCCTACCACATAAAAAATGAGCTTGAGAAAATTATTCAAGAACTTCTGGAAGCAGGAATTATAAGATCGAGCAACAGTTCCTACTTCTCCCCAGTAGTTATGGTAAGAAAGAAGGATGGAACATGGAGGCTATGTATTAATTACAGGGAACTTAACAACCAAACTATAAAGGATAAATTCCCTATTCCTTTTGTTGAAGAACTCTTTGATGAATTACAAGGATCCAGATTTTTCTCCAAGCTTGACTTGAGATCAGGATACCATCAAATCAGAATGTGTGAGCCAGACATACCCAAAACTGCTTTCAAAACCCATGATGGTCATTACGAATTCATAGTAATGCTATTTGGGTTAGTAAATTCTCCATCCACTTTCCAATCCCTAGTGAATGACATTTTCAGATCATATTTGAGGAAATTTGTACTAGTTTTTTTTCATGATATACTGATTTATAGCCAGTCTTGGACTGGGCACTTGGAGCATTAAATCTTAACTTTTTAGGTCACGAAGCACAATGAACTTGTGATCTAGTTATCTAAATGTCAGTTCGCTCAAAGCTCTATACAATATCTTGGCCATATTATTTCTTATGAAGGCATTGCTGTTAATCCAAATAAGGTGAAGGCAGTAGTTGAATGGCCATTACCTAAAAGCTTAAAGGAGTTGAGAGGGTTCCTGGGACTAACTGAATATTATGGAAAGTTTATTAAGAGTTATGGACTGATTGCTAAACCTCTGACTGACATGTTGAAGAAGGATGCATTTAAATGGAGTGAAGAAGCCAAGTTAGCCTTTGACAAACTCAAACACTGTCTGGTTACACCACCCATCCTAGTCATTCCTGATTTCAACTTACCATTCACCTTGGAATGTGATGCAAGTGGGCAAGGAATAGGAGCAGTGTTGACACAAAATGGTAGGCCTCTGGCATATTTAAGCAAGACACTGCATGGAAGAAATTTGGCACTCTCTACATGTGAAAAAGAACTTCTAGCCATCATCATTGCAACAAGAAAGTGGGCACAATATTTAATGGGAAGGCAGTTTATAATTAAGACTGATCATCAAAGTCTTAAATATTTGTTTGTTGCAGAAACTGTCAAATAGACTTCAACATAAATGGTTGGCAAAACTTCATGAGTTTGATTATAAAGTAGAATACAAATGTGGGAAAGAGAATGTAGTGGCTGACTCTTTATCTAGAAAAGAAGAGGTGATGAAGGAAGAAGAAAAATTGCAAGCCATTTCAACAGTACAAACACCATGGTTGCAGGAACTGAAGAACACTCTACAAACCTCTACCCGGTGTCAACGTCAAAAAGAGAAAATTCAAAGAAAAGAACTGCCAGAAGTTAAGTATAAAGTGGTTGAAGATCTAATATTTTATAAAGGCCGAATATTGATGAACCATCACCTCGCATTGTTGACTCAAGCCCTAATCAGAGAACACCATTCAACTCTTTTAGGAGATCATTCGGGTGTAAAAGGAACTATGCAGAAATGGAAGCAAGTTTTTCACTGGAAGAAAGTGAAAAAAGTATAGAAGAATATGTCAGAGCTTGTGACGAATCTCAAAGAAATAAAGGGAAAAAATATTTTGATACCCGGTCTCTTGCAACCCTTGCCACCCGAGAGGATATGGAAATATATATCAATGGATTTCATTACATGCCTACCTAAAAATCATACTTATACTGTAATTTTTGTTGTAGTTGATAGACTCAGCAAATGTGCACATTTCTTTCCCATTCACCACCCATACACAGCCAAGGAAGTAGCCGTAGTATTTTTCAAGGGGGTGTTCAAACTACATGCCATGCCTAAAACCATAGTGAGTGATAGAGACACACTATTCACCAGTCATTTTCGGCAGGAAATTTTTCGATTGCAGGGAAGCAATTTGAAGTATAGCTCAGCCTATCATCCTCAAAGTGATGGTCAAGCCGAAATTGTTAACAAAATTCTAGAAGGATATTTGAGATGCTTTGTATGTCATAGGCCACAAGCTTGGGCGGATTGGTTGGATTTAGCTGAATATTAGTATAATACGACTTGGAAAACACCCACTAAAACTACCCCATTCAAAATTGTTTACGGTATTGACCCCCCTACCCTTATGTCTTACATACCAGACACTGCCAAGATAGACAGGTAGAAGAGCATTTGTTCAATAGAGATATTATGATGGAGTTCATGAAGGATAGCTTAAAGAAGGCTCGGGAAAGAATGAAAAAGTATGCTGACTTGAGAAGAACAGATAGAGAGTTTGAACCTGAAGATTGGGTATTCCTGAAGCTTCAGCCATATAAGCAGATTTCACCCCGAGATTGAAGAACCTATAAGTTGTCACCAAAATTCTATGGGCCTTACATGGTAGAAGAGAAAATTGAAAGTGTGGCTTACAAGTTGCAGTTAAATCCACGCGGTGTTTCATGTATCACAGCTTAAGAAGAGAGTTGGAGATGGCATAATAATACAAGATGATGCTCCGAGCTTTGTAGAGGAAATAGTAGACCAACCAGAGAAGATTCTTAACCGCAGAATGGTACCTAGAGATAATAATGTAGTTGTACAAATTTTAGTTAAATGGAAGGGTAGATCCGAAAAAGAGGCTACGTGGGAGGATTACTGGCCGATGATTAGAAGATTTCCTACCATGGACCTTAAGACAAGGTCCATTCTTGAAGCACAGGGGAGATGTAACCACCACAGCATGAAAGCCATGATTTTGGAGATGAAGAGCTACTGTGTACAAGCTGAAAAAGAAGAAGCAAAATAAGAAGCATCTACAACTAGGCACTGTTCACCAGAGTTGGACTGGAGATCATCAAAGGGGAAGGTTGGAGATGGTAGGCAAGTGTTAGAGGTAGAAAAGATGGAAACTATGGACTGTGGAGGAAGTTAGATACATGTATCAGTGTGTATGCATATGCACGTGCACACCTGACACATGCATGATCCAATTCTGTTGTTTTTTAAAAGTGGTGCAGTGATCATTTTATATGAAGTATAATTGTATGGGTTTATAATCCTTTGTATCTGGGTTGTATTGGATTGCATGGGTATCAGTTGATTGAGTCATAGTTACTGCTATCTAGTTTGTATAAATGCAGGAAAATGTTTGTACTAGAGGATACGAGAAATCAGAAAATAAATCTTCTTCATTTTTTTTTTGCAATTTTATCAATGAGATGTAGTTTGAGATCTTTCTTCTTCATTAGCCATAAAAATTTCTTTCTTGCAATTTTTGTATAATATCAAGGCTCAATCTTTTTCTGTTGCTGTTACATTAGGCACTATTAAATACTAAAAGTTGCCTGTAGATCAAGAATTGCAAGAAAGAATTGCCTGTATAATTTTACAATTTTTGTATAATATCAGTGCTCAATCTTTTTCTTGCAGTTTTTGCTAAACGTTGCCTGTAGATCATTTTCTGCCACTTATAATTTCTATTACTTTTGTATGAACATTTTCTGTAATTCGCAACTCCCTGTATATGTTCTTTCTTTTAATTAGGATTTGATTAGTTAATCCTGTTAGTTTGATCATATATTCATTTTTTACCCAATTCCTGTTCATTTTAGCATCATACATCTTCCACTGTTGCCTGTACTTCCTACAAATATTTGTTTGACAATGTTGTTAATTTCTGCATATATGCAACTATTCAATTCGTTACAGTTATCAATTCTAGTTATTGCTAATTTTCTTGTGAATTCTTGAAATCATTTTTCATTAATCTATTTCTCAATTCTTCCTTTTAATGCCATTTCTTGCTGGGCAACTGATATTTATGCACTTATATCAGTACCAGTGCACACACTACTTCTATTCATTTGCCACTTCACATTAATACTGCCACTTTATCTTCTTCTTCACCATCAAACCCATCCATATCTCACTAAAAACTGCTGATACACCCACGTGGCTTCCGACCTATCAAAACAATCTACGCCTCACAAATTCCAATTCCCAAATCAGTGCATCAAAAACCCTAACTAAACATATCAAACTTGCTTAGGACTAGATTTCCGCTCTTTTTATAAATTTTATTCTATCAATATTGACCTATCCTCCCTCTTTTGTTCTTTTCATTTTCAAATTTCAAATATTAATAAATGAGTGATTCAATTTGATTTGATCGAAATATTCTTGCAATTCTTTTACTCGGAGCTTTAAATCCGAAGAAATGACCACGAGGAACGTGCAAGTGTTTATGTATGGTTAATCGACGACGTGATTAGTAAAGTTAGAGAGGAGTTCGTGAATGGCGAGGCGGTGCTTAACGAGCTTTAAGCGGTAATACTTAGGTAGCGTTTGGTTTAAAACCGAATTTTGTGTTTTCAATTTTCAACATGTATCTCAAATATGAGAAGAATGAAGAGACGACAGAATTGATAAAAGAAAGACAGATTGAAGGATGAAGGAGATAGGAGGACAACGGAAAAACGGATTGTTCATGCATAAAAAAAGTTGTTTTCTATTTTGTATGTTAACTGTATTTTCTAAATTAGTCGTTTTCGACAATATAAATGCATCGTGTGCATTTTTGTATAGACGAAAATCCAAAACTAAAAATAAAAAATAAATACTAGCTTTTTTTTGTTTAATTTCAAGTGAATGATTGGCCGTAGATGTTGATGAGTTAAATGCGGGTTGAATTAGGTAGGGAAAGATGCGTTTTGGGGAAGAAAGTTGGCAATTTTGCTTTATTTGATTTTGTTTGAAGTGAAAATTGATGATTATAGAAATTTATGTAAAAAATTCCTTTTAAAACTATTGTTGGGTTTTCATTAAGTGTTAACACCGACAAGAATTGAATGGTAGGATTTCGCTTTGTGAATACAGAGAGAATGTTTGCTGTTGATGTTAGTTTCACTTGTTCATTATTTATACGACGATGATAGATTTCTTAATTTTATCGTTCTCTCAAATTTATTTAGTCTAAAACCTAATATTATCTAGAATTTTATGTTCAACATGGTAAGGTGATTCTGCAGTTTGCTTGACCTCTGCAAATAGTGCAAATATTTGGATGAAGCCCTATAACAAGAAAAAAAGAATCAAACCTACCTTAATCATAAAACAGTGTTTCAATAGCTGATAAATAACTGTATATATTCTATATTCGTGTATTTTTTTACATAAAACGTATGCAATAATAGGATTATGTTCCTATACTCTTTCATTCACTCAACAATTCTATTGTACTCACCAGCTTAAAAGTTGGAAATACAGTATCTCTTTGTTCGAAAGTTCCAAGTTCAATGAATACCCGAAAAATCCGAAATTCGTCCGCATCCACATTCACAAATTATCCATTCGGTTTTTGTCAAAATTATAGTTCAAACTGTGTATTTTAGTGCAGTGAAAGATATTCGTTTATTAGTTTATTAATTTATTAGTTTATATTATACGCATTTAATGCTTATTAACTGTTCGAAACTATTTATTATCATCATATTTGTTAATTTTTAGCACTTTTACAATCAATGAGATTGAAAAATATTTATGTTAAACTAAAGTTTTCTTTTTATAATTCTTGATTTATCGGTCATTAGCGGATTGGATAATTATCCGATATCTGTCTGTATCCGCGAATGCGGATATTGAAAAATTATTTCGAATGCGGATATACCACTATTCACAACCGAAAACATCTCTTCATAGGCCTACCAGCATAAAGCAGAAAGAATAAAATTATGACTCACGTGAACTGCATATGATGGCACTGGTAAAATAAACCAAACATTTTTGAATTTTTTACCAATCAATCAACAGCAGTTATCATATTGTATCTTTGGGGCTGTCTGCTCTTTCTTTAACCTATCACCACGTCGACCCCCACGAGGACTACTCATGTATCTTAAAGCTTAATCTTATTTCAGTTCTATCCGTCTATGCGATTTAGTTCAGTTTCCTATAAGTTGTCTAGGTAATACGTTTAAAGCGGACTATATAACAATGAGATAATAAGCTTTGCAGCATGCTGAAGTTTTTTGTGTTGGTTATTGTTTTGTCACACAACCGCGATAAACACATAAGACTTTATACATATCTTATCCTTAATTTCATGTTATTATGAATACTGCTATTGACACTATTGACAGAGAATTTTTCGAATATGATAACGTAGCAACTCTTGTTTGCTTTTTCACAAGGTAGTTAAGGCGATCAAGACACAAAAAGACGCCATGATTACGTCTTGGGCTTGCGTCTTTGTTTTTTTGCATGCCTTCTATACAACGTTACAATTTTCTCTAAAAAACTGCACTGTAAATTAGCATTTGTTACCAGGTTGTCTGACTCGGTAACGAGTCGTCCGATGCAGATGCATCGCTCGGCACAAGGTCTCATTCGGCATCTCTCCTCGCTCGGCACAAGGCCTCGTTCGGCATCTTCCCTCGTTCGGCCTCTCCCCTAGTTCAGCCCAAGTATCTCGTTCGGCACAGACCTCATTCGGCCTACACTCTTCGCTTGGCACAATGCCTTGTTTGGCAAACGAGTGTCGTTCGGCATGGAAAGCTCGCTCGGCACAATGCCTCGTTTGGCACGCATTCCTCGCTCGGCATACGAATGTCGTTCAACCTGGATATGTGGCTCGGCATACGAGTGCCGTTCAGCATGAAAACCTTGCTCGGCACAATGCCTTGTTCGGCATACGAGTGCCGTTCGGCATACGAGTGTCGTTCGGCATGAAAACCTCGCTCGGCATTCTCTGGTTCGACCAACCTCGCTCGGCAATTCCCTTTCGGCATCCCTGACTCAGTGCGTAGAAAGCAACTTACCACGGGCCGAGATACCTTGTTCCTAGGCTTGTGAGGGAAGTCCCATCTTCCTCTATAAATAGAGGGACATGTGCACAGTGAAAGGGACCTTTTTTGGGAGAATACTGGGGAGACTCATTCTTTTCGGTTAGCATTTGTATTCGAGTAGTTAGTATACGGATTGTATCTGTAATCAATTCTTTGTGAAAGCAATAAAGATCAAAACTCAAAGTGAATGTAGGCAGTTACGCTGAACTATTATAAATTCGGTGTTCTTATTTTTGCAATTAATTTTGCATACAGTCCTCTGTTTTAATTTACCTTCTTCATTGATCTCTCTACATGATCTTTCTCAAGGGTGTTAGTGACCAATTCCGGTGCTAACATTTTGGTGCTTTCATTGAGAATTCGAATTCTCAGGCCGCTAGAATCTGCTTTGTAGCTATTGGATTGTATAAATCCACCGAAGGAGATCCAAGTCATTCGCAGGATGTCCGTTGATTCTACTCAGATTTCTATCAATAACTCTACTATGGGAAGACCACGTACTAGATCTGTAACGTCTCGCCTTTTCGCACGATTTAAACCGACGATAAACCACACACATCAGACTTAAACCATACGGAAGGGCGGATTGTTATGGGGTAAATAAGAAAAAGTAGAGATAGAAAAAACAAAATAGAATCCTGCAGCGGAACGATAAAATATAATAATCAAATATACAGTTCATGAAGCTGTTAACAAAATATTTGATTATACTTATACAATACCTATCAAAGTTACACATACCAGAGAATAATAAATAATAATGTAGCGGAAAATGTGAAGCAGTGGAATATAATAAATAATAGTAATGCAAATCTTCATCTTCGTCCTCCAGAAAAAAATCTTCAAATCGTGAAATGCTCGGACTGACCCGAGTGAATTGAAAAGACAAAACACTCGAGCCAGAACTAAAAGATCTTATGTAAGTTAAATTAACGGTAAAAATATGAGTGTAACGGCGTCACAGATGTTTACGGGATTTGACATCTCCTATTCAGTGTCTAACGTGAGTGCAGTAACTTAAGAGGTGCTCAGGATTCACATCTCTTAAGGATCCGTTAAACTATTTACTATGTAGTATTATTTCGCTATTATAATAGTGTCTAATAGTAAAATAAACTTACTTTTTGCATAGCATTAAGAGATTACCTATATAGCCCTTAACACGTAATAGTCCAAATAGTCCATCCAATATCATAGTCCCTCCTGATCGGCTAGCCACCAGAGGATACCACACGGACTACGGGAGAAAACCAAACTCGTACAAGGCGCGATAGGTTAGGTGACACGGCACAACTAGGCAATGGTAGGGTAGATATACCAATTACGCTTCCGGGCCAGTGGTAACGCGTAGCGCGCAGCTATCGCCCACCTCGAGCCACACCCCCAAAAAGAAAATCAAAGTGGCCACCGAATAAATCCAAAAGTCAAAGTATAATATCGAAGGTATGTGTCTGATCAAAGGTGCTACCTCATTAGCCCGTCAATCGCTCCTGTTTTAGACATGTTATGCCAACTCACGGGAGTCAGGTCCACGTATTTACCTCAATGAAAACGCTGCTGCCATCCTACTTCATTCTGGAATCTCCACCGCGTACACGGTTGTTAAAGCGGTTTTCGGAGTTGGCAGAGAGTATGAAAACTTTCGATGCCGGTCCCTTCAACAACCAAACGTTATTATAACACTGTAGTTATTTCAAAATAATTTATACTTTAAAAACCAGAATATAATATCCCTTTCAAAACCATATAAATACGATATCATTTCTATTTTTAAAACCCCAAATCAATATGATATCATTTTTATTTTAGATATATCCCTTTTTCCAAAATCATAATATTTTCAAATAAATATATCTTAAACCCCATAGCTTTGAAACAAAATTTCTAATACTTAAAGGGTTTAAATATTAAATCACTTTATATAATAAAATAGCTTTTTAAATTTCATAAATAAATTCCAAATACTGATTCGAACCTCTAAACAAACCATTTCAATTTCCATGTATTTCAAAGCTTTAAATATTCTACCGTTTTAAAACTAATTCTTTGATAATTCCATATATATCAAATTCAATTACTATTATTTAGATTTGAAATGTTTACTTAATAAAATCCAATAAAATTTAAGTAAAACCTTTAACTTCAAACAACTGGATACTCTTTCAATTAAATTAACTTGATATATTCGTTTAAATCAATTTGATATTCATTTAAATCCTCTAAACAAAATCAAGTTATGAAATCATACCCTTTAAATCTCAATTTATTTATATTTCAAATCAAAATTTTCGAGGATAATTCTTAAATACTTTAATTCAAATCAAATTCATATTTATCTTCCGACCTTAATTTTATTTGAGTCATTATAAACTCTATATACAATAGAATTTAAATAGATACTTAACCATTTTATATAAAAGAAATCAAACTTTATTATTAAACTTATTTTTATTAATCAATTTTATGCATAGCTTAAATTCAAGAATTTAACTATATATATACAAAATAATATTTATATAACATCAAAAATTAATATTTATTAAACCGTATATTTCTTTCCAAAACCATAGAAAATCATTTCAAATAATTTTATATATATACCGCGGTGCCTGTATATAATTTTCTATCCTATGGTCAAGTGATACGGATATTTATCATTTCAATCCGCAATTTAAAATAAAAATGAGGTTGCATATCATTTCAAACCGCAATCCCGAATCAAAATAAATGCATAGCAACTTGCATATTATGATGATATAAATAAAACATCCATTCATCCATCATAAAATCATACATCCATCACAATTATCATACAAAACAATCAATCAATATCAATATATAACTGATAATATATAACAGGTAATTAACTGGTAGTTATATTCAATAATAAATTAAGTAACGATTTAATTTAAATAAATGCAATAACTGAGACGATGATTAAAATATACGAAAAGCCATAAATAAATGCATAATCACAACAAAAATTTTATTTAACAAACATAAGAAATTTTAGAAGTTGTGAGTGGGTTAAAACACTCACCTTTTGAATTTAAACTGAATTTAAATCCAATTTAAACCCAAAATTTGAACAGTCTCCAAATTTATCCAAACTAGCGCCAAAATGTGAGGTATTCAGATACGATCCTAACAAAAGAAACCGCGCGTAAAACAGATATCGTATGAAAAAGTTATGAGATTCAGAACGATTGAAATTAACATTAAATAAAAACAGAATAAATAAACTTGCCCTCATTATTTAGCCACGTCACCGCCAACTACACAGCCCTCAAACGCGAGCTCACCTCCCAGGCGACTAACCCTAGCCGAACGCAAACCCGCTGCTACACTACCGTTGACCATGAAATCGCCACCACGCGCCGCACGTCGCGGCCATCACGCACCCTCCAAGAAGCTCCGCCATCTCCTCTAACTCGCGACCCAAGGTCGAACCCTTCATAGACGTGAAGAAAGAAGAAGTAGCCGCCGATTTAAACAAACCTATCTGAATTGTTGACGATGATCCATCCACCAAATCGCCAAACGAACTATACCGATGAACAACACTCGGCCCCCTCTACAATATGCTACCCTCAAATTGACGATCTGTGGAAGTTGATCGTCGCGCGATGAACGGTCGACGATTGATCATCGATTTCTGGGCAATCGATGATTCAAATTGAAAAACGAATCTCAAATCCGAGATGCGCTCGTTGAGAGCTTTAGATCGATATAAAATTTGATATTATTTGAGGAGTTTGAAATTTTGTTGTTGGATTTTGAATTGAAATTTGAATTGGATAAATTAGGGTTTACAGCCATTGAGGAAGAGGAGCACAGAAGTTTCTGAACGTATAAAAATGAGAAATAGAGGTAGGCTAGGGTTTATAACCAGGTATTTGTAGACAAGGTTGAAAAACGATAGATGGATCGGATAGGTATACGCGTTAAACGATAAAGTGGCCCGAAAAGCCCATTCTGACTCCGGAACGAAATTGGGTCAACTCGTATATCAAAATAGATGTTTTAAAATATTTTAAACTCGATGGAATAAGTTTCAAGTCCAAATTCCATCGTATGAAGAAGTTATGATAAAATCAAAATTTTCCAAATTGATTTCTATTGATTTCAATTTAATTTATTTTAAGGCATTTCAAGTTCGTACGATCAAACGACAAGTCTGATCGCTACGAAACTTGAAATCCTACAATAATTCACCGTTAAGGATCCAGTGAAACTGGTTTCATCGAAATCCGAGTCAGTGGCCAAAATGGCTATTTTTACCTTAATTAATTAAATTAATAATTTAACAAATTATATCAAATTTTCAATTTCAATTCTTTAATAGACAAATTTCAACATTTTTAATTTCTTAATCATTTACAATGATTTAAACAAATTTAAATGTCAATTTAGAGTTGATTAATTTATCAATTGCAGTATTAACCTCAATTTTATTAAATTCAAAAATTATAAATTTAATTTCCAAAAATTCTATTAAATTTAATTTTTTCATTCTATTATTCAATTCATTGTTATCAACTGATGAATTTTAACATTGGATTCAAAATCTATTGCAGTTCTCACATTCCACCTTAATTAGCGTAATACTTAGATTTTTAATTTCATTAAATTGCAATTACTCCACTTATTATGGTTCAAATCTCAATAAATTGATAAATATTTATTCCCACTCTTATAATTCAACAAATTTCCCAATTATGAATAACATTAACATTATTTCTAAATATAATTTATATTAACGAAATATTACATTGGACTTATGGTAACTGATTTCCAATTTAAATTAACAAGCAACAAGAATAGGTAACATACAATAATCGTTACGCTAAATTCTAGTCACATTAATAAGCTTTTATTACTTACAAATAAATGTTGCCATTTATTTTCAAAGCACTAGTTTCATCTAATATTCCATTTATTCACTTATGCCATTTATATTCAAGTATAACATATCTTCATTTATTGTCATTTCATTTAATCCATTAAGTATTCATCTTAATTAGCACTGGTTATATCTTGATGCATTCTTTTATTACATCGTTTATTACTTTACAAAATAAAATAACATTTAAACTCATCAATGTAATACCAAATTTCATTTTAAATCTTATTGATTCACAAATCAAAGTTTATACATATTTCAAACAACTATTATAATTACTCCCAGAACATTGGTTTTATTAAATGACCATTTATTATAATTTAAGTTCCTTAATTTAATCCAATGCTTACATTTTGTTTTCATATATTCAATTTGTAGCTAAGTATACATCTACATTAATTCCATTGATTTGCATTTCGTTCAATTTATTAATACTTACCTTAGTTAAGTTACCTTAGTTAACATTACGTAATATTATATTATAATATTACAATCTTAACAAATTCATAAATTGTCAATTGCCAAATATATACATTAATTACTATTAAATGTTCTCAATAAATTTATCTACTTGGTTTCAAACTCTTTTATTCATCAATTACTGCCTTATAAATAAAGTTCCGTTTCTAATCAATTTACATTCACCTTTCCGTTATTATATTAATCATCATTAAAGTAACCTTTAATTACTTGTATGTGCATTCTTCCCAACTTATTACACCCTATTACACTATTTCACACATTAATTCAATAATTACATTTGCTTTCTCATATTCCAGTTATAACCAAGTCATACATTTAAATTATTTTATTTCATTTACCTTTCATATCCCATTATAAATTAATGCGCACCTTAATTAAGATTTTAAATCAATTTAATCACTTCATCTTGGTAACATTCTTTTATTACAATAAGAATAAAATTAACATTTACATTATTTCAATTCTTGGAATTACATCCAAGTTATTAAAAATTAACTTACCAATCTTATCCAAGTTATTATTTCCATTAATAATTCACTAAATTTTTATTTCCTTCAACATTAAGTTACCAAAATCTTCTTAAATTAAGAAATTTAATTACCGAATTTTATGGGTCGTTACACTCTCCTCCACTCAAAACTTTTCGTCACCAAAAAGGAAAAAGAATAGAAAAGAAGAATTAAGAAATCAATATATCTTACTCAAAATATTAGATTTATAAACAATTAAATCCTTTTATATTCAAATTTATGAAGTTGGGAAAACATTTTAAAATTTTCTAAGTCAAAATTTACGAAAAATTTCGACAGAGTCTCATTTGTACGGAGAGGCTCGGGAGAAAATATAATATCAAATATAACAATATACAACATATATTTTCCAAAATAATATATCCCAACACGGGAAAATATTATAATAATGCTATAAAACCGTAATCCGAGAACGTACCTATTTGTCGGGCGATTAACGCTTAATTATGAAGCCAAAAGCAATAGCAATTGCTTCCATAACCTGTATTTCACTTATATAATCCAAAAGGTTAACAATTATATAAAATGAAATATTTAAGTTGTTTCAACCACAAACAAATCAATACAACCAACAGCCACTTGCAACAAGGCATACAACCATAACATAAAAATTAACACAAATCAAACATCCATTCATACCAAACAAAACAAATAGTTGTTTGGGTTCAAAACTTCAAATTGTACATAATGAAAAATAAACTACTAAGCGCACCATTTACTCAACAGTCTCTAATGAAGCTAAATAGATTATTCATACATCCAAACAATTTTTAAAGTATCCTTACCCAAACAACCATAAACCAAACAAACAACAATTCCAACCAACAGTAGATTCTAACATTATACAAGTTTATTCTTATAAATTCTCTTTCACAACATTTGTTGTTCATTCATTTTTTTCTTCATTTATTCAGGGATTACTTCATTTATTTTCATTTATTACTTACAATATTCATTTATTTTCATTTATTCAGGTCATGTAAGTTTCTTTTTATTGCATTACATTTATGCATTTCTCAGTTTCATTCATTTATTTAGTGCTTACATTTCTATTATATTTAATTATAGTAAAATTTTAATTACAACTTAATCTTATAACTCTGTAACATCAATTCTTATAAATAAAAGTAATTTATTGAACACTTTCATTACCTACTTTTACTTGTACAATTTCCATTACAATTTCTTATTAAGCATTTCAACTTTTAATATTCGGTAAGTTATATATATGTTTTTAAGGATGTAATTAAAATCATACAAGTTTATCTTATTTCTTTTAATTAATTAATGGTTCAATAATTATATCTTTCGTTTTATAAGATTATAATTTCACATTCTTTTAATCTCATTTATAACTTAGCATTAAATCACTTATTTTAATTAAAGGTTCCAATTTATAAATTAGTTATATTCCATTTTACTACACTTAATTGAAACTATTAATTAACGGAAACTTAAGAATTAAATACCGGGTTTTATTCAAAATCGTTTTAAAGTAACAGATAAACATATGCTTGCAATTTATATATCCAATTATATTTAAAACATTTTAAAATTTATATTTGTTTATCAAAATAAATCCACAGTAAAACTACTACAGTGGCCTTCCCACTTCGAAACTCGAAAATGAATGTCGATGATGCGGCCGCCATCACCGAAACTATTTTCCAACGACAGAGAGGGAAGTACAAAACTATATTTTTTTCCAAAATCTTCTTTAAAACAATTCTTCCAAATTATATTGAAATATTTATATCATAAAATACTTATAAACAATATTATTCTAGTCTAAAATTATTCGAAAGAAATCTCCAAAAGCCCGGAACTTTAAGTTCTGAATTTCCAATTTCATTTATTTTATTTTCAATCTTATTTCAACTTATTATTTAAAATTTCATTACCTAACAAACAATATAATCCAACCAAATATAACCTTTATAAAATTTATTTTATATATATAAAATATAACAGGCAAAATTATTTCATTCACCTATATTAAAAACAAATATTGTGTCGGTCTGTCCTATTAAGTGTTTAGAAATCCCTATTGATGTTATAAAGTCCCATGCACCAACCAGAATTTATAAATACAAAACGGAACAAATTAACACAATATTAAAACCTTTTTATAACACTAATAAATACGCTCTCTCATATATAAGCTCAACGACTCATCATAGGGTATTACTACCCTATTAGTAAAGAGTCAAACTCCACAAAGCTAAGGTTTATCGCTAAACAAAAGCTCTGATACTAGATGTAACGTCCCGCCTTTTCGCACGATTTAAACCGACGATAAACTACACATGTCAGACTTAAACCATACAGAAGGGCGGATTGTTATGGGGTAAATAAGATAAAGTAGAGAAAGAAAAAAACGAAATAGAATCTTGTAGCAGAACGATAAAATATAATAATCAAATATATAGTTCATGAAGATGTTTACAAAATATTTGATTAGACTTATACAATACCTATCAGAATTACACATACCGGAGAATAATAAATAATAATGCAGCAGAAAATGTGATGCAATGGAATATAATAAAAAATAGTAATAAAAATCTTCGTCTTCGTCCTGCAGAATAAAATCATCAAATCCTGAAATGCTCGGACTAACCCGAGCGAATTGAAAAGACAAAACACTTGAGTCAGAACTAAAAGATCTTATGTAAGTTAAATAACGTTAAAAATATGAGTGTAACGGCATAAGAGATGTTTACGGGGTTTGACATCTCCTATCCAGTGTCTAACGTGACTGCAGTAACTTAAGAGATGCTCGGGATTCACATCTCCGAAGGATCCATTAAACTATTTACTATGTAGTAATATTTCGCTATTATAATAGTGTCTAATAGTAAAATAAACTTACTTTTTTCATTACATTAAGGGGTTATCCATATAGCTCTTAACACGTAATAGTCCCAGTAGTCCATCCAATATCATAGTCCCTCCTGATCGGGAAGCTACCAGAGGATACCACATGGGCTACGGGAGAAAACAAAACTTGTACAAGGCGCGATAGGGTAGGTGACGTGGCATAACTAGGCAATGCCAGGGTAGATATACCATTTACGCTTTCGAGCCGGTGGTAACGCGTAGCACGCAGCTACCGTCCACCTCGAGCCACACCCTCAAAAAGAAAATCAAAGTGGCCATCGAATAAATCTAAAAGTCAAAGTATAATATCGAAGGGATGTGTTCGATCAAAGGTGCTACCACGTTAGCCCATCAATCACCCCTGTTTTAGCCACCTTATGCCAACTCACGGGAGTCAGGTCCACGTATTTACCTCAAAGGAAACGCCGCCACCATCCTACTTCATTCTGGAATCTCCACCGCGTACACGGCTGTTAAAGTGGTTTTCGGAGTTGGCAGAGAGTATGACAACTTTCGATCCCGGTCTCTTCAACAACCAAATGTTTTTATAACACCGCGGTTATTTCAAAATAATTTATACTTTAAAACCAGAATATAATATCCCTTTCAAAACCATATAAATACGATATCATTTCTATTTTTAAAACCCCAAATCAATATGATATCATTTTTATTTTAGATATATTCCTTTTTCCAAAATCATAATACTTTCAAATATATATATCTTAAACCTCATAGCTTTGAAACAAAATTTCTAATACTTAAAGGGTTTAAATAATAAACCACTTTATATAATAAAATAGCTTTTTAAATTTCACAAATAAATTCCAAATACCGATTTGAACCTCCAAACAAACCATTTCAATTTCCATATATTTCAAAGCTTTAAATATACCACCTTTTCAAAACTAATTCTTTGATAATTCCATATATATCAAATTCAATTACTATTATTTAGATTTGAAATGTTTACTTAATAAAATCCAATAAAATTAAAGTAAAATCTTTAACTTCAAACAATTGGATATTCTTTCAATTAAATTAACTTGATAATATTCATTAAATCAATTTGATATTCATTTAAATCCTCTAAACAAAATCAAGTTATGAAATCATACACTTAATCTCAATTTATTTACATTTCAAATCAAAATTTTCGAGGATAATTCTTAAATACTTTAATTCAAATCAAATTCACATTTATCTACCAACCTTAATTTTATTTGAGTCATTATAAACTCTATATACAGTAGAATTTAAATAGATACTTAACCATTTTATATAAAAGAAATCAAACTTTATTATTAAACTCATTTTTATTAATCAATTATATACATAGCTTAAATTCAAGAATTTAACTATATATATATATATAAAATAATATTTATATAACATCAAAAATTAATATTTATTAAACCGTATATTTCTTTCCAAAACCATAGAAAATCATTTCAAATAATTTTATATATATACCGCGGTGCCTGTATATAATTTTCTATCCTATGGTCAAGGGATACAGATATTTATCATTTCAATCCGTAATTTAAAATGAAAATGCGGTTGTATATCATTTTAATCCGCAATCCCGAATCAAAATAAATGCATAATAACTTGCAGACTATGATGATATAAATAAAACAACTATTCATCCATCATAAAATCATACATCCATCACAATCATCATACAAAACAATCAATCAATATCAATATATAACTGATAATATATAACAGGTAATTAATTTGTAGTTATATTCAATAATAAATTAAATAACGATTTAATTTAAATAAATGCAATAACTGAGATGATGATTAAAATATATGAAACGTCGTAAATAAATGCATAACCATAACAAAATTTTAATTTAACAAACATAAGAAATTTTAGAAGTTGTGAGGGGGTTAAAACATTCACCATTCGAATTTAAATTGAATTTAAATCCAATTTATACCCAAAATTTGAATAGTCTTCAAATTCGTCCAAACTAGCGCTAAAATGTCCGGAATTCACATATGATCCTAACAAAAGAAACCGCGCGTAAAACGGATATCGTATGTAAAAGTTATGCGATTCAGAACGATTGAAATCAGCATTAAATAAAAACAGAATAAATAAACTTACCCTCATTATTTAGCCACGTCATTGCCAACTACACATCCCTCACACGCGAGCTCACCTCTCAGGCGATTAAACCTAGCCGAACGCAAAACCCGTTGCTATATTACCGTTGACCATGAAATCGCCACCACGCGCCGCACGTCGCGGCCATCACGCACCCCCTAGGAAGCTCCGCCATCTCCTCTAACTCGTGACCCGAGGTCGAACCCTTTATGGACGTGAGAAAAGAAGAAGTAGCCACTGATTTAAACAAACCTATCTGAAATGTTGACGACGATCCATCCACCAAATCG
The DNA here is from genome assembly GCA_030765085.1 of Allium cepa. Lineage (NCBI taxonomy): Eukaryota > Viridiplantae > Streptophyta > Magnoliopsida > Asparagales > Amaryllidaceae > Allium > Allium cepa. Next base: position 7,106,107 of record CM060930.1, on the reverse strand, counting down.
CCAAACGAACTATACCGATGAACAACACTCGCCCCCTCTACAATATGTTACCCTTAAATCGACGATCCATGGAAGTTGATCGTCGCATGATGAACGGTCGAGGATTGATCATCGATTTTTGGGCAACCGGCGATTCAAATTGAAAAACGAATCTCAAGTCCGAGATGTGCTCGTTGAGAGCTTCAGACCGATATAAAATTTGATATTATTTGAGGAGTTTGAAATTTTGTTGTTGGATTTTGAATTGGAATTTGAATTGGATAAATTAGGGTTTACAACCATTGAGGAAGAGAAGCACAGAAGTTTCTATACATATAGAAATGAGGAATAGGGGGAGGCTAGGGTTTATAATCAGGTATTTATAGACAAGGTTGAAAAAGGATAGATGGATCAGATAGGTATACGCGTTAAACGATAAAGTGGCCCGTAAAGCCCGTTCTGACTCTGGAACGAAATTGGGTCAACCCGTATATCAAAATAGATGTTTTAAAATATTTTAAACTCGATGGAACAAGTTTCAAGTCCAAATTCCATCGTATGAAGAAGTTATGCTAAAATCAAAATTTTCCAAATTGATTCCAATTGATTTCAATTTAATTTATTTTAAGGCGTTTCGAGTCCGTACGATCAAATGACAAGTCTGATCGCTACGAAACTTGAAATCCTATAATAATTCACCGTTATGGATCCGATGAAACTGGTTTCGTCGAAATCTGAGTCATTGGCCAAAATGGCTATTTTTACCTTAATTAATTAAATTAATAATTTAACAAATTATATCAAATTTTCAATTTCAATTCTTTAATTGACCAATTTCAACATTTTTAATTTCTTAGTCATTTACAATGATTTAAACAAATTTAAATGTTAATTTAGAGTTGATTAATTTATCGGTTCCAGTTTAACCTTAATTTCATTAAATTCAAAAATTATAAATTTAATTTCCAAAAATTCTATTAAATTTAATTTTTTCATTCTATCATTCAATTCATTGTTATCAACTGATGAATTTTAACATTGGATTCAAAATCTATTGCAATTCTCACACTCCACCTTAATTAGCGTAATACTTAGATTTTTAATTTCATTAAATTGCAATTACTCCACTTATTATGGTTGAAATCCCAATAAATTGATAAATATTTATTCCCACTCTTATAATTCGACAAATTTTCCAATTATTAATAACATTAACATTATTTCTAAATATTACCTTAATTTATATTAATGAAATATTACATTAGACTTATGGTAACTGATTTCCAATTTTAATTAATAAGCAACAAGAATAGGTAACATACAATAATCGTTACGCTAAATTCTAGTCACATTAATAAGCTTTTATTACCTACAAATAAATGTTACCACTTATTTTCATAGTACCAATTTCATCTAATATTCCATTTATTCGCTTATTCCATTTATAGTCAAGTATAACATATCTTCATTAATTGTCTTTTCATTCAAGCCATTAAGTATTCATCTCAATTAGCGCTGGTTATATCTTGATGCATTCTTTTATTACATCATTTATTACTTTACAAAATAAAATAACATTTAAACTCATCAATGTAATACCAAATTTCATTTTAAATCCAATTGATTCCCAAATCAAAGTTTATACATATTTCAAACAACTATTATAATTACTCCTAGAATATTGGTTTTATTAAATGATCATTTATTATAATTTAATTTCCTTAATTTAATCCATTGCTTACATTTTGTTTTCATATATTCAATTTGTAGCTAAGTATACATCTACATTAATTCCATTGATTTGCATTTCGTTCAATTTATTAATACTTACCTTAGTTAAGTTACCTTAGTTAACATTACGTAACATTATATTATAATATTACAATCTTAACAAATTCATAAATTGTCAATTGCCAAATATATACATTAATTACTATTAAATGTTCTCGATAAATTTATCTACCTGGTTTCAAACTCTTTTATTCATCAATTACTGCCTTATAAATAAACTTCCGTTTCTAATCAATTTACATTCACCTTTCCGTTATTATATTAATCATCATTAAAGTAACCTTTGATTACTTGTATGTGCATTCTTCCCAACTTATTACACCCTATTACACTATTTCACACATTAATTCAATAATTACATTTGCTTTCTCATATTCCACTTATAACCAAGTCATGCATTTAAATTATTTTATTTAATTTACCTTTCATATCCCATTATAAATTAATGCGCACCTTAATTAAGATTTTAAATCAATTTAATCACTTCATCTTGGTAACATTCTTTTATTACAATAAGAATAAAATTAACATTTACATTGTTTCACTTCTTGGAATTACATCCAAGTTATTAAAAATTAACTTACCAATCTTATCCAAGTTATTATTTACATTAATGATTCACTAAATTTTTATTTCCTTCAACATTAAGTTACCAAAATCTTCTTAAATTAAGAAATTTGATTACCGAATTTTACGGGTCTTTACAAGATCAGCCTCTCATGACGCGGATGTCAATGAGACTGCTAGTGTACAACAAATAGGACTTAGCAATCAACAAGCAAATCTAATTGCAGGAACCACCATCCAAAATAAAATGGAAGTTGTCACCAGAACGGAGTTCAACGAGTTGATGAGAAAACTCATGGAAAGTAGAAGACAACTTAATGAGCAGATTCAAACTAACGCTAACCTCATGATTCAGCTTACTCAGTAACAGCATCAGAATGCTAGAGGTAGCCCCATTCCTTATCCTTCATCTGATAGCTCGACTTCATCAGATGAACCTCCCAGGCGTAGACGCCGCAAAACTGAAACTTCACAAGCAGGTGCTTCTCATCGATCAACTAGAGATCCATTACACCGTAGAGACCACACCCAAGCTGGAACAGGAAACTTAGGATATGGAGCACGTATGGAAACTGGACGCCCGGCTCACCAAGACCCTAATGAAGCTGGTCCCCAAGATACACGTTTGGCAGATCGCCATTAGAGGAGACATTAACCCGAACGGTCCCGTAGAACAGATTCCAACCTTCCATCTTCCATACAAACCCCGGACCTATCGGCTATGGTCAGACGGCTAATGAGAGAAAATCAAGGCTTGACAAATGAGGATTGGGGGATATCCATGAGTCATACTCCTTTCATAGATACTATTCTACAGGCTGAGTATCCTAGGAAGTTTAGCATACCAACTTTCCCGGCCTACGAAGGGAAAACTGATCCCCGACGGCATGTGATGAGATATGAATGCATGATGGATTCAGTTAGAGCAAATGATGCAACTACGTGTAGATGCTTCCCAATTACTTTATCTGGAATTGCGACCATGTGGTTCATTCGACTTCCACCGTAGTCTATATCTAGCTCTGATGAATTGGCGACAAAATTTATAGAACAATTCAGGATACATGTCATTCGTCCCAAGGACATGATGTCCATATCTAGTGTAATCCAAGCACCAGGGGAGTCGTTGAAGGAGTACTTACAGAGATTTCACGTTGCGGCTACTGAAGTTAGCAACCCTAATGACAATGGAATTTTGATGGCTGTAATGCGAGGAGTGGATCCGGATTCAGGGTTAGGAGATTTGTTGGCAGGAAAACCTCCGACTACGCTAGAGCGTTTTTTTCCAAAGGCTTATCAGTTCATAAAAAGAGAGGAAGCCAGGTGGACAAGGCGAGATAAGACACCACGACTTGTTCTGGAGACTGTGAAAAGCAACATCGTTGTCAAACAATACGGTGACAATTTGGAAAAGGTTCAGGTCAATGTCCAAAACAAGACTAGGCAATCTAAAGGGTCCGGAGGAGGAAATATCGGAAAGAAAAGAGAAGTAGGAAAATGGAAGCCTAGGATTCCAACTTACAATGAATACACTCCTTTGAATGCATCTCTGGAGAATATTTACAACAAAGGAACAAAAGCGGACTGGGAATTACTGGCGCTTCCATGAGACTTACGAGCACAATAAAGAAGAGTGTAGTCACATCCACGATGCCATAGAAAAGCTGATTAGACAAAAAAAATTGCAGGAGTTTGTCAAGAACCCGCAGGAAGGTAGGCAATGAACATCAAATCACGGACGCTGGACGGCTCCACGCCATCCAGAGGAACCTTCCCAAACTATAGGCAGACTAGTCATAAACACTATAATCGATGGACCTCGTCCTGTAGCCAAGAACTGGCAGGAAATGGAGCAATATGCTAACTACTTAAGGCATGCAGAATATGAGTGTTGTTCGAATGTGGAGGATGGGACCCCCACTAAACAGCAGCGCATGATGACAGACGATATAGTATTCAGGAGTCGAGATGCTGACCAGGTGGAGGCTCCTACCATTGACCCGATGGTTATACCCACGATAATTGTGCCGGCATCTGTGAAGAGAATTTTGATTGATTGTGGAAGTTTTGTTAACATCATCTTCAAAAAGGCATATGACCAAATGAAGATGGAGACGAAGAATTTAAAACCATTTAAAGCCCGTATCCATGGCTTTAATGGTGCAGTGACTGATGCAGTGAGGTATGTTGAATTGCCAGTTGAATTGGGACAAGGTGAACGTAGGAGGGTGTGAATCCTACCTTTCGTAGTTTTGAATGTTGCCTCTCCATATAATGTGTTTCTGGATCGACCAGCCCTGGCAGAGTTTAGGGCAGCTTTGGCCCCGTCGTGTTTAACTTTGAAATTTTCGACAGACAAAGGAGTTGGTGTGGTGCATGGCGATCAGGCGACCGGTCGTGCATGTTATGTGGCTGAGCTGAGAGAGGCCCAGTTGTGAGAGGCCTGGCAGAGAAAGAAAGGAAAGGTTGCGAACAGCTCCGTCCGCATCTTGGAACACTGAAAATTGACAAGTAGTGCCCGAGCCCTGGCTCGGGGAACATTCTTGGATCTATAGAGACATAGATCCGCGAGATGATGATGAGGAACCCAGGAAAGCAAAAGAAGCACCGGATAAACTGACGATTGACATTCCAATCAGCCAAGATGACCCATCACGAGCACTTAAGATTGGATCACAACTCGACCCCTCGATGGCCGAGGATCTTGCTAATTTCTCTGAGCGAATCTGGATGTTTTCGCTTGGACACATTCTGATATGTGTGGGATTTCTCCCACTATTACAAGTCATATGTTGAACATAGACCCAAGGCACGTACCAGTAAAGAATAAAAGGAGAGGCATGGATCCGGAGGGGTCCGCTGCTCTCAGAGAGGAGGTGGACAAACTCAAAGCCAATGGGTTCATCCGCGACGCCCTCTACCATGAATGGGTGTCTAACCCTGTGCTAGTGAGGAAAGCAAATGGGAAATGGAGAACTTGCATAGATTACTCTGATTTGAACAAAGTGTACCCCAAGGACAGTTTTCCTTTACCTAGGATTGACTAGCTGGTTGACTCAATAGCGGGACACGAGTTACTATCATTTATGGATGCGTACTCTGGATATAATCAAATCCTGATGCACATTCCAGACCAAGAACACACTAGTTTTGTCATAGATGTCGAGCTATATTGCTATGTAGTGATGCCTTTCGGATTAAAAAATGCGGGAACGACTTATCAATGTCTGGTAAATCGGATGTTTAAAGACCAGATAGGTAAAACAATGGAAGTCTATATAGATGACATGCTCGTGAAGTCACGGTAGTCAAACAACCACATTCAAAACTTAGCGGGGATGTTTGATATACTCAGATATTATGGAATGGAAATCAATCCTATGAAGTATTCCTTTGGCTTTGGGTCAGGGAAGTTTTCGGGTTACATTGTTAATGTGCGAGGAACTGAAGCTAACCCAAAAAAGATTCAAGCTATTCGAGACATACAAGTGCCCAAAACTATAAAGTAGGTACAAAGCTTGAATGGAAAGGTGGCCGCGCTATGTCGATTCATATCTAGAGCCACAAATAAGTGTATTCCCTTCTTTGATGTAATAAAGAAAGGAAAGAGAAATTTCAAATGGACGCCCGACTGTGAGAACACATTCCAAGCTTTGGTGAGACATTTGGAAAGTCCCCCAGTGCTGTAGAAACCTATAGACCATGAAGTATTGTATGTGTACTTGGTTGTGTCCCAACATGCTATCCATACGGCTTTGGTTTGTGAGTAGGACCGAGTTCAAAAGTCGGTTTACTATGTCAGCAAACGTTTAACAGGGGCAGAAAGAAATTATCCCAAGATTGAGAAATTGGCCTACTACTTGGTGATTGCATCACACAAGCTTTGTCCGTACTTTCAGGCACACTCGATCAATGTTTATATTGATCAACCCTTGTGTCAGGTACTCCAACGATCAGAAACTTCTGGAAGGATGTTAAAATGGAATATCAAGTTGAGTCAATTCGATATTACCTACCTGCCAAGAAGGGCCATACAAGGGCAAGCGCTAGCAGACTTCATTGCTGAATTTACCATGTCAGACGAACCAAACAACCACAATGTTGTTCCCCCCATTCGATGGAAATTGTACACCGATGGGGAATCTAACGCTCTAGGGCTAGTATATTTCTTGTAACTCCTGAGAACAGATCAATTTGTTACGCTTTAAAGCTCGATTTCCCAACAACAAATAATGAAGCCGAGTATGAAGCATTGATTGTTGGCTTGAAATTTATCAGAGAAATAGGGTAAAATCGGTTGAAATCTTTTGTGACTCATAATTGGTGCTATACCAGGTGCGGGGGGACTATCAAACAATGAGACAGAGACATGCCCCATACCTTGCACAGGTTCAGGAGCTGTTAGCAGATCTAGAGTATTATGATATGTCGCATTTCCCATGTGAACAAAATAAAGAAGCTGATTCATTGGCCAAATTTGCAAGTACTGGCGATGCATAGCAAATGGGATTGGTTCCCGCCGAAACCTTACATACTTCGAGTATAAATGTGATGGAGATAGATTTCGTGTTAGAAACAGAAATCGAGAAGGAATCATGGATGACCACATTCAAGCAATACTTGCTACATGGGGTCTTGTCCGAAAGAAAGAGCGAAAAACGATAAATCATTCGTAAAGCTTCGCGATATGTAATGCAGGATGGAATAATGTATCGGAAGGGATTCTCGGCCCCCTTACTCCGGTGCATTGCCCACAATGAGGTAAAATGAGTCTTGAAGGAAGTCCACGAAGGAGAATGCGGTGACCAGACTGGGACAGACGTTAGCAAAGAAGATCCTCCGCTATGGATATTATTGGCCAACTGTAAATCGGAATGCTGCAGACTACGTAAGAAGATGTGACAAATGCCAGAAGTATGCAAAAATCTCAAGAGCTCCACCGACGGAACCCACACTAATGGTTAGTCCCTGGCCGTTTGCAGTGTGGAGGATCGATATAATCGGTTCTTTACCCATATCCAAATGTGGTGCGAAATACGCAATAGTTGCGGTCGGTTACTTTACCAAGTGGGCAGAAGCAGAGCATTTTGCCCCGATCACCACCAAGAAGGTCATTAATTTCGTTGTACGAAACATTATATTCCATTTTGGCCTTCTACGGATTATCATTACAGACAACGGAACTCAATTTGAAAGTAGGAAGTTCAAAGAATTTTGTCAGAAGTATGACATCGAAAAAGGTTTGCAGCAGTTGCTCATCCAAAAGCCAATGGGCAAGTAGAAGCCGTAAACCAAATAATCAAGTCCATATTAAAAAAGTGTTTGGAAAAGGCTAGAGGCAAGTGGGTGGATGAACTTCCAACAGCACTTTGGGCTTACAGATTCACCCACAAGTCCACGACTGGCCGCACTTCATTCGCGTTGGCATATGGCACGGAGGCTGTTATACCTGTGGAACTTGAAGTTCCTTCGCATCGAGTAACTCATTATAACCCTAAGACGAATCAGGATCTTTTGCTAGAATCATTGGACTTTGTTGATGCAAAATGTGAAGAAGTTGATTTAAGAGCAGCTGTATATAGACACCGAGTCGCTCGATATTATAATGAAAAGGTTCGACCGAGAAACTTTGAGGCGGGCGATCTCTTTTGAAATGAGTTTTCCAGTCCCATTGCATATGAATTCCACATGGGAAGGTCCATACGTCATTGAATGGAGGGTTGGAGAGGGAACTTTCAAGCTAGCGACCGTTGATGGCGTGACACTCCTCCAAGCATGGAATAGCGAGCATCTGCAGCATTATTATACTTAGTCTATCCCTTTTGTATCTTTGTTGCAATTATTTCCCGTATGTTTTTATTTCTTTGATTCTTAGTTTTCGGCATGTATAAGACAAATTAGTTTGTTTTCATTAATAAAGGCTTGAAGCCATCTTTCTCATAAATTATTGATGTTTCCGTGTATGATAATTCTATGGCAAAAAACTAGAGTTACATTATTATGTATGACGTATGAACGCGCATGAACATTGAAAATCTCCAAGTCCTCGGAGTGCAGACTGGAGTACTCTAATTCCCCAGAGTGCGGACTAGAGTATAAACGACTCAAAATCTCCAAGTCCCTGGAGTGCGGACTGGAGTACTCTAAGTCTCCAGAGTGTGAACTAGAGTATAAACGACTTAAAATCTCTAAGTCCTTGGAGTGCGGACTGGAGTACTCTAAGTCCCCAGAGTGCGGACTAGAGTATAAACAACTTAAAATCTCCAAGTCCCCGGAGTGTGACTGGAGTACTTTAAGTCCCCAGAGTGCAGATTAGAGTATAAACAACTCAAAATCTCCAAGTCCCCGGAGTGTGGACTGGAGTACTCTAAGTCCCTAGAGTGCGGACTAGAGTATAAAGGACTTAAAATCTCTAAGTACCCGGTGTGCGAACTGGAGTAATCTAAGTCCCTAGAGTGCAGACTAGAGTATAAACGACTCAAAATCTCCAAGTTTCCAGAGTACGAACTGGAGTACTAAGTCCCCAGAGTGCGGACTAGAGTATAAACGACTCAAAATCTTCAAGTCCTCGGAGTGCGGACTGGAGTACTCTAAGTCTGCAGAGTGTGGACTAGAGTATAAACGACTTAAAATCTCCAAGTCCCCGCAGTGCGGACTGGAGTGCACTAAGTCCCTAGATTGCGGATTAGAGTATAAACGACTTAAAATCTCCAAGTCCCCGAAGTACGGATTGGAGTACTCTAAGTCCCCAGAGTGCGGACTAGATTATAAATGAATTAAAATCTCCAAGTCCCCGGAGTGCGGACTGGAGTACTCTAAGTCCCCAAAGTGCGACTATAGTATAAACGACTCAAAATCTCCAAAAGCCTGGAGTGCGGACTAGAGTAATCTAATTCCCCAGAGTGTGGACTAGAATATAAACTACTAAAATATCCAAGTCCGCGGAATGCGGACTGGAGTACTCTAAGTCCGCAGAGTGCGGACTAGAGTATAAATGAATTAAAATCTTCAAGTCTCCAGAGTGCAGACTGGAGTACTCTAAGTCCCCAAAGTGTGGAGTATGGACTGGAGTACTCTAAGTCCCTAGAATGCGGACTAGAGTATAAATGACTTAAAATCTCCAAGTCCCCAAAGTGCGGACTGGAGTACTCTAAGTCCCCAGAGTGCGGACTAGAGTATAAACGACTCAAAATCTCCAAGTCCTCGGAGTGCGGACAGGAATACGCAAGTCCCAAGAGCGCGGACTAGAGTATAAACAACATAAAATCTCCAAGTCCCTGGAGTGTGGACTGGAGTACTCTAAGTCCCCAGATTACAAACTTAGAATATTCTAAGTACCCAAAGCATGAAACAGAGGATTTACGATTCTCAAAAAATTTTGAGTCACATGGAGGTAAACTGGAGTTCGGGTAACTCACTGAATGTCAAGTTATAGTAACAAGTTAGACAATACGCTGAACAATAAAAGTCGTTTAAGAGACAAAGAAACTAAATTTCATATATCGATTCAAGATGAGGTTCCACAACAATCCCTCCAAAAATCGGAGTCAAAAGTCTATTTACATTGACCATGAAAATAAATAAAAATAATTACATAATCTAAGCTAACTCTCGTTGAACGAGAGTGACAACTACTTCTTTGGTTTCTTCTCCTTCCTTGTTTCCTCGGATGACTCCTCCCCAACGCATTTTCAATTGGACGCTTTGCTCGTTGGGGAAGTAACATCCGAAGAAGGAAGAGGAACTTCCATTGGCCTAGACCCACCAGGGAGAATGACCTTCAAAGGCATGTTCGACGAATCGTATAGTTCCACAACCTGGGGCTCGACCTTGATCTCGACTTTCTTCTTTTTCTCTTCTACAAGTTGCTCCTTCATGCTCACTTTTTAAGTTTGTCTAGAGGCGCCTGTAATCTCAACTTCATAACTTTCTTCGACGGGTGACGAAGTTTCATATTTGTCCGCGTTAAGCGCCTCAATCACTTGAGCATCAGGACTAGGAGTCTCTCCCACTTGAATAGCCTCACTCGTCTTCACCTTCTCTTCCGTGGCGTCATCGCTCCTTGGAGTTGGCTCAGGATCAGAGCGGCCTACGCAAAATCACAAGAGACAAACATTAAAATACAATAACTTCTTCCGAAAATGACAGCTCTTTGAACTTTAAGAAGGAAAGTTATGTACCAGTTTCTTGCTGACTCTCAACCGTCCAGGGAGTCTTATCCTCTAGAATGGGGGATAGAACATGAATGTCAAGGCCAGGGTCTTTCGGGTCGTAACCAACGTGTTGTTCAAACGGATCAAGTACTGGCCGACCGGTCGATTGAGTAAGGGGAGGAACCGGAGGCTCGATTCCCGATGGACAAGTCTGAAGGCTCATTCCCCCTGAGAAATTCCTTTACTAAAGCCTCCTCGTCAACTTCTTCAGTACCCGAGTCGATCTTCCTAATCTTTATCAAAGTTTCCCATGCTCCAGCTAGAGATTCGAGAAAACCCTCGCTAAGAAAATTTAAGTCCTGATGCATGAGGACACGGGCATTGTATTCTGCTATAAGCGGATCGAACAAGCACTTGACCTCCTCCCTGCCAGCCTCCGCAGTCGCCTCAAGGCGACAATCAATCTCCGTGGATGCTATTATTTTTCCCTCCTCATAGGCTTCATCCTTCAGCATCACAACTTTATAGAGTTCGTCGTCGAGCTTTGTCTTCAGGAGTCACGTAGCAACAATCTCATCGCAATATCGTTGCGACTCTTCCTGAGCAGCAGCTTTTTCCTCCTTCTCTTTGAGGAGTAGCACTTCCAACTCTTTGACTCGCTGGAAAAATGCATCCCTCTCCTTCTGAATGATATTTTTCTCTAAAGCTAAGGCCCCACAGCGTTAAACCGCTTCGTCAATTTCTTTCTTATGTGTCGCCTCCAGACGATTAACGGCCTCCGTTAGGTCTTTAGCGCTTTTTTGGACAGCTTCAACCAGAGACTTGTATGAAGAGAGCTCTTCATCCTGAGCTTTAATGATGTCTTTGTCGTGAATAGCTTCGAGCTTCAGGCGATCCATTTCGTGTTGACTCTCAATAGAGACTTCCGAGACTTTTTCAACTAAATGGAAAAACGCATCATGTTGAATGTAAACGTCATTGTTACAAGCAACGGCGCTTTGTTTGACGTGTCCCAGAATGTGATGAATCGCCGGGAGAAATTTCAAACCATCGAAGCATATTTTCGAGAATGTGGCCTTGAGCTCAGTAAGTCTTTCTACAACCGACGTATCATGTATAGGAGCGGGAGGAGTTTGCCTAGAGACTACAGATGTTTTGTGGGGTTCCCGGGATTGCCTGGTACTAGATGAACCAGAATGTTGATCTCGGTGGGCCTCACGCTAGGACCCCTTATGCGCAGACTTCTCCTTACCTTGCTCTGATTGAGAAAGAGGATCACGAGAGTAGGAGGACTGGCTGTATGTATTTCTTCGATAGGATGATTTTCTGGGGAGGTAGCCTCGATCGCCCGTGTCATCTCTGTCCCGTCGTTTGCCGGAGCCCGAATCCAGATCAAAATGATGAAAAGTGGATGACCCACGAAGACGATCGAGTCCACGAGTACGCCCCATATCACCTGAATAGAAATTGAATGATAACAAGTTACCAAAAAAATAGAGTGTTGGCTAAAATTTAAGTGCAAGGTGAAGTGCACGTGTCCGTGTGTGTCCTAGTGTTTCCCTCGGACGGACAAGTTTCTTTATCTTTACTTATAGGAGTTTTTTCTCCTTGGTTATGTGCTTCAGTGCCTGCATCGCCTCTTTGGGAGAATGAAGTTTAAGGCTTCTGGATCGTTGAAGCCATAGTTGAGCATGTCGTTGGGAACAGTGAGGTCCGACAAGCCTTTCAAAGAAATCTCTAAGTGTTGAGGAGAAGCTCTCTCTCCACTAGAGTGATTGTGACCTTAGAGGTTCCACCCACTATCTTCTTCCTCAATTTGTAAGCGAATTTCTTCTTCCCCTTCAAAGGGGAGGTGTTATTTCGATATTGTGAACCTCAACTACCGGCTCCCAAGCAGGACTAACATTCTCACCCGGTACTTCGGACTCTTTAGCTTCTCTAATCTCCCCCTCCTCAGGTGTTTCAGCGGCATCACGTGCTGAAGGCACAGCTTGCCTTTTGCCTTTGTCCAAGGCAGACCCGGTTATAGTGACGCCGTGAGGAAGGCTTATTCGGCGACCTTCCGCCAGCAGCCCGAATTTGGAGAGCGATTCATTGGAAATGATAGATCTGATATCCCGGTCTTCCGCTGGAACGACTCGAATCGCTTCAACAGCCTCAGAGTACATCGAAGCCTTCGGGACGTGGGTTGATACCTATAAAGTAGAAAAAGGGTTAGAAAGGGTGCACTTTCCGCTAAATACAAGTATTGATCCAGAAAAGAAGCTTGTGCACTTTTCGCTAAATACACGTATTGATCCAGAAAAGAAACTTACTCCCTTCTAGCCATCTCCTTGCAAAGCCAGGGAGACAGCGCACGTAGAACCACTCCTACTTATACCGAGCAAATTTGCTCCACGCTCCAGTCAGGATTTGGCACTTACTATGCGGCTCAAGGAATACGAAAGATGGGCTGTCCGACCGCCTCTTGACACGATAAATATAGCGGATGTCGCCGAGAGTGGGGAGCCTAAGTAGAATGCTCATGAAGAGAATACACGTACCATATAAGAACCCGTGGCTGTTGGGATGTAGCTGTGATGGGGCGATCTCTATGTATTGTAGCACATCACGCAGGAAGGAGTTGAATGGTGGCATGCTACCAACCCAGCACATAAATTTATTGCAGGCCGTATATCCGGCTGGGGGCAAGTGAGGATGATCTTGTCTCGATGGAACAAATACATTGTCGAAAGGAATTCTGTGTATTGAGCATATGCGACGAAGGGCTCTTTCATTAATTCTCGAAGCTTGAGAATCGATCGGATTGTCTAGAAAGATCGTTGAATCTAGGGCATCAGGAGCCAGATCAGCAGATGCAATTGTGGGACTTGGAATATCTTGTATAGGAGTAGTCGAAGGATTCGAAGTTAAAACTACTTCTTGTTTGAGAAGTTAGCTCGGGTCTATCTGAGATTGTGGCAGAACTGGATTTTCTAGACATCTCTAATGAGTCTTGGATCTAGTGGAACAGCTGTTTAAACTATACTTGAAAAACGATCAACATTAGACATAACAACAAAAATACCCCCCCTGTGTGATGTGTGAACTAGTGCAATCGTTCGAGTATAAGTGCTAAAGAATTAAAAGTTACAAAGTTGATGAAATAAAGTTAGGCTTTGAACTATCATCTTCGAAGACCATCATCGCTGACCGTCTCCGAAAGCTTTTCGTATGATGGTTTCAGTTTCAAACTCAGCATCGACACTGTATGTGGAAGTTTATTGTTTGTTTTAATTGAGTTAAATTCAGGTTTATAGTTGTCAAGACAAGGCAGTCCGGATTAGTTCGATATGCTAGTTTGCTTAAGTCCTTGTCCCTATTTGTTGTCATGTGGCTAAACATGGAATGTAAGTGAATTTGACATAGGCTGTGGTCGAGGGGGAATAATTTTGACTGTTGTTACCTACTTCAAGCCTCTTAATACCGAGCATCACTCAACATACTCAGCCATCTCAATGCCGAGCGACACTCAACATACTCGGTGATCTCAATGTCGAGGGACACTCAACATACTCGGCCATCTCAATGCCGAGCGACACTCAACATACTCGGCCATCTCAATGCCGAGCAACATGCAACACACTCGACTATCAATGCCAAGCAACCCTCAACACTTGCTAGACGACCCACTCAATCTCGACACCGAACGGATCCGAGCTACTTATCCCCTAACTCATAAACATCACATCCACATGGAGACCATCGGTCACCAGTTCCACACTTGGCTAGTTTTCCATTCATTACCAACGCATCACTGACCGACCTAAAACACACCGGTATCCCTACCCTTCCTCCTCTCCATTTCACCATACTCAAAATCGATAAAGGTTCCAGCCCTAAGGCATGTTAAAACCACGATTGGTCTTCCTCTTCTACACGTTTCCTACTATCCTTGGTCTGAAGAAAGTTCACGAACTCGAATCTCATGCTAAATTTCCTAATCTGGAAAAAGCGTTTGAAAGAGAAGTTATTACCTAAGAGGATGAACGAGACTTAGGGATATGATTAAGTTCGAGATTGAAGTTTGCTTAGATTTAACATAGGGGAGAACTATAAGGAAGACTTGTTAGATTCAAGGAAAGGAATGAAGGTTGGAGAGGTAGCCGGAGTTTGGGAGAAGGAAAGTTGCAAGTTCCTGAAATGAAGTGAAAGTAAAAGAGTGACAGAGAGAAGTATCAGTTTTTATAGAGAAGGGAAGTTGAACAGGCATATACCAGTGGAACCGATCAAGATATCTCGATGGCTTGGCACAAGGCCTCGTTCAGCATCTCCCCTCGTTCGGCCTCTCCCCTAATTCGGCCCAAGTACCTCATTCGGTACAGGTCTCGTTTGGCATAGTAGGTCTCGTTCGGCATAGCAGGTCTCATTCGGCATTCAAGGCCTGTTCGACATTCAGGGCTGGCTCGGCATTCAGGAGATCGTAAGAAATCACTATTGAGAAGACAAAGCAAGGGCTTAAAGGAAAAAGCGGATTGCTCATGGTTTAAAACGCGTCATGTTACTCCACACGATATACTTTGAGGGGCAAGTGTCACCCAGTTGTTTGACCTGGTAACGAGTCGTCCGGCGCAGATGTATCGCTCGGCACAAGGCCTTGTTTGGCATCTCCCCTTGCTCGGCACAAGGCCTCGTTCGTCATCTGCCCTCGTGCGGCCCAAGTATCTCGTTCGGCACAGGCCTTGTTTGGCACAAGCCTCGTTCAACCTACACTCTTCGCTCGGCACAATGCCTTATTCGGTATACGAGTGTCGTTCGGCATGGAAATCTTGCTCGGCACAATGCCTCGTTCGGTACACGAGTGTCGTTCGACACGCATTCCTCGCTCGACATACGAATGACATTCAACCTGGATATGTGGCTCGGAATACGAGTGCCGTTCGATATGGAAACCTCGCTTGGCACAATGCCTCATTCGGCATACGAGCGTCGTTCGGCATGGAAACCTCGCTCGGCATTCTCTGGTTCGACCAACCTCGCTCGGCGATTGCCGTCAAGCATCCCTGGCTCGGTGCGCAGAAGCTACTTACCATGGGCCGAGATACCTTGTTTCTAGACCCGTGAGGGATGTCCAACACATCTTCTTCTATAAATAGAGGGGCATGGGCACAGTGAAAGTGACCTTTTTTGGAAGAACACTAGGGAGACTCTGCAGCTCTCAAGACTTATTCTTTTCAGTTGGCATTTGTATTCGAGTAGTTGGTGTATGGATTGTATCTATATTCAATTCTATATGAAAGCAATAAAGATAAAAACTCAAAGTGGATGTGGGCAGTTACGTTGAACCACTATAAATCCGGTGTTCTTGTTTTTGCAATTGATTTAGCATATAGTTCTCTGTTTTAATTTACTTTCTTCATTATTCTCTCTTCATAACTTTCTCAAGGGTGTTAATGACCAATTCCGGTGCTAACAATATTAAAAATGACAAATTTAATGTTAAAATATGTTTATAACCAATTTTTTTGAAAATAAAAAAGCATTAGCTCATAGATCTAAAGTCAGAAATGATAAACTTGACCAAAACGATAAAAGAAAATAACTCTTCTACAACAACAGAAACATAATAATTGCAATTAAAAGTTAGAAATCATAAAGATGTTCAAGTTTAACACAAGACACACTTTTAGACGCTTAAGAGTTTCGATGCCTCGGCGAAAGACGTGCATTTTAGGATGCCTTGAGTAGATCGCACATCTCAACTTCTATAAAGGCGCAAACCCTGCACCTGAGCCTCGCTCACATTAGTAACACTGTTTTTTCCGGTAGGTTAGGCCACACAATGTTCTTAATCTTACTTTACTGTAGATTCATTCCCAACTTAGTCATATATAGTCATCATCATTATTTTTCTTCCATAACTTACATATGAGGTTGCTTTTATGATGCGCTTCTTATATTTTTGTGACCTGATTTTTCTCTATTCTATTAAAACCTACTTTCATAGGCTATGAATGTTGGTTGATCCGTCTCAGCCTCATCCCCTTTTAAGTTAGATTCTTAAAATGGTACTTTTTGATTTTGATTTTTTTACTTATTTAAATGGATTATTGCATTTCTCCACAAATAACAAGCTGTTAAAGTGTCGTTGTTAAGAATCCACCTGGGAAGATAGGAAGACTTGCTAACTGCACTAGAACTGCGGACTGTGACATGATTTTTTTATCTCTATCTTACCATTCCCGTTGATACTTGTGCTCACACATGGTATTGGTGATATGCCATAGTATATGCTAATAGCTATTTTGGTTATTTGTACTTGGTGCATGATTTGGCTAAACTTTTATATCTATTATTTAAAATATTCACCATCTGTATACACCAATTCATCTACACAAAAAACATAGTGGTAACTTGTGGTAGTAATTAGATATTCTGCTAGCTTATGTGATTATGGGCTTGAGATGGTTGAGATTTGCAAGTCATACCAAATAGATATCACAAATCACAAGAAAAATACAAAGATGATTTACATTGACTTAACCCTGAAATGAGTTTATCCATTTGGTTGTGATCTTTTGTTAGAATCGCAGTCTACAGTTTTAACGAAGGTAAGAGTTAGCTCGTTTTAATGAAGGTAAGAGTTTTTTTCCTTTCCCTTCTCATCTGAACTAATAGTTAGGTATTTTGTAAACCTAAGATATTTTGTAAACCTAGAATTATAATACATAAAGGGATATAGATTAAACATTTCACTAGAAGGTGAATTAAATATTCAGTATTTGTCATTTTACCTAAATTTTGAAAGTTGTTACAACATTGCATGTATGTCAGATTTTCCATGTTGGTTGTAATGACTTCACCTAAGCACAATTCAGCCTCGGTTTTATGCTAAATAATGTTCAGCATGCAAAAGGATTCAGTATGAATCAAGCTTATCCTGGCTTGAAATGTAATGCATGTAGATTAAAGACCATTATCAACAAACCGGTCTATTCATTTTACTCTCCCTCTTTTGTTTTCAACTGAACGAATGAGCTGCAGCCAAATAACCATGTAATTAGACACGGACTACTGAAGTTAAATAATTGGTAAAATTTATAGCGACGAAGGTTTCGCCATTATAAATTTATATGGGCGAAGCATTCACCTTTACAATTTGTAACAGCGAAGTTTTTGTGGTTCTAAGTTGTAACGGCGAATTTTTCGCTGTTATAAGTTTATAACGGAGAAAATTTCAACGTTGTAAACTTTTGCCCTAAATAAAACTACTACAACTTGTAACAGCGAAAACTTCACTGTTATAAACGTATGTCCTAAATCCAGCGACTGCAACTTATAATGGCGAAAGTTTTTCCGTTATAAAACCTAACTACTTTTTGGTGAACTACCCAATCTCATCTGTCAAAAATATAGTGACTTACAAAATATTTTCAATTGGCAGCGTACTTATGCTTTCCATATGCATCCAGTTTCTTGAATTATTCAAGTGTTTTATCCGTTCTCCTCTAATGTACAGTTTTGCTAGCTTGGAGAACTCAGTCCCACGTAATCATAATCTTCCTTGCTCATATGCATTCTTAACTGTGCACATCACCCATTTTCCTTGTATATGATTTACTCATCACTTGTTATCTTCTCATTGTTTGACAATTATGGAAATCTTAGTCATGTTGCATCAATGAATGAGTTTTGAGTAAATTGAATATGAACGAGTAATCAAAAATTTGTATCGATCAACTGAGAATTGAAATGAAGGTTGAATGTTGAAAACTTAAAGGAGTATTGATTTCTCTATTTTCATTGCATACTCTAATACAATATCATGTCTATTTATACATGCTAGTACAATACTTTATCTTTGTATTGTATTGAGTAAACTTGGGCTAAAACAACTCGGCTCAAAACTACACAAGTGATGATAAAATACTCTCAAGCCAAGCTATCGAACGGTAATACTTTATTTCTTTTACCCCCTTCAAAACGAAGTTAGGGTTAGGGCTTGGCGACCAACGCTTTATATCATCAGCTTCAAATCTTCAAAAATTCTAGTCTTTCAAGAAACACATAATCCAAACGAGTTGATCTACTCAACTCTCATATGGATCTAAGCTCTTTTGAAGTTGAATAAACTCAAACTTGCAGGAGAAAAAATAGAAATCGAAGATGAATTTTGCACTAGAAAGATCAAATCAGTCAGTAGCTTCTCTTGTATCCTCTGGAATCTCTTTTACCTTCAAGTCGCTTCGAAATCTGATAAAATTTCGAGCCGATAAAGCCTTTGTGAGAGCATCGGCTCGTTGGTAAGGTGCAGGTACATAGTTTATTTGTAAGTTTCCCTTTTAACACATGCTCTCGAACAAAATAAAGATCAATTTCTGTATGTTTTTTCTTCGAATATCGAATAGGATTAGCTGCCATGTATACTACATTTGATTATCACACCACAAAGTTGGTTTGATATGTAACTCGAGGTTTAGTTTACTTAATAACGACTAAATTCAAATCATCTCTGGTGTTGCACTAGCCACACTTCTATATTCTGCTTCTGTGCTGGATTTGGATATTGTAGACTGCTTTTTCGAACACCATGATATAGGATTATTGCCAAGATAAATGAAATATCCTGTTACAGATATTCTATCATCTAAATTAGTACCCCAATCTGCATCTAAATATTCAGTTAAAGTAAGATTGTTGCAATCCTTTAGTAGTAGACCAAAATTAGCAGTTCCTTTTAGATATCTCAATACTATTTTTACTGCTTTCCAATGATTATCCAATGGTTCCTGCATAAATTGACAAACTTGATTCACACTGAATGATATATCAGGTCTAATGATAGTTGCTTACTGTAATTCACCAACAACACTTCTATATTTTTTGATATTAGTTCTGGGTTCTCCCCTGTTTTTAGTCAATTGCTGACTGCTTACCATTGGTGTTGGTTGAGGCTTTTCTTTATCCATTTTGTTTTGGATAGCAGCTCTAAAATATATTTCTATTGGCTTAAGAACATTGCTTAATTTGACATCCTTTTGACTTCTATGCCCAAAAAATAATTTAAGTCACCAAGATCTTTAATTGAAAATTGTTCATTAAGATATTGAGTAAGTTTGTTGATTTCATTTCCATCATCCCCTATAATAATTAAATCATCAACATATATAAGAATATATATACATGAATTTTTATTGAGCTTGATGAAAAAAGAATTATCCGATTTGGTAGACTGAAAGCCTAATGTAGATAATGTGGTTTTCAGTCTATCAACCAGACTCTTGGAGCCTGTTTAAGACCATATATGGCCTTATTCAATTTACAAACACGATTCATATCTTGCTTATACCCTTGAGGTTTATCCATAAATATTTCTTTCACCAAAGTGCCATTCAAAAAAGCATTATTAACATCATGTTTCCTAATATTCCAACATTTATATAAAGAAATAGACAAAATAATTCTTATGGCTGTAGGTTTGACTACAGGAGAAAATGTCTCATTGTATTCAAATCCATACTCCTATGTGTAACCTTTAGCCACAAGTCTGGCCTCATATCTGGCTATTGTTCCATTTGGATTTTTCTTTATTTTGAATATCCATTTGCACCCAATTATATTTTTATTCTCTGGAGGAAATGATAAACTCCATGTTTTGTTCTTCATGAGAGTGTTATATGTTAGGAACTGGAGATAGTGGCTTTGATGACAACAACCTTTGTAACTTATTTTATTATAACTTATATACTAACACTATTATCTAGATATATATGAATATTGTTATGCAGGATATATATAAGGCAGGTACTGATTATTGAAGACTGTATAGTATAAAGATCAAGAACGAAGAAATCAAGTTTGAAGACTCATGAGTATCAAGATCAAGATTTCAAGATAAGTGTCTAGTTTTGTTAAAACTTCATAATAGCATGGAAATCTTTATTCCAAATTTCATTTGGGATGGAACACATTTCTACCTTCTTAGTGGTTTACAAACCTACGACAAGTGGCTTACAAACCTACGACAAGTGGCTTACAAACCCACGAACATCCGGATTCTGTACAAGTTCTGGAGTCCTGATGTGATGAAATATTTTGCGGGAAGAAACTTGCAAAACTACTTCAAAATGTTTTTTTAAAATGATTTTCAAAACTGTTTTTTTAAATGTTTTAGCTTTAAAAAATTATCTTTTCAAATGATTTTCAAAAAGATGTTTTAGCCTTAAAATATTCTTTGTTTTTATTTTTAAATAAAGTCTTGTTTTAAACTTCGTTTATTTTTAAAGCTGTCTTCTGATTTTTAAATATTCTTTATAATATATATACTTGAGATTTAAAATCAAATTTACATATACATTCTAAAAATATATTTTTCTACTCTTCTTTATTTTAAAATATAGGAAAATTGGTTTATTTTACTCCGGAATCATTTCATCTAGTTTTCCTTTCAATATCATTTTCAAAACATATTTTACATTGTTTTCAACTAAGGGATGTCGACAACATGGGATACCCCATGTCGACATGGTGGCCGTTAAATTCAAAAGTTTAAATTTTCAAAAGAAGTGGCTATTCGTTTAAATCTCTTCACGAATGGTTTTGACCATTACTGTCTATAAATAGCCTTCACAAACGAACTTTTTAACTAATTTTTTTCGTATTTTCTTCACTCTTTCTTCTCCACAAATCCATATTCTAAAATTTTCATATTTTTAAGATCATGTCGAAATTATGTCGAATTCTCAAGTGAATGAAATTAGAATCTCATTCTTGTTTGATTCTCTACCCTCTCTCGAAGATCAAAGTGCTATTCAAAGTTATAAGATCAATTGATAATCAAAAGTTTATCGAGTCTCTTTATAAGGTGTGGTTGTGACTGGAAATCAATTGAGTGATCTTATGTCCCGTAAATCAAGAGATTTTGCCCCGGACTCGACGACAGGAGGGTATCTCAAGGCATTTAGAAATTGAGGATTGTAATCTCGACATTGGTGTAATAAAAATCTATACGAAGTGTTTGCCTTGGTGCGGGACTAGACGTAGGGTAACTCCAAACCAGTATTAAATCCGGTATGTTCTTTCCTTTTACTGCTTTTTATTTACTTCTTGCATCTGTGTTTGATTCTGTGATTCTTCTGTGATTAAGTTTTGCATTTTTGTGTCATAATTTTAATTTAGTCCATATAAGTCTTAGAATCCATTAAACACTATTCACCCCCCCTCTAGTGTTAAATTAGCCTTAAGATCCTTAATCCGCACTCCCTTTCAATTGGTATCAGAGCATAGGTTTTCATAGTTTTCATAATCTAAAACTTGAAAAGCTAAAAATGGCATTTTTAGGAAATTTTGTTAATACTAGTTTGAAATTATGCATTTCATCAAAGTATCATAAGTCTGCGTATAGTTTTTAAGAAAAATTAAGTTATCTATCGAATTGATTTGTTATGCAGGAACATACATGTTACATTGCTTTTAAAGAATCAACAACCAATGGACAAACTGTGCAAATTGAAAAGGATAAATGGATACTTGATAGTGGGTGTTTAAGGCATATGATTGGAAATCCCGAGATACTTAATGACATTATATATCAAGATGGTGGATTGGTTAACTTTAGAGATAACTTAAAAGGATATGTGATTGGCATCAGCAATGCCGGTAATTCTAAAACTCCTCTTATTTATGATGTTTTGCTAGTTAGGAATTTAAAAAATAATTTTCTTAGTATAAATCAACTATGTGATAAAGGATTTAAAATTAAATTTGGGAAAGATAAGTATCACATCGAAGGTAATAAGTCAAATACTATCTTTGAAGAAATTAGGAATAAAAAATTTTACATCCTTAGTATGAAAGTTTCAAATGATAACTTATGTCTTTTGGCTAATACAAGTGACTCTTGGATTTGGCATAAAAGATTTGGTCATTTAAATTTCAAACAGTTATCTAGGATATCAAAACTTGACTTAGTTAGAGGTCTTCCCAAGCTAAACTTTAAAGTAGATAGTATATGTGATGCTTGCCAATTAGGAAAACATAAGAAAAGTTCATTTAAATCAAAAGATATGATTTCTACTTCTAAACCTCTAGGATTACTTCGTTTAGATTTATTTGTTCATCTCAAATTCAATCAATTAATTATAATAAATATGTTTTTCTAATTGTAGAAGATTATTCTAGATATACTTGGACAATTTTTCTTAAACGTAAAAGTGATGCTTTCGAATTATTTAATAATTTTGCTAAAAGAATTCAAAATCAACTTTCTTTAGAAATAAAAACTATTCGTAGTGATCACGATGGAGAATTTAAAAATGAAAATTTTGAGAATTTCTGTAATCAAAAAGGAATTACTCATAATTTCTCGTTTTCAAGAACTCCACAACAAAACGGAGTGGTAGAACGTAAAAATAAAACGATTCAAGAGTGTGCTAGAACAATGCTTTCTGATAGTTATTTACCTAAAAACTTTTAGGTTGAAGCAGTCGCTACAGCTTGTTATATATTAAATAGGATTTTAATTAGACCATTATCTAATAGAACACCATATGAATTACTTTACAATAAGAAACCCATAGTAGCTTATTTTAAAGTTTTTGATAGTAAGTCATTTATTCTTGATACAAAAGATAATTTAGATAAATTTGAACCTAAATCCGACAAAGGTATCTTTATCGGATATTCTAATAGAAGTAAAGCATTTAGAGTTTATAATTTAAGAACTAACACTATTGAAGAAACAATGCATGTATCTTTTGATAAAAAATTTAAAGATACTGTACAACTAGAAGATGAAGAAAATTTTGTAACTTTAAATTATTAATCTAATGAAATTAATTGTGAAATCATTCAACCCAATAAAAGAATTAGGTTATTAAAAATCATCCTATAGAAAATATACTAGGAAATATTGAATCTACAGTTAAAACAAGAAATCAACTAAATAGTATGAGTAATGTAGCTTTAATATCAATTATTGAACCTAAAAATCCAAAGGAAGCATCATCTGATAATTCATGGATTCTTGCTATGCAAGAAGAATTGAATTAGTTCATCAGAAATGATGTTTAGGAACTTGTTCCTAGACTTGAGGATAAAAGTATAATTGGAACAAAATGGGTTTATAAAAATAAAATGAACGAACTTGGTGAGATCGTAAGAAATAAAGCTCGTTTAGTCGCGCAAGGTTATTGTCAAGAAGAAGGAATTGATTATGATGAAACCTTTGCACATATAGCAAGACTAGAAGCTATCAGGATTCTACTTGCTTTTGCAAACTACAATAATTTTAAGTTATATCAAATAGATGTTAAAAGTGCTATTCTAAATGGTTTTGTAAAAGAAGATGTTTATGTCGAACAACCACCACTTTTTGAAGATAATAAATGTATATAAATTAAAGAAAGCTTTATATGGTCTGAAATAAGCTCGTAGAGCCTGGCATGAAAGACTAAGATCTTATTTACTACAATCTGGTTTTGAAATTGGTAAAATATATACAACTCTTTTTATTAAAAGAAACAAAAATGATATTCAGTTAATACAAATATATGTAGATGATATAATATTTGGGTCAACTAATAACATAATGAATAAAGAATTTTCGGATATAATGACTAAAGAATTTGAAATGAGTCATATAGAAGAACTAAGTTTCTTCTTTGGACTTCAAATCAAACAATTAGATAAAGGAATTTTCATTAGTCACGAAAAATATGCTAAGGATTTAATTAATAAATTTGGATTGACCACTTCTAGTAGGAAACCAACTCCAATGAAAATTAATGTATCTTTAAGTAAAGAAGATAAATCAAAAGACGTTGATCAAAAATTATATAGAAGAATGATTGGTTCGTTGCTTTATATAACAGCAACTCGTCCTGACATCATGCATAGTGTCTGTCTCTGTGCAAGATACCAATCTCAATCTAAAGAAACTCACTAAAAAGCTGTTAAAAGAATTTTAAGATATATAAAACATACTTTAGATTATGGTTTATATTACCCTAAAAATGATGTATTTGATTTAATTTCATATTGTGATGCTAATTACGCTGGTTGTAAATCAGATCGAAAAAGTACAAGTGGAATTTGTCACTTTCTACGACATTCTCTGGTTTCCTAATTTAGTAAGAAGCAAAACACTGTATCCTTGTCAACAACCGAAGCATAATATATATCTACAACTTTGTCTTGTTCTCAAGTTATATATATGCAACAAACTTTATAAGATTTTGGATTAACTATAACCAAATCACCAATTTATTGTGATAATACTAATGCAATAAACCTATCTAAAAATCCAACTCATCATGCTAGAACAAAACATATTGATATTAGACATCATTTTCTTAGAGATAATATAAGTAAAGAAGTCATAACTCTTGAATATATTAATACTGAAAAACAAATTGCTGATATATTAACCAAACTATTAAATGAACAAAACTTTACTAATTTTAGAAGAGAAATAGGTATATGTTCATTAACTGAAATATAAATTATAATAATTCAAGTATAGTTAATAATTAATATAAATAAAAATTTCTCGAAAATTGAACTAGGCATGTCGACATGACCCATCCCCTATGTCGACATACAGGTCAAGATTTTCAAATTTAAATTTCCCTTTAAAAGAAGTTATTTGGTTATATATTTATATATTTCAACTTTTACTCCTTTTCTCTGTTCTATTCTCTGTAATAAACTTCTAAAATAGTAAATTAATGGCTTTCTCTTCTAATAATGAACCTTCTTCACCTACTTCTCCTCATTCTGGTCCTTTTCAACGTTCCACACACGTACAAGTCATCAAATTACAAGAGAAGATGAAAGATTTTCTTCGAATGATGATGGAAATTCAAGTGAGTCAACTGCGAGTGGCTAGAGAACAAGATAGGTAAGGCAGAGTCCTTAGGAATTTACAAAACTTCCTTATGGATAACTATGCCAATTCCATTGTCATCGAAGAATCATCACAAGCCATGGATTCTAAAGAAGAAGAGCGTCTAGATGAACCACAAGAGGATCAAGAAAAAGAACACCCTCTGCCAAATCAGGATGTTCATATGGACGAAGACGATGGCATGATTTGCGTTGGGGAGGTCCTTTTTGACGCTAATGGGAACTTGGTCGAACAACATGGAAACTTTTGTCTTCACTATCCAAATTGTTCAGTCCATAAATCACCAATAGTTAAGGGTCCTTGTTAAGTGTTTTTTTCTCATTGTTGATTGTATATTAGTTTGTTAATTTGTATATAAGTGTTATCTTGATTAATGTACTTCTAAAAACAATCTTTGGTGTATAAAAACTTGAATTTCATTTAACTTAAAATGCTATATTTCACTCATACATAGTTGTTATTCTTATGTCATATGTTTTTTTTATCTCATTTTCTACTAAGTTCAAGGTTTATAGGTTATTTTATGTTGATTAAAAAGGGGAAGAAGTTATATAAAATAGTAGGCTTGGAGTAAGGGGGAGTTGTTGGTGTAAGGGGAAGTTATGGTATGATCGAAATGGTAAGTATATTTTATAAGGTTGTCATCATAAAAAAGGGGGAGATTGTTAGGAACAGAAGGTAGTGGTTTTGATGACAACAACCTTTGTAACTTATTTTATTATAACATATATACTAACACTATTGTCTAGATATATATATATATATATATATATATGAATGTTATTATGCAGGATATACATAAGGCAGGTACTGGTTATTGAAGACTATACAGTATAAAAATCAAGAATGAAGAAATCAAGTTTGAAGACTCATGAGTATCAAGATCAAGATTTCAAGAAAAGTGTCTAGTTTTGTTAAAACTTCATAATAGCATGGAAATCTTCATTCCAAATTTCATTTGGGATGGAACCCATTTCTACCTTCTTAGTGCCTTATAAACCCACGACAAGTAGCTTACAAACCTACGATAAGTGGCTTACAAACCCACGAACATCCTGGTTTTGTACAAGTTCACGAGTCCTGATGTGATGAAATATTCTGCAGGAAGAAGCTTGCAAAAGTACTTCAAATTGGTTTTTTAAAATGATTTTCAAAACTGTTTTTTTTAATGTTTTAGCTTTAAAAAATTATCTTTTCAAATGATTTTTAAAAAAATATTTTAGCCCTAAAATATTCTTTGTTTTTTTAAAAAAACTCTTGTTTTAAATTTCATTTGTTTTTAAAAAAAATCTGATTTTTAAATATTCTTATAATATTATATGTATATACTTAAGATTTAAAATCAAATTTATATATACATTCTAAAAATATATTTTTCTACTCTTTATTTTTTCAAAACATAGGAAAATTAGTTTATTTTACTCTAGAATCATTTCATCTTGTTTTCCTTTCAATATCATTTTCAAAACAAATATTACATTGTTTTTAAATAAGGGATGTCGACATTATAGGATACCCCATGTCGACATGGTGGCCGTTAAATTCAAAAGTTTCAATTTTCAAATGAAGTGTCTATTCATTTATATCTCTTCAGGAATAGTTATGACCGTTACTGGTCTATAAATAGCCTTCACGAACGAATTTTTTAACTAACTATTTTCTTATTTTCTTCACTCCTTCTTCTCCACAAATCCATATTCTAAAATTTTCATATTTTTAAGATCGTGTCGAAATTCTGCCGAATTCTTATTTGAATCAAATTAGAATCTCATTCTTGTTTGATTCTCTGCCCTCTCTCGAAGAACAAAGTGTCATTCAGAGTTATAGGATCAATTTGTAATCAAAAGTTTATCGAGTCTCTCTATAAGATGTGGTTGTGCCTGGAAATCAATTGGATGATTTTATGTCCGTAAATCAAGAGAGTTTGTTCTAGACTCGAAG
This sequence comes from Allium cepa, assembly GCA_030765085.1. NCBI lineage: Eukaryota > Viridiplantae > Streptophyta > Magnoliopsida > Asparagales > Amaryllidaceae > Allium > Allium cepa. Next base: position 7,078,792 of record CM060930.1, on the reverse strand, counting down.
ACAGGAGGGTACCTCAAGGCCTTTAGAAATTGAGGATTGTAATCTTGGCATTGGTATAATAAAAATCTGTATGAGGTGTTTGCCTTGGTGCAGGACTGGACATAGGGTAACTCTGAACCAGTATAAAATCCGGTGTGTTCTTTCCTTTTACTGCTTTTTATTTACTTTCTGCATCTGTGTTTGATTCTTTGATTGTTCTGTGTTTAAATCTGCATTTGTTTGTGTCATAATTTTAATTTAGTCCTTATAAGTCTTAGAATCCATTAAACACTATTCACCCCTACCTCTAGTGTTAAATTAACCTTAAGATCCTTAATCCGCACTCCCTTTCATTATACCCCTCATCCATAGCTGCTTTCCAGTTCTTGTCAACAATAGCTTGCTCAAAGGTTTTAGGCTCTTCTATACTAGTTACAGCAGTATATAACTTCGGTTTGAAAATACCACTTTTTGCTCTTGCGATCATGGGATGACCAGCTCTTGCTTGTGGTTGTTCTTCTTCATTTGTGTTGCTATTTTCATATTGATCTTCCTGATCTTTTACATAACTTTCACTTACTAGTTGTGATTGTATATTTTAATTTGCAGGAGACTGACTTTGATAGCTGGACGACTCAGATGATTCATGGCCTGGTTGATCAAGAACTACGTGTTGAGATTCATCAGCTCCAATAGTCCTTTCAGTCTTCCAAGTTGTAGATCATTAGTATATATAGATATGTCAGGTATGGATACATTTGGATTATAAATCTTTCTGCTTGTTTTTATTGTGGAATTGCCGAAAGGAAATACCAGCTCATTAAAAAAATATGTCTAACATATATCCTTCCATTAAGACATTTATAACCTTTCGATTGGTTCCATACGCTAAGAATGTACATGGTTTTGATCTGAAATCTAATTTATTGCTATTATAAGATCTTAAGTAAGGAAAACATAGACATTCAAAGGTTCTCAAGTATTGATAATTGGGTTTAACTCCAAGTAGTTTTTCTATAGGTGAAATTCCCTTGAGAACCTTTATTGGCAATCTACTAATTAGATAAACGGCTGTATTAAAAGACTCTGGCCAAAATTTCAATGACAAAGATGCTTGAGCTGATAAAGTAAGACATGTCTCAACAATATGTCTATGTTTTCTCTCTATTAACCCATTTTGTTCAGATGTATAGGGACAAGTAATTCTATGAAACATTCCTTTTTTATTGAAATAACTACTGAGTGGTTTATACTCAGTCCCATCATTAGTTTGCATGATTTTAACTTGTCATCCAGTTTGTTTTTCTGCTAGGGACATAAAATGAATAACAACTTTACATGTTTTAGACTTAGACTTCAAAAAAATATCCATGTATGCGTTGAAAAAGCATCAATAAATGATACATAATACCTGTAGCCATAGTCAGAATATATTGGAGCTAGACCCAATAAGTCTGTTGCAACTAATTCCAATGGTTTTGAATATATAGTTAAAGAATCACTGAAAGCTAATTTGTGACTCTTACCCATTTGACAATAAGAACATACATATGGCAAAGATATATCAATAGAATCAATTTTATTTTCATTGAGAACCTATTTAGCTACATTTGCAATAGGATAGCCAAGTTTATAATATTATAGATCAAACACATCTTTATTTTTCTTTATCTGACTAACTTCAGCAATATTGCAACAATGATGATTTCTAACAATTTTTTCTAAACTAATAAGATTGAATCTATGCAGACCTCTCACAGCATTACCCTGTAACAAAAAAAAATTTAGTTAGAATGTCTCTAACTAAACAATAACTTGGATAAAATTCAAAATAAACTTTATTGTCTCTAGCAAATTGAGAGACACTCATGAGATTTTTCTTTATTTTTGGCACTCTTAGCAAATTGTTCAATAATAACTGTCTTGTACCTTTGATTGATGCATTTCCAATATGTATAATATTAATAGACTCACCATTTCGCATGCAAATTTTTTGTTTACCTTTGTACTCTCTATTTTTAGAAATGTGATTTGTAGCTCCTGAATATGGATACCAGCTTTCATCATGTATATGTTCTGACTTTGCTATAGTATCTTGATTGATTGCTCTACTATTATCAGATAGACTGTTTGTATCAGATTGCACCTATGCTATATTGATACTAGGATTACCATTTCTCCGGTTATTTTGATTTAGATTTAGAATGTAATTTGCATTAAATCTGAAGTAGCACTTCATTGCCGTATGACCCAATCTCTCACATATTTGGCATCTTGGTCTATTGTTGTTGTTGTTGTTGTTGTTTCCCCACCTTCCTCTGCCTCTAGATCTATTTGAGTTACCACCTCTTTGATAAGACTGGCTTTATTTGTTGATAGTTGAACCTCTGTTTTATTACTAGTAGCATAATTAATTGATAGATTTGAATCTTGAGGTCTCTTATGATCAAGTCTTGCTTCATGAGCAAGCAGTGTTGAGTGAACATATTCCACAGATGGTAAGGGGGGTTGAGATCATAAAACTGCAACTACATCCTCATACTTATCATTGAGGTCATTCAATATGATTAATACATGTTCAATTTCAGTAATCTTAAGCCCAACTGCTTCTAACATGTTGCATATATTGTTAACTTGTGACAAATAAACTTTCATGGGTTGATTATCCTTGCTGACACTCTGAAGTTGTCTCTTGTAGTGCATAATCTTTGCAGCAGATTGTGTATTGAATATTTTTTCTGATGTAATCCATATCCCAATAGCATTTTTACAGCCTATAACTTGTGATAACAACTTTGTATTAATAGAAGATAACAACCAAGAACTTATTAAACCATCTTGCCTATAATATCTCGTGTATTCTTCATTGCTAACTGTTTTACCTTATGTATCAGCAATGAATCTTGGGGGAATTGAACTGGTGCCAAGAATAAAATTTTCAAGACTGTATCGTTGTATGGCAGTTTCAACTTGAAGCTTCCATAGAAGATAATTATCTTCTTCTAAATGGATGGTAATAAGCTGACTTTGGAGGTGATAGTTTTGATCAACTTTTCTGCTGCATCAACTGTCTTCTGTTGAGAATTGAGATAAGTATCTGATAATGCTGATGAGTTATCTCCTTCAGCCATGAAGAAATCAGTTACAATGAAACAGTCACAGAGTAATCAAATGAACTTGCAAATTCAAGAAGGCTTGACTGCAGATAGATCAGGTAAGTTACAGCCGAATCCGATGATGATCATATAATTTGATGGATCCTTAGAAGGGCAATGATTAACTTTCTTCTTATGATTGCTTTCTTGATTTCTGAAACTGATTTTTAAGATATTTCTTGCAACTAAATTTGCACTCCTTTTCTATAAAACTTGTTGTAGCCAGAAATTTATCTATTTCTTAGGCATGGTACCTGTTTTATAGACAAATTCAACTTTATGAACAAAATGATGAAATATACCTGATGGGTTTCAAGAAATTAAATGATGAAATTTCTGTACTGATTTCTTGAATATAAATAAACTTCTGGTTTCGAAAGTGATTTCAGAAAGGCTTCAAAGAACCTTGAGTTCTGATATCTTTCAAATGAAAAACCGAAGCTTCTGATTTTGAATTGATTTCAGAAATGTCATTAGGCTTGTTACAATGGCTTTGATACCATGAAAGAGTTTTGAGTAAATTGAATTTGAATGAGTAATCATAAATTTGTATTGATCAATTGAAAATTGAAATGAAGATTGAATGTTGAAAAATTAAAGGTGCATTGATTTCTCTATTTTCATTACATACTCTGATACAATGCCCTATCTATTTATACACGCTAATACAATACTTTATGTTTGTATTGTATTGAGTAATCTTAGGCTAAACCAACCTGGCCCAAAGCTACACAAGTGATGATAAAATACTCTCAAGCCAAGCTATTGAACGGTAATACTTCATTTCTTTGGATTCTATATAATTTCATGCAGGATGGCATCTGCTTGTTTCCCTGCATTATGGTTATAATTTTTCTCTTCCTTTGTACCTAGGTCCATAATATCCCTCCCCATGACTTATGTCTTTTCTGGTCTACCATTTTTCCCATTCCCATTATACTTTTATCATTGAGATCTGAACATAATTTGACCTGTGTATGTCAATGAAAAAGTATTTTGTTAATGATGTTTTGCCTTTTTATTTTCCCAAAAATTAATGTTCAAAGATAGCACTTTATGCATGGACATGAATGCATACATGGATAGAGAAACAAGACAATTCTATGTGTGTCAAACAAAAATTGTAGTCTTATTTTTGGTAGGTGGGAAAAAATGAAGGGAATGATTTATCACTAATATGCGGAAGCAATTAATCAGAATCTAATTTTATCTATTTAAACGTCAATGGAATTTCAAAATCAATTATGGTATTGCACAAGATTAAACAACAGAAAGAAAAGAGACATGGTAGATTTAAGGTGTTTCAGATTTGTATCCTACGTCTCTACGGAGACCTAACAACTCTTTTATTCCAATCAGCAATTATAAAAGATTACAAGTCAAATCAATGATCGAAGAGTTACATGATGTGCAGACTCTCTAATCAATCACTCAATTAAAGAATTATAATATAGAGTGCTCAAAATAGAAAACCCCTAAATTGGATGAGTTGGGGATTCTATGAGCTATGGTTTCCATTAATAACAATGATTGAAAACCCAATAATCCTTATAACCATTTATTAGGAAGATGATTAGAGTTAATATATAGATGCCATAATTACTCTAGGCCATCAGAACACTTTAAAAAAATATGCATCATCAATAGTTGATAAACTTGCACCGAAGTAACGGAAGTATCCTTAGGAGTTCAAATCAACTGAAATCCTTAAAAAAAATCGCTACAGGAACTCAGACGTTTGACCTAGGGTGTCGGATGTCTTTGTGAAACTTCGAAAAAGTCTCGAGTTAGCAATTCAGACTTTGACTCAGAAGGTTAGCCGTCTCCACAAAACTTTGAAAAACTCTCGGTTTAGCAACCCAGACATCTAATTGCCTGGAAGCTTTCTGGTCTGAACTCTACAAGCATTCAAACGTTGACTACGGTAGTCAAACATCTGAGCGTCTATCAACTGCACTTGACAGCTTCTCTTTTTCGTATATTTTGATCTCTTCCTCCAATCGACTTTTCATCTCTTCACGAAGCTCTTCACAATATCTTTAATCTGAAACACTTATAGGCACATATTTGAATCGTATAACAAGACTCCATCTTGATTCAAAATATGCCGGTCTTTTTTTTGGATAAAAAAGGTACTTTATATAGATAGACAAAAGAGCATATATTTTCTTGATATGCCTCATTAAAACCTTACAACCCCCCTAACCTATATGGGTACCTTGTAAGGAAAAAGAGTACATATCAATTCCATATATTAACAAAACAACAATCCAATTACTGGACCAAACTGTCGAACAGATGGAGGAGAAAATACACAAACAACACTCTCAAAACCATCTGTATGAACAGCTGGCACCAGAAACGAACACTTACCAAATTCCAATGCAACAAAAAAAAAGACAAGACAAAGGCTGATATAACTTCTTTTGCTACCCAGCAAAATGGAGAGAGGAACCAAAGCCCCAAATTCTCAGATCGAAATCAAAATCCGCCATTGAAAATGAAGAATCAAACAAAATCTGCTGACTTCAAGAGCAACCACTACTCACTATCACCAAGCATCAATCTACTGCAGTTCAAGGGGGTCGGAAGTGGTCGTGGGGATCCGACGCCATATTGAGCTTCACCAAGATAAGTCTCTCTTCTGAGTTTAATTTATGAAAATGACCTCTTTGTTGAATAAGGTGTTTGCTGTCTAGAAGAATATGTTTAATTCTTAGTTCAAATGGTTGTTCAATTCCATTAAAAACTCGGTTATTCCGTTCGCACCATATGTTCCATAATATATTAATAAAAATGATGCTAAATATATTAGTAATGGAAGATTTCATTTGTTCCTGAGCTTTTTTAATAGCGGTCAGAATAGAATTGATTTCAAAATTGGAGTGTCCCGTTATATTAAGCTTGGGAAAAATTTCCATCAGGATTCTCTTCAAATATGTGCATTGAAAAAAAAGGCGGTCTCTGTCCTCATTGTGGTTAGCACATAAAACACATTTTTGGTCTATATTCGGGGACCATTTGCTAATTCTGTCTTTAGTATTCAATTTGTTTTTAATGGCAAGAAGGGAGCACCTAGACATTTTTGGTGCACAACCTTTATCCCAAATAATTTTGGTCCAGTCAAGTTCAGCATATTTGTTTCTAAAAGTATTCCATGCAGATTTCAAAGAAAATTGCCCTTGTTTATTAGGAATCCACCACCAATAGTCCTGATTCATGTGGCGATGAATGAGAGTTTTCCTTACATCATTAAGTGATTGCATGGGAATGAAGTTGAGGTTTTATTTCCAGTTATTATTTGAAATAAGCAGCGAAACTTGTTTATGGAAACCATTTAGAATTCTCATGCAGTTCCAGCCATAGTTGTCAATTAGAGAATAGCCTTGTAACCATGGGTCAAACCAAATATCAGTAGTAACACAATCCATAATTTTCCTGTCTATGTATCCTTTACACCATTGTCTCGCACATAGAATGGTTTTCCAAGTATGAGAAGCATTGTTGTCCATGCTGGTAGTCCAAAAGTTATTCTTTTTGCAATATCTATTATGCATCCACTTTGCCCACAAAGAGTTTCCATTAATGTAGTCCCATAATAGTTTAGTTGCAGCAGCTACAGCTAAGTCCTCAATTTTTCTGATACCCAATCCTCCTTCACTCTTGGTTTTGCATACTTCATTCCAACTCATATTATGTGACTTAGATTTCCACAAAAAGTTTGAGCATACTGAATTTATCCTTTGAATAACTGATGCAAGAAACTGGGAGACTTGAAGCCAGAAAAGCAACATTGGATGGATAACAGTTTTGATAAGTTCAGCTCTTCCACTTATATTGAGAAATCTGGTTTGCCAATGATTGAACTTTTTGTTTATTTTGTCAATAAGCCATCCAAAGTCTCTAGATTTCAAAGAATTATTAGAAAGAGGAATTCCTAAATAAATGATTGGCATATTATCAATTTTGAAATTAATGATGTCAGCAATCTCCTGTTTAAATTTGGCACCTTTACTGAAGAATATTCTGGATTTTTCGGTATTTAATTCAAGGCCAGAGAAAGTTTTCATATCTTGTATAATATGATGAATGGTTTCTGCATTTTTTATGGTAGCTTTTGCCATTATTAAAATGTCATCAGCATAGAGAAGGTGAGTAATCATCGGCTCAACTTGATATATTAGACTGATATTGCCTTTAATAAACTCTATGTCCAATTTTAGAGTGAGGAATTCCATGACCATAGAAAATAAGTAAGGGGAGAGAGGGTCCCCTTGTCTTATTCCTCTCGTGCGATTAATGAAACCATGTGGGGAACCATCTATTAAAATAGAAAACAACGAGGTAGATATACATTTATATATGATATTAGCAAAGGAGATAGGAAAACCCATAGAGATCAGCATATGATGGATAAATTCTCTATTGAACTTGTCATAAGCCTTATGTAAATCAATTTTCAAACAAAAATTGCTTGAGATTTTTCTATTGAAACTTCTGACCATTTCATATGAAAGGAGGGAATTTTCAGAAATTGCTCTGTTAGGGATGAATGCATTCTGATTAACTGAGATTAAATCATTCATATATGCTTTCATTCTGTTGCATAATAAATTGGCAAGGATTTTGTATGTGACATTGCAAAGAGAGATAGGCCGAAAGTCAGATATATTCTTAGCATCTGGAACTTTTGGTATAAGGAAAATTAAAGTATGATTAATTTCTCTAACGATTTTACCAGTTTGAAGAATACCATTCATAGCTTCCCAAATATCCATTTTAATGTTGTCCCAATGGATTTTGTAACATTTAGAATTGAATCCATCTGGACCAGGAGAGCTATTATCATTAATCTAGAAAATAGCCTCTTTGATTTCTTCCATCAAAAAAGGTTTACACATATTGGTTTTTGCATTTTCTGAAAGAACTTTCTTGCAAGTAATGATTGGAAATTGATTTGAGGCTTGTGGCAAGTGAAAAAGATCAGAGAAATAAATAGCAGCTTCTTGGGCTAATTTTTCTGATGCTGAGATCCAAATTCCTTGATTATTGATAGTTTAGTTGTTCCTTCGACAAGTTTTGAACTCAGAAATTTTACTGTAAAAAAATTCTGTAGGTTTGTCCCCTTTGAGAAGCCAATTGATTTTCATTTTTTGATCATTATCAATGGCAATTTTTCTCATCATATCATGCAGTGTATCACAACAAGTAGAATATATTTGCAGGAGATTGTCATCCAGTGGATTGCTAACTAATTGATTATATATGTTGTTATTATGATCTTTCAGATTATTAATCATTAGTTGCATATTAGGTTTAGTACTTAACCAATTCTTCAGATTGCTTTTCACCCTTTTCATCTTGCAGAGTAGTTTATAGAGAGGGCTACTAGAGAGATTAATATCCAAAGCCTCAGCAATGATTGGGGTATAATCAGAGTATGTGCCAAGAGTTCTTGTATTTAAAAGGTATCTTCCTCTTTCTACAATTTTGAACTTGTAGAATAATTGAGATAGGGGTATGATCGCTCAGAGAGTGATTGCCAAAATTAATGCCAAAATTATCAAATTTGTCTAAACATATAGAATTAACAAAAACTCTGTCTATCTTACTATGAATAGAAAATGAGTTACCTCCTCGCCAAGTAAAGAAGTTGCCTGAAAAGTAAGGTTCCACCGGCTTTGATAGAGTAATACATTCCATAAAATAGGGATCACCACTAGAATTAATACTGCCATTATTCATTCTTTCATTGTAATGAAGAATAGTGTTTAAGTCATGTGACAACCCGATATTTTCAACCATTCGCATCCGCACATGTCGGACTTGAATTGCTCAAAATACCGCGTTGTAAATAAAATTTGGCAAATCTCAGAATATACAGTAAATACATAGTCATAGATCACAGACACAGAGTAAATAATAATGCAGCGGAAATAAAAGAGATAGTAGTTCATGAAGCTACTATATAAAAATAAGATACCTCAGAGTTAAACAAGATACAACAGAAGAGTAACAAGATACATCAGGTATAAATCAGAATACATCACTGAAATCACTGGATACAAAAAGCAAAATAGATGGCTAGATCTTCAAGGAAAGCTCCAGCTCCAAAGGTGAATCTTGAATGCTAACTCACTCAATCTGACTCGAGCGTAAAGCAAAACACAAAACACTCGAGTCAGGACATAAATACTTATGAACTGTAAATCAACTCAAGTGAACAGTAACAAAAATGCATCAGTAACTTAAAGGATGCTTGGGATCTCCCATCCTTTAAGGATCCGTTAAACTATTTACTATCTAGTAATATTGCGCTATTATAATAATGTCTACAGTAAAATAAACATACTTTTAAATAGCGTTCCGGGCTACCCATATCACCCTTCACACATAATAGTCCCAGTAGTCCATCCAATATCATGCCATCTCCACTCCGGGTGACTGTCAGAGGATACCACACGGGCTACGGGAGAAAAACAAACTCGTAGTAAAGGCTCGGTATGGTAGGTGACACGGCACACAAGGCAATGCCAGGGTAGATATACCAATTACGCACACGGGCTGGTGGTAACGCAGCAGCCACATACGCCCACCTCGGAACACACTCCCAAATCAAAATCGGAGGATGGCCATCTAATCAATCACCAGTAAGAGTATAGTATCGAAGGAATGTGTCCGATCGGAGGAATGACCTCACTTGGCCCGAGATCGCTCCTGTTTTAGCCACCTTATGCCAACTCACGGGAGTTGGGTCCACGTAATATACCTCAAGAACGTCGTCACCATCCTACTTCATTCTGGAATCTCCACCGCGTACACAGTTGTTAAAGTGGTTTTCGGAGTTGGCAGAGAGTATGACAACTTCCGATCCCGGTCTCTTTAACAACCAATCGTTATTATAACTCCGTGGCCATTTCAAAATAGTTTATACTTCAAAAAGGTCAAATCATTTCATTTCAAACTATATTTCTTTCAAAATAATTTATACTTCGAAACCAAAACCATTTTTATTTCAAAACTATTTATTCAATCAAAATAGTTTATACTTCGAAACCAAAACATTTCAAACATATATTCATTTCAAAATCATAATATTTTCAAGATCATACATTTGAAATCATGGGATATTCATTTAATTCTTTACATTTTACAATTCATTCAATTAATCCCAAATTTTCAATTTCCAACTTAATTCGATTCAAACCATCAGTTTCAATTAAATTTCCCAATAACCATTTCAAATCATATCAATTTCAAATATAGATTTGATCCACAAATTAAACTATTCAATTTTTAATATATTTCAAAGCTTTAATATCCCGCATTTCAAAAACTAAATTTTATAATTTCATATATCTCAAATCTAGTTTCATTATTACTTAGTTTTGAAATATTCATTTCATAAATCCAATATTATTTAAATAAACTCAATTTACAATTAAACTAAATATCCTTTCATACCAATATAAACTTCAAATATTCATTTATCAAAAGTACATATCATTCCAATTCATATTCTTTATCAAAATAAAGATCAAATCATTTCCAAACCTTATTATCAAATCATTATTTGAATTCAAATACTCCAATTTAAATATCATTTTTAAATCGAATAAGTCATTCATTTTTTTATTTCAAGTATCATTACAAAATACATTAAAAATTCCATTCAAAAATTCATTTATCTCATTACATTTCATTCCATTTAACACATAACCAAGTAAACCCTATTTAAATTCAAATTCAAATTCAAATTCCTTAAAAATTCAAATTTAAATATTAAAATATATTCAAAACTTCTTAAATTTCACAATTAATCAATTTTCAAAAGTTAAATCATTTAACACTTTAAAATATAACTCAAACAGTGTTAAAATCTATAACATTTCAAACATTGTCAAATTATAGCAACGACAGCATTTATAAAATGCTATCGTAGCTTATAGCTTCCAAAAATGGTTTAGTTCAAAAATAACGGCATTTATAAAATGCCGAAATAGATATTTAGTTATTTCAAACATTGTTAGATTCAAAACAATAGCATTTAAAAATGCTGTCAAAAGACTACAACATTTTGAAAATGCTATAAAATTCCAGATTTGATTTTAGCTTTTCAAAAATAATAATAAAACTCCAAATTTTTATTATAACTTAAAAATCATATTTCTAGACTTCAAAATTTCACATTTAAAATCATTTTAACATATGATTTAACACAACAAAATTTTTAGATCAAACATTCAATTTAAAAACTCCATTCATTTATTAAGTCAAAATTCACTGTTTATTAACATATAAATTAAATAAAACTTAAAATTTTACTTCAAATACAATTTCAAAACTTTAAATTTAATTTCCATTATTTATTTACATTTTAAAGTAAAATTTAAAGTCTAAAATCACAATTACTTCAAATTTACATACTTAAATTCACAATTTCAAGACTTAATATTTAATTTTCTTAAAACCATACAAAAATATTTTTAAATCAAAATTTCATACTTTAAAAAATACATATTTTAATAAAAATCATTTAAAAATATACCACAGGGTTGTATATAATTTTCTAACCTAGGTCAAGTGATACGGATGTATATCATTTCAATCCGTTAGTTTACAAAGAAAACTCGGGTTCTATCATTTCAAACCCGCAATCCCAAGTCAAATAAAATACAATAAAAAATCGCTCATGCCTATCATTTCAGCCCATAACGATTTTTCCCTAATCTAAAGTCCGTTCGGGTATGTATCATTTCAACCCATAGTGATTCTATTCTAACAGGGAACTTGCAGTGTGATCATATGCATAAACAATATAAACAATGTCAATGTCACAATATAATGTCATATATCATATTTTAGGTGATAATTAACAGTTTTAACATGGTAATAACATGACATAGCATATCATATGGTCATCATTAACTTGCATAACATTTTATATTACTAAACACTTGTCATCAATTCACTATTTCATAAGTATAAATGTCAGAGTGAGAAAGACTCACCTTTTACGAAGCTAAAGACAAACAACACACACAAGAGCGATTCCAAAGGCACGACAAGCACGATTTGATTTGAATTGATGGAGACCCTTGTAAACAACACAAAATATAACATACATAAGCACAAATATAGATATCGACATACAAATATAATCAACAACTTTAGTTTGCAGAACAGTTGCAAAACAAGAGAGATGACCAAACCTTAGAAGCAAAAGACTTGCACATGAAAACATAAGCTTGTCACGTGATCAAATGGGCTTGATCTCACCATACTAGGCTCAGCCTAGGTGTCAACATGGCTCGGCCATGGCCTAGAGACAAGGCTTAGGGCAAGAAAGTGGAAGGTAAAGGCAAAACAAGTGGAAAGTAAAGGAGGCAAGGGGTTTGGGTCAAGGAATGGAAGTTTTGGTGTAATTAGGCTCGGCCTATGGTCCTATGGGCTCGGCCTGGTGCATCTTCAGGTCAGGTTAGAGATGATAATGATGGCTATAGGTCATGGCAGCAAGTTGTGGTGGTGTTATAGGTGGTGGCCAAGGCTAAACATGAAGGAAATGGGAATACAAGGCTCGGCTAGGCAATATTTGGAGTTTTAAGCAAAGTTTTGTTGAGATGGCTTCAATTGGATGGCATGGCTTGTCATGGTCATAGGAGGAGGAGATGTTTGCTGCTGTAGATGGTGGAGGAGATTGTGGAGCTGATGGTGGAGGTGATAGGCCAAGAATCATATGTGAAGTCAAGGCAAATTTAAGCAGAAAACAAGGCAAATTCCAGGAAGAAAGGTAGAAAAGAATAAAGAGAAGCCATTAACTTGGAATTTTTTTTCTCAAATGAGAAAAATCCGTGAGTTGAAGAGAATAAGAAGTATTTTCACGTGAAAGGCAATGGGAAATGTACGGCTATCAAGGAGAAAATGAAAAGCCAAGGAAATGAAGAGACTAGCTATTGAAAAGTCACAAGAAATGAAGAGCCTTGTCTCTTTGAATTTCTAATTTCTTTTTAAAATTTAAATACATGTAAAATATGTATAAATACAGATAAAACACGAAAATATAGTAAATAAAATAAATAAATAAATAAATATTAATTAAATGTAATTAAATTAAGAAAATAACAAAGAAAATGTAAATTAGGCTTGAAAATTTGAAAATAAATGAAATGAACTTTGAGAAAATTGTATGTACATGAAAAATATTTATAAATAAAGATAAAAACATAAAAATAAAATGCATACATAAAAATGAATAAATAAATTTTAATTAAATATAATTTAAATGAAGAAAATAGCAGAAAAATGGAAACTAACCTTTAAAAATAGAAAATAAATTCAATGAGCTTTGGAAAAATTCAAACTTCACTTTAAAAATATTTAAAAGGTAAAAATATATGTAACATAACATATAATAGAATTTAGAATAAGATATGACAAATAAAAAAAAATTATATAATTTAAAATAAACAATATTGTTAAATAAAACAATTTACACCCAATTTTGTAAAAAGCATAACTTTCACAATATTATTCGGATTTCAACGAAACGAAAAGCATTGTTCTTGAAATTTTATTTAATTTCATAATAAAGATAAAATTCAAATTTTCAAACTTTTAAAATTTAAATTTAAAGGTAAAAGTTTGACCAAATTGACCAAAATTCACATTTTCTGGAAATATTCAATTTATGCATGTTTGAAATTCTAATCCACATCAAAATCAACATTTATATTTCAATTAACAAAATATATTCATTTTAATAAATAAAATAAAGTTTCTAAATTAGGAATTTAAATTAAAATAATTAAAATATACAATTACAATAATCAGAAAATACAGGGTTGTTACACTCTCCCCCACTCAAAACTTTTCATCCCCGAAAAGGAATGAGGTACGGGAAAGCACAGAAAAAGATAGAATGAAATAGTATTAAGACAAGATGACAAGAAGATTAAAATTATACCTGATAACTGTTGTTATAGGTAAGTTTAACAATGTGGAGATGATCTTTCCAAGATCTTCTAGAATCAAGAACACAAGCATGAAAAAAATCTTTTAGAATCTGATTCACCTTTCCCGTTTGACCGACGGTCTGTGGATGGCAAGCAGTGCTTAGATTTAAAGATGAGTACCAAAGATTATTAAAGATTATAGAAAGATTTCTAAACAGACTGGTATATGCAATAGCCTCCCATTCTGTAGCAAGATAAGGGAAATTAGGACAACCAAAAGATAGTTTGAAAAACAAAATAAAATAATAAATTTGAAACCATAAAATTTCAACTTAAACTGAAAATTAATTTTACCTAAGTCAAATAAATCTTAAGCATCTCTAATTTCATTATCTTATCATCCAATTATCTTAAATTAACAAATCCCTAAAATCATGTATTTGAAAAATCTTTTATTATACTCAAAATGTACCAAATAAAATTTAATTCTTCTTCACTACTAATTAAAATTAAATTGATTCCTCTCAATATATTTTATCACCTATGTTGAATATATTTACACTCATTGTAACTGCCTTAAATTTATTCTTAGTTCCTTTATCATCATTTTATATTGTAAATTATTCCATTACACTTTTTCTTTATTTACCTCTGTTAATCCTTTTATAACTAAAATTTAAGTATATAACATTTATAATAACCACTCAAATTTTATTTATAAAATCTTTTTTTTTATATTGTATATTATCCAATTACATATTCAACTTCTGAAAATTAAGGTAAGTTATATTGGAATGAAATTGTGTAGTATACAAATAAAACTTTCTAATTCAATTATTTCAAGCTTGAATATTTATCCAAATCTTGAAATCATACTTAGAAATTATCTTTGAAGATAAAATTTAGGAATTAAATTTCCGATAAATTCCAAACTATTTAGAGATAAATAAATGCTCATATACTATATATATGTCCATTCAAATTTAAATCATATATCAGCATATGCTATAAATCCATTCTTATTTTAGAAATTAAAATCAATTAAATTTTCCCAAAACAAAATGTAGCAAGACTACAGAATGGTCTCTTCACTTCGAAACTCGAAAATGAATGTCGATGATGCTGCAGTCATCACCGAAATTATTTTCCAGCGACAAAGAGAAGAACACTAAATTTAAATTTAAAATTCTTTGGAAACAAATTTCTATTCGAAAATACTTTAAATAATATATCCTTTAAAACTTTAAACACAAAGTTTGAAATCCATCGGAAATTAAATTCTCAAATTCTTGTTTTACATTCATTTTAAATTTCCAAATAAATTTATAACCATGTTTTATAGTTCAATTAGATATATGAAACAATAGAAAATGATATATAAAATCAAATATTATTTCTTAACAACCAATTCAAATAAAATCCAGATAAATATTTATAATATAGTTACAAAATTTATTTCACAAAATTTATTTCATTACTGAATTTTAAAAACATATTGTGTCAGTTTGCTCTGTTCAAGTGTTTTGGAAATCTTATCGATAGCGTTGATCAGACGAATCGATTAGAAACCCAAATCAACATCAACAAATCAAAAAACACAATATATAAAAAAAATTAAATATTAGTTTACAAATACACTTCAAGAATAATTTGAAGATAAGTTGGAAACAAAGATGAGATAATTAAATAACAGAATAGAAAGATGGATAAGCTTATATAAATCGCGGGCAACCTTAGCCGGGTCAACCGTGACTTAAAGAATAAGACCGATGTAGATTTCTTGGGTAAATCGACATTCGATCTCAAGAGATAAAGTTTGGGATAATAGGAGAGACTAGCATCTAAACCGATGATAAATATAAATCTCTGGTGAATCGATGCTAATTGTAAAGGAGTTTCACCCCTTTTACAAGAAAATTAGAATACTGGTGAGACCGCCAATTCACTATAAAGATCATTCGAAGTGGAGTTATGGGATACTCCGAAATCAAATGAAGATGAATAGTGGGGAATAAGAATGGATTTTGGAACCGCAGGGAACGTTCCAAAATTCCAAGGAATCGAGTCAAAAGGAAGAGATTCAACTCGAATGAAAGTGATTCTGTAAATACATCTACTATATATGCTGAGTTTTACCTAGAGCTACCAAAGCTCTGATACCAACTGTGACAACCCGATATTTTCAACCATTCGCATCCGCACATGTCGGACTTGAATTGCTCAAAATACCGCGTTGTAAATAAAATTTGGCAAATCTCAGAATATACAGTAAATACATAGTCACAGATCACAGAGTAAATAATAATGCAGCGGAAATAAAAGAGATAGTAGTTCATGAAGCTACTATATAAAAATAAGATACCTCAGAGTTAAACAAGATACAACAGAAGAGTAACAAGATACATCAGGTATAAATCAGAATACATCACTGAAATCACTGGATACAAAAAGAAAAATAGATGGCTAGATCTTCAAGGAAAGCTCCAGCTCCAAAGGTGAATCTTGAATGCTAACTCACTCAATCTAACTCGAGCGTAAAGCAAAACACAAAACACTCGAGTCAGGACATAAATACTTATGAACTGTAAATCAACTCAAGTGAACAGTAACAAAAATGCATCAGTAACTTAAAGGATTCTTGGGATCGCCCATCCTTTAAGGATCCGTTAAACTATTTACTATGTAGTAATATTGCGCTATTATAATAATGTCTACAGTAAAATAAACATACTTTTAAATAGCATTCCGGGCTACCCATATCACCCATCACACATAATAGTCCCGGTAGTCCATCCAATATCATGCCATCTCCACTCCGGGTGACTGTTAGAGGATACCACACGGGCTACGGGAGAAAAACAAACTCGTAGTAAAGGCTCGGTATGGTAGGTGACACGGCACACAAGGCAATGCCAGGGTAGATATACCAATTACGCACACGGGCTGGTGGTAACGCAGCAGCCACATACGCCCACCTCGGAACACACTCCCAAATCAAAATTGGAGGATGGTCATTTAATCAATCACCAGTAAGAGTATAGTATCGAAGGAATGTGTCCGATCGGAGGAATGACCTCACTTGGCCCGAGATCGCTCCCGTTTTAGCCACCTTATGCCAACTCACGGAAGTTGGGTCCACGTAATATACTCAAGAACGTCGCCACCATCCTACTTCATTCTGGAATCTCCACTGCGTACACAGTTGTTAAAGTGGTTTTCGGAGTTGGCAGAGAGTATGACAACTTCCGATCCCGGTCTCTTTAACAACCAATCGTTATTATAACTCCGTGGTCATTCCAAAATAGTTTATACTTCAAAAGGTCAAATCATTTCATTTCAAACTATATTTCTTTCAAAATAGTTTATACTTCGAAACCAAAACCATTTTTATTTCAAAACTATTTATTCAATCAAAATAGTTTATACTTCGAAACCAAAACATTTCAAACATATATTCATTTCAAAGTCATAATATTTTCAAGATCATACATTTGAAATCATGGGATATTCATTTAATTCTTTGCATTTTACAATTCATTCAATTAATCCCAAATTTTCAATTTCCAACTTAATTCGATTCAAACCATCAGTTTCAATTAAATTTCCCAATAACCATTTCAAATCATGTCAATTTCAAATATAGATTTGATCCACAAATTAAACTATTCAATTTTTAATATATTTCAAAGCTTTAATATCCCACATTTCAAAAACTAAATTTTATAATTTCATATATCTCAAATCTAGTTTCATTATTACTTAGTTTTGAAATATTCATTTCATAAATCCAATATTATTTAAATAAACTCAATTTACAATTAAACTAAATATCCTTTCATACCAATATAAACTTCAAATATTCATTTATCAAAAGTACATATCATTCCAATTCATATTCTTTATCAAAATAAAGATCAAATCATTTCCAAACCTTATTATCAAATCATTATTTGAATTCAAATACTCCAATTTAAATATCATTTTTAAATCGAATAAGTCATTCATTTTTTTATTTCAAGTATCATTACAAAATACATTAAAAATTCCATTCAAAAATTCATTTATCTCATTACATTTCATTCCATTTAACATATAACCAAGTAAACCCTATTTAAATTCAAATTCAAATTTAAATTCCTTAAAAATTCAAATTTAAATATTAAAATATATTCAAAACTTCTTAAATTTCACAATTAATCAATTTCCAAAAGTTAAATCATTTAACACTTTAAAATATAACTCAAACAGTGTTAAAATCTATAACATTTCAAACATTGTCAAATTATAGCAACGACGGCATTTATAAAATGCTATCGTAGCTTATAGCTTTCAAAAATGGTTTAGTTCAAAAATAACGGCATTTATAAAATGCCGAAATAGATATTTAGTTATTTCAAACATTGTTAGATTCAAAACAATAGCATTTAAAAATGCTGTCAAAAGACTACAACATTTTGAAAATGCTATAAAATTCCAGATTTCATTTTAGCTTTTCAAAAATAATAATAAAACTCCAAATTTTTATTATAACTTAAAAGTCATATTTCTAGACTTCAAAATTTCACATTTAAAATCATTTTAACATATGATTTAGCACAACAAAATTTTTAGATCAAATATTCAATTTAAAAACTCCATTCATTTATTAAGTCAAAATTCACTGTTTATTAACATATAAATTCAATAAAAATTAAAATTTTACTTCAAATACAATTTCAAAACTTTAAATTTAATTTCCATTATTTATTTACATTTTCAAATAAAATTTAAAGTCTAAAATCACAATTACTTCAAATTTACATACTTAAATTCACAATTTCAAGACTTAATATTTAATTTTCTTAAAACCATAAAATATATTTTTTTTAAATCAAAATTTCATACTTTTAAAAATACATATTTTAATAAAAATCATTTAAAAATATACCACGGGGTCTGTATATAATTTTCTAACCTAGGTCAAGTGATACGGATATATATCATTTCAATCCGTAGTTTACAAAGAAAACCCGGGTTCTATCATTTCAAACCCGCAATCCCAAGTCAAATAAAATACAATAAAAAATCGCTCATGCCTATCATTTCAGCCCATAACAATTTTTCTCTAATCTAAAGTCCGTTCGGGTATGTATCATTTCAACCCATAGTGATTCTATTCTAACAGGGAACTTGCAGTGTGATCATATGCATAAACAATATAAGGAATGTCAATGTCACAATATAATGTCATATATCATATTTCAGGTGATAATTAACAGTTTTAACATGGTAATAACATGGCATAGCATATCATACGGTCATCATTAACTTGCATAACATTTTATATTACTAAACACTTGTCATCAATTCACTATTTCATAAGTATAAATGTCAGAGTGAGAAAGACTCACCTTTTACGAAGCTAGAGACAAACAACACACACAAGAGCAATTCCAAAGGCACGACAAGCACGATTTGATTTGAATTGATGGAGACCCTTGTAAACAACACAAAATATAACATACATAAGCACAAATATAGATATCGACATACAAATATAATCAACAACTTTAGTTTGCAGAACAGTTGCAAAACAAGAGAGATGACCAAACCTTAGAAGCAAAAGACTTGCACACGACAACATAAGCTTGTCACATGATCAAATGGGCTTGATCTCACCACACTAGGCTCAGCCTAGGTGTCAACATGGCTCGGCCATGGCCTAGAGACAAGGCTTAGGGCAAGAAAGTGGAAGGTAAAGGCAAAACAAGTGGAAAGTAAAGGAGGCAAGGGGTTTGGTTCAACGAATAGAAGGTTTTGGTGTAATTAGGCTCGGCCTATGGTCCTATGGGCTCGGCCTGGTGCATCTTCAGGTCAGGTCAGAGATGATAATGATGGCTATAGGTCATGGCAGCAAGTTGTGGTGGTGTTAGAGGTGGTGGCCAAGGCTAAACATGAAGGAAATGGTACAAGGCTCGGCTAGGCAATATTTGGAGTTTTATGCAAAGTTTTGTGGAGATGGCTTCAACTGGATGGCATGGCTTGTCATGGTCAGAGGAGGAGGAGATGTTTGCTGCTGTAGATGGTGGAGGAGATGGTGGAGCTGATGGTGGAGGTGATAGGCCAAGAATCATATGTGAAGTCAAGGCAAATTTAAGCAGAAAACAAGGCAAATTCCAGGAAGAAAGGTAGAAAAGAATAAAGAGAATCCATTAACTTGGAATTTTTTTTCTCAAATGAGAAATAGCCGTGAGTTGAAGAGGATAAGAAGTATTTTCACGTGAAAGGCAATGGGAAATGTACGGCTATCAAGGAGAAAATGAAAAGCCATGGAAATGAAGAGACTAGCTATTGAAAAGTCACAAGAAATGAAGAGCCTTGTCTCTTTGAATTTCTAATTTCTTTTTAAAATTTAAATACATGTAAAATATGTATAAATACAGATAAAACACGAAAATATAGTAAATAAAATAAATAAATAAATAAATATTAATTAAATATAATTAAATTAAGAAAATAACAAAGAAAATGTAAATTAGGCTTGAAAATTTGAAAATAAATGAAATGAACTTTGGGAAAATTGTATGTACATGAAAAATATTTATAAATAAAGATAAAAACATAAAAATAAAATGCATACATAAAAATGAATAAATAAATTTTAATTAAATATAATTTAAATGAAGAAAATAGCAGAAAAATGGAAACTAACCTTTAAAAATAGAAAATAAATTCAATGAGCTTTGGAAAAATTCAAACATCACTTTAAAAATATTTAAATGGTAAAAATATATGTAACATAACATATAATATAATTTAGAATAAGATATGACAAATAAAAAAAATTACTTACATAATTTAAAATAAACAATATTGTTAAATAAAACAATTTACACCCAATTTTGTAAAAAGCATAACTTTCACAATATTATTCGGATTTCAACGAAATGAAAAGCATTGTTCTTGAAATTTTATTTACTTTCATAATAAAAGATAAAATTCAAATTTTCAAACTTTTAAAATTTAAATTTAAAGGTAAAAGTTTGACCAGATTGACCAAAATTCACATTTTCTGGAAATATTCAATTTATGCATGTTTGAAATTCTAATCCACATCAAAATCAACATTTATATTTCAATTAACAAAATATATTCATTTTAATAAATAAAATAAAGTTTTTAAATTAGGAATTTAAATTAAAATAATTAAAATATACAATTACAATAATCAGAAAATACAGGATTGTTACAAGTCACCTGCCACAATCCATGGTAGATTAACTTTTTTAGATAGCGAGATGATATCTTCCCATAAAACATTGCGATTATCTTCCTCATTATGAGCGTAAACAATGGTTCACACAACACTAATATTATTAGCATTATACATGATACTGGTTATGTATTGATCTGTAGTGTGTAGAATGATATTAGTCCATACCAATGAATCCCAAAAAATAATAATTCGACTTTTCCGATCATCAGTAATGTTGTGGGACATTTTCCACTTATTATCAATTTTATCCATGAAGCGTTCAATAGAATTTAGAGAGAGCTTATTTTCCAGAATTCCAATAGAGGAAAAATTATTTGAATTATGATATTTAAAATTTTCAGTTGTTTGTAGGGGGCATTCATCCCCCTTATGTTCCAAATTAGGAACTCCATTAACAATCATTATTAGGAGTGCTACTTTCTTCTAGAGGAGTATCTTTCCCCGTAGTCTTAGCTTTTTTAGATTTTTTGCTTTTATTTTTTAACTGGATAACAAGATTTGACCATGTAGGATTCTCCAGAACATCAGGGTTCGAAGAAGCTTTGAATTCAAAAGGAGCTTCCTCTGATCTCATTTTGCGAATTGGTTTTGTTCTGGCTATGGATGATGAATCTGAATTATAGCAACCAGTCCGCTGATTGGAAGGTGGGGGATCATCTGTGCTAGCAGCATCTTCTATGGTTATAGATTCAATAGGGTTAATATCTGATCTCACATTGAGGCTATTTGTATACTTATCATCAGACGAAATAGTCAAGTTATCAGTCATGTTGTGATCTTCAGTAGGAATACTAGGCATGTATTCTTTATTTGATAGGACCGTATGATTGTTGATCTGTGTGATTTGGTTAAGTTCTGGTTTTTCTATATTTGGCTTTGGATTGATTTGTCTATTCTGATCTGTTCAATGACAACCGGTTGTTGTTTCTGAATTTTGGTTTCCAATCCAGAGAGCTGTCTGTTAGTATCTTCATTTAGATCACAATTATTCGAGATGATTTCAATGGGGTCAATTATCATTTCTGAATTACCTATATCTGTGTTATGGTTCTTTTTTGGCACCCATGCTTTGGTGAATCGACATTGATTATCTATGTGTCCAAAACTCGAACAATTAGGGCACGCGATAGGCTTCCATTCATAAACAACTTCTTGCCAAGTTATTTCATCTTTCTCATTTAGAATAGGAAGCTTACTAGGGTAATTAAAACTATTATCAATTTCAATAAGAACTCTAGCGAATGCAATCTTTATTATTCCTTCCGTGAATTTGTCAAGTTTGATAGGAGTTCCGAGCACAGAAGCAATACGACTAATCCATTCTTCTATCCAAAAGTCAAGAGGCAGATTGGGGTGGCGGATCCAAATCGGAATAGAATGAAGTAATTCTTTATTAAGTTGCATTACGGGATGCCATCTCCTCATCATCAACAATTTCTTGCTATAATAGTATGGTCCTCCTTCCAAAACATTTAGACAGTCTTGTTCTTTGTTGAACTTAATCACATAAAATCCATTTTCCATTGAAAAGATCAAAAATTCCTCGACTGGTTTCCAAACTCTTATGATATACTCTCTGAAATATGGATAATATGGTTTAGGGCCTACTACATAGACCACAATGGCGTTACTCCATTGTTTTCTAGCATCCAGGATAACTTCAGCAGACATTTTAGCACATTTTAAAGAGTTGACTTCTCGAGACTGGTAAATTTTCAGTTGGACAGGGAGTGGAATATTGTTACCTTTGACAATTTCGTTCCACGCTTTACTCTTTTGGGATGCGAAATTCCATACAGGAGAGTCGTGCTTGGTATTAAAATGTCTGCTAGTTGGGATCAGATCCATTAGGAATTGGATTAATATTATGAATAGGGGTCCGACCAAATTTGCTTGGGGTAGGAATGCAAATAGAATGGTTCTCGTCTTTGGCTAGACAACTAGAAGGACCAGATTTAATTTGCCTCCTCCATTTTCGCGACAATACCGGGGTGAATCCATCATCGAAGGTGGGGGAAGCCGTCCCTATTTCACTCGGTGCAAAGCCCGGAGGGTGGCCTAAGGAAGATGGCGTCAAATCAGATGACGTAGCTGGTGGTAGGTTAGGCGAATTGGCAGGAGACATTAGAAAACGAAGACAGGGAACTGAATCTAACGGAAAACGTGAGAAAAAGAGGGCGGAGCGACGAAGATTTCCAAATCGCCATGAGGAAGGGATGGCGGCCACAAACCCT
The DNA here is from genome assembly GCA_030765085.1 of Allium cepa. NCBI lineage: Eukaryota > Viridiplantae > Streptophyta > Magnoliopsida > Asparagales > Amaryllidaceae > Allium > Allium cepa. The sequence continues at coordinate 7,055,217 of CM060930.1, read as the reverse complement.
AATTCTCTATTTCGACAAAAAAAAAAAAAAAAAAAAAAATTGATTCTGGGTGTTGAAACTGATACTACAGGCAGAGACAACCATATGCCGGTCTTTTCAACAATCAACAAAATATTCATATGGGTTGTTGGGTCTACGTCCTAAAACGCTCAAGTAAATGAAATCAAACTGATCAAATTTGAGCAATTCTCAAACTTGTCCTTAGAAAGTGACTTGCAAATTTGAAAGAAAATGAAATTGGTTGTGCCCTTAACATTAGTTACAGAGACACACTAATGCACACATGTTTTGCAAATTTGGACAGATTTGAACATGTGTACATAAGCAATATATATACGTGCATACTCTATGTATATGTTCACATACATATTCAAATAAAAATTGTAATCTTGTATTGATATTCATCTTTTCATGTAAATGTATGATTTTATTAGTTTTCAAAAATCTGATCAGTTACTAGAGGTGAGTCATTTTCCTCCCTATAACCTGTGTCTTAGTTCTACTTTTTTTTTTCCCCTCATTTAAATTATCCTATTATTATTGCGATCTAATAGAGGTTGATTTTTGTCCATCAACAGAAAATGTCTTCGTAAATAATGTTATGCCGTTTTATTTTGTTGAAAAGTTAGCACCTTAAACTTGAAAATGGATGCATAAACGCATAAAGACAGAAATAAATATCAATACGCATAACACACACATTTATCTATCTAATTATACATACATTCACATACTCACAAGACAACCCACATAAGTAATTTAACGGTCACAACCGCATAGTAATTTAACGGTCACCACCGTTATGCGGTTGTACTAGTGAACTTATAATTTTCACTCTAAGGATTGAATGGAAATATGTCTCCTTTTAGCCAGAGTATTAACTAGTTTCTATGATATTTTCTAAATATCTTTGTTTAATATCTTCGTTTGTGTTTGATTTGTTTATTAGAGAAAGCGGTGCTGGAATATTACAATTGATTGTAATCCGGATTAGACAGATAGAACATCTCTTTTGTTAATAAGTAAATAAACAATGTTAAAACATGTCTTATGCACTTAAAACTTCTACCAGGTTGGGCCAAAACATGATGGTGGTGTACAAAAGCATAGATCTAACAAAGGCTTGAACTTATAACAGCTGTGAAAGTCGGGAATAAACTCGTTGCAATTTAACCAGAACTCTCAACTTTAACAGATAGGATATAGCTGTGGATACAGTAAATTGATCATCATCTTCACGTATAAATTGTTTAACCCCAAAAAGCACACTCTAACCAACATATTAACTTCATTACATTTTGAAGGAATGCACATTTCTGTATCATATATATATTATCAAAGCGTTGCTATATGCAACTCCACATATGCATATATACTGAAAACATCGGCATCTCATAATTATAGAAAACGGATACTCTTTTTCAAAATGTTTGAAAACAATATATCAACGTGTTCCAATCTTTATTTAGTTCACATACGACATTATACATGAGTCCTTGGTTTTAAATGATGAATATCCTTTGCTTGTCAAATTTGACGATACCAGCCGACGTATTATCCTTTTAAATATTGAGAAAGGTTAATTTTGCAATCCAAGTTAGATTTATAGGTTTCCTTAAAACTGAGGGATAATGAAAACAATCCAAATTAGATTTGTAGGTTTCCGAGGCTATATCATGTATTTTTTCCTCCAAGAAGTAGTAGATTCGGTTACCGTTTTAACTTATAGTAAGGCCTCAGACGCCCATTTTATGGACGCCTGATTTCAGGCTTCCCATTTTATGAGAGCCTGAAGCCCTCAAAAATTAGGGGGACTTGGACGCCCATTTTATGGGCGCCAAACCCAGTGGATTCTGAACGTTAAGCTTAATATTCAGGTTGAATTCAACGACTGAAAAAAAAAATTTGCTGGATTCAGCAAGTAATCCAACCACTGGAGTTGCCCTAAAAGTTAAATTACATGAATTAATAAAAAGTAGATAATCGCTACCGCTTTGATGAAGATTAGACGTAGAGGTAGGAAGAGGTAATAAAATGTCTTTTATGATATTTTCTCCAATGCTAACGCAATTTCATGATGTGAAGTATTAGAGCATCTTTAACTCACTTATATTTTTAATGTAAAGTAGATGACACCTGAATATTTTGCAATGTTATTCAATTTTCAATGGTGATGTAAATTAATAGTGTAGTATGACGTGACAATTCATTTATTACATATTGTGAAGTTAAATGTGATATTATATTCCACAATTCAAGTGATAACCACCAATAATATTGTGCCACATGAGTAAAACATTTAAGTGCATTTTTATTGAAATAAATAAATTTATTTTATTGTGATGTGCTATTTTTTTTTACTCATATCAACTTACCATTGTCTTGTAAATAATGACACATGGATATCAAATGAATTATGTTCTCCAAGGGTTGGAGATGCTTTTAGGCATAAATATTTATTAATACATTATATAAATTACTTTAATTGCTTACAGATAATAGAATGACACGTATGCAAAAAATGATTACTTTTGAGATTTGCATTAGAGAGAAATTTTAAATGTCATTGTCGTATATAAAAACATTGAATCAACATTGTCCACCACTTATCGACACATAAGTTTTACATGACATTATTTGTGAACATGATATTATTGTGAAGGATAAAAAATTTCAATGTTTTAGCCTCAAGGACATACCTTCAGTATTTTAGCCTGAATGACAACTTTCTTTAGGTATCAGCTTTTAGTTATTGATAGAAGTTTTTAGGTATCAGTTTGTACTTATCGGTAACAGTTTTTAGGTATCAGTTTTTAGTTTGTTAGCAGTTTTGAAAAAATGTTTGTCCTTATGAATAATTTTGAAAGAATGTTTGTCGTTATGAATAATTTTGAAAAAATGTCTGTCCTTGTGGTTAGAAGATTGAGGTCGTGTCATTGACGCTAAAATTATACAAAATTATGCCTTTTAAATTAATTCCCCCTGATGTAAAATGGGTTGGAGATGCACTAATGGCTAAACTTGATTGTCGCTCATTTCCTACTTTCCTAAAAGTTGGAGAAGATAATTAATTTTTTGGTTGTGTTACTAAGGCACTTAAAATATAAAATATTATAAAAAAAACCTTAAACTAAAGTTTCTATATAGAATATTACCTTTTGGCACTATAATAACAAAATCAAGTGCTTTTTCAACTATGCCGCCTTCATTCTTCCACCATCTTCTACTTTTATACCATAAAGATAATTTGAAAATTCTATTGATGGATAATAACATGGGAAACAAATCATATTGGCTTGGATCATTTCAAGAGATATTAGAGATCGAGAATACGTAGGTAGATCATGATCGTTACATATGAAATGTGTTAATTAACTGTTACTTAGGGTTAAAAATAATTATATGTAGAAATTCAATTGAAATTTTATCGTGCTAAGGCAAAGATTAGAGTTTTAAGCATATACTAAAATCTTTAAGTGAACAATCGATCAAAATTCAGGTCTAAACCAACCAGAATTACATTATTATTATAGTTGCGAATAATGTGGTTAACCCATGTGTCTCATGCCATAATTTAGGTTAATTTTGTTACTCACACTCCTCACCGGCCCATTTTGTTACTCATAACAGGTTATGGATTCAACGGCTATAATAGACAATGACATTGGTGTTGATGATAATAATGTTTAATGGATAATAGTGCATATAACGTTGATGTTTCACTTAGAATTTGTGATCCTCGAACAAAGGATGATGATACTGTATCCATTAAATATATGGATTTAGATGATTCTTATAATTCATGGACTTCGGTTTTTCCATATTTAATGGATGTTTTCTCAATGGAAATGGTATATGATAATATTCATTTAGTCCTTAGAATGATGGTCTTTATTGTAAAAATGTCATGTTAAAATATTAGTTGCTAATTTTTAACATACTTTTAGATTTTTGATTTTGTAGAAGATGTTCGTGGATGGTGTATGGAATTTAGAAAAACTTTAAATTATCTTATAGTGATAGGAGGAGCAAGAAGTTAAAATGCATATGGTAATCACAAGGCATAATTGTGTTATAATGTCAAAGAAGCGGAAAATATCGTGGTCATAGGGCAAAAAGTTATGAATTGTAAACAGATTAGAAAATAAAAGAAGATACCGGTTCTAGAAATAAGTTGATGTCCATTAAACTAAGTGCTCTTTGCCACGAGGATCAAACAAGGTATCTTCATGTCAAATGTTGTTCGCATAATCATGCACTTCCACGTATTTAACTAAACATGCATATGTTGGAAGATTAACTGAAGATGAAATAAAGAAACTGGAAGTATTATACTACTATGGCGTTCAACCTCGATACATTCTCAACACATTGAAAATCGATAATGATAAGAATTATTCAACAATAAAATCATATACGATATTATTAAAAAAACTAAAATTATCTATGGAGGGAAAATCTACAATGCAACAATTTATGAAATTGGTTATTAAAAACCATTGCATTATTGAACATAAATATGATCCAATAACTAAGGAGATAACTGGTCTTTTCTTTGCACATCCTTAATTTGTTTGACTTGCTCAATGTTCTTATCAAATTCTTTTTTTGGATTGCACATTCAAGCTCAAAGGATATGGATTACCTCTTTTTACATATGGTCTCACATATAAGCACATGAGCTACTTTTAAGGTTGCACTTGCATTCTTCAGTAGAGAAAACTTTGAAGAACCACGTGTAGGCTCTAAATTGTCTTAAGCATATATACAGAGATGATGCTCCGAGTCAAAGCTCGACAGCATATTTCTATAATCTATATAGGTCGAAATGACCTGAAATTAAGCTTTGTTCCCAAAGCTTGCTGAAAACTCATCAAGCTCGGCTATAAAAAGCTCGTACCAATCAAGGGCACACTCTTGCAATAGGCTAGATGTGTCACAAACTCTCGAATAGGAACCCGGGGAGATACCTTCAGTAATTATTATTGATGTAGACGTTGCATTGATGAAAGTCATGGATGAAGTTTTTTGCTCTTTATCACATTTTCTTTGTAAATGACCTATTGGAAAGAATGTACTAGCAAATTGCAAATCAGTATTTGGTAAAGTTGGTAAAATGAATAGAAATCAAGTTAAAGGTAGCATCGGTGATAGTAAAAAAGATTATATTCTTGGGAGAAACAATATAATACTTTTTATGTACATCGAAGCACAACTACTAAGTCGTTAACAAGGGACAAATTTTATTAGAATTATAAGATATTTTATACAAATTGGTCTTCCAAATACAAGGAAGCGATTTCATATGTTGTAAAATATTGGTTAGATAAATATAAAGAGAAGTTCGTACTTGCATGGACTAACAAAATTAAGCATTATGACAATGTGGCTACAAGTAAGATTAAGAGTGCTCATAGCTAAATTCACATTTTGTCGCCGCTTATGGTACATTTGTCACTTTTTGGATGAATGCTCATTTGATGTCACACTATGAACATGTCAAGATTGAAAGCAAATTTAGAAAGAAAAAAAGTGAAAAACGTATGGCAAGTAAGAATTAATAGAGTTATGGGTGCGTCCTCGAAGCAATTTATAACTTATTGTAAATTATCTAACTTTGTATTTGATTGTTTTAGTAATAGAAGTGTTTGTTGTTTGTTATATACGTGTTATATTATGATGTAATCAAATAATTAATTTAATATATATTAATTAGAAAAACCATAAACAATATGTTATGTGATAATAATAACAAATAGTTAAAATCATAAGGAAATTATCACGATGTAGAATAATACATCATTTTAAATATTATTAGTCAATATGTTTTGAGAAATGATATTAATACATTCGTTGAGATCAGAGTATGCAACACTCTATAAATGTTGGGTAGTACTTTATTCATGGTCGTTGGGGGCACTAAGGAGTTATGTACTCATAGCTTTGGGTAACTATGAAATAATTCACTCGAAAGTTTCATGTAAATTAATAACAACAAGGCCAATCTCAATATGACAATATTACACGGTTTTCTAAACTTAAGAATACCGTGGAACTTTTATGTGGATACTCCACTTTGATTATAGTGAAATCATCTTATGGAGACCATTGAGTGACTAGAGTTGGGAATGAGTAGAAGCATATGAAGCGAAATGCTATTCAATGGGGAATTTGTTTCCTCGGTTGTATGAGGTTAGTATCACGGTCAACTGTAGTCAACTAAAGTCAAATGCTTTGTCCAGACAAAATGGTTAATAATTAATGTAATTATTGAACCAAAAAAATTATTTACGGACCAATCGAGTTGAAAATGGATAATATTAGAATTTTGATCAATACCAAACTCAATGAAAGTCTAGTAGATCATATCTAATAATGACTTGTGTATTAGTATATGAATGTATACCAACATACGAGCTAAATACACTAGTATAACAAAGTATAAAAACGAGCATATCAGGGTTTTTATACTGGTTCGTACCTCTTTTTTGAATGAAAATAAGTGTTTCACTTAACAATAACTCTCGCTTCACTCGGAGTAATAGGATGCTACAAAAGTATTCATTTGACAATCTTATGTTCAATACAACACAGATATTGACCGCTAAAACAATTCTTTCTATAATCACCTTTGAATGAAAATGAGTGTGAGTTGCTTTGATTTGTAGGAAATAATCTAAACCAAAATATGTAGATTTTGGTTAAAAGTGATTGAGAATATTAAGTCAACGATAGCACAAGATAATATGAATATAGAAGTTAGAGAATAGTAAAACAAGTTAAGTTAAAATCTCAATCGATTGAAGTATTTATAGAATCAAAGAGTTGCATTTAAAAATTATGAATTCTTGAAAGATTAAACTTTAATTAGTGACCACAACTGTTGAAGGAGGAAGAAGTTTGTTCAAAATAGAGGGAGGCAACTATTTAAAAACGACAGTTGTAGTTTTATGTTTACACCCCGAGACATTTCACAAACGTATGTCCTTGTATTGCCAATGTATGTGGATGTCCGAAAATAATAAATAGAAAATTATCACAGACATTGGTGACAAAGTGACAGACGTCTGTCATAGTGTGAAGTATAAAATTAGAGTAGTTTGTTAGTAAAATTTGTCAATATGAAGTAGTGTGTGTTTTAACCACTCAAGGAGATTGTAAAACATATATCTATGACTATAATACAACAATACAACCTTAATTTTAAATAGTATGATCCATCTTTCTTTAATTTCCTATGAGCCATGATTTTTTTGTGCACCATGATCTTCTTCTAATATATATATATATATATATATATATATATATATATATATATATGTATATACCTACCTGTAATATAATAAGATATTTCCTGTATATGTGATTGTATAGTTGTTGTCATTAAAATCGCAAAATAGAGGTTCTAACATTCTCCTTCTTTTTGATGGTGACAATTGTACAATATGTAGTAATAAGTAATGAAACTTCATAAATCTACGAATCAGAATGATATTCGGTAGTATGATGAGAGGAACCAGATTGTTATGGAGGACGAGATGATTGTGCTTGTTTTTTAGGAGGAGGAGGAGCTCTAGCTTGTTGTGGAGGAACCAGATGCATTTGTTGTTGTTGCTAATTAGCCCATTAAGGCGGAGACAGGATTGAAGGTGGTCTTTTGGGAAGATGCATTAAGGGTAAAAACCTTATACCACTTTCTTTGACTGGAATTCTTTGAAATGAAAAATATAAGAAGGTAATCCCAGGCCTTGTAAAAATCGCATGATGTATGGAGCATATATAATTGTGCGCCAGTGGTGAGACCAAAAGTTTTTAGTTTCATCATGAATAAATTTATTTCAATTTACTTGAATTCCACCAAATATAAAATATAGGGCTTTGTGTTCATTTTTATATATTTCCTCGTGACTTCCTAACCAGGGATTATCATACAATTTAATAATCTAGCTTTTGGTCGTAGATAAATGGATTTCTGTTGAGGTATTCTTTCTACTTAAATTTGATATGTAACTTCATCAAATGGAAGATTTCTTTGGCCGGGAATTTCCTGTAAATCAAGTCCATTGGAGGAACAATCGAGTAAACGACCAATTGTGTTTATACTAATTTTCAAAACATGACCATACACCCAGTCTATAACTAACCATCTTCATTTTTAGGTGTTCAAATATCATTACTACATATGTTTGCATAAAAAAAAAGGTAGCCAATTGATCAATTTGTACCTCATTTTCATCGAAATTGATTAACTCTCGACAACCGAAGACAATGGTGAGTTCTTGAAGATCATATTCACCAAATTTGCATTATCGGTAGAACGGACTGGAATGAAGTCTCTTTTACTTTAGCTGCTTGAATCTTTTGTTTGCAATTGGACTATTTTAATGTCATTCTTAAATATGGGTATCGGTGATAAGATGGGTTTGGGAAGAAGAAGATTGACCACTCTTTGATCTCTTGTTAACAGGATTTTTCACTTGGGTAGCTGTTTTTGACGAATATGGGTTTTGGGAAGCTAGATTTTTCTGAGTTGGAGTTTTAGATTTGAAATACATTGGATAGTACTTGAAGAGTTGGGTGAAAAGAAAAATGAAATTCCATTTATTACCGACGAAACTTGGCTCAGATGTCTAAGGAAGAGTGACAAATGTCTGAGGTGAGTGTTTTCCCAAGAAATTTGATAGACGTCTATCTCGTCTTCACAGACATTTGAGAGAGGAAGATTTGAATTTTTAAGTTTTTTAATTGAACTTTTTAGTTTTTAATAGAATCGTCGTAATAAATTATTATTATAATCAACAAACATACAAAAAAGTTTATGTTATGTGGTTTACATATTTATTTCTATACATACATATATACATATACATATATATATATTTATATATACGTATATACATATACATATATATAGAATTAATCATCTGTCAAAGAATTTTTGAATTCAGGTTATCCTAAGAGTTTGTGTTAGTTTTCCTATCTTATGGCTTAAGTGGAGACTAGCTGGGAAAGTCGGAGTATAAGCGCAATCTTGGCTTGATGGCCCTATCTTCCATAAATTTCTTGAAGTAATATTGTAAGTTTTTATAGGAGTTTCTATAGAATAAGGAGATTTTTTATGTATGTAATTTTTTATTGGTGAATGACCATAAATTACTAGAATATATTTATCAAGAAAGTTAAGATGAGATCTTTGACGTCATTACTCGTTGTACATTTCTCATTGAACTCCCATGATTTCTTGTTGATAGTGATACATTGCATCAACTTTAGTATTGAGAGATGTCGATTCAAGATCAATTGCTCTTTAGCTTTTTTTTCCCTTAGGACAGCAACTGGTGTGATATGTAGGTGATGCCACAATATTTAGTGAGGCCGATCAAATTGATGGAAGTGTGGTTTTTGTTGGTGTTACGTAGGTACTATTTGATGAAGGTGAGCTAAAGTAGATAGTTGAGTAAATGGAGTCGTGATCCGAAGACATGTTTAGTTCTTGTAAATTTATAAATAATATTTCTGTTTTTACTTTTAAAAACTCATTTTGTTCCTACTATGGATTGATCATTCGGTCTTAGTACAAGTTCACATACATCATTTCATTCAAATTGATTAAGTTCGTTTTGAATTATGATAATCTAAAAATCATTTTTTGATGCTTCTTTATATTTTTTGGTTCAAAATAAGATATAAATGCAATATGACTTATTTGATTTAATTGATTTCTAGTTAAAACACTTGTGTTTAAATTGTCGACTACATTATTAATTGGATGATCTTTAAAGAATCGAGGCGGTGATCTTGAAAGGTTACCGTTGTAATTTATGGTATAATTGTTTTCAGTTATAGAAGTATTAATAATACTATTATTATTATAAACTTCTTCATCGTCATTTTTTTGGTATTCTGAAAATCTTTGTCAAAAGAAACATGAAGACTTTCTTCAATAATGTTAGTTTGTTTATTAAAAATTGTATATGCTTCGCTGCGATCCGAATATCCAACAAAAATTCCTACATCAGCTTTTGGATTGAATCTTTCAAGATTTTCTATTCAAAATAAAGTATTTAAAACCAAAAATATGATACTTTATGTTTCTTTCCAAAAAACATTTTGTAACATGTATTCTTAGTCGTAGGTCGAATTATTACATGATTTATTACATAACATGCAGTAGCAACAACTTCCGTCCAAAAATTCTTTGGTAAACTACTGCTACTAAGTAATGTTGGTGCACATACTTGTTACGTTGGATTTTTCTTTTCTAAACGCCATTTTATTGTGGTGTTCGTGGAAACGAAAAATTATGACTGACTCCCTTTTTATTGCAAAAATTTCCAAAGATATCATTTTCAAATTCTTCACCATTATCACTTCTTATACTTTTAATTTTTAAGGCCATTACAATTTTAATTTGCTTAGCAATAATTTTAAACATTTCAAACGTATCACTTTTATGTTTTAAAAATAATGTCCAACTACATCCTAAAAAGTCATCGACGATAACAGATACGTATATATTACGATTTATTAATCTTACTTGAGTTGGGCCAAATAAATCTGGATGAAGTAATTCAATCGATTTTTTGGTAGTAATTTTTTCTTTGATTTAAAAGAACGTTTCTTTAATTTTCCACATTGGCAAGCATCACAAAGATTTTTAACTTTATAATTTATTTTGGGTAATCCTCTTACTAAATCATTCTTTGCTAATTTATTTATATATTTAAAATTTACACGACAAAAGCGTTTGTTCCATATTCATGGGTCATTATGATTGGCACTTAAGCATTAATCGCTATTTTTTTAATATTCATTTTTAAAACAAAAATATTTTGTTTTCTTAAGCCTTCAAAAATTATAATTATATTTTGATCAAATATACTACATTTTCCTTTTTCGAAATCAAATTTTAAATCCTTTATCACATAATTGAATTATACTTAATAAGTTATGTTTAAAATTTTCTACTAATAAAACATTAATAACAAGGAGAGAATCGAACATACCGACGTTGATGGCGTCTCTAATACCGATGACAAATTCTTTTGAGTTATCTCCAAATGTCACAGTGCCGCCATCGATATATGTTAGAGTTGATGACATATGTGCATTTCCCATCGTATACTTGGAACATCCACTACCAAGTATCCATTTCTTCTTGCTTTTTCCTTTTTTTGGGTACCTTATTAGTATTAGGCATAAAACAGATAGTAGCTTGTTCTTAATCGCTTTCACTATCACTGTCAGAGGAAGAAGAAGAACCGAAGTCATCCCAAGTTACTTGAAAGGCTCTTCACTTCATTTTGAATTTCTCGAATTTTCTTTTTTTCCATTATTGAGTTGTGGAAAATCTTTCTTCACATTGCCAAACCTGTCATATCTATAACATTTGATTGTCGTTCGATTCGATAGTTTGAATTGTCACCATTTTGAAATTTTTTCGTCTTTTTTAATTTCTTAATTTGTTGTAGTTCTTAGCTATGAATACAATTTCTTCCTTATCCAATTCAGAACTGTTATTATTTGAATAAAAAACAATATTCTTCTTTTCTTGATTTAGCTCATTTCTTACCTGTACATTAGCTTCATACGACATCGAATTTCCTATTAGTTCTTCGACTTTGAGTTGAAAGAGATCGTTTGCTTAATCGATGGCTAAAACCTTTCTTTCTTATTCGATAGTCAAAAAATTTAAGATTCGTGTAACTAAATCAAAATCAGTGAATATGACCACAAGTGCCATGAGATCATCTTGTATGGTTTGAAATCAAGCATACATGTCAATAAAAGATTCATTTGCTTTCACTTTAAATGATGAAAATTGATTTTCTAAAACAATTTTTCTTGTTTGCTTGACTTTTGTCATGCCTTCATGAGTAACCTATAAAGCGTGCCATATATCATATGCAGAAGAGCAAAGCATAAACCATGAAATTTTATTTTTATCAAGTGAACAAAATAAAAAATTCATGGTTTTGGTCTTATTAATTGCCGTGTATTTTTGTGCATCGGTCCAAGTGCATATGTTGGTGACAGGTGCTTCATATCTAGTTTGAGTAGTTTGCTAAATTTTAAATCGTTAGCTTCTATAAAAATTCGCATAAGTGTTGACCAACAAGCGTAACTAGAATCAGTAAATAGTGAAGGACAAGCAGTTGATTGACCTTCTTGAAATGTACTTGTCATATTAAAAAGTTTTCAATCATGTGTTACTGTAAATTGAAATAACCACGCTCTGATACCAAACGAAAGTCTAGTGGACCGTATCTAATACGACTCATGTATTAGTATGTGAATGTGTACCAATATATAAGCTAAATACAACAATATAACAAAGTATAAAAAGCAAAGTATAAAAATGAGAACATCAGAGTTTTTATATTGGTTTGGACCTCTCGTCCTACATCCAGTCCTGAAGCTCCCCTTCGGTATTTCACTAAACAATACCTCTCACTTCGCCCGGAGGAATAGGCTGACACAAAAATATTCCTTTGACAATCTTGTGTTTAATACAACACAGATATTGACTGCTAGTACAATTCTTCCTATAATCTCCTTTAAACGATAATGAGTGTGAGTTGCTTGGATTTATACGAAATTATTTAATATATATATATATATATATATATATATATATATATATATATATATATTGGTTGATGGTGATTAAGAATATTAAGTCAATGATAACACAAGAGAATATGAATATAGAAGTTGGAGAATAGTAAATGAATTAAGTTAAAATCTCAATCGATTGAAGTATTTTTGGAATCAGAGAGCTGTATTTGAAAAGTTATGATTTCTTGAAAGATTACTCTTTGATTAATGATTGTGTTAACCCAAAAAATGGAACAACACCCTGGATTAAGTGTGAGAGCACCGGTGCAGATAATTGATAGCACAAATCTCTGATAAAAAATAAATAAATAGCAGAAGTATGAAAAGACACGGGATTTTTATAGTGGTTCGCCTGACTCTAGCCTACATCCACTTTAATCAATCTTTATTATGATTATACGAATTGAATCACTCTAGATATCAACTAGCTAGTCCTTAGATCTAAGTTACAATGAGTTAGAATAAGTCACAAGTTCAGGGTTTGAATGGAGAATCACAGTAACCCCCTTGATGACTATTGTGAGGGAGAATAAAGTTGAAGTAGTGAAGGAATTCCAGTAGAGTAATAGCAGCTCTCTCTCCAGAAAGATCCATCTCTAGTTGTAGGTATGTGAGTATTTATAGGGTAATTCAGTGAGTGTTGGACCAGAAGTCCAAGTGCAAAAGAATCCAGTTGTTATGCCAAGTCATCACCGAAAATATCAAATCAATCTGAGTCATTTCTATGGATCGCTGGCTATCCATAGGCGATGGATCGCTAGCTATCCACTAAATTAACATATTTTTACCAGAAGTATTTACTGACTGACGCAAAGGAGCTCGAAAAGTTTGAAGGCGGTCTGACTTATCTTGACAGATCGTTAGCTGTTCGTCGACAGAAATTCTATCGGATTAGAAAACCATCGAACGAATTTCAACTTAAAAATAACCGCAAGCGCACGGTGTACGAATGTAGCACGCGGCGAATACGGGTCGGTCCGCAGGGAACTGATGATTTTAAAATTCTATTCAATCAAATTAACCAAAGTTGAAAGTGTGATTAGCTAAAAATGTAAGAAACTAACAAAAAGAAAAGAAATGCAAATATGAGAGTTAAATGACAATTTAGAGAATAAATCCACTCTCTAGATCATGTAGTTCAACATATGAAATCATGATCTTTCTTTTATGGTCATTAGTGTTTTAATTGATGTGTTTATTATAAGTATGGCATATTTGAGCTATTGATTAGCCAACATAAGCCATCAAACTATAACACACCCCTTAAAACACTTACTAACTTTCATGAAAATTGATAAAGAAAATGAGAATGAAATCTATTTTAAGTATGGCCTATTAACTATTGATTAGAAACATAGACCATCAAATTTTAATTTCAATTCACTTTCTTATGCCATAATCATATATTGATGAAGAGGCATTTGTGTTAGTGATTGTTTAAGCATAGCCTATTTGGTGTCAACAATATAGACTATCAAATTCAAAGCAAAAACAACAAATAAAACCACTTCTATCATCATCATTAAGCACGAAACGAGAGCATGAATTAACAAAAATGTTGAAGCTACATTAATTAGAGAGCTTCATTACCCCTAAATTGAAGGGGTTTAGCTTCTCATATTTGTCATTTTATTGAAAAATGTAGCTAACAACATGAAAGCAAAATGAAGAAGAAAAAGAAAGCAAAATGAAAGGAAAAATTATTCTACTTGCATAAAAGAGATGAGATCTACACTACAACATGAAAGTAAATGAACTTGAAAAGGAAAGAGCATGTATTAAATTGCATAAAAAAAAAGATTACATAAAATAAAAATGGCTAAGTAGCCATGAAAAGAGAAAGAGGAGCTTTCATTTTATTTTTGATCTAAACTAAAGAGAAGGAGTCCTAAGAGAGACTAAGAGAAAAGAGTAAGAAATGGAGGCTACATGAAACATATGGGTATTTATACATGTATGAAATCCTAATTCATATTTTTGGAGAATGCCCAAAATACCCTTGAGGTAGTGTGAAGGCCAAGTAATCATTAGCTTCTACTAATCATCATTTAAGTGTACATGAACCCATTAATTCCATAAGCATGTGCATTAGCCTCTAATTTGTACATCAAGGTAGGTGGGTAAGTGGGGTCCTCCATGTTCTTCACTTTGAATTATTTCCATTTTCTTCCTTTGTATTCATTTTGTGCATGTATATTCCTTCATGAACCCACTTGCAATTGAGTTTAATTTCCTACAAAATAATATAAATATTTCCAATTAAATTTTCTCAAATTAATATATGTACAAAAATGACCATTTTGCCCTTGGATGACGATGAAAATGTGACGATTTCAAATAATTTGAATTTTGGTTAAAACAAGTTAAAATACCCAACATGATCATTTATTCAATTTAAATAGATTAAATATGATGGTAAAAATATGCATATTTACATGCACATCAAATACCCTCACACTTATCTTTTTATTCGTCCTCGAATAAATAAAAACTAAGATAAATCCGTTTTCGTAGGAAGCAAGATTACATTGAGCGTATGCAACAAGCCGTTAAACCTCTGGGTGTCCCCAGTAGGACGAGTGTTGTCTCGTGAGGGTTTTCAGCGGGTACTACCCACAAAATCCAAATGCAGGATGAAAATATTTACAAAATGTAAGATTTATTTACAAAGAGAATAATGCAAGTTTTTGAAATATTTACAAATGAAGGATTTATTTTTAAATTGATACAACTAATTTAAATATAGGTTTTGGTTATTATCTTGAAAATTTATGTCATTTACTCATCAATATTTCCAATAAAAACGAAGTTATCATAACAAATAAACTATAGTTTAACTCGTTGTTTTGGTTAATAACACAGTGTAACTATGAAATGGATCCTTAGTTGATTATCAAAGTTTATCAAAGTGGTATTTTCATTTCTTTTCAATAACAAATCAAATCAAATAAGTAAAAATAGTGCTAGGATTTCAATTGCTTGCTCTCTCATTATTTGCAAGAAAAATTACACACCTAGCTCAGGTAAACTGAGGCCAGATATACCACCCATGCACTGCCTTTCGGGCTTATGTGAGGGGAGTACAGAGCATGGCGAGTGCACACACTTTCGTGCATACACCTATCGACCGTAGGTAGTTTTTATTAAGTCTATTTTTTTACATGTGTTCCATACATGCATAACCGTGGGGACTTTTAAATGAGTATGAAAGCACATAATCAAAGATTTCGAGTAAGTCACCCATGCATAACCGTGAAGACTTTTAAATGAGAGTGAATACTTGGATGTTATTATTTTTTATTATTTTTTTAAGAGAGAGAGAGTTTCGCAAAATCATTTTAGCATCATTTAACTTAGAAGACAAAAAAATTGTTATATCCTTTATTTTAAATCAACCACTTTTTAAAACAAAGATTTTCAATTAGGATTTATTTCATAATTAACACATATGAATCTTCCTATATACTAGTTAAACCATTATTATTTGTTATCAAACTTCATTTTTATTTTTGTTAAGACAAATAAATTTTCAAAAATTTCAATTTAATAAACCAAAACCATATATTTATCTTATAGCGTTTCTTAAAATAAATCAAAAGAAAAATATATTTTTTTTGGATTTTTTTTGAGATTTTAAAGCAAAAATAAACCATGAAAAAAAAATAAAGATGAGTCTCCCCGCACACTTGATTTTGACTGTGTCCCCACAGTCAATCCAAGTGAAAGGAACGTTTATTATTGAAATTTATTTACACGGCATTAGAAAGTATATCGCCAAAAAATAAATGAAACGGTCTTCCAAGGATCGATTCATTTGTCTCGTCAAGTACACGAGACACGACTTAAGCTCGAAAAACCAAACCATAAACGATTTCGAAGTCGAATGTGGATTCGGAAAAACGAAAGTCGTTTTCTTAAAAATCGTACGAGTTGTTTTATTTTCGATGATTTTTGGGGTAGATATAACGATTGATTGAAATTCAAGTTTATTTTCACCGAATTAGAAGTCAAGTTTGTCATTGAAAAATTCTTCAAAATTATTGATTTCAAAATGGTGATGTAAATCGTCCCCTTTGGAATCCAGCAACTCATCTTCAAAAAGTCCAAAGAAATCGTGTTCGTTAAATTCGTCTTCCTTTGTTGGATTATCAACAACTTCATTGCATATCTCAAGTTCAAAATCCAAAGCTGTTGTATTCAAATTTTCGAAATTGAGAAAAGGAAGATTGAATTTTAAATTTGATTCCACACCCTCAAAAGAATTGAAATCCAACTCAATTACCGTGTTTTCAACAACTTCATTAAGATCATCATTTTCAGTTTCAAAAGTTGTTATTTGAAAATCATCAATTGTGGTTAAAGATGGATTATTATTTAACTCGTCACACGTTGGGATTTGATTTTTTTTTCACGTTGTTTCATATATGTTTCAAACAACAAATCTGTGTGATCATTGTAAATTTCGTTCATTTGTTCAACAAAATCCAGTTTGTAGTTATTAACTTGAGAATTTTCGATTTGGATTTGTTGAGAACAAATTTATTCAATCGCATCGTAGTCGAGATTATTCCCATTGCCAAAATTATTTGAAAAGTGCATCTCATTTTCATTTTGAAGCTCGAAATTGAATCGGCATGGGTTACACCTGAAATCATTTGAATTTTGATGTGAATTCAAATTTTGATTATTTTGAAAACTTTGATTCGAGTTATAGCACAAACGTGAATTGCACAACTCATTTATCTCTTGATTTCGTTGCGTAGAGAGTTCAAGTAACGACGAAATGCAATTTTCAAGAGTTGAGGGTTGACCATTACTTTGGAAATTTTATGGTTCAAAATTCGAATTTTCTAAACAAAAGTTTTTGTTAAAATATCCATACGAATTTGGCGTGAACTCATATGGATTATATTGATTTTCACAACTAAATTCAAGTGAGTGAGGAAAAGGAAACTCGGACATTTTCAAGAATTTTTTTATAAAGAAAAATATATACAAGTAGAATTTATTTTTCAAAATGGAAAATTATTTTTTGTTTTGTTTTTGGATTTCAATTTTTTTTTGAAAAGATTTTTTTTGGATTTTTGATTTAATTTTTTTTTTTGGAATTTTGATTTGAAAATTTTCAAAGGAAAAGGAAAAAAACTAAGTTAAGAAATATTTACAATTTTTTTAGTTTTGGATTTTGAATTTTTTTGTTTTTTTTAAATATGCATGAACTAATGCAACTAAATGAATGCAAGGGTCTAACTACAAATTATTTATCCTAAGTTAACCCAAAATTGTATAATCACAAATTGTCTTAGATAAACAAGATAGTTCTCAGCCAGGTAACAGACAGGATTTATCGGTGCACCACGAATCACCGTAGCAATGCAGCCGAAGGTTTAAGTACCTTCAGAGGAACAACCACTATAATATTTACGAATCACCGTAATATTTATAAATGGTTATTACTCTGCCGCAGCCTAGACACCAAGAAATTAAATTGTTCAAAGAAAACAACTTGTCAATATACAATTAAGCATCATAGTTTTCTAACCGTTATTATTAATCAAAATTCTAAGATGAAATGCAAAGCAAAAATTAAATATGAATTAACAATGCAACTACTAATGGATTTTTGATTTTGTTTTTGGATTTTTGAATTTTTTTTATATACAAATGCAAATGCAAGCAACCAACAATGCAAAATGAATAAAAGCAAGAGATAAAAGCAATAATTTTTTTTGAGCTAGCAAGCAGAGCAATTTATTTTTGGCAACAGAGTGAAGCAAGCAATTGTTTCTTTTATTTTCCTGCAACCTGAAAATTCAAAACAAGATATATACAATATTTTTATATATTTTTTTTTCTTTTTCTTCTTTTTTTTTCCTTTTTTTAAAAATAATAATAGAAGAATGGAACTTAAAACAATTTAAATCAAGACAAACTAAACAAAACAAAAGGAACTTTTTTTTTAAGTATAATACTTCAAACAAAACTAAAACTAAAACCAAAACTAAACTTTATCACAAAATCTTTTGTTTTTTAGAGATATAGGGCCCGACCCAAACAGAAAATACATCGAAGCTTTTATCGTTCCCACCAAAAAAATAAAATCCCCAAACAAAAATCGATTCTTAAAAGAAAATTATCACTTGCTTCGAAAAAAAATTAAATCGATTTCCCACAATCAATTCAAGCCTCGTTGAAATTTTGTAAGTGTAGGGCCGGGGGGGAGTTTCGCTCGCTTGCGTGCCTGTCGTGGGTTTGGGGTGGATGAAATCGCGAATTGAGCGATGGGGTTGAGTTCGAGTTGTGATTGGTGATGATGGAGGTGTATAGAAATGCAGAAGTTGATGGCAATTCAGTCGTGTGTGATTGGGGTTGGCAGCATGGTCGGTATTGTTCGAGTGGATGATGGAGGCGGTTCGATTCGGTTGAGCAATTGGTGGTCGAAACTTTGGCTATAGATGGTTGCGAGTTGGAAATGTGGAATTGTGGAAGCGATGTGGTTAATGGAAGTGACCGGTTGCTGGACTGGGTAGCTTGAAGTTTGGGGTTCGGTGCTTGAAGGGATGCTGTAGTGGTTGCCGAAGGCTGTAGTTGCAAATGGACTGGAGTGGTGCAGTTGTCAGGTGGCAAGTCTATTTCAGGTGAATGGTGGATGGTAGAACAGTGGAGATGCTGGTTGAACTTTGTTATTGGTGGTTGTGTGTCAGGCTGCTGTTTCAAGTGGATGGTGGAGGGAAGTGTAGTGGTCTCTCTGGTGATGTAGGGGTGAAGTAGAAATTGGATGTTGACAGTGGTGTTGGAAGAGTGTGTATAACGACAGTAAGGGTGTAGGCATTTTGAAGGGTGCATGGAGATAAGGTGATATTGGTTGGTGGTTTTAACTATGGAAGAAGTTTGGTTGGTGATTAAGAGTTGTGATGAGCAGTGATTTGAGTATGTATGTGATGATGAAGAGATGTATTGCTGTGGGTAAGAGATATTTAATGTGAATGAAAGAACTGGGTAGGCAGTATGTATGATGGAGTTTTAGAAGTTACTATGGGGTGAAATAAAGCAAGCAGAGGTTGTTGACAATATTGGCAATGGTCGGAAGGAAGGAAAGTGATGAACTGGTAGCAGTGAAATGTTGTGTAGACGGCGTAAAGTGACGACTGTGATGAGGTTGGATTTAGAAGTGGTTGGATTTTGAATGAGGTGGTGAGGATGCAGAGGAGAAGGGGATGGTTGTTGAAACTATTGAGAAGGGGATAGGGGTTGGTAGCGTTGAAGGTTGTAAGAATGGTTATAGAAGTGCAGTATTGGTCGGTGAAATGTAGTGGTGAAGGGGGAGTGATGATTGAAGTTCAGGCAGGTCAGGAGAGTATCTGAAGGTGAGTGATAGGTTCGAATGAGTTGTAAAACTGCAGAAAGTAGAACAGTGGGCAGATGAAATATGAGGCAGTTGATTTTAAAGGGTTGATTGATGACAGTAAAGGGAAGGATTGGAGATGTTTGAGCACTGTGCAGTGGTTTGGGCAGAAGGGAAGATGTTGAGGGTAGGAAGTTGGACGAGGGTGACTGGTTTGCTGCTGTTAAGTGAGAAGGCAAGTGGGATAAGGAGCTAAAACAGAGAGAATTGATTGTGCAGGCTGTGCACAGTAAACAGTGCACCAATGTACACTGTTCCCTTTTTTTTGGTAACTTGTAAATGAAATGGAAAATCAAATGGAATAAATGTTTTTTTTGATAGAAATTGTGTTGTGTTTTTTTTTCTTAGTTGGAATGCAAGAAAAATGAAAATAGAAAAGGCAACAAGCTAACAAAGTAAAATGAAAGAAAAATTCACAAAACAAACACACAACAATTTTTTTTTAAATAGCAAACAAACACACAAAATAAAACACAAATAAAATCACACAAAAATAATTCGAAGAATAGAAAATAAAATCAAACAAGCTCCCGGCAACGGCGCCAAAAACTTGTTCGTCGACGGAAATTCTATAGGTTTAGAGAACCGTCGAACGAATTTCAATTTAAAAATAACCGCAAGCGCACGGTGTGCGAATGTAGCACGCGGCGAATACGGGTCGATCCGTAGGGAATTGATGATTTTAAAATTCTATTCAATCAAATTAACCAAAGTTGAAAGTGTGATTAGCTAAAAATGTAAGAAACTAACAAAAAGAAAAGAAATGCAAATATGAGAGTTAAATGACAATTTAGAGAATAAATCAATTCTCTAGATCATGTAGTTCAACACATGAAATCACGATCTCTCTTTTATGGTCATTAGTGTTTTAATTGATGTGTTTATTATAAGTATGGCATATTTGAGCTATTGATTAGCCAACATAAGCCATCAAACTATAACACACCCCTTAAAACACTTACTAACTTTCATGAAAATTGATAAAGAAAATGAGAATGAAATCTATTTTAAGTATGGCCTATTAACTATTGATTAGAAACATAGACCATCAAATTTTAATTTCAAATCACTTTCTTATGCCATAATCATATATTGAAGAAGAGGCATTTGTGTTAGTGATTGTTTAAGCATAGCCTATTTGGTGTCAACAATATAGACTATCAAATTCAAAGCAAAAACAACAAATAAAACCACTTCTATCATCATCATTAAGCACAAAACGAGAGCATGAATTAACAAAATGTTGAAGCTACATTAAATAGAGAGCTTCATTACCCCTAAATTGAAGGGGTTTAGCTTCTCATATTTGTCATTTTATTGACAAATGTAGCTAACAACATGAAAGAAAAATGAAGAAGAAAAAGAAAGCAAAATGAAAGGAAAAATTATTCTACTTGCATAAAAGAGAAGAGATCTACACTACAACATGAAAGTAAATGAACATGAAAAGGAAAGAGCATGTATTAAATTACATAAAAAAAAGATTACATAAAATAAAAAAATGGCTAAGTAGCCATGAAAAGAGAAAGAGGATCTTTCGTTTTATTTTTGATCTAAACTAAAGAGAAGGGGCCTAAGAGAGACTAAGAGAAAAGAGTAAGAGATGGAGGCTACATGAAACATATGTGTATTTATACATGTATGAAACTCTAATTCATATTTTTGGAGAATGCTTAAAATACCCTTGAGGTAGTGTGGAGGCCAAGTAATCATTAGCTTCTACTAATCATCATTTAAGTGTACATGAAGCCATTAATTCCATAAGCATGTGCATTAGCCTCTAACTTGTACATCAAGGTAGGTGGGTAAGTGGGGTCCTCCATGTTCTTCACTTTGAATTATTTCCTTCTTCTTCCTTTGTATTCATTTTGTGCATGTATATTCCTTCATGAACCCACTTGTAATTGAGTTTAATTTCCTACAAAATAATATAAATATTTCCAATTAAATTTTCTCAAATTAATATATGCACAAAAATGACCATTTTACCCTTGGATGACGATGAAAATGTGACAATTTCAAATAATTTGAATTTTGGTTAAAACAAGTTAAAATCCCAATATGATCATTTATTCAATTTAAATAGATTAAATATGGTGGTAAAAATATGCATATTTACGTGCACATCATTGGCTATCCATAGGGGATGGATCGTTAGCTATCCATAGGGGATGGGTTGCTAGCTATCCTCCACTTAGCACATTTTTGAGTGATCTTTGTTTGGCTGTCTTTCCATCTTCTATTTAAGTGTTTTGTCCAAATATCAAGTTGCTAGGTGTTAGTTCGATCATTCATCTTCATGGGTCATCTGGTCCAGAAAAATCATCCATAACTCGCTCGAATCTTAACAAAATTGAAGGAAACTCCGCATGAACACTCTAGAGTGTGTCGAGGAGCCACCATAAAAATTTAAGGTGGTGGAGCCCAGTCTAGATGGGTCGCTAGCGATCCATCAAATCAAATCCAAATACTCTCATTTTTTTAGTGAGCTTTCTTCTATGTTTTCTAAATGTTCTTCCAAAATTTCAAGTCAATCTGACTTCGTATGAGTTTTATAGGTCCATTATAAGTTAGCTACCTTTTGACCAAACAGCTTAAACCCGGTGAGTCTTCACTTCCCGGGCTAGATTTTTGGCATGCTATGAAACTCGGCGAGCGTCTCTAGGGAATATATTAGATCATGATGCAAGATAATTGAAGGATCCACAAGCAAGCTTTATTGATCGCTAGCGATCCATCGCCTTAGCTTGTTTTGAAATTTTTCTTCTTTGGTCTTTCTTTTCTTTTCCTTCTAGTCTTCTTGTCGATCCTTGAGATATTTTAACTTGTTGTAGATGTTCTAATTCCCTTTGAATTCTATTGGGTTAAAAACCCAACTAAGACTTGCCCTCCAAAGTTCGCCTTTTAATGAAAGATGTGCTTTTCTTAAGAACAAGTTCCAGTAACAAGTCTTTGATTTTTGAGCTTTCTAGTGGCTTTATCCTTGGCAAACCATCCAGTTCCTTTGTATTCTTTGGTCAACTACAAGTCGCTCCAAACCTGTTATATCCTACGACTCTAACTCTGCTTAGGTGTAATATATACATCATGATCATCTCGATTTCATTCAGAGTTATTACATCACATATCTTTAATTAAATCGTATGTTTCCAATTACATCACATATCTCCATTTACATCACACATCTCTAATTGTCCCATGTTCATTCAGGATTTACATCATTATCAATTTTTGCTTCTCATTCAGAGTTGTCACACCATATATCAAAATCACATTATGATGAAAATCACATCATATATTGAAATCATTCTGTGTTCATCTAGTATTTATTAGTTTTATCCTGTTTATAAGGCACTTAAATCCTTTTATTAAATCAAATCTGATTTAAGGCTCGAACTCTCCTCATCATTTAAGTTTAATGTGTGATCTCTCCAGATCGTTTAATGTTTAGTTTAATGCGCGATCTTTACGGATCATTTAATGTTTCTTCTAATGTATGATCTTTCCAAATCATTTAATGTTTTAAGTTAAGGGGATGATCTCTCCGGATCATTTGTTTGTTAAGTTAAGGGGGATGATCTCTTCGGATCATTTGCTTGTTAAGTTAAGGGGGATTAAGCAAGCCCATCTGCTCACTCTCCCATGAGAAGACTTACTTCTTACACTTTGGTCTTGTCTCTCCAGCCGCGACTCTATGGCGTTCGATATCGTAAAAGCCCATCCACTCGCTCTCCGGCAAAGGGACTTGCACCTTGCACTCTAGTCTCGTCTCTTCGATCGGGACTCTGTGGCGTTCAAAATCAGTTATCGCATTAAATACGGATTTTACAAAACTCAAATCAAAGCAAAAAAGTAGAAATTAAATAAGCATAAATCTTGAATATCTATCTCAGACATCCGACTCAAAGCGTGGCAAGAGACCAATCTAGGTTCTACGCACGTCCAAGTGATCTGATATTATTGTCCTAAGCAATTATCCTAGAATCTGATTCAGAGCGCGACTAGGAACCCATCTAGGTTTAGCACATGTCTAAGTGGTATGGGATCATTATGGTTTTTACTGCTAATATATGAAAATAGAAGTGCAAAAAAGAAACCAATGCAAAGAATTGCAACTGGATCTAACTTCCTATCCATCCCAGATATGGGATTATCTACCTTGGCCCAGATCCTTGAGCATTCCTGGAAGCCACTGATGTGGGTGATTGATACTACAGCTATGCTATCGTAGCTCTATTCCTCATGTACTGCAAAAGCTGATCGTTTCGAACCATTTCTTCTATCAGATCACGAAGATGTCGACACTTAATCATTTCATGTCCGCCTAGCTCACGGAAGATGCAAAACTTTCTGGATCCTTTCTCTCAATCAGTGGCCTCTCTTCTCGGGGGCTTTCGATCGGGAATTTTCCCCTTAGAGTCTAGGTATATCATTTCCAGGGTTTTAGTCAGCTCAGAGTAGAAAGAGAATGTGGACTCCCTCCTTTGTCATCTTGGTTCTCTAGAATCATCATGAGCTTCTCTTTCCCTTTATCTTTTACAAATCCTACTCCAGAGGATCCCTTGCCATCCACAACATAAATTTCAGCATCTTCAGCTTCACCCTCGTCTTCAACATCCTCTTGATGTAAAAATCTCTCAGCTTCATAGTAAAAGTCAACAAGATCCATTGGTGGTCCCTCTTAAGTGCAGCTCTGAAGTCGATCTTGCTGCAACTCTCGACATTGACGCCATCAAAATCACCGATGAGTCCGGACGATCGACTACAGCTGCTGCTGTATTGAATCTTGTTAAATAACTTCTCAACGTCACCTCGGGCCTTTCTTTCACATTTTCCAATGTCATCACATTCTTCGATTGTGAGATGTGAACTCGAAATTGTCTTAAAAATCTACCCACTAACTCAGTCCATGTGCTATTAGACCCATTCTCCAATTGTCTAAACCACATCTATGCCAAATCCATCAAGTATAATGGGAAGCACCGCCCCCATTACTTCCTCAGAAGCACCCAACACCTCCATATGTTGGATGTATCTCATCAGATGAATTATTAGATAGGTCTTTCAGTCGTACAATTCCAGCACAGGAAGCTTGAAATCAGGAAGATTTCTCGCTTTTCGAATATTAGCAGTTAATGATTTTCTGTTCACATCTTCCAGACCCTGATATGTGGGTCCTCCTCTAACAAACCTTCTTATCAATTCAGGAATTTAATTTTCACCATCCAATAAAGGTCTTCTTCTAAAAGTAATATTTTGCACGTTACTTGGCAAGGGAATCTAATGCATATTCCACTAGTTGCATACTAGTCTTCTGACCTACTCTTCTAGTCTCATTCTGTCCTCCGCTCCTCTAAGGTAGCCCTGTCATATATTCCTCCATCGATTGCACTCTAGTATTCAAATTAGCTCCCATACCACCAGTATCTGGAGTTTCAAATGTCACTCCATTGTTGGCCCTTTCGGTGCTAGCTCCAATATTGATCCCATCATCAGCGTTGATTCCCATGTAGACCCCAAGTATCGGTTGCTCTGGGCATGGAGACAACATTCCATCTCGTTCTAATCCAACTTTAGCAGCACTGTATTGTTCCCTAGAGTTTTAATTCCCACATCTCCTGCAATTCCTTGTTGTACCACCCTTTGGAAGAAACCCTCCATCATTCTTGTTGCCAAGCCCAGATTCCATCCTGCATCTCCTTCATCAGCCTTTCCATTTCTTCTTTAGCTACATAGTTGGATTGGTGGGAATTTGAGGATACTTCCTAATTGCCCCTAAGTTCTGGTCTACTTTCTCTAGTTTTAGATCTAGTGTTAGGCCTCTACATTTTTCTTCAATCACAGATTCAAGCTTCAAATTTCTGGATCTACCTTTGTTCTCAGTGAAAGCATCAAAATATTAACCCAAAAAATGGATCAACATCCTAAATCAAGTGTGAAAGCACCTATGCAAATAATCAGTAGCACAAATCTCAGATAAAAAACAAATAAACAGTTGAAGTATGAAAAGAGACATAGGGTTTTTATAGTGGTTGACCTGACTCTAGCCTACGACCACTTTAATAAATCTTTGTTATAATTATTATAGTTTAATCTCTTTGGATATCAACTAGCTAGTCCTTAGATCTAAGTTACAACGAGTTAGGATAAGTCACAAGATTAGGGGTTGACTGGAGAATCACAATAAACCCTTGATCATTGTTGTAAGGGAGAATAAAGTTGAAGTGAAGGAATTCCAGTAGAGTAATGGTAGATCTCTCTTCAAAAAGATCCATCTCTAGTTGCAGGTAGGTGAATATTTATAGAGGAATTCAGTGAGTGTTGGGCCTGAAGTTCAAGTGCAGAAGAGTCCAGTTGTTATGCCAAGTCATCATCGAAAATCTCAAATCAATCTGAGTCATTTCTATAGATCGCTAGCTATCCACAGACGATGGGTCGCTGGCTATCCATAGTTGATGTATCGTTATTTTTCCATCAACTTAGCATGTTTTTCTACCAGAAGCCTTTACTTAGTTCTACGAAGGCGCTCGAAAAGTTTGAGGATGATTTGACCTATCTTGATGGATTGCCAGCTATCCATAGGGGATGGATCGCCAACTATCCTCCACTTAGCATATTTTTGAGTGATCTTTGTCTTCCTATCTTCTATTTAAGTGCCTTGTTCAAATATCAAGTCCTTTGGAGTTAGTTTGATCATTTGTCTTCATGGGTCATCTAGTCCAGAAGAATCATCCATAACTCGCTCAAATATTCACGAAATCGAACAAAACTTTGCACGAACACTACAGAGGGTGTAGGGGACCCACCATAAAAATTTAATGTGGTGGGGTGACCCATCGAATCATGACTAAATGATCTTTTTTGTGAGCCTTCTACTATGTCTTCTAAATGTTCTGCCAAAATTTCAAGTCAATCCGACTTCTTGTGAGTTATGTAGGTCCATTTTAAGTTAGTTGCTTTCGGTCAAACAGCTTGAATCTGGTGAGTCTTCACTTCTCGAGCTATATTGTTTGGCATGCTATGAAACTTGGCAAGTGTCTCTAGGAAACATATTAGATCATGATGCAAGGGGACTGGAGGATCCACGAGCAAGCTTTATGGATCACTAGCGATCCATCGCCTTAGCTTGCTTTGACATTTTTCTTCTTTGGTCTTTATCTTTTTTCCTTCTGGTCTTCTTGGTCGATCCTTGAGATATTTTGACTTGTTGTAGATGTTCTAGGTCCCTTTGAATTCTACTGGGTTAAATACCCAGTTAACATATTGCAACTGTTGAAGGAGGAAGAAGTTTGTTCAAACAGAGGAAAGAAACTATTCAAAAACGACAGTTGTAGTTTTCTGTTATAGACCAAGGCAATTCACAGACGTCTGTCCTTATGCCACATATGTCTGTGTATGTCTAAAAATAATAAATGGAGAATTATCACAAAATCTATGATAAAATGACAGACATCTATCATATTGTGAAGTATAAAATCAGAATAGTTTGTTGGTAAGATTTTTCAATATGAAGTTGTGTGTGTTTTAATCACTCAAGAAGATTGTACAACATATATCTATGACTATAATACAATAATACGATCTTACTTTTAAATAGTATGATCCATCTTTATCTAATTCTCTATAAGCCATGATTTTGTTGTGCACCGTGATCTTCTTCTAATATATATACCTGTAATATGATAAGATATATCCTATATAGTTGTTGTCATTGAAATCGCAGAATAGAAGTTCTAACAATTTTGACAAAGAGAACGTGTGTCAATAATCGAACCTAAAATGGTACCGCTTAAGATATAAAATTATATTTGGCTGATGAAGATCTGTAAGCGCTAAATTCTGCAAAGTTGTCTCACCACTAGCTAAGGTGGCATGTAACATTAGATACATGATAACTCATTCAACGACCTCCCGTGTTGCAATTGGATTCAGTGTTCATTCGTATACATACCCTATAGGTATTGCCCTCCCAAAGCAGGCTAGACCATCCCATGGTTTTGTTCCTCCATGCTGGATTACTTTTCACTAGTAAATCTATTTTGACATTACTCACCTTTCATCCTTAGCAGCGCTCGTAGGGCCTCCCACTGTATCTAGGTTTGTTGGCTATTTGCAATCATTTAGCTTATGGGACAGTTGGGGCTATTAGCTACCAAACGCTCCTTCATTAGGATCTCCAAAACATACACATGTTCAAACCCTATTAGTCCATTATTCAATTAGATACATAAAGAATCTTACTCGGAATTTGAGAATTTAGATCCCCACAGCATGTGATGACTTTTCAATATTGATTGGGGTAGTTGATATGGTACTAACGTGTCGTGAGCTGTCATGGCCCTCTTAACCAATATTGAAGTATAACAGCCAGCTTTATCACTTACAATCTGTGCCCTATCACATTGGAAAAAATATGAGGGTTAGCTGGCATCATACCAGCGTTTCCTATAATCACCTCCATATTGGCTTATAAAACAATCACTTTCGGAACACCCTTCTACGGCGTAATATCAGTCAACTCCACACTTTATTTACTTCCTTACTGTTATAATTAGCGTCATTAGATCTGTCTTGTTTTGTCATTTCTGTCTTCGTATGGTTGTTGTTTAGGTCTTGTAGTAATTTGTTAGCCATCTTGAGTTGCGAAATCGCATCATCAATATCCTGAGCTATTTCGGATAAATTTTCCTTCTCCTCGTTAGCCTTCCCTTATAGCTCTCCTTTTTAACAACAACTTTTACTTTCTTTGCTTCTTTCCTAGCCTTATCAATTGTACACTCCACCTGTCTCCCTTAGTGGAAATAGATTTCTTGCATGTCAAAAACATACACGTCATCATGACTTGGCGGTGGGTTTTCATACTCCGCTTTCTACACGTAGGTCCTGTATGAATATGCGCTTATATGTTTTTTGTTTGATGATAATAAACATATATACATTCGTTTAAATGTATTTGTTGATGTACTATTTTATTTTTCATAGGTTAAATAAATATTTACTGAATAAAATTAAATAGCACAGAATTTGAATTAAAACAGAAATTTTATTCAAACAAATATTTATTACAATTTAGAATAGTACAAATTCAAGCTCTCACTATTCACCATACAACTTTGATACAAATTCAATTACATCACTATTTTACATTTACAGTTGACCTCACTACATATCACTCACACTCGTATTTATCTTCAACTTCATTCCAGCATCTGAGCAATCTGCAAAAATATTCACTAACGCAGTAAAATTGAAAAAGAAATATTTTTGCAATATAAAATAAAATGTGAATTTTGAAAATATTATTTGCCTCGGTTATTTGGGTTGTTCGTCATCATTTATATTTGAATTCATCATAGACGAACAATGTGACATGCACAGTATATCACTGCACATGCCACAAGGCCGTGCACACCGATATACACTTGATAATGCTACATGGACAGGTGAGCACAAGGTCAAACCCAAAATAAAAGGACGGGTTCAACTCAGGTACAATATAAATAAAATCACGACACGAGCACAAGGTCAAACCCGATTTTTAAAACTGGGTTCAACACAAGGTCAATGCACAGACTGGAAATTCAAGAAGGCACCAAACAATAAACTGAAGCATGGCAGATCATAAATGAAACAGCATAAAAGCTTATGTATGCAGACCAAATGACAGACCAAGCTTCTACAAAGAAAATGTAAACATACACAGGTGAAGCAACTCTATCCAAACAGTGAATCAAGTCATGGCTCAAACCAGAGATCAAACCATGTCAACTCTACTGGACAATACAAGGCAATGAAAAAACTCAGTAAAGCCCAAGTATACAACTACAGTGTCATGACCAAAGCAAAATCAGAGAGGAGTATCAGTCTACACAACATCAAGTTCAATTCCAGAACAACTCAACAGCAGTATGCAATGTCGAGAAACAACATCAAGTTCAAATAACAAACAGGTGAATCAAACTAGCAACAAGACTCCTTCAGTAGAAAAGATGAGTGCAGACATACACATATATACATACATGAATGTATGTATACAAATGATCAGAACTTCAACCAGACAGTACAGGTAGCAGCAATAATCCAAACTACAATGTCACAGCAAACAAGGTGCACCAGACCAGGCTACAAGATATCATAGTGCAGACAACCAAAAGAATGGAACAATGACTAAATGAATACAGAATAGTAAACATATATGCACAGGTACGAAGACAGTGAGCTACATGATGATCAAAGTCACTCAAGTCAACAGTATCAATGCTCAAGTGAAGTTCAGGCTAAACCAACCAGAGAAGATGAACCAAACAGTACAAGCTCGAAGCAATATGAGTGCGATGAAAATATGAAGTGAATGCAACAGAAGTATGATGAAATACAGAAACTAAACAAAGCACACATGAAGCACAATATTGCCAGGTCGAACATTGTACAACGTCAACATCTACAACAGCAATGCATGCAGCAGAGACCAGAGCTCAACATACATGAACCACAATAATATGCAAACTCGAGCTTACAGAGAACAGATCAAATGAAGCATGTACACATGGTATGAAGAACACAAGGCTCAGGTCTACAAAGTAAACATGTATATGCTACAGAGAACAGGTCAAATGAAAACTACCCAAGTTCATCGAGAAATACAAGACTAACAAGTACATAACCGTGTAACCAAGTCAAAGCCAGTGGTAATCAAATGTCTCAAATTCAAGGCATCAAGTCAAGCAAGGAAGCATACTGGAGTCAAGTCAGAGAAATTCATGGAGCCATAGTCAAACATCACAAATTCAATGCCAAGAAACAATGTAACAAAGATCAGGAGACAAGTCCAAAGTCAAAGCATCAGAAAAATGAAGTTGAATTTACATATCAATATCGAATTTTAATTAAGTCAGAAATCAATGCAGTATAAAAATGGAAAAAGTCAAAAGTCAAATCCAAATAAAACAGGAAAGTTTCTGCCGTATCGATCAAGGAAAGATTGAACGCTTCGAAATCAAAACCGTGTGAATCAAGTCAAAAATATATGTCTTTGACTAAGTCGCAAATATCACAACCATCAATATATTATCAAGCAACCGAGAAATGAAAGTGATGAAGTCGACTAAATGAATACGAACGAATTCAAGGGTCTCGAAATCCATGTATATATACACCCAAAATCATCATTGGCAAGGGTGGAGAAAACAAGGACAATCAATAAATCCAAATTAAATCCTGACAAAGCAAAAGGTACGAACAACGTACCAAGGCAATTTGCAATCTTGAGGCAAGCAGTCGATCGACAGAGAAGCAGCGAGCAACACACTCGGTCGAGCAAGGCAACACACAAACTAGAGAATCGAATCTGAGAAAGCCCTAATTTTGAGCAACAGAGACAAAGCCCACATTTTTCAGAACTCTAAATTGCATCAAATAACAAAAGAGGAAGTGGCCGTGTTTTTTGTTGTAGGTCGGGTTGTTTTGTTTAAAGGGAAAAATTAGTACTCAAGCTTTTACTTATTTTTTCTCTTAATTTTTTTAAGTCTGTTTTTTTTCGAATCAAATCTTGGTAAAATCACCACCTAGGATTTAGGTAGTGTCAGATTGTCTTGTTAGAATTAGTTCAGTAAGTAGGGTTTGTGAGTTTGCAAAACTCTATAGGCGGTAGCAGGGTTTGCGAGTCCGTTAGAGTGTTTGTAAGCGGGAGACTGTTTAATTCTAATAGAAATCTGGGAATGCAGCAGTAGGCAGGGGTTGCTCAAGCTGGGTAAATTTTATGTGTGATTTACTGTTCATCATATTTACTTTTCTGAAGTTTGTTTTTGTGTTTAATTCGAGAAAATTTGCTATAACCCTATTCACCCCCCCTCTAGGGTTAATCTAGATCCTACAGGTCCCCTCATCCTCAAACTCACCTTCAATATCTTTAGGGAATCCCGTATCCATCTTCAATTCTACTAATGCATGTGCAAACGATATACAACTCCTATTAAAGGTCGGTAGGTCCGTTTTGGTTTGACGACTGATAGTGCTAACCAACGCACAATTATATTTTGGCCCCAAACTCTAAAACTAAGCCACTGAAGTCTAATCCAAACGAGCATGGATAATAGGAAGTCTTTATCTATTCTCATTTTTGAACTTAATCTTTTCATCATATCCAATTTTTGTCGAAAAACCATGGTTCATCACTAAGGACACTGTCACACTCATTCTCATCATTAAAGCGAACAAAAAACTGTTATTCTTAGAATGTTGGGAAAAACCTCCATCAATTTTCCATACCTCATCATATAAGCTTCAAGGTTTTTGTAGTACGGTCTAGGACCCATCACATATAGCAACACACAATGATTCCACCCTTGCTCAGCCTCTTTAAGCACTCTATTTGATACAAGCTGCCCTCTTCTCCTATCTTCCTTCAACCTTCTCTGAACAATTTAGTCCACCACTACACACAACTTCTAGGCAGGAAACTTGCTTAGCATCCATTGGCGCAGGAAATTTATCATTATTTCTGTGACTTCCTTGACGGGTACCCCAGATCTAATAAACATGGTAAAAGATTTGTACTTGCGGTTGGTAATAGTTTTCCAGACATCATCCTATACATCGCTAGGTTCCCTTAGATCTACACCACCATCAATCGTTGGAGCCTTCCCCTTGTCGTTATTCATTGATGATGGTTAGAAATAAGAGATAATCAAAGAAAAAAGGGAGCATTAGAGGGAGAAAAGTGGGGGAGACCCGATTATTGAAAAACCCTAGCTTCCATAAGGGTTTTCACCAAGTCTATGTGCTGCTATAATGCTTTAGCCGAATTTTCGATAACAACAATTATTATAATAAAAAATACAAACAATATTCCATTTTCGCTATCCATTTCACTACTCTTTATGCAATACAAAACCATAGTTTTCTTTGTTCAACTTTCCCCTTTTTCTATTTTTACAACTCTTTTGGAATGCTTATTTCATGTAACCCTTTCACTTTGTAAAACAGCACTCGCATTTGCAATATATAAAATTGTATGTCAAATATTGATTGGTGTGTTGCAATGGACACTACTAGAAAATGCTGAATTACTAACAGAACGTAGCGACGGTGAATTCTTGATGGCTTTCGACGGGCCATCGACGGCCAATGGAATCCGTCGAAAATTCACGAATTACGGGCTCCAGCCGAGTCTCTTCTTCCTCATTTTTCAGTACGGAAAAAATATTAAAACCTCCAAATCCCTACAAGCTTCCAATCTCCAATTTCAAGCTTATGGATCCTCCACAGTTGCCTAATCACTCTATTACTTTCAATCTCAGGTATAATCTCTTATTTTTGTGAATAAACTAATTTTTATCCTAAATCTAGATCTGCATAAGTTGATAAATTATGGACAATTAGTGATTGTAATTGTTTCCAATACCCTAATAATGGTTTGTAGCATTCTATGGTATACCTATTTCATATGTTGTCGTGAAATTTTAAAGAGTACGTATAATTTCTTATTTTGTGTGTATGTGTAAACCATTATATATGTGTTGTTTCTGCCATTGTCTTGTGTTAATTGAAATAAGCCATGAGTCGTATAAAATTTTGACTTGTATAAAAATAATGAATGCACGCGTCTCAAAAAAATTGACTGCATTGGAAAATGACAACAATATTAAAGCAATCTTATTCAATAAAATACGTAGAATAAATTTGGTAAGTTAATAATTTTTTGAATATATGAAATTAGAAAATATTCGTTTTTATAAACTACTTTTCTTTTTACGTCCCTTAGAGAGTTTTTGGCCCCGTCCGACAAGTGTTGTACATGATCGTTATATAAATATTCGTTTTTGTTACAAAACAGACATTTATATTCATTTGGTACAATACTTGTTGGATATGTCCCTTTATTTGACAAGTTATAAACATAGTAAACAATTAAATTTCGTACATTATTTCATTTAAACCTGTTCACAAAATTCACCGTTACTTTTCTTTTTTATTTCCCTACATACGCATTTGTGTACAATACAGGTAGGGGAAGTGCTGTCGAAATTCTATCGAAACATTTGAAATGAAATAATGTACGAAATGTAAGTGTAAACTGTATTTGTAATGGAAAGTAGAATGACTAACCAGAAATAAAGATAACCATAAACGAACATTTCTATATTGTATTCTTAAGTAAGATAAAATTGACGGGTATAAGTTTTTGTATTGATACATTGAAAAATATATTATGAATTCAAAAATGACCAATATTTATTTTTGAATTTGTGACATATTTTTTCAAATAGGAAAAATAATCGATTATTTTGTTGATCGGAGAAGATGGATGTATCGAAGAAGGGGATTGAGAGGCTTAATAAAAAAAATTATAATGGTATAAACATATTTGTTGAATTCGCTTAACAACGGAAACGATGTAGAAATTCATTGTCTGTGTAGTAGGTGTAAACATTTGAAGAATTTATTACCCGATATTGTGAAAGTCCATTTGTGCAAAAACGATTTGGTGCTGGAGTATTATGTTTGGGATCGTCATGGAGAAGTTATAGCACATACTTCTGTAGAGTCTAAATTAGCGATTGCAGGTAATGAAATTATTTTGATGGATTGTATAGAAAATATGGTTGAAAATGCAGCACGATCAATGTTCCCTAAGGTTAAAATTGACGAAGATGATGTAAATATTGAAGAACCAAATATTGAAGGAATTTTTTTTATAATTTACTAGATGCTATTAAGAAACCTCTTTGAAATGGTTGTAAAAGCGGCACCCAACTATCAATAACCGTAGAATACACTGCAATGAAGTCAAAATACAACATCACCAAAGATGGATTTACAACTATTGTACAAAATGCAAAAAGACATACACCGCACGATAATTTAAAATCACTATGAAGTTAAAAAACTTATGTCAGCTTTTGGTTTACCTTATCAAAAAATTGATACGTGCTTAAATGGCTGTATGTTGTTTTGGAAAGAGGACATCAGTCTTAGGAAGTGTAAAATATATAATGAGGAAAGGTACAAACTAAGAAAAAAGAAGGGAAAAGGAGTTCCATGCAAACGTATGCATTATTTGTCCATCACTTCTAGGCTTCAAAGATTATATACATCTTCTGAAACTACATCTCATATGAGGTGTCATAGTATGAGAACAGAGAAAGAAGGTATGTTGACACATCCAACCGGTGGAGAAGCATGGAAGCATTACGATAAAGTTATCACAATTTTACAATGGAGAGTCGTAATGTTAGACTTGGATTATGTACGAATGGTTTTTCACTATTTTCTCAATTTGGTGCTAAATATTCATCTTGGTCCATTATCATCACACCTTATAATTTGCCTCCATGGATGTATATAAAAACGCAATATATGTTTCTTACTATTGTCGTTCCCTGCCCCGATGATCTGACACAAGGAATCGATGATTTTTTACAACTGCTGATTGAGGAGTTAAAAACACTATGGAAGGAAGGAGTAGAAACATACGATGTTTGAAAGAAAGAAAATTCGTATGTTTGCTTCTTTGTTGTGGACTATAAGTGATTTTTTGCCTACGCAATGCTTTCAGGATGGAGTACATCCGGTCGTCTAGCTTGTCCTTGTTGCATGGAAGAAACACGAGCATTTTCTTTACCAAGTGATAAGTAAATTTCATGGTATGACTGCCATCATGTAGAATACAAAAGCCTATGATTTTTGTTTATGATTATATATATATATATATTCATTTAAATATATTTGTTATTGTACTATTTTATTTTTCCATATAATTAAATAAATATTTGTTGAATAAGATAAATAACTCAGAATCCATATTCAAACAAATATTTTATTACAAATTCAAATAGTACAAATTTAAGCTCCCACTACATTTATACATTTTTCAATTTCATTACAATTTCACCACAATTTTCAAATATACAATTTTTTTATACATATTTCACCTTACTACATAATTCGCTCAACACTCATACATTTGATCTTGACTGGCTCTAGCTTGTATCCAGCCATCTGTTATACCTGTTAAATACATAGCACAGTAAACTGAAAAAGAAACAAATTTAGATTGCAAAAATATAATTGAATTTTAAATTTGTTTTTGCCTCAGGTATTTTGGATTTGTTTCTTTTCATATTTTCTGACAAACTAGTGGATATGCACACGTGTACAAATAAAGTATAAATGGATACGGCACATGTATTACACAACTACACATATATACATGCGTATGTATGCATGTATATACATGAATATGTGCATGTTTTTTCAAAATCAATGAGCAAATGCAGTTTCATAACTCAAACCAAAGATATATGCAAGTTCAAGTTCAACATGTACAAAGTGATGCACCAAACAGTGACAAGAATATATATATATATGCAACCAAGCAACCGGACATGGATGAATACAAGCAGTTCAACAGACTACAGTTACAAAGGCACAAAGCAAAGCTTCTGACCAACATGGATGTAGTAAAAGGATCAGACACAAAGGGAGCACACAAGTACACATTGGAGCATGCAGCTCAAACAAAATCAATGGTCAGTCAAGAGAACCACACATGAATGCAAATAGACATCAAACCAGACACTCAGCCAACATACATGAAGATACACATAAATGTACTCAACACATGCAAATGCAACTCAGGCTAGAACAATGCATATGAACTCAATGGATGCAGCAAAGTGAAGCACAAGGATGCATATGCATGTACGAAACACATATCAAAATTGATTACTAAATAGGCAAGTTGATTATAACCCCATTTAAAAGTCTTCACGGTTATGCGTGGTTAGAAGATGCTTAAAATTCATTTTTTTTAAACTAAGCAATACTACTAATCTCATTTAAAAGTCTTAACAGTTATGCATGGTTAGTAAGTATTTAACAATTTCCTATCATAAATATACCACAAATGAACACGACTATATGGGTTTTTATGCCGACATCACCTTATCACTCTAAAGTGGAATATACGCCTAACATGGTATTTATGATTTTTGTTTGATTTTTGTTTGAAATTTAATATTTATACTCGATTAGGTATTAATGTTGTATTAATGCCTATCCCTTTATCACTCTTATTTAACATTGTTTTTGCTGATAAAAAAAGGGGGAGAGAGAAGTTAAGATTTTGGCAAATAAGTTCAAATTTTCTATTTGCATATTCCCATCTAGGTTCATTGCATTTTTTATAGTTTTTATTTGCATTTTTTTATATTATTTTCATGCATATGTGAAAGGGGAGCTTTGTTGTAGGGGGAGCATTCAAATAGGGGGAGCTAATAGAATTCATCAAGACCAAATACATTTAATAGAGTCAAAATTTTAGTATATGTTTGTTATCATCAAAAAGGGAGAGATTGTAGAATATAATAGCCTATAATTTTTGTTTGATGATAACAAACATGTATATATATATATATATATATATATATATATATATTCATTTAAATGTATTTGTTAATGTAAATTTTATTTTTTCACATAATTAAACAAATATTTGTTGAATAAAATAAATAACTCAGAATTCGTATTCAAACAAATATTTTATTCAAAAAATATTTTGTTACAAATCCAAATAGTACAAATTTGAGATCTCACTACATTTACACATTATTCAATTGCATTACAATTTCAACACAATATTCATAGTTTTTTTATACATATTTCACCTAACTATATAATTCGCTCAACACTCATACATTTGATCTTGAATAGCTCCAACTTGTATCCAGCCATCTATTATATCTGTTAAATAATAGTGCAGTAAACTTAAAAAGAAACAAATTTAAATTTCAAAAATATAATTGAATTTTAAATTAGTTTTTGCCTTAGGTATTTTGGGTTGTTTCTTTTCATATTTTCTGATAGGGACCAAATATATATGCACGAACAACTTTTAATATTTACAGTGTATCAGTGTGAATATCACAATGTCGTTTCCCAATTTTATCTCACAAACTAGCGCAAATTCACACGTGTACAAATCAAGTGTAAATGGATATGGCACATGTGTTACACAACTACACATATACACATGTATATGTATGCATGTATATACATGAATATGTGCATGTTTTTTCAAAATTAATGAGCAAATGCAGGTTCAGAACTCAAACCAGATACATACGCAAGTTCCACTTCAACATGTACAACATGGTGCACCAAACAGTGACAAGGATATATATATATATATATATATATATATATATATATATATATATATATATCTGTGTATATATATATATATGTATATATGCAACCAAGCAAGTGGACATGGATGAATACAAGCAGTTCAACAAACTGCCATTACAAAGGCACAAAGCAAAGCTTCAGACCAGCATGGATGTAGTAAAAGGTTAGACACAAGGGGTGCACATAAGTACACATTGGAGCATGCAGCTCAAACAAAATCAATGGTCAGTCAAGAGAACCACACATGAATGCAAATAGACATCAAACCAGGCACTCAGCCAACATACATGAAGATACACATAAATATACTCAACACATGTAAGTGCAACAGGACTTCCAATGATGCAAGAACAAAACCAGATCAATGAAACAGCAAGACCAAACAAACAAAAAACCATGGACAAAGGTGCACAAGATCAGGGTAACTCAACAAGCCAGTGAAAGGAGCCCACCAGACCACACGTGAAAGCACTTGAGCAACATTCGATACACATGAAGTATCAACTCAAACCAAAAATATCAAGTAATGCAGACCACGGTTCAATGTAACCAAACATGCAACATTTTACACCAGAAGCAACATATATATATATATATATATATATATATACACACACACACACGTACATACATACATGCGTGAACACACACACACACATACAGTGGAAACCAGACTTCATTCAGCATGAACTAAGCAAACAGTGAATGGTGATATGCAACAATAAATGTTATAAAAGGGAAGCAGTTTACATATTTACAGTAAATACCAGCAGCAGTTCAAACACGTCAAGGAATGGTTTCAAAAACAAATGAACAACATCATTGAATTGGTCAAAAATCAATCATTACTAGCAAAGAATGGAATCAAAGAAAAGAACGGAGCAATATTCAAATTCATGGAGTAATTATGAGATGAACAAGTCAGAATAATCACAAGCGCTCAAACAAAGATCGATGGGCAAGTGCGATTCACGAAAAATTTAAACTCGAAAATACAAACGAATTAATAGGTTTCGATCCTTATTTAACTCAAATTCATCATCGACAAATGAGCATTTGAGTTCAAACAAAATCAAAGAGCAAACATCAAAATAAATCATGAAGGAATCCAGAACTCGAATCAAGTCGAGTATAATTATAAATCGAAAAATTGAAAAAACATACCAATTCAAAGCATGAATCAAACTCGACAAAGTTGATGCGGCCGTAAGTTATCAAATCTAGGAGTCGATTGACGGAGATATTCAAAGCAAATTAATCGCTGCAATCGAACAATTAGAATCAGCGACTTCAATTTGGAAGAAACCCTAGTTCCAAAAAGAAAAGAAAAGAGGCAGCCGCAAATAAAAAGAGGAAGACTTCTTCATATTAATTACATACTTGGGCAGGCCTTATTTATTTCTATTTGGCTTATTTTTTAAAAATAGAGTTTTTTGTTTAGTCTTTTATTTTACATTTGTAATTTTTCTTTAAAAGTTGTATAACTTTCTAGTTGTGTAACTAGGTACAAACCACGGGACGGAGTATGAGAATTCGCAACTCAATGGCTGAGTTGTGATAGGATTTGGAGCTTAGAGTTAGGTTAGTCAAGTTAGCGGGTATTACAAGTTTATGTGCGTAAGCGTTTGACAACTTATTTCTAGTAGAAACCTTAGGGGCAGCACGTAGGAAGGATTTTGTCGAAGCTGGGTAAGTTTGTGTGTAAATCCTCTACATTACCTTCTGTAATTATTTTTATTTTCACATTAATTTTAGTATCACCATATTCATCCCCCTTCTAGGGTGAAAATGATCCTGCACATTGATGATTTCTCCATATCAATCATCGAGATAGGAAAGACTTTTTAGATAATAGAGTAGAAACCAGACAACCACCAATGACATAGTCAAGCGATGACATATACGAACTTGTAAGGGACTATCCAAAGATATATGAAACTGGAGTACAAACAGAAATTGCAGGCAAATCGACTATTTATAGTTGGTGCAAACAAAGTATATTTTGGAAGTTGCCTTACTGGAAAGATCTTCTGCTTCGTCATAATATTGATGTGGTGCACAACGAGAAAAATGTTTTTGATAATGTTTTAAACATAATTTTGAATGTCAAGGGAAAGATTAAGGACGATTTGAAATCAAGACGCGATATATAAGAATTATGCAAATATCCTGAACTTCATATGAAACCAAATGACAATAAAAAAATCAAAGCGTGTTACGAGTTAGATAATAATCAAGTTAAAGTTGTGTCAAAATGGGTGAAAGGATTAAGATTTCCTGATGGAATTTCATCAAATCTTCGTTGATGTGTTGACTTTAAAAATGGTAGATTAAGCGGAATGAAAAGCCACGATTGTCACATAATGATGGAAATTTATTACCCATTATAGAACTATTGAACTATTATCCTTAAAAGTTTGAAAGGTAATAACGGAGCTTAGTCTATTTTACAAAGAGCTTTGTTCGACTACTTTAAAAGTGCAACGTTTATGTAAGATTGAAGAAGATATTTCTATATTGCTCTGCAAATAATGATGGAAATTTATTACCCATTATAAGACTATTAAACTATTATCCTTAAAAGTTTGAAAGGTAATAACGGAGCTTAGTCTATTTTACAAAGAGCTTTGTTCGACTACTTTAAAAGTGCAACGTTTATGTAAGCTTGAAGAAGATATTTCTATATTGCTCTGCAAATTGAAGAAAATATTTTCGCCAGATTTTTTTTAATGTAATGGAACATTTACGTGTTCATTTCCCATCTGAAGCAAGACTTCGAGGTCCTGTAAAATA
Organism: Allium cepa; assembly: GCA_030765085.1. NCBI lineage: Eukaryota > Viridiplantae > Streptophyta > Magnoliopsida > Asparagales > Amaryllidaceae > Allium > Allium cepa. The sequence goes on along the minus strand of CM060930.1, from coordinate 7,014,212 downwards.
TGGATGGATGTATCCATTTGAGAGGTATGAAGTATGTTACATATTAATTTAATTACATTCAGAAGTTAAAGTTAATGTAAATTAATTTTGCATAGATACTTGAATCATCTGAAGAAAAAAGTGTGGCAAAAATCACGATTTGAAGGTTTGATATGTAAATCTTACATCGAAGAAGAAGCTTCATTCTTTCTCTCTCACTATTTCAGTGATCATGTGAACATGTCATTCGAAAGTGTTGCTCGTAATGATGAAGGCGACGAACAAGAGTCCTCTCAAACAATGTTATCTATTTTTAGACAACATGGTTGACCTTCTGAAAAATGTGTAGAAGTATGGTTAAACGATAGAGATCTTCATGTAACACACTTATATTCTTCTTAATTGTGCTGAGGTTGCACCATTTGTTAGGTAATATAATATAATAATTTATGATTTATTTATTTCCATAATGCATGTGCGTGTAGAATTTAATGCAATATTTTATTCATATATGCGATATTTATGAAAGTGAACATCCACATGGAGATCTCGGTAAATAATTTTTTGATTGGTTTTCAAAGTACGTTTATGAACCGAGAAACTATGTGGTCAACGAAGGGTTGAAACATCTTGCGTTGGGACCAAAAAGAAATACCAAGGCATATCCAATGTATTTCATTAATGGACATGAATTTAACATCAAAGAATACGGTGCAGAAAAATTAGCTAATATAGTGATGATTCAGAAAATCACATAAATGATTTTTATGGCATTTTAACTCAAATTTTGCAACTGACATATTTCTCACGACCTGCGGAGGACGTATTTATGTATAGATGCAATTGGTTTAGCAATGTTTCAGGTTCTGAAATTAATGTGTACAAGGATTATAATCTTATTAAAATAAAACACACATCGCATTTTCACAAGTACGATCCTTTTGTACTAGCCAAATAAGCATTGTAGGTTTATTATGCTCCTTGTCCGTCTATAAAAAGAGATAAAGCAGATTGGTTAGCAGTTTTTAAAACAAAGGCAAGATTTACGTTTGATAGGAAGAATATTCCAAACCAACAAGCTTATCAGACAGATCTTGAGCAAAGCAACAAAATAATAATAACAGACGATCGTACTGATTTTGGACCTCTGAACGATGAATCAAACGTTTTGATAGAAGCATTCGAGAGTAGGGAGGATAATAACATAGAATATGAGACCGAATCTGAATCAGAAGACGATAAGGATTGATAAAAATATTGTGTTGAATTCTTATGTATTATACAATTTATGTAATCGATGAGATTTATTTTGCATCATTTATGTCTTTACATCATTTATGTCATTACATCATTTACATCATCTATGTCAATACCATTTCTGTCATTTATTTAGCAAATTATGCTAAAAATGCAATGTATTCTACTTATCGTCGGAATATGAGACCTAATCTGAATCAGGCATACTTTGCACTTTATGTACTTTATCACATTTATGTCATTTAACTCTAAATACATTGCATTATTATGCAATTATTCTCTTTTAAAATGATGTGTCTATGATATGTATCATGTCGTCCAGCAGGAGGAGTTCTTCCCATTCTTCAAGAGGTGATGGTAGCGGTCCATTGTCCTGCTGTGTATCTAATACCTAGAGCGGAGGGGTAAGTATTAAAAAAATTTCAGCATCTTAAATATTTGTGTACGATATAATAATCTGTATCATGTTTAACACAGGGGGTTTGATCTACAACCGTCAGTTGTAGTTCTATCAGTTTTGAGAGGTTCGTACAAGAGTAGGATGATGCTTGTTAGTCGAAGTGAGATAATATCCTTCCCCACATCCTGGAGTGTATATGGCAGGATTTTATTGCAAGTATAATCTTCTGTTTTCCATTCTTAGTTTATTTTTGTCGCTTATTTATTGTTCATATTTTATTGTTTAATTTTTTGTTGCTTGTTTATCATGAAATGCAGGCTGCAGTTAATGTACAATTAGATGACCTACAGTTGGTAAGACACTACTGGATGCAGAAGATGAGAAAGAACTATAGGGATTTTATGTCGGCTGTGAAGCATAAAAGGTAGAACCCGAACTGGATGGGAGCGAGTGTGTGTAAGGGTGGCTGGCACATTCGGATAGTGACGAGGCGAAGGTAAGTGTACTAAACTTTTATTAATTATTTAATTGATACGTAAATATCAAAATATATTTGGTAAGCAAATTATGCATTAAATTTAAATGTACTGGCAGAGTCGAAAAGAAACTCTACAAATAGAAACAAACACTCATCGAGAAGGGTCCAAGTCGTTCCAAAATATTGTCGGGAGTTGGTAAATTTATTAAATGTGAATTGTAAATAGTTATTGTGCTGTATAATTTTGAATATACAATAATAGTACATAATAATCAATTTAAGGAAGCTGAGACGCAGGGTCCCTTATTGTACATGGATGTATTTACCCATAATCATGCTGTTGAGCATGTAAATCCAAATAGAACAATTTCATTTACATGGCATGGCGATAAATCAAGAAATAGCCATGTAAGCATATTTTAGTTTATATGCTAGTGGTAAGTGTTTTAGTTATTAAAGTATAATGGATTAAAATATTATGTTATTAATTTTAACTGTATTTTTATTTGTTCATGCAGACAAGGTTTAAAAACAACGGCAGATACTCTTGGAGGAAACGGTCGAGAACAGCTGACGACAGACGAGAATGATGTTATTTTTGATTCAATTGTGTATCCATCTTCACGGAATAGGCGCTGCGGCTTTGATAATCAAGTGGTAATGAATAATATGTTAAGATATAACAATTTAATAATCTTTTAGTTCTAAAGTACTTCACGTCGCTTTAGTTTCAGTAATAAGTTTATAGATATAACAATTAAAATATAATGTTGTAGCTTTGATAGTATGATTATAGACTAAATTAAATAAGTATTGCAGGCCAGTAGACAGAAGAGAGCCAGCCAAACGGCCAGAGCTCAGATCAATCTAGTAGAGATCGAAGAGTTGAGAGCTTGGATGACGCAGCTGGAAGAGCAGAACTGTCGGCAGACCATTGAGATGACATACTGTCGGACCAGCGTATTGCTGAGTACATGCAGCAGTATGGTGGCCGCTTTCCATCTTCGGCTGGTTTCGAAGGTTCTGGAGGTGATTGACCGGAGTGATAGGTATGTTTTTTTCTTTTGCGTCGTTGTTTAGTAATTTTTTATGATACATTGAGTTGGTGGAGTTGGATTTGAAATGTTGTGTATATTGTTTGATGATACATTTGGTGATAGTAATTTTGACATTTGGGAGTTGATGGTGGGAGTTGATGAAGGATTGATGTATACAAATTATGTTAGTGAAGTGTTGGTTTGATTTTGTATGAATTATGCTTGATTTATTTCTTTATGTGATTTGATTATATTTGTATGGTTTGATTTCATATTGAATATCTGAATTGGATATATGTTTGTGAAGTGGAATATATTGTGTTTATGAATTGTGGATGGAAGACATTAATGCAACAGAAAAAAGCAAAATCAGGTACAGGAATTCCGATGGCTATCGATGGCCTGTAGACCGAAAATTTCTGCGACTTCCGATGGCCGGCGACTGACAAAAAACAACGGCTGGCGACGGTTTTCGGCACCCCCTTGAACGTCCACGTGTCTTTCGATGGCCTTCGGAAGCCGTCGGAAATACTTCGACGGGATTTGACGGTAGCCGCTCGGAAATCCTGTTCAGCAATGGATTTTTTCCTATGCTTTTTTCCGACGGTCGCCAACGGTTTTGAGTCATCGAAAAATGTCATGTTCTTTGTAGTAGGAACAATTTTATTTAAGGATTGCGTGATTATCTTCTGCGTTTCACCATAGTTCATGATCAGATCGTAAATAGAACCATGACGACTCATGATTTATGTTTTTGATGGTTCAACGGTTCAAACCGTCTGATATTATGCTTTTTTTGAAAATTTATACAGTTAGATACAACATATGCACGAAAATATTGAAAGAAAATGCTAAGTATATGTATCGTTGAGTGCCTTCAATCAATATCTGCAACCGAACTCGACTGTTGTTGTGTGCACAACAATAACGCATAACGACATAAGCTTATAACTGATGGTATTGTTGACAAGTTTGTAGTGGTCTTAATAATGCTTGCAGCGATGAAGAACGAACTGGTAGAGTTTAGATTTATAGAAATGATGAATTTTGCAATGCACGTTTATTTTTTCTTCTAAAAGAATCGATTAAAGTCTGATTATATTATTTATCGAAGTGGTTTACGGTTTGAAGTTATTCGATCTTTCCATCAACAAAATATAACGCATGATAAAAACGTCCTATAGACATTTACGATACACTAATAGGCCAACTTAAATTGCGTTATTTTTGTTCTTGTTGAGGTTGATTCAAGAGACACTTCAACATAGTTGACAAAAGAGCTCATTCTGAAGCGAGCAAATTCATTCATTCAATGATTTTTTTTCTTCAATTTAGTCTTCTTTTGTAAAGTAATTACACAAGTAGCTCACTCCAAAAAGTAAAATCATTTACAGTACTGTTTTGACCAAAACACACCAAAGTCATTTTAAATGTCACTAGTTTAAGGTATTATTTATTAGGATATGTTGGCGTGACTTTTGAAAGGTCACTCCAGCGTATCCAACTTAAAAAAAATTTAATGTTTTGGACGACGTTTCAAAAGTTGTCCTAGCGTATCCTTGTAAAATAAAAAAGTACACTGGTGACATTTGAAATGGCACCAGCGTGTTTTGACCAGCTCAACGCTGAACTGATCAAAACAAGACTATAAATGATATTGATTTTAGAATGGGCTATTTGTGTAATTAGTTTAAAAAAATGAGGCCAAAGCTAGAAAATTTCCTTCATTCAATTACAGCCTTAAATTAGTGGTTGTAGCTGGACCAACCGCTCTGAAAAACAGAACAAAAGATCTTGCGTTAATAAATTAAAGGTACGGTGAATCAGATCAAATTTTGCATGTGAACTGATAGCGAATATTTCAAATATAATAATAACTGGATTTACGGTTGGTTTTGGCTTTTTAGAAGGAAAAAAAACAACGTATTAGTTATTACTTATTTAAGTCACCCAAAGGAACCATAAATCTTTGAACAACTTTGGGTTTCAGTTCATTTAAATTCTCACCAATATTATTTATCCTTGCAATATAGAACATCTACATTAGAACAACTATAACAAATATAAATGATGTCCTAATGGATCACCTCCTCTAATGTATAATCACAAGCTGTTTTGCACTGTGTTGATACCGGAGTTTATTTGTACAGACTGGTACCATGGAACAATACACAAAACAGAAACATTTCACAAGAAGACTAGGGTATATAAACCAACGAACAATTGAACGTCAACGTAAAAACTTTTTTTACACATCAAACCTTAATAACTTACGATGAAAGAAACTACCGTTGCCATTATTGACAAACTCTAGATGTGATAATATCAGGCAATAGCAGCAAATTCCTTGGAAGCCATGACGGAGTTATAAATCTCCATTATCAGCCTCCTCTCAAACTCCCCCGCCTCCATCTTTACCGGCCTCCCCTTCGGTATCCTCCAACCTGTTATTAAATCGGGTCCCCCACCCAACCCGGATCCCTTTCCCGCAACGCCCAGCATCGTGTCTATGTAAGCATCCCGGATCCGTTTCAAAATGCGGATCGGATTGAAGACGTTGATCCGAACCTTGAACACCGACCGCAACCGGAACCTGAACCTGCGTTTGACGCTGCGTTTGTCTCCCAGACGCGTCACTAGCTGCTTGGGTTTTGCGGAGGAAGAGGCGCTTAACTTTTGGTACTTTCTGCTGCGCCAGTGGGATCTTATTCCTTTGCAGAATTGAATCGGAAATGACGTTGAATTGTCCATCTGGTTTTAAATATTATCGATCTTTTTTATTTTTTTATTTTGTTTTGGGTGGATGTTTGTGGGTTGTGTGAAGAGAGATGAAGCTTTTGGTGTTTGGCGTGGACAGGTATTTTTCCTCTTGGTAGCAGATGATGTTACGTGTTTATATAGCGTTTGAATTAATGGAGGAAGCTTTCTGGAAAGTTAAACCTTTTAGTAAACGTGGATCGTTGATTTTTAATGCGGACGGCGTGGAAATTTTGTAGTTTGAGTTTTTTAGTCAAAGAAGGAGCAAACGGCCTGTGCTAACCTGCACGTGCGTAATGGGCATTTAAAAATGGAAAATATTCATTACTTGCGTTTACCGAGGAAAGCTAACTTTCATTTTAGTCATAATAAACCCTCAAATATTCATTTCAACAATCATGAGATCATCCATGTGATCCCCTGCCAGTCAACTTAGGATGCTCGCTTTTGCTACACGGATCGTTTCAAATAATGAACATATAAATTCTAGTTTATTTAGAACGTTTCTTTTATTTATTTAAATAAAAATCTCTTATTTTATAAATTTATAAATTAAATAGTTTTATTTAATTTATAAATTAATACAGACACATACATATGCATCGTATACAAATATGTATGTGTGTGCATGTATAACAAGTCGTTTCGTGTAAGGTATAACATATTCATGTATGGATGTTGGAATTTACGTGTCAACAAACACACACACACATATATATATATTATTTGTACTATATCAATTTAAATGTAAATAAGTTATTTAAACAAAAATAATATTTTTATTTATAATTTTTTTAAACACGATTAATACATGTACCAATATATATATATATATATATATATAATGATAAAATAATATTTTATTTAAAATGATATGTGTATATATATATACACATAAAACTATTTATAAGATCTAAATATATGTTTATATATTACTTAATAAAATAATTTTTTTTCTTCTAATTCTCAATCGTATTAACAACACAAAAAATTTATTGTTTTTAAAATATATATTAATTGAATATGCATTTGAAATTAATAAAATAGTACTAAAAAAACATTATGGAAACATTTTTCCAATTTTAAATTTCCACTATACTTCATATGATATTTTGAAGTTGAAAAAAATTTCCATTATTTTTTCGGTCAAATTTTATTTTTATCAATTTACTAATTTTTTGTCGATTACAATAATAATTTTAAAAATATAAAAGTTTTATTTTCCATTCTTATCTTCTAGCTGATAGCTTATTTTATGACAAAATAATTTTATAAAATTTTAAAAATTATTTTCGTAACAGAATTGATTTATATGATTTATTTATGTGATATTGATTTAAATAATTATAAAAATTATTTTATTGCTGTCGAAAATTACTGGTGCTATATAGACACATATATAAAATTATATAATCAATTTTAAGTATAGAAGATATTATAATTAAATATCAACCATATATGTATAATTGAATAATATATACATATACATATATATAAATTAATAAAATAATAATTAATATATATAATAGGCGGCTATACAGATCTGACTTGTATATAAAAAAATTGAATATTTATTTATTTATAAGTATATAGTTACATATAGCCAAACTAACTTGTGACAACATCAATACATATTAGAATCATCACCCAACTAACAATATAATAGTATATGTACACACAAAATGAAATATTATTCATAAAATTATAGATTATAATTCAATGAAAATCATATCTAAGAACCAAAGCCTTAAAGCACACCTTGAAAGGATGAACTCCCTCATTCGAAAGTTTTCGATTCGGCGGATTGCTAGTCCTTGAACTGTTCACCTTCGACTATCGGATAGTGATGGACTTTAGTTGATTTGAGCATGATATGATGGAGCACCTATCAAATATTTTTGGCCATAAATGGAAGAAAGGAGTGGCAACAAAAAGAAAATCATTTGCAATCAGGGCTAAGGATGATTAAATAGTGTATAAAAGAGAGAGAATAGCGGATCTCATCTCATACTAGTTCTTCCTCAATCCTAGCTATCCAAAACCCAACATCTCTACCCTAACTTACCCATATTGCAGCCGAAAATCTCGCCCACCACGATGGGTCAAAATTCCATTCAAGCCTAAGAAAATATCATTTAATTAAATCCAATTAAATCGCTTATCAATAACGTATATCGATTGATATATTTATAACTATTATAAATATATCTAATAATATTTATTCTTTAAATTACAATCAAAGTTTTATAATTAATATTCACAAATATAAATTAATTTACAAATATTGTAAACCGAATAAATCGTTTGGTCAAAAGAGAATTCATCATTTCGATTGTGTGACTCGTAAAGTATAAATTTGGTCAAGAATTAGTGTCAAACTATTCGAATATTAACATTCACACGTCACCTAACAGGTGGTGTGACATTTTGGCGAAATTTATCGCTTACTTGGTTTCAGTAAAATCTAATTTCCTTTTAAGCGTTACTCAGTTGTCACTTTTATTCACACAAATTCTTTGCATCAAATCTACATCACTACGAGCTTATGGACTTTAATAATGGTCAAAATTCTTATATCATTCATATTTAACTCTATAGTCCAAACATAAAGTTCTTAGCTCAATAATAACAATCATTATTAACAGAAATGCACTAGCCAAAGACTTTGACATTAAGTTGACTTGAGTTGACCGTGATACTAACTCAATGTAGCCAAGGAGACGAATCCACTTTTGACTTAGTGCTTTACACTCGACCCAACTATAGTCACTCGATGAACGTCGTGCCATGGTTTGACTATAATCAGAGTGGAGCTTTCACATTGAAGATCCACGGTATTCTCAAGTCAATATAATTGTGTAATCAGTCACATCAATATTTTCTGTTTTATTTTAGTTATATTAACGAACTGAAAACAATCTAGTGAGTCGTTCCATAATTATCCCATAACTATCAGTACTTAAAACCTTGGTTCCGCTAACAACCATGAGTAACACACTATTCAATATTTGAAGAGCATTACCTACTTCTATCTCAACGGATACGTTGATATCCAGTCTCGATGCAACTTAACCAGGAACCTTTTAAATGGTATATCTGTTTTTATCTACACAAAAAGGGCAAACAGCTCTAATCGATTTGTTGTAAAGCTGTGAATACGGGGTGTATAACACAACTATTATATTTATATTATGATTAATTTTCAGAGAGTAGATTGCTTATAGGTTATGCTGAAAGTAAATTGCATTAAAGTAAAGAACACAAAGATTTATAGTGGTTTGGTCAGAATGTTCCTAAATTCATTTTCATTCTTCTTCTTATAGATCTTTGATATAATGCCCGAGATACAAAATACCTTGATCTGTAGCTTAAAAGACAATAAGATATAGCTCAAGGGAATCTGTTCGGCTATTCCTATCCAGCTATTCTTGTCCATCTATTTCTATATGGTTATTCTTGATAGGCAGATCCTGCTTGGTTGTTCCTATTAGGAAAATCCTGCTAGGCTATTTCTGCTAGGCCATTCCTACTATGCCGCTCTTATTAGGCAAATCCTACTAGGTTGTTCCTATTAGGCAGATTCTGTTAGGTTAGCCATGCTAGACAAATCCTGCTAGGTAGGTCCTGCTAGGCTGATCCCAACTATCGCTGACTTGTCTACCATTACCGTGTAAGCTTGGCTCTCTCCAATTGTCTCCTATTATTGTCAAAAACTTTGTTATTTATAGGAGTGGAGAGGTACGTTGGACATTTCGGTAAATCGGGCAATTTCCATCTATAACTCGCTCAGTTTGGATATTTCCATATATACAGGATATAATCAGAAGTTTCCATATGTACTCAGATTTTGTTCCATATATATTGAAAGAGGCTATGCGGTAGGATCGTGTAATATGGAATAACGAAATAGTCTAGGTAGATAAAGTAAGTAAAAGCAAGGTAGACACCAGGATTTTATATTGGTTCGGACGTCTAGTCCTACGTCCAGTCCCTAAGCTTCACTTAGGAATTCCACTAACTAACACCCTCACTTAACCCGGAAGAATAGGTTTACAACTTACCCGAACAACCGAACGGGATTTCTTGCCTCAACTACCGAAGAGGACTTCAACTCAATTACTAAAAAACAATATTTGATTTGTTGTGTTCTTATCAACACTAATGAGTCTAATGTAGTACAATATTCCTATAATCATATCCTTAAGAGTATGCAATGTGTTTGTGAAGATTTAGGAAATGTGAATTGCTATGAATCAAAAGAATGTTAAAAAAACAAAGCAGTGATTCAAGCAATAGATTTGTGATTGCTTTGAGAATATCTAGATAATATGTTCAAGTAGATAGTAAGATTAAAGCAAGAGAATTCGGTGAATTGAAGATGTTAGAATTATGTATTTATACTTGTAAAAGAGGTGCATCTGTTGGCTAAGGTTCTAGACAAGAGATGCTTCCATTTCCATTGGTGAATGGTTGCAACTCTTGGGAGGAAGAAGGTGTCTATTTAGAGAAAATTCGCATGCTCAAATTCAGTCGAGTGAACTGAGAATTCAGTCAACTGAAAATATGAAGGAAAATTTTCAGGAACAAATTCAGTCGACTGAGCAGGGTTTTTCAGTCGACTAAAACTGTACATGTTTGTATATGTGTAAAAGGTTCAGTCGACTGGTCATCCCTGTTCAGTCGACTGAACTTTTAAACTGTGCACAGTGAATGTTTATTAAAAAAATGAAATTTATAAAATGTGTTCTAGTGTTTTTGCAAGCCTCTTGAGGATAGATTTTAACAATAAATCTAATCTAAGACCTATATAAAAATCATACTTATGTTTATCCTTGGCCTTTATCGTTCTTTCTTTAGCTTTGCACATATCTCTTCTTTTTTTGTTGAAGCACATTGTCATTGATCAAAATCTTAGCGTATCAACATTCTCCTCCTTTTTGATTGATGACAATACTCACGTGTGTAGAGATTATTTCCTCCCCCTGAATATATGCACTATCTTTTCTACAAAAACATGGTTAATAACACAGATTTCTCCCCATTTGTCATCGATAAAAAGGAAGTAATAATCACAGAAGTATATTGTCAAAACAATCACTGATATGTCTACCATCTAAGAGTATACCATAGAATATAGCATAAAAATGTAGCATGAGAAATAGAATATAGAATGTCGCATGAATGAATAAAACATAAAATGTAACATGAATGAAACATAAAAGGCTATTTATACAAGCCTTGTGATAATAAAAAGCCACAAAAGAGTTTATTCATCTTTGTCCCAATCATATGAGGCTTCTCTCCCTCCCCTTGGTTCGTGGATAATGGGTCCACCTGTGGGAGGTCTACAACTTCCTCCTTGACCACCACTTGTGCCACTCGTGCTGCTGCTTGTATGTTCTTCGGACGATGTCCATGTGAAAGTAGGTGCAGGACGCTTACCGCGTGATGTTGAAGCTGTAGTGGAAGTTGAGCATGAGATGACATCCCATAATTTATTGAAGAATCCTTTAATTTTATCAAGTTTGTGATCTACCTTCTTGAGGCGATTATCAAGAATTTGTTGATTTCTTGATAAAATTCCTAACGATTGATTAGTAGTAAAACTTGGCTCAATGATACGAATTTCATCTTCTCGGTCGAAAGGTTCTTCATGTGGAGCTTGTGGAGCTTGTTGCGCTTGTGGAGGTTGTTGTTGTTCTTGATGCCTAGCTTCCCATTCGGCAATAGATATAATGCGAGGAGGTATATCCGGGAGTTGCATAAGGCTTATTGTCCGTTGGTTAATTTGATGGACCATTGTATTGTCGGACTCGGGTAATGGCGTATCAACATTGAGGAGAAGTCTCATGATATATTCTCCAAAATATATAGTTCGCATTTTGCCATTATTAAATGTGAGAAACTCATCAAGGATTAGTTGGAGCCAATTGACTTGAATATTTCCCCAAATAGCGTATAGAGCTCGATAATTGATTGGGTAGACAAGTTCATATGAACTCGTTCGTGGGGTAATTGTTCTCATAAGAGCTTTGTGAAGGATTCTAGCTCTAGGTCGTAGGGAAGTGGACTTAAAATCTCGAATGTTAACATTATCATCCAGAAATTGATGATTTATGTTATCTCGAATTTGTGGATTGAATTCTACCTCATCAAGCTTTCTCCCTACGTTAGGTGATCCTAAGATGTGTGCCATTCGATCTAAGGAGAACCATACTTTCTTCCCACACACCATACTCCAAACACTATCATTTGGATTTCTTGGAGTTTGGTGTCCAAGATTAAGATTTGCATAAAATAATTTGACCATGATATGGTTTATTGCATGGTCGTTTCTTTTAAAATCCAAAAGAGAAGTTAAACCTGCCCGATCCGTTAAAGCTTGAATGTTGTATGTCTGAAGGCTTTGAAAATCAACGAAGGAGTGCTCGAAAATGCGAGAATTCTTCATTTTATTCCACCTTGTTACAGCTACACCATCATAGAGCCATTGTGCAATTTGAGCATCAATTGGCTTGGAGGATGAAGAAGAAGAAGCTCTTGATCTTTTTGGGGCCATTTGTCGTGAGATTTGAGAGTAATTTGTGAATTGGGGGCTAGGGTTTTGGAAAACAATGGGGAAGAGAGAACTTTTGGAAGGTAAAAAGTGAAGGTAAAAGGGTAAAAACTGGTTGATAAAAAGGGAAAAGTTGCCTGGGAATTGGCATTCAGTCGACTGAAAAAGTCTGTTCAATCGACTGAAATTTTGGTCGAAATTTTCTGTGTTAAATTCAGTCGACTAAACAGAGTTTTTAGTCGACTGAATTGTTGTACATTTGTTTTCTGCCTAGTGTTCAGTCGACTGAGCAAGAAGGTTCAGTCGACTGCTCAGTCGACTGAACCTTGAGTTTTTGGAAATCTAAATTTTTTAAAAATATTTCAATAAATAATTACAACAGTATAGACATAATATATTATGATAACATGATTTGGCCACCGGAATAATCATTTCTTTGGAGATGGACTATTTTTCTTTTCGCGTCCTTCATTCTCTATATAGTTTATATCCCATGAATTTGGACTATACTGAGGAGTCTTTGGCGACATCCATGGATTCACGGGATCGGCTGGTGTACGATATGACGAAGATGGATCATACGAACTAACTGGCCGAGGTAGAGGCTCAGTCACTTCGTTTTTCTTTGAGCCACAAAAACGTAAACCGATTTGCTCTAAGAAGCTTAATCGTCTAGCAGTTACTTTTTGTTCGAAATATAATTCTCGTTGAAGATCTATTTGTTGTTGTTGAAAGTGATGAATCTCATCAATCTTTCTTTTCGTATCTGTTGAGATAAAAAGACCACTTTTAGCCTTCTTCGATTCCGGTGTGTATCCAGTTCGATAATTGTTCCATTTATAGATTGGCTCATGCTTTGGTGTTGGAGTAGGAAGTTTTGGTGATGTTGGTGAGTTATCGACCGAAGAGGTGATGTTGATTGGGGAGTATGAGTTGTTTGAGGACATTTTTATATCAACTTTTCAGTCTTTTGTAAGTGAAAATGATTTGTGAAAATGAAAATAAGTTAAACGTGTATTTGTAGGATGAATATTCTATAAAATAGTGTGGTGATAATTCATCAAAGTTTTTTAACCAAACAAAGATTTAATGGTTAAAATAAATCAGTTAGAAATGTATGGATTAGAGATAACCCTTATATTATTATTTATAATGTATCATTATTTTGAAAATGCAAATTGAAAGTCATAGTTTTCTTCATTCAGTCGACTGAACATATAGATTTAGTCGACTGAATTGTAAAAAAAAATTTGATAACTTTCTGTATAAAATCTCTTTAAAAGAGATTATTCCTAATTCTCGTCGTAATTTTATAAAGGAGTTTTCTAATAAAGGTTTAGTAAATATATCGGCAATTTGATTTTTGGTAGAAATATGTTCTAAATTTATGATTCCTTTTTCGATATTGTCACGTAGAAAATGGTGACGAATATCTATATGTTTTGTACGAGAGTGATTAACCGGATTTTTAGATAAATTTATTGTACTTGTATTATCATAATAGATTGTAGAGTTAGTTAAATTTATATTAAAATCCTTAAGTGTTTGTTGCATGTAGATAACTTGAGTACATGCTAAGGCGGCTGATATATATTCCGCTTCACACGTGTAAAGTGAAACACAATTTTGTTTCTTACCAAACCAAGATACAAGTGATTTTCCAATGAAATGGCACGTACCACTTGTACTTTTTCTATCTGTTCGAGATCCACCAAAATCAGCATCACTGAATAATACTAACTCAAATGGACACTCTTTTGGATAGAAAAGACCAAAATCTTTAGTATCATTAAGATATCGCGTAATTCGTTTTACCGCTCTTAAATGTGATTCTTTAGGATTAGATTGAAAACGTGCACATAAACATACACTCATCATTATGTCTGGTCGACTAGCGGTTAAGTAAAGTAAGGAACCTATCATACTTCTAAATAAATTTTGATCTATACTTTTGTCATTTTCATCTCGATCAAGGTGAGTAGTGGTAGTCATAGGAGTAGGTTTAGCAGAAGTGTTATCCATTCCGAAACGTTTAATTAGATTAGCACAATATTTTTCTTGGTTTATAAAAATTCCATTTGTTAATTGTTTAATTTAAAGTCCGAGAAAATATGATAATTCTCCCATATGACACATTTCAAATTCCTTAGTCATTATATTTGAAAATTCTTTACATAAATTTTCATTTATCGAACCAAATATAGTATCATCTACGTATACTTGAATTATTAAAATATCTTTAGTAGTATTTTTAATGAAAAGCGTTTGATCAACTTTTCCAATTTGAAATCCCGAATTTAGTAAGTAACTTTTAAGTCTTTCATACCAAGCACGAGGTGCTTGTTTAAGACCATATAGTGCTTTCTTTAATTTATATACATGATCTGGATATTTTTCATGTACAAATAAAGGAGGTTATTCTACGTATACATTTTCTTTTATAAAACCATTTAAAAATGCACTTTTAACATCCATTTGATAAAGTTTAAAATTGTTAAAATATGCAAAAGCTAATAAAATACGTATTGCTTCAAGTCTTGCAACGGGAGCAAAAGTTTCTTCAAAATCAATACCTTCTTCTTGATTATATCCTTGTGCTACTAGTCTAGCTTTATTCCGAGTTATATTACCTTGTTCATCTATTTTATTTTTGTAAACCCATTTTGTTCCTATAACAGATTGATTATTCGGACGGGGAACTAATTCCCAAACATCGTTACGTTCAAATTGATTTAATTCTTCTTGCATTGCAATAATCCAGTAATCGTCTGTTGATGCTTCTTTATGATTTTTAGGTTCTATTGTAGAAATGAAAGCTACATGTCCCATTTGATTTAATTGATTTCTTGTCTTAACTTGAGAATTGATTTCACCTATTATGTTTTGAGTAGGGTGATCTCGTAATATTCTTGGTGATGATCTTAGTTCATTATTACAGTTTTCAAGATTTGTATTTTCTATATTTATAAATTCTTCGTCATCTTTTATACTTAATTCTTTGTTGAAATTTTCATCAAAAGATACATGTAAGGTTTCTTCGATTACGTTTGTTCGTTTACTAAATACTCGATATGCCTTACTTCGTGCTGAATATCCTACAATAATTCCTTCGTCGGCTTTTGGATCAAATTTACTTAATTGATCTTTTGTATTTAAAATAAAACATTTTGATTCAAATATTTTGAAATAAGATATATTTGGCTTTTTGTTATTGAATAGTTCATATGAAGTATTTTTAGTTAACGGTCTAATTGATATTCTATTTAATACATAGCATGCAGTAGCTACGGCTTCTGCCCAAAAATGTTTTGGTAGAAAACTTCCATTTAATAATGTCCTAGCACATTCTTGTAATGCTCGATTCTTTCTTTCTACAACTCCATTTTGTTGATGAGTTCTAGGAAATGAAAAATTATGATTTATTCCTTTCTTTTTACAGAATGTTTCAAAAGCTTCATTTTCGAATTCGCCTCCATGATTACTTCGTATATTTTTAATCTTCAAATCTTTAGTGTTTTGAATTCTTTTGACAAATGTTTTAAAATGCTCAAAAGTATCACTTTTATTTTTCATAAAAATAGTCCATGTATATCTTGAGAAATCATCAACTATTACAAACACGTATCGATTATGATTAATGGATTAAACTTGTGTTGGTCCAAATAAATCCATATGTAGTAATTCTTATGGTTGTAAAGTCGAAATATTTTTCTTAGATTTGAAAGATGATTTCGTTAATTTTCCTTTTTGACAATCATCACAAAGATTTTTTATTTTAAAGTTTATCTTGGGTAAACCTCTTACTAATTCATTTTTGGAAAGTTTTCTAATAGTTTTAAAATTTATATGACAAAATCTTTTGTGCCATAACCAAGGATCATTATCTTTGGCTAGTAAACACATATTTGTATTATGATTAGTACTCATATTTAGAACGTAAATATTCCTATCTCTTTTTCCTTCAAAAACAAGATTTTGGTTTTGATCAAAAATACTACATTTATTTTCTGAAAAAGTTATTTTAAAGCCTTTGTCACAAAGTTGACTTATGCTCAGTAGATTATGTTTTAGATTTTTAACTAATGAAATATTTGTTATAAAAGGTAAATTTGATGTACCGTAATTGCTCACATCTCCTTTGCCAATGATATAGCCTTTTGAATTGTCTCCGAAGATAACCGACCACCATCAAAGTATGTGATGTTTGTAAGCATATCTTTGTCTCCGGTCATGTGTTTTGAGCAACCACTGTCTAATATCCATTTCTTCTTTTTAAGTGGGACCTGAAAATAAATATAAAATTATTGGTACCCACCTTTTAATAGGGTCCTAAAAAGTTAGAGCTTAGGAAGCCAAACCCAATTTGATTTAGTATCCTTTTTATAAATATAGTTTTTATTATAGTGAACACTATTCATAAATGTTTTAATATATTTATTCCTAATTAAAATATTATTAGTCTTTGGAACCCAAATTTTGACTATCTTGGTTTCTATTTTTTTTTAATAGGTTCTCTTAATAACATTTGTTGTTTTGAATCAATATTCCTCTTAAAATTTGTATTTTTATTTTTAGAAATTTTTGACTTCTTTTTATATCCTAATCCATGTTTATTTGAAGAAGATTGAGAATTTTCTAAAATCTTTGATAAATTTTCTCTTCCTTTGTTAAAGTTAGAAATATTTTTAGTTATATTATCTAATCTAGCTTGAAGACTATTATTTTCTAACTCAACTTGTCTAATCTTAGTTTTTAACTCATGATTTTCAGAAACAATTATATCATTCTTTGTCTTTTGAGTTTCAATTTCTTGACTTAGAAGTGATAATTGAGTTTCCGAATTTGAATGAGATTCTTGAACTTTTTCAAGTTCTTCTTCTAAAATTTTCTTTTCACCTTTTAACATATCCCTTTCAAATTCAAATTTGTTTTGATTTTCACGAGTTTCTTTGAGTTTCTTTTTAAGAGTTTTTATTGTGTTCAAAAGTTCAGTGTTTACTTCAATTAAGTCATCGAAAGTTAAATTACTTACTTCAGATTCTTGAGCCATGAAGCATACATTTGCATGTTCTTGTCGCTATCATTTTCACTTTTGGATGAAGATGAATCTGAATCATCCCATGTTACAGAGAATGCCTTCTTTTTGAATTTCTCTCTCTTGTTTTTTTGTTGAGAGCTTTTTGATTCTCCTTCTTTTGCTCTGGGCCATCCTTATGCATGTGACCTTTCTTGTGACAGTTGAAACATTCTATATTCGAGGGTGTAGGTTTGTTCAAGAAATTCTTATTGAATCCGTTTTTATTTCCTTTTCTATATCTTAAGAATTTCTTGAAATTTTTGGCTATAAATGCTAAATCCTCATCTTTAGACTCTGATTCTTCTTTTTCTTCATGAAAAGCTACATTCTTTCTTTCTTGAGCTTGATCTTTCTTAGCTTGCATATTTACTTCATACAACATAAGATTTCCAATCAATTCCTCTTGTTTTATTGTAGATAGATCATTTGCTTCCTCGATTGCTAGTACTTTTCTCTCCCATTCATCAGTGAGTGAATTTATAACTTTAGACACAATGTCAAAATCCGTGTATTTTTCTCCTAGTCTGATTAAAGCATGATGAATGTCTTGAAATCTCGAGTACATGTCATTGATGGACTCATTTTGTTGCATTCTAAAGTTTTGGAATTGATTATTCAGCATGGATATCTTTGTTTGTTTAACCTTGTTTGTGCCTTCATGTATGACTTTAAGTGTTTCCCAAATTTGATATGCAGTAGTACATATGCTAACACGGTTGAATTCGTTCCAATCCAGGGTGCAAAATAGCATATTCATAGCTTTGGCATTGGCACTAGCTTCATTCTTTTGAATTTATGTCCATGTAGGATAATTGGTTGTGGGTACAACGAACTCTGCTTGAGTAGCATTCCAGGCTTCGAAACTTGTTGCTTGCATATAAATTCTCAATCTTGTAGACCAATAGTTATAGTTTAGTCCATTGAATAGAGGAGGTCTTTGGGTAGATTTTCCTTCCGCAAATGTAGAACTATAGGCAGATGTTGTGCTTGTACTTGCGTTATTTTCCATATTATCAATATGTCTAATAACGATGTTATGGTTATAGGATGACCTTGCTCTGATATCAATTGAAAGAGGCTATGCGGTAGGATCGTGTAATATGGAATAACGAAATAGTCTAGGTAGATAAAGTATGTAAAAGCAAGGTAGACACCAGGATTTTATACTGGTTCAGACCTCTTGTCCTACGTCCAGTCCCTAAGCTTCACTTAGGAATTCCATTAACTAACACCCTCACTTAACCCGGAGGAATAAGTTTACAACTTACCCGAACAACCGAACGGGATTTCTTGCCTCAACTACCGAAGAGGACTTCAACTCAATTACTAAAAAAACAATATTTGACTTGTGTTATTATCAACACTAATGAGTCTAATGTAGTACAATATTCCTATAATCTTATCCTCGAGAGTATGTAATGTGTTTGTGAAGATTTAGGAAATGTGAATTGCTATGAATCAAAAGAATGTTAAATAAAACAAAGCAGTGATTCAAGCAATAGATTTGTGATTGCTTTGAGAATATCTAGATAATATGTTCAAGTAGATAGTAAGATTAAAGCAAGAGAATTCGGTGAATTGAAGATGTTAGAATTATGTATTTATACTTGTAAAAGAGGTGCATCTGTTGGTTAAGGTTGCAGACAAGAGATGCTTTCATTTCCATTGGTGAATGGTTGCAACTCTTGGGAGGAAGAAGGTGTCTATTCAGAGAAAATTCGCAGGTTCAAATTCAGTCGACTGAATAAAGAATTCAGTCGACTGAAAATATGAAGGAAAATTTTCTGGAACAAATTTAGTCGACTGGGCAGGGTGTTTCAGTCAACTAAAACTGTACATGTTTGTATATGTGTAACAGGTTCATTCGACTGGTCATCCCTGTTCAGTCGACTGAACTGTTAAACTGTGCACAGTGAATGTTTGTTAAAAAAATGAAATTTATATCTAGTGTTTGTGCAAGCCTCTCGAGGATAGATTTTAACAATAAATCTAATCTAAGACCTATATAAAAATCATACTTATGTTTATCCTTGGTCTTCATCGTTCTTTCTTTAGCTTTGCACATATCTCTTCTTTTTTTGTTGAAGTACATTGTCATTGATCAAAATCTTAGCGTATCAACATATATCTGCTAGGTTCGACTTAGAGCTTTATCCGGTTCTAGTTGGTTCGGTGTAGTGCATAAGGATGTGTTGGTGGACAGGTTCCTACACGATCTCCTTGGTTTGGCTCCTGCCACTCCTTTCTACCCAGGGTACCGAACAGGAGGATTTGTCCTTTCTTTCTACTCCATTGCTATTCCCATCGACTCCTTGTGTCTTTCCTTCTCTCTCCTTATGTTGGACATGGTTAGGCATGCAATAGCTATACTCCATACAAAACCATTCCTCGTGTTCCATAAAAATAACGTGCTTGCTAGGAATCGAACTCCTGCCTTCCCTTTTGGAGGTTGAATACCTAACCACTTGATCCACACACGTTTTTTTCCCATAACTCCTTCATTTCCAATGCATCTGAATATTCCATTTGCTTGAAGTAGGTAGTCGCTGTCCAAGGTGGGGCTCGGAATGGCTCGGTGGTGGATAAGTTTTAAAATGATCATATCTTACATTCCGTAGCTCGGATTGAGATGCGTTTTTGACCTAGGCGTATATCCTAACCTTAGGAACATTTTACAATTGCTTTTACTATATTTTTTGACTATTCTAATTTTGCCTCCAAACTTCACCTTGCCCTTGTGATTACATGATAATACTTTTATTATGTGTCTTTCGGTTGTTTCTATGCACATTGACGTCTTTCCGCATTCACCGTGCCGTGGGAGAAAATGCCTATAACATATGCCCCCAAAGCATACTTTCGTAGAATATAAAGCGTGCTTTGTTTCATCCAAACTTGTCTTTCTTTCTCATGCGATGTTTATCTTAAACCTCAAATATTCATGTCCTCATTCCTACCCTTTACGTATGTTTTCTGCTACTAATATGTTGTAGAGCCTTGTGTCACTCGGGGAAAGCTTGTTGATCATTCTAGGACATCCTTTATCAGTATGATGTTCGCAGTTTATTCTTTCTTGATTGTATAATCATCTAGGATGTTTTTCTACTAATTCTCATCTCTATCGGGTAGGTTTTTGTTGAGACTTGGTTTTGATTCATGACACAAAGCTATCACTACGACATACAGATTTGATGACTGCTATGACAAAAAGAGAATGTATACTACAAGGAGACAATGCTTCAAAACCGATGCATCAACTATATTATTTTATTTTTGAGTCTTAGGTCAATTTTGTTAAAATATCTCTTCGTTTACGTATATATTAGCTTATATATTTAATCATCTTATTCCCAAATATTTTATACATATATAAGCATATAAAATATATAAAAGTGTTTAAAGTTATATATATTACTGTACCTGTGTAAACTGTGCAAATGGCATAGATTTTACTAGGTCAGTCGACTGACCCAGAGGCTCAGTTGTCTGACCCTGAAAATTCTGTGCAACATGCATAGGTGCACAGATATACAGATATATATATATTTAAAAAATCGTTTGAATATTCAGTCGACTGACGTAGAGGTTCAGTTAACTGAATTTCTGCAACGGCTACTTTTTGAAAAGACACGACTATTTGTGAAGAGTTACAAACTTCTACTTCAATCGAAACTCTTTTTTAAAAGTCTCCGCTCTTTAACCTCTATAAATAGATACTCTAACTTGATTCCAAATCACCGAATTTTATTATCTTTCTAATCTAACTCTCTTGAATCTATTTGCTATTATATTTTCAATTATTCTGCATTAAAGCAATATTATACCTTTCTATTCTTCATAAACTTCACACACACACACACACACACACACACACATATATATATATATATATATATATTAAAAAGAAAAAAAAAAAAGAAAAAAGAATAATAAGAATAAAAAAAAAAGAAAATAAAAAAAAAAAAAAAATAAATAATAAAAAATAAAAGGAAAAGAGAGAGATTTCTGTTGCTCAAGCGTGTGAAGTCATCTTCGACCGTTGAGACGAAATCATGTTCTACTGCTTAGGTCGCTGTTTGGCTGCTCAGGGTTGTATAGACCTGTTCCTCCAGGTTAAGTGAGGGTTGTTGTTTTAGTGAAATTCCAGAAGGAGTCTGGAACTAGACGTAGGACGGTGCTTCGAACCAGTATAAAAATATCTGGTGTCATTTTATTATACTGCTTTTATATTCTACACTATTTACTGTATTACTATCATCATTATACTATTATATATCCATATTACACGATCCATAGCACACTTTCATTTGGTATCAGAGCAAGGTTATCATATAGCTGCAACACAGTTATATGATAATCTAATAATATGGAAACTAACACCAGCATTAACACTAGCTTTATTGAAGGACAATCCACTGCACGTCCACCACTATTTAATTGCGTGAATTATAACTATTGGGCCAGACGAATGAGACTGAGTTTGTAGTGGCTATGTATTATAGACTTACGTATTCGGGATTTCTACTGTATTTGTTTCAGAACTGTATTTGTTTTTCAGACTATGTATTTGTACTTGTTTGAGACTGAGTTTGTAGTGCCTTCATGAACCACTATGGTTATTTTTATTTCCACTATGAGTATTCTGATATTCTGTGTCTGTGATTCTGCGATTGTTTTTATTTGCTCTAAACTTTATTACAATCTACTATTTTGAGCTATTCAAGTTTGATATATTTTGGTTTTATTGTCGAATTTGAATGGTGCAAAATAGTGGGTCGTTACAAACACCCAATCTGTCTCCATTCAATTGATGATTGAGAAGGATAACGTCTCCAAGGGAACAAGTCCCATTTGTTGTGCCTCACCTGAACTGGCTAATCTTGCCAATGAATCTGCTTTTTGATTGTGATCTTGGGGGATGCAGTAGATAGCATAATAATCGAACTGATTCGGTATTTCCTGGACCCGAGATAAGTAAGTAGCCAATCTTCGATCTTTGGCCTGGTACTCCCTTCGAACTTGATACATAACTAATTGTGAATCGCAATAAATTTCCACAGCAATGATTCTCAAATATCGGGCGAATCTCAATCCGACAAGTAGAACTTTATATTCAGCTTCATTATTGGTCGCATGAAAATCAAACTTTGGAGAATAAAATATAATCGACCTTCAGGGGTTTCAAGTACAATTCCAGCACCCGAGCACCTGTCGTTTGATGCACCATCATCATGCAGCTTCCAGATATACTCGGGAGATTCACTGGTTTCGGTTCTAGGATAGCTCGCCTTGGAGTGTAGGCAATATCAAACTGACTTAGCTCGATATTCCACTTGAGTAACCTACCAGACGTCTCAGGCCACGTAAGGGTATGTTGTAACGTCCGATCGGTGTAAACAGTGACAGGATGAGCCTGGAAATACAGACGGTGCTTTCTTGAGGCAATAACGAGAAAATAAGCCAATTTCTCTAGCTTCGAGTAATTTCTCTTAGCTTCGGTTAGTCATTTACTAATATAATAGACCGGTTTTTACACTCGGTCTTCCTCCCGAACTAGGGCAGCACTGATTGCGTTTTCTGATACCGCCAAATAAAGGTACAATTTCTCTTGATCGATAGGCTTTGAAAATATAGGCGGTGTGGAAAGGAGCTGAATTAGTGCTCGGAATGCGCCCTCACATTCCGCGGTCCATTAAATGTTATGCTCCCTTTTCAGATCAAATCGAAGAAGGGAATGCATTTATCAATGGACTTTGAAATGAACATGCTCAGTCTTGCTACTTTCCCGTTAATGCTTTGGACTTGCTATATGGTTCTTGGAGTCTCAAGATTTCTGATTGCCCAGATCTTTTCGGGATTTACTTCGATTCCTCGAGCTCTGATGATAAACCCCATGAATTTTCCGGATGTGACCCTAAAGTGACATTTCAATGGGTTGAGCTTCATTCTATATTCTCGAAGGATACTAAACATCGATTCCAGGTCCTTAATATGATTAGTGGAGAACTGTGACTTCATCAGCATATCGTCTACATATACTTCCATGGTCTTTCCGATCTGGTCAGTGAACATTCGATTGACTAGTCGTTGGTACGTTGCCCTGGCGTTCTTGAGTCCAAAAGGCATGACTTTGTAGCAAAAGAGTCCCAGATCGATTATGAAGCTGGTACGTTCTTGGTCGGGTAAGTGCATGGGTATCTAGTTATAACCGGAATATGTATCCATAAAGGATAATAATTCGTGTCCAGTCGTTGAATCTATGAGCTGACCAATTCGAGGAAGTGGAAAACTGTCTTTTGGGCAAGCTTTGTTGAAGTATGAGTATGTACGATCTAGATTAACCCTAGAGGGGGGGTGATCAGAAACAAACTGCAGAAATAAATATGTTGAAAAGTAGATCACACACAAAATTACCCAGCTTCGGCAACCCCTACCTACTGCTGCATTCCCAGATTTCTATTAGAATTAAACAGTCTCCCGCTTATGTAACGACCCAGAATTTTTAGAAATTAAAATTTGAGTATTTAATTAATTTTAAATATTAATAAGTGAATTTATAAGTCAAATAAATTTTATTTTGAATTATTGGATTTAATTGGATAATTAAATCGATAATTTAATATGTTAAATTATGGAAATAATTGGAAATTGAGTTAAATATGATTGAAAATGATTTGTAAAATTTTATTTTATCATATGGGAGTTAGAAAGATATTTTAGAACTTTTAAAATCGAATTAAAAGTTAATTTGTGAAAATTGAATATTTTAATATTTAATTATCGACTGTAAAATAGTCAATTTTTGAACAGTCTCAGAATTGAGCGAAACAAGTTTCATTGGATCCGTAATAGTTGGTTATTACCGGATTTCAAATTTCGTGTCAATCGGAGTTATCGTTTGATCGTGGCAGCTCGAAACGCATCGATTTATTTTTAATTTAAATTTGACGAGTGAAAATAGCCATTTTTCAAAAGTCTCGGATTTCGACGAAACCAGTTTCATCGGATCCGTAATGCGATATTATTGTAAGGTTTCAAATTTCAAGTCAATTGGATTTACCGTTTGTCCGGTACAAATTAAAACGCCTAGAAATCGACTTAAATCGGTTTAATTTAAATTGAACGTTTACAGCCATAACTCGCACATACTTCCGAATTAGCTTCCGAAACCTGTTCCATTGTGTCCGGAACGTGGGATAAACCCTAGGAACGTCAGTTTCGGCGCGAAAATCGGAGTTGAAAAATTGTGAATGAATAGTGTTTTATTCAAAAATCTATAAAAGGAACCATGGCCTCACTATCTTCAACATCATAACCCAAACCCTAATTATAATAGCCAGCCGCCACTAACAAAATGAATGGCCGAAAATTGCAGTCTCTTTTCTTCAATTATCTTTCAATCCACAAACCCATTCAAGAAATCTCCAACTACAAAGTTGTAGAGCTACGTGAGATCCTTATATTCAACGGTTATGATCGTAAATGGCGTGACGGATTGGCGGCAAATCGAGCTTGAAGGGTGATAGTTGCGCACGGTTTTCATTGGCATGGGGGAGGCCGAGTTTTTTGGCCTTGCAGCCGAAGGTGGAGGGGGGTAAGGCGGTCAGGATGGCACTTGTTGATCGAAGTTTCGATGAGAGATGGTGGCTCGAATTTGGAGCCCTAGTTTCGAGCATGGGTTTTGTGTGCGTTCAATGATGTCTGTAGGGGATTCACGCATTTGTGAACGAAGGAGAAAGGCGCGTTCGGCCCTGATGTGTAGGCAGCAGATCCAAGGGTCCAAATAATTTAGGTTAAATTTTTTTTAAATTTAGTTGTAATTATTAAATTTTAAATTCGTATAAACTTCATAATATCATAACTTTTTCATACAAGGTCGAAAAAATGCAAACTCAGTTGCGTTGGAATCGTATGGACGAGCACTACGCGATGGAGTTGGTTTGGAGTCGTTTGGAGTTAGTGAGAATTTTTGGTAAAATTAAACGTCCGTTTAATTTTATTCGAAATAAATCGCTAAAACGAAATTAAAATCAAGGTGAGAACTTCTCACTCAATCGAATCAGTTTCGATTTTATTTTAAATAGTTAGATTTAAAATATTTGGATGCATGTTTGAATGATGATTGTTATCTATTGATTGTTAAAATAGACATTATACGCCGTTAGTAAGCGGATGTTATTTAATAAAAACATATACCGCGAATATTTCATAAACAGTGAAATTGGTATTATATATAATAGCAATATATATATATTGGCATATGTATATATTGGAGTTATTGATTTTCCGCATTTTTTGTTTAGCGGATGAGACCCTATTACGCCGTTATTAAGCGGATAATATTTAATAAGAACATGTACCGTGATAATTTCGTACTGGAGCGAAATTGGTATTGTGCTAATGTTGTGGATGCAGGAAAACAGGTTGGAGGGATCCAACTGGATTCCTCAACAGTTTTTATTTGATTTCAGATATTTTGATATTTGATGGATTATCATATCGATATATGATATCGTTGTTGTCGTGATTGACTATTTGGTGTGTAGCATCATTGGACCCAGATTTTGGGATTTTAAAATGATTTTTAAAGTGATTTTTGAAAATATACTATATTTTTGAAATTGATCCATTTTAAATAAATAAACGATATAAATTTTTATGTTATAAAAATTATGGTTTTTGTGAAATATAGTTAAAAAGCCGATTTTGAGAAATACGGTTAAAAGTTGATTTTTGAGAAATATGGATCAATGATTTTATAAAATAGTTTAAATTGGGAAATTTGAATTTATTTTGAAAAGTTTAAATATAGGCTTTATAAAATTTAATTATTTTATAAATCAAGAGAATGGTGAAATTATAAAAGAATTTAAAGACGTTTTAAAGAATAATATAAATTGATTTATATTAAGAGATTTATAAATAGATATTTATAAATTGAAATATTGACATTATAAAACGAGTTTTTATAAGTGTTTGAATGAAGTGAAAATGAATTTCATAAATGAATGAAATTTATAGAATTATAAACTGTGAAGTTATAAATGAAATTTATAAATAGTAAGATTTATAAATTTGGTGAAATTATTTGAAGAATAGTTAGGTAAAATAAATGGATCTTATAAGTTATAAGATTCATAAATTGGAAAGTCTTTAAAAGAACGATTTTGTAAAATAATCGTTTTATAAGTATTTAACTTATAATATGAATGTTTAGTTCATAATTTAGTTATAAACTGGAATAGGTTAATAAAAGAATTTATAAAAAAGAAGTTTTTATAAATAAATAGAAATGGAATTTATAAACATTGTTTTATAAATTCGCAAACAACTTATTTTGATAAGTTAATTGTTGAAACCTATTAATGGAGTTATATTCACATTTTTGAATGTGAATAATCCTTTGAATTAAAATGAATAAAAGGATGAAAAATTGTTAACGTAGTATATTCACGTTTTTGAATAGTGAATAATATGTTAAAGGAAATGTTTAGAACGTGATATTTTAAACAGAATTAAAACGATCTAACGATGTTTTAAAATGTGTTGAGATTCGAAACCATAGATTTCAACATTCATTGTTGAAATAGACGTTTTCGAGGAATAAAAGGAAATGTGGACTATAACACTGTTGTTATAGTAAATGATTTCCGAAAGGAAATGTTTTGTATAGTATTGGGATTTATATATCTATTTTAATTTCGAATCCCTATACTAGTGATTTTGGGTTGTCGTAACGATGTTTTACGTAACATTCGTTTTGGCCCAAATAAATATGTTTAAGAGAATGATTTCCTTAAATAGAATGAAATATATACTTAATTTCGATTGAAGTATATTGAATATTTTCTAAGTGTTGAAAATAAATAAAATTTGTGAATTACTTATGAATAAATAAGTATGGAAATGTTTTTCCAACATAAAGTGAATATTAGAGAATTTATCTTTTTGAAGATAAATTGAAATGATAAATTGAAATCGTATATGCATGGATATTTTGGAATATAAATTCACTAAGGAATTTATAAAAGAAAGTGGAATTTGTATGAAAATAAATATTGATTTATTTTTGAAGTATTGAAATTATATATCCAGTGAAGATATTTTGGAAAGTAAATAATTTGGAAATTTTTTTTGGAATCTGGTGATGTGTGCATATCCAGTGATAGTTCAATAACCGACTATCAATATTTCCCTTTGAATGGGTATTTGATGTGATTTGTTTGAATGTGAATGCCACACTTACTTTTGAATAAGCGCTCACTATTCGGGTTAACCGGGAAAGGACCATGGGGTCGTATAACCCATTCCGAATATGTGATACGTCGTTGTGAATTGCATTGAAGATCGGTGTTGAAGACCCGGTATTTGCGAAAACGATAGGATGACCTGTCGATTGACTCTGCACCGAGTTGCTCCGGTATATAGTTCTCCCTAAGTGATGGGAAATCCGATCAGGATTGTGAATATCCGGATTTGCAAGGACTTCTTTGTAAGTGCCTTCGGTTCTGTTCGAGCCCGGAACAGACTTGTATGGATTGTATGTCTGACATTACAAGTTGAGATATAAAGCCGATTTCTTTCAAATATATTTCTGTTGGTGGCGAAGAATTTATTCTTTTAGCTTAACACCCTTCTCTGAGACGTACGAGCTCAGAGGTTATATAGTTGAAGTTATCAGCGATATATTCCCAATTTGGTAATGTGATATGCTGAGTGATGCTGAAATGATCATTGTGTTGATTATTTGTGATAGGATCATTTGTTTGATCGTCTATCTTGGTGATCATTGTGTTGATCATTTGTTGACCCAAAGCATGGCTTTTGTATAAAGTATGTTTTTGTGGACGAAACTTCGTCGAGCCTCACACCCCGGAATGGTCAAAACAGGAAAGATGCGGCAAAGTTATGAGGGGTAGCTCCCTTTAGGGTATGCGCATTTCCTTCTGGAAAGGGTGGTATCATGGTATGGAGCCCAGATATTTACTCATGTTGATACACTATATTTATTACTGTGTGGTGTTGTTGGTGACGAGCGCTCGGTAAAAAGGTCCAATGGGACCGGGGGATGCCATATTCGTGTAGTAGTTACCTAGTGATAAAGGTAACCCGGCCTTGTGTTGGCAGAGAGCTGGTTAAGTTCTCGGGACGTCCATCCAGAGGCGTTTCCTTGTGGCAATGGGAAGTTCCTTGGCCTGACCATTTGTTGGAAATCCAAAGAAACAATACGAAACTTGTACGGTTTTAGTTGTATAACCTGCTATGGAATGTGGCGGTAACCTGCTATTGAACATAGTAGCTATAGTAGGCATAAGTGCGGAATGTCTATGCTGGCTAAGATTTATATCTTTATTTTTGAAATGATTTTCCTATACTATGCACTAATAATAATATCAAATGTTATTTTAAATGCGTATCAAGCATCTTTGACTATCATAAGGAGAAATCTCCTCCGATTCTGCCTTTGCATGTGTGTGTGTGCGGGAGGCCTTATGGTAGTCTCATTTTTAAAAGCATTGCGAATTGAATTTAAAATATTCTTCTATTTTGATTTTAAAGTAAATAAACTGTTTTGAGTTCTCACACCAGTCACATGACTGACTCGGAGTTTATTGTTTTCCTTCCTAAACTCTGGGTGCCCACCAATTTTCCACACGGGCAGTTAAGAGTTAAGGTTTATCAGGATATTCTGGATATTCTGGAGTTGCTGGAGGCAAGCTGGATGGCATGGCGTATTACTAGTATATAGTATTTCTTTTCCACTGTTTTTGTTGTATGTTGTTGTACACTCTGATGATATGATATGATATGATGTAATGAAATGTAATGTAATAACTGATATAGTTCTTTGTTTAAAGATTATTCATTTATTATTATATGTTGTTCCGCTGCGAATTGTGAGATTCTGATGTTGTTCTGTTGTTTTCTATTTTTTTTCCATTCTCTATTCTCTTTTTCTTCTATTTTAAAATATTCTGTTTTCTTTCTGTTCTATCTTCTATTTTTCTTTCCCCTCCATTTTCTATTCTCTCTAATTTCTATTTTAAAATTCTCTATTTTCTAATCTTCCATCTTTTTCTCTTCTTTTCTTTCCTTTTCTTTTCTTAAATTCTTTTTAAAACCCATAACATTTCGGTTTTTTCGGCAACGAAGATCCGTGTGCGTTACATTTGGTATCAGAGCTTATGGTTAAGCGACAACCATGGTTCTGTTGGGTATTACTCATTAGAGATAGAGTCAGTAGTACTCTAGATTGAGTTTGAGTGTAATAATAGCTATGAGAGCGTATTTGTTAGTGAATATAAAATTATTTTATATTGTGATGATTGGTTTGTTGAGTGGTATATAGATTCTGGTTAATACGAGTAATTAACGTTGTTGATAGGGATCTCTAAACACTTGTACAGAACAATTCGACAAAATATTGTTTTAAATTGGGTAAATGAAATAACGTTGCCTTGATTATATTTTATATATAAAGAAATAATTTTTCTGAATTATTAAATTGTATATAAGTTGATTGTTAGGTTGTTTGAATAATCTAAAGAAAATAATAATTGTATAAGCAAAAGAATTATAAGAATTGGATTATAATTAAAGTGATTTACAATTGTGAAATAAACTTATATATATGAGTAGTGAAACTATATGAATATATTTATAAATATGAGTTGAAATAAAAATGAAATTAAAGTTAAATGAAAATTTACTTAGAATTGGAAGCTGAATTGATTTATAAATGGGAATTTAAGTTAAGTAAAACCAAGTGATGTTTATAAAATGAAATATAACTTAAGTGATATGGAATGAAGTTGATATTAGTATCAAAGTAAAATAATAAAGTGATAAATGTGAACTTGAGTTATATAAATGAAATTCAACTATTGTAATTGAATTGAATGAATGGATTGAATGTTAATCAATTAAATGTGAATAATTGATATGAAATAATGAATATAAATGTTAATTCATTGAAATCTAATGCTATTGGAAGTTGTATAATTGAATGAAAGTCAATTTAATATGATCCAATTGAAAGTAATAGGTGTTAAACCAAGTTGAATGAATATAAGCAAAGGAAATTTGGTTGTAATTAATATACATTGGTTGTTATATGATTGTTAGTTGATTGTATATAATTCATTAAGATTTAATGAAATTGGAAGCTAAAGTAATTAAAAATCCAATTGGAAGTTAAGTGAATCTTAAGTAGAATTGAATTTGATTTGGAAGTGAACCAACTTGAATATGAATTAGTGAATATAAACTAATTGAATTGAGAATGAATGTTGATAAAATCCAATGTGAATGAATCAAATATGATTTAAATTGAAAACCTATTTCATTGAATATAAATGAATATTGATTGGTTATGGATGTTGGTTAGATGATAGTTGGTTGATGGTTGAATATATATTACTTTTATTGCATTTGTTGTTCTATTTCATTTGCTATGTTGACATATATAGTTATTATGTTGCTATATGTTGTTTATTGAGATTATTGTCTATATGCATGTTCTCATGTTGTTTGTTGAGTGTTTAGTAGGTGCGGATCGCGTTTGCTTCGCATTTGGAGCTCGCTTTCGCGCTATATTAGCCGTATACGCTTGCTAATAAAATATAAGGTACATATCTCGGATTAAATATCGCACTTTTATACTTTTTTCCCTACGGGATGCCTCATTACTTGATGAGATGTATATTTGTGATATATATACTGTCATTTTTTTTTTCGGATCGAGCCACGCAAAGGAGACTATGGCGAATTTTTCCGGAAATTTAAGGCGTTAGAAAATTTTTGAGAAAATTGGAAAATTTTGAAAACTTTAACTTTAATTTAAAATTGAAAGTTAAACAATAGTAGTTGTTTTTGAAAAGATAACTAAGTATGATTTGGAAAACTTAGTAAAGATTTGTAAGAAGTTTAACTATAAATTATGGAAAATTAATAAATTCTGTACTTTTCTTACTTAATAATTTCGAGGACGAAATTCTTTTAAGTGGGGAAGATTGTAACGACCCAGAATTTTTAGAAATTAAAATTTGAATATTTAATTAATTTTAAATATTAATAAGTGAATTTATAAGTCAAATAAATTTTATTTTGAATTATTGGATTTAATTGGATAATTAAATCGATAATTTAATATGTTAAATTATGGAAATAATTGGAAATTGAGTTAAATATGATTGAAAATGATTTGTAAAATTTTATTTTATCATATGGGAGTTAGAAAGATATTTTAGAACTTTTAAAATCGAATTAAAAGTTAATTTGTGAAAATTGAATATTTTAATATTTAATTATCGACTGTAAAATAGTCAATTTTTGAACAGTCTCAGAATTGAACGAAACAAGTTTCATTGGATCCGTAATAGTTAGTTATTACCGGATTTCAAATTTCGTGTCAATCGGAGTTATCGTTTGATCGTGGCAGCTCGAAACGCATCGATTTATTTTTAATTTAAATTTGACGAGTGAAAATAGCCATTTTTCAAAAAGTCTCGGATTTCGACGAAACCAGTTTCATCGGATCCATAATGTGATATTATTGTAAGGTTTCAAATTTCAAGTCAATTGGATTTACCGTTTGTCCGGTACAAATTAAAACGCCTAGAAATCGACTTAAATCAGTTTAATTTAAATTGAACGTTTACAGCCATAACTCGCACATACTTCCGAATTAGCTTCCGAAACCTGTTCCATTGTGTCCGGAGCGCGGGATAAACCCTAGAAACGTCAGTTTCGGCGTGAAAATCGGAGTTGAAAAATTGTGAATGAATAGTGTTTTATTCAAAAATCTATAAAAGGAACCATGGCCTCACTATCTTCAACATCATAACCCAAACCCTAATTATAATAGCCAGCCGCCACTAACAAAATGAATGGCCGAAAATTGAAGTCTCTTTTCTTCAATTATCTTTCAATCCACAAACCCATTCAAGAAATCTCCAACTACAAAGTTGTAGAGCTACGTGAGATCCTTATATTCAACGGTTATGATCGTAAATGGCGTGACGGATTGGCGGCAAATCGAGCTTGAAGGGTGATAATTGCGCACGGTTTTCATTGACATGGGGGAGGCCGAGTTTTTTGGCCTTGCAGCCGGAGGTGGAGGGGGGTAAGGCGGTCAGGATGGCACTTGTTGATCGAAGTTTCGATGAGAGATGGTGGCTCGAATTTGGAGCCCTAGTTTCGAGCATGGGTTTTGTGTGCGTTCAATGATGTCTGTAGGGGATTCACGCATTTGTGAACGAAGGAGAAAGGCGCGTTCGGCCCTGATGTGGAGGCAGCAGATCCAAGGGTCCAAATAATTTAGGTTAAAGAAATTTTAAATTTAGTTGTAATTATTAAATTTTAAATTCGTATAAACTTCATAATATCATAACTTTTTCATACGAGGTCGAAAAAATGCAAACTCAGTTGCGTTGGAATCGTATGGACGAGCACTACGCGATGGAGTTGGTTTGGAGTCGTTTGGAGTTAGTGAGAATTTTGGGTAAAATTAAACGTCCGTTTAATTTTATTCGAAATAAATCGCTAAAACGAAATTAAAATCAAGGTGAGAACTTCTCACTCAATCGAATCAGTTTCGATTTTATTTTAAATAGTTAGATTTAAAATATTTGGATGCATGTTTGAATGATGATTGTTATCTATTGATTGTTAAAATAGACATTATACGCCGTTAGTAAGCGGATGTTATTTAATAAAAACATATACCGCGAACATTTCATAAACAGTGAAATTGGTATTATATATAATAGCAATATATATATATTGACATATGTATATATTGGAGTTATTAATTTCGCGCATTTTTTTTTAGCGGATGAGACCCTATTACGCCGTTATTAAGCGGATAATATTTAATAAGAACATGTACCGCGATAATTTCGTACTGGAGCGAAATTGGTATTGTGCTAATGTTGTGGATGCAGGAAAACAGGTTGGAGGGATCCAACTGGATTCCTCAACAGTTTTTATTTGATTTCAGATATTTTGATATTTGATGGATTATCATATCGATATATGATATCGTTATTGTCGTGATTGACTATTTGGTGTGTAGCATCATTGGACCCAGATTTTGGGATTTTAAAATGATTTTTAAAGTGATTTTTGAAAATATACTATATTTTTGAAATTGATCCATTTTAAATAAATAAACGATATAAATTTTTATGTTATAAAAATTATGGTTTTTGTAAAATATAGTTAAAAAGCTGATTTTGAGAAATACGGTTAAAAGTTGATTTTTGAGAAATATGGATCAATGATTTTATAAAATAGTTTAAATTGGGAAATTTGAATTTATTTTGAAAAGTTTAAATATAGGCTTTATAAAATTTAATTATTTTATAAATCAAGAGAATGGTGAAATTATAAAAGAATTTAAAGACGTTTTAAAGAATAATATAAATTGATTTATATTAAGAGATTTATAAATAGATATTTATAAATTGAAATATTGACATTATAAAACGAGTTTTTATAAGTGTTTGAATGAAGTGAAAATGAATTTCATAAATGAATGAAATTTATAGAATTATAAACTGTGAAGTTATAAATGAAATTTATAAATAGTAAGATTTATAAATTTGGTGAAATTATTTGAAGAATAGTTAGGTAAAATAAATGGATCTTATAAGTTATAAGATTCATAAATTGGAAAGTCTTTAAAAGAACGATTTTGTAAAATAATCGTTTTATAAGTATTTAACTTATAATATGAATGTTTAGTTCATAATTTAGTTATAAACTGGAATAGGTTAATAAAAGAATTTATAAAAAAGAAGTTTTTATAAATAAATAGAAATGGAATTTATAAACATTGTTTTATAAATTCGCAAACAACTTATTTTGATAAGTTAATTGTTGAAACCTATTAATGGAGTTATATTCACATTTTTGAATGTGAATAATCCTTTGAATTAAAATGAATAAAAGGATGAAAAATTGTTAACGTAGTATATTCACGTTTTTGAATAGTGAATAATATGTTAAAGGAAATGTTTAGAACGTGATATTTTAAACAGAATTAAAACGATCTAACGATGTTTTAAAATGTGTTTAGATTCGAAACCATAGATTTCAACATTCATTGTTGAAATAGACGTTTTCGAGGAATAAAAGGAAATGTGGACTATAACACTGTTGTTATAGTAAATGATTTCCGAAAGGAAATGTTTTGTATAGTACTGGGATTTATATATCTATTTTAATTTCGAATCCCTATACTAGTGATTTTGGGTTGTCATAACGATGTTTTACGTAACATTCGTTTTGGCCCAAATAAATATGTTTAAGAGAATGATTTCCTTAATAGAATGAAATATATACTTAATTTCGA
Source organism: Allium cepa (assembly GCA_030765085.1). NCBI lineage: Eukaryota > Viridiplantae > Streptophyta > Magnoliopsida > Asparagales > Amaryllidaceae > Allium > Allium cepa. The sequence goes on along the minus strand of CM060930.1, from coordinate 6,979,315 downwards.
TTGAAGTATATTGAATATTTTCTAAGTGTTGAAAATAAATAAAATTTGTGAATTACTTATGAATAAATAAGTATGGAAATGTTTTTCCAACATAAAGTGAATATTAGAGAATTTATCTTTTTGAAGATAAATTGAAATGATAAATTGAAATCGTATATGCATGGATATTTTGGAATATAAATTCACTAAGGAATTTATAAAAGAAAGTGGAATTTGTATGAAAATAAATATTGATTTATTTTTGAAGTATTGAAATTATATATCCAGTGAAGATATTTTGGAAAGTAAATAATTTGGAAATTTTTTTTGGAATCTGGTGATGTGTGCATATCCAGTGATAGTTCAATAACCGACTATCAATATTTCCCTTTGAATGGGTATTTGATGTGATTTGTTTGAATGTGAATGCCACACTTACTTTTGAATAAGCGCTCACTATTCGGGTTAACCGGGAAAGGACCATGGGGTCGTATAACCCATTCCGAATATGTGATACGTCGTTGTGAATTGCATTGAAGATCGGTGTTGAAGACCCGGTATTTGCGAAAACGATAGGATGACCTGTCGATTGACTCTGCACCGAGTTGCTCCGGTATATAGTTCTCCCTAAGTGATGGGAAATCCGATCAGGATTGTGAATATCCGGATTTGCAAGGACTTCTTTGTAAGTGCCTTCGGTTCTGTTCGAGCCCGGAACAGACTTGTATGGATTGTATGTCTGACATTACAAGTTGAGATATAAAGCCGATTTCTTTCAAATATATTTCTGTTGGTGGCGAAGAATTTATTCTTTTAGCTTAACACCCTTCTCTGAGACGTACGAGCTCAGAGGTTATATAGTTGAAGTTATCAGCGATATATTCCCAATTTGGTAATGTGATATGCTGAGTGATGCTGAAATGATCATTGTGTTGATTATTTGTGATAGGATCATTTGTTTGATCGTCTATCTTGGTGATCATTGTGTTGATCATTTGTTGACCCAAAGCATGGCTTTTGTATAAAGTATGTTTTTGTGGACGAAACTTCGTCGAGCCTCACACCCCGGAATGGTCAAAACAGGAAAGATGCGGCAAAGTTATGAGGGGTAGCTCCCTTTAGGGTATGCGCATTTCCTTCTGGAAAGGGTGGTATCATGGTATGGAGCCCAGATATTTACTCATGTTGATACACTATATTTATTACTGTGTGGTGTTGTTGGTGACGAGCGCTCGGTAAAAAGGTCCAATGGGACCGGGGGATGCCATATTCGTGTAGTAGTTACCTAGTGATAAAGGTAACCCGGCCTTGTGTTGGCAGAGAGCTGGTTAAGTTCTCGGGACGTCCATCCAGAGGCGTTTCCTTGTGGCAATGGGAAGTTCCTTGGCCTGACCATTTGTTGGAAATCCAAAGAAACAATACGAAACTTGTACGGTTTTAGTTGTATAACCTGCTATGGAATGTGGCGGTAACCTGCTATTGAACATAGTAGCTATAGTAGGCATAAGTGCGGAATGTCTATGCTGGCTAAGATTTATATCTTTATTTTTGAAATGATTTTCCTATACTATGCACTAATAATAATATCAAATGTTATTTTAAATGCGTATCAAGCATCTTTGACTATCATAAGGAGAAATCTCCTCCGATTCTGCCTTTGCATGTGTGTGTGTGCGGGAGGCCTTATGGTAGTCTCATTTTTAAAAGCATTGCGAATTGAATTTAAAATATTCTTCTATTTTGATTTTAAAGTAAATAAACTGTTTTGAGTTCTCACACCAGTCACATGACTGACTCGGAGTTTATTGTTTTCCTTCCTAAACTCTGGGTGCCCACCAATTTTCCACACGGGTAGTTAAGAGTTAAGGTTTATCAGGATATTCTGGATATTCTGGAGTTGCTGGAGGCAAGCTGGATGGCATGGCGTATTACTAGTATATAGTATTTCTTTTCCACTGTTTTTGTTGTATGTTGTTGTACACTCTGATGATATGATATGATATGATGTAATGAAATGTAATGTAATAACTGATATAGTTCTTTGTTTAAAGATTATTCATTTATTATTATATGTTGTTCCGCTGCGAATTGTGAGATTCTGATGTTGTTCTGTTGTTTTCTATTTTTTTTCCATTCTCTATTCTCTTTTTCTTCTATTTTAAAATATTCTGTTTTCTTTCTGTTCTATCTTCTATTTTTCTTTCCCCTCCATTTTCTATTCTCTCTAATTTCTATTTTAAAATTCTCTATTTTCTAATCTTCCATCTTTTTCTCTTCTTTCCTTTCCTTTTCTTTTCTTAAATTCTTTTTAAAACCCATAACATTTCGGTTTTTTCGGCAACGAAGATCCGTGTGCGTTACATTTGGTATCAGAGCTTGTGGTTAAGCGACAACCATGGTTCTGTTGGGTATTACTCATTAGAGATAGAGTCAGTAGTACTCTAGATTGAGTTTGAGTGTAATAATAGCTATGAGAGCGTATTTGTTAGTGAATATAAAATTATTTTATATTGTGATGATTGGTTTGTTGAGTGGTATATAGATTCTGGTTAATACGAGTAATTAACGTTGTTGATAGGGATCTCTAAACACTTGTACAGAACAATTCGACAAAATATTGTTTTAAATTGGGTAAATGAAATAACGTTGCCTTGATTATATTTTATATATAAAGAAATAATTTTTCTGAATTATTAAATTGTATATAAGTTGATTGTTAGGTTGTTTGAATAATCTAAAGAAAATAATAATTGTATAAGCAAAAGAATTATAAGAATTGGATTATAATTAAAGTGATTTACAATTGTGAAATAAACTTATATATATGAGTAGTGAAACTATATGAATATATTTATAAATATGAGTTGAAATAAAAATGAAATTAAAGTTAAATGAAAATTTACTTAGAATTGGAAGCTGAATTGATTTATAAATGGGAATTTAAGTTAAGTAAAACCAAGTGATGTTTATAAAATGAAATATAACTTAAGTGATATGGAATGAAGTTGATATTAGTATCAAAGTAAAATAATAAAGTGATAAATGTGAACTTGAGTTATATAAATGAAATTCAACTATTGTAATTGAATTGAATGAATGGATTGAATGTTAATCAATTAAATGTGAATAATTGATATGAAATAATGAATATAAATGTTAATTCATTGAAATCTAATGCTATTGGAAGTTGTATAATTGAATGAAAGTCAATTTAATATGATCCAATTGAAAGTAATAGGTGTTAAACCAAGTTGAATGAATATAAGCAAAGGAAATTTGGTTGTAATTAATATACATTGGTTGTTATATGATTGTTAGTTGATTGTATATAATTCATTAAGATTTAATGAAATTGGAAGCTAAAGTAATTAAAAATCCAATTGGAAGTTAAGTGAATCTTAAGTAGAATTGAATTTGATTTGGAAGTGAACCAACTTGAATATGAATTAGTGAATATAAACTAATTGAATTGAGAATGAATGTTGATAAAATCCAATGTGAATGAATCAAATATGATTTAAATTGAAAACCTATTTCATTGAATATAAATGAATATTGATTGGTTATGGATGTTGGTTAGATGATAGTTGGTTGATGGTTGAATATATATTACTTTTATTGCATTTGTTGTTCTATTTCATTTGCTATGTTGACATATATAGTTATTATGTTGCTATATGTTGTTTATTGAGATTATTGTCTATATGCATGTTCTCATGTTGTTTGTTGAGTGTTTAGTAGGTGCGGATCGCGTTTGCTTCGCATTTGGAGCTCGCTTTCGCGCTATATTAGCCGTATACGCTTGCTAATAAAATATAAGGTACATATCTCGGATTAAATATCGCACTTTTATACTTTTTTCCCTACGGGATGCCTCATTACTTGATGAGATGTATATTTGTGATATATATACTGTCATTTTTTTTTTCGGATCGAGCCACGCAAAGGAGACTATGGCGAATTTTTCCGGAAATTTAAGGCGTTAGAAAATTTTTGAGAAAATTGGAAAATTTTGAAAACTTTAACTTTAATTTAAAATTGAAAGTTAAACAATAGTAGTTGTTTTTGAAAAGATAACTAAGTATGATTTGGAAAACTTAGTAAAGATTTGTAAGAAGTTTAACTATAAATTATGGAAAATTAATAAATTCTGTACTTTTCTTACTTAATAATTTCGAGGACGAAATTCTTTTAAGTGGGGAAGATTGTAACGACCCAGAATTTTTAGAAATTAAAATTTGAATATTTAATTAATTTTAAATATTAATAAGTGAATTTATAAGTCAAATAAATTTTATTTTGAATTATTGGATTTAATTGGATAATTAAATCGATAATTTAATATGTTAAATTATGGAAATAATTGGAAATTGAGTTAAATATGATTGAAAATGATTTGTAAAATTTTATTTTATCATATGGGAGTTAGAAAGATATTTTAGAACTTTTAAAATCGAATTAAAAGTTAATTTGTGAAAATTGAATATTTTAATATTTAATTATCGACTGTAAAATAGTCAATTTTTGAACAGTCTCAGAATTGAACGAAACAAGTTTCATTGGATCCGTAATAGTTAGTTATTACCGGATTTCAAATTTCGTGTCAATCGGAGTTATCGTTTGATCGTGGCAGCTCGAAACGCATCGATTTATTTTTAATTTAAATTTGACGAGTGAAAATAGCCATTTTTCAAAAAGTCTCGGATTTCGACGAAACCAGTTTCATCGGATCCATAATGTGATATTATTGTAAGGTTTCAAATTTCAAGTCAATTGGATTTACCGTTTGTCCGGTACAAATTAAAACGCCTAGAAATCGACTTAAATCAGTTTAATTTAAATTGAACGTTTACAGCCATAACTCGCACATACTTCCGAATTAGCTTCCGAAACCTGTTCCATTGTGTCCGGAGCGCGGGATAAACCCTAGAAACGTCAGTTTCGGCGTGAAAATCGGAGTTGAAAAATTGTGAATGAATAGTGTTTTATTCAAAAATCTATAAAAGGAACCATGGCCTCACTATCTTCAACATCATAACCCAAACCCTAATTATAATAGCCAGCCGCCACTAACAAAATGAATGGCCGAAAATTGAAGTCTCTTTTCTTCAATTATCTTTCAATCCACAAACCCATTCAAGAAATCTCCAACTACAAAGTTGTAGAGCTACGTGAGATCCTTATATTCAACGGTTATGATCGTAAATGGCGTGACGGATTGGCGGCAAATCGAGCTTGAAGGGTGATAATTGCGCACGGTTTTCATTGACATGGGGGAGGCCGAGTTTTTTGGCCTTGCAGCCGGAGGTGGAGGGGGGTAAGGCGGTCAGGATGGCACTTGTTGATCGAAGTTTCGATGAGAGATGGTGGCTCGAATTTGGAGCCCTAGTTTCGAGCATGGGTTTTGTGTGCGTTCAATGATGTCTGTAGGGGATTCACGCATTTGTGAACGAAGGAGAAAGGCGCGTTCGGCCCTGATGTGGAGGCAGCAGATCCAAGGGTCCAAATAATTTAGGTTAAAGAAATTTTAAATTTAGTTGTAATTATTAAATTTTAAATTCGTATAAACTTCATAATATCATAACTTTTTCATACGAGGTCGAAAAAATGCAAACTCAGTTGCGTTGGAATCGTATGGACGAGCACTACGCGATGGAGTTGGTTTGGAGTCGTTTGGAGTTAGTGAGAATTTTGGGTAAAATTAAACGTCCGTTTAATTTTATTCGAAATAAATCGCTAAAACGAAATTAAAATCAAGGTGAGAACTTCTCACTCAATCGAATCAGTTTCGATTTTATTTTAAATAGTTAGATTTAAAATATTTGGATGCATGTTTGAATGATGATTGTTATCTATTGATTGTTAAAATAGACATTATACGCCGTTAGTAAGCGGATGTTATTTAATAAAAACATATACCGCGAACATTTCATAAACAGTGAAATTGGTATTATATATAATAGCAATATATATATATTGACATATGTATATATTGGAGTTATTAATTTCGCGCATTTTTTTTTAGCGGATGAGACCCTATTACGCCGTTATTAAGCGGATAATATTTAATAAGAACATGTACCGCGATAATTTCGTACTGGAGCGAAATTGGTATTGTGCTAATGTTGTGGATGCAGGAAAACAGGTTGGAGGGATCCAACTGGATTCCTCAACAGTTTTTATTTGATTTCAGATATTTTGATATTTGATGGATTATCATATCGATATATGATATCGTTATTGTCGTGATTGACTATTTGGTGTGTAGCATCATTGGACCCAGATTTTGGGATTTTAAAATGATTTTTAAAGTGATTTTTGAAAATATACTATATTTTTGAAATTGATCCATTTTAAATAAATAAACGATATAAATTTTTATGTTATAAAAATTATGGTTTTTGTAAAATATAGTTAAAAAGCTGATTTTGAGAAATACGGTTAAAAGTTGATTTTTGAGAAATATGGATCAATGATTTTATAAAATAGTTTAAATTGGGAAATTTGAATTTATTTTGAAAAGTTTAAATATAGGCTTTATAAAATTTAATTATTTTATAAATCAAGAGAATGGTGAAATTATAAAAGAATTTAAAGACGTTTTAAAGAATAATATAAATTGATTTATATTAAGAGATTTATAAATAGATATTTATAAATTGAAATATTGACATTATAAAACGAGTTTTTATAAGTGTTTGAATGAAGTGAAAATGAATTTCATAAATGAATGAAATTTATAGAATTATAAACTGTGAAGTTATAAATGAAATTTATAAATAGTAAGATTTATAAATTTGGTGAAATTATTTGAAGAATAGTTAGGTAAAATAAATGGATCTTATAAGTTATAAGATTCATAAATTGGAAAGTCTTTAAAAGAACGATTTTGTAAAATAATCGTTTTATAAGTATTTAACTTATAATATGAATGTTTAGTTCATAATTTAGTTATAAACTGGAATAGGTTAATAAAAGAATTTATAAAAAAGAAGTTTTTATAAATAAATAGAAATGGAATTTATAAACATTGTTTTATAAATTCGCAAACAACTTATTTTGATAAGTTAATTGTTGAAACCTATTAATGGAGTTATATTCACATTTTTGAATGTGAATAATCCTTTGAATTAAAATGAATAAAAGGATGAAAAATTGTTAACGTAGTATATTCACGTTTTTGAATAGTGAATAATATGTTAAAGGAAATGTTTAGAACGTGATATTTTAAACAGAATTAAAACGATCTAACGATGTTTTAAAATGTGTTTAGATTCGAAACCATAGATTTCAACATTCATTGTTGAAATAGACGTTTTCGAGGAATAAAAGGAAATGTGGACTATAACACTGTTGTTATAGTAAATGATTTCCGAAAGGAAATGTTTTGTATAGTACTGGGATTTATATATCTATTTTAATTTCGAATCCCTATACTAGTGATTTTGGGTTGTCATAACGATGTTTTACGTAACATTCGTTTTGGCCCAAATAAATATGTTTAAGAGAATGATTTCCTTAATAGAATGAAATATATACTTAATTTCGATTGAAGTATATTGAATATTTTCTAAGTGTTGAAAATAAATAAAATTTGTGAATTACTTATGAATAAATAAGTATGGAAATGTTTTTCCAACATAAAGTGAATATTAGAGAATTTATCTTTTTGAAGATAAATTGAAATGATAAATTGAAATCGTATATGCATGGATATTTTGGAATATAAATTCACTAAGGAATTTATAAAAGAAAGTGGAATTTGTATGAAAATAAATATTGATTTATTTTTGAAGTATTGAAATTATATATCCAGTGAAGATATTTTGGAAAGTAAATAATTTGGAAATTTTTTTTGGAATCTGGTGATGTGTGCATATCCAGTGATAGTTCAATAACCGACTATCAATATTTCCCTTTGAATGGGTATTTGATGTGATTTGTTTGAATGTGAATGCCACACTTACTTTTGAATAAGCGCTCACTATTCGGGTTAACCGGGAAAGGACCATGGGGTCGTATAACCCATTCCGAATATGTGATACGTCGTTGTGAATTGCATTGAAGATCGGTGTTGAAGACCCGGTATTTGCGAAAACGATAGGATGACCTGTCGATTGACTCTGCACCGAGTTGCTCCGGTATAGAGTTTTCCCTAAGTGATGGGAAATCCGATCAGGATTGTGAATATCCGGATTTGCAAGGACTTCTTAGTAAGTGCCTTCGGTTCTGTTCGAGCCCGGAATAGACTTGTATGGATTGTATGTCTGACATTACAAGTTGAGATATAAAGCCGATTTCTTTCAAATATATTTCTGTTGGTGGCGAAGAATTTATTCTTTTAGCTTAACACCCTTCTCTGAGACGTACGAGCTCAGAGGTTATATAGTTGAAGTTATCAGCGATATATTCCCAATTTGGTAATGTGATATGCTGAGTGATGCTGAAATGATCATTGTGTTGAGTATTTGTGATAGGATCATTTGTTTGATCGTCTATCTTGGTGATCATTGTGTTGATCATTTGTTGACCCAAAGCATGGCTTTTGTATAAAGTATGTTTTTATGGACGAAACTTCGTCGAGCCTCACACCCCGGAATGGTCAAAACAGGAAAGATGCGGCAAGGTTATGAGGGGTAGCTCCCTTTAGGGTATGCGCATTTCCTTCTGGAAAGGGTGGTATCATGGTATGGAGCCCAGATATTTACTCATGTTGATACACTATATTTATTACTGTGTGGTGTTGTTGGTGACGAGCGCTCGGTTAAAAGGTCCAATGGGACCGGGGGATGCCATATTCGTGTAGTAGTTACCTAGTGATAAAGGTAACCCGGCCTTGTGTTGGCAGAGAGCTGGTTAAGTTCTCAGGACGTCCATCCAGAGGCGTTTCCATGTGGCAATGGGAAGTTCCTTGGCCTGACCATTTGTTGGAAATCCAAAGAAACAATACGAAACTTGTACGGTTTTAGTTGTATAACCTGCTATGGAATGTGGCGGTAACCTGCTATTGAACATAGTAGCTATAGTAGGCATAAGTGCGGAATGTCTATGCTGGCTAAGATTTATATCTTTATTTTTGAAATGATTTTCCTATACTATGCACTAATAATAATATCAAATGTTATTTTAAATGCGTATCAAGCATCTTTGACTATCATAAGGAGAAATCTCCTCCGATTCTGCGTTTGCATGTGTGTGTGTGCGGGAGGCCTTATGGTAGTCTCATTTTTAAAAGCATTGCGAATTGAAATTAAAATATTCTTCTATTTTGATTTTAAAGTAAATAAACTGTTTTGAGTTCTCACACCAGTCACATGACTGACTCGGAGTTTATTGTTTTCCTTCCTAAACTCTGGGTGCCCACCAATTTTCCACACGGGCAGTTAAGAGTTAAGGTTTATCAGGATATTCTGGATATTCTGGAGTTGCTGGAGGCAAGCTGGATGGCATGGCATATTACTAGTATATAGTATTTCTTTTCCGCTGTTTGTTGTTGTATGTTGTTGTACACTCTGATGATATGATATGATATGATGTAATGAAATGTAATGTAATAACTGATATAGTTCTTTGTTTAAAGATTATTCATTTATTATTATATGTTGTTCCGCTGCGAATTGTGAGATTCTGATGTTGTTCTGTTGTTTTCTATTTTTTTTCCATTCTCTATTCTCTTTTTCTTCTATTTTAAAATATTCTGTTTTCTTTCTGTTCTATCTTCTATTTTTCTTTCCCCTCCATTTTCTATTCTCTCTAATTTCTATTTTAAAATTCTCTATTTTCTAATCTTCCATCTTTTTCTCTTCTTTTCTTTCCTTTTCTTTTCTTAAATTATTTTTAAAACCCATAACATTTCGGTTTTTTCGGCAACGAAAATCCGTTTGCGTTACAGCTTACAAACACTCTAATAGACTCGCAAACCCTTGCTCCCACTTACAAATACTCTAATAGACTCGCACCCCCTGCTCCCGCCTATAGAGTTTTGCAAACTCACACACCCTGCTCACTGAACTAATTCTAACTAGACAATCTGACACTACCTACAACCTAGGTGGTGATTTACCAAGACTTGATTCGAAAAGTGAAAACAAAAAATAATTAAAAATAAAACTAATAACCAAAAAACCCCTTCAATAAAATTAAACCCTAATAATAAACTAAAAAAAAAACCGACCCCCTTTTTATTTCTTTAGCCCATTCTCTTTTCTGGCTTGTGAAGGAAATGTCGGCTTTTTTAATCTTCGTTCGTCCAAATTAGGGCTTTGTTCCCTTGCAAAAATTAGGGCTTTCGATTCTCTGTGTTGCGCTTGCTCGCGGCTTCTCTGATGATCAATTCTCTGTTCTGTGTTGCTCTTGCTTGCGCTTGTTCGATGCTGCCCCTTTGATCGAGTGCGTCAGATTGCGGTATGTAATCTCTTTGCTGGTTTAATTTTCTTGAATTATCACTTGTTCTTGTTGCGCACTCGATGCCAATGATGAATTCTTGGGTTTGGTATTTATATGAATTCGACACTTGAGTTTGTTCGTATCAATTCGATACTTTCCAAAATTGTTGCTTTCCTGATGCACACGACTTTCCTGATATATTTTCTCGACTTGATACTCACGGCTTTAACTTGAGAACGTTCGATCTTTACTTGATTGATACGGGAAAAACTTTCCTCTTTTAGTTTGCTTTGAATTTTGACTTTTCCAATTTACACACACTTGATTTCGTGTATACCAATCCACAACTCTGTATTAAAATCTTCGACTTCGAACATGCTTACATTATTCATGTATCCACTGGCTTGTTCTTGCATTATTCATGTATCACTGTTTGTTCACCTTGATTCTGCATCACTTGTAGCTTGCTGTACATATGAACTTGCATTGCTTCTTCTGTTGCATTCATGTACACTGTCATTGCTATATTGAGATCACTGTAGTTTTCATTGTGTTGCACATTTGTGGTCTTCATTTGGACGATACTGATTTGTCTGGCCCGAATTTGATTCATTTGAACTTGTTGTTGCCAGTTTGCCTTGTATCACTGCATCCATTCTGTTTGGTCTGACCTATGATATCTTGTAGCCTGGTCATTGCTTGCATGAGTTACTTGCATTGGTGCATTATCTTACTGAACTTGATTCTGTAGTTTGCTTCATTTTGACCTGATCATTTGTATACATTGTTTCTCAGCATTGACTTCTGTATATTTGGGCTTCACTGTGTTGAGGCTGGTGTATGTATTGTTTGGGTCTGCTCGTTACTTGTATCACTGGTCCTCTGCACATGGTTTCTTCACAGTGTTGCATTGAGCATAACATTTTCATCATTATGGTTTCACTTGTGTACACTTTCGAGTTGCACACTGCTTGTTAACTATTGCTTCAACTTGTCACCGCATTTGGTCTGCGCTTGTGAACTTTTGCTCTGGACAATTGTTTTATCACTTTGGCTTCACTGAGTTTGTTGTGCACTTGCTTGAGTTTCACTGTCATACTTGGTCGTGCTGTAGTCTTCAAGTATATTGCTGTGATTGTAGTTTGCATTATGTTGGTCTGGCTTGAACTTGATATTGTTGAACCTGTTAGTCGAGCTAGCATACTTCATGCTTGCACTGTTCATTTATGTTGCAGCTGGTCTTTGCATCCATTCATGTTGATTTTTGAAATTTCACTTGCGTTGAATCCAGTTTCAAAACTCGGGTTTGACCTTGTGCTCGTGTCGTGATTTTGACTATATTGCACGTGAGTTGAACTTGGCTTTTCATTTGGGTTTGACCTGTGCTCACCTGTCCCTGTAGCATTATCAAGTGTATATCGATGTGCACAGCCTTGTGGCATGTATAGTGATACACTGTGCATGTCACATTGTTCGTGTATGAAGAATTCAAATGTGAATGATGACGAACAACCCAAATAACTGAGGCAAATAATATTTTCAAAAATCATATTTCATTTTATATTGCAAAAATATTTCTTTTTCAATTTTACTGCGTTAGTGAATATTTTTGCAGATTTCTCAGATGCTGGATTCTAACTGGAATGAAGTTGAAGATAAATTACGAGTGTGAGTGATATGCAGTGAGGAAATTATGTAAACTGAATTGTGGTGTAATTAGAATCAAAATTGTATATGTATAGTGAGAGCTTGAATTTGTACTATTCATAAATGTAATAAATATTTGTTTGAATAAAATTTTTGTTTGAATTCAATTCTGTGTTATTTATTCTGTTTGGATTCAAATGCTGTGTAATTTATTTTATTCAACAAATATTTATTTAATCTATGAAAAATAAAATAGTACATTAACAAATACATTTAAATGAATATATATGTTTATTATCATCAAACAAAAATCATATACTCGCATATTCCACAATCTCCCCCTTTTGATGATAACAAACATATATTTAAGATTTTGACTGAGTTAAATGTATTTGAACAATGATATACACTAATTGCTCCTCCTATTTAAATGCTTCCTCTCTACATGATGGTCCGCCTACATATATGCATATAAATAGAAATATACAAATGAGCCTAGATGCAAATGGAAAATTATTTGACATTTGCTTGATTCTATTTGACAAAATCTTAACTTTTCTCTCCCCCTTTTGTTATCAGCAAAAGAATAATAGTGTTAGAGAAAAATAGAGATAGAGTTATCAATATTAATCCAACATTAAACTCAAATTGAATATAAATATTAAACTTCAATAAAAATCAAACAAAAATCATAACTACCCTTGTTAGGCATATATTCCACTTTTAGAAAGAATGGTAATGATGTTCTCATATAAAATCATTCAGTTGTATCTACTTGTGGTACATTTATATCAGGAATTTGAATATCTACTAATCATGCATAACCGTTAGGACTTTTAATTGAGATTAGTAGTATTCCGAAATCAAGTATCTTCTAACCACGCATGACCGTGAGGACTTTTAAATGGGATTAGAATCAACTTGTCTATTTAATCAATTAATTTTGATATGCGTTCCATACATGCATAACCGTAAGGACTTTTAAATGAGCATGGAAGCACATAATCAAAAATCCAAGTAATTCACCCATGCATAACCGTGAGGACTTTTAAATGAGAGTGAATACTTTGGATATTTATTTATTTTTACAAAAAATGTGACACGAAAAACAAATGATTCCTGATTATAGTACCACATATCGACAAACTATATTTAAGATTTGATAAACAATGGTCGATAGAAATACGATAGATATAGAAATGGTCATGTAATCTTTACCCAAAAAAAAGTTTTATAACTCTTGTTTGAATTCCTAAAGAAATTTTCCAAATATACTCTCTTGAGTAATGTATGTTAAATATCAACACTTATCACCTTCTCAATCACTATTTATCTTTTTGATAATTAGTAGGGAGTCGGATTAGTCAAAATTTGTCATTTAAAATCAAATAAAAATGACTAATCTGAAAATATGGTCAAAAATAATTTTCTCGAGGGGTTATATGAGAGAGAAATTTCTGCTAATTGAAAATTATTTGTAACGAAAAATATGCATATTTTTTCTTTGAAAAACGATGTAGTTACTAAATGTCTCACCATAAATCACGTTCCACTAGTAATTTTTCCATCAACTAGATTACCAGTGTAATTTGCATCTGAATTTCTCTTTCACTCCAAAATATCACTAACTAAATTTGATAGACCAGATCATAAAGTGTGCATGAAAACTCAAACAGCATTCTAAATGGCATTCTCCTGAATTTGGATTGAAGCCATGTAAATAATCAGAAAATCGTGAATATAAAGTTAGCCGTAACAAAAAATATTATCATCCAACAAAACACTATTTTTAATCCAAACATATATGTATGACGTATTTCGAAGAATAGTGTTTTTTGGCATCAATATAATTGGCCAACTATGTCGAACAAGTCAGAATCAAAAAACGTCATCTTTACAATGTCTCAATATTGGCTGATTTCATTCAGAATATGGTGCAGATTATCACATTTAATATACCTTCACCTGTTTTACCTTTACGATAATTTTTCGTGGTTGCCCATTGTGATTCCGTCACCTTTGTACCAGGCTAAGGAACTTTGCTTTGTTGCCCGTTGTGTTTCTGAAACAGCCAAAATCCAGAGAACACTATTGTTGTTCCTTAGCCTGCCACCATACCTACACGATGAAAGATTTTTGTGACCTGCTTGTTTTTATAGGTCCATGATTGTTAGTGGCTGAAGCATTGTGAATAAACAAACCCGTTGGAACCCAAACTTGTTTAGTCCTTTCATTCTTGTTCCAATAGACATGAAATTTGTTTGTAGAATTCTTAGGAACCCAAACTTGTATAAATTTTGTGTTCTTGTTCCTATGACTATAATTTTCAACACGATGTCCAATTATTTCACATCTATCAAAGACACTCTTTCCTTTTGCATCAACATCAACTTGTGTTTTCCCAAAGCCAAGTCCTTTTCTGTTGTTAGCAAAAAATTGATTTCCCAATAGCATGTTGAAAGATTTTTCGCCTCTTGAAAAGTTATTCAGAGATTTCTCAAGATTTTGGACTTTGGTTTTTAGTGTTGTGTTTTCAGTTACAAGTGAGGTGCATCTATTTATAAAATCCTTTTTCCTAGTGTCAATGATTTGCTTAAGACTCAAGTTTTCTTTTTTCAAGATTCTTAGAGCTATTCTTAAGTCTTGATAATTCTGAATCTAAAATTTTACATTTTTTACATTCTAGGTTTTGAATATTTTCAAGTTCGGTTTCTAACCTAAAATTTTCACGAGCAAGTTCTCTCCTATCAGATTTCAGTTTTTCAATTTAGATTCAAGAGAATTAACTTCTTTAGTAAGATCGAGACACATAAAAACAAGTTCTTTATAAGAATAGTCACCTACCTCACTAGACTCCTCTGAGCTTGCTTCTGAATCTGATTTTGCCACAAGACACAAGTTAGCCTCCTTTGAGCTACTATTCGAAACTTCCTCTCCTTCTTCATTATCCCAAGTCGCTGCAAAGTCCTTCCTTTTCTTTTTCTTTCCTCTGTTGTTTTTAAGAAGTGGGCATTGTTGTTTGAAGTGGCCAGGCTTGTTGCAGTTAAAGCACGTCGATTCATTATCGGAATTGTCAGAATCTTTTGACCTATTACCATTTGTTTTCTTCTTGCGTGGCTTGAATCTTGACCATTTTCTAAGATTATTGACAGCCATTGCAAGCTCTTCAATTGGATCTTCTTCATCTTTATCGCTCTCTTCTTTGCTCTTTAAGGCAATTGTCTTCTTCTTTGATTCGGAGTTGTTGCGTTCCTCCTTTGATTTTAGCTCAAGCTCATATGTCATTAAGTTATCGATCAACTCCTCCATGCTTAGTTTACTCAAATCTTTCGATTCTTGGATTGTCGTGACTTTTGCCTCAAAGCTTATCGGTAAGACTCGTAGCACCTTCCTTACAAGCTCTACCTCAGTGAATACCTTCCCAAGCGCTCTAGCATTGTACACCAAAGTTGAAAAGCGTCCAAACATGTCTTTTATGCTCTCGCCTTTGTCCATCACAAAGTTCTCGTATTCATTGCTGAATAGGGCTAGACGAGACTCCTTAACTTGAGAAGTTCCTTCATGTGTCACCTCCAAAGTATGCCAAATTTCCTGTGTAGTTTTACAATGAGAATTCTATTAAATTCATTCTTATCAAGAGCACTGATCAAAGCATTCATGGCTTTAGCATTTGTTGTTTTTAATTTCTTATCGTTAGCATCCCACCTATCCTTAGGTTGAATCTCAGTATCACCAACAGTTATAGTGGGAGATTTATAGCCAGTTTCAATAATGTGCCAAACATCATAATCAACATAACTAAGATAAATACCCATCCTAATTTTCCAATAAGCATAATCATTCCCATTAAACATGGGTGGCCTAACAATAGATTGCCCCTCAGAAAAAGCATTATTTGATGGATTCATGACTCTAGAGTTAAAGAAAAATACCGTGCTCTGATACCACTTATAGGATGTAGATTAACCCTAGAGGGGGGTGAATAGGGTTATAGCAAAAATTTCTCGATTTAAACACAGAAACAAACTGCAGAAATAAATATGTTGAAAAGTAGATCACACAAAAAATTTACCCAGCTTCGGCAACCCCTGCCTACTGCTGCATTTCCAGATTTCTATTAGAATTAAACAGTCTCGCACTTACAAACACTCTAACAGACTCGCAAACCCTTGCTCCCGCTTACAAACACTCTAATAGACTCGCACCCCCTGCTCCCGCCTATAGAGTTTTGCAAACTCGCAACCCTGCTCCCGCCTATAGAGTTTTGCAAACTCGCACACCCTGCTCACTGAACTAATTCTAACTAGACAATCTGACACTACCTACAACCTAGGTGGTGATTTACCAAGACTTGATTCGAAAAGTGAAAACAAAAAATAATTAAAAATAAAACTAATAACCAAAAAACCCCTTTAATAAAATTAAACCCTAATAATAAACTAAAAAAAAACCGGCCCCCTTTTTATTTCTTTAGCCCGTTCTCTTTTCTGGCTTGTGAAGGAAATGTCGGCTTTGTTAATCTTCGTTCGTCCAAATTAGGGCTTTGTTCCCTTGCAAAAATTAGGGCTTTCGATTCTCTGTGTTGCGCTTGCTCGCGGCTTCTCTGATGATCAATTCTCTGTTCTGTGTTGCTCTTGCTTGCGCTTGTTCGATGCTGCCCCTTTGATCGAGTGCGTCAGATTGCGGTATGTAATCTCTTTGCCGGTTTAATTTGCTTGAATTATCACTTGTTCTTGTTGCGCACTCGATGCCAATGATGAATTCTTGGGTTTGGTATTTATATAAATTCGACACTTGAGTTTGTTCGTATCAATTCGATATTTTCCAAAATTGTTGCTTTCCTGATGCGCACGGCTTTCCTGATATATTTTCTCGACTTGATACTCACGGCTTTAACTTGAGAACGTTCGATCTTTACTTGATTGATACGGCAAAAACATTCCTCTTTTACTTTGCTTTGAATTTTGACTTTTCCAATTTACACACACTTGATTTCGTGTATACCAATCCACAACTCTGTATTAAAATCTTCGACTTCGAACATGCTTACATTATTCATGTATCTGCTGGCTTGTTCTTGCATTATTCATGTATCACTGTTTGTTTAACTTGATTCTGCATCACTTGTAGCTTGCTGTACATATGAACTTGCATTACTTCTTCTGTTGCATTCATGTACACTGTCATTGCTATATTGAGATCACTGTAGTTTTCATTGTGTTGCACATTTATGGTCTTCATTTGCACGCTACTGATTTGTCTGGCCTGAATTTGATTCATTTGAACTTGTTGTTGCCGGTTTGCCTTGTATCACTGTGTAGGATCGATTTCACCCTAGAAGGGGGTGAATAGGGTGATAGTGTTAATTATAAAAATTTATTGCGGAAGCTTAGAAAATATTCAATTCAGATCACAGAATAGCAGCACGGATATCGCAGAATATAAATAACAGAAAAAACAGAACAACACAGAATTTACCCAGATTCGGCAAAACCCTGCCTACGTGCTGCCCCCAAGGTTTCTACTAGAAATTAGATAGCCCCTCGCTTACACGTAAACTCGCTATACCCGCTATTGACTAACCTAACTCTACGCTCAAAACCTTGCCACAACTCAACCACCGAGTTGCGAATTCTCAAACTACGACACGTAGTTTGTCCCCTAGTCACACGACTAGAAAATTAAACGGTTTAAAAAATAAAGATACAAATTAAAGACAACTTAAAATAAAATAACCCTAAATTTTAATTAAAAGCCCTTTAAAAAAATCGACCCCTTTAATTAATTTGGCCCGTCTCCTTTTGTTTGCTTCGTTCGTTTATGGTGGCCGTTCCTCTTTGCAACTGAGTTAGGGCTTTGCTTCCTTGATCCAAATTAGGGCTTTCGAAGAGCCGTTATTACTTCGATCGAATCTGTGGTTGTTCGAGAGTTGCCTTGCTCGATCGATTTCTCGTTGCTCGCCGCGGCTGCTTCGTTGATCGAATTCCTTTCTTGCTTCGGTATGTAATTATATGCTTTTGCTTTTACTGATTTTATGCTTGCTTGAATTCGATGCTTCGCCGATGATGATTTGTGGGTTTTTATATAGGTCGAATTCCTATATTTGCGTTCGTATAAAATTGTTTGAATCTGTCAATTTCATTTCTCTGCCGCTTGATTATGCTTGGTCGTTTGAAATTGATTCTGCCCTTTTCATATGCG
The DNA here is from genome assembly GCA_030765085.1 of Allium cepa. Classification (NCBI taxonomy): domain Eukaryota; kingdom Viridiplantae; phylum Streptophyta; class Magnoliopsida; order Asparagales; family Amaryllidaceae; genus Allium; species Allium cepa. The sequence continues at coordinate 6,961,102 of CM060930.1, read as the reverse complement.
TATACTTTCGTTGCTTGGTTGACACGGTTTTGAATCAATTTCGTGATGACCACGGCTTTAATTTTGACATTTGACTCTGTCACATTCGTATATTTTTGTGACTCGATTCCCATGGTTATTTCACTCTGACTTCATTAATTGTTCATATTGTTCGTTCCTGAACATTACTGTTTTGGTTTAACCTGTATATCATTTTTGCTGTTTGCATGCTTCATTGACATCTGCTTGGTCTTTTGATTTTCGTATGGATGTTTAGATTTATCTCCGACCTCTTTAATTCATATATGTTTTGGTTGCTTTTCATTCACATCCTTGCTGTCTGGTTCATTCTTTGTTGCCTTGAGTCTGTTGTAATGTGTACTTGGTCGAGTTTATTTGCATTCTTCAGTGTAGTTAGCTTGGTACATTCCTGTAGCTCCATCTTGACTTGGGCTGTTGATTCATCTCTCTGCATTTGGTCTGATTGCTTGTGGCATGCACGGCCATGCTTGTGAGTTTAAAGTCTGTATATGTCCACTTGATCGTCTGCACCACTGGTATGCTGCAGCTTGGTCTTGCCATTTGTATTTAGTTTATTGTGCCATTTGGTATGTTCATTTGAGTCAGTGGAGTTGTTTCATTTGAGTTGTAGCTTGATGGTTTTGTAGTTGTTTGTGTCAGTTGCATCGAGTTGTTTTGTACTGGTGCACTTCTGTTTGCTGTCATGTTGGTGGCATTGTGCCTTAGCCTTGCTTGTGCATTGCCCCATACATATTGTCACTGTTTATATTGTTTGCATTGCAGTTGTACTTGCTTTGATGCTGGTTTTGTTTGCATTGTTGGTTCATCACTTCGTATATCTGGTGTATCACTGGTGCAGCGATATTGTTTTGATTTGGTACGAATCTTGATATTGATACTGTTAAGTCATTGCACTGCTTCGGCCTAGTGATGTAGCTCTGTCTTTGTGCATTACTGCTGATGTTTGTTGCAGTCTTTATTTTTAACTGGGTTCGACTTTGACATTAGTTTTTGTAGTTGGTTCCTTACTTTTCAATGTTGCTTGGATATGGAACTGTTTCATGCTTGTAGTCGTAAGTGGTTTGTAGTTGCTTCTGTGCATTGCTTGAAGTCTGGTTGTTTGATATGTTGTTTTGAACCATTGTTTGCTGTGGCATTGCATTATTGTGCAATGAGCATTGTACTTGCAGTTTGCTGACTTCACGTCGCCTTAACTTTGGTTGATGCACTGAGTTGAGTAGTGACTTGACCTTTGCATTTTGTTTATTTTTCTAATTTTCACCTGAGTTGAATCCGGCTTGGATTTGACCTTGTGCTGAATGACATTGTTTTATTGAACTTGAGTTGAATCCTGTATTTGGGTTTGACCTGTGCTCACTTGTCCCTGTAAATCGATCAAGTGTATATTTCGGTGTGCACGGCCTTGTGGCATGTACAGTGATACACTGTGCATGTCACATTGTTCGTGTGTGATGAATTCAAATATAAATGATGACGAACAACCCAAATAACTGAGGCAAATAATATTTTCAAAATCCATATTTTATTTTATATTGAAAAATTATTTCTTTTTCAATTTTACCGCGTTAGTGAATATTTTTGCAGATTGCTCAGATGCTGGATTCATACTGGATTGAAGTTAAAGATGAACTACGAGTGTGAGCGATATGTAGTGAGGAATTTATGTAAATATGAACGTGATGTAATTGAATTTGTATCAAAGTTGTATAATGTACAGTGAGAGCTTGAATTTGTACTATTCAAAATTGTAATAAATATTTGTTTGAATAAAATTTCTGTTTAAATTCTGTGTTATTTAATTTTATCCAGCAAATATTTATTTAACCTATGAAGAATAAAATAGTACATTAACAAATACATTTATGAATGTATATATGTTTATTATCATCAAACAAAAATCATATAAGCGCATATTCAACAATCTCCCCCTTTTGATGATAACAAACATATATTTAAGATTTTGAATATGTTAAATGTATTTGATCATTGATATATCCTAATTGCTCCCCCTATTTAAATGCTTCCTCTCTACACAAAACTCCCCCTACAAATATGCATACAACTAAATAATATGCAAATGAGCCTATATGCAAATTGAAAGTTATTTGACATTTGCTTGATTTTATTTGACAAAATCTTAACTTTTCTCTCCCCCTTTTGTTATCAGCAAAATAATAATAGTGTTAGAGAAAATAGAGATACGGTGGTCGATATTAATTCAACATTAAAACTCAATTGAATATAAATATTAAATTTCAATAAAAAATCAAACAAAAATCATAAAGATTTTGTTAGGCGCATATTCCACTTTTAGAATGATGGGAATGATGTCATCATATAAAACCATACAGTTGTGTCTATTTGTGGTATATTTATATCAGGAATTTGAATATCTACTAACCATGCTAACCGTTAGGACTTTTAAATGAGATTAGTAGTATTCCAATTTTACTTTAAAAAAAATATGAATTCAAGTATCTTCTAACCACGCATAACCATGAGGACTTTTAAATGGGATTAGAATCAACTTGTTTATTTTAAAAATTAACTTTTGATATGTGTTCCATACATGCATAACCGTGAGGACTTTTAAATGAGCATGGAAGCACATAACAAATTCCAAGTTATTCACCCATGCATAACCATAAGGACTTTTAAATGAGAGTGAATACATTGGTATTTATTTATTTTATTATCCTTTTTTTTAAAAAATGTGAAAATGAAAAACGAATGATTCCTGCTTAAAGTACCACATATTGACAAACTATATAGAATGTTGATGAGTGATGGTTGTTAGAAATATGATAGATATAGAGATGGTCATGGAATTTTTTACCAACAAAAAGTTTTATAACTCTTGTTTAAATTTCTAAAGAAATTTATTAATTATACCGTCTCGAGTCATAATATTTGATCGATATTAACACTCATCACTTTTCCAATCACTATTTTTCTTTTCGATAAACATTAGGGAGTTAGATTAGTCAAAATAGTCATTTGAAATCAAATTCAAAAATAACTATGAAATTAATTTTTCAAAAATGACTAATCTGAAAATATGGTCAAAAATGATTTTCTCCACGGGGTTTTAAAAGAAAATTTTCTGCTATTTGAAAATTATTTGAAATGAAGAATATGCAGATATTTTCTTTGAAAAACGATGCAGTTACTAAATGTCTCAAAAATCACATTCAACTAGTAATTTTCCTATCAACTAGATTACCAGTGTAATCTGCATCTGAATTTCTCTTTCACTCAAAATTATCATCAATTGAATTTTATAGACCAAAACATGAAGTGTGCACCAAAAATTTCAAACTCAATTATAACAGCATTTTAAATGACATTCTCTTGAATTTGAAATGAAGCCATGTAAATACTCAAAAACCGTGAATATAGAGTTAGCCGAATTATAACCAAATGTATTATTATCCAACAAAACACTATTTTTAATCCAAAATGATATATATGAAGTAATTCAAAGAATCTAGAGATTATTATAGTGTTTTTAGCATAAGAATATAATTGGCCAACTATTGAATAAGTCAAAATCATCATCTTTTCATCATCTCAATATTGGCTGATTTTAATTCAGAATACGGTGCAGATTATCACATTTAATATATCGTTTAAAACATACCATTACCTGTTTTACCTTTACGATATTTTTCCTTGTTGTCCGTTGTGATTCTGTCACCTTTATACTAGGCTAAGGAACTTAGCTTTGTCGCCCGTTGTGTTTCTGGAACAGCCAAAATCCAGAGAACACTATTGTTGTTTCTTAGCCTGCCACCACACCTACACGGAAAAGGATTTATGTGATCTATTTGTTTTTATAGGTCCATGATTGTTAGTGGCAGAATATTTAGAAAAATAATTTTGTGAAGACCCAAAACTATTTATAATTGTTCCCTTCGGCACCCAAATTTGTTTAACTTTGAGAGATTTTATATTTGTGCCTTTAGGAACCCAAATCGATATAGTTTTCACATGTTTTGGTCTATACCAACAATTATTTTGATTGTGTCCATATTTTCTACAAATTGTGCACATGGAATTAACTTGACTAATATTGCTTTCAACAATTTTCGAACAATTATATCCAAGTCCTTGTCTAACCGTATTAACAGTTTGCTTTCCTAATAGCATATTCAACGATTTTCCACTTTTTGAAAATTTATCTAAAGTCGTTGACAATTGTTGGACTTGTGTTTTGAGAGATTCATTTTGGTTTAACAATTATGTGCACTTTTTAATATAATTCTCTCTCCTAGTATTTTCATTCTCTTTTAAAATCAGAATTTCATTTTCAAGTGATTTTATATTGATTTCTGATTTTTTAATTTCTTCTTCAAATGTTGGACACTTATCACACTTAGGGATCCTACTTTGATAGGTTTTAACTAATTGGTCAAGTTGTTTATTTAAATCTATCAAAGTGTCTTTTTGTGATTCAAGTTTAGCATATTTCTCTCTAAGTCGTTCAAAACAGCCATTTACTTCGTCGAAATAAATAAGTAATTCAGAGTAAGTGAGTTTTGATATCTCGCTTGGCTCATCATCGTCGCTATCAGTTATATTCCCTTGAAGGCACATATCTGCTTTCTCACTCTCACTGCTAGAACTTTGATTATCTTCATCACTTGTATTCCACGTGGCTGCAAAACTTTTCCTTTTTGATTTCTTTTTAAAGTCGCGTTGATTTTGAGGACAAATGGGCTTGATGTGTCCGGGTTGGTTGCACTTGTGACAGATGATCTTCTGTTTTTCAGAGTAGTCTAGTGCTTTGGCTATTTTGCTTTTCGCTTTTTGAACTCGAGCTGAATTTCCATATTTGTAATTCCACTTTTTGGATTTCTTTATTAATAGCTCCAATTCTGCTGCTGCATCATCATCGTCATCGTCATCACTTTCAGTTGTTCCTTTGAGAGCTATTGATTTCTTTCGAGTATCTCCTCCTTCACGCTCTTCCTTGAATTTCATTTCTAGCTCATAAGTGGTGAGATTTCCGATGAGTTCTTCGACTTTCATTTGTTTCAAATCTTTTGATTCTTGAATGGCAGTCGCTTTGGCTTCAAAACTTCGTGGAAGGACTCTAAGGATTTTTCGGACTATCTCCAATTCTGTATATGATTTTCCAAGAGCTTTTGATTTGTATACGATATTGGAAAGTCGTCCATGCATCTCTTTGACATTTTCTTCCTTTGCCATTGTGAAGTTCTCGTATTCGCTGCTTAGCATGGCAAGGCGAGATTCTTTGACTTGAGATGTTCCTTCGTGAGTCGCTTCTCGTGTGTGCCATATTTCCTGCGCAGTTAGACAATGTGAGACATGATTAAATTCAAATTGATCCAATGAACATATAATAGAATTCATAGCTTTAGCATTAGTGTTTTGTAATTTATTTTCTAGTTCTGTCCATTGTTCCTTTGGTTTCTCTATTTCCTGATTATCTACAGTTATAGTTGGTATTCTATAACCTGTCTCAACAATATTCCATGCGTCAATGGTTTTCAGAAAAATTTCCATCCTATTTTTCCAATAAGCATATTCACCATTGAACATTGGTGGTCTAACTATGGATTGACCCTCAGCAAAAGCAGTATTAAAAGAAGCCATTTTAAAAATACAAATTTTTAAAACAAAAATTGGTTTTTGTAAAAAAAATCAAATTTTTAAAACAAAAACGACTTTTGATCCTAGCTCTGATACCACTTGTAGGATCGATTTCACCTTAGAGGAGGGGTGAATAGGGTGATAGTGTTAATTATAAAAATTTATTGCGGAAGCTTAGAAAATATTCAATTCATATCACAGAATAGCAGCACAGATATCACAAAATATAAATAATAGAAAAAACAGAACAACACAGAATTTACCCAGCTTCGGCAAAACCCTGCCTACGTGCTGCCCCCAAGGTTTCTACTAGAAATTAGATAGTCCCTCGCTTACACACGTAAACTCGCTATGCCCGCTATTGACTAACCTAACTCTACGCTCAAAACCTTGCCACAACTCAACCACCGAGTTGCGAATTCTCAAACTACGACACGTAGTTTGTCCCCTAGTCACACGACTAGAAAATTAAACGGTTTAAAAAATAAAGATACAAATTAAAAACAATTTAAAATAAAATAACCCTAAATTTTAATTAAAAGCCCTTTAAAAAAATCAGCCCCTTTAATTAATTTGGCCCGTCTCCTTTTGTTTGCTTCGTTCGTTTATGGTGGCCATTCCTCTTTGCAACTGAGTTAGGGCTTTGCTTCCTTGATCCAAATTAGGGCTTTCGAAGAGCCGTTATTACTTCGATCGAATCTGTGGTTGTTTGAGAGTTGCCTTGCTCGATCGATTTCTCGTTGCTCGCCGCGGCTGCTTCGTTGATCGAATTCCTTCCTTGCTTCGGTATGTAATTATATGCTTTTGCTTTTACTGATTTTATGCTTGCTTGAATTCGATGCTTCACCGATGATGATTTGTGGGTTTTTATATAGGTCGAATTCCTATATTTGCGTTCGTATAAAATTGTTTGAATCTGTCAATTTCATTTCTCTGCCGCTTGATTATGCTTGGTCGTTTGTGATTGATTCTGACCTTTTCATATGCGTATACTTTCGTTGCTTGGTTGACACGGTTTTGAATCAATTTCATGATGACCACGGCTTTAATTTTTGACATTTGACTCTGTCACATTCGTATATTTTTGTGACTCGATTCCCATGGTTATTTCACTCTGACTTCGTTAATTGTTCATCTTATTCGTTCCTGAACATTACTGTTTTGGTTTAACCTGTATATCATTTTTGCTGTTTGCATGCTTCATTGACATCTGCTTGGTCTTTTGATTTTCGTATGGATGTTTAGATTTATCTCCGACCTCTTCAATTCATATATGTTTCGGTTGCTTGTCATTCACATCCTTGCTGTCTGGTTCAGTCTTTGTTGCCTTGAGTCTGTTGTAATGTGTACTTGGTCGAGTTTATTTGCATTCTTCAGTGTAGTTAGCTTGGTACATTCCTGTAGCTCCATCTTGACTTGGGATGTTGATTCATCTCTCTGCATTTGGTCTGATTGCTTGTGGCATGCACGGCCATGCTTGTGAGTTTAAAGTCTGTATATGTCCACTTGATCGTCTGCACCACTGGTATGCTGCAGCTTGGTCTTGCCATTTGTATTTTGTTTATTGTGCCATTTGGTATGTTCATTTGAGTCAGTGGAGTTGTTTCATTTGAGTTGTAGCTTGATGGTTTTGTAGTTGTTTGTGTCTGTTGCATCGAGTTGTTTTGTACTGGTGCACTTCTGTTTGCTGTCATGTTGGTGGCATTGTGCCTTAGCCTTGCTTGTGCATTGCCCCATACATATTGTCACTGTTTATATTGTTTGCATTGCAGTTGTACTTGCTTTGATGTTGGTTTTGTTTGCATTGTTGGTTCATCACTTCGTATATCTGGTGTATCACTGGTGCAGCGATATTGTTTTGATTTGGTACGAATCTTGATATTGATACTGTTAAGTCATTGCACTGCTTCGGCCTAGTGATGTAGCTCTGTCTTTGTGCATTACTGCTGATGTTTGTTGCAGTCTTTATTTTTATCTGGGTTCGACTTTGACATTAGTTTTTGTAGTTGGTTCCTTACTTTTCAATGTTGCTTGGATATGGAACTGTTTCATGCTTGTAGTCGTAAGTGGTTTGTAGTTGCTTCTGTGCATTGCTTGAAGTCTGGTTGTTTGATATGTTGTTTCGAACCATTGTTTGCTGTGGCATTGCATTACTGTGCAATGAGCATTGTACTTGCAGTTTGCTGACTTCACGTCGCCTTAACTTTGGTTGATGCACTGAGTTGAGTAGTGACTTGACCTTTGCATTTTGTTTATTTTTCTAATTTTCACCTGAGTTGAATCCGGCTTGGATTTGACCTTGTGATGAATGACATTGTTTTATTGCACTTGAGTTGAATCCTGTATTTGGGTTTGACCTGTGCTCACTTGTCCCTGTAAATCGATCAAGTGTATATTTCGGTGTGCACGGCCTTGTGGCATGTACAGTGATACACTGTGCATGTCACATTGTTCGTGTGTGATGAATTCAAATATAAATGATGACGAACAACCCAAATAACTGAGGCAAATAATATTTTCAAAATCCATATTTTATTTTATATTGAAAAAATATTTCTTTTTCAATTTTACTGCGTTAGTGAATATTTTTGCAGATTGCTCAGATGCTGGATTCATACTGGAATGAAGTTAAAGATGAACTACGAGTGTGAGCGATATGTAGTGAGGAATTTATGTAAATATGAAATCGTGATGTAATTGAATTTGTATCAAAGTTGTATAATGTACAGTGAGAGCTTGAATTTGTACTATTCAAAATTGTAATAAATATTTGTTTGAATAAAATTTCTGTTTAAATTCTGTGTTATTTAATTTTATCCAGCAAATATTTATTTAACCTATGAAGAATAAAATAGTACATTAACAAATACATTTATGAATGTATATATGTTTATTTATCATCAAACAAAAATCATATAAGTGCATATTCAACAGGCAGTTTGAATAAAATTCACTGGAAAGAGTTAGAATGCAGTTTGAATAATTCGATAAATCATGTTTTCTCCACAGGCAAACTAGATAAAGGCATAAACCATACATTTATTTCCCTTGTGCCAAAAATTAACAACCCATCATCTCTTGCTGACTATAGGCCAATATCATGCTGTAATGTTATTTACAAAATTATTGCCAAAGTGATATGCAACAGAATTAAACCTTTTCTCAGTTTTTTAATTTCTGAAGGTCAATCAGCGTTTATTCCGGGAAGAGTTATTTCTGAAAATATTCTACTTGCGGATGAACAAGTAAGATTATTTAATAGAAAAGGAGCTGGTAAATTATGTCTGAAATTAGATTTACATAAAGCATATGATATGGTAAACAGGAAATTCATATGTCATATGCTTGAAAAGATGGGGTTCCCTGGAAAATTGGTAAAATTAATATTCAATTGCATAAATTCTCCTACATTTTCTATTATAATCAACGGTTACCCTAAAGGTTTTATTACCAGTAACAGGGGCATTAGACAAGGACATCCACTATCCCCATACTTGTTTTGTGTGGCTATGGAATATTTTTCGATTTTGATGATGAAAGCATACAAAGTTAAAGACATTTCTCCCCCTTTTAACATAGAACCAGCTATCACTCACCTTTTATATGCAGATGACTTGATGATTTTTATTCGGGCATCAATGAAAAGCGTCAAGGTTATTAGAAAGTGCTTAAAGAATCTCAATAAATTTGCGGGTCTAAAAGTTAATAATAACAAATCTAAATTGTATTTTAGTAAAGGCATAGAGAATAAGCAAGAAATTATGAATATTCTGAATATGCAAGAAAGCAAGCTTCCTGTTAAATATTTAGGGGTGCCTTTGTCTCATAATTATCTTCATTTTTCTGATTGTGGAGCCCTATTTGATAATGTTAACAATAGATTAAATGGATGGGATTGCAAACTATTATCAATGGCTGGTAGAATAGAATTGATTCATTCAGTTATCACCCCTATGATTTTGTACTGGATGATAGTTTATCAATTGTCGATGGCTACTGTTGAGAAACTTAATAAAATATGTGCTAATTTTATCTGGAATGGTAGAAGTCATAAAATTGCTTGGAACACACTTTGTCGTCCTAAATTAGAAGGAGGTATTGGACTGAGGAATTTTATAGATATCAGGAAAGCAGCTAGTCTCAAACTTCTGTGGCAACTTATAAACTCAAAAAATTTATGGGCTCGCTGGATGTACAAAAGATACTGCAACAACAAACACTTCTGGACGATGAATATTGATAATAACTCCTCATGTACTTGGAAATCTATCCTCAAACTCAGACAATTTGCATGTAACAATATTACCAGAGTCATTGTCAATGGTAGTAACACATTGTTATGGCATGACCCTTGGATTAACAGTGAAAGCATGGTTTCAATTCTTGGATGGGATAGCTTACAGCTCTATGGACATGCTAATGATACTGTTTCATCTATAATTCATGATGGTAACTTTAAATTGGAATTAGTACATTTTACGAGACAATTACACAATCAAATTTTGAATATAAAAATTGATAACTCGGCAAATGAGGATTACTGGAAATGGACTGGGGAAAGTAAAGGGTTCAGTTTCAAATCTTCATAGGAGGCAGCTAGAATTCACTATCCTACTGAAGAATGGGGCAAAATTATATGGAATAAATGTAATAATCCTAGAATGGCTTTAACTGCTTATAAAGCTATTTTAAATCGGTTGCCGACTAGAGATAAATTACTGGAATGGGGTTATTACACAGATATGAATTGTTTACTTTGCAACCAATATCCTGAAAGCAATTCACACTTATTTTTTTCATGTCCTTACTCGGCATATTTATGGCAAACATGCTGCAATAAGTTGGAATTACCTCAGCCGAGCTTGATGACTATAGAAGAAGGAATTCAACTCCTCCTCTTGTTCTTTTCTGCAAAGGACCAGGCTGCAGGATTAGCGTATGCGAGTTTATCTACTACCATTTACCATATCTGGCAAGAACGCAACAGAAGGCTCCATGAAAACCGCATATTGGCAAGGCAGAATCGATGGAAATTACTTGAATTGGACTTGAAAATGCTGGGAATCAATAAATTGAGGAAGAAAAGAACAATTTCGAATAGATGTAAGAGGATTTTGGATCGATGGGGTATTAATCTGATGGGAGAATGATTCGTTAAAGAGGATGGTTCTTGAAGAAGCAGTGTTGTTAGTTGTTGATTTTTCTTTCGAGCTTTGGCTGTATCTTGTTGTGCGTGGGTATGGTGTTTGCTGTGTTGCCACCATGTATTGATATTGTTTGGCCCCTTTATGTTTGCATTTGGGGTAGTTATGTACATTGTATTATAACTTTGGCTTTGTTAATGAGATGTTAATAAAGCGACGCACTCTTTTTCCCTGTCCTATATTCACGTTGGATATAGGCTCAGGTTTTTAATGAGGCGGTTTACCTTTTTCAAAAAAAAACAATCTCCCCCTTTTGATGATAACAAACATATATTTAAGATTTTGAATATGTTAAATGTATTTGATCATTGATATATCCTAATTGCTCACCCTATTTAAATGCTTCCTCTCTACACAAAACTCCCCCTACAAATATGCATACAATTAAATAATATGCAAATGAGCCTATATGCAAATGGAAAGTTATTTGACCTTTGCTTGATTTTATTTGACAAAATCTTAACTTTTCTCTCCCCCTTTTGTTATCAGCAAAAGAATAATAGTGTTAGAGAAAATAGAGATAAGGTGGTCGATATTAATTCAACATTAAAACTCAATTGAATATAAATATTAAATTTCAATAAGAAATCAAACAAAAATCATAAATATTTTGTTAGGCGCATATTCCACTTTTAGAATGATGGGAATGATGTCATCATATAAAACCATACAGTTATGTCTATTTGTGGTATATTTATATCAGGAATTTGAATTCAAATGCTGTGTAATTTATTTTATCCAACAAATATTTATTTAATCTATGAAAAATAAAATAGTACATTAACAAATACATTTAAATGAATATATATATATGTTTATTATCATCAAACAAAAATCATATACTCGCATATTCCACAGAGTAGTCAACACACGTTCTCCATTTCCCATTTGGCTTTCAGACAAGTACAGGATTGGATACCCACTCTAGGTATAAGGAATCTTGAATAAATCCATTCGATTTTAACTTATCGACATCTTCTTTAAGGGCAGCAGATCTCTCTGGATCCATACCATGCCTTTCTTACTTGATAGGGATGTACCGCGGGTCAATATTCAATGTGCGGCTCGCGATGCCCGGCGAGATCCCACACATGTCGGAATGTGTCCAGGAAAACACGTTGAGATTTGCCCAGAGAAATTCAACCAATTCTCTTGCATTTGTCGGCTTAATTGAAACCCAATCCTTATCATTCTAGAATCATCACTATCGTCAATCGGGACATCAATCGTCAGTTCGTCTGGAGAAGCTTGACTGTCTTTACTTTCGTCTTCACTTTCGTTATCTCTCGGGTCAAGATCTCTTTGGAATTGGTTGGGGTGCCGGCCCTAGGCCCAAGCACCAATTGTCAATTTTCAACAAAACGGACGCAGAGAGATTCCTCTACACCATTTCCTTTCTCCTTTCACTCCGCCTCGCACAGCTCATCAACATAACAGGCTCGACCAGTAGCCTGATTAAATAAACAACTCCAACTCCACAATCGGTGGGGAATTTTAGAGTCAAACACCATGGGGCAATGGATGCCCTGAATTCAGCTATGGCCGGTCGGCTCAAGAAAGCATTATATGGCGAATCTATGTCCAAAACAACAAAATGCAGTATCCGGACTGTCCGGCGTTCTCCAACTCCCAACTCCACTAGTAGTTCCACTACTCTAGTGGGTATGGTAGCGCTTCTATTGAAGCTATGAATTTGAGACTGGCAAGGCTTTAAATCTTTAGCTTCCATCTTCATTTGGTCATAGGCTCGCTTGAATAAGATATTCATAGTACTTCTACTGCCAACCAAGATCCTCTTCATCCAAGCACGACCTACTTGAGCTAATATAACAAGTGGATAGATGGTTGGGGATTCGACCCTATTGGCGTCTCTATCTCGAAAGACGATGTCATCAGTCATCATCCTTTGTTGCTTGGCCGAAGCCCCATCTTCCAAAATTGTTACAGCACTCGAAGCTCGCATGTCTTGTAGAACTGGCATACGACTCCATTTCCTTCTAGCTTCGGTTTACTGGATGAGGACCATCACTTACAGTATTTATCACTAACCTCCCGCCAGTACGTGCGAGTTCATCCTGCCTCGCCTGATTACGTACACGATTTTGATTCGATGGGCCCGCGCCTCCAGACCGCGGTGCCCGCACAAACTGCAGTAACTTCCTTTCGCTTATCAACTTTTCGATGGGATCTTGCAAATGACGACAATCATTTGTATTATGGCCGTAGCTTTCGTGGAATCTACAAAATTTTCCTGTTTGGATCCGTCTCTCCAATGATTGCTTCGGAGCAGGCTTCTTGTACTAGATAGTATTGAAGGTTTGTAGATATACATTCTCCAGCCACGTAGTTAGAGGAGTATAGTTATCAAGCATAGGAGCCCTATGTCGTGGACCACGGTTCTGATTCCTTTTCTTATTTCAATCTCCATTACCTCTCTGCTAATTCTTTTTATTTTGAATATTCAATTGCACTTTTCCGGAACTCTCCCTGGATTGTTTCACAACAACATTCCTTTGAATTCCTTCCATGATGGGCCTTGCGTCATCCTGTTTCCTAGATAATTTCGCATCCTTCCTTCTCGAGAATTGGGCTGCCTTGGAATAGAAATGGTCCAATGAAGCAGGGGGTTTTCCGGCCAACCAGTTGCCGAATTCAGAATCAGCATCAACACCCTTAGTCAGTGCCAAAAGAATGGAGTTATCATTAGGGTTGTTGATCTCAGCGCATGCAGCATGAAATCTTTCTAAATAACGTCAATATGTCTTCCTAGGAGCTTGAGTGACACTAGACAAAGTGTTAACATCCTTTGGCCTTGTGACAATGATGTATAATAGGAAATTAGTGCAAATTCTTTCCAATTCGTTCTAATTATTGAAAAAATTTGCATTGAATATAGCTGCAAAAGCATGCAGAATTGTTCAACAAACTTTGTCGCTAATTTGTCAAAACAAGAAATAGATCAAGGTGGCAAACGAGTGAACCACATAGTAGGTTTTCCCTCCAAAGAGATCGGGAAGCTTCGGCACTTAACTGCATCGTCAGCTCGTGCAACATTCATCAACCACTCATACTTCAGGATGTGTTGCTTAGAATCAAAACTCCCTTCATAAACTGGCAAAGTCGGCATCCTGAATCGCCAGGTGGTTCAACATAGATTATCTCATCAGTAAAAGGAGTATGACTCCGAGAGATTCCCCAGTCGTCATTAGCGAGGCCTTGACTCTCTCGGATCATCTGACGGATCATCGTCTGTATACCCGACATCTGGACATTTTGAGCATGTTGGGCCAAGGTGTGGTTGTGTTCCACAACGCGAGGCTGGGCCGGACGCGGTCGACAGTCCGGGTCTCACCACTTTGGTTCTAAGTCTTCAGGGATATAAGGCTCGGGAGTACATTGGCGTTGGATCAGGTCTGTCCGGTTTTGGGCATCAGCTCCCGGTTCAGTAACAGTGATGGTAGTGCGGTTGACTGTAACATGATATGGAATAGCACTTCCTCGAGAGGAGGGTTCAGTCTGATGGCTGGTGGACGGGCCAACTCTTGGTTGCCCAAGGCTCAGTGCGTACTGATATCCAGTAGCTTGAGTGTAACTCTCATCTAGCCGTTGGCATGTAGATCTATGATGGTAATTTGAAGAGGCTGAACTCTCGGTGGAGGAGTAAGAAGCATGATCCCTCCTGGATCTCCTACGCCTTTGGCGATTCAGCTGGTTGGTCAATTCTGCGATGGTGCACAGTTGTTCAGTAAGTTGTTGTCGACTCTGTGTCAACTCTTGCAGTAGCATCTGAAACTCTTTCATGGTGATAGGGCCTGACAAATCTGATGGTACGGCAGCATTCTGATTAGTTGGAGGGAGTTGTGTCGGATTCTGTCGATTCCGTCCTTTTAGATCTGTAGGTGTAGAAGCGGTCCTTTTGCTAACCTTGGTGGATGGCGAAGTTCTTTCTTAGATTTTATGCAATCTGAATAGGATGGAAGAACTTTAAACTTTGAGATCTGAATCTTCTTTTTAGGTTTGTGCAATCCGATATCGGTAGTAGATCCAAAGAGCAGGAGAAAAACTGAGTGAAAGAACCAAAGTGTTTGTAACAAAATCGGACACAACATTCTTCGGAAGTATTTAAAGAGATAAAATGAAGAAAGTAAATGTAAAAAAAAGATTATATAACAAACACTTCAAAAACAGATAAGAAAAACACGCAGAAACACAGAGATTTAGAGTGGTTTGGCGTATGGCCTACATCCACTATGAAATTGATGATTTTATTGATGTTTTCTTTCTTATTACAACCGATTACAGCGAATTACAGCAGTAAATTTCGAATACAACAGTGATCTTGGAATGCAAAAAAGGTTTCGGTAGAGTCTGGACGTAGGTGAGATCAAAAGTTCTTTTTTTGTAGGCTCTGATATGCTATTTATAGGCGTGGGTTGCAAATATCTCGCTCAGATCTCGGGAGATTTCTTCTGGCATGTGAGTGGACCCACGTGATTGATCTCATGTGATTTGCATCCGGTCTGTGATCGATATGAACAAATTTCGTATCGATTAAGATTTGACCCAATCGAGTCGAAATTGAGCACGAACATTCTTTAGGTTGTACGTAAGCTTCTGTGAAAATTTGGTGTTATTTGGACATGTAGATTGTGAGTTATGATTGACACAAGTTTGGGCTTTTTGGCCGCTGTTCTCTTCATATCGATGCTCTTCGTATCGATGGTTTCACATCGATGTAAGCTCGTGCTTGCTTGCTGACGTGACGCTTGTTTTTAGGATCGATCGAAGTTCATGCCGAGTCGACCGAGTCTTCCCAATGTTTATGCCTCGTTCGTATCGCCCCATCTGGACCTCGTCCTTATCGGTTGCAACGGCTCTATTCGTATCGATCAATTATAAGGGCATTTCGCACTATTCGTATCGATCTATTATGGCTTTGTTCGTGTCAGTCGATCATCGCTTTGTTCGTATCGATCGATTATTATTATATTTTGCAACGTTTCACCCTGCATTGTTCGTATCGATCACTTGATGATCGATACGAGTGTGGCGTATGTTAATGGATCGATACGAAATAGTGGTTTGATGGATACGAAATTGACCTTGGGTGGATCGATACGAGCAAGCCGGAGATGATGGATACGCATAGTCGTGCTCTTGAGGGATATGAACCAAGCAAGCCGGAGATGATGGATACGAACAGTCGTGCGCTTGATCGATACGAACGAGACCTTTCTGGATGGATACGAACTAGATTATTGCTTGAGTTGCATCGATCACATCCTAAGTATACGACCATCGATTGATTTGAAATTCAGAACATTGGCTCTCATTGTTTTGCTTGTCTAGTATATCAATTGGAGCTTGATCCGGACTCGGATAAAATTTACCGACATCCATAGTGAATCTGCGTATAATCGATCTTCGGGATGAGCTGTCATTGGTTTCCAGTCAGTTCCTTGATATCACGGCATTGCCAAAAGACGGGATAACAATATACATACATACATATACATACATACATACATATATCAAGGAACTGACTGAAACCAATGAGAATTTTTATTTAAATTTTGGAACAAAAAATTATTTAGTAATTATTAGTATATAAAACATTTAGAACGAACAGTGTAAAATAATTTGTACATTTTTTGAAAAATAGTGAAAATTTGTGAAAATGTTTTATTTCTTTTATCCTTTTGTTGTTGTTAGTGTGGTGGTGGCCTTTTTATGATAAAACAAAATAAATAACTATCATTAAGTGCGAAACGCCCGTGAATGTGAAAGAGAGCGTGTAATGGCAGCATTTAACATTGTCTGTGACAGAAGCTCCATTATTTGGCCAACTAATTTGTGTTATTTTGTCCTTTGTCGAGGTTGATTCAATAAACATTTCTACGTACGTAGTTGGCAAAATAGAGACACGCATCAAAATTATTCCAACAACCTTCCAAACCAAACAGAAATCAATCATTCGTATCTAACGACGAATATGGTGAACCAAACGGATTCAACCAAACTTTTGATCTGTGGTCAACTTTGGTTTTCAATTCTTACATTCATAATCTCACAAATTTCACAATTTACATTTATCCCCAGAATACATGTACAATCTATATTGGTTCTTTGTGCAGCCAGTAGAGATAACTCGAAGAGAAGAGAGACGTTTCAAAAGAAGACTTCGGATAGCTGGTGTACAAACCTTTTACACATCAAACCTCAAACTTACAATGAACAACAAGGAAGAAACAGTTCTAAATAGCATCAGGAAATAGCAGCAAACTCCTTGGAAGCCATGACGGAGTTGTAAATCTCCATTATCAACCTCCTCTCAAACTCCCCCGGCTCCATCTTTACTGGCCTTCCCTTCGGTATCCTCCTACCCGTTATCAAGTTGGGTCCCCCACCCAACCCAGATCCCTTACCCGCAACGCCCAGCATCGTGTTTATGTACGCGTCCCGGATCCGTTTCAAAATCCGGATCGGGTTGAACGCGTTGATCCGAACCTTGAACACCGACCGCAACCGCAGCCTGAATCTGCGTTTGACGCTGCGTTTGTCTCCCAGACGCGTTACTAGCTGCTTGGGTTTTGTGGAGGAAGAGGTGTTTAGCTTTTGGTACTTTCTGCTGCGCCAGTGTGATTTGATGCCTTTGCAGAACTGAATCGGAAATGATATTGTATTATCCATTTTTATTCTTTTTAATTGATTCTCGACTTTTAATTTTCTTTTCCTTTTCCTTTTCCTTCTGGGTTGATTGATGTTTGTGGTTGCGCGAAGAGAGATGAAGATTTGGTATTTGTTGTGGAAAAATTGTCTGTTCCCTTATGGTAGTTGAGGATATATGCTGCGTGTATATATAGCGTTTGAATGGATGAAGGAAGCTTTGCCGAAAGTTGATTTTAGACCCTTATATTATAAACGTGGCACGTTGATCTTTGTAAATAGTGGAAATTTTAAATTTCGCTGCAAGTCAAAATAGAAGCAATCTGTTCGGTGTCCGCATTGAAAATTGTTTACTTATGCAATATTTAAGAATTCACTTGTGCAATACAACGATGGGAATTCTTATTTATTTTTTGAAAAACTATGGAACTCAAGCACTTATTAATATTTAAGAATTAGTAAACTTTTCCCTTAATGCATAGGGGAAAATGTATAAGGGAAGACTAAATAATAGATGATTGTTATACATTACCTTGAAAATCTATTTTAACACAATTATAATACAATCGAATGACGTTCGATCTTGAGATTAAGACAAAATCTTTTAAATTTATTCACTTCAGATTGAAAAATATGAAGATTAGCCGAAGTAGTATTCTAGAAGTTTAAAATACATTTGAAAATATGAAACTACTTTTGAGAAATATGTGAAAACAAAATAATTCAAAAAACGAACATTTTTACTATGTACTTGCTCCAAAAGGAGCACATAAAAAAGAACATAGCCCATTTTCCCCATATATTTCAAACTAATTAGTAAAATAAATATCTTCTAAATGTAATTGGTTTTCCACTAAAAAATAATGGAAAATGGAAGCAAACCGATCACAGAGAGTAAAAGTCTTTTGAGTTCATCAAACAACTTTTACCCAACAACAAAATCTTTTCTTAGAGTTTAAGTAGTTAATTTCTCATAAACTACAAAGAATTGGGTTGGTCAACTAAGCCTAAGTGATGAATTTCTCACAAACTACAAAGAATTGGGTTGGTCAACTTAGCCCAAGTAATGAATTTCTCACAAACTACAAAGGTTTGGATTGGTCAACTTAGCCCAAACAATAAATTTCTCTTAAACTACAAAGATTTCGATTGAGACTCCATAACAATTATTACATTTTTAGTTTCTACAAAGTCCATGATAAAATGCATGTTTAATGCTCATGCACCGACCTTGAGAGCTCTTGACTGCATTAGAGATATTAACTAGATTACCCATAAATAGCAGCAAACTAACAAACTCAACTAAATGAGTTTAAGTATGTTTCCCTAACACCACCTTGTATGGCTATAAATCAATAAGATCAAAAATGCAACCTTAAATTAAACCATATAATTTATGGAGTGCATCTCAAAAGCATCACCAACGGTAATTATGGAATCCTTATGAAAAATAAGGCATAACCTCATATAAGTTAGTATGATCCATCAAGCACGTATCAAAACCACTACCAATATTGAATATTAATTCAATAAGAGAAGGAAACTCAATCTTAAAATATCACCGAAATCACTCAAGTGCATCTTAAAATCAACACTATATCCTTTTATGAATTTAATAAAAGCATGAAGCTTGATATCAAATTAGTCAAAAGAATCTCTTGGATGAGTCTCGAAAAGATACCAAAGGAGATTATGCATTCGATAAGAGCAAAGGAACTAAATATACTATAAAACAATAAAAGAATTCGCAAAGCGCTCATGTGAGCACCGCTAGAACTAGTTATGAATTCAATGTCAACGTAAGCTATAAACTAAGACAACTAATCCACTAACAGTGCCATATCGCACCACTAAAATAGAATATGAACCAATAGTTAGGATAAAGCACAAAATCAAGAATACTATAAAAGAATCCATAAAGTGTATCACATAAGCACCAACAAGACTAATCATGGACTCTTATGAGTGTGCATCTTCACAATGATTTGAATTCAAGGTTTATTTCTAAAACATGCAATGATTTGAAATAGAAAACTAATTGTGAAATAATGAAATCACCATTGACATTCAACTAATACATAAATACATACATACATACACATATATGTACATATATGTTATTTTATTCAAATCTAAAATAACACTAACATCAACATAAAGAAAACATTAAGGATCAACAATCAAAATAACAATTACATCAACATGAAGAAAACATTACGAATTAACAATCAAAATCATAATTCTTATTTTTAGATCCAATTCAATTCAACAAATTCAAAAATTCAGATCTATACATTAACAAATTAAAGACCAAGCTTTGATGCCCCACCCTGAAATCCACATTAACAATGAGTGTTACTGGGTAATACTGTCAGCTAATGCAGAGAATGGGGCTGGATAGGAGCGACCATCTATAGCTTGTCTTAAATATCTATTAGATACATCGACAATGCCATATTTTTTTTATCTCAAGTGTATCGATATGTCCAATAAATACTTAATTCAAAGCTATAGGTGGCTATAAGATCTATCTGAACAAAATACAACAACAAAAATGCAAAACACATCATAGAACATCAGATAATCCCATATATACACACATATACAGATACATCACAGAGTATACAAAATGATATATCATATATGTGGTATGACGACCACAATACAAATACGAGTCAAAAGAATATACATATCAGAGTAGCAAACCAAAAAATACTACACAAAAAGCTATAACAAAATGAGTTAGCAGAATAGAGTCCATGCGGTAGCAAAATAGGCTAAGTCCACAACAAACACATATACAAAATTTTCTAAATATTCAAATAAGTAGATCTATACCATCATGATGAATACACACATAAAATAGGATAAATCATACCTAGTAGATGTGGCCCTTGACTGAACCTTGATCGATAGATGCTCCTAGATCCAAATCTAAATTCGTCTTCTAGCTTCGTAAGACAAGGAGAACCATCTTTTGTTTGATTGATTTAATCAGATGTCATTAAAAAGTATTCTTTATTTTTCCTTGAAATTTCGACCATGAATGATTAAAAAGGAATATTGAGGTTTGGGTTTTGTAATAGAATGATTTAGAGAGGCAAGTGAATGAAAGGCAGGATATTTATAGAGGTAACCTTCCTTAAACTACTCCCTTCGTTTTCTTGATCCAACCATCAGATTTCAAGCCTTTTTTTCTTTATATGGATTGTAATGAAAGTGGCTTTATGGACCTTTAATTTGTTCAATAAAATTTAGCAAATAATTACATTTTAAAAAAAATGCCCATCGATACCTTATAACAATTTGCTCATAATGCTCAAGTAAATGCCGATAACATTAAAAAATACTAATGGAATCCAGTATATCAAATAAATAATTATTTAATATTTTCTAAAAAATATTATTTAATTAATTATTGTACAACAACTTATTAATCAATAAAATCATGTGGTATTTTAGAGAAGCAATCAATGTAGTTGTGCGACTCACAGATGTAAATTCAGTCGGAAATTATTATTGAATATTTGAATATTAACGTTCACTCGTCACTTTTTTCGGTGGAGTGACGGTTTGTTTGAATTTCTCGCTTACACATCTTTTTGGTAAAATCTAATTTTACTTATTTAAGTGTTACCCGGCAGTGATAATTATTTACATCAATTCTTTTCGTGAAAACTATATGACCTTGGGCTTATAAAATTTGGTGGTCAAATTACCAATATCGTCCATATTCACCTCTATAGTCCAAATACAAAGTTTTTGGTTCGATAATAACAATTATTATTGACCCAACTACTTCGGCCATAGATTTTGACTTTGAGATAACTTTAGTTGACCGTGATATTAACTCCATATTACCGATGTTTCACTTCTAATATTTCCACTTGCCCAACTATATCGTTCGATGGATGTCGTGCCATGATTTAATTATAATCAAAGCGAAGCTTTTATACTGAAGATCAACAGTATTCTTAAATCTACAAAATTGTATAAATAAGTCACTTTAATATTTTCTATTTGTCCTTAGTTATATTAACCAATAGGAAACAATCGAGTGAGTCATTTCATAGTTATCCAATAACTATCGGCATGTAACCCTTTGGTGCCCTTAGTAGTCATGAGTAATACACTGTCCCACATATGGAGAGTGTTATGTACTCTAGTCTCAACGGATGCATATATATCTAGTCTTGATGTATCTTGACTAGGAATATTTAAAATGATATGTTTATTTTATCGTAATAAATCACTCATGATTAAAACAATTACACTTACTGTTACAAAACATACCATTTATAGAGTTTCTATTAAATATACTTTTAATTAAATTAATTAATACAACACATTATATCAAGTATATAACAGAAAAAACACCTTTTATTCTAAATAAGTTGGTAATCGAATTAGATCTATGTAACAAATTACAATTTTTCTACAACTTTTCTCCTAGGGCATGCCCTTAACTCTATTGTATAATATGAATTCTGACATGCCATATATAAAATACAGGATAGATAATCATAACAATATATGATTATGGTTCAATGACCTGCTCTAATATGTAATATTTCCCCACGTCCCTGGTTCGCACCCACTCAAACAATAAATAAAAAACAAAAAACATAGAGAGTCGCACATAAAGTTCGGTGGAAAGGTAATATCATTGCTAATCATGATACACCAAATTGTACCCTTAAATATTCAACACATGTAATTCAAATATACGTGTAACAAGCGATTAAGAGCTTTACAGTAAAGAAATATCATACCGTCTCTTCTCTTGCATCCATAAGTTAGTACAATGAATAATAGTGTTAATGTAACTTCTAAAAAAAATCATACAAAAGCATATGCAAACTCACGAGCATATAGCAACAAGCCAAAACTCCTAGGGAACGCTGTATCGTATCTATAGCCGAAATCTTAGGTAACGCCGTAATGTACACCAAACCGTGAATTTATGTTAATGTCGTATCATATCCACCAATTTATTTGAAACTGACACAAATCAGTCAATTCCTTTTCATCAAACTACTACACGTTTGAGAAAACGAAGTGGTTATCACCACTCCATAGTGATTACTAATACAAATGAGCATTCCCATCTTTCTCCGACTACCACACTTAGTGAAATCCATAATCGATCCCCAATAGTCTCGATGGAAAGTATTACGGCCCAAACCATGGTTATAGGACTCAGGTGTGAGTAACGTAATATTGTACTCAACCCTGACCTACGTGGCTTTAGTACCCTATTGACCAAATATCGAGGTCGTACCCCAAGCTATACATGCCCCTTTTCGAAGAACTCAAAAACATTGCTTCACTGTGGTACCAGACCCTATGACCAAGTCATAAAAGTCTAGCCGAAACGTCACATATTGGAGAAAACCCAGTGTTCCCTACAGGAAAATGGTCGACTAATCAAAAAGTGATCAGTCCACTGCCTCGTTGTAGCCAATTTTCACTACAACTAAATAGTTGACAGGTTGATCATAACCAGTCGACTGTCTAGGTTCAACCAATTGATTCTTCTTGGTCCCTTTGGCTTCTTTCTATTTGGGTTAGAAACCCATCACAATAGTTGTGATGTCCGCCCTATACCTCCAGCACCTAATATCTCTTTATGGCGCGTTGTAACGGTGCTCCACCGATGTAGGACGATTTTCATGGTGGTGAAATTCATAAAACAATCATAGAACATGTCATAGATCAAAGCACGGGTTCAGTGTAGTTATACAAACTAAGAATAAAGTTATATAATTAATAAATTACCCAAATATCGAGATAAGTTAAATACTGTCAAGGCTCCATAATGTCACACGACGGAAAGAGCAATAATAATTCCAAAAATATAAGTATGAGAAAGCATTGAATCCTACTAGTCCATCTGCATAACTCTATATGCCGTCTACATCTACTATCTAGTTTATTCATTTAAGAGTACCCAAGTTCATAAGAAGAAGCAAAAAACCTTGAGTCAGGAAATACTCTAATATGAGTAATAAACAATCTCAAAATATTATGAAAGCTAATATAGTATATAAGATATAGTGTACGGAGAATCATATCTAACATGCCCCTCGATCTAAAGAGTTAGAACATAACAATATATGTTAATCTACTGTCATTGTCATCATATGGGTGTGCTACAATTCTACATACAGTGTCGGGTGTTTAGGTATCCAAATCAATAATACCTACATCATATGACAAGCATATAATATAAAACAAACATAACAGACATAACATCCATCAAATAATCCTTAAAGTCACTTAGGTGCATTAAATATATGATAACTCGTAGGACCCATCATCATCAGCCAGAGACTACCCAATATCTTAGTCTCTCGGTGCTCGACTCTATGCCACTCCATATGGCCAGAAGCAATAGTTAACATCAAAAAGTCTAAGGTAAGACAGATTACATCAATGATCTGGGATCTCATCAAAAGTCCAAGTGAGTGTCCTTACATATCACCTCATTATGAGCACATTAAAAAACTACTAGTAACAATGGTCCCTTCGCACACATCTACATAGTAGAATATATCATAATTCAATCCTATTCATTCCCATGGTAGAACACATCATCATTCTACCCATAAGTTCCTTCACCAAACTTGTCCTTGTGGATCATTATTAGGACTCCATCACCATCGAATCAGCATCATCATAACACAACTCCATCATCAACAAGTCATAAGGTTGTCTTGCCAAAGTCCTAAAGTTACTATGTCGAAGCCCCACACCCTTACTTCAACGTCAAATCATCCTTGTCACATTAGGAATCCAAACGTCTAACGAATGGATGGACAAGCACAACACACTCATCAAGGCATCACTGTTACCCATATGGGGTTTGTCCTTGATTATTTAATCCCTAATAATGTCGACACCGACATGATTACTTAGTCAAAACTTCGCTAAGTTCTCATGTCCAGGCCAAGTTTGAAGTTCCTTCTCCCTTGCTTCAAAGCAACTACACAATCAACTCAGAGCCATCATGCCAGTGCCAATCATAAGCCATAGCCGCATTTTTCTAAGTCCACAACATTCAAACTTCTCATCCCTTGTTGCAAGTACGAAGAAAAGCTCCCTTTTGCTGGATGCTCCTGCATCTTTACTCAAAGAAAACCACTCCGACATGAATTACTCCACTAACAACCATTTTCCAACTCAACCAACATGATATTCTTTGCTCCAATCGCCCTCAAATCTCATGTGACTTCTTTTAGGGCATCCCTAGGCTTCAATCAACAATGTACTTCAACCATGCTATGTTTTGAATATTTATGATATCAATTTGCTCAAAAGGCGACCTCTTTCTAATTATGCTAAAATGAAAAACTAACACATAAAATACATCAAAAATGGAAACAAGCATCACATAACATCAAAAAAAATATCAGCCATCGAAATGCAAATCGAACAAATGTATTATCCTACATCTAACCATATGCTAAAACGACAACTTCATTGCAAAACAGTGGAAACGAATCAAATTATGTAAATTTGTCTTTAAGAGGTTATTAAAGTTAGATCTAGATTTAAAAATTATTTTAACACTAAAATTCATTTGAAAAATCATTGTTTTACCATATCAACATTCATAGGATAATGAGAGATGACTACCAAAATGCAAGAATCCCAAAAGTAAAACTAAGGTGCGACTGTAGATACACGAATCCCTTAGTAGCTCAAACAGCAATTCTTCAATTCCCATTGCTAATTACTCATTAATGATGTGTTTAGGCTGTGTAAAGTAAGGAAAGTGATGCTTTTTAACTAGAAGCAAATTAGTTGAGGCTTTTTACAATTCTAGAATGTAAGGAAAGTGAGTAGGAATTATCTTATCTTCTCAATTAGGCACAAAACCCAAGAAGGATTAGTCAGCCTAATACAGAGTTAATTAATTACCTACTAAACTAGCTAGAAACTATGCAGATTTCAACGGCCATATCACTTAAAAAGTAAGTCTAAAAACTACCACCCTACAAAAAAAGAAAACATCATATCTTTCTAATGGAAATGATCTCAACCCACAATTCGACTTCTACCAAAAGTTATGGACCTTGTAAGTTTTCAGGGTCAAATCATCCAATGAAACCTCAAAAGGCCAAAAATGTCACTATTCAATATTTCCTATAGTTATAGTACAATCCAGTATGAATTTAAAATTGTAAAACATAGTTCGTTACACTCTCCCCCTTTTAAGAACTTTGCCCCTTGAATCCCCAAATCAAACAATGTAAGATCAACAATAGTTACTCTACATGCCTAACATCCATAAACAAACATTTCCACCATCAAGCATGCAGTCATGTAATCATAAGTAGCCAAATAATATTCATGCACATCGTAGCAAGCGGAGCACTAGACTATTCTATGTAGAACATCAAAATGACATCAATTTGGAAAGCTAACAATAAAATGCAAATCTTACCATATGAAAAGCTTCAAATAAGTGGTCCATATATTCTCCTCGATCTCCCATGTATAACCGTCTTCGCTCTCACTCCATTAAACCTTTATCGAATTCATCTTCTTCCTTCTAAGTTTCTTTGTATCACGTCTAATGATATGAATAGGCTGATGGAGTTTTAAAACCTTTGGTTCAACCATGATATCATCAAGCTGATTCGGTTCCACCATCTCGCCCGAGCCATACACAAACTTCTTCAAGTGAGAAACATGGAATCTATTGGATACCCTTGCCATCTTTTGAGGTTAGTTAACTCTCTAAGTTAGGTTTCCTATCCTCTTGAGTATCAAAAAAGGACCTACAAATCTCAAAGCCAATTCTCCTCTAGTACTAAATCAAACTACACTCTTCGAAGGAGAGATCTTTACAAATACCATATCATTGAAAAGATCTCCAGATCTCTATGCCTTTTATCAATGCAACTCTTATGTCTATCCTGAGCAGCTTTCATTCACTACCGAATGATCTCGATCTTCTTCGATGTCTCCAAACTATCTCTAAAACATCCAGTACTTGAATCCAAAATACATCTCAATAGTATATAGTAACACTATCTGAATCATCCTTCCTACCCTTAACCAACTTTAATCCAAAGAGTTTATTACTCCAGTGCTTGATGATGAAATCAAAACTATCCTCTTTGCTCTCAGTCTTTTAGTGGTGGCCCAGATGGTTTCAATGCGTACTTCTTCTAGCCAAACTAAAGCATCATTGCTTTAGACTTCCTCAAGGCAATAAAGAACTTCAAAACTAATATTCTTCTTCATAGAATTAATGCTACTGCTATCTCTCTTATTCCTAAGACATCTAGCATGTGTCCCATTTTAGGTCAATATCTGCAAATGTAAGTTACAATTGTATTGCCAAAATCCTTGCAAGTAGGCTTCAAATGGTCATTAACACTATTTTATCATCTAATCAAGCTGCTTTCGTATTAGGGAGATCTATAAATGACAACATCCTCTTAGCACAAGAACCTCTTAGAGGTTACTCTTTAATTTCCATCTTCCCGAGATGCATGTTTAAAATAGACATTCAGAAAGCTTTTGATACTATATCATAGGATTGTATTACTGCCATACTCTCAAAACTGAATTTTCCAATGGCTTACATAGCTTGAATCTACACTTGTATTTCCACCTCCTTTTATTCCATTTCCCGCAATGGATGTCTTAATGGTTATTTCAAAGGGACACGAGGAGTTAGGCAAGGTGACCCTATTTCTCCTTGCATTTTACTATTTTCATGGAATGCTTTAATCTAATTCTTCTTCTACAAGTCAAAGTCGGTAGCCTAAAACTTTGCCCTAAGAGCACTAATCCCATGATGACTTCTCTTCTCTTTGCTAATGACCATATGTGTTTCACCAAGCCAACTATAAGCAACATTATCTCCATTTATCAGTTCCTCTCACTTTTATGTACTCTCATATCTTATTATCAACATGTCAAAATCTCATATATTAAATGTTTTACTTAATGATGTTGATCAAATCTTTTTGATCAATAACTCCACCCTTCAGAGGTTGCCTGTCAACTCTATGTACCTTGGTTTACCCCTTATTTGTACTAGAATAGCTTCTATTCAGTGCCTTTGTTTGAATGAGAAAATAACATCCAAGCTCTCCATGAGACCAAAATAAACAATCTCAATTGGGCATTCTTACTATTGTTAACTCTATAGCTATAACAATGACCGCTTTTTAGTCAAGGCATTTTGTTCTTTCTATAAAGCTATTAGCTATGGTTAATAGAGCTTTAAATAAAATTTTCTAGCATGCAGTTCCTACCTCACGTAAACATGTTCCTCTTCCTTTCTCTAGCCTACAAAATTTAAAAATGTATAGAGGTCTTGGCATTATCCACACTAAAATATGGAACACTACTGCAATTGTTAACTGGCATCTTATCAAAGCAAAAGGCAATAGGAGTTAGAATGTCAAAATGAGAATAGAACGACCTAAAACTTGGCAAGGACATTTAGAAGGACAATGGGAAGGACGTAAGAAAATATAGAATCCAAAAAAAGGCCGATTTTAACTCGGCCTGAGTTAAGCCTAGACTCGGCATCGAGTTTAGATGCCACGTCATGGCATCTTCGTACATTTGACAGATGATCCCCTGGTCTTCCTATGCATATTCATGAAGTCGGGATTTGTCTGGCACCAGGATTCTGATCCACTGTGACCGCTATCTCTATAAATACAAACCATAGAGCAACCAAAAAAGGGGATCTGGTTTCTGCCATCACTACTTGGAATCCTTATCTCTTCTTCAGTTCTTATCTCTACTCCATAGTCACCAAGTCAGTTCTTCTAGGAAACTATAGGATTTAGGATCTGTCTAACACTTGTACTTGTGACTAATTCTTTCTCAATCACCTTATAATCTCATGCAAACAAGATCAAACCAATAATCGAAACTATAAAGTGGATGTCAATTTACTTAACAACCGAACCACTAAAAAAATATCTACGTCTCATTTACTTTTTTGTTAATTTCTATTATGTTTGCCCTGTTCTAGAAGGATTGATGTTTCACATAATACTTTAGGGCATTGATCCATTTTTTGGGTAAATATTTTGGTGCTTTCACTGAGAACTAAGAGCCAGATTTGAAGACTTAATGTTTGAATCTGAGATTTGGTGAAGATGAAGAGGCCTAATACTAGATTTATGGTTGGAGGATGTCAACAGAGCCTAGGGATAGCTAGGAGGTGTCTCAAATTCTTACTAATCCATCTACTTGACTAAGGAAGAGATAGAAAATGATGAAGGAGATGTAAGATGGGATGATAACTAGACAACGGGAGATGCCAGAAGGATTTTTCCAAAAGATTGGACAACAAGGAATATCTAAAGCTACAGCAATTCAGAACCAAAGACAAGGAGCTAATGCAGGAGCATCTGAAGTTGGAGCAGAGCAAATAGGAACAATGCCTCATAAATAGAACAGCTCGGCACCAACCGAAACCAAATCAGTCTCAAAAGGATTATACTGTGGGGCAATGTTGTTGTGACTGCTCGAATGCTGGAAATGGAAAACGATGGAGCTAGAAGCTCAAATAAAAATGTAATTTCACAACAACCGGATGGAATATGTGCCATAATTTCCTAGTAGGAATAGAAGATAGAATGAAATCAGAGCTATAGATCAAATGCTAATCTACAACCAAGGAAATATGTGCTAAAGTATGTGCCAGAATTCCCCTACAAGAATATTGGTAAAGTATTACTTTTGGATGGGGTAAAAATTGGCTTACTGAGTTGGTAAGGTGAATAATCAAAAAGTGGACCTCCAAATCAAAGCTTGGAGGATTTGAACAGGAGTCCATTCACTTCCAATATACAGAATGCGAGAAATCCTCCCGATTTCAAGCTTTTGACTTTGGAAATATACGATGGAAAGTCGGATCCTACAATTCATCTAAAGAGGTGCATCCAAAATATGTATGGGTTGGGTGCTTTTGAGGAAGTAATGGGATGGTGCTTCCTATTATACTTGATGGACTTGGCGGCGATGCGGTTTAGACAACCGGAGAATGGGGCCATTAGCATGTGGACCGATTTGCTGAGTAAGTACTTGAGGCTGCTCAGAGTTCATTTCTCACGATCGAAGAATGTGATGATGCTATCACGCATGTAACAATGACTCGGAAATACCTTGAGAAGCTATCTGACATGATTCAATATGGCAGCTGTGGCTGTCGATAGGCTGGATCCATCTATAATCTTAATGGTGGCAGTATCTGGAGTCGCAAGTGAGACCGACTTCAAAATTGCACTGGAGAGGGACCATCCGTTGGATCTTGCAGAGTTCTAGCATGAAGCTAAAAGACATTTGCATCAAGAAGATGCCGAAGCAGAGAATGCTAAAGTTAACACTATAAATGATAGAGGACTATCTGGAATAGGAAATGGAAAATACAAAGGAAAAAAGAAACCGATGATGACTTTGGGGAACAGAAACGACAAAGGAGGATGCCGAAATTCTCTTTGTACACTAACTTGAACAAAATTCCCAAGAGGATATACCTAGATATTAGGGGGAAGATCCTCTATTGGAAGCAAGTTAGGAGAAAACATACTGATCGGGAGAAAGAATTTGGAAAGTTTTGCATCTTTCATGAGCTGGATCGATATGAAACGAACGAGTTTCGATGCCTTTATGATCTAATAGAATAACTAGTTCGGAGCAACTAGTGGAAACTACATGTGAGGAACTGAACTGCAATGGTGCGGCCGAAGCTACCACCGCCTGCAATGAATACGTCAAGGAATAACTAGGATTCTGGTCCGAGGCTCAAAATCCCATGATTAGGTTGAACAGGAGTCGAACTTGATTCCCTCGCTTTACTTTTTCATTTCTTTTCTTGTATTCTTCTTTCCCTATTATGTAATATATACAATAACCTCATGCCACTTACACATGTATAGGATCCCAATCAGTCCCTAGGCACGCTCTGAGTCGGATGCTTGAGATGTCTGTATAGGACAATAATAACCTCAAACCGCTTATGCATGTAAGAGACCTAGATTGTTCTCTAGGCACGCCCTGGGTTGGATGCCCAAGATGAATGCTTAGGATTTCTGCTTGTTCGCTTTTCTTTGATTTGAATATTTGACTTTTCAAAATTCCATACTAAATGTGATGAATGATATTGATCGCTTTTAAGTCCCGTCCGGAGAGGCAGGGCTAGAGTGCAGGGTGAAAGTTCCCTCGTCGAAGAGCGAGCGGATAGGCTTATAAGATATTGATCACTTTTAATTTTCGGTCCGAAGAGACAGGGCCGAAGTGCAGGGAGCAAGTTCCCTCGCCGGAGAGTGAGCGGATGGGCTTGTGTGGATTGGATCGCTTTATGCTACCATCTAAAGGGATGGTGTCGGAGTGCAAGAATTAAGTCACCTCATCGGAGAGTGTGTGGATGAGCTTGCTTATTGTTGAGTCCCCATGTCGGAGATTGAGTGGATTGGGCTCGGCAAGGACCTAGAGAGGTCAAGGGTATGTCCCTTACTGGAAAGTAAGTGGATGGGCATACTCAATCGTTGGGTCCCTTTGCCAGAGAACAAGAGGATCAAAATCAGTAAGTGGCCACAAAAGAGATTGAAACCCAAAGTGGATGAAGAATGATCCAAAGAGATCATGTCTTAGACAGGAAGATGAATGGTTCGGTGAGACCATGTCGCGGAGTGGATGCAAATTGGATAAAGGATTTGGATGCCTTATAATCAAAGAAAGGAAGATAAGCTCTGGGAAAACACAAGATTACTTGGATTAGAGAAATGGTACTTCCAGATGATAGATCAGGATTTTAATGGCCAAAAAGCTTGATTTGCATAGACGGAGAGCTTGATTTTGATTGAACCAATCGAAGAGTTAGACTAGAATAGCTAGAGAGCTCAGCTATCAGAATTTGATTATTGATTGTTGGAACTTGTTCTTGATCAAAGAACACCTTACATTTTAAAGTGTACTTTGTGGGGGAAAATGTTAACTAAGTTTTTATCCAAGAAAAGTCAGTAGGAGTTAGAACTTCAAAGTGAGAATAATTGACCTGAAACTTGGCAAAGACACTTAGAAGGACAATGGAATAGGCTCAAGAAAATTATAGAATCCAAAAAAGGTCATAAACTCGACACCAAGTTTAGATGCCACATCATGGCATCTTCGTACTTTTGGCAAGTGATCCCTTAGTCTTCCTATGCATATTCATGAAGTTTCATAGAGTTCTAGAGAGCCCATCATCAAGAATGGTGGAATGATGGTCTAAACTACAAGATAATCCATGTCATGAAAGAACGATAAATAGAACTCATCAATAACCTACCAAATTATATGGAGGGAATCTATATGAAGTAAGGAGCTTGAAACAAAAGGATTTAGACAAGATTTGGCTAAGAATTAGACTCGGCCCTAAGTCAAGGGCTTGACTCGGTGTAGAGTTAAAACATTAACTTAGGTCTTTATTATATTTTTTGTGCTATCTTGGGCTACTCCCTATACTTCTCTATTAGCGGCCTTCTCATCCACTATGGTTGTTACCTCAATAAATGCAAACCATAGAGCAACCAAAAAAGGGGATTTGGTTTCTGCCATCAATATGCAAAAGCCTTATCTCTTCTTTAATTTTTATCTCTACTCCATAGTCACCAAATTAGTTCCTCTAGGAAATTCTTGGATTTAGAATCTATCTAACACTTATACTTATGGCTAATTCTTTCTCAACCACCTTGTAATCTCATTCAAACAAGATCAAACCAATAATTGAAGCTGTAAAGTGGATGAAGGCTTAGCTAATAACCGAATCTCTAAAAAAATCTCTGTGTCTCATTTACTTTTCTGTTATTTTCTATTATATTTTCTCTATTCTAGTAGGGCGGGTGCTTTCACATAATGCTCTAAGGTGTTGATCCATTTTTTGGGTTAACAGTAGTATTAAGGTATTTCAAACTCATCTTAAACAAAGTTAGTAACCACTGGACCAATTGGGTTACTAACAATCTAATTAAGAGTAATGGTATTTTTTGCAAATAATCACTTCTTCTTATGCCAGTTAGAGTTGGAGGAATATTATCAATCATAGACACATCTTCCATCCATTCATTCATTCAATGCAATTCTTCTATCCTCTCCTCAACTAAATTCTGGATGGACCCATGGGCTGTGTTAGATATAATTTTATTATAAGTTCTCTCTCCCACTTCAAGCTTTTATTAGTATTCCAATTAATACTCAAGCTTCCTCATATATCAATGATCGGTTAATCAACCTTCCTTACTCAAGTTACGTTATAGTCAAGAATTTATAGGCTATCGTATCATTGAATCAACTACCCTCTTCTGACCTTCTAGTCTTTTAGAATAGCAAGCTAAGCACCATTTGATCTCTCTTATTTACAATCTTCTTCTTGGTTAGTGTGATCTTGTCCCTTAGCACACTAGAATATGGAACAATGGAGGTGTCACGAGTGATAATTTATTCATATGGAAGGTAATAAGAAATGCAATTTTCACCAAGAAAAGGCTTCACATTATTAGCATAATTGATACAAGCTTGTGTGTCCTATGCAATTTTAACCTGAGACTTACACCTACATGTTTTTTGAATGTATTTTCTCCTTTCTCGTCGGGAAAAAATTGCTTGTTAATAGTAGTTTTCATTCTCCCTCATTTAACAGCACTATTGAATGTCATAATATTTTATAAGCACGAAGAGGAGGACAATAAATTCTGTTATTCTTCTTGCAATTCTGAAGTGCTTCATTAAGGCAATCTGGAAGGAAAGGAGCTCTTGCATTTTTTCAAACAAAGCTTTCCGTGCAACTTCAATTTTCTATGAAATACACATGCAGGTCATAAGGGATAATCTGAGGATAAGGAAGGACTTCAGTGTCAATTGGATAACTGTTTTATCTTTCCTCTTTTGGGCCTTTTTCTAGGCCATATTTTATTTGTTTTAATATTTTCTACATGTTATGTTTTTAATATAATGTGTTAATACCCTAATACCCTAAATACTGATTTTGATAAGCAACCATATAAATATTACTACTAACATATCTTTGAGTTATATGGTACTTTCAGACATATTATGGACATTTTATAGAGGAAAAAAAGAACTTAGTGGAAGCAAATAAATTACATATGTAAAGATTAATCAGGGAAAATGGAAAAACAAAACTTATTGAAGAAGAATGCAACAATGATAGAGGTATTTGAAGTGATGAATCTTAAAATCTTTGTTAAAGATCATATGGAAATTATACTTGAAGATCATCAACCATTGACCTCTACCGAATAATAAAATATCCATAAATATAAGGTATTTTGAAATCTGAAAATCTGCAACACTTTATTGGAGTTTCTGTTTATGAAACATATATATGTCGAAATATGCTCCACGCATGTTGACAATCTACACTTTTTTAGTTTTTTCAAATTCAAATGAAGGGATTTTCCCACCACCTCTTCACCAGTAGACATGTCTCTTCGAACGCTATTTAAAGGGCTTGGGAAAATGAAATTTCACAAAAACTTACTCTTCTTTCTCATACTCTTTCATATCCATACATTTATGGGAAAGATCTATCATATATTCTTCCACTCTCTTTTGCATATCCATATCTTTTCACTCCTCTTCTTTAAGGATTTTCAAATCATACAATATCAGAGAATTTGTACTTGAATTAATATAATTCTCTCCCCGATTTCATCATATTCCTTAAAGAATTCAAAGATATATTATTACTAGAGGTTTATAGGGTCATTGTACTGAATCTACAGGAATCTGTATTTAAGATACACCTACTCTCCTCCTCTACCGTTGACCATAAACAGAAGAAGGTGTTCTTGTATCTTGTAAAATCAAAAGGGTGATTATGGTATCCCGAAAATTTCAAGCAATCAATATGCGATAGTCTTCTTTTATAAATTATTTAAAATTGGAAAAATTATTATTTTTCAAAAAAATAAAGTATGCGTTGTATATATATGTAAATATGTGAATTGATTTTTAATTCAATTAGAATTTGAAATTCAAATGATAAATATCTTACAATAAATTGGATTTAAAAATATATGTATATGATTTTTATTAGTATAAAATTAGTTTTTATATTATTTTCCTTAAAATATTTTATAAATATAAAATACGAAAATGTATTAATCAAATATAAATTTATTAAAAAGTTTTGAAAAAACATTTAAAAATTAATTAACACATGCATAATTACAATGTAAGTTAATTAACATGCAAATGACAAATGTAAGCTATTTTTAACGAGTGTCACCATTTTCTTTTATTTTCTTATATTTCTTTTTAAATCATAAATTAAAGCTATAAATATACCTACACTCCTCTCTTTCATTTCTTTCATATTCTCATTTTCAAAACAAAGAAAAACAAAACCTGTTAAAAACTTCATAATTAGAAAATATCAAGCAGATCATCTCTTTTTTTTTAAACAAGCTTCCAACTTCAAGCTAAATGAAGCAAGATCATTTCAACATCTAAGCTTAGATCATCTCAAACCAAGTATTCAGTTTACAAGTTTTCAAAGATCATGTACTTTTCCAGCTTTCAAAGGATCTCAGCATTTCAGTTTATAAGCTCTCTGTTCAACATAAATTTACGACTAAACATTTTTCTAAAAAACTTAAGTTATGATAATCTGTTGCATGTGAATTTCCTGGAATATATGGTATGAATTATGATTTGCATGTATGTATAAATGTGCTTCCTGTATGTAAGTATATGTGCATGTCTGTGTTCCCTTGTTCTTATTTACAGGGTTTAAAACAAAGTAGAAAATTCAAAATCTCCTCATCTAGTCTCTGATAGGCTTTGGAATTCTTATCTTTGTTTAAACCTAAACTAAGATTTAAAAATATTTTAAGTATAATAAGTGTGAATATTATTTGGAAAATGGAAAAGACAGTAAAATTTTTAAAAACATGTTAATCTCAAACATCTTGATTCTCTGATTCATGTATATAATCTGAATCGTCTTTGGAAACAAGGATTTTTAAAAGAAAAATCATAATTTTTACTTTAGAAACCGGAGAGAAATTCGAGGTTGATCATATTTTGGGTTTTGTGCAATTGCTGGTGATTAGAGGGTGGTGAGGCCTCGAGTTCACGGTTGGAGGAAGTGAAGGAGTAGGCGAGCTAGGGAAAAATACTCGTTGGATTTTTAGTCCATCATGGCGGGGGCGAGGCGTCGGAGTAGGGTTTTGGGATTGGTCGAGGATAAGAATTTGAGTGCTGTGTCGTCTCTGGAGCACCGGACTCCTTCAAAGGTTGGGGGATGGAAGCGTGGGACTTCAGCGAAGCTGTGGTCGGTGGTTCGTGATCTTTGGTGGTCGGCAGCGTCGGGACGAGGTGGATTCTTGGTTGATGTTTTGCTGTTCCAGTTCGATCGTGTAGCTCGATTTTAATTTTGGGTTTGTGATAACGTATGGGTGGTCGAGATTAAAGGTATAGATGAACGTCGACGTGCTGGAGGTAGCGACGATGGTCGAAAAGACGAAGTTTAGGCATACATGTGTACGCGTGTCAGTGGTTTGGGTAGAAGTGTGGCTCGGAGGAATACTCGAGGAAAGGAAGCTGTGGCCTGGGTTTGGTCTCGTGTAGCTCGTGAGTGGTTTCCGTGTATAACAAGTTTTAAACTTTAAATTAAGACTAAGTTTTAAAGTAATTCTCGGGTGTGACTCAGGGTAGATACAGGATCGAACCCGAAGTAAGTATTTCAACAGTTTTAAAATATAAATGAAAGCAAGTTTAAATTTAAATAAAATCAAGATTTGACTATTTCCCCGATGACGTCGCCCGTCCAGATCTACAATCTCCCCGAGAATTTCCACCCCTCCGTGCTTCCGTTCAGCCCCCCATTGTTTCTACTGCCCGCCCTAGCCTCAATGTAGATTCTACTGCTGGTAACACTGTTGTTAGTACGACTTTGTTTATGTCAGGTACGCAATCATTTTCTAACGCCGGATCCAATGTCGATTTCATTGGGTCTCCTTGTGGCATTATAGGCGAGCAAGTCAAGGGTACTTTGGCATTAGAGCGTGATCTTGGTGGTCTGTCTGGTGATGATACAGGTTTGGTTGAGTCTGAAGTGATTGAATGTTGCACGACAAGTGTTTGTATTAATGATAATGTGGGATCTGGTCCTTCTATCAGTGATTCTAGTTTGTTTAACACTTTGTGTGTTGCTACTCCGACCCTGCCATCAGAAGTAGATTGTTTTGGGCCTCCTTCGTCTTCGATTGCATGCCCAGTGATCAATGTGTTATATCCTAGTGGCTCTCCAGTCAATGATAGTGGCTCTCCAGTAATTGCTGATGTTAACCCGG
This sequence comes from Allium cepa, assembly GCA_030765085.1. NCBI lineage: Eukaryota > Viridiplantae > Streptophyta > Magnoliopsida > Asparagales > Amaryllidaceae > Allium > Allium cepa. The sequence goes on along the minus strand of CM060930.1, from coordinate 6,924,252 downwards.
TGAACAATGTGTTAAAACCTGGTGATAAATTGCAATCTCCCCCAATCCTGTGGCCTCTACTGGTGTGGTGGAGTGTCGCCCTGTTGATACTTGCCCATCGGTACCCAAATCTTGGTCTTCCTTGCCCCGTAATGCGGGTGTATATGAACCAGTTGAGTTCGAAATCCTTGAGGAAAACGGAGTAATGATCGCTCCCCCCAGTGTTATCCAAGCCAGTGTGGACTTTTGGTCAGAATACGTAGTTGGATTCTTTTTAGACCCTAAGCATCGTCTTCTTGATGTGGCTGTTGTCTGTCGTAGGGCCTGGCGTCTTCATGGTGGTCTTAGAGTCAAGTTGGTTGATTCCTTATACTACATATTGTTCTCCTCCCCTGAGGAATGTAGCCGTGTTCTTGGGTCTGAGCCTACCTTCTTTGATGGACAACCTTTTATTATTACCCCCTGGTCTTCGACGGTTGCTAGAGCACGTGAACAGGTTCTTTCTATCCCTGTTTGGGTTTATTTCTCTCAAATTCCTTCTGCTCTACAACCGCTTCTTGGATTGAATTGGCTTGCTTGCAATGTTTGGTAAATTGAAGTGTTTTGACTCCTACACTGTGGCGCGTGATAAGCTTGTATACGCCAAGGCTCTGATTGAGATTACTCCCCATAATCCTCTTCCTACCTCTATTCCTGTCCAGCTTGCTGTTGGACATGTGGTGGATGTGCGTGTTCGGTATGGATGGGTCCCTGACATTTGTACCTCCTGTCACTCTTTCGGCCGTATAGCCTCTGCATGCTTGCACTCTGTTATTACTGCTTCTGCTCCAAAGATCCCTCTGCCTAGGCCACCGCTTACGAAATGGGTTCCCAAGGTCAAACTGGTTGCATCTCAAACATCTGACCCTGGACCTTCCCTCTCCTTAGCGCGGCCTACTTCCCCAGTTCCTGTTGTTTCTTCTGCTGAGTAGGATCTTGTTGTTTGGGCTAACACAGAACATAGTTGGGTTGATCTCCGTTCAGATATGAGATTCAACCCTGTGGAGGACTCCTATTTCAGATATGTATCTGATGATCTTCTTGATCTACGCTGCCTCTTCTATAAAATTTCTGGTGATTCCTTGGTTCTTGACATGGATGGAACGCACGCTCAATCTAATTCTGTTATTCTAGCTGATTCTGCTTGGGATCGATCTTTTATATACTCTCTTGGCGTTGACAGTTATGATCCTTCTCTTGCTGTTCTTTTTCGCCCCTATTTTGGTCTTCTTGGAGGTGGTTCACTGATTTCTACCCGTGTTGTTGAGAGCGATTGTGATTCTTCCTCTTCTGAGGAGAACTAGTCTAGTATTTTATATCTAGTAGATGTGACTTGTCTGTCATACTCCTGTGCTGTAATTTTATTTCTTTCTTTCTTAGTAGCTAAGGTGCCTCTACCTTACTCCTGTACTTCAAACTTAATTACGTTCGTAATAAAAGTGGTCGGTCCACTATAAAACCGTCGGCCATGCCAAAAAAAAAGATTTGACTATTTCTTTAAAACAATTTCTTTATATAATAATGCTTTTAAATGTTGGTTTAAGAAAGGTTATATGATTTATTTTACCTAAATTAATTTAGTTAAATTCTTAAGTTTATTTTAAAAAACTTAAATTAAATGGTTTAATCAAATAGTTAATTAAAAGATAAAATGTTTGAATTTATGTGTCAATGATAATTAAGTTATTAATAAGATAATGGTTTATCTTAAAGTTTATTAAGGTTTTTGGATGATTAAAGATTAATTAAATTAATATAGTAATTAGAGAGAAATTAATTCATTAATAATTAAGAATTAACTAATTAATAATTAAGGTTATAAATTAATTAATTAAGGATTAATTAATTTGTAATTAGGATAAATTAATTAAGTAATTAGAGATTAATAAATTTGAAATTACGGATTAATTAACTGGTAATTAAGGATTAATTAACTAGTAATTAAGGATTAATTAATTTGTAATTAAGGGTTTGTTAATTAATAATTAAGGTTTATTAATTTGTAATTAAGGTTTATTAATTAATAATTAAAGGATAAATCAACAAATAATTCAAGGGTAATTAATCAGTAATTAAAGATTAATTAATTGATTTATAAAAGTTGTTAAAGAATGATTAATTAATTCAAATGGTTTGTAATTAATTAATGATTAATTAAGCAGGATTAGGTGATTAATTCTTAAGTGATTAATTTAACGTGACTTAATTAAATTAATTATAATATGAATTAATAAGTCTTGCTTATCAATAATTTATTGATGTCTGGATTGATTGATATTTATAGTACGAAAATCTGTGATGTTCTGTGATACTTTGGATATGGCTGTGATAAGTGTGTGTTATTTATCTATGATGAATGCGGTGTAAATTCAATGTTTTGAATTGAATTAAAACCTTAAATAACTTGACCTTTAAGATGGAGTTTGGATTTCGATGAGACCGGGATTAGATATCAAATTTGATTATCCGAAAACCACATCGATCCAAGTTAAATGATAGGTCGTGGAATCTCTAGTGAAGATCGAGATGAAGTTTCAGAGTGCAAGGGCTATTGTCGTTAGCTCTAAGGATGATTCCAAAATGAGTGTAACGAGACAGTGCCTTTGGTTTCATTCGAACCCGGAACGAACTTGTATGGACGAAAGCTATCAAACCATCGTCAATGGAGGACGATGAGCATTCCAAGATGTTTTTTTAAAAGGTAATCGTAGCCTCAAGCCTCATCAATCGGGAATGACTAAAACATGGGAGGTGCACGCAAGGCTAAGTGTGTAGTACCCAAGTAGGATAAGATTTTCCCTTGTCTAGAGGTCCCTTTTATTCAGCTGTGTGGGCAGTTGTTTGGGCACAACCATGGGGTTGTCTTATTCGGACTATCCAGTAAGGGGTAGCTCCGGCTTTATGATGCAAGGGATCATGGTGGATCCTCGGTACGGTGTCTAAACCTCGTACTATGACGGGCGGTACCCCAATATCCCTGCCATTATATGGAATCCAATCTCTAATAAGTGCATGTACGGTTTTGATTGTGCCTAACTATGTTGAAACGTGAGATGTAAGCATTCCAACTATTTCTGTATTTTATATTGAAAACCCTAGACATTATTATAATATAACTGGATTTCCTATCAAATGTTTTGGTTATCGTAAGGGAAAAACTTGTTTGTGTTTATTTGCGGAGAGTCTTACGAGATACCTCTTATTTCAAAAGTTTTTTCAAGTTAAACAACTTAACCGTTTACTCACACTAGACCCATATCTGACCCCGAGTTTATTTCTGTTTTCTTAAATTCTTAGGTACTTGTATTTTTATGAGTAGCCAAGTGATAAGGTTTGGATTGACGAATTTTGGAAACCTTGGAGCAGGAGTCTTAGTGTATCTATATATATATATATATATATATATATATATATATATCTATTTCCATTGTTTTGAAGTCTTTAGTCCGTTGTATTCTGAATGTAATGGATAGACAGGTCTTCACGACTGTCTAATGTGTTGATGTTGTAACTATGTAACTCTGATGTATAATGACTATGTGATAGTTATGTGATATATTATATTTTTCCGTTTCCGCTGTGAGATTCTGATATTATTGTTCTTTCTTTCTATCTATTCTGTTTTTACCTATTTCTTTCTTATTGGTAATACGTCTTTTTATGGAATGAAAGGCGGGTCGTTACAGTTGGTATCAAAGCGCTAGGTTGAGATTATACCTAGGTTTTGGAGTAGTGTCTATCTTGAGAGCGCGTACTTGTAATTTTTGTTTATCTATATACCTATCTAAATTGTTGGGTTACTTGTCCAGGTTGTTAACATGAGTTCTAGAGGAAGGGGAGGCAGAGTTGTGGGTAGCATGACGATCAATAATGGAAGAGGTCTGAATGCTAGCGAGGCTGTAAGTCCAACGCCGCCTCAAGTAAGTTTTGCTGCATTGCATAGGGATTTCACCAATCTGGGAGGGAGACCATTTAAAGGATCGGAGTCCATCATTGAATTTCAGGATTGGTTACACTCGTGTGAGCGCATTTTTAAGAGTTTGGATATATCTGATGAGCAGAAGAGAGTGATGGCATCATGGCAACTTCAAGAAGGAGATGCAGCTTGGTGGGATGCAGTTACAGTGAATTTTCCGAAGGATGATATCTCTTGGAGTAAGTTTAAGGAGCTATTTGAGGAATAGTTCATGCCTACAGCTGGAAGGACTCGTCTGTATAGAGATTTTCTAGATCTGAAGCAAGGGAGTATGCCCGTTTCAGAATATGAGACTAAGTTCAATGAATTATCTCGTTATGGAACTGGTTTGATTGATATGTCTCTCAAGAAGAATGAGATGTTTGTGCAGGGAACGAGGCCCGAGTTTCACGAGAAGATGACGACACACCTTAAGGGATCATTCATGGAGTTGATCGACATGGCATTGAGGTATGAGGTGCTTATGAACAAGAAACCCTTGGCATCTACAGTAGCACCGAATGGAACTTCTTCCAATCCAAACAAAAGAAAATTCAACCCAAATTGGAAGAAGCAAGGCAAAGAGAAACAGGGAGGCAACAACGGACCTTGTAAGTGTTATGTGTGTTAGCAAGAGGGTCATTTGGCTAAGCAGTGTTCCAGGGTTAGATCTCAATAGCAGCAGCAGCATCAGAGTGGACCCGGTTCAGCATTGCTTTAGAAATCTTTATGTTTCAACTGTCATCAGCCAGGGTATATTGTGAAGGCTTGCCTGCTTCTTTAGAAGGCCCAGCAGAACAAGGTGTTTGCTCTTGAAGGTGGACCATCGACTTCTTCTTCTTTTAAAGGCATAGGAGTTCTTGAAGGTACTTTGCTTTTAGATGGAAATTATATTAGAGTTCTGTTTGATTCTGGTGCATCTCTTAGTTTTATTTCTTTTGATTCAGTAGAGAAGTTTCATCTTTCCCCTAGTTTAGTAGACCCCCTATTTTTGTATCTAATCCTATAGGCTGGTTGACCAAGTTAGATCAGATCTGTAGAGACCTAAGGATTTCTTATCTGTCTTATAGTTTTTCTTACGACCCATTTGTATTTGATTTCAAAGGGTTTGACCTTATTCTGGGAATGGATTGGTTGGATAAGTATAAGGCTGTTTTGATTTGTGAAGAGAGAATTGTGACTTTGCAAACTGAGTTGGAAAGGATTGCCAAAGTGACTTGCGATAATTCTAGAGTTCACTTGAGTAATATTTTGCATGGAACCGAGGCATCTCCAAAAGGCGTAGAGTTTATCGAAGTGGTTAGAGATTTTTCAAATGTCTTCGAGGACGTTCAAGGTTTGCCCCTACATCCGGGGATAGAGTTTCGAATCGACTTGGTTCTAAGAGAAATACCCGTTGTTCAACCCAGTAGAAGGGTGGGCCGAGAGAGAGAGAAGAGCTGGTGAAAAAGGCCTAAGATTTCTTAGAGAAAGGTTTGATCCGGCTTAGTTTTTCCTGTTGGGGTTCTGCTGTAGTCTTTGTCACCAAGTCGCATGGGTCATTGAGATTCTATGTGGATTATCAGAAGTTTAATAAGGTTACTATTAGGAATAATTATCCATTGCCCCGTATAGACGATATTTTTGATCAACTCCATGGAGCTTCTGTTTTCTCCCAATTGGATTTAGCTTCGGCTTTCCACCAGTTAAGCGTAGTTGATGACAGTATACCCTTGACTGCGTTCAGGGACCCAATTGTTTTTATGAGTGGTTGGTTATGCCTTTTGGGCTAACCAACGCTCCTGCCTATTTTGTGGATTTGATGAACTGAGTTTTTCGGGATGTGTTGAATAAGTTCATGCTCGTGTTCATCAGTGACATTCTTGTCTACTCCAAGTTTGTAGAGGAACATAAGCAACATGTGGAGATAGTGTTGGAGACTTTGAGGAGGCATGTTCTGAAAGCTAAATTTTCAAAGTGCCATTTTTGGAAATCGGTAGTCATATTTTTGGGGCATATTGTTTCTGAAGAGGGTATTTCTGTAAATTCGGCCAAATAGCAACTATTCAAGAATGGAAGCAACCGCAGACTCATATGGAAGTCCGCAGTTTTCTGGGTTTGGCAGGGTACTACCGGAAATTTATCAGGGCTACTCTAAGATTTCTTCGCACTTAACCAAGTTAACTCCGAAAGGAGCAAAGTTTACGTGGACCCCAAGTGTGAAGAGACATTCCTAGATTTGAAGGCAAGACTGACCAATACACCTGTTCTAGCTATTCTAGATGGTAAGAGTAAGTTCGAAGTCTACACGGATGCTTGTGGAGTTGGGATGGGTGTAGTGCTAATTTAGAATGGGAAAGTGATTGTGTATGTGAGCAGGAAATTGACGCCTTAAGAAAAGAATTACGCTACGTACGATTTGAAATTGCTGGCCATCGTCTTTGCTTTGAAGATCTGGAGGCACTATCTATTGGGAGAGAAGTTTGAGCTTTTCACGGATCATAAACCTTTGAAGTAACTTTTCTCCCAGAAGGATCTGAATTTGAGGCAGCAGAGGTGGGTAGAATTTTTAGCATCTTATGATTTGGATATCCTCTATACTCCAGGGAAAGCGAATGTAGTGGCGGATGCTCTGAGTATGAATGCAGTTTGGGCTATTTTGAAAGTTGTTCCGTCTCTTCAGGAAAGGATCATAAGCAGTCAGATGGAGGATAGAACTTTTGAGGAATTGATTCTTGGAGCCAAGGATGGTCGATATTCGAATTTCAAAATAGACGATCAAGGAGCTTTGAGGATCAACGGACGTTTGTGCGTACCAGATGTGGATGGTTTAAGGCAGGAACTTTTGCGGGAAGGCCACAAATCATGGTTGAGTATCCATCCGAGGATTTCAAAGATGTATAAGGATATGAAGAGAGTTTTCTGGTGGCCAGGCATCAAGAAGGATGTCGTTGCTTTCGTCAATGGATGTACGATCTGTTAGCAGGTGAAAGGTGATCAATAGAAGACCGCAGGATTGTTGCAGACTCTGGAAGTCCCTAAGTGGAAGTGGGAAATGATGGCTATGGATTTCATCGACGGTTTTCAAAGGACTAGAAAGGGAAATGAAGGAATATGGGTAATCGTTGACCGGATGACGAAGAGCGCCCATTATTTTCCAGTTAAGGCGACCAGAACTGCAACGTCTTTAGTAGAGATTTTCTTGAGCGAGATCGTCAGGTTGCATGGAGTTCCAGTCAGCATAGTTAGTGACCGTGACCCAATCTTTACCAGTAAATTTTGGGAGGCTCTATAGATAGCTTTGGGTACAAGATTGAGTTTGAGTACAGCCTATCATCCCCAGACCGACGGACAAACGAAAAGGCTGAATCGAATTCTTAAAGATATGTTGAGGGCATATGTTCTGGATTTTGGTGGATCTTGGGAGGACCATATGCATTTAGTGGAATTCTCGTACAATAATAGTTATTAGGCGAGTATCAAGATGGCATCCTATGAAGCTTTGTATAGAAGACCTTGTAGATCACCATCCTGTTGGGTAGAGTCGGGAGATCGTCTTGTTCTTGGTCCAGTCTGATCCGAGAGGCATCTGCGAAGGTGTAGCTTATCAATAAGAGAATGAAAGCAGCTTAGGATCGCTAGAAGACTTACGTGGACAAGTGCCAGAGGCAATTGGAATTCGAAGTCGGAGATTTGGTTTTTGTCAAGATTTCCCCAATAAAAGGAACGATCAGATTTAGAAATACGAGAAAGCTTGCCCCAAGGTATATAGGTCCCTTCCGAGTGCTCGAGAGAATTGGTGCTTTGGCCTAAAAGATTGAATTGCCAATCCGAATGGCTGGAATTCATATTTTTTTTCACGTATCTCATTCGAGGATGTATGTTTTCGACCCATCTCTAGTTGTGGAGCCAGCAGTGCAAGAAGATTTAGAGATCGAACTGGACTTATCTGTTGTCTGGCATTCGGTCCAGATATTTGATCAAGACGAGAAGCAGCTCAGAAACAAAGTGGTGAAGCTGGTCAAGATTCAGTGGAGTGAGGATCCCAGAGAGTGTATTTGGGAAACTCTGGGTATTTTTAGGAAAGCATATCTGGATTTGTGTTTGGATAGCTAGTAATGTTTATTTGAATGGATTGTTTATTTGGTTGTTAGTGTATGACTGATATGTATGCTTGGATTGTTTGAAATAAAAGCTTTTGGATTATCTTTTGCTTTTATATTTTGGGGATAAAATTCTTTTAAGAGGGAAGGAATGTGATATCTTGGAAATTTCAAGCAATTAATCTGTGATAATATTCTTTTATAAATTATCTAAAATTGGCAAAATTATTATTTTTTAAACAAATAAATTATGTGTTGTACATATATGTAAATATGTGAGTTGATTTTAAATTGAATTAGAATTTGAATTTGAATTTGAAATTCAAATGATAAATATCTTAAAATTAATTAGATTTAAAAATATGTGTATATGATTTTTATTAGTAAAACATTAGTTTTTATATTATTTTCTTTAAAAGATTTTATAAGTATAAAATAAGAAAATGTACTAATCAAATAGAAATTTATTAAAAAGTTTTATGAATACATTTAAAAATTAAGTAACACATGTATAATTACAAATGTAAGTTAATTAACTTGCAAATGACAAATGTAAACTATTTTTAACAAGTGTCACCATTTTCTTTTATTTTCTTTTTTTAAAATCATAAATTAAAGCTATAAATATACCTACACTCCTCACTTTCATTTCTTTCCTATTCTCATTTTCAAAACAAAGAAAATCAAAACCTGTTAATAAACTTCAAGACCAGAAAATATCAAGCAGATCATCTCAGCTTTTTTTAAACAAGCTTCCAACTTCAAACTAAATCAAGCAAGATCATTTCAACATCTAAGCTTAGATCGTCTTAAACAAGTATTCAGTTTACAAGTTTTCAAAGATCAAGTACTTTTCCGGCTTTCAAAGGATCTCAGCATTTCAGTTTACAAGCTCTCTGTTCAACATAATTTTGTGAGTAAACATTTTTCTTAAAAACATAAATTAACAATAATCTGTTGCATGTGAATTTCCTGGAATATATGGTACAAATTATGCTTTGCATGCATGTACAAATGTGATTCCTGTATGTAAGTATATGCGCATGTTTGTATTCCCCTGTTCTTATTTATATGGTTTAAAACAAAGTAGAAAATTCAAAATCTCCTCATCTAGTCTGATAGGCTTTGGAATTCAAACAACATATCTTTGTTTAAACCTAAACTAAAATTTAAAAATATTTTTAAGTATAGTAAGTGTGAATATTATCTGGAAAATGGAAAAGATAGTAAAAATTTTAAAAACATGATAAAACATCTTGATTCTCTGATTCATGTATATAATCTGAATCCTCTTTTGAAACTAGGATTTTTAAAAGCACAACCACAATTTTTAGTTTAGAAACCGGAGAGAAATTCGACGTTGATCAGATTTTGGGTTTTGGGCGATTGCTGGTGATCGGAGGGTGGTGAGGCCTCGAGTTCGCAACTGGAGGAAGCGAAGGAGTAGGCGAGCTAGGGAAAAATGCTCATTGGATTTTTAGTCCATCATGGCGGCGGCGAGGCATCAGAGTAGGGTTTTGGGAACAGGATTGGTCGAGGCCGGAAGTTTGAGTGTTGTGTTGTCTCTGGAGCACCAAACTCGTTCGGAGGTTGGTGGATGGAAGCATGGGTCTTCGGTGGAGCTGTGGTCGGAGGTTGTGATCTTTGGTGGTCGGCAGCGTTGGGGCAAGGTGGATTATTTGTTGATTTTTTGCTGTTCCTGTTTGATCATGTTGCTCGATTTTGGTTTTGTGATGAAGTCTGGGTGGCCGGGATCGAAGGTATAGATGAACGTCGACGTGTTGAAGGTAGCGGCGATGTTCGGAAAGGCAAAGTTTAGGTGTACATGTGTACGTATGTCAGAGCGTGTCAGCGGTTTGGGTAGAAGTGTGACTCGGAGGAATACTCGAAGAAAGGAAGCTGTGGCACGGGTTAGGTCTCGTGTAGCTCGTGAGTGATTTCCATGTATAACAAGTTTTAAACTTTAAAATAAAACTAAGTTTTAAAGAAATTCTCGGGTGCGACTCAGGATAGATACCGGGTTAAACCCGAAGTAAGTATTTTAACAGTTTTAAAATATAAATGAAAGCAAGTATAAATTTAAAGTAAATCAAGATTTGACTATTTCTTAAAAACAATTTTTTTATATAACAAATGCTTTTAAATATTGATTTAAGAAAGGTTATATGATTTATTTTACTTAAATTTATTTAGTTAAATTCTTAAGTTTATTTTAAAAAATTAAATTAAATGGTTTAATCAAATAGTTAATTAAAAGATAAAATATTTAAATTTATGTGTTAATGATAATTAAGAAATTAAGAAATTAATACGATAATGGTTTATCTTAAAATTTATTAAGGTTTTTGGATGATTAAAGATTAATTAAATTAATGTAGTAATTAAAGAGAAATTAATTCATTAATAATTAAGAATTAATTAATAATTAAGGGTTATAAATTAATTAATTACGGATTAATTAATTTGTAATTAGGATTAATTAATTAAGTAATTAGAGATTAATAAATTTGTAATTAAAGATTAATTAACTGGTAATTAAGGAATAATTAATTTTTAATTAAGGATTTATTAATTAATAATTAAGGTTTATTAATTTGTAATTAAGGTTTATTGATTAATAATTAAAGGAAAATAAATAAATAATTTAAGGGTAATTAATCAGTAATTAAAGACTAATTAATTGATTTATAAAAGTAATTAAAGAATGATTAATTAATTCAAATGGTTTGTAATTAATTAATAATTAATTAAGCAGGGTTGATGATTAATTCTTAATGTGAGTTAATTAAATTAACTATGGTATGAGCTTATGAATGATTGGTTGTATAGAATGTTTGGATTGACTGATATTTATAGTATGATAATATGTGATGTTCTGTGATACTTTGGATATGGTTGTGATAAGTGTGTGTTATTTATCTTTGATGAATGCTGTGTAAATTCAATGTTTTGAATTGAATTAAAACCTTAAATAACTTGACCTTTAAGATGGAGTTTGGATTTCGATGAGACCGGGATTTGATATCAAATTTGATTATCCGAAAATAACATCGATCCAAGTTAAAAGATAGGTCATGGAATCTCAAGTGAAAATCGAGATAAAGTTTCGGAGTGCAAGGGCTATTATCGTTAACTCTGAAGGTGATTCCAAAATGAGTGTAACGAGATAGTGCCTTCGGTTTCGTTTGAACCCGAAACGAACATGTATGGATGAATGCTATCAGACAATCGTCAATGGAGGACGATGAGCATTCGAAGATGTGTTCTTAAAAGGTTATCATAGCTTCAAGCCTCATCATCCGAGAATGGCTAAAACATGGAAGGTGCACGCAAGGCTAAGTGGGTAGCACCCAAGTAGGATAAGATTTTCCCCTCTCTAGAGGTCCCTTTTATTCGGCTGTATGGGCGATTGTTTGGCCACAACCGCGGGGTTGTCTTATTCGGACTATCCAGTAAGGTGTAGCTCTGGCTTTGTGATGCAGGGGATCAGGGTGGATCCTGGGTACGGTGATCTAGACCACATACTATGACGGTTGGTACCCCAGTAGCCCTGCATTCTATGGAATCCAATCTGCAATAAGTGCCTGTACGGTTTTGATTGTGCCCAACTATGTTGAAACGTGAGATGTAAGCATTCCATCTATTTCTGCAGTTTATATTGAAAACCCAAGACGCTATTATAATATAACTGGATTTACTATCAAATGTTTTGGATATCGTAAGGGAAAAAATGTCTGTGTTTATTTGCGGAGAGTCTTACGAGATACCTTTTATTTCAAAAGTTTTTTCAAGTTAAACAAATTAACGTTTACTCACACCAGACCAATGTCTTACTCGGAGTTTATTCCTATTTTCTTAAGCTCTTGGGTACTCAAATTTTTATGAGTAGCCAAGTGATCAGATTTGGCTTGACGAATTTAGGAAAGCTTGGAGCAGGAGTCTTGGCGTATCTACATATATATCTATTTCCACTGTGTTGAAGTCTTTAGTCTTTTGTATTCCGAATGTAATGGATAGACAGGTCTTCACGACTGTCAAATGTATTGATGTTGTAACTATGTAACTCTAATGTATAATGACTATGTAATAGTTATGTGATATATTATATTTTTCTGTTTCCGCTTTGAGATTCTGATATTGTTGTTCTTTCTTTCTATCTATTCTTTTTCTACCTATTTCTTTCTTATTGATGATACGTCTTTCTATGGAATGAAAGGCGGGTCGTCACAGTAATCTTGTAGCCCGATAAATCAAGAGGTTACATCTTATAGCCCTTGACATTGAGATTGTAAAGATGTTCTTGTCATCCATGGAAAGAAAGTGGTGGTAGTGAAATTTTGAATGGTCTGTTATAGGACTGGACGTAGGGATGGTCAATCCAATCTAGTATAAAAATACTTTATTACTTGCTTATTTTATGATTATTTGGTTCCGTTTGCAATTTGAGTAGATATAGTTCTAAATTCAACAGTAAGTTTTAAATAGTTGAAATACACACTTCATTAACTCTAGTGTATAAATTGCCTTAAGATCCATTCCGTACTGTATTGTAGATAATCCATTTTTCTACATTTAGTATCAGAGCCATAGGTTCTCAAAAACTCATAAATTGATTTTTGAAAAATATAAACGGCTAATAGCATTAGCAACACTTTCTTTAATACTTTTATAGAAGGAAATCTACTATTAGTCCCCTGCTATTTAATGGTAGTAATTATGCTTATTGGGTTTGTAGGATGAAAACTTACTTGTAGTCTAATGGTTTAGATATTTGGAACATTACCCAAACTGAAAAAACGCTAAGCCTCAAATGAATTATGCACAATGGATCAGCAATCAAAAGACATAGGCATTCAATAATTCAGGGGCTGTGAATATTTTATTCTATGCCTTGGATAAAAATGAGTGTAATAGAGTGTCTATTAATTAAAGTGCATATGAAATTTGGAGAACACTACAAATCACACACAAGCACTTATAAAGAAAAACAGGCAAAGATACCATGTTAACTAATTAATTTCAACTGTTTAGAATGAAACAAAATGAACCTATATTTTAATATGTATTATACATTTCAAAATATGTTACATGCATTAGTATCATTAAGAAAGAATGTTACTTAAGAGGACCAAATCAGAAAGATCTTAAATTCACTTTCTAGTGAATGGGATCAGAAGACTCTGACAATCGAAGAAGCCAATAATATTAGTACTATGAAAATATAAGATTTAATTGGTAATATAATGTTCTATGAAGTGCAGTTGCATGTTAGAAAATCAAATTAAGCAAATGAGAAGAAATCATTAACATTCAATGCTACAAACGACAATCATGAACCAGGTGATGATGATGATGTAGAAATCGATTTCATGACCTTCAAGTAATTTTGAAATATAGGAAGATAAACAAATTTCGAAAAAATAATCGCCATAGTTCCAGAAATAGAAATGTTGTTAGGTATTTCGAATGTGATAATGCTAGTCATTTGAAAAGAGATTGTCCAAACTTGAATAAGTCAAAGTATTCTTCAAACACTTTCTATGAGAAGAGGAAACAGGCTTTCAATGCATCATTGGATGATTCGGACACATCATCAAGTGATAGAGATTTAAAAATTGAAAATGCCAACTGTGCTTCATGGCAAATGTGACCAATATGGAACATTAATGAAGAAATTTTGAGTTTTTTAAATGATATGTATAAGGGATATAAAATGCTTAGAAAAGAGTATAAGATTATTTTATTAGAAATAGATGGATTAAAAATGTTTAACAAAATGTTAACCGAAGAAAAACAATGTCTAGATGATGAAACTGAAAGACCCGATAATGGAAAGCATTAAAAACTTGAAAGTATTGAAAAACTAAAATGTGAAAATGAATCCTTAAAATCAAAAAAATCTTTCAATGAAGTCATAAATCGCTAATCTAAATGACAAAATAACATCTTCCAAGAGTGTTATTCTTAACTACAATAAGGATTTTGACAAAATGAAAACTGATGTTGATAAATTTAACAAAGGGAAAGATAATCTAAAAAAATATTATCTGTAGCTTAACCTACTAACAATAAACATTGACTTGGATACACCCCTAAGCCCAAATTAAAGAAAAATAGTACTCAAAGTAATAAATTTATTAAGGCTACCAAGTTCAAACCAAAATCTAGAAAGTTAAAGTCAAAATAGTCAAATAAGTTCATTCATTACAGGTTCCTAGAAGGGAATATAATGATAAGAAAGGAAAATATATTGATAATTTTATTACTAAAGTTCATTTATCTGATGATTATATTTGTAAAGGGCATTTAAATTCTTTATGGGTTTGGCTTCCCAAAACTTAACCCCATGGACCAAAAAATAAAATAAGGTACAGAGGCGCATATTTTATATTTTTCTGGTACCAAACTATGGATAAAGGACAATGGATTTTCAAAGAATTCGATAAGCAATACATAGATACCGAGCGACATTACATACAAAAATGGTGAGATTGTGAACTTTGGATATAATTCAAAAGGATATGCTATTGGTGTCGACAAAGTCGATAATTCTAAAAATCCTCTTATTTTAAATGTTTTGCTTCATTCTTTGTATTGGTTTTGATTCCCTCATAAATTCTATTTATATGCATTTATACACACATAAAAAAACTTTATACATATTGTCTAGTTGTGCTTAACTGATTCTTTTTCGCCATTTTTGTTAATAATAAAGGGGGAGAAAATGTATAATAAATATGCAAAATGATATGAGAAGTTTAAAGAGTTGGGAGGAGTCAAATATAAAAATATTATGTTTTAGCTCTCAGATATATATATGGTTGTCATCATAAAAAATAGGGAGGCTGTTAGTACCATAGGTATTGATTTTGATGAAAAAACATATAAATATTACCAATAACATATCTGTGACGACCCAGAATTTTGAACAATTTAAATTGGAATATTTAATTGATTTTGAATATTTAAAGGTTAATTTTAACTTGAACTCCAGATATCAATATTTACTTGGTAATTAAATCATTGAATTATATAGTTTAAATATTGAATTTAATAATTGAAATTGGGTAAATTGTTGAATCTGAGATTCTAAGCCTGTTTAAAATAATTTGAAGGCTTATAAAATTTATAATGATGATACTGAAAATATTAAAAGTGTTAAAATCGAATTTGGAAGTGTTTTGTTCCGTTTTGAAAATATATCGTATAAATTGGAATTTAAAAATAGCCTTCCGAGGCACAGTCTCGGAATTCGACGAAACCAGTTCCATTGGATCCGTAATAGTTAGTTATTATCGAATTTTAATTTTCGTAGCCATCAGAGTTGTCGTTTGACCCTGGCAGCTCGAAACGCTTAGAACGATTCTTATCGGTTTAATTTAAAATTGATCGTTTTCTTCCATAACCCGCACATACGATCAAATTAGCCTCCAAAACACGTTCCATTGTGTTCGGAATGTGGGTAAAACCTTATATTAGTCAAGCGGCATTCCTTAAGAGGAGTTCGAAATTCTTATTGGCATTTTACGAGACGTTTTGAAATTTTATAATTTAATAAAATTTAAAATCAATGGGGTCAGAGATATTTTCTTTAACTCGTACTCGAGAAGCCTCTCACCCATTTATTTTTATTTCCCCGTCTCCCTCACAAATGAAAAAGCAGAATCGAGAATGAATTAAAAAAAAGGGCCGTAGCCGGCCTCATCAAAATCGAATCATAAGTGGCATCACTCTCTTTCTCTCCCTCGTCCCATGCTAGCTCGATCGCGATGCTCGGTGAGGGTTTGATTTCGACTGGCGATGGCCGATCGAATTTAGTGGCGACGAGGGATAGCGCGCTGGGGTTTTTGTTTCGGCGTGGGTCGCTGTTGCGCGCACGAGATGTGGTCTCGTGAGGCCGGCGGTGGCTTGGAGGTGAAGGAATTTTGCTCGTCGTCGAATTGGGTGGTGGTGGATTGAAGGCTCAGTCAGGTTACAGCTAGCTTTGGGAAGAATTGTGAGCTGTTCGAGGAGAAGTCAGGCGGCCGAGCTCAAGAAGGAGGTCGCGATGCTGTGTTCGGTGAAGTAGCGATTTGGTATAGCCTCTCATCCTTTATTTCGATTTGTAAAGTTAATAAAAAATAATAACAAATATATATAACTGTAAAGAAAAAGGTATAATATAAATAAGAATGTACACATACCTATCTAGATTTAAATTTAAACAGACATACATAAGAAATTTTTATACAGGAATGATTTTTGTACTAATAAAATAAATAAATAAATAAATAAGTATACATGTAAGATTTTGGAAATACAGAATTTTAAAATATGACATTTCATATAAAATCAGATTTATTTTAATAAATAATAAAATAAAAAGAACCTATATAGATTATTTCAAAAATAAGATAATATGTACACACCTTTTAGTTTACTATATTATTTAAAAAAAAAGGTATGTTGGTGACTAACTGGTTTACTAGTGTATTTAAATTATTTTAATTACTAAAAGATTTTTAAAAAGGAAAATCATTTTAAAACTTAATTACTTGTTCAAATTAAATCATTAGTAGTTAATTAAATTTATCAAAATGGAAATTAACTATTCAAGTTATTCGAATATTAATAAAATTATCTAACATATATTCAAGGTCAACATCCGAAAGCAAACAAGGCGAGAGTGGATCGGTTGTGCTAAATAAAGCAAAGGTGAGTAAATCTCACTCTGTTGGATTTTTATTTAAATTTAAATGGTTAAATTTAATTAATTGGATGAATGATTGAATTGTTTGGATGTGTATTGATGATCTGGTGATTTAGTTTTGGTTGTTTCTTGAGTCAATTGCGAATTGACTCGAAGTGTTTGGGTTTTAATTTGATTTAAACTTAAGTCATAAATAAAGAAATGTTTCAAATTTAAATGTTGATAAGGGTAATGATTTGTGATTCATCAAATTAGTAGGGTAATTAAAATGGATGATAAATTAATTCATTTAATTAATGATTTGAGGTGATTAATTTAGTAATTTAGGGTTTTGAACCAATTAATTAAGGTTTGAGTAAATTTATTAAGTTTAATTTAATTTAAAATAATCATTGGATGGGTGATAAGTAATTACTTAATGTAATTAATAAAATATAAATACTTTGTGTAATTAATCAAGATATTTATTAAGATAGTTAAATAAAGGAGAAATTAATCTATTAAATGAAATAAATAAGAGGATAGTTAATTGCAGGTTGAGATTCATCGAGAGTGATTAATATTGTGGTTGAATTAAAGTAATTAATTTAGATTATGATAAATTAAAAATATAATTGGAAATCATTAATTTTATAATCGATGACGAAATTAAGGATTGATTAATTAAATGAATTAATCAGTAATAAGTGACTTATGAGGAGTATATTAGTATAAGTAATTAAGGATTAGCATAATTAAAATAGTTAATCAATTTGTGAAGTAATTAAAGATTACTCATTGATTTGGTAAGAGTAATTAATGTCGTGAAATTAATTAAAGATAATTACTTGAATGGAATTGGAAGATAATTAATCCAGGGTGATTAATTAAGATGAATAAGGAAGGGTTGATTAATTAATTGATTTGGAATTAATTAATGAAGGAATCTAAGTGATTGAGGTTTGAAATTCAATTAGAATCAATTGAATTGAGTTGTATGTGATTAAGTTTTGCTTATGGATGATTGAATGGTATTGGATGTTTTGAATGAGTAGATATCTCTGATATGAAATGTTGTGTATTTCATTTGAATAACTTGGGTTAGAATATCATGAGTTTCGAAGAGACCGGGGTCGGGTATTGGGAAATACTCGAAACCACTTCGAATTTTTATAAATTGATTTGTGAAATCAATAGGTTGGAATGAAATGATTTGAGTGAATTGAATTATTTTATCTAATTTTGGTACTTAGAAAATCGATGTATGGAATAAGTATTGTTTATAGCTAACTGCGAATTTGTTAAATTGATATGTGTCACCCCGAGTTTATATAAGTTGATTACTTTGGTATTCCATATTAGTTGGGTTTACTCACGCTGGTTTCCAGCCTGACCCAGGTGTTACTTTTGTGCAATGCTCGGGTCAGACCGAGTATTACAGATTTTCAGGTAGGTACGTTTTGGAACTCAGGAGGCGAGCTGGATGGCAATATCGTGTAGAGTATTTCCGCTGTATTTATATTATTGTTAATCTGAGACATGATAATTTTATATATTTTGTGACTGTATATTTATGTGAAATTCTGATGTATATTAAATGTAATCGACAGATATAGTATTCTTCTGTAAACTGTTATTATTTATTATTATATTTTATCCGCTGCGAATGTGAGATGTTTGGTGATTCTGTTCTTCTTCTTCTATCTCTTTCTTCTTTTTCATAACTATCTGGAATTTTCGGGAAAGAAAATTTCGGGTCGTTACATTTGGTATCAGATCTGAAAGGTTAAGCGAGAACCTTGGCTCTGGTGGGGATTACTCATTTAATAGAGTCTGTAGTACTCTAGAATGAGTTGAGAATATATATATATATATATATATATATATATATATATATATATGAGCGCGTACTTGTTATTTTCTTATATAAAGATTTTAAATGATTTTATATAAAATATATTTTGATATATAAAGCAATATTTCCTTCTAATAAATATTAAGGCGATTGGTTGTTAAATTATTGAAATTAAAATTAAGAAGTAATATAATACAACCAAACTGAAGTCTTGAATTGGAATCAAATTAAGTAGAAATAGAAATACAAATAAATTAAAATTTAACTGATTGAAAATAAAATTCTAAATCTGGTCCCGGAATTTGAAAATTTTGTTTTAGAGTGAGGAAAAATAATAAGTATTATTTGGATAACTGGGACTTGTTGCAAACAATGGGTTGTTTGAAAATTTATTCGAATTTAAAACCAAAGGTGGTTTAAAAATTTAAAACATGGCTGGGAGGGCCAAGAAATAAATATGTATAATTGTATGGATATACATGATATCAAAGATAATTTGAAATAAACTCTAAGAGGTTGAGTTTTGATATTTTTCCCTGAAGTGTGATGTAAAAGCCCAAAGTGATATGAGTTTTGAACGTATAAGAAGGAAAGAATTTTGAAGTTTGAAGCGGGAATTCAAATTGAGTAAGGTTGATTGGATTAAGTAAATTGGAATTTAACTTGGAAAGTTAAATGGTTAATTTGAATTGGTAGTCTGTGTGATCTCAAAACGGGTTTGAGATTTAAAAATTGGAAACGAATGGACGTTTTAAAATAAATTGGATGATATTCTCCTATTGTTAATAAAAATCTTTAAATTGAGAATGGTACTGTATAAATAAAATAAATTTGAATAACTGAATTATAAAATAACTTGTTTAAGTACTGGCTTCAAACTGTAAGATAAAATTGAATAATAAATTAAATTTTGAAAACAAATAAAATTGTACTGAGCTCTTATTTGAATCTTGAAATATATAAGTAAAGATAATTTAAAATGGAATTTTGAGAACTGAACTCAGAAATTAAATTGATTAAAAACTTTTAATAAAGGTTAATTTGGTTTAAAGAGTTAAACCAACCTTTGAGAATTTAACGCGAATTTACATAATTCGAGATAGTTTAAATTCAAGATTGAAATTGAATTAGTTCAAAATTGAATTTGGTTTGAGTTAAGAGGATTGGTGATTGAGGGTGTATAAGTTTAAGAGTTTAATGGGAAAATTGAATTTGATTATATTGAAATGATTTGAATTTGAAATGGGTTCAATTGATAATAATTCAAATTGATTGGAATAATATGAAATTATAAGTAAGTTGAACAGGATTAAAATCAAATGGAGTTTGATTTAAAGTGGGAAAGAAATCAGGATTTATTTAACTTGAATTCGGAATAAATCAAGTCCAATGGAATTTGGAGTTATTTGAATGGAATTGGGTCAATTTAAATGGAAATTTAAGTTGAATTGTTGGGGAAGTGGACAGTTGGCTCTTGACTATTTTCAGTATAAATTGTTTTGATATAAACTTATTTTTTCTAAGCTATTAAATATATACAACCTTTCTTTCTTAAAGCCAAATTATTTATATACTTGTTTTACAATTCTTTTGGAGCAATTTAACAATTTTTCAACTGTTTTCTAAACTAATTACTATTTTTTTCAACTATTTCACAAACTAATTTCTATTTTACAACTATTTTGCAATTATTTAAAATTCCAGAAACTATTCAACTATTTTTCGACTATTTTACAAATAGTTAACTATTTTATAGCTATTTTGTAAACTAATAATTATTTTTCAATTACTTAATTATTTTTAAAATTTTCAAGCTATTTTTCTAAAAATAAACTGGTCGGAGTTCAAACTGTTATTGATTTAAATACCCAATTGAGATAAGAATAGAAGTGATAATCCAAATGGGAATTAAGGCAATTGTCAATAAGTGAACGGGAACTAAAGGAATGTGAATAGAAAGGAAATTGATTTGGCTAATTATCTATGAAGTTAAATACGTAGGGTATACGTATGTTATTCTATTCGCATAGTGATTTGATCCAGATTCGAGCACAGAATTTCGAGATAGATATATCGATCCGAATTGGGATTTTTCACTCGATTTTCGACGGCGAACCTGGATATAGGTTGTTGATTGGTTCTGGATATTCTCTATCATAGTTATGGCTATGCAAGGAGAATGACGGTTTCTGATCAAGAAACCAGATCTGAGTCCGCACTAGAAAGTCGGGTGGACGATACTAGTTCGGAAGTGAAAATTTTGTGATCGAGGGAGCGATCAGATTGGTATAGCGTACGGATGATATGTGTGCATCATACGTATTTGAATGAAATTGATATAGAAAAGAGTAATCAAATTGGAATATTTGATTTTGAATAAACAAAGTTATATATCTTTGTTATACAAGATAAATATCCCCTTGTTGAATTTAAGATAAATCTCCCCTTGTTGAATTTATTGCTGGAAGAAAAGGATTTTTGCAAGTGTTTGAAGTATACAGGGTTTTATACAAGTTTGAAATGATCCAAAGTTTTAAAAATTATATATATATATATATATATATACACACATACATATATATATATATATAAAGGATCTTATGAGGATTTTGGAAAAGGTTTTGAGAACCTTTGGATTTGGAAAGGCTTTTGAATTATATATATATATATATAAAGGATCTTATGAGGATTTTGGAAAAGGTTTTGAGAACCTTTGGATTTGGAAAGGCTTTTGAATTTTGAGTAAAATCAATATTGGAATTTGGAAAGCCTGGTTTGAGAATTATCGATTTTGGGATAATCGATTTTGTGTAAAGGAGCTTTGATAAAATTCATACTAGGTGCATGATTTGGAAGATGCTATATTTGTATAGTATAAAATGTTCTGATGATGGCTCTGGGGAAAAAGGCGCTCCCTTGAAATGAACTTCTCTGGAGTGCCACCGGGTGGTGCTGTCTTGAGCCCCAAGGGGGGTTCTAAAGTTGTTCCTGTGAGGAGTCCGGACAAACTAGTTCCTGAGGATTATTGGGTAGCGAAAGTCGAGGGCGTTGATGCCTACAGGGGCATTTGGGTTATGCTGTGAGGACAGTGTAACTCGATATCACTGCGATCTATTGTGGGGACCATAGCGAAATCGTGTGGAGGATGAGTGCCAACAGTCTGCACTTGATTTTGCCGGGAAGGCAACGCAACATTGGTAGACTACGATCTATGGTCAAGTGGAGTGGGGAAGTTTCATTCTTTTGGAAGCAAAATTCGAGGGCACTGATGCCTACAGCTATATGGGTTTTCGCTGTGATAGCTACGTAACCCCAGCTGTAGCCGCAATCTGTAGCGGGTTCCATAGAGTAATTGAGGGGCGCGGAGGCCTACAGTTTTCTATGGATTTTGTCGGTATGGCAACGTAACCATCGGGTTAACTGCGACCATGGACGGGGGTGATGATTTCCAGAGCATTCTCACCAAATATATTTCCTCTATTTTTAAAAACCGTTTTCTATATTTTCAATAAAATTATTTTCAAAAGTATTTTCACTGGATGTTGAAGACGGGTTTACCAAGTACTTATAGATTTTCAGTTCTACGCCTGATCAACGTATGACTGAATTTCTATGAGAACAAGGATGGACTGGTGGATACATCGAGTTATAAGAAGTATTTTTATAAAGAGCTATTTTATTATGTATGATGTAAATTTAAAAGCATTTCTAAAAGTTTTAAATAAAGATGTTGGAATTTTGGAAAATAAAGGAAATCCAAACTGGAATTTTAATGAAGTGAATTTGTAATTAAAATCGAACATTGATTTAGAAGTCGAAAGTAAGCTAATTGGCTAAATAATTGTTTGGTTAAGTATATTAATAAAATTTAACTTGGGTAAATAAATGGATTGTAAGTGATAATGGGTTTGAAAATGAATTCAAATTTTAAATAGAATTCGACTTAGATTGATAATGAATTAAATAAGAGGAGATGTTGTAAAATAAAAATAAAATAGAGTTGGATTGAAAAATGTGATGGTTTGAATTACAAATAAAATTCAAGGGTGATTTGAATAATATTTAATGAAATTTGCAAGTAAATTGGATATAAGAGAAGTGATTATAATAGAAATGGATTGAGTTGCAAAACAAAACCCAAGTGAACAGAAATAAATTGAGAAGGTGAATTTAAAATTAAAAATTAAAAATGAATGGGCTAACTGAATTTAATGGAGGTTGATTAAATGAGAATTAAATGGAAGTAAACTTAAGTTTGATATTGGAATAAATTAAAGTAAATTAACTTAAGTTTAAATTATGGAAGCTTGGCTTCGAATAAGAGTGAAAGCCCATTAAATAAAAAAACTTGGATTGAATTAATTGGGTATGGCTAGAAGTATACAAGAATGGTAGGTGTCGAGCTAAATAAATGCAATGAATGGTTGGTAAATAAATTAGAAATGAAGTGGAATTAATTACAGAATGAGTTGAAAAGTAATTTGAAGTAGTTATAGACTAAAAATAAATACTATGTTAAGCGATTATAGTCGAAATTGCATAAAAATAGTTGTCGTTTGACGTAAAAAAAGTAATTAAAATGCTATGAGTCAATAGAGATTAAATAAAATTGATTTTGAATCATCTGAAGTGAATATGAGCTTGTTTGGATTAAAAAATCAATGGTATATAAGAAATGGAGTTACAAACCATTGAAATTGAATGAAATGGTTTTTAAATTGGTTGAAGCGTTTGAATCAGGTTTGAAAACATATAAATTGCTTGTGGAAGTTATTTTGAACGCATTTCTTTTAGAATTGAAGTGTTATAGTTGTTTAAGTAAGGGAAATGTTATAACTTCATATATATAGTACTTATATGTTTAAATTGAGTAAGTACAGGTATCTGAAGGCCGTTTGGCTGGATTTGGATTGCACTAATTGCTTAAATAAATAAGCCGCATGCTTAAAATGCAAAATAAGGTACGTCTACGCAATAAAAATAGGAAATATGAACTATTTTTACTTTTTTCGACCTGGTGGGTCGATGTATACATATTTATATCTCTTGTCAAATTTCAAAAGCTCCTCCATACAAAGAAGACTGCCAAAATTTTCTGAAAATTTTGGGAGTTATAAAATTTTTGGGAAATTTTTTATCAACATAACGATTTCAAATTGAAAATTTAAAGTAAATTTGTAGATGCACTAATATGAATCAGTTATACTTGAAAGATAAAATTTAATATTTAAAATTTAAAGTAAACTGAATTCGTATGAAAGTGGAGAAAACTAATTTGAATAAAGGTGGGTATGAAACCTATGTAGGAAAATGTATACAATGATTTGGAAGGGTTACGATTGGATATTATTGTCAAGTAAGATATGCAGGTATTAAAGGGATAAGAAATTGGATTTGATTCCAAAAGATAAATTTGTATTGCCCGACAAAAAGGTATGTATTTTAATTTCTGTATGAATTGGATTGGGTTTTTGATGTAACCATTTGGCTTTTGTTTTCTTTTGGAAATTTGGAAGCCCGTAGAGGCCTTTTGTAGTAGTACCGAGCTAGCCGCGTAAAGGAGACGCTGGCAAAATTTTTTGAAAATTTAGAGAGTTAGAAAAATATTTGAGAAAATTTTGATAATTCAAATTTTGTTTTAAATTGAAATTTGGATGATTGAGCAAAAGGGTATTGTTTGAAACTATAGAAAGTTTTAGGAAGTTGGTTAAGGTGATAGTGGGCCTTTAATAAAAGATAGGTGGTAGGATGTTGAATTGTGAGTTTTGGAAAAAGTAAACGGGCATTGGTCCATTCTTCCTAATTAGTAATTTCGGAGTCGAAATTCTTTTAAGGGGGGAGGAATGTGACGACCCAGAATTTTAAACAATTTAAATTGGAATATTTAATTGATTTTAAATATTTAAAGGTTAATTTTAACTTGAATTCCAGATATCAATATTTACTTGGTAATTAAATCATTGATTATATAGTTTAAATATTAAATTTAATAATTGAAATTGGGTAAATTGTTGAATCTGAGATTCTATGCCTGTTTAAAATAATTTGAAGACTTATAAAATTTATAATGATGATACTGAATATATTAAAAGTGTTAAAATTGAATTTGGAAGTGTTTTGTTCCGTTTTGAAAATATATCGTATAAATTGGAATTTTAAAATAGCCTTCCGAGGCACAGTCTCGGAATTCGATGAAACCAATTCCATTGGATCCGTAATAGTTAGTTATTATCGGACTTCAATTTTCGTAGCCATCAGAGTTGTCATTTGACCCTGGAAGCTCGAAACGCTTAGAATGATTCTTATCGATTTAATTTAAAATTGATCGTTTTCTTCCATAACTCGCACATACGATCAAATTAGCCGTCGAAACACGTTCCATTGTGTTCAAAATGTGGGTAAAACCTTATATTAGTCAAGCGGCATTCCTTAAGAGGAGTTCGAAATTCTTATTAGCATTTTACGAGACGTTTTGAAAATTTATAATTTAATAAAATTTAAAATCAAAGGGGTCAGAGATATTTTCTTTAACTCGTACTCGAGAAGGCTATCACCCACTTATTTTTATTTCCCCGTCTCCCTCACAAATGAAGAAGCAGAATCGAAAATAAATTAAGAAAAAAGGGTCGCAACCGGCCTCATCAAAATCGAATCATAAGTGGCGTCGCTCTCTCTCTCTCTCTCGTCCCATGCTAGCTCGATCGCGATGCTCGGTGAGGGTTTGATTTCGACTGGCAATGGCCGATCGAATTTAGTCGCGACGAGGGATAGCGCGCTGGGGTTTTTGTTCCGGCGTGGGTCGCTGTTGCGCGCGCGAGGTGTGGTCTCGTGAGGCCGGCGGTGGCTTGGAGGTGAAGGAATTTTGCTCATCGTCGAATTGGGTAGCGGTGGATTGAAGGCTCAGTCAGGTTGCAGCTAGCTTTGGGAAGAATTGTGAGCTGTTCGAGGAGAAGTCAGGTGGCCAAGCTCAGAAAGGAGGTCGCGATGCTGTGTTCGGTGAAGTAGCGATTTGGTATAGCCTCTCATCCTTTATTTCGATTTGTAAAGTTAATAAAAAATAATAACAAATATATATATATAACTGTAAAGAAAAAGGTATAATATAAATAAGAATGTACACATACCTATCTAGATTTAAATTTAAATAGACATACATAAGAAAATTTTATACAGGATTGATTTTTGTACTAATAAAATAAATAAATAAATAAATAAGTATATATGTAAGATTTTGGAAATACAGAATTTTAAAATATGACATTTCATATAAAATCAGATTTATTTTAATAAACAATAAAATAAAAAGAACTTATATATATTATTTCGAAAATAAGATAATATGTACACACCTTTTAGTTTACTAGATTATTTTAAAAATAAAAGGGGGTATGTTGGTGACTAACTGGTTTACTAGTGTATTTAAATTATTTTAATTACTAAAAGATTTTTAAAAAGGAAAATCAGTTTAAAACTTAATTACTTGTTCAAATTAAGTCATTAGTAGTTAACTGAATTTATCAAAATGGAAATTAACTATTCAAGTCGTTCGAATATTAATAAAATTATCTAACATGTATTCAAGGTCAACACCCGAAAGCAAACAAAGCGAGAGTGGATCGGTTTTGCTAAATAAAGCAAAGGTGAGTAAATCTCACTCTGTTGGATTTTTATTTAAATTTAAATGGTTAAATTTAATTAATTGGATGAATGATTGAATTGTTTGGATGTGTACTGATGATCTGGTGATTTAGTTTTGGTTGTTTCTTGAGTAAATTGTGAATTGACTCGAAGTGTTTGGGTTTTAATTTGATTTAAGCTTAAGTCATAAAAAAGAAATGTTTCAAATTTAAATGTTGATAAGGGTAATGATTTTTGATTCATCAAATTAGTAGGGTAATTAAAATGGATGATAAATTAATTCATTTGATTAATGATTTGAGGTGATTAATTTAGTAATTTAGGGTTTTGAACCAATTAATTAAGGTTTGAGTAAATTTATTAAGTTTAATTTAATTTAAAATAATCATTGGATGGGTGATAAGTAATTACTTAATGTAATTAATAAAATATAATTACTTTGTGTAATTAATCAAGATATTTATTAAGATAGTTAAATAAAGGAGAAATTAATCTATTAAATGAAATAAATAAAAGGATAGTTAATTGTAGGTTGAGATTCATCGAGAGTGATTAATATTGTGGTTGAATTAAAGTAATTAATTTAGATTATGATAAATTAAAAATATAATTGAAAATCATTAATTTTATAATCGATGACGAAATTAAGGATTGATTAATTAAATGAATTAATCAGTAATAAGTGACTTATGAGGAGTAAATTAGTATAAGTAATTAAGGATTAACATAATTAAAATAGTTAATGAATTTGTGAAGTAATTATAGATTACTCATTGATTTGGTAAGAGTAACTAAGGTCGTGAAATTAATTAAAGATAATTACTTGAATGGAATTGGAAGATAATTAATCCAGGGTGATTAATTAAGATGAATAAGAAAGGGTTGATTAACTAATTGATTTGGAATTAATTAATGAAGGAATCTAAGTGATTGAGGTTTGAAATTCAATTAGAATCAATTGAATTGAGTTGTATGTGATTAAGTTTTGCTTATGGATGATTGAATGGTATTGGATGTTTTGAATGAGTAGATATCTCTGATATGAAATGTTGTGTATTTCATTTGAATAACTTGGGTTAGAATATCATGAGTTTCGAAGAGACCGGGGTCGGGTATTGGGAAATACCCGAAACCGCTTCGAATTTTTATAAATTGATTTGTGAAATCAATAGGTTGGAATGAAATGATTTGGGTGAATTGAATTATTTTATCTAAGTTTGGTACTTAGAAAATCGATGTGTGGAATAAGTATTGTTTATAGCTAACTGCGAATTTGTTAAATTGATATGTGTCACCCCGAGTTTATATAAGTTGATTACTTTGGTATTCCATATTAGTTGGGTTTACTCACGTTGGTTTCCAGCCTGACCCGGGTGTTAGTTTTGTGTAATGCTCGGGTCAGACCGAGTATTACAGATTTTCAGGTAGGTACGTTCTGGAGCTCAGGAGGCGAGCTGGATGGCAATATCGTATAGAGTATTTCCGTTGTATTTATATTATTGTTAATCTGAGACATGATAATTGTATATATTCAGTGACTGTTTATTTATGTGAAATTCTGATGTATATTAAATGTAATCGACAGATATAGTATTCTTTTGTAAACCGTTATTATTTATTATTATATTTTATCCGCTGCGAATGTGAGATGTTTGGTGATTCTGTTCTTATTCTTCTATCTCTTTCTTCTTTTTCATAACTATCAGGAATTTTCGGGATAGAAAATTTCGGGTCGTTACATTCTCCGAGTTGTGCGGTACTTTCATACATATCATGGAGATATTTTACTAAGATAAACAAGAACTCAGTGGAAACATATGAATTATATATGCGAAGTTTAATCAAAGGAATTGGAAGAACATAAATGACTAAAGAAGAATGCTACAACGACAGAGGTATTCAAAGTGATGAATCATATAATCTTTGTTAAAGATCTCAAGAAATTATAATTTAAGATCATCAATCATTGACCTCAACCGAATAACAAAATATCCTTAAATATGAAGTACTTTAGAATCTGAAAGTCTGCAATACTTTTTTCAAATTCCTATTTTTGGAAAAAAAAATATGCTGACATATGCTCCCATGTATGTCTACAAACTAGCTGTTTTTTAGTTTTTATAAAATTAAAATGACGGGATTTTCCCACAACCTTTTCACCAGTGGACACGTCTCTTCAACCATTATTCAAAGGGCTCTAAAAAAATGAAATTTCACAACAACAGTTACTACCAGAATCTACCTTCGACTTAGTCGAAACCAGCTTGAGCAGAGTCAAAAAAGAATAAGAGGAAAAGGTTCACACTAGACCCTTCAAAGGAGTTGAAGGGATGCTGCCGCCAAAGTTTGAAAGCTTCAGAACATTTCGAAGGTGTCGAAAGGTTTCTATAATCAAGATTTGATGGGATATTACCTTTCAAAGGATTTAAAGGAGTTGAAGCTCCCTTCCTCTTTCAGTAACCACCTTTCGACTTGGCGATTCCATATGCATGAAGACCTTTTGAATGAGTCAAAGTAAAACCTTTCGAAGACAATGAAGAACAACTCTTTGTATATGCGCCAAACCTTTTGAAACCAAAGGTTTCACCTTCGTCCAGATCACTCGAAAGAATGTATCGGTTTTAACAACCCATTCGAAAGCTATACCAGGCCTTTCGAACCGGTCGAAGCCATTAACATCTAGGGTAGTTCCATATCAAGTCACAAACAAGAGTTCAGAAGCATCCAATAGTGACGAAACCATCAACATTTCAACATCATCGAAAGAACAAAAGAAAGCCTACCGATTGAGCTAAAAGCTCTTACAAGGCAACATAAAGAAGTGAAGCGCAACCTTTCCTTTCAACAAAGGCGTTATAGTATAATTTCAGTAGTCACCTTTCACCATTACAATTCGATGTGGGTTTCGGATAACCAATTGGAATCCGATTCCCTGTCGCATCGAATTCCAAATGCCGTTTTACGGGCGAAGGGGTAATTACGTAGAAAACATGTCACAGATATCAAGATCAATACACAGCAACTCACATCACAAGATATCACAAAGCATCACATATGAGGAATATCAACCATCCAAACATCCAATAGAATCCAAACATCCATAAGTAAAAATAAATTAATTTATCTAATTTAAATTAAATCAGATTAATCACTTATGAATAATTTTTTTATCTTGGTTAATTAATTACAAATCAGTTTAATTAATTACTCCTTAATCATTTATTTAATTAAATTTTAATTTATAATTAACCCTTTATTAATTATTCTTAATTAATTATTAATTATCCTTTAATCATTAAATAGTTATCCTTTAATTAATTATCCTTAATTAATTACATTGATTAATTAACCATTGATTAATTTCCATTTAATTAATTGCAATAAGAAACTATCCTTAATAAATTTCATTAATTAATTAACCTTTAATTAATTGTCCTTAAATTAATCACCACATAAATCAATTACCCTTCAACTATAAATTAATTAACCTTTTAATCAATAATTAATTTACTTAATCATGTAATTAATTAACCTTAATTAATCTTCAAATAAATCTTTGATTAATCTTTAATTAAACCTCTAATTAAGTAATTTTTCTTTGAATAATTAACCTTTAATTACTCTTATTAGTAAGACCCCAAATATTTAAGACAAATCATTTACCTCGATTATCACTTAATTACATCATCAAATTAAATTTGAAGACACTTAGGGTAATTTAAATGATTAACTTAATGTGATCATTCAAAACTAAAACAAGTTTTAAAATCATTTAAATTTAAATTTGGGGTTTGTTTTGAAAATTTTGTTAATAATTTTCTTTTGGAAATTTAATTTATATAACTTTGTTTCAATTTGTTTTAAAACTAAATCGTTTTAAAAAAATTTAAAAACTTGCTTTAAATCATCAAATTCAGGAAACCCGAGCCAAAACGTTAAAAACTCGAGCCTGCTTCCTATTTTCTTCGAGTTTCCACCAAGAAACACCCATATGTTTTTAAAATCCTCCATACCTAAATTTTCTTAAGTACTTAACCCTGTGCGCCTATAAATCTACTCGAGTACGACTTCGAGAAATTCCACGCTCCCCTCGATTTAACCCCCGAGCTTCTACTTCGTCTTCTCTAAACCCAACAGCACTACCCAAATTATGCACGTACACGTGCACAGATGGTCGGAGTTGCTCCGACCATCGTCGATCTCTTCAGCAAGTCGCTAATGCCCTACCAAAGCCCTCCAATCCACCAAGTCCGACCAAAACGAACAGAAACAAAATCTAGTCAGGCAACTCACCTGGAACCCAAAAACTACCCAACAAATCATCTTTCCAACGGTGATCTCGGTCACCTGAGACCGTACCATCGTTGTCAGAGTTGCGCCACGTCTCGATGCATCAGCCTATCACCACGCGTCAAATTCCGATCACCCCACGATGCCGTAATTTCCCAGTAAACTCACGACCCAAATTTCGTTACAAAACCCTTAAAATCACGTCGCTTGATCGCCACGATCACCCAGAAAATCACCACGTATTTTTCCCATGTTCGTCGTCCCACAACACACCTCTGACCACGATTCCGATGTCACCAGCCTCCTTGACCACCATGAATTTACCAAAATTCAAATTCCATCCAACTCTGGATTTCTCAATCAATACTACATGAAAAATCATGATTTCCATTCTAAAAATCATTGTTTTTAAACTCGAATCGATTTATATAACCAAGATCTAAAAATAAAAGGATTGAATTTTCAGATTAGAAAGGATTTTACTGTAAAATTTTCTTTTCCTAAATATTTACTAAACATAAAATGCTTAGAACTATTTGTAAAATTAACTCAGGAGTTATAACCAAGTTTCATTTAGAGTTCAAGTTTCAAAATTGTTTGTAGGTGGTAAGTTGAAATTTTAAATCAGGTTTTAAAACCTGTAAGGTATAAACAAAGGTGATTTTATTCCTATACATGTAAACACTCACAAAAATATCTTCAACATGCAGTCATATCCACAAAACCATTCTAGCCTATTCACATCATAGCTCCAAATATAAATTCAAACATCAAGATAATAACAAGTCAAAGAGTTTGCTCACCTCAGTCATGAAGAACAGAGAACCGTACTGCTGTTGAATTTTTTTTTCTTTTCCTTTTCATTGCTTTAGCTTTTTGAATTTCGAACTGCAAGCTTTTGTTTGTTGTTGATTCAATATTTTGATAATATGTCTGATTCTAGGTTGCAGATGATTTCTTTTTTCTTTCTTCAGTTTAATTGCTTTGAAGTTCCAGGTTGAAAGCTTTTGAATTATTTAAGCTTTGAAGTTGAAACTTGTTGAAGCTGTTTGAAGCCTTGAATTTTTTTCAGGTTGAACTCAAAACAAACTTGATTCCCATGTTTTAAATACTTGGGTTTTGATTCCTGAAGCTGATGTTTTGAACTGAAACTTTGATTATGTTGAATTTGTTTTTGATTTGCATTGTTTCCACGCTTCTTGCTTGCTTGATTTTTTTGAATCTGTTTTGATTCAACTTTGAATCTGGTTTTGATTTTTATATTTCTAGGTTGATGTTTGAATATAGCCTGGTTTTTTGTTTTGTTTTCCATGTTTGTTTTCATCAGGTCTGAGCAAACTTTTTGAGAAAGATGAAAGTGTCTTGACTGGTCTTTTCTTCTTTTTCATGTTTCCAAAGATCAAATCCAAAAGAATAGATTTTCTTGCCACTTGTCTAAATTCAAATAAGTTTATGTTTCGGCCCCTACTTTATTTTTAATGTGTAAACATGTTTCTATGTTTTAACTTTTGTTTAAGTTAAGTACTTATGTTTTTATCTTTTAAACACTTTAAATAGTATTTAAACATAACTCTATATTATATTTATTTTCAAGTAAAAAATAAAAGTAATTTAAAATTTTAATTTATGGAAACATGCTTTATGCTTTTAGCCTTTTATTAATTTATTTACAAGTTATTTACATACACTTGTATTTATTTTATTTTTACAACTTTTAAAATCCATTATATCCAAATAACCTTATATTATTTTCTATTTATTTTTCCTTCTATAACTATTTATACAACCATAAGAAAAAATGATTATATCCATCTAACATATTTTTAATTTATTTTATATATTGATATTTAAATATATTCACTTTAGTATTTTCACATCAACAATACTCATTGTCAATATATTTATTAAATTTCAAAATTTAATTTCCCAATTATAATTCATTTGTATGAACATATATATTATTAAATTTGATGAATTCAGTTTTATTTTTATATTTCAAATGCCGATAAATTCTAAATAAATTCACATTAAAATCCGGAATTAAATTTGATTACCAATTTTTCCAAAATTAAATCCTAAATATTAAATCAATTATCAATTTATTTTTTAGCTAAAATCCAGGAATGATAGATAAAGAATTTCAAATTCTTAAAAAATTAGATCCTCTTAAAAAATTATCAATTAA
Source organism: Allium cepa (assembly GCA_030765085.1). Classification (NCBI taxonomy): domain Eukaryota; kingdom Viridiplantae; phylum Streptophyta; class Magnoliopsida; order Asparagales; family Amaryllidaceae; genus Allium; species Allium cepa. Next base: position 6,891,561 of record CM060930.1, on the reverse strand, counting down.
ATCCTCTTAAAAAATTTCGTCCTCGAAATTTGCAAGGGAGACAAGAAAGAATAGATGATAGATAAAGAAATGATTGATCGAATTAGATCGAAATATTTATTCTGTGTTCGGTTTACCAAATCAGAATATCGATAATATGAGAACAAACTCGTACCATTATTTCACAAGATACTCGGGTCCACCGGTCTACGAATATGCAAGGGCGTTGATTAGCTCGAAGGGATAACTAATCGTTCGTAGAATATATCGGATCCCAGAAAATAGATAGATGGATTTAATCTTATATAATTCTCAAACACTAGATATGGATTCCAAATTCGGGTCGTAATATCCCAAAGCATATACCAACTTATCCCTCTTTGGACTTTAATACTCACAAGAAATTACCATAGAATTTCAAATTTGGTTTTAACCGATATCGTTTTATCGATAAAATTTATTTAAGTTTATATCTTAGTTACCAATTTATTTCAATTTAAATTTTCAAATTAATCAAATTATAATCGAAAAGTAGAAATTTGACGAAGAGAATACGAAATAGAGACTTATCTACACGATTCGTAAGGCCACCATCACCCCGAAGCCTCTTCCTCGAGTTGCCATTAAGAAATCAAAGAATTGGAAAGACGAATCAAAGGAGATTGATAAGAAAGATATTTCCGTTGTTGCAGGGCATTGACCATTTATACTGGTATTTCCCTGTCCCCTATCTCGTTCACTTCTCACACTCATACTTACTATCAGTGAATAGTAAGAGAACTTACTGAGGCATTCGAACAGATATCTTAGGGATTACTCATTCTAGGGTTTACTTCACCCTATCTCTAATGAGCTACTTAATGTGTTATACTCCTGAGCTAAAGTTTAAACCTTCAGCTCTGATACCACTGTAACGATATTGACTCGACCTTCGAAAAATCGGCATCGAATACGACACTCGTATTCAAATGCCGCAGATCCAAACGTCGAATCTGGTTCGCCGGAGCTTATAACACATTAAGCACAACACAACGGAAGAAAATGAAATAATACATTTGATATACAACATTTGATACAATATCTTATACAACTAAATACAATAGAATGATACAATAGAGATCAATACTATCAGAGATACAAGAAATAGCAGCCGAAAGATAATGTCTTCAATGCCAAACTCCAAGAACTCCATCAAGTTCACTTCATATGACAAGAGATTTCCTATCAAATCTTTTGGTTTAATGATTGAAATGTTAGTAGCTTCTTCGATAGCTAAAACCTTTCGTTCCCAGTCTATAGTTAAGAAGTTTGGGATTTTCGACACTATATCAAAATCTGTATATTTTTCTCCTAGCGTTAGAAATGAATAACAAATATCTTAAAGTCTAGAGTACATGTCATTTATAGTTTCATCTTACTTCATTCAAAAGTTTTGAAATTGATTTTTAAGCATGGAAATCTTGCTTTGATTGGCATTATTTGTTCCTTCAAGAGTTATTTTAAGCGTATATCAAATTTCATATGCGGATTTGCACATACTAATTGTATGAGACTCATTTTTATTTAGAGAACTAAACAACATGTTCATATTTTTATCATTAGCGGTAGCATCTAATTTTTGGGTGTTTGACCATTGTGCATAACAATGTTACGAACAGTGTATTCCTGGTGTGTAATATTGCAGATGTCATAACCATTAGCCTAGATATGTATTCTCATCCTAATTAACCAATAAGCATAGTTTAATCCATTAAATAGTGGTGGTCGTATGGTGGATTGACCTTTAACAGAAGTAGAGCTAGTGTCCATATTACTTTAAAATATCAAATGAACTTTGTTATGGTTAAATGATAAACTTGCTCTGATACCAAATGAAAGTTACTATGGATCGAGTGATATGGAATATTCTATAAATTGATATTTGTATATCAATAAAGATTTTATATCTGCTTACTAGTAAAAAGCAGTGGAATAATGTGAAAAAAGCAACAAAAAAAACGATCACACTAAAGATTTTTATAATGGTTTGAACTTCCTGTTCTACATTCAGTCCTAGACTTCTGTATTTAAAAAACACCCTCACTTCGACTAGAGGAATAGGCACCTGAGCAGCAGAACAAAATTTCAATACACTTGCCCGAGCAGCCGAACATGACTCAACTACAAAAGTAGTAAATAAGTTTGTGACTTCATGTGCTCTAGTATAGCACGCATGAGCCAGTGAGTACAACCTTCCTATAATGTTCTTTTTAGTGGTATGAAGTGTATTTGTGAAGAAATGGAATAGATTTGATCATAAGAGAAGTATACTAGAATTTGAAAGTGATCAGATTGAAAGCAATGAATATCAAGAGAAATCAAGAGAAGATATTAAGAATATAGGGAGTAGAATTGTTAATTGAATTCAAAAATGAGATTGCTTTATATAGAAAAAAATGGTTGCAGCTATTTGTGAAGTGTGATGACTTATGGAAGAGTTGCAACCATTACTGAAGAGAAGTGTCTCTTTATGGAAAAGAGAATCTCTTCAGAATTTTGAATTAAAAAATAGCCATTACGTCGATCAGTTAACTAAATTAGTTCAAACAGCCAATTGAAGTTTTAATTAAATTTGACAGGGATTTCCCGAAAGGAATAGTGCAAAAAACAGCCTTATTAATTGACTAAAATTCTTGATTTTAATCGACTGAAAACATAATTAGTCGACTGAATTGAATAGTTTAGTCTACTGACCTATGTTAGTAGATACTGTGTACAAACTGCACATATATCGACTGACCTGATTGTTTCAGTCGACTTACCTGAATGATTTTTTCTTTACAAATTATATGAATGACTTTGTAATCTAACGAGCATGTGTGTATACCACTTTGAAGAGATTTTTAACATATATAAAATCTAGACTATTAAGTCTATGACTAATATAACATTTTTTGTCATCATTATCTCATCCTCGTCATGTAGAACTCTTCGATTAGTTGATATCTTTTCCTGCCATAGTTACTAGTATATACAATTCATTGATGTTTTGTTGTCACAATCAAAACATCAAAGTATGAGGTTCTAACAGAATCATTCACTCACCTTCTTCTTCATCAAATCAAGTTATAATCACTATGACCCTATCTCAACCCTCTTTAAAATTGAGATTAAACTCCAAACCCCACTTCATGTTAATTCCTTGATGGGTTATGTGAGGAATGAGTAAAGCGGAATTATAGTGAATTTAATTTGAATTTAGAAATTTTATTTGAGCATGTTTGGTTGATTTAGGCCCAGGCTTAAGAGAGTGATTAAGGAAAAAGATTAGGAGATGAAAATGAAAAGTAACGTTGAAAAGGCAATGAATGAGGAGTTATCTACATATAAGCTTACTTATAGATAAGCTAGTAGGCTTAGCCCAAATTTTTTAAGCTAGGCTAGTCGGCTTTTTAAGTGGGCTATCTACTTTTGTTGATAAACATTAATGAAAAGTGTTCAGCATAAACGCCATAATAGCTATGGAAAGAAAAATACAGGAAATAGGCAGAAGCACCTATGCTACTAAAAGACTAGGACACTAGACCTCATTATCACTACTACTATCATCAACAAGCCCTATAACATGAGAATACCTAGAAAAGATCGAAGCCAGATCAGGCATAGTTCCTAAAATTAGGGGAGTATAAATATTTCTATCGCATGTTTCATTCTCTAAGGTAAACCTGTTACATTCCCCATCATCAACAACCATATAAAAGAGCAACTCATCCCCCTCAACATGATATATGAAGAAGCGCTCTTCACCGTCACCTTCTACAAGCATATGATTGCTGCTAGTCTTCAGGTTTAATCTCATTTTAGAAGGTGCATGAACCCAAGGATGCTCGCTACAACTTCAGACAATAACAAGATTTGCAGTAGTGGCTAGAACCATGTCACCCGCAGTACTAGGCACGGTTGGGATAGAGGGAGGAGGATCTACGATCATCACTACAGGTGAAATAGTAACCTCCAGTTTGGACGGAGCAACAATAGTCGAGTGAGGCGTAGGAACCCACTTCAGTACCGAACGAGGAAGTAGTATATTATCAGTAAGCGGTATATAGAGGACATCAATCTGAAGAGTACAAGATTCCTTAAGGTGACCGAAGGTGCAAAGCTATGTAAATATAAGGTTTCCAACTATAACGGACATCGATAACCACTCATGTCCTTTCGCAATACGAACAGATGTCTGGAAAGCCAAATGTCTATCCAAAAATATTTCAATAAAGGTCTTGGCATACACTACTAGCCTATCGCGAGCTACGGTGTTAGCATCAAAACATATAAATTTTCCAACAACATTATCTAACCAAGTTAGCTCGATCATAGGTTGCAACACTGAAGGAACATGAGAAAAATAAACCCAAACTGGAATAGATAAAATTTATATCTTTGCTTTATCCACGGTCGGAGGTCGGACGCCGGGGGTGATAATGAAAGGTTGACCTCCAATTATGGAAGGATCCTCTTTTAGAACACAAGTCATTCTTCTTTTCTTGAGTACTTGAAAATGAACATTAAATTATCAAAATTAACATGAAGGCCACCTCTTAACTTTCAAAGTTGACAACAATGATCTCTAACTACTTTGTATGAGGGATAAGAATTAAGAAAAAAAATTGCACAGAATACTCTGACCAAAATACCGTCCCTGCTTCCAGCACTTCAATCGGAGGAACCGTCGCTCCATCCAACTCCACAGTAAGCGAGGAACGTATTCGTCGGTGTTTCTAGGTAGGGCGGTAAACAGGGGCGACCACTAAGAAGTAGGGTTATAAGAAGAAATAAGAACAACTGTGCCACACAATATCAGGCCGACAGCCAGCATTTGCATTTACATAAACAGTTCGAGTGCCTAGTGCACTTGCCACAAAAATAGGCCTTTCCACTTCACATGGATCAGCCAAAATCACTTTCTTACCCAAACTTATTTCAACATCACCAGTAGCCTCAATAACATCACACAAATCAATAGACATACAATGTCTAAGATCGGAACAAGCAGCCAACAAAGGTATTGGAGGAGTTTCCATGTTGATGAATGTTGTGCAGAATATGGTTGAAGCGTATGGTTTTGAGGCGCGTACTCGCTGTCCTTAAAGCAATATCTGCCCCCACTACAGTCGAGTTTCCTAACAGCGTAGATTGCAGATTGCTTCCCAGGATACAACAAAACCAGAACTCAGAGGCGTAGCAATGCCCGTGAGTCCAACGAGATGTTTTTATTGGTTTGCAAAATAAAACAGAACGTGTACGGAGAGAATGAGGGAAGGAAGAAGATGTCTGGACCGGTCTGGGTTGATGGCTATATATAGCAGGTGAACAGGTGCGACCGTTTGAACAGACGTGTCCATCTGTTTAAATTCAAAAAATATGACTATTGCCAATAGTCACACCTTTTCCGTACGGTCATGCATGCGCCCACGTGCCCCAAGTGCCCATCTTTGACCCATAATAATAATGCATAGGCCCAAGCCCACATACCCAAGCCCCCATGCAATCATATTCAAGCCCATATCAATTTAATTCACAATATCCTAAGCCAACCATTCCTATATACCTAGGAGTAGTAAGCAAAATTTGGTGATGTGGGACTAATTGCTTCCTTTTTAAAACAATCTCCCTCAACATTCCATACCTTTACAAATATCTGTAGCAAGTAGACCCAAAAGAGAAGGGCAAAGTTGAATTTATGTTTTGTAGAGATGTATCAAGCGTAGATAATGGGCTAGCTGATGTCGATGGAGGAACAAATCCATTTGTGGCAACCTGAATAGAAGCAACATCTTTGGACACGAAAGGAGGGAAGTCAACAAAAAGGTGAGTCGATGAATTTTTGCTAGATTTGAAGTAATTAAGGGAAGAAGGCAGAGAGCAGGGATTCGAAGGAATTAGGGGAATAGGAAGAACATTATTGAAGTGAGGAAATGTGAAGTAACAATGGCCACTAAAATCGGGAGAAACTGAAAGTTTTGATGGCTTGGCCCAATTCATTTCTTCGAAGAAGACATTATGAACTCTAAAAAAATTGTGACTCCAAGTATACCCAACTTTATACTTATTTTTCTCATGATTCAAAAGCGGTCTCAACTATGGTTGTCTTGAATACCAATTCGTCGATCTTTGAAAAATTGAGTATAATGTGCATTTTGATAATTAACAATTAAGAATTTAATCAACCATTTAAATATTCAATCGCTAAAATTACAGAGTGTTACATTCTCTCCTCCTTAATAGAATTTCATTCCTGAAATTCCTATGAGTCTGAGATCCAAGACTGACAAAAATTCATGAATCTCAATTTTAGAAAATTTCAACAGTACTTTCCCTTGTGCTATCAACATTACGATAAACCCAAATTATAATGCATCGTACAACTAGGGAATATGCAATAACTATAGAACATGCAATAACTTACGTCATCTCACATTGCTCAAAAATATGTACCTCTTTCTAATAAAACTTATTCTCATTTAAATACAAATCCATACAAATAAGCATTTAAATGCCTATGCTTTAGCTTTCAAATACCTAATTGTACATACCAAGAGGATTATATACAACACAACTAAATGGAATTTATAGATATATATAACCTTAGTGTAGTAACCGATACTACCATAATCATACATGACAATCTCCTGGAGAGCAAGATCAAGTGAATCAGTATCGAAATATACCATAAACTCCTAGTCATAACAAAAGGCTATAGACCCGCATAGATCACATCTCGATCCCACAGTGGGAATGGATGATATCTAATCTATTTTAGATAGCTATTACTACCACTCTCCGAGCATACTTTAATCATAAAATTAGAACTTCCATATAAACAATCAAACATACAAAACAAGCAACATTCAACTGATAACAATTGACAATGATAAAAATTAAGCAATCATCAAATAATATTAAATAAAGCAACAATATCTAGCATACAAACTATCAAACGTGCAAGCAAGCAACAAAAATCAACAACAACAAAAATCATCCAACAACAACAGTGAACAACGACATGTAAATATGAGCAATGATAAACACTAGAAAGCGGCAACGACCATCCACAATCAACGTACAATCAACATATAAAAAACCAATCAACAAGCAACAAAAAGCAGAAAAAGTAATGGATAGTTCAGAAAGATTTTATGTTGACATGCACGGTGAACAATCACTAGTCTAACACGCATGTCAAACCATAAACTCCAATGAGCCTGTTCGACATCCAAGATTAATAAAGCACCTAAGTGGTGCAACTCCTTTGATGAATAGAACACACATAAGATTTTTACACCTTTTGTTATGAAAAGGAAAATTTACACGATATGTTGGATTATCAAGTCTAAAAAATCATGAATAAATCTAAAAACTTAAGCCTTACTTTACTTTTCTTTCAAACAGAACTCATTCTCTAAAGGAGAAAACTCGACTAATTAAATCATCATTAAATGACGATCTAATAATGCTTGGGTTTTCTTGAGTTTAGACTCACCTTAACTACACAAAGTTAATAAGGATAATATATTAAATGCACTACGATGCCCACTTAGGCAAGTATCATTTCATCACTTAGATAATTATCTGAGTCACCACAAAACTAGTCGAGAAATTCTTACTAGAACTATCCCAAGCGACCGTAACCATACTACACTAAAATTTACAATAAGTAAAGATCGTCCAAAATGAAAAGATGTCAGTTCCAACCTTTTAAAGATTTTTTTATTAAACTAGGGTTGGTCATTTAATTCCACTCATGCGAACTCTGATCTAGTTCCTTAGTTTGACATTTGAAATTTTCTCGCACGACTAGAGTTGATCTTCAAAAATCCATTAGTTATCTCAAGAATCCGACTCAAGTACTCACCCTTAAGAATCGAGTGAAAAACCCTTTCCTAACTCGTGCAAATCACTCAGAAACTCTACGCTCGGAGTAGGGGTTAAGAACCAGTATGTAAGTGGATTGGATCATATTGCTCATGCTCAGCGGCATGATCTTGATCTTATGCACCTTATCTAGATTAATGAGTCTGAGTCCTATGACGAGAAGTTGAGGGATTTCAACATCGATTCTTGTGAGTGTCTTCGTAAGAGGAACCGTTTAGTTTTGCCTTATGATTCTGCACTTAGGCAGGACATTCTCGATGATTGTTACCGTTCTAAGTATTCCATCCATCCCGGCAGTAGTAAGTTGTATGCCAATGATACGAGGATTACTATATTTAGCGTTTTGTGGATATTGATTTACCTTTTTGAGATTATATACTCATGCTAGTGATACTATATCATTTGTAGTAACCATACTTATATTTAGAATAGTTTCTTCTCATTTGAGAATAATATCACACTTATCCTCATACTCATATTATCTTTTATTCATATTAACTGATTGTTTTAGCAAGACCGACCCTTGTATTTTATACTCGGGTCAAACCAAGGTGTTTTAGGTTAGATACTCGTTGGACTTGGCCTTTCTACTTCCGTCTAGATATTTTGCTATTGCCTTTTTGATGTAGCTTTTTGTGTAGACTGCGATATGTATATTTTTGACTTGTTGTATATTGTGTGGTCGTCATACCACTTATGTGTATCATTTTGTATTACTTTGGGGATGTATCTGTGTATATATGTATATATCTGTTGTTTGTTGTTCTATGATGTGATATACATTTAGTTGTAGTGTTTTGTTCTGATTGTTCTGTATCCACCTATAGTTTTGTATTAAGCGTTTATTGGATATGTCAATCTACCTAAGATAGAGGAAAAAAAATTAAAGCATTTATCGACATATTCAATAGATGTTTAAGACAAAGCTATAGATGGTCGCACCTAACCAACCCTATTCTCCTCATTAGCAGGCAGTATTACCAAGTAATACTCTTTGTTAATGTAGGTCTAGGGGTGGGGCATCACATCTTGGTAAATTAGACTCACCTTTTTAAAACCATATTCCCAAAGCCACTTGTATATGCTATCACTTATTTTATAAAACCATAATCACTCATATCTTCAAAATAATAGCTCTATATGTTACAAATAATTCATTCATTCATACATACATACATACATATATATACATATCAAAATGGATATGGAAGAATAATAAAAGTGGTTTTAAAATATGGCTATTAACTAAATGTTTTATACGGGAGTACATAAATGTAAATTTGGAATAATTCGGGTTTATGGAATATTTTATCAAATAAGTGAAAATTTATTTTAATCAAAATAGTAAATAAACTTATGGAAATTAATCACAAGTGTTTATAGACAATAAAATCAAAGAGAAAAATATATTTTGAGAACCTTAGGTCTATATTTGAAGAGTACTAATAATCAACTTAGCGTTATTCGAAAGCATTTTGAGAACCTTAACGAACGAAATTTTGATAACTAAAAATTTGAGTTTATTGTTATAACTTGAGTGACATTAATTGAATGTTTTGGAAATGAAAATAGAAATCATTCAACAAAATAATTATTCCAAGAAGCAATTTATATAATGGATTTCTTTCGTTAAGGAAATTGCGGGGACGCAATTTCTTTAAAGGGGAAGTCTGTAACAACCCTGTTGTTAATTACATAATTAATAAAAAACTAATTAAGGTTAAATAATTTAAATTGTAAATTTTGAAATTTAATTCTTATATTTTATAATATAATAATTATTTTAAAGAATGTTGTATATTTAATTAAGTGTTAATATTGGGATTTTATTGTTAAAATGATAAATTGCAATTCAGAATTTATAAAATATTATTAAGAATAAATAGAATGACTTTTATTTTAAAAAGTTACATTTAATTGTATTTATATAATTACATAAATAGGATTTTTATCTTGTGAATGAGTTTCGGTGAATTTTGAAAGATTAAATTATGTTAAATAAAACATTGGTTTAAGGTAATAAAGCGTTTATAATAAGAGAATTGAGAGATATTTAGTAACACTTTTCTTATAGAAGAATTTGCAACACTTTGCTTATAGGATCTATACTCAAACTCATTTAGCCCATTTAAGAGAAGTATTACTTCTTCATTCTTTGGTCGGTACGTTCATGTTATTTCTAGTTTACAGCAAAGTCGAATATAGTAAACTCCTCCTCCTTTTCTAAACCTAGAAATCAATTTCCCCAATCTCATTGAAATCTATTTCAAATTAAATCATTTTTAGAAGCTAATAAAATCAAGGTAATGAATCTAACCTATACTCTATATTATAGGCTCTTTGAATTTAGTAATTTCAATAAATAATTTGTGTTTGTTCTTTGCATGAGTGCTTTGTTCTAGAGTTTGCTATTATGAGAAAATGGAACTGCATTGCTATTGAACTGAGAAGAAAAGGTGAGTTATTTTAACTCACATAATCTATCTTCAAATTATTAATTCCATAGCTTTGAATTCTCAGAAATAATTGTGGAATTGGATTTGTGATTGGTTGCTTATGTGATTATTTTGTGGTTGTTTGGTGAAATTGAATTAGGAAAATTGCTGTAATAAAACAGCGGTATCTCGGTGTATATTAATCCAAAATGACCTAAACATTTTATGGTAGATATGTCTATCAGTAGCTACAATTTTTCTTTTGAATAATTTTCGAATTTCTGAGGTTTATTAGTTAGAAATCGAGTTTGAATATGATAGTGTTGCTCTGTTCATGTGTAATTGCTAAGTTGAAGCCTGAAATTCAAAATGGCCATACTTTTTCGTTATTAATCTAAATTCGATTATTCTTGATATTTTGGAAAGCATGGATAATCTGCTAGAACTTTCGTTTTTTATTTTTGTAATATTTTGTAGTTTTCATGGTCAGAAATACGTATTAGTGTCGCTGTTCCGAGAATTAAAAACAACAATAATAAAGTAAAAACCTGATAATTGTTTTAGTCGTATCCTTTTCATTTATTAATGAAATTTGATGATTCTTAGTGTTCCAAAAATCTTATTTTGTGTCTGACAACTTTCAACTTGAATATATTTGCAAATTTTGAGTATAGGTTGATTGAAATTATAATGCAAACTCTAAGCTCTGTCACTTTGATAATTACATTATCTAAACTAAACAGTTAGTAAATTAGACGTATCTTTCTTGTTTCTTATCAGATTTAGATAATACTTAATGACTTGGAAATCTTGGACTATGTTCTAAAACTTTCATGTTTTGCGTTTTGCAAACTTTTGAGTTTATGTAGTCGAAACCATATTTCTTTGTTGTTACCCTGTGAATAAACGACAGCGAAAGTGAATTTAAAATCTGAGAATTATTTTGACCATAACTTTTGAACCGTGAGTTCAAATTAGATGATCCTTATCTTGTTTAAAAGCTTAGACATTTTCCTAAAACTTTCATGTTTTGAGATTTGGAAAATTATGGGATATATAGGGTCGAAACTGTAGATCTAAATGCTTTAAATCTGAGTTGAAAATATATAAATGGATATGTTTCATATTCAAGTAATTTTACAAAAGAGAGTTTATTTAAATTTATAAATCTCAAACTTATTTCTATATTAGTTTGAATTTATTTTGTGAATTATTTTAATAATTATATATATATATATGTGTATATATATATATTATTTCTAGTATATAGAGTTATAGATTTGAAGATATGAGTGATAATGGTTTTATAAAGTAAGTGATAGAATATACAAGTGACTTTGGCGATATGGTTTTAAAAAGATGAGTCTAATTTATTTCTAAATAATATATAAAAATGGATTTTGAAGAATACCAAAAGTGGTTTTAAAATATGGGTTATTAACTAAATGTTTTATAAGAAAATTTGAGACACTATGTACATAAATAAATTTGGAATAATTCGGGTTTATGGATATTTTATCAAATAAGTGAAAATTTATTTTAATCAAAATAGTAAATAAGCTTATGGGTATTCATAACAAGTATTTCTAGGCAATAAAATCAAGGAGAAAAAAATATATTTTGAGTGCCTTAATTCTATAATTTTAGGAGTACTAATAATCGACTTAGTGACATCAATTGGTTTAAATGCTTTAAAATAACGCTTCGTCGAATATGGTATGACTCATTGATTAGAATGTTTGAGTGGAATTTACTAGTCCATTAATGAATACTCTAATTTCACCGAGTAGCATGAGATGCCTTGGTTAAATTCTTGTGATCGTATTTGGGAAAGTACTTAACATTTTAGATTTGAATTCTCTTCTGGTGTGTGACAAGTGGTTGCTAGATCCTTAAGAGAATATGGTTTAGGTTTTCCAATGGTATCCATAGTAAGTGATATTTACTAGCTTTTAGTAAATACTTGAATTTCACCGTACAGTATAGGATGTATTAGTTAAATTCTAGTGATGATGAAGGTGATGGCACTTTAGAGTTTACTCTCTTTTGGTGTTTGGCAAGTGGCTACTAGATCCTTAAGAAGTTTATTCCTGGATTTCTTTTCAAACATAATAATTTAATAATATTAAATAAATGTGGAATTATCGCGTCATGGTTTCTACGATCACCTTGATCGGTATGGACTACTTGAGATCATTCTGTGATTCTATGAATCTGTGTTCCCGATTTGAGTATGACCCTTGTTACCGGATCAATTCGAGTGATACCAAATTGTTTGTTTGTTTCCCATGGGTTTTGAGTACAATCATTGCGATTATTTTAGACAATCATTACGATCGGTTTGGGTTAAGATCTCTTGGATTTTGGATATTTGGATTCTGTGGCTGTTCTGTGTTCGTGAAATAAGTATATATACTCGTGTCTTGTGTTTGTGAAATAAACATATATTCTTGTGTCGTGTGTTCATGAAATAAATCTTGTATCTTATGATGGATGTTAAGTTAATTCTGTTATTTTATGTTTAGTGACTAGTTCGTGTTTGTGACGTAAACTAATAACCCTGTACCGAGTTAATCGCTGATATTTGCATGCTTAGAGATATTGTGTTTTGTTCTGTGAATTCAATCTCGAACATCTATACTTACTTATATATTGTTTGTTCTTGTGCTATATCTTGTTCTCAACTTATTGGATATTCAGAGATAGTCTGACACAGGTGTTATTTTGCTCGGGTCAGGCCAAGATTTTTCAGGTTGCAAGACATGTTGACCTTTGAGTGGTTGTGCTAGCAAGGAAATAACATTTGGACTTTTAGTTTATCTCATTTAGGAATTTGGACCTTGTATATAAAATGCATAATTGAGGTTAGATAATTGTTAAATTTGTATAAAAATCGAGTTTATTATTTCATTTTGTGAACTAAATAATTTGTATATGTATAAGTTGAGATTTATTGCGCTCTGATTAGTGACTGCTATTTAGATGATATATTTTTCTGGTTTTGAGAAATCGGTGTGTCTATTACTTTGTATTAATATTGTACATGTCAAGTTCATTTCAGATATTCAGTGAAAAAGGTAAATGACGTGTCATTGTTAGTAGAAAGATATATTCACATTTGATCGCCTCTAGCAAGCCTTATTCTCCAGATTAACAGATAACATTACTTGTACTGTTCTTTGCTAAACCGGGCATCGCAGTGGGGTCGTTACAGTTTGGTAATCCTTAGAAAATATTCCTTTAGGCATATGGGATTACTTCCATCACCAAAGGTTTACTAACACAAAGAAATTTTTTTTTAATACGAACAACTATAAGGAAGCGGCTAAAAGTTATTGGCTCGGTCTTTGCTTAATACTTGATGTTTGCACCAAAATTGGTCACAAACCCCAGAAGCAGTGAAAGCACCAACGTTTACACAATCATCAATATTCAAACATAGATCTCAGATCCAGGCAATGTAGAGAGCAGAAATGAAGAAATAAGAAAATTAAAATGAGTAAGAAAACAAAGAACACAAGGTTTATAGTGGTTCGGCTATCTCCGTCCTACGTCCACTTTGAATTAATCCTTTTATTTCTCTTATACTGTGATTACAGTCATAAGCGTTTGAAATCAAAAACCAAAATGACATAGTCTCTCCTAGAAAAGCAGAAGAAGATCCCCATTTTAGTTGCCATGGAGTCGCTATTTATAGGAGTAAATCTGGAAAAATCTGCCACAAAACTCGAAATACCTTTTCTCATGCGCAATTGGGCCTACATGATTGATCCAAGGTGGTTTTGGATCGATCCCCGATCGATCCATATAAATTTCGTATTGATAAGAAATCGCCCCGATTAGGCTGGGATCGATGATGGTGAAAGACAATAGCGCCAAGTCCTTGCTCTCCAAATTTCATGAAATTCCAGGGTGTAGTTTGTGAGTTATGATCGATCCAAGTTTGACATTGCAAGTGCAGAGATCGATCCCCGATCGATCCTTATCAATTTTGTATATTCAAGAATCGCTTCGATTATGGTGAAAGACAATAGTGCCAAGTCTTTGTGCTCTCCAAATTTCATGAAATTCCAGTGCGTACTTTATGAGGTATGATCGATCCAAGTTTGAGATTGCAAGTGCGGAGATCGATCTCCGATCGATCCATATCAATTTCATATCGATCAGGAATCGCTCCGATTGACTTGAAATTCAAAGTGTAGACTCATTGAGCCTTGTTTATCATTCTCGATCGATTCCACCTTGATTGGAGCTTGGTCCAGTTTTGACGATATCGATCATAGCCTTGTTTCCAATTAATCTCCAATCCTGATATTTATCCTTTTTAGCCAATTTGTTGATATCCCGGCCTTGACTAAAAGGCAGGGTAATGTTTGCCCCTCAAAACATGCCTTGTGGTAGGAAGGTGTGTTTTTAATAGCTTTAAATCCGACATCAAAAGTCCATATTCCATCCATAGCTAATCTATCCGAGATCCATATCCTTATCCAAATCTACAATTGCTCTGAGTCGATATCCGATTTCGAATCCAGCAACCAAATCCTTAGCCAATTCCATACCCATCCGAACCCGACAACCGAGTTCTAATCCATCCATATCCAGTGACCAATAACCAAATCTATGACCTCTCCGGATCGATATCCAAATCCAATTGCATAACCTCTTCGGGTTCTTGCCAAGTGCAAACAGCACTCGATGACCTATGTTAAGTAATGCCTTGATGTTCGTGGTTCAATGTCCCTGAACACAGAGTAATGCCATGGATTAAGTCGTAAGTCGAATCCCGGTCGCTCTGGACCCTTACCGAATATTTTCCATACCCGACGACCTGAAATAGTAACCGATGGATAATATAGGGCCTACGTCTTAGGTTGAATTCCACTCTCTTCGGACCCTTGCCGAGCATAGTCCATACTCGACCACCTGAATATGTCGATTCGCCACGCTCAGACGAAGCGAGTTACCCCTTGCTAGGCATAATCCATACTTGATGACTATTTACCAAAACCCAGATAAAAATCCAATCGAAATCTAATCCAAAATCCAAATTAAAGCAGAAATCCAAACTAATATCCAAACTGGAAAATAAGAATCCAAACTAAAGTCCAAACCAGAAAACAAACAAAAACAGGAGTTCAAACCAAACTCCGAAACCAAACCAGAAAAAAGAAAATGTCTAAACCGAAAAAGAAAATCAGATTTGACAAACTAGAGCATCGTAGTTTATCATCATCTTAGAGCATGCCTAGGGCTATCTCCATCCACGTATATGAGTAAGTGACTTGGCCGTTTTCCCAGAGTTTGCTACTTATTCCATATCATCCCTGTCAGTCGATAACCAATCAACCATCATTCTTGGGCCTCGCACCACCATCATTTGATGTGGATGGTGGCTGATCCTTTCCACCATCGAGCCCTGACATATTTCCACAGCTGACTACTCCTTACATGCTCCTCTCACGTCCAGATCATAAAAGAGACAGTGCCTTTCTGATGCCCTCTCACATTCTGTGGGTTCTCTTCTTGCCGGCCTTAGGTAGGGAAAGAGATCATGGATTTCCATGTATATCCGCTCCAACATTTCATTCAATCCTGTGTAAGTGGAGAATTTTGGTTCCCTCCAATGTTTCCTTGCCCTGCCAGAATCGTTATCCGGTTCCCTCTTTCCTTTATCCTTGTCCTTATCCGAGCTCTCACCGGATGGTCCTCCATCCTTAGCCACGTTTACTTCCTTTGATTTCATATCTGAACTTGCAACCTCCTGCCGAAGGAATCTCTCAGCCTTGTGACAGAATTTCCCTGAGATCCATTGGTGGATCCTGTATCAACGATACCTTAAAATCTTAATTGTCCTTGACTCCTCATAATGCCGCCATTAAAATCATTAATGGATCCGGCCAATCCACTGAAGCAACCGCTGCATTGAATCGAGTTATGAATGTCATGAGTGATTCTCCTATCCTCTGCTTCACCGATGTCAGTGTCATCACATTTTTTGGCCTCTTAATATGAACCCGAAACTGTTTCAAAAACCTATCCACCAATTCTGTCCATATACCTAATAGATCCACCTTCCAACTGCTTGAACTATAGCGACTATATCCGTCAAGTATAGAGGGAAACACCGGGCCATAACTTCCTCCGATGCCTCCAGCACTTCCATGTGTCCTGTGTTCCTCATCAAATGATCGGTAGAATCAGCCCTACCATTTTTTACATCCAGAGTAGGTAGCTCGAACTCTATGATTCCGAGCCATTCTGATATCATGGGAAAATGCATGTTTACTCCTTCTAGATCGTTGTTTTCTAAACCTCCGCGCATAATTCGCCTGATAATCTCAACTAGTCCAGTGTTGTCCACCAAGGTTTACCCTTCGAGTCCCCGAGGGAATTCCAGTACATACTCTTCATCGCATACTCTTTGCTCCTACCGGCATCTTGTTGTTTGTGTTGAATATGCACTTTGCGCTTATATGATTTTTGTTTGATGATAATAAACATATATACATTCGTTTAAATGTATTTGTTAATGTACTATTTTATTTTTCATAGAATAAATAAATATTTGCTGAATAAAATTAAATGACACAGAATTTGAATTCAAACAGAAATTTTATTCAAACAAATATTTATTACAATTTTGAATAGTACAATTTCAAGCTCTCACTATTCACTATGCATTTTCAATTACAATTTCTAATTACATCACTATTTTACATATTCACCTCACTACATATCACTCACACTCGTATTTTATCTTCAACTGCATTCCAGTTTGAATCCAGCATCTGAGCAATCTGCAAAAATATTCACTAACGCGGTAAAATTGAAAATAAAATATTTTTGCAATATAAATTAAAAGATGGATTTTGAAAATATGATTTGCCTCAGTTATTTGGGTTGTTCGTCATAACTTAAATTTGAATTCATCATACACGAACAACTTGTGACATACACAGTGTATTACTGTATATGCCACAAGGCCGTGCACGCCGATATATACACTTGATTGATTTACAGGGACAGGTGAGCACAGGTCAAATCCAAATGCAAAGCCGGGTTCAACTCACGTGCAACATAAATAAAATCTCGACTTCAGCACAAGGTCAAACCCGAGTTGCGAAACTGGATTCAACACAGGTGCAAGTTCATGAAATGATCAAGTTCAATATCATATAAAAAAAATTTCAACTCAGTGACAACCAGAGTGCAACTACAAAGATGCAAGCCTGTACATGTGTGGTCAGTGAAATCCAAAAGCTAACAGCAACTACAAAATGCAACAATCGAATGCTGCCATTATCTCAAACACAAAATACAAACTGCAAACACAAGGGCAAGCCTATGAATACAACTCAGATGCAAGTACACTCAAACCAGAAGTATGCTCGAAGTTACAAAACAATGCAAACCAGAAAGGAGTATCAGTCTACACAAAACACAAGACTCGACCAAGGTTACAATGTGCAAGGTGCAGACTTGAATGGACAGAACAAGTGAAGTATACAAGAGAAGCCATATGCAGTAAATAACATGTACTTGGAGCATCAAACCACGCAGCAACTCAAATGAGCAGTGCCAACAGACCACTTCAACTACAAACACACTACGGCAACACATGGAGTTAAAGACAGTCAGGCAACATGTAGACATATACACATACTACATGATACTTGACTGGAAAGAACTAACGATCTCAACTGAATATAAAAGTGCAGACTAACTTAAACAACAACAATGAACAAGATTTCATGTAAAAAAAATGAATACATCATGAATTATATCAGTGAAAATCAGCGAACAAAATCACGTCAAGGCTGCAAATGAAATGTACACCATGATATCCAAACCAGAGTTCAATGCATATGAGATCATGCACAAACATATACATGACCAGAAATAGTCCAGTGAAATGTAACAATGCAAACTCGAGCACACAAACAAAAGACTACAAGTTCACAGTGAAGAACAATTTCAACAGTATGGCCAAAGTAAATCAACTGGTCAAAGCAAATGTCAGTACCGTGATGAACAGGGTTGAATAATTCACAAATCAGAAATCAAGTGTGAGACAAATTGAAACAGTCAATGCCAAGTCGAACCAGCAAAATCAAAACCGTGATAAGCAAGGCAATTCAAAGCCATGTGAATCAAGCTACTAGAAATAGTCGTATTGAACAAGTCAGATTAATCATCAACCGTTCAAACATCATCAAGCGGCAGAGAAAAGGAATTGAAAAATTCAAATATATTTATACGAACGCAAATATAGGAATTCGAACTCCTATATAAACCAATTCATCATCGGCAACGAAGAATCTATAGAGTTCAAGTACGAAAAGCATAAAAGCATAAACGCATAAAATTACATACCGAATCAACAGAGAACTCGATCAAACAGAAGCAGCCAAGAGCGAACGAACGAGAACGAAGCACACGAAAAAGGCGCAGCTTCAATACCCTGATTTACACAAGAGCCGAAGCCCTAAATTTTCAAGAGGAACTGCCGTCGTTATTTTTCGCAACAAAGAAATAAAGGGGATCGGGCTGGAGAATAACGAAGAAGAAAATAAGGAACGGGTTTAATGAAATAAGTGGGCCGGCCTTGTTTTCTAAAGGCTTTAGTTTTTTTTTAATTAGGGTTATTTGTTATTTGTTTAACGATTTAATTTTTGTTTTTACTTTACAAATCAGATATTTGTAAATCACCACCTAGCGTTTAGGTCGTGTCAGATTGTCTAGTTAGAATTAGTTCAGTGAGCAGGGTGTGCGAGTTTACAAAGCTCTATAGGCGGGAGCAGAGTTTGCAAGTAAGCGAAGCTCTATAGGCGGGAAGCAAAGTTTGCGAGTAAGCGAAACTCTATAGGCGGAGCAGGGTGTGCGAGTCTAGTAGAGTGTTTGTGAGCGGGAGCAAATGTTTGCGAGCAGGGTGTGCGAGTCTAGTAGAGTGTTTGTGAGCGGGAGCAAATGTCTGCGAGTCTAGTAGAGTGTTTGTAAGCGTGATACTGTTTAATTCTAATAGAAATCTGTGAATGCAGCAGTAGGCAGGGGTTGCCGAAGCAGGGTAAACTTTGTGTGTGATTTACTTTTCATCATATTTATTTCTGCAGTTTATTTCTGTGTTTAAATCGAGAAAATTTGCTATAACCCTATTCACCCCCCCTCTAGGGTTAATCTAGATCCTACAGTGTGGTGTCTGATGGAATCCCTCCATGAATTGGTCTATCATTGCATAGTGTGTGTGCCCCAGAGTATGGATCCATCCAAATTGATAACTGTATGCTGATTGGGGGTTGTGCCATTTTGAGTGGCCTTCTGTTTTAGCTCCGTAGATCATAACTCCCGCAGCTTCAGCTTTTCCCACCTGCCCAAACTGTCTTAGAAGGTTCTGCATCATTTCCTCTTGCCTTTTCAACAATTCTTCATGCATAGCTCCCATCATCATCTCCATCTCACCTCTGATGATGAAAACTGAAGCCTGGTTTGCTACTTAGGAAGCCTCCCGACTCTCTTCTTGCCGATTCCTTTCCATTCTTTGTCTCCTTGTTGACTGCTTTGTCATGGTTCTTTCTAGATTTGATCCTTTAGCTCTCCAATTATGAACTCCAAATCCAGTATAGCAGGTGCTAGTCTTTCCAGTGAAAGCACCAAAGTTTTTGCGCCAAAATTGGTCAAAAACCCTATAAGTAGTGAAAGCACCAGTGTTTACAAACAAATCCTCGATATCCAAACACAGATCTCAGATCCAGACGATGTAGAGAGCAGAAATGAAAACATAAGAAAATTAAAATGAGAAAGAAAACAAAGAACATAAGGTTTATATTTGTTTGGCTATCTTCGGTCAATGTCCACTTTGAATTAATCTTTTAATTTCTCTTATACTGTGATTACATCTACAAACCTTTGAAATCAAAAACCAAAATGGCAGAATCTCGCCTAGAAAACCAGAAGAAGATCCCCATTTTAGTTGCCATGGAGTCGCTATTTATAGGACTAGATTTGGAAATTTTTGCCCCAAACTCGTAATACCTTTTCTCATGCACAGGTGGGCCCACATGATCGATCCAAGGTGGTTTAGGATCAATCCTCGATCGATCCATCTCAATTTTGTATCGATCAGCAATCGCTTCAATTAGGCTGGAATCAATCATGGCGAAAGAAAATAGTGTCAAGTCCTTGCTCTCCAAATTTCATGAAATTCTCGTGTGTAGTTTGTGAGATATGATCGATCCAAGTTTGAGATTGCAAGTGCAGAGATCGATCCCTGATCGATCCATATCAATTTCGTATCAATAAGGAATCGCTCCGATTAGGCTGGGATCGGTCGTCGTGAAAGACAATAGAACCAAGTCCTTACTCTCTAAATTTCATTAAATTCTAACGTGTAGTTTGTGAGATATGATCGATCCAAGTTTGAGATTGCAAGCGCAGAGATCGATCCCTGATCTATCTATATCAATTTCATATCGATCAGGAATCACTTCGATTGACTTGAAATTCGAAGCGTAGCCTCACCGAGCCTTGTTTATCATTCCCGATCGATCCCACCTTGATTGGAGCTTGGTCCAATTTTGACGGTATCGATCATAGTCTTGTTTCCAATCGATCTCCAATCCTGATATCCATCCTTTTTAGCCAATTTGTTGATATCCTGGCCTTGTAAGCATGGGTGCTTTCACTACTTCTGGGGTTTGTGACCAATTTTGGCACAAACACTTGGCATCTACCGAACCCTGCTTGGATACACATCCAAGTTACACTTCATCAACCAACCTCACTCAACTTAAAAGCTCAAGCATCATGTTTGAATGGTAGTACTCTCATTCGCTTCACCTCAGCTTTGCAACTAAGGTTACTCATATAAGGTTATCTTTACAAAAGAACTTACCAACTTCGAAAGGAGTCAACTTTAGCCTGTCTACCGAGTAACTAGCGATAGATAAATATATCCATCAAGTATCATAAGGAACATAAGTGAGTAACCTAAAATTAATCATACCTCACTACATAAGCTCCTTCCCTTTTTCCTAAACAGTAGGCCTACTAGGACCCGGTATTGCCCGTAAGGCATGAGTCATCATCACTTACCTGCCCCTCTGATACGTAGGACAATTCTTCATCAAGTGATCAAGCCAGTCACAATTAAAGGACTTATGCTTCGCTCTAGCTGGATGACATCTCAAAGAGAAATGCCCCAATGTGCCATGGGAGTGACATACTAGGCTAGCTTTTTTTCTATACAAGCATGATCTTCTCTTATATCTTAGTCTTTGCGCTTTGGTTGGAGCTTCAGTATGCTTTTCACTTTCGCTACCTCCAATGGTACCTCAAGGGTGCTCTCACAAAGGAGAACCATCCCAATAAGACATTCTAAAGAGGTCCCTAACATGGATAAGAATAAGCAATGAATCCCCAACTGAAGCTTTAAGACCAAAGGCAAAACTCCTTTGCTCACACCAATTAAGTACCGACCATCTCAATCACCAAATACAAAAGACTGAATTGTCAACATACTCATTTACTGACAAGCTGCCTTGCATAGTATGGATGGAATGCTCAAGCTATACGCCCTTCTCGATTTCAAAAATGAACTAATAACTAAAGCGATGCCTGAATTCATTCCAAGTCACGGGCCTTCTCATCGGCTACTCAAACACTATTTCCCGCCCAACTAAAATCTCCCCGCTTGAAATTCAGAGAGTAAATCTTCCAAATAAGAACATTTTCTAGACCTATCTCAACGGAAGCCCTCTTATGCATGCGTCCAAGGCCGTATCTCAAAAACCGTCTCAAGATTCAGATATGGCTCCCTTCCAAAACTAACCTGAAACAGCTTCGAAGAGCCAAAGCTGATGGAGCTAGAAATATTGGTGCCCCAAGGGCCACATCACCTCTGATGCTAACCGCATATTCAGGAAATGTTCACGGGTTGCGGGATATCCCTTGCTGCGTTAACTGCTATAAATTGCCGCAAATTAGTCAATCGTCGATAGCCTATCCTAGATTGTAAGCATGGGCAAGTGGTACCCAAACCATTTGGCTGCCGATTCGCACGTTGTTTTCTCCATCGCTTCGCCCGATGAGCCGCCTTGCTTTCTAAGCCCACCTCTATCCCATCGGACCCGCTTCGCAGTTAATTGACTGATGTTTTGAAAATAGTTCTTTATGTGTTCCAAAATTGATTTTGACACAAAATCCACATTGTACAGTCATAGAGTTCAATAGGTACTATAGCGACCTAATTTCCTCTAATCACATCAAACCGCACTCAACCAACCATCTAGCCTCATGTGATGGCTATACATGCTAGCACACTCATTCAAGCACATTCATGCATGCATACTCAATCACACACATATATTCAAATAATTACATACAACAATTCTAATTATAATACGCAAATTATCTTGATTGTTATATATCTCCAAATACACACACACACACACACACACACACACACACACATATATATAATTACCTATATATAGATATATGTACATATATTTAAATAAGTAATTCATTTATTATTTATCAAATCTTACTTCTATTTACTAAACCTTTTCAATAAAAGTCTAATATGATTCCATATATTTTATGAAATCTTATAGCTATTTTATAAAATATATCATTAACCTATTAATCATTTTTAACCTTTTATATACTTAATTGCCTTATGAAATTAATATATATCATATTATTATTTTATAAAATACTATTCCATTTTACAAAATCTACACTTTATTTATAAAATAATATAACCATTTTACTTTATAAATACTAATTAAGCTTTATTCATATTATTTTATTAAATACCATTTTATAAAATACTACCTTTACTTATAAAAATCATTTCCTAAGTAAATAACATTTATAAGTAAATTATTCATTAATAATGATCATTCCTTTATTTTTAAGTAAATCACAAGTTTTAATTGAGCTTCATTAACCTCTAATCACTTTAATAATAAATGTAGAGTTTAAAAATCACTTAAGCAGCTTACTAACTTTTATAAAATATTTTAAATTAGTTTCAATAATACTAATTATTGTCATGCACTTAATTATGTCATGTAATTAGTCTCTAATCTATCACATCACATATAGTCATTTAATTAATCCGAAACCCAATTCTTAGCATACTAACTATTTCCAAAAATAGTTATTAAGGTATTAAGCAAATAATGAGTTAATATAAGCATGTTTATAACATGAATACAAGTCTAAAACAACCAAAACAATCTCCAAATCACTTAATATAAATCCATAATCATCAATAAATGAAATAATGAAGATTAACAAGTAAATATAGACAAAGAATCACCCTATTCACCTTCTTCTTTACAAAATCTAGCTATAATGAGTAGAACCCAACCTCAGCTCCCTTTAAAGTTGAGATTAAATTCTAAACTCCACTTTATGCTAATTCCTTGATGGGTTATGTGAGGAATGAGTAGAGAGGAATTATGGTGAATTTAGTTTGAATTTAGGAATTTTATTTGAGCATGATTTGATTGATTTACGACTAGGCTTGAGAGAGTGGTTAAGGAAAAAGATTAGAGATGGAAATGAAAAAGTAACGTTGAAATGAAAATCAATGAGGAGTTAACCACATATAAGCTAACTTATGTGTAAGCTAATGGGCTTAGCCCAAATTCATTTCGTCTAAATGAAAACAGTATCCACTTTTAAAATCTATCAACTCCAAACATAACCAAGTTTATACTCATTTTTCTCACAACGGAAAAGAAGTCTCAACTACGGGTGTCTCAAATTCCAGTTCATCCGTCTCTGAAAAGTCTAGTATAATAGGCATTTTGATAACCAACGATTAAATATTTAAATCAACATTTAAATATTCAATCTTAAAATTGCAGGGTGTTACATATTAAATCTCGAATGATGGCACCCTCGTAGTACCTTCCTCTACCTATCATTATTAGCCACAAACAATCTCCCATCCTTACTGAACCAACCATCTTGGTCGAGTCCATACTACTTCAAATCCTTAGACACTGATCCACTCTCAATCTTAGTAATAATCCCTGCTATCTTGCCTTTGGCTAGGCCGATCTACTCAATCAAGGTAGGTCTGATTGGTAAACTAGCCAACGTCTCGGGTTTATGCTCACATCGAGGTCTGAAGTCATAACAAGCAATAAAGTCAAGCTGTGCCCACTCTTCGTACATCACTCCTAAACTTACATTTCTTTTACTCAAAGCATCAACGACAGTATTTCCCTCACCAAGCCTATAGAAAATGTTTAAGTATTAGGAGGCCAAAAATTCCAACCACCGTTGCTGTTAAAGGTTGAGATCCTTCTGGGAGAAGAGATCCTTCTGGGAGAAGAGATACTTCAACGTTTTGTGATCCCTGAATAATTTGAACCTCTCCCCAAGGAAGTAGTTCCTCCGTATCTTCAAAGCAAATACTATCATGACCAACTCCAGAATGTGAGTTAGATACTTCCTCTCGTGCGGTTTCGATTGCCAATTAGCATATGTGACAAGTTTTCCTCTCTACATCAACAATGCACCTTTTCTAGTACCACATGTTTCTGTGTATGTTGTCAATTATTTACTCTCGCTTGGAAAGACTAACACTAATGCACTCATCAATCTCTACTTCAAAGTCATAAATGCATGATTGCACCATGTGTCCTAAACAAAAGTCCGATTCTGCTTTGTCAAATTGGTTTTCCTTTGAAAGGTCCTTAATAAAATTACTATACTATTACCGAAAATCCAAGGAAACTCCTTACATCTATACCATTATTTTTTTGGTTCCAATCCCCACTACTGCAACTTTCCTAGGATCTATAGAAACACCCTACTTAGAAATAGCATGACCTAAGAATCACTCTTCCCTCCTTCAGAAATGACGCTTAGAAAACTTCGAATTCAATCAGTGCTTCCTCAATACCTGAAGCATAATCCTCAAATATGTCTTATGTTCCTCTTATATTCATGGATAGACAAGAATATATCAACAAACACAAGTATGAATTATTTATATGATCCTTGAAAACATGGTTCACGAGATCAATAAAGTACATCGGTACGTTGCTTAGCCCAACCGGCATAACCAACCGCTCATAAAAACGAAATTGCGTACAAAATGTTGTAATCGGCACACACTCTCTAACTACTCTCAATTAATGAAACACTATCGCATGGTCCAACAAAGAGAACACCATCGCACTATGAAGCTGATCGAATAAGTAATCAGTATGTGGAGTGAGTATTTGTTCTTTTTTGTCACCTTTTTTAGCTCATGGTAATCTACAAATCACCTCAAACAACCATATGCCTTAGTGATTAATATTATAGGTGCTTCCCACTCAGATAATTTTTTATGAATGAACCTCTTATTCAATAGGTCATTCACTTGCATCTTTAGTCCCTTTGAACTTTAGGTGCATATGCCTCAAAAGCATAACTATTGGTCTAACATCTTAGACCAGATCGATATAGAATTCTGTCTCCCTATGTAGTGGTATTTCGATCACCTACTCAGATATGTCCGGATACCCTTTTGCTACAGGTACAGATGACAACTCATGATATGGGATCTAAAGAGAATAAAGATAGCTAACCATCATCTCATCATCAGGCAGTCTACCTCCAATCTTCGCAAGTCATCGGTCCTTATGATCACCAACGACCTCTCACAATCCACCACTACTCCATACCTCTTCATCCAATCCATTCCTAAATTAGTACCAAACCTAAAGAAACCTAAAGCAAAGAAATCAAAAGCAAATGTGCATTCCTGACTTGATAACACTAGGTTTCGACAAACCATACATAGGCTGGCTGAACCCTCAATAGGGTTTGTCACAATCAAAGGTCAGTCTACTATATCAGGTCTCAATCCCAACCTGTCTACTAAATCGCTAGATATAATGGAATCTAAAGTCGTAGTATCAAACAAAACAAGCACAAGAACATTATTAATGGAAAGTATGTGTAGAAAACACTAGCATGTCGATAGGAGGAGTACATTGACATAGGTGGAGCATATATTTATGGGAAGCATTATTATACAAATTTTATTTTATATAAGCTGTAAGGTTGTTGTCATCATCAAAAAGGGGGAGAATGTTAGAAAAATAATTCGGATATTTTGGTGATAACAACATTACAACAATATTATTGATGATTTTTCAAATATCCAAGTGATTGAAGAAGCAAATGTCCACAATTCAACACGATAACATACTGAACATTGCAGGATGTAAAGGACACTAATCAATTATGTAGAATTCGAGCACTCAAATATCAATTGTAGTGTTTATAAATCTATTTAGACTCCTATGCATCAAGATGATAAGAAGAAACATAATCAAGAGCTTAAAAGAATGTATGTCACAAGTTGAGTCTTTATCGAGTCATTATAATCTAGAATTATTATAACCCCACAAACAATCTTCAAACAATTCCAATTTTTTTTTACAAATTTTATAATATGTTTAATTATATTATAGATTTCTTTATTGATTTTCCCGAAAACACGACAAAAGTGATTAAAAAATGTCAAAAAATATGAATATATACAACAGTTGTTTTTCACAGCAGTAAAACGTAGCATTTTGGATGATAATGCTACCTAAAATCCATCCGAAACGTTGTTTGTTAGAGCCTTTATAGTAGTTTAGGTGAAAATCCTATGCTTTGCTGATGTGAATAAAAAATTATTGTATATATTTGCATTTTTTTACATCATTTTATCACTTTTTTGTGTTTAAAAATTCCAAAAAAATATCTAAAAAATCTAAAATATAATTTAGCATATTTTAAAGGTTGGATAAAAAATTGAATGGTTTGGAGATTTTTTGTGGGGTTTTAACATTTTAGATTATAATAACTTGATAAAGATTCAACTTATGACATACGTTCCTTTGATGCTCTTGATTCTGTTTTTTCTTGTCATCTTAACATATTTGAGTCCAATTAAACTTTCAAACACCACAATTAATCTTTAAATGCTTTAACACTCAATAGTTGATTAATATCCTTTATATCATGTACTTGTGCATGTATATTATGTTGAATTTGTGCATAGGTACATGGTTCTTTAATCATCTGGATACTTGATTAAATTATTAATAACATTGTTGTAACGTTGTTATCATCAAAATACCAAAATCATTTTTTTAACATTCTCATCCTTTTTTGTGATGACAAGCTTACAATGTATATGAAATAAAATTTATATAATAATGCTCCCCCTCAATATATGCTCCACCTATATCAATGTACTCACCCTATCAACGTGTTCGTGTTTTCTACACATTTCTCCCACTTTGGCATCATCAAAAGGAGGTAAAACTTAGGATATGTATTAGAAAATCGTAGCTCTCCCTTAATTTTTCAATATGATGTTATTTCTAAATTTTACTGACACTTTTTTATTTGTAGCATCATTTCTACGTGCATCAGTAAATTCAGAATTAATCTCCCCCTCAATATATGGCGTACCTGTAAAAAATAGAAAATACATTCTAGTACCCCTTCCTACATTAGGGTGCAGGGTTTAGACAATAAGTGACCATATGCAAGAGGGTATGTAGAACCTTTGAAAATATAGATTTCATTATTTACAACATCATTGAAATAATCATGAACATATTTATCTTTATTCGTTCATTTTACAGGAACCCGTATTTTTAAATATTTTAAATTCATATTTCCAATTATATTTCTATTTGTTAGATATAACAAATAACATGTAGAAATGTTTGTTTTTCGATGAAAAGTGGATTATAATCATTCATTTTGTTATATCCTATTCCACTTTTATCAAGTAAAGTTCTAGACCTAGATAAAATCAAGTTTGAATCATTTTGACTTTTATTAAATTTTATGGCTTCATTTTAAAGTTTTTCAAATTTAGCTTTAAAGCCGTAATTGTTAGTTTCAAAATAAATATTACCATTTTTCATGATATCAACCTCTTTATTCAATTCGGAATTCTCATTTACTAATGTAAAGTTCTTATTTTCGAAATGAAATATTCGAGATTTTGAATTATATAGAAAGGATTGTATAAATCATTTCATCTTTTCTAATCCAAAATTTGTTTTGGAATTGTTTACTTTCTCTTTTCCAAATACAGTATTTTTTTCATCTAAAAAATCTTTAAGAGCCATTGAATTATTTTTCAAAGCATTATTTTATTTTTTAAATCTAAATTCTCATTTTTCAATTTATCATTTGAAGTTCAGTAAATTTAATCATTTCTAAAATAACAAAATCAAGATTTGAGATCTTAACGCATATACTAATTAATTAACTATTATCTTCTACTAAAATTCGTAAATCAAAAGGTACATTTTTTAGTCCATATTAGTGGTGACTATGATAATATCAAGGTTTTTGCTTGTTATGATTCGATCGGATCTTTTTCTGACCATCATTCTATGATGTTGCGATAATCGGTAGAATTTCAGGCTTTGATATCGATTGTAAATCACATAGCATCAATCAATATTACATGTAAGTCGTCATGTATAGGACCGATGATTCACAAATATATAAATATAGAATTGAAGTGCAGTAATAACAATAGGAGCAATATAACTATAATAGCACGAGAAATAAAGTCACACATTTGATTTTTTTACTGGTTCGGATCTGTAATCCTATATCCAGTCCCAGAATTCCTGTTTGGTTTTTCTACTTAACATCCTCACTTCATCCGAAGAAATAGGCGCCTCAACAGCCGAATGGGACTTCAACATTTTACCTAAGTAGCAAAATATGACTTCAACTTTGAGATAAAAGTTACTTTCCGATACATTGTATCTTAACATACAAATCTATCTCTTTTAATACATACTCCTATAACCACCACAAACAATATGGTGATGAATGAACCAGGTATATATAAAGTGATATGGCCTTTATTAGGTAAAGTGGAGTGATAATGTGAGGCTTAAAGTCTCTTAATTTGTTGTTTTGGGTAACTTGGAAATGAATATACAATAAATAGCAATTGGGATTTTCGATTTGTGCATGAAAATCAATTTCAATTGAGAGAAAGAGAGTAAAATTCTATAGAAGGCACCATTGGCAACATTTTAGGTGGACCTTTGGTAGCATTTTCTGAAGTAAAATGTTATTATACAGTGCCGTCTTAAATCCTGTGATTAAAATTCCTACAATTGCTATATTTTTGAAAAGGTATTTTCTTCCTATTCAATATTTCTCTTTTCCAAACAAAATTTTGAAAGATTGCAACTATTAATGGCTTCCTTTCGCTCATGTATGAACCTCTTTCATTCCTAACTCAATTACGCAATCATATGCACACAAACTCTCTATCTCTCGATTGAAATTGACTTTTATTCTCAAATCAAAAACCCTAATTGTTGTTCATTCTGAATCCATTTCTAACTTGCTTAAAACTGAAAATTTAGACACTCTAGGCCTCGCATTGTCACTCCATTTTACCCGACAAAGGCTATATTACTTTATACACCTTGTTCATCCGTTTCCATATAATTTTTGTTGGTTATAGAAGTTTGTGTACTAAAAGAGACAAAAATGTATATTAAGATGCATTGTGTCTGAAAGTAACTTTTATTACAAAGTTGAAATCCTGTTCTGTTGCTCATGCAAAAGTGTTGAAGTCCCATTTGGTACTCGGGAAGTGTATTGAAATCCTATTCTCTTGCTCAAGTGCTTATTCCTCCAAATGAAGTGATGGTGTTAAGTAGAAAAACCAAAAAGGATTTCTGAGGCTAGATGTAGGTTGAAAATCCAAATCAATATAAAATCAACTGCATGATTTGGTTTCGGTTGCTATTATATTTATATTGTCGCAATTGAGATTACTGTGCTTCAATTCTATATTTATATATTTAGCATCATCGGTCCTATACATAGTGATTAACAAGTATTATTGATCGATGCTACATGGCAAACAAATCGTATCTTGAATAGTTACACAGTTTCCTTTTTCCTTCACTAACTGTTTTTGCTTCGGTTACTTAAGTCGGTCCTTTTGAATCTGGCTGACCTTATTGCATTTATAGAACTTCTTTCCTTCAACTTTGCAACTGTTAGTCAGATGGCCCTTATCGCCACAGTTATAACAAATGGGGTCCCGTTTGCCCATTTTTGGCCAATTTGGTTATGAAGTTGCCTCTTCTGCTGTTATTGTTCCACTTCTTCTTGCCTCTTTTGCATACTTGCAGCTTTAGCTCTTCCTACACAAAAACAATAATGAATTTAGAATTCAAATATAGATTCTTGTGTCGGAGAGCCTTCTTAACTGGCTTTTCAAAAGGATTCATTGGTGTGGCCCGCTAGCCATTCCCTAACATAATCATCTATGCCGATGGTAAATTTCTCGTTTTTCTTTAATGGAGTGTCAATGAATGACATCCCATATATTGACTTTTGAGTTACTGGCTGAACTACTCCTCAAATCTTGTCTTGAACTAATTCCAACTAAATTGATCCTCGACAGTAACAACTCGAAGAGAGTTATACTAGTTTATCACTATAGAATTGCCTAGAGGTCAACCTTCTTTTCATAGCATCATCCAACTCCAAGTCATCAAAAATAATTTTGTATGTATTCAACTAGTCCGACACTTCCATTACCATTTTTGTCCCTTGGAATTGATAGAGTGACAGGTATGCCTTAGGAGAAATTATGTAATTTGTAACATATGTCTAACTCAATGACCAATCTTGTTCAAAATAAAAGGAGTTTTCTTTCTGTCGTATTCTTGTTATATAGCGATATAAATAATCAAGTTATTGATTTAAAGTATACAGATGGAAAACCCTTAAATTATATGTTAAGTAATAGTAATTAAAAGTAACGTAATCATGATAATTTTGTCACAATGAAAATAACATATTATTTTAAATATTCTTAGTCAAGATGTCTCGAGAAAGGATATTGACTTATTCGCTGGGACTAAAGTAAGCAATGCTCTCTACATATTGGATAGTATATTTCTTATGGCTGTCAGAGGCATAATTACGTACTAATAGTTATTGGATAACTATCGAATGATCTCTCGAGAGTTCTCTATTAGTTAATATAACTAAGGCTAAACAGAAAATCTTAAAGTAACAATGTTACGTAGTTCCCTCGATTTGAGAATACTATGGAACTTCAATGTGGACACTCCATTTTGATTGTAATTAAATCGTGGCATGACATCTACCGAGTGACTAAGTAGGGTTTGATTTGAAACATAAGAAGTGAAACACTATTCGACAGAGAATTTGCCTCCTTAGTTATATGAGGTTAGTATCATGGTCAACTAAAGTCAAAGTCTTTAGCTAAAACAGTACAGTTAATAATAATAGTTATTACTGAACCAAAGACTTTGTGTTTGGACTGTAATGTTAAATGTGGATGATTTTGGAATTTTGATCATAAAAATTTCATAAGTCCTAATGGAAATAATTTTGACAAAGAGAAATTATGTAAATAATCATCACCACCAGGTATCGTTTATAATAAGTAAAACTGGATTTTACCAAAAGATACGCAAGAGATAAGTTTAGCTAATATGTCACACCACTAGCTAAGATGACATGTGAATGTTAATATTCGAATTGTTCGATATTAATCGCTGAATGAATTTACATCTTTGAGTCGCATAATTATAATGACGAATTATCCAAAAAAAACCACATGATTTAATTTATTTATAAAATATTGTAAATTAATTAATATCTATGAAATTTTAATTATTATTTGATGTTGTTGATGTTTGGGAGTAGTTTATATTTATTTGAATGCATTTATAAAAGTTATATTTGAGCGCATGATATACAACATCGATGTAATTTTAAATGAGTTTAAATAAAAGATAATTGCAATAAGTGATTTACGGAAATTTTACGTCATTTGATGGCATGTAATTTCAGCTATACATTATGAAGAGGGAGGAGTGGAGAGAGAGATAATGAAGGGAATTAATTTGGGAAGTTCTATTTAAAAAATGGGAAAAGTTTCCTTCTTTCAATTAAAACAAATCCACTAATTCTTTTCCCATAGATAATTCATTCTTTCATTCATCCACTTTTTCTCTTCTCTCCTCCTAACCTTCCATAGCTAAAAATAAGATAAAAGTTTCCAAAATTTAATCGAATCCAAATCAAATTTAAATATAAAAAATAATGAAACATAAGTGGTTCTTTCTTGCAAGGATTGAGAGTGGATCTTGGAGATCCGAGGAGATATCTTCGTTTAAGATGTGTTTCTTAGGCAACATCTTAAAGTAGTTATCTAATCTCAATTTTAATTATACATCACATCTTTTTAGTATAGATTATATCCCTCTTTTTATACAATGATTTTATATGTGGAAATGTTGTCACCTATAACCGCTTGAATCTATGTATACAAATGTATATTTAAATCTATTGAGTTGTAAATATTATAGTTAGGGTAATGCATTAAAAAAGACTAGGGCCAAGTTTATATATATATATATATATATATATATATATATATAACACTGATAAATTGATTGCTATATATATTTCACACACAATGTAATTTTAAATAGTTTGTGCTTTTAAGATAACGATGACATTGTTTAGGCTACTTTTATGTTACAATATTATATGTATACGTGTACATACACATATAAATACATACACATGCACATACTGACTTATATATTTTTATATATTAATTTTGCATACTTTGAATATCTTTAACTATTTTATTTTTTTCAGTTGATACTTCAAATTATTTACTTGGAAAAAATAGATGTTTTGGATTTTAAATTTGAATCTATTTTATTGAATAGTCAGATCTGTTCAAATAGATTACATGGTTTATTTCATTTAATACATACACACATGCATACGCACATACATATAAGTTTAAAATATTCTAAAAACGAGCTAAGGAAAGATCAAAGAAGGCTAAAGGATTTCCATATCATCTCCTTAATTTCTTTTAATGCCACTTAAAATGCACCACTGCCCATGCATTTGGACCTTTTGTTTCAAATCTATTCAAACATCAAATTATTCATTTCATTCAATATATGAGTTAATTTTGACACACACACACACACAGACACACACACACACACACACACACATATATATATAAACATTTCGGTATAGGTTTAAATTGACACTACATATATAAATGGGCAACATATATGTTATCGATGCAAATCCCAACATCTATATACGTATATATTGACATATGTTGGGCGTAGTCCTACCGGACCAATCCATGCCTCCACCCACTACCGAACCAAAGCCCTACCAGACCAATCCACGCCTCCACCCACTACCGAACCAAAGCACTACCGGACCAATCCATGCCTCCATCCACTACCGAACCAAAGCACTACCGGACCAATCCACGCCTCCACCCACTACCGAACCAAAGCACTACCGAACCAACATTACCAGGCCAGATCACGTCAGCCCAGGCCCACCAACAGCTATACACATCCAAGACCCCTACCACTAGCCTCACTCTATAAATAGAGGGGTAGGGGTACAACAATGGCGGACAATTTTTGGAGAGCTCAAGCACGGACAGAACTTTTAAATAACTTTCATATACTTGTAATCAAAGCTTTGTACTTGTAATCTGAACAGTGAAAGAGAATAACATATAAAGTGGATGTAGGCACATTCTGGCCGAACCACTATAAATCTGCGTGTCTTTTACAGTTTAGTCCCTGCTTTTCACATATTTGCATAAATCACCCAAATCACTAAGAACAACATAAAATCGACTAAATCATACGACTTGGAGGTGTTTCCCCATTTTTTGTGCAAACATTTTTGGTGCTTTCACTGAGAATTGGAGCTCAAAGCTTCAGCTTCTCCCACTTAACCTTCTTCCTAACAGCATCACTCATTGCTCCGAAAAAATGCCTCCCAGGCAGAGGAAAGCTGTTAACAAAGGAAAGAACATCACAACTAGAAGTATTCCAGATCCAGTGATCCCAGATCAAGAGAATCGTCCCTTTCCAACAGCAGTGCCAAATGAAAATCATGTAAATCCGACAACCCCTGCCACGGAACAGCCGACAGCAATTACTAGGACAGATCTAGACAGAGTTGTGGCTGAAGTGACTGACTGCTTCACATCCCAATAAGAAGCCTTGGTGAAGCGACTCATGTCATGCTTAAGGAATGCTGAAGAATCCAACTGCAACACTGAATCATGGGATGAGTCCCAGTTTGGAGGATCTCGGAGGCGACAAAGATCTTTCTTCTTCGAAGAAGCTAACAACAGAAACAACAATGGTAGGAGCCGAGCCTGAACTCAGCCCGAATTCCGACCCGAGGAAACGCTTGGAACCGAACCCAACGGGGGAGGTACCAGGCGAGGGTCGGCTGTACTGAGCCTGTCATGCTACCTAGCCATGGAAACACCAATGAACGGGGCCGAGCTAGAGTCCAGCCCAATGTTGGACCCGAGGAAGTGCTCGAAACAGAACCTAGCAGCGGAAGGTCAAGGCAAGGGCCAACTGTAGCTGACTGTAGCATGCTCCCAGAAGGCCAGAGACTGCCACTGGAAAATATTAGGAGTGATAGACGATACCATTCCTACAGGTCATCTGAACGGAATCAATCTCGTAGAGAAGAACCAAAATCATTTCTATCTGCTCCAAATTCTAATGAAAGGATGGCGCGATTATTCAGGGAGTGCGTCCAACGGGATCAAAGAGATCGAGGGATAGGCGCTAGGGTAACCGGCCCTTTCACCCGCAATATCGAAATTGCCATCACCTTCTGAGAATGGAAAATACCAACAATAGAACCTTACAAGGGAATCTTTGACCCTGTTGTACACTTGCAGAGATACACACAACATATGCTCATGAGCGGAGCCACGGAAGGAGTATTGTGCAAATGCTTTCCACTGTTTTTGGCAGATCTAGCTACCTTCTAGTTCTGCCATCTACCCCAAGGATCCATCAGCTCATGGGAAATGTTGAAAGAGAAGTTCATCAGCCAGTTCCGCATTCATGTGGAACAACCCAAGGACTCTTATTCCTTATCCAATATCAAACAGAAGCCTGAAGAGACAGTGTAACAATATCTAACCCGATTCAATGCCGCAGCGGCCGCAGTCCAAGATGCCGATGAGAAACTTATCTTAATGGCCCTCTGTAGTGGTGTGCATCCGGATACTAAATTTGCTAGAAGATTAACGAAAGAAAAACCAGCTACCTTACCTAATTTCTTCCATGAAGCCGGGAAGTATATGAGACTTGAAGACGCTGCCAATGAAAGGCATACGGGGCAACAAACTAAGGCAGCTCATGGCAACACACCCTCCGTAGGAAAGGACGTTCGAAGAAATGATTCTAGAGACAATGCTGGGGGCAAGAAGGGAGAAAAATGTCTATATCGGCCAGGACCGAGATTTGACACTTACACTCCTTTGAATGAAACAATCGAAAACATCTTCCTGGCCACTCAAGACGAAATTAAATACAGACGCTCCCCGTACAAGAAGCAATCAGATAACGCAATTAAGTCTGGAAAGTTCTGCCGCTTCCACGAATCTCATGGGCATGATACTAATGAATGCCATCATCTCCGGGACTTAATTGAAGAACACATCAGAAGGAAGAGACTGGAACGCTATGTAAAAGGTCAGAACAGGATCCCAGCTCCTGCCAATGAGAACCCAAGGCTACCCCTCCCAGAAACAGGAGGGGGAAATCGCAACACCAGCGGCTCCAGTCAAGAGAAGATAGTGGTCCATACCATATCGAGAGGACCACATATCGCCGACAGGAACTGGATAGAGATGAAAAGATACGGAAAGTCACTTAGAAACAATGAAGGCTGCGTTAATTCTGTTATGGAAGAACGCCACCCGAAGCGAAAAGAGAGTGATGACATTACATTCAATAGGCGCGACCTAGAAGGAAGGCAGTAGCCTCACATGGATCCTGTGGTCATCTCTGTCCGGTTCGGCCCAGCCGAAGTTTTTCGAATTCTAGTTGACACTGGAAGCTCAGTAAATATCCTATTCAAGCATGCTTTCGACAGAATGAAGCTGTCAATGAAGGATGTGTCTCTCTGCAACAAACCACTACACAGTTTCACTGGAGACACGAAGATGCCCCTCGGACAATTGGACCTCTTTGTTAAAATAGGAAGTCACCCCTGCTCCGTTGTGCGGAAACAAACATTTGTGCTAATAGATAACACTTGGCCTACAACGCCTTTTTAGGAAGACCAGCCTTGTCTGACTTCCAAATTGTCCGGGCCCCGTGGTGCCTGAAGATGAAATTTCCAACAGACAATGGAATAGGGAAAGTAGAGGGAGATCGAGACGCCGCTCGAGATTGCTATGTAACTGAACTTCGCAATAATCGCAGGAAGGATAAAGGGAAGAATGCAGAGACTACTCTCTGCATGAAAAACTTAGAAGCATAGCAACTAAAGAAAGCCCCTCCTCTTCGATATACCAGTGATCCTTTCAATGAATTAAACCCCAGGGACAAAGAGGAGGAGGCCACCGCCGAGCCTGCAGAGGCTATGCAGTTTGTATCTGTAGACAAACACGACTCAAGTAGACTATTGAAAATCGGATCTCAGCTAAAAGCAGAATTAAGGGATCAACTCGTTGATTTTCTCCGCTACAACTTGGATGTATTTGCATGGACGCACGCTGACATGACTGGAATCTTCCCAGACGTGGCATGCAACGTACTAAACATCGATCCTACCAAGGTACCAGTAAAGCAGAAAAAGAAAAGTATGGGGGCAGAAAGATCAACAACCCTCGATGAAGAAGTAAATAACTTGCTTGCCAATAACTTCATACGAGAAGTCATCTACCCAGAGTGGACCGCTAATCCGGTACTAGTAAAGAAGGCTAATGGGAAGTGGCGGACAAGCATTGACTTCTCCAACTTAAATGACGCTTGCCCGAAGGATTGCTTCCCACTCCCCCGAATCGATCAGTTGGTGGACAGCACAACCGGGCACGAACTCTTATCTTTTATGGACGCATACTCAGGATATAACCAAATTCCTATGCACGCCCCCGATCAAGACCACACTAGTTTCATCACTGACTGGGGATTGTACTGCTATAAAGTAATGCCTTTTGGACTTAAAAACGCCGGAGCTACCTATCAGCGCCTCGTCAACAAGTTGTTTGCGGAACTGATAGGACGAACTATGGAGGTTTATGTGGATGACATGCTAGTAAAATCAAGGAAAGCCAACGATCACGTAAGCCATCTGGGCGAGATGTTTCAAGTACTTCGCCAATCTGGGCGAGATGTTATAAGTAAAATCAGGGATTCATCGTCCATGCCAGGGGGATTGAAGCAAACCCCGAACAAGTCCGAGCTCTGAGAGATATCAGGATACCTTCCACTCGAAGAGAAATGCAAATCCTAAATGGGAAAGTGGTCGCCCTAAGAAGATTCATCTCTAAAGCGACTGACAAGTGCATCCCTTTCTTCGAAACTCTAAAGAAAGACAAAGGAAAGTTCGAATGGACTGACGAATGCTAAACGGCCTTCCTCAAACTAATCGAACACCACCAGAGACCACCAGTACTCTCAACTCCAAACGAAGGCGAAGAGCTATACCTATACCTAGCTGTGTCATCTCATGCTTTGAGCGCCGCTTTGGTGAGAGAAGAAAACCGCGCACAGCGTCCAGTATACTTTGTGAGCAAGAGGTTTACGGGGGCAGAAGCCAGATATCCTAAACTTGAGAAGCTAGCATACTGTTTACTAATTATATCACGGAAACTGCGACACTATTTCCAATCCCATTCCATTAGAGTTCTAACCGATCAACTGCTAAGGCAGGTACTCCATCGTCCCGACACTTCTAGGCGACTACTTAAATGATGCATCGAACTGAGTCAATATGATATCACCTACCATCCTCGCACCGCCATCAAGGGACAAGCCATGGCCGATTTCATTGCCGAATTCACTGCCAACGAAGGTAAAGAGCAATCTGAAATAGCAGAATACATCAAGTGGAATCTCTTTGTGGATGGAGCATCAAACGAACATGGCTCAGGGGTAGGTATTGTAATAATCACTCCCAGGGGAAGGAAGCTACATTATGCTCTAAGGTTGGAATTCGCTGCCACCAACAACGATGCAGAGTATGAAGCAGTAATAGCTGGATTAGAACTGGCCCTAGAGATTGGAGTCAGTTCTCTATGTCTTCATAGTGATTCGCAACTTATTGTAAATCAAATACTAGGGGAATTTCAGGCTCGAGGAGAAGGACTCACAACATATCTGAAGAAGACCAAGCTGCTACTCGATGAATTGGTTCACTATTTGATCAAACACATTCCTCGAGAAGAGAACCAAGAGGCCGACGAACTGGAAAAGCAAGCTAGCATGAGATACGACATCATTTCCGAAACAGTAGCCGTCTCAAAGCAACTAACCCCGAGTTTCGAGCAAGTGAATCTGATAGCTGCAATCGAAGAGGAAACTTGGATGACTCCCATCCGAAAATTCTTACAAGATGACGCACTCCCCGATGGGTGTAACGAAGTCAAGAAAATCTTGAGGAGAGCTTCCCGCTACACAATACAAGGAGGCATCCTCTATCGGCGTGGCTTCTCTAACCCCTTATTAAGGTGTGTCGCTGGAAGGGAAGCCAAGGAAATCTTATCAAACATCCATCAAGGAGGCTGCGGAGATCACACTGGAGTGCAGACTTTGGCAAAGAAGATACTCCGATATAGGTATTTCTGGCCCACCTTAAACAAGGACGCCTTAGACTTCGTCATAAAATGTGACAGATGTCAGAAGTTCGCTAAGATTCCTCGACTACCAACAAATGAGATCACTCAGATGACCAGCTCTTGGCCCTTTGCAGTATGGGGAGTTGACTTGATTGGCGAACTGCCGGTGGGCCGAGGCGGAGCCAAATATGCTATAGTGGCAGTCGACTATTTCACTAAATGGGTGGAAGCGGAACCTCTAAATAAAATATCCTCGGCAAAAGTTATTAACTTCTTGATCAAAAATGATCTATGCAGGTACGGGGTTCCACTCAAAATCATATCGGACAATGGACTTCAGTTTGACAGCGAAGAGTTCGCCGGCTGGTGCCAAAAGCATGGAATTCACAAAAGCTTCTCATCTGTAGCTTACCTCCAGGCAAACGGAAAAGTCGAAGCTGTCAACAAAATTCTCAAAACTCTAATCAAGAAGAAACTTGAAAAGTCAAAAGGCGCGTGGGTGGATGAACTTCCTACGACACTTTGGGCCTACCGCACATCTTTCAGAACATCGACGGGGCATACTCCTTTCTCTTTGGCATACGGATCGGAGGCCATGCTCCCAATCGAAACTGTAGTGCCTTCCCACCATAGGATCCACTATAACTCAGAAGAGAATGAAGAACTCCTTCACATGTCTTTGGATCTAATTGAAGAGAGAAGAAATGATGCAACACTCAAAGCAGCAGCTCACAAGCAAAAAGTGGCAGCACAATACAACTCCAAAGTCAAGCATCGTAGCTTACAAGAAGGAGATCTTGTCCTCAAGCGAGTCTTCCCATGCCCTGGAGCACTAGATCAAATCTGGGATGGACCATATGTAATTCATAAGGATCTCCACAATGAAGCTTATAGTTTGTCAACAGTGGACGGAGAGGTGTTCCAGAGGGCATGGAACATCCAACACCTTCGTCGATACTTTTCTTAACTTGCACTGCCCATATGAAGTGAATTAACAAAGAGAATCAGTGGACGTAGGCATTTTCATGCCAAACCACTTTAAAAACTTGTCTCTTTTTTAATTTGTTCCTTTATGTCTTGGCTGCTTGTTAACTTTATCCTTTTCTATTGAACAAAATCTTGTGTAATGGCATTTTCATTCAAGACACATCACAATGCGACTTCACCTGGACAAGACCTAACATGTACTATACGAATCTATGCCCTCGCCAATTAGACACTTTTGCTTCAGCATCCCTCTGCTGCGGGTTTACTCATTGCTCGCGATCGGCCCTTAAAGCCGACTGTAATGAGCCGATTATAAGCCACCGAGAAGGCCGACTATAGCCGAGGCAGCTCATTACGGCGTTCGGCTCGCCGGCAACAGTGAACCTACTTTAAGCCCCAACATAAGGTGTGGCCAGCCAGGGGTAGTTCACAGTTGACGATCGGCACCCACGCTAGCCGGCCATGGTAAATCGAATAATACCCACGATTACGGGCCATAATGGCCCGGGTAGTTACTGTGCGCGATCTCGGCTCCGAGTGTCTTAAGTACTGCTGTGGCAAAAAAGAGAAACTCCCAGCAGAGGCGTAAGATGGGTAACAAATGTCTCCAAGACCCACAGCTAGGGAAGTGACTACAAAACCTGTTTGCCATGAACTTAAGCACATCGCAGGCCTTACGTGATTGGAAGCTTTACTATTTCTTATATTTCTATTTTGTTTAAAAACTTTCCTCCTCTATAACGATCCCTAAAGTACAGGACACAAAATAGGAGACGCTCGCTAATGGGAATAGGAACCCACAACTGGATGACAGGTCACTCAGCTGCATTCCATGCTCAGTCATAAAAGACATTCAAAGCAACCGTCTACGACTAAAACATAAAGGGCGGTACTTTCTTCTTTTGTATATGAATACGTAGCTGTAATTTATTCGCACATCACACTAACATTGCAAGATATGAAATTATATTTTAAGCAAGAACTTGACATCAAACACAATTGAATCACAGGAATGTGCACAACTATATTTCTTATGCAACACACCAAAATAACGATAGTATTCAAATATGACAGAATCAACTTAAGTTAAAAATTACATGCCAAGAATAAAGTCGTTCGTTACGAATACATAATTACAGCCTAAAAGTTACATTAATGTTTTGGGACTAACATAGACAGCAATGTCAAGTAAACCAAAAGATATCCAGATCAAGTCAAGGAGTCGGCTGCATCGGAGCTTCACCTCTATCCTACTGGCCCTCCGAGATCTACTTAACCGCGGGATTGGAACTCTCAACATGTTGAGCAGAGGTAGTTGGTGCTTCAGAGGTCCCGCCTGTCCAGTTTAGGAGAAGAAACCATTAAATAAACAATAAGCAATCAAGTTACGAAAAGCTAAAAGGGAAGACTTACCAGCATCTGCTCCTTGATCATCATCCTCTAACTGCACACCTACCTCCTCAGTGGTAAGCAGCCGCATACCCTCCTTCACCACGCTTTCTCCTCCTTGGTGAATTGATCCGTAACCACATCCATTCTAAAGGCCACGCCACCCTCCTTATCTGCATCGGCCTTAGCCTCCTCCAGGGCCCTGAGATAAATCCTGGCCATGACTTGGGAATAATCATCCATCCAAGATAAGTTGCCCTGTTTCCAAGTGCGAAAGTATATATCCTGAAGCATCTCATCCATTATCCACTCATTCTCCTCGAACTCCCTTATTCGGTCCTCAGAATCCAACAGCTTTGCAGTGGCAGCATCCCTCTCCGATTGGTATTGCGAGCAGTCAGCCTGAAAGGATTTCCTCATCGCCTCCATCTCCTCCTTCAGCTTGGTTTGAGCAAGCTCTGCGGCTTCAAGTTTCCCGGATAACTCCTATACCCGCTCGAGATCCGCTTTCCGAACCTCATCCACCATTGCAATAGCCATATCAATCCGTTCCTTACAAACAGCCTCCATTTTTCGTAACTACGCCCTGCTGGCCTCTTCATGGTTTTCTTTAATTGCCTAGAAGCGGCCTCATGTTGAGAGATCTGAATGGCCTGATCAGCGAGTTGTTTGGCCTGGTCGGAAACCATTAACCGCAGTCGAATGTTATCACTCCCGATTTCTTCTCCAGCCTTGACCAGTCGGGCATGATGCCCCATGAGCTTCCTGGTTTCCTCAGCAACCCGGCCAATGTTTGCCTTAGCTTCGTCCCCCAAAGTTACGACCCGAGTGGTAAGAAAATCAAGGTCCAGGGACTTAGCTTCATCTAGTACTCTTACCATAGGATTACGAGGGAGAAGGTGCTCACCGGTAACCTCATCAAAGGTAATATCACGAGAACCCGGACCAGATCCGGATGACCCGCAAACGGATTACAAGCCAAGCCGGGATGATCTATCTGGATAACGGTAGGATTTTCAGACGGGTGCGGAGAAGGTATAAACTCAGTACTCTCCTCCGTGGTATCCTGAAGAGGCTGAGTTGGGGACTGAGGACTAGGTGAAGATTCAAACAAGGAGCGACTCCTCTTCTTCTTTTGGATATCCTCTTCTATAACTCCAAGAAGAGGACGGCAGCCGACTACGTCTCCAAGGCGGTTAGTCGGAGGCTTTGGTTTAGTAGAAGCCTTGAGAAGTTTGTATTGTTCAAGACGGTGTCGAACATCTGATGTCTTAGCCACCTTAATCGCTTCTATGATAAAAACCAAGTATTACAAGCGTACATTGAGCTATAATTAAAGAAATATATCAAGTTAAGAAGAGCAAAGAGACGATTTTGTTATACAAACCCTAGGGAGGAGTTGGATATTGCAATAAGTCCTGGATCTCATTCCAGGACGGGAGCTGGCCATAAAATATTCCTAAATCCTTATCATAAATGGAGTC
Source organism: Allium cepa (assembly GCA_030765085.1). Taxonomy (NCBI): domain Eukaryota; kingdom Viridiplantae; phylum Streptophyta; class Magnoliopsida; order Asparagales; family Amaryllidaceae; genus Allium; species Allium cepa. Next base: position 6,848,668 of record CM060930.1, on the reverse strand, counting down.
GGCAGGAGTCAAAAATTCACCTTGATTCGCAGGAATTGCCTTAGCTGAAGCGCTCTTAGAAGATGAATCGGCGCCGGTTCCGGCCTTGTCAGCTTTCTTAGGCTTCTCCACTAAAGTCGATCATTGCTCCAACCCTTCAAAAGCTAGGCGGAAAGCGTCATCTGTCCACTCCTGGATCACACCTGCTTACTCAGAAGACAAAGCCCCAATGCCATCACCACTCTGTCCGTCGCCACCATCATCGCTATGACCATCACCATCACCTTCTCCACCACTTCCACTCTCCGCCTCACCTCCTTCATCCTCTCCTCTTTCCTCCTCCACATCTTCCTCCTCCGGAACATCTGGACATGTGGTGGGGGAGGGTCCATCGGACTTCTTAAGTTTCTTACCCCCGGCAGTTGGATGTTTCGAAAAGGGTTTCCTTTTGCTGCTCTTCGCCATAGCCCCTCCTTTAGCTTTGGCGGCCTTCTCCTCAGCTGTGTCTCTTTGCTTGACCAAAGACTGGCGTGGCAGAATCAAGTTGAGCCCCAAAAGAGTAGCATTCTTGATCAAATAAGAAGCTTCCCTCTCGTTTTCCGGAATGGCTTCTATTTCCGCAGCCATTTGAACCAGACGATCGTTCTCTACAACCGCAAAGCCACCTATCGCTAGCAAGAAATAAAGCACATAAGGAGGAGCATTGCAGTCAGAACGGAAATTATAAATGAGATTCAACTTACAGCCAGAGGTGAAGCGGTGGAAAGAAACAGAGTCATCCTTGACAACGAACCATTCCTTCTTGAACATGCTAAATTTGATTATAGGTCCAGGACTGGCTTGAAAGACACGGCCGATTCTAAGCTAATATATGGAGACCCCTTCTTGTAGCCTCTCAAGTTGTACAGGTACCGGATTTTCCGGTTGGAGGGGGGACGCCCGTATTTTCACTGGAAGATAATGAACAGATTCACCAAGATGGCGTAGGAGTTGGGCTGAAGCTGGAAAGGGGCCACCTTCAAGTATGTGATAAAGCTAACTATCCAAGCGTTGATCGGAGGGATGGCTTCTCACATGCAGTGATACCTACTGTAAGCAAAATATCCTTCAGGGGGATTATACGGCATCACTCCTTTCCCCAGCAACATCATATGCGCTCTATCGATCCCAAAAGATTTAGATATAACGTCAAGCTGCTTATCTTTGAGGGAGCTGGGAAAGCAGTCACGCGGTGAGTTCAAGAGCTCCCGAGGGCCGTACCCATCTACTAATGATCTCGGAGATGGTCCATGTCGTTCCAGCTCTGACTGAACTGAGGGCACTATGGAGGACTCTCCTTTATCCTTGGATTTCTTCTTGTCAGAACGAGTTTCTACTTTATGAGACATTATCTGCAACACGAGAAAACACATCGTCAGAACAAGGGATGTAGACCAACAAGTACCTACGGTCCGGAATCTCATTCATAATTCAAAACATAAAAGCTCAATCGGTAGTTCGAGGCCAAAGTCCATTCGGCACTCATACTTCCAAGTTCATTCGGTAGTTCGAGGCTCAAAGACCATTCGGCACTCGTACTTCCCGAGCTCAATCGGTAGTTCTAGCATAAAGTTCATTCGGTAGAAGGGAACCTCACCTGATTCGGCAGATAAAAGTTTGGATCGGCTCTTTCAAATAGTAAGGAGTAACGGAGGCGTGAAGTCCATACTTATAGGCAAGCGTAGGTTGGCCGGACCAACTGATTCGGCACTTGGGCCGAATGAGGGTGTCCAAATTGATCTAAAACAAAGCGCGACATATGCAGGCATATGCCCCACTTTGGGGGGCAAATGTTGGGCGTAGTCCTACCGGACCAATCCACGCCTCCACCCACTACCGAACCAAAGCACTACCAGACCAATCCACGCCTCCACCCACTACCGAACCAAAGCATTAGCGGATCAATCCACGCCAACACCCACTACCGAACCAAAGCACTACTGGACCAATCCACGCCTCCACCCACTACCGAACCAAAACACTACCGGACCAATCCATGCCTCCACCCACTACCGAACCAAAGCACTACCGAACCAACATTACCAGGCCAGATCACGTAATCCGAGGCCCACCAGCAGCTATATACATCCAAGACCCCTACCCCCAGCCTCACTCTATAAACAGAGGGGTAGGGGTACAACAATGGCGGACAATTTTTGGAGAGCTCAAGCGTGGATAGAACTTTCAAACAACTTTAATATACTTGTAATCAAAGCTTTGTACTTGTAATCTGAACAGTGAAAGAGAATAACATATAAAGTGGATGTAGGAACATTCTGGCCGAACGACTATAAATCTGCGTTCTTTTACAGTTTAGTCCCTGCTTTTCACATATTTGCATAAATCACCCAAATCACTAAGAACAACATAAAATCGACTAAATCATACGACTTGGAGGTGTTTGCCCATTTTTTGTGCGAATAACATATACACCTTTTTCAATGTTGCACTCACACATTTTACACTAGAGTATATTTGGATATACTCACAATCTATTATAAGATTTTGGTTATTATGTCATTTAAATAATAAATTAATCAATTTAATTAAAGGGAGAGATTACAGTATTATGTCTTTAAATAAAACTAAAGTCCCCTCATTAATTGAATAGATTAAAAGAGAAACAAGGTTTCCTTCTGTAAATTAAATTAAACAAGTAACGGTTTCATACAAATACGTATAAGAGTATATTTGATATACTCTAATTCATGTAAACTATAAAGTTATGTAAATCTTTTTAAAAAAAATTAAGTAAAATAAATATTTTATTTAAAATATTTTAGATTGAATCTAAAATACCATTTAGACTTCATAGGCCCAATAGATACAAAATATGAAAATATTTCAAATCTAACTATTTCACCATCTTTTGAATGGCCCGGTTCCAATAGGAATGGTGTTCTACCAAGGCTCAAGAAGACCTTGTTCAGTTTGGCAAAATCGGCTCTAGGCACTTGCACTTGAGCACACCAATAACAATAGAAGGAGCAACACCATGGGGGTTTTGTAACTTGTTCTTCATCATGTCATTGAACATAGCCTACATATTAGGGTTCAAAACTACCCAGTTGCCTACCCCTTGCTATACTCCAGAGATAGACGTCCCAGTTGTACTTTTCATATGCCTTTTCATTCTTAATCTGTAATAAAAACGATCAATCTCTCATCATGTAAAATTGCATCAATGGAACTTTGTGTGCAATGTGACTTCTATTATATATATTACCAATATAGTTTGGAAAATAAAAAATATACAAAAACTATGCTCGCATATATAATCTTGACCCATTCTAGTGAGATTACTAATGCAACCTAAGCTCGATACGAAATGATGACAGCCCTACACCTATGGCTTCCACTATCTCTGTATGGTGTGCTGTAATAGCGCTTGGCTGATGTAGGATGATTATCCGAGTGGTGAAACACGCAAACCAATTACAAAACCCGTTGTATATCTTATAGGGCAAGGATAAGTATAACAATCATCATGGATATAAAATAGGAAAGATAGAAATATAACTAATATCAAAGCACGTGTTTAATACAATTGTAAAAAGCTATAATAGAGTTTATGTAGTTGCTAAATAAAGTCAATATCCGTCTTAAAATAAAATAAGTCAAATATCAAGGCTCCAGAGTGTCGCAAGGCTAAGTAAGCAATAATAAGCCCAAAAACATAAGTATGAGAAAGTGTCACGTCCTACTAGTCCATCTGCACAACTCCATGTGTCGTCTAAACCTATTGTCTATAGTACTCATTTAAGAGTACCCAAGATAATAAGATGCAAAACATAAACTTCAAGTTAGATAACAGTCTGCTGTGGACGATAAACAGTCTCAGAATACTATAAAAGCGGATATAATATATAGGACATAGGATATGGAGAAATGTACCTGACTTATCCCTGCATACAAAGAGTTAGCACATGACAGTATAGGTTAAGCTACTATCATCATCATCGAATGGACGTACTACAATTCTAAGTAATAGTGTTAGGTGTTTAGGTATCTAAGTCAACAATACCTATATCATGTGACAACACCAAAGTGAAAAAATAAGCATAGAAAACATAGCATCCATCAAACAATACTCACAGTCACTCCGTTGCATTGGATATATAATAACTTGTATGGCCCAACATTATCATCTGAAGACTACTCAGCATTTCGATCTCTTAGTGCTTGACTATATGCAAGTACATACGGCTAAGAACTAGACTCAACTTTAAAATTTCCAAGGTAAGATAGATCACCTCAGTAATCAAGGACGTATATCAAAAATACAAATGAATGTCTTCACATACTCCATTTTTACGAGCACGTTCAATACCTATGAGCACGAAAGATCCCTTTGCACATGTCTCCATAGTAGAATACATCATCATTCCACCTTAATCATTCCGACAATATAACACATTATTATTCTACCTACAAGTTCCCATCATCGAACTTGTCCATGTAGATCATCACCGCGACTCCATCATCATCGAATCGTCACCATCGAAACATAAATCCATCATTGGATTCAAAGACTGTACAGTATAAAGACTCAAAGAATGGACATGAGACTCATGAGTATAAAGATCAAGATCTAGAGGTCTCAAGAATATAGTAAAGTTTATAGAGTCATCGAATATTGTTAAAGTCTAGTAGCAATCTTTGATCTCTATTTCCCATTTTCTAATCATTTATCTATGAAATAAAATGTATTTAGAAATTCTTTATAAAGTTTTTCATAGGTTAAAATGTTTGTAAACTATCTGTAGACTATTTTACAAAGTGTCAAATTATATTACATAGTATAGGATTTTCAAAACATATTAAAATAAACAAATTTTCAAATTACACAATCCTATGTCGACATATAGGCAGATGGTATGTTAACATACATGCCGTAATTTTGAAATTCAAGTTAATGATCTATCAATTCGTCGTAACACTTCGCGAATAGATATGTTTGTTTATTCTTTCTATATATAAGGTTTTCAAATTGATTTTTTTACCACTTTTTTATTATCTTGTCCCCTCTTACTCTGCCAAATTTCAAGTGAAAAATATATTCAAATATTCCCAAATTCAATCAGAACCAATTCAGCCTTCATTACATTGATTTTCTTCTATTTATTCTCTGATTTCATCATCTCTCTCAATCAAAGACTAAAGTGTCATCCAAGACGCTACGGGATCCACTGTAACCAAAGATCAAGAAATTGTCCTTGGAAAACCATCAAACTCTAGTTGTATTTGCTTGGGTGTGATTGGGGCCTTTTTAAATCAGCTGGGTGTGCTTGGTAGCTCGAAAATCCGAGTGGGTATGCTTTTAGCCCGTCCAAACCAAGTGGGTGTACCCTGAGCTCGAAAAATCAAAAGGGCGTGCCTCGTAGCCTTGAAATCAATAGTGCACTGGGTTTGCCTTCTGCCCGTTGAAAGATTGTCATTTTGAAAAGAAATCTGTACAAATAATTGTACATGACTAGACGTAGGGTAACTCTGAACCGGTATATAAATCCTAGTTTAATCTTTCTAATTCTCTACTTTTAACTTTACTGTATTTATACTTATTTATGTTTGCATCACCTCTCTGGTGTTTGAATAGCATTAAGGTCCGTAATTTCGCAACGCACATAAATCATACCTTTCACCCAACAGGAAATGCCTCTAAGTTTTTTAGCAAACACAATCGCCACTAACCCAAGAACGTTAGTTGGATAATTAGTGTTGTTTTAGTTGTCAATCGCATAAGCGACAAACTTTTCCTCTTGCATTAACATCGCCCTAAACTGTGCCCCTATCATCCTTATATAAAACTAATGGTTTTTCTCCCTTCGAACAGACAAGGATCAGTGTACTACTTAGTAGTTCTTTCAGCTTAGCAAAAGCATGCTCACAATGGTAATCCTAAATAGACGGTTGATTCCTTTTGGTAAAGTAAGGGATTAGGATTAGCCTCCTTCAAGAAGTATTTAATAAACTTCCAATAATGCATAATCCTAGGAAACTACGGATTTCCATAGCCATCTTGGTTAGCTTCCAATCTTGCAACACTGCAACTTTACTTGGATCTACCGAGGACCCATGTTTGGATACAACTTGACCCAAGAATCACACCTCTTGCAATGAAAATTGACTCTTAGAAAATTTAGCCTTCAATCGGTGTTGCCTCAAAACTTCCAATACTACTCTAAAATATGATTTTTTTCCCTTCTCTATCTCTAGAATATAACAAGATGCCATTCATGAGCACGACCACAAACTTATCAAGTTACTCCCAGTAAACATGACTCATCAAGTCAACAAAATATATTGAAGCGTTGGTCAACCAAAATGGCATGACCTTCCACTCAAAGGACCCATTAGGCATCCTACAGGACATCCTTGGCACACTAGCATCTGGTATCCTTTATTGATGGAATCCCAAAACAGGATCTAATTTTGAAAAAATCACTGCGCCACTATGTTGGTCGAACAAGTCATCTATGCATGGCAATGGATACTTGTTCTTGAACAGCTTATTTAATTTTTTATAATCGACGCAAAGCCTCTATGAACCATTGACCTAAGTAGGAAATAAAACCGATGCCACCTACCCTGAAGTAGACCTTTGAATATATCCCTTCCTTAACAGCTCCAAGGTTTGCACTTCCAATTAACATTGCTCCCTCGTTGTCATTCGACTAATTAGAATAACCACCACCTTAGCATTTTTCTTAAGATTGATACGAAACTACATCATTCTATCTGGAGGTAAACTTATAACCTCCTCGAACTAATTGAAAAAACCCCAAACAATAGGAATCGATGATAATTTGTCGTAAGAAATGCCTAATGAATAAAAGTTGCTACTCATGACGGAGCTCTTCAACTCACAACACATATCAAACCATTGTACATTACCACTTTCCCCTTGAACCCATAATCCTTCTAAATCAAGCATTATCTTATGTTCGTTCATCTAATCCATTCCTAGGATAGGACTATACCCTGAAAACCAAAGAAAAAAAATGAATCATAAGAAACACAAATCCATCTTCCTCTATTGGGACATTTCGACAAATCATATTCAGCAAATTTGAACCCTCACTGTGATTTGAAAGAGCAAGAGGCCTCCAAACAAATTTCAGAACTAAATGCAAGCTTCAACCAAGTAGTTGTATATAAAACAATTTGAAGCCTCATATCAAAATGAACTCGAATAAGTGTACAAAAATAGAAATCAAATCTTCCAAGATGACGTTCATCCTTTTCTCCTGAGTCATGGGTCCACCAAAGCTTGGAGTTACTCAATTTGCGTAGACCTTTGATGGAAATCCACTAGAAAGTAATAGACAAGTGCCCTACTTGATCACAGTTAAAACACTTATGATTGTCAAATCCACCCTGTAGTCCTTAGCGATATGCCACTTGAAGTTGTATCTTCTACATATGAACTCACCTCATTAGTTGCTTTTCTTGCTCATTCTTCCCTCTTTCCCCTTTCTCTTCGAAGAGAACTTTAATTTACCTTAAACTTTTGGTACCACGTCAATAACTCCCTTGAACCCCTCATATAGAAGAGACATCTCTACAAGATTTTCAATAGGCGCTTCATTAAAATTGGAGCAAGAGCTTTGACTTTTAAGAATTAGATTTAAACCTCTAGCAAACTTGGAAGATTTTATTCAATGGAATGTTGATATGATCCATCCCGAAATTAGCAAGAGCATTAAATTTATTCATATAATCTGACATAAAAAGATTCCATTAGAGAAAGTTGATGAAATCTTCTAGCTTAGTTCCCTTCTTGACCTTTGAAATGAATTAAACCTCTGATTTGCACTTGAAATCACCCTATCTAGTTTCCTCCTCCTCCACCTGAATAACTACTATTTCCCACCAACTAATAGCTTTCCCTTGGAGATGCCAAGAAGTGAAACGATGCTTCATTACACCATCAATTTCCATTTTGTTAAATATACGATCACAAGATTTGATCCAGGCTTAAGTCTTCAAAAATGTCTCCATACCCATGTATGGGTTCCTGCTTAAGCCTATAAACCCTTAGCACATCTTTAAGAAGTCCATCACCGATGGCACGGGAAAAATCGTAAACGCAGTGCCTATATAACCTACTGGAACATCAAGAAATGCTCTCGCTAGAGGGTTAGCCTGTGCCGTAGCTACTAGGAATTGTTGGAACCAAGCGGACATCTCGGCTTTATTGCCAGCAATTGCTTTAGGTCCACTTGTTGTTTCTCTTGTATGTCATCTCATAGTTGCCTACTTGTAAAAAAGTATACGTTAGTAACTTCCTTGAGTATTGAAATACATTGAATAAATGTGTTTACTTAAGTGGTTATTTGATAAGAATATACAAATACACTCAGTCAATGTTTTCTAGGATTCTTATCAAGTAGTTTAAGCTATGATACCAAATGTGACGCCATTCATAATACCTAAAAATCTATGCATAATGGCACCAGGATTCCTAAGTATCAAAAATGACTCTTAAGTGTGGTAAAAGAAAACAACTATCATATACATGAACAAGAATATAAATATCATAATAGTATGGAGACAATAGGATCCATCACCATAATACATAACGCTCTAAGCATATGGAGTTAAAATATTATGATATCCTATAATAATATGTCTCATATACAAAATAGATCTTGACATGTCCACGTACAAAATATCGGATAGATAATCACTCCAATATATAACTATGGCTCTATAACCTGCTCTAGTAAGAAATATCTCTCATATCTCTAGTCCATAGCTACCAAGGGAACATATAGAAAGGATAAATAGCCAATTTAGACATAAATATGGTGAAAGAAAATCACTACTAAACATGATATCTAATACAATAATATGACATGAATAATATACTAAGTGGTACCCTGCAATATCCAACATATGTAAACGAAATGTACAGATAATAAATGAGCAAGGACTCTAGAGTAACACTATATCGTACCTACTCCTCCTCTTCTCCTACATTCGACAAATTAGCATAATGAACAATGGTGCTAATGTAACTATCAAAACTATCATACATAGGCATATGCAAGACTACGTGCACATTAATACGAGCCAAAGCTCCAAAGTAATGCCATATCATGTATATAACTGAAATCCAGGGTAATGTCGTATCGTACCCCAACTATGATTCTAAGATAATGTTGTATCATACCCGCCAAAGTATTTGAAACCAACACTGACGATTCCTACCTTTTCATCAAACCACTGTAAGTTGGAGAAAATGAAGTGGTTATCACCACTTCATGGAACTAACCATATAGGTGAGCATCGCCATCTCTCTTCGACTGTCACATTCAAAAAAGCCATGGATGATCCCCAGTGATCTCAATGTAAAATAAAAATGTCTAAGCCATAGCTAAAGGCCTTGGCTATGAGTAATTCCATATCGTATTCAACCTTGATATGCATGCCTCTGATACCCAAATGACCAGATAGCATGGTTGTACCTAATGTTTAAACCACGAAGAAGTCATGTCCAAAACAACCACATGGTCATCTCCAATATAGATCATCTGGATATCTCGATCCATAACTCACTCTCTGATCGTAAATTCGATTACCTTCTGACCACCATACATCGTAGTATGTGCCCAAAGTCTCGACCTTGGGCTAAAGGTGGTCCTTTGTCGAAGAACTCCAGAACATTACTATGTAGTCGTATAACACCCTAGGATACTCACCTAAGTCATCAAAGTCTCTCTAAATGTCATGCATCAATGAAAAACCCCACAATGCTATAGCATAGGAAAATGGTCGATCGATAAATATGATCAATTGATTGCCTCAAGGTAGCCAATCTTGGCTACAGCTAAATAGCGGACTATAACCAGTCACCTGCCACCTTCGTCAATCGAATGGTTAGGGTACACTAGTCTACTGTTCTAGGCCTTCTTTGGTTTGTTCCTTTTTGGGGTTAGAAATCCTATGAACCCTTTGATTAGTCAACCAAAATCCTTTCATTAGTCGATTGAGCACTTGTAAGAGGACAACCTAAGCCTTAATAGGGTGAAATCCATTTAGAAAATTCATCCCACCTCTCTACTATGCTTGACTATCGCCTTGGGTCTCCTTACCTTGATGCTATGCTTCCTAGCATGGCGACCTTGTGCCCATCCACTACCTTCGATGCTCGAGCTCATGCCATTTGATGAACCATCATGGGACGAACACCACTAGATGGCATTTCGAAAAATCATTTTGAAACTTCAACACTTTTCAACCGTATGAATATTGAATGCTCAACCAACCATAACACAACCATAAAGCAATATAAAATCATTCCCAAGAAACGGTAACATGCAAAGTAATCATTCATTTATTTCATCTTTGTTTGTTCATTCATTCTACTAATAATTTAAATATATTACTTTAACTTAGCATTAATTCAATCTACCAAATATACTTCAACCAAAAATCCAACCCACCATTCATTAAAGATCAATGCACTCATAGGTAAGCCCTAACCCAAAATAATAATTAAATAAGCATTAAAGCATAAAATAGATAATATATGGTGGAGATTCATTCCCACTCACCCAAGCGAGAAGAAATTCCTAATATTGCTTGAAATCAACTTCTCTAAGTCTCTTATACATAAATTTTGAGATGAATTCTTTGACACTACCGAAATTCGTCTTATAGGTATGTAGGGGAAGATCTAATTTGAGTTTAATGTACTTTTCGATGATTTTTGCTAAAGGAATAAAGGAGCTTTGAAGGGAGGAAGAGGAGGCAAAAATGAAAGTGAGAAAATTGAGGCCTTAATATTCACACATTTGTCTATTATAAATTTATCCCTATTTTATTTACAAGTTTGCCCCTCCAGATTGGCGGGCCTATCAAATTCCTCGGCTCTACTCTTTGAAGTAGAGTTTTTTTTTTAAGTTTGCCCCTCCCAATTTGATTTTTTTATTCTTCAGTTTCTTCAAGCTTTATATTTTTTCCAAATATAAATGACATTCTGAACATAATGAATCTAGTTTCAGACCCTAATTCCATCATCTTCAAAAAAATTATTTTCACATCCAAAATTACATTTAACACGATCAAACCCTTTATAACCCAATAAAATGACTTATTCATATTCATTATACTTATCTAAATATCTGGTAGTTACAAGTACTACACATACTTATGATTGTTAAACACCCTCAAGTCATAAAGTATATAAAATGATATTTATGTTGCCCTAGATTGGTAATAATATTTTATAACTTTATTGTGTAACTTCAAGAGATAAAATTTTCCTTATGCAATAGAAAATGAGGATCATGAGTATCCATTGTACTTTATGATTTATTGAGCACCCTCAAGGTCTTAAAGATGATTAAGGACAAAAATGTGTGGTTAGGAGATCCATATGAGATATAATTAATAACGTTGTATTTATCATTTGTGGGGGATATACTTTGTTCGACACGCTTAAGGTTATAGTAACATAGTAAATGGATGCTAATAATAATAGAGAATCAATGAAATTCCCACATATCATTTAGGGTTTAAGAAATGTAAAGTTTAATGTGACCCTTCTTAGAAAAATATAAATACCTATGGTTTGATATATAATATCTTTTCTATCCCTTTTCATAGATAGACGAATTGGTTAAACTATCTTAATAAGTATAAGAACATATATAATATTTTAATAATTCACTTTAATAAATTTACGCAACTAATTCGATTGATTAAAATCCTTACCAACTAAAATATACTTAACAAACTAAATTGAAGATTCATGAAAAAAATATAAAAATTACTTATCTATAAATTAATTTTTAGACTTCAACACCCGTGCAAGAGTCGAATAATACAACTATTATAACTTATGAGTCATGGTAACTTGATTATGAATTTTTAGGAAAAGTATTGTCTTCTATGAGTTTTGAACTCTAAAGTAATATAAGAGTGTAGATTCAATCCATGTTTGATCACATACATAAGTTATATTGTGAATAGTCGCATTTCGTAACATATACAATTTTTGATGAAATAATTTAATTTATATTGAGTAAGTAGACCATAGTGCAGGACCATGTGTTTAATACAATTGAACACATTGAGGATCTTAATGTGTAGGAAACAATGCTAAACAAAGAACTGCAGATAGACCGAAGAATTCGATCATTGATATGTCATTCCAATCTATTTACTTGAATGCAATTTATTCGATCTCGATAACATGTTAAGGAGATAAATGTTTTTGATACTTAATTCAAAAATCTTAACTGTAAATTATTTATAATAAAAAGGTAAATAACCCATTGTGAGTGTTTTGAATGAAGTTTTTTATTTCGAATGCTGCTATGGTAACTGCACAAATAATGGAAGCATAATATAAAACAATTGCTAATGGACACATCTAGTCTTGAAAAATTATTTCATATATACCAAGCACTATTTATGAAATAACAGCTATTTTTGGTTTTGATTGAAAGTTGATATAGCTTTGTTTTCATATGAATATTATGAATATTCATCGTAAAATAAATATTTTTCAGAACTTCGGTTATGGTATTTGTTTTCATAACTATAGTGATGTGTTAGCTATCGAAAATACAAAAGCATCTAAAATATTAGTAGTTAATTTTAGAATTTAAGTTATACCTTTGAGAAATTATCCTTCAATTATATGATTATGAATCATAAGGTACTATGAATGATTAATGGTAAAATATCCATTAAATGGGAGAAAAAAAGAGTTCAAATTTTTTAGATTGATGCATATAGATGTATGTAGTCCTAGGTCTAATCATAACTAAAAAACATCCACTTATTTCATTGAATTTATTGATTTCCTAGATATGAGCATGTGTATTTGGCACAAAAGTTTAATATCTACGGTAAATTCACATATTATGAAATGGAAGTAGAAATAAGATATTAAAAGATTTAAAAATAATTCAATTTAATTGAAGAGATGAGTATCATGAATATAGGCTCTAAGAGTAGCTAAAGGGGAATATGATTCACTTTATAAGTCACTCCTTCTTATGCTACATTGATTTATCGATGAGCAGTAATCGAACTTTTTTGGATAAAGTACGATTGATGGTAAGTGAATTTGAGTTACTACCTTCATTAAGGACATGTACTTAAGAGTAAGTACATATGTTGAATCTAGTTTCTTCTAAAGCTAATACTATTTGATTCCATATAAAATAAGTACCGAGAAGAAACCTTGTATAAAATAGTTTAAGAAACGTAGTTGTCAGACCTATGTTATGAATGTAAGTTTCGTGAGCTCATGGCTCAATTTGTTTTATGCAAGTATATAGGTAGGACATAAAATGTTTTGAATGCATATTCCATTCGTACTAAGAAATAAATTGTTATTTCTATTGAAACAGGCCTGTTTCACATCAGGAGTAATGGGTAAATTTTAACTAATATTAGATTTAATCTATCCGTTTAAATAAAATCATATGTTATTTAAAATTATTTTGCATTTATATAGTTAATCATATTAAATAAAATGATTTAATGCTTTTTGAATATATATTATATATAATCATAACAGGACATGATAAAACAGAGACAAATAAACATGTATATAACTATATATATACATACACATATATACGCATATACATATACATACACATATACATATATATTGGGATTTATATCAATTGTATATACATATGTTACACTTACATTTACATATGAAAATTCATATTCATATTGGGAATATAGATGCCTAAGTGTAACAACCCACACCTTGATGGGCCCAATTTCGACAAAAATTGAAACCTAAGTCCATCAAAGCCCAGATCATTGGATTTGATACCTACAAATAAACATGAGCATTATTGGAGATTGATAGAAATCAAAAATCACAGCTAAAACAATAATAGGATGAGAATACTGACTATGAATACTACCTTAGAATTAATGGTATTCCTTGAATAGCAGATTGTCACATCAGTATCAAGCATGAGAGAAAGAAGACTCTCCAACAACTAAGCACTTCCAGCTCTAGTTATATGTTCCTATAAATTTATCGTGTGAATTGTAATGAGGAAGGGTCAGAACAACGTTCCGGTGACTGGAAATATAAATGTCCATAACATAAACTTATAACGATAGGTTTCCATTTAATTGTTATGTCCATCAAAGTTAGCATTTCTAATCTAACCTTGTACTGCACAACGATTAAATACTTACCCCATTCTAAAGTAAAATATACTAATAAAGCCATATCAACCACCCAATACTTCCAAATCCATTAGCCACTTAATACTTCTAAATATGAAGCGGGATTCTATAACACTTTTAAAAGAGAAATAGGCAAATTCTGTCATTTATTACCTCAATTGAGGTAGATCCCATCATTTAAGATCTATTTCCAAAGTGGTTTCCTAGCAATGTTTTCAATGGTCAGTGGGTCCTAGAGACAAGACCTCTAATCACTATTTAAGGCTTCTGACATTTAATGTCCAACTATTACCGCATTTATCGTCGATAAAATCGTAGTCATATAATAAACAGTACCCAAGCCACTTAATACCTTTTATTGAAAAATGGTTGACTTTGGTCGTTTAAAACCTTAACTAAGGTAGACCCCATTATTTAAGACATATCCCTATCTCCTAAATGGTGTTATTATAATTTTGGCTTTAGCAATGTAAGTGACTGTACCTAAGCTACTTAATACTTCCCAGTGGAAAACAAGTAGACCCCATCATTTAAGACCTAATTGTAGAAGCACATTTCTCAATGGTACTATCTAGCTGTCATTGCTTGCAAAACTCATTGGGCTACTTAAAACCCTTTTTATTGGAAAGAGGAGGAATTTAAAGTCACTTAAGACCCCAAAGCTAAAGTGAACCCTTCCCGAGATATCCACTCTCACTCTTCAATTATAAATATGCATCTCATTAGGTTACTCCTTTTTGTAGGGAGGCAAATCCTTCATCCACTTAAGACCTCAACGCTGAAGTAAACTCTTTTTAAAGACATCTTAATTTATTTACTTGGAATCTCATTAGGTTATTTAACACTTCCGTTTAGTAGAGAGGCGGACCCTTCAGCCATCTAATACCTCAAACCAGAAGCGAACCCCTATGGAGATATCCCTCACTGCTCCTTACTTCAAATTTGGACCATTTAGTACTCTCCAATTAAGAAAGCAAGTACAATCTCTCACGTCGTCATGGTTCGTTGGAGTAGTGATATATCATGTCATTAGTAATTACACCCGACTATTGGTAGCCTCAAAGCGAAGGGGAGTCTTTCGCCGAGTGACTCTACTGATCTCGTATCACTAACCGACTTAGTCTAATAAACCATCCTAAGTCTTTATTTTGCAGGAAAAACAAAGATATTGTTTTGGACAAGCAAGCTGGTTTTATAGTGGCCATACCACTTGCTGATAAAATATGGATCAGCCCACAACATACAAAGCAGGAGTAAGGCAGAGATGCCCAATTAAAAAGAAAGAAAAAACATATAAAACATGAGTTTGGCAAAAGTACCAAAGCCCACAACATCCTAAGTCTTTATTTATATTAGCTTAGGTAGATATTGTTAGCTTACTAATTCCATTTTTATTAAGGCAATAAGATTTACCTCAAATATTTATCTACCCATAAATCCCGGTTTAACACTCATAAATGTCAATTTGTCCATAAAATCCTAACGGAGATTTCCTAAGAATTTATGTATGACTACTAAATTCAAATTAGTAACTTTTTATATCTATTCCATTTTTATCAGTCCCATTAATCCATTTACCCTTTTAATTTATTGCAACTCTCATATTTATTACCACTTATTGGAGTTACAGCCTTTTAAATTCTTTTCTTATTAGTTAATTATCCTAAATAAGAATATTACGTGCAATCGTCTTGATTTAACATTTTATTTAATTATTATAAGCGTAGTAACTACTTACAAATATTTATTTTTATTAAATATGTTCTAGTTATATACATCTACTAGAATATACTTTTCCATGTTAAATTGTTGTAATCGTATTAAAAAATATTATCTGCTATAATTTCCACAAATTAGTGCAAACAAAATATTTAACTTTAAAATATAAAAGATTGCATCATTTGAAATTACAAGGACTAAGCATTTCTTTTTATTATTGAAATAGATTGTGTAAAATACAATGAATTCATACTTTACACATCTCTTTCTCTTTCTATCTGCATATATTCCTTATTAGGTTAAACGTTGAATCTTTCTAAGGGAAAGAAATCAGACTAATTTATAAATATTAAACAGATCTAAATTTCAGCAATTTCAAATGCAGAAAAGTTTATATTTTAACAAGATTAGGGTAATAATCCAAATTTATAACATTCTTATACAATCTATTTCAGTTCTAGAATAAATTTCATTTTAATCAATATTCTATATTCATACATTTGGGACTGATTCCCAAATCAGGTTCTATACAATGCTAAATCAATTTATAAACAAGAATATGTAGGCGATATATATTATATTCGGATCGTATTCAATTCGTTGTCTACAACTCATATATAATTATCCAATTAGGCATAAAAATCAAATAAACACCAACGAGATAATTTTCATGTTATAACAATCTATAAAAATTCTCACTTACCTTTTAAAAGCAATCTGAATCTACAAATCCGAAGCAGAACCTTTGATTCATCTCCAAATCCTTTTCAATCCAAAAGATATGTATAAAAGGGTATACATACATTAAAATTACAGATCTGAGAAAAGATTTGAGGTTGAGAGAAAAAATAAATACAAATATATAAGTTACCACAATTACGATATAGTTGATTCT
Organism: Allium cepa; assembly: GCA_030765085.1. Taxonomy (NCBI): domain Eukaryota; kingdom Viridiplantae; phylum Streptophyta; class Magnoliopsida; order Asparagales; family Amaryllidaceae; genus Allium; species Allium cepa. The sequence continues at coordinate 6,831,858 of CM060930.1, read as the reverse complement.
CATCTCCTCTCCTTTTTATTAGATTTCTACTTTTCTCCAATTAGCATGAATATAGATACAAATTTCTTATCTTTATAATTTAGAAAGAAAGTGGAGACAAAGAAATGGCAGAGCTTTGCTATTGTCTCCATAAAAATATGAAAAGAGAATGGACGATTAGGCTTGAATTTATAGGCGCTAGAATCAACTAGAACCATTAGATCAAAATATATTAAATCTGGGCCGTTACGGTCTAGGTTTATTGGAGCTGTCATGAAAGAAGTGGTTGACCGCCCACTTCCTAGGGATTGACCGCCCCTGGTCGACTGCTCCAATACGTGGGTCGACCTGTGGGCCCAAGCTAATTGGCAATAAATGTTTATTATTTCTTATTTAATTATTTTCGTTTTAAATTCGTTTTTCGTTCATAACTTCTTCGTTTTGACTCTAATTTCAAAACTCTAAATACGGAAGTTGCTCAAAATTTCAACATAAACACAATGGTGGAAGTTTCGGGGTCAAATTCCATTGTTTGCACAAATTCCATTTTTGGAGCCTAATTAGTTAACTAACTAATTAAATAACTAGCGCCAAATTACGGAATTTTACATTCTTCCCCTCTTAAAATGAATTTGGTCTTCAAAATTTCACCAATAACCAAGTCAATATTTTGACTCCTAATTAACCTAAACTACACAACCAATGAGCATACATCCAATTTTTGCTACCGAATGTGCAAAAATGCATAGTGTATTACTGTATCACCACACAGAATATATGTATGTAGAATAGTTCTAAATCGGATCCTTCTATATGAATGCATTTATTTTGGAATCATTTTTGAAAAATATGATGCAACTAACCCACATATATACTGATAGTTCTAGATGTATGCAACTGTTTGAAAAATATTTTCTACCAAAACCCCATACTTCTTCCACAAATAGAAGTATGAAGTAACCAATTTTACATCCACTTCCTATCATCCAATAAACTAATGCATCCAAAAAATTGCTTTACAAACTTTACTCTATGTCCGAAAAAAGGAATTTAGATGGAGAATTCAACATTCTTACCACACTATAATCTTCCCATTCCCGTAGTATAATGAAAATTTCCTCGCTGCTTCGGATTTACTCCAAACTTTCCATGGACAAAACTCATAAGGGGGCTTATTTTCAAGCTCTAAAATGGAATTAAGTCTAAATATAGACTTACGTGCGTCGTCGACAAGGTATGAAAATAGAAATTCCAAGGCTAAAACAGCTTTTCCCATGTTATCACTTGCATGAATCACATCGTTGACCTTAATGCATAGCTTAATTCGCAAATTCTAACTCTATTTGCTTTCCCTATACGTAATATGTGGCCTTCAAAATCAAAGTTTTCACAAAAATCTTTCTCACTTTTCAAATTTGTACGTCATTTGAAATAAAATACTAAAATATTTGGACACACGTTTTCCCTTAAAATAAAATTTTGAACAAAACTATAAAAATAATTTAAGAGTAAAACATAACTAAAACGCAAAACTTTTCGTAATTTTTTTTCAAAAGTAAACTTTTCAAATCAAGGGGGAATTTTCCAAAATATTTTCCTTTTCAAAATTTTTGATAAATCAAGCCACAATTTCAACGTAGTAGGAAGTTGGTTATGCACAAACGCATAAACCAGATTCTAGAATTCTACAACTAATCTCTAGTTAAAAATTTGAAATTTAATTTTAAAATGTCAATACATCTATTATACAAAAAAATTAGCTTTTACGGAACATGAGCAATGACCTGTGATATCAAAACAACTTTATCATGTCATTCTCTATTTCCAACTACTCTAAATTTCCATACATATTGCATTAACTGTTAGTTTACTATTTTTGTGAGATTCGAACATTTATATAATTTCTCTACTATGCATTTTTTTTTGAAAATAGGTTAATATTAAAACTTTAGTTGGGCTGTGCGGCCCAAAGCCTTTACAACATTCGACGATAGTCAGTTTTTACATGACAGAATTGCAACAAACTGAAAACCTAAAACATTCCTTTTTAGGGCTCATGGCGGCTTCTAGTTTGCTTCTCGAGTTGATTCGATCGACTCCTTCAACTTCAACATCTCCAATTGTCTTTCTTCTCATGTCGTTGCAGTGGTAAGTATTCTCCTCAGAATCTGATCGATTAGTGAGCTAATGTCTCTGTTGATTTATTTCGTAATTACTAATACGTCTTTTTATTTATGAAAGCTGATTGTTCCTTTCCCTCTAGATGTGCCATAAAGACGTTGTGAGGCCAACTTTTCCAATCTCTTGCGTCAGCTTCGTGAGGCCGCTCCCACCGTTCGGGTATTCTACTTCCTCTTTTAGATTCCGGACAGTGTTATATACGCATCTCATTTTTTGTATACACCACACCCTTTGTTGTACTCGCACTCAAAAAATAGGTATTCATGGGTTTCCTCAGAAGTATTACAGAAGTAACATGTTGTATTCTCCACGATTCCCCATTTGTAAAGCTATCTTTAGTTGGTAGTTTTTTGAGTAAATCTTTGTACAAGATATGAGCCATTTTTGGGCCGTTAGACCTGCTCCAAACCACTTTTATACAGTTAATCAGAGGGTATTTGGTCCTAGAGTCCTCCCAAACTCCACTAAATTTAAACTGACCATCTGGACCGTTCTTCCATATCCAAGTATCTTCCACTCCATCTGTCTTAATGTTTTTGCATTGAATTTCCTCTTTGTAGTTTAAACTAAGAAAATTTCTGTCACAGTGCCATTCACTGTTACATATGATTCCATTCACTTTGCATGTAGGAGCTCCATATGCTGAAAATGCTTCCCAGCCTAGCCTATCAATGAAACTTTGTGAGTTCAACGAAGGATCTTTCCATAAGTCTGCATTATTTCCAGTAGCAATCTCTCTGTCTACATAAGACTGTAATTCATTTCTGGTTTTAAGGATATTTTGCCATATGATAGAGGCATTGTTATCGATTTTTATAGTCTAGAAATTGTCTTTTAAATATCTTGATCTCATCCAGCTAGCCCATAGATTTTTCGATGTTATAACATTCCAGGCTAGTTTCAATCCATAAACTTTCTTAAGCTCATATAAATTTTTAAGCCCCACTCCTCCTTCCTCCTTTTTCCTGCACAGGTCTGAGTATTTTATTTTGTGCATTCCCCCTTTCTATATAAAATCTGCACAAGCTGAGTTTATTTTGGCAATAGATCAGTCAGGAATTTGGAAAGATTACAACCAAAATCTTACTTTAGAGGTGATAACAGTGTGAACTAATTCAACTCTACCCACAAATGACAGCAATTTGGATATCCATCCTTGTAGTTTGTCCCTGATAGATCAACTATTTTACCACATTCTAGATCTGTAATTGTACTATTTGAGAGTGGTACCCCTAGATATTTAACTGGAAGGTGCCCTTTTGAAACCCCCAATTTTCTAGCATAACTTGGTTATTTGAACAAAATTTATTGAAATAACACTTAGTTTTGAGTTCGTTCAGTTTGAGACCAGCTTACCTCTCTAGGTCGGTGAATATTGATTTGACCTTGTCAATAGCCTTTGTATTGCCCTTTATGACCACCAATAAATCATCTGCATAAATTAAGTAAGTAACCTATGGGAATATATTATAAATAGGCTGGATGATTTTGTGATAACTTGCCAGCTCCGTTCGAGGTGAAAACCATTCCATAGCCACAGCAAATAAATATGGAGAGAGAGGGTCGCCTTGCCTAATCCCATGATTAATATGTATATAACCTTTAGGAACTCCATTTATAATAACAGAAAAGGTAGGTGTTTCTAGCGTGAACTTAATAAGTTTTAATAGCTTTAAAGGAATCCCCATAGACTCAAGCATCTGTATAATGAATCTTCTATTGACCCTGTCACTTTCCTTTTGAAGGTCAACTTTGATGCATATTTTGTCATCCCCATGTTTGTTAAAATACCTTATTAACTCATGTGCCATTAGAGAATTTTCAGAAATTATCCTACCTTTGATAAAGGCACTTTGGCATTGTGAAATTAAATTTGGGAGAACTCTATTCAGTCTCATACATATAATCTTGCTAAGAATTTTATATGTGACATTACAGTAGGCAATAGGTCTGTAGTCCTCAATTCTCTCTGGATTCTTAGATTTTGGAATAAGTGATATAAAAGTGTGATTGATTTCTTGTACAGATTCTCCAGTCTCTAAGGCTTCATTATAAGCTTTGAGCATGTAATCTTTCAGGTGTACCAATTTCATTTTGAAGAAGGCTACCCCCATGCCATCAGGGCAAGAGGACGAGTCACTGTGAATGGAGCAGACGGCTTTCTTCAATTCCCCTTCTAGAACACGAGTTGTCAACATGTCAGCACCAGTAGAGGAGATTTTATTCATATAATTGATGTGAGGTAAGGGATTGTAATTTTTTCCCTTGTACAAGTTGGTGAAATAAGAGATAGCTTGCTCTTCTATGTGTTTAATATGTCTAGAAGCATTTCCCTGTTCATTTAAATAATTATTAAGATTGTTATGATGTTGTCTTAAAGACATCTTAGTATAGAAAAATTTATTGCATTCATCACCCTGTTGTAACCATTTCTCTTTGGTACTATGCATATATATATATATATATATATATATATATATATATATATATATATACATACAGACACACATATATATACGAACAATTCACATATTTATAAACAGTAATACAAAAAATGAATAGAAACTCGTAATATTGTGCGTGCCTTTTATAAGAGATAACTAACAGTTTTACAACCCAACCACCCAAAAGGAAAGAACAAAAGCTGGAAGGAAAAAGACAACAACGCCATAACTCCTAAAATAATGCCTACCGACTACAAGATGCCTTACTCCACGGCTGGAGCTCGATTCATTGATGCGAGTGGAATGGTTGTAGCATAGCGGCTATACATCCAATCTGATGTTGCTGGCGCTGTTGGTGTTACTGACGACTTTGAAATTGCCATCTTCCTAAGGAAGGATCTAGTGATGGCAAAAGGAACCTTTTACTAAATTGTCTCTCACCAGAGCTTCACCCGTATTACCTAAAGACAAGAGTAGATATGTGAAAATTTAGAAAGTGGCTCTGTGGAGTACTTATCTTTGATCAACAAATTTAATCAAAATGGTGCAGGTCCAATTGATGGCGATGCCATAAATACTATCATAGGTGGTCTTCCATACTAAAGGATAAATCTGGTTGTAACTTTATGTCTTAGGGATGACGTTGTGTCGAATGCTGCACATAATCAGCCGTGCAGTCGGACATAAATTATCCAACTTCCAAGCGCCGACATCTTGGTAAAAAATCTGCTGCAAACTCTTTGATTTGGTCACTTCAAAATCATCCAAGTCTGTGTCCTTCACGGAGGCCTCCATTCAAATACTGTGCCGTTAGAACATCAAAAAGAACATTTGATTCATCTTCAAATCCTTTTCAATCTGAGAGATATGTATAAAAGGGTATATATACACATTAGAATTATATATTTGAGAAGAGATTTGTGATTGAGAGAGAAAATAGATACAAATATATAAATTACCTCAAATATGCATATGGTTGATTTTCATCTCTTCTCCTTTTTATTAGAATTTTACTCTTCTCCGATTTGTATGTATATAGATATAAATTTCTAATCTTTATATTTTAGAAAGAAAGTGGAGATGAAAAAAGGGCTAAGCTTCGCTACTGCCTCCATCAAAATATGTGAAGAGAATGGAGGGTCGGGCCTGAATTTATAGCCGCCAGAATCAACCACAACCGTTAGATCGAAATGTATTAAATATGGGCCGTTACGGCCTAGATTTACTAGAGCCATCACGAATAAAGCGGTCGACCTCCCTTAGTTGACCACTTTAATAAGCGGGTCGACCAGTGGTCCCCAGCTAATTAATTATAAACGTTAGTTATTTCTTATTTAATTATTTTTGCTTCGAATTCGTTTTTCATTCTTAACTTCTTCGTTTGGACTTTGACCGCAAAATTTCAAATATGAAAGTTGCTCAGAATTTTACCGTGAATGCAATGGTGCAAATTTCATGATCAGATTTCATCGTTTCCACAAATTATATTTTTGGAGTCTAATTAATTAACTAACCAACTAATTAAATAATTAGCGCCAAATTACGGAGTGTTACACTAAGTGTATGCATACATTTAACTATACTATAATGTATGTAATGGTTGGTGTACACATATTAATAGCACAACACATATATACTCTTGACATATATACACACACACATATATGTGATATTTGTTGACAATATATATTTATATCTATATTTGAAAATGAACATATATTGTTACATTAGATATCTTTAAATACAGGTGAATGTTTTATGTTTACGAGAAAATGAACATAATCAAATCTATATCCAAGAGAAAAGAAGAAAAAGGTAACATATTTAATTGATTCCAAGAATATATTAGATCTATATCTAATCAAATCTACGTCCAAAGATGAAAGAGAAAATTGTAACATTTATAATTGATTCCACCATCCTCTTTTATAGATTCTTAATTAATTCTATATCTAATTACTACATTAAAAGAAAGACGATTCCATTGCTGTCCATGATCAAATTTATCTTAGCATTAAAATTTTATATTTGAAATACCACTCACGTGCATACGCACACAAAGAGATTAACAAGAAATCTTTAAAAATGTGTCATAATTAACATTGCTCCAACAATATGAATTAATTAAAACAATCTATATTTACATGCATGCGAGCACGCGCACATAGATATATATATGTATATATGTATGTATCTACACATACATACATACATACAAATATATATATATATGTGTGTGTGTTTGTTTGATTGAACAGTAAAACATTAAATAATTTTAGTTTAAAGACAAAACTAACTTAACCAAATGATTAATTCAAAAATTGTTTTACTATTTCGAATAACACAAAATTGCATATATCAAAATCAAATATTTGAATATCAAATTCATTGTTCTAAATAAAGTAAATTTGTGTAAACTTATGCATATTTCATTTTAGCTAAAATCAAATGAACATTAACAATCTACGTCTCTAAAAGCTGTGCAAAGATGATAGGTTTCATATATTTCAAATAATAATACACAAATAATTTTAAATCAAATCTAATTAGTGGAAATAAAATATTTATATATAATGTGAATTTGGGTAGGGATGAACATTATGAATGAATAAAATAAATAGAATTCAACCTAAAAGGATCGTGCCCTTTGTTACACTTTTATTTGCAAATCATCTCCTAGATCGCTTGAATCACCACCCGGTCTTGCTAGAATCGAATAAACCATATTCATTTTGTTTGATTTGATTTGGGTAGAAAAAATTTCTTCCATGAATGATATGGTGGTGGCAGCCATGGATGAGCGAAGAAGGGGAAAAAGAAAATGAAAGAAAGAAATGAATGAGAGAATTTTCTTTAAGTGAGGGGATAAAAGTCTTTCTTGTTATCTCTTTAAAACTTCCTCTTTTAATTTCCAATTAAGCCAATCTCCTCCTCCCTACTATGTGTAGTCGACCATGTATTAATTTTTTCTAAAAGCACGTTAACTAATTATCTAATATTTAAAGCCCATTAAAAAAATATCAATATCATATATCGATACGTGTGTATATAAATTTCATATACGCATCCAAATTATTACTAACAACACCTAAAATATCAAATAAATAAAAATTAATCTTAAATATTAGTTAATTTTAAAAATTTGTAACATTTATAAACTAATTAAATAATGTTGGTTTTCAAGGAATTTACAAATGCGATTGTATGACTCAATTGTGTGAATTAGTCGGCAATTATTATAGAATATTTCCAATATTAACATTCACACATTACCTTAGCTTGTTGTGTGATAATTTGACCGAAATCATTGCTTGATGTTGTTTTTGTAAAATAAAAATTTATATTATCTTAAGTGACACCAATAGTGATCCCTTGGTTATCCATAATGTAACGACATGTAATTTGACACTATTAATGCTAAGTCAGTTAAAAATGGATATTTAATTAAAGGGTGAATGGTATAAATTTTATAACCGTTTACTAGGTTGCTTTGAGCTGATTAGTTTCATATGTAATTTTGATAGATTTGGTGTTATGGTTTGCCAATTAGAGCCGTTATAGTATTTAAATAGGGTACATAGCCACTTAGGGACCAAACAATTGTGCATAATCGATCCACCTCAAGGCCTATATATAGAAGACTATGAAATCCTAGAGGGAAGCCGTGACATCATCTCTCTTCCTTAATCCTAATTTTTTTAATTTCATTTTTGTGGCGGATGATATTCGTTAAACGCAAATTGTTTCAAAATTCAGAATGCCTGATACCCATCAAATTATATATTGTTCGAAACTCTCGATGATTAGAGTCAACTGATGATGTTCATTTGTCTTAAAAGTGCATAAGTTGATTAGAATTGACGGTCAAAGTACGCAGTGGTGAAACCCTAATGTCGATTTGGTGGTTTTCAATCCAGCAACAGTCGATGAAATTGAGGATGCAACGGAGCCGAGCTCGATTATATAAACCTAGATCAACCTTCAATTTGATGAATAGTGGTCCACGATGGCAGGAATCAATCGATTAGGGTTCGAAAAACCTAATATGGCAACGACGGCCGAGTTGGGGCGCCGTAGGGGGTTCGAAAAACCTAGTTTGTTGGTCAAAGGCACGAGTTTCGATGGCTGGATGGGCTGTGAATGTTTTTAGTTATTGTAAAAGGTGAAGAAGTTCTATACTTTAGTCTCTAATTTTTGATTAATTGAGTTTTAAACCCTAAAACATATATCCTTTATATTTTTTGTTTATAAACTCAAATTCACGTGCAGTTTATTCCATTGGACTTATTGTAGTACTCAAGACGATTTGACATTGGATTTACTGAGTTTTAAGTTTGTTTGCAATAGAACATTGGTATGATTTATTGATTTTAATTAATAAAGGTTAAAAAAATATTAAATGCATATTCATTGATGAGGATTTATGTTTATTGTTATATGCTCAATTATATCGATTACTATTTAACCATTATGATGTTTTGGATGTATTGCATCTCGAATGGACTGTTTATTTCTATTGTTGTATTATTGGATGTTTAATTTGATTAGCTTTGAAATTGTACGGAAAAAATAACAGATAAAATGGAGTTGATGAAATTGTGTTATAGTGAGGAAAACTGAATGAATAGATGGTAGATGTGATTATTTACAAAATTTGGATGATCTTTGTAAATAAGAATGGTTTAATAAATTAAAATAAATGAATGGATGAAATTTAATAAGGTTATCATTTATGAATTTTTGGAAAAATTCATAAATAATAATGGGAAATATATTTTACTTTGAATTTGGAAAGTTTATTGTTGTTTATAAAATAAAGCGAGGTTGCATAAGTAATAATATGGACTTGTGAAGATTACGTTGCTTAGAGCAAGTGACAATATGGCGGATTTTGCAATGTTTATTGGAAAATATTAATATTGTCGTTTGAGTAATAAAATGAAGCAATTTTGAAATCATAATAAAAGTAAAGGTGTGCTTCCAAAAGTGTTTTGGGTTAATTATAAATATTTTGGGACAAAAAACAATAAAAAGAGTTGGAAGTTTAGTATAAAATACTTTTAATTTTGAGATAAATATTAATACATTAGTTTTGAAAAATATTAAGAGATTCTAATATATTATTATTTTGATGTAAAACTATAATATTATTGTTTTGAAAAGCAGGGTGAGGTTAATCATTATTTTTGCTGAAAAATACGATATTTGAAGGGATTTGGAGAATTTGAAGTATAATAAAGGATTTTGAAGTATACGATCTATTTTGAAAGAACTATTATTGTTTTAAGATAAATAAAGGTGTTTTTCATAAGAAACAATAGTAAAACGGTTTTTATACTTAAGAGGAAATAATTGTTGTAAATACAATGTTTGGATGGCGGTAATGTGTGATTAAACGTTGATTTAAATTATTATATATGTTGTTTTATGATGATGAAATTATATTTGGATGTGTTTACAATATTTTGCAATTATCACTATGTTTTGTGTAGTTAGCTATAGTTTTACCGTGTTGATGTTTGTGTTGCTAATATTGCGGTTTAATACACATTTGATGATTTGGTGTTAGTTGTACTAGTATAGTGAGTTAACACACATTTGATGATTTGATGTTGTGGTACTAATGTATTTGTACACTTTTGATGATTTAGTGTTTGTACTACTAATATAGTGGCTTACTACACATTTGATTGATTTATCCTTGCATTGATAATATATCACTAACAGTTGAAAATTAGTATATATGTGAGTATAAGTTGCTGTTGGTTTATTTGATATTTGGGTTACATTTGGTGTTGTTAAATATTTAGAGGGGAAATTATTCAAAAAGAAAAAGATTTGTATATTTTTTGCCTCAAGAACACGACCTCAATATTTTTACCGCAAGGACAAACATTTTTCTAAAAATTATTCGTGAGGACAAACATTTTTCAAAATTATTCATAAGGACAACAAAACTGCTACCGAACTAAAACTGATACCTAAAAACTGTTACCGATAACTACAAACTGATACCTAAAAACTGCTATCCATAACTAAAAATTGATACCTAAAGAAAGTTGTCCTTCAGGATAAAATATTGAAAGTCTGTCCTTGAGGCTAAAAAGCTGTGAAATTTTGTCCTTGACAATAATTTTCTGATATTTAAAATGTTTGCATTTATAACACAGACGTAATAACTGTATTAAAAAGTATAATCTACCGTATGCAGTTAATATGAATATATGTTTATCATTAACTTTTATGATTTTGATTACATTTATATTAATTAATATTTATATAAATTTACATATAATTTATACATAACATTATGTTGTACATATAACATTATACTCTGCGTGTACACACAAACTTTCTTAATCCTCTATTTTTAACTGTTGGTTCGATTTGTTAATAAGCGCAGACATATATTGTACGTGGACCAGCGCATAACAATCATGTTGGTCAAACTGATCAGCATGTTCACGGAGGGTTGAAAACTACACGCGAGTACAATTCGTCTCAAATACCTTTAACCTTGCAAAGAAGTTGTCTGTCGCTAGCAGGTCTGGTTTTTTTTTTTTAATTCCATGTTAGACAATTAAAAACGACGGCTAAAGATATAACTATCGATCTATTCCTTCACATATTTGCAATATGACTGTCATGTCGACGCCAACTAAATATTGCATTGCATCGTTCGACCATCCTTCAAAGCAAGTAAACAGTTGAAAATCAACGAAATCATGTGATCAGGGCGCCTGACTAATAAATACGAACACCATGACATCACTTAACTTTAAAGCATATGGACATACGTTGGCTTAAGTTTGAATCTGCGGTCAATATGTCAATACATACTTGTATTTCATAACTTTACGTGTCTTCGTCAGTTTGTGTGTGGCTTATAAAATGCCAAACATCTAGAAGAAAGCTGACCACGAATCTCTCCTTGGAAGGAATAGCACTGGAACTTTTTGGATATCGTGCATGTTTGTTCATAGCTACCAAAGATTAACAATGTGCAAACCTGTGATCATACATTTTAACTTGAAAATTCTATGCATACCTATGATGTTTCACCATAGAGATAACATTCTAAATTTTTTATGCTCCATCATTTTTCCACATTTTTGTTGCATAGGTCTCCTCGGTGAATTTTTTTTCTTCTTTTCCCTCACGTGGAAAAGCTAAAAACTTTTGGCTTTGAATAATATAAATTGTTTGTTACGAAATTTTATGGTTTTTTCTTATAAATGTTAACTGGTATCAATCAAATTCGACCTCCTGATTTATAATAACTTTTTCACAGACATCTACTATTCCACATGGAACATCAATTTTATGGTTTTATATTTCAGCAGTGGAAACTGTTGCATAGATCTCAGACGGAAAAAACTTTTACTTTTGATCTGTAGAATGGATGTGATATGTCAACCGTGTGGAGATGTGCCAATATACTCGGAATCGCTGCAGCTTGTAACGCTTCGAGGTAGCAGTTGGAAGAACCAGAGCATCTTTGCAAATCGAATTCTAAGGCTTGTCATGATCCAAAGCATGCTATGTTGAGTCAAAGTATATGTTGGAGGCAATTGTTATCTGTCTTTTGAACCAAGCGGTATCTCGATGAATATGACTTCAGGATGATAAAGAAATGAACTGAGAAGTTCGGGAGATGTCAAGAAAGATGAAATGTGAAGTGCAAGAAGTTTGGCAAAAATTTGAATAAAGGGAATCATGTCCATACCGACATGATCAATCATATCGGCACCGAGTTGCTTGAAGATGGGATCTATTTTTTTGACTTTAGACGGTGTTGCTTTACGCTTGAAGAAAAAGACGGAACTAAATAGAATAAATCATGTCGGCACTAGCATGATTTGAAGGAGCAATTTAGCCAACAAAGATTAAGTGCATGTTTGAAGGACTAAACAAGTATGAAGAAAAGTTGACGAAGTAAGTCAAAAAATATATCAATGCTGATATGATCATGTCCGTACCAAGTTGTTTTGACTAACGAGTTTTTACTCGTTCTACATGCCTGAAAGCGCAGGTCTGACTTTAACTTGTTTTACCGTGTGCTAGCGAACTTGAATGGTGAATTCGACTATAAATATTCATCAACAAAAAAAGGAACTTTTTCCATCTCTTGGATTCCCATACTGAATTATTACCCTTTCATGTTAGAAACTAGTGTTAAAACTATACTTATTATTTACAATTGGTTGCAATTGCAAGGATCAATCAGAATAGAACTAATAGTCGACGTAGGCCATCGATTTGAGGCAGAACTACTCTAAAATCTACTGCTTACTCATTTTTTCGTTTTTTATTTGAATCATCTCGTTTTTACTTGATTTGGGGTGCGTAACAACCCTCTCTGAAACGAGTCTAATTTTCTAACCAATAAAAGCCTATTAAATCTTAGGTCCATTCTGAAACTAGCAATTGGTTGGTATAATTGATTTAACAGAACAATATGCAGAGCTATCAATCTACGCTTTTAGAATCTCACAACAAAAGAAATAAAATATAATAATAAAATAAAGTATTCATCCCATAATACCAATTCACAAAAGTACAATGTCACGATAATGCATCAAGCATGTTTGGTACAGCCTGGGTACATCATAACAAGATAATAGATAACTGCTCGTCAAGTCACCATCATCTTCTCCATACTAATAGTTGTACCTATCCTATAGGTTGTAGTAAAGAGGAAGTCAAAACAACAATGTCTTGTGAATGAAAATCTCAAGTTTAACAATAATAGTATATGGGTGGTAAGCATTCAAATAAACGTTATGTCTTATATATTTATTATACTTCTCTAAGTATATCTTTAACTGTAGAATAATGGGCCTACAAGTCTAACGCCGTGAATATAATAGCAAATGTAACACAACTAGGGTTCAACTATCCATCTCATGTCCAATCATATGTTTCATATCTTAACGATGTAAGAGAAAGTACCTAGGTCATTTAAGACCTTTTAAATAGGGGATACGTAGACTCTTCAGCCTTTTAATACCTAGATTTCAAGGCAAACCCTCCTGATACTTCCTAGTTGACATCCTAGAAAGTCTATTAAGACTACTTAATACTTCTAAGACACGGAAGAGGCAGACACTTCTGTCAGTTAATATCTTAACCTCGAAAAGGAAGTCCACAAGAGATTCCCACTAAAGCACCTAAAAGTTAATTCCAACCATTTAATACTTCTTAAATATAAGAAAGAGGCAGACCTTAACAATTATTTAATACCTCATCCTTGAAGCAGGATGTCTTGGAGTTACCCACATCTTTCCAAAGGAAATCTTGATCATTTAATACTTCTTGACTAGGGAAGAGGCAGACTCCAACAACCATAAAATACCTCAACCTCGAAGCAGACCCGTCGTGTGATTACTCGACATTATTTACGAGAAATTCCCTAAATCATTCAATACTTATGGAGGGTGTGGACCTTAAACCATCCATTTAATATCTCAACCCCAAAACCGACTCCTTCTGAAATTTCCTCGTCTTTATGGCCATAACTCAACTATGACATCTCACATTAGTCCAACTATTTGCATGTATTGGTAGCCAAATCAGGTGGGTAGAATTATCCTACAAAATTGGGATTAAAATCTTGTCCACCTTGGATACTTATTATATGTGATGTCCCACATCAGTTACAAAAGTCACACTACTGGTGGGCAGATTAATTAGGCAAACTTCTGTGTGCTTTCAACTGACCTCGCATCCCATCACTTAGTCATGTTCCCACTTTCTAACATTTGTTGTTGAACTATGCCAACATACACACAAACCTCAGACGTATTTCCGCATTAGAGGCACTATATGGAAAACTCTTTATTTCGCCTTTATTTATGGATTAAATTACATAATTGTTCTTAACCTATTTTATTGGATTTACTATTGATTATTAATTACCTTTTATTTGTACAGTTGCCTTTTTAAATTATCGGTTTCTTTATTGAATGTCTTATTTATTTGATACGTTATAAATTTGTAATTATAAATGGTCAGTTTCAAATTTTAGAAGAATATGTTATTATTACATTTAAGTCTAATGTTAAATTGTGACTAATTAGTTTTACATGTATTCAAGTACGTTGTTCATTCCTTGCTTGGGATGACATATTATGTTAATATGTCAATTATTGAAATTTCTTACTCGGGGTGATATATCAATTTTAGCTTTATTATTAATTAATTAATTCTTCTTAATTAGTTTTTTGTTTATTTTACTAGGTGTTACATTATCTTTCCTTAAAAGAATTTTGGCTCCTAAAACCTAAGGGACAGATAGCGTAATGTGCACTTTATAACCATGTTGTATAACCAAATTATCTAAACAAACATTCACTCTACCAAAAAAGGTAATGTGATTATGCATGCAACATATTCATAGGTGAACTCAACCCTAGAGTAGATGTAAGATCGTTACATATAAGCATGTATGCAAACAATCTAAATATAAGTGCAAAAACCTAAATAAAAGTTCTATATAAGTGCAAAAACAACCGAAATAAGTGTGGTGAGCACTTCCTACCATCCAACTTAGCAACCATGATGTAAACAAAACCGTTATCCAAAGGGAGAAAATTTAACAGAGAAAAGGCTTGGATGAGATGCCTTCATCTTCTCTTCTATTTTGAAGGTGCATTCCACTGGATTATCTTCCAATTATACTCGAACAAGCCTATTTCTTTGTTATGACGCTTCCAAACTATGTGCTCCACTATATGTGCGATGACATAGGGTGCTATCGTCTCCATCTCTGTATCTGCTAACCGATCAACCTATATTATAATGGCTATGATGTTAGTTATGTTGTAATAACCTGCACTGCAGTAGGTCTAAATTTTTGCTAAATCGAAAACCCAAGTCCACTAAGATATGGCTTGTTTGGTATCCTGCAAATAAACAAATAATTTGCATACCGGAGCACTATTGATATAACTTACAATGGAAAAGTAAAGTATAATAAATCAATTAGTGTGCAACAAATTTTATAACCAATCGTATACAAGTGCACTGTGTGTCATAACATATATGATACGTATGCAGAATAATTCTAATCGGCACCTTCTATATGGATGCATTCTTTAAAACTAATTTCAAAAATATTGTGCAAACATCCTAATTAACTGGTAGTTCTATATGCATGCAACTTTTAAAAATCAAAATTTTGTTTTTACATCCGAATTTTCTCACACTTCTACAAATATACGCATAGATCAACTAATTTTTCATCCAATTCTTACCATCTAAAATTCTAACACACCGTTGTTAACATCCAAATTTGAAAATTTCAATTTTCTAAACCTATTTTTCTTATGTCGGGAAAGTGTTTAGATGAAAAATTCCATATTTCCATCCTTCTACTCTTGGATACCTAACTTTTCACTGTACTTTGGAACCTCATCTTTGCCGCCAATTCTTCTCCAACTTTCCAAGTACAGTTTGCATAGTTAATTTTTATCTTAAAGTTTTAAAATAGGGTTTATTTCAAAAATTAACTTTTTATTCACTTATACAAGCACCATTGTCCCTGTGGTTAAGTGATTTTAATTTGGTGTGAGAGGTTAAGTTCGAAACTTGCGTAGGGTTGTTCGAACGTTTATTGACATGTGATATATTGTTCCCGTGACATGTTGTAATAAAGTAGCAATTCAAAAATAATAATTCCATAGCTAAAGTAGCTTCCTTGCCACTAACCATATTTTATATTATCACCGCTTCTATTGCACAGTAAAATCTATACTAACCAACATGTCGACCATTCCCCTATATTAAGTATGTGACTTTTTTTGAAATTAACCGTGTAATCGACTAGATTCTGTTGTGGATACTAGAGGGTTAACTAAATCTCGATTTCAAGAGCTATGGAAACAAATTATTTTGAAAAACCTATATATATACTTTTGAAATAAAAATACTTTTGCAAAAAGTTTTTGAAAAAATAATTATGGTAGGAATTTTTTTATTGATATTTTCAAAGGTATTATAAAAATATTTTTGAATTGAAAATGAAGAATTCAAAATTTGAAAATGCCACATACTTGATATGAGGGATGGTCTACATGTTGGCTAGTACAGATTTTATTGTGTAGCAGAAGTGGAAGTAAAATAAGAAACGGTTAGTTTGTTATTGTTTACTATTTCGCTGTAAGTTATATCGATAGTGCTTTGACATGCAAATTATTTGTTTATTTGCTGGATACCAAACCAGCGATCCGTGTTTTGGTGGGCTTGGGTTTTCAATTTAGTGAAAATTTGGGCATGCAGGCTGTTATATGTGTACCAATTCTGTTGTACGTTAAAACTTTCTCTTTTACCCCTAAATCTGTTTTTCAACTTTTCCAAGTACAATTCGCAAAAGGAGGTATATCTTTAAATTTTAAAATAGAATTATTTTAAAAATCCAATTTTGTTTATTATCGACAAGTTATGAAAATAGAAATTTCAAAAGCTATTTTCGCTTGTTATTATCTGTGTTTTGTATATGTCACACTTAATGAGCAGTAAAATTCATATTTGTTAACACATCGGCTCTCCCTACGCTAAGTATGTTGCCTTTGAAAATAGATTTTCTCAGTTTCGTTCAATATATTTTTCCCTTTTCAAACAAATTTGTAAGATAGTTTGAAAATTTTAGAACTTTTTTCTTGACATAATTTTTCAAAAGCATTTTCCTTTACACTCTTAAAACAAATCAAGCTACATCATAACCTAATTAGAATTCAGTCAATGAGTTAACGCATACGATTAACCCTAACATATTGTAATATTAAAATTTTGAATACCTTTTCTATTATTTTTAAACAACAAACAACAAACAATACACAATTAAATTTATAAAATTTAGCTTTTAAAACATAAGTAAAGTGACCCATGAGTTTTGCAACAACCGTTACCCGTCCTTCACTTGCTAAAATTTATTTATTTTTCTAAAATTTTAAAATTATTGAGGGTTAAGCATTCTTTATTTTTAGTTGCTAATTTAATTAATTTCTTAATTTAGTTTTTAAAGTTCTAGCCTTACTTTACATTCATCGCTAGTTAAGTGTCGTAATGAGATTTTCTTATTACATCATTTTCCAATATAAATAACGCTCAAACTTCGTTTAGAAAATCTACATAGTAATAAAATAGGAACATATCTCATATCACATCATGCACATTTCTAATACCAAAAGGAGATTACTATTGGTTACAGCCCAACTAATCTGAAAGAAACAATTGCTGGAAGCTTCCCTTCAATATCATTGATATTAATGATGTTGTGGCTTCATCACTTCTTACTCAAATAAAATGAACATTTTTAGTATGTCATTCTACTGTAACATACATGTCTTAACTTACCTTTTTTAGCTTCTAATGAATAAGACACATCCTTTACTTCAATTATTACAACCAACTAGAGGATAAAGCATGAATTTCCATACTGTAATGGGTGAGAAATATCAACCATCACATTTAGAATAAATCATTGAAATATTAGCTTGGTAGAATAATTTCTTGCCACCTATCTTGCCTTCTTTAATCCAAAGTCAACCAACATCCTCTATGTGATTTTTCCGTCTCATTGCCCTCTTCTCCAATTTTATTATCATCTACCTTTAATATGAATATTTTAATAATATTCTAAAATGTTTTTTTTAATCTTTAATCTTTCATGCGAGTATACTCTGGAACTCGGGGAAGTATACTTTGATACCATTCCACATTCCTTTATAAGTTCATCTTATGTCTTCCACACATTTCTAATAAAGTGTTCCTAGGTTTATATCAATTCCTTGTACTCAGCGAGTACTCTTTGTTGCAACTCTACGAGCATTCGTAACTATTTCATTCATAGACTTAACTTTTACCTTGACTTACCTAGACAATCATCCCTATCTAATTTGTATCAAAGTTGATTTGGTTTTCACTACTGTTTATAAAATTATTAAACTAAAATCATGAAATACTTAAACCAAATTTTTAACTTTGAAAATATAACTTAGAAATTATTTATGAAATTCAATAATTGCTTGGTTTCCCAAATAAGGCATGAAAAATTCATCTTTTTATCCAACTTAAAATGTAGGCGTCATAACTTTTGATATTGCAATTTAGAAATTGTGAACTAAGGTTATTTATTAAATTCAATGTTAGCAATTTAATCTAAAAAAAGATCATTTCCTTTAAACAACACATTATATACATCATTTCGAATAGTAAGAGTCAAGTTTTTATTGCATGAGTAATCATAAAATCAGTTCACCTTTTTAAGGCCTTTTTTATGTAGAGATTTACTTCTTAAAATGGTAAGATTTTTTTCTCAAACCATTTATTAAGTTTTACATTCAAAAACCTCAATTGTTATTCAAAAATGAACTATTACAGAGTTTCTACAACATAACTTATAACTTTAAGCAATAAAAGTTGAAGTTGACAATGACAACTTTCGTTCTATTATTTTTCTATTACGCATGTTATTTCCACTTTCAATCTTAATGGACATTCTAATAGCATATGAGGGGGACTTTTAAAATATATTATCAAAGTCAAACATAAGAACTATTTTCCACTTATTTCAAAAACAAAGGTTCTTGGCTTTTCCTAAATTTTCAAGAATATATTCTTGGGGCGTAATCTATGTGGCGAAAAATTAAATGTTTACTTACTTTTTAAAAATAACAACTTTTCTATAATAGGGTCCTTCGATTTCTAAATAATTTTTTTAAAGCCATTCTAAATGTTTCAAGAAATTTAAAAAACTTATTTACTTTTTTCACATAGGGTCGGACTTAGAAATAGATTTTTTGTCCTTTCTTTCGGATTTTTCTTCATTTCCAATTATTCTTAACTTATCCTCATTAACATATTAAAATCTGACTATCATCTTGTGATGGTTAATGCACACCTTCTTGCGAAAACTTTCTCAATCTTTTTTATACCTTACCTCTGGATATTTGCAAAGTAGGCTCTTACTTCTCGTCTATCTGGATGAAACGTACATCATCGGTCTATAATCTAGCGGAGTCCATAATCATAGGGCAATCTAGATCTAGCAATGAAGTCAAGTACTGTCCAACTTCAAGGACCCTTCCATATGTCGTGCTCATAGTCTTCTTAAGTCAATGTCTTACAATACTGCCTACATTCTGTGGGGTAATCAGTGTAGATGTATAAATTTAACTAAACTTATTGTTTCAACTCATAGTTGTCTTATCCATTTTTTTAGAATATGGTTGCAACTACTTTTATTGTCGAAATTTGTAGAGTTTGGCATGTAATATATACATACAATTCCAAGTAAAAGTACAAATATGTTCACTCAGTGTATCCTAATTCTTATGATCGACTAACCTAAGCTCTGATATTAAATGCAATAACCCTCTTCGAAACGGGTTTAATTTTTAACCTAATAAAATCCCACCAAACCTTAGGCCCATTTCTAAGCTAGCTATTGGATTGTATATTTGATTTAACAAACCTATATGTAGAGCTATCTATATATGCTTTCAGAGTTTCATAGCGGAAGGAATTTAATATAATAATAAAGTACACATCTCATAAGACCAAATTACAAGAGTACAATGTCACAATAATGCACAAAGCGTGTCTTGTGTTTAATTTGGGTACTTCATAACAACCTAAATTGATAACTATAATAGATAACTGCCCGCCAAGTCCTTACCATCTTTTTCACACTTATCGATGTACCTAAGTTGTAGGTTGTAACGAGGATAGACTCAAAACAACAATGTCTTGTAAATGAAAACCTCAAGTTTAACCATAATAGTATATGGACAGTATGTATTCAGATAAGTATCACGTCTTACATATTTATTATACTTCTCTAAGCATATCTCTAACTATAGGATAATGGCCATACAAGCCTGACCTTATGACTATAAATGCAGATGCACCGCAACTATGAAGTATATTGGGTTCAACAACCCAACTTCCATCTAATAATATCCTAATGATGGAGAGAAAGTATTTGGGTCACTTAAGAACTTTTAAATAGAGAATATGTAGACTCTTCGGCCATTTAATACTTAGATCATAAGGCAAATCCCTCTTGTACTTCCTAGATGACACGTAGAAAACTATTAAGGACACTTAATACTTCTTAGATAAGGAAGAGGCAGACATTCCGATCATTTAATACCTCAACCCTGAATTGGACCCCCCACAGTTATTTAATACCTCAACATCAAAGTAGTTCCTTCCTAGAATTATCCATGTCTATTAAAGGAAATCTCGACCTTTGATACTTCTTAAATACGGAAAAGGTAGACTCTAACAACTATTTAATACCTCAACCCCAAAGTAGACCCTTTTTTGGATGACCCAACATTATTTGTGAGAAATTCTCTAAGTGATTTAATACTTCTTAATAGGGGGAAGAAGACGCTAAACCAGCCATTTAATACCTCAATCTTAAAGCAAACTCTTTTTGGAATTTCCTTATCCTTATAGCCCATAACCAAACTGTGACATCTCACATTTGTCCAACTATTTGCAGGTGTTGATAGCCATATCAGCTAGGTAGATTACCCTATAAAATTAGGATTAAACTTGCATCCACCCTAGGTAGTTATTATAGGTGATGTCGCACATTAGTTATAAAAGTCACATCGTTGGTACTCAGATTAGTTGGACAGACTTCTATGTGCTTTCAAAAGATCTTGCATCCCTATAACTTATTCATATTTCCACTTTCCAACATTTAATGTGAACTACACCAACACATGCACATACATACACACACACACACACACACACACACCTCACTAATTTTTACGCATTAAAATGTCTTATAAGAAAACTCATTGTTTCGCCTTTGTTTATGGATTAAATTACATAATTGCTCTTAACCCGTTTTATTATATACGCTATTGATTAGTAACTATCATTTATTTGTAAAGTATCCTATTTAAATTGTCGGTTTCTTTATATAATGGCTTATTTATTGCATACGTTACAAATTTGTAATTATAATGGGTCAATTTCAAAATTTAAAATAATATGTTGTTATTACATTTAAGTCTAATATTAAATTATGAATAATTGGTTTTATATGTATTCGAGTACGTTGTTCGTTTCTTGCTTGGGATGATATATTACGTTAATGTGTTGATAACTGAAGTTTATACACGTATCCTAATCCAATACGGTACATTTTTTCATAATAGCTAACATTCTCAGCAAATTAGCTATGTTAAATAGATTTGTTTCAAAATGGAATCTAAAACATACAATACTTTTTCATTAATATAGAAGAACCACGGCCTCTCTTACCAAAGAACCAAATTTACAATTTCAATCTTTTATATTCAATTCAACTTTTTAGACGTATAGCATTGAAATGACAAAAAAAATCTTATTTATTTTAATTATCGAAATAGGCAGTGCAAACTACGGATAGGTGGAAAAATCCATTTTACCCTGCATTACAAACCCATTTATATTTTCCTTATTTGGAATTCTTTGCCATTACAGTCACAATTTGGGAAGTGGAATCAAATGGAATACAAATTATTCTTATTGTAAATAATAACAAATCAATTCTACTATATTAAAATAAAACAATTAGAATTCCAACAAATTTCACAATTCAAATATTATGGAGAAATTTTGGGGTTCTAAATTGATAAATTTTTGCCTCAAACTACACATATTACTGCTATGAAAAAAATGAAATTTCCACTCACAGATAATCCCCACTAAAATATTCTTGGATATGCTTTCGTGCTATTGTCTATCTCTTCCTTCGATTTATCACTTTGTTAATGTGTAATGTATAACAAATTTGTTTATGCATGTTATATTCAAAAACTGTAGATTAAGGAAGTTTAAAATAGAGTTCAACAAATTTTTAGCTAGATTCCTTCAATTTTTCTGCCAACCTTGAATGTGTGTGTGTGTGTTTATTTTTTAATTTTACTATAAGAAATTTCGATAGAGGAACATGATTGGGCAGAATCTCATTATCAGGTTTAGATTTATTGAAGAAAAATGAGGGTGTTATCCTCTTATTTATAGTTGCTTAGATGCTCAAGGACCGCCAGATTCAAAACCCTTTAATAGTTTCAAATCTGGGCCATTATGTTAAAATTAACCCTAGCTATCACATCCTAACCAGTCAACTAGTCTCTATAAGCGGTCGACCGCTAGCCATCTACAACCCATAAAGGTGATCGAACGACGGGTCCCAACCGAAACATTTAGCATTTTTTTTATACGCTTTGAATTATTTTTTATCTAAAACTTCAAATGTCGATAACTTCTTCTTTTGAATTCTGATTGCGAAGCTTTACATATGAATATTGTTGCTCAAAAAATCGCCACAATACAATATTGCGAGTTTCATGGTCAAATTTTGACATTTGCTTAATTTCTATTTTAGCCTTTATTATTAATTAGTTAATTCTTCTTAATTAATTTCTAGTTCATTTTACAGGGTGTTATAGAGTGTTATGTCAATTTTTGGCATAACATTCGTCATGCCAAGTATTAAACCATAATCAAAATATAGACTAACTACATAAGATCGACCATACAATCGAGTCAGAAGACCACTGTTCATCACTGTCATGATATCTTCTATTTTGACTTAGTTACAGTAACCTATAGAAGACCCCTGTCAAGCTGTTTTTTGATCGTACCAAACAATCACAATTACCTAACCCATTAGTGCCCCCCGTTAATCGGCGGAAATTCTATCGGATTAGAAAACCGTCGAAAAATTTAGAAATAAAAATTAACTGCGAGTGCACGGTGTACAAATGTAGCACGTGGCGAATACGGGTCGATCCGCAGGGAATTAATGATTTTAAAATTCTATTCAATCAAATTAACCAAAGTTGAAAGTGTGATTAGCTAAAAATGTAAGAAACTAACGAAAACTAGCAAAAGAAAAATAGATAAAAATATGAGAGTTAAATGACAATTTAGAGATAAATCCACTCTCTAGATCATATAACTCAACAATTAATGAAATTATGATCTTTTTTTTGGGTCATAAGTGAGTTTAAATGATGCGCTTATCATAAGTATGGCTCATTTGTGCTATTAATTAGCTCAATATAAGCCATCAAACCATAACACAACCATTAAACCACTTACTAATCTTATGAAAATGACAACAAAGTTGCAAATGAAATCTATTTTAAGTATGTCCTATTAACTATTAATTAGAAATATAGACAATCAAATTTGAATTTCAAATCACTTTCTTATGCCATAATCATATTTTGATGAAGAGGCATTTGTGTTAGTGATTGTTTAAGCATAGTCTATTTGATGTCAACAATATAGGCTATCAAATTCAAAACAAAAATAACAAATTAGACCACTTAAAGCATTGTCATTAAGCACAAAAAGAGAGCTATAATTATCAAAATGTTGAAGCTATATGATTAGAGGCTTCATTACCCCTAAATTAAAGGGATTAGCCTCTCATATTTGTTATCAAAAAAACAAATATAGCTTGCAACATGAAAGAAAAAGAAAAGGAAAAAGAGAGAAAAGTAAAGAGAAGAAAAAACTATTCTACTTGCATGAAAAATAAATCTAAACTACTAATATGAAAGTAAATAAACAAAAGAAGCATGTAAAAGAAAGAGAACACTAATTAACATTGCATAAAAAAAATGAAAGTTACATGAAGTAAAAGTGGCTAAGTAGCCATGAAAAGAAAAGAGGAGCTTTACTTTATTTTGATCCTAAAACTAATAAAGAGGAAGAGGAGGAGATTACATGAAACATATGGGTATTTATACATGTATGAAACCCTAATTCATATTTTTAGAGAATGCCCAAAATGCCCTTGAGGAAGTGTGACCACCAAGTAATCATTAGCATGTCATAATCCCCCACTTAAATGTGCATGAAGCTTTAATGGCCTTTAGCATGTGCATTAGCTCCTAATTGAAAATCAAGGTAAGTGGGTAGGTGAGGCCCTCCATGATCTTCGCTTTGAATTATTTCCATCTTCTTTTCTTTATATTCATGTTGTGCATGCATGTGTCTTCATGAAACCACTCCTATTTGAGATCAAATTCCTACACAAATATACATAAATTTCCAATTAATTTTCCTCAAAGAAATATATGCACACAAATGACCGTTTTGCCCCTATGTGAAGATGGATATGTGACAATTTGGAATTAATATGGATTTTGGTTAAAATAAGTTAAAATACCCCATATGACCATTTATTTAATTTAAATAGAATAAATATGGTGGTAAAAATATGCACATTTACGTGCACATCACCCCCCAGCAGTCATAAGTAAATCACCATCCATTGCGTGGAGAATGTTATATGCACTAGTCTAAATGGATATATCGATATACATCTTAACCAGGAACATTTAAGGGTTTTGTTTTTGTATATAAGGAACAGCTGCCAAGTCCCTAGAATTGAAAGATGATGGAAGAAAAGTCCCTTCCGAAAAAGTTATGAAAATTTGGTTCCTATTTTTACTTTTTGACTAATTTATGCTACTTTTACCTCTGATTTCGATGTTGGACCGATTTTCTAGAAGGTGACACTTTGGTAAAAAATAATAAAATAGGGACCAAATTTACATGGGTTTGTTAGTAGGAACTTTTTGTGCATTGGCTTTGAGAATAGAGACTTTGGTTCGAAACCCCGTTTTTTATATCAATTCATTACACATGGTTATGAACACATTCACAACTGCAATCAATGAAATTACTATTCTAAGGATTTTCTACTTATATAAGTTTACTGTAGTAAATTCATTATTTATATCACTATATAACAACACATATTCATAAAATAAAACCAAAAGCATACTTTACTATGAATAAGATTATTTAGAGAGTTAAGTTGTTATAGCAAATTACATAATTATTTACAGGACATACCATTACCTGCATCAGTGAAGGAATGTCATACTTTGAGAATGTTATAAAATCTTGTGTTGAATTTTAACGGTACAACTCAAAAAGAAACTGCACTGGTTAGTGATGTGAAACTTTTAAGGCTATGTAGTTCAGTATGGAATTCACCGGGCCTTAGATGTTGTATTTAGAACTCACGTAGCTCTTGAATGATGTAGCTTTGAGCCTATTTTACTTCGCTATTTTGCCAATTGACTCCAGGTATCTAAACTTTTGCTATTTTTTTTAAGCGAAAAGTGAGCATAATAACATTAGAAATAAAAATTACACTTTAGCTTAATAAAATTTAAAGTACGTGAGTATATGATATATTAAATAAATGTAGATTAATTATTGTTACACCTACTTAAATATAAATGCTAGAATTAATCCAACATTCAACACAAAGTGAAGTAATAAATTGCAAATACTTATGTTATAGCTAAGAATTAGAATTAGAATCTCCAATAATTATGTATATAAACAAATCATTATAATAATAACATTTCAAAATCTACACCACACGTTAGAACAAAATATTATTATTTTTGTTTAGTAATATATCCAATAAGTACTTTCGTTATGGTTTCCTACCTATATATATTTAGCGTATTTAAAGTATTAACAATATTCTAATATTACGACGCATGCATACATATACATATATATAGTATAAAATGAGCCAAAAATTTACTTTAGTTTGAACCAGATTCCTTATAACATTTATGTTGTATAATCACGTTACATAAAGTTCCTTGGCCGCATTCTTAATATAATACAAGTAAAAGAAAGTAAATATAAAGTATAAAAGGAACAAAATAAGTAATAGTAGATAAGGAAGATAATAAAATAATACATGTAAATAAAGTAAATTAGAGTTCATAGAGGCTAATAACAAACACTTTGTCAACATCAAAAACTTTAAGATCCACCAAATCCCATTTAACCAGGTGTTTGATCCTGCCACAAAGTAAATATGAACGACTAACATTGTATTTAATATACTATTAAAAATTAAAATCCTTGAGTTTACTGTAGAACTTGAGAATATGGACGTACTCTTCACAACTAGGTATAAATGCTTAGGATATATTCACTACTAGAAAATAAAAAATATACCTACAAAGAGTTACCAATGACATGCTGACGACATGAGGCAATATCATAGGTATGTCATCGATAACAAGTCAAAATATATAACTCATTGTTATGTCATCGAAAATTTTGACAACGTATCGATGACTTATTTCTAATACAACCTACCCAAAATGAATTTCTTGCCCATTTCAATTTCCCTAAAATAAAACTCAAGAAACTCTTTCTCCCTTCTCCACTTCATTCGGCCATGAATCGGCCTTCATCTTCATATTATGCTTCATTCGGCCATGAAACCACCTCGACGCTACTCTAAAGCCCCAATGACGCTTACTCCTTTGGCCATTACAGCCTCTAAGGAACCCACCTTCGATATTAACGCCTCAATCAATGTTTACTTCAAAACCCTTCCTACAGATGCCTCCAAAGCCACTTTAGCGCTTCCAAAGTCACTATCGACGCTGCCAAAGCTTCATCGATGCTTCCTTCGGCTGACAAACCAAAGTCTCGCCTCACTGTTAATTTAGGTTCGATTTGCTGCCTTGATTTGTCTCATCTCACCGTTAATTTTTTCAATATCAATGCTTTTGGCTATGTTCTTTCATATTCATTATAACCACTTCTGATTATATAATTTTAATTGATTATAATGAGGATAGTTTGGTATAGATAGATTAGTAAAGACTGAAATATATGTTGTCATAAATGGTTGATTTCAAATGTTTGTATACATGAAGAAATTTAGAATTACGTTATGCTTTGATTTGGTATTTAGTTCAATTGATGAGAACATATAGATTTGTTGGCCTTGTCTGACCAGTATTGTATGTGATTATTATATTTATATTCGTTTTTACTAAAATGGAAATAAATATTCATCTGATACCATGGTCTTGGGTTTGTCCTAGTAGTGGACAAGTTATAAATACAAAATATATACATAAGTCGTAAATTAATATTTTTTCCTAGTCAGTCCGTAGAATTTTGATAGCACTTCCTATTTTATTCTCTGTTTACTTTTTTTGCGTACGATACGTTGAATAAGAGGAAGTACTGTTGAGATTTCGTGAATCGTTCATGGTAAGGCATTGATTTACGAATTATGTACATATTTTGTATTTGTATAGGAGCTAGGATAGTCAGCCAATTAAATCAAGGTTTAGTCTTATCATTATCGTTTTCTTAATTATGATATTCATGATACAATAATGTATGGTAATATAATAAAAATTAATGATGAAATGATAATAGTGTATGACTTTATTAAAAGAAAATCATATTATATACTACTAATAATTAGATAAAAATTAATGGTGTTATCAATAATATGTTATTAATATATCATAAAAATTAGAGATTTAAATAATAGTATAAGATATTAGTAAAAGAAAATTTTATTATATGGTATTAATCATGAAATAAAATTTTATGGTGTATGATATTGATAATATCATATAGTATTAATAATAATAAAACAAAAATTAATTGTATATGATATTAATATTCAAAATTAGTAAAAGAAAACAATATTATATGGTATTAATAATTGGTAAAAATTAATGATATTATAATTCGTTAGGTTATCATCTCAAATAGCTTCACGTTTATTAGACAGCTTATGTATGTGTGGAGCCGACTTTAATAGGCAGAATCATGAGTGATAGCATTCGCAATTTCGTTCTTACTAGGGTGAATCAATTTTGGCCTAGATTCTCGAAAATTTTATTTAACGTTAAAGATGTCATGTTCAATGATTTTGTCGTAAAATAAATTTAGTGCATACTTTATTTTTTTCAAATACAAATTTGTGTGTTGATAATATATATATATATGTATGTATATATATATATTATTAAATACAAATGCAAAGTACATATCAGATGAAACCCGATGCATCTCAAGCGCATATCATAAAAAATCTAGGAGTAGAAAGCAAGCATAAAATATAGAGAGATAGTGTACATGATGAAGAAAAGTAGGAAGAAGATTAAGGTGCTTGTTCAAGAAATCTATTACCAGTTAAAGTCATATTTGGTGTAGGAGAAAGTCGCATGTAAAAATAGATCTAGCAAATAGGACGAACGATCAAAGATTACACTGCGATGGCTCGAGATCTTTTACGGATTATCAACTGGATTTGGTATATGTGCATTTTTATTTTTAATTATTATAAGTCATCGTCGATTCCCTTCTTTAATTAGCCTAAAGAGTACCTCTGAAACACAACAGCCCGGGAGGTGTACGTTCGGATTCACAAGTTTGAGTTGATTAAGGGTTCATCAAGGTAGTTTGATGCTGCTACTGCTGAGATTACTGTAAGCCAACCACACAACTCGATTTCAAATATAATCGAATTAAATTCAGTTTCATACTCAAAAACTGAAAAATTATAAATTAGTAAGAACATGTGCTATGATTCAAAAGCTGATGGAGAAGTGTATGATGACCACTTCTGAGGTTGAAGTCTAGGCATTTCACAATTTGTCCAATTAATTGTAAAAGAGGATGGATTGTATACGCAAACTTGGGAATATTCTTGCGGTAAGTTACAATCTGTTAATTGTCTAGTGTACTAAAACAGATAGCACGCTACAATAAACTCGTCGCACAAGTTTATTGATTAGAATTCCACTACGCTGGAATTCTGTATTAGATAAATGTAACAATAAGTTACGTTGTAAATAAATTACAACAACAACGTTATACTATTGTAAGAAATAGTATAACTTATAAACGGGAAAGATTACAGTGAATCTAACCAATATATAAGGGAAATTCCGTCTGAGGCTTGTCGTAACAATTTCCTTAAGAATTTTATTTCAAAACTCTCCCAAGATACAACAGACGTAATCTGCACGAGATTGTAATGAGTATGTCAACTCTGTGATATATATGGAATATAGAGCAACGGAGCAAAGAAGCAGAAGAAATTAGATTGGAATAGAATGAGAATGTGATCAGTATTCTCTTCTATTTATAATTTCGTCCGCAACCCTTCAAACAGTCGCGTCCGCTTGACGGGTCGCACCCGTTGCCTTTTGGTCGCTGCTGTTCGTTAATGGGTCGCATCCGCCCGTCCAACGGTATTGTTTCGTACCTGCTCACACTGTTTCGCCCGCGCCTGTTCAGTCGGGTCGCACCCGCTTGCGCCGGCTTCCGCTTCAATCGGCTCACTCGCACCTGTTTGCTTCCAACGGGTCGCACCCGTTACTGTTCGCGTCCGCTCTTGAAAAGTCGCATCTCCTCAGGCAAAAACCCTGCTCGCTTCTCTTCAAATTCTAGGCCCAGCCCAGTTTCAGACAATGTCCAAAACCGTAAACAATGGCCTGATAAAAGGAATGGTCATTTTAGACCCGTACCCGAGCCCGGCCCGGTTCGGTCGGTCGGACGGAGCGGCGGCGGCGGCGCGCGCGCACGCGTGTGTTGGTGATGCATGATCTCCCTCCTCACAGCGAAGCATACATTTGGGAGCTCCAGGCCCCCAACCTCCTCATGAGAAAGCTATATTTAAACCAATATAGCTCTCACAATTTGGACATGTGGGACTTGTATTTTTCATTCACTTTGCTCTTTAGGAATTCCAACAATCCCCCACATGAATGATAATATACATATCCCCCACACAAAGCGAAATATCACAGAGTACATATGGAATAATGCTTTATCGTGGATAAGTAGATATTTCACTTTGAACTTTCCCTAGTTAAAACTTATCGGATCTACTTGGCTAATCGGTGAATTATTTCATCTTGAACCGTCGGCCTTTATTGTATATCCAGACAATAAGCTTTATGAAGCATTGATTCCCTTCTCATCCAATCTCTTGGTTGTGTTCATTTTGGTCCTGAACAATTTTTGGTTCTGCGAGTGTTTTTAGAGAATAAAAGCCTTTTAATATTCTCATAGAGTCGACCCAGCTCACACTAACATAGGTGATCGCAACCATTAAAAGTATCCTACATATACCCCACTTATTATTTCCAAGATATGGTCATCATTAAAAAACATAGTTTTAACCTTTAAAACTTCTGTAGGCATGCATTATATTTTGCACCATAGGAATGGAGTAGGACCAAGTCCAGACAAATGCATTACTTCTTGAGTTACTCATAACTGGTTTGCCTATTGATCCTAGTCCGTGGGATCTCCAGTCGCTAGGATAGGTTTCCGCATAAGGTAACTCTTGTTGGTTTAGGCTTTTAAACCCATTCCCCTCGATGCGCAGTCAATTTTCTCTCTTGATAAACCTTTAGTAAATGGATCCGCTATGTTATCATTTGTTCTCACATAATCTATGGAAATAGTTCCATTTGAGAGTAACTGCCTAACTGTATTATGGCGTCGATGAATATGTCATGACTTTCCATTATACACAAAGTTTTGCGCTCTGCTTAGCGCTGCTTGGTTATCACAGTGTATGCATATGGCCGGTACAGGTTTAGGCCAAAACGGAATATCTTCTAAAAAGTGACGAAGTCATTCTGCTTCTTCGCCTGCTTTATCTAATGCAATGAACTCTGATTCCATAGTGGATCGAGCTATGCATGTTTGTTTAGTAGATTTCCATGACACCGCTGCCCCTGCTAGGGTAAAGACATAACCACTCGTTGATTTTGATTCCTCTGAATCTGCAATCCAGTTTGCATCACTATATCCTTCTAAGACGGCAGGATATTTTCCATAATGTAAGGAATAGTTAGTGGTATTTTTTAAATATCCAAGCACTCTCATTAGTGCTTTCCAGTGTTCCTTCCCTGGATTGCTTGTATACATGCTCAATCGACTTACTGCATAAGCTATATCTGGTCTTGTGCAATTCATGAGATACATGAGACATCCTATTACACGAGAATATTCCAGTTGCATTACACTCTCATTAGTGTTTTTATGCAGTACTTCTGATGGATTAAAAGGTGTATTTACTCCTTTAATTCCAAAATTTTGAAACCTTTCAATCACTTTTTCTACATAATGTGATTGAGATAACTCAATTCCATTAGATGTTCGTATTATTTTTATTCCCAAAATAATATCTGCAACACCCAAGTCTTTCATGTCGAAATTGTTGATCAACATTTTCTTTATGGTCTCAATTACCTGAGTATTTGGACCGAATATTAGCATATCGTCCACACATAGACAAATCATCACATAAGATTGTCCAAGTTGTTTATAATAAACACATTTGTCACATTCATTTATATGAAAACCATTTCTCATCATGACACTATCAAATTTTGCGTGCCATTGCTTTGGAGCTTGTTTTAGTCCGTATAATGATTTGACTAATTTACAGACTTTGTTTTCATTTCCTTTGGAAATAAATCCCTTAGGTTGCTCCATGTAAATCTCCTCATCGAGATTTCCATTTAAGAATGCTGTTTTTACATCCATTTGATGAATCTCTAGATTATAAATGGATGCAATTGCTATTAACATTCTTATAGAGGTTATTCGTGTAACCGGTGAATAGGTATCAAAGAAATCTACTCCTTCTTTTTGACGATATCCTTTGGCTACTGATCTGGCTTTATACTTGTCGATAGAGCCATCTGCTTTCATTTTCTTCTTGAAAATCCATTTGCAGCCAATTGGTTTTATTCCTGGTGGAATATCAACAATTTCCTAAGTTTTATTACTTAGAATTGAATCAATCTCACTTTGAATTGCTTCTTTCCAACATGAAGATTCAGAAGATGACATTGCTTCCTTGTACGTTTGAGATTCGTGTTCTAACATATAAGTTAAAAAATCCGAACCAAATGTTTTGGAAGTTCTTGCCCTTACGCTTCTTCTCGGTTTAACCTCCTCGTTGTCCTGATGAGTTTCATCTTCACATGTCCCATCTCTGTTATCTCTTGTCCTTTTTGGGACAGGATTTTCATCGTTTCTTTTATGTGGAAACACATTTTCAAAGAACGAGGCATCTCTTGATTCCATGATTGTATTTACATGAATATCATTTATATCAGACTTGAATACCAAAAATCTGTAGGCACTACTATTTTGGGCTGGCCCAAGATAATAACAATCTACTGTTTTTGGTCCAAGTTTGACTCTCTTGGGAGGCAGAACTGGAACTTTTGCCAAGCATCCCCACACTTTGAGGTATTTAAAGCTTGGTTTGTGTCCTTTCCATATCTCATATGGAATTGTTTCCGTTTTATTGTGAGGAACTTTGTTTAATATGTGATTAGACATATTTAAGGCTTCCCCCCACAAGTTCGTCGGCAGACCAGAAGTTAAAAGCATGGCAGTAACATGTCTTTTAACGTTCTGTTCTTCCTCTCGGCTACACCATTTTGTTGTAGTGAATATGGAGCTGTTGTTTGATGAATTATACCATTTTCGGCACAGAACTGTTCAACTGGTGATTCATATTCTCCACCTCGATCAGATCTCAATATCTTGATCTTTTTATTTAACTGATTTTCTACCTCAGCCTTGTATTTTATAAACACGGTTATTGCTTCATCCTTACTACTTAAAAGGTATACATAGCAATATCGCGTATAATCGTCAATAAAAGTAATAAAATACTTTTTCCCACCTCTTGTAGGTAGTGATTTAAAATCACATAAATCTGTATGTACCAAACCTAATGGTTCGGTGTTTCTGTCAACAGATTTAAATGGTTGTTTGACCGTTTTTGCTTCTACACATGTCTCACATTTATAGTTCTTATCTACTTGGAAATTTGGAATCAATCCCAAGTTTGATAATTTCTTCATTTTTCGGAAGTTTATGTATCCTAATCTATCGTGCCATAGTAAAATTTCATGCTCAAGCAAGTAAGAGACTTCAATTTTATTATTAGCACAATCAGAATACATAGATTTATTGCCGGTAACGGCTACATTTGCCTTAAATAGGCCATCACATAAATATCCCCTTCCGATATATATTCCAGCTTTGGACAGAACCATCTTGTCTGACTCAAACACCATCTTGAATCCCTTCTTTGATGGGACTGCACCAGAGATGAGATTCTTGCATATGTCTGGAACGTGAAGCACGTCATTCAATTTGACAGTTTTTCCAGAAGTGAACTTGAGGATAACTGTGCCACTTCCTTCGATCATGGAAACTGCAGAATTACCCATGTAGAGTCTTTCTTTCTGATCGAATTTCTGGTATGTTGAAAACATGGATTTTTCAGAGCAAACATGACGAGTAGCTCCTGTGTCAACCCACCAATGGTTAGGGTTCTGAATCAAATTGCATTCAGAAATAACCGCTGAAAAGTTGGACTTATCCATTTTCATGTTGTCAACTGTTAACATCTCTGTTTTAGTGTAAAACAGTAAAATTCTTAAGATGTTAATTGTCTAGTGTACTAAAACAGATAGCACGCTACAATAAACTCGTCGCACAAGTTTATTGATTAGACTTCCACTACGCTGGAATTCTGTATTAGATAAATGTAACAATAAGTTACGTTGTAAATAAATTACAACAACAACGTTATACTATTGTAAGAAACAGTATAACTTATAAACGGGAAAGATTACAGTGAATCTAACCAGTATATAAAGGAAATTCCGTCTGAGGCTTGTCGTAACAATTTGCTTAAGAATTTTATTTCAAAACTCTCCCAAGATACAACAGACGTAATCTGCACGAGATTGTAATGAGTATGTCAACTCTGTGATATATATGGAATATAGAGCAGCGGAGCAAAGAAGCAGAAGAAATTAGATTGGAATAGAATGAGAATGTGATCAGTATTCTCTTCTATTTATAATTTCGTCCGCAACCCTTCAAACAGTCGCGTCCGCTTGACGGGTCGCACCCGTTGCCTTTTGGTCGCTGCTGTTCGTTAATGGGTCGCACCCGCCCGTCCAACGGTACTGTTTCGTACCTGCTCGCACTGTTTCGCCCGCGCCTGTTCAGTCGGGTCGCACCCGCTTGCGCCGGCGTCCGCTTCAATCGGCTCGCTCGCACCTGTTTGCTTCCAACGGGTCGCACCCGTTACTGTTCGCGTCCGCTCATGAAAAGTCGCATCTCCTCAGGCAAAAACCCTGCCCGCTTCTCTTCAAATTCCAGGCCCAGCCCAGTTTCAGACAATGTCCAAAACCGTTAAACAATGGCCTGGTAAAAAGAATGGTCATTTTAGACCCGTACCCGAGCCCGGCCCGGTTCGGTCGGTCGGACGGAGCTGCGGCGGCGGCGCGCGCGCACGCGTGTGTTGGTGATGCATGATCTCCCTCCTCACAGCGAAGCATACATTTGGGAGCCCCAGGCCCCCAACCTCCTCATGAGAAAGCTATATTTAAACCAATATAGCTCTCACAATTTGGAGATGTGGGACTTGTATTTTTCATTCACTTTGCTCTTTAGGAATTCCAACAATCCCCCACATGAATGATAATATACATATCCCCCACACAAAGCGAAATATCACAGAGTACATATGGAATAATGCTTTATCGTGGATAAGTAGATATTTCACTTTGAACTTTCCCTAGTTAAAACTTATCGGATCTACTTGGCTAATCGGTGAATTATTTCATCTTGAACCGTCGGCCTTTATTGTATATCCAGACAATAAGCTTTACGAAGCATTGATTCCCTTCTCATCCAATCTCTTGGTTGTGTTCATTTTGGTCCTGAACAATTTTTGGTTCTGCGAGTGTTTTTAGAGAATAAAAGCCTTTTAATATTCTCATAGAGCCGACCCAGCTCACACTAACATAGGTGATCGCAACCATTAAGAGTATCCTACATATACCCCACTTGTTATTTCCAAGATATGGTCATCATTAAAAAACATAGTTTTAACCTTTAAAACTTCTGTAGGCATGCATTATATTTTGCACCATAGGAATGGAGTAGGACCAAGTCCAGACAAATGCATTACTTCTTGAGTTACTCATAACTGGTTTGCCTATTGATCCTAATCCGTGGGATCTCCAGTCGCTAGGATAGGTTTCCGCATAAGGTTACTCTTGTTGGTTTAGGCTTTTAAACCCATTCCCCTCGATGCGCAGTCAATTTTCTCTCTTGATAAACCTTTAGTAAATGGATCCGCTATGTTATCATTTGTTCTCACATAATCTATGGAAATAGTTCCATTTGAGAGTAACTGCCTAACTGTATTATGGCGTCGACGAATATGTCGTGACTTTCCATTATACACAAAGTTTTGCGCTCTGCTTAGCGCTGCTTGGTTATCACAGTGTATGCATATGGCCGGTACAGGTTTAGGCCAAAACGGAATATCTTCTAAAAAGTGACGAAGTCATTCTGCTTCTTCGCCTGCTTTATCTAATGCAATGAACTCTGATTCCATAGTGGATCGAGCTATGCATGTTTGTTTAGTAGATTTCCATGACACCGCTGCCCCTGCTAGGGTAAAGACATAACCACTCGTTGATTTTGATTCCTCTGAATCTGCAATCCAGTTTGCATCACTATATCCTTCTAAGACGGCAGGATATTTTCCATAATGTAAGGAATAGTTAGTGGTATTTTTTAAATATCCAAGCACTCTCATTAGTGCTTTCCAGTGTTCCTTCCCTGGATTGCTTGTATACATGCTCAATCGACTTACTGCATAAGCTATATCTGGTCTTGTGCAATTCATGAGATACATGAGACATCCTATTACACGAGCATATTCCAGTTGCATTACACTCTCATTAGTGTTTTTATGCAGTACTTCTGATGGATTAAAAGGTGTATTTACTCCTTTAATTCCAAAGTTTTGAAACCTTTCAATCACTTTTTCTACATAATGTGATTGAGATAACTCA
Organism: Allium cepa; assembly: GCA_030765085.1. Classification (NCBI taxonomy): domain Eukaryota; kingdom Viridiplantae; phylum Streptophyta; class Magnoliopsida; order Asparagales; family Amaryllidaceae; genus Allium; species Allium cepa. The sequence goes on along the minus strand of CM060930.1, from coordinate 6,795,503 downwards.
ATTCCATTAGATGTTCTTATTATTTTTATTCCCAAAATAATATCTGCAACACCCAAGTCTTTCATGTCGAAATTGTTGATCAACATTTTCTTTATGGTCTCAATTACCTGAGTATTTGGACCGAATGTTAGCATATCGTCCACAGATAGACAAATCATCACATATGATTGTCCAAGTTGTTTATAATAAACACATTTGTCACATTCATTTATATGAAAACCATTTCTCATCATGACACTATCAAATTTTGCGTGCCATTGCTTTGGAGATTGTTTTGGTCCGTATAATGATTTGACTAATCTACAGACTTTGTTTTCATTTTCTTTGGAAATAAATCCCTCAGGTTACTCCATGTAAATCTCCTCATCGAGATTTCCATTTTAGAATGCTGTTTTTACATCCATTTGATGAATCTCTAGATTATAAATGGATGCAATTGCTATTAACATTCTTATAGAGGTTATTCGTGTAACCGGTGAATAGGTATCAAAGAAGTCTACTCCTTCTTTTTGACGATATCCTTTGGCTACTGATCTGGCTTTATACTTGTCGATAGAGCCATCTGCTTTCATTTTCTTCTTGAAAATCCATTTGCAGCCAATTGGTTTTATTCCTGGGGGAATATCAACAATTTCCCAAGTTTTATTACTTAGAATTGAATCAATCTCACTTTGAATTGCTTCTTTCCAACATGAAGATTCAGAAGATGACATTGATTCCTTGTACGTTTGAGATTCGTGTTCTAACATATAAGTTAAAAAATCCGAACCAAATGGTTTGGAAGTTCTTGCCCTTACGCTTCTTCTTGGTTCAACCTCCTCGTTGTCCTGATGAGTTTCATCTTCACATGTCCCATCTCTATTATCTCTTGTCCTTTTTGGGACAGGATTTTCATCGTTTCTTTTATGTGGAAACACATTTTCAAAGAACGAGGCATCTCTTGATTCCATGATTGTATTTACATGAATATCATTTATATCAGACTTGAATACCAAAAATCTGTAGGCACTACTATTTTGGGCTGGCCCAAGATAATAACAATCTACTGTTTTTGGTCCAAGTTTGACTCTCTTGGGAGGCGGAACTGGAACTTTTGCCAAGCATCCCCACACTTTGAGGTATTTAAAGCTTGGTTTGTGTCCTTTCCATATCTCATATGGAATTGTTTCCGTTTTATTGTGAGGAACTTTGTTTAATATGTGATTAGACATATTTAAGGCTTCCCCCCACAAGTTCGTCGGCAGACCAGAAGTTAAAAGCATGGCAGTAACATATCTTTTAACGTTCTGTTCTTCCTCTCGGCTACACCATTTTGTTGTGGTGAATATGGAGCTGTTGTTTGATGAATTATACCATTTTCGGCACAGAACTATTCAAATGGTGATTCATATTCTCCACCTCGATCAGATCTCAATATCTTGATCTTTTTATTTAACTGATTTTCTACCTCAGCCTTGTATTTTATAAACGTGGTTATTGCTTCATCCTTACTACTTAAAAGATATACATAGCAATATCGCGTATAATCGTCAATAAAAGTAATAAAATACTTTTTCCCACCTCTTGTAGGTAGTGATTTAAAATCACATAAATCTGTATGTACCAAACCTAATGGTTCGGTGTTTCTGTCAACAGATTTAAATGGTTGTTTGACCGTTTTTGCTTCTACACATGTCTCACATTTATAGTTCTTATCTACTTGGAAATTTGGAATCAATCCCAAGTTTGATAATTTCTTCATTTTTCGGAAGTTTATGTATCCTAATCTATCGTGCCATAGTAAAATTTCATGCTCAAGCAAGTAAGAGACTTCAATTTTATTATTAGCACAATCCGAATACATAGATTTATTGCCGGTAACGGCTACATTTGCCTTAAATAGGCCATCACATAAATATCCCCTTCCGATATACATTCCAGCTTTGGACAGAACCATCTTGTCTGACTCAAACACCATCTTGAATCCCTTCTTTGATAGGACTGCACCAGAGATGAGATTCTTGCATATGTCTGGAACGTGAAGCACGTCATTCAATTTGACAGTTTTTCCAGAATTGAACTTGAGGATAACTGTGCCACTTCCTTCGATCATGGAAACTGCAGAATTACCCATGTAGAGTCTTTCTTTCTGATCGAATTTCTGGTATGTTGAAAACATGGATTTTTCAGAGCAAACATGACGAGTAGCTCCTGTGTCAACCCACCATTGGTTAGGGTTCTGAATCAAATTGCATTCAGAAATAACCGCTGAAAAGTTGGACTTATCCATTTTCATGTTGTCAACTGTTAACATCTCTGTTTTAGTGTAAAACAGTAAAATTCTTAAGATGTTAATTGTCTAGTGTACTAAAACAGATAGCACGCTACAATAAACTCGTCGCACAAGTTTATTGATTAGAATTCCACTACGCTGGAATTTTGTATTAGATAAATGTAACAATAAGTTACGTTGTAAATAAATTACAACAACAACGTTATACTATTGTAAGAAACAGTATAACTTATAAACGGGAAAGATTACAGTGAATCTAACCAGTATATAAAGGAAATTCCGTCTGAGGCTTGTCGTAACAATTTCCTTAAGAATTTTATTTCAAAACTCTCCCAAGATACAACAGACGTAATCTGCACGAGATTGTAATGAGTATGTCAACTCTGTGATATATATGGAATATAGAGCAACGGAGCAAAGAAGCAGAAGAAATTAGATTGGAATAGAATGAGAATGTGATCAGTATTCTCTTCTATTTATAATTTTGTCCGCAACCCTTCAAACAGTCGCGTCCGCTTGACGGGTCGCACCCGTTGCCTTTTGGTCGCTGCTGTTCGTTAATGGGTCGCACCCGCCCGTCCAACGGTATTGTTTCGTACCTGCTCGCACTGTTTCGCCCGCGCCTGTTCAGTCGGGTCGCACCCGCTTGCGCCGGCGTCCGCTTCAATCGGCTCGCTCGCACCTGTTTGCTTCCAACGGGTCGCACCCGTTACTGTTCGCGTCCGCTCATGAAAAGTCGCATCTCCTCAGACAAAAACCCTGCCCGCTTCTCTTCAAATTCCAGGCCCAGCCCAGTTTCAGACAATGTCCAAAACCGTTAAACAATGGCCTGGTAAAAAGAATGGTCATTTTAGACCCATACCCGAGCCCGGCCCGGTTCGGTCGGTCGGACGGAGCGGCGGCGGCGGCGCGCGCGCACGCGTGTGTTGGTGATGCATGATCTCCCTCCTCACAGCGAAGCATACATTTGGGAGCCCCAGGCCCCCAACCTCCTCATGAGAAAGCTATATTTAAACCAATATAGCTCTCACAATTTGGAGATGTGGGACTTGTATTTTTCATTCACTTTGCTCTTTAGGAATTCCAACAATCCCCCACATGAATGATAATATACATATCCCCCACACAAAGCGAAATATCACAGAGTACATATGGAATAATGCTTTATCGTGGATAAGTAGATATTTCACTTTGAACTTTCCCTAGTTAAAACTTATCGGATCTACTTGGCTAATCGGTGAATTATTTCATCTTGAACCGTCGGCCTTTATTGTATATCCAGACAATAAGCTTTACGAAGCATTGATTCCCTTCTCATCCAATCTCTTGGTTGTGTTCATTTTGGTCCTGAACAATTTTTGGTTCTGCGAGTGTTTTTAGAGAATAAAAGCCTTTTAATATTCTCATAGAGCCGACCCAGCTCACACTAACATAGGTGATCGCAACCATTAAGAGTATCCTACATATACCCCACTTGTTATTTCCAAGATATGGTCATCATTAAAAAACATAGTTTTAACCTTTAAAACTTCTGTAGGCATGCATTATATTTTGCACCATAGGAATGGAGTAGGACCAAGTCCAGACAAATGCATTACTTCTTGAGTTACTCATAACTGGTTTGCCTATTGATCCTAATCCGTGGGATCTCCAGTCGCTAGGATAGGTTTCCGCATAAGGTTACTCTTGTTGGTTTAGGCTTTTAAACCCATTCCCCTCGATGCGCAGTCAATTTTCTCTCTTGATAAACCTTTAGTAAATGGATCCGCTATGTTATCATTTGTTCTCACATAATCTATGGAAATAGTTCCATTTGAGAGTAACTGCCTAACTGTATTATGGCGTCGACGAATATGTCGTGACTTTCCATTATACACAAAGTTTTGCGCTCTGCTTAGCGCTGCTTGGTTATCACAGTGTATGCATATGGCCGGTACAGGTTTAGGCCAAAACGGAATATCTTCTAAAAAGTGACGAAGTCATTCTGCTTCTTCGCCTGCTTTATCTAATGCAATGAACTCTGATTCCATAGTGGATCGAGCTATGCATGTTTGTTTAGTAGATTTCCATGACACCGCTGCCCCTGCTAGGGTAAAGACATAACCACTCGTTGATTTTGATTCCTCTGAATCTGCAATCCAGTTTGCATCACTATATCCTTCTAAGACGGCAGGATATTTTCCATAATGTAAGGAATAGTTAGTGGTATTTTTTAAATATCCAAGCACTCTCATTAGTGCTTTCCAGTGTTCCTTCCCTGGATTGCTTGTATACATGCTCAATCGACTTACTGCATAAGCTATATCTGGTCTTGTGCAATTCATGAGATACATGAGACATCCTATTACACGAGCATATTCCAGTTGCATTACACTCTCATTAGTGTTTTTATGCAGTACTTCTGATGGATTAAAAGGTGTATTTACTCCTTTAATTCCAAAGTTTTGAAACCTTTCAATCACTTTTTCTACATAATGTGATTGAGATAACTCAATTCCATTAGATGTTCTTATTATTTTTATTCCCAAAATAATATCTGCAACACCCAAGTCTTTCATGTCGAAATTGTTGATCAACATTTTCTTTATGGTCTCAATTACCTGAGTATTTGGACCGAATGTTAGCATATCGTCCACAGATAGACAAATCATCACATATGATTGTCCAAGTTGTTTATAATAAACACATTTGTCACATTCATTTATATGAAAACCATTTCTCATCATGACACTATCAAATTTTGCGTGCCATTGCTTTGGAGATTGTTTTGGTCCGTATAATGATTTGACTAATCTACAGACTTTGTTTTCATTTTCTTTGGAAATAAATCCCTCAGGTTACTCCATGTAAATCTCCTCATCGAGATTTCCATTTTAGAATGCTGTTTTTACATCCATTTGATGAATCTCTAGATTATAAATGGATGCAATTGCTATTAACATTCTTATAGAGGTTATTCGTGTAACCGGTGAATAGGTATCAAAGAAGTCTACTCCTTCTTTTTGACGATATCCTTTGGCTACTGATCTGGCTTTATACTTGTCGATAGAGCCATCTGCTTTCATTTTCTTCTTGAAAATCCATTTGCAGCCAATTGGTTTTATTCCTGGGGGAATATCAACAATTTCCCAAGTTTTATTACTTAGAATTGAATCAATCTCACTTTGAATTGCTTCTTTCCAACATGAAGATTCAGAAGATGACATTGATTCCTTGTACGTTTGAGATTCGTGTTCTAACATATAAGTTAAAAAATCCGAACCAAATGGTTTGGAAGTTCTTGCCCTTACGCTTCTTCTTGGTTCAACCTCCTCGTTGTCCTGATGAGTTTCATCTTCACATGTCCCATCTCTATTATCTCTTGTCCTTTTTGGGACAGGATTTTCATCGTTTCTTTTATGTGGAAACACATTTTCAAAGAACGAGGCATCTCTTGATTCCATGATTGTATTTACATGAATATCATTTATATCAGACTTGAATACCAAAAATCTGTAGGCACTACTATTTTGGGCTGGCCCAAGATAATAACAATCTACTGTTTTTGGTCCAAGTTTGACTCTCTTGGGAGGCGGAACTGGAACTTTTGCCAAGCATCCCCACACTTTGAGGTATTTAAAGCTTGGTTTGTGTCCTTTCCATATCTCATATGGAATTGTTTCCGTTTTATTGTGAGGAACTTTGTTTAATATGTGATTAGACATATTTAAGGCTTCCCCCCACAAGTTCGTCGGCAGACCAGAAGTTAAAAGCATGGCAGTAACATGTCTTTTAACGTTCTGTTCTTCCTCTTGGCTACACCATTTTGTTGTGGTGAATATGGAGCTGTTGTTTGATGAATTATACCATTTTCGGCACAGAACTGTTCAAATGGTGATTCATATTCTCCACCTCGATCAGATCTCAATATCTTGATCTTTTTATTTAACTGATTTTCTACCTCAGCCTTGTATTTTATAAACGCGGTTATTGCTTCATCCTTACTACTTAAAAGATATACATAGCAATATCGCGTATAATCGTCAATAAAAGTAATAAAATACTTTTTCCCACCTCTTGTAGGTAGTGATTTAAAATCACATAAATCTGTATGTACCAAACCTAATGGTTCGGTGTTTTTGTCAACAGATTTAAATGGTTGTTTGACCGTTTTTGCTTCTACACATGTCTCACATTTATAGTTCTTATCTACTTGGAAATTTGGAATCAATCCCAAGTTTGATAATTTCTTCATTTTTCGGAAGTTTATGTATCCTAATCTATCGTGCCATAGTAAAATTTCATGCTCAAGCAAGTAAGAGACTTCAATTTTATTATTAGCACAATCCGAATACATAGATTTATTGCCGATAACGGCTACATTTGCCTTAAATAGGCCATCACATAAATATCCCCTTCCGATATACACTCCAGCTTTGGACAGAACCATCTTGTCTGACTCAAACACCATCTTGAATCCCTTCTTTGATAGGACTGCACCAGAGATGAGATTCTTGCATATGTCTGGAACGTGAAGCACGTCATTCAATTTGACAGTTTTTCCAGAAGTGAACTTGAGGATAACTGTGCCACTTCCTTCGATCATGGAAACTGCAGAATTACCCATGTAGAGTCTTTCTTTCTGATCGAATTTCTGGTATGTTGAAAACATGGATTTTTCAGAGCAAACATGACGAGTAGCTCCTGTGTCAACCCACCATTGGTTAGGGTTCTGAATCAAATTGCATTCAGAAATAACCGCTGAAAAGTTGGACTTATCCATTTTCATGTTGTCAACTGTTAACATCTCTGTTTTAGTGTAAAACAGTAAAATTCTTAAGATGTTAATTGTCTAGTGTACTAAAACAGATAGCACGCTACAATAAACTCGTCGCACAAGTTTATTGATTAGAATTCCACTACGCTGGAATTCTGTATTAGATAAATGTAACAATAAGTTACGTTGTAAATAAATTACAACAACAACGTTATACTATTGTAAGAAACAGTATAACTTATAAACGGGAAAGATTACAGTGAATCTAACCAGTATATAAAGGAAATTCCGTCTGAGGCTTGTCGTAACAATTTCCTTAAGAATTTTATTTCAAAACTCTCCCAAGATACAACAGACGTAATCTGCACGAGATTGTAATGAGTATGTCATCTCTGTGATATATATGGAATATAGAGCAACGGAGCAAAGAAGCAGAAGAAATTAGATTGGAATAGAATGAGAATGTGATCAGTATTCTCTTCTATTTATAATTTCGTCCGCAACCCTTCAAACAGTCGCGTCCGCTTGACGGGTCGCACCCGTTGCCTTTTGGTCGCTGCTGTTCGTTAATGTGTCGCACCCGCCCGTCCAACGGTACTGTTTCGTACCTGCTCGCACTGTTTCGCCCGCGCCTGTTCAGTCGGGTCGCACCCGCTTGCGCCGGCGTCCGCTTCAATCGGCTCGCTCGCACCTGTTTGCTTCCAACGGGTCGCACCCGTTACTGTTCGCGTCCGCTCATGAAAAGTCGCATCTCCTCAGGCAAAAACCCTGCCCGCTTCTCTTCAAATTCCAGGCCCAGCCCAGTTTCAGACAATGTCCAAAACCGTTAAACAATGGCCTGGTAAAAAGAATGGTCATTTTAGACCCGTACCCGAGCCCGGCCCGGTTCGGTCGGTCGGACGGAGCGGCGGCGGCGGCGTGCGCGCACGCGTGTGTTGGTGATGCATGATCTCCCTCCTCACAGCGAAGCATACGTTTGGGAGCCCCAGGCCCCTAACCTCCTCATGAGAAAGCTATATTTAAACCAATATAGCTCTCACAATTTGGAGATGTGGGACTTGTATTTTTCATTCACTTTGCTCTTTAGGAATTCCAACAATCCCGCACATGAATGATAATATACATATCCCCCACACAAAGCGAAATATCACAGAGTACATATGGAATAATGCTTTATCGTGGACAAGTAGATATTTCACTTTGAACTTTCCCTAGTTAAAACTTATCGGATCTACTTGGCTAATCGGTGAATTATTTCATCTTGAACCGTCGGCCTTTATTGTATATCCAGACAATAAGCTTTACGAAGCATTGATTCCCTTCTCATCCAATCTCTTGGTTGTGTTCATTTTGGTCCTGAATAATTTTTGGTTCTGCGAGTGTTTTTAGAGAATAAAAGCCTTTTAATATTCTCATAGAGCCGACCCAGCTCACACTAACATAGGTGATCGCAACCATTAAGAGTATCCTACATATACCCCACTTGTTATTTCCAAGATATGGTCATCATTAAAAAACATAGTTTTAACCTTTAAAACTTCTGTAGGCATGCATTATATTTTGCACCATAGGAATGGAGTAGGACCAAGTCCAGACAAATGCATTACTTCTTGAGTTACTCATAACTGGTTTGCCTATTGATCCTAGTCCGTGGGATCTCCAGTCGCTAGGATAGGTTTCCGCATAAGGTAACTCTTGTTGGTTTAGGCTTTAAACTCATTCCCCTCGATGCGCAGTCAATTTTCTCTCTTGATAAACCTTTAGTAAATGGATCCGCTATGTTATCATTTGTTCTCACATAATCTATGGAAATAGTTCCATTTGAGAGTAACTGCCTAACTGTATTATGGCGTCGACGAATATGTCGTGACTTTCCATTATACACAAAGTTTTGCGCTCTTCTTAGCGCTGCTTGGTTATCACAGTGTATGCATATGGCCGGTACAGGTTTAGGCCAAAACGGAATATCTTCTAAAAAGTGACGAAGTCATTCTGCTTCTTCGCCTGCTTTATCTAATGCAATGAACTCTGATTCCATAGTGGATCGAGCTATGCATGTTTGTTTAGTAGATTTCCATGACACCGCTGCCCCTGCTAGGGTAAAGACATAACCACTCGTTGATTTTGATTCCTCTGAATCTGCAATCCAGTTTGCATCACTATATCCTTCTAAGACGGCAGGATATTTTCCATAATGTAAGGAATAGTTAGTGGTATTTTTTAAATATCCAAGCACTCTCATTAGTGCTTTCCAGTGTTCCTTCCCTGGATTGCTTGTATACATGCTCAATCGACTTACTGCATAAGCTATATCTGGTCTTGTGCAATTCATGAGATACATGAGACATCCTATTACACGAGAATATTCCAGTTGCATTACACTCTCATTAGTGTTTTTATGCAGTACTTCTGATGGATTAAAAGGTGTATTTACTCCTTTAATTCCAAAGTTTTGAAACCTTTCAATCACTTTTTCTACATAATGTGATTGAGATAACTCAATTCCATTAGATGTTCTTATTATTTTTATTCCCAAAATAATATCTGCAACACCCAAGTCTTTCATGTCGAAATTGTTGATCAACATTTTCTTTATGGTCTCAATTACCTGAGTATTTGGACCGAATATTAGCATATCGTCCACATATAGACAAATCATCACATATGATTGTCCAAGTTGTTTATAATAAACACATTTGTCACATTCATTTATATGAAAACCATTTCTCATCATGACACTATCAAATTTTGCGTGCCATTGCTTTGGAGCTTGTTTTAGTCCGTATAATGATTTGACTAATCTACAGACTTTGTTTTCATTTCCTTTGGAAATAAATCCCTCAGGTTGCTCCATGTAAATCTCCTCATCGAGATTTCCATTTAAGAATGCTGTTTTTACATCCATTTGATGAATCTCTAGATTATGAATGGATGCAATTGCTATTAACATTCTTATAGAGGTTATTCGTGTAACCGGTGAATAGGTGTCAAAGAAGTCTACTCCTTCTTTTTGACGATATCCTTTGGCTACTGATCTGGCTTTATACTTGTCGATAGAGCCATCTGCTTTCATTTTCTTCTTGAAAATCCATTTGCAGCCAATTGGTTTTATTCCTGGTGGAATATCAACAATTTCCCAAGTTTTATTACTTAGAATTGAATCAATCTCACTTTGAATTGCTTCTTTCCAACATGAAGATTCAGAAGATGACATTGATTCCTTGTACGTTTGAGATTTGTGTTCTAACATATAAGTTAAAAAATCCGAACCAAATGTTTTGGAAGTTCTTGCCCTTACGCTTCTTCTTGGTTCAACCTCCTCGTTGTCCTGATGAGTTTCATCTTCACATGTCCCATCTCTGTTATCTCTTGTCCTTTTTAGGACAGGATTTTCATCGTTTCTTTTATGTGGAAACACATTTTCAAAGAACGAGGCATCTCCTGATTCCATGATTGTATTTACATGAATATCATTTATATCAGACTTGAATACCAAAAATCTGTAGGCACTACTATTTTGGGCTGGCCCAAGATAATAACAATCTACTGTTTTTGGTCCAAGTTTGACTCTCTTGGGAGGCGGAACTAGAACTTTTGCCAAGCATCCCCACACTTTGAGGTATTTAAAGCTTGGTTTGTGTCCTTTCCATATCTCATATGGAATTGTTTCCGTTTTATTGTGAGGAACTTTGTTTAATATGTGATTAGACATATTTAAGGCTTCCCCCCACAAGTTCGTCGGCAGACCAGAAGTTAAAAGCATGGCAGTAACATGTCTTTTAACGTTCTGTTCTTCCTCTTGGCTACACCATTTTGTTGTGGTGAATATGGAGCTGTTGTTTGATGAATTATACCATTTTCGGCACAGAACTGTTCAAATGGTGATTCATATTCTCCACCTCGATCAGATCTCAATATCTTGATCTTTTTATTTAACTGATTTTCTACCTCAGCCTTGTATTTTATAAACGCGGTTATTGCTTCATCCTTACTACTTAAAAGATATACATAGCAATATCGCGTATAATCGTCAATAAAAGTAATAAAATACTTTTTCCCACCTCTTGTAGGTAGTGATTTAAAATCACATAAATCTGTATGTACCAAACCTAATGGTTCGGTGTTTTTGTCAACAGATTTAAATGGTTGTTTGACCGTTTTTGCTTCTACACATGTCTCACATTTATAGTTCTTATCTACTTGGAAATTTGGAATCAATCCCAAGTTTGATAATTTCTTCATTTTTCGGAAGTTTATGTATCCTAATCTATCGTGCCATAGTAAAATTTCATGCTCAAGCAAGTAAGAGACTTCAATTTTATTATTAGCACAATCCGAATACATAGATTTATTGCCGATAACGGCTACATTTGCCTTAAATAGGCCATCACATAAATATCCCCTTCCGATATACACTCCAGCTTTGGACAGAACCATCTTGTCTGACTCAAACACCATCTTGAATCCCTTCTTTGATAGGACTGCACCAGAGATGAGATTCTTGCATATGTCTGGAACGTGAAGCACGTCATTCAATTTGACAGTTTTTCCAGAAGTGAACTTGAGGATAACTGTGCCACTTCCTTCGATCATGGAAACTGCAGAATTACCCATGTAGAGTCTTTCTTTCTGATCGAATTTCTGGTATGTTGAAAACATGGATTTTTCAGAGCAAACATGACGAGTAGCTCCTGTGTCAACCCACCATTGGTTAGGGTTCTGAATCAAATTGCATTCAGAAATAACCGCTGAAAAGTTGGACTTATCCATTTTCATGTTGTCAACTGTTAACATCTCTGTTTTAGTGTAAAACAGTAAAATTCTTAAGATGTTAATTGTCTAGTGTACTAAAACAGATAGCACGCTACAATAAACTCGTCGCACAAGTTTATTGATTAGAATTCCACTACGCTGGAATTCTGTATTAGATAAATGTAACAATAAGTTACGTTGTAAATAAATTACAACAACAACGTTATACTATTGTAAGAAACAGTATAACTTATAAACGGGAAAGATTACAGTGAATCTAACCAGTATATAAAGGAAATTCCGTCTGAGGCTTGTCGTAACAATTTCCTTAAGAATTTTATTTCAAAACTCTCCCAAGATACAACAGACGTAATCTGCACGAGATTGTAATGAGTATGTCAACTCTGTGATATATATGGAATATAGAGCAACGGAGCAAAGAAGCAGAAGAAATTAGATTGGAATAGAATGAGAATGTGATCAGTATTCTCTTCTATTTATAATTTCGTCCGCAACCCTTCAAACAGTCGCGTCCGCTTGACGGGTCGCACCCGTTGCCTTTTGGTCGCTGCTGTTCGTTAATGGGTCGCACCCGCCCGTCCAACGGTACTGTTTCGTACCTGCTCGCACTGTTTCGCCCGCGCCTGTTCAGTCGGGTCGCACCCGCTTGCGCCGGCGTCCGCTTCAATCGGCTCGCTCGCACCTGTTTGCTTCCAACGGGTCGCACCCGTTACTGTTCGCGTCCGCTCATGAAAAGTCGCATCTCCTCAGGCAAAAACCCTGCCCGCTTCTCTTCAAATTCCAGGCCCAGCACAGTTTCAGACAATGTCCAAAACCGTTAAACAATGGCCTGGTAAAAAGAATGGTCATTTTAGACCCGTACCCGAGCCCGGCCCGGTTCGGTCGGTCGGACGGAGCGGCGGCGCGCGCGTGTGGTGGTGATGCATGATCTCCCTCCTCACAGCGAAACATACATTTGGGAGCCTCAGGCCCCCAACCTCCTCATGAGAAAGCTATATTTAAACCAATATAGCTCTCACAATTTGGAGATGTGGGACTTGTATTTTTCATTCAATTTGCTCTTTAGGAATTCCAACACAATCTAAACTGAAATTTCTTTTAAAAAGAAAACCATTGTGTTAAGTTAGTATTTAAAATCACTCAGTATATCTCTACTTTGAGTCTTTTTTATTTGTGTGTGAATTATAAATGTGGTTTGTTAACCTGAGTTGTACTAAGTAGTAAATCATTTTTATGATAAATGAATCATTTTTAGTATCTAGAAATCATTTTGATTTAATATTAAACACATTTTAAGTTGCCATAATTAGTTCCCTCTTCGAATATTTGATAAATTGGTAAATAATTAAAATGCAGTTTGGTTTTTAATATAATGCTCAACTTTTTTTAACTTAATTGATTTACAGACTCAATCACCTTAGGGAGGTTCCTCTTAAAGCGCCATCCAGACTCAGACACAGACCCAAGTACTGGCTCAGCTGAAGAAGATGCCAAGAAAGCATGTAGAGTTGCTTAAGAAGTATGAGAAGGAGATGATGATATAAAGGGCGATGACAAGGCATGAGGAAGAGATGGCTAGAGAAAGAAAGCAAGTCGTGTACGAAATGTTTAGCTAGCATTTTGGAAGCAATGCGCTACCGCTATCGCCACCATCGCAATTGTGTGTTTTTTTATATGGACATGATTATGTAAGATGTATGTATTTATGTTGTTCATCATATGAACATGATGTTATGTATGAGATTGTCTAGAGAACATTCTGTTTTGTGTTGTTTTTATGGAATATTTACGATAATGTTTTACTTAATTTTTCTACGACATTTTGTTATATTTTTGATTTTACATACATTTGAATATGATATTGTGTTGGTTTAGTGCTGCCGGCATGAGTGATTTGTGTTTTGGATTGAGAAGAAAACAGTAGAAATGCAACAAAATTGTTTTTTGAAAAGTCGTTAGCAAGTCATTGAAAAATTCAAATATTGCATTTTTAATAGTGGTATCAACAAGTCGTTGATATGTATCAAATTTGCTGTCATCGGCATGTCCTCGAATATTATGTCGTCGTCAAGCTGTTGGTGTGGGCCTCGCGAATGTTGTTGGAAAGTCGTCGACCTTGAGCTTTCCATGAGAACTTTACGGATGACCAAAATATCGTTGGCATGTCATCAAAAATAGGGTTATCGACGATATTTTTTCATCGTTAAACCATAATAATTCTGTTAATGAATGTTCCATATAAATACTAAATTACTCTCGAGGTAATTTAAGTCCTATATTAAAAAGCTACGTGTTGTTAGAAAAGGACAAGTGATGTCAATAGTGATCATTTAAAATTAAATACTAAATTTTTTTTCTTTTAAAAACAAGAAGGATAGTTTATTCAAACAGATCACTAATATTAATGGTTCAAACCCAAAATATCAAGGATTTCATTCTGTTTTGTCATTGCTATTTAACCTAGTGGTTCTTAAACTTTTCAGTTACAGTAATCAATGAAAGAAATTAATATACATTGAGATAATAAAAGTAGTACTTAATTCCATTTAAGAGTTTACCGGTCTGTCGAGTTCTCCTGAATATAATTTGAAGAAAAAATAATAATATTTAGTTTAAACAAAGCACTCGTTCAGTTGATATTAAATTTTAAAGTGTAATTAGGTTGGAGGGCTTCTCGTTAAAGGTTAATAAGTTTTAAAAACAACACTTATGAATAATCAGTTTCACGGACAATTTACAGAAAAATGATAAATTCATTTATCTTTTTAAGTTATATAGGAAACATTATTTTTGTATAACTGAAAGTAATAACTTCATTTATCTTTTTCATGTAAATTGATCTTAAAATTAATTTGTCAAAAGCACCGTTTTTAAAACCTATTATCCTGTACAAAGAAGCAATTTGAGTTAAAATCCTCAAATTTAAAGTCGTCTGTAAAACTCTCTATATTTAGCATGTGTTAAATCTATTTTTAAAATTAATTTTTCAAAAGAACCGTTCTTAAAACTTATTACCCTACACAAAGAAGGCATTTGAGTGAAAATCCTCAAATTTTAAAGTACTCTCTAAAACTCTTTGTATTTAGCATGCGTTAAACCTATTTTCTGCCGTAAGTAGTAAATATACCATGATAATTAATTTAGGAACAAGAAAACACACAAATCATTTGGTAATGTGCCTTGTTTACCGTTCTTTTACAAAATCGATACTACTTAGAGAGTATCGATAATTAATTTAGTACGTCATTCTTTTTAGCACCGAAAAAATTTGGTCACCGTTACACCATTTTACTCCTAAAAATGGAGTAATGTACCCACCATAAATGCGTGCCATGTGCACGTGGGAAAACACAGTAACGAATACAACATTTTTAGTAGTATTTATAATAAAAAATTCAAAAGAAACAATCCTTACATTCGATATAAATTCTTGCGTTGAACCAAGGATTACAATTCTTTTTTTCTTTTTTTAAATCCTTCGATTTGTACCTGTTGCGATCTTGTCTTTCTCTTAATCTGTTTGTTCACGTGTTTGGAATATGACTTCAATTAGTCGTGTTGACGCCAAATAAATATTGCATTGCATCCTTGGATCTTCCTTCAAAGGAAGTAAACAGTTGAAAATCAACGAAATCATGTGATGGTGGTCGCCATACCAATAAATACAAGGGGAATTAAGTTAAAAGGACAAAAATTTCTATATTTTTTGCCTCAAGGACACGACCTCAATATTTTTACCACAAGGACAAACATTCTTCTAAAAATTATTCAGAAGGACAAACATTTTCCAAAATTATTCATAAGGACAACAAAACTGATACTGAGCTAAAAACTGATACCTAAAAACTGCTACCGATAACTACAAACTGATACCCAAAAACTGCTATCAATAACTAAAAACTGATATCTACAGAAAGTTGTCCTTCAGGATAAAATATTGAAGGTTTGTCCTTGAGGCTAAAAAGCTGTGAAATTTTGTCCTTGACAATAATTTCCTGTAAATACAAACACCATGATATCGGTTAAGCATGTGGACATACGTTGGCTTAAGTCTGAACCAGCGGTCAATAAAACAATACATACCTGTATTTTATAACTTGCGTATGTGGCTTATAAAATGCCAAACATCTAATCTAGAAGAAAGCCGGCAACAAATCTTTCCTTTCATAAATTACATTGTGTTCACAGGAAAAAAAAACACGACTTCCAATAAATATTAAAACTAATGAAATCAGTAAATTTACCAATAATATTAATATATTTTTCTTCTTCGTTATTTTAATTCATTCCAACCACAAAACATTCGAAAGTTTATCATATTTTAAGAAGATTCTTCTAGTATTATTTTTGATGATAATTCTTTTTGGCTTTATTAACTTCAAAGTTTAAGATTAGTAGAATTATTATTTTCTATTATTGTAAATAACTTGTACTGAACCTAAATTTTTTTCCATGTCAACTAAAATAAGTTAAAAAGTTTATATTAGTATGAATAGAGTTAAAATTAGTAGCAAAACATTTACTTTATGATCACTATCAAAATTTTAATATAATAAAATTTTATTGGCTTTATATATCGATAAATTTACCACTTTTTGTCAAAGGTTTGTCGGAATAGCAATGAACATTTTATCAACCATAACGGTTAAATATCATTAGTCATTTTTGAGTTACCATAAATATCAGTACGGTAATGGCTTTCGTGTATTGATAATAGTTACAGTTATTATAATAGTCTATTTATTTTAATTTGACAAACCTTTTTTTTTACACCTTTGAAATATTGTTGCAATCAATGAGTTTCTCCATTCTACTCTCTAATAGCAGATTGCCACCTCTCTACTTTGCTTAATATAAAAAGAAGGAAGATGTTAAAATAAAGAAACTAAGGCACAGTTTGGCTTGTCGTTTTTAGTTTTGTATTTTCATCTATACAAAAACGCGTCCATTGTATGTATTGTTGAAAAACAAACAATTTTGAAAAATGAAATTAATATGTAAAATAAAAAATAAGTTTATTTTGTTTTTCGTGTTTCGAGAGATAAGAAAAGCATGAATAACAATGCAACTCCTTTGTCGTCCGTTGGTCGTCGCAACGGCTAAGATTTATAGATCTTCTTCTCCTGTTTTATCATGTTTCTTAGGGCAAGTTGAAAATACAAAACTCAAAATACAAAATGAAACCAAACGGGCCCTAAACAAATGGGCTTTTAAACAACGCAACGAAATCATACTTCAAATTAGAAAAATCTTCAATCAGATACGTGTGTGTATCGTGCATGTTTGTATATAACTATCTAATATTAACAGTGCTCGTCATGAAGATATTAACCTGGACTTTCTGTGCTCTCATCATATTTTAAAAAATTTGTTGCATGGGCCTCCTCGATAATTTTTTTTTTCTTATTTAGAAAAAGGTGAAAACTGTTGGCTACGAATAAAAGAAATTATTCTTTATGAAATTTTATGATTTTTCCTTACATTCATTAATTAATGTCAATCAGATTCGCTTTCATAGTCACAGCCTATATTCAACAATATACAAACATCTAGCATCTCAAATGGAACATCCATTTTATGGTTTTATATTCAGTAGTGGAAGCGTTTTTGGCTACTCAACAACCACAAACAGAAGACTGGCTTCAAAGAAATACGAGGCTTGGTTATTTTAGTTATATCAATGTTATGACAGACAGTTGAGTAGTAAAAAAAAGCCAAAAAGAAGCACCAAAGTCCAAAGATAGATAGTAAGAAGCACAAGAATTCATAGTGGTTCAAAAAAATACCAACATCCAACGATGGGTACTCTTCTAATTTACAGTATTTTTCGAAGGTATAAAAATTACGGTCACTAATGAATTTTAAAAACTTCCCTTTAAGATAGGAAAGCACAATTTCTAGTCCAGGTATACGACGTCTTGCTATTGTTCAATTGCGGTGGAATCCATGTCGTCATACACAATTTTCACAACGCAAGAAGGAAGGAATTTTTAGGCAAAAGTTATGGAAAATAATCATGGCATGATGAAATGGATGACAAACACAACAAGGTTACTGAAAACATGGATAAAATAAGCAAATTATAGAAGAAAAATTATCAAAGAAGAAGTGGACAGTGCCACCAAAAATGTGAAGAAATGGGCTAACAAAGATATACCTTGAAGGCTAACGAAAATGTAACTGGCAACGAAGGCACAAGAGGCTATCAAAAGCATAGCAGTAATGGAAATATGAAGGATGAACTTCCAAATACATAAGTTTGTTTCTGAAGATATATATGCTAGAGATGGTGCTAATTAATGGAGGTATGGCAACGAGAAGTGCTTCCGGAAATATAAATGAGATAATGAATCTCTTAATAAAGATGTAGGAATAGGTTCTTAACAAAGAGATGAAATACGTTTTAATGGAAACATAGAGCATATGTTGACGGAAACATAAGGAATGTGTAGACGGAAACATGGAAATGAGTATTTCTTAATGAAAACATGGAGTAATGTTACAACAGCACTAATGGAAATATGGAAGTTGACGAGCTGATGAAGATATGGTGCTGAGTTACGTGTGTCCACGAGCTAACAAAAATACGCTCTTGGAAGTGATAAGTAGACCTGTCAAAATTTAACCCAACCCATTTACCTTACTTATAAATGGGTTAAGTCAACCCATTTATAAATATTATAAAATGGGTTATGGGTTGGGTTGACCCATTTTTAAAAGGTTATAAATGGGTAACTCATTTATCCATTTATTAAAAACATTAAATTTTAATATAAATTTGAAAAATAAGAATTTTGAACATATATTATAATTTTTCATGGAGATTGACAATTATACTTATAAAATAACAGGCTACCGCATTAGCATATTTGAACTCCGCCTGGTGTAGAAGCCGCTATTTTTTTTGTTCAGACTGCAATAACTCCTTCGTTCTAACTCGGAATCAGACAAGACTTCGACCGATCAACTCCAACCTAAATTACGGACAGTATGAAACACTCAGATACTTCATTGTGTGAACGCACACTGTAGTTCTCCATGGGGACCGATAGTTGTACTTAGATTATAACAGGCTACTACATCGCTATCACTACAAGAAAAAGGCAGAATACCGACAGCCAAGACCGACGGCTTCCGACGGCCATTATCCGACGGCTTTCGACGGGCCGTCGGCGGCCGTCGGAAGCCGTCGCAAATTTGCGATTATACCAGCCAGCCGAGCCCTTTCTTCCTCCTCCATTTCATACGAAAAAAACCCAAAAAACCCCCCAAATTCAACCCCTAAGCTTCCAATCCCTAATTTTTAGCTTCCGGATCTTCCAACGCACTCTAATCAAGCTTCAGTACTCTTAATCTCAGGTATAATCTCTTATTTTTATGAAAAATTCAGTTTTTACCCTAATTATAGATTTGCATAAATTGATAAATTAGGGCGAATTAATGATTGCAATTGTTTCCACTAGCGTAATAACGGTTTATAGCATCACATGGTATACCGATTTCATCTTTTATCGTGAAATTGTGATAAACACGTATAATTTGTGCATGTTCATGTATATGTATTTTGTTGTGTATGCCTTGATTCGACGATTGTATACGTTATTTGGAATAAGATAAAATGATTGAATGAACTAGGAGTATTATATTGTGCACGTTTTTACTTATGACACAAAAAAAATGCATTACTCTAAATTATAATTGTGTGTATTGAAAAATGACAAAATGTTAAACCAGCCCTAAGTTGATGCGTAATACGTCGAATAAATGTGTGAAATTAATATATAAATGTGAACAGTGAGTAAAACTGTATTTTTGAGTAAAATGCGCGCATGTTAACCGACAAATGTCCCTTAGAGAGTTTTTGGCCCCGTCTGACGAGTGTTGTACATGATCGTTGTATAAATAGTCGTTTTTTTCGAAAAACGACCATTTATATTCATCTGGTACAATGTTTGTCGGATTTGTCCCTGTATTGGACAAGTTATGAACACAGTAAGAATTTACATTTTGTATACTACTTCGTCTCAAACGGTTCATAAAATTTCGCCCTAACTTTTCTTTTTTGTTTCCTGCGTACACGCATTTGTGTACAATGCAGGGAACAAAAGGGAAATGCTGCCGAAATTTTATTGAATCGTTTGGGACGAAGTAATATACGAAATGTAAATGCTTACTGTGTTTGTAATGGGAGGTAGGATGTCTGACCAATGAAAAAAATTATATATTTTTAATCGTTACGTACGTTAAAAAATGAAATGTGCCCTATTTGAAAATATTTTTAAATTTGTGAAGTTGTTCTTTAAATTCAAAATATTATACGAACATGAAAATAATCTTTTTCGAATGTGTATTCTTCAAAATAAATATTAAATTTTGAACTTCTCATTTTGTCAAATAGGAAAAATGATTGATTATTTTGTTGATCGAAGGAGATGGATGTACCAAAGAAAAGGAATGAGGGGCTCAATAAAAGAAGATTTTTATAACGGTATAAACGTGTTTGTTGAATTCGCCTTAAGTAATAACGGAAACGATCCAGAAATTCGTTGTCCGTGTAGTAGGTGTAGACATTTGAAGTTTTTGTTACCAGATATTGTGAAAGTTCATTTGTGCCAACACGGTTTCACACCCGAATATTATGTTTGGGATCGGCATGGAGAAGTTGTAGCAAATACTTCTGTAGAGTCTGAAAGTGTCGTTAACGAAATAGTTTCAACGACCCGTATAGAAAATATGGTCGAAGATGCAGCACGATCAATGTTTCCTATGGTTGAAGTTGACGACGATGATGTAAATGTTGAAGAACCAAATATTGAAGCTAAGAAAATTTATGATTTACTAGATGCAGCTAAAAAACCTATTTGGGATGGTTGTAAAAGCGGCACGCAGCTGTCAGTAATCGCAGAATACATTGCGATGAAGTCAAAATACAACATCACTGAAGCTGGGTTTACGGCTGTTGTACAAGCTGCAAAAAGACATATGCCGCCCGATAATCTAATGTGTGAAAATCACTACGAAGTTAAAAAACTTATGTCGGCTTTTGGTTTACCGTATCAGAAAATAGATACATGTTTAAAAGGATGCATGTTGTTTTGGAAAGAAGACGCAAACCTTAGAAATTGTAAAGTTTGTAACCAGGAGAGATACAAACCAAGAAAAAAGAAGGGTAAGGAAGTTCTGATACGGGTCGAGAGCAGCTGACGACCGATGAAGAGGACGTTATTTTTGAGTCCGTTATGAGTCCACCAGAGCATGGTCGACGATACGGATTTGGCAATTTAGCGGTAAATAATTTAATTTTTCTTAAAATACTTAAAATATGATATTCTTACCTTTTCAAAACAATAAACTTTGATTTTATTTATTTTTCAATTATTGCAGTCCAGTAGTCAGAGTAGGAGACGGCGGAGTAGACCTCAGAGCGAGCTAGCAAGTATAGAAGAATTGCAGACTAGAGTTCAGCAGTTGGAGGAGCAGAACCGCCAACAGGCCATGCAGACGGCACAGTTATTTGAGTACATGCAGCAGTTTGGTGGCCGCTTCCCTTCATCGGCTGGCTCTGGATCTGGGGCAGATTGATTCATTGCTTTCTAATTCGTTCGTGCAGGTATGTTTAGTTTTAGTTTACAATGATTTGGTAGAAGGAACAATTAATTGTTGATATGTATAATTATGTATAATACACTTGGTTCTGTAGCTGTATCAGGATATGCATGATTAGAACAGTTATTGTTAGTATTATTGTTAATGTTGGAATGTTATGTATATTTTGTATTTTATTTTTATTCTAATTTTGTTTATTTCTGTGTCTATTGAATATTTTGGAGTATTGGTTTGCATGTTTGGTTGGATTATTGTTTATTTGATTGTGCAGTATTGATATTGTAGTGTTTGGAAGAGAAATGTGGTTGGAAGGCTCTATTTGCAGCAGATTTAAAAAAAAAACAGCAGGTTTCCGACGGCTTCCGACGGCTCCCGACGGCTTATTGGTCGAAATTTTCCGGCGGTTTCCGACGGGTTCCGACGGCTTATTGGCCTGATTTCCGACGGTTTCCGACGGCCGTCGGAAACCGTCGGAAACCGCCGGAAACCGCCGGAAACCGTCGATAATGTATACGGCATCACCCGTCGGTAGCCGTCGGAAATACTGCTCCCCGACGCCTTCATTTCCGACGGCTTTTTCCGACGGCCGCCGACGGCTTCCGACGGCCGCCGACGGTTTTCAGCCGTCGGAAATCCCCCCTCCCCTTGTAGTGTATATTTGAACTCCATCTAGTGCAGAAGCCGCTATTTTTTTCGTTCGGACTGCAATAACTCCTTCGTCCTAACTCGGAATTAAGCGAGACTTCGACCGATTAACTTCCACCTAAATTACGGACAGTATGAAACACTCGGATACTTCATCGTGTGAACGCATACTGTAGTTCTCCAAGAGGACTGACAGTTGTACTTAGAAAATAACAGTCTACCACATCTGCATATTTGAACTCTGCCTAGTGCAGAAGCCGCTATTTTTTTTGTTCGGACTGCAATAACTCCTTCGTTCTAATTCGGAATCAGGCGAGATTTCGACCAATCAACTTCCACCTAAATTACGAATAGTATGCAACACTCGGATACTTCATCGTATGAACGCACACTGTAGTTCTCCAATGGGACTGACAGTTGTACTTAGAAAATAACAGGCTACCACATATGTATATTGAACTCCGCCTAGTGCAGAAGCCGCTATTTTTTTTGTTCAGACTGCAATAACTCCTTTGTTCTAACTCGGAATCAGGCGAGACTTCGACCAATCAACTCTCACCTAAATTAAGGACAGTATGGATCACTCGGATACTTCATCGTGTGAACGCACACTGTAGTTCTGCAAGGGGACTGACAGTTGTACTTAGAAAATAACAGGCTGCCACATCTACATATTGGACTCCACCTAATGCAGAAGCCGCTATTTTTTTTGTTCAGACTACAATAACTCCTTCGTTCTAACTCGGAATCAGGCGAGACTTCGACCGATCAACTCCCACCTAAATTACGGACAGTATGAAACACTCGGATACTTCATCGTGTGAACGTAACTGTAGTTCTCCAAAGAGACTGACAGTTGTACTTAGAAAATAACAAGCTACCATATCCCTATATTTTAACTCCGCCTAGTGCATAAGCCGCTATTTTTTTTGTTCGGACTGCAATAACTCTTTCATTCTAACTCGGAATTAAGCGAGACTTCGACCAATTAACTCTACCTATATTACGGACAGTATGAAACACTCAAATACTTTATCGTGTGAATGCACACTGTAGTTCTCCAAGGAGACTGTTGAATTTTGATGAAAATTAGAATTAAAATTTTAAATTTGATTGGATCTCAAAACATAAAAATTAGAATTAGAATTATTTTATATTTCTTTTATTAGTCAAATTAAATTAAAATATTTAAATGGGTTAAATGGGTAATCCACTTATTAAGTGGGTTGGGTCATAAATGGATAAAAGAGAATGAGTCATAAATGGATAAAAGAGAATGGGTCATAAATAGGTTGGGTCAAACTCGACCCAACCCATTTTGACCCGACCCGACCCGTTTGACAGGCTTAGTGATAACATAGATATGACTACAGCTGTCAAAATTTGACACAACCCATTTAACCTACTTATAAATAAATTGGGTAATCCATTTATGAATATTATTAAATGGGTTATGGGTTGGGTTGACCTATTTTTAAAAGGGTTAGAAATGGGTAACACGTTTACCCATTTATTAAAAACATTAAATTTTAATATAAATTTGAAAAATAAGAATTTTGAACCTACGTTATAATTTTTATAATTTTTCATGGAGATCGACAATTGTACTTAGAAAATAACAGACTACCGCATCCCTATATTTGAATTTCGCCTAGTACAGAAGCCGTTATTTTTTTGTTCAGAATGCAATAACTTCTTCGTTCTAACTAGAAATCAAGCGAGGCTTCGACTGATCAACTCCAACCAAAATTACGAATAGTATGGAACACTCGGATATTTCATCCTGTGAATGCACACTGTAGTTCTTCAAGGGGCCTGACAGTTGTATTTAGAAAATAACAGGCTGTCACATCCACATATTGGAACACCGCCTAGTGCAGAAGCCGCTATTTTTTTTTGTTCGGACTGCAATAACTCATTCGTTCTAACTCGGAATTAAACGAGACTTTGACCATTAACTTCCACCTAAATTACGGACAATATGGAACATTCGGATAGTTCATCATGTGAACGCACACTGTAGTTCTCCAAGAGGACTGACAGTTGTACTTAGAAAATAACATGCTACCACATTCCTATATTTGAACTCCGCCTAGTGCAGAAGCCGCTATTTTTTTTGTTCGGACTGCAATAACTCCTTCTAACTCGGAATCAAGCGAGACTTCGACCGATTAACTTCCACGTAAATTACGGACATTATGAAAAACTCGGATACTTCATCGTGTGAACGCACACTGTAGTTCTCCAATGGAACTGACAGTTGTACTTAGAAAATAACAGGTTACCACATCCCCATATTTGAACTTCGCCTAGTGCAGAAGCCGTTATTTTTTTTGTTCGAACTGCAATAACTCCTTCGTTCTAACTCGGAATCAAGCGAGACTTCGACCGATTAACTTTCACCTAAATTACGAACAGTATGGAACACTCGGATACTTCATCGTGTGAACGCATACTGTAGTTCTCCAAGGGAACTAACTGTTGTACTTGGAAAATAACAAGCTACCACATCCCCATATTTGAACTTCGTCTAGCGCAGAAGCCGCTATTTTTTTGTTCAGACTGCAATAACTGCTTCGTTTTAACTCGAAATCATGCGAGACTTCGATCGATTAACTTCCACCTAAATTACGGACAGTATGGAACATTCGGATACTTCATCATGTGAATGCATACTGTAGTTCTCCAAGGGGACTGACAGCTGTACTTAGAAAATAATAGGCTACCACATCTGCATATTAAAATCCGCCTAGTAAAGAAGCCGCTATTTTTTTGTTCAGACTGCAATAACTCGTTCATTCTAACTCGGAATCAGGTGGGACTTCGACCGATTAACTGCCACCTAAATTATGGATAGTGTGGAATACTCGTATACTTCATGTTGTGAACACACACTGTAGTTCTTCAAGGGGACTGATGGTTGTACTTAGAAAATAATAAGTTACCGCATCCATATTTGAATTCTGATGAAAATTAGAATTACAATTTTAAATTTTTGTCAGATCTCAAAACATAAAAATTAGAATTTTATATTTATTTATTTTTTATTAGTCAAATTAAATTTAAATCTTTAAATGGGTTAAATGGGTAACCCTCTTATTAAGTGGGTTGGGTCATAAATGGGTAAAAGAGAATGGGTTATAAATGGGTTGGGTCAAACTCGACCCACCCATTTTGACCCAACCCAAATCCGTTTGACAGGCCTAGATATGAGTGTTGGTGAGCGAGCGAAAACATGTTAAGCAAAGAGAGTTAATGGAGTTGCAAGTAAGAAGATAATTGTTTTCACGTAAAATGAACACACCACTATCGAATTAAAATGGAAATTATAATAGTAAGAATCAAAAGATGATAGAAGACGCAATTTTTAAAGTAGTTCGGCTATATTTTAAGCCTACGTCCATTATAAATTTTATTGTTACTAGTATTCAAAACATCTACCAAATTATGATCGATTTCAAGTTTACAAATAGATAGATCTCGAATTCAGTATAGCACCATGTAGGATCCTAATGAACGACCAAAAGTACTAAAAGTCCTTTTTAGTTGATGTTACTTTTCTATTTACAGACGAATCCGAACAAGAAAGTCTTTAGATCTGGTTTGAACGAGAAAGCATCTCCAGATTCAAAGTTTCAGAACGAATGACATATCAAATTAAATAGTTTTCACGATCAATATTATTCTGTACCTACTCATACTGGTCGGTCTCAACCGATAGCTTTGATTTCGCTTATGTCTTCTACTTTCTTTGGCACAAGTCTTCAAGTTTTGAATAGTTGAGTTTTCAAGAATCTCGATCCTTGTTAGTTCTTATACTTGTCCATGTTTCCTCCTTCAAAATTTGATCTTCACAAAACCTAGATGGCCCCACTATCATATGGGATCGTTCGATATCGATCAATATTGATCGCTACCACTGATAGCTTTCTTGGGCTAACTTCTTGAGTTTCGCAATCTTGTTGCTTTTAATGTCTTCCAAACTTCTTAATCCATTTCTTCACTATTTCATAGTCCAAATATATTAAAATTTCACTTGCACCAAATGTCGGATAACATTTTTCCTTCAAAGATGCTTCTACGAATAAAAGCATGCTTTGGACAGAGATAAGTGACTAAATCCGAATATAAATCTAGAAAGACACTTCTACTATCAAAACCGTTTTTGTGAAACATTTCATCTCATCTAAGAATATCGACATATTATCTCGAACAACCATGGAATAACATCTACTCGGGAGATATAAATGCTGAAGCCTTTAATCTGAAGTCTTCGCTCATCACTAGGAGTTTCTAAAAGCAATTTCGTCTCTTGATCAGGTAGACTCTTATTTCATTTTCGCCATTTATAGTTCATTTTTACTTTCTTATTTACTTTGTTTCTTTTTTTATATATGAACTAGTATTGATCGATACCAATAAATATGGGTCGGCATCGACCAATTAGAAATTTCAAATATAAATGTGAATGGCTAGAAATTTCCTGGATTCACATTATTTTCCAAGCGCCCTTTTTCTTGTTCCATCATTGCTCTCACGATTCCCTTGTTGCTATCACCAAATTAAGCACTAACCACAGCGATTCCATCACCAGATCCAACTCCATCAATGTTACCATACCATTAGAACTCCAATACCCATCCCGAGTCACTTTCAAAGTCTCAATGCCATCTTGTTTTGCATATTAATCTCGACTCCAACATCGACTAAGCGGGCACCGCCATAATTCCTGGCCACCGTGGTTTCATCTCAACCCCACGCCATCACTCTACTATCATTGTCGACTTATTTTCATGCCTAAGTCCCCCTCCATAATCATTGCCCCTAGTCCGAATTCCAATGAAGGTGAAAAATCAACGAGTGGAGATGGTTCATATAGGATATTACCTTGGGTTGACTACGGAGATAGTTGCATCGGGTGTTCGAATAAGTCGATTTACAAAGTTTCCTCATCATACTCCCTTCGGTATTTAATGGGTCTGAGCTCACTATATTTGAGAGTCTAACCCTATTGACGTTCGAAGTCAATCATTATATGTCTATAGTCCCGCAACGAAAAAACTCATACCGCTTCGGAATACAGTTTCGTTAACGTAATTCCTATCTTAATGGGTAACACCCAACACACAGCTCCATCGTGTACCCAAGCTCTTTTGTCCGCACGAGCGAGCTATCTACATAGAGTACATCCGTTCATTGTGCCATGTGCAAATGATAAACAATTCATAGGTTCAACCACATATCATTACCCTGGTTAGTGCACAAAAGCCGATTGGTCAATGTAGGTTGACAGCCGTTGGCTTCTCTACATTGACTAGACGCGATTTAATCAAAGTAAACAATAAATTTAAATCATACCTAACCATTTTCATGTCTCTAAGTATCTATAAAAAATGAACCTTAGACGCTCTCTACTGCAGTCATAAGTCCTCCTAAATCTAAACTCACTCCACCGGCAGCAGGTTTCTCTTCTGTGCCGGCTTCTACGTCAACCCCTTTTGGGCCAAGCAGCCTCGGCGGGAGCTCAAGAACTGATGTTGCTGGCTCACTATGTGCCTTTTGGAGATGAAATATCCCCAAATGTCGGCTTGGATGGAATTATGATCTTCGAACCCCCCGAATTACTTTGCATTGAGGTTAACAGTTTAGACGTTAAAAGAATCTGTAATCATCATGATATCTCTTTGGACAAAACTCTAGTCCCTCTGCCATCTTGTAGGGCGCATAATCCTCCAAAAGGTTACACATTCTACAAAAAATATTTATGCCTCTTTGGAGTCATTCCTCCATTCAACCACTTCCTAAGGTTAATGCTTCGCTATCTTAGGCTCGCTTCGACTTAATTGCACCTAATGGGAATGCTGCCCAGACCTGCATAAACATAATCTTCATCCAACATTTGGGTAGAGTGCCAACTATTGAAGAGATGTGATCCATCTACAACTTCAAAAGGAGGTTTGACAGCATATCCTTACCTTCTTGAAATCTTAGCACGACTGTCAAATAGTCGTCGGTCTCTACAATAAGCTTAGCTACTTTAACGAAGAAGTATTCTTTGTTAGATGCCCAACCCGTTTCTTACAAAAGGGCTCTCCGGCATAAGTTTCAAGTATTTACCTTTCATCCCATTGAGTTCACCCTACTCAAAGTTACTAACCTTCATTTGCTCCTTATTTTATAGACATTCCCCAAAGGGTCACCAATGCTGCTTTGGCACAAACTCTCCAAACTCTTAAGGATGTCCCAAAGGAGGAGTGAAAGTCAACAAATTTTCTCACCGACATCTGACTATGTCACATCTGACTACTTCACAATGGTTGAAACGTAGGTATCTTGCTCCTTTCTAAGGCTGCTCAAGAGGATGACATCGATCCTTCGGCCCCTGTGCATTAAGATGATTTGAATGTGGCAGGGGACGTCCATAGTATCAATGACAAAGAGGATGAGGGTGATTTAGAAGGAGGAGAAATAGGAGGGGAGAGAGATAAGAGGAAGAAGAAGGAGAAGATAATGCCGATAATACGACGAGGAAGAATCGTGTGGAAAGACCTATCCTTTGGAAGATACCTCTCTACGAGCTCCTAGTCCTATCCAATTCAACATCGAAAAAATGAGGTTGGAAACCGAGCCACAATAGATTTATCCTGTTAGGGGACCGTTCCCTCACTTAGCTGTAAAGGACATCTTCGACAACCTCTAACCTTGATAATGTTCCAGACTTTGCCGGGCCTAAGTTATACTTGACGACTTTCCTATTCCTGACTTCTCATCTCATGTCGAGGCTCTTTTCACTTCAATAGGGAAGCTACTATATCCTCTTAACTCCTATGAGCATGGTCCATAGAATTAATAGGACACACCAACACTTTAGATTATAAGTATGGCCACTGCACATGTGCCCTAATCCGATTCAAAGTTCTAATCAAATCTCTTCCTTTCAAGCACCATAGAATGCTCTTCATACAAAAGTCTTGGAAAGAAATCCGACTACTCTAGCCATAGGTAGCTCAACTCTTCACAACATCAATATAAATCCAAAGAAAAGAGGGTAAGGAAGTAAGGCAGAGAAAGAATGGAGGATGAAAAAAATGGAGAGACACTATCAGGTCGATCGGGGCTCCAGATATCGCTCTGACTCCAAAGGCGAAAAGGCTTTTCCTCACATAGGAATTCTCCACTCCCATAGTTTTAAGACTCTTATTATAGAAGATACGATCTTCTTCCTCCAAACTCTAAAGAACCAATTGCCCTTATTCACACACCTTCTCAATAAGGAACCTTGGTATCTTCGTCCCAAAATTCCAAAACTATCACTTAACCTGCCCATTATGGCACTTCTCCTCTCCAAAGGTACGATAAGGCAACTCATCCATAGCTTCATCAACTCAAGCCATCTCTGCTTCGATCTTATATGCTTTTCCAGTTCTAATAGAGATGCAACGAGCATTCCATAATATTTTATTCATTGGCATTAAATTTAGTTATCACTTGAAGAATATCCCTGCAGATGTACAAACCATGCGGCCGATTTCATCAACAACATCATAAACCAATATCATATATGGAAAAAGTTTGTCCATACCATGTTAGGTAAGAACAATGTCAACCACGTTCTTCAATAAGCTAGGTCGGATAAAAAGGACCAAGAAAGATTCTTTTAAACCTACACTACAGAAATTGACGAAGCTAAGAAAATGAATTAAGAGAAGCCTAAGTTGTGGAGGAGCTTGAAAAGAAATGATAAGAAGATCTTAAGGCTACAAAGGCAAAATCGGATATAATGGAAGAACAAGTAAAGAATGCTTATGTAAAAAGCGATGAACTTGCCAAAGCCATCACAAAATTATAGATTGAGGTAGGAAAAGAGAGGAAATAAAAAGTGGAAGCCTTGTTCCTAGCTGAGGCACGCATGTTACAAATTATTCAGGCTAGGGAAGAGAAGAAAGCCTTCGAGGGAAAAATAAAAGAATCAAAAGCTCTTGCAAAAGATAAGCTCAGAAAGATTATTAAGAACTTCTTGATGTTGATGATCTTTAGGCTCTAGAAAAGGTCATGCATGGAGGATATTAGAAGCTTCCACCTTCACCTAGGTGCCCATTGAGGTTCTCCTCGATTCCAGCTCTGAGGACTTGGCAACAAACATCACTCTTATTCCTCTAGAGCCTTGATTGGACGATGTATCTCTCACGGAAGCCAGCCTTAAGGTCATCGCTCTTATCACACTTGGGTCATCCATATTTGTCTTTGATGCTTTCTCCTCTGATGTAACAACATTTACTGCTACTCCGACTTTAAAATCCAAGGGCTTAATCCCGTGGACCCTAGCTTCATACCATCTCTGACTACCTCACTTTTTTATTTATGTCTCTAATTCATTAGGAAGGGTAGGCTGAAGATTCTTCACATGCTCCGACATCGAATCTTGGAGGTATTTCTCCGACCTTATCCATCTTTGAAAAGATTTAGATATCTTCTCAAGACATTTAAAATCTTTTAGTCTTTGTTTTCCATCTTAGAAGTCAGCGTTCTATAGTAGCACTCCTGACCACATCTCTGCAAAGATTCCTCTACTGACTACTTTTGTCACCATATTTCTGTCCAGTTAAAAAGTTTAGCGGTTCTGTAGCAGTGGAGGTGCAAAAAGTTATAGCAGGAATAAAGCTGGGATATAGTGGAAAATAGTTGCAGTGCACAAAGATTCATTATATATAAAAACAAATACTTGAAGTTAATTTATTCTCATGCTGACATCATTTGTGTAGGAAAAATAAATATCGTTTAATCTTATATAATAAATAAAAGCATATCATGATTTGTGCAAACTAGATTTGGTGACTACAATAGATTTCTAACTTATATTTAGTATTTATACCTTAAAATTAGGTACATACCCTAACTTTGTTGATTTGGTTTAAAAGAGAACTGGTCAAATTAACCTTTGTATATTAGTGTTGTAAAAGCGGATGCTAAAAAGCCTTAATTTAATGGTTGTAGCAGAAAATAGTAGGGCCTAAAACGAACCCACTGTTTAATAACATTAATTTAAATAGCGTAGCGGTTAGAGAGCGCTATGTGGTATGCTATAGATTTTGTGAGGCTTTAGCGGGGATTTAACTGAATAGCCATATTTATCATCATCTTAACACTTCTTCCAATAGCCACCTCCTTCATCGGGTTTTCCTATGGTCCTGATGTTGAAAAGATCAATGCTTTGGGGAAGAAGATGTAGGATGAAATTGATGCGGTCAATGACAGCAAGGAGGAGTTCATCAACAAAGATATGGGCCTTGGCCTTTCTTAGTGGCAAGTAAGGCTACGACATTCATAAGCTGAAAGATGTTAAACTTAAACAAGGAATATAGAAGATTCCCCCTTCGTTATCAATGTCCTTACTGTCTTCCCTTCTTGTGTCCATCCTTAACCCTATGAAGACTGGCTAACCTACTAGAACGCCTACAAGGTATGATAGTGACTATGATTAGGATCGCAACCTAGAAAACCAATTTGGATCTTCAAAGACTCTCGAGAAAGGGAAGAGGAAACCTGCGCCATCGAAAAAAGATAATAAAAAGAATAAAAAGGGTAGGCATAACAATTGTTCTATGCTACATTCGCCCAAAGACAGTTTCTTTTAGTGATTTTTATGTTTTATTCTTTTAGACTTCCTTTACATCGGCCGCTAGTGTCTTGGTACAACCCTCGCCCTTTTTGCACTCAAAAGGATTTGCAAATAAAAGTTGATTTCTCTCAACTCTATCTAATTTACTTTATTTCCACTTATTTTCTTGCCTACATACTTGCCTAAATGTATAAATATAATTATCTATAATATAATTACTTATACATCATACTTGCATGTGTCTATGATTTATGCAATGACTTTATTTATTGTAACTTCGTGCAAATAAATAAGTAGTAGTCATTGCCTAATGTCAGGTTATTACTTACTTTTGTTTATTATTGGTCTGTCATTTCTCGTTCAACCAAACAAAACTATATTCCATCAATTGATTTTGCTCGCTATCGGTCGAACCTGTGTAGTTAAAGCTCCGCTAAAGTCCCACAAAATCCCCGCTATAGCTTCTAGCGCTCTCCAACCGCTACGGTATTTCAATTTATCGCTATTAAACAGTAAATCCGCTTTAAGCCCAATTATTTTCCACTATATCCGCTAAATCAAGGCATTTTAGCACTCGCTTTAGAGACATTAATACATAAAGGTTAATTTAAATGGTTTTCTTTTAAATTAAATCAATAAATTTAGGTTAAAGATCTAATTTTAAGGCATGTAGTATGAGATAGAAATATATTGTAGTCATGAAATCTAGTCTTCATAGATCATTATGTTCTTTAGTTTTGTTATATAAGATTAAAAAATATTTTTTTACATAAATGAAGTGAAACGACAATAAATTAACTTTAAACATCTGGTTTTGAACCTCTGCTACATTCCGCTATATCCCCACTTTTATTCCCACTATAACTTTTTGCAACTCCACTGCTATAGAACCGCTAATTGCTTTAACTGCACATGGTCGAACATATCTCGTTCGACCATGAACGAAGTTGCGCTTCATTGTTATGGAAGAAATTATATGGCTTATCTTCCTATGTCAACATAGGTACCAATATAATTCAGTTGTGTACTTGCATAAGTAATTCAATTACTTCCCGACTTCTATATCCGAGAGTCAGTGGCCTCTGGTGCCTATCTCTAATCCATCCATGACCTCGCTTACTCTAGGAATTGGTTAAAGATTAGATATGCAATGTTGAATCATCTAATCGACCCCTAGTTCGATTACCGATGACCCAATCATGGACCAAAGGAATTCGCCAGTACCTACCTCTAGGTACCTAGACATTTGGTATTCAAAATACAGAATGTTTGTTAGTGCTACTACTCTTCAGCACAAAATCGGACTTTAAGAATACAGTTCTATTCATTAAAACAAATTAACATTATTTTATGAACAAATGAATGGCAAATATCGCCATATAATATAATTTTTAACTAATAGGCTGCCTTATTTACAAAAAGAAATAAAATTAAATAGCGGTGTAGATGCTTGCTATGCCGTGCCCTCGAAATTGGGATCCCACTGACTACAGCTTAAAAGTACCATCTCCAACTTATGTCCGATCATGTTGGGTCCTTCCCAATTCAGACCAAGTGCCTCCATACCAAAGAAATCTCATTTTAAAACAAGATTGCCTATTTGAAAGGTAATGTTCCTGACCAAGGAATCGAACTATCTTGCTACTCTTTGCTGGTGAGAAGCCATCCTTAGAATAGCCTCTTCTTGTTTCTCTTCAACCAAGTCGAGGGACTCAAGTAAGAGTTCCTTATTCACCGTGGGTTCATAATGCAACCTTTAATAAGAAGGGACTTCAATTTCAATTGGTATCATGACATTAGTTTTGTAGGCTAATGATAATAAAGCATGAAAGAATGCAGACTTCTAGGTTGCCTGATAAGCCCATAATATTAATGATTACTCATCCATCCATTTTCTCTTAGCTCTCTTCGGTCCCTTCTTGATGATGAACTTGATGACCTTATTTAACTCCTTCACCTCTCATTTGCTAGTGGATGTGCTATCGTAGCAAGGCTTTTCTCAATCCGATATCAAATACATAATTCTTAGAACTCCGCACTCTCTAATTAAGTCCTATTGTTAGTGGTTATCTTTTATGGAACTCTATACATACATAAATTGCGCTTCACCACAAAGCTAGTCAATTTTATTGAAGTGATCATCGTAAGTGGTTCTGCTTCAACACATTTTGTGAAGTAGTCTGCGACCACTATTGCATTCTTCATTCATCCCCTTGACATCAGTAGCACTCCAATGATGTCTATTCCCCATACCATAAAAGGCCACAAGCCAACCATCAGCCTATGCTCATTGGATGGAGCTTTTGGAATTTTTCTAATTTTTGATACATGTCATATCTCCTAGAATAATCAACTGCATCCCGGTTAGCCATCGAACTAGAAATATTTATAGCGGAGAATCTTCTTTACTAAACTAGGATCTTCTTAGCTTTCTTCTTTGGAGAAATACCTTACTAAAGGGGATTAAAAACATCTCCTAAATAGCTCCTTTTTGTATAATAAACCAAGGTACCTTACGCATGAGCTTCTATCTTTTTAGGAGAATCCCTATAACAAATAATCTTTGATTAGAGTTTTCCATGACTCCTCTTCAACCTCTAAAATCTAATCAACATCCATATCGTTGATGCTTGAGTCTTTAATACTTCTAGTAGCACAATTACCAACAGCTACGCATCCCTAGAAATCTCTAACTTAGCTAATGAATCAACGTTCTTATTATCCTCTTAGGGGATATGTGTTATTGTATAGTGCTCAATGTCTCCCGGTAGCTCTAAAACTATCGATAGGTAAGAGGTCAATTGTTTGCCCTTAGCCTGAAATTTTTTATTTACTTAGCAAATAACCAACCTGGAGTCGGTAAAAATATGCAATGTCTTTACTCCTTATTCTTTTTCTATCTTTAGTCATGCTATCTTTGCTTTATATTCGAACTCATTATCCATCGCTTGGAACTCAAGCTTCAACGCATAACAGATCTTCCGACCTTCCAGATTTAACAGAATCACTCTAGCCTCGAAATCATGGTCATTGGATGCTCCTTTAGCATATAGCTTCCATTGAGAAAGCTCAACCAACTCTTCTTCAACTTCAACATCCCGGATTGTTAATTTCGCAATGAAATCAACCAATGCCTATCCTCGAATCTCCTTCCTAATATGATAAGCAATATCATACTAACTCATATCGATGTTCCACTTTATCAATCTCCTCGAAGTCTCGGGATGATCCAATACTTGTCTCAGTGGTTGATCCACTAATACATTTATTAAATGAGCCTTGGATTACGGTCTTAACTTCGTCGATGCTATCAATAAGAAATACACAAACTTCTCTAGCTTTAGATAAATCTTTTGCACTAAAGTGAATCGCTTGTTGATATAATAGATTTCCATTTTGGATTTTACACTTTCAACGCACCAATGTTGCACTCAATGCATGAGTTAAGACTGCTAGGTAGGTAAAGAAATATTCCCGCACAATGGTTTTATAGTATTGGATGTTTCTTCAAATGCTCAAATAGATTCTAAAAGCAACTTTACAATCGTTTGTCCATTGGAAATTTTCTCTTTCTTCCTTGAAAGCATCAAAGAATGGTATGCATTTATCAATCAACTTTGAGATGAACTGACTCAAAGCGGAAACCTTACCATTCAAGGTCTACATTTCCCTCCTCGTCTTTTGGGCAGTCTCCCAAGCAAGGGGGAAAACATTTAAATTTCACATCAACCGTAGCACATGCACCATCCGTGTGCCACTAGTACTTCATTAAATGCCGCATGGGATTACTCTAACCATTACAAAGCCACAACGTTGGCATTACAAACTTCCTTAGATATAAAGCATCTCTAATTTCTTTTGTGAATGTGCTCTGATTGGCCGTGGACATCCATCTGCCATCACGTTGTTGATAATTTTTGTAATAGCCTTTTAATCGTTGCGATCAGGAATCTGTCATTGCCAACGCTTCGTCCTGAGTGGCGATCATTAGAGGCATCATCATTTATTCACATAGGCAAATGCTCGTGGTTATCCCTTTAAGATATAGGTCTTCCTATCTTTCTGGAGTCCATTCGCACAGTTTTCTAGCGACGTTGAAGCGGACTCTGCCTCTCCATAGGGGCTTAGTAGTATTTCTTTAGAACTTCTAGCCCGAGGAACAATAGTTTTTCCAGCACAAATATTAACTTTTGAAACTCCTCGAAATTAGAGAGATTCAATTTCTCTTGGGATTGAATGGTACCAACCTTTTGAGATTGGTTGGTACCATCGATAGTCCCGTTGGGACCGTCTCCCATGTTTTGACACTTTTTTGCTTCTTTCTCTCAACATTCTCTCTACGCATCTTCTACTTGTCTTCTCTGTAATTCTGCTCTGACGAAGATGAACTCTCGCATCAAAATATGAAGATGAGTAATCTTTCCTGCTCTTTTTATGCCACTGAATCTCCTATGGATGTTGGGGCTTGGACCACAATGTCTTCATCTCCTCCATGATGGACAGTTAATTCTCTATCATTTTCGTATTCATTTCATCCATCATCTTATCTAATTCAGCCTTCGTTACCACCCCCGGTGCACTCAAAGTCTCTACATGGGTTGGTTGAGTAGATTCTGCTCCATGCCGAGAGCCTTCAATCCCTCCTCCTATTATAACTCTAGATATTGTTGCTCTGCCCTTTTTTGGATCAATCCCATTCTTTAGATATAAATGGAGAATTTACCTAAGTCCTAGTAGCAATCAGATCAAACCCTGAATTATTTGCTCTTAATAAAAGCATTGAATTTTTTTGCACATAAAATAACCGATCGAATAAAACCAAAAATTAAAACAATAAGAATCAAAAGATAATAGAAAGATGACACAATTATTAAAGCGATTCATCTAGAATCATAAGCTTATATCCACTATTAATTTTATTGCTGCTAGGACTCACAACTACCACCAAATTACAATCGATCTCAAGTCTAATGAAAGAGAGATCTTAAATTTGGTAACATCACCATGTAGAATCTGAAAAAACAACCAAAAGTCTCGAAATTCTTTTTCTAGTTGATCTTACTTCTCTATCAATAGACGAATCCAACCATGAAAATTGTTAGATCTTATTTGAACAAGCAAATATCTCATTATGAAGTTTCACCATGAAGAATAAATCAAATCGCATGATTTCCAGCAATTAATATCGTTCGATAACATATATGGGTTGGTATCGATTAATCGCTTATGATTTTGCTTTTGTCTTCTACTTGCTGCAAGTCTTCTAATTTTTGACTAATTAAGTTTTAAAGATTCTCATATGGGTCGAGATTGATCCATGTTACTTCTTGTACTTGTCCATGTTTCCTCCTTCAAACTTTGATCTTCACAAAAGCTAGGTTGCCCCACTATAATATGGGATCGTTCGATACCAATCCATATAGATAGCAACCGACCAATATGACTTGTAGCTTTCTTGGGCTATCTCCTTAAGTTTCTCAATCTGAATACCACTAATGCCTTCCAAGCTTCTTAATGCATTTATTCATTATTTCATAATCCTAATCCATCTCTTTGGCACATACCAAATAATAATAAGGCTAACGGAAACATAGATTTGAGTTAGCAGAGGCATGGCTTTATAGCTAACATAACAGTGAATTTTTCCATTGTAAGTATACCCTTTGCAATATGTCATCACCTAATTGATCCACCTATGCCAGGTCAAAAGAAAATATGTAGATTTTACAAATTTAAGGAGAAGTCATCTTAATGTGACATGTGTCACCCTTGCGCATGCCACATTATCACTCAAGTGAAAGATCACACATTTCAAGTTGCCATATGTTGAAGATCCGAGAAAAATAAATCAAAGCCGCCTATTTCAAAATACATGACAAGCATTCAGCGATCCAAAACTACTAAAAGTAGGGCTTACCCCATACGAGATGGGGAATTTCCCAAAATTTTCTCCTTCGCATTTCATTTGCAAACTAGAGAAGCTGTAAAAGCTTAAATCGGGAATTTATGTTCATTTAGGTAAATTTTAATTGTTGAATTTTCATAAAAACAACAACTTTTGCATACTTGACATTACGACAACTCTACAAAGTTTTTTGCTTAGTTCTTATTCTTCTACTTGAGAGGTTAACTCAATTTTTTAGTTTGATATTTTGATACTTTCATTGAAAGATGACCAAATTTCTCGGTGCTAAGTCATCAATCTCAACATTCGCTCCAAAAGGATAGGTCTTAATTTAAGCATGGTAAAAATAAAGATGAACAATACTCATTATCAAAATTTAACGCGTACCTCAACTTTTGAAGATAATGTAACTCATACCCTCAATATAAAGAACATCAAACTACGACAAGCTTCATTACTAATAAAAGCGGTTTATGAAAGCACAACGTTAAAGAAGATGCTAGAACAACTTGACACATTAAACAAATTTATTTAATTGTTAGTATCTCATAAGACTATATCTAAAGATAAAGGGGCAAAAGATAACTAATAAGAGGTGGAATCCCCTTGAATGCTAATAATGCAACTTTTGGAGAAGTAAACAAAGACGAGAAGGGAATTCCAAGGTCAAAATGTAAAGGGACAATGAGTGCCAAGAAGGAAGCAAGGAGAACAAGAGTCTCTCTTAACATAACTGTCTAGGAAGAAAGAGTTCAATGATAATTAACCACTACATTCAAGTAATGTCTAAAGTATATAAAGTGCTCCACAATCCTTAAAGCAAGCAATCTACTAGCTTAAATTTGAAGACAGATTATGGACCTGGGAGAAGAGATTTCAAAATCGACATAGCATTATTAATGGATTTAACCTTAAAGGAGACCAAGGATATGATTAATATCAATGGAAAGAAGAATAGACCCAAAGGTTAATAATAATGCAATAGATGTGCCATTTACCGAGGAAATAATGGATACCCTGCTCCTAATGAATGCTACGATACTCACTATTAAATAAGATGGATCGTCTAATCCTGATTGTCAAGTTTTAGCCTTTAAAAGTCAAATGAACATTCTTGACACTTCTGAAGCTGTTAGATGCTAATTGTTCGAGTCACATTCACTAGTGTTGCAAGTAAGTGGTATATGAGATACAAAAGAAAGACAATCTAGCTAGGGCTTAGTTCGCTTGTGAATTCTCTTCTTAATTTTGCACCTTAAAAGACCCAACCATTGATACAAGTGTGTTAGGCAATGTAAAGTAACCAAAGGGGAGTTGTTGAAGGAATATTTGAAAAGGTCGATGAGGAGGCTAATAAAGAAAAGTAAGTGAGAGAGAAAACTTGATGGCAGAAAGGTCGGGGATGGAGGACACCTCTTTACGAAAGGAACCTAACATACATGGACGCAACGATCTTTAAGATTTTCATGTATATTCCAATAAACTTAACCGGCTAGATGAAACTTCCCTTGAAAAAAGAAAGATGCAACTAAAGGGACGAGACGCTCAAAAGATGGGACCATTAGGAGATAATAAGAAGGAAAAGTATGTGAAACCCAAAGAACTAATTATGTAATCTTAAGTTAGTCGCTATCGTGATAGAGTTAAGGGTGTAATATAGGGGCACTTACTTAATTTGACTACATAACTTAACTCTTACAGAGAATCTTATTCGAAGTAAGGTAAGCTTTTTACTTTATTTTCTATTGTATATATTTTATATTAGGATATAAATAATGTTGAAACTACAATAAATATATAGAAGTAGAAAATCTTTAGGAGAAATATTTAATCAATTGCGGTTATAACTCTGTTTCTAACCTTATGTTTCAAATCGAAAATAAATACTTATCCTTAAAAGTTCCTAGTCAAGATATATTGAGAATAGGATATCAACATAACTGTTATGATTAGTGTACATAATGCTCCTTATATTATGGATGGTAAATTACTCGTGAATGTCAATGGTAATAAGGGTTACGTATGTGTAGTCGTTAGGAAAAATTACCTTAATAATCACCGAGAGTCTTATATAGGTTAAAGTTCAAACCAAAGATCTCATGCGATGATGTGCATCATTGAGAATATTGTGAATCTTAAATATCAAATCTATAGTTTGATTACGATCAATTACACGACTATTTGGTTCATGTTTAAGTCATGGTTAGGTATAACTTAAACCACTTAACGCTAAACACTATTCAAGACAGGATTTCTCGAGTAGAAGTTTGATACCTTGGCAATAGGTAGGTAACGTAAAGTTAAAGTCTTTGGCTAAAGAAATGTAACGACCCACCTTTTTGGACGTTTAAGTAGACACACATGTCGGACTCAAACCATTCAAATGGACAGATTGTTATGGGGTAAATAAGAAAAAGAGAAAGAAATAAAACAAATACATAATCTCGCAGTGGAATGAAAAAATATAATAATCAAATAACAGTTCATGAAGCTGTTTTATAAAAACATTTGGCTATTCTTTTACAACACAAAATCAGAGTTACATGAACAAGGGAAAACAAAAAATAAATGCAGTGGAACAACATGATGTAGCGGAATATAATAAATAACACCAGTACAAATCTTTATCTTCGTCCTCCAGAAATAAGGTCTTCAACCCTGAAATGCTCAGGCTGACTCGAGCGAATTGAAAAGTCAAAACACTTGAGTAAGAACTAAAAGATCTTATGTAAGTTAAATTAACGGTAAATATGAGTGTGATGGCGTCAGAGATATTTACAGAGTTTGACATCTCCTATCCAGTGTCAACATGAGTGCAGTAACTTAAGAGATGTTTGGGATTTACATCTCCTAAGAATACGTTAAACTATCTACTATGTAGTACAATACGCTATTATAATACGTCTATAGTAAAGTAAAAGTATTAAAATAACGTTAAGGCTTCACGCATATCCCACTTAACACATTTTATATATTCTCATAGTCTATACAGTACCGTATGCTCCTTAAACTGGAGGTTTACCCAGAGGGCACTCCAAAGGTATGTTACAAAACAAACTAGTAGAAAGCGCGATAAGGCATGCGACAAGACACTCGAGGCAATTCCCAAGGTAGATATACCAATTGCATATCCGGACTGGTGGTAATGCATAATATCTATTACCGCCCACCTCGAAACACACTCTCAAATCAAAATCAAGGGTAGCCACCAAATCAATCGCAAAGTCAGATTATAGTATTGAAGAAGTATGCCCGATCAGAGGAATGACCTCACTTGGCCCAGCGTTGGTCCTGATTTTAGCCACATAAAGTTGACTCACAGGAGTCAGGGTCACGTAAACACTCATACAGAATCATTCGCCAAACCATCCTACTTCATTTTTGGAATCTCCACCATGTGCACAGTTGTTAAAGTGGTTTTCGGTATTGGCATAGAGTATGATAATATCCCATCCTGATCTCTTTAACAACCAAACGCTTATTTCACACCGGATGGTTCTTTTACATTTCAAAAGTCAATTCACAATTTATATCAAAATATCATATTCTGAAAACCATATCACATTCGAAATCATATTCACTTTGAAATTGTATTCACCTTTGAAATCATATCGTTTTTGAAATCATAATTACTTTCAAAAATCATATTTCCAATTAGGTTAAACCCTCGATTTAAAATAATCATATTCAATTAATTATAACATTTAAATCCCAACTTAGGTTATAACATCAATTAACCGTATTTTCTTTTAAACCAATGAATTTGAATATAAACACTTCCCTCTATATAGTCTCAAAATTTAAAAATAGTTAAAATAGTTATAAATAGTTAAATAGTTATAATTAGTAAAAATACTCTAAAATAGTTTAGTTATAGATTAAAGATACTGTTAAATTGATTTAAGTTAGATAATAGATTTAAAATGGATTAAATATAATTAAAATAGATTAAATAGCTTTAAAATAGATTAATTAGACTTAAAATAAGTTAAATTAGGTTAATTAGTTTAACATAAATTAATTGGTTTAAAATAGGTTAAAATGACTTGATATATTTAATATAGGTTAAAATAGTTTAATAGTTTAATAGTATTAATAATTAAGGTCTTTAAAATAATATATTTTTAAAAAGTTTAAATTAAAAATATGAATTTTGAAATTAATATCAATTTACTATTGATTTCATTTCAAAACAACAGAACCATTTCAATTTCTTAATCAACAAAAATCCAATTTCAAGTCTCCATTCACATTCTAAATAAAATACTAAATTTTATATCGATTTCAATGCACATTTGAAATATCAATTTAAGCTACCACGATTCCAATATATATCAAAGTTATATTTCACAATTTTAATGACTCAATTTCGATAAATTCCATCTATACTTCAAAATCCAACTTAAATTTTCAATTTAATTTCTTTAACCAATTCCTTTAAATCAATTCCAGTTCCAACATAAAACTCGAAATTCGATAATAATTCAATTTATTTGAATCAAATTTTATTTCAAAATATCATTTAACTAAATTCAAAATTAAGGATTTTAAAATCGTTATGTTTAACCAATCCGGTGTCCGTATATAATTCTTTACCCTACGGTCAAGTGATACATATATTTATCATTTCAATCTGCAATTTAAAATTTTACTGTTATATATCATTTCAAACCGCAATCCCAAATTAAATAAAATCCATAAAATCGCTCGAGTCTATCATTTCAACCCATAATGATTTTTTCCTATTCTGTAGATCGTTTGGGCATATGTCATTTCAACTCATAGTGATTTTCTAACAATAATTAAGGGAACTTGCAAGGTGATAACAGTATATAAATTAAACATAACATTCAATCATCCAATATCAAAAATCAAACATCCATCATAATCATCATTCAATTCAACCAATAAATAACTAATTATAAATAGCAGTTATTTAACTGGAAATTTAAATTCAAGAATAAATTAAATGCCAATTTAATTCAAATATAAATTCAAATTAATTGAATGGCGATTTAAATATATCAAACATCCATAAATAAATTTCTAATCACATCATAAATTTAATTTAACTAACATAAGAAATTTTAGAAGTTGTGAGTGGGATATAACACTCACCTTCGATTTTAAATCGAATTAAATCCCAAATAAGGCGCAAAATTGAATGGTCTCAGAATTTGTCCAAACCGGCCTTCAAATGTCGGAATTCTGATACGATCCCAATGGAGAAAATCGTGCGTAGATCCGAGCTCGTACGCAAAAGTTATTTACGTTAGAAGATTGGAAAATTTCGACTTCGGGTCTTACTCTGAGTCGCCGCCTCAATTACCTGGTGCTTGCTCCAAGTTTTTTCCAAAATGACCCGAGACCCGAGTCATTTGGCTCCTTACCTGAAGTTGCTCCAGATTTTTCGCCTATGGAACTCGAAGCGCGCTTAGATCGCCTTGTTGGCCTCGAACTCTCTCTGACCCCAAGTCGTTGTTGGGTTTTCTCCTCTGAAACTCGAAGTAAACCTCTTCCCAACTCGAAGTAAATCTGAAGCAAATTTTTTTTGAAATTATGTTTTAGAATTTGGGAATTAGGCTTGAAAAGGTAGAAGAAGATGTACATATGGAAATAATAATAATATGAGAAACAACTAGAGTTTATAACAGGCTATTTACAGGTAGGTCAGAAATAGGAACGAATGAACT
The DNA here is from genome assembly GCA_030765085.1 of Allium cepa. Classification (NCBI taxonomy): domain Eukaryota; kingdom Viridiplantae; phylum Streptophyta; class Magnoliopsida; order Asparagales; family Amaryllidaceae; genus Allium; species Allium cepa. The sequence continues at coordinate 6,752,234 of CM060930.1, read as the reverse complement.
CGATTGATTTGGGTTTTGAACGATAAACGACCCAAAACGAAAATGAGTCATCCCATATATCAAAATAGACGTTTTTGATAGTTTTAAACTCAATGGATAAGGTTTCAAGTCCTAATTAGATTATATGAAGAAGTTAGCTTGAAAATCAATTTATTTCAAATTGATTTCAATTAAATTGATTTCTAGGTGTTTCGAGTCCGTACGGTCAAACGACAAGTCCGATCGCTATAAAATTTAAAATTCTATAATAATTTACTGTTACGGATCCGACGAAACTAGTTTTGTCGAAATCCGAAACAGTGGCCAAAATGGCTAATTTCACGTTAATTAAATAAATTATCATTAAATTAATTAAATCACTTTTTAATTCAAATTAACTAACTAACCATTTTTATCATTTTTTAATTTCATAGATATTACAATAACTTAAAACAAGTTTACATAAAATTCAGTGGTAATTATTTTTCAAAATATAGTGTTCAGTTTCAACAATAATTAATCCAATTAATTATAATTTTATTTCAATAAATTGATTTAATTTGATTTCAATCTTTTATTCTAACCATTATTACTTTACAGACACAGTTATCATTGTTTATATTTCACTACATTAATATTTTCCAATTTCCATCTTTTATTTGTATTAACTACTATATTTCCATTATATTGAATTTTGTCAATTTTACACATTAATTATAATTTAAAATACCAATTTATTTATTTATTTGGTTTTATTCTTTTTATTAAATCAATTGTTTTCTTATAAATATAATTAACATTTCTATACATTTTATTACATTCACATTTTACAATTATCGCCTTAACTCATATTAATGTAGCATTTATTTACATTTATTTGTAATTGATTTATTTAAATTGGTAACAAATAACAAACGTCACCATTTCTACACTTAACAACATTTGTAAGTTTATTATTTACAACAAAAGTTATAGCCACTTGCACCATACCACTTCTATTCAATTTCTATTCATTACACATTATTTCATTAATTAATCAACATTTAAATTGTCAATTACTCTTTAAATCCAATTATCCATTAATACATACATATCTATAACTTATTTACAACCTGTATCAATTATAACTTTTAATCATTTTAATTAATTAGAATCACCTTCAAAGCAATTATAGGTTACCTTAAATTAATAACGTTTTACTTTATTTCAGTTATATTCTTTATTATTAAATCACAAATTTTATTTCTTCCAACATTAAATCACAAAAATCTATTAAATTAACAAATTTTTAATTATCGAAAATTATGGGTTGTTACACTGTCCCCCACTTAAAACTTTTCGTCCCCGAAAAGAAAAAAGAAAGGAAAAGAAGGAATTTAGTAATCAATATATCTTATTCAAAATATTACATTTATAAATAATTAATTTATATTATTAAATAATTTAAATAAAATATATCAATTTATAATCATTGATTCCTTTTATATTCAAGTTAATAAAAGTTTGAAAACATTTTCACAAAATTTTCTAAGTTCAAAATTTACGGAAAATTTTGGCAGAGTCTCCTTCGTACGGAGAGGTCTGGAAGAAATAGTAATATCAATAATAACAATATATATTATATTTTTCAAAATAATATATCCCAAATCATGGGAAAACAATATAATATAGCTAGAAAACCGTAATCCGAAAACGTACCTATTTGTCGGGCAAACAATTGCTTCTTTATGAAACCAAAGCAGTAACAATTGCTTCCATAAACCCATTTTTCACTTATATAATCCAAAGATGTTAATAATTATATGAAAGATAAATATTTAAGTTGTCTTCAACTAGATAACAAAACAAATCAATGCAACATAACAATAATCTCTTGCAACAAGAGTACAAACATCATTTCAACAAAGAAACAATTGTCCATCCATCGCAACCAAACAATTGGTTTGCTCGGGTTCAGAACTTCTAATCATGTAAAATGATAAATAATTATGGAGTATACCATACACTCAACAGTCGTAGGTAAAACTTTATAGATTATTTATACATCCTACACAATAAAAAGTATCCTTTCCCGACAAATCCATAAGTCAAGCAAACAAAGAACTCAGCACATTTTTAAGTTTACTCTGTTTATCCTTTTCACATCATTTATGGTTCATTCATTTTTTTCATACGATGGTTTTCTTTAATCCACATTCATTACTTACAGAATTTTAAATTCATTTATTCATGTAAGGCTTATTTCATTAGTTTGCATTCTTTACTTACATAAGTTATATCCATTTAAATTACTTGGATCATAAATGAATTCGTTATTGAAGTATTGTATATATTATATTTCAGTTTACTTTACCTTTACAATTTTAGTTTGATTTTCTCTTTTTTTCATCATTTACTTTTCTTTTCACACTCATAAAATGTTTATTTTCATTAATTTACATTCGCTATTACTTATAAAAGTTCATTTACCCTTTATTCATACAATGTCGTTTTCTTTCATTTTATTACCTTACATTCATTACTTCAATAAGTTATTTTATTTTAATTTTTGGATTATATATTATTAGGTAAGTTTCTTTACAAATCATTAATGCATAAGTTCATACCTAAGTTCCTTACCTTTTTAATTTACATTCATCCTTTCTTATATAATGTTATTTAATATAAAATCCATTTTCTAAATCATTTCAACTTTTCCGAAGTTATAATCATTTACTCAATAAAATACTCATTTTATTATTTATATAATTATAAATAGGTTCAGACATTAACTTAAGTTTAAAATCATTTATTTATAATACTCGCTTTTCTATTACATTTAATTAGCATCGTTTCAATCATAACTTAAGTTTATAACAACTATAATATCAAATTCTTATTATAAAGTAACTCAATATCTGAACCTTTTTAATGTTTCTGAAGTTATAACCGTTCAATTAATATAGTATTCATTCTAATTATAAGTGGCTTCAATATTAATTCAAGTTTATACTTATTTACTTACAGTATTCACCTTAATCATTAAATCTGATTATAAATAGCTTAAAATGTTATCTAAGTTTATAATCATTCTCTTACATTATTCACCTTTATTACATTTAATTAGTAGCGTTTCCAACTATTAACTTCATTCTATAACAATTTATAACATTAGAGTTCTTATTTATGAAAGTAAGTCTATTGGACACCTTCATTTTCTGAAGTTTTACTTGTATAATATTCTATCACATATCCTATTTGACATTACAACTTTTAATATTTTGGTAAGTTATATATAAATGTATTATAAAATGCAATAGAAAGTTACACAAATTTCTCTTTTTTGTTTAGTTAACAAAAGGCTCAATAGTTACCCTTTCTTATTTCCATCTTCTTTTTATTTTTAGTTTTCAAAATTTCAGTTTCTTATCATTTCATTAATCATTTTAACATCAAATTTCTTATTTTCATTTTAGAAGTTTCCAATTATTAATGCAGTCAAGATTCCATTCATTACAATAATTTCAATTCTGATTTATAGAAGCTTAAGAACCAAACAACGGGGTTTCATTTCAATCATTTTAGAATAACATATATAATCATATCTTTATATATATATATATATATATATATATATATATATTAAATCATATTTGAAATGAAAAAAAACCAAGATTAATTTATCAAAACAATTGTGCAGTAAAATTACTACACGGTCTTCCTACTTTGAAACTCGAAAATGAACGTCGATGATGCGTGCATTCATCACCAAACTTATTCTCCAGCGACAAAGAGGGGAGTACAGAACTTATATCCTGTCAAAATAATTTTAAAACATTTCCTCCAAATCACTTTGAAATATTTATATCAAAAAATACTTCCAAATAGTATTAATATTATATTTCAAAATCATTCGAAAGAATTTTCAAAAATCTAGAAACTTAAGTTCTAAATATTCTAATTTATATTTATTTATTTACAAATCTTATTTTCAACCAATATTTATAAATTTCACTACCTAACAACAAATATATTACAACCAAAATATATCATTTATAAAATTATTATTTTATATACAAAAATATATAATAGGCAAAATTATGTCATATATCTACGTTTCAAAACAAATATTGTGTCGGTCTGCCCTATTAAGTGTTTAAAAATCCCTATCGATGTCATTGCGTCCTATGCACCAACCATAATTTATAAATACAAAACGGAAAAAATTAGCACAATATCAAAAACCTTTTATAACACTAACAAATACGCTCTCTTGTATATATACACTCAGCGACTCATTCTAAGGTATTACTCTCCTATTTTTAAAGAGTTAGACCCCACAAAGCTAAGGTTATTGCTAAACCGAACTCTAATACCAACTGTAACGACCTGCCTTTTTGGACGTTTACGCAGACAAGGATGCCGGACTCAAATCATTCAAAAGGGCAGATTGTTATGAGGTAAATAAGAAAAAAAGAAAGAAATAAAACAAACACAGAATCTCGCAGCAGAATGAAAAAAATATAATAATCAAATAACAGTTCATGAAGCCGTTTTATAAATACATTTGACTATTCTTTTACAACACAAAATCAGAGTTACATGAACAAGGGTAAATATTAAATAAATCTAGTGGAACAATATGATGCAGCGAAACATAATAAATAATACTAGTACAAATCTTCGTCTTCGTCCTTCAGAAATAAGGTCTTCAACCCTGAAATGCTCGGGCGGACCCATGCGAATTGAAAAGACAAAACACTTGAGTATGAACTAAAAGATCTTATGTAAATCAAATCAACGGTAAATATGAGTGTGACGGCGTCGGAGATGTTTATGGGGTCTGATATCTCCTATCCAGTGTCAACGTGAGTGCGGTAACTTAAGAGATGTTCAAGATTTACATCTCCTAGGGATTTGTTAAACTATCTACCATGTAGTACAATACGCTATTATAATATGTCTACAATAAAGTAAAAGTATTAAAATGGCGTTAAGGCATTACCCATATCCCCCTTAACACATTTTATGTATTCCCATAGTTTATACAGTACGTATGCTCCTTCGTAAACTGGAGATTTACCCAGAGGGCACTCCATAGGTATAGTACAAAACAAACTTGTAAAAGGCGCGATAAGGCATGCGACAAGGCACTTGAGGCAATGTCTAGGGTAGATATACCAATTGCGTATCTGGGCTGGTGGTAATGCATAGCAGCTACTACCGCCCACCTCAGAACACACTCCCAAATCAAAATCAAGGATGGCCACCAAATCAATCGCAAAGTCAGAATATAGTATCGAAGAAGTGTGCCCGATCAGATGAATGATCTCACTTGGCCTGGCGTGGCTCCTAATTTTAGCCACATCAAGCTGACTCACGGGAGTCAAGGTCACATAAATACCTCATATAGAATCGTTCGCCAAACCATCCTACTTTATTTCTGGAATCTCCATCATGTGCATAGTTGTTAAAGTGGTTTTCGGTATTGGCATGGAGTATGACAATATCTGATCCCGGTCTTTTTAACAACCAAATGCTTATTTCACACCGGATGGTTCTTTTACGTTTCAAAACTCAATTCATAATTTATATCAAAATATCATATTCTCAAAACCATATCACTTTTGAAATCATATTCACTTTGAAATCATATTCACCTTTGAAATCATATCGTTTCCGTAATCATAATTTCTTTCAAAAATCATATTTCCAATTAGGTTAAATCCTCACTTAAAATAATCATATTCAATTAATTATAACATTTAAAGCCCAACTTAGATTATAACATCATTTAACAATATTTGCTTTTAAACCAATGAATTTGAATATAAACACTTCCCTTTACTTAGTATGAAAATTTAGAAAATAGTTATAATTAGTTAAAATACTCTAAAATAGTTTAGTTATAGATTAAAGATACTATTAAATTGATTTAAGATAGTTAATAGATTTAAAATAGTTAAATATAATTAAAATAGATTAAATAGCTTTAAAATGGATTAATTAGATTTAAAATAAGTTAAAATGGGTTAATTAGTTTAAAATAAATTAAATGATTTAGAATATGTTAAATGATTTAATGTATTTAATATAGGTTAAAATAGTTTAATAGTTTGAAAATCTTAATAATTAAAGTCTTTAAAATAATACATTTTTAAAACAGTTTAAATTAAAAATATGAATTTTGAAATTAATATCAGTTTACTATTTATTTCATTTCAACACAATAGAACCATTTCGATTTCTTAATCAACAAAAATCCAATTTCAAGTCTCCATTCACATTCTAAACAAAATATTAAATTTTATATCGATTTCAATTTGTGTTTGAAATATCAATTTAAGCTACTACGATTCCAATATATATCATAGTTATATTTCACAATTTTAATGGCTCAATTCCGATAAATTCCATTTATACTTCAAAATCCAACTTAAAATTTCAGTTTAATTTCTTTAACCGATTCCTTTAAATCAATTCCAGTTCCAACATAAAACTCGAATTTCGATAATAATTCAATTTATTTGGATAAAATTTTATTATGAAATATCAGCTAACTAAATTCAAAATTAAGGATTTTAAAATCATTATATTTTACCAATCTGGTGTTCGTATATAATTCTCTACCCTAGGGTCAAGTGATACGGATATTTATCATTTCAATCTGCAATTTAAAATTTTACGGTTATATATCATTTCAAATTGCAATCCCAAATTAAATAAAATACATAAAATCGCTCGAGTCTATCGTTTCAACTCATAACGATTTTACCCTAATCTATAGATCATTCGGGTATATATCATTTCAGCCGATAGTGATTTTCTAATAATAATTAAGGAAACTTGCAGAGTGATAACAATATATAAATTAAACATAACATTCAATCATCCAATATCAAAAATCAAACATCCATTATAATCATCGTTCAATTCAACCAATAAATATCTATAAATACAAATTAGAAATAGCACGTATTTAACCGGCAATTTAAATTCAATAATAAATTAAATGATAGTTTAATTTAAATATAAATCCAAATTAATTGGAATGACGATTTAAATATACCAAACAGCTATAAGTAAATTCCTAATCACATCATAAATTTAATTTAACAAACATAAGAAATTTTAGAAGTTGTGAGTGGGTTAAAACACTCACCTTCGATTTTAAATCGAATCAAAATCCCAAATAAGGCTCAAAATTCAATAGTCTCATAATTCGTCCAAACTGGCGTGAAAATGTTAAAATTCTGATACGATTCCAATGGAGAAAATTGCGCGTGAATCCGAGCTCGTATGCAAAAGTTATTAACGTTAGAAGATTGAAAAATTTCCACTTCGGGTCTTACTTCAAGTCGCCGCCTCAATTACCTGGTGCTTGCTCTGAGTTTTTGCCAAAATGACCCGAGCCCCGAGCCATTTGACTCCTAACCCAAAGTTGCTCCAGGGTTTTTGCCTTTGGAAATCGAAGCGCGCCTAGATCCGCCTTGTTGGCCTCGAACTCTCTCTGACCCCAAGTCGCTGTAGGGTTTTCTCATTTGAAACTCGAAGCAAACCACTTCCCAACTCGAAGTAAACCTGGAGCAAATTTTTTTTTTTCGTTTTTTTTTAAAGTAGGTTTTGGAATTTGGGAATTAGGTTTGAGAAGGAGGAAGAAGATGTATGTACATAAATAATAATATGAGAAACAAATAGGGTTTATAACAGGCTATTTATAGGTAGGTCAGAAATAGGAACGAATGGACTCAATCGATTCGGGTCATCACATATATCAAAATAGATGTTTTTGATAGTTTTAATCTCAGTAGAACAGGTTTCAAGTCCTAATTCCATCGTATGAAGAAGTTAGCTTGAAAATCAGTTTATTTCAAATTGATTTCGATTAAATTGATTTCTAGGCGTTTCGAGTACGTACGATTAACCAACAAGTTTGATCGCTACGAAACTTAAAATACTACAATAATTCATTGTTACAGATCTGATGAAACTGGTTTCTTCGAACTTCGAGGCAGTGGCCAAAATGGCTAATTTCACGTAAATTAAATAAATTATTATTAAATTAATTAAATCACTTTTTAATTCAAATTAATTAACTAACCATTTTTATCATTTTTAATTTCATAGAAATTTACTATAACTTAAAACAAGTTTACATAAGATTTCAGTGGTAATTATTTTTCAAAATACAGTGTTCAGTTTCAACAATAATTAATCCAATTAATTATAATTTTATTTCAATAAATTGATTTAATTTGATTTCAATCTTTATTCTAACCATTATTACTTTACAGACATAGTTATCATTGCTTATATTTCATTACATTGATATTTTCCAATTTCCATCTTTTATTTGTATTAACTGCTATATTTCCATTATATTGAATTTTGTCGATTTTACACATTAATTATAATTTAAAATCCCAATTTATTTATTTATTTTGGTTTTATTCTTTTTATTAAATCAATTATTTCCTTTTAAATATAATTAACATTTCTATACATTTTATTACATTCACATTTTATAATTTTCGCCATAACTCATATTAATGTAGCATTTATTTACATTTATCTGTAATTGATTTATTTAAATTGGTAACAAATAACAACTGTCACCATTTCTACACTTAATAACATTTGTAAGTGTAACATCCCAGAATTTGTTAATTTAAATTTAGTGACTTATTTGAACTTTTGTATTTAATTTGAAACGTTTCAAGGGAAAAAAATATTATTAAATAAAAGAAAGATATACATAGAATTAAATAAATATTGATAGCTAATTTTAAATAAATAATAATAATTATAAATAAAGAAAAGAACATATTATAAGCAAAGTATTGTTTAAAACAATGAAATAAAATATGTGCAAATTTAATGTTTTTAGTTAAAACCTTTGAATAAGAACTAAAATTTGGAATGTAAGTTATGATAAAAAAAATTATAGTTATAAAAAAAAATATTAAAAACAAACATTAGCTAACAAAAATAAAAATAGTACTTGCACAAATGTAAAAAAATAAGATTTCTGTAAATTTGTAAGCATGAAACATAGATTATAAGAGCTTGCAAACAAAGCAAGACTTAGTACTTAAGAAAAAAAATCAAACAGTAAGGCTGTTAATAAGATGGAAGCATTACATTACATGCTTTCATTTAATTCCATTTACTCTCCAGCATGAACAAGATCACATCAGCTCATACCCAAATACAATATTAAAAATTCAGTACCATACCTCAGCCTATACAAACCCTCTCTTTTATATATATTCATGCATGTTGCTTTATTTCATTCGTTCAACAAATCTTAGCAAAGAATAGAAAATAAAAGGAAAAGAAGAACTCACTTTATATTCAAGTTGAAAGAAATTTACTGAAGAAAGAAAAGGAGAAGAAGATCAAAACTGTTCTTTTTCAAAACAGAAGCATCTCTGTTCATCCTTATTTTCAGGCGAGTAACTAATTTAAATCCAACTAAGAAGGTATCTGTTTATTGCTTGTGAAGGCTAAGTTTGCAGTTGCTATGTATGTGTATATATATATACACACAAGTGCATATGCCTCCTCATATGAAACTCTATGTTTCTTTAGTTTCAGAGCAATCCAACTTGTTCAAAAAACCCAACACCTTATCACTTGATCATTGTTAGGCCTTTACTTCAAAAGTAAATAAGTGTAATTAAGTATAAACTAAAATTTAAGAATAGTTTCAAATAGGTTAAGTTTATACAGTAAAAAAAATTGTGTGTTTACAGGTTAAAATTCAAATTTGGAAAATTTCGAATATAATGATTTGTTACTGCAATCATACAACTTGAATTCTTATCTGAAATCAAGATTTTTAAAACAAAAATGATAATTTTTAATGGAGTGTTTAATATGCAGTTCACAGTTGAACGAAATTTCCATTTTGATCAATTCCTAATGATCGAACAAAATTTAAATACTACAAATTGGTTTGAAGCAAGTTGAAACGTTTACGATTGCAGGAAAATTATCAAGGAATTTTTCTATTGCATAGATTTGAGGTACAGCTCAAAGTAGGGTTATATTCAAGTTTTTCTTTATGTTTGGGAAAGGGGTGATTTCATCACCAAGGAGCAATCGAGTTTCTCGAGATCGAGGGAGATGATGGCTTGGTGTATTGACATGATATGGCCGAGGTCGCGAATTTTCTGGTCATCGGTGAGAGGAGGACGAGGCGTTTAGGCTGGTGGGTTTTCGAGTTACCGTTCGACAAAATGATGAATTTTTGATTTCGAGTTTTTTGGGTTAAGATGAAGATCGATTTCGAGTATAGGAGGTGTTTGCAACTTGCTGAGGCTCGCGACGTTCGTCAGAACGGCGGCGCGACGATGTGCATGTGCACGGCATAAATTTTTGTATTAGTGGTGAGTTTTTGGGGAGAAGGGTATTGACTCGAAGGAGGCTTCGGGATTTTCATGTTGTGGCTCGAGTATCCACTCGAGTAAAATATGGGTGCATCGGGTTTGAATACTTAGAATTTTTTTTATAGTTAAAACAGGGGCACTCGGGCTGATTTTGATGAAAACTCGAAGCAAGCACGAGTTTTTCTCGTGCGTGACCAAAAGCAGGTCTCGTGACGAATAAATAAACAGTTTTTTTACTTTAAAATTTTTCAAATCTTTAAGACACTTTTAAAATATGTTCAAACAATGATTTGAATTGAAATTTTAAGCTGATTTAAGACTTAAGTGAAATGTTTGACAATTAATTTTAGTTTAATAAAATATTTTTATAAAGGTTATTTATATTAAATAAAAAATGTAATTTAAAAGAAAATTAAAGTGTTGTTTAAAACTAAATCTTAACCTTTAAAATGTGATAAAGGAAATTTATTAAACAAGGTTTAAAAAATATAATCAAAGCAATTCGATTATCTTTTGGTTTACTTAAACGATTAATGATTCGTTAATATAACCTCATAAGAAATAATCTTAGTGAATTAATTAATATTAAAGTCTAATTTAATTGATAATTAAGATTTAGATTAATTTATAATTAATATAAATAAATTTGAAATTTATTAAGATAATTTATTAAGAAGTGATTAATTTATGAAAATGATTAAGATCTAATCAACTGTAATTAATCATTGATTTAAGATTTCTAATGAAAGTAACTAGGTAATAAATAAATTTAAACCACATGATTTATTCATCTTAATTGAAGATGTTTTGATTGTTCCTAAATATTGTGTGTAGGATTGATATTCCTGTTATGTGATGTGATGCTATGTAATATTGAATGCTTTGAGCTGAGCTATGATGTTGGTATTACTGCTGTGTGATTTGTGAAAACCCATTGGCCCGTAAAACGGCATTTGAATTTCGATGCGACAGGGAGTCGGATTCCGGTTGATTATCGGAAATCCACATCGAATGAGTGAATCTTTGTGAATGACATCCACATATTTTAAAATTGACACTCACTATTCGGATTAACCGGAAGAGGACCTTTGTGTCGTATAACCTATTCCGAATATGTGATTCGACGTTATGGATAGCATTTGAAGACCGGTGATGAAGACCGGGTATCTGCGAGAACGATAGGATGACCTATCGATTGTCTCTGCACCGAGTAGCTACGGCATAGAGATTCCCTAAGTGATGGGAAGTCCGATCAGGATTGTGGACGTCCGGATTTCAAGGACTTCTTCGGAAGTGCCTTCGGTTTTGTTCGAACCCAGAACAGACTTGTATGGATTGTATGTTTGACATTACATTTGAGATATAAAGCAGATTTCTTTCAAATACATTTCTGTTGGTGGCAGATAAATTATTCTCTTAGCTTAACATCCTTCTCTGAGACGTACGAGCTCAGAGGTTATGTAGTTGAAGGTTATCAGTAATATATTCCCAACTTGGTAATGTGGCATGCTGAGTGCTGCTGATCATTTGTTCATCAAAGCGTGGCTTTTGTGAAAAGCGTAGCTTTGAGGACGAGACTTCGTCGAACCTCACAACCCGGTAATGGTCGAAACAGGAAAGATGCAGCAAGGTTATTGGGGGTAGCACCCCTTAAGGTATATGCATTTCCTTCTGGATAGAAGTGGTATCATGGTATGAAGCCCAGATACTTAACTTATGTGAATATCGTAGATTTATATATATATATTACTTTGTGATTGTTGCAGGGGCCACGGATAAAGGTTGGTTACAACCGAGGGATGACATACTCGTGTCAGTAGTTACCTAATTAGAGGTAATCCGGCCTTGTGTTGGCAGAAATTTGGTTATGTTCTCGGGTCGTCCCTCCAAAGGCGCACTCATGTGGCCCAGGAAGTTCCTTTGCCTGATCATTTGTTGGAAATCCAATTACCAATACGAACACAGTACGGTTTTAGTTGTAGAACCTTCCATTTACTTATGGTGGTCACCACTCTTTAGATGGTAGCTATAGTAGGCATAGTTTCGGAATGTCTATGCTGGCTAAGATCAATATCATACCTTCGAAATGCTTCCTACACTATGCACTAATAATAATATCAAAGAATTTCCCCGTACCAAGCATATTTGACTATCATAAGAAGAAATCACCTCCGATTCTGCGTTTGCATTGTGTGTGTGGCGGGAGGTCTTATGGTAGTTTCATTTTTAAAAGCATACCAGAATTCTTTATAAATCTAGTTTCTTTAAAAGCAACTGTTTTTGTTTACTCATACCAGTCTCATGACTGACCTAGAGTTTATTGCTTCTTTCCTAAACTCTGGGTGCCCATAATTTTTACTCGGGCAGCCTAATAGCAGGGTGCCGTATTCTGGAGTTAGTAGTATTTTGGAGCTCTTATCTTGTAGATATTCAAGAAGCTTTTGGAGATCTCAGGTGTTTAGATTTTGGGAGTTCGTTATCACTTCTTTCATTTGAAGACTTTTTGGATATATGATCACTGTTGTATTATTATGATGTTGTATTTGGAGTTGTGGTGTATGTATTAAATACTCTGATGTAGTAATGGATATTATACTGTTGTATCTGTGATATATGCATGATATTCATTCTGTTCCACTGTTTTATATTCATCTGATGTTGTTATAAGCTCCATCCGAACTGAAATTTGACGTTCGAATCTCCGGCAATTGAATACAAGTGAGGTATTTGATGTCGTCTTTTTAACGATGAATTTTGGGTCGTGACAAATTGGTATTAGAGCCGAAGGTTGAGTAAGAACTTTAGCTACGGAGTATAACACATTAGATGGCTCATTAGAGATAGGGTGAAGTATACCCTAGAATGAGTATAACCAAGACTGAAACTCTAAATTTTCTTAGTTCATTTACTGCTGATATTCCTTAAGATATCTCGTCCGTATATTTAAATCAATTTTTCTTACTAATTACAGATAGTAAGAATGAGAGGACGAAGAGGAAGAGCTAGGGGTCAAGGGAATGCTGTAGCACCTAATCGAGATCCCCCAACAGTAGTAGCAGCAATAGATGTCCAGCAGCAGCCGAATCTGGCTGATTTGTATAAAAATTTCTCAAAGCTTGGTGGCAAACCATTCACCGGCAATGAGTCAATTGTTGAGGCTCAAGCGTGGGTAAGATCATTTGAGAGAATTTTTAAAGGGCTAAAGCCGCAAGACGAGCAGATGAGACTTATAGCTTCTTGGCAACTCCAAGAAGAAGCCTCAGCCTGGTGGAAAATAGTCATCAAAGATGAACCAGAGGAAGAATTTACTTTGAATCGTTTTAAGGAGGTGTTTGAAAAGCGTTATATGCCGTCGGCGGGAATTTCCAGAATGTATCAAGAATTTTCGAATTTAAAGCAAGAAAGCTTATCATTTGAGGAGTACTTAAACAAGTTCAACGAACTATCTCGTTTTGGTCCGGAGTTGTTAAACACGCCTCTTAAGAAAAATGAAAGGTTCATCCGTGGAATGAACCAGAAGTATCACGAAAGGATAACAGCACACGTCAAAGAATCTATTTCTGATCTTATTGATATGGGGTATAGGTATGTCACACTGGATATGCAGGAGATTCCAATGGAAGGAGGAAATTCAAGCAATCCGAATTGGAAGAAAAGGAAGTTTGGGGGCAAGAGGCTACAACAAGACAAGGATAAGAAGAGCAGTCAAGGAAATTCGGCTAGGAACATAACTTGTTACAATTGCCAGGAGAAGGACCATTATTCAAACAATTGCAAAAACCCGAAGAAGCAAGTTAAGAAGGAACAACCTGGGAGGAATGATCAAGGAGCTAAAGAATGCTATAATTGTCATAAGCCTGAACATGTTACTAAAGATTGCCTGATAATGAAGCAAGCACAGGTGGCAAATGTTTATGCGATAAAGAAAGACCCTTCAACTTCGAAAGCAGATAAAGGAAAAAGTGTTCTGGAAGGTAACCTTACTATTTATGATAGAACTGTTAGAGTTTTATTTGACACGGGAGCTTCACATAGCTTTATCTCCCAACAAACCGTAAGTGAATTAGAACTTAAAATTGAATTTGTTGACGACCCTATTTGCGTGAAAAAATCCAGTAGGAGGTCCTGCAAATCTTTGTTTGTATTGTAAGAAAGTTCCTATTTCATATGCTTGCTATCAATTTCCTATTAACCTTTATGTCCTCGAATTTAATGAATTTGAAATCTTACTCGGAATGAACTGGTTATCGAGATACGAAGCTAGATTGGATTGTAATAATCGGACAGTTTTAGTCAAAACAAGCCTGGGAAATTTTATTGAAATCTCTTGTGAGGATCCGAGTCCAAAAAGAGATAAATTGATGTATACTTTGGGATATCCTGAACCCAGTTTGCAGTCTATACCTGTTGTTCGGGAATTTTCCGGCGTATTTGAAGAAGTAAAATCCTTATCTCCACTTAGGGAAATAAATTTCCGAATTGACTTAGTACCCAATGCTCGTCCTATTGTTCACGCAAGTCGCAGGATGACACCTAGGGAAAGAATTGAATTAGTCAATCAAAGTCGAGATTTGCTAAAGAAAGGATCGATTCGCCCTATTGTTTCCGAATGGGGTTCAGCTATTGTATTTGTGGCTAAATCGGACGGATCTTTGAGATTGTGTGTAGATTACCGCGATCTCAATAACCAAACTCTCAAAAACAAATTTCCTCTACCTAGAATTGACGATCTATTCGATCAACTTCATGGCGCTCGATTCTTTTCTAAGATGGTCTAGCTCAGGGATTCCATCAGCTGCGAATAGCCGGGGATTGTGTTCATTTAACTGCCTTTAGGGGTCCTGACATGTTCTACGAGTGGTTAGTTATGCCTTTCGGACTGACCAACGCTCCCGCGTGCTTTGTAGATTTAACGACCCAAGTGTTTCGAGAAGTATTGAACAAATTTGTCCTTGTATTTATTGATGATATCTTGATTTACTCCAAAACTGAAGAGGAGCATGTTGAACATCTCAGAATTGTTTTAGAGATATTAAGGAGGAATATCTTATTCGCTAAATTTTCTAAGTGTCACTTTTGGGTCAAATAAGTCAGATTTCTCAGTCATATTGTTAATGAAAAAGGAATTTCTGTTGATCCAAGCAAGATTTCTGCAATTCTGGACTGGAAGCAGCCCACTACTCCTAGAGAAGTTCGAAGTTTTCTGGGTTTATGGGGATATTATAGAAAATTTGTACAGGATTTTTCTAAGTTGGCTAGCCCATTGACTAAGCTAACAATGAAGAATGCTAAATTCGATTGGACTCCAAGATGTGATGAAGCTTTCCAGGAATTGAAAAAGAGATTGACTACTGCTCATGTTCTCGCTATCATTAACGGGAACCAAGGCTTATCTATCTATTGCTAATATTCCCAACTTGGTAATGTGGCATGCTGAGTGCTGCTGATCATTTGTTGATCAAAGCGTGGCTTTTGTGAAAAGCGTAGCTTTGAGGACGAGACTTCGTCGAACCTCAAAACCCGGTAATGGTCGAAACAGGAAAGATGCAGCAAGGTTATTGGGGGTAGCGTCCCTTAGGGTATGTGCATTTCCTTCTGGATAGAAGTGGTATCATGATATGGAGCCCAGATACTTAACTTATGTGAATATCGTAGATTTACACAACACCAGAAAGGCAATTTCCTCACGGTTATAAACGTGACAAAACTAATTTGTCATGGCTATAACCGTGAAAATAGGTACCGTGGGCAAATTCAGTCACACTTTTGCTCACGGTTATAACCGTGACAAAATAGTAATTTCTTACGCTTATAACCGTGACAGAATAGTATTTACTCACGATTATAACCGTGACAAAATAGTAATTTCTCACACTTATAACCGTGATAGAACGATAGTTTCTAACATTTACAACCATTACCAAAAAGTATACTCTAACACTTATAACCGTGACAAATGCAAATTATATCACAGTTATAACCATTACGGAAGGTTATTTTCTAACACTTATAACCGTGATAACTAAAACAGTATCAAACAAACTATATAGCACCAATATTTTATTACAGCTACAAACAATCTATACAAAAAATATATAGTATGAATAACAGAGGTTAAATATATAATTGAAACTGAAACTGAAATTAGCATATGTCAATTTTCATTTGTAATCATATTCATAAATTACATGTACATTTGATTGTATACTATTGCACAACATATTAATAAAAGTTTGGTTATTATATTGATAGAAGCACACATGTTTCCTCTGTCCATCACTGTTTCCTGCCTTTTACACTTCTGAACCACCTCCTCCATTCTTGCCACTGTTGTTCAGTTTACCTAACCTGCCTACTACTTCAGTGCTACAACAATCCATCACTTACTTCACACTTGCTACCACCAAACACTACTTTGCTACTGCCATAAACTCTTCACTGCAAACATATCATTTCCATTCATCACTGACCATTTTCCATCCACCAGTAACTTCTTGCATCAACACTTTCCAGTACACCCATACTGCTTTGATTACCTACTTCACCAGAAATGATCATTCAATTTCAACATTTATGTGTACTGCAGCCCCTCTATTCCACTTCACCACAACATTCATCCTACCACTAAACCATCATCAGCCATCAAACAACACACCTACTTCAATACATCAATACAACTCACCACATCAACCGTCTATCCACTGTGATACCATTCATCCCCTTCTCCTTTGACGAACAAAAACATTGCTTGCATTCCATCACTCTACCACATTTTAAGTCATCCCACAACTGATCATTTGCCTATGGTGATTCAACCTAAAGAAGAAGAAAAAACGTACCTTTTAGTATATTTACTAATGCATGAACCTAGATGAATTGTATACACTTATAACCGTGATAGAACGATAGTTTCTAACATTTGCAACCATTACCAAAAAGTATACTCTAACACTTATAACCGTGACAAATGCAAATTATATCACAGTTATAACCATTACGGAAGGTTATTTTCTAACACTTATAACCGTGATAACTAAAACAGTATCAAACAAACTATATAGCACCAATATTTTATTACAGCTACAAACAATCTATACAAAAAATATATAGTATGAATAACAGAGGTTAAATATATAATTGAAACTGAAACTGAAATTAGCATATGTCAATTTTCATTTGTAATCATATTCATAAATTACATGTACATTTGATTGTATACTATTGCACAACATATTAATAAAAGTTTGGTTATTATATTGATAGAAGCACACATGTTTCCTCTGTCCATCACTGTTTCCTGCCTTTTACACTTCTGAACCACCTCCTCCATTCTTGCCACTGTTGTTCAGTTTACCTAACCTGCCTACTACTTCAGTGCTACAACAATCCATCACTTACTTCACACTTGCTACCACCAAACACTACTTTGCTACTGCCATAAACTCTTCACTGCAAACATATCATTTCCATTCATCACTGACCATTTTCCATCCACCAGTAACTTCTTGCATCAACACTTTCCAGTACACCCATACTGCTTTGATTACCTACTTCACCAGAAATGATCATTCAATTTCAACATTTATGTGTACTGCAGCCCCTCTATTCCACTTCACCACAACATTCATCCTACCACTAAACCATCATCAGCCATCAAACAACACACATACTTCAATACATCAATACAACTCACCACATCAACCGTCTATCCACTGTGATACCATTCATCCCCTTCTCCTTTGACGAACAAAAACATTGCTTGCATTCCATCACTCTACCACATTTTAAGTCATCCCACAACTGATCATTTGCCTATGGTGATTCAACCTAAAGAAGAAGAAAAAAACGTACCTTTTAGTATATTTACTAATGCATGAACCTAGATGAATTGATACAGTGACGTCATCAACAGTACATGGCAGCCCGTAGTTGTGGGAAATCCCTTGTATAAATTCCTACAAGAATTAAAAATAGTTCTTAAGGAATGGATTAACACAGTGAGCTTCATCAATAACAATACGAGCAAGTGATTCACGAGAATACAAACTATCCAGAAGTCTCAACAAGACATCGCTTCTGCAGCCATAAAAGTATATACAGAACAAATCAGCAATTGAATGCATTTATGGCATGGTACAGTATGGAGCTTGAATAATCCATATGAAATGCAATGCAGGGCGCATGATTGCTGAGGTAATATACGCCATTATATTGGCAATACTGAATTATGCAGATTTTGCTTTATACTTGTACCAGATCGTTTAAAAATGTGAGAATGCCCTTGTGCATATCTAATAACTAAATTCATACTCACTTTGCAACTTTTTCTAGAGTAACATACAGCAATTTGTATGTGCACACACTAGATGATAATTCTCTAAGGATATCTTGTTGTTCAGCCCATTCCATATTGGCACTTAGATATGCAGCAGGAACATTTTGCCTGTACAGGGTATAAAAATGTGCTGGTCATAAAAAAATATTTTAAAAAAATAAATAAATAGGCAGAATCGTAGTTTTCCAAGTGCTAACCTGCTTCAAATGCATTATTTGGTCCTGTATAAGAGAAACAAGAGGAGAGACCACCAATGTGACTCCTGGACAAATAAGAGCAGGAAGCTGCAAAGCAGATATATTTAGAACAAAGCAATAAATTTTTAGCAATCGGGACCAATAGAAAGTGAAAAATGCTGGTTTCAATATAAACAGAAAAGGTCATCATTTATCATGAATAGCATGAGATGTATTCTGTAGAATATACGCACATCATAAAGGACTTTGCAGTTGCTTTTTTTAGATACTAATGATATGCATCATCTTAATGGTTGTTAACCTATTGCTGAGATCTGGGTTTGTAATAAAATGAGCTAGCCATTAGATAAATAGATAAGGTCAGTACATCTACCTGGTAAGTTAGACTCTTTCTTGGCTGCCAGAATTATTTTCACGAGAATAGTGATTTTGCTGGTTCTACTGTTTCTGGAGGAGCTTCTATCTTTTTCTCCCTGAATGCTGGTCGCTTTCTTGCAGGTGGAGCTGCAGCATTCTTCTCTAGTTCATAGTAGCCATCATGCCTCCACGCTTTCTTGTCTTCGACCTTATCTCGCTTTGAATCATTCCAGCTTCCTTGAACTGAACATATAGAGTGGGCAAAGTTTACGCGTACGTTACATACATACATTCGATTGTTGATTTTAGAAGGTGAATGAACCGAAATATCTATTAGTCAATATATTCATTGGTTTAGCTGAAATGTTTCTTTTAATAAAATAAAAAATAACATTAAATTCGTTTATTTTTTCACATAAAATTTGAAATTTGCTTTTAAAAAGCAAAAAAGAAAAAGATTGCTCTTTGAAACTACCCAAACGGGCCCAAAGAGTGTGTTTGGCAACCAAAAGCAAATTTCTGATTTAGAAAGTAAAAAAATTGATTTGTTAAAATATATGTTAGTTTAATTTAAATGTTTTCTTCCAAATAAAATAAAAAGGTGATATTAAAAGTTTTTTTTCCTTTCCCGCATAAAAAACGAATATGGTTTCTGTTTCTAGAAAGCCCCAAAAAATAAATTCAAAAGGTTGTCTATAAGCTCTGCTTGTACTGAATAAATGACTTTAAGGAACTTGCAAAGGATAAAATGTGATGATGGGGAGTAAATGAGCACTTGTTAACCTGCTACTGTAGCTTTGACCACGATGGCCGGCACTGCTACGCTCATCGTGCTGTATACACATGCATATGTAACCTAAAGTAGTTATGTACATTGACTCGGAGGAAAGTGAAGGCTCGTGTATAAAAAACGATTCACACTATTTATAATTACAGTAGCAAAATTAGATACACAATATCAGTTGGTAATGATAGGAAAAAATAGAAAAAACAGTTAATGTTTGTATGTAATCCAGTTCAATGTTTTCGTTTTCGAGTAAAGCATGGATCATTAATATGTACAGAAGTGAAGGAAGAGAAAATAAAACCTGGAAAAAACACTGAGATCTCGGTACTTGTGTGTGCAAATCATCAATGTGCTTCTTGGTTTCTGGAGGAACATCAAGAGGCAAAGAGTCTTGTAGTCTTCTTCTGTCCGACCTGTAATGATCTTTGTGTGCATCTGTATCTAAATGAGAACTGTTGTAGTATGCTCTCTCTGTACCTTGTTTCACATCTCTTCTTGTTTTCTTTGGGCTACATATGTAAAGCATAAATATAAGATGATGAAGAAGAAGAAACGAAAAGCCTACAGAATTAAACATCAATTATTAACTTGCATGAAAGAATTTTCATAAATATAAATAGTAAAATAAACAGATCACCAAAACTAAGTTTTTTTCTTCATTTTTTTTACATGAATACTCGTACACGTACAAAATAAAAGAGCAGAGAGCATGCACATACTCAAGCAAATATTGCAGCCAAGAAATGGTGCATGCGCATGCAAGAGAGCTAGCCACGTTTGTATGTTTGCCAAGTGCATAGTGCTGAAATTCAGAAGCTTGATAAAGCATAATACATACAGTCTAGTAAAAACTGAACAATTACAAATACCGTTATACGGATACACGAGCAGCCTTGTAAAAGCTAAGTAGAAGTTGGCTGATGCGTACCTAGAACTTAAACTGAAAAGTAAAGTACGAAAACATGTACAGTCTAAATTATTATTCAATGAAAATGTTGATGATCTAATAAATTATTGTGCAAAATACTTACTGTTGGGCGGATTCTCGCCCAGAAGGCCACGAGACCGTGAAGCGTCATGTCCCATGCACATTTGAAACCAACAGGCACAGTAGGCGTCATCTCCTTGCACTCAAGTGCTCATGTCCATTCGGAACCTCCTTGTACCATGGTCCATTCGGCATCCATGAACCCAAGTTCATTCGGCGTCCATGCCCTCAACTTCATTCGGCTCTCTCCTCTCATGTCCATTCGGCACCAGCTCAACACCGGACCACACAATGCCGGTCCAATACTCCACATCTCCACCGGACCACACAATGCCGGTCCAAGCTACAACTCCCACTCCACTACCGGATCAACCCCCTACCGAGCCAACCTCATTCGGTCCCCCACTCCATTCGGCAAGGCACAACTACCATTCCATTCGGCATGAACCATGGCCGAACCAACTCCACTGCCACTCCAACACCACCACCGGACCAAGGGATGAAGTCACCATGAAGTCACCATCACCAGTCCAAGCTCCATGCCGAATGAAGCCTCGCCAAACCAGAATGCTACCAGGCCAGATTGGTCCAGCCCAGGCCCGCTAGCAGCCGTATACTTCCAAGACCCCTGCCCCCTACCTCACTCTATAAATAGAGGGGCATGGGTACAACAATGGGAGACAAGTTTGAGAGCTCAAGCAAGGAAGGAACTTTCAAACTACTTTCATATACTGATATACGAAGCATTGTACCTGTAATCTGAAAGAAAGAAGATAATAACATATAAAGTGGACGTAGGCACATTCTGGCCGAACCACTATAAATCTGTGTGTCTTTTACATTTCAGCCCCTACTTCTTTCATATTTACATACTCATCTAAAATCACTGAAAATCACATATAATCAACTAAATAATACGACTTGGAGGTGTTTGTCCATTTTTTGTGCAAACATTTTTGGTGCTTTCACTGAGAATTGAACTCAGGCTTCATCTTCAGAACTCAACCTTCTTCCTAACAACATCACTCGTTGCTTAGAAATCATGCCTTCCAAACAGAGAAGGGATGTTAACAAAGGAAAGAACATCGCAACTAGCAGCCTTCCAGATCCAGCAATCACAGATCAGCCCACTTCAACAGCAGTACCAGATGAAAATCAGGAAAATCCAACTGGTCCCGCAACGGAACAACCAATCACTAGGGCAGATCTGGACAGGGTTGTGGCTGAAGTAACTAACCGCTTCACATCCCAACAAGAAACTTTGGTGGACCAACTCATGACACGCTTAAGGGATGCTGAAGAGTCCAACCGCAACACTGAATCATGGGGTGAATCCCAATCCGGAGGATCCCGGAGGCAACAAAGGTCTTCACTCTTCGAACAAGCTATCAACAGGAAAAACGATGATAGGGGCCGCGCCCGGACTCAGCCCGAATTCCGACTCGAGGAAGCCCTTGGAACCGAACCTAGCGGGGGAGGCACCAGGCGAGGGTCGGATGTAGCTGAGCCAGTCATGCCACCTAATCATAGAAACCCTGCTGAACGGAGCCGAGCTAGAACCCAGCCCGAAGTTGACCCCATGGATGTGCTCGAAACAGAACCCCACAGGGGAAGATCAAGGCAGGGGGCAACTGTAGCTGGTCCTAGCGTGCATCCAAGCAGCCAAAGACAACCACTGGATAATGCTAGAGGTGATAGACTGTACCATCCCTACAAGACATCTGGACGAGATAGATCCCGCAGGGAAGAACCGAGCTCATTTTTGTCCGCTCCAAGTTCTGACGAACGAATGGCACGATTATTCAGAGAATGTGTCCAACGGGAGCAAAGGGACCGGGGAATAGGCGCTAGGGTCACCAGTCCCTTTACCCGAAATATCGAAACTGCCATCACTCCCCGGGAATGGAAAATGCCAACCATGGAACCTTACAAAGGAACTTCCGACCCCATCGTACACCTGCAGAGATACACCCAGCATATGCTCATGAGTGGAGCAACAGAAGGAGTATTATGTAAATGCTTTCCGCTATTCCTATCAGATCTAGCTACCTCCTGGTTCTGCCATCTACCCCAAGGATCCATCAGCTCATGGGAGATGTTAAAAGAAAGGTTTATTAGCCAGTTCCGCATCCATGTGGAACAACCCAAGGATGCTTATTCTCTATCCAATGTCAAACAGAAATCCGGAGAGACGCTGCAACAATATCTAACACGGTTCAACGCCGCAGCGGCAGCAGTTCAAGATGCCGATGAAAAACTCACTCTAATGGCCCTCTGTAGTGGTGTACATCCAGACACCAAGTTTGCCAGAAGATTAACTAAGGAAAAACCAGCTACCTTGCCTGATTTCTTCCATGAAGCTGGAAAGTATATGAGACTTGAAGACGCTGCTACGGAGAGGCAGTCAGGGCAACAAGGCAAGATAGTTCAGGACAAGGTTCCCACTGCAGCTAAGGACGCTCGAAGAAATGAATCTAGAGACAATGCTGGGGGCAGAAAGGTTGAGAAGCGCCAATATCGACCAGGGCCAAGATTTGACTCCTACACTCCTTTGAATGAAACAATCGAAAACATCTACCTAGCCACTCAGGGCGAACTCGGATACAAGCGCCCCCCGCACAAGAAAGAATCAGATAACGCACTCAAGTCCGGAAAGTTCTGTCGCTTCCACGAATCCCACGGACATGACACCAATGAATGCCACCATCTTCGGGACTTGATCGAAGAACACATTAGAAGAAGAAGACTGGAACGTTATGTGAAAGGTCAGAACAGGACTCTAACTCCTGCCAATGAGAACTCAAAGCAACCCCTCGCAGAAGTAGGCGGAGGGAATCGCAACAATCACAACACCAGTGGCTCTAGTCAAGAGAAGATAGTGGTCCTTACCATCTCAGGAGGACCACACATCGCCGACAGAAGTTGGGCAGAGATGGAAAGGTACGGCAAGTCGCTTAGAAATGCCGAAGGATATGTTAACTCCATTACGGAGGAACGCCACCCGAAACGAAAAGAAAACAATGACATTGTATTCAGTAGGCATGATTTGGAAGGAAGACAGTACCCACATATGGATCCCATGGTCATCTCTGCCTGGTTTGGTCCAGCTAAAGTTTTTCGGATTCTAATAGACACGGGAAGCTCCGTTAATATCCTGTTCAAACATGCTTTCGACAAAATGAAGTTATCAATGAAGGATGTATCCCCCTGTGACAAACCACTGCACGGTTTCACTGGAGATGCAAAGATGCCCCTCGGGCAACTTGACCTCTTCGTCGAAATAGGAAGTCATCCCCGCTCCGTTGTGCGAAAACAAACGTTCGTACTAATAGAAAACCACTCGGCTTACAACGCTTTCTTGGGAAGACCAGCCTTGTCTGACTTTCAGATTGTATTAGCCCCCTGGTGCCTGAAAATGAAATTTCCAACAGACAACGGAGTAGGAGAAGTAGAAGGAGATCAAGATGCTGCCCGAGACTGCTACGTAACTGAACTTCGCAATAACCGCAGAAAGAATAAAGGAAAAGATGCAGAGACTACTCTCTGCATGAAAAGCTTGGAGGCATAGCAACTAAAGAAAGCCCCTCCTCTTCGATACACAAGCGATCCCTTCAATGAACTAGACCCCAGGGATAAAGAGGAGGAGGCTACCGCCGAGCCTGCAGAGGCTATGGAATTCGTATCGGTAGATAAGCATGATTCAAGTAGACTATTAAAAATCGGATCTCAGCTGGAAACGGAATTGAAGGATCAACTCATTGACTTTCTCCGCCACAACTTAGATGTATTTGCGTGGACTCATGCCGATATGACAGGAATCTCCCCAGACATAGCAT
This sequence comes from Allium cepa, assembly GCA_030765085.1. Lineage (NCBI taxonomy): Eukaryota > Viridiplantae > Streptophyta > Magnoliopsida > Asparagales > Amaryllidaceae > Allium > Allium cepa. The sequence goes on along the minus strand of CM060930.1, from coordinate 6,727,385 downwards.
GCCACATGTTGAACATCGATCCCACCAAGGTACCAGTAAAGCAGAAAAAGAGGAGCATGGGGGCAGAGCGATCGGCAGCCCTTGATGAGGAAGTAAAGAATCTACTTGCTAATGGCTTCATACGGGAAGCCATCTACCCAGAATGGATCGCTAACCCAGTGCTAGTAAAAAAGGCCAATGGAAAGTGGCGAACATGTATTGACTTCTCCAATCTGAATGACGCTTGCCCGAAAGACTGCTTCCCACTTCCCCGAATTGACCAACTCGTAGACAGCACAGCTGGGCACGAACTCCTATCTTTTATGGATGCATACTCCGGATATAACCAGATCCCCATGCACGCCCCCGATCAGGACCACACTAGCTTCATCACCGACCGCGGATTATATTGTTACAAAGTAATGCCTTTTGGACTCAAAAATGCTGGAGCTACCTATCAACGCCTCGTCAACAAAATGTTCGCAGAGTTGATAGGACAAACTATGGAGGTATATGTGGATGACATGTTGGTAAAGTCCAAGAAAGCCAACGACCATGTAAGCCATCTGGACGGTACATTTCAGGTACTTCGCCGATATGGAATGAAGCTGAATCCTCTAAAGTGCTCCTTCGGAGTATCATCGGGAAAATTCTTAGGATTCATCGTCCACGCCAGAGGAATCGAAGCAAACCCTGAACAAATCCGGGCTTTAAAAGAAATAAGGATACCTTCCACTCGAAAAGAAATGCAGAGCCTAAACGGAAAGGTGGCCGCCCTAAGCAGATTCATTTCCAAGGCAACTGACAAGTGTGTCCCTTTCTTCGAAGCACTCAAGAAAGACAAAGGGAGGTTCGAGTGGACCGACGAATGCTTAAAAGCCTTCCTCAACCTAATCAAACACCTTCAGAGACCACCAGTACTCTCAACTCCAAATGAAGGTGAAGTGTTATACCTATACCTCGCTGTATCATCTCATGCTCTAAGCGCCGCCTTGGTAAGAGAAGAAGACCGCACACAACGCCCGGTTTACTTTGTAAGCAAGAGATTTACAGGGGCAGAAGCCAGATATCCTAAACTTGAGAAGTTAGCATATTGTTTATTGATCGCGTCACGAAAACTGCGACACTACTTCCAGTCTCACTCCATCAGGGTTCTAACCGATCAACCACTAAGACAAGTGCTCCATCGTCCTGACACTTCTGGGCGACTCCTCAAATGGTGCATCGAACTAAGTCAGTATGATATCACCTACCATCCCCGCACCGCTATCAAAGGACAAGCCATGGCTGATTTCATTGCCGAATTCACTACCAACGAAGGCAAGGAACAATCCGAAGTAGCAAAAAACATCAAATGGAACCTCTTTGTAGACGGAGCATCAAACGAACAAGGCTCGGGGGCAGGTATTGTGATCATCACCCCCAGGGGAAGAAAGTTGTACTATGCATTAAGATTGGAGTTCACGACCACTAACAACGATGCTGAATATGAAGCAGTAATAGCGGGATTGGAACTGGCCCTAGAAATTGGAATCAATTCCTTATGTATTCATAGTGATTCTCAGCTTATCGTAAACCAGGTAGTAGGAGAATTCCAGACTCGAGGAGAACGACTCACAGCATACCTAAAGAAAACCAGACTGCTGCTCGATCGATTGGACCATTATCTAATCAAACACATTCCTCGAGAAGAAAACCAAGAGGCAGATGAACTTGCAAAGCAAGCTAGTATGAAGGACAGCACCATTTCCGGAGCACTAGCAATCTCAAGGCAGCTAGCCCCGAGTTTCGAACAAGCGAATCTGATAACTGCAATCGAAGAAGGAACCTGGATGACTCCTATCCGGAAATATTTGCAAGATGGCATACTACCCGACAGGCGTGACGAAGCCAAGAAGATCTTGAGGAAAGTTCCCCACTACACAATACAAGAAGGCATCCTCTACCGGCGTGGCTTCTCTAGCCCCCTATTAAGATGCGTCGCCGGAAGGGAAGCCAAGGAGATATTAACAAACATCCATCAGGGAGGATGCGGAGATCACACTGGAGGACAGACTTTGGCAAGAAAGATACTCCGATATGGATATTACTGGCCCACACTAAACAAAGATGCCCTAGACTTCGTTAAGAAATGCGACAGATGTCAGAAGTTCGCCAAGATCCCTCGACTACCCACAAACGAAATTACTCAAATGACCAGCCCTTGGCCCTTTGCGGTATGGGGGAGTTGACTTAATTGGCGAACTGCCAACGGGCCGAGGCGGAGCCAAATATGCTATAGTGGCAGTCGATTATTTCACCAAATGGGTGGAAGCGGAACCTTTAAATAAAATATCTTCAGCAAAAGTTATCAACTTCTTGATCAAAAACATTCTGTGCAGGTATGGAGTCCCCCTCAAGATCGTATCAGACAACGGGCTCCAATTTGACAGCGAAGAATTTGCCGACTGGTGCCAAGAGCATGGAATTCATAAAAGCTTCTCATCAGTAGCTTACCCTCAGGCAAACGGACAAGTTGAAGCTGTCAACAAAATTCTCAAAACCCTAATCAAGAAGAAACTTGAAAAGTCAAAAGGCGCTTGGGTGGACGAACTTCCTACGGCACTATGGGCATACCGCACATCTTTCAGAACATCAACGGGACATACTCCTTTCTCTTTGGCATATGGATCGGAGGCAATGCTCCCAGTTGAGACTATTGTGCCTTCCCACCGTAGGATCCACTACAACCCAGAAGAAAACGAAGAACTCCTCCTCATGTCTTTGGATCTGATTGAGGAAAGGAGAAACGATGCAGCACTCAAAGCAGCAGCTCACAAACAAAAAGTGGCAGCACTATACAATTCCAAAGTCAAGCATCGCAACTTACAAGAAGGAGATCTTGTCCTCAGGCGAATCTTTCCGCGCCCCGGGGCACTGGACCCCATCTGGGACGGACCATATGTAATTCACAAAGATCTCCACAACGGAGCTTACATTTTGTCAACAGTGGACGGAGAGGTGTTCCAGAGGGCATGGAACATCCGACACCTCCGTCGATACTTTTCTTAACTTGTACTGCCCATATGAAGTGAATTAACAAAGAGAATCAGTGGACGTAGGCATTTTCGTGCCGAACCACTTTAAAAAATCTTGTCTCTTTTTAACTTGTTCCTTTATGTCTTGGCTACTTGTTAAGTTTTATCCCTTTCTGTTGAACAAAATCCTATGACATCTCCACTCAAGACGCACCGCGGCCTCATCTGGACTAGGCCTAACAGGTACGCTACGATTCTATGCACTCGCCAATGAGACTCTTTTGCTCCAGCATCCCTCTGCTGCGGGTTAACTCATTGCGCGCCTGCCCTCAAAGCCAACTGTAATGAGCCGATTATAAGTCATCATAAAGGCCGACTATAGCCGATGGCAGCTCATTACGGCGTTCGGCTCGTCGGTAACTGTGAACCTACTTTAAGCCCCAACATAAGGTGTGGCCAGCCAGGGGTAGTTCACGGCCAACGGCACCCACGCTAGCCGGCCACGGTAAATCGAATAATACCCACGATTACGGACCATAATGGTTCGGGTAGTTACCGTGCGCGATCTCGGCTCCGATGTGTCTTAAGTGCGGCTGTGGTAAAAAAGAAAACTCCCCGCGGAGGCGTAAGATGGGTGACAAATGTCTCCAAGACCCACAGCTAGGGAAAGTGACTACAAAACCCGTTTGCCACGAACTTAAGCACATCGACGGCCTTCCGTGACTGGAAGTTTTACTTTTACTATATTTCCATTTCATTTAAATATTTTTCTCCTATCCTGTATAACAAACTCTAAAGTACAGGAAACCAAATAGGAAGCATTCACTCATGAGGCTCTAAGCCTGCGTACTGGGTAGCAGGGCGCTCAGCTATACCCGTAAACAGTTACACAAGACACTCAAAGCTACCGCCTGCGAATAAAACATAAAGGGCGGTACTCTCTTCTCTTGTACATAAATGCGTAACTATAGCTTATTCATACACTGACATTGCAAAACGTGAAATTATATTTCAAGCAAAAACTTAACATCAAACACAACTAGAATCACAGGCATATACATAATTATACTTCTCACACGGCACATAAAGATAGCAACAACATTTAAACATGACAAAATCAGCTTATGTTATGAGATCACACGAAGTTATTCTTTGCAAATAATTTTATTACAGTTGCATGTCAAAGACTAACATAAACAGTGATAAAAAAAAGAAACAAAAAGATGGCAGATGCATCCACACTCCATCACCAACTCCCCCAGCCTACTTAGCCGCAGGATCAGAGCCCCCAGCATGTGGATCTGAAGTCCCACCTGTCCAGATCAGAAGAGGAATTCATTAAACGAACGATCAAGTTATGAAAACACTGAAAGAAAAGAAAGGGAAAAGAATAACTCACCAGCATCCGCCGCTTGATCCTCATCATCCAACTGCACGCCCGCTTCCTCTGCAGCGAGCAGCCGCATCCCCTCTTTCACCGCCGCTTGCTCCTCCTTTGAGAACTGAGCAGTAACCGCACTCAAGTTGAAAGCCTCTCCGCCTTCCTTACCCGCGTTCACCCTGGCCTCCTCTAAAGCCTGGAGATACACCTTGGCCATGACCCGAGGGTAATCGTCCATCCAAGACAAGCCGCCCTCCTTCCAAGTGTGGAAGTACATATCCTGCAGCATCTCATCCATCATCCCCTCGTTTTCCTCAAACTCCCTCACCCGGACCTCGGAAGCTTGCAACTTGGCGACGGCGACGTCCCTCTCTGACTGGTATCTCAAGCAGTCAGCCTGAAGTGACCTCCTCATTTCCTCTTCCTTCAACCTGAGGGACCTCCTCATCTCCTCCATCTCCTCCTTCAACTCGGCCTGAGCCATCTCCGCAGCCTCGAGCCTCCCTGACAACTCCTCTACTCGCTCGAGATCCGCATTTCGAACCTCATCCACCGTTGCGATAGCTATGTTAATCCGTTCCCTGCAAGCGACCTCCATCTTCCGTAATTCCGCCCTACTGGCCTTCTCCATGGTCTCTTTCAGACGCTTGGAGGCTTCCTCATGCTGAGAAATCTGGATGGCTTGGTCGGCGAGTTGCTTGGCCTGATCGGCAACCTTTAACCTCAACCGAATGTTAGCACTCCCGATCTCTTCCCCGGCCTTGACCAACTTAGCATGATGCTCCATTAACTTCTTGGTCTCTGCGGCCACCCGGTCGATATTAGCCTTGGCCTCATCCCCCATGGTGACTACCCGTGTAGTAAGTAAATCAAGATCTAAAGATTTGGCCTCGTCCAACACTCTTACCATGGGGTTGCGGGGAAGGAGGTGCTCGCCCGTGGTCTCATCGAATGAAATGTCCCGAAAACTTGGGTCTAAATCAGGATGACCGGCAAAAGGGTCACGAGGCACGGGGCGAGGCACATCGGGACGCCTTATATGAATGACAGTAGAACTCTTGGAAGGAGGAGGAGGGGGGCAGGGCTCCGTGCTCTCCTCCGTAGTATCACGAGGAGGCTGAGTAGGGGGAGGCAGAGTAGGAAGCTGCGAAGCAGAAGAAGACTCAAATAAGGAACGGCTCCGCTTCCTTTTCTGAATACCCTCTTCGATGACCCCAAGAAGAGGGCGGTAACTGACTACATCCCCAGTGCGATCAGTAGAAGGTTTCGCGGAAGCTCTCCTCGACTTAAATTGTTCAAGGCGGTGTCGAACATCCGACGTTTTACCCGCCTGGCCTACCCCTGGAATAAAGAACAAGTGTTACGAACATACAATAATCCGCAATTCAAAGAATGTGCTAAGTTAAAAAGAAAGAAAAGTGAGGAAACACATCTATTATACAAACCCGGCGAAGGAGTGGGATACTGCAATAAGTCCTGGATCTCATTCCAGGACGGAAGTGAACCGTAAAAAATTTCTAAGTCCCTATCGAAAATGGAATCGGCAGAAGACAAAAGTTCACCTTGCATCGCCGGAGTCACCCTAGCTGAAGCCACAGCTTTGCCGGTTTCCTTTGCCTTCTCCGTTTCCTTCTCCTTTCCCTTCTCCGTTTCCGACTCTCCCTCCGACTCCCCGAAGGCCCGACGGAGAGCCTCATCCAGTTCGAGGTCTTGTTCAGAGGTTAGAGCAGCAACACCACTACCACCTTGACCATCGCCATCTCCTCCACCCTCCGACCCTTCTCCAACTTCGCCTCCTTCCTCCTCTTCTACACCTTCCTCCTCCGGGACAGTCGGGCAAGTACTTGGAGAAGGGCCATCGGACTTCTTCAGTTTCTTCCCCCCGACCGCAGGACGCGCTGCGAAAGGCTCCCTCTTACCGCTCTTTACCGTAGCCCCCTCCTTAGCTTTAGCAGCCCTCTCCTCAGCCGTATCCCTTTGCTTAACCACGGACTGGCGCGGTAAGATCAAATTATACTCCAAGAGGGTTGCGTTCCTGATCAAGAAAGAGGCCGACCGGTCCCGTGCCGGAATAGCCTTTAGTTCAGCAGCCATTCGCACTAAGGAATCGTCCTCCACGACTGCAATACCACCTGTCGCTAGCCAGAAATAGAAGCATGTCAGAAAAAAACACTACAGTCAAAACACATGAAAAATATAAATGAAATCAATCTTACAGCCGGAAGTGAAAAGGTGGAAAGAAACAGCATCGTCCTTGACGAAGAACCACTCTTTCTTGAACATGGTGAACTTGGAATACAAGTCCAGGACTGGTTTGAAGGGCACGGCCGCTTCCAAGCTAATATACGGAGACCCCTTCTTATAGCCTCTCAGGTTGTACAAATATCGAATTTCTCGGTTTGAAGGAGGACGCCCGTACCTCCTCTGGAAGATAACAAAGAGGCTCACCAGGATGGCGTAAGAGTTAGGCTGAAGCTGGAAGGGAGCCACCTTCAAGTATGTGGTGAAGCTTACTATCCAAGCGTTGATAGGAGGAATGGCCCCACACATGCAATGATATCGGCTATAGGCAAAATACCCCTCGGGAGGGTTGTACGGCATGACACCAGCCTCCGGCAGTAACATAAGCGCTCTGTCAATCCCGAAGGAACGGGATATGACATCAAGTTGCTCCTCTTTCAGAGAGCTAGGATAGCAATCAGGAGGGGAGATGAGAAGCTCCTGGGGACCATACCCATCGACTAGTGACCTCGGAGCGGGTCCGTGCTGTGCTGGATCTGGCTGAGCTGGGGGCACGGCAGAAGTTTCTCCGCTATCCCTGGATTTCTTCTTGCCCGATCGAGTTTCAACTTTGCGAGACATTTATCTGCATACACAAAAGTAAAAAGCATGATGTTAGAACGACAGTATAAACAAACAAGCATACATAAGTCCGGAGTTCCACTCAAAGTCCAGACACAAAGTTCGTTCGGCACTGGAGGTTCAAGACCATTCGGCACTAGGGTCTTACGTTCATTCGGCAGTACAAGTTCATTCGGCAATGGGATCTGGCTTCCATTCGGCAATGGAATCTGAGGTTCATTCGGCAAAACAAAGCTTCCGTGCCCATTCGGCATAAGCCCATTCGGTTATAGAGTTCATTCGGTAAAAGAGTATATACCTGGTTCGGCGAATATTTGATTCGGCAAATATTTGGTTCGGTGGACTTTTGATTCGGCTTCCTCTTGTTCGGTAGAGAAAAACTAAGGGGGGTGTAGCCTCTATATATAGGCGAGCTCTGGAATACCGGACGAGAACCTACTGCCGGACCAACCCCATGCCGAACGAGAACCTATCACCGGGCCAACAACAACCGGACCAACAACAACCGGACCAACTATGTACGGAATGAAACCTTCCATACCAAACCAACCTCCAAACGAATAAGAATATATGCCTACTCGAAACCGAATGAAACTGTCTCTACCAGCAGAAACCAGAAACGGGGGACATGTAGGGCGCCTCACTCAGATAAGTCCCGAACTCCAGATCTTACTAATAAAATAAAGAATATGATAACAATGGATAAGTCGTGAATCTCTCACTAACATGGGTTAATCATTCACACGTGCACGCGACCACGAACGGTCCATAGGCACGCTCTGAATGGCTATTAACCCTATCACCGTGAGAATTTACACTTTGACATCCCTTTTTAAGCTCACCGGTTAAAAGGATCCTTGATTCTGATAATTATGAAATGGCTAAGCTACTTACACATGTACGGGGTTGAGAACAATCCTTAGGCATGCTCTGAGCCGGCGATAAACCACCTTAACAAACGATCCAGGAACCCACTCGAACGTGAACCTGGCATCGATAATGCTAAGCCCCCTCGGGGCACACTTACTCACCCCGAACGGCACAGTTCACTTCATCTCGAATATTTCGATCATGAACGGCCGTTATTCGAAATCACACTAAAACTGTAAATTCCTTTGCAGGACATTAACAGAATACGAACGTCCAATCACTGGCGTTACAAAGCCAATCTTCCTGCCACAAGAAAAACAAAGCGCGGCACATGCAAGCACGCGCCCCACTTTGGGGGGCAAATGTTGGGCGGATTCTCGCCCAGAAGGCCACGAGACCGTGAAGCGTCATGTCCCATGCACATTTGAAACCAACAGGCACAGTAGGCGCCATCTCCTTGCACTCAAGTGCTCATGTCCATTCGGAACCTCCTTGTACCATGGTCCATTCGGCATCCATGAACCCAAGTTCATTCGGCGTCCATGCCCTCAACTTCATTCGGCTCTCTCCTCTCATGTCCATTCGGCACCAGCTCAACACCGGACCACACAATGCCGGTCCAATACTCCACATCTCCACCGGACCACACAATGCCGGTCCAAGCTACAACTCCCACTCCACTACCGGATCAACCCCCTACCGAGCCAACCTCATTCGGTCCCCCACTCCATTCGGCAAGGCACAACCACCATTCCATTCGGCATGAACCATGGCCGAACCAACTCCACTGCCACTCCAACACCACCACCGGACCAAGGGATGAAGTCACCATGAAGTCACCATCACCAGTCCAAGCTCCATGCCGAATGAAGCCTCGCCAAACCAGAATGCTACCAGGCCAGATTGGTCCAGCCCAGGCCCGCTAGCAGCCGTATACTTCCAAGACCCCTGCCCCCTACCTCACTCTATAAATAGAGGGGCAGGGGTACAACAATGGGAGACAAGTTTGAGAGCTCAAGCAAGGAAGGAACTTTCAAACTACTTTCATATACTGATATACGAAGCATTGTACCTGTAATCTGAAAGAAAGAAGATAATAACATATAAAGTGGACGTAGGCACATTCTGGCCGAACCACTATAAATCTGTGTGTCTTTTACATTTCAGCCCCTACTTTTTTCATATTTACATACTCATCTAAAATCACTGGAAATCACATATAATCAACTAAATAATACGACTTGGAGGTGTTTGTCCATTTTTTGTGCAAACACTTACCTAGAACTTAAACCGAGAATTCACTCTCTCTACTTCTTTCATCTTTGTCCACCAAAAATTGAAGAATGTAGAACCCATCCTTTTCCTAAAAAAAGGATTATGCATTAATTTAATTCTTAATCCATTTCCACTTTTTTTTTTCATTTTGATTGAAAAAAAGTGGAATGTGTTATAGCATATTTTAGATGTTCAATCCCAATATTAGTTGATTAGTAAATATATGAGAGATTGTCAGTATTACATCTCAATCGGTAGGACACAGGGAATTTAAATAAAAGTTGATCTGCTAGTATTTATAATAATTTGTATTTGGATTTTGGAATATTGTTGATCCCATATCGATAGAACACGGGAAATTCAAATGGATATACATAAAAATTGATCTGTTAGCATTTACAATAATTTGTAACTGGAGTACTGTTTAGGTCATTGTTAGAATTCAAAAAAAAAACACACTGCCTTTTGTAAGCTTAGCTAAGTTTAATTTACATGAATCTGAACATAAAGATAAAATCAAGCAAAACTGTAAACAAAGAGTACAGTGTAAACAAAGAGTATAGTGTAAACAAAGAGTATAGTAAATGTACTCATGTAGTTATATCTATCTGAATTCATTACCTGGGTTGACAAATATCAATTCGTGACCTTCTAAACTTGATAGTGTATAATCCAATACTTCCATTTCCATCCTCCTAAATGTGAAGAATGCAGTAACCATTTCTCCCTAAAAGCAGTAACGATCAATCCTGAAATTTAGCAAATGAAGGAAACCGTTTTTAGTTTAAATTCATATCATTAATTAAATGATTAGATAATAAGAACCATAACTAATCCTTCAAAGGTACCGAAACTGAATAAAAACAATGTAAAGCGACAAATTACCACAAAATCCAGAGCTCGTGGATAAGCATAGACACGGGAAACTCCTCCCGCAGTCAAATCCATCTCGAACTGTCTTACATTGCCAAATCTGCCAACAACCAAAACCCTTTACTTCAATTTTGCTTGCACTGCTAGATCTGCACTACCCTAGCCTGACAAACTTGCCTTCGCCTCGTAGCCGGATCTAATTCGCAAATCCATGAAACTTGAACCACATCTCATGTCGTGTCTTCGCCTCGTCTTTGTCCGGAAGATAGAAAATCAAGACACTGCCTTGTTCTTTCTTCTTCTTCAGGGTTTATCATTCCTGGACTGAGACTAGGGATATAACCTTTTCATCCCTTTTTTGGTTTTAACTGAAGAATAAGAGAGAAACTATTTGATTATTTAAAAAAATCAATTTAAGCTTGAAGGAGGCGGAGCAGAGAGAAAACCTTAATTCAAACGATGAGATGACAAAGAACGTGGTTGAAGCGTTAGAAAGGGGAAACTAAGGGGAAAAAAAAGAATAATTACTAGTTTGTCCTTCATACTTCAACTTAATTACATGAGTACCAAATGTTATAACGGTTATAACCGTTCTAAAGTTTTACCAACGGAAAAAACTGTTGGTAATTTGTCGCAGTAATAACCGTTGTAAATTTTAAACAATAAGTGTTACAAAATGCCTGATTTGGTGTAGTGTTATATATATATATTACTTTGTGATTGTTGCTGGGGCCCCGAATAAAGGTTGGTTACAACCGGGGGATGGCATACTCGTGTCAGTAGTTATCTAGTTAGAGGTAACCCGGCCTTGTGTTGGCAAAGATCCGGTTAAGTTCTCAGGTCATCCTTCCAGAGGCATACCCATGTGGCCCAGGAAGTTCCTTAGCATGACCATTTGTTGGAAATCCAATTGCCAATACGAACACAGTACGGTTTTAGTTGTAGAATCTGTCATTTACTTATGGTGGTCACCACTGTTTAAATGGTAGCTATAGTAGGCATAGTTCGGAATGTCTATGCTGGCTAATATTAATATTATACCTTCGAAATGCTTCCTACACTATGCACTAATAATAATATCAAAGAAATTTCCCCGTACCAAGCACATTTGACTATCATAAGAAGAAATCTCCTCAAATTCTGTGTTTGCATTGTGTGTGTGGCAGGAGGTCTTATGGTAGTTTCATTTTTAAAAGCGTACGGGAATTCTTTATAAATCTAGTTTCTTTAAAAGCAACTGTTTTTGTTTACTCATACCAGTCTCATGACTGACTTGGAGTTTGTTGTTTCTTTCCTAAACTCTGGGTGCCCATAATTTTTAGTCGGAAAGCCTGGTAGCAGGGTTCCGTATTCTGGAGTTAGCAGTATTTTGGAGCTCTTATCTTGAAGATATTCTAGAAGCTTTTGGAGATCTCCGGTGTTTAGATTTTAGGAGTTCGTTATCACTTCTTCCATTTGAAGACTTTTTGGATATATGATCACTGTTGTATTATTATGATGTTGTATTTGGAGTTGTGGTGTATGTATTTAATACTTTGATGTAGTAATGGATATTATACTGTTATCTCTGTGATATATGCATGATATTCATTCTGTTCCACTATTTTATATTCATCTGATGTTGTTATAAGTTCCATCCGAACTGAAATTTGACGTTCGAATCTCCGGCAGTTGAATACAAGTGAGGTATTTGATGTCGACTTTTGAACGATGAATTTTGGGTCGTGACAGTTAGTTTATTATTTACAAGAAAAGTTGTAGCCACTTACACCATACTAATTCTATCCAATTTCTATTTATTACACATTATTTCATTAAACAATTAAATTGTTAATTACTCTTTTAAATCCAATTATCCATTAATACATACATATCTATAATTTATTTAATACCTATATCAATTATTACTTTTAATCATTTTAATTAATTAGAATGACCTTCAAAGCAATTATAGGTGCCTTAAATCAATACTATTTTACTTTACTTTAGTTATATTCTTTATTATTAAATCACAAATTTTATTTCTTCTAACATTAAATCACAAAACTCTACTAAATTAAAAAAAAATTAATTATCGAAAATTATGAGTCGTTACAAGAAAGTTGGATAATTGATAATTATTATTTGATTGAACCATGGACTTTATTATTGGACTTTGCATTTAAGTATCGATATAATTAAAATTTTGACCATTGATCGAGATCTAGATATCTAAGTGACTTAGTCACTGTTGCTTGATTTCTCGCAGTAGATAATGGACCAATTAGTTAAGGTCTTGATAATACAGTCCCGCACCATACTACCCGACTAGGGACTAATGCGACCCAAATTGGCATGCGCATTTTTAGCTGCTCGACCCTCAAAGGCATTAATGCCATAATATCTCTTGCGTCTTGACATGACCTATCAAATCACCCTTATCAACAAAAAGCCTAGAGCCTTACGAGCTCCATTTCGCCGCCACTTTATTATACAAATAGATATTACCAAGAGAACCTCTCTTTTATTGTCCCTATCCAAATTCCTCCTCCTTCCATGCCCATCTATCTCCTAGCCACCCAAACTGCCCTGTTTGTTTTCTTTGTCATGACTTGGCAGATTTTAGACAGAAGCATCTGGCCGACCCAACATAAAGATATGATGACCTCATACAATTAATCTCTCAAGGTAAGATTAACATGATAGTTTGCATCTAACTAATGTTTCAAACTACAACAACAACTGTTGATGCTTAACTGTCCAAGTGCCAATGGCATCATTGTTCATAAACGACTTTTCGCCCCTGTCACTTTTCTAACACAAGCACGCAATGGTACAACCTGCCAATTGGCCTTTAACTGACCTGTTCTAACCACCTAGCATCCTAGTAGGCGGACATCTGAACCGCCTACGTTCATCAATGGTTATAAGAAAACCCAACATTTGGAGTTTCATTATGAACCCTCCGAAGCAAGATCTCAATAGCTGCAAATAGAGATTCAAATGCACTTGTATAAGGATTGGATTTTCCATTCTTATTTGCAATATAATTAAGCCTAAAGCTCTTGCTATAAACCTCTTGTAATCAAAGATATCAAGTATTGTGACGATCCACTATTTTTAACATTTAAGACTAGTGGAAAATGCTTTCAAAACATGCCTGAACACTAATCTCATACATTAAAAACAGTGAACCATGGGTTTTATAACTTAAAATCTAAAATTAATATGGGAAAAATGAGAAATGTCTCAAAATGGAATCAAAATATACATATCTAACAATATAAACTTCTTATGGTGTTTAAAAACATCAAATCATACATACTCTTTCTAAAGAGAATCTATCCATAATGCAAAAGAAATATATTGAGTTAACTTCCTATCTCCAGACCTTTGCTCTTCCTTTGCTACTACCTGCAACTCCAAAAGTACATTTGTACAATAATAAAAATGTTCAACTTCGTTTGGACCGTGTCAATTTCTACACACCACGAGGCAAGGGAATCGTGAGCATTGCATAGAAAAAGAGTACCTACGTAACCTTTCATAGTCAAGCTTGCGTGGTTCTATTTCCTGCTCTCCTGCATCCAAATACTTGTTAACCCATCACATCCATGCACCCAATGCAACCAATTCATCTAATGCAACCAATGCAAACAATATACACCACTCCTACTAAGTCATCAAAATCGATCATCATAAATATGGGACAAAAACAATAATAGAACACATGTACTAATCATCAATCATTAGTAATACATCATCTATGTATGTATAAATCAAACAAATGTGTACAAAATACTTCACAGTGGTAAGGTAAGCATCAAATTATCACATGAGTACTAATCAATCAACATTGGTAACATAGATATCGATCGTATATTCAATCAAAAACATAATTAGCTACCCGTTGTATGGTAATAATAGTGGTAAAATATCACACACTCACCTAAATGTGATTTCATCGTCAGACAAAAAACATATATGATAATTACAATCAATAATTAATTACTTATTCTACAATCATCCAAAATGTATATTTTGACCATTATTATGTTAAGTATAAAATCATTTATTATTGTTTAATATAAAAGCACCTTTATCCATTCATATCACAATAATAACAATCCTTCAAAAACAATAGTGTACTTTCAAAATCCTTTATTACTTCATATACTTCAAAGCATTGTATTTTGATCAAAAACAGTAATCTACATCAAAATACATTTCAAAGCAATAATATACTTTACATCAAAAATAATAAATATTAAAATCACTTTAATATTTTCCAAAACCAATTTACTACTTTTTCTCTCCAAAATAACAATGTTCAATTCCAAATCTCAAAACTCCTTTTTAATGTTATTTGTCTTAAAATAGTAATAATTTAACTCAAAACATTATTGGAAACATATATTCACTATTGTTATTATTATGCCAAGAATATTTTCTATTTTATCTCTCAAACAATAATAATAACACCTTCTACTATATACATTGTAAAATCAATTATATTGTCATTTACTCAAAATAAGATAGTCTTTACAATATTATATTATTATTTATGAAATCTTATCTTATTTTTCAAATAATAATAAACTTCCCAATTTTATTTTAAACTGGATTTGTCATTATTATTTATGAATTTCCCTAGGAATTCATATCTGATAACTTTATCAAATTTCACATATTAATTTTAGTTTAATTCAATAAATCACCATTATTTAAAAATATCATCCAAAATTTGTAAATAACCTTAACTTTAAGTCATTTATTTGTTTTTCACATTATCACACAATTTCATCCATATTATTTTAATTAATTATTTTGCATTAAAATTTATAATTAATTATAAACATCTAACAATAAAAAAAATCAACAATAAACATCCAAACTAAGGCATAACATATCCAACCATCATACTAACTAAACAATTATCAAGGCATGTCAACAAATATTAAATTTCATCGATGGGTATGTATGTAGTATTTTAAAAACTTTATTAACAAACAAATAAATCATACCAATGCGCTTTTACAAAGAGCTCCAAAACACGGTAAAATATATGCCAAATTGTTGGGAATTTCACCACGTGTCCAATGGAAAAATATCGCGTGTGAATCAGAGTTCAAGTGCGAACTATATGAAGGTTAGAACACCTAAGATCTTATTTGTAAATATGAATTTTAATGAGGATTAATCTAAAGTAGCTATAGTAATAAGGATTTCACGACTTTCCCACTTCACCCACACCGCCGACATCCATCCTTCGCTACAGCCACATTGTGCCACTGTTCCTCGATCGACCACTACCACCGAGTCCTACACCAGGACCCTCATGTAACCATGGCCATGTGAACCCCTACCACCACCTGAACTGGCTTGCTTTACCCACGTCAGTCGCCATCTTCATCATCTCACTTTGGCAAATTCATGCATTTTTAACAAGATCCAACCGTATGGATTGACTTCTTTCAACGTCCTTTATAGGAATGTATCCTCCGATCGCTGTTTATCCACAGTTTCACCTTCGATCGAGAATCCCTAGAATAAATGGCGAAATCTTTTTCCCAATTTTCGAACACCTCAAACCCCATCTCCAGAACTAGACACATGATGCCTCTTCTACCGGTCAAGAGCTTGAACCGATATATTATAAACTAGGCGTAACAATCGCCATTTTGCCCATATGGCTTAGCATTACTCATGATGTGTAAATCCCGAAAATCGAAAAGGACATTGGTGTTTGATAATAAAAGATAAAATAACTAATATACTATATTTATCTCTTTTTAAACTCACAACGGACGGTAATAACATGTAATATAATCAAATCTCATTATATTTCAAACTAATAGATTTGACTATATACATAAGTTGTATGCATAATCTATCCAATCTAGTCACACATACATACAATCTATTATTCATACCAGATGATTTTTTATATACAAGTTTATATACATAAGTAATTTAATTGTCGTCTGCACCTTCAGACATACTTGACACAACATACTGAATTCCGTCAACCTAGCGGTGAAACAAAAACATAGAGATGGTCGAACTACAGTCTAGTGAGTGGCGTACATCTATGCACCGTATATTTTAATCATTTATGAATAATACTGAGATAGTTATATATGGTAAACTCCATATCTTGTTGCAACCAACAAGTTAGTTAAACCATACAATAAATATGACTATCTTATGAAACAATGTCTTAGTCCAGTACAATTACAGTGGTCGATGATATGATCTAATCCACATACAAGACCAAACCTACCATATTGCGTTAACACATAGCTGAATCATCAAATAGACGCAATTCCATACACGGCTTACATACTCATTTTCGTAATATAATACACATTTCATAAAATACTTGGATAACTGAGCAATCGTGTTACCATGATAATCAATAGAGGATACAAGTGATCAATGAATATATAAGGGCCTATTATAATAATATCATCGATATACATATTCAATGTCGAATAAAGTCACACATGGTAAACTAGTATATTTTCATCCATCAAACATCATTATATATCATCCAAAGATCCTATCCAACCCCACATATGAGCCGAAGAACAAAATGAGAGTCAATAACCTATTTGTATAGGCCATATAGGGTCCACACTTATCTAGCTCTGTCAACAGCCAAAGACCGATCGTTGGGATTTCCAAATATTGACCGTTGGCTATGAAATTTTGAAAACAACCAACAACTTATATTTTTTTCTTAACTTTTTGTTTCTTTGATTCCTTTCTCCTTTTTGATTCCATTTTTGGTCCATTTTCTTTAAAATCTTGATATGAAAATATACAGTTAACAAATTTCTTCGTTAACCCCAAAAGTGCATGGAAAGGGAACCTTGGTTAGTGGAAGGTTTTGGTGAGCCTTGGTTAACCTCAATGGTTGTAACCAAAAGCGACACTTGGTCGAGTTAATGCTTAAGAAAAATGAGTAACTCGGATCAGGTCCATGATGAAGCCATAAGCAGGATCATGTTGAGGTCATATGTTCTTGAAGTCAATTTATGTAGACAATTGTATGCAAAAATGGAAATCAAGTATACGAGTGCTTTTGGAATTCAAAGCAATCGATGGCTAAATGAAATAACAAGTGCTTAGAAATTCAAAGGCAAGCCATAATTCAAGACATCTTAGCTGTATTCCACATAATAGTTGAATGTACAAGGTCCTATGTGCAATAGTATATTTGACACTAGAATCACCAAATTGGTTTAGGGTTACAAACTTAAAAGTGTAAGAGATGAGAAAAGAATCATTCGCACCTTTCTTCATGCCCTTTGGTCCATATTTAAAAGGGTTGAGGCATTATCCATGTTGATGGCGCATGGCGCCATACTTCAGCATCCACTTGCTTAGTGGTGACCTTTGACGCTTAGCATCCATCCCGCCTTGATAGTCTTTATTGATATCTTTCGATACCAACTCTGTATTAAGGATATGCGATGTCAAAGTTTGATGAAGTGCGGGATTACTATGGCACAACATCAATAAGCGACAACATTGATAAGTGGTGATGTTGGCAATGATCGACGTTGATAACAAGCAGCATTGATAGCATACAACACTGGTAGAAGACAACATTGTTAACATGTAGCATTGATAACATGAAGCATTGATAACTGGCGACATTGATGATAAGTGGCATTAATAAGAGATGACATTGGTGATGAGCGATATTAATAGGAGACGACATTGGTGATGAGGGGTATCGATAGGAGGCGATATTACTTTGAAGGGTGGTGTTAGAATAAGGTGACATTGGAGAGATGAGATATTAATTTGAAGCGACATTGATTCTTCTGGCTATATGGAAGAAGTGATCCATTGATGGAATACAACATTAATGTGTTGCGGCATCAATGCTATATCATGGTATTATAACATTGATGGCTTTTGGTATAGTGATTTCCAATGTCATCGTTACCTTACTAACATGCGGCAATGTTTCCAATTTCTTTGGAACGATATCATTTATTCAACCTTATAAGAGGTATGCAACATTGATAGCATCCGGTATTGCTATGACCTACGATATTGCCTATTATTATTTATTGATGACGGGCGGCATTGTATGCTTTCGGTGTTGGTTTCCCTTTAGACCTTCTACTTTGCTTGTTGATGTAGGATTACTACAATAGAGTTATTATGCCACATACCTTCGGAATTAACATTTGTCCCCTAGTATGGAGGAAGCATTGAATTTTCAAGTCAATGTCTTCGGCAATGGCTTTTTTTACCTCCTATTGGTCTTATTTGTAGATCCAACCGTACATTTGAAATTGATCCAATGGTAGTTTTATGTCTTCTTTTCTACTATAAATAGTCAAATCTTCTCCTTCTTCCTCTTTTTACCAGCGATTAAATGCTCAAACAAGCAAAGTTAAGATTTTCAGACTTACTCACAAATTCTGATCTTTTGGCATCAAAGCAAAAATTAAGGGATATATCTCCTTTTAATCGATTAAACCGGTGAGTTAAGCTAGGAATTTCTCTTTCGAATTACTTTTAGGGTTTGATTTGGAGATTTCTGGACTTGAGTTGGTGCTTAAGTTTTGATATCTTATTATGGTGACTAATATTCATATTTTTGATTAACTCGATGATTAAGCATGCTTTTAGATTTAATTAGCAAAGAATTTTATGTCGTTTGGATGTTTTATTCGATTAATTAAAGTCAGACAACATTGGTTTGGAAACTTGGGCGTTTCTAGTTTAATGATGAAATGATTAGTTTATTAGACCCAAATCTTGATATTTCTCTGTTCTATTTCAGCATTGATGCCTTACAACAACATTATGATGTTTTATAATGATTAAAAACAATGCCGTTTAGATTCAATATTGACTTATGGGGCTACTGTACGACATTGATAATATCACTATCCGTTATTATTTTTCTTTGGCTATCATTTCTAGCATTCGACATGGTTATTTTATGACATAGTTGTTGTGGTAATTTTAGGGGTCATTTATAAAAATATTATACCTATGTTGACATTGTCATTGACCCCAATTTTTTGTATCATTTTGACATTGACCATGGATGCAGTATTATATCCTAATTTTATAACATAACAAATGTGACATTCATCATTAATTCATCCATTCGACATAGAATTAATGATGGAACACAACACTTTGGTCGCTCTTATAATAATTCTTACTTTAAGTTTCTTATAAACACCGATAGGCTTACTTTTTTAACCACAAGTATAATATTTTTGAACATTTTTAATTGACTTAAAAGTTTAAGTTTTCCATATGTTTGACGTTGATATGCAATGGTCATTGACTTGTTGTAAGTATTACATAAGACTGTAAACTTCGAACATTTTGGTGCCATAATCTAGGCAATCAATTAGATATTCCTTGATTTAGAATATGAAAACTCAATTTATATCACTCTAATTATCACTTTTTTAATTTGGAATAATATCACATGGCAGACGAATAGAAGGCAAGAAGTAGCCCAGAGAACCAAGAAGACCAGTAAGGGTCCAAAAGCTTCTCCATATGCTAAGAAGGAAGATCATCTTCTTAATTCGTTATATGTTACCACTCAAGAAGAAATAGATTCCATTCTTAAGAAGTTTGGAATTACGGGTATAGAAGCTATTCTTGCCGGTCCTTCTTATAGAATTGACAATTCCCCGGAAGGGTTTTTCGCCTTTACCCCAATACATATATGGCATTCAGAATATCTTCCTTTCCCCGACTTTCTCCTGAGATTCTTGAAGCATCTAAATATTTCTCTAATTCAATTAACTCCAAATTCACATACCTATCTGACTTGTTTAGAAGTTCTTGCCAAGAAGACTAAGCTTCCCTCTCTCAGTGCTGAAATTTTTCACTTACAGCTAGTCCTGTGAAGATAGGTGAGAACCAAGGTAACCCTCTATATCAAATTTGTCCCCTTCCGAAGAGATTGATCATAAATACTGTAAACAAGACCAAAGGATGGGAAAACCAATTTTTCTATGTCAGATGCTATTCTAGAATTAGAAGAACTTTTCCTATTATAGGTAAGTCTCTGTTTCTTGTACCTATATTGTATTTTTCATTTTTCCCCCAACGAATGTTCTTCTTTAGGTTTGGCTTCTAAGAAGTTAAGCTCCTCCAATAGCAAGATCATCAAATCCTTGACTCTGGCCTTAAAGAGCATGGGCGATAGGCTCACTCTTCTGAAAAAACAAAACTTCATCACTACTCACTGATTCTAGATCATCATATAATACTTGGGGAACTCCCAATGATGAAAGGAAATGCATAAGGGAAATGGTCGTTGGTCATCAACAACCACAATGCTTTCTCTACTTCTTCCCCCGTTCAATAAGGGCCCATTGGTAAGTTTTTAATATAAATAGTGTGGAATTCCTTATTTCGTTATTTTATTGACTTAGTTTCTTCATTTTGGGCTTGCCTGCTCTTGTGTCACTTCTAAAGAGACAGAAGTTAAAGATGGTGCTTTTAAATAGAGGAAAGGTAAAGATGAAATTCCTGCATTATCTCGATTGAGCAAACCTGATTCCATTAAGGACTCTATTACGAAAGCAATTGAAGCATTAGAAAAAGAAGCAGGCGATGAGATTCCTACTGATATTCCATCTTCTTCCCCAAACAAAAGGCCTAAGCTTGTGGGTGACTTTACACCTACTATTGTGGAGGAGGAGGAACACATGACCGTTGAATCGAGCCTCGAGGTTACTATTCAGGAATCTCTTGGGCATAAAATTCAATAATCTACCGAGATGGCTCGCTTTCCGGATCCCCTCCTCAAGATTTCTTTTCCTACTTCTCCGATAGCTCTTAGTCATTTGTATGCTGATCATGGACCATCTCCATCCCAATAAGATCCTCTTCCTTTGGTGCCTCGGGTTCAGTCTCCTATGGCCAGTTTTGACGAACTCGTTCGATTGGCTATCCAATATCCTCATACTACCTCTCTTAGATCTTCGTAGCCTTCTATTTATTCCAAGGATCATCTTTTCATCATTCTTAAGCAACTTTGATTGGTATGTATTTCTTCTTGTTGGTTAATTTTTATCTCTATAGATCTTGTCTCGACTTACACTTACGATACATTTTAGGTGGGAAAGAATGTGTTTCTCCTTCACGAGGCTTCTCAAGGGCCTTCTAATGAAATAGTTAAGCATTAAAGACAAATCTTCTCTTAAACATAGCATAATTGATATCATGTCAACAAGAGACGAACTATTATTTGAGAAAGAGAGTCTTGTCTCCTCACTTAATGAAAGAGAAAGATGTCAGGAAACTAATAGAAAAGGAGATGGAGGCATTGAAAGCACACTCAAGAGAGTCAAAAAAGAGAAAAATGAGCTAACCGAGAAGGAAGTGGAAATGTTAAAAGTGGATCTCGAGAGGGCTAATGAAGAAAAGGCTGAACTTTCTAATAAGAACCAATCACTTAAGGACAAATTACAAAGGAAAACTAGCGTCTTCGCCTACTCGAATAGTATTATCAATGATGTAAAAAAGAAAGTCACCACTGTCCTCAATGATGTTCTTCCTAAGATTACTCAGAGATGTTATAAAGAAGCCTTGTTTATGGCATATGCTAATAATACTCAAAAGTACCCAGACTTAGATTTTCCATCCCTCCTAGATTGGAACAAAAAATTTAAAAGAAGTCTTAAATTAAAGAGGGATAAAGAGGCTCTTCAAAAGAAGTTTCCTATTAAAGAAATGGTTGATGTCGAAACGTGGCTAACCTTTGAAGATCCTCCAATCGATAAAGAAACAGAGTCCGATGGAGAAGAAGAAGGTGATGATAATGATGACGATGATTATGATGATAATAATGGTGATGGTGATGGAAAGGGTCCGAGAGGACCAAAATATAGGGGAGATTGATAAGGTGAGCCCAACTTGGACTCCTCTATCTAAGGCACAGACTCTGTTGATTTTCCCGATCCTTAAGATACTACAAGAATGAATTCTTCTAAAGATAATGCTACCCCCAGCCATCAGTCAAAGGAGAAAACCTAAACTCAATTCCTAACCATATAGGTATGAGTTCTTTATTTTAGATGTAAGACTTCTTGTTTCACTCTTGATTGGTAAGTTTATTATTTTAGTTAAGGAGAAAGGATAAATACTATTATCGGATTCTTTATGAAAAGAGTGTGAATAGAGAGAATCGATTAAATAGTGAACTTGAAAAGTTGGTTAAAGAATACAATGACCTGTCAGACAAATACAAATGCCTTTCTAGTGATGTCATGTGGTTCTAGTTTTTTAAGGAGAAGTAGACAACCCCTCACTGAAAAAGAGCTCTTCTATATCGAGAAAGGATTGTGGGAGAGAATACTAATTAATGACTCTCTTTTGGATGCTAATTGATGACAGAAACGCTTTAGTGGAGTTCCTCTATAAATTCTATTCCACTGGTCAATTTGTGGACTTTCCTTATTCGGGCGAAAATGGTGGGGGTTGCTTAGATGCCTTCATAAAAGATAACTAGATGATCGTGAAAGCGATCCTAATCCTGTGGCTTGTTGGAAATTATCTAGTGTCACTAGTGACCCTTTTTCTCCTGATACTCTTCTTTTCGGAAAGATTAAGTATAACAAAGGTATATTTAATTTTTTATAAGAGATTAATATTGTATGAACCCGAATAATATTATAACATGTAATTCAAATAGTTTATAAACTTTACCACTTTTATCTCTCTAATTTTCACGTATTATATAGATTAAGGAACTCTCTCATAGTTTTGTTTCTATGAAACTTTTGAGTAAGTTTACTAAGTTAAAGAGATATTTTAAGGAGAAGTCTTTAACCATCAAAACGTCTCAGCTAGCAAGGCACTACCTCCTAATAGATTTACAAGAAGTATACACATTATTCCCTCATTTTCATTTTGATTTTCTAGGATATGAAAAGGACAAACTACTTAATGAAATTTGAGCTTATCATGTTAAATTGATGTGTGGTCACACTGGACCTTTAGCCTGAAAATGGTATTATCAGCAATTGCTCATAGTTAATACTCCAGAAGGGATTAAAGCTCCTTTTGATTCTACGGTACCTTGTCGGATAGGTCATTTGAAAAGGCCAAAATTGGCATTTCAAAAATTTAAGAGTTATTTAAATATTCAAAAATGAATTATGACGTAATTTGAATTTCCTTATTGTTTCTAAACTTTGCTATCATTAATTGAATAGCTTATTTCTCATGTATTAATTTCCATTTTACTTACTCTAAATAGGAAAGCCAGTTAGAACTTGCACTTGGTCCTACATATGTTTTTTCTTGACTGAACGTTATCTAAGATAAATTGACAGCTGATATTAAAAAGAGGCGATCTTATAAAGACGCTTCTGCTTTATGGTTTTTGGACAATCGAAAAGTGCAAGAGTGGCACAGGAAATATTATCAATTAAGATCAACATTTAGATACTATAAAGAAATAAACTCTAACTTAGAGGATCAAATTAAAGAGAAGGAAAAAGAATTTCAAGAGTTGAAAAAGAATGACACTATCCTAGGGTTTGTACCTTCAGTTGATATGGATACAGAAATAGATAAATTACATCAACAAATAAATGATCTTGAAGTAGATTTGTTGAAGAGTCAAGTATTCTGCCAATCTTTGGAGCTCATTGCGTGGAAGGAATTCTAGCCTTCTTACTCCTACTCCTACGAGGATGACAAGATCTCAATCTTTAGTTAGCTAAGAATTTCCCACTTTTTTAAAACCTACCATCGGGTCTAAGTAACATAGTGGTACCCCAGTGGGTAGGCAAGTCAATTCGAATGCATGCAATTCTTTAAGAAGAAACTGAATGGAAAAGTCTCTCAACGTCTTAATGATTATGAAAGTCAATTTGAAAACCTGAGCACGAAAAGCACATTCTTGGGCAGGAGATTAAAGAGTTGAAGAGAATGGTCTAAATCTTAAAAGGATCCAACAAGACTCTTAAGCGTGCACTGAGGACTTAGATTGACTCTGTTGATGATGCAGATACCATTCAAAGGAAAGAGAACAAACTCAAAGAAATTTTGGATGTGGCTATTTGCCACATTACTCATTCTTTGTCTGTTGTTGAAGATCTAGATAGGATAGCACCAAGCCTTGAACTTTAGTAGAGAATTACTTGAAGATCTTTAAGTAGACCCCTTTTTTAAACTCAATTTATGTACCTGTGACTTTAGCATACAACATCTTAGATAGTAAAGGAATTTGTATTCAAATAAATGTTACCTTGAATGCACCATATACACTCTTGAATGTGATTAATTATTTGAGATGTATATCTTGCTTTCTAGTATTTTGAGATTTTATCATATAAGCCAATAATTTACCTATTAAGAGAACCAGGAACCTTACTGATTGAGTACTCAACACTTCAGTTACGAAGACCATAAATTTTGATCTTGATGTAAGAGTCTGCCTCTCAGTCTAGTAATGGAGATTCTCATTATTTCAAGAAAGCTAAGTTCCAATCTGAATTTAAAGATTGAAAGCCGATTTAATGAAGCTTTGTTTTTCTTAGAAAATAGTTGTAACATGAAATAGAAGATCAGAAAATCCTTCTGATAAGTAGAAGACCGGTAAACCCATCTACGATTTGAATAGAAGACCAGAAAACCCATTAGGCGATAATAGGAATACAAGACTAGAAAACCCATCTGGTAATAATAGAAGATTGCTTCCACTTTGGTGCATAAACGGCCCACATTCGACAGATCTTCCTTTAGAAGATTGATTGATTTTGTTTTGGAACACAAATGACTCGCTTTTGATAGGTCTTCCTCTAGAAGATTACTTTTGGCTTTTGAATTGAATTGTTTCTTTGGCACCATTTTAAGTAGCGATCTCAATTTGGATCTAAACCCTTATTACTGTCTTAGGTGATGATTTAGGTCCATTGTCCAGTGAATTTGGTTAGCTTTTCTAAAGTAGAACCAAAGATTTACCCGACCTTCCTCTAGGACGCGCTTCAGTTAGGCCATAGAGACAATACTGAAGTTGGTTCGGAGCTTTGGTCAGGCCGTATTCGACGTTACCAAAGGCTTACTCCATTCTTCCTTTAGGAGGCACTTTGATTAGGCCATGTAGGTGGGATAAAAGGCTTGAATATACCTTGGACAAGCCGTTTTCAGGCGGGATCAAGGGATTACTCTGACCTTCATCTAGGAGGTGCCCTAAACAGGCTATTTTCAGGCGAGAAAAGGGCTTATGCTTTAGCTAGGCCAAGTAGGTGGGACCGAAGGCTTAGTTGGTGCTCTGGCCAGGCCATCTAAGGAGGGACCAAAGGCTTACTCTGTCCTCCTTCTTGGGGTTGCTTTGACCAGGCCATCTTGGCGGGATCAAAGACTTTTTCCTTTATTTTAATAGTTTCCATTTCTCTTTAACCATGTAGATACACTTATCTTGAGTAGAGAATCTTCATTTTTAGCTGATCAATTAATATCTAATTATTAATTCATCAAGCTTTCCTTTTCCTAGGAAATTGTTGATTATTCCTTCCAACCTTCGACATTGATTCATGTCATGCCCATTAGAATGATGATAAACCAACGTAACCATCTAAGGTCTCTCTCATTCTTTGGTCGCCTCTTTTGCGAAGGCCAATAGTTGAGTTTGGTCTTTCATTAAGAAGTAAATATTCTCATAAGAAGTAGTAAGGAAATAATTCTTGGAAAGTCGTGACCTTTTGGGGAATGATCCTCTTGATTGGCATTTTTATTACTTGAGATGGACTCCTCATCTTTGATGACTAATTTCCTTTTTAGGGAGCCTTGTGCTTCATTTGTTTTATAGGATCGATCAAGCACACTCCTCCATTTTGTGATAAACCAATCAAAGTCCTTCTCTATTTCTTTTTCGAAAATGGTTCCCTTGGCTTTGAGTTGAATTTCCTTTCTCATTTTTAAGAAGATGCTATCCTTTTTGTACTGCCTTCCTAGGGCAAAGATGGGTGTTGCTCTACATGGCATGGATTCAAACTCCATTTTTCTCGATTATATGCAGTCTCTTGTCTCCTTTTATGCTCCATGATTTGTAATTATGTGAGCCTCAATATTTGTTCTTCGTGAAGCCAAGGATCACTTGTAATTTGGTAAGTTGGCTTAATTGTTCGAGTCTCAAACGATCCTTATTCAGAGATTTAAACATGGTTAATTGGCATGACTAGGAAAAACTTAGTTGATGCGATTATATGGTGTTAAGAATCAAGGGTATGCTAGCTTGGAATGGTTCCATAATGAGATATGGTTGGTGGAGGTAAGTTCTCTAAGCCCTATATATGCAGGCTAAGGTAGTTTCACTTATTGGTTAATGGAGTTAGAGGTTCGAGCCCTCCTTCTAGCGCCAAATGTTAACGAATTTCTTTGTTAACCCCAAAAAGTGCAAGAAAGGGAACCTTGGTTAATGGAAGGTTTAGGAGATCCTTGGTTAACCTCAATGAGGGTAAGAAAAAGCGACACTTGGTCGAGTTAAGGCTTAAGAGGAGCAAGTAAGCAGGCTCAGGTCCATGATGGAGCCATACGCATGATCATGTTGAAGTCATTTGTTCTTAAAGTCAATTTATGTAGACAATTATATGCAAAATTGAAATTAAGAATATGAGTACTTTTGAAATTCCAAGGAAGCTATGATTAAAAGAAATCATAAGTGCTTAGGAATTCGAAAGCAAGCCATAATTCAAGACATCTAGTCGTATTCCATATAATAGTTGAGTGTACGAGGTCCTATCTGCGATAGTACATTTGACACAAAGTCACCAAATTGATTAGGGTTACAATGTCAAAAATGTAAGAGATGAGAAAAGAATCTTCCATCCCTTTCTTCATGCACCTTGGTCCATATTTATAAGGCTTGGAGAATGCGTCATGGCTGCATATGTCTATGCGGCATGTTTGACCTTGGTATTATCCATGTTAATGGCACATGGCGCCATATTCCAGCATCCAGTTGCTCGATGGTGAGCTTCGGCGCTTAGCATCCATCCTGCCTTGATAATCTTCATTGATGTCAT
This sequence comes from Allium cepa, assembly GCA_030765085.1. Lineage (NCBI taxonomy): Eukaryota > Viridiplantae > Streptophyta > Magnoliopsida > Asparagales > Amaryllidaceae > Allium > Allium cepa. Next base: position 6,700,107 of record CM060930.1, on the reverse strand, counting down.
TCGATATCAGCATTATACTGAGGATATGTGGCTTCCTTTGAAGGTTGATGAAGTGCGGCATTACTATGGCACGACATCAATAAGTAGTGACATTGATAAGTGGCAATATTAGCAATGATCGGTATTGATAATAAGCGACATTGATAGGCGGCATCGGTAGTAGGTGACATTGATAACAAGCGACGGTATTGATAATATGCAACAATGATGATAAGTGGTATTAATAAAAGACGACATTGGTGATGAGCGATATTGATAGGAGAAGGAAATGGTGATGAGCGGTATTGATAGGAGACAACATTAATTTGAATGGTGACATTAGAATAAGGCGACATTAGAGATGTGCGGTATTAATCTAGAGCGACATTAATTCTTCTGGTTTATGGAAGAATTGCTCCATTGATCGAATATGGCATTAATGCGATGCGACATCAATGTTATTCATGTTGTTATTACAATGATGGCTTTTAGCATACATCATTTCAATGTCGTCATTCCCTTACTAACATGCGACATTGTTTTTAATTTCTTTAGCACGATAGCATTTATTCAACCTTATAAGTCGTATGCCGTATTGATGGCATCTGGTATTGCTGGCTTCATTGATGACCAGCGATATTTCCTATTATTCTTTATTGATGGGGGCGACGTTGTATGCTTTCGGTATTGGTTTTCCTTCATACTTTCAACATTGCTTGTTGATGCAAAATTAAGAACGTTATTCTGTCACATACCACCGGAATTAACATTGGTAGTAACATGTAGTATCATTATACTTCATATTCATCAAAGATTTTGAATCAAAATCATTACAAATTATTTAGAAAACCAGAGTTTATAAAACTAATATCAGAAATTAATAAAACCATTTTTCACTATATACTTAAAAATACTTCAAAAAGCCACTATAATTTTAAAATAAAATTATAATATGATCTAAAATACCATATTGGGTTTTTATAAATATTTATATACATATATAATTCATTTTTTGTTCAAAAACATTGTTTTTCCATTTCTTACAATAAAATTCATGTAAATCATTTAAATTCATACTAAAAATCATATTTAGTTTATGAAATATATTATTTTACCCTGGAAATCATTTCATAGCATTTTTCTATAATTAGTGGTGCTTGTTGTATCATGTACTCATATATTTCTCTAAGCTTTCAATTTTGCAATTCTTTTGCTTATATTAATACATACACACAATTCTTATACAATATAGATATAAATTTCAAATTTTTATTCTATATTATTCAAAATTTTCAATCTTACATTTCAGTTTCATTTAATTTAATTTTTATTATTTAGTCAATAGTTTTCTAGTATCCATTCTAATATTCACTAGATTGTTCGTTAGTATGACAATATCAACAAACTATCATTTTCAATGGTTAATAACAACAAATCGCTATTTTTTCATCTTAAATAAACTTTAGAAAATATATGACTATAATTATTATAGTGACGTACATATATAACTATATTGTATATGTTTACGTTGATTAACATTTAACTAAACTATATATCCAACAAATCATTCATTTAACTAAAAAGTATGATAAAAATTTTAAGAAAATCGATTTTTTTTAATTGACCTGAAACCGTTTAAGATAAATATATATAAATATCATTATATGTTTATTTCAAGTAATTAACCTCTAATTTATTAATTATTTGATTAATCTAATTAGTTTACTATTAAACATTTTCAAAAATATGACATTTATTTCCAAAACCATTTTGAAAAGTATTCTGTAACTTCAATAAAATTTCATTTATATTTTAAACTTAATTTTTCAATTTAAAATATATTTTAAATTTTCATACATAATTTTGAAAATTAGCCTAAGATCCAATTAACTCTTGGTCTTACATCTAGGCCAACGTTTTAGACTTACCCACTCATTGGGCAATGCCAATAGCTAGGAAGGGGAGAATACTCGATTATTCGACTCCAAGTAGAGAAACTACTTCTCTATACACTCATTGGATAAGTAAGTTTTATTAGTTGACCCTAAAGGTTGGCTAATTTGACTATATAGATAGTTTGGGCTCTAACCAGATTGAAGGAACCCGATCTGTCTTATGGTGGGTGCAACGGATAGATTTCCAAAGAATTTCTTATTTGGATCATAGCAAGCCTATAAAGTCTAATGGGTTTCGCTAGATCCAATCTAGTTCTACTTAATGAAATCATATTTTATTTATTTTGTTGTTCTTAATTAATTAAATCTGCATTAATTAAGTGTGAAATTTGAAAAATATGAATAGAAAAAATATGCTCACAATTTAGAAGGTGTGACAAACATGTGAAATGTGTAATGAATATAATTGCTTAGTGTTAAAGGATGGGAACAAACATGAAATTAGATCTAGATATAATCAAATCAAAAGGAAAGGAATAAAAAGAGACATCAATGATTAATTCAACCTTGCCTCTTTTGCAAACATTTAATCTATACAACATCTAATTAATGCACAAGAGACGATAATATGTTTAAAATGAAAAAACAACAAACAATAACATGATCAATATATATGTATAGATATTGGAATTTATATCTATCGTGTATATATTTGGTATTTATATGTATATATTATTATCCCGATTTTAAATTGTTCGATGAAAAACAAATTTATGAATAAATTATTTCTAAAATACATGCCTTAACAGCACGTGCGTGCACACACACATATATATATAATGATTGAGAAAAAATAATTTCCAGTTGATTCAAAATAGACAATCTAAATTACATTAAACATTTCTAGTGTAATTGCGAATATATAATTATCAATATGTATACTCATAAATATATACATTTAAATAAAATTCCAGTCCAAATAATAAAAATTTAGGTTTTTTCTTTCCAAACAATCAAACTATTACAAAAACCAAAATTTCATACATTAAATTAAATAAGATATCAACAATCACTATATTTTAGGAGTGATTGAAACTCAATAAAACATTAAATTATTATATATTGTGTAAATATAAATTCATAACCAAAAAAATAGTTTTATACATATATAAATTTTGATAATTTATCAAGTGAAAATATATTGTATCATTTAACAAGTTGTTTAAATTGTATTAAAAATTCTAAACTAATGTGAAGTAATAATTATGTATATATAAAATTGTGATAAGTATGTTCTATCTAAGAAAACAAATAAAATATAAATCAAACCTTTCATATCTATCCAATTAGTGATATTTTGATTTGAAATCCCTCCTTAGATTCTTGAATCAACACCTAACTTTGCTAGCAAAGGACAAACCACTGTAGTAGATTTCATCGATATAATTTAGGTAAGTGAATGAAAATTTTTCGACCATTAAGGAGATGGAGGAGGTAGCCATGGATGAGGGAAGATCGAAGAAAAGAAAATTGAATGAGGAAATATATATGAGAAATTTGTTTCAATGAAACAATGGAAACCTCTCATTCTTTCTTTAAAAACTTCCTCTTTTAGTTCCTAATTAATTTTCAGTCATGCCAACCTTTCCCCTTTCCTTTGCATGGTTGGCCAACTATGTTCTCTGGCATGGACTAATTTTCCAAAAGTCTTGTTAAGTAATTAACTACATTTAAAGCATGTTTAAATACATGCCGATATCGTATATTGATAGGTGCATATACACATACATATCCAAATAGTAATTAACTACGCCAAAAACATTAGATAAACTGGTAATCAATATTTCTTAAACATTAATTAATTTGTAATATTTTATAAGCTAATTAAATTATGTGGTTTGTTGGAGAATCCGCAAATCCAGTTGTGAAACATGGCGACGTGGATTTAGTCGGCAATTAATATCGGACGTTTCAAATATTACGGTTTACACATCACCTTAGCTATTCGTGTGACGTTTTGGTCAAATTTAAGGCTGAAATATGTTTTCTGTAAGGTCATATTTCATATTTTCTTAAGTGGTACCTTTTAGTAACGATTGTTTACGCATGTTCTATTCGTCCTAACATATCACTTTAGGATATATGGAATTCGGTATCGGTCAAAATTCCAATATTATCCACATTCAACTTGGTTAGTCAAATTTAGAGTTCTTGCTTGATAATAACATTTTTTATCAACTGTACTACTCTGGCCAAACATTTTGACTTTGAGTTGACTACAATTGACAATGATACTGACCTCATACAACCGAGGAGAAGAATTATCTATTGGATAGTGCACTTCCAATTATTCAACTCAAACCCAACTATAGTTGCTCAATGGATTGTCATTTCATGATTTAACTATAATCAAAGTGGAGTATTTACATTGAAGTTCTATAGTATTCTCAAATCGAGAGAATCGTGTAACATCATCACACTAGATTTCTCATTTGACCTAGTCATTCTCACCTAACAAGAAACTCTTGGATGAGTCATTCCATAGTTATCCAATAAACACAAGTATATAACCCCTTGATGGCCACAACAACCATGATTGATATAATCCCCAATATTTGGAGAGCGCTAGACGCTCTGGTCTATAGAGTTAGATATATGCAACAAATTACATAATTCGCTCTATGACATACCACTAAGTCTTTCATTAAAGTTATCGCATGTATCAATTTAGAGCTATTGAATATATCAATTTAGAGCTATAGCAAGTAAGAACTTAATAGTTATCACAAGTATACTTTAGTACTATCGTAAGTCCAACATTAGAGCTAATGCATATATAAAATTAGAAGCTCATGCAGGTATATTTTTAAGGCTATCATGCTTTGAGTTGCTACCACACTTCTACACTAATTAGTTATCACATGTTTATAAAGAGCAAATCTGTAGTTAAGCCAATCACCGACACAGTTTTCCCTCTTAAAGTAATTACTTTTGAACTAATTGCTTACACATATCAATTACTTATTCATTATTTTATTTGTGCAACAAACTCTCCATAGATGTAGTGTACCCTAACTATCCTCTATAAATATTTTTAATTAATTGGTTAACTAAGGTAATTTCCTACCTTACCATGTGATTCATAAAAATTAGAAAATTGGTGGGAAATTCCTAAAATTCATAAAAAATTAAAAACATAATTCTTTGCTATTTCTAAAAATTCCAAATTAAATTACTAAATTTTAATGTTTTTAAATATTAATTTGCAGCCAAAAATTTCTATTGTCTACTTTGAAAATTCGTAGTAAATAAGTTTCTCATCCAAAAATTATGAAAAATAAAATTCATTTTTGTTTCAATGTAATAAGCATTATATTAAAATTTCAAGGAATTTGGACATGATTAACTCAAGTTTTACCCTTAAACGTATTGAAATGTCATTTCATATCAAACATGAATATAATCATCCTACTACAATCAAAATATGCTTATCTACAATCAAAATATCAAAAACATGTTAAAACCAAATCTAAATAGACTTAGAGGTGAAAGGGGGTACCTATGATTTGAAAACTTGATTAAATGTATCCTCTTTTCCTTTGAAATTGATCTTCTCTTTATTCTAATTTGTTTTACCCATGTTTTCTCCCTACATAATGGTAACCTAGCATGAATTCTTTATAATTTCATCAAATGGATATAAACGAAGAGAATACATGCTTTAGGATATTTGTATCGATAATTTTTTCCTTGGGATAAAATCTCTTCTTGCCTAATCTCATTAATTAATTTTCTTTAATATAAAATCTCATTAATTCAAATGTTCAAATTATTTTCTTCTATGTTCATGGCTGAATTTAATTGCTAATCACCTTGTTCCATTAAATTATCCATATTCAAGTATCCCACACATAATTAATCGAAATTCCTTTGAGTAATTTCTTTAATTGAATTCCCTTAATTAATATTTAATAAATTCTTATTATTACATATTATTGTACTTCAAAACGTGTGGTGTTACACTCTTCCCTCGTTATATGAATTTTTTCCTCAAAATTCAAGTAAGTTAGAGCAATGACCCTTGGTCAAGTAATTACACTAACATTCGAACAGTGTAAAGTCATCATCGTACAAAATACAAAAAAGTACAAAAATTACACTAGTACACTACAAATGTAAAATCATCAATCATCATAATGCATTAGTACAACTAGTAACGCATAATCATATCATACATCAGGTTCACTAGTGTCACTACCAGTACATAAAATAAATAAAACAAAGCATATTAATAACAGTCATGAATATCCAAAACAACCATGGATAGATATTCCAAATTTTACCATCTATCTCTCAAGTATAATCATGTTTATTGTCACTCCACTAGATGTGAACAAGTTTAATAACTTTGCTTCTTAACTCCTTTGTATCTCGACCTAATATTAATTTCGGTCTTCTAACATATGTCAAATGGTTCTATAAATAAATCCTCAATCATTCTTAGATCCATGATCATAGTAAGGTCGTGCACACATTTCCTCAAATATGATATATGAAAAACATTATGCATATCACGACTCGTCTTTCTATCTCTAAAAAAATGCATCATGATTTAAGAAAGAAAGGGATAAAAGAAGAAAAGATAAGAAAAGAAGAAACACAACAACATCAGAAAACTCACAGCGGAACGAATGAAACATAATATACCACGTAAAATATTAATAGTATCATACTACATCAGAGTACACAACTTATACAACACATATTAGACAGTTATAAACATCTTTCTAACTATACAACTCAAGATATCACAAGATACATATATCACACAAACACAACGGAACCATAATATATCAACATGCTGAAGCCTCCTGCTCCAAAACTCCTCCAAAATTCGTCAAGCTAACCTCCCTCGACTACTCATACATGTTATGAGTACCCAAGAGTTTAATAAACGGAAAATAAACACTCGGGTCAGATAGGGGTCTGGTGTGAGTAAACGGGTTTAAAATTGCTTAACTTTAGAAAATCCTTTGAAAAGAAAAGGTATCATGTAAGACTTCCCACACATAAACATATCAAAGATATCATACACAAATTATTCAATATCATTCAACCATCTAATACCAATCATCCAATATTAATCAATCATCCAATATCAATCAATCATCCATAAGCAGGTTTGATTATCTCTTAATCAATTGGATTACCTTAATCCTTCTTTCTCAACATTAATTAATTATAAATTAATTAATCAATCATCTCTTGATGATCTTCCTTAATTAATCTTCCTTGATTAATTATCCTTTAATTACATTCAAGTAATTAGCCTTTAATTCTTTAATTAATCATATGAATTAATTATCCTTAACCATATACAGTAATTAACCTTTAATTACTATCATTAATTACAATAATTAATGATCCTTCATTTGCTTTCATTAATTAATTAACTATGATTAATTTGCATTAAACCTCAATTAATTACAATTAATTAATCATACTTTAATTAATCACTTTTATTAATCAACCTTGATTAATTTCATTAATTATATTAACTCATGATTCCTATTAATTAATAATTCCTTTAATTAATTAAATAATTAACTTATAATTAACCATCCTATTAATCATAAACAGTAATTATCAACTTGTAACTACTTACCTTAATTAACTTCTTAATTAATTATATTAATCCTTTTGATTAATTACTCTAATTAATTAATCTTTAATTACTTCATTAAGTAATTATTATTCAATTACATTAATTAATAATCCTTAATTAATTACTTTATTAATTAATCACATTTTTAATTAATTACACTTAGTATTTAATCTTAAATTAATCACATTCATTAATTAATTAGTCACATTAATTAATTAACCAAAATTTATTAAGTAATTAACCCTTAATTATTTACATAAGTAATCATTGTCTAATTACTTCCATTAGTTGATTACTCTTTAAATTATTTACCTTAACAAGTAATTAATCCCATCATTAAATAATCCTAAATTCTTAAATTAATTAATTACTCTTTAATTAATTAAGTTCAAATCAATTAATTTAAATAATTCTTAAATTAATATCATCAAGTGATTATCCCTTAATCACTTCACTTAATTACTTCCATAAGTAATTCCATTAATTACTTCCATATGCAATTTCCATTCTTAATTACATTAAGTAATTATCCTCCATTAAATAATTACACTTAATTGATTCATAATCAAGTGATTATTAAAAATTTAACAAACAATTAACTAATCATTCAAAATTAATTAAATAATTAGTTAACTTCTTATATTAAAAAACCTTAATTAATTAAGAAAATCGTTCATCTTAATTAATCTTTTACTTATTAATAAATCATATTTAATTAAGTATTCTTACATTCATAACAAATATAAATTAACCTTAATTAATTCCACAAATTAATTATTTGAATTAATCAAATCTTATTAACTTAAAGACAAATTATTTTATTTGGTTTACAAAATTATATCATTTACCTTATTTGAAAATAAAGCATTTAGAAATCAATTTTCAAATTTAAAACAATTTAATCATCTAATTTAAACCTATTCTTTTTCAATATAAATTTGAAACTTAGTCATTAAAACATTACTTTAAAATTTACTTAAAAACTTTGATTTAACACTTTAAATTCAAAACACTCCTTTTTAAATTAAAATTCAAAATTTAATTAAGTTAATTACTTTCAAAAGAAATCATCTTAAAACATTTTAAAATTTGAAAATAAATTCAAATAACACTTTAATAGTTTGATTTACATTTATTTCAAAACAACAAGTTTTAAATCTTGTAAATTTATTTTCTTTTATAAAACTTGTTTATAATTTAAAGCTTGATCTTTATTTATTTCAAACTACAAGTTAAATTTGTAAACTTTATCTCATTATACAGTTCAAACCAGAAAAGAAAACGACCAAAACTCGAGTCGAACACCACCTGAACACGAGCCTACCCCGAGACAAACTCCAGCTCCTTCTACTTCGAGACAAGCACGAGGAAAACGCGAGCTCCACACCGAGTTCGACTCGTCTTCTCCGAAATAAAACCTCACCTGACCCAAACCCGTGCACGGTGCACGTGCACCGGCCACTCTGGCCAACGTCGATCGGTGCATCGATCTCCTACAATCCCACGATCTCATGCGAGCACGAAAACAAACCCAGATCGAACAATCAACACGCATGTCAAAATTTCGATCTTTGATCGAAAATCTGAAACAACCTCGACCACAAAACCCCCCCAACGCCGACGAACCTGATGGCGTTAGACTCCGCCGACCTCACCATCGAATCACCTCGACGCCGAGCATCATTTTCCCCCTAACGCGAACGACTCCGGTCACGTATCTACGACGAGAAACCCGCAGGAACGACGGCTTCAACAACCAGACACTAAACCCTACTCGACCCAATTTTGGTCGACTCAGCCATTGGAAAAAAGTTTCAGCATTTTTCTCGCATGCACGCTCCTACTAACCACCTTCGATCAAGGTATCACCTCCGATCATCATGCCGATCAACGGCAAACCACCAAAACACCCAACTCGAACAGTGGACGAATTCTCAAGAATTGCTAAACTAAAAATTATGAAATGCATATCAAAATTCACGATTTTCCATCATGATTACATGCATGTAGTTCAAATTAGAACTTAAGGCAGTTGATTTTTAATAAAATTTTAGTTTCACTGTTAATCCCCTATCTAAAATTATCTGTTGCATTTAAAATCATGAAACTATTTTTGTGATCTTCATTATACATTCTCAAACAGATTTCATTCACATATTCAAGGCTAATATGGATGTAATTGAGAAATCTAGATTTTTGAAACAAAAGTCACAGATTTTAACAAACAGAGGACAAGATATCAACATATACTGTCATGCTCACATACATATATTTGCAAATCCGAATTAGTTTCGAACTATAGGATTCAATTCAATCCAACATCATCAGATGCACTTAAGTTAAAACAAGTCTAACTGTTTTTAAAAATATTTACTCACCAGGCAAGTATAAACAGATAGAAGAGGACATGTTCTTGTTTTCTGGAATTGCATATTTGAGTTTTGCTTTGCCGTTGAAGTCTAGAATCCTTGCATGCCTTTTCTTTTTACTTAGTTGAGTTACAGGTTGAAGTTTGTTGTTTGATCTAGTTGCTTGATCCTCTATTTGTTTGTAGATTTGAATTCCAGATTTCATCTTTATTTGCTTTTAGTTTATTTTGATTTACAGTTTTTTTTGAAAGATGGAAGAAAAAGAAAAGAAATTGTGAAGAAGAAGGTTTGAATTGGAAGAGGAAAAACAAATTTCTCTTCAAACTATTATATATTTTTTTAAATGATGACACTTGTTTTTAAGAATTTACACTTGTCACTTATCTCTTAATTTCCCTACACATTTTACTAACATGTGTTAATATGTTTACACATATTCTTAAGTATTTTTAAATAAATTTTCATTTAATTTAAATGTTAATATAAACTTACATACTTAATTTACTAAATAAATAAATGCTTACATATGTATATATGAATTTACTTTTTAAAGAAAATGTTATAAAACTAATTATAAAACAAATAAATTGTTATACATGTATTTTAAAATCTAAAACATTTATCTTTATTGTTTAAGAGATAATTTTTTTAAAAAGAAAGTTTATTAATAACTTTTTATATATATTTATATATCCATTTTTAATTTAAGCATTTTAAAAGAAAACAAAATAAAACTTTGTTTAAATCTTATTTAAACTATCATATTTAAAAATAAATAATTATCTTATACTTTGAAAATAATTGAATTAATCTTAAATTAACTTTTGAAAAATATTGAATTTAAAACAAAGCTTCAGATTGCAATATATTCATACATATATGAATTGTCAATAGATTATATTAAATTTCAAAACAACTTCAAATTATAACATATACATACATTTTTAAAATACAATCTTTTATTTAAAACAAAAGATCTTCAATTCACAATATATATCAAATATATATATATATATATATATTATAAATAGAATAAAATTTTATTAGCTTTGAAAGAAAATTCTTATCAATTTCAAATTGTTAGAAAAGGCATTGATCAATATTGCCAGATCAAATATTTATTAACCTTTAAAAGATTTATATTCACCAATTTAAATTAAAATTATAAAGGAAAATTATCATATCAATTTAATTATTAATACAGATTATTAAATTGATATTGCCCAAAATTCCAGGTCATCACATTCCTTCCCCTTAAAAGAATTTCATCCCCGAAATTTAAAAGCAAAGGTAATTTAATAACCCAGCAAAGATTTTAATTTCAAACAACAAAACATACCTATCATCCAGTTACTAACAACCATAACAACCAATTAAACAAACAAGCCTAACTAATTATCCTGACACAAATCAGGATAGATCTTCTAATACTATCTAGAGTTTCCCAAGGATAAATCACTGGGAGACTCGCTCTACAGAAGCTAACAATACCACTATGATCCAGAGCTCCTCTAATCTCTAGATCCATAAATCTGAACAGAACATCAGACTATACTCAAGTCTAGCACAACTTCCAAATCCAACTGAACTATAGATTCTACAACCAACGTTGAATCATACACGTACTCCCTCAGAGATACGTGAAACACAATGAATCCCAGCTATCCAAACTGGCAATTCAATCCTATAGACAAAAGAACTTTTCCTATCAAAAACATCGATAAGAAATCCCAAATGCCTCGGAACTAGCCATCCAATCTTACCCAATTACTGCTCTCTTAACCAGAGAAACCTTAACAACAATGAAGTCTCCAACTTCGAATTCCAAACTCCTTGTCTCATATCTGCATAACTCAACAGACAATTCTGAGCTGCCAATTCTCTTGATCAGATCAATCTATGCTGATGCTTCCAGAAAAAATTAGACCAAAACAAACCAGTTTTCTGGATCCTATTCATCAAAATGGTCATCCAAGATCCATCGAAATCCAAAACACAAGCTCTACTCCCCAAGCAATAGCAAACTGAACTTGCTTCCTTCCTTGCACAGCTGCTACCTTGCTTCCACTGCACAACTCTGATTCTGAAATAGATGATAATACCTTTGATGAACATGAGTACAAACTTATCTAATATATCCAAGAAACTTTGTTCATCAAATTCATAAAATCTTAGTGACCCATATGACTCGGTCACACAACCTTACAGCAGAATCCAAACTCAAAAACTAGATCTGACCAATCCAAATTCCAAAAAAATTTGAGCTCCTACACCAACTCCTCTTTCTTCAAGAACCATCCTACAACCAGGCTAACCACTAGTATCGGTTTTGGAACCAAAACAATATGGAACTCAACTCTAGATGCAGACAACCTTCTGATTACATCAGTAGCTCCTACTTTCACCTGAGAACTCTCAGTCTCAAACAAAAGATTGTCCAAGATAAATTCCCAAATTAATCGCAAGTCACATTTGCGATCCTACCCAGTTCGGATTGCAAAGAAAATGTCCTCTCTTTACCAACTTGAACAGCTTTAAGCTTTTCCAAACAAGGTTAACTCTTCATGAAAGCATTCACCAACTGGCCGGACTGTTGAAAGAAGAACCACAAAGATTCCTGAACCATCGGAGAAACGGACCACACTACTGCTTCCAAACTCTACCTCGATGATACTGCAAAGCCAAAAGACCTTCTTGCCAGCACACCGAACACTTCGATCTGAAACTACTACCAAAGCTAACCAAAGACTTCTAATCCAAAGGCTCCTCGAACCCCAAAACAATCAACAGACTACACAAAAGACCTTTGAGATGTCAGACAACCTCTCAAGAACTTCAGGCTCCAAACCAAGCATCAACATCTCACTCTCCTTAAGGAATGACAAATGAGACCATGCCGAAGCGAAGCAACTTATAGACCTTAGTCTCATATTCCAAAACAGCCAACCTCCTTGCTGAAGATCCAGACAACTTCTACACAGACGAGTCTTCCCTGCGACAGGTAAAGACTGCTCCTTAACCACTTCTAAAACTGCTTCAAGAGAAAACTCCTTCGGGAATATCTATGGGTACTGCATCTCACCATGCAGTTATCAAGATACCATCACTTGCTTCTGCACTTTCGACAGATCCAATCCTAGAAAATCCGCTTACCCGAGCGAAATCCAAATTTACACTTCAAAGATGGACTCCGAATCTTTAAAAGATTTCCTTCTAAGATTAGAGAAATCCATCCTCCAAGCTGCAAATCCCACTCGAGACGGTATTGGGTCTACAGTCTCGACAAATATACTTCCAACCTCAAACATGTGGACTTCTTCCATTAGTGGTAGTCGTGTTACACAAACACCACTACTTCATCTACCTCTAAAACTTATGTTGGAAAATCCGAATAGATAACCCAACACATCAGGTAGATATAGGTATATAAATATATAGTTATACATAAAAATTACAAGTACGCTCTCTCAAGAAAGACACCACTCCAGAGCCTAGGTATTCACTCAACCTAATGATCTGATACCAAGTTGTCATGACCCGTCTTTCTATCTCCAGAAAGACGCATCATGATTTAAGAAAGAAAGGGATAGAAGAAGAAAAAGATAAGAAAAGAAGAAACACAACAACATCAGAAAACTCACAGCGGAACGAATGAAATATAATATATCACATAAAATATTACATAGTATCATACTACATCAGAGTACACAACTCATACAACACATATTAGACAGTTATAAACATCTGTCTAACTATACAACTCAAGATATCACAAGATACAGATATCACACAAACACAGCGGAACCATAATATATCTACACGCCGAAGCCTCCTGCTCTAAATCTCCTCCAGAATTCGTCAAGCTAACCTGAATCCCTCGACTACTCATATATAATATGAGTACCCAAGAGTTTAATAAAATAGAAAATAAACACTCGGGTCAGATAGGTGTCTGGTGTGAGTAAACGGGTTTAAAATTGCTTAACTGTAGAAATCCTTTGAAAAGAAAAGGTATCACGTAAGACTTCCCACACATAAACATGGAAAAGTTTTTACCTTATGCTAACTAAAACATTTGATAGGAAATCCAGTGATATTATAATAGTGTCTAGGGTTTTCAAGTAAATAAGAAATAGCCGAAATTGTTACATCTATTAAATTCCAACTACTAGCTACAAAAGTGGGTAATACAAATCAAAACCGTAGGTTCTCGTAGGAAGAATGGGTTTCCATCAATGGCAGAGCTACTAGGGTACCACCCGTCACAATACGTGGTCTAGATCACCGTACCGAGGATCACTCCTAATCCTCTGCAACACAAAGCCGGGACCATCCCTTACTGGACCGTCCCGAGTAAGATCACCCCGTGGTTGGCGCGACCAACCACCCACTAAGCCGAAATAAAAAGGGACATCTAGACAGGAATGACCTCACCTTTAAATGGGTGCTACCCACCTAACCTTGCTGCACCTCCCCTGTTTTAGCCATTCCCGGTTGATGAGGCTTGAGGATGCGATTACCTTTATAGAACACATCTATCTTAGAGTGCTCATCGTCCACCTGACGATGTTCTGAAAGCATTCAATCCATACAAGTTCGTTCCAGGTTCGAATGAAACCGAAGGCACTATCTCGTTGCACTCATTTTGGAATCACCCTTAGAGTCAACGACCATAGCCCTTGCACTCTGAAACACCATCTCGAACCTGAAAGTACTACCTCCGTCAAACTCATCACGGAATCACCCTCAGAGTTATACTGACGAATAGTTCTTACACTTTGAGTCTTCACTAAGCTCCACTTGGATTCACGACCTAACGTTTAATTTGGATCGATGTGGTTTTCGGATATCCAAATATGGAAACCCGATCTTGATCTCATCGAAATCCAAACGCCATTTTAATGTCCAACTTGTTTAAGGGTTTAAATAATTTAAACTTATATTCAGGATGATATAACAGAAAGATGAATCACATTATCACAATAGATAATTCATATCAATCAATTATCTCACAAAGCGGCATATCACATATCAGAGATATCATACCCAAATTATTCAATATCATTCAACCATCCAATATCAATCATCCAATATTAATCAATCATCCAATATCAATCAATCATCCATAAGCAGGTTTGATTATCTCTTAATCAATTGGATTACCTTAATCCTTCTTTCTAGACATTAATTAATTATAAATTAATTAATTAATCATCTCGGAATGATCTTCCTTAATTAATCTTCCTTGATTAATTATCCTTTGATTACATTCAAGTAATTAGCCTTTAATTCTTTAATTAATCATATAAATTAATTATCCTTAACCATATACGGTAATTAACCTTTAATTACTATCATTAATTACAATTATTAATGATCCTTTATTTGCTTCCATTAATTAATTAACTATGATTAATTTGCATTAAACCTCAATTAATTGTAATTAATTAGTCATATTTTAATTAATCATTTTTATTAATCAACCTTGATTAATTTCATTAATTATATTAACTCATGATTCTTATTAATTAATAATTCCTTTAATTAATTAAATAATTAACTTATAATTAACCATCCTATTAATCATAAACGATAATTATCAACTTGTAACTACTTACCTTAATTAACTTCTTAATTAATTATATTAATCCTTTTTATTAATTACTCTAATTAATTAATCTTTAATTGCTTCATTAAGTAATTATTATTCAATTACATTAATTAATAATCCTTAATTAATTACTTTATTAATTAATCACATTTTTAATTAATTACACTTAGCATTTAATCATAAATTAATCACATTAATTAATTAATTAGTCACATTAATTAATTAACTAAAATTTATTAAGTAATTAACCCTTAATTATTTACATAAGTAATCATTCTCTAATTACTTCCATTAGTTGATTACTCTTTAAATTAATTACCTTAACAAGTAATTAATCCCATCATTAAATAATCCTAAATTCTTAAATTAATTAATTACTCTTTAATTAATTAATTTCAAATCAATTAATTTAAGTAATTCTTAAACTAATATCATCAAGTGATTATCTCTTAATCACTTCACTTAATTACTTCCATAAGTAATTCCATTAATTACTTCCATATGCAATTCCATTCTTAATTACATTAGGTAATTATCCTCCACTAAATAATCACACTTAATTGATTCATAATCA
This sequence comes from Allium cepa, assembly GCA_030765085.1. NCBI lineage: Eukaryota > Viridiplantae > Streptophyta > Magnoliopsida > Asparagales > Amaryllidaceae > Allium > Allium cepa. The sequence goes on along the minus strand of CM060930.1, from coordinate 6,684,014 downwards.
AGTGATTATTAAAAATTTAACAAACAATTAACTAATCATTTAAAATTAATTAAATAGTTATTTAACTTCTTATATTAAAAAAATCCTTAATTAATTAAGAAAATCATTTATCTTAATTAATTTTTTACTTATTAATAAATCATATTTAATTAAGTATTATTACATTCATAAAAAATATAAATTAACCTTAATTATTTTCATAAATTAATTGTTTGAATTAATCAAATCTTATTAACTTAAAGACAAATTATTTTATTTGGTTTACAAAAATATAACATTTACTTTATTTGAAAATAAAGCATTTAGAAATCAATTTTAAAATTTAAAACAATTTAATCATCTAATTTAAACATGTTCATTTTCAATATAAATTTGAAACTTAGTTTTTAAAACATTACTTTAAAATTTACTTAAAAACTTTGATCTAATACTTTAAATTCAAAACATTCCTTTTTAAATTAAAATTCAAAATTTAATTAAGTTAATTACTTTCAAAAGAAATCATCATAAAACATTTTAAAATTTGAAAATGAATCCAATTAACACTTTAATAGTTTGATTTACATTTATTTCAAAACAACAAGTTTTAAATCTTGTAAATTTATTTTCTTTTATAAACTTGTTTATAATTTAAACCTTGATCTTTATTTATTTCAAACTACAAGTTAAATCTGTAAACCTTATCTCATTATACAGTACAAACCAGAAAAGCAAACGACCAAAACTCGAGTCGAACACCACCCGAACACAAGCCTACCCCGAGACAAAATCCAGCTCCTTCTACTTCGAGACAAGCACGAGGAAAACGCGAGCTCCACTCCGAGTTCGACTAGTCTTCTCCAAAATAAAACCTCACCTGACCCAAACCCGTGCACGTACACCAGCCACTCTGGCCAACATGGATCAGCGCGTCGATCTCCTACAATCCCACGATCTCATGCGAGCACGAAAACAAACCCAGATCGAACAATCAACACGCGAGTCAAAATTTCAATCATTGATCGAGAATCTAAAACAACCTCGACCATAAAACACCCCCCCCAACGCCGACGAACCCGACGCCATTAAATTCCGCAGACCTCACCATCGAATCACCTCGACCCCGAGCATCATTTTCCCCCTAACGCGAACGACTCCGGTCACGTATCTGCGACGAAAAACCCATAGGAACGACGGCTTCAACAACCAGACACTAAACCCTACTCGACCCAATTTTGGTCGACTCAACCATTGGAAAAAATTTCCAGCATTTTTCCTGCATGCACCCTCCTACTAACCACCTTCGACCAAAGTATCATCTCCGATCATCACACCGATCAACGGCAAACCACCAAAACACCCAATTCGAACAGTGGCCGAATTCTCAAGAATTACTAAACTAAAAATTACGAAATGCATATAAAATTTCATGATTTTTCATCATGATTACATGCATGTAGTTCAAATTAAATTTAAGGTAGTTGATTTTTAATAAAAAAATAAGTTTCACTGTTAATCCCCTATTTAAAATTATCCGTTGCATTTAAAATCATGAAACTATTTTTGTGATCTTCATTATACATTCTCAAATAAATTTTATTCACATATTCAAGGCTAATATGGATCCAATTGAGAAACTTGGATTATTGAAAACAAAAGTCGCAATTTTAACAAACAGAGAATAAGATATCAACATATATTGTCATGCTCATGTTGTGTAACGATGGTCGGACAAAGATCCTCATCTCCAGCACGTGGCGTACGCATATGGGTTGGCACACACTTTGTTGTAACAAAAGGAATCCCTGGTGTTACATGCCTACCAACCCATATTTATACACCACTTTTCCATATAATTTAGCGATGTGGACTTTTCTCCAATCCAAACCGCCGTTCCTCCATTAAACATGCGAGACAACCCTAACAGTCTCCCCCTTGACTCGCATCCCCTTGCCGTAACCTTTGAGAGTACTGCCGTGTCTGCATGGCCCGGTCCGTAACCTTCGGCTCTGATACCACTGTTGTGTAACGGCGGTCGGACAAAGATCCCCATCTCCAACATGTGGCGTACGCATATGGGTTGGCAAACACTTTGTTGTAACAAAAGGAATCCCTGGTGTTACATGCCTACCAACCCATATTTATACACCACTTTTCCATATTATTTAGCGATGTGGGACTTTTCTCCAATCCAAACCGCCGTTCCTCCATTAAACATGCGAGACAACCCTAACAGCTCACACACATATATTTGCAAATCCAAATAAGTTTCGAACTATAGGATTAAATTCAATCCAACATCATCACATGCACTTAAGTTAAAACAAGATTAACTGTTTTTAGAAATATTTACTCACCAGGCAAGTATAAACAGAGAGCAGAGGACATGTTCTTGTTTTCTGGAATTGCATATTTGAGTTTTGCTTTGCTGTTGAAGTCTGGAATCCTTGCATGCCTTTTCTTTTTACTTAGTTGAGTTACAGGTTGAAGTTTGTTATTTGATCTAGTTGCCTGATCCTCTATTTGTTTGCAGATTTGAATTCCAGGTTTCAGCTTTATTTGCTTTTAGTTTATTTTGATTTACAGTTTTTTTTTGAAAGAAGGAAGAAAAAGAAAAGAAATTGTGAAGAAGAAGGTTTGAATTGGAAGAGGAAAAACAAATTTCTCTTCAAACTATTTTTTTTTTAATGATGAAACTTTTTTTAAGAATTTACACTTGTCACTTATCTCTTAATTTCCCTACACATGTTACTAACATGTGTTAATATGTTTACACATATTCTTACGTATTTTTAAATAAATTTTCATTTAATTTAAATGTTAATATAAACTTACATACTTAATTTACTAAATAAATAAATACTTACATATTTATATATAAATTTACTTTTTAAAGAAAATATTATAAACCTAATTATAATACAAATAAATTCTTATACATGTATTTTAAAATCTAAAACATTTATCTTTATTGTTTAAGGGATAATTTTTTTAAAAATAAAGTTTATTAATAACTTTTTTATATATATTTACATAACAATTTTTAATTTAAGCATTTTAAAAGAAAACAAAATATGACTTTGTTTAAATCTTATTTAAACTATCATATTTAAAAATAAATAATTATCTTATACTTTAAAAATAATTGAATTAATCTTAAATTAACTTTTGAAAAATATTGAATTTAAAACAAAGCTTTAGATTGCAATATATTCATACATATATGAACTATCAATTTCAAAACAACTTCAAATTATAACATATACATACATATATATTACAATTTCAAAATACAATATTATATTTAAAACAAAAGATCTTCTATTCACAATATATATCAAATATATATATATATATATATATATATATATATATATATATTATAAATAGAATAAAATTTTATTAGCTTTGAAAGATAATTCTTATCAATTTTAAATTGTTAGAAAAGACATTGATCAATATTGCCAGATTAAATATTTATTAACCTTTAAAAGATTTAAATTCACCAATTTAAATTAAAATTATAAAGGAAAATTATCATATCAATTTAATTATTAATATAGATTATTAAACTGATATTGCCCAAAATTCCGGGTCGTCACAATGCACATCCGCCAAACTGCTAGGTAACTTGACTCGATATGCGAGTTTGCCAATCCACTCAGCCACTAGAAATAAACCTACAATCTCGAAGCCAATTTCTCCGCCTTCCCAAAGTGCATAACATCTCTCAACTGTGAAACCTTCATGAATATGTGATCGCCTACAACATACTCTAGTTTCATTCATCTCTTATCAGCGTAACTTTTATGTCTTAACTGCATACCTTCATCCTAGCACGAATTAATACTATCTTCTGAATGGCATCTCTCACCAACTTGGGTCCTCGCATGAGTCTATCTTTAGTGTCCAACCAGCATATCAGTGACTTGCATGGTCCACCATAAACTACCTCAAATGGTGCCATCCCAATACTCAAACGATAACTATTTTTATAGGAAAACTCAACCAAATGCAAATGATTTTTCCGTGATCCTCCAAAATCTAAGATACATTCCCTCAACAAATCCTCTAGTACCCAGTTCACCCTTTCCGTTCGACCATCCATCTATGGTTGGTATGCCGCGATCAAGCTCAACTATGTACCTAATGTACTATGCAAATGTCTTTAGAACACACTAGTAAACAATGAGCATATATCACTAAATATGTTGCATGAAATCCCACGATACTTACAACATTCTTCACATATAGCTTCACTAAGCTAGTTGTTGTTCTTATCCTCTTCATTGGGATAAAATGTGCGGTGTTCATCAATTTATCAACTATTAACCATGATATCATTTTTCGTTCTCTACCTCAATCCATTTATAAAATCCGTAGAAACTGATTCTCACTTCCAAGCCGACACTCAAGAGTTAAAGTAAACCACTTTGCTTCTGATGCTCAGCATTCACTTGTTGACTGGTCACATCATTAAAAATGTCATTTTGAAACGATAATAAAATATTTCATCATTTTTAGTAACATTTTTGAATTGTTTTTTATTTTTATATTGTTGTTTGTTGAAACACTAAATCTCTGTTTCGGATTCTAAAATTGCAACATCCCACAAATGTTGCAATTTTTTAATTTGCAACACCTAGTGGCTGTTGTGATTTAAGGATTCACAAAACTATTAGGTGTTACAGTATTGAGATTTGCACATCCAAAAGTCATTGCCTTTTCGGGTTTCCAACATATAAAAGGTCTTGCGGTTTTGGAGTTCAACAACATGTTATGACTGTTGTGGTTTAGAGTTTGCAACAGCCGATAAGTGGTGCAGAGTTTTGGGTTTGCCACCAAAGAGAAATGTTGCCATTTGAGATAAACACAAGTGTAGCATTTTAGGAGACAACAATGACATTTGACAACCAAAATCATTGGCACGCAAAAATTGTTTGATTAATCTTGATTACATATTTGGATGGGTTTACGGACTAATGCAAGCTCCTTTGGAGGTTAATGGATCGTATCTGCTTTATCCTTTATCAAATTGAGGCTTGAGCAGATAATTTGATGAACTACAGAAAGGAGTTCCATAAAAATGCATAAAAGACACTCTCAGACATAGCAAGTGAAGACTTAATTCTAATAAATTTTAGATATGGGCTATTTGTGATTATCTCAGAAAGTGAAGTCCCTAGAAGCAGTGACATTTGACTAACATAGTATAAATGAACAATCTATAAATGGAACAGTTTCAGAAAAAAGGTAAAAATGTTCCAACTTCTTGGATTTCAAAATCCCATAAGCACTTTATCATAATCTAAGCACGTTACCTCCACAAAAGTTCCATCTACACCAATTGTAACTAATGTACGTGTAATTCATGGAATTAGTTATTAGCTCACGAAGACCTCCACTTGCAACTCCACCATCATTCAGCTAAAGAAGATACAAACATGCATTTATTTTATTGGAATTTACACAAGTCGTTATAAACATATTTATGAAAAAAAAGAGGAAAAAAAAGAGGGATCGGCCCTGGAAGTCTTGGTTCAAAGTACATACAAATAAGATATCGATTACCAACATCAGATTAACCCTTGATGTCTTGGTTCTATTGTGTCTCGTTTCCCAAAGCTTGACTTGTTACATGTAAAACCAAGTCAAAAAGATGGAAATTTAATGCGTTTAAACTAGTAATATTACCACAAGCAAATCCTTGTTAATAATAGCAACCACTGCAAGAGGCAAACAATTTTTAGACATTTTCTTAAACAAACTTATTGAATGTGCCAGCTATATTTTTTTTAAACTTAAGCATTTTTGGAGTGTGTGAGATTTTTTTTTTTGAAAATAGGCGCACGTATATATGTTTTTTGTACACGCGCATATACAAAATGTTGAATATTTTTTGGAGAAAGAAGGAGAGAATACAAGAAAGAGGGGTTTTTATTTTATTTTGTTTTATTGTAGAAAACTTTTCTTTATTGATGATTTATTTCTTGCTTGATTAATACAAAATGAGGGGCGAGCTTCTCTATTTATATGACTCAATAGAACATTCTAGGTATAGAATACTCTAGAAACATGACTCATTTGACAACTCTAGAAATGACTCTTTACGCAACTCTAGAAACATAACTATTATATAATTCTTATTTCTAGCAACTAATATAAAATTCCAGAGCTCTCACCAAATTCTATCAAATACAAGAAGACTTTAGAGACTTTAATAATAAAAAACTTCTAGAAATTAACAAATCAAGTTTAATATTTCAACACCCCCTTTTAAACTTGATTTGTGACTCCAAGAAGATTTCTCAACCGGACAAAATCTTCATGCTTGAGAGGCTTGGTGAAGATATCAGCTACTTGATTATGTGTCTTCACGTATTCTAGTTGCACATCCTTTTTGGAGGCACACTCTCTAATATAGTGATAGTGCATATCAATATGCTTGCTTCGATCATGAAAAACTGGATTCTTAGCCAACGCAATTACTGATTTGCTATCCACGAAAATCTTACTCGGCTTCTCTTGCGGCAGTTTCAACTCCTTTAGTAGATTTTGTAACCAAATTGCATGGCAAATACATGAAGTAGTAGCTACATACTCTGCTTCACATGTGGAAAGAATGACAATCGACTGTTTTTTCGATATCCATGTGAAGGCTGTATCTCCCATGTAGAACACGAAGCCACTTGTGCTTTTTCGGTCGTCCATATCTCCACTCCAATCACTATCACTATATCCAACAAGCTCGTAATTATCAGAATAGAGTAGTACAATCCAAAGTTTTTAATGCCTTTAACATAGCGAAGGATCCTCTTTGCTGCCTTCAAATGACTTATTATTAGGTTCTCCATGTATCGACTCACAACTCCTACCGCGTATAGAATGTCAGGTCTGTACCCGTTAAATATCGCAAGCTTCCAACCAAGCTTTTGTATCTTTTAACCCCTCCTTTGGCATTTTTCTTTGCTTTGTATACCCACTTCACACCAACCGCCTTGTATCCATTTGGAAGTGAACCTAACTCCCATGTGTCATTTATGATGGCCTTGATTTCTTCATCCATAGCATTTTTCCAGTTCTTCTTTTGCAAAGCTTCTTGGAAGTTCATAGGTTCACAATCCGCAAATAAACAAAAGAGAGTAAGATTGTCCTGATTTTATGTTACCTCATAAGTTTCTTAAAGGCTTTTAAAGCGTGGAGCCCTTTCACTTGAGATCTCATCTTCTTGACAATTTGTGGCAGGAGAAACTAGTGGGGAAGTAGGCTTCTCCCTTAATTGCTCGATCCTTGGTTGTGGTATTTCATCTTCTTCAAAGTATGGAAAGAAGTTGCAATTCATTATGTAATCTCCAATCCCATTCTCCATCTTCATCAAACACAACATCTCGACTAATTATTATCTTCCTCGTATCAGGATTGTAGAGCTTATATCCTTTAGAGTTGGTGTCATAACCGATGAAAATATACTTCTCACTTTTGTCATCCAATTTGCTTCGCTTTTCGTCTGGTACATGTACATGAGCTATGCTTCCAAAGACTCTTAGATGGGAAATACCAGGTTTCCTTCCACTCCATGCTTCTTGTGGTGTCTTTCCCTACACACTTCTTTTTGTAGATCGGTTTGATAGATTAACCGCACATGCCATAGATTCCGTCCAAAATTCCTTTGGCAACCTCTTAATTTTGAGTATGCTCCTTTCCATTTCGAGAATTGTCCTATTCTTCCTTTCTGCTACTCCATTTTGCTGAGGGGATCTAGGCACTGTCAGTTGTCGTCTGATTCCATTATTTTCACAATACTTTTGGAATTCTTTTGATGTGAACTCTCCTCCACGGTCAGATCTCATGGCTTCAATCATGAGGCCACTTTCCTTCTCAACATGGGCCTTGAACTTCTTGAAGTTCTCAAAAACCTCTGATTTCTCTTTTAAAAAATGCACCCATGTTTTTCTTGAAAATTCATCGATGAAAAGAAGAAAATAGTTACTATTACCAATTATGTTGGCTTGATCAGGCCATACACATCTATATGTATGAGTTCCAACGGCTTTTTAGCACTTGAGTACGACTCCTATGGAAATCTCATTTTAAATTGCTTTCCAAGTAAACATCCTTCGCACACTTGATTTGGATGGCTATGCATGGTAATCCTCTTACCATTTCCTTCTTGGATAGCAAATCTACTCCTCTGAAGTTAAGATGTCCAAAACGAAGATGCCAAAGCCAAGCAGTATCTTTATAGCACACCTTAAGGCATTGTGCGACATCGCTTTGAATGTTGAGCATAAACATTCTATTTCTTGACATTGGTACCTTTGCAATGAAGTTACTTGCAACATCTTTTATAGAAAGATTATTATATTTTAATCGAATATCATAACCTTTCTCTAAGAGTTGTCCTAAGCTCAAAATGTTGCTCTTCATGTTTGGCACATAGTAAACATTGGAAATGAATTGGTGCTCTGCATTCTTCAATCGGATAAGAACCTTTCCTTTGCCTTTCACTGCTATTTTTGATTCATCTCCAAATGCCACATTGCCCTTCACTGATTCATCAAGCTCCACAAACATATTTTTTCTTCCACGCATAAGGTTGGTTGCACCACTATCTAGGTACCATTAGTTTTCCTCTCTTTTTTCATTTTCTTTGTAAGCTAGTAATAATGTACCATCCTCTTAGCTTTTTTCTTCAATGTAATTGGTCTTCTCTTCAACTTATTATGCTTTGAAGCTCTACATTCAGAAGCATAATGTCTAAATTTCTCACAATTGTAGCATTTAACGCATGACTTGTCGTACTTTGAGTTGTTGCTCTTCATTCTTCCTTTTCTTTTCTTCATAAGCTTGCAATGAGCCTAGAAGTTCCTCTATTAACATGGTCTCCAAATTTTTTGTTTCTTCATTGATGACTATAATATGTTCGAACTTTGGATCTAATGATCTAAGAATCTTCTTCATAATTCTTACATCATCTAACTTCTCACCATTTCTTTTAGGATTATTACTACCCACTAGAACTCTTGAGAAGTAATCAGAAATAAGTTCACCTTCTTTCATATGAAAAGTTTCAAACTCTCCTCTTAAAGTTTAAAGACGTACCTTTTTGACTTGATCAACTTCCTTGTAAGATGTTCAAAGCTTCTCCCATGCTTCTTTGGCCGACTTTGATCCAGAATTTTTTTCAAATGTATCATCATCCAATGCTTAACAAATTAGACAATGAGCCTTCTTGTCCCTTGTCCTTAAATTTCTCAAACCATCTCTTTGAATTTGAGATAAACCATCTTCATTCTCATGTTCAGTATATCCATTTTCAACTATCTCCCACACGTCATGTGCTCCAAGGAGAGCCATCATCCTTAAACCTCAATTATCATAATTGTTCTTGGTAAGCATTGGGACTTGTAGGGGAATGTCATTATTCGCCATCTCTATCTTTTTTTTTTTAAAATGGCTCTGATACCACTTTGTTGAATATTTTTTGGAGAAAGAAAGGAGAGAATATAAGAAAGAGGAGTTTTTATTTTATTGTAAAAAACTTTTCTTTATTGATGATTTATTTCTTGCTTGATTGATATAAAATGAGAGTAGAGCTCCTCTATTTATATGACTCAATAGAACATTCTAGATATAGAATACTATAGAAACATGACTCATTTGACAACTCTAGAAATGACTATTTAAGCAACTCTAGAAACATAACTATTATATAATCTTTATTTCTAGCAACTAATATAAAATTCTAGAGCTCTCACCAAATTCTATCAAATAAAAGAAGACTCTAGATATTTTAATAATAAGAAACTTCAAGAAATTAACAAATCAAGTTTAATATTTCAATACAAAATACAGGCTGAAGTAAACAACTTGCCTATTTTCTTTCTTTTCCCTCCTCACCAAAACCCAATTGCTTTATCTCCAATTTTTTATACTCTTCCAAGTTTGTTGTCAAATACAGAGATTCCGATATTTTTGGTTGAAGATTGTCTAAGAGTACATTATCTTCTTCTAAAATCAAGGTATTAATTTTGAAATTTCTTGTTTTAGGATTTTTCACAAATCAAGATTTCGAAACTAGTGTTTTAATTATTATTTTGTAGCTAAGGTCAACGGTATCGATTGTATTTTACTACGATGTAGAATTGATGGTTGATAAAAATGATAAACCAAGTTACGTGAATGGTAAACGGAAAGGACCACAAATTAAAAAGTATTTGTAGTTTTAGAGAGCTTAAACAACGTGCATTTGAAGTAATAAAAATCGATCATCGTATTGAATATGATTTAAAAATAGTAATGAAATGGATTAGAGATGATGGTTCACCTACTACTGATGTGCAAGATGACAATGATTTGAATTCTACGTCGTCTGTTGGAATTACAATGATGGAAAATTTTATTAAGAGAACAAAACATGTTAGTGTTGTACAAACATATCATTCTGCAATATCAACGGAAGAGCCTTTACCTGCTACACAGTATCAAAAAACACAATGTTCGGCACTTCCTTCTTATATGACAACTCATCGTGGCGGTGAGTTTACAAATTTATTAAATAGATATAGTTAAATGGTTGGAGGATCTTCTTGTCAAACGCAATATACGGATCTAACTTGTAGTATTCCAAATCAATTTCAAACAATCGACAAGTGAGTAATAATTTTACTGTAGTATTTTCATTTTGAATTACCTTCACACACTTTACTCTTATCATTATTTTTGGTACTTGTAATTTTCAAATAATTAAGTCGAAGAACCATTCGTTGGTTGTGTCGACGACGACGAAGACTATGTTGATAATGCAACCGATAGCGAAGTGCACTTGGATATCATGCAAGTAGCTTGTGTAGATGATGAAGATAGAAGTTAGGTCGATAGCATGAAGGTTAACAATGATGTAATTATATATGAAGATAATCAACATGTTAATGTTCTAAATGCTGATGAAGATCAAATCATATATGAAGATTCGCTAGCGAATGATTATGTACTGCAATGATGATGGCGAAATCTATTATGGATAACTTTCAGTTATAGAAGTGGGAGTGTTTGAAAGTGAATACGCTGAAAAAGGACCTCGGGTTAGATTAATTTTTGAAAGCAGAGAGAAACTCATTGAGCAATCATATGAATGGACGATTACATGTTCAGTTTCATTTCAAGCAGTGAAATCACATGCAAACCAATATACTATTTGATGTGATGTGGATGAAAAATGTCCTTAGTGAGTGCTGCTAGCTTATCAACGAGAAAATCTCAAAATTTGTGGAAAATAAAAATATAAGGCATGAATCAAACTTGTTTAAATGCAACTATCAATCCAAATCATAATAATATCAATTTTAGATTTTATTTTATCCGGAGGAGGAAATATACCAAGTAAATCATGCCACTATGCAATATAATCATACACCACATTATTGATATATACATGGAAACCATCCGTGGATAAACCAAACAAACAGTAAACATCGCGTACTGTGACAGTCATTTGTCTCAGTTACTCTCAAATGAAAAGTATTTGTCTCTGGCCTCCAACTCACATAATGTCGTAAGAAATGATGATTTAGTCTAATGTACTCAACTTGCATTGCTTTCCAAAAATCGGCTCTTCTTATATTTTGTTCCAATATACAATATTATAATATATTACTTTTAGTTTGCTAGAATACTATATAGGTTTAATTGTTTGAAAGTTCTGATTTATAACAACAAATAAAAAAAAAATTTAGATTACAATTTCAAACAATGTATAAAAAGTAAATACCTCCATAAGTGATTGATTTTCACCTCTATGTTTTTGTTGAATATAGAGAACATTTGTACCAACGGATTCGTGTGGTAATGCTATAAAAATTTATCATCGGATTATTCACTCACTATTAAAATTTAGAACTAGGGTTTCCAATATCTATTTGCAATAACTAACAGTTCAATGTTAAATTAATTAACTACAACAATAACAACCAAACCAAGTTATACATAACCAAAAAAAACAACTAACTCAAAATCAATTTTTTGTACCTCTACTTTGAGAAGATGAAGAAGAGCCTTCCATTTTGAGATAAAACAACTATTTATTTGAAGCTAAACTATAACTTAATTTTATTTGGAATTGAAATTGGAAAATAGAACGGGTTATATTGAAGATTGGGTTAGAGTTTTGATGAGATGGATAGGAAAGAAAGGAAACAATGAATTAAAGGGCTGTCTGTTTATTTCAACCTCGAATTTGTAAATACGCATTGCATAAATGTGCATGTATAAATAATACGTATGTGCACTTATAGAATGCACTTGTTAATTTTTTTAAACATAGCTTGCAAATTCCATGACTATACAAATTATATTAAAAAAAAATTATTTTTTCTATTAGTTTTGCAAGAGCCTATTCTTGAAATAACTTTTTTTGCATGCCATGATCAAAAATTTGTCCCATTTTTTTATCATATTGAAATAATAAAATAATGTGCACTAACTTTATAAAATAGATGAAACTAACAACTAACTGTAATTGATGTGCTATGTAAAATGATTTAAAATCATTGCAGTCAAAGTGATAATAGTTTTCAAATTCGATGAAGAAATATTTTTCAGATGCAAATAGTGATTAATCATACATTGAATCCTTGCCTTCTTAAAAGCAGGTTACTGCAGGGCATGAGTCACATCTTCCATATGAATATTATGTTCACTGATCAATGAAAATAATCACCTTTAGATACTAAGTTAGTGTAAAGCAATATAAACAAATAAAATCCCTTTAAATATAAAGTTTAGATGAGAACACTGAATTCTGGAGGTAGAGCTGTAAAGTTGAAGAAAAAGGACAATAGTGTACAAGAATAGAACATATTATATGAAGTCATAAATTAAAAGTCCAGAACACCGAGTTGAAGTGATCGAGATAATTATTTACATGGGAGAAGGAACAGAAATTGATAAAATGGGAATTAGTTTGAAAGGACAAAATTTTGTATATTTTTAGCCTCAAGGACACGACCTTAATATTTTAAACACAAAGGCAAACATTCTTTCAAAATTAATCATAAGGACAAACATCCTTCCAAAATTATTCATAAGGACAAACATTCTTCCAAATCTTCTACCGAACTAAAAACGATACTTAAAAACTGCTACCGATAACTACAAACTGATACCTAAAAACTGCTACCGATAACTACAAACCGATACCTAAAACTGCTACCGATAACTAAAAACTGATGCCTAAAGAAAATTATCCTTCATACTAAAATACTGAAGGTCTGTCCTTGATACTAAAATGCTGAGAAATTTTGTCCTCGACAATAATTTTCTGTTGATAAAATGGGTATGTCCCAGCTATCAGGTGGTGGAAACAAAAAGGAAATCTTAAAATCAAACTAGCCATAAAGTAAAGCAATCGACACCAAATCACTGATGAAAAAGAAAAGGGCGAAGGCGAAGTCGAATATAGCGATGGTGTCGAATACAGCGAAGGAGAATACATCGAAGGCGACCTCTATACCTTTCTTGGCGGCAACCAGTGAAGCCAAAACGTTATATCGTGGAGTTTTTTAACCATCCGTGTGTTTTTTTCGACTTGCGATGCTTTGTGTGTTTTCAATTTTCGAACTGTAGCAAGGAAATATTCTTTTAATTTTGGGCTGCCTTTTTTTTGGGCTTTAAGCCTTTAATTTAATATAATAGGAAATGTGAAGGGGTATATAAACATGTATGTCAAACAATAGCCTACTGGAGAGATACATATGACATTTTATTTTGGGTTTTAACTTTTATGTTTGACGTAGCAGTGAATGGCAGTGAATTAGAGTATTGAATATTAGTGTAACTACTTTCTAATGATATTTATCGTTATTACAAGTTTATTAACAAACCATTGAAAACCGAAATCCACACCGAAACCGAAACTTTCAAAACTTACGAAATTATTCAAAACTTACAAAATTTCAAATGACCGAAACCGAGACCAAAACCGATTTCCGAACCTTACTTTACATATATCCAAACATCTTAAAGTCCCTGGCCACCCTCAAAATCATGTGTTTCATTTGTTATATTCTATTTGGTTAAACCTATTTACTCAAATTATGCATTGACATCAGGTAACTATTTAAATATATTGTGTTTAGTTAATAAACGAATGTTGTGGGTATTTCTAATTTGATAGGAAACTAAGTAATTTCAGAAGACATCCCTTTGAAATAACTTTCCAAAAATTAGCTCATGAATTTTCTAAATTGCATACCGAGAAGATATGTGAGTTAAACTTACTATAGCCAAACATTGTGCCTCACTCATAAACAATGACATTCGGGTTCCCAACAAGTCTAACTCTTTAAGCAAAATTGTCCATGACCTGAAAAAAAATGATAAATACATATGCACAAGTGATATGTAGCAGGTTATGATTCATTCTTCAGATATTTCAGATGAAAAAAGACATATAAGGCTCCGCTTGAGAGTTTATTTTCTATTGGTTTTAACTGGTTTTGAATGGCTCTGTATTACGGGTGTTATCGTAAAATTCACTTATAAGTTTTTTTCACACCATTCATTATTGGTTATAAAACCAGTAAAAACCAACGCAGTATAATTTTAGTGGCAATTTCTCAACCTATCAAATTGGAATGTTTTGAGGGTTATAATTTTTTCTTCAATTATACACCCACTAATTATACTGTATAATTAATATTTAAAAAGCTAGAGAATAAATAGAAGACTATATATATAATGTTACTTTAGTGGAAAACTCTCAAAACCGGTTATGTTAAAATCTCAAGCACATACTGATTAGTTATAACAATACTTCATGTAAACCAACTAAAACCATTAAACGATCATTTATGGTCAAAATGGGCACTCTCAAAGTCTTTCATAACAGGAATTGCAAAACTTCCAAGCGGAGCCTAAGAATTGAAAATAAATTGTAACCACTCATAGAGGCGCTTTTTTACGTTAATCATCACTTATGTCTTAGCAGATGGAACCAACAGATCAACCTGTTATGGTAGAAAGCCTAGTGTGAGAAATTCAGCAAAACCGCAATTCATGTAAAATAAAAGGAAGATAATGTAAACCTTGATAAGCTTAAAAGTAGAATGAGTTAGAATATCTAAAACGATAACTGTCTACAAACGAAAGCTTGAATTTGGATTATATCTGTAACTCGGCTAGTAGATTCACACTGGATGTACATTGTGAATATAAGTAAGCAATACAACTTGATGCTTAATTTCACTGATATACGAGTGGTAAAGCCGCAAAGATTTTGAAAAGGGGAAAAGGATTAGCTAGAAATATTCGTGTAATTAGATACATGTTTAATAGCTAATAATAATTTTTATTTTTAACTATACACTTTGACCTAATCCGAACATAAAATGAAACATTGCTGCTTTTTATGTTTTTTCTAATGCAATAAAATCATTTCTAACTTAAATGACAATTAGTGATTTACTTTCTAATGAACTCCAAACTTTGTTGAAGATCCTTTCGGATAATCAGTCTAAGGGAATAGAAAACCCAACACAGCGGAAAACAACTTGATCGTGATTGTAGTGAGATAGAACAAACAAAAAATGAACAACAGAACAGACAATTACAAATCTATGCAATGCAGAAAAATAAATAATACCAGTATTTATAGTGGTTCCACTACCGCGACGCTGCATACGTCCACTTGAGGAAAGGAGATTTTATTAATCACAGAAAGATTAGAGTTACAAGACTAATTCACTTTTGTAGGCTATACGTAAGAAAAATTAACTATACAGCCAAAATTCTACAGAGTTTCGACTTTTTAGGATGGCCTTGAAATTGGGTGAAACTAGCTCTCAATTTCACCTACCATTGTTGTCCAAAAGCTCCTCTATCTACAGAGTGAAGAAATGAGAAGGGATAGCTGTTATATAGCAGCTCTGGGATTTGGTTCAGCATGCATTTGGTTCGGCAAAATGTCGAGCAAAAAATTTGGACCGGCATCAAAATACCGAAAGAAAATTTTCGTTCCACAAAACACAGAACGAAATATCTAGTTCGCCAAACTACAGAAGGAAATAATTTGTTCGGCAAATTACCGCTTTAAATTGTTGAACAAAATTTTCTTCTCTCCACTCCAAATTGCCGAACAAAGCTTCAACTATCGCTTCAGATCTCGAGCAGCATTTTCCCCCTCCACTGAATCACTTTACTGGTTCGTTCTTCTTCCTCGAAGCTGCTTTTCAAATCCAACGCCTAGGGTTTCATTCCTCCTTTTTCTTAGAAGTCAGGCATCAAACTTTAACAATCTCCACCTTGATACCGAATTTCATACAAGCCTTCCAACCAATTACACTCTATCAACGAACTCCGGCAAGGCCACCGCCCGTCAACAAAGTGTTCAAAGTACCCAGTCCATGTAGAACCTATCAATCTCCACCATGAAAACAATAGATTCCGTAAACCATCTCAACTCTCCCCCCATGCCACCCCGTGGCACCTAGCACTTCATTAAGCAAATCAAGTTCGAGCAATGCTCAAGCTTAGTAACAGACAATGACTTGGTAAAGATATCTGCTGCATTCTCCTTTGTGTGAACTATTTGAAGGCGGACTAGCTTCTCTTCACTAATCGAGACAAGGAACGACTCACTCACCTCTATACGCTTTGTCCTCGAGCTGAATGCCAGATTTTCAGCTAAGTGGATTGCACTCTGATTGTCACAGTACACATCCACGCCTTCATATATGAAGCTTAAATCACACAACAGTCGCCTTAAATAAAGCGTCTCTTTAGTTGCTTCAACCACAGTTATGAGCTCTGCCTCTGTAGTAGACAAAGCCACAGTCGTCTGCAACATCGCTCTCCAACTGATCGTTGTCCCATCAATGGTGAACACATATCCGGAGGTTGACTTTCTTGGATCTCTATCACCGGCATAGTCGGAACCAAAAAATCCAACCAAGCTGAAATCTCTTCCTCTGCCGCCAAAGATAAGTCAATGGTTTAGAGTTCCTCTAAGGTATCTGAAGATACACTTCACTACTTCCCAATGTGTTTTTTTGGATTCGCCATGAATCTACTTACCAGTCCAACCGTCTATGCAATATCAGGCCTAGTGCAGACCATGGCATACAATAATCTACCAACCGCACTTGCATATGGGACCTTCATCATATAAGCTTTGTTATTTTTGGAGATCGGAGAGCTTTTACAAGAAAGCTGTATGTGCAAAGGCATGGGTGTGCTGATTTCCTTTGCCCCTTTCATGCTAAACCGAGCAAGCACCTTTCGAATGTACTCCTTTTGAGTGAGGCTCAAAAGCCTAAGCTTTCTATCCCTTTGGATTTCCATACCCAATATTTTGTTTGCTTCTCCATGGTCCTTCATTTCGAATTCCCTTTTTAGCTTTCTCTTTAAACTATCGATTTCAACCTTATCCTTGGAAGCAATCAACATATCATCTGCGTACAAGAGTAGGTACACCCATCTACCATTCTTTAAATGCTTAAAGTATGCACAAGCATCTTTGATGCTACGATTAAAACCAGGCAAAAGCATAAAAGAGTCAAACCTTTTGTACCATTATCTTGGCGACTACTTAAGTCTATACTGTGACTTCTTCATTTTGCAAACCCAATTTTCTTTTTCATCTACAAAAAATTCTTCTGGCTGCTTGATGTAGATGGTCTCATCCAAAACTCCATGCAAGAAAGCGGTATTCAGGTGAAGTTGCTCCAGCTCTAATTTTGAGCTGCGGTGATAGCGAGAAAAATACGGATGGACGTATGCCTCACTACTGGAGAGAATATCTCATCATACTCCAATCCCTTTCTTTGTGATAACCCTTTAGTAACTAGCCTAGCTTTGTATCTCCCATCATCCTTCACCTTGAACACCCACTTGCAACCTATAGCTCGGCTTCCTTGAGGAGGTGGTACCAAATCCCAAGTCTTGTTCTTCTTCAACTACTCTAACTCCTCTTCCATAGCGCACCTCCACTTCGAATTGTCACATGACTTCAAAGCTTTATCAAGGTCAAGCGGCTCCTCAAGAACCACATGTAGGGGATAGTCAAACTGATCACCAAGGCTAAGGTTCGTAAACTGCCAATCAACTTACATTTCGGGCGACCTAATAGTCCTACGACTGACCGAAGTAGATACTTCTTCGCCTAAACTCCTTTCAGCTCCACCTTGAACTGAACTTCCTCTAGATTCATGTACATCACCAGCACTACTAGAAGGTACCTGTGGACTATCCTGTGATGTTTCATCAACTGCGTTTTTCTCGACAGTATCATGAACAACTCTACTATTTGGCTGGAACACGGGTACTTCTTCCATTTCATAAGTCTATCAGAATCTTCTGATGTGGCAGGTAGCTTCTCCTTCGGATTGAACATAGCAGACTCATCAAAAGTAACATATCTATAATGAACAATCTTCAAATTAACAGGGTTTCAAATTCGATACCCTTTGATACCATTGGTATATCCCATTAGTATGCCCTTGTATGCTCTAGCCTTCAACTTATCATCACCTGTATGATGAACGTACACATGACGACCAAAAATTTCAAAGTAACCAAGATACACTGCTTTACCTCTCCACTTCGCCTTTGAAATCTTCCCATCTATGGCTGAGCATGGAATTCAATTTATGATATGCGACGCAGTTGATAATGCCTCAGCCCAAAAGCTTCTAGACAAGCCCACCGACAGTCTCAACCAACAAACCTTCTCCAGTAGAGTCATGTTCATCCTTTCTACAACCCTATTGAATTACGGATCGTCGGGTGTAGTGAAAATGTCTCTAAATTCCATGCTGACTACAAAAGTCGAGGAACTCCCTAAAGACAAATTCACCGCCTTTATCAGATCTCAGTATCTTCAACCTAGAACCAGATTGGTTCTCAACATGTGCTTTCCAGCCTTTGAACTTCTCAAAACTCTCTGATTTGGCCTTCATCACATACACCCATACTTTGTGAGAAAAGTCGTCAATGAAAGAGATAAAATACTTTGCTCCTCCAAGAGACGAAGTAGCAACCGGCCCACAAACATCTGTATGCACATACTCAAGTACTCCTCGATTTATGGAGTCCAACTCCAAAAGATACTTTAGTTTGCTTGTCTAACAAATACTTCTGGCAAAAATCCATCTTGTTGAAGTTTTCTCCTTTGATCATCTTCCGTCTCCGTAGCAACTCTAAGTACTTCTTTGAAATATGACCTAACCTGAGATGCCAAGGCCTTGTGGCATCCAAAGCACGAGAACACATCTCCTTTCATAAGAACTAGTGCACCTCTTGAAATTTCAGACTATCCTTCTCGATAGTTACATTGCATCCCAAAGATGCCAATTGTCCTAAAGAAATTAAGGACTTTTGCAAACCTAGAACATACTTGACACCTGTCAAAGTGCGTATCACTCCGTCAAACATCCTGATCCTCATTATACCTTCGCCCATTGCTCTACAACTAGCATCATTACCCATAAGAATAGAGCTTCCCTCTTGTCTAATGAAAGAACTGAAGTAATTCTTATTAGGCGTCACATGAAAAGACGCTCCTGAGTTCAGCACCCAATGGTGTGAGACATCTGATACTACTGCAGACAACACATTGTCAGATACAGACTTCTTCACTGCAAATGATGAAGATCCGTCTTCTTCCTTCTTCTTTAAATCTGGACAATCATTTTTTCCAAATGACAGGTTTCTTACAAATAAAGCACTTTACATCCTTAGACTTTCCTCTCCTGCCGTTACTGGGCTTCCTGGACTAGGAATGCCCTATAAAATGCCAATTCTTTTTATCTTCTCTACCACTTTTAACAAATAGGCCGTGACTACTACTTCCACCTCTACTTCCTTCACTTATCTACTTCATCTGATATCTCAATCACTTAGGTAGAAGGCCCGACTTCACATCTTCCACTGTCAATGTGTCTCTAGCGAAGATAAGACTATTAGCAAAACCTGTATACCACTTCGAAAGAGAACATAAAAGAATCATTGTCATTTGCTCATCATCCATCTTCAAGTCAACACTCTTCATCTTCATCACGAGATCATCAAAGAAATTACTATGTTCCTTCACTGAAGTACCCTCTCTCATCCGCATGGTGAAAAATGTCTTCAGCAATATCAGACAATTAGTTTGAGATTTCTTCAAGTAAAGAATTTCTAGGTTGGTCCAAATGCCCCTCGCAGTGGTCTCACTGCTAATCTCTGAGATAACAATCTCTGCCATAGGTAGTTGTAAAGTAGTAAACGCACATTTCTCCGTATTCTTTCTTTCCACGACTAAGATGTCAGCCGTCAACTCCTCAGAGGCAAACACTACTAGATGGACTTCATTCCTTATTAGAACAGCCTTCATCCTCCATTGCCACTTCTCGAAATCTTTATCCCCATTCCATTTCTCAATTGCCAACTGTGATCTTAACACGATATACATCCCTCTAGTATAGGGTCTTATAATAACTGAAGTCGCTTCATCTCCTGACATAGAATCTAGCACTCCTCAATCAGCCTTGCAGTTCTAATACCAGATTATTGAGGAAAATTCCTTTCAGATGATTGGTTTAAGGGAATAAAAAACCCAACGCAACGGAAAAAACTAGACGTGATTGTGGTGAGACGGAACAAACAAAAGATAAACACCAGAACAGACATTCATAGATCTATGCAATGCAGAAAAATAAACAACACAAGTATTTATAGTGGTTCCATTACCGCGAGGCAGTGTACGTCCACTTGGGGAGAGGATTTTATTAATTATTGAAAGATTAGAGCTGCAAGCTTACGTTTCTCTAATAACCCTTCGCATATCAGCGCTATGATTACTACAAACATAGAAGTGAAAAAAACAGTAGCATGATCATATATATATATATATGGTCATTAACTAGCACATGTGCCTGAAAGAAACTTACAGGCTATAGATATTTTGGTGATGATTTCCTTTAGGTGTTAAGACACATTACCCATTAGGTGACCAGCTTTTCCATGTACAACCGCACTTCAAGGGGAACCAGAATTGACATTAATATATTATCATAAAATAACAAGGCAAAATCAATTTTGGTGATGATTTCTCTTAGGTGTTAAGATACGTTACATGTCAATGCGATCTACTTTGTTCTCTTCAGTAGCGTCTTCTTAAATAATTTTTTTTTAAAGTTTTATTTAGCATATTATCATTTTGATTTTCAATCAAAATAAACTACATTAAATATTACATTTTTAAATTATGTAATCGAACGGCCGGTTCGTCGCCGTATAACAGCTGTACTAGTATAAATCCACGTTGAAAAAGAAATATGAAAATAAATATGATGCTTTCCGATGATTAGGGGCAGAGAGTGGTAATTGATTTTATTTGTTCGTATATCTTGTGCATCAAATTATAATAGTCTTAGGCATATTTTTTCATTGAAAATATTTTTTTTAGAGAAATCTATTTTTTTTAAAACACTTGGGTATATATTGAAATACTAGACATTTGTTTCAGAGTTAGAAACGTTAGGAAAGTGTTTCAAATCAAGAGTTTCGAATTCACTTATTTGGCATAATGGATGAAACACACATTCACCCACGTCCCTCCTCATTCCTTTCCAAAAGAAGACATGCTTCATGTCGCGGCACATCTTTTTTCCTCCATGATGAATTGTAAACTTAGACTGATAACTTTCTTTGAAGAATTCTTTTCAAGATCTACTTCCTTTGGGACATACAATATTCCTTTCTTTCTAACCCATCCTTTTGAATCCATCTAGGATCCTCTTAGACCTTCCACATGCACACCCATTTCTAATCGCCTAATCCTTTTGGCTAATAATGGGTTTTCTCTTTGCCTTACAACAATCCTATCCATAAGTGATGAATGAACTTCCAAACTTGTTAATTCACCTTGGTCTTGAATTTATCATGCATTCAACCAATAATGTGCACCACATTGGGTCAATGCCTCTTAGGCCTTCTATTCCTCAATAATGGCTAGCACTCAGTTCTGCTGCTTCCTACTTAAAGCATTGGCAACCTTATTCTTCTTTCCTAGTGTATACTATATATCAAAGGTGTATGCCGTTAAGAACTCTAACTATCTCTATAGCATTATATTCAACTCTTTCTAAAAGAATAGAAACTTATAGTCTGTACATAACCCGAACCGTTTTCCCAACAAATAATATCTCCAAATCTTCAACGTAAAGATCACTTCTGTTAACTCTAAGTCATGAGTCGGATAGTGAAATTCTGGCGGACTCAACTGTTGAGATGCATAAGCTGTCACTCTTCCTTTTAAATCAACACTACTCCCAATCTAATTCCATAACCATCAGTATAAGCAACCAAATCCTGATTTCCTTTAGGTTTGATCAAAGCAGGAGCATTTATTAATAATCTCTTCGACATCTGAAATAACCCTTCACATCTATTAGTCCACTCGAACTTCTCGTTCTTCTTAATCAACTTGATCAATGGTATTGCTATACATAATAAATCTTATTGAATCTGCTGTAATATTTAGTAAATCATAAGAAAATTCTCATCTCTGTAGCAGTCTCTGGTCTCTTCCAATCATTTATAGTTTCGACCTTCGATGGATCTACTACTAATCCATTACCTAAAATGGCGTGACGCGGAAATTTTGTGAAGTATATGTCTTGTTAGATGATAATAAACATTTGTTTGTGATTTCTTTAGAGTGTGTTGCATCTAAATATCAACAGAGCTTGATTTTATCTTCAATCAATTTATCATCTATTATCATTCATATGTGTAGTGTACCCATTTCACATACCAAACACATTCACACTTTATTTGTAAATCTTAACATATGATTATTATTATTATCAAAAGAGGGAGATTGTAAGATATTACAATCAATTTGTATTTGATGTCAATGAACATGTGTTTTTTTAATGTAATTGTTTAGTTAGTGCATTTACAAGATCCTAATTTTGTTCAAATGCATCAAAAATAGTCGATGATGAATTTTTTGCGGTACTGTTGAGTGGAAATTTGGAAAACCTCGAAATTAGTACAATGTGTTGTGAAAGCAATGTTAGTTGCTAATCACTAGGCTTAAAAATATAAAATGAGGAAGAAATTAGGCAACGCAAAGTAAATTACATCGAATATAGAATGGTTTGGCAAGCTTGCATACGTCCTCTATGAAGATCTCTTATTATATATCTCATTTACAATTACATGGAATTTGTAATAACCCGCAATCCCGACACACCTATCTAAAGCTTAGGGTGATTTTCGAACTGCCGTCATGTCGAGAAATACAAGCCGTTGGGTTTTTTAAGCATTAGAGAGCATAATTATAAGGATAAATTCTAGGACATTATACACTTTAAGATGTAACAACCCAGAATTTCTGTCATTTGAAATTCGTATATTTAATTGATTTTTTAATATTAACAAGTAAAATTTGTAAGTCGAATAAATTTTATTTCGAATATCTAGATTTAATTGGATAATTAAATCGATAATTTAATATTTGAAATTTAATTGGAAATTGGGTTTAATGTGATTGAAAATGATTTATAAAATTGTATTAAATCATATTGGAGTTATAATGATGTTACAGAACTTTTAGAATTGAATTTAAAGTCAAATTGTGAAAATTGAATATTTTAATATTTAATTGACGAGTTAAAATAGCCATTTTTCAAATAGTCTTGGATTTCGACTAAACCAATTTCATCGGATCCATAATGTTATATTATTGTATGGTTTCAAATTTCGTATCAATCAGATTTACGGTTTGTCCGGAGCAAGCTAAAACGCGTAGAAATCGGTTTGAGTGAAATTTAAATTTAAATAAGTCGATTCAAAAAAACTTATCTTCCAAATTTGATCGAATTAGCTCCCATTATATATTCCATTGCGTTCGGAATGGGGGTAAAACATTATAAACGCCAGGCAGCACGCTTCGTTTCGAGTTCGGAAATTTTTTGGGTGAATAGTGTCGCGTAATTTTCTATATAAGGACCTCACTTCTTTCATTTTGCACAAACCCTAGGGTTTCTGGTTACAGCCGCCATTTGATTTTTGATGGCCAGAAATTTTGCAACTTCCTCCATTATCTCTCCATCCATCAACTTTTAGGCCGAGACTTCAACTAGAGATTTGTAGATCGCGACGATATCTATCTTTTCAATGGTCGTGATCGATTTTGGAATGGTGGATTCGCCAGAATTGGCTCGTGAGTGGTGCGCATTCAAGGGGCTGCTGCATATTGTAGGGTTGACCAAGTTTGACCACATTTGGCACGTGGGCGTGGTGGAGGAGGGCGCATGTCGTGGTGGTTCTTAATCGACGTAGAAGTCGACGATGGTGGCTCGATAATTAGGGTTTTCGAATGCGTGTATGGGTTCCTTGAACGTGAATGAGTTGATGTAGAACGTGAGTGGGAAGAAGAAATAGAGGGCGGTCCAGATCCGGTGTTGGAGAAAGGGATGGCCAGGATTTGTTTAGGGTAAAATAAAAAAAAAGAAATTTGTAAATTGTATATATTTAAATCGTGTAAACTTTAAAATGCTGTAGCTCTTTCATACGAGGTTCGTTTTGGATGAAACGAATTGCGTTGGCTTCATATTGACGAGCATTACGCGATGGAGCTAGATTGGAGTTGATTGGAGCTAGTGAAAATTTTGGATAAAATTAAACGCACATTTAATCTTATTCGAAATAAAACACTGCAACCGTTATTGGAATCTGGTGATAACTTCTCACTCAATCGAAATTGTTTCGATTTAAATTTTAAATAGTTAGATTTAAAAATTGCTTGATTGTGTGATTGAATGATAAATTGCTATCTATTGTTTTGAAATAGACCCTATACGCCGTATATTAAGCGGATGTTATTTATTAAAATCATATGCCGCGATATTTCACCTTGATGTGGAGTTGGTATTATATATGTATTTGGAGTTGATTTTCCCGCTTTATATAGTGGATGAGACCCTATTGCGCCGCATAATAGCGGATAATATTTTATAAACCTATGTACTGTGATATTCCGTATTGGAACGGGATTGGTATTGTGCTAACATCTGTGGATGCAGGGAAACAGGTTGGAGGGATCCAACTGGATTCCTCACCCGTATTGATTTATTTACAGATATTGTGATATATTCTGTCATCATGTTGATATATGATGTTTGGATGTCGTGATTGTTATATTTAGTGTTGTTGCAGCATTGGGCCTATTTTGGAAAATTAAAGGTGTTAAAGTGATGATTTTCAGATTTAAAAGGGTTTTAAAGTGATTTTTGAAAGTATACGTTTTATTAAATTTTGGAATTGAGTTATTTTAAATAAATAAACGTTAACTTTTATGTTATAAAAATTATGATTTTTGAGAAATATAGTTGATTGTGATTTTTTTGAAATATGGAGCTAATGATTTTATAAAACAGTTTAAATAGGGATTTTTGAATTTATTATAAAAGCTTTATATAAAAGAATAAAAATTCTATTTTTATAAATCAGAATAATTGAGTTATAAAGGAGTTTTTATAATTGTTAAAATGATGTCATAAATGGGTTTTATAAATAAATAAGATTTATAGATTTATAATTAATGAAGTTATAAAAGAATTAATTTTCTAAATAAGAGGTTTATATGTAAATTTACTTATAATTTGGATTTGGCAATTAAATAAGATATAAAAGAATTTGTAAATAAAGTGACTTCTTATAACTTGAAGTTTTGTAATATATAAATGTGAATTTATAAAAATTGATTTATAAATTCAAAATAGATTGAATTTGATAAGTAAATAGGAAAGCTTATTAAAGGAAATATATTCACGATTTTGGACAGTGGATAATCCTTTAATTAAATATGTAGAAGTGTTGAATTTGGTAAACGATTTATATTCACATTTTTAGGCGGTGAATAATATATTAAAGAAATGTTTTAGGGAAGTGATATTTTAAATAGAATTAAAACGATTTAAAGGTGTTTTTAAAATGCATTGACTATCGAAACTATAGATTTCAACATTCATTGTTGAAATAGACGTTTTCGAGAAATAAAAGGAAATGGTGGACTATAACACTGTTGTTATAGTAAATGATTTTCGAATGGAAATGTTTATATAGTATTGGGATATATATATCTATCTTAATTTCGAATCCCTATGCTAGTGATTTTGGGTTGTCGTAACGATGTTTTACACAACATTCGTTTTGACTCAAATGAATGTGTTTAAGAGAACGTTTTCCTTTAAAGAATAAAATATATATACTTAATCGTGTTTTAAGTATATTAGATATTTTCTAGTATTGAAAATAAATAGATTTGTGAATTACTTATTGTTAAATAAGTATGGAAATGTTTTTCCAATATGAAATGAAATGCTTTGGGTTTTTATCTTTTAAAGATAAATTGAAAATGAATAAGTATTTGGAAATGTTTTCCAATGTAGAAATTGAAATGGTTTAGAGAATGTATCTTTTTAAAGATAAATCGAATTGAATATCTGGCGACTTATTTAAATTATGGAAGATTTATAAAAAGGGCCTAGTGATTGTTATGGTGCTGGATATTTGTTGGTTGGCCTTGATGGTTAAATAATCGACTATCAATATTTACCTTTAAATGGGTATTTGTTGTGAATTGCTTGAATTTGAATGCTACATAGCCGGGAGAGGACCTTTGTGTCATAAATCACATTCCGAATAACGACATGTCGAAATGAATAGCATTTGAGGACCGGTGTTGAAGATCGGATATTTTCGAAAACGGAAGGATTACCGTCGAATGACTCTGCATCGGCTGATATCCGATATAGAGATTTTATCACCCTTTTTGATGGGAAGTCCGAACGTGATTAGTGAATATTCGGATTGCAAGGGCTTCTTTGGAAGTGCCTTCGGTTCTGTTCAAACCCGAAACGGACTTGTATGGATGTGTGTCTGACGTTACAATTTGAGATGTAAAGCTGGTTTCCATCAAATATATTTTTGTTGGTGGCGGAGAATTTATTCTCTTAGCTTAACACCCTTCTCTGAGACGTACGAGCTCAGAGGTTATGTAGCCGATGGTTACTAGTGTTATATTCCCTGGTAATGTGGCACACGAAGTGCTGTTGAGCATTTGTTGATCAAAGCGTGGCTATTGTATAAAGCATAGTTTTGTGGACGAGACTTCGTCGGACCTCACACCCCGATAATGGTCAAAACAGGAAAGATGCGACAAGGTTATTTAGGGGATAGCGCCCCCTAAGTGTATGTCATTTCCTTCTGGATAGAGGTGGTATTATGGTATGGAGCCCTGATACTTAACCTATGTTGTTGTTGCAAATTTATTATTTTGTGGTTGTTGGTGAATCCTGGGATTTAGGTCGGTTACGACCGGGGGATGGCATATTCGTGTCAGTTGTTACCCAGTTAGGGGTAACCCGGCCTTGTGTTGGTAGAGATCCGGTTAGGTTCTCGGGGCGTCTTTCCATAGGCGTACCCATGTGGCAATGGGAAGTTCCTTGGCCTGAAAATTAGTCATAAATCCAAACTCCAAAACGTACCTTGTACGGTTTTAGTTGTAGGACCTGCCATTTGCTTATGGTGGTCACCACTGTTTAGATGGTAGCTATAGTAAGCATAGTTCGGAATGTATATGTTGGCTAATATTTATATTATACTTTCAAAATGTTTTCCTACACTTTGCACTTATAGTAATAATATTAAAGAAAATTTCTCGTATCAAGCATGTTTGACTATCATAAGGAGAAATCTCCTCCGATTCTGTGTTTGCATTGTGTGTGTGGTGGAGGCCTTATGGTAGTCTCATTTTTATAAAAAGCATTGTGAATCTAATTTAAAATAATTCTTTGTTTTTTTTAAAGATAAACTGTTTTAAGTTCTCACACCAGTCCCATGACTGACTTGGAGTTTATTGTTCCCTTCCTAAACTCTGGGTGACCACCAATTTCCACACGGGCAGTCTAGAGTCAGGTTATCAGGTCATTCTGGAATTCAGGAGTTGCTGTGGAGATCAGAGCAAGCTGGATGGCATGGCGTATCAACTAGTATATAGTATTTCTTTTCCGCTGTTTGTTGTTGTAAACTCTGATAATGTAATGTAATGTGATGTAATGTAATAACTGATATAGTTCTTTGTTTTAAAGATATTCATTTATCTATTATATGTTGTTCCACTGCGATGGTGAGTTCTGATAATGTTTCTGTTGTTTTTTTCTTTCTTCTACCTCTTCTTTAACCCTAACGGTTCGGTTTTCAGGCATTCGATTGCTCGGCAATTGATACAGTGGACGTATTAATGTCGACTTTCGTGCGTCGAAGAATCGCGAAAGTTACATAAGATTTCACAACAGAAGGAATTAAAATAGTAGTTCCAAATGTATACATATCAAAAATCAGTCCTAAAATACTAATTTTCATATACACCATTTCCAAAGTACAATATAAGTGTAATAAATATTTGATATAATAAAGAGCTACATAAGGAACAATGAAGAATATGAGAACTTCAGCTTTTAGCTCCTTTCTCCTCGTACTACGTCCAATCATCTGCTAACCTATTATCTTATGGTGGAGAAAAATGGAAAGAGGAGAATGGGTGGAAAAAAGTCTGGTGCATGAGTACATGTTTAATATAAGATGATCATATGCAATTGACCTTAATTCGACTTTATGAGACCTAGGGTGCCATACAAGTGTTCGGGTATTCCTAGTGCCCTTTATATAAGTTTTTTTTACCCAACACATACCTACACTACAACATGTGTAGCATACTACAAAGATCAAACTACGGATCGAGCCTCAATAACTAACAATCGGCGATTGCTCGTAGAGCTACTCGATATGGAAACACTACTCCTTGAGCTACTCAATATGGAAACACCACTGCTGGGGCTACTTGATACGAAAAACCACCACTATGCTACTAGACATGGAAACACCACCACTAGGCTATATGGAATAATTTTTCCATAACTAAGACTACATATAACCTAACTACGCATTGAGGGGGAGCCTACAATGCCGACTCGTCGGTGTATCTCATCGTCTGCATCGCATCCACTACTCGGTTGTAGCATACACCTCTTATTGCACGCGCCGAGCTCCATCTACCACACAGTATCACGCCGCATCGAAATCGTGCATACCAAGGAGTCCCGTTGTGCTATGCCATACACTTTATCAAACATTAATCAGTGTTGTGTGTCCACTTTAGAACCTCATATGAGTGCCATTTGCGATAAAATCGCCCCCGTCGAATAATTGGCCCTCGTTTTTACATTTATCAAATTCTGTAATGTCCCAACATCATCTCATAGGGAACTATTTTCCCTACTATCGTAACATTCCCACATATACAATGCGACCGATATAGTTAAATCTAGGGTTAACAACTTTAGGATTTAAATTCAGTATCAAAGGGGTTTAACTTAAAATCAGGTTCATTAATTTACACCAATCTAAAATTTCCATTTTAAATTCCAGTTTTATGGTTTAAATTTTAACACCATAGATCAGGCAAAATAGGTTAAATTCAACTGTAGCAAATCAACTTATCAAATCTGTTTCCACTCACTTAGATCCAAGCTCTAACTTTATGTCTTGTTAGAGAACCATCACCCGCTAGCTTTCCACCTCTTCGATCTGATTTTCTTGTATTCTCTTGCTTTGATTTTTAATTTATTTTAAAATAAATTTTAGAAGTAGAGAGAAAGAATTTTGGAAGAGTTTCGGTAGGCTTTAAGTTTTCTAAAGAATTAGGGTTTGGTTAATTGTTGATTTATAGAGGTTAGGAACTGATTCAGAGAATTGGGTTTGCCTAGAAGAATCTTTGTTTTCAACTCGTACGCACATCAAAACTTAGGCACAAAGGAAAATATTTTGGTCAATCACAGCGTTCGATCATGCTTCAAAATTCTCGATTTTTAATGTGAATGGTTGACCATCAATGTCCATGGGTCAACTTCTATCGATCGACCATAAACCCTAGGGTTCCACCTATTATAGTGTAAATTTGGTAAGTTATTAATTTTTAACTTTACTCTATTTTCAAATTTTCAAACGTCCGTAACTTCTCCGTACTGACTCCAATTTCAATGTATTATGTATGAAAATAGTTCAGAAAATTGTTATGAATGCAATGCTACAAGTTTCTTAGCCAAATTTGGACGTTTATGAAATGTAATTTAGCCCTTATCTTAGTTAAATTTAATTATCCTATTAAATTTTCCGCTAAATTTTTAGGATGTCACATTCTCCCTTTTAAAAGAATTTTGTCCTTGAAATCTCAAAGGACGAAGAAATGTAACCAGTGTACATAACAGACAATAGCTACAACCATCTACTCATCCATCATCTACAGGCAATCATTGTCCTTATTAACTTTTCTAATACAATATGTATATATGCATGCATGAAATGCATGTAAACCTATACTAATGCAAAGGGTATGCGGTCTTCTGATCTAGGTGACCTCCTATCATGCAAGTGCTCATGCGATGAATCCGAAATGTATGCAATATCCTAAGTTAGTATGCTTGTAATTCTACATGTATGCACAACCATTCAGTCTATATGTAACATTCATATGCATAACGCACAATAAGATAAACAACAAACAAGAAATAATGTTAGTGTGTGTACTATATAGAGGATATACTATCCAAAATATGTAAAAGAAATCATCCAAGCAATACATCCACTTGCATCCATCATCCACAACATATTCTAGCGGCACGTTCATAACCATCCCTACCATCTAATGTTCTATACCTAAGTTAGAACCTAAAAAAAGTAATAAATAATTTGAAACTAAAATTCAAGTGTACCAGAAAAGAGTTCTAGATGGGTAGCTCGCACCTTCTTCTTAGGCTCCCATCTACTCTCACTGGATCGTCTCTCTACTAGACTCTAACTAGTTTAATTACTTCATCACAGAGTCAACTTGTCCCATGTCCAAAAATATGGTTATGTTCATGGCGAACAAGTGACTCGGTAATCCTTTTTAACTTTCCTTAACTGACACGACTCGACCATAGTGAATGCATCACATAAACACTTCTGGAAGTGTAACATAAATAAACACTGTGAACTCTCGCCAATCCTCTAGGAAGCTCCACTTCATATGCTAACTCCCCAACTATATCCAAAATGGGAAAGGGCCCAACAACTCTCGATGCTAACTTTTCTAAACTACCAACTCAACATGTATTGATGAGGCAAGATGTTCAAATGGACCGTGTCACCACCGCGGACCTCAACCCCATGTGTCTCTTATCAGCACATGCTTTCTGCTTATCTTGTCCAACCTTGCCCTTCTATGAATCAAATCCACCTTTTTAAATACTTCTAACTGGACCGCCCTTTTGACTTCCCTTATCAACCTTTACCATTAGCATAAATCTTCAATCCAAATGTTGCATTGGCAACACTCTGCAATCCTTGCTACCAACTCAAATGGTGTCAACTTTCATCACGCTAAATAACTTGTGCTTAAGTATGCTCAATTAAACTATAGACCTATGGAATCCTGAATGCACATACATACTGCCTTAAATCATCCAGTGGTGTACCTACTCGCTTCATCTTCTAGATGCTAAGGTAAGATATCCCGAAAGTGGATGGTGTCCTCTCCTTAGAGATTTCTACTGAACTTTTTCTCTATTTCTCTATTTTCACCTAAGGGTATCCAAACTTAGTGATTTCTTAACTATTGGAAATAGCATAACTTCTTTTCCAATTCAATTCAACTTAATTCATCTTGTTTTTACTTCCAGTTGTTTCTTTGGTCTTTCGAAAATCATGGTAATTAGGTATCACGTTTATAGTCCGAGAGATCCATCCTAAGTTCTTCAAGTAAGTACTTAATGTCCTATTAGTGAAAATTTAGTCCATCTTCCATTTATTCTTATAAGTAAAATAATCTTCTTCCAATCCAAGGGATGATTGAAAAGAAACTTCTTATCCCTTCCTCAAATTCTAACTAAAAATTTCCCTATCTTATTTTCTGTGAAAATCACGTTTCCATTCTCAGTGCGTGCAAATAACAGTATCTTTCTTCTAATGGAGACCCAAAATTTTGAATTAACAATCTCTTGCACAATCTTGAATACAATTTTATTTGGGATACCTTTTGTTATTTTAACTTCCAAAATTTTACCATTTTTTAATGCCCTTCCATAAATGAGACCATTTTCCAAACATAACCTCTTAGCACTTCATTTCTACTATTTCATGGTTAAGAAAACTCAATACGGAATGGTATCTTGGCATTTTAATCTAATGGACATAATGGCCAATACTTTAGTTTATACTTAAAGATTTTTGCATTTTAATGCGTTGGAATTACATCATTTTCCAAAAGGAATCGTGAATACTGTATCTTTCTACAAATTAACTAAAAGAGGATTTATGTTATGATTGGAATTACAAGGAATTATCTTTTCTATTATTATTGAAATAGATGGTACAAAATATGGTAACCATCTCTATTTTGCAGATCCCTTTCTTTTGGGTATATTGCTTATTATTTCAAATGATACACATTTGTACTAAAACTAGATAATTTATAGAAACTTAGATTGCTACACACTTCATTTCAATGAATTGAAATACTACTTGAATCCCATTCCAATTTATTTTGAAAACTTTACATTTTCGCTTGCAAAAATCACTTATTTCACCGATCTAGAACTATCACATAATTTTATAAGTTTTAGGGACTATTACTATCCAATATTTTTCAATTTCACAACAGGCAATAAATAACCCTACGATTCTAAGATTTACATAGGCATACGTGGGACACATCTACTATGACATAAATCCAATAACATACATAAAGTACATAATGTCCTACCAATATCCACCTGGTCCACCCGTAGCCTTCAAGAGAATAACACAATACATAAATTTTCCATAGCCTACAATTATCCTATCCTCAACTATATGGTACCAACTTTGCAGGCATAGTGCCAAGCCTACACTTATCATTCCATTTAGATTGCCTACTGTCACCGAAGAATTGCCTCTTTTGTGACAACCTGCACCTTATTTGGCATGAATTTTTGCTAAATTGAAAACCTAAGTCCACCAAAGTACGGATCGTTGGTTTGTTATCTTACAAATAAAACAAAAGAATACATATCAGAGCTCTAATGAAATAACTTGCAGCGGAATAATTTGAAATAAAATAGATCATATAAGTACTGACCATGGTTTGACACTTTTAAGTGAAAGTGCCCTCGACAGAACCGAACATTACCAAGCACCAGTACATGTCCTTCAATATATCCCATGGGTTATAATGAGGAGGGGGTCAGAACAACATTTTGGTGACTGGTAAACTATACGTCTTGTATATAACAATAGCTTACATTGATTGTTCACTATTACATGTTATGTTTGTATATCATTAGTCGTTATGACTCCATCTCTGCATGCAAACCGTTCCCATTTACATCCTATAGGTTTATATCTATATACATAAATATATATTCCATGGTCCCCTAATGGACCTAGATACTATCCTCTGGTATCTCTCATTCAACACCTCGTTAGGATTCAATGCCTCATCGTATCATGATCTATACTCATACATCTTGAGGAAATTCTCTAGAATGCACTAACAACTTTTCCCCCTTTAGGCCATGTTCTCTTTAGGGATTTTCTACTTTTCCTGCTTTCTATTATGTGGAATCGGCTCCACAAATCATCACTTCCATGTTTTGAAGGAATCTCGTTATGGGTTAACTAGCCCTACCTTCTCAAACAATCTAGCAAACAACTGTGGTGTTGCATGACCTAACTAAATGTTCCGGTAGGTGAATCATCCACTTAGGTGTAACTTTTTACTTCCTATTGACCGCAAAGGATTGATGACTGTCCATCATAACCTATGCAATTCTATCCTTAGTGGTTGTACCCACGCGCCGTCTTGCATAAGCCTGACGCCACTTATCATCTATTTAGATTGCCTAGTGCAATCAAGGCAGTACCCTCCTTTAACAAATTTGAAGCATACCTACTTTGACTGTGCCAGTCCTTCTCGACATCCGTCTAATGGACCGCCCAATTACCTATATTTTTGGAGCTTTTGTTTCAAGCACAGTCCTAACTTGAAGGTATTTCTTCTCTATACGCAAGTGTATACTCCCAACGGGTCTCATGGATGGATACGTTTTCACATTCCAACCAACTCTAATGACCTTATGTCACTTACTTTTTATAATTTGTCTCTATAAAATTATAGTTGTCTACACCCATCATAAATACATATCATAGGCTACATATATACATATTTTATAGTGGAAATTAGCCACAAGGGCCTCTTTAGCAAGTGCAATTATTTTCTAGGACACACAACTGAAATAATTAATTTTAAGGACAAAATGCAAAATAATTAGTTTCTAAAGCCTAAAAACCTATAAAATTATGTCCGTGAAAGTAATTGGACTGCTGACTTTGTCATCAAAAGTAATTATCCTACAAACTTTGGCCATGAAATTAATTTTTATGGACGTGCGCCCTAGAAACTAATTGGACTGCAAAGTTTGTCCTTCTAGTGAAATGCCTCTATTTTACATTCATATATATTCATTCTTCTTACATCTAATTAACCGCCTCTACATCTTTTTTGTTTGACCTTAGGTCTTCATTTTATTATGCGTTTATCTTTAAATTTAGCAAATCCATTTACCACTTCTCATCTATTAGTTTTCCATATTGTTGCTACTACATTCATTAGTTTCAACTTTGATTTCTATTCCACTTTATCTGCTATTCCTTTTTATTCTCCTATGTAACTCCGCACTTCCTATTCCATTACTTCCTATTTAACTCACCTTTTTATTTTTTTCTTATCTTAATATTCCACTTTTGGGATTTACTACATTATAATAGATTGGAATTAAATATTATTAATTAATTCTTACAAGAAAATTTCCATACCTTATTTAAAAGAGGTGGTTTGTGCAGTGTTTGTAGTTTCAAGGAATTCTCTTTTTATTTATTTAAATAGATAGTACAAAAAATATGGTAATCATCCCTATTTTGTATATCTATTTCTTTTATAAGCATGTATTTATTCTTCATCACTTCAAACATCATACTTTTGTTAAATTTAGACTTGATAATGTACGAAAATATTCTTGCAAAAATATAAATTCCAACAAATTAAAATATCTCTAAAATCCCAAAAATAACATCATTTTCTAACTTTGATTCATCAACGTCGAATAAATAGGAAATTTTAATTAGTACGTTGTTTATTAAGATACTATGAAATTCATGTCCGTTGCATAAAATAAAATTCAAAATATTAAGCTTTATTAGATTAATATCCGATGTAGAAATTAACAAGTCTAATTATTACACAACTTCAATCAGTTACATATATAAAATTACAAACTTGTCCATTACATTGAAGTATTCATTTTTAAAATCATTTCATATAACGGGGATTAATTTGCAATTTAATTTGATTTATCAGGCATGTTGGAATAATTTTTCAACGATATAATCTAGTATTATATAAAAATATATAATATCCCCCTCACATTGCTTTTAGCTTTCTCGTTTTTTAGATCTAGATTCATTCCCTTTTTATTTAACTCTTTCACTTTAAATCAATAAAAACTGGTATACTTCTATTAAAATTATAGGTCTAGGGAAAAATTGAATTTTGATTTTAAATTAGAATTTCAGATTCAAGTTTACCTTTATTTCCATGTTGTGAATCAATCCCTATTATCTTCTTCGGTTATTCTTCGCTTTCTTTTACTTATATATGTATATATCTATTATAATAGCAATTTGGATAAGAAGAGAGAATGACAAAGTTTCAGTATGTAGTAGATATTCTAAATGAATTAATGTACAGGGGCATGGATTTATTTGGAGCGTTAAATAAACCCAAGAAACCCTTTAGTTTAATCCTAAATGCACTTAAATTACTTTGCATGCAAGCAATAAATCACACTCGTCCATCTGAAAAGTTTAAACCACTTCCTTCATAGATATAGGTCGACCACTAATGGTCGGCCATGGTGCCTTGTGGTCGACCTATGTATTAGTTGAACATTAGTTTATTAACATCATTTGATTTTCTTAATTTTTTGCACGATTTAATTTAATTGTTTCTACTTTTAATTGGTCACATTCTATTCTTACCCATTTTACAATCTCTCTAAGATTTTAATTTGAGCAATTACTAACATCTAATTAGTCTTAGTTGATTTAATTACCATATTTACATATACAA
This sequence comes from Allium cepa, assembly GCA_030765085.1. Lineage (NCBI taxonomy): Eukaryota > Viridiplantae > Streptophyta > Magnoliopsida > Asparagales > Amaryllidaceae > Allium > Allium cepa. Next base: position 6,647,782 of record CM060930.1, on the reverse strand, counting down.
TTATTTCCGACGCTAAAACTTCAAACGTTAATAACTTTCCGTTTGAACTCCGATTGGAAAACATTATACATGAAAATTGATCAAAAAATCACTACGAATACAACGGTGCAGGTTTTGTAGCCAGATTTTGACGTTTATAAAATTTGCATTTTTCACTATTTTCTATTTATTTATTAATTCCTTTTAATTTAATTAACATAAAAACGAGAGGTGCTACACTCTTTCATCACTTAACGCACTATATAAGGATTGAAGTAGACTCTACTTGGTCCTTTTACATTTCAAACCAAGAAAATCTTGCATCCTTTGCATTCTTTGATATAATAAAGCATCTTGGCTTACTCCTTCCTTATTCATAAATATGTCTACCCAAATCATACTTTCCAAACTTCCTCATGTAAATATTCCACATTTTAAACCATACTTAGGTAGAAAGACACAAGGTGTCGTTTACTCTTCACTATTACAAAAAGTTCTTTCTAATACTATGTCCTTTCGATTTCAACCATTGATTGAAAATGTTATTAAATTTTCATATTACTTCTTATCTTTGTCCCAACCATTTCAATGCTTTCAAATTCCATGGTCAATTTTAACATCATTTCCACCTTTGCTTTTAACATCATTTCCACCAAACTAGTAAGTTTTTAAAAGTGTAAATTTCTCCATTCATTTTCAACAAACGTTTCCCCTTTTCACTAAAATCATGAAACTTTCTTTAATTAAATTCAAAACGGTTAAGCTTAGCATAGGAAATGTACATAAAACAAGTCTTTCCCAAAAAAATCTTTATAAATAAGGAATTTTCACATAAGCATATTTTTAAAGATAATTTGATAATTTTGACTTATTTTAGAGTTTGACATAAACATTGACCAAAGACATTTTTAAGTACTAACCATTTCTTATTTATACAAGAAGTTTAAAATTTGGGTCTTACATATTTCTCAAAAATCTTATTTTTTTGTAACCGTTCTATTATTTAAAGGGCGCATTGAGGGTAAATGTAGTAATGTTCCCAAAAGACAAAACAATAGCTTTAAAACAGTTACTGAAAAATTGCTTTTTACCAAATTCTCCAGTTTCTCCTTTTTAAACAAATTCCAAAAAGTTTGTCTGATTATTTTATATAAAATCATAAACCCCTTTTTTCAAATATTAGACGTCTACTATTTCTAAGTTTTAGAAAGCATTTTCATTGGTTTATCACTTAAATCGGAATAGACAACAACAACCAAATTATGTATGCCACCTTATACTTGGCCATTCTTTACGTGCATAAGGCTTTTGCCCTACTTTTCAAAGATGGTTAACTCAATTTTATTTTTCAATACAGTGTCAAACTTAAATATGTAAACATTTTAGCCACACATTTAAGTAAACGGGAGTCCTTGCAACTACTACCCATATGGGAATAAGGCTTCCACTTTAATTGGGGAAATTTGCCTTAAGTTTGTAAAGTCCGGTAACATCCCTAATTTTCGATAACATTATTAAGAAAATTTAATTAGATAAATTAAGTGGAATAAGGACGATAAGGGGATTGAGATTTGAGTAAATTATATATTGGGCTGTGCCTAATAATAAACTAAATGGGTCTAAATTGGTTTATAGGCAAATCAAATTACACATGGACATATTAGTAAAATATCCACTTCATTATACACGGCTATACACTTCTCAGTCTTGTCTATTCACGTTCATTTCTCTCTAAACGAAAATAAATGCAAAAACCCTAAGAAGCCGACTATTATCAAAGAGGAAGATCACAATCTAAAGTTAAGGATCAAAGTTAGGAAGGTTTAATCAACAAAAAATCTTAAATTTCTTATTATACCTAAGGTGAATAATAATTTATTCCATCTTATTTTTGTAACCATATGATTTCGGATTTGAGAATCAATCCCGTTTCTATGATATTTTGAATGATGATATGCTTAAGTTATTGATTGCTAGGTTTAAACAATTCATATATATGGAAAATTCATACGGTTTTAGGGTGAAAACCTAGGGTTATGGATTTAAGAATGTCGTGCAAATATTTTATGTTAAGTAAAACATGATGTTGGAGACGGTTTTTAATTTTCAGAATTTTTCAAGTTATGGAAAATTTACTGTAAATTTCTAAAGGAAAATATGCTATTATTGGGTTTAAAATTTATTTCAAGAATTTCAAGAATAAATCGGGACTGAAATTTTAATTTGTTTAATTATATAATGAAAGAGATTTTTTGTGATTTTTGAGGATTTTTCCTAGTTGATTTATTAGGGAAAATAAATTATTTTAAAAGAGGGAATTTTCTACAAATGTTGGTTTTGTAAATGGAAGGGCTTAAACGTTATAATTTCTTTAATTTAGATCTGATTGAATGCGGTAGTTTTATTTGTAAAGCATTTGAAAAGTTTTGAGACAACCAATCAAAGATTTACAAATAGGCAAGTAGTTACAAAACAATTACTAAAAGCGGCAAAATTTTAGCCTTTAATTCAGAAAAGATGGTTCCGCCTCAAATAGCAGCACCTTTCGTCTCCATTGATTCCGCACAATCCCAGTTGAAACCCATATAGGCGAAACTAATACACAAAGTATCTCTTAGATGGTACGCAGTGGATTGGAAGAAGGCGGAAGCCATGGTGTCGAAAGGGTTGCTTCCGATGGCGACGAAACCTTGTTTTGTTCTCAAAATATAAGTTATTTCCTTGTTTTACTTAAAACTTTCGACATAGTCAAAATATATGCTTTTGAAAGGGTTTTTATAAATAGCTTTCAAAGAAGGTTGCTAAACTATGTAAAGGTGTTTGCTTTCGAAGGGGTACCTTTTTAATTGAATAAGAGCTTTCGAAAGGATTGAATCCGATCTAGTTGAAACCTAGCTGTTATTTTCCTTCTAAGTGCATTGAAGCCAAGAATGCCTTCGAAAGGTTATCTCTTTTTTAACCTAAGCTAAGACACTTTCTAAATGCTTTCGAAAGGGGTTAAGGGTTTTGAATCCAACGGAGTCGAAAGGGGTTTCGACTATATCCTTCAAAGTTTTAATTTAAAGGTTTATGCTTTTGAATAGATGGTATCGACACCTTCAACTTTTTCCCTAAAACAACTTTATAAGGGTTTCGAAAGAGATATTTTTGTATATAACCATTTTGACCCAAATGATGTTTTTAAAAAGAATAAACCCAATAATTTTGAAAGGGATACTTTCATTTGTTTCGAAGCTATGTTTTAAAAGACATTTTGACACCATCGGAAGGTATATTTGGTTTCGATAGAGATGTTTTAAGATTTCAAAACAAAAACCCTATATTAATTTAAAGTAATAACCATGGCATAAAAAATAAAGGGTTTTGAAATGAAGAATTTTTCATTTATCATAAAGGTTAAAGGGTTTAACCAGGATATATATAAATGATTTAAGAATAATAACCATAGGTATCAGTATTATTTTATTGTTATGATTATTTTTTCGTTTATTTATTCACATTGTAATTAACCCATAATAGTATTTTGAAGGAGGGTAGAATAACCAGCTAAGTTGACCTAGTAGTGAATATAACTTAAGGAATGTTAAAATCTTAATTAAAGATATTGACAGTGGCCAATAGGTTCATAGTCAGCCCATGAAAACTATGATTGATAATGGCAGGGGACAATAGGTTTATTGCTAGTCCATGAAAACTATATCCAGATTAAGATATTGATAGTTAATTAATAGGTTCCTTGTTAGCCCATGAAAACTAGGATAATAGAAAAGATATTGGAGTTACCAATAGGTTCTTAGTGATCCCATGAAAACTATGAAATCGGATAGATAGTCCGTAAACAATTAATAGGTTTATAGTGACCCTTAAAACTATAATTGAGATAGATAGTCAGAATGAATGGGGATGGGTAATCCGGATTTGATTTACTTGTTTTTCCTATCATCATAATGTTTTGAAAGACTATTTTTTAACCATTGTGGATGTAGGAGCACAGTATGTGGTTTTTTTAAATGTTTTAGGAGACTAGTGAGGGGAAAACCCGTTCTGCTAAGCGGCGTGGTCTCACTAGATATCTAAATAGATTGGGATGGTAAATTATTATTCATATCAGGCTTTTTTTCTGACTTGGAGTTTTTGTTTTCCCCTTAAACTCTTCGGTACTCAATTGCTTTTGAGTAGGTTAAGAGTTAATGTTTCTAGGTGTTCTTTTAGACGAATAAAACCTCCGAGGACATGCAGGAGGAATGCTTGATATTAGGGTTCTTTTATTTCCGCTTTGTGTTTGAGTGTAATGGTAAAATTATTTTAGTTCCCTATTATTATATACTCTAATCAACCAAGGGGGTATCTTTATATGTCATTCTTGGCATGATTTGTAATAATTGTATGTTGTCTGAACGTGGTCGGCGAACTGGGATTATATAATCAATTTAGAATATTTTAAAATGGAATGTGGAATTTGTTTGTTGTTTAAATTTTTTCATATTCTTGTGTTTCTATATATCAATGTATCTAATATCGTCGTATTTAGTCATTGAGGATTAATAGCTATGGATGACTACAGCATCCATAGCCGTTAGTTTTGGGCCTCCAAGTAGGGGGATGTTATAAGTTGGTACTAGAGCATAGGTTTATGAAACTTTAAAATAAATTTAAACCTAAAAATTTCCTAAACATAATCTAATAATCAGATAAGAATATTAGGGTTTGGGTGAGCGCTATAGTAACGTACTTATATTTGATATATAGTTATTTATATAAGTACGTATTCCCTGCTCTCTTAGGTCGTTCTTCTGTATCTTACTAAGGCTTATATGTATATTTACGACAAAAGAGATATGGAAGAAAGAAACGGAAGCAGGAATCCCAATGGAGGAAATACCACAACTAATGCAAATGCTCGACCCACTATAAGGCGGAACTCGGGTCGACCGGCTAATGCTAGTAATCAAAATGCTGATGCCAATGTGGCTGTTGGAAATCCACCAGTAGATATGGGGCCGATGTATTAGTCCTTTGTTGGTTTGATGAAAGTAGGAGCTGCTGCTGGTGTTGTTGGAAATGTAGGAGGAGCTAATCCTATGGCTCCAGTTGTGAATAATTATGGTTTGCTAAGTAGAGATTACACCACTTTAGGTGGAAAGCCATTCTTTGGAATCGAGAGTGACATAGAGATTTAGAATTGGCTGTTGCATTGTGAGAATATATTTACTGATTTGGGTCTTAATGATGGACAAAAGTGAAGGTTGGCCTCTAGACAGTTGCAAGGATCAGCACTATATTGGTGGGATAGCGTCACCGTCGGAGTTCCAGAAGAGAAATTAACTTAGGCTAATTTTAAAACGAGATTTGGGTAGAAGTTTGTGTCTGAATTTGCTAAGTCAGAACCGATGAGGAAGTTTATTGATCTAATTCAGAGAGAGATGTCAATAGCCGAGTATGCTACTAAGTTTGAAGAGGTGTCTCTATATGGATATGCTACCGTAGATAGATGCCGACTTAGAAGGAATGAGAGGTTCATTCGAGGATTATGGCCCGAGCTTGCTAGAATGACCATGACACGTGTCCGCGATCCTTGTAATGTGGTGGTGAAGATAACCATTCGCAATGAGGAGTTACTTGCTGATTTTGCTAAGGAGAAATTAGTGGAAATTCAGGATTCTCAAGGGAAGAAGAGGAAGTTCTTTAAAAAGAAGGGAGCCGGGGGGGGAGATTCTGCTAAAAAGTCAAATGCTGAGGTAGTTTGCTATAAATATGACAAGAAGGGTCACTTTGTGAATGAGTGCCGGCTATGAAATAGGAAGAAAGTTCCAAATAAGAAGAATGTGAAGTGCTTCAACAGTGATCAAGTTGGGAATTACAAGAATCAGTGTCCAGAGCAAATTAGGGAGGATAAAGGAAAAGTTTTTGCTATTAGACCAGCTAGGCCTATTGTAGCTAATAAAGGAAAGATTGTGATGGAATGTATGTTTTTGATTCAGAATATACTAGTTAGGATACTTTTTGATACTGGTGCATCACATTCATTTATATCTTAGTGTATATCTTAGTGTTTAATTGATAAGTTATGCTTAGAACCCACCTACCTTGTTATTTCCTTATGGGTTGCGAATCCAATAGGAGGGTATGAAACTCTAGGGTTGAGATGTGACCAGTTAGAGCTTGACTTATTGCGTCATAAATTTGCATGTAGTTTACATGTTATTGATTTCATAGATTTTGAAATCATTTTGGGTATGGACTGGTTGGGTAGGTATGAGGATAGAATATTTGCTAAGATAGGGAAATATCACCTAGACACCTTGATAGTCATAACTAAGTGATATTCTCGGTAGAGAATGTTGACCACAGTATTAGTGCTTTACTTAATGCTATGGAGGTAGGAAATGAGTTAAGTCGGGTATGGGTAGCAAGAGAGTTTGTAGATGTCTTTGAGCCAGTCACTGGACTACCATCGAAAAGAGCTATTGAGTTTAGAATAGACGTTGTGCTGGGAGCCAAACCTGTGAGTAGACCACCTAGCAGAATGACACCTATTGAGATGAAGGAATTGAAGATGCAACTAGTGGATCTTGAAGGAAGTAATTTATTAGACTACGCAGTTCGCCTTGGGGAGCGGCTGCGGTGTTCGTGTTGAAAGTGGATGGGCCATTAAGGAGGTGCATCGATTATCATAAGCTAGATGAAAGGACAATTAAGAATAAGTATCATTTTCACAGAATAGATGATCTGTTTGATCAGTTGAATGGAGCCAGAGTGTTTTCCAGTTAGAATGGGTGACAGGTTTCCATCAGTTAAGAGTGGCAGCGGACAGTGTTCCTTTGAAAGCATTTCGAACTAGATATGGTTCATATGAGTGGTTGTGATGTCATTTGGATTGTTGAATGCACCTACTTTCTTAATAGATTTGATGAACCGAGTTTTCCTAAAACACTTGGATAGGTTTGTATTGGTATTCATAGATGAAATTTTAGTATACTCGAAAGACAAAAGAACATGAGATTCATCTTAGAGTCGTGTTGGAAACGCTAAGGCAGAATCAGCTGAAGGCGAAGTTTACCAAGTGTCATTTTTGGAAGAAAGAGGTTAAGTTTCTTGGTATCACGTGGATTCAGAGAAAGGATTGTCAGTCGATCTAGATAAGATTGAAGCCGTGAGTAATTGAAAGAGAGCAGAGATGGTGACTGAGATCAAGAGTTTTCTTGGAATTATTGGCTACTACCAGAGATTCATTAAGGATTTCTCAAGGATAGCAGCTTCCTAGTGAAAATTATATAGTCTGACAAATGGGATGAACCGTTCCTTAAGTTAAAGCATTTATTGACCAATGCACCAGTGTTAGTGGTTCCGGATGGAAACTAGGGGTTGATGGTATATACTGACGCATACGGAACGAGATTGGGAGCAGTGTTGAATTAGAAGGGCAAAGTTATTGCCTACGCTTCACGACAACTTAGACTACATGAAGTGAGATATCATACTCATGATTTGGAGTTGGTAGCAGCGATCTTCGCATTGAAGATTTAGAGGCATTATCTCTTAGGAGAGAGGTTTGAGATTTACACGAATCATAAGTCTTTACGGTATTTATTCTCTCAGAAGGAGTTGAATATGAGACAACAGAGGTGGCTGAAGTTTTTGGCTGCTTATGATTTTGGTATAGAGTATACACCAGGAAAAGTTAACAAGGTAACAGATGCTTTTAACAGAACACATCAGAATATGGTGTTGGCTATGTAGGCGGAATGGAAAGATCTAGAAGCTTTGACTACTTCTAGTGTGTAGTTAAGATCGACTGCTGATTCTAGTCAGAGTACCGCTAGGTTGTCTTGTTTAGAAGTTCGACCAATATTGATTGAGAAAATTGCTTCTAAGCAGTAGGAGGATCCAGTGTTGGTTGAGAGGATCGGAAGGCTTGAGGCTGGAACTGAGATCGATGATCTAAAGGATTTTTCCTTGACCTAATAGGATCGTTGAGAATGAAGGGACGGTTGTGTGTTTCGAATATTGAAGACTTGAGGAAAGAAGTTCTTGGAGAATGTCATTAGCCCTACGATTCATCTTGGAGGGACCAAAATGTATCAAGATATGAAGAGGAGCTTCCAATGGGAAGGTATGAAGAGGGATGTTGGCTTATGGGTCAGGCAGTGTGCTAGCTGTTAACAAGTGAAAGCCGAACATCAGAACCCAAGTGGGTTGCTCAGCCTTTACAGATTCCAGTTTGAAAATAGGATTAGATATCCATGGATTTTATAGATGGATTGCCAAGGACAAATAGATGTAATGAAAGTATATGAGTTATAGTAGACAGATTGACCAAGAGTGCCCATTACATTCCAGCTAAATCAACCAGAACGAAACCTGTTTTAGCTAAGTTGCTCATAAAGAACATAGTTAGACTGCATGGAGTTCCTAGTAGTATAGTTAATGAAAGAGATGCTTTGTTCACCAGCGAATTCTAGAAAAGTGTATAGGAGGTATTATGTACCATGCTTAAAATGAGTATTGCATATCACCCTCATACTGATGGTGTAACGACCCGTAAATTTTAACGGTTTTTATAACGTAATTAACTGAATTTTTGTGAAATTTTAAATAATTAGATTTAAAAATGAAAATTTGATATTTGGAAAGTCTGTATAAACATAGTAAATGGCAAATTTTCATCAGGAAATATGGAAGTTGATTTTGTTGTGCAATTTTATTTCAATTTAAATCAATTAAAATTGATGTAAATTAAATATTTTCGAAACCTGAATATTTTTATATAATAAAAAATTAATTTAATTTCTGAGTGAGTCGTCATCTTTCGTTTCATCAAACTTGGATTTCTTTAGTCCTATTTATCTAATTTTCGACATTTTAGCAGCATTTTCAGTACCGAAAATCGAATTTTTATAACTTGATCGTATCGTCGATATCTGTATACCATTCTGTTTGTCTCATCATGCTGATCTCCACACTCTATTCATTCGTACATTTCGGTGTCCGGTACACAGCAAAATCTGTGTAATGGATAGCTGTATCAGAACCCGTTTGCCTCCGTTGATTTCCCAAGGACTATTCATTTATCTGCCGTGTAATCCAATGGTCACTGCCTCTTTATATTCCCAAAAGAAATGTTTAACTATTACTATTGCTATTGTTACTTATATATTTATCGTTTCTTTCTGGTCCATTTATTTTATCTGCCTCTTCACTTTTCTAACTGGTTTGAAAATATATTAATATAAACAATATATCAAGTTGTTTATGTCAGACACATGTCTTGTTCCTGCTGCAACTTTTCCCTAACCCATTCCTGCTCCTCCTTCTTTTGATTTAAAATCATACTTCTGACAATATGGAAAATTTATATGCTGTTGTGATCTGTAGCCTCTCCCTCTCCTCTCCTATATTTTTGCCCCACACTACAACACAGCCTACCGCCCAACTCCATCATGTTTTGCAACCGCCTTCACCCTCTCCTCTTCTCCACTAACTTGCTCACCCACCATCTCCCCTTTCTCTCCTTTCTCTCGACTGCCCAGAAACTGCACCTTCCATTCATACCTCCACCAAAACCCCACGTCTCTCCGAGTTCAACCTGTCATATTATGCACGACCATGCAGTCAACCGCCCTCCTCTTCCATCGCACCCAATCCTCCACTTCGCCACAATGACAACAGCTGATGACAACCTTCCCACGCTCCCCTCCCTCTCTCCCCTGCCTATCCACTCCCCATCACCGATAACCACAAGCCTGCCACCTTGCTCCGCTCCTCCACCTAAGCATGACCTTCACCACCTCCGACGGCACCAGCAATAGCCAGGCCGAGCCCATGCGTGCATGCCATGTCCTCATATTCAAGCTTGTTCATTTTATGTCGTAATACCTACTTCTCTTCCCTATCTGCATTGTTTCTTGGAGGAATCTATTTCTTTATGTAAGTTTATTTCGAGGAACCTATAGCCATCACTCTTTTAAACCACCGAGACAAGCACGTATGTGACAGAAAAGGTATATAATTATAATATATTTAAAGTATTATAATATATATAATATATATATATATATATATATATATATATATATATATATATTTTATATTATTTTTTAACCTTTATCATACAAACAGAACATATCTTCTATCATATTTATAAACAATCCTAGAACATACCCTGCTAGATTAAAAATTACCATTCTTAAAATAGAAATTAGAAAAAAGACTAAATCGAAGATATTCATACTAGAGGTATTTGGGAAACAGATTCGACAGTACTGCGGAGCGTAGAACAAAGTGGACAATATACTATCTCTCAAAATAATAGTGTAATCTGAAGAAGAGGACGTACTACTGACAAATGATGAGAAATTTTAGGCAGCCATTAGAGCACAATATAAACTCTTTTTTTTTTATAAGTTTTTCTCATATATCTTACAGACTAGCAGATGACTCTTATATAGCTGAGTCTAGGATACAAAACCTCGCAACACAATATAACTTTTCATACATCAACACACTTAAAATAGTATACAGCTCACTGATGCAAAACAAAGATAATAATAATTAGATTCCCACTTATCTTCTGATGTGACTAAAGTACTAATAATTAGAGTCTCACTTATCTTCTGATGTGACTAAAGTAGATGCCTTTGGCCTAATAATCGATGAGTTGGAAAGTGGACTGTCCTTTAATAATGTTGGGAAGATTCTGACTTTATTTCTTGATAATCGTGCCAAAGTAAAAATCTGTGTTTAATTTGCTCTTCTACTATATCCATTAGTTGTCAATCGGACTGGTTCATATCATCTGGTTCATAGGCTTCTAATTCTCTCCTGGTGGATTCAAGACTACTTTCACCTTCATCTTCTGAACTGATTCTATCATATATAAGTACATCTTGATTAGGATTAAACATATCAATTGCTGCTGGAAGAGGTAACAGAACTTTTAGTTCCATTTCACCCCAAATCTGATAACGTGAAGTTTCTGCCTGTAGAACTAATTTTTCTTTCCAACTTGGGGGAGGACTTAGCGTTGTTGGGTGTTGATGATATTGCCATGGCATATGAGCTTCGAACCAAATTGGAGTTCCTTCATATAATTGATAATAACCGTGAAGACTACGGCTGGCATGTAATCTCGTATAGCCTTTATGCCAAAATATTGCCATACGATGAGTAGCTGGTTTGTAGTAATAATTTGGTCCTGGAAGTATTAGTGGGGTAGTGGAACAAATACATACTATAATACTTGAAAACTGTCTTAAATATTGAGATGCTATAAAATAAAACCTTTCACCAAAACGCTTAAGGACTGAAGTTGGAGTAGTATTGTAAAATGTAATTCTAGAGACCATACCTTGATCAAACATATCTACCAGCTCATCGACATCCTTTGGAAGCAGGTTAATGTCGGTTTGAAGTCTTAACATGTTTGACCTTCTGTCTTGTACAACTTTAAATTGAATACCCTGTACTTTGTCTCTATAATAACCTTTAAGAATTTCTTGAAGGTTCTTCTGATGAGCATTCCAGCTTTCATGAACTAACTTCTCAATCTTTAGTTTGATGTCTATGCCCGACTTCTTGTAAAACTCTTCTAAGATCGGCATTGGTTTTAGCTTTAAGTGGTTTGAAAGTTGTTGAAAGCTTAGAGTTTTTGGATATTTTGGCAGATTTCGTTTAAGCTGATCTCTTTCTTCTACTAGATGCTTTATTCTTTGCTCTAAAAGCCTTGCTGTTTGTTGATCATAATGAATCTATCTAATTTGTTGTTTTAACTGCTGATTTTCATTAAGAAGGATTCCTAATTAAGACTGAGACTTCTGATAAAATTTTTGTAGATCATTAATTTGTACTGTCTGGTCATTTATGATTCTGTCAGGAGTTTGAGGAGTGGAAGAGGCCATTTGTGAATAGGTTTTATAGCAATCTTCCTCCACAAAATAGTTGGGTCCAAATGCTTTTCTTGCTTCATCTAAGGCTTCACTAAGCTGATAGTATCCTCTAAACACTGGATTATAAAATTTTTGGGTTGCAAGCTGAACTTGAGAATAATGTTTGAAGACCCCTGTAAAATTTCCTTTAAAAACCACGTAACAAGAAAAATTCTTTGAAAGCGGTTTTTGCTGTATTTTTGAAAAATAATGGGCAAAACAATTACTTAATTTCTGTTTGTTTCGCTTTTCTTGTTCTATGGTTTTCAAGTTCCATAGATGATCTAGCAAGCATTGTTGTGAAGCATCAAGACGAACTAGGGGTTTAAACCTCCTTGGGTCATCTGATCTGTAAATCACCAATTCTTGTTGTCCAAAAGACATACAAGGAATATTGGTCTGTTTACTATTTTCTTTTCTAACTGGAGTAATAACCTTTGAGCTACTTGGGGAATTACCACCCATAGTGTTTTTACTTGCTGTCTTTTCTTGGGATGGTGTTTCTTTTTTGATAACATCCACCCTTTGTAAAGAAATTTCTGGAGATTCTACTTCTGCTTTTACAGGCTCTATTCTTTCTGTCATTTCCTGATTCATAAAACAAATATTAGTAGAATCAAAAACTGATAGTAATTTTCTACTTAAAATATCTGCTAAATGATTATTTTTTCCTTTGATGTGTTCGAAACATATATAATAACCATTTCCTTGAATTAGATTCTGCAAATTTAACCATCTAGTTTTATTTATCTTCTTACTGTTTTCATTGGAAATGAATTTAACAATTGCTTCGCAATCTGTTCTGACAGTAAAGTCTTTATTAAGGAAGATTTTAAATTTATCTAGACTGTTAATTAATGCTTGAATCTCATAGTCAATAGATGTCCATGAGTTGACTGAGTTAAACTTACCACTAGCATAGGCAGCAATTTTTTCTGTATTTTTATCTGCATATTTGGATGGTTTACATTTTAGGACGGCTCCCCATCCATTCTTGCATCCATCACATTCTATAATGATGTAGTCTGTCGTTAGAGGTAATTCAAGTGGTTTAATTCGCTTAACTTCTTCTTTTATTTTTTGTACTAACTTGATATCTTCGGAATTAAATCTAGCTTTGCCGTTTTTTGATAGTTTTCCATATAATGGACCAACTAATTTGGCCAGGTTTGGAATAAATTTTCTGGCATAGTTTACTAATCCTAAAAAGGCTTGAATTTTCTTTTTATTATCAAGCTTGTCTGGAAAATCACTAATCTTTTGCGAAATGTGGGGTTGGAGTTCTATTTTTCCATTCCCAATTTCAAGACCTAAAAATGAAATTTTTAACTTAAAAAGTTCCATTTTTCTTTTACTAACTACTAAACCATTCTTTTCGATTTCTGAAAAGACTATTTTTAAATGTTGTTCATGTTGTTTTAAATTATCTGATGCTACAAGAATATCGTCTATGTATACTAAACAAAATTCATATTTTTTGAATATGTTATCCATAAACCTCTGAAATATTGAAGGGGCTGTTTTGAGTCCAAAACTAAGAACATTCTATTCGAAATGTCCTTCTGAACACATAAAAGCTGTCCAAGGCTTAAAACTTCTTCTAGTTTTAACTGGTTATATCCACTTTTTAAGTCAAATTTACTAAAGATATTTTTATCTTGGATTAGGTTAATCAATGTATCCTTATTAGGAATGTTATAACCATCATCCTCTGTATTGTCATTTAACCTTTTATAGTTATAGACAATTCTGGTTTTTCCTCTTTTTTGTTCAGAATGATTTTGTACAAGGAAAGCAGCTGATCTGTGTTTTGAGTCTGATCTTCTAATAAGGTTTTGTTTTAGCATTTCTGATATTTGAATCTTAAATTCTTTAATATCAGCTGGAGAGTAATCAATATTAGCTGTTTTAATTATAAGATCAGTATTTATTATTTTGATCTTACATGTATAATTAACTTTATTTTTGGTTACATCGTCTCCAATGAAACCAAGTTTTTCTAGTTTAGAAATTATTTGATAAGGTATAAATTTTGTTTCCTTTCCTTTCTCTAAGTCTCTGCTATTTTCAAATGCTAAAATACTTAAAGCATTCTTATATTCTGAAGTAATCGAAACGTTTTCTGGTTTTAAAAAATCTCCTTTCTCTAAGTCTCTGCTATTTTCAAATGCTAAAATGCTTAAAGCATTCTTATATTCTGAAGTAATCGAAACGTTTTCTGGTTTTAAAAAATCTAATTCACCTCGCCCACCACGCTTTCGAGCAAGCTCTGAGGAATAATTATTATAATTAGTAGGTAATGTATAATTATGTTTACTAAAGGTAATGCTATTTTTACTAATGGTGATCGCACCTCTGTAATTTAATATGAAGTTTAGACCTAATAAAAATTCTGTTGATTTAATATCTTTTGGAGCAATAGTACAGTGGCCAAGTTCATATTTATTGCTGTAATTATTGCTGAAATCCTTAAATTGTATTGTAGCATTATCAGGTATTTTATGTGTCATTTTCATAAAACTTTGATTAGCTGTTTTACTTGTAATAATATAACTTAATGGTACATGATGTTGTAAAGGAACTAAAGAGTGTCCAATGAGACTCTTTGTACTTCCTGTATCTATAATTGCTATAGTTTCTATAAAACTTTTTTCATCAAACCAGATTTTACAAGTTAAAGTAAGTAGATTTGTGTTATACTTATTTATATTGGCTGTAAACAAATCTGTTTGTATTTCATTATTCATGGTTTGAATAACTTCTGTGTTTAATTCTGTATTACTTTGTTCAGCTATATCTGGTGGTTTATTTAATGAATAATTCTTTATCTGTTGTAGTTCTTGTTTTATATGAGTTAATTCTAGTTGTAATAACTGGATCTGTGCATCATGTTTATCTAATGTTTCTTGAAAAACACTTTTTTCAATAACATTTTGTTTTCTAGTTGTTAGTTCTAATTTAAAATTCTCTTTGGCGCATAGAAAACATATTTCGATAAAACATAAGTCACATTGAAATCGTTTTGAGATTTTTGGATATCTATTACAGAAATCACATGGAACATGATCGTTTCCACGACCTTGAATCCAACTATGAGTACATTCTACGAATTTTCCTGTGTTCATTAAGGTATATGTAATTGGGGTTGAAGAACTAGCTTCTTCATGATCTGAAATTATACTATAAATTGAGTCTGTGTCATTAAAATCATTTTCATGAACTGATTCTAAGTCATATTCTCCAATTTCATCTACTAAATTAGAGCGCTGTTTATTATTATGTCTATTGGGACATTTATCTGCAAAGTGATTAGGATCACCACAGATAAAACAATGACATTTCTTATTAGGACATCTTCGTCTAACGTATCTGTCTTTTTTATATTCATTATATTTTCTCGATTTCCGTAAATATTTTTTAGGTTTATGATATCCATATGCCTGAGGAGTATAAATGGCTGTTCGGCAAAATGCCCAAGCTTGACGCTTAATCTGTTCTTGTAAGGTAGCTTCCCTACAGCGTTTTTCTAATTCGTCAAAAACAAACATGATTTTTGGTCCAATACCGAGTTTTGGTATATCTCCATACCTTTCATTCCAAGTTTCATGCAACTGTCTACCTAAGTCTCCTGGTAGTTTAGTAAAATATCTATTACAAAGTTCTTCATCTCGAGCTTTTCCTGTTTGTGCAATCATTGTTGCAAAATCTTGTGAAAATTATTTTATATATTTAAAGTCTTTTATTGTTAATTGTTCTAAATTTCTAAATGCAATTTCTTGTAAAATAGTTCCTTTTTTAGCTGGATCTGTTCCTAAAATTAGCTGCCTTACAAAACTGGTAAAATTATAGGCATTGCTTCCTAACGTTTTTTGTTCTGTAATTAGTTCTGGAACTTCTTTTTTAGTAGACATATAAATTCCTAAGGCTAATGGTCCTAGGGTTGTTTCTAAAACTCCCCACATATCCATATCTGCTTTTTTATTTATTTCCCAACATCTTACTACATTCTGTTCCCAAACCAAGATTTCTTCTGGCCATAGTTGGGGGGACTGGTTTTCTAATAATAACATATCTCGACTATAGAGTTTTCCTACTGGTTTTCTATTTCCTTTTTCTATAAAAGGACTTTCTTGGTATTGCCAATCTATTGGTTCCCAAGTTTCTCTTTCTAATGGACCTGTTCTATACTCTGATCCACTAGGTTCAGCATCCCATTTACCTCTTTTTTTACTAGGTATCATGGCTTGATCCATAAAACTGGTGTCTAAGAAAAAATCGCTTAAAGGAATTTTTTGACTCGCTATATCATTTATAAGAGGCATATTGTAATACTTATTAAGAGTATTAAATGATTCTTCATAAGTCATATTTAAATCTGGCATGCATGATATAATCATATCATCAGATTCTTGTGTAATGTTTTCTACAGTTATCTTTCTATTTATTATATCCTGTAAACTTTTTTTAGTTTCTGTTTCAAAATTATTCTGTTCGTCTGACTGTTCAATGTCTTCATATTCTTCGTTATCTATCAAATAACCAAGAATGTCTTCTTCTTCGATATTTAATTTTACTAATTCTTCTTCTAATTCTGACTCACTATCATATATAGGACCATTATCCCAATTCATGTGGTTGGGTTGTTCTAATGGTTCCTCTAAAATTATTTCATTCAGACTATTTCTAATTGATCCATCTATTTCGGATTCTGTATCTGTTTCTTCTTCATTTTGCTTAGATCTATAATTGCCAAAACGAAGACTAGGTTCTCCAAATTGATTATTGTATATTACATGACTTTCTGGTATTAAAATACTTTTTTCATTTTTTACAAAATTTTTAAGATCCCATTCAAGTCCAGCTAAATCGTTTGGATCAAATCTTCTGGGTTCTATCATCTTAATTCCCTTAGATGATATGTTTTGTACGATTCCTGCTAAATTAATTTTAAATTTCATTCCCGAACGATTAGAAGCTTTTCCTAGGATTCCAATACTAATAATTAAATTGTTTCCAATATAGTCATCAAATCCAGCTGTTGAGAATCCCAGTTTTAAATTTTTTAAATCTTTAATGGATTTAAGAATGTCTGGAACACAATATACTAATGCAGCTTTATCATTAAGATCAATCTCCATTCCGGATAATAAGGCTTTTTCTATATTGGCTGTCCAACTTTGGTCTAATACTAAGGTTAAAAGTTTGGTTCCGGTTCCTTTTCTGGTAAGTACTTTTATTCCTATTATTATTAATCCTAAATGAAAAAATCTTTTCCCTGTGCTTTTTAGTTTTAAAATAGTCTCTGGTGATAAAATATATACAGTAATGCTATTGTTTATAACTCTAATTTCTTCTTCTCTAATACTTCTGATTAGAGTAGTGTTGATATTTGTTATACCAGTTTGGGATAGCATTCTAGGATTTAAAACATCTAACTGGTTTGTATTATACAATTCTAGATTTCGATCGAGATCAATCTCCTCATCTAACTATATAATCTGTTTATCTTTTCTGGATTTAAATTTTGATAATATACTAGATATCTCATCTTTTGGTTTTCCTTTAGAGGAACTGGATTCAGCTATGGTCCTACTCGGACCAGAAAATGAACTTTTAGGTTGTAGGAACATGATTAACCTATTTTCTTGGTATCCAGAATTTATATAATTCTGGCGTTTTATTAACAGCTTCTACTGGTTTTCCTAATGACAGGTTTACTAACTGTTCAGAAAGTTTATCAAGTTCTTTTTCAAACTTCTATTTTGTTTCTAATTCTTCAAGTTTTTCTAGTATCTGTAAATTAAGATGTATCAAAGTGTTTAATAAAAAAGGATAAACTTTATCTGATCTACCTGTTCCTATGTAATCTGTAAAGCCTGTTGGTTCAATATTTTGCTTTCCAACCTCTGTGGCTTTATCAACTGCTTTCTTTAAATAAGGGTTCATAAAAAGTTAATTTAACACTATTTGCCTAACTTCTTCGACTAATTGCTCTATTTGTTTGATTTTATTATCAAAATCAATAGCTCTGTGATTTAAAGCTTCAATTAACCTTTTCGTTTCTAATTGAATAGCTTTTGGCTTGTTTGTTTCAAGCAAAAACTTTAGTTCTGTAACTAAAGATTTACTTGGAATAACTGTTTTTAATTGTGAAATAGACTGTAGTAAATTTTCGTTTTGATTTTTTAGAAAATCAAAATTATCTGTTAACTGTTTTAGCAGTCTGTTCTTTTCTCCTATAGATCTAGCGATTACTTCTATGGATTTTTTGATGGAATTATCACACTGTTCTAGATTGAAGGCAAGATTTATAAGTAAGTCTGTTAAACGATTTAACTGTTGGTCTTCTCCATGTAACATATGTTTAAACTGTTTATCGAATCTACAAATAAATTTGTAGTTATCTAAGGAAATTATGTTTCTCGATTTAAAATTATAATCTAAATTTAAGAAGTCTAGCCTTTTGAGATCTGAATTCGCAATTGTTGAAAGCTTTTTCTTTCTGATTTGAGAATGTCATTTGTCAAATAGTATTCCTTCTTCTATTAAAATATTTTCTTTTGAGAGATAAGTTAATTAACATAAATTTTCATAGAAAAATAACTCATTCATCAATATAGTATTGGTATAGTTACTTGATTAATTCCCTGGTTATCGCTACAAATGGATTGAACATGTTTAGCTACAAACAGGATTTACGCACACCTAGGCAACCTAAAGCTAACTCAGCGGTCTCCTACCACGAATACTATAGTTGCATATATGTAAAAGTGTGTAAGAGTTGTATATATAGGCTAGCTTTTATATATATATATATATTGAGTTTTACCTATTCTATTTATTTGTATATATGTGTTTTATGCATTGGGTTTTAAAAAATAATATGATATATCTATTTGTAGTATATACAATTTCAGTAATATATATATGTTATACATTATTGTATAAATATAGTTATAAGTTGGGTTTTCTCTATTGTTATATATACACAGTTACAAGTTATATATATATATATATATATATTATCTTGTTATATGGTATGAATATATTATATAAGTATATATATAGTTTTGTAGTTGCATATATTTACAATTTGAAAGCTGATGGTTTTCATTCTTTACTTGGGAATTGATTTTGTTGGGAAAAGTATGTATATGATATGTTCGAAAGTGTTTAAGTTAATATATTATGTTTAAAGTATATGCATACAATATGTTTTATTTTTATGTTGATATTTTGATTTTATAATATATATACATATATTTATATATGTTTTATATTTATATTGTTTTGTGTATAATATGTTGATGCTGTGTTAAAAGAATGTGATATATATATATATAATTTATATTTATAAGCTTATATATGATTTGTTGAGTTCATAAATAATTTAAGTTATATTGGTTTTTATAATTATTGATTTTAAAATATAGTAAGTATGTAAATTTATACCTATGTTTATATATTGGTTTATGTAGATAGGTAGATTTGAGTTTGGTTTTCATATATATATATATATATATATATATATATATATATATATATTTGTGTGTGTGTTTAAAACGGATTTTGAAATATATATGTATATAAACCATATTTCATTTCAATTTATATCAAACAAATTTGATTTGTTCTCATAGATTCCTATTTATCAGTTTTGTTCATCAAATTCGTGCCAATCTTGCTTTACTTTGGAATTCGTGCTTGGATTCGTAACTCATTCCATTGTCGAACTTCTCTAGCCTCGAAAAGTGAGCAATCACTCACGATTAACATTCTTGTATTTAATAAATTTGATTTCATTTGAAACGACAATTGAAATATGCTATTGCTAACTATTTAATTGCTATATATGATATGTTATTATCTGTAACTATTCACCTGTGACTTATGACACCATAACCTGTCAATTATATTATGATTTAATTTGTTATTGATGATATATGCCTGTTGTTGATATGTTACATTATTATCATAACTGCTCGCACTCTGCAAGTCCCTATTAATTTAGAAATCCTTATGTGTAGAAATGATACATACCTGAACGATTTGTTAGAAGAGAAGGAAATCGTTATG
Organism: Allium cepa; assembly: GCA_030765085.1. Taxonomy (NCBI): domain Eukaryota; kingdom Viridiplantae; phylum Streptophyta; class Magnoliopsida; order Asparagales; family Amaryllidaceae; genus Allium; species Allium cepa. The sequence goes on along the minus strand of CM060930.1, from coordinate 6,627,803 downwards.
GGTTGAAATGATAAACCTAAGTGATTTTCATTTACTGTGAATTTTGGGATTGCAGGTTGAAACGATATATATCCATAGATATTTAAATTATGGATTGAAATGATAAATATCCGTATTACTTGACCATAAGAAAGAAATTCATATACGGACATCGTTGGCCTATATTTTGAAATGAATTCCAAACTTTTGAAAGGAAATATATAGGTTTTAATAAACATTGATTTTTAAAATATAATACGTATAAATGTTATCTTTATATATGTCTAAATTTTTATTTTTAATAATAATATGTTTTGAAAACTTTAATTTATAAGTTAGTTTTGTAAAATATAAATTTTAATATTTTCTTATAAATTTTATTATTTTAAAAATATATAAAATAAAATTTAATAAAAGTACATTTAAATATAAGATTTAATTTAATAAAATTTAATTTAATTGGTTGATAATATGTTTAACATTTATTCAAGTTTATATTAATATATTTTTTCAAATAAATATTTATAACTTTAATAATAAAGGTTGGGTTGAATTGGAATTTAAATTGGTTAAAAATTAAATTTATTAAGAATTTATTTAAATTTATTTACAAACGAATATTCTTCAGTTTAAATAAAATTGAGATTTAATATTTAATATTGATTTAAACATATATTGGGATTTTAAATAAATTGTTATTAAAAATGGTTAAGTGAATATTTTCCAATTTGAATAAAAATTGAAGTTAATTGTTGAAATATAAATGAAATTTTTATTGTAAATGTTTGAATATTAAAACTTGGCTCTTTGAACTTTAAATTGAAATGGTTAAACTGGAATTGATTTAAATTGATTAGTGGAGTTTAAGATGATTTGAATTGATTTGCGAAATTGGAGGAGGCAAATTTTATTATATAAAGTATTTTAATATATATAAACTATTTTAATTTATAAACTATTTTTATATATATACTATTTTCAATATCTAAACTGTGTAAGTTAAAAGTGTTATGATTTTCAAAGTGTTATGATTTCCAATGTGTTATGATTTCAAAGTGTTATGATTTCCAAAGTGTTATGATTTCAAAAGAGTTATAAATTTGACAGTGTTATGATTTTGGAGAAGAATATTATTTAAAGTGAATAAGGATATTAAATTGATATGATTTTGAAATGAATATGATATTTTGATACAAAGTATGAACTATTTGAAATGAAATGACCACGGTGTGAAATAAGCATTTGGTTGTTGAAGAGATGGGTGGAGATTCCAGAATGAAGCAGGATGGTTTGGTAATGATTTAATATGGTATTTACGTAGCTCGGACTCCCATGAGTCAACTTGAGCAGCTAAAACAAGAGCCACGCTAGGCTAAGTGAGGTCATTCCTCCGGTCGGACACATTTCTTCGATACCATTATATTGCCTTTGCGATTTGATTTAGTGAACCTTTGATTTGGAAGTGTGTCACGAGGTGGGTGGTAGTAGCTGTTATGCGTTACTACCAGTTCGAATATGCAAATGGTATATCTACCCTGGCATTGCCTCGAGTGCCGTGTCGCATGCCCTATCGCGCATTCTACGAGTTTATTTTGTGTCGTACTTATGGAATGCTCCTTGATAGCCCACTTGCGAATGGAATTTACAGTATCTATATAGACTACGACATTATATAACATGTTCTAAGGGGGATATGGGTAACGCCTTAACGCTATTTTAGTAGTTTACTTTACTATAGACATATTATAATAGCGTATATTGCTACATAGTAGATGTATGATCGATTTCACCCTAGAGGGGGGTGAATAGGGTGATACTATTATTTATAAAAAATTATTGCAGAAGCATGTAATATAATTTCAGCATAAATAATAGTCGAATAACAGCAGCACAGATAATAGCAGAATAATAAAAGCAGAAAATAGAACATACAGATTTATCCAGCCTTGGCAAAACTATGCCTATGTGCTACCTCCAAGGTTTCTACTAGAAATTAAGTGGTCAGATGCTTACACACGTAAACTCGCGACACCTGCTATTGACTAACCTAACTCTACGTTCAAAACTCTGCAACAACTCAACCACTGAGTTACGAACTCTCAACTGCACCACCTTAATTCTCCCCCTAGTCACACGACTAGACAATTACATGAGTTAAAAATAATTACAAAATAAAAACAACTGAAAAAAATGAAACCCTAATTTAAAGCCCAAAAAGTAATTAAAGTAACCGGCCCAATATAATATTATTAATTCCTTTTCTTTTCTATTATTCGTCCGGTTCCTTTTCTTTTGTTTTCGATTGTAGCTGCTTTCTGCTCGTTCGTTCCTCCTTAAAAAGACTAGGGCTTTTGATAAATTGAGGCTGCCGACTTCAATTGCTCGATCGAATGATGATTCAGCATCCCTTGCTTTGTCGATCGATGGTGTCTTCGCTTTGCACACGGCTGCTCCAATTTTGATCGAGTTCGACTAAAGTGGTATGTGATTTATTCTCTTTTCTTTTTTTATTAGTTTGCTTGAACTCGATCTGATTCGAGTTGATGATTTGATTCTTTGCCCTCTGTTATCGCTTAAACTCGAATGGATTATTGCGGATGATGTTAATGTTTATATAGGATTCGAATTCCTTTTTCTTCATTCGTCTGATTTTTGATCGGCCATTTGATTTAGTATGGATGTTTTTGATTTTTTCTGACTTGTTCATATTCGTATATTTCTTGTTACTTGATTCTCACGGCTTCAATTTAGGCTCACTTGATTCCTTGGTCATTGCGGCTTTGAATTTTAAACTGTTCGAACTTCCTTGATCACCGTGGTTTTGATTCTGGTTTGAAACTGCTGCTTTGAATTCTCTAGCATTGGATTTGATTCCCTTTTGACTTCGGCCTTGACTTTATTTATGCTATGATATTTAAGACACCTCTGTCTTTGTTCGAAACTGCTAATTGTAGAAATGTTAAAACCTGGAACATTTTATCATTTGATTGATTTTTGACTCACGGCTTGTTTAGGTGTGTGGACTATTACATAGTTGTTATTCATCTCTTTTGCACTGTGTCTTGATTGCATTGAGCTCTGATTGCCTTGAGTACATATGTATATATGATATTGTGCTTATTTTGTTTCACTGGTGACATTGTTTTGCATTCTTAGAGTTGTTGGTGCACTTGTGTACTTCATGGTTGTTGTTGCCACTCTTGTTTATGTGTATGATGTTTCATTCCTGAAATGTTGGTTGAGCTTCTTGTCACTATGAGTCTGTAGCCTGTTGCCAATTTATGGTGCATTGGTTGAAGCTCTGTTAGTCTTCACGTATATTGATGTGATGTCTTTGATCATAGCATTCTTGTGTACATTTGGATTGCACCTGTGTTGAATCCAGCTTAAAGCTCGGGTTTGACCTTGTGCTCGTGTCGAGACTTTACTTTTTTCACTGGAGTTGAACCCGGATTTCGATTTGGGTTTGGCCTTGTGCTCACCTGTCCTTGCACTTTTATTAAGTGTATATCGGTATGCATGGCCTTGTGGCATGTACAATGATACACAATGCATGTCACAAGCTGTTCATGTATAATAAATTCAAAATAAATGATGATGAACAACCAAATAACTGAGGCAAATAATATTTTCAAAATATATTTTATTTTATGCTGCAAAATATTTTCTTTCCAATTTTACTACATTAATGTTTATTTTACAGATTTCTCAGATGCTAGATTCAATCTGGAATGGAGTTGAAGATTAATACGAGTGAATGAGTGATATGTAGTGAGGTGCAAATGTAAATTGAAAATCGCGATGTAATCAAATTTGTATTGTAATCGAAATTATGTATATGTAGTGAGAGCTCAAATTTGTACTATTCAAAATTGTAATAAATATTTGTTTGAATAAAATATACGTTTGAATTTAAATTCTGTGTTATTTATTTTCTTCAGCAAATATTTATTTAATTATGTTAAAAATAATATAGTACATTATCAAATATATTTAAATGAATATATATATATATATATTTATTATTATCAAACAAAAATCATATTTTTGTGTATTCAACAATCTCTCCCTTTTAATGATAACAAACATATATTTAAGATTTTGAATTTAGTAAATGTATTTGATCATTCAATTTGCTCCCACTATTTGAATGCTCCCTCTCTACATAAAGCTCCCCCTTCATATATGCATATAAATAAACAAAAATATATGCAAATGAACCTAGATGCAAATAGAAAGTACAAAATAAAATATTTGACCTTTATTTGCCAAAATCTTAACTTTTCTCTCCCCCTTTTGTTATCAAGAAAAGAGTAATAGTGTTACAAAAATAGAGATAAAGTGATAGGCATTAATACAATATTAATTCCCAATAGAGTATAAATATTAAATTTGAATAAAAAAATCAAATAAAAATCATAAATACTCTATTAGGTGCACGTTTCACTTTAGAATGATAGGGATGATTTAAAACCATATAGCTGTGTCTATTTATGGCATATTTATATCAGGAATTTGAATATCTACTAACCATGCATAACCGTTAGGACTTTTAAATGAGATTAATAGTATTCTAATTTTTTTAAAATGAATTCAAGTGTCTTCTAACCACGCATAACCGTGAGGACTTTTAAATGGAAATAGAATTAACTTGTTTATTTAATCAATCAATTTTGATATGTGTTCCATGCATCCATAACCGTGAGGACTTTTAAATGTGCATGAAAGCACATAATCAAAAATTCCAAGTAATTCACCCATGCATAACCATGAGGACTTTTAAATGAGAGTGAATACTTTGCATGTTTTTATTTGTTAAAAAATATAATGAAATGAAAAATGAATAATTTCCCGTTTAAAATACCACATATTGACATACTATATTAGATTTTGATGAGTGATGGTTGATAGAAATATGATAGAATTAGAGATGGTCATGGAATTTTTATCAACAAAAAGTTTTTAGAACTCTTGCTTAAATTTTTAAAGAAATTTAATTATACTGTCTCAGGTTACAATATATGAGTAATGTCAACACTCATCACTTTTTCAATCACTATTTATCTTTTCTATAATCATTAGGGAGTCAAATTAGTTAATGTAGTCATTTAAAACCGAATCCATAAATAATTATGCATTAAATTTTCCAAAAATTCTAATTTGAAACAAGGTCAACAAAATGATTTTCTAGAAGGGGTTTTTGAAAAATGTCTTCTATTTGAAAATTATTTCAAGTGAAAAATATGCATATATTTTCTTTAAAAATGATGCGGCTACTATGTATCTCAATATAAATCATGTTCCACTAGTAATTTTTCTATCAACTTGATTACTAGTGTAATCTGCATTTGAATTTCCCTTTGACTCAAAATTATCATTAGATGAAAGTCGTAGACCAGACCGTGAACTTACAACAATTTATTGAAATCCTTTTAACATCTTTTAAATGAAATTCTTTTGGATTTTAATTGGAGCCGTGAGAATAAACAAAACCGTGAAAGAGTCAACCGTAAAATAGCCAAATGTATTATCATCAACCAATAAAAAACCATCATTAATCCAAACTAATCTATATGAAGTAGTTCAAAGACTCTAGAGATTTTTAAAGTGTTCTCGACATAAGAATATAATTGGCCAACTATTTTGAATAAGTTAGAATCAAAATCAACATTCACTTCTTTATCAATAACTGGCTGAATTAAATTCCAATTATGGTGTAGATTATCACATTTATTATATCATTCAAGATGAACATACCATTACCTATTTTACCTTTACCAATAATATTTTGTTGTTGTCTATTGTGACTTTGCCACCTTTGTACTAGGCTAAGGAACTTTGAATTATCGTCCGTTATGTACTTGGAACAGCCAGAATCTAGATAGCACTGTTGGTGTTCCTTAACCTGCCACCATACCTACATGAGGGGATATTTTTGTGATCAATTTGTTTTTATAGGTCCATGGTTGTTAGTTGCAACAGATTTTGAAAAATGAGTTTGTAGAGACCCAAAACTATTTATATATGTTCCTTTTGGCACCCTAATTATTTTTTTAATTTTGAGAGATTTTATATTCGTGCCTTTCGGAACCCAAATTGGATTAGTTTTCACGTGCTTGGGTCTATATCAACAATTATTTTGATTGTGCCCAAATTTTCTACAAATTGTACACATGGAATTGACTTGTTTAATTACATTTCTAGTACGTTCAGATTGATTATACCCAAGTCCTTGTCTAATAGTATTAACTGTTTGTTTCCCTATTAGCATATTCAACGATTTTTCACTTTTGGAAAATTTTTCTAAAGTTGTAGACAATTATTGAACTTGTGTTTTGAGAGATTCGTTTTCGTTCAATAATTGAGTGCCCTTTTTAATAGAATTTTGTCTTCTAGTGTTATCACTTTCTTTCAAAATCAGAATTTCGTTTTGAAGTGATTTGATTCTAATTTCTGATTTTTTAATTTCTTCTTCTAATATTGGACACTCGTCACACTTAGGGCCTTTGGTTTGATAGTTTTTGACCAATTGATCTAGCTATTTATTTAAATCTATCAAGGTGTCTCTTTGTGATTCGATTTTAGCGTATTTCTTCCTAAGTCCTTAAAAACAGCCATTTACTTCGTGGAAATATATAAATAATTCTGAGTGAGTGAGTTTTGATACCTCGCTTGGCTCATCATCATCATCGCTATCAGTTACATCACCTTGAAGACACAAATCTTCTTTTTCGCTCTCACTGCTAGTACTTTTATTATCATCTTCATTTTTATTCCACGTGGCTGCAAAACTTCTTATTTTCGATTTCTTTTCTTGGTTGTGTCGATTTTGAGGACAATTGGGCTTGATGTGGCCAGGCTTATTGCATTTATGGCAAATGATCTCTTGCTCGTCTAAGTTGTCTAGTGCTTTGGCTATTCTACTTCTCAATTGTTGATTTAGAGCTGGATTTCCATATCTATGATTCCATCTTTTGAATTTCTTCATTAACAGCGCCATTTCTGCTGCACAATCATCGTCATCTTCACTTTCGGATGTTCCTTTGAGAGCTATTGATTTCTTTCAAGTATCTCCTCCTTCGCGCTCTTCCTTGAATTTCCTTTCTAGCTCATAAGTGGTGAGATTTCCAATGAGTTCTTCAACTTTGATTTGTTTCAAATATTTTGATTCTTGAATGGCTGTAACTTTTGCTTCAAAACTTCGTGGAAGGACTCTGAGGATTTTTTGGACTATTTCCAACTTTGAGTATGATTTTCCAAGTGCTTTTGATTTGTGTACGATATTGGAAAGTCGTTCGCACATCTCCTTGACATTTTCTTCCTTGGTCATTGTGAAATTCTCGTATTTGCTACTAAGCATGGCAAGGCAAGATTCCTTGACTTAAGATGTTCCTCTGTGAGTCACTTTAAGTGTGTGCCATATTTTCTTTGCTTAGACAATGTGAGACACGATTAAATCAATATGATCTAGTGAACAAATAATAGAATTCATAGCTTCAGCATTAGCATTCTGTAACTTATTTTCTAGATCTGTCCATTGATCAATTGATTTTTCAATTTCTTGATTATTTACTACTATAGTTGGTTCTCTATGACATGTCTCAACTATATTCCAAGCATCAGTGGTTTTCAGAAAAAATTTCATTCTATTTTTCCAGTAAGCATATTCACCATTGAACATTGGTGGTCGAACTATGGACTGACCCTTAGCAAAAGCATTATTAAAAGAAGCCATTTAAAAATTCAAATTTGTAAAACAAAGATTAGTTTTTGAAAAATCAAATTTTTAAAACAAAAATGTTTTGTGTTCCTAGCTTTGATACCACTTGTAGGATCGATTTCACCCTAATGGGGGGTGAATTGGGTGATACTGTTAATTATAAAAATTTATTGCGGAAGTGTATAAAATAATTTTAGCACAGATAATAGTCGAATAACAGCAGCACGGAAAATAGAAAAATAATAAAAGCAGAAAATAGAACATACAGATTTATCCAGCTTTGGCAAAACTCTGCCTACGTGCTGCCCCCAAGGTCTCTACTAGAAATTAAGTAGTCGGATGCTTACATACGTAAATTCATGACACCCTCTTTCGACTAACTTAACTCCACGCTTAAAACCTTTCCACAACTCAGCCTTTAAGTTGCGAATTCTCGAACTACACCATCGTAGTTCGTCCCTTAGTCACACGATCAAACGATTACACGAGTTACAAATAATTACAAAATAAAAACAAATGAAACCCAAATTTAAAGCCCTAGAAGTAATTAAAGTAACTGGCCCAATATAAAAATAAAACTTCCTTTTCTTTCTATTATTTTGTTGATTCCTTTTCTTTTGTTTTCAATTATAGCTGCTTTCTGCTCGTTCATTCTTCTTTACAAAAACTAGGGCTTCTGATAAATTGAGGCTGCCGACATCAATTGCTCGATCGAATGATGATTAAGCGTCCCTTGCTTTGTCGATCGATGGTCTCTTCGCTTTGCACACGGCTACTCCAATTTTGATCGAGTTCCACTAAAGTGGTATGTGATTTATTCTCTTTGCTTGTCAGATTATCTTGCTTGAACTCGATCTTATTTGAGTTGTTGATTTGATTCTTTTCTCTCTGTTATTGCTTAAACTCGAATGGATTATTGTCGATGATGTTAATTGTTTATATAGGATTCAAATTCCTATTTCCTCATTCGTCTGATATTTTTCTCAGCCGTTTGATTTAGTATGAATGTTTGTGATTTTTTTGACTTGTTCATATTCATATATTTCCTGTTTCTTGATTCTCATAGCTTCAATTAAGGCTAGCTCGATTCCTTGGTCATAGTGGCTTTGAATTTTAAAATGTTTGAACTTCCTTGATCACTATGGTTTTGATTCTGGTTTGAAACTGCTGCTTTGAATTCTCTGGCGTTGGATTGGATTCCCTTTTGACTTCGGCATTGAATTTGTTTATGCGATGATATTTAAGACACCTCTGTCTTTGTTCGAAACTGCTACTTGCAAAAATGTTCAACCTGGAACATTTTGTCATTTGATTTATTTTTGACTCGCAGCTTGTTTAGGTGTGTGGACTACTACATAGTTGTTGTTCATCTCTTTGGCACTGTGTCTTGATTGCATTGAGCTCTGGTTGCCTTGAGTACATATGTTTATATGATATTGTGTTTATTTTGTTTCACTGGTGACATTGTTTTGCATTCTTTGAGTTGTTGGTGCACTTGTGTACTTCATGGTTGTTGTTGCCACTCTTGTTTATGTGCATGCTGTTTCATTCCTGAAATGTTCGTTTAGCTTGTTGTTACTATGATTTTGTAGTCTGTTGCCAATTTATGCTGCACTGGTTGAAGCTCTGTTAGTCTTCATGTATATTGATGTGATGTCTTTGATTATAGCATTCATGTGTACATTTGGACTAAACCTGTGTTGAATCCAGCTTAAAGCTCGGGTTTGACCTTGTGCTCGTGTCGAGACTTTATTTGTTTCACTCGAGTTGAACCCGGCTTTTGATTTGTGTCTGACCTAGTGCCCACCTGTCCCTGCAATTTCATCAAGTGTATATCGGTGTACGGCCTTGTGGCATGTACAATGATACACTATGCATGTCACAAGCTGTTTATGTATAATGAATTCAAAATAAATGATAACGAACAACCAAATAACTAAGGCAAGTAATATTTTTTAAATATATTTTATTTTACACTGCAAAATATTTTCTTTTCAATTTTACTGCGTTAGTGCTTATTTTGCAGAATGCTCAGATGCTAGATTCAATCTGGAATGGAGTTGAAGATTAATACGAGCGAATGAGTAATATGTAGTAAGGTGCAAATGTAAATTGAAAAGTGATGTAATCAAATTTGTATTGTAATCGAAATTGTGTACATATAGTTAGAGCTCAAATTTGAACTATTCAAAATTGTAATAAATATTTTTTGAATAAAATATCTGTTTGAATTTAAATTCTATGCTATTTATTTAATTATGTGAAAAATAAAATAGTACATTATCAAATACATTTATATGCAAGATTAGTATAGGAATGACGCCTTTTGAAGCTTTGTATAGTTATCAAACTAGTATAGTTATCAGACTAGTATAGAAATGATACCTTTTAAAGCTTTGTATGGAAGACCATGCAAATCACCAGCATGTTGGTTGGACATTGGAGACTATCTAGTGTTAGGTCAAGATTTAGCCAGAGAGACGTCAGAGAAGATTGAGTTAATCCAAGGAAGGATGAAGGAAGCTCGGTCAAGACAGAAGAGTTACTCAGATAAGAGGCGTAAGGACCTAGAATTCTAAGTTTGGGATAAGGTTTTCATTAAGGTATCACCATGAAGGGTGTGGTATGATTTGGAAAGTCAGGGAAGTTAGCCTCGAGATATGTAGCACCATTCCAAATTATAGAGAGGATTGGAAAACTCGCATACAGAGTAGAGTTACTGAGTAGTATAACAGGTGTCCATAACGTATTCATGTTTCTCATCTCCGCAAGTTTGTGCATGTTCTAGAGACTACTATCCCTCTGATAGGGTTGGAAGACTTAGTAGTAGAGTCTAATTTGACTTTTATTAGACAATATATTCGAGTTATAGCTAGAGATGAGAAAATATTAAGGAGCAAGACATTCAGGATGGTGAAAGTTCTATGGAGCAACAACGAGAAGGACTGTACTTGAGAGACAGAGGACATGATTAGAGATACTTATATAATCTACTTGAGGGAATGTGTATATTAGATTTATATAAATAATAGGCTAGTATGATTGTTCTGGTTGTTAGGAGTTGTTATAGATGATATGCTTTATTTAGTATTTAGTCCTTACTGAAATTTGAGGACGATATTCTTCAAGGGGGAGCTTGTAACAACCCTAATTTTTGATAATATTATTAAGAAAATTTAACTAGATAAATTAAATAGAATAATGATGATAAGGGGATTAAAAATTGAGTAAATTGTATATTGGGTTGTGCTTAATAGTAAACTAAATGGGCATAAATTGGTTTATAGGCTAATCGAATTACACATATGCATTTTAGTAAAATAGTCACTTCATTATACATGGCTATACACTTCTCATTCTTATCTATTAATGTTTATTTCTCTCAAAACAAAAAAAAACGCAAAAACCTTAAGGAGCCGGCCATTATCAAAGAGGAAGATTACAATCTAAAGCTAAGGATCAAAGCTAGGAAGGATTAATCAACAAAAAATCTCGAATTCCTTATCATGTCAAAGGTGAATAATAATTCATTCCATCTCTTTTATTTTTATAATCATATGATTTAAGATTTAAGACTTAATCTCATTTCTGTGATATTTTGAATGATGATATGCTTAAGTTATTGATTACTTGATTTAAAAAATTCATTTATATGGAAAATTCATACGGTTTTTGGGTGAAAACCGAGGGTTATTGATTTTAGAATGTCAAGGAAAAAATTTAAGTTAAGTAAAACATGATTTTGGAGATGATTTTAATTTTTAGAATTTTTCAAGTTATGGAAAATTTACTATAAATTTATAAAGAAAAATACGATATTATCGAGTTTAAAATTTGTTTCGAGAATTTCAAGAAGAAATTGGGTCTGAAATTTTAATATATTCAATTATATGATGAGAGAGATTTTTGTGATTTTTGGGGATTTTTTTCAATTGATTTATTAAGGAAAATAAATTATTTTAAAAAAGTGATTTTTCTGCAAAATGCTGGTTTTGTAAATGAAAGGGCATAAACATTATAATTTCTTTAATTTAGATCTAATTGAATGCGGTAGTTTTATTTGTAGAGCTTTTGAAAAGTTTTGAGGAAACCAATCAAAGATTTACAAATAGACAAGTAGTTACAAAGCAATTAATAAAAGTGGCAAAATTGAGCCTTTGATTGAGAAAAGATGGTTTCGCCTCAAATTGCAGCATCTTTCGACTCCATTGACTCTGCACCATCCCAATCGAAACTGATAAAGTCAAATCCTACATAGGTGAAATAAATACACAAGGTATCTCTTAGATGGTACGCAGTGGATTGGAAAGAAGGCAGAAGCTATGGTGTCGAAAGGGTTGCTTTCGATTGGGAAGAAACATTGTTTTGTTTTCAAAAGTTAAGTTCTTGCCTTGTTTTACTCAAAGCTTTCGACATAGACAAAATATATGCTTTTGAAAGGGTTTTTATAAATAGCATTCAAAGAAGGTTGCTATACTATAAAGGTGTTAGCTTTTGAAGGGGTACCTTTTTCTTTAAATAAGAGCTTTCGAAAGGATTGGTTCCGACTTAGTCGAAACTTAGCCATTGTTTTCCTTCTGAGTGCATTGAAGCCAGCAATGCCTTCAAAAATTTACCTCTATTTTAACCTAAGCTAAGCCACTTCCTAAATGCTTTCGAAAAAGGTTAAGGGTTTCAAAGGCAATGGAGTCGAAAGGTGTTTCGACTTTATCCTTCAAAGATTGGATTTAAAGGTTTATGCTTTCGAATATATGGTATCGACATCTTCAACTTTTCCCTAAAACAACTTTATAAGGGTTTCAAAAGAGATACTTCCGTATATAATTATTTTTACCTAAATGATGTTTTTAAAAAGAATAAACCTAATACTTTCGAAAGGGATACTTTTATTTGTTTCAAAGCTATGTTATAAAGGACGTTTGGACACCATCGGAAGGTATGTTTGGTTTCGATAGAGATGTTTTAAGATTTCAAAACAAAAAACCAATATTAATTTAAAGGAACAACCTATCATAAACAAATAATGGGTTTTGAAATGAAGAAGTTTTCATTTATTATAAAGGTTAAAGGGTTTAACCAGAATATACATACATACATACATACATACATACATACATACATACATACATACATACATACATACATATATGATTCAAGAATGATAAACTACATGTGTTGGTATTATTTTGTTGTTATGAATACTTCTTCATGAATCATAACAGCATTTTGGGGGTGGCTAGATTAACCAATTAGGTTGACCTAGTAGTGAATATAACCTAAGAAATGTTAAAATCTTAATTAAAGACATTGGCGGGGCCAATGGTTCATAGTCAGCCTATGAAAACTATGATTGATATTGGCATGTGTTAATTGGTTTATAGTTAGCCCATGAAAAATATATCCGGATTAAGATATTGACAGTTAGTCAATAGGTTCCTACTTAGCCCATGAAAACTAGGATAATAGAAAAGATATAAGAGTTACCAGTAGGTTCGTGGTGATCCCATAAAAACTATGAAGACGAACAGATAGTCCGTAAACAATTAACAAGTTAATAGTGACCCTAACTATGATTGAGACAGCTAGTCAGAATGAATGGGGATGGGTAATTTAGATTTTATTTACTTGCTTTGCCTATCATCACAATTTTTTGAAATATTATATTTTAACCATTCTGGATGCAAGAGCACAATATGTGATTTTATATATGTTTTGGGATACTGATGAGGGGAAACCCATTCCGCTAAGCGGTATGGTCTCACTAGATATCTAAATAGTTTGGGATGGTAAATCATTATTCATACTTGACTTTATGTCTGAGTCGAAGTTTTTGTTTTTCCCTTAAGCTCTCGGGTACTCAATTGATTTTAAGAAGGTTAAGGTTTCCATGTGTTCTTTTAGACGAATAAAGCTTCTAAGGACGTGCGGGAGGCAAGCTTGTTACTAGAGTTCTTTTATTTCCATTGTGTGTTTGATTATAAAAGCAAAATTGTTTTAATGCCCTGTAATTATATAATCTGATCAACCAAGGGGGCATCTTTATATGTTGCTCTTGGCGTATTTTATAATAATTATATGTTATCTGAACGTGGTCTGCGAACTGGGATTATGTAATCAATTTGGAATATTTTGAAATGGAATGTGGATTTGTTTGGTGTTTAAAAATTTTCCATATCCTTTTGTTTCTGTGTATCAATATATCTAATATCGCCGTATTTGATCGCTGAGGATTAATAACTATGGATGACTACAGCATCTATAGCCGTTAGTTTTGGACCTCCAAGTGTGGGATGTTACAAGTCCTCTTTCATGTTTCCCTTATGCTTTATTGACATCATACACTTATTATATCGGTCTCATGGTACTAATCTTCTTAACTCACCCTTTAAACTAATAATTTAGTTCTTACTACTAGTTGATATAGAAAACCTATACTAACCTTTCTTTATGGGGTAAATCATAACAAATGTGAGAGGTTTATATTTCATCTCAACTATTATAACCTTAACATTTATTCTAACCCACAATTATTTTCTTATATAAGACATAAGCCAACAACTACCTTATAAGCAAAATGTATAGGGTGTTGTGTATTAATACACTTATCAGAAAATTATAATTACGATTCCTTAGTCGGGTTAGGCTCATCTTGTCTCCTCGCTTGCAGATATCGGTGGAATCACTTAGGGATGTTCGCGCTCGAAATCATAGCTTCCTTACCAGAACCATTTACCTTGAAAATTACTCATTCTCGTTATCTTTGATTGTGAATTATTTTCCAACTTTCCCGTAGATACCACTTGACAAGAATACTTGATAGCCTTTTTTGTTGTTATACTTTTATATATATGTAAAGCCTTCGAAAAACTTTTTTTTAAACATATATATACCTTTCAAATGTCCATTTTGAAAAATATTTTGAAAACTTTTTTGGAAAACTTTTTTTTTCAAAACTTTTCAAGTAAGTTCTCTTAATATGCCCTTGATCCCTGAGGAATCTTAAACCTGAGCTCTGATACCTGAAATAATAACCAATACTTCCTGACACACCGATTCAAAGCTTAGGGTGACTTTCGGACTCGTGTCATGTCAATAAATTTGAGCTGTTAGGTTTTTTTAAACATTACAGAGCATAATTACAGGGGAAAATTTTAGGACATTCTAACCTTTCAGATCTCACAATGGAAGGAATTAAAATATACGTATTGAAAATGGGCATTTAAGACAAACAGTCTTCATAACACTTAATTTTCATATACACCATTTCCAAAGTAATATATAAGTTATAATAGACATTTGATACAGTAAAGAGCTACATAAAGAACAATGAACAATATGAGAACTTCCATGTTTGGACCCTTTTTCCTCATACTACGCCCAATCATTTACTAACCTATCGCCATGTAGTGGAGGAAAATGGAAAGAGGGGAGTGGGTTAGGAAAAAGTCTGGTCAAATAAATACATGTGTAATATATGAGATCCGATGCAGTTGACTTTAATTCTACTTTATGTGACCTAGTTTGTCCTACAATTGTCCGTGTAGTCCTAAGGTCCTTTACTTAAGAGGTTTTTTATCCAATACATACCCACACTGCAATCTATGTAGGCTACTACAAGGATCGAACAATGGATCGAACCTCAATAACTAATGATCGACCGCTGCTCCTAGAGCTACGCGATATGGAAACACCACTCCTAGAGCTACTGTATATGGAAACACCATCCACAAGAGCTAGTCGATATGCAAACACCTCTACTAGTCTATTAGACATGGAGACACCACCATTAGGCTATGTGGAAACAATTTTCCATAACTACGACTACACGTACCCTAACTAAGCATCGAGGGTGAGCCTGCAATGCCGACTCGTCGTTGTATCTCATCCTCTATAGTTAAAGCGGTTAGCAGTTTCATAGCAGTAGAGGAGCAAAAAGTTATAGTGGGGATAAAGCGAGAATATTACTAAAAATAGCAGAGGTTCAAAAAACTTCATTAGATACAAAACCAAATATTTAAAGCTAATTTATTTTGTTTCTCATATTACTTGTGTAGGAAAAACGAATATTTATTTAATCTTATATAGCTAAACCTAATAATATCATGATTTATGAAGTCAGATTTGGTGACTACGACAGATACCTAATCTATATTGAGAATTTATGCCTTAAAATTAGGTCTTTATCCTAACTTTGTTGATTCGATTTGAAAGAGAATTAGTCAAATCAACATTTCTATATTAATGTTGTAAAGCGAGTGTTAAAAATCCTTAATTTAACTGATGTAGTGGAAAATAGCGAGGCTTAAAGCGGATCTACTCTTCAATAGTGATATATTGAAAAATCGTAGCGATTGAAGAGCGCTATGCGCTATGGCGAGGATTTTGCGAGGTTCCAACGATACAAGTCTCAACATTTACATCTGTGTCCACCTTTAGATCATATTATACACCTTTTATTACACGTGCTAGGTTCCTTCTACCACACAACATCAAGCCACACCATAATTGTGCATACCAAGGAGTCTCATTGTGTCGGACCCACATACTTTATGAGGCATCAGACATCAGCCAGTGTCGTGCATTCACTATAGCACCGCCTGTAAGTGCAATTTGCGATAAAATCATCCATGGTCAAATAATCGACCCCAATTGGGTAAAGCATATTTACCCAATTCCGTAATGTCCCAATGTCATCTCATAGGGAACTAGCTTCCTTACTATCCCTAACATTCCCATATATGAACACGATATACTTATACATATAATTAATTATTTATAATTTAACTTGGGCCTTCGGTTAAGGTTTGGATTATGCGTTTTCGGTCTTCCATCAGTCGACCACTACACCTTATCGGTCGACCGCTTGTGGTTAATCGCTCAGGGTGAACAATCGATCGGTGAAACATAAATTAAGGTTTTCTTAGTTTCCTGATTCAATTTTTCCTCATTGTTAATTATATCAATTAGGCATACACGGTGAACCCTAAGCAATTACAATGACTAGTCTTTGAGATTCTACCTTATTTTCAATGGTTTCAAATTCATAGATTTTACACAAATTTCATTACATTTATTAAATCTAGGGTTAACAAACTTTAGGGCTTAAATTCAATATCAAAGGGGTTTAACTTGGGTTAAAATCAAGTTCATAAATTTACACCAATCTCAAATTTCCAATTTAAATTTCAGGTTTAATAAATAAGAGCTTACAGTTTAAATTCTAACAACCTAGATCAGATGGAATAAGTTAAATTCAACTGTAACAAATCAACTTACTAAACCTATTCCCAATCACCTAAGATCCAAGCTCTAACTTTACGTCTTGTCAAAGAATCATCACCTACTAGCTTTCCTCCTCCTAGATCTGATTTACTTGTGTTCACTTGCTTTGATATTTAATTTATTTTTAAAAGAAAGTTTAAGGTGGGGAGGAAGAATTTTAGTAGAGTTTTGGTAGGATGTAATTTTTCTGAGGAGATTAGGGTTATATTAGGTGTTAATTTATAAAGGTTCGGGACTGGTTCCGAGCGCTGGATTTGTCATGGAGAATCTTTGTTTTCATCTCGTAGCACATCAAAACTTGGTCATGGGAAAAAGTATTTTGGCCGATCACAGTCATTGATCATGTTCTAAAATTCACATTTTAACATGAGTGGTCGACTGTGAATAACTTAGGTCGATCACTCTCGATCGACTATCAAACCCGAGGAACTGACCCATTACAGTGTAAATTTGGTAAGTTTTTAATTTCTAATTTAATTTTGTTTGCAAAATTTCAAACGTTCGTGATTTCTCTATACTAATTTTGAAGTGTTATGTATAAAAATTATCCAAAAAATCGCTACGAACACAATGGTGCAAGTTTCGTACCAAATTCGAATGTCTATGAAAATTTTATTCTATCCCTTATTTTACTTAAATTAAATTTTCTTATTAAATTTTCTGATAAATTTTCGGGGTGTTGTGGAATTATAAGAGAATAATAAGAAATAAAGCACTTTAGACTTAAAAAGTAGCTAATATTAAGTACTTACGGCTTTGATTTGTTGTGTGGAGAGCTCTGGAAAAGAGATATTAGCCAGAATTTTAATAATCTCCAACCCCTCTAAAGCAGCAATGCATCGGGTATTTAGAGTGGTTTAAATGGATGAGATTATGCAGTAAAGCAAGTCGAAAGCATGCCTAGCCATTGATCTTTTCGCATGGGTTGATGGGAGACGGCTTAAAGATAGAAAAGAAAGAGTGGCCGAGAAGAATGCCACTTATTGTTTAGTTCCAGGTGTAGGCTTAGTATTTAATGTACATTTAATGTAGATGGCTTGCTATAGGTGTAGGCATGCTTCTAGCCTCTTTGCAATAGTACCTTGTATAGTTGGTTGTATGGCTCATCGTTTGCTTCTGCACGTCTATGTGGCAAGGTGGATGGGTGACTCCGATTGGACTGCGGATGATACTTGAAGTTGAATTTTTCTAAAGACCAAAGTGCAGAGAACATGTCGGGCCGATTGTGATATGATGGAAGTCATAATGCCAGTCCAAAAACGAATCATGCTTGAGATGGTGTTGATAGATGAGCCGGTTGTTGAAGCCATCTTGAGTCATGCTAGCCAATGATGGAGCTGGAATTAAGAGCTGGCATGGAACTAAACTAGATGGAGATTGCCATGAGCAGGCCAATAGCTTAATTCCTTAGCTTGCTGAGTTAAATTGTGCTAAGGACTAAGTTACAAGAGAGTTGCCATGCTAACTGTGAGATGAGGAGATGGGTTGGACGGACCAGTTGAAGGCGGCTGTGATGAAACCGGACCAAAAATGGGTCACGCTTGAGCCAGTTTTATTTAATGAGATGGTTGGGAATTGACTTGGGGTGATGATGTGTAGGTTAGTTGACCTAGAGCTATACTAAGTATGGGCCAGCATGATAAGGATCGCTGCATGTGAATTGGGCCAGTGCGGACTGGATTAGGCGAAGCTTAGTTGTCATGTCATTGTTAGATGCGTTGGTTATCGAAGCTGCCTAGGGAGAATCGACCAGCCATTGATCTGAAATGATAGTGAGTGGATAGGCTAGTTTTAGGCTAGCTTGATTTCTAGCTAATATGCGTGGACCAATCACAGTTTAGTTGTGTCGGTTTTGATTAGGTTGGCTGATACATTAATTGGTTTGCTAATTACTTGCATGATAGTTGAGCAACAATATTCCCCCAAGCCCATCTCTGTTAGCTTGGGTGAGCTTGCCATTTTACAAAGATATTGCCATCCGATACCCTTTTTGTACATTTAATGCATGCCCCCACATGGCGCTAAGCTATTGCCCGTGATGGTTCGCCTTTTCAAATATGGCATGGGGATCATGTTCCCAACATGGAAAAAAGATAGTTGCTTCATTACACCTTGACAACCAAGATTTGAAGGCGAGTTGAATCTCATGGCTGAGATTAATGTGATAGGTTTATTAAAGCTATCTCTTCTCCTCCTCTCACTCTTTACCTGAAAATGAAAGCCAATTCTGCAATTCAAAAGGCTTCGTCACACTCAACAACTTATGACTTTCTTAGCTCCCTCCGATAAAAAGTGAGTGCTTTCTTCTTCGACTTTACCTCCATCATCGTCGGCTACACTGCCATGGCCAAGCCTTAAGCTTTTTTTCATTTTGTTATATATATATATATACACACATACGGCTTTCGATACTGTTTTTGTCATTTTGATGCTTTGACTTTGTTTGTCTTAGTTTGCTTAAGGCCCGAATTAGTTTTTACGGCCATCTTTTGAGGTCAATCGACCATCGTTGTTATACCAACAGTGGCTAATTGATATGAATGGGCTTTAGTGGGTCTGTAAGTGTTAAATAATGATATCAACATTTATTTAGATAACGGTTCATGAACTGTGCCTGATTTCATAAGTACATGCTTCAAGTGAAATGTATGAATTAGATAAGGGGGCATAAGGCCTAATACTTAGCATGAGGTTGACCCGTAAACTAGTCTTCCTGGGGTGCTTGGTATGGGCATGCCATATGCCATGAAGTCGATCGTTGAGTTCCCATCACTTGCGGGAGGCTTGTCTCCCGGCTTTCCTAAACTTGGTCATTAGGTTATTGTATAATTGGTTCATTTATATTTTAGATGGAAGCCTTTGGATCCACCTCCGATGACTGGTCAACTTCAGTTGGCACTACCAGCTATGGAGCTTCTAAGTTCGAGTCTAAAAAGATTGTCCTGACTAAGCTTTTAGCCTGCCAAGGATGCAATGTGGTGATGATCCATTACTCTGCCTCTATCGAGCGTCTTAATCGACCCCCTATGGGCATCCCTATTATTTTCCTTAGGCTATTTCAAGATGAGGGTTATGCTACCCCATCACTAATATATATTTTTTCCATCCTCAACACCTACGGACTTGCCTCCAGTCGTCTAACTCCTAATTGCTATTGGTTCTTATGTCGGTCTATGCCGCTTATATTGAGCTCGGTCCTCTTGAGCCAAAATGCCAATTTTGTTGGGACGATCTTTTGGCTATAGAAGTACATCAGGTACCCTGTTGGTATTTACTATCACTTTCACGAAAACACTAAGCCTATGATCTTTTTGGGCGTTCCTAGAAAAGCTGCCTTATTTGGATGAATAGATACTTCTTCGATCCCAACGGGGTCAACCCCAGGCTCGAACACCTTAACTTCTAGCCCTTAGTAAGTCTTTGCTTCTTTTCTTTTCCCTTCATCGTTTTCTTTACTTTCCTTTGCTAAACTTATCCATTGATAAGGGAAGACCTTTCTTACATCGGTGTTGCTTTCTCGATGTTGAATAAGAATCTGAACTGACTAATGATGTTTCCTATCAAGTATTGGGAACTAACCTGAAGCCCTTTGTGACTGATGTTAATCTTCATCGGGTGGGGTTGATAAGGTTCGACAAAAAAATGGTTGGGGAGCAGACCCCCCAATGAGGAAGCAGATAAAAGCGACTATAGAAAAAAGCGAACCATTAAAAGTGAGAATACTGCAAAGTCTGTTTCTTGACTGATGTTGAGGATATGATGATACAATTATGGGTAAGGAGAAAGAAGACCGGCAACATGTCGAACTCGATAAATTAAGTGATGTTGCATCGATATTTTGGTGGGAAGAATATGATCCACAATAATTAGTTGACATCCCGGTCCCTCATCATGAGTCTTTGGTCGAGAAGTAGGATGTGAGCTTTGAGGAAAATAACATTGTAGGAGCTGTTCAAGGGCTAGGTGTTGGTTGGGACGTTGGTTCGTTCTCCATGAAAAAATCTTGCAAATGATCCCTCGTATCTTGGATACAAAGTGGGGTCCCTAGGTGAACCTTATGTAGGTATGGATCAGACTATTATAAGCAGCTCGGCCTCATCATTCCAACCCCTTAGAAAAAATAGGGGATAGGCTAGCACAAATGGTAGCATACTTACACTTATATTCTTTTTATATAAATTTTTACTAACTCTTTTGTTCTCCTTTATTGATGTAGTGTTCGAGAAGTTTCATTTTGGTGTCGTCAACCAGCTTGGCTCTGGTACCCAAGCCATTATGACTGTTGTGCCCAATGTACTGATGGAGGTCAGCGAGGTACCCCCAGTCTCAAGCACATGCTCTTAGAGAAGAAGTTTAAGAGGTTGAAGAAGGCTAGAGAGGGGACGTCTATCGTCCCCCTAGCTTCTTTTTCAAGGCAGATGCCTATTTTTTATAAGGATAGGTTACGCTAGTGGGATAAAGTAGTGACGATAGGGCATATATCCCTGGATAACAACGCCACTCTAGACCATGATGTACTCTTGAAATCCTAGTGCCGACCCAACGAGCATGATCTTGGTGGGACATGCATTCTACGAAGGATGTTATCAAGGCCCATACTTAAAAGGATTACTTGTAAACTTCCTTAACATAGATCTCTTACTTAATTTATTAATCTTCTAACTGATTTGTTTTTTTGGAAACTACTGCTCTATCTACGTTCAGGTTGATTACTTGGCACTTAAGGACAAGTTTCAACAATGTAAGATGGCCCAAAAGGAGGTCGAGCAGGCAACAACGATGGTGGAGTAGACAGCACATGAGGCCGTTATGGCTAGGGATCAGGCGAGAAATGAGGCAATAAATCTTAGGGAGAAGCTGGAGAAGGCCGAGAGGGACCTGACCTAGCACATAGTGTAAGTCGACCATGGAAGTGGATGTTGCCCAAAAGCGGGAGGAGGACTTATGGTAGAATCTTCTGCCTAACATGATCAAGGACCTGCTTAGAGAAAATTATGATCTACCTATTTTGCTAAGTTGCCTGGATGCCAAGACTTTTGCAGTGACCCAGGCTGAAGTTGATACTGAGATGGAGGTAGTTAGGGAGGTCGTGCCGGCCATCTTGATCAGCCAGCAAATTGGCTCCGTCAGCCAGCCAGCTAAAGAACAATCCTAATAGATAATTTTCTTCCCCTTCCTTTCGTAAGCCTGGTGGAGAAGGCTATGTGCCCTCGCATTTTTGGGAATGAATAGAGCAACATTTGCTAAAAAATTCTAATTGTTTGATAGGTCTATCTTCCCTGGACTATTTTCATAATTAGTAGGGTAGCATACTTTAAGTAGCTGGAAGTCTCTTAAACTGAATTGAACACGTGATTAATAGACTGGATAGATCAACAAACTCGAAATTGAACATTGACCATGCAACCAACTGTTTGTTTAAGCATCGCGGCCAACATATGATAGAAGAGCGTTTCTATATTGTTTTTTATTGGGCAGTCTCAGCATGAACTTAAGCATTGAAAGGATTGTAGGTTCTCTTAGGTAACATGCTACAAGACTGGGGGTGGTCCTAGCACAAACCTAAGCATTGAGTTGCTTAAAGGTTACTATTGGGTGATAAGCTGCAAGAATGGAAGATAGACAGTCCCGACACAAACCTAAGCCTCAAGTGCCTTAAAGGTTACTCTTAGGTGATATATTGCAAAAAAGATTAGGTTGTTCAAAGGTTCTTTTGGGTGGTGTGCTGCCAACTAAGAGTAGCAGACGGGCCCGACACGAACCAAGATACGTAGTGGCGGTTCTCGATAAGGAAATGAATGCCCAGTAATTCATCCTTATGGATAGATGTCCAACAAGGAGAAGGGCATGGCTCGTAAGTCCTTGGCAGTAAAGGTTGGTAGTCCCTAAAAAGGTAATGAGCACACGATAACTCATCCTTCATTGGATAGCCTAGGCTGTTCAAAGGTTCTCTCCGGTGACATGTTTGCCGGTTGAGAGTGGTAGAAAAGCCTAACTCAAACTTGAATGTTGGGAGTTAGTCCCCAACGTGGAACTGAATGCAAGGTAATTCATCTTCATGAATAATCATCTAGAAAGAAGGGGAGCATGGCTTGCAAATCCTTGGCAGCAGTGGTCGACAGTCCCCAATGTGATAATGAGCATATGATAACTCATCCTCTTTTAAATAGCCTAGGCTGCTTGAAGGTTTTCCAGGGTGACATGTTGCTTGTTGAGAGTGGAAGACAGGCTCGCATGAACCTAAATATGGGATGGAAGTCCCGGACAAGGAGACAAATAAATGGTAATTCATCCTCATGTATAGCCGCCTGACAGGGAGAGGAGCATAACTTGCAAGTCCTTAGTAGTGGAGTTTAGGAGTCCCCAATAAGTAACAAGCGCATGATAACTCATCCTTTGTTGGATAGCTATGGTGAATGTGTTGAAAATTGTTGACTCTAGAGTCTTTGATGAATTCTTTAAAAGACGTGTTACATGGGACTTATAATTATGGCCGACTTTTATATGTGATAGGTCTAGAGGTGCATTGGTTCAACATGTAGGAAATGTTGGTTCCATTAGGGTAAGGGAGGCAGTAAGCGCCATTTGTTAAGATGGCATTTATGATTTATGACCCCTCCCTATTGGCCCAAGCACTCCTTCGGGCAGGTTCTTTGTGTTGGTGAACACTCGATGCAAGACTAGGTAATAGACAATGAATTGCCAAAGCTTTACTTTTGAGTTGTTTTGCTTGGCGATATTTCACTTGTAGGATTCGTATGGAGCTCGACTTCATTTCTTCGTTCTTTAATAATATGAGTCTGAGAATTTGGGTACCTTGTTGTTTTTCTTTGGGTCGAAGGATAGAGATTAAGTTGATGGGACATCTGCTTCTATGGGTAGCATGGATTGATACCCATAGGATTGAAAAAAGGGTATGGCCAGTTGAAATGTGGCTAGAATTGCGATAGGATCAAAGAATAAGCAATGGTTCTACGGTCCAGTTCCCCTTAGCTTTTGCAAGGCATTTCTTCAGTGTGGACTTGATGGTTTTGTTGATGGTCTCAACTTATCCATTGGCTTGAGGACAGAATGAAAGAGAATCACTCCTTGATTCCATTCCTTGATCAGAAGTCATGAAATAGGCTACTCTCAATTTCAGTGCCAATGTGTAATCTTCTTGGTGGGTTGAAATGGTAGCCAATTTTCTCGATATGATGTTTGAGTTCTTGGGTGCGTCTATTGTAGTATAAGGCTCAGCCTCAACTCATTTAGCGAAGTAGTCGATGGAGACTGTGGCATGATTATACCTTCCTATGGTAGTATGTAGCTTTTTGATTAAATTGACCCTCCACACTCAAATGACTATTGGGAAGTCATAGGAATAAGGAGGGTAGGAGAGGCTCTATATACCTTGGAAAATTGCTGACACCAGTCACATTTCTTTACATAGTCCATAGAGTCCTTTATCATTGTAGGCCAATAGTAGCCTTGTTGGGCAGCCTTTTTTGCTAGGCTTTTTCTTTTGCTTGATCCCTACAAAATCCTTCATGTAACTCTTCCAAGATCTGGCCGACTTCATCTTCAAACATGAACTGCTGAAGTGGTGTGGAGTACCCCCATCGTAGAGCTTCGCATCCATGATTGTGTTATAGGGAACCCAATAGAGGACCTTCCTGGATTACTTTAGATCGGTAGGGGGTTCATCGCTTGCTAAGTATTAGACGAAAGGCACCATCCAATTATCCATGGATGATGCATCTGTCTCCATGGTTATTGCCTCCATCTTGTAGTGGGGGTGCCTTAAATCTCTAAGAGTGTTGAATATGCGCTTTGCGCTTATATGATTTTTGTTTGATGATAATAAACATATATACATTCGTTTAAATGTATTTGATAATATACTATTTATTTTCACAGATTAAATAAATATTTGCTGAATAAAATAAATAACACAGAATTTGAATTCAAACGAATATTTTATTCAAATAAATATTTATTACAACTTTGAATAGTACAATTTCAAGCTCTCACTATAACTATACAACTTTGATTACAATTACATCACATTTCATATTTAAACAGGTCACCTCACTACATATCACTCACACTCGTATTTATCTTCAACTGCATTCTAGTTTGAATCCAGCATCTGAGCAATCTGCAAAAATATTCACTAACGCAGTAAAATTGAAAAAGAAATATTTTTGCAGTATAAAATAAAACGTGAATTTTAAAAATATAATTTGCCTCAGTTATTTGGGTTGTTCGTCATCATTTAAATTTGAATTCATCATACACGAACAACTTGTGACATACACAGTGTATCACTGTATATGCCACAAGGCCGTGCACACCGATATATACACTTGATAATGCTACAGGGACAGGTGAGCACAGGTCAAACCCAAATGCAAAGCCGGGTTCAACACACGTGCAATATATTTAAAATCACGACACAAGCACAAGGTCAAACCCAAGTTGCAAAACTGGGTTCAACACAGGGCAGGTGCACAGTTACAACCAACTACATGCAAGAGGCAACAAAGACCAATCAGTAGCATGCTAACGAATTATCAAACTTCACAAGCAATGACCCGTGCAATGACCAAGAAATGACCAAACAAAGCCAGTTCAACAAAGATCAAGTCATGGAGTCGCAGTCACAATGAAACTGCAGTGGAACAGCTGCAACATGAATGAAAAGACCAGACACTATAGCATGTACAAACCAAATAAGTCAGACCAACACTGCAACTCAAAAAGTAACATGAATGTCACCAGCATGCAAACAGGATCTCAATATCCAAGCATGAAGGTCACAGTGGAAATTACTCAACTCAGATAATATGTCAAAGACCACAAGTAACCAAAATCATCAATGCAATAAGCAACAGTATGCACCAGTCCAGGCTACGACATAGATGGAGCTACAGGAATGTACCAAGCTAACTGCACTGAAACTCGACCAAGTACACATTAAGGCAACCAAGACTAAACAAGATAGCAAAGAAGTACTGATCAATGAATGCAAATAAATTCGAACCGAGTATGGTGATGCAGTCAACAAGGCAACAGTGCAATGCAACTACATAACAACAAGTCAAGGCCGCCATCACGAACAAAGAAAATGAAAGAGAACCAGGTTAATGCAATCTACAGCAAACAATGAATGCAACAGAGACCAATGGTTAACAGAAGTAACAAGTGCAGCATAAACAAGACATGTACACAAGGCATGGGGGCACTGGAGCATATGATGCAACTATAATGCAACAACACCACAAGTATACAAACATACCAGATCAATGAAACAGAATTCATCACAGTGAAACCAGACCACAAAGAAAAAGCAACAAGGAAAACAATCGATCAAGGCTACACACGACAATCACAAATGATATCAAGCTGATGCCAAACAGAGGAAGTAAAATGATCGAGCATTGAATATGCTGCAATTTTATATGTGAACAAAGTCAAGTGACCAGGAAGAGTTCGTCATACCGAAGCCGAAGCCAGCAGTATCAATGACAGTATGCACAGAAGCACAATCCAGTTCAAATGCAACAATCATAAACAAAATTGATCAACACCGTGTGTTACTCAAGACAACAGAAAAAGCAGCGGTATTATCGGAATTCTAGCCGTGAATTTTAAAGCCGTGTCAATCAAGCAATCGAGGATTTACACGAATGAATTGGTCAAGGAAAAATCACGAGCATCCAAGTATAATCGAATGGCCGAAGCACAAAATTGACAAATTCAAATAAATATATACGATCGAAGATTCAGGAAATTAAACGCATATATAACCCAATCATCATCGGCAATCAATGCATCGAATTCCAGAAAGCATAAATCAGTAAAGAAAAAGCACATAATTACATACCGGAATTCGATCAACGAAGTAGCTGTCTGCAATTCAAAGTAACATCTGATCGAACAAGCTAGCATCGAAAATAATCATCTGTTTCGATCGAACATCTTGAAGCAGCACTTCAATTAAAAACCCTAAATTGGAACGAAGAAGGGACAAATCCCTAATTCAATTTCACGAAAAGCCGAAGCCCTAAGTCAAATCTCTCGAGAGCAATTTTACAGCAGCCATTGATTAGATAAGAGAAGAAGTCGAAAATAATAAAAGGATACGGGTTAAGGAAATCAACCAATTGGGCCGGCTTGTTTACATAAAGGGATAAGAATTTAAAATAGGGTTTTTTATTTGTAATTTGTTTTGTTTTGTATTTTCTTTTTAAACCGTTTTATTTTTCTAGTCGTGTGACTAGGGGACAAACTACGGTGTGTAGTTTGGGAATTCGCAACTCGGTGGTTGAGTTGTGGCAAGGTTTTGAGCGTAGAGTTAGATTAGTCAATAGCGGGTATAGCGAGTTTACGTGTGTAAGCGAGGGACTATCTAATTTCTAGTAGAAACCTTGGGGGCAGCACGTAGGCTGGGTTTTGCCGAAGCTGGGTAAATTCTGTGTCGTTCTATTTCTGCATTTATTTATTATTCTGCTATTATCTGTGCTGCTATTGTTCTGTGATCTGTGTTGAAATTATTTTATAAGCTTCCGCGATTAATTTTAATAATTTATACCATCACCCTATTCACCCCCCCTCTAGGGTGAAATCGATCCTACAAGTGGTATCAGAGCTAGGAACAAAAGCCATTTTTGTTTTAAAATTTTGATTTTACAAAAACCAATTTTTAATTTAAAAATTCGTGTTTTAAAAATTCATGTTTCAAAAATCAATTTTTTGTTTTAAAAATTCGTGTTTCAAAAATCGGTTTTTGTTTTAAAAATTTGAATTTTTTAAAATGGCTTCTTTTAATAATGCTTTTGCAGAAGGACAATCCATAGTTAGACCACCAATGTTCAATGGTGAATATGCTTACTGGAAAAATAGAATGCAAATTTTTCTGAAAACCATTGACGCTTGGAATATTGTTGAGACAGGTTATAGAATACCAACTATAACTGTAAATAATCAGGAAATAGAGAAACCAAAGGAACAATGGACAGAACTAGAAAATAAATTACAAAATACTAATGCCAAAGCTATGAATTCTATTATCTGTTCATTGGATCAATTTGAATTTAATCGTGTCTCCCATTGTCTAACTGCGCAGGAAATATGGCACATACTAGAAGTGACTCACGAAGGAACATCTCAAGTCAAAGAATCTCGCCTTGCAATGCTAAGCAGCGAATACGAGAACTTCAAAATGGCGAAGGAAGAAAATGTTAAATAGATGTACGGACGACTCTCCAATATCATATACAAATCAAAAGCTCTCGGAAAAACATACACCGAATTAGAAATAGTCCGGAAAATCCTCAGAGTCCTTCCACGAAGCTTTGAAGCAAAAGTAACTGCCATACAAGAATCGAAAGATTTAAAACAACTTAAAGTTGAGGAACTCATCGGAAATCTCACCACTTATGAGCTTGAAATGAAATTCAAAGAAGAGCGTGAAGGAGGTGACACTCAAAAGAAATCAATAGCTCTCAAAGGAACAACCGAAAGTGATGATGATAACGATGAAGATGATGGAGCAGCAGAATTGGAGCTGTTAATAAGGAAATTCAAAAAATGGAATCAAAAACATGGAAATTCAGCTCGAAATCAAAAAGCAAAAAGCAGAATAGCCAAAGCACTAGACTACTCAGAAGAACAAAAGTTTATTTGTTATAATTGCAACAAACCCGGCCATATCAAGCCCGATTGTCCACAAATTAAATCCAGCCATGGAAAGAAACAGAAAAAGAAAAGTTTTGCAGCCACTTGGGATGAAATAGACGAGAATGATCAAAGCACTGGCAGTGAAAGCGAAAAGGCAGAATTGTGTCTTCGAGGTGATACAACTGACAGTGATGATGACGAGCCAAGTGAGGTATCAAAACTTACCCATTCTGAGTTGCTTATATATTTTCATGAAGTAAACGGTTGTTTTGAACGACTTAGGGAAAAATATGCCAAACTTGAATCTCAAAAAGATACTTTGATAGAATGTAATAAACAACTTGATCAATTAGTTAAAACCTATCAAAGTAGGATCCCTAAGTGTGATAAGTGTCCAACATTTGAAAAGGAAATTAAAAAATCAGAAATCAATATAAAAACACTTGAAAATGAAATTCTGATTTTAAAGGAGAATGAAAATACTAGGAGAGAGAATTCTATTAAAAAGTGCACACAGTTGTTAAATGAAAATGAATCTCTCAAATCACAAGTCCAACAATTGTCAACAACTTTAGATAAATTTTCAAAAAGTGAAAAATCGTTGAATATGCTATTAGGAAAGCAAACTGTTAATTCGGTTAGACAAGGACTTGGATATAATAGTTCGAAAATTGTTGAAAGCAATATTAGTCAAGCTAAATCCATGTGCACGATTTGTAGAAAATTTGAACACGATCACAATAATTGTTGGTATAGACCCAAACATGTGAAAACTATACCGATTTGGGTTCCAAAAGGCACAAATATAAAATCTCTCAAAGTTAAACAAATTTGGGTGCCAAAGGGAACAATTATAAATAGTTTTGGGT
This sequence comes from Allium cepa, assembly GCA_030765085.1. Classification (NCBI taxonomy): domain Eukaryota; kingdom Viridiplantae; phylum Streptophyta; class Magnoliopsida; order Asparagales; family Amaryllidaceae; genus Allium; species Allium cepa. The sequence continues at coordinate 6,598,289 of CM060930.1, read as the reverse complement.
CTACACAAAATTATTTTTCAAAATTTTCTGCCACTAACAACCATGGACCTATAAAAACAAATAGGTCACATAAATCCTTTTCCGTGTAGGTGTGGTGGCAGGCTAAGGAACAACAATAGTGTTCTCTGGATTTTGGCTGTTCCAGAAACACAACGGGCGACAAAGCTAAGTTCCTTAGCCTAGTATAAAGGTGACAGAATCACAACGGACAACAACGAAAAATATCGTAAAGGTAAAACAGGTATGGTATGTTTTAAACGATATATTAAATGTGATAATCTGCACTGTATTTTGAATTAATTCAGCCAATATTGAGATTGATGAAAAGATGATGATTTTGATTCTGACTTATTCAACATAGTTGGCCAATTATATTCTTATGCCAAAAACACTATAAAAATCTTTAGATTCTTTGAATTACTTCATATATATATCAGTTTGGATTAAAAATAGTGTTTTGTTGGATATTACAATTGGTTATAATATGGCTAACTCTTTATTCACGGTTTTTTCTGATTATTTACACGGTTTCATTTCAAATTCAAAAGAATGTCATTTAAATTGTTGTTAAAATTGAATTTGAAATTTTTGATGCACACTTCATGTTTTGGTCTATAAAATTCAATTGATGATAATTTTTTGAGTGAAAGAGAAATTCAGATGCAGATTACACTGGTAATCTAGTTGATAGAAAAATTACTAGTGAAACGTGATTTTTGAGACACTTAGTAACTGCATTGTTTTTCAAAGAAAATATCTGCATATTTTTCATTTCAAATAATTTTCAAATAGCAGAAAATTTTCTTTTAAAAAAACCCCCTGGAGAAAATCATTTTTGACCATATTTTCAGATTATTCATTTTTGAAAAATTAATTTCATAATTATTTTTGAATTTGATTTTAAATGACTATTATGACTAATCTGACTCTCAAATGATTATCGAAAAGAAAAATAGTGATTGAAAAAGTGATGAGTGTTGATATTGATTATATATTATAACTCGAGAAAGTATAATTAGAAAATTTCTTTAGAAATGTAAACAAGAGTTATAAAACTTTTTGTTGGTAAAAATTCCATGACCATCTCTATACCTATCATGTTTCTATCAACCATTACTCATCAAAATTCTATATAGGTTGTCGATATGTGGTACTTTAAACAGGAATCATTCGTTTTTTCATTTTCACATTTTTTTTAAAAAAAATAAAAAAAATTAAATAAATAAATAAATACCAAAGTATTCACTCTCATTTAAAAGTCCTCACGGTTATGCATGGGTGAATTACTTGGAATTTGTTATGTGCTTCCATGCTCATTTAAAAGTCCTCGCGGTTATGCATGTATGGAACGCATATCAAAAGTTGATTTTTTTTGTAAAATAAACAAGTTGATTCTAATCCCATTTAAAAGTCCTCACGGTTATGCGTGGTTAGAAGATACTTGAATTCATTTTTTTTAATAAAATAAAATTGGAATACTACTAATCTCATTTAAAAGTCCTAACGGTTATGCATGGTTAGTAGATATTCAAATTCCTGATATAAATATACCACAAATAGACACAACTGTATGGTTTTATATGATGACATCATTTCCATCATTCTAAAAATGGAATATGCGCCTAACAAAATATTTATGATTTTTGTTTGATTTTTTATCGAAATTTAATATTTATATCCAATTGAGTTTTAATGTGGAATTAATATCAATCACTTTATTTCTATTTTCTCTAACACTATTATTCTTTTGATGATAACAAAAGGGGGAGAGAAAAGTTAAGATTTTGTCAAATAAAATCAAGCAAAGGTCAAATAATTTTCTATTTGCATCTAGGATCATTTGCATATTTTTATTTGTATGCATATATGTAGGGGGAAGTATCATGTAGAGAGGAAGCATTCAAATAGGGGGAGCAAATTGAACGATCAAATACATTTAACATATTCAAAATCTTAAATATATGTTTGTTATCATTAAAAAGGGGGAGATTGTTGAATATGCGCTTTGCGCTTATATGATTTTTGTTTGATGATAATAAACATATATACATTCGTTTAAATGTATTTGATAATATACTATTTATTTTCACAGATTAAATAAATATTTGCTGAATAAAATAAATAACACAGAATTTGAATTCAAACGAATATTTTATTCAAATAAATATTTATTACAACTTTGAATAGTACAATTTCAAGCTCTCACTATAACTATACAACTTTGATTACAATTACATCACATTTCATATTTAAACAGGTCACCTCACTACATATCACTCACACTCGTATTTATCTTCAACTGCATTCTAGTTTGAATCCAGCATCTGAGCAATCTGCAAAAATATTCACTAACGCAGTAAAATTGAAAAAGAAATATTTTTGCAGTATAAAATAAAACGTGAATTTTAAAAATATAATTTGCCTCAGTTATTTGGGTTGTTCGTCATCATTTAAATTTGAATTCATCATACACGAACAACTTGTGACATACACAGTGTATCACTGTATATGCCACAAGGCCGTGCACACCGATATATACACTTGATAATGCTACAGGGACAGGTGAGCACAGGTCAAACCCAAATGCAAAGCCGGGTTCAACGCACGTGCAATATATTTAAAATCACGACACAAGCACAAGGTCAAACCCGAGCTGCAAAACTGGGTTCAACACAGGGCAGGTGCACAGTTACAACCAACTACATGCAAGAGGCAACAAAGACCAATCAGTAGCATGCTAACGAATTATCAAACTTCACAAGCAATGACCCGTGCAATGACCAAGAAATGACCAAACAAAGCCAGTTCAACAAAGATCAAGTCATGGAGTCACAGTCACAATGAAACTGCAGTGGAACAGCTGCAACATGAATGAAAAGACCAGACACTATAGCATGTACAAACCAAATAAGTCAGACCAACACTGCAACTCAAAAAGTAACATGAATGTCACCAGCATGCAAACAGGATCTCAATATCCAAGCATGAAGGTCACAGTGGAAATTACTCAACTCAGATAATATGTCAAAGACCACAAGTAACCAAAATCATCAATGCAATAAGCAACAGTATGCACCAGTCCAGGCTACGACATAGATGGAGCTACAGGAATGTACCAAGCTAACTGCACTGAAACTCGACCAAGTACACATTAAGGCAACCAAGACTAAACAAGATAGCAAAGAAGTACTGATCAATGAATGCAAATAAATTCGAACTGAGTATGGTGATGCAGTCAACAAGGCAACAGTGCAGTGCAACTACATAACAACAAGTCAAGGCCGCCATCACGAACAAAGAAAATGAAAGAGAACCAGGTTAATGCAATCTACAGCAAACAATGAATGCAACAGAGACCAATGGTTAACAGAAGTAACAAGTGCAGCATAAACAAGACATGTACACAAGGCATGGGGGCACTGGAGCATATGATGCAACTATAATGCAACAACACCACAAGTATACAAACATACCAGATCAATGAAACAGAATTCATCACAGTGAAACCAGACCACAAAGAAAAAGCAACAAGGAAAACAATCGATCAAGGCTACACACGACAATCACAAATGATATCAAGCTGATGCCAAACAGAGGAAGTAAAATGATCGAGCATTGAATATGCTGCAATTTTATTTGTGAACAAAGTCAAGTGACCAGGAAGAGTTCGTCATACCGAAGCCGAAGCCAGCAGTATCAATGACAGTATGCACAGAAACACAATCCAGTTCAAATGCAACAATCATAAACAAAATTGATCAACACCGTGTGTTACTCAAGACAACAGAAAAAGCAGCGGTATTATCGGAATTCTAGCCGTGAATTTTAAAGCCGTGTCAATCAAGCAATCGAGGATTTACACGAATGAATTGGTCAAGGAAAAATCACGAGCATCCAAGTATAATCGAATGGCCGAAGCACAAAATTGACAAATTCAAATAAATATATACGATCGAAGATTCAGGAAATTAAACGCATATATAACCCAATCATCATCGGCAATCAATGCATCGAATTCCAGAAAGCATAAATCAGTAAAGAAAAAGCACATAATTACATACCGGAATTCGATCAACGAAGTAGCTGTCTGCAATTCAAAGTAACATCTGATCGAACAAGCTAGCATCGAAAATAATCATCTGTTTCGATCGAACATCTTGAAGCAGCACTTCAATTAAAAACCCTAAATTGGAACGAAGAAGGGACAAATCCCTAATTCAATTTCACGAAAAGCCGAAGCCCTAAGTCAAATCTCTCGAGAGCAATTTTACAGCAGCCATTGATTAGATAAGAGAAGAAGTCGAAAATAATAAAAGGATACGGGTTAAGGAAATCAACCAATTGGACCGGCTTGTTTACATAAAGGGATAAGAATTTAAAATAGGGTTTTTTATTTGTAATTTGTTTTGTTTTGTATTTTCTTTTTAAACCGTTTTATTTTTCTAGTCGTGTGACTAGGGGACAAACTACGGTGTGTAGTTTGGGAATTCGCAACTCGGTGGTTGAGTTGTGGCAAGGTTTTGAGCGTAGAGTTAGATTAGTCAATAGCGGGTATAGCGAGTTTACGTGTGTAAGCGAGGGACTATCTAATTTCTAGTAGAAACCTTGGGGGCAGCACGTAGGCTGGGTTTTACCGAAGCTGGGTAAATTCTGTGTCGTTCTATTTCTGCATTTATTTATTATTCTGCTATTATCTGTGCTGCTATTGTTCTGTGATCTGTGTTGAAATTATTTTATAAGCTTCCGCGATTAATTTTAATAATTTATACCATCACCCTATTCACCCCCCCTCTAGGGTGAAATCGATCCTACAAAGAGGACCTAAGGAGTGCCTTCTTTTAGGTTGCTTGTTGCCTTGGTTGGTTGATCAGCCTTAGCATTCTTCCCTCTGGGTATCTGCTACAACTTGAACTCAAAAAAGGTGATGATTATCTTCCTGGCCTTGAAAACATATAAGCTTGGTGCCTTACCCATCAACTGAAAGCGCTCTCTACTTTGATTAACGATCAGTGATGAGTCACTGAATACATGGATGGACTCCATATGCAATTCACTTGCAATACTACGGCCGAATAGGATAGCTTCATACTCTAATTCATTATTGGTCGCCTCGAAAGTTAGGTAGTTCAAGGAGAATCACAAAACATAACTCTCTACCTTCAGGTGTGACAAAGACCATACCAGCCTTCGTTCCCTTCTTATTCATGTGTAATTCTCTTGCCTTCCTGATGTCGAGCAGGACAGCTTCATACTTCACTTCATTATTGGTTGCCTTGGAAGTAAGGTGGATCAAAAAACATAACTCTCTTCTTTCGGGTGTGATAAGGACCATGTCATCTCTTGCCTCCTTCTCAATAAATGCTTCATCCATATATAGGTGGAAAGCATGCTAGCTAGTGATAGGCGCCTCTTCGCTGCTATCCGAGCTTGAGCAATCAACAATAAAATCTGCCATGGCCTGGCCCTTGATAGAAGTGTGAGGTTGGTAGCGATGTGATGTTGCCTAAGCTTGATTGACCACTTCAATAGCAGACCAGCTATATCTAACTGGCTAAGGACTTGCTTTATAGGTTTGTTAGTCAAGACATTAGTGGGACGAATCTGAAAGTATGGCAGGAGTTTTTGGGCTTCCATGAGCAGGAAGAAGGCAAAATTTTCTAGCCTAGTAAATCTCATTTATAGGCTAGTCAACCTCTTGCTGACATAATAAACCAGACATTGAGCCTTTTCATCTTCTTTGATTAAGGCAACTCTGACCACATGGTTAAACGCTGCCAAGTAGTACAAATCCTCCTTGTCAACGGGCTTAGACAATACTGGTGTCGAAAAAAGCGAGAGACTGGTCGACTCCTACCATTAAGAATCTAATAACTCATTATGATAGTAATGATGCAATATAGGTTGCAATGGAAACCGATAGCTTGATGTATAGTTTTCTTTAGATTTAAGAATATGTTGTAACGAAACAAAGAGGCCATACTTTTATTTAAATCAAATCACAGCACCAGGACCATGCTATGGCTTATTTGGATATATGCTAAATAGTATGGGTGAAGCACTGTTCAATAGAGAATTTGTCTCCTCTTAATCTCTGATATAGGTGGTTAGTGTCATCGTAATTGGAAGTCAACTCGAAATCAAAATCTTTGGCCATGATATTTTCAGTTGTTCAATAGCTGTTACCATCTAAACTAAGGATTTTGGTGTTGCTCTTTGCAATAGTATAATGTTAGAGTTTTTGAAAGACCAAACTCTAGATATATTAGCGATACAATGTTGACAAAGAGAAAACACGCATAAATATCGTTGCTTAAGGGTAAAGCTTAGTTAAAGATTAGAGTACGATTTGCCTAAAAATTTATGAGCAAAAGAACTTAGGTCATTGTATCACATATAATGGGGAAACTACTGTAAGACTTTTTGAATTGTTCAATATTTAGTGTTGACGAAGTTCTCACCTTAGTCACACAACCATAGATTGATTGAGCAATTTCTAAAGGGAAATAATTTATAAATGTTATAAATTAACAATGGAGAAATTAATGTAATCGTTATATTAATTTTTGGTGGGAGAAATTAATATTATTTAAGGGATGTATATTAAATAATATATTGTATAAGTGTTGTATCCATATTTAAATTAACAAAATAGCTGGAAAATAAAATTTAATTAAATAACAAACTGGAATTATTTTAACTAAGGCCGTATTTAAATACTAAATTTTAAGGCCGACCCTATTTTAGTTTAAAATAATAGTTACATTTGAATTATTATTTAACAACATGGGTTTGGTAAAGGAGGGGCAATGCCTATTGGGTGAGCACTCCTATTCTATTAGAAGAGGCCTCCCATAACCCAAGCCATCAGAAATAAGATTTCTAAAAAATAAATACACTGGTCTCCACCATTTCTTTTGCTATCCTAGAACAGAATGGTCTTCAAAGAGGAAAGCTAACTTATTTACAAGGTGTTAAAGAAGCGGCAGGATTTCAGTAAGTCATTTTGGTCTTAAACCAACAAGTGTCATAAAAAGGTATGTTTTTTCATTTAAAAAACAATACGTGTGTGTGTGTGTTTGTTTGTTTATATTTTTCGTCCATAAAATAAACTATTTCTGCAAATTAAAATTAATCTATATACACACATCATATATATTTTATATATAAAAATCTAAAACAAAGGATATCAACTTATATTTTGACAAAAAAAACAATAGTCCACATCTTTAGAGTTGTGCATGTACACACACATATATATATATATATATATATTCACACTTATTTTCGATTGTTAATATAAAAAAACAATGTTTTAATACACACACACACTTACGCACATATGTGTGTTTGTTTGAATTAATCAAACTCATTTTAAGTTTCAATTTTGAATAAGAATGTGTGTGTGTCTCAAAAAATAATTTTAATTAAAAATAAACACACACACATAAATAAGTACGCACATATAGATATATGTATGTATGTATTTTTGCAATTATATAAAATGTTTATAAGTATGCATAATTCAGAGTGCGTATATATTTATATATAAATGTATATTTTAAATTGATTTATCTAATTATTCCCTTTAAATTTTTCCTTATATAACTCAATTTAAATTGTTTCCCTTACCTAAACTATTTCCCTTAATTATTTGTATTGGTTTGATTTTTTGCCAACCATGGAATTAGAAAAATGTGAAAAGGTTACTGGCTAACACTAGGTTTGGAAATGGAAAATAGGGAAGAATGTGAGCAATTAAAGTAATAACAATGAATATAGAGTGGTTTGGCAATTATAAGGGAATTGACTAATGTGCAAAGGTTACTTGCTAGGTTTGCTAACACTATGAAGTTCTCTTGCTTTATTTCTCTCTTTCAATTACAGAGAATTATAAGAGAATAACAAGAAAAGGAAGCACTTAAGACTAAATGAGGTAGATAATCTTAAGAACTTGTTGTACGAAGAGCTTTGGACTTTGTAGCACCCAAAATTCCTATATTTTCCAACCTTTTTGAAGTGGCCATGCATGGGGTGTTTATAGTAGCTGAAATTGATGATAAATGGCTAAGATTATGCTATTAAACAGATGGGAAGAGCACATGCCATTGATTTTTTGCATAAGCTAATGGAAAGTAGTTGTAGAGGTAAAATAGGATATGTGGCTAAGAAATATACCAATTGTCCCTTTGTACCATGCGCAGGCTTTGCACTTAATGTGCATTAAACATTGATGGCTTGCTATAAGAGTAGTCATCACTTCAGCAGCCTAGCTACAAGGCTTGGTACACATGAATATACAACTTGTCATATACTCTTGTGTGCTTATGTGGCAGTCCTTACTGAGATGGATGATCGGCTGCTGATGGTATGAAGGAGACTAAAAGTAGCTGAAAATCTAGCTGGGGAGATGATGACAAGCTTAATGTGAGGTGATAGGGAAGGCAGACTGGGTTTGGTTGGAGGCAGCCATACTGAAGTTGGGCCAAGGATAGGTCATGTTATCCCTGTCCTTGTCAAGTATGGTGGTTGCCTAAAGTAGTTTATAGCAGTTCCGATAAGTGATTGAAGCAATGCTGAGATAGATGGACTAACTTGGGGTATGGTTAAGAGTGGGTTGGTATAAAGGAGCCAACCATCTTCGAACCGGGCCGGAGTGCAACGGGTAGAGCTATACTTTTCTTTGTTCTTATCTAGTAGTAGGTTGGGCTGCCTAGGGATAAACTGGTCGGGCTTCATCTTGATGTCTTATTGAGTAGATGGGCTGGATTGAGGCTAACTTCAGTCTATAGCGGATTGAAGAATAGTCAGGCCACCTTTGATTTGGCCAGGCCATTCATTATTTGGCTTGCTAATTACTTACAAGAAAATTTAGCAACATTTTGCTCCCCAAAGCTCGTACCCTATATGGGTGTGGGCTTGTCAAACCATGAAGATCGTGCCGACCAACCACTTCTGCCATGCATTTAATGTTCCCATTATATAGCAATATGCCATTTGTTATGATGATTCACTTTCCAAGATGTGGTAGGGACGTGTCACGTCTTCCACATGCATGAAGTGATATCGTAGTTATAGCATCTAAATAGTTTAGATCCCTTTTTCCTTTTGAATCCAACGCACACGATTGAAGGAGCGGGTATATAAATACCCTTCTTCTCTTTGCTATGAATCTGCAAATATTTCCACTATGAAAATTGCTTAAATGTTTCCAAATTTTCCATTTTTCTCTACTAGTAAAAGCAGCTAATTTTGTCTTTCCATTTCTTTCATCTTGCTCCGATAGAGCCAAACTCTAGGTCGGCTTGGACACATATATGCCTTATAGGGAAGAGTAGTAGTTGTCGCCTCTACCTCTGATGTCACAGCTAAAGTCATTGATTTCTCCTCCACAAAGTTGACTAAAATAGCTTTTCAAAATCACTTAGGAGAATTGATATGGAAGGCTTCAAGGGTGACGACATACTTCCTTGGAAAAATACCGATCGGTCATTGAATGCTCATTTGTACATTTGAAGCTAGGCCTTCTTGGAGCGTTCCAAGGCTTGTGTCTTCTTTTTATTTTTTTGACTAGTTAACGATAAATATATTTGTACTCTTAGTGGGGTAGGCGATGTGTGACCACAATATTTGGACTAGATGAAACATATCCTTTGGTGTGAATATTGTCAAGAATTTGTTGCTCCAGTCTTGCTGGTTTATCTGTGCACGACTTCATAGAGTAATGTACTTTGAATAACTGATAATTCCTGTATTATTTGCAGCATTGCCTTTTCAAGGTAGGTTAAATGGCAATGTACGGTAATGGTATGGGTCGAGCACGGTCATTTATGCGAACAATGTGATGGCCAAGTGTAGAGTGGCAGCTGGCATCGACATGACCGAAAGTACATGTTATCTCGTGGGTTCTCGTAGGGGAAAAATGGTCAGATGCAATGTAGCAAGTAGGTCTGGTATGAACTAGTGCACATGGGAGTTGTGAGGTTCTCTTGGGTGATATGCCTCCAGTAATAATTCGACCGTTGATCCCGATTTAAACCAAAGCACATTGATGGCTCGGGCACTCTTGTGTACAAGTGAGTTGTATAGTGGCGAGCTGGGCTAGTTGTCTACTCATATGAACTTATAGATAGGATAATTCAAAAATGAGAACTTATCTATATTAACGAACCTAAGTCGAGGTGATGATGTCCCTGGCCTTCTTTAATGAGCTGGCCAGCTATGAGAGGGTAGATGTAGTTATTGCTGATGCTTTTGGGTTAGGAGCATCCTTGTATAAACCAGTGCATTGGCCGACTCAATGAACCTCTCAAGAAACATGTCATTGATTGTTAAAAGCTCTTGCTGATGCATTAGAATGGCCTTCTTTGCTTGTTTAATTCCCTTGATTTTTGCTGATTGACTCTGATTTCGCCGACCCCGCCCTAGACAGGGAACTTCATGATGAGGGGGTTGCAGGAGATGATACCATCTAGTTCGGAAAGTGTCGGTTGCCTTACTAATAGATTATAAGAAGATGGGAAGCCGACTACTACAAGGTTTACTTAGATCTCAGTAGCAAGGAGCTTTTGGCTAAACATTATCATAAGTGAAGTAGTTCCCATGGAAAATAATGCCTACACCCCAAAGTCATAAATGGGCAAGGCTTATGGGGTAAGGCTAGAGGTAGGAGGCTTGAGAGCCTCAAAGATGTTCTTAAAACATGACATTAACTTAACTGCCCCATCCACAAAAGGTCGGTGCACATTGGAGTTATTGCCAAAGTGATGACTTTGGGATCGTAATGGGGGTAGTAGACTGCTTCCCTGTCCTCGACAATAAAGCTGGCCGATAGTTCTGATTCTAATGAGGGCATTTTGGATGCCTGAGAGTCTGGTTAATAGCCTGACTGGTTGTTCCCACTTCTCTCTAATACAAGGACTGAACCCCCGGCTGATGCCGACCACTTGCAGGCCTCTGCTTATGGTCAAACTTTGATGACCGCTTTCTCATTTGTGTTGCCATGTAGCTGGGGATGAAGTGGCTGTTTTTTCACGGTTTTCCCTTTGCTATAATTGATCCCAAATAAACTTCAAGAGTGTGCCTTCCTAGATGAGTAGCTTTAACTCAACTTTATGCCCAAACAGTCTATGGTAGGTCGACCGTTAATTTGATGGAACTTGTAGAATTTGTAGTTGCCACGAGATTCCTTTTGTATTTCATTTTTGGTGGCGCTGGGTCTATGAAAGGCCACTCAATCCTAGATGGTGAGATATATCATTGCGATATCCCTGTTTAATTTGGTATAACTGTTATACGTAGGCTTGTATTGAGGGCCGACCTTTGTTCACCATCTACTGTTAGCATGATGACCACTGTTTCGGTAATCATTGTTGTTTGCGAGGACCGGATTGGGTTGGACATCTTGCTTCATTTTTACCGTCTGTGAGATCTGCATCTTCCATTCTCATTATACTGTTCGCCAAATGATAAAAGTCGATCAAGGACATAACCAGCTGCTTTTGAATCTCTCTTCGTATTCAATACTTGTATCTGACACTTGAATAAGAGGCCACGACCAAGCTATTCACATCTGCACCCTTAGCCCAGATGGATTGTTTGTTGAAGCGGTTAACGTATAACCGCAAGCTTTCTAAAGGACCTAGCCTGATGTTCCCTAGTTCACTAGCCACTATGACATGGGTTCTAGAAGTGAAGAAAAGAGTTTTGAAATCTGCACATAATTGGGCCTAGGAACTTATGCATCCCAGAAGCACAAGTAAGAACCAACGGGAGGCCGGTCTTGTAAGAGTGGACGGAAAGAGAAAACACTTTACCTAATCGAAAAGTTAGCTGGCACAGGCAATGGAAATTAAAGGCAGTAACATAGCGAAAGGTGTCAGCACCTCCATCATACTTGTCAATAGCCGGCAAGGCATGCATTCGATGGATATAAGTGTTTAAAATTTCATCGAACAACAGTTCCCCATTCTCACTGTTGGAAAATACTTTGCTCCCTGCATTGCAAGTTTGCATTTTGTTGACTTACCGGCAAAGGATATTTATTTCTTCCTTGAGCCTGACATCGACCTGTTGAGGCATGTTTTGGCTAGCCATGGTCGGAGGACTCAACCAATGCCTAGGCGGACTACTAGATCTGCGATAAGATGAAGAGTGGGATGATGGGGAGTGTGAGACTTTTCCCAATGCACAGAGGGTGACCTGGCATATATGGCCTGCCCTTGTTCTCTCGATCTGTCTCTGGCCATACCCTTATCTGATTTTAGTGTGCTAAGAGAGTCACATGTTTCCCTTTTAGCGGTATGGTCAGCTCCATTGAGGCGGTCAAAAGCAGAAGTTCATAGACGATCAAAAACAGTGGTCATTCCGCTGTAGGGATACAACAACTCTTTGGCTCTATAGGCACAACCAAATTTGGAACGATATCAATTTGGCTTGGCATGCGCACATCATACCTTATGGGATGGGCATGAACACCCATGAGCATGGTTTTGGGCACTAACCTTTCCCAAGTCTCAATAGTGTTCATAAGGTCATAGGCGCTCGAAAGCAGGGACTATCAATAGATAGGTCGACTAGGTGGCCGTAGGAGGAGCTGGTGGGAAAATTTTTATAGTTGCTTGGGCATTCAATTGTGTCCTTAAGTCATTTACCTCATGGGCGAGATTACCCACATTTGATAGCTATAGGAACACTATGCACCACATTTCTTTGTTGACACCAAGATTGAGTTGGAAAACACCGGCGATAGTGTTGTTGCCATTAGTTCTATGCATGTTGGAGAGGTTACCTTCAAATGGTGGAGGTAATCCATGGTAACATGTTAGATCAAATTTTTGTAGAGGAGAAAGTAAAAAAAGGTTATATCTTTTAATGGAAGGCCCTCCTTCTAGTGCTAAAATATTAGCTTGACTTTAGCCAACCTTGGAATGAGACTAATGCGCAAAGGTTACTTGCTAACACTAGGTTTGAAAATGGAAAATAGGGAAGATCGTAGGTGATCTAAAATAAATGACACCGAAAATAAAGTGGTTTGGCAATATCACCTATGTCCCACGTGAGGTCCTCTTGCTATATTTCTCTCATATAACTACAGGGAATTACAAGACAATAATAACAAAAAGAAAACATTTAAGACTAAATGAGGTATTTGATTTAAGAACTTATTGTATGAAGAGCCCTGGATTATGTGTATTACCTAGAATTCATATATTTCCCCAAACCTTTGAAGTGGCCTTGCATTGGGTATTTATATGGGTTGAAATGAATGATGGATAACTGAGATTGTGCTGCAAAACAAGTGAGAGAGCGTCTATACCTTGATCTGGTCGCATGGGCTGATGAAAAATAGCTGCAAAGGTACACAGGGATGTGTGACTGAGAAATATACCAATTGTTCCTCTGTACCATGCACGTGATATGCATTTAATATGTATTAAATGTTGATGGCTTTCCACAAGAGTAGTCATCACTTCAACCGCCTAGCAATAGGGCTTGGTACATACAAACAAACAGCTTGTTTTTTCTCTTATGTGCTTATGTAGCAATCCTCGTCGAGATGGCTGGTCGGCTGCTGGTGGTATGAAGAAGACTGAAAGTAGTTGAGAATACAACCGTGGAGAGGGTGTTAGGTCAGATGTTAGGTGACATGGAGGGCAGCTTGAGACTGGTTGAAGGCAGCTGTAATAACGCCAGGCCATGGATCGGTCATGCTAGAGCTGGCCTTGTTGAATACGTTGTTCACTTGAGGCGGTATGGAGTAGTGCGAGCCGGCGATTGAGGCGATGCTAAGATAGATGGGCCAACTTGGTTCGTTTGAGATCGGGTTGGTATGAGGGAGCCGATCATCTTCGAGCCTAGACAGAATGGACCGAGCAAGGAAAAGTATCGCTTTGTTCTTATTTGAGTAGTGAAGGTTGCCTAGGGATAAAATGGACGGGCTTTACCTTGATGTCTTGCTGAGTGGATGGGTTAGTTTAAGGCCAACTTGAGTCTAGTTCAACTTGAATAGGCTAGCTTGAAAAATATCCAGACCACATTTGATTGGACCAGGAAGAACCTTAATCGGCTTGCTAAGTACATATGAGAAGATTGAGCAAAATTTCCCTTATCTAAACGGCTTCCCTTAAATTGTTTCCTTTACAAAACTCATTTTAAATCATTTCAATTAAATTATGGCTAGAAACACACACATTAATGAGAATTCAATGGTTGGAATAACATCGTGTGTGTGTACGTGAATATATGACCTTAATTATCATATCTTAACATTATTCCATATATATCTGTGTATGTGTGTATGTATGCATGCATGCATATATGTGAAAATATAACCACATTTATCATCCACTGATATCATGCTTTACGTAATAACCCCAGATCCTAATGATCGTTAATACACACATGACATCTATTTATTTATGCACACCCTAGGTTAGTCTACTTTATCCATTGTAGTTACAATGTTTGCATTCTGAATATAGACATACTGTAGCTTAAACTACTAAATTAGATTAAATTAAAATAATAACATATATACATATTTATATATATATACACAAACATGTATATATATATATATATATATATATTAAGACAAACCATAATTTATAAAGATAAATTTAATACTAAAAATTGATTAAGTCAAAATAAAACCAACGAACCCATTTTCTTTACACAAACACATAATATGGCCACATGCTTTAACAAAACTAGAGAACTTTTTTGAATTTTTCCCAAATTGTCTGTTACGTAATGCACTTAAACCAACACTTAACCCTAACAGTCATCAGATCTAATTCTCCTCCCTAATCTTAAAATCCTTCTGATCACATCCTAATGGCAAACAACTTTCTCTAATCACAAATCATTCTTGAAATACGATATGTCCAAATCTCATCAAATTATTTATCAGCTTATTCATCTTGAAGAGATGATAGTGATTCATTTTTGGATTGGGTGTATCATCTGGCTTGAAATTTGTGAACAAATCAAAACTGCCAATTTTAGGATTTTATAAACGGTGACGAAACTACGATTGAAGGGTACAATCATGAAAAGGATAGTTGGACAGATGATTATCAGTATAGTTGGATCAAAAAGTTCGTCTCTGGAATGGATGGAAGTGAAAAAATGTGTCTAGATCTTGGGTTTTCACGGCAATATGGCTAGCTATGTGGTCATTGGTTTTGGTTGAAGGGGGTTGTGTTTAGTGATAGAGGCATTAAAGGATCATTTTTTTTGTGAGCTGCGATAGTCTGGTGAGAAAAGTGATAAAGGAATTAAATGATGGGAGGAGCACTGTATGGTTTGAAGAGGAGGAGGTAAATTTACGTATATCCATTTGAATTATTTATTTATATTTTAAACCTTATGTCTTCTAAACTTATATCTTATATATATTATATAAATGCGCACACATACACATAAGCACATACACCCACACACGTGAGGTATGTGGGTTTAGTATTATCATTTTGTAGACTCATACTTTTGTAGTTGTATATGATGTATATTATTCCACTATGATATGTGATTATGTGACTGATATTGTATATTGTTCTGATTTAATTTAATCTGTGTGTTTATTTCTTTGTGTCAAGACTGTACATGATAATTATTCAGTTCAGATTTTCAAATTTTTAGTAAGAATGATGTTAGTGTTAACCCAAGGAAATATTCATATCGGATCGCTCTTAACAAACCTCATTCTCTGTATTACTAGATAGTATTACTTAGTAATACTTTTTAGTAGTATAGGTATAGAGGTAGGGTGTTATAGAGCCTACAACCCAAGACTTTATAAATATCGGGACCCGCTGACCTTGGGGGGATAAACTTTTTTCCACAGTTTAAGTTTACCTTATGTATACATGTACGGATCTATTTTGTATAGAATGCTATGTGTATTACTTTAAATTGTGCCTTGTATTGGTTTTGGATGTGATATTGTATATATTAGATACGTGGGTCAAGTATTATTATTTTACGGACTCATACTTTTGTAGTTGTAACTGATGTAAATTAGTCCGCTTTGATATGAGATTTTATGACTGAAATTGTATATTATTATGATTTAATTTAACCTATATATTTATTGCATTGTACTAGGACTGTGTGCCTCAATTATTAGATTTTTTGTAAGAATGACGTGTTAGTGTAAGCATAAGGGAATATTCACATCAAGTCACTCTCAACAAACCTCATTACTCATTCTCTGTATTACAAAACATTTAGTATTATAGGAATAGAGGCGGGCCATTACACAAAAATCACATTTAAATCCTTTAATTTATTTAAAGAAGAATTGTTTATTTGTAAAGGTATAAACTATTTTAAAAATTACATCTATAACCTTTTATACTCAAAATACCCGGATGAGATATTTCTTTTAAACAATACTTTATGTAACGATCCTGATTTTTAATTAAAATTAAATTGGTAATTAAAATAAATTTTTGGATAATATTGTAAATTAATTTGAATTTTTCAAATTAAATAGGATATTTGTTTATTTGGACATTTATTTTAAAATTTAATTGATGCTTTAAAATTAGATATTTAATATCTTATAAATAAAATGTAACATCCCAAAAATTTATCAATTTAAATTAATAATATAATTTAAATTTTTGGGATTTAATTTGAAAATAAATGGAAAAAAAAATCTTAAACAAGTAAAAATAAGTGATGATAATATATAAATAAATTCCGATTTTATTTTGAGTTGAAAATATTGAAATAATGAATGTTTTAAAATGTCATTTAAATTTAAAATCTTATACATATGTACTTTGCATATATGAGTAAAATTGAATACATATTAAATTTAATTTAAATTTTTCAAGATAAGTGTGAATATAACGAATGGATATAAGTGTTTATATTTCAAGTTTAAGAATTGAAGTTCGAATTTAAATTTAAGATAAATGTTTTAAAAGGTAAGTAACATTTAAAATTTTTAAGATGTAATATATGTAATGTATGTATATATATAAATATTGGTTAAAAACAATTTTTTTAACAATTGTATACATATATATACAAATGAATAAAGATATACATTTATTTATAAAGTGTATATAATATAAAAAATAAATTTTATAAATTTATTTTGCCTTGTAAAAATCACACATGTGAACATATATGCACATGTGAGATGGAGTAGAGTAATCAACAAAATCTAAAGCATATGATTTTCTCTTTACAAATGGCATGAAGGCATCATTACTTTAATAAAATAATCAAATAAAAAAATTTCAGATTACTTTTCACCTTCCGAATTCAAAATTTTAAACCTCCAAATCTCTAAAAAGCTTAGTGACCAAAAGATCTTGCAATCTTTAAACTCCAACACTCAAGCAAGAAAAATTCAGAAAAAAAAGAGAAAAGGAAAAAAAGTAAAAAAAACTGCCTATCTTCAATTCAATTCAAAAGAGAAAGAAGAATATCTGAATCATCTTAAAGCTTTAGGCTCAGGTAAGTTTTTAAAACTTTATAGTTAATGAAGATATGGTTATAAAACCAAGTTTTAGCACAAACAAAAAATTCAAAACTGCAAATTTGTTAAAACAGTGAAGCTTCAGGTTTTTGCTAGTGCAGTAGGTTTTTGAAAATAAGTTAAAAGGCAAGTAACCTATTTAATTATGAATTTGAAGTTACAATCTATAATGAAGAAAGAATTAAATACAACAACATTCAATCAATTGCAGGAAAATCAAGATCCAAGATTTAATTTACTCCTGGTTTCCAAGCTGCAGAAAAGAAGCTCTCTATTATAAAAAAAATCAACTATAAGTAAATTAAAATTGTGGTTACTGATTAATTAAATACATAAATACAACCAAGAGTAATCATAGATCTGTAACCATCATTTGCAGATCTAAGTTTAAAAAAGAATTAAAGTTGAAAATGAAGTAAGTTGCCAAGCTTCATCTCTGTTTGAAACTGCCAAGAAACTCTCTGGAAACAAGTGAGTAAACCCTTGATTTTTTCTACAAATTGTTGATTTTATGGATGCTGAATGATGCTAAAACCTTTGTTTGTGGATGGATTGTTATGCTTGAGTTTTTTTTCTTCTCTTTTTCCTGAAATGTTATGATCAGGATTTGTTCCTGTTCTTCTGTTCTCTCCTTAATCTCTGGTTTACAAAAGAATGAAACATGCTAGATTCAAACAACTTCTTCTCTATTCTCCTCTGGAATTAAGGTCTAGATAAGTTAGAGTTTTTGTTTTAAACTTGCACTACGTTTCCCAGTAATTAATCAAAGCAGGTTTGAAACTTTCTTTTTACTGGAAACTAAACAAACACAGTAATTTTTGGTTTACAGGTTAACCCATATCCAAACAAATCTAAATCTCTCTCTCTCTTTGCTTCTGGAAAGATTGCAAACAAGTTAAAAGTATTGTTTAAACCTGTATTTTATTTCAGAAATGAATTAAAGCAAATTTTATAAAATTTTCTTCCTGGAAATTATGAAATACAGTACCATTCAAACTTTTCAAGAAATTCGAACTTCACGAATTTTAATTTCAATAACGCTAATTGAATCCCCTTGAAAAATGATGAATTTTGAAACCAAAATGCAAGTTTTTCATTGAGTTATCATCGAGATTTTTGGGTGGTCTGAAAAAAGAACATATGCTAAATTTCGGCGACCAAGATGATCGTGGCCCTCGTGTTCGACGTCGTTGATAGTTTAAGTATCATAGATCACTAGAAAAATACGAGATAAATTTATTAATCATTGGGTCTTTGATTCATGATCAAAGTAGGGTTTAAGAACCCATCCTTGTTCATGATAGAAATGATGGTGTCGCACCATCTTGGGTTGATCGGACTGTGTGCCTCTGGTACAAATCGATGCGTCGCACGACGTTGAAGCTTGAGGCAAAGTTTGGTGGTCTCTAATGACCAGAGGAGGCAGCGCGAGGCATTTTACTGGTGACGATCCTTGCTTTCGAAATAAAATCATATTCTGGGTGTTTGCATCATCTTGGGGAATGGTAGGCGGCCCGTTGGTGGCCGCAGCTTCGACCAACGGCGGCGAAACCGGCCATGCACGTGCACGTTGGGGGGGGTTTGGTGTGACAGAATGATGGTTTGGGGAAGAAGGGGGTAGCTCGAAGTGTTACGCGGGAATTCTAGGTAGAAACTCGAAGGCGAACTCGAGTCGTTTGAAGTTGTATCGTGTTGTTTTTTTAAAACCTTAAACAAATTTTCCGAAAAAGTGCAACACGGGTCAATTTGGGCTGGAACTCGAAGTAAGAGGATGGTTGTCTCGGGGATGACTCGGGGAAGCCACGGGTTGGACATAAAAACAGTAGATTACAGTTTTAACTAAATGTTTTGGAAACACAAGCCAAATCATTTTTTGAATAAATTAATGATAACTGTAAATGGAATTTCAGGTAAATAGTATTGAATCAATTATTTAAAAGGGGCTTTGCATCAAAGGTCCCTATTTTGATGTTGTTGTAAGGAAAGTCCCTATGATAATAAGTATGTAAAATAAGTCCCTGTTTTTTGTAAATTAGAAAGTGCAAATTATCTTGCGCTTTTCATATAAAAGTGCAAGTTAACTTGCGCTTTTCAAAAATTTAAATTTTTTTGAAATTTCAAAATAAAAATGCGCAAACTAGCTTGCGCTTTTCTGATAAAAGTTGCAGGTTAGCTTGCATTTTCTGTCAGAAAAGTGCAAAGCACCTTGCGTTTTCTATTTTTCAAAAAATAGGGACTAAATTTACATACTTGTATATACAGGGAATTTTCTTATAACAACATCAAAAATAGGGACCTGTAACTCGTTTCTTGTATTTAAAATGTATAAAGTTCAAAAAAGAAAAATATTTTCAAATTGTATATTTCCCTTTAAAACAAAAAGTTGTTTTAAATCTAACTTAATAAAATTTAAAAGTAAATCAAATATTCAAGTATTAACTTTAACCAAATTCATTTACAATGATGAGATAGTAATTAACAATTAATGTTTTATAATGATTTTTAAAAATTAATAATTAATTAATTAAAGAATAGTCAAGTTATAAAAGTAATTAAACTTAATCAGTTAACAATTAAGGATTAATAAATTAAGAAAATCAAATAAAGGAATAATCAATTGATAAAGTTGATTAATAAAGTTGATTAATAAAGGAATGATCAATTTAAATTAATAATATAATTTAAACTTTTGGGATTTAATTTGAAAATAAATGGAAAAAATCTTAAACAAATAAAAATAAGTGATGATAATATATAAATAAATTCCAATTTTATTTTGAGTTGAAATATTGAAATAATGAATGTTTTAAAATGTCATTTAAATTTAAAATCTTATACATATGTACTTTGCATATATGAGTAAAATTGAATACATATAAAAATTTAATTTAAAATTTTCAAGATAAGTGTGAATATAACAAATGGGTACAAGTGTTTATATTTCAAGTTTAAGAATTGAAGTTTGAATTTAAATTTAAGATAAATGTTTTAAAAGGTAAGTAGAATTTAAAATTTTAAGATGTAATATATGTAATGTGTGTGTGTATATATATATATTGGTTAGAAACAATTTCTTTAACAATTGTATACATATATATACAAATGAATAAGGATATACATCTATTTATAAAGTGTATATAATAAAAAAAATAAAGTTTATAAATTTATTTTATCTTGTAAAAATCACACATGTGAACATACATGCACATGTGAGATGGAGTAGAGTAATCAACAAAATCTAAAGCATATGATTTTCTCTTTACAAATGGCATGAAGGCATCATTACTTTAATAAAATAATCAAATAAAAAAATTTCAGAAAACTTTTCACCTTCCCAATTCAAAATTTTAAACCTCCAAATCTCTGAAAAGTTTAGCGACCAAAAGATATTGCAATCTTTAAACTCCAACACTCAAGCAAGAAAAATTCAAAAAAAAAGAGAAAAGAAAAAAAAGGTAAAAAACTGCCTATCTTCAATTCAATTCAAAAGAGAAAGAAGAATATCTGAATCATCTTAAATATTTAGGCTCAGGTAAGTTTTTAAAACTTTATAGCTAATGAAGATATGATTTTAAAACCAAGTTTTAACACAAACAAAAAATTCAAAACTGCAAATTTGTCAAAACAGTGAAGCTTCAGGTTTTTGCTAATGTAATAGATTTCTGAAAATAAGTTAAAAGGCAAGTAACCTTTTTAATTATGAATTTGAAGTTACAATCTGTAATGAAGAAAGAATTAAATACAACAACATTCAATCAATTGCAGGAAAATCAAGATCCAAGATTTAATTTACTCCTGGTTTCCAAGCTGCGGAAAAGAAGCTCTCTGTTATAAAAAAAATCAACTGTAAGTAAATTGAAATTGTGGTTACTGATTAATTAAATACATAAATACAACCAAGAGTAATCATAGATCTGTAACCATCATTTGCATATCTAAGTTTAAAAAAGAATTAAAGTAGAAAATGAAGTAAGTTGCCAAGCTTCATCTCTGTTTGAAACTGCCAGGAAACTCTCTGGAAAATAAGTGAGTAAACCCTTTGATTTTTTTCTACAAATTGTTGATTTTATCGATGCCGAATGATGCTAAAACCTTTGTTTGTGGATGGATTGTTATGCTTGAGTTTTTTTTCTCTTTCTCCTAAAATGTTATGATCAGGATTTGTTCATGTTCTTCTGCTCTCTCCTTAGTCTCTGGTTTACAAAAGAATGAAACATGCTAGACTCAAACAACTTCCACTCTATTCTCCTTTGGAATTAAGGTCTAGAAAAGTTGGAGTTTTTGTTTTAAACTTGCACTACGTTTCTCAGTAATTAATCAAAGCAGGTTTGAAACTTTCTTTTTACTGGAAACTGAACAAACACAGTAATTTTTGGTTTACTGGTTAACCCATATCCAAACAAATCTAAATCTCTCTCTTTTCTTTTGGAAAGATTGTAAACAAGTTAAAGGTATTTTTTAAACCTGTATTTTATGTCAAAAATGAATTAAAGCAAATTTTATAAAATTTTCTTCCTAGAAATTATGAAATACAGTACCATTCAAACTTTTCAAGATATTCGAACTTCACGAATTTTAACTTCAATAATGCTAATTGAATCCCCTTGAAAAATGATGAATTTGGAAACCAAAATGCAAGTTTCTCGTTGAGTTATCATCGAGATTTTTGGGATGGTCTGAAAAATGAACATATGCTAAATTCCGGCGACCAAGATGATCGTGGCCCTCATGTTCGACGTCGTTGATAGTTTAAGTATCATAGATCACTAGAAAAATACGAGATAAATTTATTAATCATTGGATCTTTGATTCGTGATCAAAGTAGGGTTTCAGAACCCATCCTTGTTCACGATAGAAATGACGGTGCTGCACCATTTTGGGTTGATTGGACTGTGTGCCTCTGGTACAAATCGATGTGTCGCACGACGTTGAAGCTTGAGGCAAAGTTTGGTGGTCGCTAATGAACAGGGGAGGCGGCGTGAGGCATTTTACTGGTGACGTTCCTGATGATGGTTTGGGTCGTGATGTCTCGATCCTTGCTTTCGAAATAAAATCATGTTCTGGGTGTTTGCATCGTCTTGGGGAATGGTAGGCGACTCGTTGGTGGCCGCAGCTTCGACCAGCGGCGACGAAACCGGCCGTGCACGTGCACGTGGGGGGGTTGGTGTGTCAGTATGATGGTTTGGGGAAGAAGGGGGTAGCTCGAAGTCTTACGCTGGAATTCTGGGTGGAAACTTGAAGGCGAACTCGAGTCATTTGAAGTTGTATCGTGTTGTTTTTTTTAAACCTTAAACAAATTTTTCAAAAAAGTGCAACACGGGTCAATTTGGGCTAGAACTCGAAGTAAGGGGATGGTTATCTCGGGGATGACTCGGGGAAGCCACGGGTTGGACATAAAAACAGTAGATTACAGTTTTAACTAAAAAAATTGGAAACACAAGTTAAATCATTTTTCTGAATAAATTAATGATAACTGTAAATGGAATTTCAGGTAAATAGTATTGAATCAATTATTTAAAATGTAAGTTCAAAAAAGAAAAATATTTTCAAATTGTATATTTCCCTTTAAAACAAAAAATTGTTTTAAATCTAACTTAATAAAATTTAAAAGTAAATCAAATATTCAAGTATTAACTTTAACCAAATTTGTTTATAATGATGAGATAGTAATTAACAATTAATGTTTTGTAATGATTTTAAAAATTAATAATTAATTAATTAAAGAATAGTCAAGTTATAAAAGTAATTAAACTTAATTAGTTAACAATTAAGGATTAATAAATTAAGAAAATCAAATAAAGGAATAATCAATTGATAAAGTTGATTAAGATTGAATTAATTCATAGTTAAGTAAAAAAATTAAACATTGATTTAAAATGATTAATATAGATAATTATATGGTTAATTCACCTTAACCACAATCACCTTAATCAAAGATGATTGACCGTCATCAAATATTCTGTACTGGATTGATATTTATGTTGTGATACTGTGATTGCTTTGTGATGTACTGTGATTGTGATTTGTTCCTATATGTATGTGAAAAACCCTTTTTGCCCGTAAAACGGCATTTAAACTTCGATGCGACAGGGAGTCGGATTCCAATTGGTTATCTGAAACCCACAATGAATCGTAATGATGAATCTTTGTGATTGATAAATTTACTTTATCTATGAATCTGTGAACGAAGATAAGCGTTATGGGTTATACCGCTTATCAATATTGATATGATTGAATCTGTGATGATTGATGTTGTGCATTATTGTGTAAAACCCCCTGGACTACATTATACACACACAAATATGGATTGCATGTGGAAATTGGTTAAGTCACAGATTTTTAAAATATTTTAAAAAAGAATTGAATTTTTGAACCTAAATGGTTTTGGAAATGGGTCGGATTTAAAGTGGAAAAAGCTTTTGAAAAGGGATTTCACAGATAAAAGTTATATTTGAATAACTTAATTTAGTTTGAAATTTTAATTTTAATTTTAATTCAATATTTGAAATTAAATTCTATTTTGAGAATTTATGATGTAAAAGGTCACACAATTTTATATGGGGTTTTAAACCATTTGTAAAGTGTTGTTTTGGGAATTATATTTTACCCGAGTTTGAAAAAAAAACTTCAACTTGTATAATTGAAATCAGATTTTTTTCCAAAATGAAAACTGTTTGTTTAGGCTAAAAGATTTCATATAAGAAATGAATTTCCAATTTGTATTAAAGGAATTTCAAGTTTGAATTGAAATGGTTCTCCAAGTTATGAATAAATATTTAGGAACGGTTTTTGAAAGCTATAAGTTAAATCTTGGATTTAAAGATTAAATGAGCTAATCCAATTGGAATGGAAATTGTTCTGAAATCCGTGAGTGGATCTTTGTGAAACTGGGTGAACTTTGCAAAATAAATCTGTTTGTTAAAGATTTGAAATGGTATTTGGGTTAAACCGTTTGAAAGGAATAGTTTTGAATTTTAAAGTTGTGACTTAACTAAAATCCCATATCCATATGTTTTTAAATATTGCACTCATTATTCGGTTTAGCCGGGAGAGGACCTTGTGTCATATAACCCATTCCGAATAATGATACGTCGTTATGGATAGCATTTGAAGACCGGTGGTGAAGACCGGGTATTTGCGAGAACGATAGGATGACCTATCGATTGTCTCTGCACTGAGTAGCTACGGTATAGAGATTCCCTAAGTGATGGGAAGTCCGATCGGGATTGTGAATACCCGGATTTGCGAGGGCTTCTTCGGAAGTGCCTTCGGTTCTGTTCGAACCCGGAACAGACTTGTATGGTTGTGTGTCTGACACTACACTTTGAGATGTAAAGCCGATTTCTTTCAAATACATATCTGTTGGTGGCCAAGAATTTATTCTCTTAGCTTAACACCCTTCTCTGAGACGTACGAGCTCAGAGGTTATGTAGTTGAAGGTTATCAGCGATATACTCCCAATTTGGTAGTGTGGCACGCTTAGTGCTGCTGTGTGTTGATGATCATTTGTTGATCATTTGTTGATCAAAGCATGGCTTTGTGGAAAAGCGTAGCTTTGTGGATGAGACCTCAACGAGCCTCACAATCGGTAATGGTCGAAACAGGAAAGATGCGACAAGGTTTTAGGGTTAGCTCCCCTAGGGTATGACCATTCCTTCTGGAAAAGGGTGGTATCATGGTATGGAGACCATATACTTACTCATGTGGACACTGTAGTATATTTATTGCTATGTGATGTTGTTGGAGGGCCCTCGGATAAAGGTCCCAAAGGACCGAGGGTGGCATATCTTAGGTTTTATTCCCTGGGAAGGGGTAGTCGGCCTTGTGTTAGCAGAGAGCCGGGTAGGTTCTCGGGGCGTCCCTCCAAAGGCGTTGCCATGTGGAAATAGGAAGTTCCTTAGCCTGACCATTTGTTGGAAATCCATTCATCTAATACGAGCCCTTTACGATTGCATTTGTATTACCTGCCACATCGGGTAGTGGCTATAGTAGGCATAGTATAATGGTACCTATGCTAGCTAGGATTTATATTACACTTTCGAAATATTTTCCACTATGCACTAATAATAATAATATCAAAACGGTTTTTGCGTATCAACCATTTTTTACTATCATAAGGAGAAATCTCCTCCAATTCTGCGTTTGCATTGTGTGTGTGGCGGGAGGCCTTATGGTAGTTTCATTTTCAAAAAGCATTGCGGATTTGAACATTAAAAGCTTTGTTGTTTGTTTTAAAAGATAAAACTGTTTTGTTTGCTCACACCAGTCCCACGACTGACCTGGAGTTTATTGTTCCTTTCCTAAACGTTGGGTGCCCAATATTTTCCACACGGGCTGTCTAGAGTTGAGTTTTCAAATAATCAAGTAATAGGTGTAGATTCGATAGTCTTCGAAGTCTTTGGATTGGTAGCTTTCAGTCTTTGGGATCTTCTTCCGTCTCGGACGACTGACCTTGCTTAGCTTTGTGCAACTTGATCTGAAGTTCGAGCTAGCTTTGGATTGGAGCATTTGTCTTGGTGATACGTTCTATTGAAGATATTCTTTCCGCTGCTATTTCTTGTATCTCTGATAGTATTTATATCTATTGTATCATTATTGTATCTGGATATTGTATCAAATGTTGCATATATTGATATTCATTTTTCTTCCGCTGTGTTGTACTTAATGTGTTATAAGCTCCGGCGAACCAGATTCGACGTTTGGATCTACGTCATTTGAATACGAGTATCGTATTCGGTGCTGATTTACACAGGTAGAGTCAGGATCGTTATACTTTATATATGTATATATAAAATTAATTAAAACTCTTTTATTTTATTTATTATGGATTTGGGATTTTTTTGAGGTTTCATGATTTTCTATGAAATAAGGACTTTTAATAAATGGTTGAATCGTGTTGATCGGTATAAGAATTTTTGTGCAATTCTTCCACTTGTTTTTATAACTTGTTAAATAGAGTGTATTAAGTGAAATTTACTAGCTTTTATTAAATAATTGAATATCACTTGGTGGTATGGGTCATTTAGTGAAATTCTAGTACTTACTAAAGCGATAGTGATTAACACTTTAGAGTTGTATTATCTTAGATGTTTGGTTATATAGGCTGATAGATCCTTTAGAAAAAGAAAACTTCTAATTTTTGACGATCATGATGATCGTTTGATTTTAATGATCCGGTTGATCGTTCGTGATCCTGGTAACTTACTATATGGTTCTGGGATGCTATCTTCTTCTGGTGATTAATTATGGTCGCCATAGACTTTTGTGGGTGACTGGCTATCACCATATGCATTTAGTAGCTTACTAGTGGCTACATCATGATTTCGTGCTTATGCATTTAGTATCTTACTAGTGGTTACATCATGATTTCGTGTTGTCTAAGAAGAGATATGCGATTATTAGTAGCTTTTTAGTAGCTAAATCGTGTTTGTGTGATTTGTACAGGATGGGACGATAGCTCTGTGATTTTTCCAGGAGGGGACTATACCTCTGTGATTTGTCCAAGAAGGGACCGTACCTCTGTGATTTGTCCAGGAAGCGACTGTTAATATTTAGTGATATCTCCATAAGGATTTATTTTAGTTCCATTGATTTGAAATTGACATATGTGAATCACCATATTTGCGTATGATAGTCTAGATAGACTTAAGTTTTTTATTAAATGGTGATTATTTTGTGATAATCTTTTTAGATTGATTTGGATTGTCATATTCCACTCTGTAATTATATAGTATATTATTGTGATATATTATTCTCACACTTTTAAACTAGATACAATCTCACCCATTTATTTTCATAGTATTTGGGTTAGACCGAGACTCTATAGGTACTATGACTCGGTGATCATGGACATGTGTGCTAGCATGTGGATAAAATATTTTTGATAGTTTGAGTTTACCTCATTCCATATATGTGGATATACTTTGTATGGGATGTTATGTGTGTTACTCTTTATAGTAGCCTTGTATTGGTTTTGAATGTGATATTGAATATATTAGGTTTGTGAGTCTAGTATTATCATTTTGTAGACTCAAAATTTTGTAGTTTTATATGATATATATTATTATGCTCTAATCTATGATTTTGTGACTGGTATTGTATATTTATCTAATATAATTTAATCTATGCATTTATTGCTTTGCGTCAAGACTGTACACGTAAATTATTCAGTTCAAATTCTTAAATTTTTAGTAAGAATGACGTGTCAATGTTAGCTTAAGGGAATATTCACATCGGTCACTCTTAATAAACCTCATTATCTACATTACTAGATGGTATTACTTAGTAACATTCTTTAGCAATATAGTTATAAAAACGGGGCGTTACAGCTATTTCACTCATATTAACCAATCATAACCAAAGATTATCTTTTTTTTTGAATTTTCGGATTAGGGTTGGGGTGGAAGGATAAGGATATGGGTATACACACACAAGAGCTAAACTCAATTTCCAAAAATAGTTTATCCCCATGCTAGCACACATGTCCAAGGTCAGCAAGTCCTGGTACTTTTGTACCCTTGGCCTGACCAAATATTTTTGAAAATAAACGAGTCAGACTATACCTAATTTAAAGGTGTGAGAATAATATATCACAATAATATACGACTGCACATAATTACATAATCATATAAAATATGCGAATCCAAATCAATCCAAAAGTATATATCCCAAAATAATCACAATTCACAAATACTCGGGTTTATCATAGACTATCATACACAAATATGGTGGTTCACATATCTACATTTCCAAATCAATGGAACTAAAATAAATCCATATAAGGATATCACTAAATTAAAGGTACGATTCCTTCCTGGACAAATCAAGGAGGTATGATCCACTCCTGGATAAATCATAGAAGTGATCCCCTCTAGGATAAATAACAGAAACATGATATAGCTACTAGAAAGCTACTAATAATTGCATATCTCTTCTTAGACAACATGAAATCATGATGTAATCACTAGTAAGCTACTAAATGCATTAGCATAAAATCACGACGTAGCCACTAGTAAGCTATTAAATGCATATGGTGATAACCGGTTACCCATAAAAGCCTATGGTGACCATTAATTGACAATCAAAAGAAGATAGCATCCTAGAACCATTCAGTAAGTTACCAGGATCATGAAGGATCAACCAGATCATCAAAATCAAACAATCATCATGATCATAAAAAATTAAGAGTTACATTTTTCTTAAGGATCTATTAGCCCATATAGCCAAACATCCCAAGATAATATAACTCTAAAGTGTCAATCACTATCTCTTTAGTAATTACTAGAATTTCACTAAATGTTCCATACCACCTAGTACATTCAAGTATTTACTAAAAGCACATAAATTCCACTTAATATACTATATTCAATAATTTATAAAAATAAGCGGAAGAATTGTACAAAAAGTTCCATACCAAGCTTTACGATTCGACCGTTCACTTAAATTCCTCATTTCAAAGAAAAATATGAAATCTCAGTAGAATCCCAAATTCATAATAAATAGAATAAAAAAGTTTTAAATTAATTTTATATGTACAAAGCTATAATTTCCCAAAATCACCTTTAGATCCTTAAATTTATTTTAAAGAAGAGTTGTTTATTTACCGAGGCATAAACTATTTTAAAAATCATCTCTATAACCTTTTATATTCAAAATACCCATATAAGATAATCCTTTTGCACAATATTTTATCTTTTTCCTCTAAGACATTTCCAAAATTATAATATTCTTATAATAGTAAATTTTAAAGGGTTTTGTGAATAAATATTACTCATCTTTAAAAGCCTGAAATAGAAATTTTACAATTAGAAATAAGTTAAGGATAACTGTATTCTGTAAAATAAATCCCAATAAGGATCAAAATAGATAAAACCTCATTTTGAAAATCTTTTAAAAACATTTAAATAATTCAAACAATAAACCCATTAAGAGTGCAACTTCTAGAGCCAACATTACTCTATACAATATCATTTCATATTGATGATCCAAGTTTTTTTTCAATAACTCCGGTCATACAAAGAATTCACAAACAACATATAATCTAACTACAAAACCAAATGATTTTTAATGATTCTCGACATACATGTAATTTCATAATCAACCATCGATCGAATTTAATGTTTCAATAAATAATTCAATCAATTCAACATCAAACCAATTGAAATGATAGCATGCAATTTTTATTTCACTCATATCAACCATTCATAACCAAAGATTATTGAAATTCCTAATCGAGACAAGGCATGTAAAAAAGGGATATAATTATTTTAGATATAGATGTGTGAGTTAAATATAATAACTCACCGAATCAAAGAACAGAAAACCCCACTCGGCCTTAGCTTTCACTTTAGGTTCAATGACCAACTCTGAAGCCTGGGCACAACCAACAATGCTCCTGCCTTTGCCACCACTCACGTCATCACCCATCATAGTTTGCACGTCTTCCCCATTGGCTAGTCATTAACGCCCTCGACCACCTTCACTATGCGCGCTAGCACCTCCTTCAAGACACCAACACCCATATCGTAGCTAAGCCCTTCAATGCCACCAGCTGACATTGCGACTACCCCCTCCCATCTTGTAACGACCCGTATTTTTGGTAATTAAAAATATTCAATTTAATATGATTTTTGGAATTTAATATTATAAGAAATTAAAATTTATGATTTATAAATGGAAAAAAATTATTAAATATAATGCAAGAATGTTGATTGAATGGAATTGATAACTGTTTAGTTTAGTCTCAATCAATTGTAATGGTAAAGTTAATTTGGAATGTAATTGTAGAGCTTAATTTGGAAATAATTGTAAGTCAACAAGTAATAAATTCAATGTTATATTAATGGTGAAATATTATGTTATTTTATGTAACATGTTTTAGTATAGAATGTGAAATCAATTATTTATATGTAAATTTATAGTCCTTGTTTGTAAACAATACGTTAATAAATGTGAATTATTAATGTATAACAATTGATTTATTAACGTATTCTTATTTAATCTATTTTCAAATTTATTGAGAAATTAACTAAAATTATCGTAATTAAATATTGCAATTATTATGGGAAAAGACGTTAATTGTAGAATATGAGTGAAATAAAATGAAAACCTATGTTCAATACATTTCATAAGATATTGGTTGATTTAATAATAAGAGTGGAAATCAAAACAAAAGATTTATTGCAATTTAAAATATAATAAACTGGTGTTTTATTATAATTGAAATTAAATGTCGAAATTAATGTAATAATTAAACCTTGACTTTAACATGGAAAAGTTTATTTTAAAATATTATTAATTTATGTTTGACAAAGAATGATGATGGTTAACTTTTAAATTTGGATTTAACAGTGATTAAATTGATTTTTAAATAATAATTCATTTAATTAACGTGAAAATTTGCCTTATTGGCCACTGCTTTCAGATTTCGATGAAACTAGTTTCATCGAATCTGCAATGGTGAATTATTATAGGATTTCAAATTTCATTGTGATCAAACTTATCATTTGATCGTGCGGGCTCGAAACGCGTAGAAATCAATTAAAAGGAATTTAAATGAATATAATCTGATTTTAAAAGCTAACTTATTGGATTTAAAAATATCGAAAACATGTATTTCGATATATTAGATGACCTATTTTCATTTCAGGTACGAAACGGGCTTTTCGGATTGTTGTTATCATTTTGACCCAATTCGATCTGTTCCATCTGTTCTTATCCATCTCTGTCTATGTATAAGTTATTATAGACCCTAGCACTTTCTTATTTTCATTTCTGTATGCACAATTTCTATCTATCTGTTCAATTATCTGTTTCTTCTCAATGGCAGACATCTCAAAACCCTGATTCCCAATTCCAAATCAAATCGAAAACCAAAACTCCTCAAAACCTATCATATAATATATCATCAAGAATCTCTCGACGAATGTAAACTGCATCTATAGCTCATTTTTACATTTGAGTCTCGGTTTGGCTAGAATTTGACAAAGAGTTCTTGGTCGTCCATATTAGGGTTTCACGATCAACGGTGGATTTGCAACGATTCGTCGAGTGGGAAGTTGCAGCGTGTAGAGGAGGTCGAGTGGAATGCATCTATGGGGTTCATTCTGGTTGAAGGCATCAAGTTTCGCTAGATATTTGCCAGTAGATGCGGCAGCGGCGCGAGTTCTTGGGGGCACTGGAGGAGACTGCGTGACCATGGCTGGAGGCTGTTGGAGATGGGAAATCAGCGATGGTGTCAGTTCTTGGGTCAGGCGAACGTAGGCGCTCACATTCGTGGATGGAGCATGGTGACTGCTACTTGATCATGGGTGACATTTCGTTTAGGGTTTAGACGAGGTAACATTATTTACCAATTTTCCCCTAGTTTAATTTTTAATTTAAATTTGAATTTCCAAACTTCTAACTAGAATAATTTTTGCATACAAACTCGGATTTGAATGCGGTTTCTTCCGTCGGGATCGTATCGAAATTTCGAACGATAAATAATAGGTTTGGTTAAATTTAGAGGATGTTCAAATTCTGGGCTTTTTTTGAATTTTTAATCGACCGTAAATCAAAGGTGGCTGGTTTAACCCACTCATGCAATACTAAATCGTCTTATGTTAATTGAATTACATTTATGATGTGATAAGATATATATTGATTGTTGTTTGGTAATTTAAATTGTCATTTAAATTTAGTTTGAATTTATATTGAATTAAATTGATATTTAAATTCAAATTGAATTTAATTGCTAGTTAAATACCTGATATCAATATCCAATAAATTGTTGTAAATTATTGGTCGATTTGGATGTTGATTATAATGGATGTTTACTTCTTCACATTTGGAAGATTGGATGTTTATTTATTTTTATATAGCCTCGTTATCACTCTGTATATTAATTAAAAGCATATAAAATGTTATTTAAATTATATTCGAATAAATTAAAAAATAAGTTAAAATGATATATACCTCTGACACTCTGATTTGGATTGGAATGATATATATCCATCCCTATAATTAAAATTGAACTATCTGATCACTTGGACATAGGGTAGAAAATTATAAAAGAATATTAGAATAGCTAAAGTAAATGATTTCAAAATATAGATTTTTAGATGTTGATTAAATAACACCATTTTAATGGAAATAAATTGTGGATTTATATGAGTTAAATTTGAAATAAATTGTGGATTTATATGAGTTAAATTATTTCCTAATTCAAGCTTTGGAATGTTGAAATTGAAATTGGGTAAAAGAATTGAATTGGAAATGTAAAGTTAGAATTAATATATGACTTTAATTTTAGAAATATAATTATTTTAAGATTTGGACCTTAAATTGAACAATGAAGTTTAATTTGATTTGAGTGATTTAAATCAGTAATTTGAAATTGACATGAAATTGATATAAATTGAAATGGTTTGAAATAAGAATTGGTTTGAAATTAAATTAGTAAATTGAATTGTTGAACTGAATTTGAGGTCAAAAATGAATTTTTCAGAAATTGTAGTTATTTCGAATTGAAATTGAAATCAAGTTGACTTGAAGTTAAACTGAAATTGAGTCAATCGAATTGAAAGGTTGGAAATTGAGTTTGTTTATTTGAAATTTGGACATAAGTCCACATTTGAAAAATGGAAAGAAATAGTTTGATTTGATATTATTTTCAAAAAAAATTATTTTTAATCTAAACTTTTTGAAATCTATTTTTATTAATATTCAAATTATTTTAATTTCTCCAAACTGTTTTGCTATACCATATTCAATATTCAAACCATTTTATATCAAGCTATTTAAACAATTTAAACTATTTTAAACCTATTTATAACTATTCAAACTATTTTCTAAAATTTCAAACTCTGCAAAGTTGAGATGTTTTTATTTAAATCGTTGATTTAAATGCAAATGTGGTTAAATGGGTTTATAACCTAAGTTGGAATTTGAAATTATATTTTTTAGGTGAAAATGACATATTTTGAGTAAATACGATGATTTTGAAATGAAGGATATTTTGATACAAATATCAATCAGTTTAGAAATGTAAAAGAACCAACCTGTGTGAAAAATGACGTTTGGTTGTTAAAGAGACTAGGGCTTCTTATTGGCATACTCTCTGTCAATATTGGAACCACTTTAACAACTGTGCACGTGGTCGATGATCTAGAATGAAGTGGTTGAATTAGAGGCGTTTGTTGGATTTGAAGAAAGAGAACGATGATGGATGACCCTGACACTTGTGTTAATTTGAAATGACTAAAACAGGATGGATTGTCAGGGCTAAGTGGGCTAGCTACCCCTAGCGGACACACCTCTTCGTATTACTATATTGATGTTGGCTTTATCGGTGCACCTTGATTTGATTTTAGGGGTATTGGACACAGTGGGTAGTCATAGCTACGATGCGCTACGACCGGCCCTGCGACTCGAACTAGTAGAATCCTAGCTTGGGTGTTGCCTCACGTGCCTTGTCATGCTCTTTATCTTTATTCATGACCACTACGATTTTATCTTTGTTTTGTCTTATCACGGTGCCTCCTTGGCTCCGACATTACTGGTGATGCTACTAAGGAAAACTGTAGGACAATGCTTAAAAATGTGTTAAGGGGGATCAATGTAAAGCCTTAACGCTATTTAAATAATTTACTTTACTGATAGACCTTATATATGTAGCGTATTTTATTACATATAGATAATTTAATGGATCCTTAGGAGATGGAAAATCCTGTAACATCTCTTAAGTTATTGCACGCATGTTATACACTGGATAGGAGATGTAAAATCCCTCGAACATCTCTGAAGCTATTACATTGATATTCACTTGTTATTGATTTAACTTACATGAGAAATTTTAGTTCTGACTCGAATATTTTGTCTTTTCATTACACTCGGGTCAGCCTGAGTATTTTAGTGTTTGAAGAAATTATTTCTGAAGGACGAAGACCGAGTTTGGTATATTATATTATTAGTATTATTCTGCTGCATTATTTTTGGTATGCTGTTGTTTGTACTCTGATTATGTAGTAAAAGTTGTGTAATCAAATGCATATTGTAAAACAGCTTCATGAACTATTTATTTTATTATTATAGTTTGTCATCTCGTTGCAAGATTCTTTATTTTGCTTTCCTTCTTTTCTCTTTTTTTCTTATTTACTCCATCGATAATCTACCCTTTTGAATGGTTTGAGTTAGACATGTGTGGTTTATTGTCTATTTAAACCGTCCAAAAAGGTAAGTCGTCGCAATTGGTATCAGAGCTTTGGTTTGGAGATACCTTAGCATGCTTAGGGTTAACTCATTAGAGATGAGGTTAATAATACCCTAGAATGGGTTTGAGTGTACATATACGAGAGAGTGTATTTGTTAGTGATATCATAAAATGTTTTATATTTTGTTAATTTGTTATATTGAGTATTTATGAATTCCGATCGGTACATAGGACGCTATGGCATCAATAGGGATTTCTAAACACTTGAATGGGTTAAACCAACATAATATTGTTCTTGAAGTTAGTAAACAAAATAATTTTACATAATATTTTATTTTATTTTGTATTTAAAAGAATAATTTTTTGATAAATTAAGTGTTCGTTGTTAGAAAATGATAATATTCAACTATTGTCATTTATTGTTCGGTTACTCAAGGTTCTTGAAACTATTGGCTATTATTTGTTATAATTAAATGCAATTTTATAAATATGGTATTAATTATGATTTTCAAATAAAATGAATTTAATTGGAATGAACTTAAATGCTGGTGTTTGATTTTGGTTTTGAAAGATTTTGGAAAAATATATAAGTACAATTTGGAAGTATGAGCAAATAGAATGTTTCAAAATGTTTTCAAAGGGATTGAAAGAAATATTTTAATAGAATTTTAAAGAGAAATAAGTTCTGTACTCCCCTCTTCTGTTGCTGGAAAATAATTTCGGTGATGATCGCGACATTATTGATTTTCCTTTTCGAGTTTTAATGTGGGAAGACCGCTGAAGTAGCTTTGCTACACAGTTGTTTTAGTGAAACAAATTTTAATTTTAATTTCTAAATATGATTGATATACAAAAGATATGAGTATGTATATTATTTTAAAACGATTTGAAATGAACTCGATATTTGAATACTTAAGTTCCTATTAATTAATGATTTTCAGGTGTAGAAATAAAATGGAATTTTAATAGTTGGAAACTTCTAAAATGAGAAATAAGGAATTAGAAGTTAAGTGTTTAATGAAACTGTAAACAAATTGGAATTTTGCCACTTGTAAATTAAAAGGTAATGAAAATTAAGAAGATGTAAACTATTGAATATTTTTGTTAACTAAAATGAATAAGATAAATTTTTATAACATTAAATCACATTCTAAAAACATATATAAAATTTACCTGATATATAGAAAAATAAATTGAAACATTTAAAAAGTTGAAATGTTAAATATGAATTTGTAATAGAATATTATACAAGTAAAACCTTAATAACAAAAATGCTTCAAAATGAACATATGTTTATAAATAAATGTAGTACGAATATAAGGAATGTATAAACATAAGTTAATGTTTTGAAAAGCTGATAATTAAATTTAATAGTTAAAGGTGAGCAATATTTAAGAAAATGATTATAAACTTAAGAAAATGGCCGAAATGGGACATAAATAAGTTATTATTAAATGATACCGTATATGAAGGAATGAATGTAACACTACAAGGGGAAACGCATTTTATGACGGCCAGAATCCGTCGGCGGCCGTCGGAAGCCGTCGGAAAAGACTGCGTCGGGGAGCAGTATTTCCGACGACTTCCGACGGGTGCTGCCGAGCACGTTTCCGACGGCTCTCGACGATTTCCGACGGCTTCTGACTGGCGTCGGAAGCCGTCGGAAATATGCAGCTACAGGCCGCCAGGAAATGTCGGAAGCCGTTGAAAGTTTTGACCTGTAAGCCGTCGGAAACCGTCGGAAATCTGCTGTTTTTTTTTATATTTGCTGCAAATAGAGCCTTCCAATCACATTTCTCTTCCAAACACTACGATATCAATACTGCACAATCCAATAAACAATAATCCAACCAAATATCCAAACCTAGACTACAAAATATTCAATAAACACACAAATGGATAAAATTAGAATAAAAATAAAATACAAAATATACATACCATTCCAACATTAACAATAATCCAACAATAACTGTTCTACCATGTTGTTAATACACAAATTCATCAACATTCTCATACATATCCTCATACAACTACAGAACCAAGTGTATCATACATAATTATACAAATCAACAATTAATCGCACCATCTACCAAATCATTCTAAACTAAAACAAAACATACCTGCACGAACGAATAAGCAAGCAATGAATCAATCTCCTTCAGATCCAGAGCCATCCGAGGAAGGGAAGCGGCCACCAAACTGCTGCATGTACTCTAACAACTGTGCGGTCTGCAAGGCCTGTTGGCGGTTCTGCTCCTCCAATTGGGACACTCTAATCCGCAATTCTTCTATACTTGCTAAATCGCTCTGAGGTCTACTCCGCCGTCCCCTACTCTAACTATTGGACTGCAATAATTGAAAAATAAATAGAATTCAAGTTTATTGTTTTGAAAAGGTAAAAATATCATATTTTCAGTATTTTAAGAAAAAGTAAATTATTTACCGCTAAATTGCCAAATCCGTATCGTCGACCATGCTCTGCTGGACTCATAACGGACTCAAAAATAACGTCCTCCTCATCGGTCGTCAGCTGCTCTCTACCCATATCAGTAAGGAGTTTTTGCCGCTGCTCCATAAAAATCTCCTGCATTAACAAATTAATAATATCATATCTTATTTCATCATAATTTAGCAATTAAAACAATTACTAATACTGAATAACGTGAAATATGCTCACATGGCTTTTGCTGGATTTATCGTCCTGCCATGTGTACGAAACAGACTCGTCTGGATTAACA
This sequence comes from Allium cepa, assembly GCA_030765085.1. Lineage (NCBI taxonomy): Eukaryota > Viridiplantae > Streptophyta > Magnoliopsida > Asparagales > Amaryllidaceae > Allium > Allium cepa. Next base: position 6,560,863 of record CM060930.1, on the reverse strand, counting down.
TGCTCGGGTGAACACGTCCATATAGCTGACAGGACCATGTGTCTCGGCTTCCTTAAGTTGATTGTTACATACAATTATTATACGTTTAAAATCATATAGCATAAACTATTTACATTTATTATTCAGTAAATTTACCAACTCCTGCCGATACTGCTGAAACGACTTCGATCCTCCACGATGAGTGACTGGATTCTTATTTCTATTTGCAGATTTTCTATCCGACTCTGCCTGTACATTCAAAATTTGATACATTATTTTTCAATCACGTCAAATTAATAATTCAAAAAAAATTAGTATACTTGCCTTCGCCTCGTCCGTCTCCCAGTAGCTCAACCAAGCTTGCCACACGCTCTCTCCCATCCACCGTGGTTTCTTACCAGATTTCTTAATCTCAGATATCGTGTCCCTGTAGTTCTTGCGCATCTTCTTCATCCAGTATGCTCGTGCCAGCATCATATCGTCTGTCTGGATGTCTATCTCAGCCTGTATTAAAAAAAAGATTACACTTTAAATGATAAACAATAGAAAAACGGCAAAAACGAATTAAAAAACAGAAAAATTATACATAGTAGGACATCCTGCCATATGCACTCTATGATGTGAGGAGGGATGGTATCCCACCTCGGCCAGCACGCACTCATCCTACTGCGATAAGATGCTCTAGAGACGTCCAGTACAACCTTAGAGAGAAGTAGGTCGAACTTCCAGTTTTTAAGTACGATATAGATAAGTACGTACGTATATCATAGAAAAAATAAGATGCTGAATAAAATTTAATTCTTACCCATATGCTCTAGGGACTAACGATACAACTGCACGCTGTGGCTCTTGTGATGGGCCACTGCCATCGCCTCCTGACGATCGGAAAGAGCTCCTACCTCTATACGACATAATGATAAACCTGTGACATATACACATCACTATATAAGAGAATAAAAACATGATAATGAAATATATTTCATATGAAAATGACATCAACCGTATAAATTGCTTAATTAATGACTGAAATGGAAATAGAAATGGAAGTGTGTTATACCTGATTCATAATGGGTATACCCGATTCATTGCATTTTTAATAAAAATTGCTAAATAAATGACAAATGGAAATAACATAAAATATGCAAACAATAGTACACGGATTTGGTTTCATAGTTACATCAATTTCATAATACATCAAGAATTCAACATAGTTACATCAATTGCAAAAAAACATATTCAGATTTGTATCAGTAATCATCGTCTTCTGATTCAGATTCGGTCTTGTTTTCGACGATATTTTCCTCTGCACTATCAAACGCTTGTACCCAAACATTTGATTCATCGATCAAGGGAACAAAATCTGTATGATCGCTTGTAATTATTATTTCGTTATTTTGGTCAAGATCTGCCTGATAAGCTTGTTCGTCCAGAATATTCTTCCCATCGAATGTGAATCTGGCCTTTGTTTTAAAAACTGCAGACCAATCTGCTTTATCTCTTTTTAGAGACGGATAAGGAGCGTAATAAACTTGCAATGCTTGTTTGGCTAGTACAAAAGGATCATACTTGTGATAGTACGATGTATGCTTTATTTCGATAAGATTATAATCCTTGTGCACATTAATTCCAGAACCTGGAACATTGCTAAACCAATTGCATCTAAATAGAAATACCTCCTCCACGGGTCGTGAGAAATATGTCAGTTGCAAAATTTGTGTCAGAACGCCATAAAAATCATTTAAATGATTTTCTGGATCGTCACTACCTTTAACAAATACACCAGTATTATTTGTTAATTTTTCTGCACCGTATTCTTTGGTGTTAAATTTATATCCATTGACGAAATATATTGGATATGTCTTGACCACTCTTTTTGGTCCATCGCAAGATGTTTCAACCCTTCGTCAACAACACTATTTCTCGGCTCATAAACGTAATTTGAAAACCAACCGGAAAATTCTTTACTGAGATCTCCGTTCGGATGTTCACGTTCATAAACACTGTTTATATAAACAAATTATTACATTAGGTTATACACGCGCATGCATTATAGAAAAGAATAAAACACAAATTATTATTTCAGATTACCTAACAAACGGTCAACCTCGGCATAATTTAGAAGAATATAAGTGTGTGCTACATGAAGATCTCTATCGTCTAGCCATATTTCTACACATTTTCCAAAAGGCCGACCATGTTGTCTAAAAATAGATAACATTGCTTGAGAGGACTCTTGTTCGTCACCTTTGTCATTACGAGGAACACTTTGAAATGAAATATTCACATGGTCACTGAAATAGTGAGAGAAAAAGAACGAAGCTTCTTCTTCGATGTAAGATTTACATATCGAACCTTCAATCCGTGCTTTTTGCCTCACTTTTTTCTTCAGGTGATTCAAATATCTATGCAAAATCAATTTATATTAACTTCATCTTTCAAATGCAATTAAATTACGTTATAACATATTACATACCTCTCAAATGGGTACATCCATCCATATTGGACAGGACCTAGAAGTTGTGCTTCAGATGGGAGATGAACAGGTAAATGTTCCATCACATTAAAAAAACCGGGCGGAAATATTTTCTCTAATTTGCAAAGCAATATAGGAATGTCTACTTCAAGTTTACGTAAACGTTGCACTTTTAAAGTAGTCGAACAAAGATCTTTGTAAAACATACTAAGCTCCGTTACTACTTTCCAAACTTTTAACGGCAGTAGTTCTTTGAACATTACGGGAAATAAATTTTCCATCATTATGTGACAGTCATGACTTTTCATTCCGCTCAATCTACCATTTTTAAAGTCAACACATCTACGAAGATTTGATGATATCCCATCTGGAAATCTTAATCCTTCCACCCATTTTAACACACATTTAACTTGATTATCATCTAATTCGTAACAAGCTTTGGGTTTTTTACTGTCATTTGGTTTCATATGAAGCTCAGGACGTTTGCATAATTCTTCTATATCACGTCTTGATTTCAAATCATCCTTCGTCTTCCCTTTTACATTCAAAATTGTGTTAAAAACATTATCAAATACATTTTTCTCATTGTGCATCACATCTATGTTATGGCGAAGCAGAAGATATTTCCAATACGGCAACTCCCAAAAAATAGTTTGTTTGCACCAGTTATGAACAACTGATTTGCCTTCAATTTCTGTTTGCTCGCCCGTTTCATATATCTTTGGATAGTCCTTAACAAGTTCATATATGTCTTCGCTTGACCATATCGTCGGTGGTTGTCTGGTTTCTACTCTATTAGCTAAAAAAAATTTCTTGTCTCCTCTGAAGGGATGATTACATGGAGAAAATATCGATGACAGTCAAACCATGAAATTTTCTTACCATGACGTAAAGAAAACGCTCGTGTTTCATCCATGCAATATGGACATGCTAGACGACCGGCAGTACTCCATTCCGAAAGCATTGCATAGGCAGGAAAATCACTTATAGTCCACAACAAAGAAGCAAACATACGAAAATTTTTCTTCTTGGGCACATCGTATGTTTCTACTCCTTCGTTCCACAGTATTTTTAACTCCTCGATCAACGATTGTAAATATACATCGATTCCTTGTGTCGGATCGTCGGGGCCAGGAACGACAACAGTAAGAAACATATATTGCGTTTTCATGCACATCCATGGAGGTAAATCATACGGTATGACGATAATGGGCCATGATGAATATTTAGAACCAAATTGAGAAAATGGAGAAAAACCGTCCGTACATAATCCTAATCTAACATTTCGACTCTCCGCTGCAAAATTTGGATACGTTTTATCGAAATGCTTCCATGCTTCTCCATCAGCCGGATGTGTCAACGTACCCTCTTCCTCCATTCTCACACTATGCCATCTCATATTAGACCAGTTACAGAAGATGCATATGATCTTTGAAGTCTTGGAGTTATGGGTAAGTAGTGCATACGCTTGTATGGAACTTCCTTCCCCTTCTTTTTTCTTGATTTGTATCTCTCCTGGTTACAAACTTTACAATTTCTAAGGTTTGCGTCTTCTTTCCAAAACAACATGCACCCTTTTAAACATGCATCTATTTTCTGATACGGTAAACCAAAAGCTGACATAAGTTTTTTAACTTCGTAGTGATTTTCACACATTAGATTATCGGGCAGCATATGTCTTTTTGCAGCTTGTACAACAGCCGTAAACCCAGCTTCAGTGATGTTTGTTGGATCATAGGTTTTAATTACTGACAAGACACAACAATCCATGAATCTACGACTACGATAACATCCAGACTCATCGGCTCAATATATAGTTTGTATAGTTATATATATTTTAACAAGAGTCATCAAATATGTATATAGAGTCTAGTTTAGTGCTTTGTTAAATTCTTTCCTCAAGAATCATCATCCACATTCAAATAAACTCGCATGCATATTTTAATCAAAATCAAGTTTTCAAAAAAATGCATGGAGCGAGGCTCGAACCCAGGTCACTAGTTTGGAAGGCGAGTACTCTAACCAAATGAGCTACTGCTATTTTATACTTGAAAAAATATGATCTGTGCACATAACATCAGGTCGGTCGACCGGCCAGAATTTTCGGCTGACCGAACATATTGTTAGTGCACAGATATGCTCTGTTTTCTGCACGATTTTAAACTCAGCTGACTGGCCAGAATTTTCAGTCAACCGACCTGAACATAACGGCTAGTTTTCTAAAGAGTTGTGATTGTTCATGAAGAGGAATATCTCTCAATCCAAGAGATACGGACACAACTTTTGATTGAAACTCTTCATGAAAGATTATAATTATTCTACAACTATATAAACATGTTCAAATCACTTCTACAATAACCGATTCTTGTTTATACTTCTGCAATCTATTCTCTATTTATTTCTGCAAATAAAAACATTCATTCTCATTCAATATCTCTAGAATCTCTAAATTAATTTATATACTTCGATTCTATGAGATTATCTTCCTTCTAAATCTTTACATACACTACATATTCTTGAGGATTTGATTATAGTAAATTGTACTATCAAAAGACAATCCGTGTTATTCAGAACACACTCGTCAACAAAGTATTTGTATTAAGTTGAAGTCCTCTTCGGCTGTTGAGGCGGAAAAATTCCTGTTCGGCTGCTCAGGTGTAATATACCTATTCCTCCGGGTTAAGTGTGGGGTTTAGTCTAAATCCAGAGGATATTCTGGGACTGGACATAGAACGGGAAGTTCGAACCAGTATAAAAATTCCTGGTGTGCTTACTTTAATTCTTACTTTACTGCTATTATCGGTTTCCGCTTTTATATATCATATTACACGATCCTTAGTACTTCACGTACATTTTCATTTGGTATCAGAGCCTGGTATTCTAAAGATTGTAACAACATCCTAGAATAAATGGCTACAAAGAGATCTAGTCAAGGCAATAAGAAGAGGAAGAGCAATAAAGAAAAATCAAAGGAGCAAACAAACAAATGCTTCATGGCAAAAGATAATGAGGTTAGTGATCTAACTTTTGATGATATGATAGAAATAAATTCAGAACTTCTAGACACTTTAAAAAGTCTCAAAAGAAAATATAAGGAAACTTTGGAAAATCTGAAGAAAGCAGAATTCGAAAGAGATAAGCTTAAAAACGAGAAGAAGATATTAGTAGAAGAATTTTAGAAAATTCAAGATTCACTCTTTGACAATTCTCAACTCGCTCTATTAAGTCAAGAAATAGAAGCTCAAAAAGAAAAGAATAATGCTCTAGCTTCTGAGAATCATGAGTTAAAAACAAAAATTAAAATTGTTGAGTTAGATAACACGAGTCTCAAAACTAAGCTTGATGACATTACTAAAAATATTTCAATTTTAATAAAGGGAGAGAAAATTTATCTAGGATTATTGAACATTCTCAACCTGCTTCAAATAAGAAGGGATTAGGTTATGTTAAAAATTCAAAAGCTCACAATGATAGAAGTGATTTAGGATATAATAACACTGATCGTAGAAATAACACTAGATATGCTTTCATGTATAGTAAAAATGATAGTGCTAGTACTAAATTTCGAGTAAAGACTAAATCCAATTTTTATGGAAATTCAAATACTACTATGACCTATAATGTTGATAATTTTTCTAGAAGTACAAAATCATTAGAAGGAAATATGAATAAAAATTATCTTAGTATTTGGGTTCCTGTTAATTGGAAAAATAGAGAAAAATACATTGATGATTATTTTGATATGGTAGTTAATAATGAAAATTATATTTATAAAGGTTCAACCACACCCAAATGGGTATGGTTTCCTAATAATTAGGAAATTATAAGAACCTTGGGTATCGCATGCTTTAAACGTTAATTTTTCTGATGCCTTACATTATAAGTAGTAGGTATTTTTTATATTGCTCTATGTTAACACTTATGTAAAATATATTTTATATCATCATATAAACTCTCTTTTTTGTCGATGACAAAGGGGGAGAAATATATTGCTCTCTAATACTATTTGCAGGAATAAACCATGCAAGCACAGATTAAGGAGAAAAAAAGATTAATTATTTATAGAAATATATAGCATAGATTCAGGGGGAGAAATCTATAGCACAATTACAGGAAGATATTCAGTGAGAGTGATAAGATCAACAAAGCTTGTCAAAGATTCGTTCGTAGAAAATGGAGTTGTCATCATCAAAAAGGGGGAGAATGTTGGATCATAGGTTTTGATTACTGACAAGACACAACAATCCATGAATCTACGACTACGATAACATCCAGACTCATCGGCTAAATATATAGTTTGTATAGTTATATATATTTTAACAAGAGTCATCAAATATGTATATAGAGTCCAGTTTAGTGCTTTGTTAAAATCTTTCCTCAAGAATCATCATCCACATTCAAATAAACTCGCATGCATATTTTAATCAAAATCAAGTTTTCAAAAAAAATGCATGGAGCAGGGCTCGAACCTAGGTCACTAGTTTGGAAGGCAAGTACTCTAACCAAATGAGCTACTGCTATTTTATACTTGAAAAAAATATGGTCTGTGCACATAACATCAGGTCGGTCGACCGGCCAGAATTTTCAGCTGACCGAACCTATTGTTAGTGCACAGATATGCTCTGTTTTCTACACGATTTTAAACTCAGCTGACCGGCCAGAATTTTCAGTCAACCGACCTGAACATAACGGCTAGTTTTCTAAAGAGTTGCGATTGTTCATGAAGAGGAATGTCTCTCAATCCAAGAGATATGGACACAACTTTTGATTGAAACTCTTCATGAAAGATTATAACTACTCTACAACTATATAAACATGTTCAAATCACTTCTACAATAACCGATTCTTGTTTATACTTCTGCAATATATTCTCTATTTATTTCTGCAAATAAAACCATTCATTCTCATTCAATATCTCTAGAATCTCTGAATTAATTTATATACTTCGATGCTACGAGATTATCTTCCTTCTAAATCTTTACATACACTACATATTCTTGAGGATTTGATTATAGGAAATTGTACTATCAAAAGACAATCCGTGTTATTCAGAACACACTCGTCAACAAAGTATTTGTATTAAGTTGAAGTCCTCTTCGGCTGTTGAGGTGGAAAAATTCCTGTTCGGCTGCTCAGGTGTGATATACCTATTCATCCGGGTTAAGTGTGGGGTTTAGTATAAATCCAGAGGATATTCTGGGACTGGACGTAGAACGGGAAGTTCGAACCAGTATAAAAATTCCTGGTGTGCTTACTTTAATTCTTACTTTACTGCTATTATCGGTTTTCGCTTTTATATATCATATTACACGATCCTTAGTACTGCACGTACATTTTCAATGTTGTATTTTGATTTCATCGCAATGTATTCTGCGATTACTGACAACCGAGTGCCACTTTTACAACCATCCCAAATAGCTTTCTTAGCTGCATCTAGTAAATCATAAAAAAAATTAGCTTCAATATTTGGTTCTTCAACATTTCTATCATCGTCGTCAACTTCAACCATAGGAAACATTGATCGTGCTACATCTTCGACCATATTTTCTATACGGGTCGTTGAAACTATTTCGTTACCGACACTTTCAGACTCCACAGAAGTATTTGCTACAACTTCTCCATGCCGATCCCAAACATAATATTCGGGTGCGAAATCGTGTTGGCACAAATGAACTTTCACAATATCTGGTAACAAATACTTCAAATGTCTACACCTACTACACGGACAACGAATTTCTGGATCGTTTCCGTTATTACTTAAAGCGAATTCAACAAACACGTTTATACCATTATAAAAATCTTCTTTTATTGAGCCCCTCGGTCTTTTTCTTTGGTACATCCATCTCCTCCAATCAACAAAATAATCAATCATTTTTCCTATTTGACAAAATGAGAAGTTCAAAATTTAATATTTATTTTGAAGAATACAAATTAGAAAAAGATTATTTTAGTCGTATAATATTTTGAATTTAAAGAACAACTTCACAAATTTAAAAATATTTTCAAATACGGCACGTTTTATTTTTTAACGTAACGATTTAAAAATATATATAATTTTTTTTTCATTGGTCAGGCATTCTACTTTCCATTACAAACACAGTAAGCATTTACATTTCATATATTACTTCGTCTCAAACGATTCAACAAAATTTCGGCAGCATTTTCCTTTTGTTCCCTGCATTATACACAAATGCGTGTACGTAGAAAACAAAAAAGAAAAGTTAGGCCGAAATTTTATGAACCGTTTAAGACGAAGTAGTATACAAAATGTAAATTCTTACGGTGTTCATAACTTGTCCAATACAGGGGCAAATCCGACAAACATTGTACCAGTTGAATATATATGGTCGTTTTCCGAAAAAAACGATTATTTATACAACGATCATGTACAACACTCGTCAGACGGGGCCAAAAACTCTCTAAGAGACATTTGTCAAATAACATGCGCGCATTTTACGAAAAAATACGGTTTTACTCACTGTTCACATTTACAAAAATATATATTAATTTAACACATTTATTCGACGTATTACACATCATCTTAAGGCTGGTTTAACATTTTTGTCATTTTTCAATACACATAATTATAATTCAGAGTAATGCATTTTTTTTTGTTTCATAAGTAAATACGTGCACAGTATAATACTCCTAGTTCATTCAATCATTTTATCTTATTCCAAATAACGTATACAATCGTCGAATCAAGGCATACACAACAATTTACATATACATGAACAACCACAAATTATACATGTTTTTCACAATTTCACTATAAAAGATGAAATATGTATGCCATGTGATGCTATAAACCGTTATTACGCTATTGGGAACAATTGCAATCACTAATTCGCCCTAATTTATCAATTTATACAAATCTAGAATTAGGGTAAAAAATGAAATTTTCACAAAAATAAGATATTATACCTGAGATTAAGAGCAAGAGACGTTGAATTAACAGCGGGGAAGGAGAAAAAAATCACGAAATCAGCGATTGGAGGTGGATAATGGGGATTTGGGGTTTTTTTTTAAGAAATGAAGAGGCTGGAAAATGAGGAAGAAAGGCTCAGCCGAGCTGCAGATATCGCGAATTTCCGACGGCCGTCGACGGCCCGTCGGAAGCCGTCGCTCCCACCCGTCGCTATTTGGCCTTTTTCTAGTAGTGTAAATTTAAAGGTTAAGAAACTTTAAGTTGATATGATTCATTAATGAATTTAGTATTAAATGGAAATCAAGTATATAAGTAAATAATAAATGTGAATTAAACTACAAGAAACTTATGCATTACCTAAAAAAATTGATTCACTGATGTCCTAAATATTGAATGGGAAATAATTTATGTGAGTAATGAATGTAAATTAATAAGAGATAACCTTGTATGGATGAAATAAAATAAGTGAAAAGTGAATAACATGTGAAAGAAACCAATAGAACAATATTTAAATTCTATGTTGTTTGGCTTATGGTAAGTCTGGGAAACGGTACTGTTGAGCGTAAGATACATTTATTAGTTTTTTTTATCCCCTTTGCTATGAAAATTGTCCAAACGGACAAATTATGAGTTTAGTTGCTATGAATGTTTGATAGTTTTCTTTGCTGCACATATAATGGTTGTACTACTTTTGTTTACCTATGGTTATTATATATTGTATGTTGCTTGTGCCATTAATTGAAACAACTAATATATTACTCTTTTACATAGTTTTAACTCTTTTGGATTATGTAAGTGAAATATAGGTTTATGGAAGCAATAGCTGTTGCTTTTGGTTTCATAAATAAAGTTTGTTTGCCCAACAAATAGGTACGTTTTTGGATTATGCTTTTTGGAAAGTTATTTTATTATTTTTCCCATGGTTTGAGATATTTTATAATTGAAATATGATACACATACATACATACATACATACATACATACATACATATATATATATATAATGAAATTATTGATATTATTATTTTTCGGACCTAACCGTACAAAGGAGACTCTGTCAAAATTTTCTGTAAATTTAGGACTTGGAAATTTTTGCGGAAGTTAAGTTATTTTCAAAATTTTGTTAAACTTAAATATGTAAGTTAAATTGTTATAAATTGATTATTTTGAATAAAAATATATCAAACCTCTTGATTCTTTCTTGTTCCTTTTCTAGGATGAAAAGGTTGGAGTGAGGGAGATTGTAACGACCCGTATTTTTGATAATTAAAAATATCTAGTTTAATAGGATTTTGGAATTTAATATTGTGTGAAATTAAAATTTATGATTTATAAATGGGAAGAAAATTTTAAAATACAATTCAACAATGTTGATTGAATGGAATTGACAACTGTTAATGTGATCTCAATCAATATTAAAGGTAAAAGTTAATTTGAAATGCAATTGTAGAGCTTAATTTGAAAATAATTGTAAGTCAATAAGTAATAAATTCAATGTTGTATTAATGGTGAAGTTGTATGTTATTTTATTTAGTGGGTTTTAGTATAGAATGTGAAATCAATTATTTGTACCTAAATTTATAATCCTTGGTGGTAAATAATAAGTTAATAAATGTGAATTATTAATGTATAACAATCGATTTATTATCATCTTGAATTTTATTTGGAAATCAATTTTTTTTGGCAAGACTAGCTGGTTTTACAGCGGTCGCCCACTCTTTTATTAAAAATAAAGTCAAAAGGAAAACAACTCAAACAAAATAAACCCCAAATTACAATCAAAAAATACGAATCACAAAATACAACGGTTAGATATACATACGCAGCCAATAACATTTTTTTTTGAATAGAGTTAAAATGGCCAAGCCCAGGCCCAACAAAACAAAAGACACGGGTACAAACAAATACCCGAAGTCACCAAAAACATAACAAAAGAAACCCTAGCGCCTCCATCAAAACATATTATCAACCAAAGCAGAAAAAAGAGAAAGAAAACACGAAAATGGCAGCAAATCAACTATGTCGCTTTATTATCAGCCCTCATTCCGCTACTTTCTCCACGCTCCCAATATGAAAGAGCTTCATTGAAGCTATTTCTCCAGCCTTTCTCTCTGTCAAAATTGCTGAACGAAAGTCGATTGCTGTTGAAATGAGAATTTTTGTTAGATCTAGAGTCATTATGACCTAGATCTGACAAAAAAATCAAAGCTTTGTTACTGTCACCCATATTCTCGTGGTTATTCAAGCAGTGCTTTCTGATGTCCTCAAAATTGTTAGATCTAAAGTCAGCATGACTTAGATCTGACGATGCATTCCTCAAACTGGAGTTATTACCCAAAATTGCCTTCGATATTGGAGGGATAGATGGCAGAATTAGTGCTATACCTCAACGACTCGAGGAAGCAAGCTTCGTCAACAATACCGATAGTCTCATGATGGTTATCATTATGGATGCTGGTCTACATACATTTCGGTTGCAAAAGATATCTTTCTAAATGTTTGCTACCAGCTTCCAATCTCCAATCTTCTGCAAGGAAAGCAAACTTGGTTTGATTTTTCAGAACTTTCTTAGATTTTTGCAAAATAATCTTGCTATCCGTATTAATAGTTAACCACACTTTCTCTTTACTTCTGCTGCCCTTGTTATGCACATGAGAATTTCTTTCTTTCCATAAGTTGAACACAGCCGTAGTAAGAAGAATGTGAGCATAATCTGTTTCTTTAGATCTGTCTCTAAATTTGCTGTTGATAACTTTGATGATATTCATAAGATCCATATGTCTGTTGTCAACAATGTTAAGAGAGTCTCTAATTTGATTCCATATATAATATGAGTAGCTGCATTCAAAAAACAAATGATTAGCACTTTCATTACACAAGTTGCATAAGGAACAGAGTGAATTTGTTTTGTTTCCCATTTATTTAATCTGTCCCAAGTTGGCAATCTATTTTTGATTGCAAAATAAGTACAAAATGCCATCTTGGGGAAATTTACTCTATTCCAAATGCAGCAATACCACTCTTCAGTTGGGAATTTGATTCTAGTAAAATTCCAAGTTTCTTTAAAAGAAAACTTCCCTCTGTGATTAGCTTTCCATTCCCAGTAATCATTTTCTGCATCATTATCAAGTTGAATATTGCAAATATCATTTTTATGGGGGTTAGTAATAGGGTGAATTTGTGGTTGCCATTGATTATTAATTATGATATCAGAAACTTTATTATTAGAACCACCACATATAACAAGGCTATTCCAACCAACCCTATTTATAAATGACTCATTTCTGAACCAAGGATCAAACCATAAACTTGTATCTTTACCATTTTTAAATTTTCTTTCAAGTAATGATTTACCAATATCCTTACTGTTTAAAATTTGTTTCCAAGTATTTGATTGGTTACTCCTATGAACTGTAGTCCATAAATTATCATTTTTTAAGTACTTGGCTCTCATCCATCTAGCCCACAAAGATTCAGAATCAATGAATCTCCAAAGTAATTTTAAATGGCAAGTAGTACCCAAGTCCTTAAAATTTCTAATACCAAGACCCCCCTCATTTTTTGGTCTGCAAACTTTATCCCAACTAATTTTGTGATATTTACCTTTCCACAAAAATTCAGCACATCTACTTTCCAGTTTTTTAACTGTTGTTGCTGGAATTTGAAATGTTTGCAGCCAGTATAAGATGATAGCATAAATCACAGTTTTAATAAGTTCAAGTCTACCAGCAATGGAGAGTAATTTACTCGACCAAGTCTCCATTTTATCCTGAATTTTATCAATAAGAATAGCACAATCTGAATCCTTAATCATATTTGTAGAAAGAGGCAGACCTAAATATTTGATTGGAAGAAATCCCTCTTCAATTTGTAATACATTTAAAAATTCTCTTTTGAACTTACATGCCTTACTGAAATAAGCTTTACACTTATTAACATTAAGTTGAAGACCAGCATGATTTTTTAATTTATCAAAAATGGATTTTAAAGAGTCTGCATTATCTTTATTGGCTTTTAAAAACTCCATAAGATCATCTGCATATATCAGATGATTAACACATGGTTGGATTCTATTTATAGGTTGAATTTTGCCCTTGATGCTCTCTATTTCAATAAGGATAGAAAAGTATTCCATCACAATAGCAAAAAGATAAGGTGAAAGGGGGTCCCCTTACCTTATACCCCTATTAGATTTAATAAAACCTTCAGCCTTGCCTTGAATTAGAATAGAGAAAGTAGGAGTATTGATACATTCAAGCACTAAATCACAAAACTTAATTGGAAACCCCATACATTTCATAATATGATGAATAAAATGTCTGTTAACTTTATCATATGCTTTTTGAAGATCAATTTTAACACATACATTATCTCCATGTTTAGTGTTAAATTTCCTGACCATCTCATGAGCTAAAAGGGAGTTTTCATATATTAGCCTACCAGGAACAAAAGCGCTCTGATTTTCTGATATAATAAATGGCAGAAAAACTTTAATTCTATTGCTAAGAACACTAGCAATAATTTTGTAAATGAAGTTGCAGCATGATATAGGTCTGTAGTCACCAATATCAGTGGGGTTTTTTTTCTTAGGGACAAGGGTAATAAATGTATGATTTATACTTTTCAGAATTTTACCATTATCCATAAATTCATTTACAACACCAAGGATCTGCTGATTAATATAGTCCCAGTTATTTTTGAAAAATTTAGCATTAAAGCCATCAGGACCTGGACTTTTGTTATCCCCAGCATTAAAAACAATATGTTTAATTTCAGCCAAATCCATAGGGGCTAGAAGAATTTCAGAGGCACTGCTATTTAAAATATTCTTACATATAATATCAGGAAACTCCTGACTATTCATATAAGAGAAATATAGCTCCTTATAGAAATTAATAGCTTCAGTGGACACTTTATCAAAAGAATTTGCTAAATTTCCTTCTTTGTCAATTATGCTACCTATATTATTAATATGTTTCCTGTTACTCATTTTAGCATAGAAGAATTTAGTGCAGTCATCACCCAAAGTGAGCCAGTCGGTCTTTGCTTTCTGTCTGGCATCAACAGACTCCTTATACATTTCATTGGACAAGTCCTTTTGATTTTGGAAGAATTTGTTAATTTCATTAATATCATCAGGCTTATTATCTACATTCATTTGTAAAAATTTACCTTCATTTCTCAAATTAACAATCTTATTTTTATTAACATTTTTGCTTTTATTCCCATTTTTAAGATTATTTTTAGAGAATTTCAGAAACATATAAAACTGAAACTGCTTAGAACCATCACAAGAAAAATTATGGCTATTTTCCATTAAAGTTTTGTAATCATCTTCTAAAACCCAGCTATTTTTAAATCTAAAGGGGTAAGCTTTACTGTTACCACCTTTATTAACGACCAAATTGATCATTAAAGGGGTGTGATCTCTTAAATTTTGTTCCAAAGTATAACAGATATTATCAGGAAAACTATTTGCAAATTCTTTGTTATATAAAATTCTATCAAGTTTGCAATGAATATTTTTAGCTAAACCAGATTTCCAAGTATATTTATTACCACTGGTATTTGGCTCAATAAGACCAGATTCTATCAAAAATTTATTGACTCTATCCAGTTTGTTATGAGGGATTTTAACACCTCCAAATTTCTCATTAACATGAAAAACAGTATTAAAATCTCCTAACACAATCCAGGGGAAATCATATATGTAACTTAAGGATTTAAGTTTATGCCATAGAACATTTCTTTCAATTTCAAAATTACTACCATAAACAGCAGTAACTTGCAAGTGGAAACCACCAATGTTCTTAAATTTACAGTCTATGAATTGACTATCTTTATTAATGTTTATATTAGTCCAGACAGAAGAATCCCAAATAGTAATAATTCTGCCTTTACAACCACAGTCATTATTATGAATAGCTTTCCAATTACTAGACATTTTTAGACAGAATTTTTCAAAATTCTCATCATTCATTTTGTTCTCAATAAGAGCAATAATAGTAGGCTTGTATATATTGATCATATAGAGGATATCAGATTGTTTAACAGGGGAATTCATTCCCCTAACATTCCATACAAGAATTGACATATATATAATATATATAAAAGATATAAGAATTAAATGGTACCTGACACCACTGTACTTTTACCTCTCCTTTTATTATCAGCACCTTTAGCCTTCAATCTGGTAGACATTTGTTCCCATTCTAAGTTGATTGATATATATTTTTGCTTGAAGGCTTTTTTCTCTTTACTCCCCTTTAACGTACCTGATGCTTTTGTTTTTGCAATATGTAGTTCAGATATGTCAAATTCTTCATAGTTGTCCCTCTTCTCAGAATTATCTTCCTCCATTTGTGCAGAATCAGGAACCTTGATTAGAGAGATATCAAACGAAGCTGTGCGAGGCAATTCTGATTCATTACAATCAGAGATTGCAGCCTGCTCTGGAGGAGGATCACCTTTGCAAGGCAATGTTGAGTAACTATTACTCTCAACATCTGCAGCAATTATAGACGAAGATCCCTTCTCAAGATTGGTTTCTTGACTCAATCTTGAGTTCTGATGAATCTTGTTTACAATTTTTGTATTATTCTGGCCTGTATTTAAACATGACTCTGAGATATGGAGGGTTTCAGAGTTAAAGACCTGTAAATTTTTCCCCTTCTTTCTGTTTGTCGGATCAAGATCGTTTGAAGTATTCTCACTATCATTCTGTTGATGAACTTCCAGCACCATGATCTGATCATTTTGATCAGTGAGCTCTTTGATATTATTTTCTTGATCGGAGATGAAATCATCTTGATAGATTCGATCTACACCCATTTGGGTTTTTGACTGAGATATTATGCTTTCATTATTACTCTTTTCTTGAATTCTTTCAGATCTATTATCTTGAATACTCATTATATCTTTATCTTTCTTTTTGGGGATCCACGTCTCTTTCGAGTTGCACTGTTCCTTAGTGTGACCGAAGCACATACAGATGCTACACTTCGGTGGAACCCATTCATATTCAACCTTTTGTATAATGTTTTCCCCATTATAAAGATTTAGACAAATCTCATCTGGAAGTTCATCCATCGCAGAAACTTCCACAAGAATTCGAGCGTAATTCAATCTCGACTTCATGGTGGTTGCTGTGTCCATTTTAATGGGTTTTCCGATAATGCTAGCCATGATACTAAACGCCTCTCTGTCCCATAATTTGAGATTAACGCTGGGTAATCTAACCCATATTGGCATGGTAGACAGAAGATCTCTGTCCATCTTCAAAGATTCAGTCCATCTTCTCATGATGATGAGCTTGCCGTTATAGAAATATGGACCATTCTGAATTATGGAGTTGCAGTCTTGAGAATCATAAAATTTTATCAGGAAAAAACCATTTTCTCTGGAAAAGATTTCAAATTCACCTTTTGGCTTCCAAACTCTTTTAATATATTCTTTAAAGAACACAAAGTATGGTTTACTGCTAACAACATACACCATAACTGAGTTATTCCAGCACTCCATAGCTCTCTTACATACTGTCTCTTTGACAACACCATATTTCTTGTTATTGATTTGAATAGGTGAAATGGTTTCAAGACTGCAATCTTCATCCTTTGGTTCTTTAGATTGTTCTGAGAGAATATCAGCCCATGATTTCTGCCCTAGTACTTTACTCTGATGGAACTTTGTTGGCGGCTTATCGATGTGGACCATCTTGGTCCTGTCCCTAGAAGAATCGGTCTTCTGGTGCTCTATTTTTCTTTGATTTTTACTGATCAGAGGCCGATTCTGACCGTTTCTTGGCTGATATTTCCTTTGCGATCTTGATTGAACCAATTGAAAACCCTCATTATCAATGATGACATTACTCGGCATTCTGAGATGAGTTTCTGGTGGCCTATCTTGAGGAGATGGACAAGAGAGAGAGGGATTGGGGTTGGATTTAGAAGAGGGATTGTTTTCTCCCATGGCAGAAGAAAACCCTAGATTTCTATAGCTTCCTCTTTGGTATACGCAGCCAATAACATATTTAAACCCTAACCGCTAATATCAAGAAATAATTTTCTGAAACAAGGTCGAGATCGGTAATTGATTTCCAGCGAAAATTCTGGCATTCCTTTCGTCCCAGATCACCATGATTACTCTCTTCAACAGTTTAGGAAGGCGAGTCAAGGCAGGGGATCTCCAACGCTTAGCTTTATATATCTTAATCCACTCGGCTGTGAAATGACGAAGAGGTGGAATGGATTTATAGTGGCTCAAGACACGTTTCCATAATTGATAAGAATACATGCAGGAGAAGAAAAGATGCCCGACGTTTTCAGGAGCACGAGAGCAGAAAATACATGGAGATACATTAGTAATACGCCTTGGAACGAAATTTCCTTGAGTGTGAACTGCATTGTTAAGAATCTTCCATAGGAGCAGATTTTCCTTGGGTTTTGAGCCAGTAGTCCAAATTCTGGAGGACCAAGGGAACCTAGCGTGACTCTGCAGCTGAAGCAGTGAGTTATATGCCAATGGCATAGAGTGAAAATTGTACTTATTCCATTGAATACCATCATAAACATCATGATTGAAATTAGTTTGTATGGTACTCCACAGGGATCTAACGTGGCCGAGCTAACATGAGGTAGTGTAATGACATTATTACATATGTAGTCACTAGCTTTAGTAGAATCAGGGATGACAAAGCTAGTTCAAAGGGTATAATCAGCCAAGGAAGATTGAATTACTCCATGGGAGCTCTAGGGTGAATGCCAAAAGGAATTATTAACACTGCATTTAATCATAGAAAGATAGATCGGTCTATATTTTAACATACTTCTCCATAAGTAGCTAGCATCAGTAGGGATGTTCATGGTCCAGAAAGAATTCTTCTTTAGAATAAAATGGCGATTCCAAGAAGCCCATAAGCAATTGTTACCATTGAGGAGAAGGTTAACAAAGTGAGAAGAGGCAGCCTGATTCCATAGCCTTAAATTAATAAAGCCGAGACCACCATATTTACGTGGAAGTTGAACGTTTTTGAATGCAGTGGGAACCATCTTAGACGAAAAAATATTCCCATGCAATAAGAAGTGGTTAAAAACTCTATTAAGCATTGAGATGAGTCTACTGGGAATGATGAAAATTCTAAAATAGTAGGTGCACATTGCCGTAGCAATACTATTAATAATCACCAATCTGGCAGCTTGAGATAATCTAGTGGTTGGCATATTTCTGAGATTATCTGTTACTTTTTTGAATAAAGGTAAGCATTGGGCTGCAGATATTCTTGCAGTGCACATGGGAGCTCCAAGATAGATAGCATCAGAGTTAAGTTGTTAAAAACCAAAGAGTTGTATAATGTCATTTGTTTCACTGTTAGATAGACCAGAAATGCTAATATGAGATTTCCTTTTATTAATACTTAAACCAGTCATTGTATCAACGCAATGCAATGTTTTGAAAATGTTATTTATGGATCCATGAGTAGGTTTAGTGAAAAGAAGTAAGTCATCAGCAAACATCAAGGTGGATACGTTATGCTCCGTGAATCTTGGATGTCTTTCTATTTTCTTGTCTAATATCTACTGATTGATGAGAACGGCAAGGAGTTCCATAACAGCAATAAATAAACTGGAGGAGATAGGATCTCCCTAAAAACAGAGAAAAGCTTTTTTCGTTTCTTTTATTTACTGAATAACTTGTTCAATGTTTACTTCGTTTACACATTGTATATATAACAACATAATGGGCTTTGAGATAACAATTACAGTCCAGCCCAATAGAAACAATAAAGAGATAATAACTGAACCGGGTTAACCCCTTATCCTTATTACTCCCCCGTAAATAAAGCTAGGGTTTCAATTCCCTCAAGTCTCCTCTTCATAAAATCATGGAGGCGAAAAAACTCGGAGTTCTTCTCTAAGATGAGTGAAATTCTTTGATGAAATAGCCTTTGTCAGTATATATGCTCGCTGATAAAAAGATGGGATATGTCGGATCTGGAGTTTTCTGTTTCCAGTTCGCTCTCTAACGAAGTACAGATCTATTTCAATGTGTTTTGTTCTCGAGTGTTGAACATGGTTCGTTGACAGTGAAATTGCACTCAGATTGTCTACCCAGATGGTCGGCTTTTGCTTAAGTTGAAGGCCCAATTCTCCGAGAAGAGCCTCTGTCCATATAATTTCAACAGTAGCGCTTGCGATAGCTCTATACTTCGCTTCTGCGCTTGACCTAGAGACGGTCGATTGCTTCTTTGTACACCATCAAATGGGGTTGCTGCCGTGGTACACGCAGTACCCGATAGTGGATCTCCTGTCATCTACGTCATTGGTTCAATCTGAATCACTATAAGCCTGTAGTGTAATGTTTTTGCACGATTCTAATCTTAACACGTAGTGAGTAGTTCCTCTTAGATATCTTAGAATACGTTTAACGGCACGCCAATGTTCGTTTGTCGGTGCTTGCATGTACTGGCAAACCTTGTTCACACTAAAACAGATGTCTGATCTAGTGATAGTCGCATACCGGAGTGCCCTAACTATGCTCCTGTATTGCGTGACATTTTCAATCAGTTCGTCTTTGTCCTTAGATAATTTAAGATTACTACTCATGGGTGTGGGCAATGCCTTTGCTCTGCCCATATTTTTTCTCACTAGAATGTCAGATATGTATTGCTTTTGTGATAAATTGATGCTTGAATCTGTATTTCTGAAAGTAGTTAACTTCTCCCAAGTCCTTTGTGGCAATCTGCTTGTCTAAACATCCAATAACCGTTTCAATTTCTTGATGATTATCCCCAGTAATAAGAATGTCATCAACATACACTAATATATAAATGCTATTGCCCCTTTGCTTTCTTATGTAGAAAGAATTATCAGATTTGATAGCATTAAATCCTAACATGACCAAAGTAGCCTTCAGTTTTTCATACCATGCCCTTGAAGCTTGTTTCAATCCATATATAGCTTTATGTAACTTGCATACTCGATTGCTATTGTCTTTAGAACTGTAGCATCTTGGTTGTTGCATGTACACTTCTTCTACTAAATCTCCATTTAAAAATGCATTGTGCACATCTAACTGCCTCACTTGCCAATGCTTGTGCGAAGCTAGGGTTAATATAATCCTTATTGTTGTCGGCTTAATAACTGGGGAGAATGTCTCATTGAAATCATAACCATACTGCTGAGTATAACCCTTTGCCACAAGTCTTACCTTATATTTAATTACTTTTCCCTCTGCGTCTCTTTTGATCTTGTAAGTCCACTTGCTTCCAACAATGTTCTTGTGCTTTGGTGGGTCAACTAAGATCCATGTTTTGTTTTTAATCAATGCATTATATTCTTCATCCATGGCTTTCCTCCACCTTTCATCTTTAACTGCTAATGCATATGATGTTGTCTCTACTTCATTGATTTGAATATTAAATATTTTGGGTTTAAAGATACCATTCTTGGATCTTGTGGTCATGGGGTGCTGACGGTAATTTGTTGTGGCACTTGATGTTCAACCCTATAGCTATCAGTAGCTTCATTTGTAGAGTCTTCACTGTTTTGATTTTGCTGGGTTTCAACTTGTTGTTGTTCATTATGCTGTGAACTATCCATTGCACTTTGCTCTGATTGATCACTATGAATAATCTCTGCTGACTCATAATTTGGTTTGATTTCTTTGCTAATCCAATCAGACAGGCCTGGCATTTTACTTGCTCCTGCATTGTTGATGTATGTTGCTTGTTTATGTTTTTCCTTTTCTGCAAAAGGAAAAACACTTTCATTAAAAACCACATGTCTTGAAATGAATAGCCTACCCTGATTATCTAGACACTTATATCCTTTCTGGTTATCTGCATAGCCCAAAAAGGTACATTGGCTAGACCTCAGGCTTAATTTATTTTTGTTATATGGTCTGAGGCAAGGAAAGCATAGACACCCAAAATTTATTATAAATTTATAATCTGGTTTGATACCAAAAAGTTTTTCAAAGGGGCAGACATGGTCACTTTGGTTGGCATTCTATTAATGAGATACACTGCAGTGGCAAATGCCTCCCTCCAATATCTCATAGGTAAACTTGCTTGTGACATAAGTGTTAAGCCTGTCTCCACTATGTGTGTGCTTCCTTTCCACCAGCCTATTCTGTTCAGATGTGTGTGGGCACGTCATCCTATGTAAAATTCCTCTCATAGTGAAGAAATCCTTTAGAGATTTAAATTCACCGCCACCATCTGTCTGTATGATTTTCACACTGCTATTCTACTGTTTTTCAATGCATGTGATGAAATGTTTTACAGCACTGCATGTGTTTGATTTTGCCTTTAAGAAATATATCCAAGTATATCTACTATGTGCATCAACAAGTGATAGGTAATACCTATCTCCATGAGTTGAAATGTGTGGAGATGGTCCCCACAAATCAGCTGCTACAAGCTCGAGGGGCTTTTCATATGCAGTTTCAGACTATTGAAAAGGTAATTTGTGACTCTTGCCAATTTGACAGTGTGTACATATATTAGGACTGCATAATTTTGGAAAAGAAATTTTATTCTCATTTAATACTTGTTTGACTACATCAGAACTAGGGTGTCCTAACTTACAATGTCATACATTAAGAATATTGACACCTTTGTCATTGTTTGTACTGACATTATTACACCATTCTGCATTGTTACAAAAGGATCTTTTTCTCGTATTGCTGAATTTGTATAAACCTTGATCCAGTTTACCTTGTAACAATATGTTTTTATTTAGTAAATCCCTAACAAGACAGAATCTAGGGTGAAACTCAAAATATACATTGTTTTTCTTTGCAAATTGAGAGACACTAATTAAGTTTTTTTTGATACTTGGTACTCTTAACAAGTTGTTAAGATAGAGTGACCTTGTACCTTCAATAGTGTCTGTTCCTATATGAGATATATTTATTGTTTCACCATTTTCCATAGCAACAGAGTGTTTACCTGTGTAGCTTATGTTCCCCAAATTTAAATTCTGCAAGTTGTTAGTCATATGATTGGTGGCCCCTGAATCAGGAAACCATTCTTCTGTGTTCATATCATCAGATTTATTTGCATCTCCGTTGTATTGTCTGCATTGTTTCTGGACTGACTACTGGTTTGTGCCTATGTTTGCTGTTGGTCCTTTGATGTTTTGATCTTGTTGAGCAGCATTGTAGTCTTCCTTAAATATGAAGTAACATTTATTTGCCATATGACCAAATTTTCACAGATTTGACATTTGACCCTATTGTTGTTTGGGTATTTTCCTCTGCCTCTTCCTCATTGACTATTGTTGCCTCTGCATTTTGATTTTATTGTTTATTTTGATTGTGTTTCTGATTTTTGTTCTTTGTTGAGGTGGCATAATTGGCTGAATAATCTTCTTGAATAAGTCTTCTCTGTTCAACTCTGCCTTCATGAGCAAGAAGAGCATAATGAACATAATCTATATCTGGTAATGTTTGCTGTGAGGCAAGTAATGTCACTAATGACTCATTCTTGATCAAGTCCATTAGTGATGATAAGAATCTGCTCACTGTCTGATATCTCGTGACCAACTGACTTTAATTTGTCACAGAGGTTCTTGATTCTTGCCATATATTCTCTCATGCTTGTATCATTCTTTCTTGCATTTTTTAATTCTCTTCTATAAAGCATAACTCTAGCTGCTGATTGAGAACTGAAAATTCTTTCAATTGATGACCATATTTCATATGATGTGTAACATCCAACAAGTTGTGACACAAGACTTTGATTAATAGAAGATAGTAACCAGGATACAAGTAAATTGCCTTGCCTTTGGTAATGAACATAATCTGGATTATTCACAAGTTGACCTATATCATCAGTAATGTTGATTGGAGGAATTACCTTGGTTCCCTTCACATAATCTTGCAAATCATAGCCTCTTAATGCAATTTCTACCTGATATTTCCATGTTATGTAATTGTCTTCATCTAATGGTGTATTTATCGCCTGATTTTTAGGTCTGATCAAGATTGGATCTCCGCTTTGATCATTCTTGGATCTGTTGCCTGTGTTTACAAATGTGGCTTCATTGTCTTGATCTGTCATGATGGATCAAGAACACTGGTGACCGGATTTATTGATCAAGAAATAGTGTATTGGTGTGGCAATGATGAATTGCAGCCAAAATAACAATGTATTGGCGTGGCAATGATGAATTGCAGCGAAGATCGACTGTAGCATGGAAAAAGTGCAACCAGAGGAGGAGATGAAGATCTTGGATCCAATCCTCTTCTAGGATGGCACAAGCTGGCAAGAACTGACGAGGATTTGGCGCTACACGGATCTATGAGAATGGTAAACTTCCCCTATGATGATATTGCTCTGAGGGGAGAAGAGAAAAATTACTTTCTCTGATCGAATTTAGCCTCTCGGCAACAATGGCTCTGATACCATAAAAACAGAGAAAAGCTTTTTTTCGTTTCTTTTATTTACTGAATAACTTTTTCAATCTTTACTTCGTTTACACATTGTATATATAACAACGTAATGAGCTTTGAGATAACAATTATAGTCCAGCCCATTAGAAACAATAAAGAGATAATAACTGAACCGGGTTAAACCCTTATCCTTATTACTCCCTGCCTAATGCATTTTTGAGTTCTAGATGATCCAATACATTCATCATTCAACGATAGGGAGAATGAACTGTAGAGATACAAGTGTGCAGCCAAGCCAGGAAAGGAAGGGGGAAGTTCATTTTAGACATGATGGATATAATAGCTTCCCACTTAATAGTATCATAAGCCTTTTGAATATCTAGTTTAAGAACACATCATGGAGAAAAGTTATTCCTATTATATCCTCTCATAAGCTCCTGAGAAATATAATGTTCTCTGTAATTGATCTTCTAGGTAGGAAACCATTTTGATTATTAGATATAATATCACTCAGACAATATTTCATATGTGAAGAAAGGATTTTGGCTATGCATTTCTCGATAACGTTACAACACGAAATAGGCCTAAATTGGGTAACATCTTGAGGGAGCTCAACTTTAGGAATAAGAGCAAGCCTCGTATGATTTATCCCATTTAACATGACATTGGATTTGAAGAAATGAAGTATTGCTTTGTAGAAGTCATGTTTGATAATAGACTATGAAAACTGAAAGAAATGAGCAGAGAAGCCATCAGGCCCAACAGATCTAGTAGGTTTCATGTCAGTGATAGTCTAAAATATTTTTTCATAAGTTACTTGTTAAATCAAAGAACTAGCCTTATCATGAGAGATAGCTTTCAGATTAATATCAGAGAGTGCAGAAAGGTCAGGAGGGGGATCAGTATTAGAGAAGAGGTCACTGTAGAAGGAAAGAAAAGTATTTTGTATGTCCCTTTTAGATGAATTCCGATAGCCATATTGATCTTTTATGGAATGAATAATAGAGCAGGCCTTCTTCAGATTGATTGACCTATGAAATATTTTCGTATTTCTGTCACCTCCTTCAAGCCACATTTCTTTGTTCTTTAATTTATACATTTCAGTTTCCATCTTAAGAGCAGACTTTAGTTAATCAGATAAAAAGTGTTCTTTTTTTGAAATGTCAATATTAATGGGCTTAACCTGCATGAGAAGTTGTACAGCACGAAGTTCATCTCTGATAGTTGATGATAAAGGGCTACCTTTTCCAAATCTTTGATGAGCCCATTGTTTCAGTTTGATTTTCGTGAGTTTGAGTTTGGTTTGTAGAATAAACATAGGATTTCCATAAACTGCTGAGCTCCATACCTATTCAATTAGAGACAAAAAATCTGTTTCATTAGTCCAAATATTAAAAAAATCAAAATGAGAGGGTTCTTTTTCTTCAACATATCCCCAAGACAAAATGATTGGGCTATGATCAGATATTGAAGGAGGAAGGAATTGGGAGATAAGATGAGGCCAAGCAGAAAAGGCTATATGATTAAAGAGAGATCTATCCAATTTGCAGAAGATCCTATTTCGAGACCTACTACAATTATTCTAAGTGTAAAAGACACTAGTTTTAGAAACTTGGAGAAATTGAGACTGACTGATAACTGTTGAAATATTAAACTTGATTTATTAATGTGTAGAAGTTTCTTATTATCAAAGTTTCTAGAATGTTCTTGTATTTAATAGAATTTGGAGAGAGCTCTAGAATTTTATATTAGTTGCTAGAAATAAGAATTGTATAAAAGTCATGTTTCTAGAGTTTTCTAAAAAGAAAGTTCTAGAGTTGTCAAATAAGTCATGTTTCTAGAATATTCTACATCTAGAATGTTCTATTGAGTCATATAAATAGAGGAGCTCTCCCCTCATTTTGTAATCAATCAAGAAAGCAATCTAGCAAAGGAAAAATAATATTAAAGCATTATTTGGGAGAACAAGTTTCTTCTCTTTGTGTGTGAATTGTGTGGATTAGTGAGAATAAGTTTCTTCTCTCTAGTCTCCAACCTTTTTTTTAAATATATATTTCAACACAGTGGTATCAGAGCAAGGTTTAGGGATGACTTCAAACAATATGTTGCAACCTCGACTTTCTCGTTTGACAAGAAAGAATTACAATCAATGGAGCATTCAAATGAAAGTCTTGTATGGCTCTCAAGATCATTGGAAGATTGTTGAAAATGGATATAAAGAACCGAAGAATCAAGCAACACTTTCAACACAACAATTGAATACTTTGAAAGAGATTCGAAAGAAGGACAAGAAGGCTCTTTATATTATCTATCAAGCGGTGGATGAAGCAATTTTTGAAAGGATCTCTTCGGCATCAACATCAAAGGAGGCATGGAACATCCTCAACAAGGCGTACAAAGGTGAAGAAAAGGTAAAGATGGTAAGACTTCAAGCTCTAAGAGGTGAGTTTGATTTACTCAAAATGAAAGAAAGTGAATCGGTAGAGAAATTTTATAATGGAACTATTTCTATTGCTAATCAACTCCGAATCAATGGTGAAGAAATTTCGGATAAAAGAATTATTGAAAAAATTCTTCGAAGTATGACAAGGAAATTTGAGCATGTTATTGTTTCTATTGAAGAATCAAAAGATTTTAATACTTTCTCTCTTGAAGAATTGTTGGGCTCACTACAATCTCATGAGCTTCGCATCAAACAATTTGATTCCTCTCCTTCCGAGCAAGCTTTTCAAATTCGAGACACCAACCGTGGTGGATTTAGAGGAAGATGTGGAAGATCAGCCCGTGGTAGAGGACAAGGAAGATGCCAAATTCAAAGTGCAAATTCAAGCCCATCTCAAGGTGGAATAGGAAGAGGTCGTAGAGGATACAGT
The DNA here is from genome assembly GCA_030765085.1 of Allium cepa. Taxonomy (NCBI): domain Eukaryota; kingdom Viridiplantae; phylum Streptophyta; class Magnoliopsida; order Asparagales; family Amaryllidaceae; genus Allium; species Allium cepa. The sequence goes on along the minus strand of CM060930.1, from coordinate 6,534,216 downwards.
GGAAGAGGAAGAGGTAACTCTTATAATATTCAATGTTATTATTGTCATAAATATGGGCATATGAAAAAGGATTGTTTTAAAAGAATTAATGATAAAAAAGATAATTCTAATTTTCTACATGAGAATCTGGAGACACAAGATGAAAGTATGCTTATTTCTTGTAATGTTCAAGAAGCTTCTTTTAATGATATATGGTACATTGATAGTGGTTGTAGTAACCACATGACCGGAAATAAAAGTTGCTTTGTGAATTTTGATGGAAGTGTCCAAAGAAAAGTCAAGACAGGTGATAACAAAAGGCTCATTGTCAAAGGCGGTGGGGATATTCCGATACGGACAAAGCAAGGTACAAATTATATTTCTAATGTTTATTATGTTCCCGATCTTAAATACAATCTTTTGAATGTTGAACAACTTTTAAAGAAGGGACATAATGTGAATTTCAAAAATGATTTATGTGAGATCAAAGACAAAACTGGTGTTCTTATTGCAAAAGTGAAGATTACACCAACAAAAATGTTTCCGTTGAAAATTAAAAATGAAGCATTTCCATGTTTTGCTAATATTGTTAATGACAAGTCATGGCTTTGGCATCTTCGTATAATCACTTGAGTTTTAGCACTCTATCCAAGATTTGCAAAGATCAAGATCAAGTATGTGAAAGTTGTGTTTTTGGTAAGTACCATCGAGATTCATTTCCAAAAGACAAGGCATGGCGAGCAAAGAATCCTTTGGAGCTAGTGCATTCGGATTTATGTGGACCTATGCGCACAAACTCTCTTGGAGGTAATCGGTATTTTCTCATTTTTATTGATGACTATAGTAGCAAGATATGGATTTACTTTCTCAAATAAAAATCTCAAGTATTTGAAGTATTCAATAATTTTAAAGCACTTGTGGAGAAGCAAAGTGGTTTTTCTATAAAGACACTCCGATCCGATCGTGGTGGAGAATATATGGCAGAAGAATTCGGAAATTTCTTAAAGAATCATGGCATTCATCATCAACTAACGGTCCTCTCAACCCCTCAACAAAATGGGGTGGCCGAAAGAAAGAACCGTATCATCATGGAACTTGATCGAAGTATGTTGAAAACAAAAGGATTGCCTAAAATATTTTGGACCGAAGCTGTAGCATGTGCATGTTATGTTCTTAACCGTGCGGCAACTAAAAGTGTTCAAGGAAAGACTCCACAAGAAGCATGGAGCGGTCACAAGCCATGTGTCTCCCACTTTCGAATTTTTGGAAGCATTTGTTACTCTCATGTGTCGGATGAAAAGAGAGGAAAACTTGATGACAAATCTGAAAAGTGCATCTTTGTTGGCTATAGTGAAAGATCCAAGGCATATAAATTATATAACCCCATCACAAAGAAGACTATTATTAGTCGTGATGTAATTTTCAATGAGGAAGAAGCATGAGAATGGAAAAATAAGAAAAAGAGTACAAGTATCTTGCTTGATAATGATGCATTTGAGCCAATTGAAGAAGAAGGATCGACTCCACCTACTCCACCATCTAATTCTCCTCCAAGCTCATCATCTTCAAATTCAGAATCAACACCTAAAAGGACAAGACCTCTTGCGGAGATTTATGGAGAAACAAGAAGAATTTTAGAAGATGAATTTGTTGATTTTGCTTCATATGCAACTGCGGATCCAGTTGATTTTGAAGAAGCCGTCAAGGAAGACAAATGGAGACAAGCCATGGATCAAGAAATTGATGCAATTGAAAGGAACCAAACATGAGAGTTGGTTGAAATACTTGAAGGGAAGAAACCCATTGGAGTCAAATGGGTTTACAAGACAAAGTTGAATGCACAAGGTGAAGTTGAAAAACATAAGGCACGATTAGTTGTGAAAGGCTACAAGCAAAAGTATGGTGTTGATTACAAAAAAGTTTTTGCTCCCGTGGCACGTCTTGAAACAATTCGTTTGATAATTTCATTGGCCGCTCAAAATAAGTGGCAAGTTTATTAAATGGATGTTAAATCTTCTTTCTTGAATGGAGTACTACAAGAAGAGGTGCACATTGATCAACCTTCAGGCTATGTGATAAAAGATGAAGAACATAAAGTCTATCGGTTGAAGAAGGCATTGTATGGCCTTAAGCAAGCCCCTCATGCGTGGTACAGTCGCATAGATGACTATTTTGTGAAGATGGGATTCAAGAGGTGTCCATTTGAGCATACTCTTTACATCAAGGAGAGCAAAGGTAACATTCTCATCATTGGTTTATATGTGAATGATTTGATTTTTACGGAAAATAGTCTTAATAATATTAAAGAATTTAAGAAAAGTATGATGCAAGAATTTGAGATGACCGACTTGGGTCTACTTCATTACTTTCTTGGTATTGAAGTAAAGCAAGATAATGATGGTATATTTATCTCTCAAGAAAAGTATGCAAAAGATTTGATGAAGAAGTTTAGAATGGAAGAGGCAAAGCCAATTAGCACTCCAGTTGAAGTTGGCTTGAAACTAAGTAAGGATGACAACTCTAAATATGTTGATCCAACATTGTTTAGAAGTCTTGTTGGGAGTTTGATGTATTTGACAGCCACTCGGTCGGACATTACATATGGTGTGATCTTGATTAGTAGGTTCATGGAGCAACCAAAGAAGACACATTGGGATGTCGAAAAAAAAATTTTGAGATATGTGCGTGGAACACTTGGGGATGGAATTTATTATCAAAAGATAAATGATCCTAAGGTGCTTGGATATTGTGATAGTGATTGGGCCGGAAGTGTTGATGATAGTAAAAGTACTTCGCGGAATGTTTTCTACTTTGGATCAAGTGCAATCACGTGGATGTCAAAGAAACAATAAGTTGTGGCTCTCTCAACTGCCGAGGCAGAATATATTTCACAATCTTTAGCTAGTTGTCAAGCTTTATGGATTAAATGGGTGCTAGAAGAACTTAAGCATACTCCAAAAGAAAGTCCACTTATATATTGTGATAGCAATTCTGCTATAGCACTCACCGAAAATCCAGTTTTTCATGGGAGGAGCAAGCATATAAGAATCAAGTATCATTTCATTCGAGACTTGGTTGGGAAAGGAGAAGTAGTTGTCAAGCATTGCAAGACGCAAGATCAAATTGTCAATGTTTTAACGAAGCCTTTGAAGTTGGAGATTTTCAATGAGCTAAAGAAGAAACTTGGTATGCGTAAAAGTTTAGCTCAAAGGGGGGCAAATCAAGTTTAAATGGGAGTGTTGAAATATTAAACTTGATTTATTAATGTCTAGAATTTTCTTATTATCAAAGTTTCTAGAATGTTCTTGTATTTAATAGAATTTGGAGAGAGCTCTAAAATTTTATATTAGTTGCTAGAAATAAGAATTGTACAAAAGTCATGTTTCTAGAGTTTTCTAAAAGGAAAGTTCTAGAGGTCAAATGAGTGATGTTTCAAGAATATTCTACATCTAAAATGTTCTATTGAATCATATAAATAGAGGAGCTCTCCCCTCATTTTGTAATCAATCAAGAAAACAATCTAGCAAAGGAAAAATAATATTAAAGCATTATTTGGGAGAACAAGTTTCTTCTCTTTGTGTGTGAATTGTGTGGATTAGTGAAAACAAGTTTCTTCTCTCTAGTCTCCAACCTTTTTTTTTAAATATATATTTCAACACTAACATGATTTAGAGGTGAAATATCAGTAGGCATAAAAGGTTTACCACCACATTTCTCAGAGAAAGATTGCATGCTGTTGAAATTACCTAGACAAAGCCGGGAAAGAAGGGAATGTTGTAATGAGGGGAGAATGTCAAAAAGGAGTTGCCTTGAGGTTTTAGAATTGTCAGCATAAATGAAAGTGGTATTAAATTGCAAACTAGTAGGAATATATGAGATGCTACAATGGATATATTGTGTATGAGTAGAGTAACTAGTAATATGGTAGATTTGAGGGTTCCAAAGGATGAAGAGGATACGACCATAAAGAGCATGATCATGATTTTGAATGTGAGATGAGGTAGGAGCTATTTGAAATGCAGCAGAAGAAGAAGCATTTTCAGAGAATTTTGTTTCACATAAGGCTATCCTTTGCAACTAATTAAATGTGATAAGTTGTTTGATTTCATGAATTTTAGAAGCATCATTGTCCCCTCTGATGTTCCAAAAGCCAATGTTTTGCATCATTTTATTTATTTGATTTAGAGGCAGAGAGCCTAGTGATCCTTGTTGAAGAGCTGCTAGTATTAGAAGATGAGATATTAGAAAGAATTTTATCAGAAGAAAAATTTATTCCTTCATTACGGTCAGAGGAGAGAGTTGGTTTGGGTAAGACATTGGTTGATGTTGATTGATGTTTATTTTCATTTAATATGATATTTACACCAGATGAGGAGGGAGAATTAGAAGTATGTAAGGAAGATTGATTTGGTGTAAATAAAGGAATATTATCAGGAGGTTTGAGATGAGTATGGACTTGAGGAATTATCGGGTACATTATGGAGAACGTGCACATTGTGCATGCCAGAAACATGCACAGGAAGGCATGTTGGTTCATGTTCTTGAGAGGGAAGGAGATCATTAGAGGGAGTGGAAACGTCAGCATCGGCATCATTTGCACTCTTAGATATATGCATAGGTACTTCATTAACAATTTCATTATGGGGTTGAGCGGTAGAGGAATTGATTATTTTAAGGGGAAGAGAGAGAGGATTTGAAATAGTATTAATATTGCTGCTGGTAAGCTCTTCTTCAAAGTGAGAGTTCTGATCATTAACTTCCCCTTCTTCCAGATCTTGTAATATGTCAAAAGGATTATTTGTGATAACTTCATTTTCAATTGGAGAGAGGCTTGGAATTTGATGGTCGTTTAAAGCCTGATCTTGCACATTATGGTTGAGAGTGCTGATAGAGTTTGATGTATCAATTTCTTTCACAACAGAAGTATTAACTAAAAGACTGGCTTCAGAACCAACATTCATTTTAACCTTTTTCTTTTGCCAATATCGATCTTTTGGTTTAAAGTTCTAATAATCTCTGGTTTGATCATTTTGAATCCTGTATTTTTGTACTTTGTGTTTGCTTTAGAATTCTAATGCCACTGCTCATCTAATTTAGAATCATTATGCTCAACCAATTTAGCTTTAACATGCACACTGTTCATATCACATGCACTGGTAGCATGACCAAAATATTTAAACAAAGTAAAAATCAAAGCCCTCCATGCAGACTCAATATATACTTTATGACATCCTCCTTTTCCAACAGTTATGAAGTCTGGCAATTCTTTATCTGGAGCAATTTCAATGAGACATTTAGCATATTCAAGTCTCTCCTTCTTCTTTATGGCTTCATTAAAACATACTAACTTCCTTATATAGCAAGCAAGCAAATCTATCCTAAGAGTGTCCAAGTAATTTGGGGAATATTATAAAAATGTACCCAAATAGGAAATTTTTTGACTTGAGCTTGGATAGAGCCGAAAGCCGGTTTCCAATAGTGATTACAAACATTTGTCCTTTAATGAATATGGGACCAGATTTCAATATTTTTTGCATGTCTTCATCACAATTAAACTTGAAAAAGAAATTTGCGCCATCTGATTTAACCTCAAAATTACCTTTAAGCCTCCATATTCTCTTAAGATGGGATATAACAGCCATGTAGTTGATTTTTTCACCAAGAAAAAGTCCTACTAAGCATTCATTCCAATATTAAAAACCTTCATTCAAAACTTCTTCAGGGGGGACAAGCGCAGAGCCTTTATAATCCAAGTCAAAGTCTTTAGGAATATAGCTGCCTGCATTTCGAGGCTTTGACTTCAATAAAGAAGACCATTGAAACGAGGAAGACAAGGGGGGTAGAAGCATCTGTCAGAGGAGGAAGATTGATATTATAAGATGAGAAAGAAAAAAGTTTTGACAAGATAGGAATGACTGGAGGAGGTGGTTTGGAGGCTGGCGGGGGATCTGGAGGAAGGACAGGAGTAGTCTGCGCGGAATGTAAGGCAGAAAGTATGGAAGGAGAAGGTGTGGTGATAGAAAGAGAAGAGACAGAAGGGGGAAGGGGAGTGTCAGAGATGCCCAAAGAAAAAGTTTTTTGGGCAGATAATAAATAATGTATGGAAATCAATTGAAATTAACGTAATTACATATTGCAAATCATTATGGGAAAGACGTTAATTGTAGAGTTTGGATGAAATAAAACGGAAACCTATGTTCAATACATTTGATTGATTTAATAATAAAAGTGGAAATCAAAACAAAAGAATTGATTGCAATTTAAAATATGATAAACTCGCGTTTTATTACAGTTATAAATGAACGCTGAACTTAATGTAATAATTAAATCTTGACTTTAACATGGAAATGTTTATTTTAAAAGATTATTAATTTCTGATTTACTAAGAATGATGATGATTAACTTTTAAATTTGGATTTAACAGTGATTAAATTGATTTTTGAATAATAATTCATTTAGTTAACGTGAAAATTAGTCATTTTGGCTACTGTCTCAGATTTCGACAAAATCAGTTTCATCGCATCTATAATATTGAATTATTATAGGATTTCAAGTTTCATAGCGATCAGACTTATCGTTTGATCGTGCGGGTTTGAAACGCGTAAAAACCAATTAAAAGAAATGTAAATGAATATAATCTGATTTTAAAAGCTAACTTCTATATACAATGTAATTAGGGTTTAAAACTAATTCCATTGGATTATCGAAAACATGTATTTTGATATATTGGATGAACTATTTTCGTTTCAGGAATGAAACGAGCTTTTCGGTCGTTGTTATCATTTCGACCCAATTCGATTTGTTCCATCCATTCCTATCGATCTCTATCTATATATAGGTTGTTATAAACCCTAGCAGTTTCATCATTTCATTTTCACATGTACAATTTCTATCTATCTGTTCAATTATCTGTTCCTTCTCAATGGTAGTCATTTCAAAACCCTAATTTCCAATTCCAAATCAAATCGAAAATCCAAACTCTTCAAAACCTATCATATAATATATCATTGCGACGCTCTCGACGAATGTAATCTGCATCTTCGGTTCATTTTTGCATTTGAGTCCCGGTTTGGCCAGAATCTAGTGAAGAGTTCTCGACCGTCCATATTAGGATTTCACGATCAACGGTGGATTTGCAACGATTCGTCTAGCGAGAAGTTGCAGCGTGTAGAGGAGGTCGAGTGGAGTGCATCTATAGGGTTCATTCTTGTGGAGAGCGTCGAGTTACGCTAGAAATTGCCAGAAGATGCGGCGGTGGCGCGAGCGCTTGGGGACGCTGGAGGAGGCTGCGTGGCCATGGCTGGAGGTGGCTGAAGATGGGGAACTCGGCGATGGTGTTAGATCTTGGGTCAGGCAAACGTGGGCGCATGCATTCATGAATGGAGCGTGGCGACTGCTAGTTGATTGTGGATGCTGTGTCGTTTAAGGTTTAGAGGAGGTAACGTTATTTACCTATTTGCCCCTAGTTTAATTTTAAATTTGAATTTGAATTTCAAAACTTCTAACTAGTATAACTTTTGCATACAAATTCAGATTTGGACGCGGTTTCTTCCCTTGGGATTGTATCTAAATTTCGGACGATATGGAACTATTTTGGTTGAATTTGGAGGCTGTTCAAATTTTGAGCTTTTATTGGATTTTTAATCGACTATAAATCAAATATGAGTGATTTAACTCACTCGCACAATACTAAACCTTCTTATGTTAGTTGAATTAAACTTATATTATGATAAGAATTTTATTAATCGTTGTTTGGTAATTAAAATTTTCATTTAAATATAAGTTGATTTATATTGAATTAAAATGATATTAAAATTAATATTGAATTTAATTGCTAGTTAGATACCTGATATTGATAACCAATAAATTATTATGAATTATTGGCTGATTTGGATGTTGATTACGATGAATGTTTACTTGTTGATATTTGGATGATTGGATGTTTATTTATTTATATATAGCTCCGTTATCACTCTGTATATTTATTGAGAGCATATAAATAGTTATTTAAATTATATTAGAATAAATTAAGAAATAGGTTGAAATTATATATACCTATGACACTTTGATTTGGATTGAAATGATATATATCCATTCCTATAACTAAAATTGAACTATCTGGTCAATTGGACATAAGTTAGAATATTATATACGGACACCGGATTGGTTAAATTAAATGATTTCAAAATATTAATTTTTGAAAGTTGATTAAATAACACTGTTTTAGCGGAAATAAATTGTAGATTTATATGAATTAAATTATTTCTTAATTCAAGCTCTGAAATGTTGAAATTGAAATTGGGTAAAAGAATTATTCTAAGAATTTAATTGGAAATGTAAAGTTATAATTAATATATGACTTTAATATTGGAAATTTAATTATTTTAAGATTTGGACCTTAAAATTGAACATGAAGTTTAACTTGATTTAGGTGATTAAATCAGTAATTTGAGACATGAAATTGATATAAATTGAAATGGTTTGAAGTAAGAATTGATTTGAAATTTAAATCAGTAAATTGAATTGTTGAACTAAGTTTAAGATTAAAAATGAATGTTTCGAAAATTGAAGTTATTTCGAAGAAATTGAAATCAGGTTGATTTGAAGCTAAACTGAAATTGAGTCAATCGAATTAAAAGGTTGGAAATTGAGTTTGTTTATTGGAAATTTGGACATGGGTCCAGATTTGAAAAATGGAAAGAAACAGTTTGATTTGATATTATTTTCAAAATAAATTATTTTTAATATAAACTGCTTAAAATCTATTTTTATTAATATTCAAATTATTTTGATTTCTCCAAACTATTTTGTTATATAAACCATTTTTAATACTCAAACAATTTAAACTATTTAAACTATTTTAAAACTAATTAACAACTATTCAAACTATTTTCTAAAGTTTCAAACTGTGCAAAGTTGAGATGTTTTTATTTAAATCGTTGATTTAAATGCGAATGTGGTTAAATGATGTTGTAACCTAAGTTGGAATTTGAAATGATATTTTCAGGTGAAAATGACATATTTTGAGTAAATATGATGATTTTGAAATAAAGGATATATGAATTGAATATGATATTTTGATATCAAATTTGAATCGGTTTCGAAATGTAAAAGAACCAACCGGTGTGAAAAAATAACGTATAGTTGTTAAAGAGACTGGGGTCTCTTATTGGTGATCTCTCTATTAATATTGGAACCACTTTAACAACTGTGTACATGGTGGATGATCCAAAATGAAGTGGTTGAATTGGTGGCATTTGTTGGATTTGAAGAAAGAGACCAATAAGGGATGACCCCGACACTTGTGTCAATTTGAAATGACTAAAACATGTCGGCTTGTAAGGGCCAAGTGGGCTAGTTACCCCTAGCGGACACACCTCTTCGTATTACTATATTGATGTTGGCTTGATCAGTGCACGTTGATTTGATTTGATTTTAGGGGTGTTGGACGCGGTGGGAGGTTGTAGCTACGATACGTTACTATAGGCCCTGCGACCTAAACTGGTAGTATCCTACCTTAGGCATTGCCTCACGTGCCTTGTCATACTCTTTATTTTTATTCGCGACCACTCCGATTTTGTTTTAGTGTTGTCTTATCACGGCTCTTACCTAGCTACCGATATTACTAGTGATGCTACTAAGACAAACTTTAGGACAATACTTAAATATGTGTTAAAGGGGATCAATGTAAAGCCTTAACACTATTTTAATACTTTACTTTACCAATAGACCCTATATATATAGTGTATTTTACTACATATAGATAGTTTAACAGATACTTAGGAGATGGAAAATCCTGTAATATCTCTTAAGTTATTGCACGCACGTTATACACTGTATAGGAGATGTAAAGTCCAGTAAACATCTCTGAAGCTATTACATTGATATTTACTTGTTATTAATTTAACTTACATAAGAACTTTTAGTTCTGACTCGAGTGTTTTGTCTTTTAATTACGCTCGGGTCAGCCTAATTATTTCAGTGTTTGAAGACATTATTTCTGGAGGACGAAAACTGAGTTTGGTATATTATATTACTTGTATTATTCCGCTGCATTATTATTGGTATGTTATCATTTGTACTCGGATTATGTTGTAAAAGTTGTGTAATCAAATGTATATTGTAAAACAGCTTCATGAACTATTTATTTGATTATTATATTTTGTCATTTTGCTACGAGATTTTGCGTTTTGTTTTCCTTCTTTTCACTTATTCTCTGATTTACCTCATTGATAATCTACCCTTCTGAATGGTTTGATTTAGACATGTGTGGTTTATTGTCGATTTAAACTGTCTAAAAAGTTGGATCGTCACATATCTCCGTTGCCAGCCTACGCGAACTCCATGCTTCCTCTTGAAGTCGCCTTTGTTCGTCGATAACACAAGTCATGATTTTTTCTTCTCTCGTGTGTAGATGAATGTGGGCTTAGGGATTTTAAGGAGTAAGAAGTTATGGGCTGGAAAGTCATAAGAATTGGAAATGGGCTTGCCAATAAAAAAATAAATGGAGAGTGAGGGCTAGTGTTATTTGGGCTTGAATAGATTTTGGGCGTTGTTTAAATAAATTAATTTTCTTTTCTTTATTTTATTGTAATTCCTAGTGGAGTTAGATGAATGATTTCATGGAACAAAACTAGAAAAGGCATAAACTTATGAAAAAGGATTAGAAGATGCTTAGGTGAAATGGTATCTGATTGGTTTCATTAACTAAGATGGGCTTAGAAAAGTCTAAAGGCCAAAACAATAACCCATTCTCATTTTTATTTATTTTTAAATCCTTTATAACTCATATAATCCAAGACACTACTTTATAAAATTGCATGAGTATAGTATAAACATTATAATAATAAACCAGGTTATGTATTTTTAAAATCTTATTTCAGAAAATTAAAAGTTGCAATAATTCAATTTCATTTTAGAAAATCTAATTTATAAAATCAAGAAAAAAATTCTCTATAATAATTATTCCCTAATGTATTTATTTCTTTTAAATATACTTCAAAGCATTTTTCTCTTATATATATGTATATGTGTGTGTGTGTGTATACAATTTTCATAATATAAAATTTCACTTTTATTTCTTTTCCTCATTCAAAACAATCTATTATACCTATAGATATGTCATTAGAAAATGATTTTGAATCCAATTTTAACAAGTATATCATTATATATAAAGTTCCCAAACGTAATTTATAATAAAATATACAACGTCATATTGCAATAAGCTTTTAGCGATTCATCTCGCTAATTGGTTGTATTGTTGATGGCAGGATATTGGAGGAAGCATGCAACTTCAAGGTGATGAGGAAAGGTGGTTTTCAAGTGATGTTGATGCATACTTGAGTGGTGTTAGCGCCAAAATTAGTCACTAACACCCAAATGTAAATGAAAGCAGCAACTAACAGTCACAAATAACGGATAAAGTGTGTGTAGAGAGTAATAAAGTGAAGAACGGTAAAGCAGTAAAGAACAACAGGTTTTATAGTGGTTCGGCTAACTCCGGCATTCGTCCACTTCAGTAATTTCCTTTTTATTGATGTAATAATCGATTACAGTTACCAAGTGGTAGACTAGCCTTCGCCTTAGAAAGTAGAAAGTCAGAGGGCCGAAGAGAAGATCCCTTTTCTGAACCCCCTCATGTTGTATTTATAGACAAATCCTGAGTTGTCGGGCTTTCTGGATAGTATAGACCCATCAAGGCCTTCCACCGAGCCACATACCTCCACAATGCCGAGCCACACCGGCCTCACCACAATGCCGAGCGACCCAGACCTAATCAATGCCAAGCAGACACACCAATGTTGAGCGAGGTACAATGTTGAGAGCGTTCCAATGCCGAGCGACCCTCGATGCCGAGCAACCCACGATGCCGAGCGAGGTGCAATGCCAAACGACGTCCAATGTCGAGCGACTTCCAGTGTCGAGCGGCATTTTCCGAGCGACTTCCAGTGCCGAGCGAGGTGCAATGCCGAATGATGTCCAATGTCGAGCGACTTCCAGTGTCGTGCGGCATTTGCCGAGCGACTTCCAATGCCGAGCGAGGTGCAATGCCGAACAACATCCAATGCCGAGCGACTTCCAATGCCGAGCGGCCCACGATGCCGAGCGACCTATGATGCCGAGCGACCCATGATGCTGAGCCACCTCTCTAATGCCGAGCGGCCTTTCTAATGCCGAGCGACCTCTCTTATGCGGAGCGGTCTCTCCATTGTCGAGCCATGCATATCGAACCATTCCTAACCGATCGTCTATCCATCCAGGTGGCTCTAACCAATCATATTCTAGTTTTGACAAATGAACAGTCGATTTGGTTAAACCCGCATGTCTGTGACCTTGTAAAAAGGCGGGTTAACATTTGCCTTCCAAAACATGTCTTGCTACTGGAAGGTGTGTTTTTAAAAGCCTCAAATCCGATATCCGAAATCCATATCCCATTCATGACCATCTTATTACATCCTTGACCTCCCCGGGTTTAACCTTGAATCTGTAGACCTTGTCGGATCGTGTTATCCTGTTCCAGGCTCGATTCTCCCATCAAGGGCTTGTATGTTCTCCGACCTCGATCTCTAGTCAAGGACTTCTTATATTTTCTGGCCTCGACTCTCCGGTCAAAGACTTTTTATATTCACAGACCTCGGTTCTCCGACCTCGGTTCTCCGACCTCGGTTCTCCGACCAAGGACTTTGATATTCACCGGCTTCGGCACTCCGGCCAAGGACTTTTACATTCACCGGCCTAGGCACTCCGGCCAAGGACTTATATTCACCGACCTTGGCTTTATGGACAAGGACTTTTATATTCACCAGCCTTAGCACTTGGCCTCGGCACTCCGGCCAAGGACTTTGATATTCTGTCAGAGTCCATTCCATCGCTCTCCGACGAAGGGACTCGTAACTTGCGATCATTGCCCCGTCTCCCTGGTCAAGACGGCAATCGCAAAACCTGAACTGTTTATTACATTGATCTGAATCCAATCAGAAAACTAGAAATCCATATCAAAATCCCTACTCAAAATCCAAATCAAAAATCAAACATCCAAACCAAAATGGCAAACCAAAAAACCAAACAAACCGGGAGTTCAATCCAAACTCCAAAACCATACAAAAGAAAAGTAAGTGTCCAAAGTACCAAAGAGAAAACCAAAGTTTGCTGAAAAACATAAAGAAAACAGGATTTCATGGACCTGAGCAGTATGGTTTTTTGTCATCTCAAAGCACGCCTAGAGACTGTCCTTGATCCTGTACGTGTGTAAGTGACATAGCTGTATTACTTCGGGTACTATTACTTATTCAGAACCATCAAACCACTTAGTTTATAACAAGCCAGCGTTGACCAGATCCAGTGCCATCTTCGTTCGAGGTAGGTGGTGGTCGCTCCTGTCCCACTACCACAGCTCTATTCCTTACATATTGTTGTAGATGGCCATTCCTTACATGCTCCTCGATGATATCCCTCAAATGCCTACAGTCGTTTGTGTTGTGCCCATCCAGCTCATGGAATTGGCAATGCTCCCCCGATACCCGCTCGTATTCAGAAGGCTCTCTCTTTGCCGGCCATCGATATTGGAGGCACCCTCGAGTGTCCAAGTAAATCCTTTCTAGAGTCTCAATTAAATCCGTGTAAGAAGAAAACTTTGACTCCCTTCGAGGTTTCTTCGAAGTGCCACCATTGCCATTTGTTTTCCGTTTTCCTTTATCGTCTTTACTTGGATCCTCCCTGAGTGGACCTCCACCTTTTACTACATAAGCTTCATCTTCTCTCTCTACTCTCTTAGCCTGTGCATCGTCCTATCTCAGCAACCTTTCCGCCTCATGGTAGAACTCCCCGAGATCCCTCGGTAGGTCCCGTTCCAATAATATCTTGAAATCTGAATTATCCATGATTCCTGAGACTGCTGCCATCAAAACCATTGATGGATTGGGTCGATCCACTGAGGCTGTTGCTGCGTTAAATCTGGTTAAGAAGTTCCTGAGTGACTCTCCCTTCCATTCCTTCCACGATGTTAAGGTCATTTCGTTCTTGGGTCTGACTATATGGACCCGAAACTATCTCAAAAACTTTTCAATCAGCTTCTTCCATGTGTCGATAGAACCACTTTCCAGTTGTCTGAACAACATAGTTGTGAAATCCGTCAAATACAATAGGAAGCATCAAGCCATGACCTCATCTGATGCCCCCAGTACCTCCATATGTCTCATGTACCTCGTCAGGTGAACAGTGGGATCCGTTCTCCCATCATACATTTCCAACGTTGGTAGCTTGAAGTCCGGTGTGATTCCGAGTTTGCTTGATAATAGGAGTAAAGGGACTCCTATTCACATCCTCCAAGTCTTTGTTTACCAATCCACCTCTCACAGCCCGTCTGACCATCTCCGCTAATCTGTCGTTGTCCCAAGCTGTAACCCTTGTCCGTTGCCTCCGGTCTGCCCTCCGAGTCCACGAGCGAATTCTGGCACATACTCCTCATCTCGTACTCCTGTACAACTGTTGATGTCGGGTTGCATAGCGTAATTTGGTATCCCTCCATTGGTTGGCCCAGCATTTCCTTGCGGTATGCCCCCGAGTCTAGATCCATTCAGGTTGATAGCTGTCTGGTGATTGGGGACTGCCATCTGCTGAGCCATTCCCTCCGCTTGCTGTTTGAGTGATTTTGATCTAGCTCTATGGATCTGAGCTCTTGCATTTTCTGCTTGTGCAAATTGTTTGAGAAGAGCGTGCATCATCTCCCCTTGCCTTTTCAACATTGCTCCCATCTCGTCTCTGGTGATGTAGATGGATGCTCGACCTGTTCCATCTCCAGAGGAAGCCTCTTAACTTCCCTCCTGATTGCTCCTTTCTATCACTTTCTTCCTTGCTGATGGCCTAACCATTGTCTCCCAAAATCTAAGTTCCTGGCTTCCAAATTCCTAAGTACTTGCCTTCTAGTGAAAGCACCAAAATGTTAGCGTCAAAATTGGTCACTAACACCCAAATGTAAATGAAAGCACCAATTAATAGTCACAGATAACAGATAAAATGTGTGTAGAGAGTAACAAAGTAAAGAACAGTAAAAACTAAAATGAAAGCAGTAAAGAACAACAGGTTTTATAGTGGTTCGGCTAACTCCGGCCTACGTCCACTTCAGTAATTTCCTTTTTATTGCTGTAGTAATCAATTACAGTTACAAAGTGGTAGACTAGTCTTAGCCTTAGAAAGTAGAAAGTCAGAGGGCCAAAGAGAAGATCCCTTTTCTGAACCCACTCATGCTGTATTTATAGACAAATCCTGAGTTGTCGGGCTTTCTGGATGGTATAGGCCCATCAAGGCCTTCCACCGAGACACATACCTCCATAGTGCCGAGCCACATCGGCCTCACCACAATGCCGAGCCGTCTCACCAATGCCGAGTGACCCTGACCTCATCAGTGCTGAGCAGTCACACCAATTTCGAGTGAGGTACAATACCGAGTGAGGTCCAATGCCGAACGACCCTTGATGCCGAGCGACCCACGATGCCGAGCGAGGTGCAATGCCGAACGACGTCCAATGCCGAGCGACTTCCAGTGCCGAGCGGCATTTGCCGAGCGACTTCCAATGCTGAGCGAGGTGCAGTGTCGAACGACATCCAATGCCAAGTGACTTCCAATGCCGAGCTGCCCACGATGCTGAGTGGCCCATGATATCGAGTGACCCATGATGCCGAGACGCCTCTCCGATGCCGAGCAACCCCTCCAATGCCGAGCGGCCTCTCTAGTGCCGAGCGGCCTCTTTTATGCCGAGCCGCCTCTCCAATGCCAATCCATGCATATCGAACCATTCCTAACCGACCGTCCATCCATCCAGCCTGCTCCAACCAATCGTATTCTAGTTTTGACAAATGAACATTCGATTTGGTTAAATCCGTCTGTCCGTGGCCTTGTAAAAAGGCGGGTTAACAAGTGGCTTTAAGCAATGCACGACTGATGGAGGCAGTGGTCGATGCTAACTTCAACACTGGCAGTGCAATGGTCGTCGTGAACTTATGGTGCTGGCAATGACGTTGGTGGTGCGATCAAGGTAGAGACTGATGCTAACATTGTCACTAGCAGTAGAGTGGAAAAGCGAATGGTTAAGGTGGGTAACTTTTACTCATAGTACTATCTCTATAATATGAATTTTGCTTTGCATATACTTCCCTAATAATAGATTTCAATTAATATTTGTTGTGTATGAATGAAATGGTTGATGGATGCATGTGATAATTTATCCTATTATCGAATAATGAGTTGAAAATTGTGGTTATATATTGATTGTTATGTGGATTGAAAGAGCCAAATTGCAAATGGAACTCTGTTTGGTTTTAAATTAAATTGATTGTTTTGAGGATTGAAAGAGCCAAATTGAAAATGGAACTATGTTTGATTGCAAATTGAATCTTATTAACTTATATAGAAGTACGCCAATGTTTGTGTGACCGGAGTTGTCGAAAAGCGGCCCGGATCACTAAATTATTTCATATTATGGAATGATGTTTTATAGGGCGACGTTGGATCTAGAAGTTGTATTCTTGATGGATGTACTATTTGAATTATTTAAATGTTTTTATAAGAATTTAAAAATGAGGTTTTATCTATTTTGGTCCTTATTGGAGTTTAATTTTTTAGAATATAGTTAAATTATATTATGTACTTAACTTATTTCTTATTTCATAATTTCTATTCAAAACTTTTAAAGATGAGTAATATTTATTTACATAACCTTTTTAAATTTACTATTATAAGTATCTTATAATTTTGGAAATGTTTTAGAGAGAAAAGATAAAATATGGTATTATTTAATAAAAACTATTATGAAAGTAATAATTTCAATTACAAGCGATTTTATATATAAAAGTTGTTTAAATGATTATGAAAGAGTTCAAAAGAATTTGAATATAGTCCTCTTTCGAGAAATAATTAAAAGGTTTGGAAATGATTTGTGGAAAACTTAATAATATTTCTAACGATATTGTTTAAAATTAAATATGTGTGTGTGCGCACGCGCGCGTGCGTATATGTATGTATGTATGTGTAAGCCTTGTACTAGAAGTATATTTGAAGGAAAACCGATTTAGCCTTTGGAATTTCACACCTATAATTAAAATATAAAATACATTTTTTATAAAGGAATATTCATATTTTCTAATAACTTTTGAAATATTGCTTTATAGAAAAAATAATTCCCATGGAACGAGAAATATAATTAAACTATTTAGTAGTTCTAAGTGGTATGAGACATTCGGTATCACTTCATCGGTTAATTGTAATACTTGTTGTGTAGAATAATTAAATGAGTGGAGTTTACTAGCTTTTAGTAAAAATTTAAATATCACTAGGTGATGTGGAACATTTGGTGAAATTCTAGTAATTACTAAAGTGACAGTGATTAACACTTTAGAGTTGTGTTATGTTTGGTTGTATGGCTATATGGGCTGAAGGATCCCTAAGAAAAATATAACTCATGATTTTGGACGATCATGATAATCGTTTGATTTTGACAATCCAGTTGATCGTTTGTGATCTTGGTAACTTGCTAGATGGTTTCCGGATGCTCTTCTTTTGGAAATCAATTGATGGTTGCTAGAGGCTTTTATGGACGACTCACTATCACCATGTGCATTTAGTTTTTTTTAGAGGCTACATTTTGATTTCGTTCTTATGCATTTAGTAGCTTAATAGCGACTACATCATGATTTCGTGTTGCCTAAGAAGAGATATGCAATTATAAGTAGCTTTCTAGTAGCTACGTCCTGTTTTTGTGATCTGCCCAAGAGAGACCATACATCTATGTTTTGTCCAGGAGGGGACCATATCTCTATGTTTTGTCTAGGAGGGGATTATACTTTTAATTTATTTATATCCTTTTATGGATTTATTTTTAATTCTTGCACAATTAGTTATGTTTGATTTGTGGAGTGATTTCCAATATTTTGGCCTATGTTTTAATGGGTTTTGAGAATTTTTGCAAAAGTGGCTTCTTGGGATTCAAATTCCGTAAGTATTTATATTTTGAAATTAACTGGGTGTAATTGGAATAGTTATACCCATTGAGATATGACTATATCCTTTTTACCATTGTTTGGATGTTCTGCATAATATATTTTCTGAATTGATTATTCATCTTTTAAATGGTTACATTGTTGGATGATGAATATTTTGCGATGATCAATTATAGATCCAAAGAATATAATTATTATTTTTATAAGGAAATGATCAATCCTCTATAGAAGGAGAGCACCATGGTATTTTATTCTACACTTAAAAAAGAAACCACCAATAGACCTGTTAGGAACCAAATACCCATAGTACAAAGGAAAAAGGCCCCACCTGACTCCTAAGAGAGGACTCTACTAAGACTCTAAGACCTAGACCAAGGGCTGAACCTAAATGCACATTAATTCAAAAGGAAAGATAGAATTAAAAGCCAAAAATGCCAAATCCACTAGAGAAGTCATGGCTTCCAATAGGAATAGAATGTGTGCTTGTGGATCTGCATGCATAATAGTAATAACTGATGTGGATCACTGGAGGCTAGGCACAGTAAGCGCATTATCCAAAAGCTCCCATGTCTCCGTACAAGTCCATAAAGCTTAATTATGGAGAGAAGTAGTACATTACACTAAAACCATTAGACTGAAGAACTCAACAAAAATGTTAGCATATACTTAAATTATATATATATATATATATATATATAGTGTGTGTGTGAGAGAGAGAGAGAGAGAAAGCAAAAATAGAATAGAAAGTAAAACAAGTCAATTTTCTATTAATAATAAACTGTTTGATGAGTTATATACATTAGAAGTGTCAACTAGGTAATTGCTTAAGCCACGTTATGTCCTCGACTATTATAAACAATTCAACCTTCAAGATATCAACGCAGCATTTTAGTTTTTTTAAGCAATTCTTTGAATGAAATGTTATTATCTTATTTATAGCTAGGAGTTGAAAACCAATTGAAACGAAAAAGCATAATAGCGTAAATCAGGTTAATGAAGGGGTTTTATCATAATTAAACACACATTGGTTCCTTTAGAACCATAAATACCAATAGGTACTATTGAAGATAGTATTGAATAAAATTCTACAGCCTTTAATATATTGAATTCTAAAATGTTTCGATTAGTATTCACAACCGAGGTTGGTGTTGTTCAAGTTAAAGTGAAAAACATGTATAGCGTTTGCTAGAATAGAGTATGATAATAGACACTTGCAGTATAGATGTGCTATGTTTTCTAGGTCTATATTGCAAAAAACCACTTTTTTTTTATCAAGATGCAAATTCTATTCTTTAAAAATTTGATTATTTTTATTTTATTACGGAGGATTAGCTAAATGTGTAACTATGTTTTAGGGGAGCAATAACTTTCCAAATAAATTGAAAATATAAGGTTTAGCCCCTGAGAGATTTTGAAACTTATAGACCGGGTTTGAGGAGTATGTTTTACTTTGATTCTAACACTAGGTTTTAGAATCACTCACGTTATCTAAGTTATAATGTTCTATTTTATACATAATGAAATAAATTGAGTTACAATAATACTTTTAAGAACTGGATGAAATTAATTCCAACAATTTTTTTTTTGAGATATAAAGACCTCCAAAGTTATGTCGTTTTCGAAATTTAATATGTCAAATAACTCTTTGTATCAAGAGATATAGAAGAAATCCATCTATAATGCCAAAAAGATGTGTTATTGCCCAAGTGAATCATATTATTAATCCCATGGTTAGATATATTAAAGTTTTACAAGATGGATTCCCAAAAAGGGGACATGTTGTTAGAATTAGAGATGAAACAATGAATATTATATGTCCTATCATAGAATTGAAATGAAATTGTTTTTTAAAATATGGTTTTTATTATTACTATTATATTTCTAAAGTCATTTTCCTAGTAATAACATATCAGGATTATGTAAATTTATAATTTCTATTACCTTATCGTCTTTGGAATTTCAAACCATTTCTCTGTGAATGATACAGTCAATACTACAACAAATATTCTCTCCATTCCAGAGGAAGTTTCTTCTAATTTATCTATTTTACCAATAACCGATTTTGAAAGAAGGCAAATCCTGTAAATTGGCAGTGCAGATAATCAAAGTTAATTAAAATGATTATACCTAATCTAAAATATCTACAATTCCAATGAGACAATTTTCTGTTAATTTTATATGTTATTATTTTCAAAATTTGTTTTTTAGCTTAAATGATCTAATCATGAATTCTAAGTAATGGATAAGAAACTTCATGATTTTACAATTAAGTGTATTAACAACTATAATTTCAACATTATCTATGCCATCAAGACTAAAATCAAACTTTGATCAATGTTAACCTTAACTCTGAAAGCATTTCAAACTACATAAAATAAATTTAAGAGATATAATTCGATGAGGTAAATAGCTTGGCGTCGTTAGTAATTTATAGGATTGATACCATCACTAGTGATATCATTACCCACATTATTGAGGATACCATTTGTTATAACTGACTTTAAGATCCTAATGAATACATGTGCCGCTAAGTTGAATGGCAAGGGTGACTGTAAACACACCACCTCTATACTCATACTATCCAAAAGTATTACTAAGTAATACTGTCAGATAATATGGAGAATGTGGCCAAATGGGATACACACGTGAATATTCCATTGAGCTAACACCGGTATGTATTAAAACATCGAATATAACTCACCAACAAACATACAAAGTATCAGCACAATGCAATAAATACACGTACCTCCAGGATAGAACAATACACAATATACAGTAGATATCAGAGACTCTATGTAGATATCAGAGATCATAGAGTCAATATCGCAGCGATAATATACAATATAAAATATACAACATATGCCTAACATATGCCACAATAATATACACATAAGGGACTACACAATGTAGGATATTAATTTACAATACAAAATTTCTAATCTACTCTATGGTTGGAAAATTCATGAGCCAATCTCATTGCCTATGTACCTAAAAATTCTCGGACTGACCGGTGTATTATACAAATAACACATGGGTCAGACTATATCTAAATCAAGGGTACAATATTATGATAACATCCTTATCAACCAAACTCATCCTAACCAATATATTAAACAATTCATTCAACCAAGCTATTCAAGCAATAATTGGAATAATTATCTGAAAACTGTGACATAGAAATAGTTGTTAGTTATATAAAAAACTCAACTTATCGATGCTTGCAAGCTTGAATTCTATTTCACCACTTTAGTACAAACGAATGCATAACCATCTCCAGTCACTGCCAAACACAACATCACAGCATCAACTTCGCTGTCAGCAGCTGCTTCCATCATCGCAGTCCACACAAACTCACGCGCTACCCATCATCAGCCAGCAATGGTGCAACCATTCCCTCGTTGCTCAGTTATGGCCACTGCTTCATGGGTCGAGCATTTCCTCCTCTTCACTCAACAAGCATCTGCCATCCATTGATTAAATCTTTTTCGGCATGGTTTTCTCGCACCATTGCTAGCTAGCGCACGTCACCGCTACCTCTTAGGCTATGCACAACCAGCCTCAATCTTCAATTGTGACTCACCTCCACCCCGATGCCACCAACGACCGTGATGTCGCTGAGTGCGTATTTTTTTTGTACATGTTCTTTTTCTCTAGGAAAGGGGTTAGGGTTAGAAGCTTGAGAGGGAAAGATGTGATTGGGCCTATTTTGGTCATGAGCTAAAAGAAAATAAAGGGGTAGAATGGATGGTGTGAGTACTTATTTACAAAAATGTACTTATGCAATTACATTCTCATCACTCTCTTTTATTTACTTTTATTCCATTTTTATCCACACATATAGACATTATCAAATATTAATAAATATATTTTCAATTCATTTTAAATTAATTTACATTTCACTCTACAAATTATTTCAAAAATTGGACAATTTAATTCAACTCGAGGTTCACTTATTTATTTATTTTTTCACTGTTTTAATCACATAAAAATTATTTCCAGTTTAAAAATATTTATATTTATTTAGAAAATTTTATTCGATTTCAATATATTATTCAAAAAGAAATATTAATTTAATCCAATTTAATAAACAAAATCTTTTATCCTATAGACTTTAAACAAATAAGTATTTATTTTCAAAATATTAATTATCAGAAAAATCAAATTTGAAAATTTTAGTTTATTTATTTTACGGCATAGAAAGTAGGGTTGTTATAGTGACAATGGATCACTCTTTCTAAGGCCACATTTGAATTGAATTTTGTTTCTTAGAATACTGTTAATCATAATACTGGAGTCTAGTTTTTAACAAAGACACGATCCAACCTACCCATCTAGAACTAAAACCCCTAACTATAAATAAATACTTAATAAAAAAACTAATTAATTGAGTTAAATGCTTTGGTAAAAACAAGTCTTAAAAGCACAAGTTATGTTATTCTTACAACATTAACTAATAAATTTTTGGACTACTACGACCTCATCCGTAATATTTCTGCAGTTAATAAAAGCGGATTTAGTTATATCGACCATATTATTTACTTTAGCGCTTAACCTGTTAGCTATGACCTTTAATATAATTTTAATTGAACAGTTTATTAAGGAGATATGCCTAAAATCCTTAAGCACTATCGCACCCGCTTTCTTTTGAAGAAGAATTACGTTAGCGAAGTTAAATCTTTCTAGTTGTAAATTACTACAAACTCGTTAAAAAGTTTAATTGGTCATATTTAATATGTGCCAGAACTTCTTATAAAATAACATAGGAAATCCATCCGGATGAGGCAATTTATTGCAAGGCATTAACATTGATGGGTCTAAAGATCTCCTCTTCCGAGAGTGGAGAGTCTAAAACGTCCAAAGAAATCTTCGTATTTTTATTGTATAAATTGTTCGACCTATCTTTAATTCTATGATCGTTGTTGGTTTCAAGAATATCTTTGAAGTAGTTTGAAAAGGCGTTATTGAGTTTGTTTTTGCTCAAAAGTTTCCACATTTTTCATATTATAATCCGATAGTTTACAGTCTTACTACGTTTGCGGCAGATAGCTACTTTGCGAAAAGACTTAGTATTTTTGTCTTCCTCGTGCATTGGACCCTGGGCCTTTGCTTTCATATTATTTACTCTTGAGAAGTGATTTTATTATGTTCTTCTTTTAAGGTTTGAAATAATATTTTTCTCACAAATGCTTAGTAATCTTGGTTCTTCTAATTAGTTCAATTTAAAGGTTTTAGAAAGTAGTTTTCCTTTTTTAGTTCTGGTCGAAAACATCCTTATTCTATTTTTTTTTATGAAATAATCTTAGGTTCGGGAATTAATGGCGACGACATCATTCTCATCTTTTTCTTCTTTTTTCTCGTCTTTTCCTTATTTTACTCCCCAATTTAAATTTTGTCCATCTCTGCCGATCCAATTTCTTCCAGAATTCATTCATATGCTCAAGTGGTGAAAGACTCAAAAGTACCGTCTCTCGGTTCTTCAAAAGAAAACCTATTTTCAAGAAATGGATCGATATAAGAAAGGGGATGCGTTTTTGTTTTATTGTGGTGATTTGTCGCATCTTATTAAAGAATGTTGTGATCATATTCATTGTTTCTATTGTGATCTTTCCGATCATAAAAGGACAAGTGTTTGAGGAATTCCTTTTACTTCAGGCACGAAGAAGAACTGTCTATTATAGACCATGGCTACCTCATTATATTAAAACGCTCAAAGTTGAAGAGAATATTTCCCGATATTTGTGGTTACAAAGATATGAGGGTATTGAGATCATGGAGGACTTATTTATGCACTTTGATGTGATCAATGCAGTAAACATTGGCAGGAATTATAAAGAAAAATTTAGGGACCCTGATTTTTGTTTAGATGGTGTTGATATTACTGTCGATTGTCCTTCAATTTTTGATTTGCCTTCAATTTTTGATTTGGATGGTGGTGTTTATGTTGATTGTGATGATTTAGTTGATATTGTTTTAAATGTTTATTCAGATGATAGAGATGCTTCAGTTGATCTTGTTGTAGACAAGATGTTGTTTGAGTATTTTCTTGATTATCCTAATTCTGATCCATTGTTATTGGATCCATATATTATGATTCTTAATTCGACTATTCTTCCTCAAGAATCTGGTTATATAGTGTCTATTTTAGATGATGATATGTTTTGTGAGTCTAATTCCCCTGTCAAAGATTAATGTTAGTTGTGATATTCAGTTATAAGGGTTGGATCAAGATTTTATTCACATAAGATGATAAGTTCAGGAAATTTTTGAAAAAAGATAACATTACATTTCCATTCAAACTCCTAGAATATATAACACAATATACAATCAGTCATTACATGAAATATATCCTTATCAATCTTCTAAATATATAACCAAATATACAACCAGTCATTTCAAGAAATATATTCTAATATAACCCATCATATCAAATATATCATAATATAACATGTCATATCAAATATATCATAATATAACTCATCATATCAAATATATCCTATCACTCCCCCTCAAGTTGGGGCATGCAAATCACAAATGCCCAAATTACGTAACAAATAACCAAACTATTGACGACCAAAGGCCTTAGTCAAAATATCAGCTAACTAATGACCGGTAGGTACGTACGAAGCTGTAATATTTCCACCCTGCAACTCATCACGAACAAAGTGGCAATCAACTTCAATGTGCTTGGTGCGGTCATGAAACACCGGGTTCTTTGCAATATGTAATACAGATTGACTATCACAAAACAGCCGCATGGGCTTGGAATGAATCACACCAAAAGAACGCAACAATGATTTTATCCACTTAAGTTCACAAGTTGCAATGGCCATCGAACGATATTCTGTTTCCGCAGATGAACGAGAAACAATCGGTTGCTTCTTAGTTTTCCAGAAAATATGAGAGCGACCAAGAAGCACAAAATAACCAGACACCGAACAACGTGTCAAAGGACAAGCTGCCCAATCACTATCACAATAAGCCGTCAACTGCATATCATTGGGACGAAACAAAATACCTTGACCAGGTTGACTTTTAATATATCGTAAGACACAGATGGCAGCATCCCAATGTGCGACCTGAGGATTACTTAAAAACTGAGCAATAGTATGAACGGAATAACTCAACTCAGGTCGAGTAACGGAAAGATACACTAAGCGCGCCACCAAACGCCTATATTGCTCCGGATGCTCATAAGGATCATTCACCGCATAAGCCAACCGATGATTCTGATCCATTGGTGTATCAATAGATTTACAACCTAACATACATGTCTCTGTCAATGTATCCAAAGCATACTTCCGTTGAGAAAGAAACAAACCCTCATCACCACGGGCTACTTCAATCCCAAGAAAATATTTCAACACACCAAGATCCTTCATACGAAAACACTTGCTCAAGTATTGCTTGAACCTCAAGATCACATCATATGAGGAACCTGCAATAATCAAGTCATCCACATAAACTAGTACATGTAGAGAAACCTCATCCTGCTGATAACTAAATAATGAATAATCAGCAAGGATTGTGCAAAACCAAATTTCCACAAAGCACTAGATTACTTAGCAAACCACTGTCGAGGAGCTTGACGTAAACCATGCAATGACATGCGTAACCGACACACTTTCCCAGTAGTAGGACTATTATAACCTGGGGGAATCTGCATATAGACCTCTTCCTCCAAATCACCATGAAGAAAATTAGTACATACATCCATCTGATGCAATGCCCAATTACGAGCAATAGCAATAGCAAGAATAATACGAACAGTACCATCTTAACAACTGGAGCGAAAGTTTCATTATAATCAATACCAACAACCTGCCGGTTACCATACACAACCAAACGTCCCTTAAGACGCTCAACATCACCATTCCCAGATTTTTGTTTAGATGGTGCTGATATTAGTGTCGATTGTCCTTCAATTTTTGATTTGAATGGTGGTGTTTCTGTTGATTGTGATGCTTTAGTTGATATTGTTTCGAATGTTTATTCAGACGATAGATTCAGATGGTAGAGATGCTTCAGTTGATCCTGTTGTAGACAAGATGTTGTTTGAGTATTCTCTTGATTATCCTAATTCTGATCCATTGTTATTGGGTCCATATATTTTGATTCTTAATTTGAATGTTCTTCCTCAAGAATCTGGTTATATAGTGTCTATTTTAGATAATGATAAGTTTTTTGAGTCTAATTCCCCTGTCAAAGATTAATGTTGGTTGTGATATTCAGTTGTAAGAGTTAGATCAAGATTTTATTCACATAAAAAGCTGAAAATTTTCAACAAGATCTCGTAAAAAGTAGTCTTTCGAGATTACTACCTCTAACCGATTTGATGGTTTAAGGACTATGGATGAGATAGGCATGGCTTTTGATCTGATGCATGCTTTTGTGGGTGATTTTCAGGCAAAGACAGTAGTTTGAACGGAAATTCGGTGGTACAAAATGTTTGTAGTGATGATGTTCTTCCTGATGAGGATACTGGAATTTCGTTTCGTGATACTGATAATATGTACAGGTCAGTAGTGCACAAAGATACATCTTTGCATAATACTGTTGATAAGGTGGTACTGGTTAGTAGCTTAAATGTTAAAACAGAAGGTGAGATCATTAATTAAGTTTCTATGTTTAGTGATAGATTAAATGGTGATCCAAATGGTGGTTTGGCTAATACATGCTTAGTTTCTCAATCCAGTGCTTGTCTTCCTATTTCAGATATGCACAGTACGATTTTTAGTGTTGATATGATACATAATTTGTTGAATATATATGCTATTTCAATTGGTTTGAGCATGGGTTTGAACATATATCATTCAGAGGAGAGACGCACGATTATTTTGGATCAGTGGCTTTTGGCTGTTAGTAAAGTGATGTTGATGTGACAAGGTAGAAAGTTGCTAAAATAATAAACAAATTATAATATATGCTGGATTAAAAGATTGGTCGGGGGGTATTTGCATACGCAGATCAGTTTTTAATGATGGCGTTGATGTAAGTGTGTTGGCATCAGTTAATAGTATGGTCGAAACAATTCTATGTGGTGATTCAAGGAAGGCAAGTTTTTCTTCTAATTCGGGCACTTGTGAGAGAAGGAAGAATAGAAATAAAAGGACAATTTTGGGC
Source organism: Allium cepa (assembly GCA_030765085.1). Lineage (NCBI taxonomy): Eukaryota > Viridiplantae > Streptophyta > Magnoliopsida > Asparagales > Amaryllidaceae > Allium > Allium cepa. The sequence continues at coordinate 6,507,123 of CM060930.1, read as the reverse complement.
CTAGTACATGGAATTTTATCACGCATGGTGTGGTTATTTCTAGTGCGATTGAGCAAAGCTAGGTGAGGAGGAGCGCTCATCTTCATAGGATTAATTCTAGAGTAGCCAAGTATGTATTCTATTTTGGGTAGTACATACACTTTATATGCTTTGAATAATTTATCTATTAGTGATATGCATTTCTTAGCTAAAAATTCAAGATTTATTTTTGAAGTTATTCAATTATACTATAATTAGAATAGGTGAGAATGCTCGGATTATGAGATTTATTAGTTGGAATATAAATGTTTACATGATTTAGGTGTAGAAATATTAAATCTTTTTTCAAAGATAATAATATTGATATAATTTTATGACAAGAAACTAAAATAGAGCATCTTGATTATCGTTTTTATATATGCATAAGAGGTATTTATATTTATCACTAGTCTTATGTTCCAACTAGGGATATTGCAGGAGGTTTAATGCTAGGATGAAAAGATCATTGTGTTAGACTGTTACAATTTATCATAAGAGATCATTAGATGCATTTAATATTATCCGATATTACCGATGATTCTATTTAAGATATCACCAATGTTTATGGACCAAGTTCAAAAACAGATCATAGGGTTCTTTGGAATGAATGTTTAACATTAAGATCTTTAGCTCCAAGACCTTGGATTATGGAAGGTGATATTAATGTTGCTAGACTTTTTAGTGAAAGATTAGAAGACTTAAAGGTGGAACTAAGATTGATGATTTAAATGATTTTAGTCTTGACCGGAATAGATGGTTAAGGAAGAGGGATGATTGTGTGTTACAGATGTTGGTGATCTAAGAAAGGAAATTCTTAGGGAATGTCATCAATTGAAGTTTACTATTCATCCTAGAGGAACTAAGATGTATCAGAAAATGAAAATGAGTTTTTTCTAGAAAGGTATGAAAAAAGATGTAGGCTTATGGGTAAAGCAATGTTTGAATTGCCAACAAAAAAAGCCGAGCGTCAAAAGTCAAGTGGATTGCTTTAACCTTTAGATATATCAGTTTGGAAATGAGATTCTATATCCATAGATTTTATTGATAGGCTGCCAAGGTCGAATATAAGAAATGAGAGTATTTGGGTTATAGCGGATAGACTGACCAAGAGTGAATATTTCATTCCTGTTAAGTCGACCAGGATGACACTTGGATTGGCTAAGTTATTTATGAGGATAATTGTTAGACTGCATGAGATTCCTACTGATATATTAGTGATAGTGATGCCTTGTTTTCTAGTGAACTTTGGAAGAGCTTACAAGAGTTATTAAGAACTAAGCTTAAGATGAGTACTTCTTATCAACCACGTATAGATGGACAGACAAAGAGAGCCAATAAGGTACTTAAAGATACGTTGAAAGCTTGTACTAGATTTTGGTGGGTCGTGAAAATACCTTTTGCACTTAGTCGAGTTCTCATATAATAACAATTATCAGATTATTATAGGAATGAAGTCTTCGGAAGCTTTGCATGAAAGGCCGTGCAAATTACTAATGTGTTAGTGGAGACCAAAGACGGATTGGTTCTTAGTTCAGATATGGTGAGAGAAGCCACGTAGAAGATTGAGTTAATCCGAACAAGGATGAGTGAAGCTCCGTCTAGGAAAAAAAGTTAGCAAATAATATGTATAAGGATGTAGATTTCTCAGTTGGAGATCGTATTTTTTTAAAGTATCACCGATGAAGGGTGTGGTAGGATTTGAAAAGTTAGAAACACTGACACCTAGATATGTTGGACCATTCCCCTATTACAGAGAGGATCATAAAGCTCGTGTAACGTGTAGAGTTACCGAGTAGTTTGGCAAGAATCTATAATGTTTTTCATGTTTCTCACCTCAGGAAGTGTGTGCATGACCCAAAGACTACCATTGCTCCGACTGTATTGGAAGACTTAATAGCGAAGCCAGATCTAACTTTTATGAGACAACTAGTTCCTATTATGGTCAGAGATGAAAAGAAGCTAAGGAACAAGATAGTCAGATTAGTGAAGGTCCAGTGGAGTGACAATGAGAAAGACTGTACATGGAAAAAAGAGGACAAGATTAGGGATACTTATCCTAAGTTTTTATGTGGTATGTTCTATATTTATTATATAGACTTTCTAGCTGGTAAAATATACTAGCTTGTTCGTTACCATTTTTGCATGTTCGATAAGCTTATTGTGTGGTCCGAACTGAATTTTGAGGAAGGAATTCTTCAAGAATGAGAGCTTATAACACCCTTAATTTTATTTTAACATTATTCAGAAGATTTAATTGGATAATTTAAATAGAATAATGTTGTATGATAAAGAGGATGAGATTTGATAATTTAATTGGGTTGTGCATTGATGAATCAATTGATAAGATTGTTTTAAACTTAGAAAAGAAAAGAATTAATGAAAGTGCAAATTAGGAATAGAACTTTATTTCCTCCCTTAAGCCCTCCCTGTCTCATTCATTCTTATTTTACATTCACGAACAATCAAAAGAAAACACTTAGGGGCCACCATTTCTAAAGGGTAGGAGAGAAGGAAATCATAAGGATTCAAAGGGCAAAGCTAAAGGGAGCTAAAATCCATCAAATCTCAATCTTCTGTCCAATCTAAGGTAAATAATAGATAACTATCTCTATTGCTTGTGCTTAAATTCGGTTATGGTTAATTTCGAATTTCTTTTGACCGTATTTCCATGATATAGTAGTTTGATCATTGTTTGGATAGAATAATGATTTATGGAAATTTATGAAATTATTATCATATGTTTTGAAGATAAAACCTAGAATTTTGATTTCCAATTGATTTGATTTTCTTGTATGTCGTGAAAATAATTATTTTGGAATTTGGTTTTAATTTCAAAATTTTTCAAGTTAATACAAATATTTTATGAATTTCCTAAGAAGGAAATAGTGTTTATTTCAGGTTTTAATTATTAAAAATAATTAAATAAATATTTTGATTCCTAAATTTTTACAGAAGAAAGAATATATAAATTCTGATTTTTGGTGATGTTTCCCAAGTGGTTACGGTTTTATATGAACTTATTATTTTAGAAAAGCATTGTGCCGACTCAGCTTTTCGGCCCTCAGAAATCGACATCAATACATCATCGTATTCACGTGCTGCAAATTCAAGTGCCGGAAAATTCGACCGTTAAAGGTAGAAAGAAAATAAACATAGACTGTAATATTATACGAATGGAATAACATATATTATTTCAACATATAATCTTTATAGTGGAAAAATTATAAATACATTTATTAGAGTTTATCTTAACATCAACATGGACAATTATAAAACGCTGTCCTTACAAATGCGGTTATAACATATAAAACTCCGTCCTTATAACATGGATAGTTCTAAAACCCAGAGTTTAAGAGAAAGGAAATAAACTTAAGGTCAGTCATAGGACTAGTTTAAGAAACTCAAAATATGAATTTGAAAAACAAAGGGTATCTCATAAGACCACACCATACATAAAAATGGAAGGATTCTTATCTTATGATAACCAAATCATTCTACGTAAAATCCAATGATATTATTTTTAATGACATTCCTTAAAAAAATTCAAATAAACATATTCAAATAGCTGAAATTGTTACAGTATTAAATTCCAACATACTAGGTTCTACAATCAAGTCCGAAGGTTCTTATTAGAGAATTGGATTTCAAATGAATAGCGAGGTCAGCGACTAGCTCCCATATAATGCCTCTCTAGAGAGATGTACGGAGGATCGACATCTTCAAAAAAGCTAAGAATTAAGACCGGCTTACCCACAAACCCGTCTAGTGGCTGATAGAACCGAATATAATATCACCCCGACTGTTCTCGACCTATCCGAGAGCTCTCATACCATACACCACATATTTTTTTACCCTACGTAATAGCAAGCGCAAAATAAATTTAGAAAGGTGATATCATACCCTAGTGGTTGTGATCCTCTTAGCCTTAAAGCAACACTTGTTTCACAATTCCCGAGGTGTGAGGCTGGAGCTAACGTTCATCTTTCTAAGAACATTTTCACATAAAATGCCACATTGCCATTTTCAACAACACATTATTGATTTTCAAAAAGTACAATATCTGAGCTTGTATGTCTTAGAGAATGGTGTTACATATAAGAGGGGCTACCTCCTATACCACCAAACAGATATATGTTTGTAGAGATCAATGTACCATGATCTTAGAAATGCAATGTCAGACATTCATCCATACAAGTTGTCCAGGAACATGACAAACCAAAGACACTCTCCTACCACATCTTGTTGGGCATTATCCCCAGGATTAGTAGCAAATAGTCCTTGCATACGAAAATTCTAGAAAGAAGGGACCATTGTTATTTATTTATCTCAGAGCTACTCTGAAATTATCAACAAGCAGTCCTTCCGTTATGAAGATCCCCGCCTTCAACTTCATTGTCTTTAACATGTCTTCACTTCGAACGTATACATTGGTTCGAAGTGGTTTCTAGATAAGAATTATCCAAATCCAACCCTGGTTCCTTCGAACCAATCATAAATAAAAGATGTTAAGTAAATATGTACTTATCATTTGTTTGACTACTTTCTCTTTATCAAAAGTATCTTCTAAAGATATATATCTTTAAAACCTTTCTTTCCGGTATATACAGAATCATTAAACATCTTTTGTCAAATCCGTTGATTACTTAAAGCTTTTTTTTTTTAAATCTTAAAATAATTCCAAATGATTTCATTGTTTACTTAGGAAAATACTTCCAAATCATTTATTTAAATCTTAACAAAGATTTTCAAATTTTAACTTTTAAAACGGGTCAAAAACAATGTTATTTAAGACATCGTTTATTGTAAACCCAAAATAATTAATTTTAAGTATAGGATTTAAATTAATTCCAAATCATTTATTTAAATCTTGATAAAAGATTTCTTCTTTCCAATACATATCTTTTTAATAGGCTGAAACCATGTTATTAAATATGGTAAATCCAAATTAGTTAGCATTCAAGTAAAGCGAATCCATAAAACTTATACTAATTTTACTTAACATCAATTCCCGTATTCAATCTTTACTATCCGTCGAATAGCGGTGAAATCACCTTTTATACTCACACGTATAGTACTGGTTTCCTCTTCGGAATTTAATACCAAGTATGATAAGATTATCTCTATATAATCCAAGTTGTATAAATTTAGAAAGAATTAAATCTTTTGTACTTGCCTCGTTTCCAACATTTCGACCTTACCTATTCCTTTTCCAAGAAAAAGGCCAGGTGATCAATGGCATTGGTTGCTTCTGAACATCTCCTTGGTTTAAGCACATCACATCCAGATCTCATGAAATTTCAGTCTACTCATTGGCTTTTAGAGCCAAGATTAAACCACTTGATTTTAACAGCTTTTCTTTAAATCATTAATTTCAACTTTTTAAATAAATTATAAAACAATTAAATAATCAATAAAATAAATAATTATTTATTTGAAATTTTTTATTAAAAATTTGAAAAAGAATACTTAAGTTTAAACTATATTTCAAAAGTTATTAAAAAGTGCTACAAAAACTGCTGCGAACAGTGCTTTTAAGGCTTATTTGATTAAAATAACATTTTTATCATTTAGAAATCCATTTTTATAACTCAAATCACTGTTAAAACATTTTTAAAGATTTATAGAATGTATTCCTTGTTTTTAAAGAATTATAAATACCATTTTTAAAGAATTTGTCGCTTGGGATTTTCGAACTGCCAAACCGCGACGATTTTGAAAATTTATTTTGCTCATATTTCAAAATCTACTAAAAGAAATCTCGATCCTTTTCTTTTGTTTGAAAACTATAATTATAAGAGTTCAAAAAATTCTTATTCCAAAGAATTCCGACTCTGAATCCATCGCATAAATGGATTTAACTTTCTACGATGTGAAATCGTGAATTACCATTACGTGACGCGCGTATTTTTGACTCAGTTTTCATAACTTGTCAAAACTTTACTAAATTGGATTTTAATGTTTATAAAACATTTATAAACCATTTTAAAGAGGTTTAACAATCTCATATATACCATTTCATTTATTAAAAGAAAGTGATATCATTTGTGATATTCGATGTGTATTAAACGCGAACCATTTCTATATCAAAATAAGCATATAATGAACTTCCAAAATTGATGATCAAACTTAGTAAACATTCATAGCAAACATATCACATCATCATTATCATACATACATACATACATATATATATATACACACATATATAGAATTTCTCACCTTTATTGGTTTCTAACTTCTTGAAAATTCGCTATAGCTTCACGATGATTGAATCAGAGCCTACAGAATCAAGCTTTGGACCTATGAATATGCTCGGCCAAGCTTGGAAAGAGATGAAGTGTTCGGCCTTGGCTGTGGGAGGTTTTGGCCATGGTTTTTGAGTGAGGAAAGGAGGTGATTGGCCTTGGTTTTGAAGTGGATTGCTTATGTATGTATACTAAATTTAATTTCTTTTTGCAACATTTTTCTTCATAATTTCCTCAAGGTAGAAAGCCATGGAAAGCTTAGGAATGAGGAAGAAGATGGAGTAGAATAATATGTAAAATTATGAAGAGAATGGTAGGTATTTAAAGGAAAAATTTGGAAATAAATATCTAAATGTATAATTACACTTTTGTCCCTTGCCCACACCTCTTCCATACCCTCCAAACGCACTGCAAGGCCACCCCCCTTGTGCATGGCCATGTGCATGTACTTGGTGTGTAAGGTATTGACTTTGGTTTTACTTAAAGGTGAAGTATATGGAAAATATCTTGATATTTCGTAATATATATGTATGTATGTATGTTTAAGTATATTTGCATGTGTATATGTGTTCATTTATATGTTAGGGTGTGTATGTATATGTTACATATGTGCACAAGTGATACAAACAAGATTGCAGCAACTTTGAACAATTTTCGTTCGTTAAACCATTGAAAATCGAGAAGCCGATTCCCAGTCATATTTTCACGTATAAATTAATTCATATATAAATGTAAACCAAATTTGAAAACTAATTTCTTAACAATTTTAACTAATTAAAATGATCGTATTTGATTTATAAAACCATATAAATTAACAATAAACAATTGTTTACGAAAAGTGCTGTTATATCGATAAAGCAATACGAATTTTCTTCTATTTCCAAATCAATTACATATCTTTATAAACTATTATAAATGATTTATTATCACTTCATAACTAGTTAAAATGAATTACTATTATTTATAAACAATTATTTGAATAATTACAATAATAATTAAATCTAAATTTAAATTCATAAATCAATTATTAAATACGTTGCCATTATTGAAAATGTCATAAATACATTTATTCCTAAAAATAAAATAAATTATTTTATTTCATATTCTTGTTTATATGGATAGATAGTATATTTAGCTCCGTACATGACTTTTGATAATTATAAAGTCGTTTATTGATAAAACGGTTTTCGATCATTTTATTGGTATTTTTTCAAAGTATATATTTTGTAAATACTTATTCAAAATAAGATTACCATCATTATTTATTATTCAAGACAACATAATCTACGTTGAAAAACTTATATTTGAATATTTTAAAAATAAATTTAATTTATCAAAGTGATAAATTTGCGGGTCGTTACAAGCAATTAAAGTAATATTAGTTGAGGATATTAATAAATTTTGTTTGCTAATATTTTTGGGAAGGTAAAGTTTACTTTCAGCAAAATCTACATAAGAAATAAAAAGTTTTGGTGGTAACCTATGTATTTCTAGCAAAATATGAAAAAGAAATAAAAATTTTTGGTGGTAACCTAATCATATTTTGATAAGAGGTAGGAATAGGTAAAAAGAAATACAAAGTTTTGGTGGTAACCTAATCATATTTTAACAAGAGATAGGAGTAGATAAAAAGAAATTTGTTTAAAAAGGACAGAAAATAGTTTAATGTTTATTATAATATTACGATCGACGATATGTGGCATCTCTCATGACATCATAGAAGGTATGTGGAATCTCGCGGGAAAGAGATTCGATATTGATTTCAGAGCTCTACTTTGTTTTCTAAAGCATGCCATTCGTTACTATTGTACTTGAAATCTCTTGTCACCTTAATTTTTAAGAACCCATGATTTCTGCATCGAAGTATTCGAAGTACTGATGTTGTGAGTTTCCATTGTCGACATCCTATGTTTTACGGCATAATAACCGAAGTATAATATTTTTGACATCACAGTTTTTGTAGTATAGATGCCATAAGAAATTTTTTCCGACTTGAGAAATTGATGTCGCAGCTTGTCAGCTACGACATCACATATTTTGGTTGTTTTCGGCCACCAGGTTATGCGGTTTTGATCGTAACTCTTTTATTTCGATACCCATGCTTTGTAGTTCAAGAAGCCTTATTTTCTTTTGCAAATAAAAAGTTATGTTTAAAGGCGAGATAGCCTATGTTTTAAAAAAAAATAGTCGATAACCTTATGATTTCAGCAGTATAGACTTACACCTTACAAAATCAGAATTTTGTTTTCGAATCTCAAATAGAGGTTCGATATCGTTTTTAATGGCATGGATGTCGTAAGCCTTCTATTTTGAATTGATATATTGATGGTTTGGCATGCCATTTGTTTTATGAGTTCAATACCTTCATTAGGGATACCAATGTATTATATTACTTTCAATATATCGTATGTTTAAGGGTTCAACAACTTAATTGGGGATACCAATAGACATAGGTTGGGCAACTGAGTGAATAATATAATATTCTAATTTTAAATTGATAATTGATGAGCTCATAGTCATCCTAAAAAGAGTATGAGATGTGTGATGGATAGTCCACATAATACCCGGGATGGATAATCTCTATATGGTTCGTGATGGGTTCATAGTCATCCTAGAAAAACTACGATATGTGTGATGGATAGTCCACATAATTATAGACAAATGAGAAATGTGTAATGGATAGTCCATATAATTTTAATTAGATAAACAATGTGTGATGGGTGGTCCATATGGCTTGGGATAGATAATCCATATAACTTTTATATACGAGACGGGTAGTTCACATAAATATAAGATGGATAGTCAGATTAAACTTAGATGGATAGCCAATTAAATTAGGATAAGTAATCAATCATATGATTTTGGGTAGGACAACAGAGTGTATAACACAATGAAGACAAATTAGTCAAACGTACCAATGTTGCATGCTTGCAAGCGATTATTTTACTACGTTCTAACAATTGTGGTTGCAGGTGCATGAATTTGGATTGGCATAATTGGTTAAGATACCAGCGAGGGAAAAACCAGCTCCGCTCAATGGCAGGATTTCACTAGATATCTATATTGGTTTGAGATGGTATGTTATCATTCATAATAAACTTTTTGTCTGATCCAATTTTTTTTGTTTTTCTCTTTAAACTCTTGGGTATTCATTTGAGTAGGTCGATAGTAGAGATTTCCGTGTTAGATAAATAGCATCCAAAGACGTGTAGGAGACAAGCTAGCTATTAATAGGAGTTTTTTTCCCGCTGTGTTGTTTTGTCTCTATATGGATGTAATGACAGAAATTATAACTGTTAAGTGTTAGTTTTTGATCAACCAAATAGGCATCTTCATACATCGCTCTTGGAATATTCTGTTATAATTATATTTTCGTTGAACGTGGGATCGAATGAGATCATGTAAAGAAATATGAAATTTTGTTTATGAAATAAAATGCAAATATTTATTATTGAAATGTGTTTGAAAATTTTCATATTCATGTGCTTTTAATATTATAAATATGATCCTTCTCATCTGCCACGGGGACCATCCCCTCTTCCTTTCCTTCTGCTTTCTCTGTCCCTTCCCATACTTTGGCTCCTTCTCTCTCGTCCCATCACCGTGCCTCCTCCTCTGCAACCCCTATTCTTGCTCCTCATGTCCCTGTTCCTCCCTCGAATTCTTGTGAGCTTCCTCATTCTTCTTCCGTATCACCTCCCAAGCATGTCCCCCCTGATCCTCTTCCTCCTCCTCCTTCGTTTCCTTGTCTTCCTTCTTCCTCCACCCCTATCGTCCCTCCTCCCTGGTCTTCGCTCTTTAAGTCCAAGCCACGAAATGAAGGAAGTTATGTTCCTCAATTAATTCCTTTGTCCTTCTCTAGAGATGCTCTTTTGCCTTCTGATGAGATCATCAAAGCAGGTAATGATATTTGGAAGGACTCTCTGGTGGGATGCTTCCTTGACAAGCCTCTACCTTATTCAACTTGGCGTTCCATTTGAAAACGATATGGAAGTTGAAAGGTGATGTCTTTGTGAAGTCTGATGGTTTCCTCTTTCTTTTTAATTTTTCATCTGCGAATGATCATCATAGAATAACAGAGGCTGATCCCATTATCATGAGAAACAAACTCTATATATTGAAACCATGGGATGCTACCATTGATAACAGTTGTGGCACTATTCGGTTTGTTCCTGTTTGGATCAGATTAAGCAATATCCCACTTTATGCATGGACTCACTACGGCATTAACTGGTTAGGTTCAAGAGTAGGGAAATTCTTGTGTATGTATCAATCAACTAAGAAGTTAGAGAGGATAACTTATGCAAAATGTCTTATTGAGGTTAAACTACATCATGAGTTGGTCGATAAGTTCCCTGTTAAGCTGCTTGATGGTTGCGATCAATTTATGCAAGTTAGTTATTTATGGAAACCAGAAATTTGTGTTTCGTGCTCTGAATTTGGTCACACTGATCTTACATGTCCTTTGGCAGCAGTTTCTAAGGTGATGGAGGACCCTACGGGTTCTGTTCCTGATGATGGGGTTAAGAGAGGAGGAGTTTCTTATGTGAATGCAGCCAGGTTAGATAAATTTAAGCAAGTATGGCGAAAAGTTTCCCGATATAAAAAGAAAAATAGGGTAAATAATGTTATGTCAAATGGTGAAAGTTCAAAGGAAAATGCAGTTCGTATTGCAAAGGAAAGTGCAGTTGCTAGTGATAGGGTTGATACCCACGTTAAAACATTAAGTGGTATAGACCGTGCTGCCTTTCATGCAGCTTCAGTTAATATAACTACGAATAAGTTTCAAGTATTGGCAAATGATGATGATACTGGCATTGAGGAAACAGACATGGTAGTTCAGGGAAAATGCTATGCAAATATTGACGATGTTGAGGAGGGTGAATTTCTCGAAGTAGACTACCTTTTTCCCCATCATGAACCCGAGGCTCCTTCTGTAACTCCTCGTAGTAAGTCTTTAACCCTCTCTTCCATCATACTTCTGATGTTGCCTGTGCTGATGATGACAAGGTTATTTGCCCCGACGAAAACAATGTTTTACCTAGGGATGTCCCTGAAGTCACAGCACTTTCTGGTTGCATAAATGATGTGTGCACTATGGTACACAACTGGCCTCTTGTGCATGTGCACAGTCAAGAAGATCTCGCTGAGGACAGTATGTTATCCTATTTGCGCCAACTTGAAACTGAACATCTCCAAGTAGAAGGCCAAAAACAAAATAGTGAAGCATTTTCTGAACCTGGCATCTGTAGGAAACTCGAAATTCAAATATTGCATCTTGTTCAATCCATGCATGAAAATATTGATCCTCCTTCCATTCTTTCCAACACTTTACCTTCAAGCTCTTCTCATCCCAATCAGTCTCAACCCTCTCTTCCTTCCCAATTCCCCTACATCAACAACTCCACCATCCCTGGTTGGGTTGACAGAGATAAACATATTCCTGCTATCAAACCCCTTGTTAGCTCAATTCCTATTACATTGTCTCCCACCTTGAAGAATGCCAAGTCCAAAAAATCAGCTTATAATTCAGAATCTCATGTTACTAGGAGCAATAAAATCTTCATCCACCAATCCATGTAAGTATGTTAACACAAAGTCTTGGAGTGTGGAATATTAGAGGAGCCCACAGTCATTTAAGCTTGATCAAGTTAAAAATCTTATTCATGTTTACGACTTGAAAATTATCGCTATTCTGGAAACAAAGCTAAACCTTCTTTTAACTTTAAGAGCTGTAAACTATATTAATCCCTCTTGGAATCTTTTATGTAATCTGTGTGATGCGGAGTATGGTAGAATTTTTGTTCTTTATGATCCTTCCTTCTTTTCCTTGTCAACAATTCTATCTTCAAGACAGTTCATTCACACTCATGTCAAATGCTCCCTTTCTTCCACCTCCTACTTCACCTTTGTTTACGCTGATAACTCTTCTGCCTCTAGGCTAAAATTTCTTGAATTTATTCCTCACCTTAGGCAGGAAACTCATCCTTGGCTTGTCTTGGGTGACTTTAATTGCTGCTTTCACCTTGATGACAAACAGGGTGGTCTTCTCCTTCTGCCAAAGCCCATCCAACCTCTTAACATTTCTGCAACTGATTCAAATCTTCTTGAACTTCCAACTTCTGGTTCTAGATTCACATGGAACAATCGTAGTAGGAGTAGGGTGAGATCTTTTTCCACCATTGACCATGCCTTCTGCAATCTAATTTCCCTTTCTATTTGGCCCAATCTATCTGTTCTTGTTCCTCCTCCTATTCTTTCTTATCACTCTCCCTTAATTCTCTCCTCTGGTTCTCCTGTGGTAAAGGAAAAAAGGAGCTTTAAATTGTCAATGCTTGGACTCCCTCCTGTGATTTCAAACCATTGGTTAATACTGCCCGGTCCACTAAATGTTATGGTAATCCAATGTTTATTTTGTGCAGGAAGCTAAAACTTGTTAAGAATGCTCTAAGGCCTTGGGCTAACAACCTGTATGGTGATGGTTCAAAGCGGTCTACTCTCATTAAAGAAAAGTACATAAAGGCACAGGAATACATGATGAACCACCTTGAATCTTCTCAGGCTCTTGAAGAGGAAGAAAAATTATTTGCTCTTCTATAAGGCTCTTGATGTTGAAAGCAGCATGAAAGAACAACAGTTGCATAAAAAGTGGCTTCAGTTTGGGGACAGAAATACTGAGTTCTTTCATGCTTCGATCAAAATTAAGCAGGCAAAGGAAAATATTCATATGATTCATGGGCAGGATGGCACTCTGTTCACCACTCCTGATCAAATTGACACTGCTTTCCTAGATTGTTACATGGGTATTCTAGGTAAATCATCTAATTTTGCTCCTGACCTTAACATGTTTGATGATATATCTCTTCCTTTACTTATCTCTGAGCATTCTGCTTTGCTTGTTGAAAAAGTTACCAATAAAGAAATAAAACAAGCTCTTTTTGCGATGAATAAGAAGTATTATGGGGGACCTGATGGTTTCAATGTTCTTTTCTTTACACCTTGTTGGGATTTTATTCAGTATGATTTTTGCAAAGCTGTGCGCAATTTTTTTGATAAATATTCTCTCCTCTCCGAAGTGAATGCTACCAACCTATTCTTGATTCCTAAAACTTCTGATGCAAGCCCGATTTTGTACTTTCAGACCTATTTCATGATGTAATATAGTATATAAGTGTTTATCCAAGATTCTTGCAAATAGGCTTGTTCGTGTTCTTCCCTTCATAATCTCTCAGAATCAAGTGGCTTTTATCCCCAAAGAAACATAATGGATAACTTTCTTCTAGCTCTAGAGCTTCTTTGTGGTTATGGTAGGTCTACTGCTTCTCCTGCTACTATGATGAAGCTTGATACTATGAAGGCATATGATATTGTACAATGGTCTTTCATTGTTAGGGTTATGGCTTTAATGGGTTTTCCTAAACCTTTTGTGTGGTGGATTTTTGAATGCATCTCAACTCCAAGCTTCTCGCTTATACTTAATGGTCGTTCTGTTGGGTATTTCAAAGCTAGGCAAGGGATTTGACAAGGCGATCCTATCTCCTCTTATATTTTCATTCTAGTTATGGAGGCGTTAACTAGACTTTTCAACAAAAGTTTAATGCCAACCTGATCTCCTTTCACCAGAAGTGCATGTTCCATAATGTGACAACTTTAATGTTCGCTGATGATATAATGATATTTACTAAACCTCGTCTCTCATCCATCCTCGGTGTTCTCTCCACATTATCTTCTTTCCACTTGATGTCTGGTCTTAAGATAAACCTATTTAAATCCAACATCATCTTCTCTAGCATTGAATCAAGCCTTTCCTCCTCTCTTCTGCAAGCTTCTGGTCTTCAGCCTATGGATGCTAATATGTCATATTTAGGTCTCCCTCTTTTAAATTCCAGACTTACCACTTCTGCCTGCCTCCCTCTTTATTCCAGGATCACTTCTATCATGGATAAGTGGTCAAATCGCTTTTTTTCTCAGGCTGGTAGACTTATTCTCATCAAATCAGTTTCCTTTTCCATGCTAGTTTATTGGACCAAGGCCTTCATTCTGCCTACAAAGCTTTTGAAAATGATTAGAAGTGCTAAGTTGCGCTTTCTCTGGTGTGATTCTATTCATAGTAAGAAGCATATTCCCTTCTCTTTCAAACTCATTGAACAGCCCAGAGACAAGAGAAGTTTGGGTGTAATTAACATTCTGAAGTGGAATTTGGCAGCCTTTAGTTCCCACTTCAATGTAGTTCTATCTAGGCATGGTAGTTTTTGGGTGAGATGGGTGTGGACTCATAGAACTGGCTGTAATAACTTTTGGAGTGTAATGTTTCCTCAATTATGTAGTTGGACATGGAGGAAGTTACTTGCATTAAGGACTATTTTTCTTCCTCTCATTTGTATGAAGTTGGCTTCTTCATCTGATGTTAGGTTCTGGCATGAACCATGGGTGTACCCTAGTTTGATCCTTATGAACTTATTAACTCATCAACAAGTCCATCTGTCTGTTATTCCTGTCATTGCCAAGGCTATTGACTATTTATTTCATGGCAATCTCCAGCTACCTTACACTTCTAATCAGCGGCTCAGGGGTGTCTGGAACCAAATCCATGATGTCAGTATTGAAACTATGGATGTTGACCAAGTTTTTTGGAATGGCAGCCTCCATTTTGTCTCTCATGCTTATAGTTTACTTTCTGGGTCGAGTAGTGTGCCCAATTGCAGGTGGCTGAGGATAATATGGAACGATGACTCCAGCCCAAAGGAAAACTTCATGTTATGGAAAGTGGTTCATAATGCATTACTTACGAGAACTGTCGTGCTTAATATGGACTTGATCATGGGAGCATGTGTTTTTTCTGTTCAAGCAATCCTGAAAGTGTTGAGCACATATTCTTTGAATGTGCTGCTAACCTTTCCATGTGGAGAAGAATGGTGATGGTAGTGGGATACAGAGCCTTGGCAACCTCTTCAACTATTGATTTGAACACAATCTACAAAGCTACTGGATGAAGAACCCTGAAATCCCGACTGATAACCCTATGCATGAAGAAATACTTCTATGTGCTTTGGAAAGAACGTAATGCAATTTGTTTTGATAAGAAGAGGAGAGCTGGTGAAGTTTATGGAATGACATGAAAAGTGAAATTCATGAAGCTATTCTGAGGCATCATGTTTTTCCTCCTGTTTTGAGTTTGAGTTGGAGATAGGTGTGCCTATCTTTGGGTTGCTTGTGTGTGTCCTCTTTTTTGTTTCTCCTTGTGTTTCCATGTGTGTTTGTGTTTTCTTTTACCGTTCATCCTTGTGTGGTTTTCCTTTTTGAGGCTTGGAGTATGTTTCGAGCTTCTTTTCCATTTAGTGTTCCTTGTAGTAAAACAGGTATGGGTCCTACCAACCCCGCCAGCCTTTGCTAAAAATATTATAAATATTATTAACACGGCCGTATTTTGTCACCAGAAGTTAACACTATGGATGACCACAACATCTGTAGCACTTAGTTTCGGCCTTCAAAATGGGGGCTATTAAAATTCTTTTGATTGTTCTTTGCATAATGTTAATTAAAACTATTTGACTGACTTTCTATTGGTTCTTTCCAAGTAATTCTTTATTAGTTTTCATAGTTATAGTAAATGTAATTATAATAAGGGTATAAATGTAATGCTTGGCTAATGGCGTGGTTTATTTAAGATAGTTGGGCAATATATAAATTCCTTGACTTTAGCAAAAATTCCTGAGTTTCTTTTTCCTTTCATTCATGCTCTGGGAATTATTTAATAATACCAACCCTTGTATCATGCTTAAGCAAACTTGACTAAAAATTTGGTAACAATAAAGGCGAAGATATATAAGAGAAAAACAATTTATTCCTTTTTTTAGTTAAAAATTAGTAGCCTGTTTTATTTTGGCTACAAGGCTATTAAATCCAACTTCTTATTAAGTTCTAGTTAATAAGCCCATATTGCAAAAATTTGTTTGGTTGATATTCAACATGTCTAGGATCATGAACATATCTAGATTTCAGTTTCTCTTTTGGGTGAGAAAAATGTTATATTAAACCCATAATACTGTTCAGCTATATCTAAAACAAATTTAGGGATGTAAAATCCTTGAGCAACATGCAATTAAATTTATTATTTTATTAAAGTGGTGAACGATAGTATGCGGTAATATAGTTAAACCATTTAAAATACGTAAATGTATATTTTGCATTCTTCTTGAGTAGAGGGAGCACATGAGAAGCTCATTTAAACAGAATAATCCTATGATCGTTTAATCAAACCGACCGTTAGGGATGTTTGCTTAATGTCACTAGCCAAAATCAATTTTTCTGAAGCAAAAAAACGTGGATCTTGTCTCATCGCGGTTTCCCTAAAAACATGGATCTTGTCTCATCGTAGTTTCCCTAAACTTCCTCCTTTTATTTCGCGCATCAAAGATTCCAAATTCAAATCTATTATGATTTTTAAATTCTAAAATTTCAATTTCAAATCGACAATTTTGAATGCTTTGATTAATATTTAAATTTAAAATTCATATTTTCAGATTCAAATCTCAATTTATTCTTTTCCAACATATTATCACTTAATGTTTAAGTAATATTAACAAAAATTTAATTGTATATTTCTTATCAAAGTTATACAATCGAACGGTCGGTTTCTCCACCGTTGTACGGTTATACTAGTTATGTTGAGAGTGGCTGTGAAAAGGACATATAGTGCGTATTTTGTGTGAACAGGGCTGAACCCACTAAGGTAGGGATGTTTGTCTGAAGGAAGCAAAAGTCATGTTCATATCTATTGTGTAAACCACGTATAACGTTTTATTTTTAAGTAAACATGCTTACTTTGTTCAACATGACTCTTCACACCCTTTTAACTCATTTATGTTCACGGACATATACCTGCTACGTAAACAGAAAAGATAACAGAGTATAATGAAACCATGATTAGGTAGAAGAGAGGTTGCGAATGGTCATTTTGAACATCAAACATGTTTACTTTAAAATGAAATGTTGTACAACCAAAAAATATTATAAATAGTTTTGACTGCTAACGGGCGCTAGCTGTCCATTTCAAGGCTATACCTTAAATAGAGTTTAATGTAATTAGTTTCAAGTGCTCATGGGTTGCATTGGGCAGCACCTCATTTCAAATCAGCCTGGTCATTATACCCATGAATCACCTCCCCATGCTAGCAACTCCAACGGTTTTGGCCTCGAAACTTACAAAATTTATACTAGAAAAATCGGAGTCATTTGCTTTCCTAACTATAGGTTTAGATGCTTGTCCTAAGGGCACGCTTGTTCAACAAGCAACTGACCCTCAGGCGCTTGTTGAACAAATGCCTAGGGTTAGCGTCTAAATCAGACGCTAAAACAATACTTTCTTATTTCGTACGTTGGTTTATAACTTTTTAATTTTTAAAGTCGACCTACCACACACCCCGGTTAGAGTTGGTAGGCGGACAGTTCGTTATACGACCGATGCAGATATTGAACCAGTACATACTCCTTCGGATGCCACGGTGACCGCAGACGGTTCACGATCTTTGCACGACTTGCCAGCCACTATTTCGCATCGTCTTACTTCAGCTATAGTGACGCCATAGATATACTTTTAAATCTTTATTATTTAATGCACAATACATCACCAGTATAACAATGTTATTTGTTTATTTAGGTTAAAAATATTAAATATTATATTTAGGTTCATTGCATAACTATGCGAGGTAGTTGGTATAGGTGTATGTCTAAGTATTATGATGAGTTACTTGAACCTATTTTGGCTATGTAGGACCGATTTCACCCTAGGAGGGGGTGGATAGGGTGATACTATTAATTATAAAAATTTATTGCGAAAGTATACAAATAATCTCAACAAAGATCACAGCAGAATGATAGCAACACAGATAATAGCAGATATAAAAATACGGAAATAGAACAACATAGAATTTACCCAGCTTCGGCAAAACCCTGCCTTCGTGCTATCCCCAAGATTTCTACAAGAAATTAAGTAGTCAGACGCTTATACACGTAAATTCGCAACACCTGCTGTCGACTAACCTAACTCTATGCTCAAAACTCTACCACAACTCAGACCCTGAGTTGCGAATTCTCGAACTACACCACTGTAGTTCGTCACGTAGTCACACGACTAGAATTTACGATAGTTTAAAAAAGGAAATACAAATATAAAACAATAATTTTAAAACAAAACCCTAATTTTAAAGCCCAAATAATAAAATAAAAGAAATCGTCCCAAATTAAAATTATCACTACAAAAAATCGCCGGCCCTTTTTCTCTTTTATTTCTATGGTCTATTTTGCTCTGTAAAAATGACTACCTCGTTCCTTTGCTTGCTCGTTCCTCTTTCAATAATTAGGGCTTCATGATGAAGTTGCCAGCTTTGTCGATTTTGATTGTTAATGCTTCAATTCCTTTCTTCATTCAATTAGTTGATTCACGGCTTGCTTCAGTTTAGTCAAGTTTGATTGTTGAAAATGGTGTGTGATTTTACTTTTCCAATTTGCTTATACTCGACTTGATTCGAGTGTTAATGATTTATCGTTCGTCTATTTTTCTTGAACTCGAATACCAATTTAGGCCAATGATGATTGGGTTATATAGGATTTTAATTCCTATAATTTCATTCGATTGAATTTTCGAATTCGTCTGGTAATTTTTTAGCTCGTCCATTCGATTATGTTTGAATGCTCATGATTTCTATAGACTAGTTCAAATCGTATTTTTCGTTGCTTGTTTAACACTGCTTCGAATTGCTTTGACGATGTTTTCTTGGTCATTACGGCTTGTGAATTTGCTGACAATCTTGATTGACTTGCGGCTTGATATTATGATAATGTTTGACTTTGGCACTGACTTGTTCAATTTGAAATTCCCGATGTAGTGACTCGATTCGAAGCTGCTACCTTTTTCTGGCTTCTCTATCTTTGTTCAAAACTGCCGTGTCATTGTTTCGACTTTGTGTGTTCATGCATGTACTGTTGAAGTCTTTGACTTGTTTCATACGTATCACTGTATATCAATACATGTTGTTTACTTCATACATTGATTGAAGTTATAGCCTTGCTTGCATTCAGGTTGCATATGAATATGAATACTTGTGTCTGCACTGTGCATCTCCATTTGTATTTGAGTATGTTGCAGTCTTCATGTTTTTACTGGTCTGGTTGCTGGTTTGTTTCGGTGAGGTTTATTGCACTTGGTCTTGCATATTTGTACATGTCTGAACTTGTGCTAATATGTGTATAATACGCATACATATAGATTTTGTCGTTCTGGTCTATATTTGCTCATCTGCTCTATATCTTGAACTTGCATTTTGAACTTTGGTTTGTGTTTGAAACTTGAACTCTATAGCTTGTATTCATTGTGTTCAGTCTTCTTTGGAGCTTGTTGATGGTTTGAGTTGCTCTGACCAGTTGAATCATTGACTGTACAATCTGTACTTGTATTGCTGAGCTGCTGTCTTACTGTGATCTGGTTTGATTGCTTTTGATTTTCTGAATTTCATTCGGTGTATATATATATATATACATATATATGAAAACTATATTATGCTAGCATTCTAACTGTTTGGTGCACCACTTCTTATGTGCATGTTGCATATTCACTTGGTTGAACATGTGCACTTAGTTGGTTCATTGAGCTAGCTGGAGTTGCTTAGAGTCTGGTACCTTTTGGGGCTTGATACACTGTATATTGATTCTTATGCAGTCTGTATTTGCTTGAATGTATCTTGACCCATAGTTTTTCATTGCACCTGAGTTGAATCCAGCTTAAAGCTCGGGTTTGACCTTGTGCTCAATATCGTGACTTAATATTTATTTCACTTGATTTGAACCCGGCTTTTGATTTGGGTTTGACCTTGCGCTCACCTATCCCTTAGTTTTATCAAGTGTATATTGGTGTGTACGGCCTTGTGGCATGTACAGTGATACACTGTGCATGTCACAAGTTGTTCATGTTTGATGAATTCAAAATTAAATGATGACGAACAATCCAAATAACCGAGGCAAATAATATTTTCAAAAATACACATTTATTTTTTGTTTACACCGCAAAAATTATTTCTTTTTCAATTTTACTGCGTCAGTATGTATTTTACAGATCGCTCAGATGCTGGATTCAATCTAGAGTAGAGTTGAAGAACAAATACGAGTGTATGAGTGAAATGTTCTGAGGAGAACATTGTAAATGAAAATTGTGATGTAATCAAAATTGTATTGTATTTGAAATTGTGTATATATAGTAAGAGCTCAAATTTGTACTATTCAAGATTCTAATAAATATTTGTTTGAATTTAAATTCTGTGTTATTTATTTTATTCAGCAAATATTATGTGAAAAATAAAATAATACATTAACAAATACATTTAAATGAATATATATATATATATATATATGTTTATTATCATAAAAAAATCATAAACGTGCATGCTCAACAATCTCTCCCTTTTGATGATAACAAACATATATTTAAGATTTTGAATTTATTAAATGTATTTGGTCATTCAATTTGCTCTCCATATTTGAATGCTCCCTCTCTACACAAACCCCCCCTTTATATATGCATGAAAAATATGCAAATGAACCTAGACGCAAATAGAAAATATAAAATAAAATATTTGACCTTTATTTGCCAAAATCTTAACTTTTCTCTCCTCTTTTTATTATCAACAAAAGAGTAATAGTGTTAGAAAAATAGAGATAAAGTGATTGACATTAATACAACACTAATACTCAATCGAGTATAAATATTAAATTTCAATAAAAAAATCAAACAAAAATAAAAAATACTCTGTTTGCGCATATTCCACTTTAGAATGATAGGGATGATGTCGGTATACAAAACCACATACTCGTGTCTATTTGTGGTATATTTATATCAGGAATTTGAATATCTACTAACTATGCATAACCGTTAGGACTTTTAAATGACATTAGTAGTATTCAAAAAAAAATTAAAAACTGAATTCAAGTATCTTCTAACCACGCATAACCGTGAGGGCTTTTAAATGAGATTAGAATCAACTTATCTATTTTATCAATCAATTTTGATATGTATTCCATACATGTATAATCGTGAGGACTTTTAAATGAGCATGAAAGCACATAATCAAAAAATTCCAAGTAATTCACACATGCATAATCGTGAGGACTTTTAAATGAGAGTGAATACTTTGGATTTTTTCATTGCTAAAAATATAATAAAATGAAAACGCATAATTTCTCATTTAAAATACTATATATTGATGTACCATATTGGATTATGATGAGTGATGATCGATAGAAATATGATAGAAATAGAAATGATCATGGAATATTTACCAACAAAAGTTATCCTAACTCTTGTTTAAATTTCTAAAGAAATTTACTAATTATACTATCTCAGTTTATAAGATATGATTGATATCAACACCCATCACTTCTTCAATCACTTTTTATCTTTTCGATAATCAATAGGGAGTCAGATTAGTCAATGTAGTCATTTAAGATCAAATCCAAAAATAATTATAAAATCAAATTTTCTAAGATAACTAATCTGAAATAAGGTCAACAAAACGATATTCTAGAAGGGTTTTTATAAAAGAAAAATGTCTGCTATTTGAAAATTATCTCAAGTGAAAAATATGCGGATATTTTCTTTGAAAAACGATGCAACCACTGAATGTCTCAACATAAATCACGTTCCACTAGTAACTTTTCTATTAACTAGATCACCAGTGTAATCTGCATCTGAATTTTTCTTAGAATCAAGATTATCGTTATAGACCAGACTATGATGTGTGCAACACCTACCTTGAAATCATTTTTACAGTTTTTAAATGAAATTCTTTTGAATTTGAATTGAACCGTGCAAATTTACAAACAGTGACCATAGATCCAGAAGCAGTAATCCATGAGTATCATGAGTTATCATCAATTAGTTCAAACAAATCTATATGAAGTAGTTCAAAAATGAAACAATAATCGGTCAACATTTTTTCATAAATAAAAAATAAGAACAAGTCAAATAAGAACATATAAGAATAAGTCAGAATCAAAATCAACATTTATTTCTTCACCACATAACTGGCTGATTTAATTTAGATTACGGTGCAGATTTTCACATTTAATAATGGTTCAAAAATAAATATATAGTTACCTGTTTTACCTTTACAATAATTTTCCGTTGCTTCCCGTTGTGATTCTATCACCTTAGTACTAGGCCAAGGAACTTTAATTTGTAGCCTATCGTATGCCTGGAACAACAAGAATCCAGTTAACACTCTTGTTGTTCCTTAGCCTGCCAACACACCTACACGAGAAAAGATTTTTGTGACCTATTTGGTTTTATAGATCCATGGTTGTTAGTGGCAAAAAATTTTGAAAAATATGTTTGTGGAGACCCAAAACTATTTATATATTTTCCTTTTGGCACCTAGATTTGTCTTACATTAAGGGATTTTATATTCATCCCTTCTGGAACCCAAATTGGTATGGTTTTCACATTTTTTGTTCTATACCAACAATTATTCTAATTGTGTCCAAATTTTCCATAAATTATGCACATAGAATTGACTTGTTTAATTTCACCTCTAATACATTCAGAGTGATTATACCCAAGTCCTTGTCTAACAGGATTGACAGTTTGTTTCCTTAACAGCATATTCAACGATCTTTTACTTTTGGAAAATTTTTCTAATGTTGTAGACAATTGTTGGACTTATGTTTTGAAAGATTCTTTTTTTTCATTCAATAATTGAGTGCGCATTTTAATATAATTTTCTCTCCTTGTATTTTCACTTTCTTTTAAAATCAGAATTTCATTTTCAAGTGATTTAATTTTAATTTCTGATTTTTTAATCTCTTCTTCGAATGTTGGACACTTATTATACTTAGGGCTCTTAGTTTGATAGTTTTTAACCAATTGATTAAGCTGTTTATTTGATTATATCAAACTATCTCTTTGTGATTCAATTTTGGCATATTTCTCCCTAAGTCGTTCAAAGCAGCCATTTACTTCATGGAAATATATAAGTAATTCTGAGTGAGTAAGTTTTGATACCTCGATTGACTCATCATTATCGCTATCAGTTATATCACCTCGAAGGAACAGATCTACTCTTTCACTCTCACTGCTAGTGCATTTTATAATCATCGTCACTTTTATTCCACGTGGCTGCAAAACTTCTTCTTTTTGATTTCTTTTCTTGGTCGTGTCGATTCTGATGACAATTGGGCTTGATGTGGCCAGTTTATTTCACTTATGGCAGATGATCTCCCGCTCTTCTGGGCTGTGTAGTGCTTTGATTATTCTGCTTTTCAATTGTTGATTTAGAGCTGGATTTCCATGTCTATGATGCCACCTTTTGAATTTCTTCATTAATAGTGCCAGCTCAGCTGCCCCATCATCATCGCTTTCAGTTGTTCCTTTGAGAGCTATTGATTTCTTTCGAGTATCTCCTCCTTCACGCTCTTCCTTGAATTTCATTTCTAGCTCATAAGTGGTGAGATTTCCGATGAGTTCTTCAACTTTGATTTGTTTCAAATCTTTTGATTCTTGAATGGCAGTCACTTTTGCTTCAAAACTTCGTGGAAGGACTCTGAGGATTTTTCGGACAATTTCCAATTCCGAGTATGGTTTTCCAAGAGCTTTTGATTTGTATACAATATTGGAAAATCGTCCATATATCTCTTTGAAATTTTTTTCCTTGGCCATTGTGAAATTCTCATATTCGTTACTCAGCATGGCAACGCGAGATTCTTTGACTGAGATGTTCCTTCACGAGTCACTTCAAGTGTGTGCCATATTTCCTACGCAGTTAGACAATGTGAGACATGATTAAATTCAATTTGATCCAACGAACAAATAATAGAATTCATAGCTTTGGAATTATTATTCTATAAAATTTTTTTTGGATATGTCCGTTGGTCCTTCAGTTTTTCAATTTCTTGATTATTTACGACTATAGTGGGTGCTCTATAGCCTGTCTCAATTATATTCCAAGCATCAATGGTTTTCAGAAAATATTTCATTCTATTTTTCCAGTAAGCATATTCACCATTGAATATTGGTGGTCTAACTATGGACTGACCCTAAGCAAATATAGTATTAAAAGAAGTGGTTTTAAATTTTAAATTTGTAAAGCGAAAATTGGTTGTTGAAAAATAAAATTATTAAAACAAAAATGGCTTTCGTTCCAAGCTCTAATACCACTTATAGGATCGATTTCATCCTAGAGGGTGATGAATAGGGTGATACTATTAATTATAAAAATTTACTGCAGAAGTATATAAATAATCTCAACACAGATCACATCAGAATAATAGCAGCACATATAATAGCAGAATATAAAAATGTAGAAATAGAACAATGCAGAATTTACCCAGCTTCGGCAAAACCATGCCTACGTGCTGCCACTAAGGTTTCTACTAGAAATTAAGTAGTCAGACGCTTACACACGTAAATTCGTGACACCCGCTATCGACTAACCTAACTCTACACTCAAAACCCTGCCATAACTCAGCCACTGAGTTGCGAATTCTCGAACTACACCACCGTAGTTCGTCCCCTAGTTACATGACTAGAATTTACAATAGTTTAAAAAAGGAAATACAAATTAAAAAACAACAATTTAAAAAACAAAACCCTTATTTTAAAGCCCAAATAATAAAACAAAAGAAACCGACCCAAATTATAATTATCACTAAAGAAATTACTGGCCCGTTTTCTCTTTTATTTCTATGGCCTGCTTTGCTCTGTAAAAATGACTGCCTCATTCTTTTGCTTGCTTGTTCCCCTTTCACTAATTAGGGCTTTGTGATGAAGTCGCCGGCTTTGTCGATTTGATTGCTGATGCTTCGATTCCTTTCTTCGATCAATTAGTTGATTCACGGTTTGCTTCAATTTAGTCGAGTTTGATTGTTGAAAATGGTATGTGATTTTACTTTTCCGATTTGCTTATACTCGACTTGATTCAAGTGTAAATGATTTATTGTTCGTCCGTTTTTCTTGAACTCAAATACCAATTTAGGCCGATGATGATTTGGTTATATAGGATTTGGATTCCTATAATTTCGTTCGAATTAATTTTCGAATTCGTCTGATAATTTTTGAGCTCTACGGTTCGATTATGTTTGAATGTTCGTGATATGTTTAAACTAGTTCA
Organism: Allium cepa; assembly: GCA_030765085.1. NCBI lineage: Eukaryota > Viridiplantae > Streptophyta > Magnoliopsida > Asparagales > Amaryllidaceae > Allium > Allium cepa. The sequence continues at coordinate 6,481,706 of CM060930.1, read as the reverse complement.
TATTGTAATTTTCATTGCTTGTTTAACATGGCTTCGAATTGCTTTGATAATGTTTTCTTGGTCATCACGGCTTTGTGAATTTGCTGATAATCTTGATTGACTTGCGGCTTGATATTATGATAATCTTTGACTTTGCCACCGACTTGTTCAATTTGAAATTCCTGATGCATTGGCTCGATTTGAAACTGCTACCTTTTTTCGGCTTCTCTGTCTTTGTTCAAAACTATTGTGTCATTGTTTCGGCTTTGTGTGTTCATGCCTGTGGTATTGAAGTCTTTGACTTGTTTCATATATAGCACTATATATCAATACATGTTGTTTACTGCATACATTGATTGAAGTTATAGCCTTGCTTGCATTCTGGTTGCATATGAATATGAATACTTGTGTCTGCACTGTACATCTCCATTTGTATTTGAGTCTGTTGCAATCTTCATGTTTTTACTGGTCTGGTTGCTCCTTTGTTTCAGTGAGTCAGATTGCACTTGGTCTTTCGTATTTGTACATGTCTGGACTTGTGCTAATATGTGTATAATATGCATACATATAGATTTTTTTAGCGCTAGTCTACATTCTCTCATCTGTTGTTCTATGATTTTTGAACTCGTCTGCTCTGTGTCTTGAACTTGCATTTTGAGCTTCGGTTTGTTTAAACTCTATAGCTTAACTTGAACTTTATAGCTTGTATTTATTATGTTCAGTTTGCTTTGGAGCTTGCTGATGGTTTGAGTTGCTCCGACCAGTTGAATCATTGACTGTACAGTCTGTAGTTGTATTGTTGAGCTGTTGTTTCATTATGATCTAGTTTGATTGCTTTTGGGTTTCTGAATTGCATTTTAATACACACACACACACACACACACACACACACACACACATATATATATATATATATGCAAACTGTATTGTGCTATCATTCTAACTGTTTGGTGCACCACTTCTTATGTGCATGTTGCATATTCACTTGGTTGAATATGTACACTTAGTGGTTCATTGAACTAGCTGGAGTTGCTTTGAGTTTGGTATCTTTTTAGGTTTTACACAGTGTATATTGATTCTTATGCGGTCTGCATTTTCTTGAATGTATCTTAACCCATAGTTTTGTATTGCACCTGAGTTGAATCCAACTTAAAGCTCGGATTTAACCTTGTGCTCAATATTGTGACTTAATATTTATTTCACTTGATTTGAACCCGGCTTTCGATTTGGGTTTGTACTTGTGCTCACCTGTCCCTGTAGTTTTATCAAGTGTATATTCGTGTGCACGGCCTTGTGGCATGTACAGTGGTACATTGTGCATGTCACAAGTTGTTTGTGTTTGATGAATTCAAAATTAAATGATGACGAAAACTCAAATAACTAGGCAAATAATATTTTCAAAAATACACATTTAATTTTTTTTACACTACAAAAATTATTTCTTTTTCAAATTTTACTACTTCAGTGTGTATTTTACAGATCGTTCAGATGCTGGATTCAATCTAAAATAGAGTTGAAGAACAAATACGAGTGTATGAGTGAAATGTAGTGAGGAGAACATTGTAAATGAAAATTTTGATGTAATCAAAATTATATTGTAATTGAAATTGTGTATATATAGTGAGAGCTCAAATTTGTACTATTCAAGCTTGTCATAAATATTTGTTTGAATTTAAATTCTGTGTTATTTATTTTATTCAGCAATTATTATATAAAATTAAAATAGTACATTAACAAATAAATTTAAATGAATATATATAGATATATATGTTTGTTATCATCAAATAAAAATCATACACGTGCATATTCAACATGCTAGACTTCTTGCATCACCTTTCAGTGACTTTCTATCTTTACCTAGATTTTCCCTTGTAGACCGCAGCATTATACAGTCTCTGACTGGGAGATGATGGCCTACTACTCATACCTTCCATTTTCCTAATTTTGAGTTAGGATTGACACCATTAGATTTTTATATGCTCATGGCATTGAGGTTAGTCGACCGGACCGCATTCCTGTTCCATTTGATTTGTCGTTTGAGGAGTTTTAATCGTTTTCTGTTTATTTACCGGCTTTGGCTCCTTAGGAGGTCAGAGGAGGTGTTGTACCCTTCTTTGTTTATGGCACTATATTACAGATTATAGGACCTCCAAGGAGATGCACACTCCAATTATACATGCCTTCTTATTATACCTTTTTTGGTCTACCTTTTTTTAGTAATAATAAGGGTACTATCAGACTTGGTTATTTGGCTGGACTAGTCAATGTGAATGGTCTACATGTTTATAAAAACGACACAGTCATTCTTGGTTATTTGTATGTAGCATTGGATACATATGCGCTATAATGGTCTCGCCAGATGTATGGATTTTGGTACATTCTACTTTTCTGGTATTACAAGTATACAGCCAACATGCACCCACGACTTATTCCAAAGGCACGCGCTACCCCATATATCTACTTCCCTCGGTTACGACGTCGGGGTCCAGATATGCATTTGCATCGTGTTGCACAGGGGGTGCACAATGAGCTGATGGAGAGTAGGCAGCAGATGGATTTGAGGTGGAGGGGGGGTAACATTATATTTCATCCATGGAAGTAGTAAATTCATTTTATGGAGCCTAATAGTGATCATCCACTCACTTTTCAGTACGCTTTGTCAAGGCGGAGGGTTTTCTTTTAGGTTCCCACGTTTCCATTTATATGGTATTTGGGGGAGCGCTGTTGGCTGTAGTTATATGGTATAGTTCGCATTCCATCAGATCCGCTCCTATGGGACGATATGTATGGGGATATTAGGGTTGGCCCAGGTTATATTGCTGCTATGAGAGCGGTGGGATGGGTGGATGGTGAGGCATTTACTGTATAGGGCCATTTTGACTCATATTGGGCTAGGGTAGCTTCGCGTGCTTATGTGCTACCTGATTACATATGGGGTTTGAACTCCGATCACTTCGGTCCGCATTCCTCTTCCGGTAGAGTCCTTATATCGCGTGCTGCCTTTGAGCCTATGTCATCTCAATACACGCAGCCTCCTGCGTTCGACCCTCCTACTCATTCATTTAGAGCCTATGATATGCAGGGTCAGATTGTGGAGTATCCATTACATTTTCCTACAGATGACGATATAGTGGGTGTACTATCTTCCGGCTTGTATCAGCCTCATCAGGTCCATATGACTTTTAACCTTCATATTAATCCTAGTTAAAATAATCTCCATAAATGTATAATTTTTCTTTTATACATTCCAGTTTTCACAGTACATGGATTATGATAGACAAGTGATTACTGCGTTTGAGAGTATGATGCTTCAATATACCCAGTTTATGCATCAGACTTATCAGACTGCATACCAGCAGCAATAGACTCAGATACAAGCGTTACTGGCTTAGATTCAGCAGCTCCAAATACAGATCCAGCCTTATGCAGCTAAGGAATCTACTTTTTAGCTAGTGGTTGAAGGCAATCAATGATAGCTACCAACATGTCATAAATGCTTGTTTTTTTCTAAAAGCAAGCATGTGAGTACAACTAAGAAAAGATTCTTATAAATAGGAGGAGGTATGATTGGTAAGGCATATCTAATACATTTACAAGCTTAAACAAAAATGTCTGCTGAGGAAATTATATTTTTTGATGATAGTGGTGATGAGTTTGATGAAATGATAGAAGATCATTTTCATCATGAAAGGGAGCTAATAGATACGGCTGCACTACAAGTTGGTCAGTCTTGTAGACAACACGGTGGATCAGTTGTCGGTCGTCGGTTAAGAACCATGGACATTCATGTATCAAGCAGCATGATAAATATTTCATCTCCAAACCTAATGCATCTCGTACTCAGGAATTGATTGCTATTCAAAAATGATAGCTACGCTTAGAATGCTTGCATATGCCGGACAGGCAAATGCTCTAGACGAAAACTTTCATGTGGCGGAAAGCACGGTACTAGAGTGTTTGGAGCATTTCTGTCAAGCTATCGTGGACATTTATGGTGACCAATACTTACGAAGACCAAATGAGGCTGGCATAGCAAGGTTAATGAATATGCATGATAGTAGAGGATGGCCCGAAATGTTGGGTAGTATAGAATGTATGCATTGGGAGTGGAAGAATTACCCAAACGCGTATGCCGTGGCATATCTGGGTAAGTATCGTAGGTCTACTATTATTCTTGAAGTCGTAACATCATATGACTTATGGATATGACATGTTTTTTTTCCAGAATGTCGGGTTCTAACAATGATCTTAGTGTAGTGGAACAATCAACGTTGTTTAATGATTTAGCAAATGGAAAATCTACTCCCTGTACCTTCAGTTTAGGAGGTAACACATATGATCATGGATATTATCTTGGCGATGGTATATACCCTAAATGGAGTAACATTGTGAAGGCAATTCCGAACCTATAAAATAATAAATAGTCAAAGTTCGCAACAATGCAAAAAGGTCAAAGAAAGGATTTCAAAAAAGCATTTGGGGTTCTTCATTCCATATTTACCATTGTTAGTAATCCATGTAGGATTTGGTCACTGGATAAAATGACAAGAATAATGTACATTTGTGTTATTTTGCATAATATGACTTTAAAGGACGAATGAGACATGGAAGAAGATTATGTGTACGAGGCTGTTCCAACACCACCAGAAGTTTGGCGCAAAGATATGATTGGAAGCACAGTAGAACTAGAGTTTCATGTAGAGAGCCAACTGTTGTACCGTAACGTACAACTCCACCGAAGACTCAGAGACAATCTAATAGATCATCTATGGAAATTTTCGGCACTCAGTGAAACTGTATTAAACTTTTTTGTTGTTCTTAACTTTGGTATCGTTAAGTATGGTGTTGTTACTTATTATCGTTATTCTATTTTCTTTATGTTTAATTGATGTATGGATTGTTGTAATCTTTTATCAATGTTCTGCAATATCAATATTTCAGTAATACAATCATTTGCTTAAGTTCATAACACAATTCAATTACTAGTAATGCAAAGATACAATGGTATTATAAATTCAAAAAAAAACTCATAATACAAATGCATCAACTAGTAATTCAAAGATACAATTGTTCTAGAAATACAGAAACGGTTATCGTCCCTCTTTACGTCTACGTCTCATGATTTCTCTTCTTCTAAGCTCCGTATACTCTCGTTGTTCTTCTGACATATGTGACGTATCCATGAACATAAGTGCATCTTCATCTCTCCGACAATTTCCAGCAAAAAGTTGATATATTCTTGACCATCTTTCTTTGTGTTGAATTGCTCAAGTCTCCATTGCACGGTTGTACCTATCTTTAGATTCAAATAGAATTTTTTTAATTTCCGCCTGATCCGCTCCGGCAGCCTACTTTTTTACTGATTTGGCTCCATATGGCCTAACAAATTGATCTTCGGCAGGGTTTGAGTTTAGGTCCTCTTCTGAACCAAAACTGCATCTTCTGCACGATTCTCCAGGACTAGTGCTTTCTCCAACTCTAGTAGCTTTACCACGACTGCTATTCGATTGAACGATTTGGACAGTTTTCTGCAGTGATGATTTCCAATTAACATGCACAACCACTATGTCATAAACGTGCATGAAATGATAAGAATGTGGTGCTTGTTTATTATCTGATTTGTAGATTTGTTTAAATAGCTTGTTTGCTACTATTCTTTGAGAAAAAAATATACAGTACAATATTTAGAAAATAGTAGCTAATAAATAAGAACATTTGAGTATTTAATAAATCTTACCAAATGCGTTTCATTTCCAAATCCACTGGGATTTGTTTTCTTTAACTTTAATAGTTGAGAATCAAATGTTTGCATTTGACGATTAATTTTTCCATGACGGCCTTTGATAGAAGATATGATTCTTTTACGATCGATGTTCTTACGACTGAAGCAATTAGTAACTTTGCCTCAAAAAATATCACCACTTTGGTCGGTACCTCGAATAAGATCAGTTGAGAGTGCACACCAAATATAACAAAGATCATAGTCTTCCGCAGCATTCCAACTTCCATTAGTAACCATTCCGCCAATCGGAGTCGAAACGTCTTGCAAATCTTATCGTTTAAAACTACACCTTGCAACATCAACGTCGAAGTCAGAAAACATTTTGAATTGATATTAGTGGAAGAAGGGAGAGTGGAATTTGGGTAGAATGATTGTTGTGAAAGGAGAAGAAGAAGAAGAAGAAGAAGAAGAAGAGGTGTTTATGAGGAAGGAAAGTAGCCGTTGGGGGAAAAACGAAAGTAGCCGTTGGCTATTGGAGAATGGTAATAGTAGGCGCACGCTTGGGATACAAAGTGCTTGTTCAACAAGAGCCCATCACAATCCTCCATCCCTACACTTTACTGCCCCAAATCTGCACTATAACATTATGTGCACTCTGTTGGAGCACTATTTCAGTGCACATTTCACAAAATATGAGCTGTTGGAGATGCTCTTATGACCTCCCATCTCCCTCTGGCAGAAACTCCAACATGCTGAAACTTTTGGCAGATACAAAGCCTTCGAGGCATCCCAGAATACAAAGTGGAGCCTCAGCCGTAAACACGGAAATGATAGAAGAAATGCTCTTCCAGTAAGATCAGTCACACAAGGATCAAATGTCGAGGATCATTTGAGCTTTCTGATATCGATGCAGTACTCCACCGTCCAAGCTGGAGTCAACAACTTTACTCTTTCTTGCTCTCCTCCATCTCGGGCCAATAGATAGCATTAAAGTGTCTCAGGATATCCTTAAGTTTTTTAAATGCTCTCGTCGACCTTGTTAGACCATCGATGGCCCTGAAGCATTCTCTTTATGTTCGTATAAGTTTGAGAACTAATAGAAAGCCAAGTTCGATTCTTGTTATAGTGGTAGGAATCGACAAGTGACATTCAGGGCATTTGTGGCCAAATCTTCTGCAGCTAAAATGTTTGATAGGATCGCGACATGATTTGGCGACATGTGACGAATTCCCATATCGAAAACAAAAGAGCTTACCTGAAAGTCAATGAATTCAAGAGCTGTAAATGGATTTAAAGCGCGGGTCGAAAGTGTTGGTACGTCGACGGGAAGCAGAGGAGACCTACATGTAAGATTGATGTTGAGGTTTGTTTTTATAAACAGACGGGGAGAACAGAGAGGTGTGAATTGACCGTTGAAAAAGTAGCTATTATAGCATTTTAAGCATAATCGACAACCAGATTACTTGGGATCAAAGTAAGCTTATTTAATATACTTTAGTAATATTTGTAGTGCACTACTATATGCACTCCTGACTTTTTCTTTCCAACATCATGATATGGTGGCCAAAAGCACAAAACGGGGTGCGTTTAACTCCACCGGGGAGTATGGTGCTAAATGCATCCCGTTTTGTGCTTGTGGCCACCACATCATGTTGTTGGGAAGAACAAACTGGGGTGTATATAGTCATACACTATTTGTCAAACATTCTTACTTGATAAATTAACTGAAATTAATGTGCAAAATTATACTGAAGTTTTCACAAATAACAACAAAACATCTATTTTGAAGCGAATTTGAGATGGTTATTATTATTTGCAAAGGTGGAATTCAATAACTGATAACGAGATTTTTCGAAAAGTGTTATTATTTTTAAATTTTACAATAGTAATTCAATACAAAGAATTAGGGATAAATTGACCCTCTCTGAAATAGATAGTAATATTAATTTTTTAGAAATTTTAACGAGTATTATTATTATTTTGGTAGACTATGGTGTGACTGCTTTTTATTGGGAAACAATATTATTATCATTATTTAAAGAAATATGAGATATTCGAAGAAATAATGAAGAGATATTTTCAAAAATACTTTTGATTTAATTTATTATCTTCGAGATAGATAATAATGGTGTTTGAGCATTTTGAAAGAGAAATATTATATATTTCTAAAATAGCTAATTATTATTATTTTTATCATTATATTTTGGGTTGAAAGGAACAAAATTATTTAAAGGGGTTTTTATGGAAAACTCACTTTTTTGAGAAATTAATAGTAATAATGTTTGGAAATAGAGTTTTGTAACTATTATTATTATTTTTGGAAATGGTACTAAACATTTTTAAGGTATTTAAAATGAATTGATATTATTATTTGTGGTAAATAATTATACAGTGACCTTCAGATATGTGAAGTAAAATATGATTATTTTTGAGTCAATAAATAATAATAAATATTTTATTATTTTTGCAAGGCCAGCTAGGCTTTTAGAGAGGACCGATACCTCTTTATTAAAACATCAAACAAACAACCCAAGGAACAACACATCTAGAAAGAGAAAAAATACAACCAGCACAACAAAGAACACACAACATACTATAACCACATCAACAGGCAAGAGCACACAACAAAATGTGATAACCCATGTCCCATTGGGCCTGAATTTTCGCTAAATCGAAAACTCAAGTCCACAAATGTACTATCGTTGGTTTGTTATCCTGCAAATGAAATAAAGCATACATATCAAAGTTCTAGCGAAATAACTTGCAGTGGGATATTAAAAATATAATAGATCACATAATTACTAATCAAGATTTGACACTTCAAAGTAATGTGTCCTTATCAGTACCGGACATGCCAAGAACCAGTACCTATTCTTCTATCTTACCTGTGGATTGTAATGAGAAGGGGGTCAGAACAATGTTCTGGTGACTGATGAATTATACATCTTATACGTAACAATAGCTTACGTTGATTGTTCACTATTTCATCTTGTATTATAGTCGTTTAGACTCCATTTCTGCATACGAACCGTTCCAATCTCCCTTTCGTAAATTCATTTCTATTTATATAACTATATATCCCATAGTCCTTTGATGGACCGAGATACAGTCCCCATTAGTATCTTTGGTTCCGCACCTCATTAGGATCTATCGCCTCGTGGTATCAGGATTGCCATGTAACTCAAGGAAATCCTACGATGCACACCGATGATCTCTACACTATTACGTTATGTTTTCTTTGGGGATTTCCTACTTTGCCTACTTCCTATTACGTGGACTTGGCTACACAAACCACCTCATCCATATTTTGAAGGAATCTCATTATGGGTTATCTAGCCTTGCCCTATCAAACGAATAGAAAACAACTGTGACGTTGCATAACCTTACCGAATATCCCAGTAGGTGAATCTTCTAGTCTAGGTATAACCCTCTCCTTTCTGTTGACCCCAAAGGATCGATGACTTTCCATCGCAACCAATGCAACCCTACCCGTAGTGGTTGGTACCTGCATACGGTGTTGATTAGCATCCAACTACACTCCTCATCCATTTCGATTGCCCAGTGCAATCAAAGCAACACCCTCCTCTAACAAATTTGAACCAGACTATTAGTGCTTGTATAGTCTCGCCATCCACAAAAGTTCTGCTAAGTGCCTGCAATTACAGAGGTTCCGTTCTAAGCACTACCATAACTTAAGGGTATACCTTCATCTACATGCAAGTGTATACTCTCCACGAGTCCTACGATTGAATATGCTTTTGAACTTCAACTTACTTCAGTGACTCTTAATGTCATTTTATTTCTATAATTTATATATTGAATTATAATTATCCACACCTGTCATAAATACATATCTAAGGTTACTTATATATATATATAATATTCATGTATATTTATTCTTCTTACATTTCTTTTACTGCCTCTACGTCTTTTATTTTTGACCTTAGGTCTTCATTTTACTGTACGTTTATCTTTCACCTTAACAAATTCATTTATAGCTTCTCATTCTTCGTTATCAATATCATTGCTACTACATTCATTGATTTCAATTTGATTTCCATTCCACTTTCTCTTCTATTCTTTTTTGTTCATGCCTATAATTCTGCATTTTCTTATTACATTACTTCTTATTTTATTGACACTTTTATTTCATTCTTATCTTGATATTCAACTCTTGGGATTTACTATAATTTAGTAGATTGGAATTAAAATTGAATAATTAATTGTTAACACAGTAGTACAAAATACGGTAGTTATCCCATCTCTTTCTTTTATAAGCAGGTATTTATTCCTTGTTATTTCAAACATCACACTTTTGTTAATTTAAACATGATAATGTATGAAATTCTACTTGCAACAATATGAATTCCTATAAACTAAAATAACTCAACCACAAAATCAAATAACTTCAGTTCTAATTTCTATTCATTAACATCGAATAAATAAGAAATTCTAATCAATATGTTGTTTATTAAGATATCATAAAATTCATGTCCGTGCATAAAATAAATTCTAATAATTACGCTTTATTAAATTAATATCTGATACGGAATTAGGAATCCTAATCATCATGCAACTTTAATCTATTACATAAAAATTTACAAACTTGTTCGTAACAGGGAAGTATTCAATTTAACAATAGAATTCATAGGAAATACTAAATTAAATCATTTCTTACAATGGGCATTAACTTGCAATTTAATTTAACTTCTCAGGCATGTAAGAATAGTCCTACAACGATATAATCTAGTATTGTATAAAAATATATAATATTCCCACTCATCTTGCTTTAACGTTTCCAAATCTCTAGATCTGATCCAGATTTAATTTCTATTATATGTACTCTCCATTTTTGACTCCCTATTCGAATCCACAAATAATATTTATATAGACCTATTAGAATTTGGATTAGAGAAGAGATATTTAGATTTAATTAGTTAATTAAAACTAGATCTATAGTTTATCTTTGATGTAGCGACTTGATTTGAACTTATTTTCTATTCTCTATCATCTTCTATTCTTCTCTAAAGTGTATACATGCAAATTAAATCTACTTCTATGTATTTAGATTTTGAAGGGGAAAAGAAAATGGCAGAGCTTACGTGCTCATTAGAAAATTATGAGTTGGAAGTGAAGCCGTAGGTCATAATTTATAGAGGTTCAAATCAATGCTAACCATCAAATGGAAGTGGATTAAATCTAGGCCACATGGCCTTATTCCATTGGTCGTCACAAAACCCTTCGGCTCGACTGCCATGGACCCATGGTCGACCTACGGATGGTCATGTCGACCTTTGATTGGTGAAAAATTAACGTTGTTTGATTTGTTGATTACGTTACTTCTTTTAACTGATTGTGTTCATTTGTTTCCCTTTGTTAATTGGTCTCTTCAACTTTTTCCCATTTTGTAAATCCTCTGAGATTTTAGTTTGAATGTTAACATTTATTGACATCTAGTTAGTCTTAATTGATTTTATTATCATATTTACATATATAATTATTTTCGACTCTAAATCTTCAAACGCTAATAGCTTTTCTGTTTGAACTCCATCCGAAAAGCACTATATACAAGAATTAATCAAAAAATCATCATGAACACAATGATGTAAGTTTCGTAGCAAATTTTGACATCTATAAAAATTTCATTTTTCACTGTTTATTATTTATTAATTAATTAGTTAGCAGTAAAAACGCGTGGTGTAACATTCTTCTCCCCAAAAGAAATTCATTCCCGAAATTCCTTAAGGGTCCGATCATGTAAACCCATCCCACATCCATTCTATAATAACAATCAATAAGTATACAACCAAAAATCCATGTACATATGCACAATGCACCACAATGCATATGATATGCATAAACAATGATTTCTAATTGGCGCCTCCTATATTAATGATTTCTTTTAAATCAATTTCGAAAATATGATGGTAACATCCTAAATATACTAGTATTTCTACATATAGGCAAATTTTGGAAACCAAAAACTTGCTTTTTATCCAAATTTTTCCACACTTCTACTAATTGAGGAAATAAACATGCAAATTTCTTAATCAAAGGAAAAAAACAAACTAAATCAACTAATGAATAAGTTTTTGAAAAAACTTAATAAATAGTTTGATTAAAAGTCCCAATTTTTATGAAAATAAAAGTTAAAAGATCTTTAAAAAGAAAAGGTTGATTTGAAAAAAGAAGGATGAAATTTTTATTAAGTTTTATTAACACTCTCTTTGAGGTTTAATGAATAAGTAAAATTCAAAAATTGAACATTAAAATTTTTAAATGGTTAAAACACCAAGTATTTTTGAATTTAGTTAAGGGTTTTAAGTTTTACTTTTAAAGACAAAGGTTTTAGGGATAAAGCTTTCAAAATTTTAGAAGTTTCAAATTATTAAAAAATAATGTAAAGACCAAACCAAGATTATAAATATAGAGTAGATAGGAATTAGTCCCAGGGAAGAAGGGGTAAAGGATAAGGTTACGAAGAAGGTAGCAAAGATTACTCATAGAAAAGTAATAAGGAATCCCATATAATGTATAGTCTAATGGTAAGAACCTAGGAATACTTTGTTAGACATGAGTGTAAGATTTGAGAATACCATTAAGGATATTGGATTAAAACAAGATGGTAACAAAGAAATATAAGGTGGCAAACACTCGTGGAGAATATTTACAAACTCAAAGTAAGATATGATGATTGCAGAAGGATGGCATGTTAGAAGGTCCACGAGTTAGGAGTTATAGAACCATAACATCGTTAGTGTTAGTTGATATTGTAGGTTAGCTTCTAATAGTTATTGTAGTTAGGTTGGGTTGTAAGGTTTCGTTGTCTTTATCGGGGTAAAAGTGCATGCGATATTACGAAAAATGTTCCTTTTATTTTGTTTTTAATGTGGAATGCAATGCTATGGGAAAACCATATGATAAGGAAATTTTAGAAAAGATAGCCAACTAATGCAAAAAAAAGAAAATGGTAGAGATTGAGAAAATTTATTTAATTACTACTAAAATATAAATGAAATAAGATGATAAATTTCAGCAAGCGGAGGACAGGGTGGGAATGTTGAGTGAAGGAATTGATAAATTTTAGACATTATAAATGAAGGAATTTGTTAGGTTGGGCACTTAATTGTAATGGACGTAGCTTAGAGGTTTTCTGTGATCCGCGAGGGTCGGTTATGTTAAGCTACCTTTATTTCCTTGACCTATCACCGGACGATCTTAGTTCTATACCTGTAGTTAGGAATTTTCTAGATGTATTTGTTGAGGTTACTAGTCTCCCACGCCAGAGAGAGATTGAATCTCGTTAAGAATGCTTGTCATATTGCCTTATCTTTAAGGCATATGGCTCCAAGAGAAAGATGCAAGTTAAATAAGAAAATGAATGAGTTGTTAGAGAAGGGTTTTATTAAGAGAAGTATTTCTAAATGGGGAGCACCATTCATCTTTGCCACCAAGATGGATGGTTCTCTTAAACTCTGCATCGACTACAGGGAGCTGAATAAACTGAAGAAGAAGAATTTCTACCCTTTGCCTTGCATAGATGATCTCTCGATTGTTTGGTTGGAGCTAGAGTGTTTTCCTAGCTTAATTTAGCCATATGTTTTCATAAGTTGAAAGTAGCTGAGGATAGTATCTAGAAGATGTCATTTAGGACTCTTAACGGATTGTATGGGTGGTTGGCCATACCCTTCGGACTAACCAATGCACTTGCCTATTTTGTTGATTTGATGAGACGAGTATTTAGGGGGTTACTGAATAAGTTTGTGGGGGTATTTGTGGATAATATCTTAGTATACTAAAGGAGTAGAGAGGATCATACTTTTCATTTGGAGGAGGTGCTTAGGACACTATGTGCATATAAGTTTAAGGCTAAGTTTTCCAAGTGCCAGTTTTGAAGGGAGGAGGTTCACTTTTTGGGACATATCGTCTCAGAGAGTGGCTTAGTAGTGGATCCGAGTAAAGTGGCAGCAGTTTAGGATTGGCAGGCTCCAAAGAATGCCACAGAGGTGTGGAGTTTTCCTAGCCTCGTGGGTTATTATAGGAAGTTCATTAAGGACTTCGCAAGGATTTCTTCTCCACTAACCCGGCTTACCAGAAAAAATCTTTTCTTTTCATAAGATGCTAATTGTGAGGAGGCTTTTATTATAATAAAGGAAGCTTTGACTAATGTGCCAGTGTTAGCGTTACCCGATGGGACTAAGCCCATTATAGATACTGATGCTTGTGGTATGAGGTTAGGAGCAGTCTTGATGTAAGAGAGTAGAGTAGTGTGCTATGAGAGTAGGCAGTTGAGGACCCATGATAGAAACTATCCAACACATACTCTTGAGTTGGCAGTTATAGTTTTTGCACTTATATCTTGAAGGCATTATCTACTAAGGGAGAGATTTGAGCTTTATATTTATCAAAAGTCCTTGAAGTATTTGTTATCCCAAAAGGACTTGAACCTGAGACAGCAGAAATGGATGGAGTTCTTGACATCTTATGAGTTTGAGATTTCTTACACCTGAAGCAAGGGTAATGTAGTTGCAGATGCTCTAAGTAGATAAAGAGTGGTATTGAGTCCTCTATTTTTGGAGTGGAGACTTTGGAGTATACTTCTACGTTCGACTTCAAACCATCATCAAATATTACCTCTTAATTACCGACGGTTTTGGATGTGCAGTCGACTTTGATGTAGTAGATTAGATCTAAGAAGAAAGAGGATGTTGATCTAGCTGACATCTTAGATAGGTTGAGCAGAGGAGAGTCATCGAGTCATCTGAGACGTTACATCATAAACTTGAGAGGATGGTTGAGGAGAGGTGGTCAGATTTGTGTTCCCTGTAGTGCAAACATGGTAGACGTAGTACTAGTAGAGTCTCACTATTCTAGGATGATCATTAATCCTGAGGGAGATAAGATGTATCATGGTATAAGGAGAGTTTTCTTTTGGTCCAGAATGAAAAAGCAAGTGGCAGAGTATGTAGCTAACTGTATGACTTGCCAGAGAGTGAAGGTGGATCAGAAGAAACCTTAAGGCTTGTTAGAACCATTGGATATTCCTCGGTGGAAGTGAAAGAGCATTTCCATGGATTTTTTTGATGAATTACCCTGATCTAGGGACTGAATGAGAGCATTTGGGTCATCTTAGATAGATTGGCCAAGTGCGCTCATTCCATACTGGTGAGGAGCACTAGGACAACAGCATTATTGGCGGCTCTACATGTGAGAGAGATTGTTAAACTTCACGGAGTGCCTACAAGTATAGTTAGCGACGGAGATCCACTTTTTACTAGTTAGTTTTGGAGGATTCTATAGGAGGCTTTAGGGACTGAGTTGAATTTGAGTATAACATACCACCCATAAACCGGTGGACTGACGGAGTAGGTAAGTCGAGTTTTATAGGATCTTCTTAAGATGTGTATCGACTTTAGAGGCTCTTGGAAGGATAATTTTCCTCAGGTTGAGTTTACCTACAATAATAGTTACTAGGCTAGCATAGGGACAACACTATTTGAGGCTTTGTACGACAGACCTTGTAGAGCACCATCATGTTGGTGGGACATGACGGATATAATCATTCTTATGTCTGATATGGTTATAGAGACGTCTAAGAGAGTGGATCTGATTCGAAGGAGGATAAAGATGACTCGGTATAGACAGAGGTCTTATGCAAATAGGAGGTGCTTAGATTTGGAGTTTGAGGCGGGGATATGGTGTTTGTGAAAGTTTCACCCTTGAGGCATGTGATGAGGTTTGGTAGGACAGGGAAGTTAGCAGTGTGGTTTATTGGACCCTTTCCCATTTTAGCTTAGATTGGAAAGTTGGTGTATAGGGTGGAGCTTCCGGAGAAGTTGGCTGGAATGCATGATGTTTTTCATGTTTCACACTTGAGGAAGTGCTTACATGATTCCACTGTTGTGGTTGAGCCTAGTCAGTTGAAGGAGGTTAGTTAGAGCATGAGTCACTCATTCGCCGTGCACCTACTCACATTTTAAAGCATGGCATGAGGCGACTCCAATAAGAAGATTCGACTAGTTAAGGTTTAGTAGGGAGATGATCAAGCGGAGGGAACATGGGAGCCTAAGGATAAGATTCAAGCTTTCTACCCATAACTCTTCTCTAGTACGTCTTAGATTTCCATCTTTTATAATTTGAACCCTTAGATAGAACTTCAGGGAGGGTAGACTATCTTAGGTAGATATCTTTGGATGATAGGTATGTTTGTAAACATGTCAATAGGACATGTTATGGGTGATGAATGCTAATGGATGTATATGGATGTTCATGGATTTGAATGGTTGCATTTCTATACACTAGTGTTAAATCAAAAATTGGTATAACATCCATGATGCCAATAGTGATGAACTAATCCTTAACTTAAACAAACGCGGTGACATGATTAAGCATCCATCAATGTATGCCGACTTATTTGTATCGTTCAAGACCAAATCATCACTTGAAACTTAGTGCATGATGAAATTATTAAAGGATGGATTTGTGATGGCAATAGGCCTTTAAGGAGAAATATACGAAAGTCCATGTGTTTTAATAAATCATTATGCTTAAGATCCCATAAGGTTATTTAGAGTTGTATATTCAAGAGTCCATATGGGGTTTGAAGAAGAATATTTCAAAAAGGGCCCATGTCATATTATATGTTCATAAGAGATAAGAATATAAGTCAGAAATTTGGGTAATAGTCTAGTAGGCATGATAATAGGATATGCAATTTGCTCTTATGTTTGAAGTCTAACGTTCGTATGTTGTGCACATATTCGCTTGTCATAGTTCCAAGTTCATTATATTTAATAATGTCATGTTTCAAACTCAAGGCGTTCGAATATATGCACATCCAAGTCAATAATGTTCGAGAAGGCATCATCATAAGCAATGGGCATGTCCCAGTCCTTATTCATATAAATTATGCATGATTATGGTCAAATAGGATTTGTCCCCGATTCAATTTAGGTTTTACAAGGGTTTGATTTCAATAATAGACCGAGGAATGAAAATCTTCTCCTAAAATGGCACCCTTAGCTCCATATCTATAGAGGTGAGCGCGCGGCTCGACCATCTTCAGCACACATCAGTATCATCTTCAGTAATAGCATCGACAATAGCTTTGGCGGCCTCAATGTTGCTTTGTATTCAGCTTGCTTGATGACAACACTCGACACTCCTTGATAAGTATATGAACCTCGACGTTGGTAATCTTATACTTGGTTACACTTTCATTTGGTTATTAGCGACACTGATTGGAAGCGGCACTAAGGGTACGATGAGTTTCTACTTCAATATTTAATGACATGCACTGTTCCCCTAAGGATCCGAAGAAGTGCACCATTATCATGGCGCGATACTGGCTTCGAATGGCATGGATGGTAGGAAGCGTTGCTTTATCATGGCCTTCATAGTCGACTCATGATATGATGCTTGTCGACAAGGCGGCACTGATCAGACACGATATTCATCTCTGCCTTGTTGACTTAGGGCGTTTCTTATGGGGGTGAAGTGGTATTACATGAGGCTCGATGCCGAAAGAAGGTATTATCACCGTTGATGGAATGCGACATTGTATAGGTGCGGTGTCAGTATTATCGTTGACGTTCTTGAACTGCATTACTAGATCAGTGTTGGCAACAAGCTTGCCTTTCTATCATACAGTAGTGGTATTGATGACAATGTTGAGTTAAATCAGCTTCGACTATTATCCTATCTTCATGAACATCAATGATATTCATCATCGACGGCCCTAGGATAGATGGTGACAGTAAATCCAAAATAGAGTATTAATAGTGGCCTATCATGATGATATTTGATGATGCTAAATGAGCGACACTTGCTGAATGGAGATGTTGATTAGGTGCGCCATCGATATAGTGTTGCTTCCACCAATGTATGATTTTGACAATGGACGAGGTAATTCCTATGCGGCCTTGATCAAGTGAGATATTCTTTTTTTTCATTATTGATGGGACTTGATGCTAATGAATTGAGAAGTGATGATGTGCAGTATGGGTGAGGGGCGATGCCGAGGAGATACATCATCAACTTCACACATTATTGATCTTGTATGGCATTATTGATCTTTATCGTAGAACTTAGTGCCACCAATTTCTTTGTGATGCTATCACTCATTGCGCTAAATTTGATATTGAAATTGTATGGATAACAACTGGGATATTAAGTCCTATAAGCACACGTTAAAATGATTAGCCGTATAGGTAAACACACTCATGTTATATGCATATTGTTTCTTGATTAATTGCTACATATGGATGTTGCATATGATTGGTTAAGCGTACATGTAGAATTATCAACCTATCATTAAGATCTTGGATACATTTGGATGCATGGCATGGATACTTGCATAAATAGGAGGTCGACTAAATCAGGAGACTGACTACTCTTTGCATTAGTTTAGGCTCACATGCATTCCACGTTGCATAAATACATAATTGAACTAGAAACATTAAAGACTGTGGTTTTCGTGGATGATGGATGAGTAAATGGATGTAGCCATTGGTTGTTGGTTGTTTGTTGCATTTTTCTATCTTTAGAGCTTTCAGGGATGGAATTCTTTTGGGGGAGAATGTAATACCTCGGAAATATTTTCGAAATAAATAAGAAATTAAAATCAAAAGGTTAAGAATGAACTTAAAAGTAAATTTTCACAAATTTCCAAATTTTCCTTGTGTCCATGGTAATTTTCTAGACAATTTTCATATATAACTTATCGTGATAGGAGTTAGTATAAGAGAGTTACGAAAAAAATGTTAGAAAATAAGGGGCTAGGTCGACCCTCACTAGGTCTAGGCCGACCATGGGCGATCGAACATGAACTAGGGAGGTCGATCTAACCCAAGCAAAAAATGCAGGGTGTGATCCTGCAGGTTACCTCGTTTTACGGTCTAGATTAGTTGCATGATAGCCAAGTTTAGAGCATATGGGCTGGGTTGAATAAAGTTTTGATCTGATGGCTGAGAGTGGTGAGTTTTCCCTATAAATAAACAGCGAGGGTTAACCTAAATCACTAGTTTTCCATCATCATAGTGCTGCCAAAATCTAAACTCAACTCTAACTCCTCTCTAAACCCTAATTCCCAAATCAAATCCTATGTCTCAAATCAAACTCAATTCTCAACCAAAACTAAATCAAAGAGGAAATTAAACAATTGATGGGAAGAAGTCATGATCTAAGGGGGAATACGAGGATTAGAGACCAGATTTGAGGCTTTGGTGCAATAAACCTAATTTTGGACTAACATTATTTAGAATATTTAATTAGATCAATTTAATGAAATAATGTAAAGGAATAATAAAATTGAGATTTGGTAATTAAGTTTAGGCCATACTTTAGTTAAAATACTAATTAGAGAAATAAAAGTTATAATAAGAAGGAGGAATATGACAAGGGTAATATGGGAATATCCTTATTCTTACCCCTTAAACCCTCCTATCTTCGTTTCCTTCATTCATTTACACACATAAAAAATAAACCTAGTGTGAGGTCGGCCATAGCAAAAGGAAAACAAGAAGGAAACTAAAAGATTAAGGAATTAAAGCTAAAAGGAAATCAAGTATACACAAAATCTCATTTTTCTCATTCTAATCAAGGTGAATAATGAACATACATATCATGTTTTTGATTTTTTCAGTTTTAAGTATAAACCTGTTTCTTTTACAAGTATTATGCCATGTTTTAGTAGTTTGAATGATTACATGTTGGTGATTTTCTCGAATTTAAATATGAAATTCAGTGATATGTTTGAGTTGGAAAACCTATCATATAATACCGAAATGACTTGAGATTTTGATATGATAGTAGAAATATCATTTTAGAACTGGATTTTTAATTTAATAATTTTTCAAGCAAGCATGGATTTTATATGAATTTTCTAAGTGAATAAATTGGTGAATTTCGAATTTTAATTATAAAAAATAATTAAAAATAGTTTTCGGTCTTAAAATTTTTATATGTCAAAGAGTATGATTAATTTGATTTATTTTGATTTTTGAGGATTTTTCTTAGTTGTTTAAGTAAGAAAAAGAATTATTTGAACTAGAGGGGCTTAATAGTTTTCTTGAGATGTTAAGATATAGAGTTAAAGCATAAAATGTTTTGATGGTTCAATTCCTTAAGTGCAACATTTTTTCAATAAGGTAATGGATAAAGATTTGCTATCCAATAAGCTTTTGACAATTATAGAGATCTGGTCAAAAATAATATCTTTTTATAGCAAATTGGCAGTTTTCAAGTTAATTACCATTCTGCCATGTTGACATCGGCCATATCTAGCCACAACTCTCCATACTTCGTCGCCATCGATACGAAACAAACCAGTACATATAATGTCAACGAGCTTGGTTTGAAGTGGATTGGGTTTGAACCTTGTTGACGCCGAGGTAATAAAGAGAAAGAGAAAGGACTCGATAAAAGCATGCCGCTGCTTATACATGCCACATTTTATACAAAGAGGCATATGGTCGCTTATGTTCTACATGATCGCCTACTTTTATAACCTCGATATTGATCTGTTTTGTTAATAACTCCGAGTTTTTGCCTTGCTGGCCCAATGGTTGTCGAGCTTAGCCCTTGCCATTTTAACTTGTCATCGAACCTAACCCTTGCCGCTTCTTAACTAGTCATCAAGCTTAACTGATAATGCTTTTAGCTATGTCGACGTCATTGATATTGATGCAACACTTATTCCAATTTATTTATACCCTCAAGAAGGCATGATACCGAGATTTTGAGTGTCACTGAAAATTAACCTTTTGTACCTTTACAATATTACTTATGAAGTTATGACTTCGATATTATCACCTTATATTTTCAAATAAAAAACTTTGACGTGCTTTAGAATGGGCAAAGATATTTAATGGCGATGACACCGTCGAGTTTTATAATTGTAAAGGTATTACGTAGTTTTGGCCCTGTAGCCCAAGTTTTGAGAGGGTCAAAGACCCCAATGATTTTGAGTTTTCATCAACAATGTTTTGTAAAGCATATATCATAGCATAAGTATATTAATTAGTAAAGGTCCAATGTTTTCCTTGTTTTAAGTATGATTTCAAGGGTCAAATCATTTACAAAGATGTTTTTTCAAGGAAATATGGATAGGGTAGTTAACCTAGGATTTTACTAAAGAATGACTTAGAGATTAGAAAATCAGATGGGAATAGTGTAGGGTCGCACCTTATACTTTAGCTAGTAGCCCCTAGCTGATAGAAGTCCAAAATTCCAATGTATAGGGCTTTATCATGGGTAAGACTAAAAGAATGTTACACGTAGAAAGGAATAAACAGAGTAGAGATAAGTTATTAGTGAGCTTGCGAAACCAATAGGATCAGTTGACCCTAGAAGTAGTAAGTTATGGACAAATCATCCAGTTTTTGCCTAACAACAAATTTGAACATATATTACATCTGGTAGGCCTGAGTTAGCCATAGATTCATCGTTAGCCTGATAAAACTATGATGTAGGAAAGATAGTCCACTGATTACATATACTCTATATTGTTTATTATAACCATTTTGGTTGTATGATTTTGATTGCAAAAGTTATGCTTTTAAAAGATATTAGTGAGGGAAAACTCATTCCGCTAGGCGGCATAGTCTCACTTAATATCGATAAATGGAGATGTCACATTATTATTCACTCCAAGTTTTATGTCTGACTCGAAGTTTATGTTTTCTTCTTAAACTCTTGAATGCTCAAAATTTAATTTGAGTAGGTTGAGAGTTAAGGTTTTCAGGTTCAGTAGGTTTTGGCAAATAAAGCATCCAAAGACTTGAAAGAGGCAAATATTAGCTATATATGAGATTATCTATTTATATATTCCGCTGTGATCGAATGTTGTATGTAATGGCATACGTTATGGCTGTTTATTTAGTAACTCTGATCATCCAAGGGGGCATCTTCATTTATCGCTCTTGGCATATTTTATAATAATTATATTTATTTGAAGTTGGGAAACGTTATGAGATTATGTACTGAATACGAAATGCTGATTTGAAACGTAACCTGAAAAGTTGTTTTGAAATTATAATTTTAAATATTTCATATGCTTATGCTTCTGATATTATGTATACATTAATAATATTACAGCATTTTTTCATAGGAAATTAATACTATAGATGACTACATCATCTGTAGCTGTTAGTTTCAAGCCTCAAAATGGTGGATGCTACAATTTGGTATCAGAGCATAGGTTTATATAAAAATTAAAAGAATTTTGAATCTGAAGAGATTTTTAAAATATAATGCAAATAATTCAAAGAATAAGATTGGGGTATGGGATAATGTTATAGTAACATACTTGTATTTGCTATATATAAATATACGCTTTATCTCTATTCTTCCATCTTTCTTAGACTGTTCTTCCGTATCTTACTAAGATTCGAGTGCAAATTTAAACGAAATTATGATATGGAGGTAGGAAATAGAGGAGTGAATCAAGAAGCTTCGGTTGTCAATAACTCATGCTGACTAGAGATTGTGCAAGGTTTAAAGGAAAGCCATTTATTGGAACCGAAGATGCAATTGAAGTAGAGCATTGGTTGCTTCATTACGAGAGGATTTTCGCCGTTCTTGGACTGAATGATAAGCAGAAGAGGAGGTTAGCATTCTGGAAACTACAAGGAGTTACATTATGCTGGTGGGACAGTGTTACAATTGGAGCAGCGGAGGAAACCCTGACTTGGGCAGAATTTAGGAGAAGGTTTAAAGAGAAGTTTATGTCGGAAATCGCTAAGTCTACCCTGTTGAGAAAGTTTGCTGAGTTTAGCAAGGAGATATCAGTTGAGTGGAGCCAAATTGTTCTCTTGGTTGGATTTGCCAACAGGGTTCAATCAACTAAGAGTGGCGGTGAATAGTATTCCTTTGATGGCATTTAGAACCATCTATGTATCGTATGAGTGGTTTGTAATTCCAATCGGATTGACTAATGCGCCAACCTTTTTCGTAGACTTAATGAATCGGATCTTTCGAGAGCATTTGGATAGATTTGTGATAATGTTCATAGATGACATTTTGGATATATTCGAAGGATGAAAGTGATCATGAAGTTCATCTTAGGATTCATTGAGACAGCATTGGTTAAAATCAAACTTTTACAAGTGTCATTTTTGGAAGAAGAAGGTGAAGTTCCTTGGTAACGTAGTCCCAGAAAAATGGTTGCGGTAGATCCACACCAATGATTGAGGAAATTAATAATTAGAAGAGACCCGAGATAGTGATTGAGATAAATAGTTTTCTTGGACTAGCTGGCTATTACCGGAGGTTCATCAAGGATTTGTCGCGGATAGTAGCATCGATGAATAAGCTAACAAGGAAAGAAGTAAAGCATGTTTGGACCGTTAAATGCGAGGAGGCATTCCAGAAGCTGAAATATTTATTAACCAATGCACCGGTGTTAGTTGTTTCAAATGGGAATCAAGATTTGGTAATGTATACAGATGCATGCAAAACTAGGTTAGGAGCCATGTTAATGCGGATGGGTAAAGTAATTGCCTATGCTTCTCGACGGTTCAGGCCACAAGAGGTTAGATATCTGACGCATGACTTAGAGTTAGCTGTAGCAAGTTTTGCATTAAAGTTGTGGAGACATTATCTTTTAGGAGAGAGATTCGAGTTGTTTACAGACCATAAGTCATTACGGTACTTATTCTCTCGGAAGGAATTAAATATGAGACAGTAGAGATCGCTAGATTTTTTTAGCCGCTTATGATTTTGGAATCGAGTATACATGGGGGAGAGGAAATAGAGTAGCAGATGGCTCTACAGAAGGCATAAAAATGCAGTATTAGTAATGATAAATGAGTGGAAAGAATTAGAAGCTTTGGCTACATTTTATGTGCAGTTAAGATCTACGGAAAGTTTGAGTACGGAACCATAATGTTGTCATGTTTAAAAGTTCGATCCGTAATGATCGAAAGGATTGCTTATAAGCATGAATTTATCTATTACTAGCTGAATGGATCAGAAGGTCAAAGGGTGGAACCGAGATTAAAGATTTAAAGGATTTCAGTCTTGACCAAAATGGGTTGTTGAGAAAGAAGGGAATGTTATGTATTCCAGGTATTGAATATCTAAGGAAGGAAGTTCTTAGAGAATATCATCGATCGAAGTTTACTATTCATCCCGGAGGAAGTAAGATGTATTAGGATATAAAAAGAAGCTTCTTCTGGGAAGGTGTGAAGAGCGATGCAGGCTTACGGGTAAAGCAGTGTTTAAACTGTCAGTGAGTGAAAGCCGAACATTAGAAGCCAAGTGAATTGCTTCAGCCTTTAGATATTCCAGTTTGGTAGTGAGATTCTATATCTATGGATTTCATAGACAGTTTTCGAAATTCGGATAGTGGGAATGAAAGTATTTGGGTTATAGTGGACATATTGACTACGAGTACACACTTTATAGCGGTTAAGTCTATTAGAACTGTTATCCCGCCTTTTTGGCAAGGCCGTGATACCAAAACATTGATCGAAAAATAAAGATAGTTTGTCTCAAAGATTGGTTATACACTGCTTCGCTATGGATATCGATGAATTTTGTCCGAGCCCGGATCAGGCTACAATTGATAGAACACGACAAGCAAAATCATAAAAGCTAGCATTTCAAATTTTAGGTTAATCGGAGTTCATATGAATGAGATATGATCGATACAAGTTAGCTAAAGTGTGATGTTCGTATCCATCAAAGAGTTGAGGCGATGTCCTATTCGAATCCATCAGGTCCATATCCATCGGAATGCCATCGCCTTAGTATGTTCGAATCCATCAAGTTTTGTACAGTTCGAATCCATCAGGAGCAGGCGACTTCGAATCAATCATCTTCGAATCGATGGGGCACGAATCGATCCGTGGTCATGCTATTCATAACCATTTTGTTCGTATCGTTACAAAGAAATCTCATTCGCACTCCATGACAACGCATCGGTATTATTCACATCCCTTTGAACTATGCAGTTCGTATCGATCCCCACACAACTATTTCGTATCGATCGGTCGATAGTCGATCGATGCGAACGAAACCACAATTGATCGATGCGAATAAGGGAGCGAGCGATGTGAATGCTATCAGTGCAAAGTCAACACGAACAAGATGCGATATGAATTAGGCTTCAATCTTGGAACGAGCAAGGCACGAATACCCAGTCAATGCTCCACAAAAATTGGATTGGTCCAAGAATTTCGCACACCACGTCATTGCGCGCTCACGTGCCCAGGTCGATTCGAAATGATGGATACGAAACCTTGGATTCGAACTCAGCAACATACGAAAATCACAATCTTGCATCGATCATATCTCACAAACCGCTGGTCCAAATGCTATGAAATTTTCACAGAAACTTGCATACAAGCTAAGGAACAATCCTGCCAAGTTTTAGCTCGATTGGATCATTTTCTGATTGATAAGAAATTGCTTCGTATCGGTCACAGATCGAGTCAAAACTTGGTAGGATCGGTCGCGTGGGCCCACTCACGTGCCAGAAGAAGTCTCCCGAAGTTTGAGCGCGATATCAGCCTCCTACGCCTATAAATGGCCCCCTGAAGCCTATAGAAAAGGGATCTTTTGGCTATTCGACATCCAGAGTCTGCTGGATTCTATTCTACATCTTTCTATCAATGTTGTATTCAAACTTCAGAGCTATAACCTACTGTAATCTGCTGTAACAAGATTGAAATCATCAAGTGAATCAATAAAGTCATAAACTTCAAAGTGGACATAGTCCAGATCGCCGACCACTATAAATTCTGTGTTGTTTGCTGCTTTCTTTTGAAGTTTCTGAGTGATTTATATATTTGTTATTCATCTGAGATCTGTGATTGTGAATTATCAACTGTTGGGTGTTTGTGACCAATTTTGGCGCAAACATTTTGGTGCTTTCACTGAGAAGGCTAATTCAGGAGTTCTATCGTTCGAAGAGTTGGATCAGAAGGTTTAGAAATTCAGATCAGAAGAATCATGACAAGGCAATCAAGTAGAAGGCAAAGACCAGAGAGGAGTCAGCACGAAGGGAGTCAAGAGGATTCATCAGGAGCGAACCAAGCTTCGGTCTTCATCACCAGGGATGAGATAGAGGCAATGTTGAAGAGACAAGAAGAGTTGATCCAAAATTTGTTTCAATAGATTGGGCAACTTGAAGTGCAAAATCGAGGAGCAGATGGAGTTCAGAATGGAGCAGGACCATCCGACGTAGCACCAGGGCTAGGGGCGCACACTTGGAGCATGTTGATCCGATCCCAGGGAGAGAGACAAGGGCATCCGAACAACCTGATGATAGTAGAGGGATGAACGCTCAGCCGGGGGGCAGATCCCTGAAAGCTCTCGTGGACTCGGGGGGCAGATTGAAAGCAATGAACGAGGACTACATCTTGGAGACAATGATAGATTGGCGGAGATGGTCAGGCGAGCCATGAGGGGCGGATTAGTAAATAGAGATCTTGAAGACGTGAACATGAGTCCTTTTTCTCCTGCTATTAGGATGGCTAGGAACCCACCAGAATTCAAGCTACCATCAGTGGAGATGTACGATGGGAGGACGTACCCGCGGTCTATCTGACAAAATATATGAGACACATGGAAGTGCTGGGGGAATCACAGGAAGTCATGGCCCGGTGCTTTCCATTGTATCTGACGGATATCGCAGCACTATGATTTAGGCAGTTGGAGAGCTGCTCCATAGGAACCTGGGCAGATTTAACTGAGAAATTCATGAGGCAATTCAAGGTTCGCATCGCAAGACCCAAGAATGTGATGAGTTTGGCAACTTTAAAGAAGAAAGCTGGGGAGTCTTTGAGGAATCTTCTGACGCGATTCAATGCGGCAGCAGCATCGATGGACCGACCAGATCCATCCATGGTTATGATGGCAGCTGTGTCCGGAATAGTTGATGGCACAGAGTTCAAAAATTCATTAACTAAAGATCCGCCTATGGATCTAGGAAAATTCTATCATGAGGCAGAAAAGTTTTTGTGATTGGAAGATGCTAGTGCAGAAAGAGAAGAAGGAATCGATGTTTATGCAGGCAAAGTCGGAAATCCTCCTGAAAAAGGTGTAGAAACTAGAAAAGGAAAACGGAAGGCTGAGGATAACGATAGTAAATCAACGCGACCACGAAAAGAACCAAGATTCACCTCGTATATGAAACTGAACGAGACTTTGGAACGGATCTACCAGGACACTAAGGGACAGGTCCCTTATCGAAAGCCAACAAGGAGAGATCCAAATAGCAATGAGAGAAGGTCGGACAAGTATTGTTCATGCCATGAATTGAATGGCCACAGCACAAACGACTGCAGACACTTAAAAGACGAAGTCGGGGGGGGGCACATCCGGAATGGTCTGCTATTACGGTACGCGAGAAGGAGGGCCGCAACGATGGAACAAGAACGGCCACCATCTGCACCAAATGAAGACGGCTCAGGATCGAGACGTCAGCTTATTATCAATTGATTGAGATAATGACGGACGAGTGAAAAACTCCGCATCGACACAATTAAGTTGTTCACACATGTACAGGAACACGAATGATCCTCAGGCATGCTCTGATACAATTATAAACCACATCGATGTAGGTGTTTGCACTCTGACGCCACTGTTTTGCTTTTGTTTTTACTTCTTATGTTTGGATTTGATTTTGTTGGACATTTCTGTTTTAAAACTCATCGGTTGAATGGATATTCGTTTTTGATAATTCTGAAATGGCTAAGCTACTTACACATGTACGGGGTCGCGAGCGATCCTTAAACATGCTCTGAGATGGCGATAAACCGCCTTGACAAGCAATCCAGAAACTCACTCAAACGTGAAACCTGGCATCGATAACACTAAGTCCCCCCCGGGCACACCAATTTGCCTCGAACGCACCCGACCTCGAACGGTCAAAATTCGCCTCGAATGGCATCCGACTTCGAACGGTCACAATTCGCCTCGAACGGCACCCGATCTCGAACGGTCACAATTCGCCTCGAACGGCATCCGATCGCGAACGATCCCAACTCGCCTCGAACGGCACCCCTGCCGTGAACGGTCACCAATTGCCGCAAATGGCATTCGACCGTGAACGGTCCTATTTCTCCATTTGCCGCGAACGGTCCCATTCCATCATTTTCCGCAAACAGCATCGACCGCAAACGGTCCCGTTTCACCTCAAAGGGCATACGATCCCGAACGATCGTCATTCGAGGTCATATGAAACTATCAAGTTCTTTATAGGTTGTTGACAGGAATGAACATCCAACTTATGATATTACAAAACACACCTTCCTATCGCAAGGCATGTTTTGGGGGGCAAGTGTTATCCCGCCTTTTTGGCAAGGCCGTGATACCAAAAGATTGATCGAAAAATAAAGATAGTTCATCTCAAAGATTGGTTATACACTGCTTCTCTATGGATATCGATGAATATTGTCCAAGCCTGGATTAGGCTACAATTGATAGGACACGACAAGCAAAGTCATAAAATCTAGCATTTCAAATTTCAAGTTAATCGGAGTTCATATGAATGAGATATGATCGATACAAGTTAGCTAAAATGTGGTGTTCATATCCATCAAAGAGTTGAGACGATGTCCTATTCGAATCCATCAGGTTCGTATCCATCGGAATGTCATCGCCTCATTATGTTCAAATCCATCAAGTTTTGTACAGTTCGAATCCATCAGAAGCAGGCGACTTCGAATCGATCATCTTCAAACCAATGGGGCACGAATTAATCCATGGTCATGCTATTCATAACCATTTTGTTCGTATCGTTCCAAAGAAATCTCATTCACACTCCATGACAACGCATCGTTATTATTCGCATCCCTTTGAACTACGCAGTTCGTATCGATCCCCAGACAACTATTTCGTATCGATCGGTCGATAGTCGATTGATGCGAACGAAACCACAATTGATCGATGCGAACAAGGGAGCCAGTGATGTGAATGCTATCAGTGCAAAGTCAACACGATCTAGATGCGATATGAATTAGGCTTCAAACTTGGAACGAGCAAGGCGCAAATACCCAGTCAATGTGCCACAAAAATTAGATCGACCCAAGAATTTCGCACACCACGTCATTGCGCGCTCACGTGTCCAGGTCGATTCGAAATGATGGATACGAAACTATGGATTCGAACCCAGCAGCATACGGAAATCACAAACTTGCATCGATCATATCTCACAAAATGCTGGTCCAAATGCTACGAAATTTTCACAGCAGCTTGCCTTCAACCAAGGAACAATCCTGCCAAGTTTCAGCTCGATTGGATCATTTTTTGATGGATACGAAATTGCTTTGTATCGATCACAGATCGAGTCGAAATTTGGTGGGGTCGGTCGCGTGGGCCCACTCACATGTCCGAAGAAGTCTCCCGAAGTTTGAGTGCGATATCAGGCTCCTACGCTTATAAATAGCCCCCTGAAGCCTAGAGAAAAGGGATGTTTTCGCTATTCGACGTCCAGACTCTGCCGGATTCAATTCTACATCTTTCTATCAACGTTGTATTCAAACTTCAGAGCTATAACCTACTGTAATCTGCTGTAACAAGATTGAAACCATCAAGTGAATCAATAAAGTCATAAACTTCAAAGTGGACGTAGGCCAGATCGCGAACCACTATAAATTATGTGTTGTTTGCTGCTTTCTTTTGAAGTTTCTGAGTGATTTATATATTTGTTATTCATCTGAGATTTGTGATTGTGAATTATCAACTGTTGGGTGTTTGTGACCAATTTTGGCGCAAACAAGAACGATGCCAAGTTTAGCTAAGTTATTCATGAAGAATATACTTAGAACGCATGCGATTCCTAGTAGTGTAGTAAGTGATAGAGATTCCTTATTCACCGGTGAATTTTGGGAGAGTCTACAGGAAGTTTTAGGTACCGGGCTCAAGATAAGTATTGCTTACCATCCATAGACCGATGGACAAACGGAAAGAGTTAAGAAAGTCTTCGAAGATTTGTTAAGAGCTTGTGTGTTGGATTTTGGTGGATTATGGAAAGGCCATCTATACTTTGTCGAGTTTTCATATACAACGGTTATTATACTAATATAGGGATGACACCTTTTGAAGCTTTGTATGGAAGGCCATGCAAATGTACCGTATATTTGTTAGAGACTGGAGATAGATTAGTTCTTCGTCCTGATTAAGTAAGAGAAGCTGTTGAAACAATTAAGTTAATTTATATTAGAATGAAGGAAGTTCAATCTAGGCAGAAAAATTATGCAGATAAGAGACGGAAAGATCTAGAATTCTCAGTTGGAGATCAGGTCTTGTCAAAATATCACTGATGAAACGCGTTTAAGATTTTGGAAGTCTGGAAAATTGGCACCGAGGTTTGTTGGACCATTTCCTGCTACAGAAAGGATCGAAAAACTCACTTATAGGATAGAGTTACCAAATAGTTTAACAGGAATCCATAATGTTTTTCATGTTTCTCATCTAAAGATGTATGTTCGAGATCTAGAGACTTCTACTAGTCCAATATAATTGAAAGATCAAGTAGTAGAACCAAACATGACTATAGTTAGACAGCCAATTCACATAGTGGCTAGGGATGAGAAGAAACTAAGAAACAAGACAGTCATATCAGTAAAAGCCTAGTAGATTAAGGATAAGGGAGACATTACTTGGGAAACTGAGAGCAGAATTAGTGACACTTATCCTGACTTATTTGATGCTATGTTTTATCTTTATGTTTGATTGATGTGTGAACCTTATCGTAATCTCGAGGACGTAATTCTTTAAGGAGGTGAGTCTGTAATAGGACCTTCATGTTGACTAACATTATTTAGAATATTTAACTAGATAAATTAAGTGAAATAATGTAAAGGGATAAGAAAATTGAGATTTGGTAATTCTGTTTAGGCTGTACCTTAGTTAACAAAACAATTAGAGAAATAAAAGTTGGACTAAGGAGGAATATGACATGGGTGATATGGGAATTGCTTTCATTTTGACCCCTTAAATCCTTCTATCTTCATTTCCTTCATTCATTTACATACACAAAAACTAAACCAGAGTGAAGCTGGTCATAGCAAAGGGAAATAAAGAAGGAAACTAAAAGATTAAGGAATCAAAGCTATAAGGAAATCAAGTCTACATAAATCTCATCTTTCTCATCCAAATCAAGGTGAAAAATGAATATACATCTCACGTTTTTTATTTGTTTTTGTTTTAAGTGTAAACCTATTTTTTTGCCAGTATTATGTCATGTTGTATAGTTTGAATGATTATATGCTTATTAGTGATTTTCTAGAATTTAAATATGAAATTTTGGTGATATGTTTGAGTTGGAACACCTATCATGTGATACCCAAATGACTTGAGGCTTTGATATGATGTTAGAAATATCATTTTAGAAGTGAGTTTTTAATTTCTAATTTTCCAAGCAAGCATAGATTTTATATAAATTTTCTATGTGAATAAATTGGTGAATTTCAATTTTTAATTATTAAAAATAATTTTATTAAGTTTTTGGCCCAAAATTTTTATATTTCGAAGAGTATGATTAACTTTATTTATTTTAATTTTTGTAGATTTTTCTTAAGTGTTTAAGTAAGATAAATAAATTACTTGAGCTAAAGGGGCTTAACTGTTTTATTGAGATTTTAAGATATGAGGTTAAAGCGTAAAATGTTTTGATGGTTCAATTCATTAATGCAGTAGTTTTTTAGTAAAGGAATTGATAAAGTTGTGCTGGCTAATAAGGTTTTGAAAAATTATAGAGATTTGGTGCAAAATAATATCTTTTTATAGTAAACTGGCAGTTTTCAAGTTAATTACCATCTGCCATGTCGACTTCGACCATGTCGAGCCACATCTCACCACATGTCATCGTCATCAATGATGAACAAACCACTACACACGATGTCAATGAGCTTGGCATGAAGTGGATTGGATTTGAATCTCATCGAGGCCGAGGTATAAAGATAAAGAGAAACGACTCGACATGGGCACATCGATGCTTATACATGTCGCATTTTATAAAAAGAGGCGTATAACCGCTTATGTTCTACAGAGTCGCCAACTTTTATAACCTCGATATTAATCTGTTTTGTTAATATCTCCGAATTTTTGCCTCGCCGACCCAATGGTTGTCAAGCTTAGCCCCTACCATTTTAACTTGTCATCAAGCCTAACCCTTGCTGCTTCTTAACTAGTCATCAAGCTTAACCTATGATGCTTTTAGCCACGTTGACGTCTTTGATATCGACGTTGCACCTATTCCAATTTATTTATGCCCTCAAGAAGGCTTTGATGCAAAGATTTTAAGTATCACTGAAGTTTAACCTTTTATAACTTTACAATATGACTTATGAAGTTATGACTTCAACATCGTCCCTGTATATTTTCAAATTAAAGACTTCGACATGCTTTAGAATGGCAAGGATCTTTAATGGAGATGACGTCGTCGAGTTTTATAATTGTAAAGGTATTACATAGTTTTGGTCTTGTAGCCTAAGTTTTGAGAGGATCAAATAATCTAATGATTTCATGTTTTCATCAACAATGTTTTGTAAAAGCATACATCTTGGCATAAGTATTTTAAGTACACCAATGTTTTCATTGTTTTAAGTTTGATTTCAGGTTAAATCATTTACAAAGATATTTTTCTAAAGAAAATATGGATATGGTAGTTAACCCAAGATTTTACTAAAAGAATGACTCGAAGATTAGAAAACTAGATGGGACTGGTGTAGGGTCACACTCTATACTTTAGCTAGTAGCCCCTAGCTAATATAGTCCAAAATTCTAATATGTATGGCTTTTTCATGGGTAAGACTAAAAGAAGGTTACGCACAAAAAGAAATAAACCGAGGAGATAGGTTATTGATGAGCTCGCAAAACCATTAGGATCAGTTGACCCTAGAAGTAGTAAGTTACAGATAGATTGTCCAGTTTTTCTCTAGTAACAAGTTAGTACATTTATTATGTTTGCTCGGGCCGAGTCAGCCATAGGTTTATAATCAACCTGATAAAAATATGATGTGGGATAGATAGTCCACTGATTACCTATATTACATATTATTTATTATAACCAATTTGGTTGTAGAATTTTGATTACAAAAGATATGCTTTTAAAGGATTTAGTGAAGGGAAACCAGTTCCACTAGGTGGTGTGATCTCACTTAATGTCGATAAATCATGATGCCATATTATTATTCACACTTAGCTTTATGTCTGACTTTATTTTTATGTTTTCCCCTTAAGCCCTCGAATTCTCAAAATTTAATTTGAGTAGATTAAGAGTTAAGGTTTTCAGATTTAGTTGGTTTTGGCTAATAAAACTTCCAAAGATGTGCAAGAGGAAAAGATTAGCTATGTAGGAATTATCTATTTATCTATTCCACTGTGATTGAATGTTTTATGTAATGGACAATAATATGACTGTCTATTTAGTGACTCCGATCATCAAAGAGGGCATCTTCATATATAGCTCTAGCGTATTTCTTATTAATTATGTTTTTCTGAACATGTGAAATATTATGGGAATATGTACCGAATATGAAATGCTGATTTGAAATGTAACAAGAAACATTTTTTTGAAATTGTGCTTGAAATATTTCATATTCTTATGCTTTTGATATTACGGACACCACTAACATTACCACTTTTTGTCACTAGAAACTAATATTATAGATGACTGCAGCATTTGTAGCAGTTAGTTTCGGGGATCAAAATGGAAGACGTTACATTAGGACAGAGGTGAGTGGTATAAATTTGCTTAAATGGTTAAATCAATTTATTTTAAATTTCTTTTAAGTCGATAGATTGTTAAACACCTTAATTTAAACTATTAATCCAAAACTAAGATGTGACGCCCAACCTCTATGCCCATAATAACAAAGGTTATTAAGAAATAACGTCTGCTATTGCGAAGAATAAGGCTTGTTAGAAGCGACCATCCGTAAGTTATGCCTTAGATGAGTATTGATTACAGGAGTTGTGAAAATTACTCCCAAAGATATAAATTCAATCCAAATCTAAAACGAAACTATGGTGGCTAAAGGAAAATCCAGAACAACTCATAATAACAACAACACTGATAGTATAATCACATCAGAACAGAAATATCCGATATATAGCGGAAGACAAGTCTGGATACATGCTACAACAATCAATAGTTCACATGAACCCAATATACATATACATATCCATCAATACATACATACAATGAGAGTTAATAAGCCAAAAGTACTCCTCGAAGTCTAGACAAAAGATGATGTGAAATCCCAAAAGCTAAAGCTGCGAATGAATCAGAGATAGCGACTATCCTGAAATAACTCGGTCTGACCCGAGTATTATTTAAAAGAAAATAATAAACGGACCAGTCTAATTTAAACTCAGAAATAAGTGTATGATAAACAACACTTAAACAGATAATTATAGTCTCGAATGAGGCTATTCAGCATAAATAACCAGCATAGTTTAAATGAAGAAATCTCAACTTAAACTTCATCAAAATAAGTTTTCAAATTCACTATTGAATTCAAAACAGCAATACGCAAATTTATAATCTCAGATGAGATTATACACAAACTCAACTTCCAAATTCATAATTGAATTCAAAGCATGAATTCACAAAATCTAGAAATCAAAATAAGATAACTAGAAAAATCAGCATAAAAGTGGATCGATCCCAGCAGATGGCGAGTTTTAGCTACGCCGCACGTGCATCTCAAATGGCCGTAGCCAACCAAGTACTATAATTTGTGGTGCCCATCAGATGACCCGAAGGTCCGCAGAGTGACTCGAAGGTCTAGTACAGGTAATTGACCTGAATGTCATCAAATGACCCGAAGGTCCAGCAGAGTGGCTCAAAAGCCCAACAAAATCATCAAAATCATCAAACAACAGCAAATGTTCAATTAATGAGTCCGGAATTAACTGAATTAGTAAAAGCGTGGTTTCATGCTCCGCACTTTTGCTAAATCGTTTAAATATCTTCATCGTTTCCTAGAAAGTGCAAAATTGGGTATTTTGTATAAATAAAATTTACGTTCTCAAACGGACAAGTCCGGAATTAATCGAACCAGTAAAAGTAAGGGTTCATAGTACTCAATTTTGCTGAATCGTTTAAATCGTTTCCTCGTTCTTTTGAAAGCGCAAACTGTAAAATTTTTGAAAACAATTTTATTTTAAACGATTTTTAAAACACGTGATTAAAATAACAACATCTGTAGCAATTTCAACGAGGAAATTGCGCTTCACAAAACACCGTAAAAACCGATACCAAATCAGCGTTGCGGGCTAACCTCTTGAAAATTCACTTTAAAATTGACGGTTACTGAAGTCAAAACAACAGTAAATTTATTCTTCAAAAATATCGCCAAAACAACATGCTCCAAAAATATAATACCGGAGTAAAATCCCGTTATAAAAATAACGATAGTAAAATACGCTTTAAAACGTAACACCGGTTCAAAGAAATTTTTTCATCAGACTGCGATATTGCTATAAATTAATTAAAGTAATTGATAGCTTGGCAATAACATCCTAAATGATGCTATCACAACACACGTGCACTAAATCAATGCAACTATAAGTGACTAGTATGCAATTTTTTTTTGAATGCAGTTATAAACCTTTGAATAAAATTTTAAAACTAAACTGGCCACATATTTAACACTTTTCAAAATCACAAAATGCATGCATACTCCAATGTGAAATACAACAGAGAAAAGAGACTTAACATTTACACGGGTATGCTTAGAAACAATTTAATAAAACAATATGGCCACTAACTAATATAGACACATGCAACTGTCTCCAGGCAACAATATGATCTATGCACAATACATGATACCCCTGAGCAACAATATGAACTATGTATTAATGCACGCATGATGCCTGCATGCTTTACACGCATGCTAATGAAAACGTGAAACAGTAATATGAACACGTAATTAGGTAAGATGTCCTCTACCTAATATAATTTTTAGAAGAGTAACTTATATATAGAAAAAAAGAGAACAAAGCTCATACCCAAAGAAAAATTGGTACGCACGCAATTACACAAGGCCTAAACGTAGTTTCACTATACCCAGATACAGGCTCACCCTATGATACATGCACGCCTCATGATATATGAACACACATTAGATGACCTGACTCATGAAATATACACCTATATACTGACTTAAATGCAACAATCTCAAGTCTAATGTACTTCCTCAAAGTAAATAGCTAGACCATAGGAGTAGAGGAACAGAGCATACAAAGAAAAACACGCATGTGACGGAACTTTAGTGTGAAGCAATAAGTGCAGGCGTATGTATAATGCATATTCAAGTGCATCAATGAAGCAATGTAGCTAAGAATGACAGTAACGCCCCCTTCCCCCTATCGAGATATATTGATGCAACTATGAGCTTAAGCTAGTATACATAGTTCAAATAAACTGAGCTAGTAAGCAGTGTGAAAAAGAAAAGAAAAAAGAAAAAAAACAGTACACCATGAAGAAC
Source organism: Allium cepa (assembly GCA_030765085.1). Taxonomy (NCBI): domain Eukaryota; kingdom Viridiplantae; phylum Streptophyta; class Magnoliopsida; order Asparagales; family Amaryllidaceae; genus Allium; species Allium cepa. Next base: position 6,445,559 of record CM060930.1, on the reverse strand, counting down.
AGATTCAAATGAACCATACTAGAAGGGAAAATGAAACAACAGTGTGATGGATCTATCTATGTAGCACGACAAGTAAAGATCTACATGTTGAAATTTTTACCAGGTAATACCAATGAATGCCCTGACTCATTTTGACATAGAGGATGAATGAGATATAAATTAGCAAATGTGAGACTTTCACTCACTGTATGTTTTAAATGACCAACCCCTTTAGATCCAACAGAGATCAAATTTATGATGCCATTAATGCTTCCCTTTAACAGCTGATAATGAGCAAGGCAGAGATATTATTTTCCCCTTTGTTTTTTCAATTTGCACTAGTCAAGGGGAATGAGTGCTGGCCATCTATTTTGTACACTTTGCATTTAATGCAAACGTGCACTTTGAAATATGGTACTCGGCTACCCCTTAGCTGGATGGTGACAGTATTTTAAATTTTCTTTTGAAAAAATATAGTGACAGCAATGCAACTATGTTTTCACACTTGGTTCACTCTCTGTTTATAACTTTGTTTTATTACTTGAATGTCAGCAATGCAAAGATAATGGAAAAATAATGTAAAGTGTTTGTTTTGCAAAAAAATGTGACAGCACATGAAAATATGTTCCACTAGCCCTTTTTATTACAACATGCTACTACTATTTAGGCTACTGACTTTACAACATTTTTTTTTCGAATTTTAATTTAAAATTTTCTATTTAAAATATTTTCTCCGACAGTAATTCAAAAATCACGGTCGTTATAGACTCCCCCCTTTTAAAAATTGTGTCTCCGTAATTTTCATACTAGAAGCAGTCAATAACACAATAATTCATCACAGCTAAGATTAAAATAAAAAAGATGGATAAGAATGCTCACCCCTACCCGAAGAGGAGAGAAAACCCGGATAAGAACGCTCGATGAATTCTCTGGTTTCTCAAGTGCAATATTTGAGGTTTGCAGACCATTGAATTTTCACAAGCGGGACTTCTTTATTCCGAAGGCGTTTAACCTCCGAAGCTAGCATACTAATGGGGTTTTACATAATAGACAAGTCAGGTGAGATCTCAAGATCTTGTAACATATGAGGATCAATAACATAATTTGAATCTCGAAGGCATTGACGAAGCTGTGATACATGAAATACGTCATGAATTCCCGAAAACTGAATAGGTAGCGCTACACGATGAGCAACTGGGCCAATGCGTTCCGTAATAGGAAACGGTCCAATATATCGAGGAGACAATTTCCCGGAGCTACTAAAACGCACCACACTCTTCATCGGGGAAACACGAATGAATACAAGATCGCCAACAGAAAATTCCAAATGCTTCGTACGATGATCGACATAAGATTTCTGCCTATTCTTAGCCTCTTTCATTCTCTGTCTAATGATATCAATCCTCTCAGAAGAATCACGAATACAATCGGGGCCGAGAACTAACTTTTCATCCGATTCTAACCAACAAGATGGTGATCGACATGGCCTTCCGTAAATAGCTTCGAAAGGAGCCATACCGATACTTGATTGAAAACCGTTGTTATAAGAAAATTCAACAAGAGATAAGTGGTTTTCCCAACTACCACCAAAATCAAGAATGCAAGCTCGAAGGAGAACTTCCAAAACTTGATTCACCCTTTCAGTCTGACAATTAGACTGTGGATGGTAAGCCGTATTGAGATTGAGCTTAGTTCTCAAAGCTTTCTGAAGGCTCTGCCAGAAACCACAAGTAAAAAGCGGATCTCTGTCGCTAACAATAGAATTAGACACACCATGAAGTCGAACGACTTCTTTAATAAACAGCTTTGCCAACAAAGGAGCAGTCCGATTGGACTTGATAGGAATAAAATGGGCTGATTTAGTCAATCTGTCAATAATCACCCAAATACTAGTATGGCCCGACCTTGAACGAGGTAGACCATCAATGAATTCCATGGAAATCTGATCCCATTTCCATAATGGAATCTCAAGAGGCTGCAAAAGACCACTGGGACGTTGGTGTTCTGCTTTAACAAGTTGATAAGTCATGCAACGACTTACATAACTTGCAATATCACGCTTCATACCCTCCAATAGTATAAGTGTTTCATATCAGCATACATCTTACTACTACCCGGATGGATAGTATACTTAGAATGATGACAATCCTCAACAATGCCATTCCTAAGATTAGAAACATTAGGCACGATCAATCTACCCTTCTTCCGAATACAACCATGACCATCAATATCGAAATCCTTAAGATCTTCACTTCGGGATTCCGATTTACAACTCTGAATAAGATAAGCAATATGTGGATCCTGTTTCTGGGCATCGGCAACACGATCCAACAAACTAGGATGGGCTTCCATGCTAAATAAAAGCATGGGAGAATCAGAAACTGAAGGACGGTCTCTAATATCACAAAGAGATAAAGCTTTCAAAATATTCCACTCTGCTAGCATCATGGAAACAACAACCTGATGCTTGCGACTAAGCGCATCAGCAACTCTTTTACACTTACCAGGGGTATACTGAATATCGAAATCATATGAAGCAAGAAATTCGAGCCAACGTTGTTGCCTCATATTAAGCTCTTTCTGAGTAATAAATACTTCAGAGATTTGTGATCAGTGAAGTGAATAAAACGCTCGCCTAATAAATAATGTCGCTAAATCTTTAGATCAAAGACTATAGCGGCTAACTCCAAATCATGGATAGCACAACGAATCTCGTTAGGCTTTAGTTGTCTAGAAGCATAGGCAACTACTCTATCCTTTTGCATGAGAACAGCACCGAGCCCAAAACCACTGGCATCGGTATAAACAACAAGATCATGATTCCCTTCGGGAACCACTAAGATAGGAGCATGAGTAAGGATATCTTTTAACTTAAAGAAAGAATTCTCACACTTATCCGACCAAATAAAAGGAACAGCTTTTCTCATGAGAGTGGTAAGCGGTAAAGCAATACGAGAAAAGTCCTTATTAAACCGGTGATAATAACCCACCAATCCAAGAAAACTACGGATCTGAGTAACGGTCTCGAGCCTCTTCCAATTCTGAATAGATTCGATCTTGGTAAGATCGACAGAGATACCATCGGAAGAAACAATATGACCGAGAAGCTTCACCCTATTCTCCCAGAAGTGACACTTGGAGAATTTGGCATAAGCTGATGCTGACGAAGTGTGCTCAAAACAATCTCCAAATGTTGAATATGATCGGCTTCAGATTTGAAATAAATAAGAATATCATCTATGAAAACCAAGACGAACTTATCGAGATATTCCCGGAATATCCGATTCATAAGGTCCACAAAATATGCCGGAGCATTCTTCAAACTGAACGGCATAACAAGCAATTCGTAAGAACCATAACGAGTACGGAATGCGGTAAGAGGAATACTATCTTCCGCCACTCGTAACTGATGAAAATCGGTAGCAAGATCGAGTTAGGAGAAAAGCTTAGCGCCACTTAATTGATCGAACATTTCATCGATCCTAGGTAATGGATACCTATTTTTGATAGTGAGCTCGTTAATCTTGCGATAATCAATGCAAAGCCTAAGAGTAACGTCTGGCTTCTTAACAAAGACCACGGCGGCACCCCTAGGAGACGAGCTAGAACGAATAAAATGATTGGCTTCCAACTCGGATAATTGTTGCTTGAGTTCCTCATTTTCTTTAGCATACATCCTCGTGGGAGGACGACTGATAGGATGAGCACTAGAGATAAGATCAATACGGAACTCAATTTCCCTCTTCGGCGGTAAACAAGAAATAGGCTCGAAAACATCAGAAAAATCACAAACAACTGGAATATTGGCAATGACATGCTCCGACTCGAAGGAAGAAATGAGAGCACGAGAAGCATGATCCATGTCTCGAAATACAATAGATAACTGCTTGCTAGCATCGGATGCTTGAGATACAAAGTTCTTTTGGGACATAGAATTTGAACTTCATAACGGACGAGCCAATCCATATCCAATATCATATCAAAACCAAGATGATCCATAACATGCAGATTCACATGAAAGGTAAAATCACAAAGAATAATCTCAACATTAACACACAACAAACCAAGAGTAACGGATCCATCAATAGGATTCACAATCCTCAAAGGATCGCAACGAGTAACAACATCCAAAGGAATAATATCAACAAGTTCCTTTGACACGAATGAATGTGATGCACCCGTATCGAAGAGAACTCTAATAGAACGGCCATGAAATAAAATAAAACCTTCCAAAACAGAAGGAGTAATACCTTTGGGCTGAGAAGAAACACCAGAAGCTTTAGCAACATTAAGCTTCCCATATTTGAGACCTCTAGAAGCAGTAGGACAATCAAAAATCCAATGACCCTCTTTCTTGCAATAGCGACAAATGCGAGGCTTAGGACAATTACGGTGAAGATGATATAGAGAACCACAATTATAGCATGCCCTCTGAATAAAAGGTGCACTACTAGGCTGAGAACTAGAGGTAGCTTGCTTCTTCTTCTTCTTTTGATTGGAAGAATTAGGCTTACGAAATGGAAACCTCTTCTTGTTGGGGTTCTTAGAAACCTCAACCTCAACACCACTATCACGTTCCTTTTCAACAGCTTCAAGACAAAGATCCGAATCAACAAGCTCCTCAAAATAGAGCTTAAGCTAAAGCAAAAGAACTTTCTTCAAATACTTCTTCAAACTATCAACAAAACGAAGATTCTTCTTACACGGAGTGTTAATGAACTCAACTCCGTATTTGGACAAGGCCTCAAAAGATGCAACATAATCAGAAACAGAGGACTTTTCTTGCTTCAACTCAAGGAAACTACGAACAAGATTAGCCTTTTCCGATTCAGGAATGAACTTAAGTTCGAACCGTTCCTTAAACTGAATCCAAGAGAGAGCGGACTCATCAACTTCTGCAATAAAAAGCTCATACCAATCAAGCGCATGCTTTTGCAACATACTAGATGCCACGAGAACACGATGATGATCCGAAAGATCCATCCGAGAAAATATGCGCTCACAAGTGCGCAACCAAGTCTGAACCTCCATAACACTTTCCGATCTCTTGAAAAGCTGACCTCCAAGGTGGGAATAGTCACTACACATGCGGACGAAGGCATACTTCTGAGTAGGAGCTGCGGGAGTAGCAACAGGAGGCTGAGTACCCCGAAATAGCTCCATAGACTGATCAGCTGACATATAGACTCCGTCCGAATAGACGAACCTGCAGTAGAACGCTTCCCTCTACCTCTTCCAGCCATAGGCTGAGAGAACAAGAGAAGAAAAGGATTAGTTAAACAACACACAATTGATAAGAAATTTAACAAATGGAATACTACGGAATACAAAATTTATTTCTAGACATACTCCACATGTTAAAGTGGAAGCAATAGATTAGAAAGGCACGAATAAAACCCCTGAATAGTTATAACACATGTTCCATTCTATTTCTATTCTGTGTTTATTATAATTTGTTCTGAATTTTAGCTCCGATACCAAGCCGTGACGCCCTAGCTCTATGCCCACAATAACAAAGGTTATTAAGGAATAACGTCCGTTATTGCGAAGAATAAGGCTTGTTAGAAGCGACCATCCGTAAGTTACGCCTTAGACGAGTATTGATTACATCGATAGGAGTTATGAAAATTACTCCTAAAGATATAAATTCAATCCAAATCTAAAACGAAACTACAGTGGCTAAAGAAAAATCCAAAACAACTCATAATAACAACAACACTGATAGTATAATCACATCAGAACAGAAATATCCGATATATAGCGGAAGACAAGTCTGGATACATGCTACAACAATCAATAGTTCACATGAACCCAATATACATATACATATCCATCAATACATACATACAATGAGAGTTAATAAGCCAAAAGTACTCCTCGAAGTCTAGACAAAAGATGATGTGAAATCCCAAAAGCTAAAGCTGCGAATGAATCAGAGATAGCGACTATCCTGAAATAACTCGGTCTGACCCGAGTATTATTTAAAAGAAAATAATAAACGGACCAGTCTAATTTAAACTCAGAAATAAGTGTATGATAAACAACACTTAAACAAATAATTATAGTCTCGAATGAGGCTATTCAGCATAAATAACCAGCATAGTTTAAATGAAGAAATCTCAACTTAAAATTCATCAAAATAAGTTTTCAAATTCACTATTGAATTCAAAACAGCAATACGCAAATTTATAATCTCAGATGAGATTATACACAAACTCAACTTCCAAATTCATAATTGAATTCAAAGCATGAATTCACAAAATCTAGAAATCAAAATAAGATAACTAGAAAAATCAGCATAAAAGTGGATCGATCCCAGCAGATGGCGAGTTTTAGCTACGCCGCACGTGCATCTCAAATGGCCGTAGCCAACCAAGTACTATAATTTGTGGTGCCCATCAGATGACCCGAAGGTCCGCAGAGTGACTCGAAGGTCCAGCAGAGTGACTCAAAAGCCAAACAAAATCATCAGAATCATCAAACAACAACAAATGTTTCAATTAATGAGTCCGGAATTAACCGAATTAGTAAAACCATGGTTCCATACCCCGCACTTTTGCTAAATCGTTTAAATTTCTTCATCGTTTTCTTGAAAGTGCAAAATTGTGTATTTTGTATAAATAAAATTTACGTTCTCAAACGGACAAGTCCGGAATTAACCGAATCAGTAAAAGTAAGGGTTCATAGTCCTCAATTTCGCTGAATCGTTTAAATCGCTTCCTCATTCTTTTAAAAGCGCAAACTGTAAAAAAATTTAAAACGATTTTATTTTAAACGATTTTTAAAAGACGTGATTAAAACAATAACATCTGTAGCAATTTTGACGAGGAAATTGCGCTTCAAAAAACACCATAAAAACGGATACTAAATTAGCGTTGCGGGCTAACCGCTTGAAAATCCACTTTAAAATTGACGATTACTGAAGTCAAAACAACAGTAAATTTATTTTTCAAAAATGTCGTAAAAAAACACGCTCCAAAAATATAATACCGGAGTAAAATCCCGTTATAGAAATAACAGTAATAAAATACGCTTTAAAACATAACACCGGTTCAAAGCAAATTTTTCATCAGACTGCGATATTGCTATAAATTAATTAAAGTAATTGATAGCGTGGCAATAACATCCTAAATGATGCTATCACAACACACGTGCGCTAAATCAATGCAACTATAAGTGACCGGTATGCATTTTTTTTTTGAATGCAGTTATAAACCTTTGAATAAAATTTTAAAACTAAACTGACCACATATTTAACACTTTTCAAAATCACAAAATGCATGCATACTCCAATGTGAAATACAACAGAGCGAAGAGACTTAACATTTACACGGGTATGCTTAGAAACAATTTAATAAAATAATATGGCAACTAACTTATATAGACACATGCAACTGTCTCCAAGCAGCAATATGATCTATGCACAATACACGCATGATACCCCTGAGCAACAATATGAACTATGTATTAATGCACGCATGATGCCTGCATGCTTTACACGCATGCTAATGAAAACGTGAACCAGTAATATGAACACGTAATGAGGCAAAATGTCCTCTACCTAATATATTTTTGAGAAGAGTAACTTATATAGAAAAAAAGAGAATAAAGCTCATACCCAAAGAAAAACCGGTACGCACGCAATTACACAAGGCATGAACGTAGTTTCACTATACCCAGATACAGGCTCACCCTATGATACATGCACGCCTCATGATATATGAACACACATTAGATGACCTGACTCATGAAATATACACCTATATACTGACTTAAATGCAACAATCTCAAGTCTAATGTACTTCCTCAAAGTAAATAGCTAGACCATAGGAGTAGAGGAACAGAGCATACAAAGAAAAACACGCATGTGACGGAACTTTAGTGTGAAGCAATAAGTACAGGCGTATGTATAATGCATATTCAAGTGCATCAATGAAGCAATGTAGCTAAGAATGACAGTAACGCCCCCTTCCCCCTATCGAGATATATTGATGCAACTATGAGCTTAAGCTATTATACATAGTTCAAATGAACTGAGCTAGTAAGCAGTGTGAAAAAGAAAAGAAAAAAGAAAAAAAACAGTACACCATGAAGAACAGATTCAAATGAACCATACTAGAAGGGAAAATGAAATAGCAGTGTGATGGATCTATCTATGTAGCACGACAAGTAAAGATCTACATGTTGAAATTTTTACCAGGTAATACCAATGAATGCCCTGACTCACTTTGACACAGAGGATGAATGAGATATAAAATAGCAAATGTGAGATTTTTCACTCACTATATGTTTTAAATGACCAACCCCTTTAGATCCAACAGAGATCAAATTTATGCTGCCATTAATGCTTCCCTTTAATAGCTGAAAATGAGCAAGGCAGAGACATTATTTTCCCTTTTTTTTTCAATTTGCACTAGTCAAGGGGAATGAGTGTTGGCCATCTATTTTGTACACTTTGCATTTAATGCAAACGTGCACTTTGAAATATGGTACTCGGCTACCCCTTAGCTGGATAGTGACAGTATTTTAAATTTTCTTTTGAAAAAATGTAGTGACAGCAATGCAATTATGTTTTCACACTTGGTTCACTCTCTGTTTATAACTTCGCTTTATTACTTGAATGTCAACAATGCAAAGATAAAGGAAAAATAATGTAAAGTGTTTGTTTTGCAAAAAAATGTGACAGCGCATGAAAATATGTTCCACTAGCCTTTTTTATTACAACATGCTACTACTATTTAGGCTACTGACTTTACAACATTTTTTTTTCCGACAGTAATTCAAAAATATTTTATTTTAAAAAATTTCTATTTAAAATATTTTCTCCGACAGTAATTCAAAAATCACGGTCGTTATATAAGGTCTATGATCTTATGGACCCAACAAATCATACCTTAATCTACTATTGAAATTTTAAGACCCTAATCCAGACCCTAAATTGAACTATGGTTGATATGTTAAAATACGAATCAGACTAGAATTAAAAAATTAAACTAATTACTGCTGCTAATCACATCTGGATTAATTAAATCGAATTAGTTTAATGAGAAAATTAAGCACGCATGAGAAGAACAAGAACCCTAAAAAGATGAACTGGATGGTCGACCGTGGGCGGTCGACCTTGGGCTTTCCAGATCGACTGTCCAGCCTATTTAATGAAGAAATTGGACTTTTGGGCTTAAGGCCCGCTTAGTGAATGAATTTGATGAAATATAAGACCGCATATTGCACTATTTTGAGGTGTGTGTGAGAGAGTACATAATTTAGTTCCCTATTTAAGTTGTAGGGCGGATTTACTTTGATAAGTGGATAAGATCTAGGAGATCCATAAATATAGCCAATTGGGAGGTCCATTAGGTGTATATAGAAACTGGATTTGGTAAGATGAGGGCGATTTATTCACATTAGTTCTAGGGAGTGTTACGTGTGGGTGGGTGCAGCACTAGCAGGAACACTTCCTAAGCGAGCCCCGTCATAACAGGTGATTCAAGGACCGCACATCTTCCTACTTAACATGGTACCAGTGGACATTGGAGATGGAAAATAAGTGGCCATAAGATTCAAGACGTTACTAGGTAGAGCCCAGTCCTGGCGGTAATTTATGGGAGGTGAACACCGAAGAAAGCAATAAGACGTAGTTTGCCATTACGATCGAGAGGTTAGCAAGGGATGTGTTCGATGAAATTATTTACAAAAGTGCATTTCGTGTTCTCCCTCTCTAATCATAGTGGAGTACATAAGAGATAGTAGATCCTGGTTTGGTCGATCGATAGCGTGAGGTTGATTTGTAGATTTGATCTAGTGAGTTAAATAAATATCCTTTGGTATATGACGTTAGGAATGCACTAACACACTATGTACACTTTATGACACTTAGAATAGATTTGGGACTAATTGCATTTAATCATTTTATCAGTCTTGCTCTCATTCACTAGATATATGCCTGTTCCATTCCATTTCCCCCTTTTTCCCACCATAGGTGGACAGGGCTGCATGTGACTAGCCCATTGTTGCTTTCATACTATCTTGCTTAGAGTTTAGATTTTTAACTTTATCCTTTATCATGTATTCCTATCAGTACATTTATTTTAGCATTTACTTCTGAGGGATTACTTTTATGATATACTCTGATTTTGGGATTTTTAAACTGATATCTTATGAGACTATGATTTATGATGTTTTGACACTGTTATTACTGCTTTTCGGAGATTATTTATGTCAATCCAATATTATGTTTCCGCTGATGATATTTGGATTAGATAGTTTATTTCCTTTTGATATCTTTATTTTCGTGATATCATTTTTACTACAAACCAAAGATCCGCATTTCTTAATGTGATGATATTTGGGCATGTCAATAGGTGTAGGTTGCCAAATGTGTTATCCAAGCTAAAATTTGATACCAAATGTAACAACCCACACTTTCCAACACGAATCATGTCGAGAAATTACAAACTCTTGGATTTTTAAAACATTATAGAGCATAATTACAAAGGTAAAGTTCTAAGACATCTACACTTTTAGATCTCACGGCGAAAGGAATTAAAATATAAGTACGGAAAGATAGACGTTTCATAAAAACATTCTCCAAAATACTTGCTTTACGAAATACATTGTTTCCAAATTATAATATAATTTTACATTCTAATAAATGAGTAATTACAAGAGAACAACAAAAAATATATTAAAACTCCATCATCGAGCTCCTTTCTTCCCCGTACTATGTCTAATTACTGCTAACCTGTCATCCTGTGATTGGGGGAAAATGGAAAGAAAGGGGGTGAGTTAGACATAATGTCTGGAGAATGAGAAAAAGACTAATAAGATGATTAAGTACAATAAATCATAAATCTACTCTAAATGTCATAGAGTATACAGTGTCAACACATTCCTGAGGTCATATACCTTAGGGTAGTTATCTTACTCACTAGGTAAGATTTATAGGTCAAAACCTCCCACTATCAATTGGCTAAACCAAGATCTACTATCCCTTTTCTACTCCACTATGCCTGGAGAAGAAGAACACGAAATGCATTCTCGTAAAGAATTTCATCGAACACATCTGTGTTCATCTCTCGATCGTAGTGGCAAACTACCTCTTATTGTCCACTCCGGTGTTCACCATGCGCGAATCACCACTACGACCGGGCTCCACCTAGTTTTTCACATATCTTATGACCACTTATTGTTCAGCTCCAGTGTCCACCAGTACCACGTTGCACAAGAAAATGTGTCATACTTGAATCTCCTGTTAGGACCGGGCCCCCCGAAGAAGTGTCCCGCCAATGATACGCCTACCATAAGTAACACTTCTTGGAACTAATGCAAATAAATCACCCTCACCTCACTAAATCTAGTTTCTACATCCGCCTAACGGACCGCCCATATGCCTACATTATAGATCTTCCAAATCTTATCCACATAGCGAAGTAAATTCGCCCTACAACTTAGATAGGGAACTAACATCCCTACTCTCCCACGCATACATCAAAATAGTTCAATACGAAGTTTTACATTTCATCAATTGATTGAGCCTAAAGCCTAAAAATCCAAATCAGTCCAATAATAAGCTAGACGGTCGACTTAGAAGCACCATTGGTCGACCGCCCATGGTCATCCTATGGTCCTCACGTCAACCATTCCAGACTGTTTTCTTAGGGTTCGGTTCCTTTTAGATTTTAATTAATCTAAGATTAATTTAACATGTTAAACTAGCTCAATTTAATTAATCTGGATGTCATTAGCAAACTAATTTATCCAAATTTCTGATTCTAACCTAATTTACATTTTCAAGATTTTAATTTGAAATTAATTTAAGGTCTGGATCAGGGTTTACAACGTGATGATAAAATAGGTTAACAATTTGCTGTACTTTCACATTTAGACCAAATTTAATTATCCAATTCGTGCCCATTATTCTAATCCATTGGCATGTTCAATTAATATCCAACACGTCCACTTTAAGAAAAAAGGTTTACAGTTTAAAATATCCAAATAATTATATTTAACATCAAATTCTACATAATTTATAGATTTATAATTTAATAATCGAGATTTTAGATTAACAGTTTAATTTAGGAGTTTAATAATCTAATCAATTCAAAATAAATCTAAAACTAATTTATTTAACCATTTGATTAATCTGTGCCCACTCACCTTAGTTCTAAGCTTTAGATCTGATCTCCAAACAGCGTGTTTCCCTTAGATCTTCTTGGACTCCTCCCTAATTGCTAGGTATCACTTTAATTTGGCTCTAGATTTGATTTAGATTAAGATTTTAGTTTGATTTGGATTTAATTTCCAAATATAGTGCTTAACTTAAATATGGAAATGCTACAGCTATTTCTTTTTGCAAATGTGAGTCCTTACAACTATTGCCAATAGGATTTCTGCTTTAATTGGGGAGCCTACCAAAAGGTCATAAAGTCCTCTCTCATATTCTTTTGCTTTGTCTTAATCTCGTTATATGGGTCTTCTGTTGCTAATCTTCTTCATTCACCCTTAAATCCATAGTTTATTTAAGAAACCACTACTAGCATTTCTGACCAAAGTAAATTTGAAAGGTCCTTTCTATCTCCTAAAACTTGTTATGATTCTCACTAACTGTATCGAGGAATTATTTTTCTACTTTCCCTTCATATAGCATAGGCACGAATAAAAGGAACTTTGACATATATAGATAAAATCTCTAGTAATCTCTTTGAAAACTCTTACACACATATATTTCAGAACCCATTTTTGGAAAAAAATCAGATTTTTTTAAAAAACTTCTTAATAAACCATTTTTTCAAAATATTTTCAAGTATGTCCTCTCTATATATGCCTAAAACATAAGGAATCCACCAAATGTAACAACCTCATCCTAGTGGGCTATTTAATCATTTTTATCTCATTCCAACTTACACCTTTCAAATTTTAAGTGATAATCAAAATATTTTTACTTTACCTTTTTAATCAAAATCCTTTTATTATAACGTAGTTTATGCAAGCTAATAAGCCTTTAAACTATAGAGTCCACTTTCATATTTATTGTTTTAATTCAAATTTTTGATTTTTTTTTCCATTTTCACAAAACTTGTAAGTTTTCTAAACATTAAAATTCCTTTGATTTTTAACTTTATTTTCCAAAAAACCAGAATGTTAAGCGTTTCCTTTTTACTAAGATCTTAGTATTCCCCTTTAATCAAATCATCAAAATGATTAACTTAATTTAGTAAAAATATATGTAAACACGTCATTTTAAAAGTTTCGTTTCATAAATAAGAAATTTCACAAAATGTATTTTAACTTATTATTATTGCTTCTTTTAGTTTCATTATCATTTTCAAAGAATGACAAAAACATTTTTGTAGCATTTTCAAATACATACTCATTAATTCATTACAAAACTAGTTCAAAAGTTTGCCTTAAAGACTTTTCAAAATTTTCAACAAGTTCTTATAATAAAAGCAAAATACACATTGGGGTTAAGTGCGACAATGTACATAAAAGACAAAATACGAGCTTTGAAATAATTATGGAAAAAAAAACTTTTCACTAATTTCTCTACTTTACAACTTAACAAATTTCATAAGATTTGTCCAAATATTTTATATAAAATCACATAAACCTGCTTTCTTTCTTTACTCTTTTTTTCAAAAGTTTTGTTTAAAAACACAATGCATATTGAAGGTAAGGATAACAATGTGCCTAAGGGACAAAACAAAGCTTTAATATTTTGCTTTTTGTCAAGTTCTTTTAATCTCTCTTTTCAAACAAAATTGACATAGTTTGTCTGATTATTTTATAATAAATCACAAACTAACTTATTTTTCTTTTTAAAATATCAAACACCCACCGCTTCATTTTCAAAGGTTCTCTTTGCTAACATCAAAATGCACATTGATGGAAAATTAAACATTGTGCCTAAAACAAACAAACCTTTACAATGGTTATTATTTTTTTTTTAACCAAATTCTTAAATTTTGCTTTTTACACAATCACATAAAATTTATCTGACTATTTTATCTAAGATCATAATTAACTTCTTTTCAATTTAAAATATCAAATTTTACTTTTAAAAAACATTTTCATTAGTTTATCACTTAGATTGGAGTATACTGCAGGAGCCTAAGTACCTAAGCCCACTTCTACCAAACATTTCCTTAAATGCATAAAATTTTGTCCTTCTTCCCAAAGATGGTCATCTCAAGTCTATTTCCTAATATAGTCAACATCATATTTCTTACTTTTATAGGCCTCATGTTAATATTGAAGTGACGGTATAAACTAATATTTCTACATGTATGCTCAACCATACATCCAAATGCGACATCCATATGCATAACATCCATGGATAACAGTTAAAAATAAGAAAACAAGAAATAATATGCGCATGATATGAGTGTGTAGACCTAAATGACTGATCTTTTTTTCTTCTAACATGTAGGAATGCATAAATGCAACCAATACATCCACAAGCATCCATATACATCCATTAGCATACATCACTCATAACATGTCCTATTAACACATTTACAACCATTCTTATCATCCAAACGTCTTTACCTAAATGGTATACCACATAAATCCTAAGTTTAAAGGTAATCTAAGCTTCTCTAGCTAAAATGGTTTGACTAAGGTAACTATCCCATATAGAAACTTGCACATGTACCCAAAATTCATTAGATTTATAATTCAAGATCATTCTAACCAAAATAGTGTCCACTTAAGGGTTACTTCATCTGCGTGCAGTTGCTACGCACACGACCATGCATCATACGTTACCCGTCCATAATTTTTTTAAGAAAATTACCTTCCTCCGGTCCGGATGAGGTTTGAGAAAAATTCTTTTATCCCCTTATTCCAATCTTTACCCATTTTTTTCAATGCACAGTCACCATTACACCATTTTTCTTTCCTTTAAACTTAAATTTACTTCCAAAGATAGACGCAAACAGAAAATGCACGCCACAGTAAACGTTATGTATCTTCTTCATATAATATCTGTTTATAATTACTTATGAATGAAGAAATTTGGGGAATATGACTTATATTTTAGTTTCTTCCTTTGTGAGATCTGAAAGTGTAGAATATCTTAGTAATTATGATACCAAATGTAATATCAGAAACTAACCCATTTTTTTCGAAAAGTATCATTTAAAAGAATGTGGCACATAGAAGGTAAATGTAACAATGAGCCTAAAAATAAAAACATGGCTTTATAATAATTATTAAAAAAATTCTTTTTGTCAAATTCTTTTAATCCCACTTTTCCATCAAATTTTACATAGTTTATTTGATTATTTTATTAGAAAATCATAAAATAATTTATTTTTTCTTTTAAAATATCTAACATCTACTGCGTTCTTTTTAAAAGTACTCTTCTAAAAAGAAAAAGTAAAAAATTTGGTAAAAAGTTTCAATAACTATTGTAAAGCTTTTGTTTGTTTTATGCACATTGTTGTATTTACCCTCAATGTGTATTTTGCTTTTAGGAAAAGAACTTTTGAAAAGAATGCATTAGATGTCAGATATTTTAATAAGAAAAATAAGTTAGTTTATGATTTTTGAATATAATAATCGGACAAACTATGTAAAATTATTTTATTTATTATGTATTTAGAATTTTGGAGGACAAACTTGACGGGCCTTTTGCGCATGGCGAGACTGTACAAGCACAAGCGGTTTGATTCAAATTTGTTAAAGGAGGGTATTTCCTTGATTGCATTAGGCAATCTAAATGGATAGTGAGTGGGGTCAAATGCTATGCAACATGGTGCGCGTGTACAACTATTAAGGGCAGGGTTGCATAGGTTGTGACAGACAATCATCGATCCCTTATGGTCAACGGAAAGGATAAGGCTATACCTAGACTAAATGATTCACCTACGGGATATTCAGTAAGGTTATGCAATGCCATAGTTGTTTGCTAGTTGTTTGATAGGGCAGGGCTAGATAACCCATAATGATATTCTTCAAAATATGGATAGGGTTGTTTGTGGAGCCAAGTCCACATAATAGGAAGCAAACAAAGTAGAAAATCCCTAAAGATAACACGGCCTAATGGAGTAGAGTTTGTCAGTGCACACCGTAGGATTTCCTCGAGTTATATGGTGATCGTGGTACAACGAGATGATGAATCCTAGCAAGGTGTGAAACGAGAGATACTAGTGGGGAAAATATCTAAGTCCATTAAGGTACCATGGGATATATATAGTTCTATAGATAGATAAATACCTATGGAAGGTAGATGGGAACGGTCCGTACGCTGAAATGGAGTTTAAACGTTTAATAATATAATCTAACATAACATGAAATAGTGAACAATTGGCATAAGCTAGTGTTATATATAAGACGTATAGTTCACCAGTCACCAAAACGTTTTTCTAACTCCTTCCTCATTACAACTCACAGGTTAGATAGAAGAACATGAACTGGTGCTTGGCTTGTTTGGTACTGATAAGGACACTTGACTTTGAAGCATCAAATCTTGGTCAGGAATTATGTTATCTATTATATTTTAATTATTCCACTGCAAGTTATTTCGCTAGAGCTCTGATATGCATTCTTTGTTTCATTTGCAAGATACCAAACCAACAATTCACATTTATTTTGACTTGGCTTTTCAATTTAGCGAAAATCCAGATCCACCGAGGTGTGGGTTGTCAAAAAAAGCGCAACACATACTCCAGCACAACACTAAAAACAACATAACCAACACCTAGCAAATCCACAACACACAAACAACAATACCCAGATCACAACAAATACCACATTAGAAAAACCAACAAGTAAATCAGTTTACACACAGGGATTACAGACAGAAGAAAAAAAACACTCATCATAGCAGCAACAAACGAGCAGAAGCATACAACAAGCCAATCAGATAGTAACAACCTGCAATCAAGGAAGACCCCAGGTGCTGTGAAGAGCAAGATTACCATGATCAAAAGTAAATGCAATGGCATGCATACTAATGGCTCTTTTAGACTCAGTCATAACAGGATGTAGAAGTTCAGTGGAGGTTCTGACCACATTTGTGAATATTATCTTGTTCTTCTTGGACCAGACCACCCTTAAAAATCTCCTCCATAGAGCATGGTAGATATGATTTTTTTTAATTTTTCTTCCTAGTATTTAGAAACATCCTGTGCCATTCAAGTTCACTTATAAGGCAGCTGGCAAAAAGGCTTGAATCTACAAGCATATCATTCCAAAAAATTAGATGAGAGGACATTTAAAGAATAAATGAGTATGGGTTTTGATGTCACCACTATATAGAATGCAGGATACTTCATTAATGAACCCATATGACCTAAATGGTTTTTAGTTAGTATGGCACTTTTAAGCACAAGCCATAAGAGGAAGTTGTCATTATGACTATGATGCTTGTCCTAGGTTTTGGATTGTCAAGGATAAAGGTAGTAGAGTTATACAGATCACTATAAACAGGCCTGATGCTATGCTTTAATTTGTTGTGTCCCTAAAGAAGCCCCTCACTATAAGAATACATGTATTTAGTGGATCTGATGGAAGTCCATATTTCATTAACAATAGGGCTGCTATTGTGAGGCAGGTTTAAATAGTTGTAGTGCATGTACACACCTAGCTTAGCATTAAAAGGAATGATTGACTGAACCATTTGCTGGTGGGTGAAGGATAACCCCAGGTCTAGACCAAGGAGCATGCCAGAAAATTGGAGTTTTGAATTTGATGAAGAAAATTTTCTTTATTGATGAACAAATGAAAATATCAACTGATTGTATCAGTTTGTACATGCTTCAGATAGCTTTTATATACGCAAGCTATTGACTTAGTCTTTTGTACAGATAGAATTACTTTTGTACCCTTATAACCCTATGTTTTAAAACAGAATATTACAACATAGACAAAGTATTCCATTCGACTGCTTCATTTCTCCCCTTTGCTTCGAGCTAGGGTTTACCTCTCGTCCTCAAATTTGCATCGCTCCTCTTCTTATGAAGAAATATCGGAGTTTAGCTGTCAGTAAGTTGATTCCCTTCTTGATTGCTGGCCAAAAACTCCTCCTTTTCTTTGATTTTTCTGCAGTTGCTCTTGATTTTCAACTCCTCCCTCAAACGGGAGTAATTTTTTGCCAACAAGGCCTTTGTAAGTACATCTGCTCTCTGATACGCGGCAGGTACGTGATTTACACTTAATCTTCCAGTGTTTACACGCTCACAAACGAAGTACAAATCGAGTTCTATATGCTTCGTTCGTGAATGTAATACTGGATTTGCCGATAGCGAGACAACACTTTGGTTATCGCACCAGATTACTGGCTTTTTCCTTGTGTTGATCTGTAGCTCTTGAAGTAAGGATCCTAACCATATAATTTCTGATGTTGCGCTGGCAAGACTTTTATACTCTGATTCGGTGCTTGAGTGATATTGTGGGTTGCTTCTTTGAACACCAAGACACTGGATTTTCTCCAAGGAAAATTCAGTATCCTGTTGTTGACCGACGATCATCTTGATCAGAAGCCCAATCTGCATCATAGAAGCCAGTGATAGATAGAATTTTGTTTGATTTGAGAAGTAAACCATGATTTAAAGTGCCATTTAGATACCTGAGTATTCTTTTCACTGCCTTCCAGTGTTCACTTAAAGGTTGATGCATGAATTGACATGCTTTATTTACACTATATGCAAGTTCTGGTCTTGTGATAGTTACATACTGCAGAGCTCCGACAACACTTCTATATTCTTTTTCATTGGTTATGGCTTCACCCCTATGCTTTGACAAATGAAGATTTCTTGTCATAGGAGTTGGTAATGGTTTGGCTTCATTCATTCCTGTCTTGATAAGCAATCTTCACTTATCAAAGCATAGGGGTGAAGCCATAACCTATGAAAAAGAATATAGAAGTGTTGTCGGAGCTCTGCAGCATGTAACTATCACAAGACCAGAACTTGCATATAGTGTAAATAAAGTATGTCAATTCATGCATCAACCTTTAAGTGAACACTGGAAGGTAGTGAAAAGAATACTCAGGTATCTAAATGGCACTTTAAATCATGATCTACTTCTCAAATCAAATAAAATTCTATCTATCACTGCTTCTCTGATGCGGATTGGGCTTCTGATCAAGACGATCATCGGTCAACAACAGGGTACCGCATTTTTCTTGTTTCCAAGATTCAGATTTTGTAGATTGTTGGTCACATGATGTGTTGCATCAGAATCTGGGTACCGGCATTCATTTTGAATCTCTTCACATTTTCCACTTTCACATATGTTTGCACTGTGATCATCTGATGGACCTTTTGGATCATGCTGTGTATTCACCAGATTTACACTTCCACCATATCCTCTCTGAGCGTTTGTCTTCTGAGAGGGGTTGTAGTTAGAGTCATATCTAAAGTAGCATTTGCTTGCAATGTGTCCCACTTTTTCACAGATTTGACACTTTGGTCTGTTGTTGTTGTTCCATCTGCCTCTACCCCTACCTCTGACAGTTGCATTTCCTCTCTGAGATGGTTGGTTACTTTTATTCTTGTATTGATTTCTGTTTTGTGTCCTGCTGTGTAGTTTATGGACACGTCTGAATCAATAGGTTTCTTGAACTCTATTCTTCCTTCATGTGCAAGAAAAATAGAATGAACATCTTAAATAGATGGTGTGACTCTTTGAGATGAGGTAACTGCCACAACAGCTTCATAATCTTCACTTAGACCACTTAAGATGATCAAAATTTGTTCTGTTGTAGGAACTTTGTGTCCTGCTGCTTCAAGAAGATCACACGTAGTTTTGATTTTTGCAAGATAGTCACTCATAGACTGATTTTCTTTCTTGATACTATGCAGTAGTCTTTTATGATGCATTACTTTTGCTGCTAATTGGGAGTTAAAGATTCTCTCAACATTTGACCATATGCCATATGCCATTTGCTGTCTTGCTACCAATGACTTGTGGTAGTAGTTTGACACTTATAGATGATAGTAAGCATGAAAAAATTAGACTGTCTTGTCTCTGATATTTGATGAATTCTAGATTATTGACTGTCTTGTTTTCTTCATTAGCGATGAATCTTTGAGGAGCAATATGTGTGCCAAGAAGATGCTCTTCAAGTCCATAGCCTTTAACTGCTGTTTCAACCTGCACTTTCCAGAGAAGATAATTATCTTCTTCCAAGTGTGCTGTGACAAGTTGACTTTGTGGGTTGACAACGGTTTTAATAAGGCTTTTTGTGGCTGATTGATCCATGTTGGGAGTTGCAGAGGTTGCAGAACTATCTCTCATGATGATGTGATGATACTGAGTGGGAAATTCAACAAGTAAACTGATTCAAGAGAAAAGAGAAATTGGCACTAGTGGGTTTAGGAAAATTCAAGAATTGAATCTAAGACTCCAGAGAATCAGGTATGTGCAGCCATAACCCAAATGATTAGATTTTGATGATGGGCTTTTAGGCATGGCACTTTCTTGATGATTTTTGATGATCTTTTGATGCTTTCTTGAATTTTCTTTGAATTTGGACTTGTTTTCTTGATCAAACTGATGCAGCCGGGTTTCTTACTGAGATCTATGGCAGGGTAACTATTTGATTACTGAATCACTTCCAAATTCTAATCTCAGATGATGATTCACAATTCTGATGAGATTTCTTACAATCTGAATTACCAGATTGTGTTATTTAATGGTGTTTGGATCGCTGATGAATGTGTCGTTAGGCTGTGATGACTCACGACGCTCTGATACCAAATTGGAGTTTTGAATTTGATGTAGAAAATTTTCTTTATTGATGAACAAATGAAAATATCAGCTGATTGTATCAGTTTGTACATGCTTCAGATAGCTTTTATATATGCAAGCTATTGACTTAGTCTTTTGTACAGATAGAATTACTTTTGTACCCTTATAACCCTATGTATAAAAACAGAATATTACAACAGAGACAAAGTATTCCATTCGACTGCTTCATTTCAAAAACTTAGAGAGGAGTTAGAGCAATTGTTGGCAGTGAGCAGATGCATGCATACACTTGTTCTTATAGGTCAGAATGGAGCTCCATAACCAGCCAGAGGAGGGAGCCTTTTGCATAGTCTGGAAATCCTTAGAACCAATTAAATGTTTCCAAGTCCATAACTTCCATAAGCAGTTTTTGCTCGAGAATAATATGTCAATGTGTTTGGAAGTAGCAGAAAGTTTCCAAGATATCGGACATTTAATAGCAAGACCACCTTCTACAAGTGGCCTGTTAAGCTTGCGATATGCAATGGGATTTAGCTTAGTGCAAAAAGGACTGCCATGTAATAAGAGATGAAAGCATGCTTTCTCAATCATGTGTAGCATAACTTTAGGAAGAACAAAGATCTTGGAGTAATAAACTTGCATGGAAAAGATCATGGAATTAACAATGGTGAACCGACTAGCAGCAGTAAGAAGCCTGTTGTACTAGGAGCCAAGCTTGTGGGTGATGTTTTCAAAAAGAATTTGGCAGTGATAATTTTTTATTCTAGTAGAAGTTAGAGGGATGCCAAGATAGTGTATGCCTTGTTGCATAAGAGTGAGGTTGAAACTCGAAGCGGTCTCACTCTTAAGCTCCTAAGTCAAGCCACCCAGCAATATAGTAGATTTATTGTAGTTAACCTTAAGACCAGTGGCTCTGTAGAAGGTATCAAGCAACAAAAACTTGATTAGTTAAGGACTGTGTAGAGGGTTTTATGAAGACAAGAAGATCATCTACAAAGCAGAGGCTAACAATCATTAGATCTCTACACATAGGATGAAACTTAATTAGCTTATTGTTATCTTGAGCAAGAGGGTGATGGCTTGCATGATGATAATAAAAAGAAAAGAGCTGATGGGATTACCCTACCTCAACCCCTGTTGTCCGTTGAAGTAATCATGAATGTGACCATTTACGTTGATATAGAAGGATGTAGAGGAGATACAAGTGCGAACGAAATCAATGAACTTAGCAGGGATGTTCATACGAGTGAGGATACATATGATAGTTTCCTACCTTGTAGGGTTAAATGCCCTTTTATTATCATATTTAATGTAGTACCTAGGGCTTATGTATTTCTTGCTATATTCTTCTATGAGCTCATGTGAAGTGCAAAAAATTTATACATTGTTTTCTGGTTCAGTTCAAAGATAGTAAATAATTCGAAGCTATATGAAGGGTTTAACTCCCAAACCATTATCACCAACACGTTGGGAAAGCCATATTGAAAGTGCTAAAGCAATAAGAACTCAAACTTCTGAGCTAAGAGATGCATTGATTGATATTGCAAATAATTCAAAGACGATGCTGTGATGATAGAGGCCAAAGGATTGTGTTAAAATTCGTTGGAAAATTTTGAGTTCTTAATTAGTTTGTGCATTTGGTACACAATATTAGAAAATATAAATCAAGTAAATTACTTCAACAAGAGGAGATTGATATTAAAGATGCAATTAAAAAAATTGAAGGGTTTGTAAAAAAATTTGAAGAATTTATTGAAGAATGATTTGGAACCATGATGAATGAGGCAAAAGAAATTGCAGATGAATTTGCATTGATCCAAAGTTTCTTGAAAAGAGGGTCGTACGAAGAAAAAGGCAATTTGATGAAGATATCTTTGAGAATGACAATAGACAATCTCCTAAGAAAATGTTAGAGTTACTTATTTTCTTCTCATAATAGACGAAGCTTTGACTTCACTTAAAAATCGATTTGAGCAATTCAAACTTTATGAAGAAACTTTGGCTTTTTGTTAAACTCAAGATTTAGGAATATTCATGATAAAGATTTGAAGCAGCATTGCATGAAATTAGAAGGACTTTTGGGACACAATGAAGAACAAGATATTTGTGGTAATTAAAGAGTTATTTTTTGAGCTTCGATAATTAAAAAATATTATACCATTGGAGATGACTCGATCAATTGATATTCTTAATTTCTTGAGGTCTTACCGTGATGTTAGTAGATTTTTAAATGCTTAGATTGCTTATCGAATTCTGTTAACTATCCCGGTCACAGTTGCTTCTGCGGAAATAAGTTTTTCAAAATTGAAGTTGATAAAAACATATCTTTGAACCACTATGTCACAAGGGAGATTAAGTGGATTGGCTATTATTTCAATGAAAAATGAGTATTTGGATACACTCAATTATGAAGAGATAATAGACGAGTTTGTTTCAAAGAATGCACGAAGAAGTTGCTTCCGTTAGGTGTTTAAACTTTTTATGATGTCATGTTGGATTTCAATTTATTTTGAAATGTAATTGAAATGACTATTGAACAATATTTTATGAGCAATGTTAAATTTTATTATTAAGTGCATTTTATTTTTTGCATATAATTTATGTAAATGGGGCAACAAAAACGCAAGTCGTATAGGGCATTAGTTACCCTTGGGCTAGTCCAGAGTATACATAATATATATATATATATATATATATATATATATATATATATATATATATATATATGTATGTATAGCTTGCGTGTGTTTGAATTGTGTGAGTGAGTAAATTATCAGTTAGGCGAGTGTAATGGCTATTAGTACGAGGGACGTAGCAGCTGTATGGGTATATGTGTGTCTCGGTGCATATGCGAATCTGCTGCTTTTTGTTTTTTATCGTACGTTGAGGTTGCAATGTATACATCAGTGTCTTTGAACAATTTGCAATATAAAAAACAACATTAGCTTAAGGTGATCTATAATAAACTATTTTCACATTTTAATATCAAACATCTATGGTAATCGTTAAGCAATAGAAGGGCTTAATCTTTTTTTTCATTTGACAGTAAGTTTGAAATGTTAAATATAATGCCTAATGATCTGCATTCTTTTATTTTTTGTTCGCTATCTAAATTCTGACTGAGTTTTGTTTTAAGTTTAGCTTCATAATTAGGTTCATTCCATTAACTATGGATTATAAATTTAGATCAAGAACTAATTTGAATCTTTGGTATCAAGCAGCTCAGCTCCAAAAATCATCTCCAGGCCTATTTTTACGTGTTTGGATCAGTGTAGTGTGTGTGAACGTAAATGTATATATTTTTGTGTGATTATGTGAGGTGTGTTACGACAAGTATGAGCGTGTGTGAATTAAATGCGTGATTTGATAGATGCTGTGTGCATTTGTACATAGCAGTGGCTGCGTGGTACAAGCCTGTGTGTTTATTTTGTTTGTACTTAATTTATATATAGGTCATGTGATAATCTACGTGCAAGGTATTATATCCTTTTCTATTATACGTGCTTGTGAGTTGCACGTGTGTTTTGATATGAGTTATAGTTTTGTATATTTATATATTTTTAGTGTGTGTATATTCAAACTTGTATAAATTATAAGATGTGCAAAGGTAATTATTTAACATATTTTGATTTCTTCGAATTTATTCTGTACTATAAAATTATATTTTGTAAATGTTCTGTGCCGACCCTCGAAAATCGACACTAGTGCATCATCAGTATTCACATGCCGCAAATTCAAGTACCGGAAAACTCGACCGTTGTGGGTAGAAAGAAAATAAAGACATAACAGAATCTTACACGAATAGAATAACATATATTATTTAAACCTACAATCATTACAGCAGAAAATTTTAAATATATTTATCAGAGTTTAACTTAACGTCAACATGAACAGTTTTAAATATTTATTCTTGCAAATGTGGAATACAATGGTATATAAGTGTGGTGAAAATGGATAATAATCTTCTAACTTCATGATCCGAGCTTTTCCAAAATGCTCCAAAACCCCTGACTATTAGGCTGCTCGGAAAAATAGTGCATCTATCTATAGTTTAAGGAAAAGAAAATAAACTCCGGGTCAGTAATGAGATTGGTGTAAGAAACTCAAAATACGAGTATTTAAAAAATAAATGGTATCTCATAAGATCACGCCGCACATAAATAAAGAACGGATTTTTACGTTACAATAACCAAATCATTTTCTATGCAAAATCTGTTAATATCATTTTTAATGACATTCTTTTGAAATCAATTATCAAGTAAATTTACATAATCTTAGCCGAAATTGTTACATTATTAAATTCCAACATAATAGCTTCACAACGAAATCAAAGACACTTACTGGAGATTGTATTTTCAAGTGAATTGCAAGGTAAGAGACTACCTCACATACAGTGCATCTCTAGAGGAATGCACTGAGAATCGACATCTTCGAAACCTCTACGAATTAAGACTGGCCTACCCGCAGACCCATATTGTGGCGGATAAAACTGAATATGATATCATCCCGGCCGTTCCCGACCTATTCAAGAGCTCTCATACCATATACCACATTTTTTTTACCCGACGTCATAGCGGGCTCAAAATAAATCTCGAAAACTGATATCTGCTAATGGTAGAGAACCACATAGCCCTAAAGCAACTCTATTTCACAATTCCTCGGGAGTGAGGTTCGACGCAACGTTTACCTTTCTTAGAACATTTTCACTTAAAATGCTACATTACCATTTACGACAACACACTGTTGATTTCCACGAAAGTACAACCTTTTGAGCTCTTATGTCTCAAAGAAGGGTGTTAAGTATAAGAGGGGTTACCACTACACCACCAAACAGATGTACATTTGTAGAGATCAATGCTTTGTGTTCTTAGAAATGCAGTGTTAGATATTCATCCATACAAGTTGTCCAAAAATAGGACAATCCGAAGGCACTCTCCTACCACATCCCTTTGGATTAGTAGCGAGCAGTCCTTACATACGAAGATCCCAAAACGAAGGGACCACTGCAATTTAATTATCTCGGGAGCTACTCTGAAATTATCAAAAAGAAGTCCTTCCATTATGAGAATCCCCGCCTTCAACTTCATTGTCTTCAACATATCTTTACTTTCGAACTCGTAAATTGATTCGAAGTGGATTTCAGACAAGAATCACTTAAATCCGATCCCGGTTCCTTCGTACCAATCATCGATAAAACGATGTTTAAGTAAATAAGTGCTTATTATTTGATTGATTATTTTTTTTATAAAAAATATCTTCTAGAGACATATATCTTTAAAAAAACTATTTGTTTTCAGTATATACGGAATCGTTAAACCTCCTTTATCAAATCTTTGTTTAATTAAAACCTTTTTAAATCTTGAAATAATTCCAAATCATTTCATCCTTCACTTCAGAAAATATCTCCAAATCATTTATTTAAACCTTTATAAAAGATTTCTTATTTCCGATACATATCTTTTTAATAGGTTGAAACCTTGTTATCTAAGATGGTAGATCCAAATTAGTTAGTATTCAAGTAAAGCGGATCCATAGAAATTATACAAATTTTACTCGACATCAGTTTTGTATTCAACATTTATCATCCGTCGAATAGCGGCGAAATCACCTTTTAAATTCATACGGGTAGTACGAGTTCCCTCCTCGAAATTTAATACCAAGTATAAGAAGATTATCTTTATACAATTCAAGTTGTATTAAATTTAGAAAAAAATTAAATCTTTTATACTTACCCCGTTTTCAATATTTCAACCTTATTTATTCCTCATCCAGGAAAAATGCCAGGTGAGTCAAGGCACCGGTTGCACTTGAACATCTCCTTATGTGACGACCCGCAAATCCATACCCTTTGAATCGACAATAAACCACACATGTTCGACCCAAAAAGCACAGATCGATGGAAAGTCAAGAGAAAGAAAAGAAGAGAGAAGAAGAGAAGAGAAGAAAGAGAGAACATAGAACCAAACAGAACAATAAAGAATCTCACATCGCAGCAGAAAACATATAATATCATATCAATGACCTTTATAAAACATAAACTGTATATACATACATCAATCAGAGTTCAACAATCAATCACTAGTTATCAGCTTGGACAGTTATAATAATATGTCCTCGCAATTGCCAATAATATACAACAACTAAGCACAACGGATAATAAAAACAGATACGTATATACAAAATAAAGATCTCCAGCTCTTCCGTTGAAGCTCCAAAAGCACCAAAACTGAACCTATAAATATGCTCGGTCTGACCCAAGCATTGAAAGGGAAGAACGTCCGAATTAGTCTGGTAAACCAACGTGAGAAACATACTCAACTGAATTTATTAAATTACCAAACTTTTCCTTTATCAAAACAAAAGTATCTCGTAAGACAAGTTCACACATAAACACAGACATGTTTTTACCTTACGATAACTAAAACATTTCATATCAAATCTGATTATATTATAATAGTGTCTAGTATACAAATAAAATTAATCATACCCGAAATTGTTACATTGATTAAATTCCAGCATATACCTAAAATGGGTAATACAATCAAAATGGCGGGCACGTAATGGAGTTTGGATTTTCATACAAATGACCAAGTGAAGGGACTACCTTCCACCTTCCGGCAGTACATCTCTAGAAGAATGTATCGAAGACCATCATAAAAGATTCTTTACCAACACAAGACCGGCCCACCTCTATAACTAGATGGTACCGAATATAACATCCTTTGGTCATTACCGACCTTTATCGAGGGCCTCAAAGTATACAAATCACAATAATCAGATACACGACGTCATAGCGTGTAAAGATATATCTAGAAGATGATTATCATACTTATTTGGGAGCGACCCACTTAGCCTTGCTGCATCTAACCCCGTTTTGGTCATTTCCGGTTGATGAGGCCTAAGATAACGATTACCTTTCACAAATCACAATCACATCACATTGAATGCCACAAGGCCATTTCCGTTCGACTACTAATTTCCTTCCACAAAAATACAATCCTTAAGCTCATACGTCTCAAGGACGGTGTTAAGCTAAGAGAAGTTGCCTTCTCCACCACCACTGATGTACGTTTTAAAAAGAAATATTTGTAATATGTAGAAATGTAATGTCAGACAAACATTCATACAAGTTGTCTAGGAACAGGACAAACCGAAGGTACTTTCCTACCACATCCGATTGGGAAATCTCCAGGATTAGTAGCGAATAGTCCTCGCACTGGATATTTCATAACAAAGAGACCACTGCTACTTTATGTATATTGGGGTTTTAACCCCAAATTATCAACAAGAAGTCCCCTACTATGAAAATCTTGAATATCAATATCATTACAAGCAACCTGCACAATCATCGCATATACGTTGGTTCGAAGTGGTTTTCGGATAAACCGATCCCAGTCACTTCGCACCAACAACGCAAAAGCGTTTCCCAGCCTCATACAGAAACTAAATCTCATAGACGTATCGCGTATTCAACTTTCAATTTGCTATCCTTTAGGCAAAGAAGGAAGCTCGATAGATTGGAGTAATACTCCGCACTATACGAATCAACATCCTCAACACAAACGATAATCAAGCATATACAGAAGGCTACATACTAAGTATACGACCAAATAGTTCCCACATCAACTCGAGAAACTAAAATAGCCAAATTTGATAGTCGGTTATATAACTATCAAAGCAAACAAACAAATATTTACCACCATAAGCAATCACTAGGCCCTTTTAATTAATCATTTATTAATTAAATCACTTGCCAAATATTCACTTCAAATTATCCTTAAAAAGACAATCTCAAAACCATTTCAATATTTGAAAACATTTCCACATACTTATTTAAACAATATAAGCATATTCACAAATCTCTTTATTTTCATCACATAGAAAATATTATATGCACTTAAATCAAAGTTAAGTATATATTTTATTCTTTAAGGAAAACATTCTCTTTAAACACGTATATTTGGGTCAAAACGAATGTTGCGTAGAACAACGTTACGACGACCCAAAATCACTAGTATAGGGATTCGAAAATTAGATAAACATATAAACCCCAATACTATACAAAAACATTTCCTTTCGAAAATCATTTACTATAAGAACGATGTTATAGTCCATCATTTCTTTATTTCTCAAAAACGTCTGTTCCAACAATAAATGTTGAAATCTATTTATGCGATACTTAACACATTTTAGAACATCTTCAAATCATTTAACTCCATTTAAAAATATCACTTTTCAAAACATTTATTTAAATCAAAGATTATTCACTGTCCAAAATCGTGAATATACTTCATTTACCAAATCCAATATTTCTACGTATTTTATTAAAGGATAATTCACTGTCCAAAATCGTGAATATAATACCTTTAGTAAACTTCCATATTTTAACTATCAAATCCAATTGATTTTGGATTTATAAAACAATGTTTATAAATTCATATTTATATATTTTATAAAAACTTTAATATATAAATTCCCTTTAATAAAAATTTCCACATATAACTCATTTACATGCCAAAATCCAATTTATAAGTTGATTCGCTTATAATTCTCTTATTTACAAATTCATTTATTTTATAACTTCATTGTCTTATTTACTTATAAAACCCATTTATAACTTTATTTTAACATTTACAAAACTCCTTTATAATTCCAATATTTTTTTTATAAAATATCAATTTAATTCCTTTATATAAACCATTTATAATAATTAAAAACTCAATTTAAACTATTTACAAAATAAATAACTCCATATTTCAAAAATCACAATTCAATTCCATTTTACGAAAATCATGATTTTTTTATAGCATAAAAATTATCTTTTATTTGTTTAAAAATAAATTCATTCCCTTAACCATTCTAAATTAACAAAACGTACAAATTCAAAATCACTTTTAAAATCCTTTTTAATTTGGAAATCATCACTTTAACATTTTTAAATTACTAAAATTGGCACAATGCTGCAGCAACAGCACTAAATACATCAATCACGGCATCCAAAACATCATATATCATATGATAATAGCATATATCACAATATCTGTAAATAAAATCAATACTGGTGAGGAATCCAGTGGGATCCCTCCAACCTGTCACCTGCAACAAATATACATATTAGAATATGTGTACAATATCCGCTTCGAGGCAAACGCGCGTACAAAAGGGTCAGCCGCTCATACACGAAACGTATAGGGTCTCATCTGCTCCAATAGGCAAGAATATATCCAAATACCAATTAATATATAGATAATATATCATATACCATCCAAACAATCATCAATCAACATAAATAAAATTTATTCTCACTTATTAAAAATATCAGTGAGTCAGAAAGAGTGGGTTGTACTCACTTTGGATTCCACTCCATCAAACTTTAAGGCAAGGAACTTGAGATCTAACGCATACTTCCTACCATGCTTTGGAAACCAAATGAAAATAAGCCTGTATTCCTCCTTCCTAATGCTTGGCCAAGGATTGAAATGGATATTGACCGAAGTTATAGAGAAGAAGTGGTAGAGCTTTGAACTTGAATTCTCAAAATTAGACCCGGAAAATAGGTCATCATCTCTCTTGATTTTGACTCCCTTGTTCTCAAAATTTGAAAAACTTATTGACTGAAAAATTGTTGAAAATTCTTTTCTCTTGAATTTAAAAAAAAATTCACTTGATTCCAAGTTTTTTGAGGGAGATATGACAGAATAATGGAGAGGTATTGTCGGATTGAAAAAAATGAAGCCCAAAAATGCACTTCAAAGAATTGAGTTTCAGGTATAATAAACCTCAAAACTGAAAAAATAGATTAACATAAAAGTTGTAGTCACTGGAATTTCATATGGTTTATAAAAAATAATTTCTTAATTTGGATCAGTTATGATCAAGTCATGATCAAAATAAAATGACCTATTCTCTGACTTAAAAACTAGGCCAGGGAATGCGCTGGAAAGAAGTAGAATTTTGACGTATTTATGCCAAGAATTGGATAAAGTGGTCAACATGAAAGTTGTAGCCACTGGAAAAACACATGATTTGAATTTTTTTATATTTTGATTCTGTTTTGAAGAAGTTATGCCCGAGAGAAGAAGAGGTATAATATGGAGAAAAGAGGAGTTTGGTTTGAAGAGAATAAACATTGATTTCTTTTGAATATTTTTTAATACTTTAATATTATTTCTTTATAATTTTTTTCCGTGACTTCAAATCCATTAAAGAGAAAAGAAAGAAGACGAAGAAGCTGTTGAAACCTCGTTTTACGACGTTTCATATTTATTTTGACTACGACAACTATATACGTTAATTTTCTATACTAACTTATTTTTGCAGGAATATCTACAAGACCAGATTCAATTGAATTTCATGCTGCTTATATGTTGTATTGTGTCGTTATTTAGAATTGAAATGATGTTAAAATCTCTCCTATGGATATATGTATATCAACACATACACGTACACACACATTCAAAAGGAAAATGAATTTTCAGGTCAAATTCAAAAGTCTGAAATGACCAATTCAGACGTCTGAATTTTTAAAATAAAATTAAAATTTCCATAATATTCAGACGTCTGAATTGAAAATTTCAGACGTCTGAATCTGGTCAAAAATGGCCTATTTGTTTTTTGGTTTGCGCGTTAACAATTTCAGAAAGTCTGAATTATTATTTTCAGACGTTTGAATTCCTATAGCGGCTATATTTTTGAATAGACACTTCTCTTCCATGAAGAGTACAACCTTTTATTAATGGATATGTCCATACTCTTTCATGATAACTATTCACGAATGATTGTACCACTTTATACTTTATATAAACAAGTTAGAGTCATCTGTTTTACCCACCTAATCGGTCTAACTCTTTCTATTCTTATACTACTCTGATTCTAGCACTTTTGTATATTCAAATCTATACAAAATCATTCATTTACTTCCATATTCTTTACACACACACACACACACACACACACACATATATCAAAATGAGAAGATTATAGGGAGATTGTACTATCAAATGACAAATTTGTGTTATTGAGAACACACTGTGTCAAATACCTTCAGTATAAGTTGAAGTCCTGTTCTGCTGTTCAGGCGAGTGAAGTCCTCTTCGGCTGTTGAGGCATTGAAATCTTGTTCTGTTGTTCAGGTGTTGTAAGCCTGTTCGTTCGGGTTAAGTGAGGATTGTTGTTAGTGAAATTCCAGAAGGAGTCTGGGATTGGACGTAGAACGGGAAGTTCAAACCAGTATAAAAATTCCTGGTATGTTTGTTTTATTTTACTTATTTACTTTACTATAGTAACTTTGTTTATTTTTGCACTAGTTTAATATAGTTCCATATAGCATGATCCGCATCGTAAATTTTCATTTGGTATCAGAGCATGGCTTATCATAACCATTACACAGTTATTTGATATCTTGTTAATATGGAAAACAACACCAGCACTACAACTAACACTGGATTTATGAAAGGTCAATCTACTGCACGACCTCCATTATTCAATGGCATGAATTACAATTACTGGGCAACATGATTGCATATTTATATGCAAGCCAGTAGTTTTGATGCATGGAATGTCACACAAGCATAATATATTGCACCTACTACTGAATATACTACATGGACAGTTGCATAAAAACAAGATGCTTCTGCTAATGCTAAAGCTATGAATATGTTGTTTTGTGCATTAGATAAAAATGAATTTAACCGAGTTAGTATATGTAACACTGCATATGAAATATGGAGAACACTTAAAGTGACTCATAAAGGTACTAACAGGGTTAAACAGAGTAAAATATCTATGCTTAAGAACCAATTTCGAAATTTTAGGATGAAGCAAGATGAATCTATTAATGATATGTACTCCAGATTTCAAGATATTCATCATTCTTTACCGGGACTAGGAGAAATATACTCCGATTTTGATATTGTTTCAAAAATCCTTAACTCTTTAACGGATGAATGAGAAAGAAAAGTATTAGCTATTGAAGAAGCTAACACTATAAAAAAATGACCATATTACAACTGTATTTTTACAACTGCCAAAAAAAGGCAGTTGTAATAAAGGTTTTTTACAACTCTTTGTTTCAGAAAGTTGTAATAAACTTATTTCCAACAACTCTTTTTTTTTTTGCCAGTTGTAATAGATGCCTATTACAACGTTTCGTTTTTGCCTGTTGTAATAAATACCTATTTTTAACAACATTCCCTTTTTGTTAGTTGTAATAGATGCCTATTACAACCTTTTTTGTTTGCCAGTTGTAATAGATATCTATTTTTAACAACTTTTGTTGTTTGTCAGTTGTAATAGATATCTATTACAACCTTTTTCGTTTGCCCATTGTAATAAATAATCATAATTAAATAATAATACTTAATAATTGGTAATTAGTAATTAACAATGAATAATTTTTTATTAATAATTAATAATTACTATTAAATAATAACAATTAATTAAAAAATATGAATAATTATTATTAATAATCACTATTTGATAATTAATAAATAATAACTTAAATAATTAATAAATAAGAATATTTCATAATAACCATAAAAATTAATAAAAATTAATATTAATAATTAATAATGACTATTAAATATACTTAATAATTAATAACTAGCAATTAGTTTTCAAAAATTAATATATAATATTTAATATTTAATAATCTATAACATATACATAATGATTAATGATTAAATAACCAATAAACGATTAATAAAAAATAATCAATAATTGATATATTAATAATAAATAAATAAATAATAAATATTTAATTCATCACTAATAATTTGTAAATATTAGTTACTATTAAATAATAATTACCATTAAATAATAGTAACAAATAATTAATATATAATAATACTTTTATAATAAATAAAAATTAAAGTTTAAAAATCAATATGAATAATAATAAAAGTTAAAATTAATATTAAGAAATAAAAATAATAATTAATTCAAATAATAATAATTAATAAAAAAATAAAAAATAAATATTAAATATTAAATACATAATACTTAAATAAAATAATTTAATATTAATGTATAATAATTAATAACTATTATTAAATACTAAGATTTAATAATTAATTTAAAATATCAAATAATTCCTATTATTAATTAGTAATTAATAGTTATTTAGTAATTAATAACGAATAATTAATAAATAAATATTAAAGATTAAACTAATAATTTGTATATATTTCGCTATTAAACATTAGTAATTAATAATAAATTTATATAATAATTAATAATTAATATTAAAAAATTTCTTATATTAAATAGTAAATTTCAATCGCTTTACCTACTTAAATAGACGAAAATTAACTATATTTTGATTAAAACTGGACGAATAATTATCGGATGTGGATGTGATCATTTTTGTATTTGTTTTCGAATATCAGATAATTTTTCATATTTCGAATACAAACAAGGACGAATTTCAAATTTTTTGGATATTCGTTGGCAGCCCTACGTTGGACATTCGTTGGCAGCCCTACGTTGGACCTAATTTACATAATGTTATATGTTGAAGGCATACAAATTTTCCTTGGCTCCAACACCAAATTTTCCTTTGGCTCCAACATCAAATTTCCTTTTGGCACCAAAATCAAATTTCCTTTTGCTCCAAAATCAAATTTATAGATTTTATTTTGTAATATTCATCTACGATGCTTGAAATTCATGGGTTTTTAGCAATTAGTAATTGATAGGAAATTATTAATATTTAAGAGGTAATATTTATTATTTAGTGTTTAATATTTAATAATTACAATTGATAATTGTATAATATCCACTATTTCAAGAAATTTAATTTTTAAAATCTATAAAATAAATTTAAAAATATTCATAAAACTCCAAAAAAAGAAAGTTTCATGAAATCAAAAAAAAATACAAAAATTAAAATTTCAAATAATTTTAAATTTTATAAAATATTCTAAATTTTAGAGAATTCGAAAACGTTGAACAATTTCAAATTAGAGAAATATAAAAATTACATTGCAAATCATTGCTTCCATATGCATACAGAGGTTTTCTTTTTCTTTTGTAACTATCTTTATTGACATATGCAAGTTTTGAATACGCTTAATTATAGTTGTTTAAAAAAGGGTAATAGTTAACCATTAGTAATTTATAATTAGTAATTGAAAAGGTCTTTTGGAACCAAATTTTACCAAGTAAATAATAGGTCCATCCAGCAGCACTCTTTCGTTGAAATTTCTTATCCCGCTAAGGTTTTCATTTTCCCGTCGCCTCATAATAGAAATCTTCTAGCATCTGAATTTACTTCATTCTCCACTACTAAGGGCATCTCCAGTGGTAGTGAAATTCACTGAATAAGCAAAAAATAAATCTCCAGTCGTCAAATTAAGGGGGCAAATTCAGTTGAACGTTCAGGATTGGATTCATAATCCTGAACTGGGTTTGGGCGCCCAAGCCCTGGCGCCTATTTTATGGGCGCCAGACTTTTGGCGCCCATAAAATGGGCGCCCAAGCCCCCCAATTTTGGAGGGGGCGTCAGGCTCCCATTTTATGGGCGCCTAGCATCAGGCTCCCATAAAATGGGAGCCTAACATCAGGCGCCCATTTAATGGGCGCCTGACCCTTGAGGCATCCAGCCCCATTCAGGGCTGAATATTCAGGGCTCTGAATGGACTGGAGATGCCCTAATATCCCTAAATGGCTAAGTTCCCAAAAATCCCTTACCCTAGAACCAAAATCACTTCCTTTCCTACTCCGACCACTCTCGTCCCTCTGTTTAACCTGTTTGTCCTTCCAAAACCTTCCGTCCTTCAAAGAGTTTAGATTCAAATCCAACAAAGCTATACGAATCAAAGACAAGCAGGTCGGGGTCGTAATATGTCGGAATGGGCATGCATACTGGTCGGGATCTGAATCTGAAGAAACGCGAATGGCTAAGACACAGAGCGCCACAAGGAGAGAAGTACAGTAAAATGCTGGAATCGATATTGGAGTTGAAGTTGAACACTGTTTGCGTTGAAGCTCGGTGTCGCAATAATGGTGAGCTATAAAATAATTTTCCATAAAGTTTAACTTCAAATTTGGATTTGACGTATGAGAACTAGTGCTTTGGGTTGAGTGATGTAGTTCATAAGCTGAATGATTTGCCTCCACTTTTAATTGTATAACATAGTCGCGAAAAGAGTTGATATTAGATTGTTAAGAGTTGGCAACTGCAAGTTCATTGAAAGTATTTACAGAAATTGTGCGGTTATTGAAGTTGAATGGTTATACATTAAAGCCACTTTAGAGTGTGCGATTAAACTGATTCTCAAAACCTCCCCTAAAAAATTGCTTAATATGTAGCTCAATAAGGATGAAAATGAAATTATATTGTTGTACATTCACGTGATGTGAGTTTGATTATGTTGTCTTAGCAAACTTATAAAATTTCGTTTCTCAAGATAAGAATGATGTGCGTTAGATTTTGAAATTTCGAATTTACAAGCATGGATCAATGTTCCAAATGAGTCACATATTACAACATTTGTCTTAACACTTTGAACATTTGTGTCCAACTTGGACGCGACCATTTTGATGCTTCAACTCAACACGTTATACTGAATGAAGATATCAACTCAATACATACCTCAACGTGAACAGAAAAAGTACCAAGTTGTCCAAACTGATTTCCACCAAATGAATAAACATCTCTAGCATCTAACATAGTGGTCGTACACATCTAGTTTACGCTATCGCACAAGCCTGCATCACGCCCTTCGAACATGCATTTACGAATTCAAGCGCAGCGCTTTATTTCATCTGGTGACTGTTCTTCTTTCATATTTTCTTTAAAATAAGAACTTGAAGTTAGACATTTAAGTATATCTAAATATATTTTGACAAAAGGATAAATATATTATACAAAGTATACAGTTAACCATCCAACAATTTCTGAACAAAGGGTAACGAGATGTGAAAGTAGATATTTGTTAGGTTCACTAAAAGAGGAGGACGAGTAGGATATTTTTTGGCTAAAAACATAATCTATACTAATTGTCAGAAGAGCCCACAAAGGAGTTTGGTTTTATTTGACAAATGGGAATGGAAGGGGACACGATATTTCAAGTACAAGAAATCATAGTCACTGTTGATGTATATGTATTCAATATTTTAGTGTAGTATCTGAGCTATCAATCAAAGTAAATAACGATAATGGAGTAGTGGTATACAAACAAACACACTTACATCTGAGTAAAACTAAAGAGTATAACTAACCTCCTTCATATTTTCTGCCACTGCCATCATTGTGAATGAGACCACTAACTTTCACAATATAACATGTACAATTGTAAATACCATAATAAAAATTTATAATGAATTCTGATATCCACATATAAACAACAAATATATAATATAAATGACATATCAGAAGCATAACAGAAACTCCTATGTTGGATCCCAAAAGCTTGGACTATAGATATGATTCCTCTGAGTTAGAGTTGGACGTGTATAGCCATTTGCTTTATGGTTTTTGTTTGTTGAACGTGTACTTTGTAAACATTTTGTCTTACAGCTAAAATTTGATATACAACAAGTCTTTTTTCATAACAGCGCATTTTATGATCTACGTATATAATGATTCCTTTTAAGTTGCGGAAAATGTTCCTTTATTTAAAAACTGGGTAGTCATTGCTAGGCGAGTGAGAGCCTTACTTGCAATTTTTATTGGAAGCTTAACTTTAATTTATTATTATCTGATGGGACCCACATGGTTTGTATTGATTTAAAAATAAATATTGCTAGGGCGCATTGCAAGATACTCGCGAATGAGATTGAATGGTTCTAATTTTGTGATGGACTTTGATGATGATGAGTTTATATGTTCACTAATTTCACTTGGCTCCCTTTCTCTATTTTGGGTTTGTAGCATTGACTTGATATGGATTTATTCAACTTAAGTAGTCTTAAGAAAGCTTTGCTGGTTAGAAAGCACCAAAAGATTATTTTATCTATAGATGAATACTGAATTACATGTCAAATATTTTGATATAGACTCGGCTCTTTAATAGTTTACACCACTACAAAAAAAATAAGCTATTTGTATTTTTAATTTTTGTAATACATTTGACTGTTTTATTAAGTTTGTGTTTATTGTCTGATAGCTTTAGTGATGTCCCTTATTTTTGGCCTATAGAGGAGTTGACTGAATTGGATAATGAAGAATTGCATAATAACACATTTGGTGAGTTTTCTTTTCAGTACACTTTTGTAGTAGATTAAATGTTAGAAAATCGTGTACATTGATACAGTTATAATAGGCCTACATGCTGGGAATCGTGTGTATGGGAATCGCTTATTACGTGCAAGGAATTGTTACAAAGGAGAGAGGTCTAGTTTTCGTTACGGCCTTCCAACCATTGTGTGTGTGAGATCATAGTTGCTCTTTTGGGGTCCCTCATTCTTTCTGAAGTGATCACTTTGGGAAGGTATTCCTATGTTCATATCAGGCTTTTTGAATTATAGAAACAGTAGTTTATCAAATAATCTGGATTATTAATTTGATCAACTTTTATGCATGGTGATTGGAGCATTGGTCTTCATTGAGGTGCTGGGGTTGTAATCCCTACATCAACTGCTCCGTACAAGGCAGCTGCTTCCCTATCTCAACCGTTGATACCACTGCATTCAAAAGATGTTTGATTCGAGAAAATGTTGTATTTGTGTTTTAGAGTATTAAGTTTGCTAGTATTATGCTTAGAAACTAGGATCTTTTGCAATAAAAAAGATTACCAATTTGTTTCAGATTACTTGTTGCAGTAAAACTAGACAAGTAGATGCCCTTTAAGCAGATGTTTGTTTTTGCAATATCTTTAACAATAAAGAATGAATATATATTACAGTGATGGTGTATAATTTATAGTTTGTAGTTTGAATATAAAGTTGCTTATATGTTCTTGTAGCATCGCAACATGTGTTTAGAATTTTTTTACCATTTTTAACCACAACTGCCTATAGTAGTTGTGAAAAGGTCTTTTAAAACTGCTAATAGTAGCTGTAGAAGACCTTTTTACAACTGCGATTGACAGCCGTAAATGAATTTTTTTAACTGCCTTTGGCAGTTGTAAAAAATTATTTAACAACTGCTGAAAACCATTATAAAATAATATAATTCTATTACAACTCTAGATACCATGACGGGCGGCTGTCTGTTGTAGTAGACCTATTACAACTATTTTTGACAGTTGTTAAAAGCTGTTTTTGTTGTAGTGTAATGATCTTTCAACCATGAAACCAGAAGAGTTGATAGGAAATCTAATGTCCTACGAAGTGAATTTGCAGGCTAAAAGAGTACAGACACAAAACAAAACGAATATAGCATTTCATGCAGAAAAAGAAGAATCAGACTCGGATGAAGAAGACTTAGCATTCGTTGCTAAAAACTTTAAAAAGTTTTTGAAGTACAGAAAAGGAAATCGAAATAACGGGAAAAGGAACTTCAACAACAATGCAAATAAGTCATCTTCATCTATACTAGAATGCTTTAATCGTCACAAGAAAGGGCACACGCAAAAAGATTGTCCAGAACAAAAGAAGACATATCACAATAAAAATCGTAAGGACAAATTTAAAAGAAAAGCATTTTCAGTAACATGGGATGACTTGGATCCTTCTTCTTAAGAAAGCAACAGTGATAGTGAAAAAAAAACAAGCAAATGTTTGTTTCATGGCTACAGAGAATGAGGTAAATGATCTTACTTTTGATGATATGATTGAAATTAATTCAGAACTTCTTGATACTTTAAAAAGTATCAAAAGAAAATATAAAGAGACTCTAGAAAATCAGAGAAAAGAAGAATTCGAAAGAGATATGCTAAATGATGAAAAGAAAATATTAGAAGAAGAACTTGGAAAACTTCAAGATACCTTCTCTAATGATAACTCTCAACTTACTTTATTGAGTCAAGAAATTGAAACTCAAAAAGAAAAGAATGATTCTCTTGTCTCTGAAAATTATGAGCTAAAAACTAAGATCAAAATGATTGAATTAGATAATACTTGTCTCAAAACTAAGTTAGATAATATTACTAGAAATGTTTCTAACTTTAATAAAGAACGAGAAACTCTTTCCAATATTCTTGAAAACTCTCAATCTACTTCTAATAAAAAGGGGCTAGGATACCCTAAGAAATCAAAGACTTCATCTAAAAAGGAATTAAGAGAAATATTTTTAATCCTACTACTCGTCCAAAAAGGAATAATAATTCAAAAACCATAAAAATATGGGTCCTAAAACAAACAATAATTTGATTAGGAATAAATATATAAATATCTTTTTGGAAACTATTCATAAAAATAAAAATTATATTTTTAAGGGGGATACTGAACCTACTCGGGTTTGGTTTCCTAAGACCTAACTCTTAGGACCCTATCACAAAGTGGGTACCAATGTTATTATAATTTTTTGCAGGACCCACTTAAAAAGAGAAGAAAATGGATACTCGATAGCGGTTGCTCAAAACATATGACTGGAGACAAAAATATGCTATCGAACATTACTTACTCAGATGGAGGCTCTGTCACTTTTGGAGATAATTCCAAGAGATATATCATTGGAAAAGGCGATGTCAGCAATGTCGGTATATCTAATTTACCTCTTATTTCTAATGTTTTATTAGTAAAAAATTTAAAACACCATCTTTTAAGTATCAGCTAATTATGTGACAAATGATTCAAAATCTCTTTTTCTGAAGATAAGTGTAGCATTTTTAATAAAATAAAAATCTTATATTTGAAGGAAATAGAGATAGAAATATCTATGTTCTTAATATGAAGATCAATCACAATTCAGATATGTGTTTAATAGCTAATGAAAATGATCCTTGGCTATGGCACAAAAGATTCTGTTATATCAACTTCAAGACTATAAACAAGCTTTCTAAAAATGATTTAGTCAGAGGATTACCAAAAATGAACTTCAAAGTCAATCATATTTGTGATGCATGTCAATTAGGAAAATTAACCAAATCATCTTTTAAATCTAAGAAAGTTATTTCTACTTTACAACCACTTGAATTACTACACATGGATCTATTTGGGCCAACCCAAGTTCAATCCTTAAACCACAATAGATATGTGTTTGTAATAGTAGATGATTTTTCTAGATATACTTGGACCATCTTTATGAAAAATAAAAGTGACACGTTTGAGCATTTTAAAATTTTTGTCAAACCAATTCAAAATTTAAAAGGTTTGAAGATAAAAAACATAAGAAGTGATCACGGAGGAGTATTTAAAAACGAAGTGTTTGAGCATTTTTGTAAAAAGAAAGGAATTTTTCATAATTTTTCTTTTCCTAGAACTCCACAACAAAATGGAGTTGTAGAATGTAAAAACAGAACTTTACAAGAATGTGCACGAATCCTGTTAAATGGAAGCGCTCTTCCAAAACACTTTTGGACAGAAGCTGTTGCAACTGCTTGTTATGTTTTGAATCGTGTTTCTATTCGACCTCTAATGAAAAACACTCCTTATGAACTTTTTACTGGAAGAAAACCAAAGATTTTTTATTTTAAAGTTTTTGGTTCAAAATGTTTTATATTAAATACAAAAGATCAGGTTGGAAAATTCAATGCGAAATCCGACGAAGGAATCTTTCTAGGATATTCAGATCATAGCAAAGCTTATCGTGTATTTAATAAAAGATCAAATACAGTTGAAGAAACGTTACACGTGTCTTTCGATGAAAATTTTCTACAAAAACCAAGTATAGAAGATGATGAAGATTTTCCGGATAACATTATAAATACGGAAACTACAAATCATGAAAATGATGAAAACATTGTTTATAATAATAATGATGAATTAAGATCTCCACCAAAAATATTATGGGATCATCCTGTTCAGAATATTATTGGGGAAATTAATTCAAATGTACGAACTAGAAGTCAACTAAATCAAATAGGCCACATAGCATTCCTTTCTAATATCGAACCAAAGAATCCCAAAGAAGCTTCCACAGACGACTACTGGATAATTGCAATGCAAGAAGAACTAAACCAGTTTGAATGCAATGAAGTTTGGGAATTAGTTCCTAGACCAAATGATCAAACTGTTATTGGAACAAAATGGGCCTACAAGAACAAAGCAGATGAACAAGGTAACGTCACTAGAAAAAAAGCAAGGTTAGTTGCACAAGGATACAATCAAGAAGAAGGAGTTGAGTACGAAGAAAGGTTTGCTCCGGTTGCAAGACTAG
The DNA here is from genome assembly GCA_030765085.1 of Allium cepa. Classification (NCBI taxonomy): domain Eukaryota; kingdom Viridiplantae; phylum Streptophyta; class Magnoliopsida; order Asparagales; family Amaryllidaceae; genus Allium; species Allium cepa. The sequence continues at coordinate 6,403,681 of CM060930.1, read as the reverse complement.
AAGCAATACGAATCTTAATGGCTATGCATGTTTTCACAATTTCAAACTTTATCAAATGGACGTTAAAAGTGCTTTTCTGAATAGTTATATAAAAGAAAAAGTGTATGTTGAACAACCTCCCTTATTTATTCACGAGAAATTTCCTAATCATGTTTATAAACTTAAGAAAGCTCTTTACGATTAAAACAAGCACCACGTGCTTGGTACGATCGATTAAAGACATATCTATTTTCTTCGGGATTTCAAATTGGGAAAGTTGATCAAACGCTTTTTATTAAACATTCGAAAAAGGATATTTTAATAGTTCAAATTTATGTTGATGATATCATTTTTGGTTCCACTAATGACAAATTGTGTCAGGACTTCTCCGATATAATGACCAAGGAATTCGAAATGTCTCACATGGGAGAACTAACATATTTTCTTGGTTTACAAATTAAACAACTTCAAAATGGCATCTTCATAAATCAAGAAAAATATTGTGATAATTTAATCAAACGATTCGGAATGGAAAATACTTCTGCTAAAACAACTCCAATGAGTACAACAACACATCTTGAAAAAGATGATAGTGGCAAAAGTGTTGACCAGAAATTATACTGAAGCATGATTGGATCATTACTATATTTAACGGCAAATCGACCAGACATAATGATGAGTGTCTGTTTGTATGCTAGATTTCAAGCCAATCCAAAGGAATCACATTTAAGAGCAGTAAAACGTGTATTACGTTATCTCACTAACACCAAGGATTTTGGTCTGTTCTATCCTAAAGAATGTCCATTCGAGCTAGTTTCATATAGTGATGCTAACTTCGGTGGTTCTCGAACAGATCGAAAAAGCACAAGTGGTACGTGCCATTTTATTGGAAAATCACTCGTATCTTAGTTTAGTAAGAAACAAAACCGTGTTTCTCTTTCTACATGTGAAGCAGAATACATTTCTGCTGCTTTGGCTTGTACTCAAGTAATCTATATGCAACAAACACCTAAAGATTTCAATAAAAACTTAACAAATTCAACTATATATTGTGACAACTCCAGTGCTATTAACTTGTCTAAAAATCTTGTCAATCATTCATGAACAAAACATATTGACATCCGTCATCATTTTCTTCGTGACAATGTTGAAAAAGGAACAATAACTTTGGATTTTGTTTCTTCTGAGAATCAATTGGCTGATATTTTTACAAAACCTCTTTTAGAAAATGCTTTTATCAAACTTAGACGAGAGCTTGGTATCGTCTCTCTTAAAAATCTATGATATTTATTTATGAGATATTAATATTTGTTACTTATCCTTTCACTTCTTGACTCTTCTCTATCAGTTAACTAATGCTAACTTTCATTCTTCACCTCTTATTTTCTTTACATCTTAATGTGTGTATATTACTGGCTAAAGCTTTTCAACCACAAATTGTTTTAACTAAAAGTTCTACTTTTAGAACTTTTCTCTTACATTTATTCACACAATCTCTGCTTTTCTTATTACCAAAAGATATTGCAATGGAATTCAACATGATTTTTCTTCTACTCTCTATGGCATCAAACAATAATTCTGATTCCAACAACTCACCTTCATCTTATTCTACATCATCTATAGAAATTTTAGCTACTCCAACACCTCGTGAACAGAATAGATATCATCCTTCACACGAACATTCTAGTTATACTCCAGAAAAGAAGAAATCTCGACGGTTTCTTTTCTTTGGTTCCCGATCAACCAAAGAAAAAATATCCGAGATTCATTATTACCAGAAAGAACAGTTGGATTTGCAACAAGAGATGTATTACGAGCAGAAAGTTAATGCCAAATGACTTAATTTTATTGAACAAGTAGCATTAAAATTCTACGGTACATCTCCAAATAAAGATGTTGTTAAACCTTCAACTTCGAATCAGTGGGAGCTGAGTCCACAACGTCCTCCGGTTTCTCCAAACTCTTGGGAACGTCAACCATACTGGTCTCCTTTGTGACCAAACACGGAGATAACCAAGATCGAACCGATGAGTGCAAGACTCCAAGCGATTCGGACAAATGATTTCATTTTTTTATATCTGTTGTTGAATGATTATATTATACTATAATTCATTCAAATAATAATGTAATCCTTTTCTTCTGTCCATATTTTTAAAACCATCTGAAATGCAGCTTCATATATATTTCAGACGTCTGCAGTAGTTGGTTCAGACGTCTGAATATTGTTGAAAATTAATTTTTCTACAGATCCAGACGTTTGAATCAACAATTTCAGACGTCTGAATATAGCCTAAATTGCACTATTTTCTTTCTGACTCGAATAACTTCAATTCAGACGTACGAATTGCTTATCCCAAATGTCTGAATCCTGCTGCCTATTCAATTTTGAAAAGCCTTTGCATGATTTTCAATACAACTACCCCTTTATTCCACCTACTCCCTTCTTTTATCTTCATTCTCCATCTTCTTCTTTCAGTCAATACTCCATTAAAAATCAAATCTTTCATCCTAATACTCACAAATGGCTCCAAAATCAAAAAGATCAAGGCCATCCACTTCATCATCTACCCCAAACATCGATCAGTGGTTTTGGAATGAGCAAGCAAGACAGCGTTTTGCTCAAATGAGTAGATCTAATTTCTTTCCAGGAGCTTTCAACATATTTGAAGAATTCGAAGCTTATCGGATTCAACAAGCTGTAAGAGCAAATGGGTTAGAATCACTTGTCTCTTTTGCTGCAAATAATATCAAAATTAATCATCTTTTGGTTAAATTGTTCTATGCTAACGTGAATTTAGATCATCATACTCCTCACAATCGCAACGATTGTATTTGGACATTAGTATGTGGAGTAAAAATCTATCTACCAATTGCTAGACTTGGTGAAATCCTTCAATGTCCATCAACGGGAAATGATTTGGATGAGACTGATTTTTCTATAAACTTGGATGATAGAGACGAGGTCTCACATCAATTCTTGAATGATGATATTACTAGACTTACTTCAATACAACTCCGCCCATAAGCTCGTATACTCCATAGAGCTTTGATTCGATCCGTCATTCCACGGACAGGAAGTGACTCAAGTCCTAGATTTTAAATTTCTTTGATGATTTCAGTTTATTTTGAATTATTCCGTTATTTGTTAATTTCTGTCATGAACTCCTTCTTCTGCTACTATTTTGTAGTTTCTTTTCATTCAAGTTCATTTTTCTTTATTAGTTGATGATTTGATTCCCTTTTTGCGATGTCAAAGGGGGAGAAGATGTTAATAATTGTTTATCTATTCAATCTTGATTTTTGGTGGGGGAGCTTTTAAATAAGGGGAGTAATAGTATACTTTTTGAAATTATATAGTTGTCATCATCAAAAAGGGAAAGAATGTTGAAACCTCGTTTTACGACGTTTCATATTTATTTTGACTACGACAACTATATACGTTAATTTTCTATACTAACTTGTTTTTGTAGGAATATCTACAAGACCGGATTCAATTGAACTTCATGCTGCTTATATGTTGTATTGAGTCGTTATTTAGAATTGAAATGATGTTAAAATCTCTCTTATGGATATATATATATATATATATATATATATATATATATATATCAACACATACACACATTTTCAAAAGGAAAATGAATTTTCAGGTCAAATTCAGACGTCTGAAATGACCAATTCAGACGTCTGAATCTTTAAACTAAAATTAAAATTTCTATAATATTCAGACGTCTGAATTGAAAATTTCAAACGTCTGAATCTGATAAAAATTGGCCTATTTCTTTTCTGGTTTGCACGTTAACAATTTCAGAAGTCTGAATTATTATTTTCAGACGTCTAAATCCTACAACAGCTATATTTTTGAATAGACACTTCTCTTCCATGAAGATATACAATCTTTTATTAATGGATATGTCCGTACTCTTTCATGATAACTATTCATGAATGATTGATATAAACAAGTTAGAATCATCCGTTTTACCCACCTAATCGATCTAACTCCTTCCATTCTTATACTACTATGATTATAAGACTTCTGTATATTCAAATCTATACAAAATCATTCATTTACTTCCATGTTCTTCACATACACATACACACAAATATATATATATATATATATATATATATATATATATCAAAAGGAGAAGATTATAGGGATATTGTACTATCAAAAGACAAATTTGTGTTATTGAGAACACACTGTGTCAAATACCTTCAGTATAAGTTGAAGTCCTATTCTGCTGTTCAGGCGAGTGAAGTCCTCTTCGGCTGTTGAGGCATTGAGATCCTGTTCTGTTGTTCAGGTTTGTAAATTGTTGTTAGTTAAATTCCAGAAGGAGTCTGGGACTGGACGTAGAACGGGAAGTTCGAACCGGTATAAAAATTCCAGGTGTGCTTGTTTTACTTTAATTATTTACTTTACTATAGTAACTTTGTTTATTTTCGCACTAGTTTAATATAGTTCCATATAGCACGATCCGCACCGTAAATTTTCAGAAGCTTGAGAAAAGAAGAAGAAAAGTGAATGAAACTGAAGAAGGAGGGGGGTATTTATAGAAAAAAAAAGTGGTAAATTTACCAAGATAACCTCTTGCCAAATTACTAAACTAACCTTACTTCAGCCTAAAGCAATCTCCACTTTTTTAATACTTAACATCACCTTTCATGTCTTCACTTTATGGCCTAGTCGCTTAAAAATTAAGTAAAGAAAATTAATCATTTTTTTGAATTTTGATGTGATTTGGATTTGATGTTTACTTTAGACTTTTCTTAAACTTAGTTACTTTTCTTAGTGGTGTTCTAGAAGTTTTCTAATTATATTTAGTAAAAGTAAACATGTTTAGTTATTAGAATATGTAATATATATATATATATATACATATATATTTAAAACATATTAACAAAGGTGCGATAACGTTGCGGAAACTAACTTTTAATAAAATGTTGATTTTCAACAAAACATTTTCCGATCACATTTTAACGTTTTTGTTAAACTGTTTATTCATGTAAACAAAACTTCAAAATAAATTTCTTATTATCTTTAAATAATTAAAACAAGCATATTGACTTATAAAATAATATAAAACAATACAAATCTTCTTATAAAAATACGACATCTATTTATCGATATGCGACGAAATTTGTCAATTTTATAAAACAAGTTTTATATATTTATCGAACCATTATAAATAAAATTACTATTATTATCAAATGAGTTGATATTGATTATACATATATTTGGAAGGAATTATTTATCCTTTAAACAAATTTCTTCAATATTTATCCTACTTTATTGGAATCCGACTTTTGTCAATTTTACAATGGAAATCCAATATCTTTATTCAATATCAAAAATAAGTTTACTATTCTTATTTATCATATAAAACATGATCGTTTAAGTTTGAAAATTCTATATTTGAATATTTAAAATAATTAAATATCTCATTTTCAAGGTGCTAAAATGACGGGTCGTTATATGTTCCCCTACTTAAAAGAATTTCGTCCTCGAAATTACCAAGTAAGAAAAAGTCACAGAATCCATTAACTTTTCAAAACAACTCGTTCAGACTGGATTACCAAAATCACTTAAATGTTTAACTTTCCTAAAATCATTTAGTTAAACTTCTTATAACAACTTCTTTAAGTTTTCAAATCCATTCGTTAATTCGTTTGCTAATTCATTTTACAACTAAAGTTGAATTTCATTATATAACTCAAATTCATATTAATCACTTCACTTTATTAACTGCTTATTATTCAACTCTACTTTTCATATGCATTTTATTTATCAAAGCCAACTTGATTCAACATTACTTAAGTTAATTTTCATTTCACTGTCACTTGCATTTACTTCCACTATACAACTAAACTTCACTACTAATTTAATTCAATTCTATTTTATTTAACTTTACTTAAGTCAAATTTCACATCGCTTATTCAAATTCAGATTTTGTTTTGCTTAACAAAATTGTTTAACCATTTTAACAATTGGTTTAATTATATTTTCCCATTTTCTAAGTTATACAACTTAATTATCTAAACTTCCAAATTCATTACCCCTTACGTTTAATTTTCATTCCACTAACTTATCAAATCTGGTTTAAACCCAATTCAATTTATTTAACTTTCCTTTAGTTAAATTTCAAATCATATATTTTATTAACTAACTCAAATTTATTTCAACTCTACTAAAGTTAAACTTTCTTATCTCATACTATATGTTCAAAACTCGTTCTACTTATATTTATCGATTTCAACTTGGATTTTAAATCAAATTTTCTTATCAAAACAAAACTTCAGTTTTCAACTTACTATTGGTAGCAAATCCATCACACAGAAACTCGAAAATAATACTGATGATGCTGCAGTCATCACCCTTATTATCTCCCAGTAACAGTAGTGAATTCATGCTTTATATTCTTTTAACTTTTTATTTATAAATCACATTTATGTATCTTTTACTTATATAATTTCACTATTTTACTTCACTTATATGAGATCATTCCAATTTCATTTATTTTATTTAGATTTATAACAAAATAATCTCTTTAACTTTGAAAAATAGCTTTCAAAATCAACAGGATTCAAATTTTCAAATCCTTAGTTTAAATTCATTTTTTATTTATAACTCATAGTTATAAATATACTCTTATAGTTTCGTTTCTTATATATAAGATTATTTCACAATTGTAAATCATATTAATTATAATTTCATTTTTATAATTCATTAGCTTATATAATTTATTCTCTTACAATAGTTATTTTTATTAAGATTATTCAAACAGCTTTTACTAACTTATATATTTTTACATTTTCAACGACCAAACAATCAATTTATATACCTTTAATAATTTTTAAAAAATTATTCCTTTATATATAAAATATAATCAAGGTAAAATTACTTTATTTACCCAATTTAAAATAATAGTATGTCGACTTGCCTTGTTTAAGTGTTTAGAAATCCCTATCGATAATATGGCTTCCCACATGCTGACCAAAATTCACAAACAGCTCAACGGATAAGCAAACACAATATAAAACATTTTCACTAACAAATACGCGTTCATATGTATAATACACTCAAACTCAATCTATGGTGCTACTGTCCCTATCTATACTGAGTACAGATCAAAGCTTAGGAATATACAAAACCTCGCTCTGATACCACGTGTGATGAACCGCAAATCCGTACCCTTTGAATCGGCAATAAACCACACATGTCCGATCCAAAAAGCACAGAGCGACGGAAAGTCAAGAGAAAGAAAAGAAGAGAGAAGAAGAGAAGAGAAGAAAGAGAGAAGATAGAACCAAACAAAACAATACAAAATCTCACATCGCAGCGGAAAACATATAACATCGTATCAATGATCTTTACAAAACAGAAACTATATATACATAATCAATCAAAGTTCAACAATCAATCATTAGTTATTAGCTTGGACAGTTATAATAACATGTCCTTACAATTGCGATGATATACAACAACTAAGCACAGTAGATAATAACAACAGATATGTAAATGAAGATCTCCAACTCTTTTGCTGAAGCTCCAAAAGCACCAAAGCTGAACCTATAAATATACTCAGTCTGATCCAAGCATTGAAAGGGAAGAACGGCTGGATCAGTCTGGTAAACCAGCATGAGAAACATACTCAACGGAATTCATTAAATTACCAAACTTTTCCTTTATCAAAACAAAAGTATCTCGTAAGACAAGTCCACACCTAAACACGGACATGTTTTTACCTTACGATAACTAAAACAATTCATATCAAATACTATTATATTATAATAGTTTCTAGTATACAAATAATATTAATCATAGCTGAAATTGTTACATTGATTGAATTCCAGCATATAGCCCAAAATAGGTAATACAATCAAAATGGCAGGTACATAATGGAGTTTGGATTTCCATACAAATGACCAGGTGAAGGGACTACCTTCCGGTAGTACATCTCTAGAAGAATGTACCGAAGATCATCATAAAGGATCCTCTACCAACACAAGACCGGTCTGTCTCTATAACTAGATGATATCGAATATATCATCCTCCGGTCGTTATCGGCCTTTATCGAGGGCCCTCAAAGCAGACAAACCACAATAATCAAATACACCGTCATAGCGTGTAAAGATATATCTAGAAGAGGATGATCGTACCTTACTTGGGAGCGACCCACTTAGCCTTGCCGCATCTTACCCAGTTTTGGTCATTTCCAGTTGATGAGGCCTGAGGTAACGATTACCTTTCACAAATCACAATCACATCACTTTGAATGCCACACGGCCATTTTCGTTTGACTACTAATTGCCTTCCATAAAAATACAATCCTTAAGCTCATACGTCTAAATGAAGGTGTTAAGCTAAGAGAAGTTGCCTTCTCCACTGCCACTGATGTACGTTTGTAAAAACCAATGTACGTAATTTGTAGAAGTGCAATGTCAGACAAACATCCATACAAGTTGTTCAGAAACAGGACAAACCGAATGTACTTTCCTACCACATTCTGTCGAAAAATCACTTGGATTGGTAGCAAATATTCCTCGCATTGGATATTTCAAAATGAAGAGACCACTGTTGCTATATGTATATTGGGATTTTAACCCCAAACGATCAATAAGCAGTCCCCTACTATGAAAATCCTGAATATCAATATCATCACAGGCAACCTGCACAATCATCGCATATAGGTTGGCCGAATTGGTTTTTGAATAAACCGATCCCGGTCTCTTCGCACCAACAACGCAAAAGCCTTTCTCAACCTCACACAAAAACAAAGTCTCATAGACTTATCGCGTCTCCAACTTTCAACTTGCTTAAAACGACCCGCCTTATTCTCTACAATTAGATGCATCATTTTTAAGAAAGATAGGGACAGAAAAGAGAAAAGATAGAGAAGAAAGAAGAAACAACATCAGAATCTCAACATCGAAACGAATAAATTATATTAATCACATAATATATTACATAGTATCATATACATCAGAGTTGCACAGCTTATACAACACATACTAGACATTTATAAACACCTGTCTAGTTATAAAACTCATTATACAACACAGACAAACGACTCAGAGAACACATAGCGGAATACTATATATCTACACGCTGAAGCTTCCTGCTCCATTGCTTCTCCAGAATTCGTCAAACCTAACCTGAATCCCTTGGCTACTCGTAAAAATTTGAGTACCCAAGAGTTTAAGAAAAATAGAATAAACTCTAGGTCATGGGTCTGGTGTGAGTAAACGATTAAAGTTGCTTAATTTTTGAAACACCTTTTGAAAGAAAAGGTATTACGTAAGACTTCCCACACATAAACATGGGTAAGTTTTTACCTTACGCTAACCAAAACATTTGATAGGAAATCCAATGATATTATAATAGGGTCTAGGGTTTTCAAATAAATAAGAAATAGCTGAAATTGTTACATGATTAAATTCCAGCTACTAGCCACAAAAGTGGGTAATACAATCAAAACCGTAAAGGCACGTTGGAAGAATGAGATTCCATCAATGGCAGGGTTACTGGGGTACCGCCCGTCACAGTACGGAGACTAGATCACCGTACCGAGGATTAATCCCAATCCCCTCAACACAAAGCCGGAACCATTCCTTATTGAATAGTTCCAAACAAGACAACCCCGCGGTTGTAGCTAGCAACCACCCACACAGCCGAATAAAAAGGGACTCTAGACAGGGGTTCATCTCATCCTACTTGGGCATGACCCACTTAGCCTTGCTGCACCTCCTCGGTTTTAGCCATTCCCGGTTGATGAGGCTTGAGGCTACGATTACCTTTAGAGAACACATCTCTTAGAATGCTCATCGTCCACCTGACGATGTGCTGAAAGCATTCAATCCATACAAGTTCGTTCCGGGTTTGAACGAAATCGAAGGCATTATCTCGTTACACTCATTTTGGAATCACCCTAAGAGTTAACGACAATAACCCTTGCACTCTGAACCTTCATCTTCACTTGAGGTTCACGACCTACCGTTAATTTGAATCGATGTGGCTTTCGGATATCCAAATTTGGAAACCCAATCCCGGTCTCATCGAAATCCAAAATGCCATCTTTTAGGTCCAAGTTGTTTTAAAGTTTAAAATAGTTCAATTCTATTATCTATATACACACAGATAGATAATTCACAATATCACAATAGATAATCTATATCACAATTCAACCAAATCATCTCATATCACATATCACACATATCTCATCAGAGATATCAAACAATCATGACATTCAATATCATCCATCTATACACAAGCAAGGATCTATAAATCACACCATTTATAATTAATTTAAAATGAATTAAATTAATTAATTCATCTCTTAGTTAATTTGAAATAAATTAAATTAATTACTTCATCGCATAAATCTTGCTTACTTATTCATTAATTAAACCAATTAATTAATCATCATTTTAATTAAACAACCTTGATTAATTATCCCTTAATTACGTTAAGTAATTAACCCTTAGTTAATTATACAAATTAATTATCTACAAACCATTAAGTAATTATCCTTAATTACTTCATTAATTATAATTAATTACATTAATCCTTAATTAATTACAATTAATTAATTATCTTATAATCACTTATTACTGATTAATTAATCTTAATTAATCAATCCTTAATTACTCTCATTGATTACATTAATTAATGATCCTTAATTAATTATTTCCACTAATTAATTAACTATAATTAATTACATTAAACCTTAATTAATTACCTTAATTAATTATACTATAATTAATCACCTTCATTAATCAATCTTAATTATAATCAGTAATTACGATCCTGCAGTTACTTACCTTAATTAATTAACTCCTTAATTAATTATATTAATCCTTTGATTAATTACACTAAGTAATTAACCCTTAATTACTTCCCATTAAGTAATTCCCTTTAATTAGTTACATCATGTAATTATACATTAATTACTTACCTTAAGTAATTACACTTATTCATCTCATTAAGTAATTATATTTAATCAATCACCAAATCATTATCTTTTATTAATCAACCCATTTGATTAACCCAAATTAATCACACTTATTTGATTAATTACAATTGGGTAATTCATTCCTTAATTACCTCATTAAATAAGTTAATTAATCTTTTATTACAGATTAATTAATCCACAATTATTAATTAATAATCCTTAATTATCAATTAATAAAACTTAATAACCAATTAATTAATCCTTAATTAATCAGTTAATTAATTCTTAATTACAATTAATTAACCCTAAATAATAGTTAATTAATCCTTAATTAACTCTAATTATAGATTAATAATTTCTTAATTATTAATTAATAAAGCCTAATTATTAATTAATAACTCTTAATTACAAATTAAGTACATTTTAATTACTAAGTAATTAATCTCTAATTTCAAATTAATCAACCTTAATTACTTAATTAATTAATTTACAATCATTAATTAATTATTGCTAATTATCTAATTAATAATTCTTAATTATAAATTAATTAACCTCTAATTAATTAACTTATAACCCTTAGTTATTAATTTTAAATAAATTAATTAAACCAATTAATTACTCTTAATTAATTCCTTAATTAATTCTTAATGCTTGTTAATTAAATTAATTAATTAAACTTAATTTTCCCTAATTAACTTAATTAATTTACAAATAATAAACTTTAATTATCTTCAGATAAAACATTATCTTTTTAATGCCTTTATTAACATTTTCATTTTTAGACCATCACTTTATAATTAATTTTACTTAATTAAATCAAAAATTAAGTTTTTAAAACAAAATAATCATTTTAACTTAATAAATTAAAGTTATCAAAACATAACTTTAAAAATAACTCAAACATTTATCATTTAGTAGTTTTAAAAGCCAGATTCAAATTTGAATTTAAAAACTTACTTTTATATAAATCTTTAAAAATTCCATTTCTTAACTTAATTTAAAATCACTTTAAATTTACTTAACAAGATTTAAATTTAACAAATTTCAACTTCTTAATCAAAATGTTTAAGAAAACGTTTACTTGTATAAAGGATAGTATTTAACAACAAGATTCATTTCAAGAGTTTAATCAATCTTGATTAAATTTAAAACTTGTTTTATGAAACTTTTTAAAACTTATAAAAATCTCTTTCAAATCAATCTGCTTAAATTTGACCTGAGTACAACTCGAGCCACTCAAGTTCCATTACATTTCCTTAAGTCTTCAAAATCTTAGTTTAAATTTAAATTTTTAAAATCTGTAACAATTTAAATCTGTTAATAGGATAACAGACCCATCACTTCGAGTTCCTACTTGAGAAACAAACACCAAAACTCGATACCTCCTTCGAGTTCAACCTTCAACCCAAAACACTGCAACCACTGACACAAAACCCTCCAATGTGCACATACACATCGCCGGAATCACTTACCACCTCCGACGAGCCCTCCATCACATCAAACATCATCGCGACAACCATCCCTGATCACCAAAACACCCTCACTTGCCACGAATCAAAATCGAGCTTCCCAGTTAAAAACTGGAAAACAGACATCACCATAAAACTGTCACGCAACCACATTATCGACCACCAGAGATCGAGAGACTCTGGCTACAAACCGCCGACCATCCACATCACCATTTCCCCGAGCATCAAGCAACTCGATCCACCATAGATGACACGATCATCTCAAATCCAAACATGACCTAATTTATGGTTTAAAACTTCACTCGACCACCTTTGATGCCATAGTGATCAGTGACAACTCCTGACATTTTTCGCGATCTCGTCGAACCATCCTCCACCTCCAGTCGCAACCCCGACTTCCAAAATCCCTCCGGCCACCAGAAATTCCTCAAAAAACCACGTTCCAGACATTACAAGATTTCATACTCAAAATTTCATTAAAAATTGTGATTTTAGTCTTAAAAATCCTATCTTTCTAAATGAATTCGAGTTATAATCTTGGAATAGCAAATTTTCAAAGTTTAATTTTTTTACAAGATTTAAAGACTTCTACTGTCATTCCATTTTTCCCAGAAAAATTTCAATTGTTTAGCTCAAATTCATTTTTAAGTTTTAAATTATGACTAAGCAAACATTTATTGTTTGCAAACTAAGTCACTACATATATTAGAGGTTGAGAAAATTGGAATTTGAACTAATTTAAAACTCTGTATATGGAAACATAGAAGACATGAATTTAACCTGACATGCACACATCAATACATTCATACATACAGATTCTACACTTATGTATACACATGCAGGCATCGTCACCACAGAGATTTCATAAGCAACAATCCTGTATCTACTTAACTTTTTAAATTAAGAGTTCTCACCTTTGAAAAGCAGAGGCTTTGAAAAGAATTGGAATTTTTGAAAATGGGAAGGCTTGCAAAACAGTTTGAACTTGAAAACTTGTATTGCTTGATTCCCAAAAAATACTGGAATGCTTGAAAAACTGGAACATGCTGATGATGGTTCAAACTTGATTACTGGTTGCATGCTTGAACTTTTGAAAACAGGATGTTGCAGGCTTGTTGTTTGAGATGATTACAGAAGAGTTTGTACAAAATGTTTTAGCCTTATTAATTTACAGGTTGGAGGAATGCTTTTCAGGTTTGAAAAATTAAAGGTCTTTGATTTGGTTTTGAGAAACATTGATTTTAGTATGAGAAAGTTTCAGGTTTGAAAAGATTACAGATTTGAGGAATTTCAGATTTGAAAGTGTTTGCATTTATTTTTGAGGAAAGGTGTTCAGGTTTGAACTGAGAAATGTTTTTTTTTTCTTTTTTCAGGTTTTGTTGCTTGAGTTTAAAGTATAAGGAAAAGAAATGAAAGAAGAAAGTGGAAGTGTTTTATATATATTAAATTTTGGTTTAATTAAAATTTAAAGAAAATAAAAACAAGTAATGACACTTGTCTCTAACTTTAATTAATATGCTAACACTTGTTACTTAACTTCTTAATTGAATTACATTTGTCTTTTTCATTTATAATTATCTTTAAAAGAATTTTAAAAGCTTTTAAAATATGATTTCCTAATTAACTAATATGTTTCTTAATTTATAAATGCTTTACCTAATTATATATAAATGAACTTTTTTTAAAAGAAAATAAAATAAAACCAATAAGATCCTAAATAAAATCATACAAATTATTTAATCCATTTTTAAATGCTAATTTAAAAGCTTTTGTATTTTTTCCTATTAAATAATACTTTTCTAAATTTCCATAAATAAATTTCTTTTAAAGAAAATAATATAAAACAATTCTTATTTTTAAATAAAAACTTTATCCATATTTTATATCCAAACTATATTTTTATTTTTATTTTAAGATATATATTCCTTTAAATTCAATTCTTAAATTCAAATTCAAAGTCAATTTAAAATCCAAATTTAAAATTAATTCAAATAAATATAGATATCAATTTTAAATAAACTATAAATAATTATCCTATTTAAAATCAATTTAAATACACAGATATATATATTTAAACACACTTATTAAATTTGAAACAATAAGTCAATTTAAAATTTATTTATACAATAACACAAACTAAATAATTACTCTTATTTAAAATCAATCTATAATCATGATTAAAAACATCACATTATTAATTAATTGGTCATTTATATTTGAAAATAATAATTTTATCAATTTTAAACAATTTTAATTAAAAAATTACCACATTTTAAATTCCTTGAAATTCTGGGATATCACATTCCTCCCCCCTTAAAAGAATTTCGTCCTCGAAATTTAAAACGAAAGATAATCCAAAAGGTTTTGTTTTAGTTCAACCATTCAGGCATACACATTAGCCATATACAATCAATCAAATAACCAATTTTATCCAAACAATAAATTCAATCCAAATAAACAATACTAGATATTTGAACACAGATCCGGATAAGCTTCCCAAAATTATCCCGAGTTTCCCAGGTACAGACACTGGAATACTCGCTCTACTAAATCTAAACTAGCTATACTACTAAGCTAATGAGCTCCTACTCATCTAGATCTACAATCTACACAAGATATCTGACCACAGACATGATCTGATCAACAACCAAATTCTTCGAATTACTGGTTCCACAACCAGAGATGAATCATACACGTACTCCCTTAGATATACGTGAAATACCTTGAATCCTAGTCTCCCAAACTGGCAATTCAACCTTGCAGACCAAGCACATATCCTTACAAAAACTCAGAAGAATCTAATAAACTCGGAGCCAACTTCCCAGTCTTACCCAATCTTTTTACTCCCTTTACCAGGGAAAACCTCAACAACAACGAAGTTTCCAACTTCGAATTCCAAATTCTTTCGTCTCTTAACCACAAAACTCTTCTGACGATCATGGGCTGCGTATAGATCATTCCTGATTAGCTCAACCTTCGCCGATGCTTCTTGAAACAAACTGGATCAAAAACAACTCAACAAAACGATCCTCTCAAGATCTACTCAAAATCAAAACCACAAACTCCACTTCACAATCATCAGTGGATTACAACTTACTTCTCCTATCCGGAAAAGACATAACAGGATCACTCGCCAACTTGCCTCAAATCCTGAAAAATTTCCTGTAGAAATTTTCTAATCCAAAACACAGCAACTTCCAGTTGCTTCCACTCTAGAATAGCTGCCACCATGCTTCCGCTGCGCATCTCTGAGCAGATGAGAATGTCGTTGATGAATACAGGCACAGACTAGACAGCACATCCCAGAAATAAGGTTCAACATATCCAATAAGAGAAAACTCAGAAGTTTTCATGAAATATTGAGCTGCTTCAACAAAACCTCTTTCCAGGAACCATCCTTCTACTCATCTGAATCACCGGTAGCTCCATAAACCAAGTCGAAACGGACTCGATCTCCAATGCAGATAAATCCGTGACTTTCCTGAAGACATCCAGAAAAATCTCTGACAACTTCTATAACTCAAGAGAACACTCAAACTATCGCAAGTCACTTTTGCGATCCTATCCAATCCAATATCCACAGATACCGTTCTCTCTTCACAAATCAGAACGGTTTATCCTCGACCAATCCATCGAAGAAACAGGTCCACTCTGCTGCTTCTGAACTCCACTTCTAGGAAACTGCTAAGCCAAAAGATCTTCCTGCTGACACACAAAACATTTCCGAGCTGCATTGCTGACACAGATGCCAAAGACTTCCTAATCCAAGTTCCTTGATCCTCAAAACCAGATCAACCAATCCCACACAGGACCATGAGATTTGCAGACATCTCCTCAAGAAATTTGGGCCCTAAACCAAAAACATCCAGCTGAAACTCGGCCACTCACTGAAGCAGACATATTTCCTTAAACTTGCTCCAAAAGAAAAAATCTTTGGAGACATCCATAGTCACCACGTCTTATCACGCAGCTACTACTTCCTGAGGTTGCCAAGATACCATCACTTGCTTCTGCCTAATCGACAGATCCAAATTCTACTCAACCAACTTCAAAGATGAACTCCGAACCTTTAAAAGGTTTCCTTCATAGGTCAATGAAATCCTTACACCACAGCAAAGCTCACTCAAGACGATATTAGGTCTACAGTCTCGAAAAATACTCTTCCAACCTCAAATATTCAAACTCCGACCATTGGTAGTCGTGTTACACACACCACTACTCTATCTACCTTTATAACTTATGTTGGAAAACCCGAACAGGTAACCTAACAGATAGGTAGAAAAAGATATATATAGATATAAATTACAAGTACGCTCTCTCAAGAAAGACACCACTCCAGAGCCTAGATATTCGCTCAACCTATGCTCTGATACCAAATGAAACGACCCGCCTTATTCTCCATAATAAGATGCATCATTTTTAAGAAAGAAAGGGATAGAAAAGAAAAGATAGAGAAGAAAGAAGAAACAACATTAGAATCTCAACAGCGAAATGAATAAATTATATTAATCACATAATATATTACATAGTATCATATACATCATAGTTACACATCTTATACAACACATACTAAACAGTTATAAACATTTGTCTAGTTATACACTCATTATACAATACAGACAAACGACTCAGAGAACACACAAAGGAATACTATATATCTACACGCTGAAGCCTTCTGCTCCATTGCTCCTCCAGAATTCGTCAAACCTAACCTGAATCCCTTGGCTACTAGTAAAAATTTGAGTACCCAAGAATTTAAGAAAAACAGAATAAACTCCGGGTCAGACATGGGTCTGGTGTGAGTAAACGGTTAAAGTTGCTTAGTTTTTGAAAAACCTTTTGAAAGAATAGGTATCACGTAAGACTTCCCACACATAAACATGGGTAAGTTTTTACCTTACGCTAACCAAAACAATTGATAGGAAATCCAGTGATATTATAATAGGGTCTAGGGTTTTCAAATAAATAATAAATAGCTGAAATTGTTACATAATTAAATTCCAGCTACGAGCCACAAAAGTGGGTAATACAATCAAAACCGTAAGGGCACGTAGGAAGAATGGGTTTCCATCAATGGCAGGGCTACTGGGTACTGTCCGTCACAGTACAGGGACTAGATCACCGTACCGAGGATTACTCCCAATCCCATGCAACACAAAGCCGGAACCATTCCTTACTGAACAATTCCGAACAAGACAACCCCACGGTTGTAGCTAGCAACCGCCCACACAGCCGAATAAAAAGGGACTCTAGACAGTGGTTTATCTCATCCTACTTGGGCATGACCCACTTAGCCTTGCCGCACCTCCCCTGATTTAGCCATTCCCGGTTGATGAGGCTTGAGGCTACGATTACCTTTAGAGAACACATCTCTTAGAATGCTCATCGTCCACCTGACGATGTGCTGAAAGCATTCAATCCATACAAGTTCGTTCCAGGTTCGAACGAAACCGAAGACATTATCTCATTACACTCATTTTGGAATCACCCTCAAAGTTAACGACAATAACCCTTGCACTCTGAATCTTCATCTTCACTTGAGATTCACGACCTGTCATTAATTTGGATCGATGTGGCTTTCGGATATCCAAATTTGGAAACCCGATCCCGGTCTCATCGAAATCCAAAACGCCATCTTTTAGGTCCAAGTTGTTTTAAAGTTTAAAACAATTCAATTCTATTATCTATATACACACAGATAGATAATTCACAATATCACAATAGATAATCTATATCACAATTCAACCAAATCATCTCATATCACATACCATACATATCTCATCAGAGATATCAAACAATCAAGGCATTCAATATCATCCATTATACATAAGCAAGGATCTATAAATCACACCATTTATAATTAATTTAAAATGAATTAAATTAATTACTTCATCTCTTAGTTAATTTAAAATAAATTAAATTAATTACTCCATCGCATAAATCTTGCTTACTTATTAATTAATTAAACCAATTAATTAATCACCATTTTAATTAATCAACCTTGATTAATTATCCCTTAATTACATTAAGTAATTAACCCTTAATTAATTATACAAATTAATTATCTACAAACCATTAAGTAATTATCCTTAATTACTTCATTAATTATAATTAATTACATTAATCCTTAATTAATTATAATTAATTAACTGTAACTAATTACATTGAACCTTAATTAATTACCTTAATTAATTAAACTTTAATTAATCACCTTCATTAATCAATCTTAAGTTACCTTAATTAATTAACTCCTTAATTAATTATATTAATCCTTTGATTAATTACACTAAGTAATTAACCCTTAATTACTTCCCATTAAGTAATTCCCTTTAATTAGTTACATCCTGTAATTATACATTAATTACTTACCATAAGTAATTATACTTATCCATCTCATTAAGTAGTTATACTTAATCAATCACCAAATGATTATCTTTAATTAATCAACCCATTTGATGAACCCAAATTAATCACACTTATTTGATTAATTACAATTGGGTAATTCATCCCTTAATTACCCCTTTAAATAAATTAATTAATCTTTTATTGCAGATTAATTAATCCATAATTATTAATTAATAAACCTTAATTATCAATTAATAAAACTTAATAGCCAATTAATTAATCCTTAATTAATCAGTTAATCAATTCTTAATTACAATTAGTTAACCCTAAATAATAGTTAATTAACCCTTAATTAACTCTAATTATAGATTAATAGTTTCTTATTTATTAATTCATAAAGCCTAATTATTAATTAATAAAACTTAATTACAAATTAAGGACTTTTTAATTACTAATTAATTAATCTCTAATTTCAAATTAATCAACCTTAATTACTTAATTAATTAATTTATAATCGTTAATTATTTATCTCCAATTATCTAATTAATAATTCTTAGTTATAAATTAATTAACCTCTAATTAATTAACTTATAACCCTTAAGTATTAATTTTAAATAAATTAATTAAACCAATTAATTACTCTTAATCAATTCCTTAATTAATTCTTAATTATTATTAATTAAATTAATTAATTAAACTTAATTTTCCTTAATTAACTTAATTAATTTCCAGATAATAAACTTTAATTATCTTAAGATAAAACAATATCTTTTTAATGCCTTTATTAACATTTCCATTTTTAAACCATTATAACTTTATAATTAATTTTACTTAATTAAATCAAAAATTAAGTTTTTAAAACAAAATAATCATTTTAACTTAATAAATTAAAGTTATCAAAACATAACTTTAAAAATAACTTAAACGTTTATCATTTAGTTGTTTTAAAAGCTAGATTCAAATTTGAATTTACAAACATACTTTTATATAAATCTTTAAAAATTCCATTTCTTAACTTAAATTTAAAATCACTTTAAATTTACTTAACAAGATTTAAATTTAACAAACTTCAACTTCTTAATCAAAATGTTTAAGAAAACATTTACTTGTATAAAGGATAGTATTTAACAACAAGATTCATTTCAAAAGTTTAATCAATCTTTATTAAATTTAAAACTTGTTTTATGAAACTTTTTAAAACTTATAAAAATCTCTTTTAAATCAATCTCCTAATTTGACCTGAGTATAACTCGAGCCACTCAAGGTCCATTACATTTCCTTAAGTTTTCAAAATCTTAGTTTAAATTTAAAATTTTAAAACCTGTAACAATTTAAATCTGTTAACAGGATAGCAGACACATCACTTTGAGTTCCTACTCGAGAAACAAACACCAAAACTCGAAACCTCCTTCGAGTTCAACCTTCAACCCAAAACACTGCAACCACTGACACAAAACCCTCCAATGTGCATGTGCACATGCACATCGCCGGAATCACTTACCATCTCCGACGAACCCTCCATCATATCAAACATCATCGCGGCAACCATCCCTGATCACCAAAACACCCCTCACTTGCCTCGAATCAAAATCGAGCTTTCCAGTTAAAAACCGAAAAACAGACATCACTAGAAAACTCTCACGCAACCACGTTACCGATCACCAGAGATCGAGAGACTCTGGCTACACACTGCCGACCATCCACATCACCATTTCCCCGAGCATCAAGCAACTCGATCCACCATAGATGACACCATCATCCCAAATCCAAACACGACCTAATTTAGGGTTTAAAACTTCACTCGACCACCGTTGATGCAACAGTGATCAGTGACACCTCCTAACATTTTTCACGATCTCGTCGAACCATCCTCCACCTCCAGTCGCAACCCCGACTACCAAAATCCCTCCGGCCACCAGAAATTCCTCGAAAACCATGTTCCAGACATTACAAGATTTCATACTCAAAACTTCATCAAAAATTGTGATTTTAGTCTTAAAAATCCTATCTTTCTAAATGAATTTGAGTTATAATCCTGGAACACCAAATTTTCAAAGTTTAATTTTTTTACAAGATTTAAAGACTTCCACTTTCATTCCATTTTTCCCAGATAAATTTCAATTGTTTAGCTCAAATTCATTTTTAAGTTTTAAATTATGACTAAGCAAACATTTATTGTTTGCAAACTACGTCACTACAGATATTAGAGGTTGAGAAAATTGGAATTTGAACTAATTTAAAACTTTGTATATGGAAACAGAGAAGACATGAATTTAACCTGACATGCACACATCAATACATTCATACATACAGATTCTGCACTTATGTATACACATGCAGGCATCATCACCACAGAGATTTCATAAGCAACAATCCTGTATCTACTTAACTTTTTAAATTAAGAGTTTACTCACCTTTGAAAAGCAGAGGCTTTGAAAAGAATTGGAATTTTTGAAAACTGGAAGGCTTGCAAAACAGTTTGAACTTGAAAACTTGTATTGCTTGATTCCCAAAAAAAACTGGAATGCTTGAAAAACTGGAACATGCTGATGATGGTTCAAACTTGATTACTGGTTGCATGCTTGAACTTTTGAAAACAGGATGTTGCAGGCTTGTTGTTTGAGATGATTACAGAAGACTTTGTACAAAACGTTTTAGCCTTATTAATTTACAGGTTGGAGGAATGCTTTTCAGGTTTGAAAATTACAGGTCTTTGATTTGGTTTTGAGAAACATTGATTTTAGTATGAGAAAGTTTCAGGTTTGAAAAGATTACAGGTTTGAGGAATTTCAGATTTGAAAGTGTTTGCATTTATTTTTGAGGCGAGGTGTTCAGGTTTGAACTGAGAAATGTTTTTTAATTTTTTCAGGTTTTGTTGCTTGAGTTTAAAGTATAAGGAAAAGAAATGAAAGAAGAAAGTGAAAGTGTTTTATATAGATTAAATTTTGCTTTTATTAAAATTTAAAGAAAACAAAAACAAGTAACGACACTTGTCCCTAACTTTAATTAATATGCTAACACTTGTTACTTAACTTCTTAATTGAATTACATTTGTCTTTTTCATTTATATTTATCTTTAAAAGAATTTTAAAAGCTTTTTAAATATGATTTCCTAATTAACTAATATGTTTCTTAATTTGTAAATGCTTTACCTATTATACATAAATAATTTTTTTAAAGAAAATAAAATAAAACCAATTAGATCCTAAATAAAATCATACAAATTATTTAATCCATTTTTAAATGCTAATTTAAAAGCTTTTGTATTTATTCCTATTAAATAAAACTTTTCTAAATTTCTATAAATAAATTTCTTTTAAAGAAAATAATATAAAACATTTCTTATTTTTAAATAAAAACTTTATCCATATTTTATATCCAAACTATATTTTTATTTTTATTTTAAGATATATATTTTCCTTTAAATTCAATTCTTAAATTCAAATTCAAAGTCAATTTAAAATCCAAATTTAAAATTAATTCAAATAAATATAGATATCAAATTTAAATAAACACATTATTAATTATAAATAATTATCTTATTTAAAATCAACTTAAATACACAGATATATATATTTAAACACACTTATTAAATTTGAAATAATAAGTCAATTTAAAATTTATTTATACAATAACACAAACTAAATAATTATTCTTATTTAAAATCAATCTATAATCATGATTAAAAACATCACATTATTAATTAATTGGTTATTTATATTTGAAAATAATAATTTTATCAATTTTAAACAATTTTAATTAAAAGATTACCACATTTTAAATTCCTTGAAATTCCGGGATATCACATTGTTATCCTTCGGGCCAAGAAGGAAGCTCGATAGATTGGAGTACTACTCTGCACTATAGGAATCAACATCCTCAACACAAACGATAATCAAGCCTACACGGAATGCTACGTACTAAGTGTACGACTAAATAGTTCTCACATCAAGTCGAGGAACTAAAATAGCCAAATTTGATAGTCGGTTATTTAACTATCAAAGCAAACAAACAAATATTTAGCACCATAAGCAATCACTAGGCCCTTTTAATTAATCTTTTATTAATTAAATCACTTGCCAAATATTCACTTCAAATTATCTTTAAAAAGACATAATCTCAAAACCATTTCAATATTGGAAAACATTTCCACATACTTATTTAAACAATATAAGCATATTCACAAATCTCTTTATTTTCATCACATAGAAAATATTATATCTACTTAAATCAGAATTAAGTACATATTTGATTCTTTAAGGAAAACATTCGCTTTAAACACATTTATTTGGATCAAAACGAATGTTGCGTAGAACATCGTTACGACAACCCAAAATACTAGTATAGGGATTCGAAAATTAGATAGATATATAAACCCCAATACTATACAAAAACATTTCCTTTCGAATATCATTTACTATAACAACAATGTTATCGCCCATCATTTTCTTATTTCTCGAAAACGTCTATTCCAACAATAAATATTGAAATCTACGTATTCGATACTTAACACATTTTAAAACATCTTCAAATCATTTAACTCCATTTAAAAATATCATTTTTCAAAACATTTATTTAATTCAAAGATTATTCACTGTCCAAAATTGTGAATATACTTCGTTTACCAAATCAATATTTCTACAAATTTTATTAAAGGATAATTCACTGTCTAAAATCGTAAATATAATACCTTCAATAAACTTCCATATTTTAACCTATCAAATTCAATTGATTTTGGATTTATAAAACAATGTTTATAAATTCATATTTATGTATTTTATAAAAACTTCAATTTATAAATTCCCTTTAATAACAATTTCCATATATAACTCATTTACATGCCAAAATTTAATTTATAAGTGATATAATTCTCTTATTTACAAATTTATTTATTTTATAACTTCATCAATTATAAATCTTATTTACTTATAAAACCCATTTATGACTTCATTTTATCATTTACATAACTCCTTTATAATTCCAATATTTTTATTTATAAAATATCAATTTAATTCTTGTATATAAACCATTTATAATAATTCAAAAACTCAATTTAAATGATTTACAAAATAAATAACCCCATATTTCAAAAATCTCATTTCAATTCCATTTCACGAAAATCATGATTTTTTATAACATAAAATTATGTCTTTTTATTTATTTGAAAACAAATTCATTCCCTTAACATTCTAAATTAACAAAACGTACAAATTCAAAATCATTTTTAAAACCCTTTTTAATTTGGAAATCATCACTTTAACATTTTTAAATTACCAAAATAGGCCCAATGCTACAAGAGCACTAAATACATTAATCACGGCATCCAAAACACATATATCATATGATAACAACATATCACAATATCTGCAAATAAAATCAATACTGGTGAGGAATCCAGTGGGATCCCTCCAACCTGTCACCTGCAACAAATATACATATTAGAATATGTGTACAATATCCGCTTCGAGGCAGACACGCGTACAAAAGGGTCATCCGCTCATACAAGTGAACGTATATGGTTCATCTGCTCCAATAGGAAGGAATATATCCAAATACCAACCAATATATAGATAATATATCATATATCATCCAAACAATCATCAATCAACATAAATAAAATTTATTCTCCCTTATTAAAAATATCAGTGAGTCAGAAAGAGTGAGTTATACTCACTTCGGGTTCCACTCCGTCAAACTTTAAGGCAGGGAACTTGAGATCTAACGCATACTTCCTACCATGCTTTGGAAACCAAATGAAAATAAGTTTGAATTCCTCCTTCCTAATGCTTGGCCAAGCCTTGAAATGGAGATTGACTGAAAGTATAGAGAAGAAGTGGTAGAGCTTTGAACTTGAATTCTCAAAATTAGACCCGGAAATTAGGTCATCCTCTCTTGTTTTTGACTCTCTTATTCTCAAAATTTGAAAAACTTGTTAACTGAAAAGCTATTGAAAATTCTTTTCTCTTGCATTTCAAAAAAAAATCACTTGATTCCAAGTTGTTTTGAGGGAAATATGATAGAATGAAGAAGAGGTATTGTCGGATTGACAAAAATAAAGCCCAAAATGCACTTTAAAGAATTGAGTTTCAAGTATAACAAACCTCAAAACTGGAAAAATGATCAACATAAAAGTTGTAGCCATTGGAATTTCATATAGTATAAAAATGAACTTCTTAATTTGGATCAGTTATGATCAAAACATAATGGCCTATTCTTTGGCATAAAAACTAGGCCAGAGAATTTACCGAAAAGAAGTGGATTTTTGACATATTTATGCTAAGGATTGGACAAAGTGGTCAGCATGAAAGTTGTAGCCAATGGAAAAATAAATGATTTAAAAAAAAAGAGTTTTACATTTTGGTTCTAGTTTGAAGAAGTTATGGCCGAGAGAAGAAGAGGTATAATTTGGAGAAAAGAGGAGTTTGATTTGAAGAGAATAAACATTGGTTTCTTTTGAATATTTTTAAATATTTTGACATTATTTATTTATAATTTTTTTCTATGGCTTGAAAGCCATTAAAGAGAAGAGAAAGAAGATGAAGAAGCTTGAGAAAAGAAGAAGAAATATTAATGAAACTGAATTGAGGGGGGTATCTATAGAAAAAGAAAGAAGTGGTAAATTTACCAAAATAACCTCTTACTAAATTACCACACTAACCTTACATCAATCTAAAGCAATATCCACTTTTTCAGCACTTAACATCATCTTTCACATCCTTACTTTATGTCTTAGTCACTTAAGATTAAGTAAAGAAAAGTAACTATTTTGTTGGATTTTGATGTGATTTGAATTTAATGTTTACTTTTGACTTTTCTTAAACTTAGTTACTTTTCTTAATGATGTTCTAGAAGTTTTCTAATTATATTTAGTAAAAGTAAACATGTTTATTTATTAGAATATGTAATATATACGTGTGTGTGTGTGTGTGTTAAAAAATATTAACAAAGGTGCGATAACATTGCGGCAACTTATTTTTAATAAAATATGGATTTTCGACAAAATGTTTTCCGGTCACATTTTTACGTTTTTGTTAAACTATTTATTCATGTAAACCAAACTTCAAAATAAATTCTTACTATCTTTAAATAATTAAAAAAAGCATATTTGACTTATAAAATAACAATAAACAATATCCAAATCTTATTATAAGAATATGACATCGATTTATCGATATGCGATGAAATTTGTCGATTTTATAAAACAAGTTTTATATATTTATCTAACCATTATAAATTAAATTACTATTATTATTAAATGAGTTTGATATCGATTATATACATATACATATACACACACACACACACACACACACATATATATATATATATATTTGAAAGGAATTATTTATCCTTTAAACAAATTTCTCGAATATTTATCCTACTTTATCTTGGAATACGACTTTTGTCAATTTTATAATGTAAATCCAAAATCTTTATTCAATATCAAAACTAAGTTTACCATTCTTATTTATCATATAAAACATAATTGTTTAAGTTTGTAAATTCTACATTTGAATATTTAAAATAATTAAATATCTCATTTTCGAGGTGTTAAAATTATGGGCCGTTACACCTTAGTTTAAGCACCTCACATCCGGATCTCAGGAATAGAAAAATCTAGTCTACTCATCGGCTTTTAGAGCCAAGTTTAAATCTCTTAATTTTAACAGCTTTTCTTTAAATCATTTATTTAAACTCTTTTAAAATAAATTATAAAACCTTCAAATCATCTTTAACATATTTAATTATTTATTTGAAAACATTTACAAAAGATTTGAAAAAGAAAACTTTAAGTTTAAAATCATATTTTAAAAGTTATTAAAAGTGCTACAAAAAGTCCTATAAATAGTACTTTTAAGCTAATTTGATCAAAAGAACCTTTCTATCATTTAGAAATCCATTTTTATATCTCAAACATCTTTTAAAATATTTCAATACATTTTTAGAATTTATTCAATATTTTTGAAGAATTAAAAATATAATCTTTTTAAAATTTACCACTATGGTTTCTGAACTGTGAAATCGCAACTATTTTGAAAATTTATTTTGCTTATATTTCAAAATTTACTAAATGAAATCTCGATCCTTTTCTTTTATTTGAAAACTATGATTATAAGAGTTTGAAAATTTCTTATTACGAAAAAAAAATGACTCTGAATCCATCGTATAAATAGATTTGACTTTTTACGGCGTGAAATAGCGAATTTCCGTTACGTGACGCGTCTATTTTTGACTCAATTTTCATAATTTGTCAAAACTTCACCAAACTGGATTCTAATGTTTATAAAAATATTAATAAACTATTTTAAATCATTTCAAAGTGGTTTAATGATTCCATATCACTTTTAACTTGCTTCGGTAAGTGATTTACTTGTGTAGTATCGACGTATATTTAACGTGACTTGTTTACACAATTAAACAACTAATTAAAGCAACCAAACCTCATGATCAAAGCATAGTAAATATCCATAGCAATCATATCACATTGCACACACATATATAGTTTCTCATCTTCATTGATTTTTAACTTCTAAAAAATTCATTATAGCTTCGCTATGATCGAATGAAAGCCTACAGAATCGAGCCTTGGACCTTAAGAAGGGCATGGCCTAAGCTTGCAAATGGAATTGTGCTCGACGTTGGAGGTGGAGGGTGGTGCCCATGGGGTTTAAGTGAGGAAAGGAGACGATTTTCTTTGGTTTTGAAGCGGATTGCTTATATATATATATAATTTTTATTTTTGCAATATTTTTCTTCATAATTTCCTTAAGGTAGGAAGCCATAGAAAAGTTTGAGGATGAGGAAGAAGTTGAAGTAGAATAGTGTGTAAAATTATGAAAAGAATGGTGGATTTTTATAGAATTTTTTGAAATAAATATCTAAATGCATAATCACATTTCCCCTTTACCCATACCCTCTCCATCCCTTCCAAACACATGGCAACACACGGCAAGGCACCTACCTTGTGCCTCCATGTGTGCGATGATGAAAGTGAGATGACGTTTGCTTTTTAGGGTAGAAAATATCTTAGATATTTGTACATTTTAGTATTTGTAAATTTAATGTAAACGGTGGGTATATTTGTATGTATATATGTGTTCATGTATATGTTAGGGTGTGTATATGTATGTTAGATATGTATTCAAGTGATATAAATAAGGTTGCAACAACTTTGAACAACTTCCGTTCATTAAACCATTGAAAATCGGCAAGCCAATTCCCAATCACATTTTCACTTATTAACTAATTTAAATATAAATGCAGACAAAATTTGAAAACTAACTTCTTATCATTTCTAACTAATTAAAATGATCGTATTTGATTTATAAAACCAAATATTTTAATATTAATCAATTATTTACAAAAAGTGATGTTATATCTATATAACGTAACACGAACTTTCTTATATTTTCAAATCAAATACATCTTTTTATAAAACTATTATAAATATTTATTGTCACTTCACAACTAATTAAAATGAATTACTACCATTTAAAAACAATTATTTGAATAAACGTGATAATTACTAAGTCATTAAATCTCCATTTAAACTCATAAACCAATTATTAAATACGATGTCATTATTGACGATGTCATAACACTACAACAAAAGGAACCTTTAATAGCGTTTTTTATAGCGTTTTTATAAAATGTAAATCAACAAGTAGTAATAAGTTAATGATCTATTATTGTAACATATTAAGTCTTATTAATGGCGTTCTTAAAATGCTAAAAACCTTTTAGTATAATGACATGTTGGTGTATAACGGTCATAAAACGCTATTATTAACTATAATAGCATTTCATAAACGCTATTATAGGCTTTAATAGCATTTTATGGTACGTACAAGTCCATTATCACACTATAATTGACAAATTTACATAAACAAAATGTGTCATTTCACCTAATCATATAGATCACATTAAAGAGAAAATAACCAACCATTCAACATTCACATAAAATAATGCACAATATATCATAATATTTAATGAACATTAGATTAAAAGTGTAAATAATACAAGTAATAAAAGATCGTACTACACATGACGATTAAATGTGCAAACCAAAAAAGTTGCTAATTCAAAAGAACTTCAAATCGCTAATATACCGCAGTATGTTGCCATTTGTATGCACAATATATGGGTTAATACCTATTAAAAAGAAATTCAACAATTAGCAATTATAACTAGACATACATACATATATGTGTGTGTGAAACTTAATTATATAAATTTAATTAATTTATATGAAACTTAATTAATTTATATGAAACTTGATTAAATTAGTTAATTTTTTAAAAGTTAAATTGATTTATAGTAACTTTAGTTAATTTTATAAAATTTAGTCAATTTATATAATCATATGGAAATGATATCAATAACATATGGAGTTTCCTGAAATGGATGTAAATTTTGTTTAAAATACTTTATTCAACAATTGCATGTATATTGCTATAAACTTATTAATTTTTGTAAAACTTAATTAAATTTTATAAACTTATTTAATCTTAAAAAAATAGTTGGCTTATATAATTATTATAAAACTTAATTAACTTAGTTACTTATTCTAAACTTAGTTAAGTTGTTGTTGTTATTATATTATTATTATTATATTAATAATATTATTATATTATATTATTACTATATTATTATTATTATTATTATTATATTATTATTATCTTCTAAATTTAGTTCATTTTTGTAAACTTAATTATTTTTTATAAAACTTAGTTAATTTGACAAAATTAGATAATTTTATAAAACTTTGTCAATTTTTATAATAATTTAACAAAGATTTCAAAATAGGGAACATGATTTTTATAAAATTAATTTTTACGAAACTTAATTAAATTTTATAAACTTATTTAATTTTAAAAAAAAGTTAGCTTATTTAATTACTATAAAACTTAATTAACTTAGTTAATTAATTTATTATGATTATTATATTATTATTTTTATTATATTTTAATACTACTACTATTATTATTATATTACATTATTGTTCTTCTTTTAAATTTAGTTAATTATTATAAACTTAATTAAATTTTATAAAACTTGGTTAACTTGGTCGATTTTTATAACAATTTAAAAAAGATTTCAAAATAGAGAACATAATTTTTATAAAACTAAATCGATTTCATAAACTTTAGTTAATTTAATTAAAAAAATTTAAATTTGTTTATTTTATAGAACTCAATTAACTTAGTTAATTTTTATATAACTTAGTTAATTTTTATAAAACTCACTTAATTAACTTAGTTGAATATTTATAAGACTTTGTTTATAAATTAGTTAAATAATTTTAGTTAATTTTAATATAACTTAGTTGAATTTTACAAGAATTAGTTAATTTTTATCAACTTTTAGTTAATCTAGTTAAATTTGTATAAAATTTGATCCTGTCGTTAACTTTTATAAAAATTATTTAATTTCTATAAATTAAGTAAAAAAAATTAATTTTAATTATTTTTTATATAACTTAGTTATCTTAGTTAAATTTTTATACTTAGTTAATTTTCATAAATTTATTTAAATTTTATTACTATTTAGATATTAATGTAATTTTATAAAACTTATTTAATTTTTAGAAAATTATTTAAATTTTATAAAACGTGGTTAATTTGGTTAATCCTTATAAACTTTGTTGATTTTTACAAACTTATCGGATTTCATGAATTTTCGACGGCACCTCCTTTACGCGGTTAATGCTTTCCCGCACACCCTAATTCGATATACATTTACACGATCAAAACAACATCAGATTTATATCATATATAACAAAATAAACTTCATAATAGTGTACACATTCAAATGGATAAAAACATACCTTTTAGAAGCAACTTTAGCAAGCAATCTTACATATAGCAAAAAAATGTTTTGTGTATCAATATAGCAAAATAAAGAGAATAATTAGGGTGCAAATCTATAAAAGATTTATGTAATCATGCAAAAGGTGCGAATGCAAATATTATTTATCAAGTAATATTTGCATACTTAGAGATATAGCGCGGTTCTCTTTACTCACGTAAATAACCAGATATTATCGTTCTTATTCTTTGTGCTATGTAATGGATAGTTTTCTTAGAATTTTGTCATTGCTTGCTGCTTTCTGAAATGTGTTGGGTACAATTTAAATATTTCCTTTATCTTTGGGGATTCATTAGTTGATTCTGGGAACAACAACCGCATGGTTTTTCTAGCTAAGGCCAATACTTTACCGAACGGGATAGATTTCTTGCCTAGTCAGCTAGCTACTGGCCGCTTCACAAATGGAAGAATAGTTGCCGACATATTAGGCATTGACGAATCATACATACATATGCATATATTACACAGCTTTAATCCAACAAATTAACGTATATATGGTCTTTTCCTCTCTTTTTTTAATTTTTTTAGGACAAGAACTGGGTCTTCAGATTTGCATACCTCCATACTTGGATGCAACTACTACTGGATCTGTAGTACTGAACGGAGTCAGTTATGCATCTAAGGGAGGAGGCATCCTTAATGCTTCTGGTGAACTCATGGAAAGAAATTCAACCTTGAACTTTTTTTAACATGCACAAGGCATGCATACCGTTATTGAAACCTATATGCTTCTTTTAAGGTTGGAAGGATTAACTTGGATGCACAAATTGATAACTGTGCTAACACTAGAAATGACATTATCTCAATTTTTGTCATGTCTGTCGCTTCTAGACTGCAACAGACATCTATTTTCTTTGTTGTCATTGGCTACAATGACTTCCTTAATAACTACTCTGTGCCGATTCTATCGGCTCCTCAGAGAAGGACAACTCCACCTGATGTCTTTATAGAACAAGTAATAGCCAAATATAGAGTTGAATAATGGTGATTCCTCACGCTTCTAGTTAATACATATATACATACAAACATGTGTAGACAGAAAAAAATTCATTTAATCTTTCTAAAATGACTAATTCCCGAAGAACGCTTGTTTTAGAACTCATTGCAAATATAGGTCTCATTTTGAGTTTAAAAATAAACATGCACGTTTATGGAATATGCATGTGTTTATTTGAATTTGTTCTTGCACATTTATGGAATGGGGAAGAAAGAAATTATGACAAAAAATAGCCATGGATTAGCTGGTAGAAGTATACTAGTAGATATTGACTTTGTATAAGAGGCCATGAGTTTAGGTTCTTGTTTTGAAGTTCAACCCATCCAAACGATGGCAGTGAAAATAAATAAATCATATTTTATTAAAAAGATTATTAATGTTTTTATGTTATCTAATTCGTACACCATTAATAACCTTTGTGCAATATATTTTGTCAATTATGTGAAAAAATAAAATCATTTAGAAGTATAGACTGCCAGATAGAAAATATAATGAAAACTGAATTTTCCATTAAAAAAATAAAGTAATATTTTAAAATATAATTTTAAAAACTTTATTTTTTTTTCCTTTATGACATATTGTCAGTTGTTACATAGTAGATTTAATCAGAATATTTTATTTCTTGAACCAAGCGTAGATTATTGACAGTACATGAATGAGAATAAGCAACGTAAATAAATCAGGTATGGAAAAGACACTCGGAAAAGCCACTTTTGCACTTCGGACATAATACAAACTGCGACTTCAATATTCTACATTTTACAAC
Source organism: Allium cepa (assembly GCA_030765085.1). Classification (NCBI taxonomy): domain Eukaryota; kingdom Viridiplantae; phylum Streptophyta; class Magnoliopsida; order Asparagales; family Amaryllidaceae; genus Allium; species Allium cepa. The sequence goes on along the minus strand of CM060930.1, from coordinate 6,371,302 downwards.
ATAGGCATAACGGAGTAAAACACATGGTAAACGCATAAAAAGGAATTACAGTTTTTTTTGTTCAAAACACCACTACAACATCGTTCAAGTTCATAGGTGCAAAACAAGTCAAAATATAATCCGACGCATATACTGAGCTGAAAACCATTGCATATTGTGCCTCTACTTAAATAGGGACATTTCTGGTCGGTACATTCAAACAGACTATAAAATTTTCTAAAATTTTGCCCATAAGATACATAAGAATGAAATACAACGTTGAGTTACCTGGTTAGCAAATCCGACTCCAATGCCAAGAAGGATTCTTTCTAAGATGATCATATAAACGTTCGCATCAGCGCCTCCAATTAGCATTGATGATTTTCGATCATGCGAGATGCGAAAGATGAAGCAACAGGCCAGCTAAATATAGAGATGATGTAAAGGAAGTTAAGAGCTGGCTATTGAACTTGCAGTAGTTGTCCGTATTTGCACCTCCTTCCATTTTCTTGTACACTCCAGGGAAGAAGTTCTTCAGAAATAGCACCATCAATGTCACTCCACCTAGCAATATTTTTATGTAAGTCTAATTTGGATATAATTATGTTATAACACTGCATACAAAAACTAAAAGAAGTAAAAAGTGACCTGTAATTCCAATATGATGTCCATAGATGATTCCACCCATGGAAGCCATTACACATTAAAGGATGACAAAATACGTCACACTTATTCTGCCTACGATGATCATATAAGCATTTGCAGCAGCACCTCCTAATGAAGCAGCAGCCAAGAAGGGGATCCCTCCAATTAGCATCAATGATTTTCGACCATACGATCTTGTGACCGAAGATGTGAAACATGAAGCAACAGGTCCAGCTAAATATATAGATAGATGATGTAAAGAAAGTTAGGAGCTGGCTATTGAACTCGCAGTAGCTGGTTGCATTTGCATCTCCTTCTATTTTCTTGTACACCTCCTTCCATTTCCTTAGCACATTATTTTTATCCCAAAAATTTTGTTAACCAAATTAATTTTCACAAAAAGTATCCTCTCTAGTTTAAATGCCTTGGCCATAATGAACTCCTTATAAAACCATTAAATAGCCGTGCATCTAGTCAGAGACATGATTCAAGCAAGATGCAAATACGTAGAGAAAGAAAACAAAATACATTCTTAAAATAAATGACAGACATTCAACTAGTCCAACCAAAACAAGCACAAAACATTCAATATTATTCTATATCAATATCATCAATGTATATGATGCAAGTGGGTTTATATTATTTTTAGCTATTAATATGGTTAATATTTAGTTATTGATATTCCTTCCTAACAGCATAGCTTTTTTTTAGGATACAGAATCTAGCAAGCTTTGGATTTTATTCTTACCAACCTGGAACTAAAGGAAAAAAGTTGGCATTGTCTTATTTCATTAACAACCCAAGTGAATGACTCAAAGTAAAGTCTTCGCATAATTTAGACTATAAAAATGTAAGCATTTTCCAACTAAAGTTTGCTTACTCCTAACTACAAAGATTATAAAGTGTGCTTCCAATCATGATTTAGGCAAATAAATATTTAATCTGCATGTGCCATTTTCAAGGGTTCATGTCTCATACAAGTGTTTAACAATGTCATTTTCACGAATCTCATAAAAGATTGGCATCAACTTACTAAAATATGTGTAGTGTCTTCATGTTATGCGCGAGTGAACTATGTAATAAGTAATGATATTGGGTTCCTACAATATTATTTACCATGATTTATCATCATCCTTTGATTTATTTTGATTTCCAAACAATCATGCTTTCAACTAAGAAAATAAAGGTACCAACAGTCGAATTGTTATCAAGATATTATCGTAATAATGTATATACCAAGGAAGTAGGTCTATCTGTGTGCGTAGCACAGGTTCGCGCCCTAGTATAAATATATAATTGGCTGTTGGGTATTTAAGGTTCACCATTACTAAATCACTAAACCAAAATTACTAAATAGCTACCAACAGCATTCGTTATTAAAATGATAATTTCTTAACTTTTTACGCCATGAATAAGGACTTTTCTTGTATCAAGTAGTAATTAAGAGACAAATGCAAGTCTAAACACATGTGAATCAATTGTTAATTAAGAAAGCGGAATCGTAAGGATTATAGGCAGCATCTGGTTTAGCTGTAATCTATGTGCATTACACAGATAATCTTACTTTTCAACTATAATTAATCAGCAGCTCGTTGATAGGATGTATTTAGGAAATTGAAAGGTCAAGCATGGCATTGGGTTAAAGAAAGTAATAAGTTAGCCGATGTATTCCTTCTTTGGAGTGAAGCAGTGTATCTGACTGAAGTTTTCGACCTTTAACAAGACTTAAAAGATTGTATCGGTCAAGAATGAAAGAGAAAGGTGAATGCTTTATGTAATTTCAAAATAACACGGTGTGGAATATGATACCACTTAATTGTTGTACCTAGAATTACCTTGACATTAAAAAAACCTAATCTGCACTAAACATTAATGTGAATGTTAAACACATACACTCGTGTTGAATGAAAAAAATAACTATACGATCCAATGTTGATTCCTATCGAATTCACATATTGTACACAAACACATATAACAAACAAATGCTCATGAATGTGGAGTAATAAAGACTATTAAGCATGTAGTTTCCTTTCTTTGACTAAATAATAATCGTTGGAGGCTTTGCCTCGGTTATAACTGAGTTGCCTCAGTTTTAGCTGAGGCAAACGTGCCTCGGCTAAAACTAAGGCAAATAGCGTGTTGCCTCAGTTTTAACCGCGGCGTGTATGCCTCATTAAAACTGAGGCTTGTTGCCCTAGTTAGAACTAAGGCAAATATGCCTCAGCTAAAAATGAGGTGTGTCGCCTAAGTTTAAACTGAGGCGTGTATGCTGCAGTTTAAACTGAGGCAAATATGCCTCAATTAAAACTGTGGCATGTCGCCTCAGTGAACACTGAGGTGTGTCACCTCAAGTAAACCAAGGCAGATATGCCTTAGGTAACACCGAGGCATGTCGCCTTAATTAAAATTGGGGCAAATATGCATCAGTTAAAACTTTCATGTTTGGTGAAGAATATGAAGCCACTACAGCTCACTGCTGTCCATTCTGATTGCAGTTATTTATTTTGTATTAAACATGATTTGTTCTTTTGGCGTTTTACTTAATAACCTGTATCGTGACTACTCAGTAAATGTTACAAGATATTCCAATGATTAAAATAATTTGTATATACCTGAATCGATTCCCACAAAACAACTTGTGATTCGTCGCTTAGTAACTTAGTTACTTCTGTTATTGAACAGCCCTATTCCTTTTAGCCATTTCCTGCATATGAAACAAAAAATGCTAATAGAAAAGTGGACCTAACTTTATTACATTAACAATTAGATAACCGTTTGCATGCCAGTTGCTTCGTATATAGTATAAATCAGAACAGGTTGAAAGTTTATATTCGCAAATAAATGCAATGCAGTGTGCAGTAGGAGCACCTAATCAAATAGCAGTTCTTGTCTTAATTTGAAAAGATACGGAGAGTGTAATATTGATATTACTGCCTTTGATTTTTTGTGATATATACATGCTCAGATCATAGGAGACAATACATTTGGAGAGAAAAGTTAAGGAGGTAAATTGTTCAGGTAAAAAAAATGTGTGTGTCATTACAGCAAACAACAAAACCAATTAAATACAAAATACACTAACATTTTATGGTTGTAAATGTTTAATAATATGCTATCTTGGACATGTAATTATTACTTCAAATCTTTCGCGTAGATGTTAGCCTTCTCAAATGATTTTTATAGCTAAAAGCCTAAAAATTAGGCAAATTTTAGTTGACAATCACTCTTAGGCGTCAAAAGGTTTGCTCTGAAATAAGCATTTTCATTGGATTCAAGCTACAAATTGTATGACCACATCTAAAGCAAACTTTATTTAGATGGTAGCACATGAGAGCAATAGGAAATTTTAAGCGTAATTAATATATTGCTAAGTATATTGAACAGGATAATTTAATAACTTATATCAAGTTGAAGAAGCAAGTCACTTATATTCTTCAATACTCGAGCATGAAAGGAAAGAAAATGTTGCATGAGTGGTAAAAACGACAGTTGTTTATAAACCAATGTAAATGATAATTGACAAATTAAGTACTGACTTATTTTAAGCTGCTTAAACCGCAACAGAGGTGGCTCTAAGCTGCAGAAGCATGGAACATTGCTTATCTACTAAACAATTACATGTATTTTCGTTGCATAAAGGCCTACACAATAGGCGCAAGTAATTTCTTTGAAGGCGCACACAACTTGAATATTTGCATGTTGGCAAGGCACTGATAACAAAGTGCCATAGTTCATACATTTCATCTATGAAAGCATAGCCCTTAGATGATTAAAATCTGACGTAGCATGCACGACTCAAGTTTGTGTGCCATAGTTCTATTAACCTTGTGATCATTAAAGACTGGATATTCTCATGTTGTATGTATGACTAGATCATTTTTAGGAAAATTAGACCCAAATAGGGTTTTATATGTCTTGCAGTGAAACAAACTAGTCTGCTGCAAAGAGGTTTGCCTTATTCACTAAAAGAAATTACTGTATTTTTGTTTGAGCACAATAGGCGTAAGTACTTTTTTGAAGGCGCATACTGCTTGGATATTTATAAGTGGGCAAGGCGTTAATAATAAAGTTCCATAGTTCATAAATTTCATCTAAGAAAGCATAGCCCTTGGATGATTAAAATCTGAACTTTGCTTTTACTTTGGTGCGTACTTTGAAATGTTGAATAAAATGCAATGCAGTAAAAAAAAATTGTTGAAACATTATATCCAACATCTTGTAGGCAAAGCAAGTCTAGTCGTTGTTTCATCTAATTAATGACAACTACTATATGTTCTCAGGGGGAGCATGGCACATTGTGCTAACAGTGAACCACATTCTGTATTTTGTAGAAACAAATTATGTTGTTAATGTTTTCATCAACATATTATTTGCACTAGGAAATAAATTAAGTTTTCCCAACTTACGGTACTGTTTTCATTAGGAACCAAATTAACTTGCTCCAACTTTATGCACTTTATGCAAATTGGTAAAATACAGCACACACTATATTATTTGGTGCTTTTAACAAGAATGATTTATGATGATTTAGTATTTCAATACCATAACCTATGCATCAGAAGGTTGACAACGATGAACAATGATGCCATATGAATTACTACCAAAATAAGAAATGATAATTCATCCAATAATAACAAATGGATTACTTAACTTCAGCTCATAAAATCAATTATCCATAGGCGAAGCAAAAGCAAATATGGAGTATATATCTAAAAGTTGAAAAATATATACATAAAAGTGGTCGAAGTTCGCATCAGTTGAGGAATCAAAGCACAATATTGCATAGCGAATCTGACAGATCGAAGCAGCGGCGCAGGAGAGGAATTGGAGCAGTAGTGAGCAGCTAAGTTGACGAACGGCAAGCAGCGCAGTTGAGGAATGGCGAGCAGCGAAGTTGAGGAACTCTAATATAGGGGATTTCAAAGTGGCGATTAATTTAGAGCTTTGAAAGTGGGAAGCATGAAATGAGTTATTCGCGGCAGAGATTGAAATATGAGGGAGGAAGAGTAAAAATGTAGGCGCCAACTTTTTCTTTTTAACTAATAGCGTGTTAGTGAGCTATAATTTTGATATGAGTGACAACTAAATAAGTAACCATAGCAAGTCACAAGTGGAAAACCCGTGCAATGCATGGGTCGATGAATCTATAAGCATTTAGGTTGGAAGTCGACGATATTTGGACAAACAAATAATGTTTGTTTGAAAATGTAGTTTTAACTGTATATGTTAATGGCTGCATGCTACAGTGGTGGGCAAGGTTTTAAATATCGAATTTCGGTCACGTTTCGTCTCGGAATTTTTACACAAATTATCTCGTATTGGGACTCGTATTGGGAGAGATCTCGGATGAGATAAGTACATATCAAATGTACATCTCGAACCTTATAATGCATCTCAGGAATATCTCGGATGTACTTATGTGTCTAAAATTGATGTGTCAAAAATTTATTTAACGGTTATAACTTTCTTAGTAAAAATAAAAATGGTAACATACTTGATTTACATGAAAAAAAAGAACATTTTAGAAGAGTGGTAGCTTGATTAGCTTAATTAATTTAGTTATGATTGAATAATATCATTTTATTTGAACATAATAAAGAAGTGAAAACTTTCGCTATTACTCATTAAGATAAAAAGTAAAGAATATATTTAAGAAGTTGGTAAATTATAATTGCATTGAGTAGTTTCTTTTGAATCAATATGAAAATAAAAAATATTATGAAAAATAATAAAAATGTATAATTTCATGTGAGTCGGATTGAGATTTTGATCTATATATCGGGTGAGATTTGAATATATCGGACGAGATGAGTGTTGAGGGAGATATGAAGGAGATTTGACATCTCGTCTCGTTTAAGTGTGAAAAGGAGATGTCGAAGGAGATCTCGGACGATATATATGAGATTTAAAACCATGGGGGTATTTTTTTAAGCGAGTTTATGTAAGTTAATAGTTTGTATAGATTTTAGTAAGTACCATATTAGCATTGAGTTTATGGAGCAACTAAGCAAGAGATGCATAGTTTGAGGACTTGAATGACAATGGTACACGTTGGAATTGGATTATGAAATTGGAATTGGTTTCTTCTGTTACCTCATATTATTTTTATGTAACCATTCTTAATAAAAATTAAAGTAGTAGAGTAATAGCAAGTATAAAAATTGCTTGTTAAATAGGAGATTCTGTAAATTTAAATATTTAAAGGATTGTCATATTTTTCCTGATGTAAAGTCAGAGTAGTCACCCAGAAGGATTTTAACAAATAATTACTTCAAAGATTCAGGTCAGGATATGTTCAATCTGTGCCCAAATATTTGCGAACTTAATACATAACATACAATAAACTTGTACCTCAAACAAAAGAAACGATTCCATATTTACTAACATTTTCACACTATATATCTGTTAGTATTTATCGTTATTAAGATCAAGACATTTGTTAATGCATGAACCACATCGTTGAAGAATCCTCATATTCAGTCCACAAAACAAATTTACAAATATACTAACACATCAAATGCATCATATATAGTGACCTGAGAAAAATACCAAACACTGCAAAAAAAGACTGACGGCTGAAATGTGCTCATGCCACATCTGGAAGGCATCTGTATGTATTTACAAATTATTATTGATTTTCATGCCAGCCCTCTGCCTCATGTTTATTGACCTATAAGTCTTCTTGTCCCTTTTTAACTTTTACAAAACAAAGGATTAAATTGAGAAAATAAATTTGCAATTAAAGTAAGTATATGAAAGAGCCAATTTATGACTATGTACGGGTTGATGTTGCGTTCTTGTAGATACAGTTGCTGTAATTGATCCACTTAGACCAACAATTGATATATTCAATTGAACACTGTAAACTTTTTGAAACGTTGGAGGTCAAAAAAAGAATTTGATACTTGCTTAAGTGCCCCCTCGGCTATATACTGACCAACCTATAAGTGGAGTATAACAAAAATAATCTTCTAATGCAAGCACCAAGCCATAACACAATATTACCCACGTCGACCATATCAGATTAGCTATAACTTCATCTAAATATGGCAAGTAACGATACCCTCAGTTGTTTATGTGTGCATACCTTTTTTATATGCACATACATATGCTAAAATGAATGGTCTCATATAATATTATATGCTTTCAAGTATGCTTTTTTTTTTGTTGCTACTGTACTAAAGGAAAAACTGCAAAATTGATACTGAAGGATAAAACTGTAAAATCATTCAAGAAGTGATTGGACATGATGATGTTGTCATGGTAAAAATAAAGTTATCTATAACATATATGTTGAACATCAAAACAAATTAATTTTGACTCAACAGTAGCCATACAGTTAGTTCCATCATAAAATCAAATTTTGCATCCAAATTGACAAAAAGATTCATTTTTAAATGGAGTGATTGTTTGGCAACCACGGGAGGCATAAACACATATTTCCATAGAGTTAAATAATCCATATGCCTCCGTAAGTGTACATCAGCAATTCATATTATAGTAACAAAGAAATACAACTTGCCTATAAATATTTACTTATGCTTTCATGCTAATCATTGATTACTTGAACTTTAAAATTTAGTCATATGCATATATTTAGTACATATTTCTTGTCAGTCATTTGTAAAAGAACATGTTTATGATGGAAGGTTGTTATATATGAATATTACATGTGTAATCAAGATTTAATATTTCAAAATCATTGAACAATAAAATTTGTTTACTTATTTACACTTGTGAATTTAACTTTATTTTTCTTGGCCTTTGTCAAAAGATGTTGATTTCTTAAATATACTTTAATTATGCCAGTATATTTGAATTTATGTCATTTCCAGGATTATATTTTCTGATTGTTTACTGTCAATAAACATGGTTATTTGGCTGTGTTATGGTGAATGTATATTACTTTTCGTCAATTAATTGTTTTGCCACCTATATGGAGCTTAGGTAATATAAAATGCTTATGAATTAATAAAGTAAAAATTAGGGAGATGTCATTATTTTCGAACTCACATGACCGTTCTTTCCCAAAAACTGGTTTCATATTATTCACATAGAATTATTTTCAATTGAGAAAATAAATTTGCAATTAAAGTAAGTATATGAAAGAGCCAATTTATGACTATGTACGGGTTGATGTTGCGTTCTTGTAGATACAGTTGCTGTAATTGATCCACTTAGACCAACAATTGATATATTCAATTGAACACTGTAAACTTTTTGAAACGTTGGAGGTCAAAAAAAGAATTTGATACTTGCTTAAGTGCCCCCTCGGCTATATACTGACCAACCTATAAGTGGAGTATAACAAAAATAATCTTCTAATGCAAGCACCAAGCCATAACACAATATTACCCACGTCGACCATATCAGATTAGCTATAACTTCATCTAAATATGGCAAGTAACGATACCCTCAGTTGTTTATGTGTGCATACCTTTTTTATATGCACATACATATGCTAAAATGAATGGTCTCATATAATATTACATGCTTTCAAGTATGCTTTTTTTTTTGTTGCTACTGTACTAAAGGAAAAACTGCAAAATTGATACTGAAGGATAAAACTGTAAAATCATTCAAGAAGTGATTGGACATGATGATGTTGTCATGGTAAAAATAAAGTTATCTATAACATATATGTTGAACATCAAAACAAATTAATTTTGACTCAACAGTAGCCATACAGTTAGTTCCATCATAAAATCAAATTCTGCATCCAAATTGACAAAAAGATTCATTTTTAAATGGAGTGATTGTTTGGCAACCACGGGAGGCATAAACACATATTTCCATAGAGTTAAATAATCCATATGCCTCCGTAAGTGTACATCAGCAATTCATATTATAGTAACAAAGAAATACAACTTGCCTATAAATATTTACTTATGCTTTCATGCTAATCATTGATTACTTGAACTTTAAAATTTAGTCATATGCATATATTTAGTACATATTTCTTGTCAGTCATTTGTAAAAGAACATGTTTATGATGGAAGGTTGTTATATATGAATATTACATGTGTAATCAAGATTTAATATTTCAAAATCATTGAACAATAAAATTTGTTTACTTATTTACACTTGTGAATTTAACTTTATTTTTATTGGCCTTTGTCAAAAGATGTTGATTTCTTAAATATACTTTAATTATGCCAGTATATTTGAATTTATGTCATTTCCAGGATTATATTTTCTGATTGTTTACTGTCAATAAACATGGTTATTTGGCTGTGTTATGGTGAATGTATATTACTTTTCGTCAATTAATTGTTTTGCCACCTATATGGAGCTTAGGTAATATAAAATGCTTATGAATTAATAAAGTAAAAATTAGGGAGATGTCATTATTTTCGAACTCACATGACCGTTCTTTCCCAAAAACTGGTTTCATATTATTCACATAGAATTATTTTCAATAATTATGTTTTCTCGAAAATTAAATCTTTACTTAATCAGGAATTGATAAGAAAAAGTAAATTAAAATATTGCAATGTTGCAATTGAAAGTGCAAATATTTTACAATTTCAACTGCAGATAATTGAACTTTAAACTATAAATATTTGCACTTTAGACTGTAAATATTATAACTTCTGAAAACTATAAATATTTGCAATTATCCTTGCAATAATCCTACACATGAAATCGGTTTTTGGGAAGGGGTGGAACGTATTTTAAAACTTATAGAATGGCATTTGACAAAATTTCCGTCAAGCAATACAACATGTGCAGTATAGTACTATAGAAGTAACCAACCTACGTAAACAATAGTATGATAGTTTTGGTTACAATGCCTCTATTCGTATGGCACCTTGTTTTTTTTAAAGCAATATTAATTATATAATATATGGCAGTGTCTTTGAAATATAAATAACTTCGACCGTGGGTTCTTAATCTTAGAACCTTATCAGAATAACTTAAGGGTATAATTTACCTAGTTGCTAAAACTTAAATGTGAAATAAATTCTAGCTTCCAATTTATTCAAATTTGTAGGAGGAAAAAAATTAATCTATATCACCACAAATCATAGAATTTTAGGCACATATTTACTACTCATGAGCAACGATTTATATAATATAGATGAAATCATAAGTAAATACAAATAAAAGTATTTAATCATGGACGGATTTAGATTGTATATTAGTTGTAAGCCGTTAAATTTTGTCACGTTTGAATAAAAATTTGTGGCACATTAACTTAGAACTAAGAAAGTAAAACATATTACATTGACCTTACAGGAGTACACCAAAAATAAAACAGAGAAGAGTTAGTGGGTAATTATTTCAAACATTTCATGTGTACAATGAGACTAAAATTTTCTCACCTTGGCAGCTAGTAATGAAAATGTAATATTCTGAGCAAGCTTTTTCAAACTCTTCCCCATGTCAACACTTCGATGGTACGATACCTACTTTTCAATATGAGACAGTGTAACCATAGAGTTAGTAATGAAATTGCAGCAAAAATGAAATGCATGTTGAGTAAACCATTACCGAGGTAGAAAATAAATATAGAAGATTCAACATATTCTTTTGAGTTTTGACCGGTAACTCAAAATCAACCTGTTAATAGTAAGAAGGTAAGCGTATCAGCATATCTTATTGTTGTTAAAGTATCATTGGGTTTTAATAAATGGAGGATTAAGTGGGTTTCAGTAGATGGAAGATTAAGCGTATCAGCAAAAGTCGATGTAATAGAAAATATCAAAACCAATCATTAAAAACTAAATTTACAATTTGCGATTAAAAAGGTATGATTGATTTTACATTACAGGTAATAAAAGCTAACCCGATAATAGTGGGTTTTAGTGCAGATTACTAACTCGACTTTGATTCGGTAAACAGGTACTGGCACTACTACTGAAACTTGAATAAATGATAGTCAATTTGATTAAATGGGGAGAGCAGACGGTTAGAGCAAAGAATGCTGGTAGTCAATTTGATAATTAAGGATAGGAATTTTTACAATTATAGGCTTGTTTTAGAAAGAAATAACAAAATTAGCCCAGTTTTAAAAATAATTACAGAAATAGCCCACTTTTTTTTTCTGGTCTATTTAGTTGGCGATTTTTCAAAAGTCGCCAACAGGCGATTTTTCAAAAATCGCCTAAAGAAAATGTATATTTCATATTTGGCGACTTTTAGAAAATCGCCAACGTAGGATAGTGTTTTCCTTTGAGCGATTTTTGAAAATTCGCCAACTACATGGACCAGAAAAAAAAAGTGGTATATTTCTGTAATTATTTTTAAAACTGGACTAATTTTGTTATTTGTTTTTAAAACAAGCCTATAATTGTAAAAATTCCTTAAGGATATGAGCAAATATAGATGATAATTGTATGTATATAAACATTGACCGAATTAATAGATTTTTAATATAGAAATTTTAGCTAGAATGTCTTATTGACAATATTTAATGAATTTAAAAAGAATCTTGGATTTAAATATTTTGAATACCTAGAAAGGTAACGAAGTAAAGGTAAGAAATTCCTGAATTTAATGAATTTAGTGACATATTGAAAGAAAAAATAATAGTGAATGACGGTTGCAGGACGATTAAGTAAACATGTAGCATTGTAAATTAATGCCTAATTACTTTACCAAACATTTATCATACCACAATATAACATAATAAATAAAACATAGATGTCAAATATTCAGCTAATTGTCGTTATTATGATAGGTACAATAAATAAAATAAGTGATAAGAAAAAAAACTAAAAACAACAAAGTGAAACTCTCATAAACTGAATAAGTAAGATATTAGAAGTGCAACGAAATCAACATGGTAAAAGTTGGCATAAACTAAAGATTTGACATCCTAAGCCATGGTACAGCTGCTGCGATCTATATCATCTATTCACACTACATGAACATGCATCTTAACAAAAGAAACCCAAAGCAGACAGAAAAATATATATAGCTACATAATTTAAGGAATAATCCAATGTGCCAATAACAAAATTAGAAACAACAATAACAAATCAAAGAGGTAATTAATTTTGAACATATTAAAACATAGGTAACCTTGGTATTGTTTCTAGAAGACAAATGTAATCATAATGAAAAAGAACTTTCAGATTTTAATGAATCAACAAACAGTGCATGCTAAAAAGATTACTGTATGACTACGATTAAATTTTCGAATAATTACCCTGATAATGTGATTATAAGACAAAGATTTCTTAAAACATTATCTAAGATAAAAACTGAAAATTGATGATTTCATACTTAGGTATGGAGTTGGATTTCAAAGATAAAGCAAGCAAAACTATGAAAATGAAGGTATACAAAGTCATTAGCAGTTGGAAAATTTTCTCGAACTTATTATGTGCGAACAAATATGAGTGAGAAGTAAAAACCGAAAACACCAAAAGTGTGGGTATCAAGAATATGAACTCAGTAGAACAAAACTCTGTAATGCATATGTAATCCAAACAAAACCACGTCAAACTATAGAAAACTCATCACCATTGAAACTCGTAGTTCATAAATTATAAACTGCCATTACCTACCTAGTAGTATCAGTGAATAAAATATAACAGTTTGAGGAAGCATAAATATTTAAAATTCATCATTCCTATGAAGAATGGATAGAAGAAAAAACAAAATTTCAATAATGAAATATGCACTACTTCCATAAACAATTATATAAATTGCATGTGACAGAAGATGGAGATTGAAATGGTGAAAAACCTTTTATTTGGGTTCTATTAGTCAGATAGCAATAGAACTTCGAAGGAACCATGGCAGTGATGAATGGATAATAGAGAAGTCGGTTTCAAAGTGTGAACATAATTTTGAAAAGAACATGAGCGATCAAGGGGAAGTTATGATATTTGAAGTAGAAGGAATCGAATTCGGTGGAAATGGAGGTTTAGTGGGGTTGGTGGATATTGAATTGCGGAGGTAGTGGAAGTGAAGGGTTAGCAACTTAAATCCTGTTGTATGTTGAACCGTCTGATATATTTTCTTAATTTAGATCAGAGCCATCCTTTGTCTTAAAATTTATATCCTAGTCAGCACCGATGCTTTTTGTTATATAGACTAGTCAGCACCGATGCTTTTTGTTATATAGATAAAGATAGATGTTGCATTGCTATCCTCGTGCGCTGTTAATAAACCATTTTCCTGTAGTGTAAATACATTTTATTTCCAAAAATAAATAAATTATTTTATTATATATTCTTATTTAAATGGATAAATAAATGTATCTATGTGTGTCTTCTGATAATTATAGAGCAGTTTATTGATAAAAAGGTTTTCGGTTAATTTATCGATATTTTTACAAAGTAAATATTTTTGTGAATAATTATTCAAAATAAGATTTCCATCATTATTTATTATTCAAGACAACATAATTTATGTTGAAAATCGTACATTTGAATATTTTAAAAATAAATATAATTTATCAAAATGATAAATTTGCTGGCCGTTATAGACTCCCCTTCTTAAAAGAATTTCGTCCTCGAAATTACAACGCAAAACCCAAAGGTGTTTTCCCAAAATATTTATTTTTAAACTTACTCATATACGATGTATATAGATCACCTATACGAAATATTTAATTCAATCTTACTATTTGAATCCACAACTTTACTTCCAAACTAGTATTGATTCTTTTCTTCCCTAGTGTGGACTCGATCAGGCTCAGAAACTTCTATTTTCGTTGCAAGCTCTTAATTATCATAGAAAATGTAAGAATCCGACTATAGATCCTCATAAATGTTTGCCTTAAAGCATCGAGCGGTAAATCCTTTTCGGATACAAAATTTTATATTCGAATCTTTTGGTCAAATACGCGTTACGAAATAATTTATGTAAAATGCATATACTTTTTTATCTTTTCCAAAATATTTAGAAAATCTTGGTTTAAGTTTTTAAACATTTCATGAAGATATAGTTTTGTACTTATGAAATTTTCTTAAGTGGTTTGTGCATTTAAATTGAACAAAGTGTAAACAAAGAACATAATTATATTATGCATGCTTAATGTTTTACATTCATCCTTATCTTATACACATCATTTCTCCTCACATACTCAATCCATTCTTAAGTCCTTCTAAATATACTTGGATTTTCATATTACTGATATAGACATAACTACCATAGAAGCCATACATATACATGCTACTACATAATACTAGATAGTTGTTTCCAATCCTTCCAATCTCACATCATATCACTCCTTTGAGTCCGATGCTGATGGTCCACTTCCGTATCCAAAATCAAATAAGACTTCTCCATCGTCACCACTATCATATTGTTCTTTATCGGCTTCGTTTCCGTCCTCAATTTGTGGTATCATATCCACTTCATATGGCAACCAAGGCTAGTTCCATGGCACATGCCCCAGTCGGTTGGCATACCTTGCATAACTTCTCCTTCTTTCAGTTATTCTAAACCTTGCACTTATTCTTCCTCGGGATCCATAAATTCTTCCTTTTTGCTTCCATGTCGTCCCAATGGATGGGGGAATTTGACGAATCCTCGTGCCAAATAATATAGTCACCGTCCATCTCTTATATGACGTTAATGTCACTACTGCTGTTGTTTAGTTCATGGGATATCATAGTTTTCGGGTCTTATGCAGGTTCAAATTATTCTTTCGTTGGCTCCTCTTCGGGAATTTCTTCTTCCGGTTCAAGTTCTAAACTTTCTGGACCAGTGATGCATATTCTTTCTAAGGCCCGAGGGGTCTTTTCATCACTATACACTATAATAAGTTCCAGAGTCGGGGAAGATATTGGCATTTCGGCGATATGGTAACCATCTTTATCTAATCAGGTGTATGGATCTAATTCTCCACCAATAATAGGCTTAATATTGCTAAGTGGCCAATTCCTGGGTTCCTCCTCGTCACTTGAAAGAATGATTGGATCATTCTTCTCACCCCAATTGGCTCTCGGGGTCTCCTCTTTTGAATACTTCTCCCGTAGCTTGAGGGTTTCCACTATTATCCACAATAAACACTTAGATACTAAACTTTTTAATTGTCTTAACTAATTCTAATGTTTGGTTATAAATCTAATTTTATCCCAGCAAAATTCATTTTAACTATACAATTTTAAAGGTGATAGTTTGTTAAGCACATGATATTGTTTCTCCCAAATCAATACTTAGAATATTTCAAATAAAATCCTTTGAAAATTCTCTTTCTAAAAATCCTTTTTTAGATAAATGTTATCATTTATCCAAATCCTTTTCCAAAGTATTAGCCTTAAAACATCTTATAGTCAAAATTTGAAATTCTAATCACAAGATGTTTATACTTGATTTTACTAATCTTGATTTACACTATCATCCAAGTTATAACATATCTAATTATATATTTTCCAAAATATATTCTTTATATTCAAAATATGATCCTAGTAAAATTAATTAATTTACCATATTTCCAGAACAAAAATCATTTTTATATCATTAAAAAGTACGCACTCTTATATAATATACTCTCAACTCATTATAGGGTATTACTAACCCTATTTCTAATGAGTTACTCATCCTAGGGTATTACTAACCTTTTCTCTAATGAGACCTTGCCCCTATTAGGCTCAGGTGTTCGCTCAACCTAAGCTCTAATGCCAAAGGCGACACTCTGGCTTTTCGATGCTCGAAAATCGACACTAATACATCCTCGGTATTCACATGCCACAAATTCAAGTGCTGGAAAACCCGACCGTAAAGGGCAGAAAGAAAATAAAAACAGAACACAATCTTACACGAATGGAATAACATATATTATTTTATAAGTATAATCATTACAGCAGAAAATTTTAAATACATTTATCAGAGTTTAACTTAACATTAACATGGACAGTTATAAATATTTGTCCTTATAAATGCGGAATAAAATAGTACATGAGTATGGTAGAAATGGATAATAATCTTCAAAAGAATCTTCTAACTCCATGCACCGAGATCTTCCAAATTTCTTTAAAACAAAACCTAACTACTAGGTTTCTCGGAAAAATTGGGCATCCAAAGTTCAAGGGAAAGAAAATAAGCATCATGTCAGCCATGGGACTGGTGTGAGAAACTCAAAATATGAGTATTTGGAAAACAAAGGGTATCTCATATGACCATGCCACACATAAACATAGAATAATTTTTACCTTATGTTAAGTAAATTATTTTCTACACAAAATCTGGTAATAATATTTTTAATGACATTCTTTTAAAACCACTTTTCAAGTAAATTTACATAATCTTAGCCGAAATTGTTACATTATTAAATTCCATTACAATAGGTTTACAACTAAACCTGAAGGCACTTATTGGAGATTGGATTTCCAAATGAATAGCGAGGTAAATGACTACCTCCCGTACAGTGCATCTTTAGAGGGATGCACCGAAGATCGACATCTTCGAAACCTCTGTGATTAAGACTGGCCTACCCATAGACCCATATGGTGGCCAATAGAACCGAATATGATATCACCCCGTCCGTTCCCGACCTATCCGAGAGCTCTCATGCCATACACTATATATTTTGTTACTCGATGTCATAGCAGGCGCAAAATAAATATCAAAAGGTGATATCATACCCTAATGGTAGCGAACCATGCCCTAAAGCAATCCCTGTTTCATAATTCCCCGAGTGTAAGGCTCGAGGAAACGCTTACCTTCCTTATAATATTTTCACTTAAAATTCTACATTGCCATTTCCAACAACACACTACTGGTTTCCACAAAGTATAACTTCTGAGCTCGTACGTCTCAAAGAAAGGTGTTAAGTATAAAAGGGTTACCTCCTACACCACCAAACAGATGTATATTTGTAAAGATCAATACCCTGTACTCTTAAAAATGCATTGTCATACATTCATCTATACAAGTTGTCCAGGAATAGGACAAACTGAAGGCACTCTCCTACCACATCCCTTAGGATTAGTAGCGAGTAGTCCTTACCTACGAAGATCCTATAATGAAGGGACCACTGCTATTTATTTATCTCAGGTGCTACTCTGAAATCATCAACAAGCAGTACTTACATTATGAAGATCCTCGCCTTCAACTTCATTATCTTCTACATATCTTTACTTTCGAACTCGTAAATTTGTTCGAAGTGGTTTTCAGATAAGAATCACTCAAATGTGACATTCGTTCCTCGGAATCTATCATTGATAGAAAGATGTTTTAAGTAAATAGATGCTTATTATTTGATTGATTACTTTTCTCTTTACCAAAAATATTTTCTAAAGAGATATATCTTTAAAAACCATTTCTTTTCAGCTTATACGGAATCATTAAACCTTTATATCAAATCTTTGTTTAGTTAAAACCTTTTTAAATCTTGGATTAATTCCAAATCATTTCATCCTTCGCTTAGAAAAATATCTCCAAACCATTTATTTAAATTTTAGCAAAAAATTTCTTATTTTCAATACATATCTTTTTAATAGGCTAAAACTATGTTATCTAAGATGGTAAATCCAAATTAGTTAGTATTCAAGTAAAGTGGATCCATAGAAATTATACTAATTTTCCTCGACATCAATTTCCATATTCAACCTTTCCTGTCCATCGAATAGCGGTGAAATCACATTTTAAATTCACACAGATAGTACATGTTCCTTCCTCGGAGTTTAATACCAACTATAAAAAGATTATCTTTATACAATCCAAGTTGTATTAAATTTAGAAAAAAATAAATCTTTTATACTTGTCTTGTTTCCAACATTTCGACCTAATCTATTCCTCGCCCAGGAAAAAAGCCAAGTGAGCCAGGACACTGGTTGCTCCTGAACATCTCCTCAGTTTAGGCACCTCACATCTAGATTTCAAGAAGAGAAAAATCTAGTCCACTCATCGGTTTTTAGAGCCATGATTAAATCTCTTAATTTTAACAGTTTTTCTTTAAATCACTTTTTTAAACTCTTTTAAAATAAATTATAAAACCTTCAAATCATCTTTAAAATACTTAATTATTTCTTTGAAAGAATTCATAAAAGATTTGTAAAAGAATACTTAAGTTTGAAATCATCTTTCAAAAGTTATTAAAAGTGCTGCAAAAAGTGCTGCAAAAAGTGCTTTTAAGCTTATTTGATTAAAACAACTTTTTTATCATTCCGAAATCCATTTTTATAACTGAAATATCTTTTAAAAACATTTTAATATATTTTTAAAAATTATTTCATATTTTTAAAGAATTTATCGCTTGGATTTCTGAACTGCCAAACCGCGGTTACTTTGAAAACTTGTTTTGCTCATATTTCAAAATCTACTAAACAAAATCTCGATCATTTTCTTTTGCTTGAAAACTATGATTGTAGGAGTTTGAAAAATTCTTATTACAAAGAATTCTGATTCTGAGTCCATCGTATAAATGGATTTGTAACTTTTTACGGCGTGAAATTGTGAACCGTCGTTATACGACGCGTATATTTTGACTCAATTTTCATAACTTGTCAAATTTTCACCAACTAGATTTTAGTGTTTATAAAACATTTATAAACCATTTTAAATCATTTCAAAGGGGTTTGATGATTCCATATTACTTTTATAACTTGATCGAAAAGTGATTTCCTTGTGTATTATCGACGTGTATTTAACGTGACTTGTTAATAATTAGACAATTATATTAGAACAACCAAACTTGATGATCAAAGTATAGTAAACATCCATAGAAGTCATATCACAATATCATATATACATATTGTTTCTCACCTTCATCGGTTTTTAACTTCTTAAAAATTTGATATAACTTCGCTACGATCAATTCAAAGCCAACCAAGACTTAGACATTAAGAAGGGCCTGGCCTAAGCTTTCAAATGGAATTGTGCTTGGCCTTGGTGATGGTGGGTGGTGGCCATCGGTTTAAGTGCGGAAAGGAGGTGATTTCCTTTGGCTTTGAAGTGGATTGGTTATGTATATATACTTATATAAATTTAATTTCTTTCTACAATATTTTTCTTCATGATTTCAGTAAGGTAGGAAGCAATGGAAAAGCTTGAGAAAGGGGAAGAAGTTGGAGTAGAATAGTGTTAAAATTATGAAGAGAATGGTGGGTATTTATAGAAAAATTTGGAAATAAATATCTAAATGCATAATTACGCATTTGCCCTTTTCCCACACCCCCTCCATCCCTTTCAAACGCACAGCAAGCCGCCCCCCTTGTGCCTCTATGTGTGTGATGATGGTGTGTAAGTGAGTTGGCTTTTGCTTTTTAGGGTAGAAAATATCTTAGATATTTATACTTTTTATTATATGTAAATTCAAATGTAAATGGTAAATATATTTGTATGTATATATATGTTCATGTATATGTTAGGGTATGTATGTGTATTTTAGATACGTGTTCAGTAATATAAACAAAGTTGCAACAACTTTGAACAACTTCCGTATGTTAGACCGTTGAAAATTGGAAAGCCGATTCCCGATCACATTTTCATTTATTAACTAATTTACATATAAATGTAAACAAAATTTAAAAACTAATTTCTTATTATTTTTAATAAATTGATCACATTTGATTTATAAAACCATATATTTTAATACTAAACAAATGTTTACAAAAAGTGTTGTTATATCGATAAAGCGATACGAATTTTCTTATATTGTCAAATCAAATATATCTTTTTATAAAACTATTATAAATGATTTATTATCACTTCACAAATAATTAAAATGAATTACTATCATTTAAAAACAATTAGTTGAATAATTATAATAATTACTAAATCGTTAAATCTCAATTTAAATTCATAAATTAATTATTAAATACGATGCCATTATTGATGATGTCATAAATACATTTTATTCCCAAAAAGAAAATAAATTATTTTATTACACATTCTTGTTTAAACAGATAAATAAGTGTATGTATCCAACTCCGTGCGCGAATTTTAATAATTATAGCGTAGTTTATTGATAAAACGATTTTCGATCATTTTATCGATATTTTCTAAATGTATATTTTTGTGAATACTTATTCAAAATAAGATTACGATCATTATTTATTATTCAAGACAATATAATCTATATTGAAAAGCTTATAATTGAATATTTAAAAAATAAACATAATTTATCAAAGTGATAAATTTGTGGGCCATTACAGACTCCCCTACTTAAAAGAATTTCATCCCCGAAATTACAACGCAAAACCCAAAGGTGTAAATTTACTCCCGTACGATGTATATAGATCATCCGTACGAAATATTTAATTCAATCTTTCTATTTGAATCCACAACTTCACTTCCGAACTAGTATTGATCCTTTGCTTCTCTTGTGCGGACTCCGATCATGCTCAAAAACTTCTATTTTCCTTGCATTGCTCTCAACTATGATAGAAAATGTAAGAATCTGACTACAATTCCTCACCAATGTTTGCCCTAAAGCATCGAGCGATAAATCCTTTTCGGATGTCAAAATCCTATATTTGAATCTTTTGGCCAAATTCATGTTACAAAATAATTTGTGTAAAATGCATATACATTTTGTCTTTTCAAAAATATTTAAAAATATTTGGATTAAGTTTATAAACATTTCATAAAGATATAGTTTCATTCTTATGAAAGTTTCTTAAATGGTTTGTGTATTTACATTTGAACAAAGTCATAAACAAAGGAAATAATTATATTATACATTCTTACTGTTTTACATTTATCCTTATCTTACACACATTATTTCTCCTCACATACGTAAGCCATTCTTAAGTCCTTCTAAATTTACTTAGGTTTTCATAATGCTGATACAAACATAACTACTTTATAAGCCATACATATACATGCTACTACATAATACGAGATAGGTGTTTCCAAATCTTCCAATCTTACATTATAATCACTCCTCTAAGTATGATGCTTACGGTCCACTTCCATATCCAAAATCAAATAAGACATCTCCATCGTCATCGCTATCATTTTGTTCTTTATCGAATTCGTTTCCGTCCTCGATTTGTGGTATCACATCCACTTTATATGGAAACCGGGTCTGGTTCCATGGCACATGCCCCAGTTTGACTGTCATTCCTTGCATAACTTCTCCTTCTTCTAGTTCTTCTAAACCTTGCACTTCTTCTTCCTCGGGATCCATAAATTCTTCCTCTTTGCTTCCATTTCATCCCAATGAATAGGGGAATCTAATGACTCCTCGTGCCAAATAATATAGTCACCGTCCATCTCCCATATAACGTTACTATCTCTAATGAGCTGTTTGATTCAGGGATATCATAGTGTTTCGGTCTTCTGTAGGTTCAATTTCTTCTTCCAACGGCTCCTCTTCAGGAATTTCTTCTTCCGGTTCAAGCTTTAAACTTACTAGATCAGTGATGCATATTCTTTCTGAGGCCCGAGGGGTCTCTTTGTCACCAAACACTATTATAAGTTCTAGAGTCGGGGAAGGTGTAGGCATTTCGACCATAGGGTAACCATCTTTATCTACTCGGGTGTATGAATCTAATTCTCCTTCAATAATGGGCTTAATATTGCTAAGTGGCCAATTCCCGGGTTCCTCCTCGTCACTCGAAAGAATGATTTGAGCATTCTTCTCACCCTAGTTGGCTCTCGAGGTCTCCCCTTTTGAATATTTTCTCCCGTAGCTTGAGGATTTCTACTATTATTAACAACAAACACTTAGATACTAAGCTTTTTAATTGTCTTAAGTAATTCTAATGTTAGGTTATAAATCTAAGTTTATCCCAACATAACTTCATTTTAACTATACGATTTTAAGGGTAATAGTTTGTTAAGCACACGATATTATTTCTCCCAAACCAATAATCATAATATTTCAAATAAAATCCTTTGAAAATCCTCTTCCTAAAAAGCCTCTTTCAGATAAAAGTTCTCATTTATCCAAATCCTTTTCCAAAGTGTTACTCTTAAAATACCTTATAGTCAAACTGTGACATTCTAATCACAAAATGTTTATACTTGATTTTACCAATCTTGGTTTAAACTATCATCCAAGTTATAACATATATAACTATATATTTTTCAAAATATATTCTTTATATTCAAAATATAATTGTAGTAAAATTATTTTATTTACCATATTTCCAGAAAAAAATCATTTTTTTATCATTAACAAATGCGCGCTCGTGTATAATGTACTCTTAACTCATTCTATGTTGCTATCAACCCTATCTCTAATGAGTTGCTCATCCTAGGGGTTTGTTAGAGAATTTACCCCTATCAGGATCAGGTGTTCACTCAACCCAAGCTCTGATACCAAATGTGACGATCCAGCTTTTCGACCCTCGAAAATCGACACTAATACATCCTCGGTATTCATGAGCCATAAATTCAAGTCTAAGAGAACTCAACTGTTAAGGGTAGAAAGAAAATAAAGACAGAGCCGAATCTTACACGAATGGAATAACATATATTATTTTAACATATAATCTTTACAGAGAAATTTTTTAAATACATTTATCAAAGTTTAATTTAACATTAACAAGGAAAGTTATAAATATCTGTCCTTACAAATGTGGAAAACAATAGTACATGTGTGTGATGGAAATGGGTAACAATCGTCAAAAGAATGTTCTAACTCCAAGCACCGAGCTCTTCCAAAATGCTCTTCCAAAACGCTCTAAAACAAAACCTAACCACTAGGTTACCTAGAAAAAAGGGCATCCAAAGTTTAAGGGAAAGAAAATAAACTCCGGGTCAGTCATGAGACTTATGTGAGAAACTCAAAATACGAGTATTTGAAAAACAAAGGGTCTCTCATAAGACCACGCAGTATATAAACACAGAACGAGTTTTTACCTTATGATAAACAAATCATTTGTTTTGCATATTAGGTAATATTATCTTTAATGAAAATCTGTTAAAAAAACATTTCAAGTAAATTTACATAACCTTAGTCGAAATTGTTACATTATTAAATTCCAACATAATAGGTTTACAACTAAAACCGAAGGCACTTATTGGAGATTGGAATTCCAAGTGAATAGCAATGTAAGGGACTACCTCCCGTACAGTGTCCTAGAGGGATGCATCAAGGATAGACATCTTCGAAACATCTACGAATCAAGACCGACATACCTACAGACCTCTATGGTGGTGGGTAGAATCGAATATGATATCATCCCGGTTGTTCTCAACCTATCCGAGATCTCTTATACCATACACCACATATATTTTTTATTCGATGTCATAACGGGAGAAAAATAAATATAGAAAGGTGATATCATACCCTAATGGTAGCGAATCATTTAGCCCTAAAGTAACGTCTATTCCACAATTCCCTTAGTGTGAGGCTCGAGGCAACGTTTACCTTACTTGGAATATATTCACTTAAAATGCTACATTGCCATTTCTAGCAACACACTACCGATTTCCACAAAAGTACAAACTTTGAGCTCGTACGACTCAGTGAAGGAATTTATGTATAAGAGGGATTACCTCCTATCCCACCGAACAGATGTACGTTTGTAAAGATTAATGCCCTATGTTCTTCGAAATCCAATGTCAAAAATTCATCCATACAAGTTGTCCAGGAAAAGGACAAACCGAAGGCACTCTCCTACCACATCCCTTTGGATTAGTAGCGAGTAGTCCTTACCTACGAAGATATCAGAATGAATAGACCACTGCTATTTATTTATCTCGAGAGCTACTCTCAAATTATCAACAAGCAGTCCTTCCATTATGAAGATCCCCACCTTCAACTTCATTATCTTCGACATATCTTCACTTTCGAACCCGTAAATTAGTTCAAAGTTGTTTTCGGATAAGAATCACACAAATCCGATCTCGGTTCCTTTGAACCAATCATCGATAAAAAAATGTTTAAGTAAATAGGTGCTTGTTATTTGATCGATTACTTTTCCCTTTATCAAAAACATCTTCTAGAGATATATATCTTTAAAAACCATTTCTTTTCAGTTTATATGGAATCGTTAAACCTCCTTTATCAAATCTTTGTTTAATTTAAACTTGGAATAATTCTAAATAATTTCATCCTGTGCTTAGGAAAGTATCTCCAAATCATTTATTTAGATCTTAACAAAAGATTTCTTATTTCCGATACATATCTATTTAATAGGTTGAAACCATGTTGTCTAAGATGGTAGATCCAAATTAGTTAGTATTCAAGTAAAGCTATCCATATAAATTAAACTAATTTTACTCAATATCAATTTCTGTATTCAACGAAATCACCTTTTATATTCACACAGATAGTATGAGTTTCCTCCTTGGAATTTAATACCAAATATAAGAAGATTATCTCTATACAATCCAAGTCATATTAAATTTAGAAAAAAATAAATCTTTTATACTTGCCTCATTTTCGACAGTTCGATCTTATCTATTCCTCCCCCAACAAAATGTCCAGGTAAGCCAGGGCACTGGTTGCTCCTGAACATCTCCTTAGTTTAAGCACCTCACATTCGAATCTCATGTATAGAAAAATCCAGTCTACTTATCCACTTTTAGCGCCAAGATTAAATCTCTTAAATTTTAACAGCTTTTCTTTAAATCATTATTTAAAATATTTTAAAATAAGTTATAAAACCTTCAAATCATCTTTAGAATACATAATTACTTATTTGAAAATATTTACAAAAGATTTGGGAAAGAATACTTAAGTCTAAAATCATATTTTAAAAGTTATTAAAAGTGTTGCAAATAGTGCAGCGAATAGTGCTTTAAGCTTATTAGATCAAAATAACCCTTTTGTCATTTAGAAATCCATTTTTTTAACTCCAGTCACTTTTAAAACATTTTAAAATATTTATAGGATTTATCCATATTTTTTAGGATTGAAAATATCATTTTTAAAGAATTTACCGCTTTGACTTCTGAACTGCCAAACCGCGACTATTTTGAAAACTTGTTTTGCTCATATTTCAAAATCTACTAAAAGAAATCTCGTTCGTTCTCTTTTGTTTGAAAACTATGATTATAAGAGTTAGAAAAATTCTTATTACAAAGAATTCCAACTTCAAATATATCGTATACATTGATTTAACTTTCTACGACGTGAAATCGCAAACTTCCGTTACGCGACGCTTCTACTTTTGACTCAATTTTTATAACTTGTGAAAACTTCACCACTTTGCATTTTTATGTTTATAAAACAATTATAAACCATTTTAAATTATTTTAAAGGGGTTTAACGATTCCATATCACTTTATAACTTAATTCGAAAAGTGATTTCCTTATATAATATCGACGAGTATTTAATATGACTTGTTTACGAAGTTAAAAAACTATATAAAAACAACCAAACTAGATAATCAAAGCATAGTAAACATCCATATCAATCATATCACATCATATATATATATATATATATATATATAGTTTCTCACTTTCATTGGTTTCTAACTTCTCGAAAATTCACTATAGCTTCACTACGATCGAATCGAAGCCTACGAAATCGAGCCTTGGACCTTAAGAAGGGCATGGCCTAAGCTTGCAAATGTACTTGTGCTCGGCCTTGGTGATGGAGGGTGGTGGCCGTGGGGTTTAAGTGAGAAAGGAGGAGATTTTCTTTGGTTTTGAAGTGGATTGCTTATGTGTATATATACTTATATAAATTTAATTTCTTTTTTGCAATATTTTTCTTCATAATTTCCTTAATGTAGGAAGCCATGGAAAAGCTTGAGAATGAGAAAGAAGATGAATTAGAATGGTATCTAAAATTATAAAGAGAATGGTGGGTGTTTATTGAAAAAAATTGAAAATAAATATGCAAATGCTAATTACACGTTTGTCCCTTGCCCATACCTCCTTCATCCCTTCCAAACGCACGACATGCCATCCCTCCTTGTGCCTCCATGTGTGTGATGATGATGGTGTGTAAGTGAGTTGATATTTGTTTTTTAGGGTAGAAAATATCTTAGATATTTATACTTTTTACTCTATGTAAATTCAAATGTAAATGATAAGTATATTTGTATGTATGTGTTCATGTAGATGTTAGGAAGTGTATGTGTATGTTAGATGTGTGTTGATGTGATATAAACAAGGTTGCAATCACTTTGAGCAACTTTCGTTCGTTAAATAGTTAAAAATCGGGAAGCCGATTCCCGGTCACATTTTCACACTAATTTATATATAAATATAAACAGAACTTAAAAATTTATTTCTTATCATTTTTTACAAATTAAAATAATTACATTTGATTTATAAAACCATATATTTTAATATTAAACAATTGTTTACAAAATGTGATGTTTATATCGATAAAAGTGTTTTAAACGATTTATTATCACTTTACGACTAATTAAAATTTAAAAACAATTATTTGAAAAATTATAATAATTATTAAATCATTAAATATTAATTTAAATTCATAAATATATTATTAAGTACGATGTCATTATTGATGATGTCATAAATACATTTTATTCCCAAAAATAAAATAAACTTTTTATTACATATTCTTGTTTAAACCGATAATTAAGTGTGTATCCAGCCTTATGCATGACTTTTGATAATTATAAAGCAGTTTATTGATAAAAGGTTTTCGGATTTTTATCGATATTTTTCCAAAGTATATACTTTTGTGTTCAAAATAAGATTAACATCATTATTTATTATTCAAGACGGCACAATCTATGTTGTAAAGCTTATATTTGAATATTTTAAAAATAAATATAATTTATCAAAGTGATTGTGGGTTGTTCCATATTTCATTATTAAGTATTGATTCATTTATTTATAGTTATTTGAATAATTTATTTATTTCCTAATTTTCAATTTCTTATCCTATTTATATTGATTCCTATGATATAAGTGATTCAATGTTGATATTAATTTAGATGATGATTTTGAGATAATATGGTGGCGACAACCTTTTAATTGATTTGTGAGATTTCATTTCCATGTGATGAGAAATTTGAATAAACAGATTAGTGCGACCGTTTGGTATGCGACATTCAGTAACACTTTTCCAGTTATTCATCGGATTGTTATATAGAAATATCTAGTGTGGATTACGTGTAGTTTATGAGCATTGAATAATTATCCGAGTAACATGCAGTGGTATGGGACGTATTTATGCTATTCGTTTGATTATTCTTTGTAAGTAAATGTCACTCAAAAGGGGATTTCTCATATGTGTGATGACACTCGCGTCGATGAGTATAATTTAGTCACATGGTGACTTATGGGTATAGCCATGTGTCGGCATGGTATTAGAGCTCTAGTATATTATTGTCACATGGTGATTTATACGGAGCCGCATGTCGGCTTATGACTAGAGCTTTATGTGAATATTGGATATGATTATTATATGTCATCCACTTGTTGTCCAACTCCCTTTATGGTTCCGGAGTGAACCAGATTGGCCAGTATCCACCTTGTGGTCTAATGGTGGGGTCGTGCTCCAGATCTATGACTCCATTATTGGATATTTTGGATGTGCATCTCAAGATTGTAGGGTACGAGCCCTATGACTCCTTATGTCACATAGGCCAGAAGTTTGTTACCTATAGGGGCAAAGCAGGGTCGTGACTCGGGCTACACGTAGACGAGCCACTAGTGGATGGGGTCATGATATTCATCGAGGTAACTGAAGAATGTAGGGTTAGACAGTTTTCTACAGGAGGCAAGTAATCCTGGGTTCCTGTAGCATGGTAGGTACTATTAGTCTCCCTTTCTAGTTCGGGATTATGCATGTGATGTGGATTGACATATATTATTCACTATCCTATAAGGTGGCTATACTAGAGACTACATGAGTCCAAAGTATAGTTAGTCCTCCTTATATCCATACAGTTTGATGATTTGATATTTTGAGATAGCCTTTATTATTGATCGTGATTTGGATTGTGTTGGATTATCTTTGTGGTTTTTATAATATTGGATATTGTTTGGACTATTAATTTATGATTTTATTGATATTATACTAAGCATTGATATGCGATAGTCCTATTCAATTGTACTCATTTTATATATGATGAGGTTGTATCGCATGGTTGATTCTCCCATTGGATATAGTCCTTTTGATTTATATTGATTTATCAGTCATCTTTTGATATTAGTTCTAATTGTGGTATATGGATTTAAGATATTTGAGTAATTTGATGTCTTGGGGAGTACTTATATACACATACATACACACTCTCTTTGATACATCATCTAATGTTTGAAAACCTTTGATAGTTATATTATATTATTATTCTTCCATGTTTATATTGTATCTTCTTATTTAGGATCCTTGATTAGGCATAGTCTGACCTGTGTGTTATTTTATAATATTTCGGTCGGTCTGAGATATCTCAGGTACATGGATACCATGACCAGCATTTGTTTTATTAGGCTAAGAGAAGTATTATATTAGGATGGTTATAAGATACTTGTATGACACTTTGTATATGTATAATTAATATTTGAGTTATATTGTATCCTTGTAATATTATTGTATTCTATAGATTATATATTGTCATTGTGTTTAACTCTATACTCTCTATGATGTATTGTATATTATGTATTGTTCTGTTTTGGAGAAACACATGTTTGTTACTCTGTACTGTTACTCTGTATGTTTGGAAAAGTTATTTATCAGATTATTTAACTCGTACCAGTGTTGGTTCAAAGGAATATTCACGTGTGCACCCATATAGCCTCATTCTCCATATTACCTAACAATATTACTGTATAATACTCTTGGATAGTATGTGTATAGAGATTGAGTGTTACAAATTGGTATCAGAGCAAGGTTCACAACAATGCAGTGTATATCCGAGGAATGAGTTGAGACTTTAGATGATAATTAGGGTCCCATCCCCCTTAGGTGAGTTGGGTATATTCTATAATAAGAGAATAATATATATATATATATATATATATATATATGATTGCTGAGGTAATCATTAAGGGACTTATTTGTGGTTTTACAAATATATGTATTTTAATATATATTCTTTTATTTCATGTATGAATTATAAATCGTTGCAATAGAAAGGACGAAATGAGTTAGTCTAACATAAAGCATTTGTATTTATGATTTTGGATGATTTTATATTGTATTACGGTACAGAGTTAAATTTGAAGTGAATAAATAAAGATTTATTGAATAAGTACATTGAATGATTTATGAAAATAATACTAATATATATTTTTGAAAATAAAAACCATGTTAATTTGTTCATTGCATGATTTAAGGATTCTGGTTGGTACGCTTGATCAAGGTTATCGATAGGGATTCCTAATCACTAGAATGAGACATTTGGAAATATTTTTTGAAATACATTTTGAGAAAATTAAGGTATTTTAAAAATGTTAAATATTTTAACTAATATTATAATCAAAGTTAGTTTGGAAAAAATGATTTTTGGGAGTAAATATTTGATATGATTTTTTTAGAAATACATGTTATGTTTATTATTTTTATAAAATGTATTGTGAAAGAATACATAAATAATTTCAACTTGTTAAATTTTGAGAATAATTTTAAACTTCCTCCAATTATATATTCTAAAAGTGTCAAATATTTATATAAATTTATGAGAATTTGCATATAGTATATGGGAAATAACTTTTTATAATAAGACGTTTGGAATTATATAATAAAATTGAAAAGTATCTTATTAAACAGAAAAATAGGATTTTAATGGAAAATTTATTAATAGATTTTGGCTCTTGTTAATATAAGATAAAGCCACTTAATGGACACTTGAATTTGAATTGAGTTTGAATTAGTATAAAATGAATTTTGGCAAAAACATATATATTATACATATAAGATATTTGGAAAGGAAATTATTTAAATGAAAGTTTTGTGAACTTACAGAGAAATTTTCCATAAGTAAACAAAATAAATTGAAAATGCTATGAGTAAGTTTAGTATAATTGGTTTGTGATAGATTTCTCCATATGGGAAATTGTGAGGGCGTAATTTTGTTAAGAGGGTAAGTCTATAATAACCCGATTTTTATGTAGTAATTAATTAAAGTTAATAATTATAATTTAGTAGTTAAACGGGAATTTGTTGTTTTAGTCAATAAATTGGTTTTGAAATTATTTAATAAATGATTTAAATCGTGAAATTATGATGTTTAAAATTTATAATAAGTTAAAATCTAGAAAATATTTTATAAGAGTGATGTAATGCGAAACAAAATAATAGTTTGGAGATGAAATGAATTATAAATAATGATTTGTAATTTTTTGTATTAAACAGAATTTAGTTATAAAAGTAAAAGAAAATGAAAGTAAAATACTTTAATCCAAACCCAATATTCTCAAGTCCAAGCCCATATACCTTAAACCCAAACCTATTTCTAGAATCTTCTCTATCAAGATTTTATTCATTCATCCCTTGTTTAATTTACTATCTCATTTTGCTTACTTCTTATGAATATTCTTCCATTGAAAATTCAACAATAAATCTGATAAATTATTATAAATTATGAAATAAAAATATGGGAATCTCTTCTTCATTTGCAATTGCTGTGAAAAGAAATCAAACTTGATCCAGTGGGGATTTTGCGTGCATGCTTAGGAATAAAGCAGGAGAAGGAGATGATGCAAATTTTAAGTGAGAATTTTTATCTCACAAACTTCTACTAATTAAGAGAATTCATCTTTATTTTTTTGTGATATATAAGTGCATGAATGAAGTTTAGTTTATGGCATTTAGTGTACGACGTTGGACGTTTTAGTTGTTGTTGATCATCGATTATCTAAAGTGCATTGAGGATCAGTTCGACTTAAAATGGTCGACTCGGTGCTTCTTCTCCCCTGCATGTATTTATGGATATTTGCTTATATTATTCTCTGCATTCATCTTTGAACTTTGTCCTCCATTTCTTTTTTGCGTGCGGCCAGAACTTGAGTCCATACCAGTATACATGATATATATATACACACACAATTATATAATTATTTATAAGTTGCTTGTGTTTGAATTGTGTGCATGAGTAAATTATCAGTTAAGTGAATGTAATGGCTCTTTATACGAGAGTTGTAGCAGCTGTGTGGGTATATGTTTGTCGTAGTGGAAATGCAAATCTGATGCTTTTTGGAAATGCAACAATGTACACATCAGTGTTTTTGAACAATTTGCAATGTAAAAAAAGTAGCTTAAGGTGATCTATAATAAAAAATTATCACATTTTAATATCAAACTTTTGTGGTAATTATTTGTTAACCTAAAAAATGGATCAACACCTAGGAGTGTAATGTGAAAGCACCAACCCTGTTAGAACGGAGAAAATATAATAGAAAATAAGAGAAAAGTAAATAAGAAACATAGATTTTTAGTGGTTTGGCTTTTAACTAAGCTACGTTCACTTTATAACTTTGTTTGTTGATGTGATCTTAATAAAATATGGTTTCAAAGTGATTAAAAAAGATTTAGTCTCAAGTACAAGTGTTAGACAGATTCTAAGTTTTAGAATTGCCTAAAGGAACTGCCATGGTGACCATGGAGTAGATAGAGAGTTGAAGAAATGACAAGGCCGCGTACTAATGGCAGAAACTAGCCCCTCTCTTGGTTGCTCTATGGTTTGTATTTATCGTGGTAGCAGTCATATTGGATCAGATGCCCGCTACCAGAGAAGTCCATGGACTGGCCCAAGCCAACATAAGAAGTGTCATGACAACATGAGCTAAAGCCTAGATTCGGGGCCGAATTAAGCCATTAGATTCGATATTGAATCTAATCCTTAGCCTTAAGATGGCCAAATCCTTTTATGTCGAGTTTCATGCTTCATCTAGATGTCGTCCATGTAATTTGGTAGATTGTTGATGAGTATTGAACCTCCTTTTTTTTTCTAACCTGGACTATCTTGTTATTCGGACCGTCATTGTGACACCACTAATTTTCGAAAACATTATTCAGGATATTTAATTAGATAAATTAAATAGAATAGCGATGATAAGAGGATTGAGATTTGAATAAAACAATAAGAAGGCCTGGCTGAAATAATTAATTAATCGGGCTTAAATTTGCTTTTATGTATTTAATTAAACATGGGCATGTTAGTAATTAGCGACACTATTATTACTCAAGGCTATACATTCTCATTTGCCCATTCATGTTTCAATTTCTAATTTTTCACGTTCATTTAACGCAAAGTATTATAAATGAGTCGGGCATTATCAAAGAGGAAAGAGGAAGAAAACTAAATCAAAGCTAGGGGAATCAATCTTCTACAAATCTCAAATTTCTTATCCTATCCAAGGTGAATAATAATTCATTCCATCTCTATTTTGTTTTTATAATCATATGTTTTTGGATTTAAGATTAAATTTGTTTTTATGATGTTTTAGATGATGATATGCTTGAATTATTATATGTTTGATTTAAACCAATTCATTTACATACGAATTTGCATGGTTTTAGGGAAAAACGATTATCATTGATTTTAGAATGCTATGGAAAATTTATATGTTAGGTAAACCATGATTTCAAAGTTGGGTTTCAATTTTAATAATTTTCCAAGCCATGGAAAATTTATTATGAATTTCTAAAGGAAAATATGATATTTGGGTTTAAAATTTATTTCAATTATTTCAGGGAGAAATTAATCTAAAGTTTTAATAGGTTTGATAACATAATGAAGGTGAATTTATGTGATTTTTAGGGATTTTTCCTAATTTATTTGCTGTGGAAATTAAATTTTTTTAAATGAAGGACTTATTTGCAATATTGGTTTTGCTTAATGGAAGGGCTTAAACGTTACTTTTTCCCTTAATTTAGATCTGATAAATGCGGAAGTTATTTTGTAAAGTATTTGAAAACTTTAAGTAACCAATCAAAGGTTTACAGATATGCAGGTTAGTTATAAAGCAATTGCTTAACTTAGCATTAATTTAGCCTTTTTAATAAAAAAGTTAGTTCCGCCTCTTTTGAAAGTGACCTTCGACCCAATGCTTTCGCCTCGACTCAGTCTAAACCAACCATACTAAAACCCACCTAGTCGAAACCAATACACAAGGTATCACTTAGATGATACATGGTGGATTAGAGGAAAGGAAGAAGCCATGGTGTCAAAAGCAACGCTTCCGATGGGGTCGAAATCTTAGTTTTGTTTTCAAATGTTAAGTGCCTGTTTTGTTTTACTTAATGCTTTCGACGTAGTCGAAGCATATATTTTTGAAAGGGGTTTTTCTAAATAGCTTTCAAAGGTGGTTTCCATTTTATGTTTTAAAGGTACAAGCTTTCAAAGGGGTTACTTTATTTATAAAAGAATTCTTTCGAAAGTAGTGGTTCCGACCTAGTCGAAACCCAACCGCTTTTCTTTTACGTTTCGAGTATATTGAAGTCATCAATACTTTCGAAGGGTGATTTTGTGTAAACTTATGTTAAGCCACTTCCTAAATACTTTCGAAAGGGGTCAGGGGTCTTGAAGGCAATGGTGTCGAAAGGGGGTTTCGATGCCATCCTTTTAAGTTTTACTCAAAGGTTTTAAGCTTTCGAATAGATGGTTACGATACGATCAAAATCTCCCCAAAACAATTTTATCAATGGTTTCTAAGGAGATGCTTTCACCTATATTCAATTTGACCCAAAAGATGTTTCTAAAGTTAAAACCCAATACTTACAAAAGAGGTACTTTCATTGGTTTCGAAGCTGTGTTTTGAACTAATATTTTGGTATCATCGAAAGTTATATTTGGATTCGAAAGAGAATATTTAGCAAGGGCTTCGAAAGATATATTCATTTTTCTGAAAAGAGGTTTTCTATACTTTCAATGGAGGTCATCTAGTGATTTCGAAAGTAATGTTTTAAGGTTTCAAAACATATAACCCGTTCTCATTTTAAAGGAAAAACCAAGGCATAAATAAAGAGTTTTGAAATGAAGTTTTTGAAGAAGTTTGCCTTGATTAAGGTTAAAGGGTTTAACTAGGATTTATATAAAATGATTTCAAGGATATTAAACCATAGGTGTTGGTATTATTTTGTTGTTATGATTGCTTCTTCATATATTTATTCACATTGTAATTAACCCATAATGGCACTTTGGGAAACGGTAGAATAACCTGCTAGGTTGACTCAGTAGTGAATATAACTTAAGAAATGTTAAAATCTTTATTAACGATATTGGCAGGGGCCAATAGGTTCACAGTAAGCCTATGAAAACTGTATATAGCAAAAGATATTAGCAAGGGCCAATTGGTTCATAGTCAGTCCATTAAAACTATGATTTGATATTGGCAAGGGCCAATATGATATATTAGCCCATGGAAACTATATCTGGATTAAGATATTGACAGCTAGTCAATAGGTTCCTAGTCAGCCCATGTAAACTAGGATAAGGAAAAAGAGATTGGAGTTACCAATAGGTTCATAGTAAGCCCATGAAAACTATGAAATATGACAGGGAGTCCATAAACATTTAACATTTATTAGTCAGCCCATGGAAACTATTAGGTTATTAGTAATCCTTGAAACTATAACTGAGACAAATATGAATGGGGATGGGTAATCCAATATGGATTCACTTGTTTTGCATATCATCATATCATATTGTTTTGAATTGTTTTAACCATTGTGGATGTAGGAGCACAGTATATGGTTTTATAAAGGTTTTAAGATACTAGTGAGGGGAACACCCATTCCACTAAGCGGCGTGGTTTCACTAGATATCTAAATGGTTTGAGATGGTAGGTTATTATTCATACCAGGCTTTATGTCTGACTCGAAGTTTTTTTTTTCCTCTTAAACTCTTGGGTACTCAATTGATTTTGAGTAGTTTGAGGTTTAGGGTTTTCAGGTGTTCTTTTAGACGAATAAAGCTTCTAGTGACGTACATAAGGCATGCTTGCTACGTAGAGTTCTTTCATTTCTTTTGTGTTTGGTTGTAAAGGCAAACTTGTTTTATTGCCTTATATTATATACTCTGATCATCCAAGGGGGCATCTCCATATGTGCTCTTGGCGTATTTTGTAATAAGTATATTTTGTCTGAAAGTTGTCTGTGCACTGGGATTATGTAATTAATTTGAAATATTTTGAAATTGAATGCGGATTTTGTTTACTATGTTAATTTTTTTTCCATATTCTTGTATTTATGTGTATCAATGTAACTAACATTACCGTATTTGGGTGCCGAGGATTAATAACTATGGATGACTGCAACATCCGTAGCCGTTAGTTTTTGGCCTCCAAGTAGGAGGATGTTACAGTTGCATCTTTATTCTTTAATATAGGCTCTCTAGAAATCTACGAAACTTCACGAATATGCATAGGAGGACTAGGGGATCACTTGCAAGAGTATGGATATGCCAAGGCTGGGCATTTAGATTTGGTATCGAATTAAGGCCCTAGAGACTACATAGTTCTTTAATTTGATATAGAAACTCCTTGTAATGATTCTAGTATGGTGGCAATTCCAAATGGAGATGGTCGAATTTTGGACTGTACTCGGCCGGAGGTGAATCTAAGTTTTGACTCAAACGAATGTACGCCATTCCAAAGTCAAGGCTTGCTATCTGTCTTCAACCGTCTCTTTTCGAGGACTTGGCTAAGTTCCTATCGCCATTTGAATTCTAGTTTGATGATTCATTCCAAAGTTCGACATACTGCATAACTCCATCGTATAGCTTTCCCTATTTCCGTATTTCTAATGATCCTTAAATGAAAAGCTTGTCGCGTCGTCTGGACTGCGGCTCCGCTATTAATTTTTCATCGATAACGGGTAAGTCCCAAGAAATATAATCTTAAAGTATGACGTCACTCGTTTTTCTAGCACGAGTGAGCTATCTATACAGGATGGTCCATTTGTGATGCTTGGGACAATGGAATCACTTTACATATATAACACACTGCACTTGCCCCGGTCGATGCTCAGAACTCGACTGGTCAATATATGTCAACCTCCATGGATTCTGGGAGTTGGTCTTACGAGGATATTAATAAAAGTAAAACATAGCTGACAGTGTTGAACGCCAAGTTTTATTATTTAGAATGACTTTCCTATCATCTTGTCTTTAGTCCAGCGAAGGAATTTCCACTCCTTTAGAAACTAGATCCTCTGCAGCTTAGGCTTTAACTTTTATTCCTATCATGTCAGGACCATTGATTACAGTTGAATTACAAGGCATGGTTGCCCTTGTAGAGCTACTGTTAAATTTGTCCCTTCCTCTAGATGAGTTCATGGCCTTACGAGTCTTGGACAAAGAGGGAGGAGCAAGTGGGGATTCCTCAAAGCTTGTCGGCCTGTCGATCTTCCTTTTATAGTAGTGTTTACGCGGGAGCGGCCTCCGTTGTCTCGCAACTTTATGACTGTAAATAGTACCCCTGTAGTATTTTTGACATATTCTATTACTTAGCTCTATTCAAAACTATGTTGTAGCATGGCCTAGCCAATTCCATGGGCGTTCTTGGTTAGGTTCAGTCGGGTTCATTTCGACCAAGTGTAGGTGTATATGCCTCTGTCTACAGGGCTAATCATTTTGAACACTAAGCCCATACATTTTTCGAGGACTAGGTTTCCTAAGCAATACGTTTGACTACCCCCAGCTTGATTGGTATCATCGTTCCTATCTCCAGGAACTAGTGACTTTGCTATTTGATTCCAAGCTTCGAGTTTCAATGGTGTTAGTTCCTTGACTGCGATCAAATTCTTCTAAGTTGACATCATCGGCCAATGTCACTATGGATGTATGTATTATAAAGATGCATCACTGCCATCTTTTGTCATAACAAATTCTTTCATGTCCAATGTTGAGATTCTGATCATGCATCAGTTTCTATCTTCGGAAACTTTCGTGCGAATGACTTAACTCTGTGGATTAGTCCTTGATAATGTGAATCTTCGGGCAATGACAAATTCTTAAATGTTAAGACCATTATTTCCTTCGGTGGAAATTTGTTGCTAGAATGCTTTGTTTTCAAAATAGAAATGTTATCTAGCCAACTTTGTTGTTATTCGTGTATGGACACGGTAAGGTCCCTTCGACCAAGTATTTGTTCGCATGTCCCTGTTTACGGGAGACAGACTATCTCTTTCGAATGCTTGTATTTGGGAATTTGTGATAGATGGAA
This sequence comes from Allium cepa, assembly GCA_030765085.1. Lineage (NCBI taxonomy): Eukaryota > Viridiplantae > Streptophyta > Magnoliopsida > Asparagales > Amaryllidaceae > Allium > Allium cepa. The sequence goes on along the minus strand of CM060930.1, from coordinate 6,333,777 downwards.
AGCTTTAGGGAAAATGATTCAGTTTCCCTCGGTCTGGTTCTCAATCCTATTCTGGCGTTGAACAAGTCAGATGATTTAATTCCTAATTTTCCATGATTTTCCTCGCTTGTCCTTAGCCGTGTATGCCTTGCTTGACTGCTAATATTATCACGGAAGTCATGTTCATATGTCAATTCCTATCTTCGAGAAATTGCAACTTAGCTACTTGGTTCCAAGCAACCTTCTCTCGATGCTGGCTATCTCTGGGTTGCATCAAAATTCTTTCTAGGTTGAATACTAGAAGTTTTGTTGTGTACCAGCTGGTAACTAGTACATAAGCGGCTCAATCCTCTAGATTTCCCTTCGACCCCGCATTATCTCATGGCAACGGCTGATTCGTGTAATGAAGAGCGAAACCATTTGATTGGTCATTGAAGGGTTATGACTTCCCATTGTCGCCTATCTTCGATCAATAGTAGTTTTTTGAAGACAAGGGTGGAAACTCAATTGAGCTCCAATTTCTATCTCTGAAAGCTAGTGCATTGATGGTTCACTGTTGTGAGTGCTTTTCGTTGACCCTACAGTTTGAAGCTTTCCCAGCATTTCTGAGGCAATACCGATACTTAGAAAACAAAAACTTTCTCGGCATTGTTGGGGCAACACCGGTACTTAAAAACAGAAAGTTTATCGGCATTGTAGGGGGAACACAGGTATTTAGAAAATAGAATGTTTCTAGACATTGTAGGGGTAACACGGGTATTTAGGAAGTCCCCGAGTGTCTTGGTGTTTCTATTACTTAGCTTTATTTATAACCATTAAGTGCTCCCTTTGGCAGTATAAGGCCGTTGCTTAACCAATTCTATGGTTTTTCTTATTTGGGTAGGTTCGAATTTCCTCCGATCGATCTTTGTTGTAATTTGACTTCCATTGTGGAAATCGTTACTCCCAAGTCTTAAACTTCAGGCGCTTATAGAAAATTAGATATTATGGAGGTGAGTCATTACACTGTCTCCAGTATGATCATGCTCTTCTTATCCTAATCATGGATTGGTAGAGTGTGGTAATGCTTTTCATGAATCTGTGATAATTTACATTGCTTATTCCATGCTATATGTATTTTATTAGGCTGTTGATGTTGTTATGGATATCCACCTTATTTGTTGGTTTCAATCTTTGGGAATTGATGGTTTAGCTTCTCGATTCTAAGTATTCTCTCCTTGCTGTTGTCCGTCTTTAGACAATAAAGGGTTTTTCACAGGTAGAAGTTGAGGTCCCTGATTGTTCTCTACATGGCCGATTACTCCAAAAGTGGCTAAAATCCAAGCTATGATGAATCTAAGTCGATCGATTGTTATCTTTCTTGACATCACTAGTGTCGTGGCGGTGTCAAACTCCATAAAGACAAGTTATTTCCTTTGGACGTTGGCAGTATTTAGGCTATGCTAGATTCCTGCAAGTTGGGGTTTGAAAACTCAATCGAGTACTTACTTCTATCTACAAAAACTAACGCATCTAAGATTTGATTCTGGATACGCCTTCCGTCATTGCCAATCCCTAGAAGATGATAAGTTCTTCCCGTTATCGTCTATTTTTTAGCGATACCGAATTTTGCGGAGTTTTATTCTCTTATCAATATGACAGACTGGATTTCTTAATGTTGTCAGGGCAACATTGATTCCTAGTAGGCTAGACCAATTTCCCTTCCAATTCTGCAATTATTCGACTTACTACATTGCTTAGCTCTGTTATGATTGCCAAAATACTTTGCTCGGCATCACAGATTTGTGGTGCATCTTGATTTAGCCACCTCTACGGTGTTTTTTTTGTTCGAGCTCGCTAGAGCTTATCCTGAGCAAGTGTTAGTGTATGTTCCTGTTACTCCATAGAGATGCTTAATATAAACACTAAATTTAACTAAATTGAAGCTCTTGGAAAAGAGTCAAGTATTTTGGACAATTCGCTCGATTGCCCCTAGTGTCATTGGAAGACTTTTTGTAAGATAGGAAATTAGAGATCAGTTGTTCTAGGCAACCCGTTAAATGTCCACTAGTTTGGATTGCACAGTAGGCCCCTATCTTTGGGAAATATGATTTCGATGTTCGATTTTGAGTATGCTATTTTGACTGTGATTGATTCCTTCCAAGCTCGGTATTGAGGTTCTATCCGCATGTTAGTTTCTGTCTTTAGAAACCTACGAATAGCTCAATCCCTTGGATTTTCTTTCCATATTGCCGATATCCAAGCGATGTTGAGTTTTGGGAGGTGGATATTGACTTTTGTCAATCCTGCAACTGATAAATTTCTTGTTGTTCCTCGAGCAAAGTCGTTACTTAGGAGATTTTAAAAAAAATGTTAATGTTACCAGGGTAACATCAATGATTTGGAGCATACTTGAACATAACTCTATTCGTTCAAGCGACGAAGCAACATGTACTTACTTTGGACATGGTTCTATCGGTCTAAAAAGCGAAGGAATGGAGCACACTTGAACACGGTTCCATCAGTTTAAGTGGTGAAAGAATGGATGCTTACTTGAACGCGGTTCCAATGATCCAAGAAGCAAGGAAATGGAGAGCACTTGAACGCAGTTCCATGGGTTCAAGTGGTAATAAAATGGATGTTTATATGGACGCGGTTCCATTGGTCCAAGAAGCATGGAAATGTAGTGCACTTGAACGAAGTTCCATCGATTCAAGTGGCAAAAGTATGGTGCATACTTGAACACAGTCCCATTGGTCCAAGAAGCGATGGAATAGAGCGCACTTGAATGCGGTTTCATCGGTTCAAGTGGAAAAATAATGGATGCTTACTTGGATATGATTCCATTGGTCCAAGAAGCAAGGAAATGGAGCGCGCTTGAACGCAGTTCCATTGGTTCAAGTGGAAAAAGAGTGGGGCATACTTGAATACAATTCCATCAATTCAAGTAGTAAATGAATGATTTTTGATTCGATCTGACCCCGTCAACTCAACAGGTTGCTTGCATGAATGTGGTTCCATTGGTTCAAGAAGCGAATGGATGGAGCGCACTTGAATGCGGTTCTATCGATTCAAATGATGCTTACTTGGGTGCGGTTCCATTGGCCTAAGAAGCAAGGTAATGAGAGCACTTGAATGCAGTTCCATCGGCCTAAGTGGCAAAAGAATGGATGCTTACTTGGATACGGTTCCATTGGAACAAGAAGCAACGAAATGGAGCGAACATGAACGCAGTTTCATCAGTTCAAGTGGCAAAAGAATGGATGCTTACTTAGACATGGTTCCATTAGTCCAAGAAGCAAGGGAATGAAGCACACTTGAACGTAGTTCCATCGGTTTAAGTGACAAATGAATGGATGCTTACTTGGACGCGGTTCCTTTGGTCCAATAAGCGAGGAAATGGAGCGCACTCGAACGCAGTTCCATCAGTTTGAGTGGCAAAAGAGTGGGGCATACTTGAACGCAGTTCCATCAATTCGAATAGCAAATAAATGGTTTTTGAGTCGATCTAACCCCGTCGACTCAGCAGGTTGCTTGCATGAACGCGGTTCCATTGGTTCAAGAAGTGAATGGATGGAGCATACTTGGATGCAGTTCCACCCGTCCAAGCAGCAAATGAATGGTTTTCGAGTCGATCTTATCCCATCGACTCAATAAGTTGCTTGCATGAATGTGGTTCCATTGGTTCAATAAGTGAATGGATGGATCATACTTGGATGTGGTTCCATCGGTTTAAGTAGCAAACAAATGGATTTTGAGTCAATCTGACCCCATCAACTTTGTAGGTTGCTTACGTGAATGTAGTTCCACTGGTTCAAGAAGCTAGATAACTTTATTGATAAAATAAAGAGAGAGAGGCAAATCCTACATATTTACAATGCCCTTAGTTTCTCTGGGTAGCTTATCTATGAAAGTATAAAATACATGGATATGGCCTAGCAAAGTTGCATTGTGTTCGGATGCTACTTCATTCCTGAGTGACCAGTTAATGACTAGTCTTCCATCAGTTTGCCGGTATCCCTCTCTGCTGGGTCCAAGCACTTTCCCTTGAGCAATTGGATCCTTGGGTCTCGTGGGTCTCTCGCTATTCTTAACGTACTTCTGGAGTTTGTTGTTCCCTATCAAATCCTCAATTGTGTCCATCAGATGTCAGCATTTATTGGTGTTATGCCTGTGTGTCTCATGGAAGCGACAATATTTCCCTAATTGCTTCCGTCGCTCAGAGGCTTGCTTCTTGGGTGGTTTTTTGTAGCGCTCAAATCCCTGAGTAGCTAGATAGTTTTTCTCCAGACTATTTTTCGATAGAATATAGTCCTAGTCTGAATTTCCTTTGGCATTTCACATCCGAATTTCTCCTATAACCAGAGTTTTGGTTTCTCTTTTTCTAGTTTTCATTCTTTCTTGCATCCCTGTAGTACCTATAGAATTGCTTCGATCCTGCTCAATCACTACATTGTTCTAAACCAACTCCTTTAGTTATACATTGATGGTCTTACCTTCCAAAGCATCTGCCTCTTCCAATCTCAGATATTGGCTCGCTTCTGGGTTCATCTCCTTCATGGGGGTAGGATGCTTCATCTTAATCCACTTTCCAAGGTCTTATCTAGATGGATATATCGGAGCAAAGCCATGAAAACCATATACTCATTTGGGTTGCTCACTTTAGTAACTATCGTATTAAACCAACTGATAAAAGATTTCAATGATATGTTAGGTCCTTGGAAAAAGCCAGATAGAGACATCATGTCTTTCGGTTAAGCCATGTGAAGTCTAAACTATTCCATGAACTTTCTTTCCAACTCATCAAAGGTGGAGATGGATCTTGGTGGGAGTCTGGTGAACCACATTGAAGAGACTCCTTCTAAGAAGATCAGCAAACATCTGCAGCGAATAGCATCCGTTGCCCTGGCTCCCTCCATATGCCAACTGTATTTGTACAAGTGTGTTTTAGGGTCAGTTACCCCATTATAGGATGGTATGGTGGGATAGTAGAATTTTTAGAATATTCTTCCCTTGGGATATTTTTAGTATGGAGTTCGACTTGGTGCAAAAACACTATCATCATCCTTTTTGCCTTTAATTTCTTCCATCAAGCGTTTGACCATAGTGGAAATGTATGCCTTACTAGTTCGGTAGTCCACAGGTCAGCTGTTAGGGGCTACGCCAAGCGTCTGACTTTGTAAATGGCCTTGGTTTGTCAACTAAAGCCTAGGTCCTCTATTCTTCGGGGGAACCACTCATGTAGAACCTCATTGACATGCGAGTGGCCTTATAGCGGATGTTTGAACTTCTTTTCCGGTAGTTTGCCTACCTATGTCAGCATTCAGCTCCAATCCCTTGTCGTCAAATTGCATGTCATTTTCAGAGTCGGAGAGGTGCATTGGAACATTTTCCGGTAGAGTATTCACTCCAAGATTTGGTTTTACAACTGGTTGTGATCTAGTAGTGGAGTACTTCTGTTTCCTTCAATATTAATTCCAGAAGCTCCACCAACTATCTCCTTTTGCTTTTGCTTATCGTCCCTCATATGGAAGCCTGAGACGAAGAATTCTCCTTCTCCACAGCGGTGGTAGTTTCTGGCCTAGTTCTTGGAGCAGTTGGCGGTTATAGTGCTAGCAAAGCGTATGTCTTGTCCATAAGATCTTTTTGGCTATCATCCATCTTTTGGTTAAGTTGATCAACCATCTGATTAAATTCTCCTTTAGTCACAACTTTATGCAAATGGAAGATCCAATGCTTCATTCCCAGTATTAACTCCTGTTTATAAGTTGGTAATGTTGTTGACGTTGACTAGCTGGTGATTTGGTCCATCGCCCCTAGCAGTTGCACTTATATATCTCCTAGAAGTTATTCTCTTTCTTCCCACCATTCATTTTCAATGGCATGTATTCATACTCTTTTCGAAGTTGAATTTATGGATCTAACTTCTGGACTTATCTAGTCCAAAGTTGAGAGCTAGATCTAAGCTTGGGTTACCGGTTCTCAGTGAAAACACCAAAATGTTAACCCAAATAATGGATCAACACCCTGGAGTGTGATGTGAAAGCACCAGCCCTGTTAGAATAGAGAAAATTAATAGAAAATAAGAGAAAAGTAAATGAGAGGCAAGGATTTTTATAGTGGTTCAATTGTTAACTAAGCTTACGTCCAATTTATAACTTTTCTTATTGATTAGATCTTGATAGAGTATGATTACAAAGTGATTGAAAAAGACATAGACATAAGTACAAGTGTTAGATAGATTTTAAGTCCTAGAACTACCAAAGGAACTGCCTTGGAGACCATGGAGTAGAGAGAGTTGAAGAAATGATAGGGCTTCCATGTAGTAATGGCAGAAACCAGCCCCTTTCTTGGTTGCTCTATGGTTTGTATTTATAGTAGTAGCAGTCATATTGGATCAGAAGCCTGCTATCAAAGAAGTCCAGGGACTGGCTTAAGATAGCATAAGAAGTGTTGTTATAACATGAGCTAAGGCCTAGATTCGAAGCTGAATTAAGCCAATCTAATCCTTAGCCTTAGGAAGGTCAAACCCTTTGTGTCCAGTTTCATGCTTCCTCTAGATTTCCTCTATGTAATTTGGTACATTGTTGATGAGTATTGGACCTCCTTTCCCGACTTAGACTATCCTTTAGCTTGGACTGTCGCATTTTCATTGTTGATGATAGGCTCTCTGTAAATCTATGAAACTTCACAAATATGCATAGGAGGACTAAATGATCACTTGCCAACAATATGGATATGAGATTCGGTACCAAATTAAGGCCCTTAATCGAGGATGAATTTAGGTGTTTGGCCCAATCATGGTGAAATTTTCCCAAGTCCTTCTTTTTTCTTTTCTAGTGCTCTTGCTAAATGCCAAGTCATTTCGATTCTGTCTCAATGTTCCCCTTAACTCGGGATGAGTTAAGCTCCTTAATTCGGGGGTAAATCTAATTGGTTGTTCCAACCACTCCAAACCTTTTCTATGTCCTTCCTTATGTTATTCTAAGTATGCATTTCAAGTTTCAAATCATTTTGACCTAAGATCCTAATTCGGGGTTGATCTAAGGCCTTAATTCGGGGGATTGATCTAAGGCCTTGCCAATATTTCAACCAAGTTTCCTAGGCTCAATTCTCTAGTCCTTCTGAGTATCTTTACCAAGTTTCTAGTCGTTCCATCTTCGTACCGATGTTCTAACTCCTATTGACTTCTGCTTAGTTGAAAACCTAATTAACACCATCAAACAATATAAAGGCTTAATCTTTTTTCCATTTGACAGTATGATTGACAGAGTTTTAAATTTGACACCTACATTCTTTTAAATTTTGTTCACTATGTAAATTCTGACAGAGTTTTATTTTCTAAATTTAGTTTCATAATTAGGTCCATCCCATGACCTATGATTTTAAATTTAGATCAAGAACTAGTGTGAATCTTAAGTGGTAAGTACCTCGACCACAAAAATAATCTCTAGGCCTACTTGTACGTGTTTGGATTAGTGTAGTGTGCACACACACACACACACACATATATTTGTGTGTGTGTCTGTGAGGGTTGCTACTACATGTACGAGCGTGTGTGAATTGAGTTCATGATTTGATAAATGCTATGTGCATTTGTACATACCAGTGGCTACGTGGTATAAGCCTATGCGTATATTTTGTTTGTACTTTATTTACATATGTGATGTGATGCTCTACGTGCAAGCTATTATATCATTTTCTATATATGCGTGCTCTTGAGTTGCACATGTGTTTTGGTATGAGTTAAAGTGTTGTATATTTATATATTTTTAGTATATATTATTTTATTAATCAAAACTTATATAAATTATAAGATTTGCAAAGGTAATTATTTAATTTATTTTGGAATATGGATTTATTATCCATTTCTTTGAATTTATTTTGTCATATAAATTATATTTTGTAAATGTTTCATTATTAAGTATTGATTCGTTTATTTATAGTTACTTGAATAATTTATTATTATTTTCTTATTGTTGATTTCTTATCTTCTTTATGTTGATTCCTTTAATATAAGTGATTCACCATTGATATTGATTTAGATGACGATTTTGAGATGATTTGATGGTGATAATCTTTTAATTGATTTGTGAGATTTCATTTCCATGTGACGAGAAATTTGAATAAACGAATTAGTGCAACCGTCCGGTATGGGACATTCGGTAACACTTTTCTGATTATTCATCAAACTTGTCATATAGAAATATCTAGTATGGATTGAGTGTAGTTTGTGAGCATTGAATAATTATTAGAGTAACATACGGTGGAATGTGACGTCGTTATGTTATTCGTTTGGTTATTATTTGTAATTAAATGTCACTTAAACAGGGATTACTCATGTATTGGATGACGTTCACCGCGATGACTATAATTTAGTGACTTGGTGACTGATGGGTACAGCCATGTGCCATCATGGTATTAGAGCTCTAGTATATTATTGTCAAGTGGTGACTTATACAGAGCCATGTGTTGACTTATGACTAGAGCTGTATGTGGTTATTGGATATGGGTATTATATGTCATCCACTTGTTGTCCAACTCCCTATATGGTTTGGGAGTGAACCATATTGGCCGGCATTCACCCTAGTAGTCTGATTGTGGGGTCGTGCCCCAGATCCACGACACTGTTTTTGGATATTTTGGATGCGCATTATAAGATTTCTCGTTTGTAGCGTAGTTGTCCTACGGCCCCTTGTGTCGCATATGCCAACAGTCTGTTACCTATAGGGGAAAAGCAGGGTCGTGGCCGGGGCTCCGCATTGATGAGTGTAACAACTTTGGCTTTTTGTAACATTATTTAGAATATTTAGTTAGCTAAATTAAATAAATTTATTAGGGGATTGAGATTTGATTTAATCAAGGGTATCCGTGCCATTTAGCAATTAATTAAACGAAGAAGTTTAAATTGAAATAGAGGAAGGGTAAAATAAGAAAGATGTCGTTCCTATATCCTCTAAACCTTGGCCATGTAAAATTTTACGATTTCATTTCATTTTCAAAAAATTTAAAAGAGGTTGGTCACCATTAAAAAGGAAGAGAAGAAGAAAAGCTAGGAAGAGGCTAATTCAAACCAAATCTATCCACATCACAATCTCCATAATCTCTAAAGCTAAGGTGAATAATGTTTACATCTCATTTTTGATTGTGTTTTTGGTTTTAAAATGAATTCCAAATATTTTGTAACGACTTGCCATGTTTTTGAATGATGGAATGAATATATATACTTGTTGATGAATTATGGTTATTCATATTGAATTTATGATATGTTTTAAGGTGAAAACTGTATAAAATGACATCCAATTGCCTCGTAAATTTTTATGAAGATCGTAAATATTATTTTGGAGATGGGTTTCAATTTTTAGTTTTTTTTCGAATTTTCGTGGAATTATATGAATTTTCTAGTAAAGAAAATAATATTTTGGATTATAAATTAATTATGGGTACATAATTAATTATTTGGGTCTGAAATTTTTATGTGTTGGAAAACATATATAATGTGATTTTCTGGAATTTTTCTAGATTTTTTCTAGATTTTTCCTAAGTTTTAATGGTTATATAAAATTATTTAAGTTATAGGACTTAAATGTTTTATATAATTAAAATTGGAGAAGGGGCATTTGTAAAAGATTTAAATTATAAAATCTGGAAAAGTCGGCAGCACTGTTGACAATGTAAGGAAGAGATAACCAATCAAAATTAGACATGTAAGGTAGGTTAAGTGAAAAGAACTATTTGCTATAAGTTTTTCACTGTTTCGTCTCTTTCGACACCAGGTTCTGCCTCTATACTATCGCCTCCAACACAGTTGAAACCAATGCATATGGTATCAGGCAACCAGTACGTAGTAAATTAGATGATGGCGGAAAGTAGGGAGTCGAAACCATAGGTATCGAAGGGGTTGAGGCGGTCCTTTGTTTTTAAATTAAAGAAATACATCTACTTGATTGTGTTGCGCCTCTGTTTTTAAATAATTGCTTTTGACTAAGTCGAGACCTTATTGCTGTCGTCTTTCTACTTTTCGACCCAGATGGTTTCGAAAGGGTTGTTTTGTTTTTCTAAAACCTGGCCACCTCTTCAATGCTTTCGAAGGGATGGTTTCGACACCATCACTTTATTACTTAGGAAATGGTTTCGAAGCAGTTTCTTTCGACTTGAATGTTTTTAAGGCTCTTTTTCTATAAGTAAAGTAAAACCCAAATGGTTTCGAAACTGATGCTTTCGACTTTAATAGATTTCTGATCCTTTTTCTTTACGTGAAGGAAGAATCCAAATGGTTTCGACCGTGACATTTTTGAATGGTTTTGAAAGGTTTCCACATGTTTTAAATTGAACCCAAATTGCTTTCGAAAGGATTGAATTTGAGTGTTTCGAAAGGTTTAATGAATGGTTTCGAAAGGGGTGGTTCCCCAGGATTTCGAAAGGATTGAAAGGAAGATTTTTCCTATGTTTTTGAAAGGTAGCATATAAAAGGTTTAAAAGGGGGATGTTTGTTATTTTGAAGCTTTCGGAGAAAAGAATGAAAAGGATTTTCTAATGTTTTCAAAAGGAAGTATGTAATGGTTTCGAAAGGGGTTTTCCAATGGTTTCGATGGGTTACCTTCAATGGTTTCGAAAGGGTTGTTTAATGGTTTTAAACAAAGTTTCGAATGTAATAAATAGGCAATGCAGCCTAAGTATTTTCAAGTTAAAAAAGGTTTTGACTTGTTTTAGAAGGATAGTTAATCCTTATTAAGTCTCATCAACATTATTTTGAGTAAAGTATATATAACATGGCAAAATTGCTTAGAGTAAAGCTAAAGATATATTTTCCTTGTATATATATATATGATTTGAAGGACTAAATCATTTTGAAAAGGTTTTCAAGGAAAATTTAAAGGGTACTTAACTCTAAGAAAGTTATTCGGACAGTTAATCCATTTTGCAGGCAGTCAGCTTAGATTTTGGAAAGTTAGTCCAGTTTGCGGGTAGTCAGCCCAGTTGTTTAGACAGTTAGTCCATTTGTAGCATAATGGGCCTTGCTATTATATGTGGGTAGATAATTCACATAATACCTATTTTACGGATAGATAGTCCATGTATTAGCATAAAGGATATTGTTGTTTTGAAATAATAAGTTTGATTAACCAGTTTGGTTGCAGGAAAGGATTGCAAAATATATATGTTTTGAAAAGGATATTAGTGAGAGGAAACCCAACCCGCTAAGCGGCATGATCTCGCTTAATATTAGTAAACTGAGATGTAACAGAATTATTCACAAAAGAATTTATGTTTGATTGGAAGTTTTTGTTTCCCCTTAAACTCTCGGGTACTCAAAATAGATTTGAGTAGGCAGAGGGTTGAGGTTTTCAAGTTTTTGTTTTGGAAAATAAAGCATCCAAAGACGAGCAGGTAACTGACGGATAAATAATTATGATTTTCTGTTTCATTTTGTTTTGATTTCACTATGTATATAAGTCAAATATGACTATATTGCTTTGGTCAACCAAGGGGGCATCATCATATGTCGCTCTTGGCATATTTTGTAAATGATATGTTTAATCATTGCATGGGAAACAAATGGAATTATGTAACATGGATATGAATTATTTTTTTGAAATATAATCTACAAAATGTTATTTTTTGAAATCCATGATTTTTTTCACGTTCACGTGCTTCTGATATTATGGATACCATTATTATTGCCATATATTGTCACCATAAGTTAATATTATAGATGATTGCAGCATCCGTAGCGCTTAGCTTTTGGTCTCCAGGTATAGGATGTTACAGCGAGCCATTGGTAGATGGGGGCACAATGTCCGTCGAGATAACTGAAGACTGTAGGGATAGACGATACTCTAAAGGAGGCGAGTAATCCTGGGTCCCTGGTGCAAGTTATGTGCTATCAATCTTCTTTTCTAATTTAGCGTTATTATGTGATGTGGATTGGCATATATTATTCACTATCCCATGAGGTAGCTATACTAAAGATTGGATGAGCCTAAAGTGTAATCAGTCTCAGTTATATCCATATTGTTTGTTGATTTGATATTTTGAGATAGCCTTTATTATTGATCGTGATTTTGATTATGTAGGATTCTCTTTGTGGTTTGTGTAATTTGGATAATTTGGTAGACTATCTCGTATTATCTATTTATGATTTTATTGATACTTTATTAAGGCATTGATATGTGTTAGTCCTATTCACTTAATTTCCTTTCATATACGATGAGGTTATATTGTATGGATTATTCACCCATTGGAATAGACTTCTTGATTTCTATTAATTTGTTTATATGGGTGATGACGTTTTTTAATATCCGTTCTAATTATTATATATGGATTTGAGATATTTCAATAATGTGATGCCTTGGGGATTATATATATATATATATATATATATATATATATATATATATATTGACACACTTTGAAACGTCATCCGATGTTTGAGAATATTTGGTAGTTATAGTATATTCTTCTTCTTCCATGTTTATATTGTATCTCCTTTTTTAGGATTCTTGATTGGGGATAGTCTGACCCATATGTTATTTTATAATACTCAGGTCGATTTGAGATATCTTAGGTATAGGGACACCATGACCAGCATTTGTTTTTCTTGGGCTACGTGGAGTAGTATATTTGGATGGTAATATGATACTTGTATGACATTGATTCACTATATATGTATAATTAACATTTGAGTTGTATTGTATCATTATAACATTATTGTATTTTATATATTATATGTTATCGCTGCGTTTGACTCTATGCTCTCTATAATGTACTATATATTATGTATTGTTCTTTCTCAGAGACACACGTATCTATTGCTTTGTACTAATACTGTGTACATATGGATTAGTTATTTCAGATGTTTTAATATGTACCGGTGTTAGTTCAAGGGAATATTCACGTGTGTACCCATATAGCCTCATTCTCCGCATTATCTAATAGCATTACTCTGTAATACTCTTGGATAGTATGAGCATAGATTTAGGGTGTTACATACTACCATTAAATAATTATGTTCATGTAGTGGCTTGACCTTCTACAAATGTGTTAAAAATAATGTTATTCATGTTACTAACCATTTAAACTATTCAAAAAAAATCAAATGATGATTTTTTGAAAAATAATGCTCAGGTACCAAATGTGGGTTACGTGAGGAACCCTAATACTTATGCAAAATAGATCTTAAGGCTATTAATATGCTAGAGGGAGGGGGCATAACAATGTATTTAACTAGTTAATGATCTAAATTGTAATTTTCAAACTTATCAGTTTAGAATAAAAATCATGGGTAGATAATTAGGTTAATAGAGAATAAAAAGCAATATAATAAAAGAAGTGACATTAGGAATTTTTACATTGGTTCGGATTTCCAATCATACTTCAAGTTCTTTACCTTCTACATAATTTCCACTATAACAAAAATTTGCAAATCCATTGGTGGTAAGTACACCTATCAAAATTTGACTTTGAAGCATGTGGCAAGCATACTTATCCCGACGTTCCATGGATGGCAGGGCACACCTAGCCTATTAACTTTCCACGGATAGTCAAGAATACCCATACAATCTTAACTTTATATGGGTGGTAAGATACACCTTTACAATTTAATAATCGAGAGTAAATGTACAAGCAATCATACCTTTCAAATATAAAATCTCATAGTCTTTAGTACAATGATCCTTTAAACCTTCGAAAGTAATTTGTAGTTGAAATCATTAAGGACTAGAATGTAATCCAAAAAATAACAAGGGGGAATTCAGGTAAGAACTCTCTAATCTCTTGTAGTTTGCGAATTTGTGAAGAATAATAGTGCAATAATATGATAGTTTGCGAATTTATGAAGAATAATAGTGCAACAATATGGTTTCTCAAAGTATATTCATATAGTAGTTACAGAACATATTTGCAAAGTAGTAGAGAAGGAGTGAGATAAAAGAATAAGAATTGGTTAAAACATTCATTTTCTCTAGTTTTTGTAAAAACAATGAAGAGAAGTGTCTTTTGGTGAATGAGTGAAAGATTGAGTCTTTTAATTTAAATTCAAAGGCCGTAATCAACAACTAGTGTGTCGATATATCCTTAAATAGTATATCGACATATACTTGTCAATTTTAAAAACTTGTAAACATTTATTATGTCAACATATGCTTTCAATTTATGTCAACATATAATAGTTAATTTTGAAAAACATTTAATAAAATTGTTTCAAAATTTGTAATATTTATAAACCAATTTTGTACTTTTGTTAAAAAATAAATAGAAAAAAATATAGACCTTCAAAAAAGAGATTTCAAATGTGGTCTTTAATAATTATTTCTAAGACTATGACTAACTAGATGTCTTGTGCTCTTTTGGTCTTCGATTCTTGAATTTCATGTATCTTCCTGAGATTGTTCTTGATTCTTTGTCTCGTTGGTCTACTTGATTCATCTTGATCTCCTTGATCTGCGTAATTCCTCTTGATCTCCTTGATCTATCTATATCCCTACAATAGTTCGGTCAAGTGTACTTGTGTTTCCTATACTATTACCTACACCACCTAAATAAGTCATTAGTAATATTATTTATATGGTTATGGTCATCAAAATCAATACATACGGATCTAACACCATTTATAAACGAGGCTTGGAAGACAAGCATGTTCTAATAGTTTTTAAAATTCTATTTGAATAATTGATTATCTATTCCCCTTGTGCGGTTAACGTGCAGTTTCTAATGACTATCTGTGTATGTTTACCCATCAGATTATGTAAATAGACTGGGGCAGTGTTGTATCCTATGTTGTGTATGTATCCTATGTCATTGGCATGGTGTATTGAAGCACTCTGTGTAGGAAGTTTGCTTGTGCTAGAAAACGAGCTCTGACCTACGATGAGATTGTGTGTCAGATATTACTTGTTAATATAGGATCTACATTAATGGTACCAAATGGAATTTAACATGGTACATAATTCTATCTCTCGACTAGGTACCTCGAAGAGATGATGCCAACATCATAGGATAAACGAACTTTGAGAGAAACAAATTCAAGCATTGGTGGAATTCACATCCTCGTACATATCAATGCTTGAATTTCACGTGGAATGTGAAAGTAACTACTATGGCTAGCTATTACTTAGGATCGTGTAATATGGAATATAATTAAATCTAAATGCGAAAATAGATGATAATAGAAAAGTAAATAAAAATAAAACATTCACACCAGGATATTTTATACTGGTTCGAACTTCCCGTTCTACGTCCAGTCCCAGACTCCTTCTAGAATTTTAACTACAACAACCCTCACTTAACCCGGAGGAATAGGTTTACATTGCCTGAGCAACCGAACAGGACTTCACCCGCCTAAGCAACCGAATAGGACTTCAATACAAAAGATATCTGACTGTAGTGTGTTCTTAAATAACACTGATAAGTCAATTGAGTACAATCTTCCTATAATCTTCTCCTTCATGATATATAGTATGATATGCTTTGAGAATTATGGAAGATAAAGTGATCAATGATCAAAATATGTAAGAATTTGAGTGCAGTTTGAAAACTTTGAGAATAGATAAGAATTTAAGAATGCTAAAAGTAAATTCGGTAATTTGTTTGTTGAATTCTATAATATATATATAGTATATGAAGAGTTGCATCTTTAAATGAAAAGTTATATAGAAAAGAATGGATGTAACTATTGATTTAAAAGGATGTTTCTCTTGGTGAAGAGAAGTGACTTTTCAAGAAAATAGCAGTTGGGGATATTCAGACGTATGAATAAAAAAATTCAGACTTCTGAATTAGTTTGAAAACGTAAACAGCAAGGAAATAGTTCATTTTTGACCTCATTCAGACGTCTGAATATTTTAGTTCAGATGTCCGAATATTGTGAAACAAATATTCTCATTTCAGTACTCAGACGTCTGAATGAATGGATTCAGACGTCTGATTTTGTTGTTTTGTGCATGTATGAGCATGTGTATGCATGTGTATGTATGTATGTATATATATATATATCATTTAAGGAGAGATTTTAACAAATTTCTAAGTAATATACAGACTCTAGATACATAATATACAACTATAAACATCTGTAGATGAATTTGCAATAAATCTCCTGCAAAGTGGTTTAAAATATACATAACATTTTATATAGGTTGTTATAATCAAAATCAAGAGTCTAACATTCTCCCTTTTTTTGATGATGACAACTATATAAAATTAATAGACTAGATACTCCCCCTGTTGATATGCACAATTTAAATATCTCCCACTTTGTCATCGACAAAAAGGAAGAACATGAATGATAATAGATTTTGATTATAAATTTCTCCCCCTTTGCTCAAGCATACCAAGAATTTTTATACTGGTTCGAACTTCCCGTTCTACGTCTAGTCTCAGACTCCTTCTGGAATTTTAACTACAACAACCCTCACTTAACCCGGAGGAATAGGTTTACAATGCCTGAGCAACCGAACAGGATTTCACCCACCTAAGGAACCGAATAGGACTTCAATACAAAAGATATCTGACCGTAGTGTGTTCTTAAATAACACTGACAAGTCAATTGAGTACAATCTTCCTATAATCTTCTCCTTTATGATATATAGTGTGATATGCTTTGAGAATTATGAAAGATAAAGTGATCAATGATCAAAATATGTAAGAATTTGATTGCAGTTTGAAAACTTTGAGAATAGATAAGAATTCAAGAATGCTAAAAGTAAATTCGGTAATTTGTTTGTTGAATTCTATAATCCATATATAGTATATGAAGAGTTGCATCTTTAAATGAAAAGTTATATAGAAAAGAACGAATGCAACTGTTGATTTAAAAGGATGTTTCTCTTAGTGAAGAGAAGTGACTTTTCAAGAAAATAGCAGCTGGAGATATTCAGACGTCTGAATAAAAAAAATTCGGACTTCTGAATTAGTTTGAAAACGTAAACAGCAAGGAAATATTTCATTTTTGACCTCATTCAGACGTCTGAATATTTTAGTTCAAACGTGTGAATATTGTGAAACAAATATTCTCATTTCAGTACTCAGACGTCTGAATGAATGGATTCAGACGTCTGATTTTGCTATTTTGTGCATGTATGAGCATGTGTGTGCATGTAAATGTATATGTTTATATATATATATATATATATATATATATATATCTCCTAAGCGCTTAGAAAGAGGGGGTGATATCAAACTTAATGAGTTGACATGCGGTATTTAAGGAGAGATTTTAACAAATTTTCTAAGTAATATACAAACTCTAGATACGTAATATACAGCTATAAACATCTGTAGATGACTCTGTAATAAATCTCCTGCAAAGATGGTTTAAAATATACATAACATTTTATATAGGTTGTTATAATCAAAATCGAGAGTCTAACATTCTCCCCTTTTTTGATAATGACAACTATATAAAATTAATAGACTAGATACTCCCTCTGTTGATATGCATAATTTAAATTTCTCCCCCTTTGTCATCGACAAAAAGGAAGAACATGAATGATAATAGATTTTGATTATAAATTTCTTCCCCTTTGCTTAAGCACACCAGGAATTTTTATACTGGTTCGAACTTCCCGTTCTACGTCCAGCCCCAGACTCTTCTGGAATTTTAACTACAACAACCCTCACTTAACCCGAAGGAATAGGTTCACACTGCCTGAGCAACCGATCAGGTTTTCACCCGCCTAAGCAACCGAATAGGACTTCAATACAAAAGATATCCGACCATAGTGTGTTCTTAAATAACACTGATAAGTCAATTGAGTACAATCTTCCTATAATCTTCTCCTTTATGATATATAGTGTGATATGCTTTGAGAATTGTGGAAGATAAAGTGATCAATGATCAAAATATGTAAGAATTTGAGTGCAGTTTGAAAACTTTGAGAGTAGATAATAATTCAAGAATGCTAAAAGTAAATACGATAAGTTGTTTGTTGAATTCTATAATCTATATATAGTATATGAAGAGTTGCATCTTTAAATGAAAAGTTATATAGAAGAGAACGGATGCAACTGTTGATTTAAAAGGACGTTTCTCTTGGTGAAGAGAAGTGACTTTTCAAGAAAATAGCAGCTGGAGATATTCAGACGTCTGAATAAAAAAAATTTAGACTTCTGAATTAGTTTGAAAACGTAAACAGCAAGGAAATAGTTCGTTTTTGACCTCATTCGGACGTCTGAAAATTTTAGTTCAGACGTCTGAATATTGTGAAACAAATATTCTCATTTCAGTACTCATACGTCTGAATGAATTGATTCAGACGTCTGATTTTGCTGTTTTGTGCATGTATGAGCATGTGTGAGCCTGTATATGTATATTTCCATATATATATATATATATCATTTAAGGAGAGATTTTAACAAATTTTTTAAGTAATTTACAGACTCTAGATACATAATATACAGCTATAAACATCTGTAGATGAATCTGCAGAAAATCTCCTGCAAAGATGGTTTAAAATATACATAACATTTTATATAGGTTGTTATAATCAAAATTGAGAGTCTAACTTCCCGTTCGTGTTCTTCCTTCTGAATTAGTTTGAAAACGTAAACAACAAGGAAATAGTTCATTTTTGACCTCATTCAGACTTCCGAATATTGTGAAACAAATATTCCATTTCAGTACTCAGACGTCTAAATTAATGGATTCAGACGTCTGATTTTGCTGTTTTGTGCATGTATGAGCATGTGTATGCATGTTTATGTATATGTTTATATATATATATATATATATCATTTAAGGAGAGATTTTAACAAATTTTCTAAGTAATATACAAATTCTAGATACATAATATACAACTATAAACATATGTAGATGAATCTGCAATAAATCTCCTGCAAAGTGGTTTAAAATATACATAACATTTTATATAGGTTGTTATAATCAAAATCGAGAGTCTAACATTCTCCCCTTTTTTGATGATGACAACTATATAAAATTAATAGACTAGATACTCCCCCTGTTGATATGCACAATTTAAATTTCTCCCCCTTTGTCATCGACAAAAAGGAAGAACATGAATGATAATAGATTTTGATTATAAATTTCTCCCCCTTTGCTCAAGCACACCAGGAATTTTTATACTGGTTCGAACTTCCCGTTCTACGTCCAGTCCCAGACTCCTTTTGGAATTTTAACTACAACAACCCTCACTTAACCCGGAAGAATAGGTTTACACCGCCTGAGCAACCGATCAGGACTTCACCCGCCTAAGCAACCGAATAGGACTTCAATACAAACGATATCCAACCGTAGTGTGTTCTTAAATAACACTGATAAGTCAGCTGAGTACAATCTTCCTATAATCTTCTCCTTTATGATATATAGTGTGATATGCTTTGAGAATTGTGGAAGATAAAGTGATCAATGATCAAAATATGTAAGAATTTGAGTGCAGTTTGAAAACTTTGAGAATAGATAAGAATTCAAGAATGCTAAAAGTAAATTCGGTAATTTGTTTGTTGAATTCTATAATCTGTATATAGTATATGAAGAGTTGTATCTTTAAATGAAAAGTTATATAGAAAAGAACGGATGCAACTGCTGATTTAAAAGGATGTTTCTCTTGGTGAAGAGAAGTGACTTTTCAAGAAAATAGCAGTTGGGGATATTCAGACGTCTGAATAAAAAAAAAAATCAGACTTCTGAATTAGTTTGAAAACGTAAACAGCAAGGAAATAGTTCATTTTTGACCTCATTCGGATGTCTGAAAATTTTATTTTAGACGTCTGAATATTGTGAAACAAATATTCTCATTTCAGTACTCAGACGTCTGAATGAATGGATTCAGACGTCTGATTTTGCTGTTTTGTGCATGTATGAGCATGTGTGAGAATGTGTATGTATATTTTCATATATATATATATATATATATCATTTAAGGAGAGATTTTAACAAATTTTCTAAGTAATATACAAACTCTAGATACATAATATACAGCTATAAATATCTGTAGATGAATCTGCTGAAAATCTCCTGCAAAGATGGTTTAAAATATACATAACATTTTATATAGGTTGTTATAATCAAAATCGAGAGTCTAACTTTCCGTTCGTGTTCTTCCTTCTGAATTAGTTTGAAAACGTAAACAGCAAGGAAATAATTTATTTTTGACCTCATTCAGACGTCTGAATATTTTAGTTCAGACGTCTGAATATTGTGGAACAAATATTCTCATTTCAGTACTCAGTCGTCTGAATGAAAGGATCCAGACGTCTGATTTTACTGTTTTGTGCATGTATGAGTATGTGTGTGCATGTGCATATGTATGTTTATATATATATATATATATCATTTAAGGAGAGATTTTAACAAATTTTCTAAGTAATATACAGACTCTAGATACATAATATACAACTATAAACATCTGTAGATGAATCTGCAATAAATCTCCTGCAAAGATGGTTTAAAATATACATAACATTTTATATAGGTTGTTATAATCAAAATCGAGAGTCTAACATTCTCCCACTTTTTGATGATGGCAACTATATAAAATTAATAGACTAGATACTCCCCCTATTGATATGCACAATTTAAATTTCTCCCCCTTTGTCATCGACAAAAAGGAAGAACATGAATGATAATAGATAATCTATTTCATTAAGGCAAATAGGGAAATAGTACATAAAGAAATAATGTTATAGATAGTTCTCATACAACTAACATAAAGAAATGAAAGTGACAAGTAAACCTAAAAAATAAAGCAAGATAGTTTAAAATTGACTTGAAAGAGATGGATCATTGTGATTAGAGCTAGAGCTTGAAGAAGACCATTCAAAAGGAGATGGATTGTAAGCTTGAGTAGATGTAGAGCCGGAACAAGAAATCGATCGATTATCTTATTGAGAAAGTCTTTGATAGAGTTGAATTTTATTTCCGTCTTTTTCTCAAGTGCTTTTATGTCCCGATGAATCTTTGATTGATTTCGGGAGAGAGTGATGATGGCTTGTCTTGAAGAAGTATCCGAGAAAATTTCTTGGATGGTGTCAACATCCTCCTCTTCTTCTTCATGATGGGTACGGGAAGAAGAAGCAATACTAGTGTCTCGAGGTTGAGGAACACCTTGTTGAATATTTTATGACCATTGTTGGAAGGAAATGATTTGTTGAGAAGGAGGCCGTAGAGGAAGACCCATCAACCCTAAAGTTTTAGCGCCTAACTCACTAATACTTGTAAAATCGGAATCAAGCATTAGTACTCCAATATTTAAGAGAAGGCGCATAATATAGGCACCATAATGAATAGTTCTATATTTCCTTCGGATTGTGATATCTTGGAATTCATCCAAAATAATTTTCCCCCAATTTAATTGTTGATTAGAATAGATAGAATAAAGTGCTTGAAAGTTTTCTTTATACACTTTTTCATAGCTACCCGTTCTTGGTTGGAGAGATCGAATAAGAGCACGGTGAATTAGCCTAGCTTGTGGCCGTAAGTAGGTAGATTTTAAGTTCATCGGATAAAAATTGATGTGGAACTTCATCACTGTGACGACCCAGAATTTTGAGCAATATCAATTTAATAATATTTGATAATAATTAAATTGGTTTGATCATTTTACATTATAAATTGACAAGTTAAATTCTTATAAAGGACTAATAATAATAATATGATAATATATATCAACATTTTTATTAACAATATAAAATTTGGAAAGTTTAAATTCTTTTGAAAATTTATAATATTTTAGTTTGGAAATATTTATTTTGGCAATTTAAAATTGATAAGATTTATTTTTCCAAAAGTTAATCAGAATATTTTCCATTTATAATATATATATTGATATATTTGGTAAATAGGAAGTTTTAATGTAATAAAACTTTATATTTAAATTGTAATATATATGAATATATATATTATGATTTGGTTTGTGTTTTAAAATTAATACAGTAATTTTCAAATTTAATGTTAAAATGTTTTTCCATTTGAAATGTGTGTATATATATATATTTGTATATATATATATATATTTGAAATAGGAATTATATTGATTTGAATTTAATAAAAGTTTTCAAACTTTAATATATATTTAATTTGTAATTTGAAATGTTAATTTAATTTAAAACTTTTGAAAATGATATTTAAGATTTATATTAAAGGTTCATTTGTTTTAATATTTCTTTCATTTTAATTTTATCATAAAATAAATTGTTTTAAAATTTTATATAAGAAGTTAAATTAAATTTCTCAAATTTATAAACACATGTTATATAGATTGAGTCAAAAGCATAAATAATTTATAAATTGTTCACATGAATTCACTTTTGTATGTTTATTAAATCTAAAAGCTTATTTATATAAGATAAAATACACATTACTTACATATATACATTACATAAATATATTTATATAGCTTAAACAAATTATTAAAAAGAAAATAACATTCAAAGTGTTAATTAAACATTACATAACACTTTTTAACTTATTAATATTTGTTAATAACACTTGTAAACATTATAGGGTGTGTAAAGACAAATGTAAATCATATACATATGTGTAAGATCCTTAAAACATTAAAATGACAAATGTCATCTTTTGATAAAATAAAATTTAAAAATTTAAGTTGTAAAAAATTAGAAGTAGAAATTACTTTCTTCTTTCAGCAAATTGAATGCGAAACAAAGATCAATAAAAAAATCTGTAGAAAATCTGAAACAAAAAGAAGAAGATATCCGGTTTTTTTCAAAATCAATGGAAGATGTTCAAGTTCAATCAATAGCAGGATGTAAAAACAACATCAATGGAGTCTGAAATCAAACAACTCAGAGATTAAATCAACATGCAACTAAAATTTATCAAACAATTCAACATGCAGTGAAACTTCAAGCCTAAAAACAGCTTCTGTCTTCTGAAAATTTTAGGTGAGTAAATAATATTTTAAAAGCAGTTTTAACCCTGGATTTTCTTACTTTGTGGATGCATATCATGATTGTTCTCTGTAATACTTGAATTTAAATTAGTTGCATGCTTGAACATAAATAAAAACTCAAATCACCAGAGAATCAAAGGAAGAGCTTCAGTTATAATTTTCAAACCTGTTTCCAGAAGTGTCTCTGTTCTTTAACCTGTGGGTAATTATTATTTTTAAAATTTAAAGGATGAGTGGTTATAAATGAATATGGTTGTATCTACCTCTATATGAAAACTTTGTGGAAATGATAGCATCTGTGAATATCAACTAGAAATTTTAACTTGTGAATATGATCAAAGTGCTGCGTCTATATCTGTTCTTCCTTTCTGTTTATTTTACAGGGTTCAAACCAACAAAAAAAAACCATTTCCTTGTTTCTAATCAATATCAGGTTTTGGTTTCAAAATAAAATAGT
The DNA here is from genome assembly GCA_030765085.1 of Allium cepa. Lineage (NCBI taxonomy): Eukaryota > Viridiplantae > Streptophyta > Magnoliopsida > Asparagales > Amaryllidaceae > Allium > Allium cepa. The sequence goes on along the minus strand of CM060930.1, from coordinate 6,310,497 downwards.
TGTGTTTTAGTATGAGTTATAATCTAAAAATGGTTTCGTGAAGTATAAATGCATATGAAGTGAAAAATCAAAATTTTCAATAAAAACTTTAATTTTTGGAAATTTCGAACTTTACAAAATATTGATTCAAGTATATAACTTGAATCCTTACCGGAAGCGATGATTTTTAAGGTAGGTTTAATGATTTTTAGAGGCGGAATTTGAGGTCAGTTCGAAGATTATCGGAATGGGTAGTTTGATCATATTCCGGCGTTACAATGAACTAGGGAGGTCGAGTTGTTTTGTGGAGATAGAGGGGTCTATGGTGGTCCCAGGAAAATTATCGTGATGGTCGACCGGTGGCCACGGTGGCGAGACATTCGAATTTTGGTGACCTAGTTTTAGTGTGGTGTGGAACCAAGGCGATTTCGTCACCACGAGACGATCGAGTGTAGCAGGCTTCAGGGTGATGGAAGCAGGGTTGATGACGAGGCCATGGCCGGAGGTGATGGCTCTCAGGGTAGCCGAATTGTCGAGGGAGAATCGGCGACAGTGGTGTTGCTGGTGATGTTGCTTCAGGCAGTTGTGGGTTTTTTTCTCATATTTCGATTCACGTTCGAATTTGGTTTTCTGGGTTGCAATTGTTGATGTCGAAGTTGAAGTCGACTGGTTGGAGGCTGGCATGGAGTTCGTCAGCGATTGGCACGGTCGTGCACGTAAACGTGCACGATGGTGGGTATCAGGTGATGTTGGTTTTGGATTGGAGAAGGAAGTGGTTCGTGCTCGAGTTTTATCTCGGGTTTGTGATGAATTTTCTCGAAGCAGGTGAATGGATTGGAAGAAGCACGTGATTTTTGACTTGATTTCTCCAGATCGGCTCGAGTTTGTTGAGTGGTTTAGTGTTCAGGGTTTTTAAAATTTAACAGTATTGTTTGTTTTAAGATTTTGAAACCAAAGAAACTTGATTTTGAAAATGATTAAAGTTTAAACCAAAGGTTAAACAAGTTTAATTATAAAACTAAATTTGTTTAAAGTTAAGTTTTTGAACAATTTTTTATATATAAAATATGAAAATTTTAAAATAAAATTTGTGTAGTTTTGAATTAAGTTTGTATTAATTTTATTTAGTAACTTTGGAAAGTTTTAAAATTTTAAAAAGGTTTGATTTGAATATTTAAATTGTTTAATTATAATTGACTTTTAAATATTCTATTTTCAAACAAGGATTAATGATGAGAGTTTAGAAATCAATTATAATTTGGGAAATTATAAATTTTGATTATTTAAAGATAAATAAATTTGTGAAGATAATTAAGGTAATTAACTTTATTAACCCTTGGAAAGTTATTGGTTAATATAAATGATTTAATTAAGATGATGTTTTCTTAATTAACAATTTTTATAATATAAGAAGATAAGAATCATTTAATTAAATTTAAATGATTAAGTTAAGTAATTAATTAAGTAATTAATTTGTGATTAATTAAAAATAACCACTTGGAGTTAATTAAGTATAATTACTGGGTGAAGTAATTAAGTGGTTAATTACAGGAGATAATTAAGTAAGAAATAATTACTTTGTGAAAGTAATTAAATGGATGTGATTAAGGATTAATCACTTGAGTTATTAATTAAAGAATTAATTAATAAAATTAATTAAAGGTTTAAATTATTTAATTAATGGTTAATTAATAAAGGATTAAGAGAATTTAATTAAGTGGTTAATTACTTGCTAAGTAATTAATTAAGGTTTTAATGAACGATCATGGAAATAATAAATTAATTGTTAATTAATAATTTAAGGATAATTAATTTATAATTATGTTTAATTACTAGATGTAATTAAAAAATAATTAATCAAGTAAATGTAATTAAATGTAATTAATGAAGTGTGATTAATTAGAGGGTAAATAATCAGGTATGATTAATTTAAAGGATAATTAAGGAATAATTATTAGAATAATTTAAAGGATAATTAATCAAATGTGATTAACTTTAAAAGAGTAATTAAGAGATAATTACTTGGATAATTAAGAAGTAATTAATCAAGATGATTAATTAAATTTGTAATTTAGGAATAATTACTTAAAGTAATTAAGAGGAAATTAATCAAGGATGATTAATTCAAAGTGGATAATTAAGTGATGTTTATTAATTAATTTGTAATTAATTAATGAATGGTAAGATGGATTGATGATAATCTAAGTGATTAGGTAAGAAATTAATTTAATTAAGGATCAATTAAATTAATTAAGTTGGATCAAACTTTGTAGGGATGGTGAATGATTGGTTGATAAGTATCATTGGATGAGATAATGATATTGGATGTCATTGGTTGATATGTGATGATATGAATGTGATATGTCTGAGATGTGATATATATATATATATATATATATATATGCTGCTTTGTGATATGTATGGATGAATGTGATAATAGTGGATTATCTATTTGAGAAATGTGAATCATCCATTTATGTTAAGTGATATTTCTAAATATCTACTGTTTTAATCCCTTAAGTACAACTTGGACATTAAAATGGCGTTTGGATTCGGTGAGACCGGAATCGGGTTTCCATATTTGGACATCCAAAAACCACATCGATCCAAAATAAACGTTAGGTCGTGAATCTAAATGGAGTGCAAGTGAAGACTCGAGGTGTAAGAACTATACATCAGTATAACTCTGTGGGTGATTCCGTGATGAGTTTGACGGAATAGTACTTATAAATTCGAGATGGTGATTCAGAGTGCAAGGGTTATGGTCGTTCACTTTGAGGGTGATTCTAAAATGAGATAGTGCCTTCGGTTCCGTTCGAACTCGGAACGGACTTGTATGGATTGAATGCTTTCAGAACATCGTCAGGTGGACGATGAGCATTCTAAGATAAATGTGTCCTACAAAGGTAATCGCAGCCTCAAGCCTCATCAATTGGGAATGGCTAAAACAGGGGAGGTGTAACAAGGTTAAGTGGGTCATGCCCAAGTAGGACGAGATTCATCCCTGTCTAGATGTCCTTTTTTATTTCGGCTTTGTGGGCAATTGGATCTGCAGCCAACTACGGGGTGGTCTTGTTCGGGACTGTTTAGTAAGGAATGGTCCCGACCTTGTGTTGCAGGGAAGTTAGGGTGGCGCCTCGGCACATTGATCTAGGCCATGTACTGTGACGGGCGGTACCCCAGTAGCCCTGCCATTGTTGGAAACCCATTCTTCCTCAGAGACCCTACGGTTTTGTTTGTATTACCCACTTTTGTGGCTAGTGGCTGGAATTTAATGAATGTAACAATTTCGGCTATTTCATATTTACTTGAAAACCCTAGACATTATTATAATATCAATGGATTTCCTATCAAATGTTTTGGTTAGCGTAAGGTAATTTTTTTCCATGTTTATGTGTGGGAAGTCTTATGTGATACCTTTTCCTTTCAAAGGATTTTCTAAAGTTAAGCAATTTTAAACCGTTTACTCACACCAGACCCCTGTCTGACCCGAGTGTTTATTTTCTGTTTTATTAAACTCTTGGGTACTCATATTATGTATGAGTAGTCAAGTGATTCAGGTTATCCTTGACGAATTCTGGAGAAGCTTTGGAGCAGGAGGCTTCAGCGAGTAGATATATAGTTAGAGTTTCCGCTGTGTGTTATTCTGTACTGATGTTCTTGCATTGTATATTAGACAGAAATATTATAACTGTCTAAATAGAGATGTATAGTTGTGTACTCTGATGTATATGATTCTATATATATGTTATATATTATATTTCATTCGTTCCGCTGTGAGATTTCTGTTGTGTTGTTGATCTTTCTTCTCTTTCTTTTCTTCTTCTATCCCTTTCTTTCTTAATTAGTGATGTGATTTTCTGGTGATAGAAAGTTTTGTCGCTACAGTTGGTATCAGAGCGTTAGGTTGAGTGAATACCTAGGCTCTGGAGTGGTGTCTATTTTGAGAGAGCGTACTTGTAATTTTTATATATATCCATATATTTATATATCTACCTAATCTGTTGGGTTATCTGTTCGGATTTACCAACATAGGTTATAGAGGTAGATGAGGTTGGAGTGTGTGGAACACGACTACCATTAATGGTAGAGGCTCATATGTTGTGGTTGGAGGTATGTCTGTCGAGATTGTAGATCTAGTACTGTCTCGAATAAGTTTTGTAGATTGGTGAAAGGATTTCATTGATCCCAGAGGAAGTCTTTGCAAGAATTGGTGTATATTCTTGGAGTGTGAGGTTGATTTTCTCTCGAGTGAGCAGGGATTTCCAAGAGTTGAATCTGTCAGCAGAGTAGGATATTTGTTGGAAGTGATCTATCAGTTTTTCTGGTTGGTGAAGATAGTTCTTTAGAATCTGAATTGGGTGAGATCGCAAAAGCGACTTGCGATTAGTTTGGGAATCTTTGAGTATTCTTTGGTTTGAGATTGAGGGATCTCATATGGAGGTAACGGCTACTTAAGTAGTCAGAGATTTTCCAGATGTTGTTGGATGAATTCAGAAGTTTACCCGAATCGGAGATTGAGTTTTCTTATCGACTTGGATTCCAGGAGCGATATTGATGGTTCAACCATGTAGAGGGATGACTATTGGAGCGAGAAGAAGCTGGTGAGGCAGCTCAGGATTCTTTGGAGAAGGATTGATCATTTAGATCTAGTTAAGATTCTGTTGGGATGTTTTAACCAAGTGAAAGGGTAACTAAGATTTTATAAGTCGGATGAACAGTGTATGGAGAAAGATTGTGCTCGATTTCTTCGATAGCATTCTTGTCTATTCCAGATCAGAGTTGTGCAGTGGAAGCGAGATAGCAGTTATTCTAGTATGGGAGCAACCGGGAGTTGCAGTTTTCTTGGATTAAAGGATTTCTACAGGAAATTCAAGTATGAAGGAATTTTCTGGATTTGGTAGGTGAGGTTGTCAAGTGCAACTGATTGGCTATTCCAGATAAGAGATGAAGGTCTGAAGTCCACTGATACTTGTGGAATAGAGTTGTGTTTTGGATTTCAGCAAATTTTTGGAGATCCATTTTGTTGAGTAGGATCAGGTGATTGATTTGATTTTGGTCCTGGTTGTTTCATGAAGCAATCATCGAGGGTTAAGCTGATCAGAAAAGTTGAAGGTGACTCAGAGCATCAGAAGAGTTGTTCAGTTAAGAATTGAGGAAGTTTTGAATGTGAAATTGGAATTTGGATATTGTTTTAGTTTTATCCGATCAAAGGAGATATAAGATTTGATAAAACTGGAGGGCTAGCTCCGGAGGTATTTTGAGTTTTCCTGTGTTCTCTAGAGATTAGATTTTGATCTACAGGAATGAATTGCCAGTTCGGATAACTGGAATTCATTGTATTTCACATATCTCTGAGGAATATGTGTATGATTCTTCGAGTGATAGAATCAGTAGTTCAGAAGGTTTGGCAGTTAAGCTGATTTTGAGCTTAGTCTGATGTCTTGTTCAGATTTATAGGATCAGATGAGGGAGTTCTTGGTTATAGTAGTATAGTTGCTTAAGGTTCTGTAGAGCGAGTATTCCAGTATAGGTACCTGGGAAACTCTAGATCATATTAGGAAGTTCTATTCAGAATTTTTCTGGATATGTAAAATTGTTTGTTTGAATTGGTTGCTATGATTGATTGTGTGATTGCTGTTTGAAATTTAAATTCTTTTGCTGGGTTATTAAATTATCTTTGCTTTTAAATTTAGGGGACGAAATTCTTTTAAGGGGGAGGAATGCGACGACCCGGAATTTTGAGCAATATCAATTTAATAATCTTTGATAATAATTAAATTGATTTGATCATTTTACATTATAAATTGACAAGTTAAATTCTTATAAAGGACTAATAATAATAATATGATAATATATATCAACATTTTTCTTAACAATATAAAATTTGGAAAGTTTAAATTCTTTTGAAAATTTATAATATTTTAATTTGGAAATATTTATTTTGGCAATTCAAAATTGATAAGATTTATTTTTCCAAAAGTTAATCAGAATATTTTCCATTTATAATATATATATTGATGTATCTGGTAAATAGGAAGTTTTAATGTAATAAAACTTTATATTCAAATTGTAATATATATGAATATATATATATATATATATATATATATATATATATATATTATGGTTTGGTTTGTGTTCTAAAATTGATACAGTAATTTTCAAATTTAATGTTAAAATGTTTTCCATTTGAAATGTGTATATATATTTGTGTGTGTATATATATATATTTGAAATAGGAATTATATTGATTTGAATTTAATAAAAGTTTTCAAACTTTAATATATATTTAATTCGTAATTTGAAATGTTAATTTAATTTAAAACTTTTGAAAATGATATTTAAGATTTAAATTAAAGGTTCATTTGTTTTAATATTTCTTTCATTTTAATTTTATCATAAAATAAACTGTTTTAAAATTTTATATAAGAAGTTAAATTAAATTTCTCAAATTTATAGATACATGTTATATAGATTGAGTCAAAAGCATAAATAATTTATAAATTGTTCACATGAATTCACTTTTGTATGTTTATTAAATCTAAAAGCTTATTTATATAAGATAAAATACACATTACTTACATATACACATTACATAAATATATGTATGTAGCTTAAACAAATTATTAAAAAGAAAATAACATTCAAAGTGTTAATTAAACATTACATAACACTTGTAACTTATTGATATTTGTTAATAACACTTGTAAACATTATAGAGTGTGTAAAGATAAACGTAAATCATATACATATGTGTAAGATCTTTAAAACATTAAAATGACAAATGTCATCTTTTGATAAAATAAAATTTAAAAATTTAAGTTGTAAAAAATTAAAAGTAGAAATTACTTTCTTCTTTGAGCAAATTGAATGCTAAACAAAGATCAATAAAAAAAATCTGTAGAAAATATGAGACAAAAAGAAGAAAATATCTGGTTTTTTTCAAAATCAATGGAAGATGTTCAAGTTCAATCAACAGCAGGATATAAAAAAAACATCAATGCAATCTGAAATCAAACAACTCAGACATTAAATCAACATGCAACTGAAATTTATCAAACAATTCCACATGCGGTGAAACTTCAAGCCTAAAAACAGCTTCTGTCTTCTGAAATTTTAGGTGAGTAAATAATATTTTAAAAGCAGTTTTAACCCTGGATTTTCTTGCTTTGTGGATGCATATCATGATTGTTCTCCGTAATACTTGAATTTAAATTGGTTGCATGCTTGAACATAAATAAAAACTCAAATCACCAGAGAATCAAAGGAAGAGCTTCAGTTATAATTTTCAAACCTGTTTCCAGAAGTGTCTATGTTCTTTAACCCGTGGGTCACTATTTTTTTAAAAAATATATATAAAGGATGAAGTTGTTATAAATGAATATGGTTGTATCTACCTCTATATGAATACTTAGCGGAAATGATAGCATCTGTGAATATCAACTAGAAATTTTAACTTGTGAATGTGATCAAAGTGCTGTGTCTATATCTGTTCTTCCTCTCTATTTATTTTACAGGGTTCAAACCAACAAAAAGTCCATTTCCTTGTTTCTAATCAATATCAGGTTTTGGTTTCAAAATAAAATAGTTGTGTTTTAGTATGAGTTATAATCTAAAAATGGTTTCGTGAAGTATAAATGCATATGAAGTGAAAAATCAAATTTTTACAGTAAAAACTTTAATTTTTGGAAATTTCGAACTTTACGAAATATTGATTCAAGTATATAACTTGAATCCTTACCGGAAGCGATAATTTTTAAGGTAGGTTTGATGATTTTTAGAGCCGGAATTTGAGGGCAGTTCGAAGATGATCGGAATGGGTAGTTTGATCATATCCCGGCGTTACAATGAACTAGGGAGGTCGAGTTGTTTTGTGGAGATAGAGGGGTCTATGGTGGTCCTAGGAAAATTATCGTGATGGTCGACCGGTGGCCATGGTGGCGGCGGTTGGCATTCGAATTTTGGTGACCTAGTTTTAGTGTGGTGTGGAACCAAGGTGATTTCATCACCACGAGGCGATCGAGTGTAGCGGGCTTCGGGGTGATGGAAGCAGGGTTGATGACGAGGCCATGGCCAAAGGTGATGGCTCTCAGGGTGGCCGGATTGTCGAGGGAGAATCGGTGACAGTGGTGTTGCTGGTGATGTTGCTTTAGGAAGTTGTGGGTTCGTTGCTCATATTTCGATTCACGTTCGAATTTGGTTTTCTGGGTTGCAATTGTTGATGTCGAAGTTGAAGTTGACTGGTTGGAGGCTGGCGTGGAGTTCGTCAACGATCGACACGGTCGTGCACGTAAACGTGCACGATGGTGGGTATCAGGTGATGTTGGTTTTGGATTGGAGAAGGAAGTGGTTCGTGCTCGAGTTTTATCTCGAGTTTGTGATGAATTTTCTCGAAGCAGGTGAATGGATTGGAAGAAGCACGAGATTTTTGACTTGATTTCTCGAGATCGGCTCGAGTTTGTTGAGTGGTTTACTGTTCAGGGTTTTTAAAATTTAACAGTATTGTTTTTTTTTAAGATTTTGAAACAAAAGAAACTTGATTTTGAAAATGATTAAAATTTAAACCAAAGGTTAAACAAGTTTAATTATAAAACTAAATTTGTTTAAAGTTAAGTTTTTGAACAAGTTTTTATATATAAAATATGAAAGTTTTAAAATAAAATTGTGTAGTTTTGAATTAAGTTTGTATTAATTTTATTTAGTAACTATGGAAAGTTTTGAAAATTTAAAAAGGTTTGATTTGAATATTTAAATTGTTTAATTATAATTGAGTTTTGAATATTTTATTTTCAAACAAGGATTAATGATGAGAGTTTAGAAATCAATTATAATTTGGGAATTATAAGTTTTGATTATTTAAAGATAAATATATTTGTGAAGATAATTAAGGTAATTAAATTTATTAACCCTTGGAAAGTTATTGGTTAATATAAATGATTTAATTAAGATGATGTTTTCTTAATTAAGAATTTTTATAATATAAGAAGATAAGAATCATTTAATTAAATTTAAATGATTAAGTTAAGTAATTAATTAAGTAATTAATTTATGATTAATTAAAAATAAACACTTGGAGTTAATTAAGTATAATTACTGGGTGAAGTAACTAAGTGGTTAATTACAGGAGATAATTAAGCAAGAAATAATTACTTTGTAAAAGTAATTAAGTGGATGTGATTAAGGATTAATCACTTGAGTTATTAATTAAAGAATTAATTAACAAAATTAATTAAAGGTTTAAATTATTTAATTAATGGTTAATTAATAATTGATTAAGAGAATTTAATTAAGTGGTTAATTACTTGCTAAGTAATTAATTAAGGTTTTAATTAATGAAAGTAATCATTAATTAATGGAAATAATAAATTAATTGTCAATTAATAATTTAAGGATAATTAATTTATAATTAAGTTTAATTACCAAATGCAATTAAAAAGTAATTAATCAAGTAAATGTAATTAAAAGTAATTAATCAAGTAAATGTAATTAAAAGTAATTAATCAAGTGTGATTAATTAGAGGGTAATTAATCAGGTATGATTAGTTTAAAGGATAATTAAGGAATAATTATCAGAATAATTTAAAGGATAATTAATCAAATGTGATTAACTTTAAAAGAGTAATTAAGAGATAATTACTTGGATAATTAAGAAGTAATTAATCAAGATGATTAATTAAATTTGTAATTTAGGAATAATTACTTAAAGTAATTAAGAGGAAATTAATCAAGGATGATTAATTCAAAGTGGATAATTAAGTGATGTTTATTAATTACTTTGTAATTAATTAATGAATGGTAAGACGGATTGATGATAACCTAAGTGATTAGGTAAGAAATTAATTTAATTAAGGATCAATTAAATTAATTAAGTTGGATCAAACTTTGTATGGATGGTGAATGATTGGTTGATAAGTATCATTGGACGAGATAATGATATTGGATGATATTGGATGTCATTGGTTGATATGTGGTGATATGAATGTGATATATCTGAGATGTGATATATATATATATATATATATATATGCTGCTTTGTGATATGTATGGATGAATGTGATAATAGTGGATTATCTATCTGAGAAATGTGAATCATCCATTTATGTTAAGTGATATTTCTGAATATCTACTGTTTAAATCCCTTAAGTACAACTTGGAAATTAAAATGGCGTTTGGATTCGGTGAGACCGGGATCGGGTTTCCATATTTGGATATCCGAAAACCACACCGATCCAAAATAAACGTTAGGTCGTGAATCCAAATGGAGTTCAAGTGAAGACTCGAGGTGTAAGAACTATACGTCAATATAACTCTGTGGGTGATTCCGTGATGAGTTTGATGGAATAGTACTTATAGATTTGAGATGGTGATTTAGAGTGCAAGGGCTATGGTCGTTGACTCTGAGGGTGATTACAAAATGAGTGCAACGAGATAGTGCCTTCAGTTCCGTTCGAACCCGGAACGAACTTGTATGGATTGAATGCTTTCAGAACATCGTCAGGTGGACAATGAGCATTATAAGATAAATGTGTCCTACAAAGGTAATCACAGCCTCAAGCCTCATCAAACGGGAATGGATAAAACAGGGGAGGTGCAACAAGGTTAAGTGGGTCATGCCCAAGTAGGACGAGATTCATCCCTGTCTAGATGTCCCTTTTTATTTCGGCTTTGTGGGCAGTTGGATCTGCAGCCAACTGCGGGGTGGTCTTGTTCGGGACTGTTTAGTAAGGAATGGTCCCGACCTTGTATTGCAGGGGAGTTAGGGTGGCTCCTCGGTACGGTGATCTAGGCCACGTACCGTGACGGGCGGTACCCCAGTATCCCTGCCATTGTTGGAAACCCATTCTTCCTACGAGACCCTACGGTTTTGTTTGTATTACCCACTTTTGTGGCTAGTAGCTGGAATTTAATGAATGTAACAATTTCGGCTATTTCATATTTACTTGAAAACCCTAGACACTATTATAATATCATTGGATTTCATATAAAATGTTTTGGTTAGCGTAAGGTAAAAACTTTTCCATGTTTATGTGTGGGAAGTCTTACGTGATACCTTTTCCTTTCAAAGGATTTTCTAAAGTTAAGCAATTTTAAACCGTTTACTCACACCAGACCCCTGTCTGACCCGAGTGTTTATTTTCTATTTTATTAAACTCTTGGGTACTCATATTATGTATGAGTAGTCAAGTGATTCAGGTTATTCTTGACGAATTCTGGAGGAGCTTTGGAGCAGGAGGCTTCAGCGAGTAGATATATAGTTAGTGTTTCCGCTGTGTGTTATTCTGTATTGATGTTCTTGTATTGCATATTAGACAAAAATGTTATAACTCTCTAAATTGAGATGTATAGTTGTGTACTCTGATGTATATGATTATATATATATGTTATATATTATATTTCATTGGTTCCGCTGTGAGATTTCTGTTGTGTTGTTGATCTTTCTTCTCTCTTTTTTCTTCTTCTATCCCTTTCTTTCTTAATTAGTGATGCGATTTTCTGGTGATAGAAAGTCGGGTCGCTACAATCATGATGTTCCATATCAACTTCAATTCCATTAATATTAATTCCTTGATAAGGACAATTTAAAATATGACCTAGTCTTTGCAAAGGTAAGAAAATACTTATGCCACAAACTAACGACCAAACACAATCTTAATGGTTTTGAGGATTTTGATGATCCAAATTTAAGTTTGCAAGAAAAAGTTTAATCATAAGATGATTAATCTTAAAATTATTAGGAGTATACCCAATCTAGACGTCGAAGTGAAATTGCTCCACTAATTCTCTAATTAGATATGCTGCGAAGTCCGGGAATTTCATGAATGCTCCTTCAAAGATGTTTGAGTTCTTCATGGAATTGAACCCAAAAATAGCAACATCGTTCCATAGCCATTGCCGGATTTGGTCTTCGGATGGTCCGAAAGTTGATTCTCTTGTTCTCTTTGATCTTGGTGCCATTGGCAAGTTAGAGGAAGAGTAAAAGCTTTGAGTGAGATGAAAATGGGGGCTAGGGTTCTGAAGTAAGAGGTAAAGAAGTGAAAATGTTATTATATAGATGATGAAAAGGTATGTGTAAAAAGGTAATAAATATAGAATAAAAAAGGTAGACAAAAATCCTCAGGAGGGATTCAGAGTCTGAATAATTCAATTCAGACGTCTGAATTTGGTTGGTTTGCAACCCGCAAGGATTTAGTTCAAAATTGGGCTAGTTCAGACGTCTGTTTTTCTTGATTCAGACGTCTAAATTTGGGGTAAAAGGTTTTGTCAATGAATGTTCAGACGTCTGTTTAAACCAATGCAGACATCTGAATTATGCACAGAAGCATATATTTGGCAATGGTGAGAAAAAATATATATTATTGAATAATTTTCAATATTACAAATAAAATAACAGAATGAAACGACAAAATAACAAATTATATTAAAAAAACAAGAAACGATTAAATAGATTTTGAAGAAGATGATGGAGTATGATAAGATTCTTCTTCAACTTTGGTGTTTTCCACATATGGTTGAAGCGGAGACCATCTGTTACCACGTTCCCAAGAATTTGGAGTTGTTGGTGGACGTTGTGGTGATGGTTCCCAAGGATTGCGACGACTTGGAGAATGAGCTGTAGATGGTTGATGGACAAAATCCTTTGATGAAGAACCACAGAAATTTAATGCTACTTGTTCCAAAAAGCTAAGCCTTTTGGCATTAAATTTTTGCTCATAGTATAATTCACGTTGTAAGTCTAATGTTTCTTTTTGATAATGATGAATATCATTGATTTTCTCTTTTGTGGACGGTGATCCAAAAAAGAGAGACCGTCTTGTTTTTTTTGCTGGTGGAGTATATCCAGTATGAGTATAGGGTGGAATGATCGGAACCGGTTCATATATAGGTGTAGGTGTTGGTAGATTCTTCGATTTCGACGAAGGAGAGGTGCAAGATAGGTTAGATGGCACAAAGTTATTTTGAGATGACATGATTGAAAAAATTTAAAAAAAATCAAAAGAATTATTGATGAAAAGAATTGTAAGAATTCAACAATATGTAGCAAGAGGCTTGTTTAAAAATAGAGGACAATGTATGGTTTTAATGTTAGAGAAATAGTATCCATAGGAAAAGAAGGAGAGAACGGAAGGTATATATACGAAGTGAATGACTACCTCATATTTCAAAAAACAATAGAGAGTGAAGTGGTGGTGTAAAGGACTACCGAGTATGAGGTCTTAAGTTCAAGTGCTAGAAGGTACTTTTTATTTCTTTTGATATAAACTATGAATTATATATATTTTATTTTTATAAAAGAATATATATATATTTATTTTAAAAAAATTGAACTTAAATTTTTTTAAGAGAGATGATACCAAGTACTCGTCTTAAATTAATGAAAGTATTTTCATTTAATGGTTTTGTAAAGATATCTGCCAATTGTTTTGTCAGAGGATACATATTCTAGTTTTATTAAATCTTTTTCAATATTATCACGAAGAAAGTGATGACGAATGTCAATATGTTTTGTTCGTAAATGATTTACAGGATTTTTAGATAAGTTTACAGCACTAGAATTATCACAATAAATAGTTGATTTTACGTAAATTAAAACCAAAATCTTGTAGTGTTTGTTGCATATAGATAACTTGAGCACATGCCAAAGCTGCAGAAATATATTCTGCTTCACATGTCGACAACCAAACACAGTTTTTTTACTAAACCAAGATACAAGAGACCGTCCAATGAAGTGACAAGTCCCATTTGTACTTTTTCTATCTGTCCATCTTCCTCCAAAATCAACATCACCATAGGACACTAATTCAAAAGGACATTCCTTTGGATAGAATAGTCCAAAGTCCTTGGTTTTATTAAGATATCCTAGTATGCGTTTCACTGCTCGTAAATGTGATTCTTTGGTATCTGCTTGAAATCGTGCACACAAACAAACACTCATCATTATGTCAGGTCTACTAGCTGTTAAATATAGTAACGATCCAATCATATTTCGATATAATTTTTGATCAATACTTTTACCATTTTCATCTTTATCAAGATGTATGGTTGTACTTATAGGAGTTGGTTTGGTAGAAGTATTTTCCATACCAAAGCGTTTAATTTGATTGTTACAATACTTCTCTTGATTAATAAAAATACCATTTTCTAGTTGTTTTATTTGTAAGCCAAGAAAATAATTTAACTCACCCATATGTGACATTTTGAATTCTTTAGTCATTATTTTAGAAAAATCTTGACAAAGTCTTTCATTTGTAGATCCAAAAATAATATCATCAACATATATTTGAACAATTAAAATATCTTGTTTATTTCTTTTAATAAAAAGAGTTTGATCAACCTTTCCAATTTCAAAACCAGAATCTATTAAATATCTTTTAAGACGATCGTACCAAGCACGGAGTGCTTGTTTCAAACCATATAAAGCTTTTTTAAGCTTATAGACATGGTTAGGAAATTGTTCGTGTATGAATAATGAAGGTTGTTCAACATATACATTTTCTTTTATGAAACCATTTAAAAAAGCACTTTTGACATCCATTTGATATAATTTAAAATTATAAAAACATGCAAATGCTAGTAAGATTCGTATTGCTTCTAATCTAGCGACTGGAGCAAACGTTTCTTCATAGTCAATTCCTTCTTCCTGGTTATATCCTTGAGCAACTAATCTAGCTTTATTTCTAGTAATATTTCCTTGTTCAGCTGCTTTATTTTTAAAAACCCATTTTGTACTAATAACTGATTGATCACTAGGCTGTGGAACTAAATTCCAAACGTCATTTCTTTCAAATTGGTTTAGTTCTTCTTGCATAGTGATTAACCAATTTTCATCGGTAGATGTTTCTTTAATATTTTTAGGTTCAATATTAGATAGAAAAGCTACATGACCCATTTTATTTAATTGACTTCTTGTTCTAATAGATGAGTTTAGTTCTCCAATAACATTATCATAAGGATGAACTCTTAATATCCTAGGTGGAGATCTTAATTCATTGTTATTGTGATTAATGTTTTCATTATTTTCAATATTTGAAATTTCTGTGTTTGTGATATTATCAGTATATTCTTCATCATCTCTTATACTTGGCATTTGTTTAAAACTTTCATCGAAAGATACATGAAGTGTTTCTTCGATGATGTTTGTTCTTTTATTATAAATTCGATAAGCTTTGCTTCGATCCGAATATCCTAAAAGATTCCTTCATTGGATTTTGGATCGAGTTTACCAAGCTGATCTTTTGTGTTTAAAAAAAAACATTTTGAATCGAAAATTTTGAAATAAGAAATATTTGGTTTTCGTCCATTAAATAGTTCATAAGGAGTATTCTTAGTTAGAGGTCGAATAAAGACACGATTCAAAACATAACAAGCTGTTGCAACTGCTTCAGTCCAGAAATGTTTTGGTAACGTACTTCCATTTAACAAAGTTCTTGCACATTCTTGTAAGGTTCAATTTTTACGTTCTACAGCTCCATTTTGTTGTGGAGTTCTAGGAAACGAAAAATTATGGAATATTCCTTTTTTCTTACAAAAATGTTCAAAGGCTTCGTTTTCGAATTCTCCTCCATGATCATTTCTTATGTTTTTGATTTTCAAACCTTTAAAATTTTGAATTCTTTTAACAATAGTTTTGAAGTTATCAAAGGTATCACTTTTATTTTTCATAAAAATAGTCCAAGTATATCTAGAAAAACAACAACAATAAAGACATATCTACTATTATTGATGGATTTTACTTGTGTTGGTCTAAATAAATCCATATGTAGTAATTCAAGTGGTTGTAAAGTAGAAATGACCTTTTAGATTTAAAAGACGACTTTGTTAACTTTCCTAACTAACATGCATCACAAATATGATCAAATTGAAAATTCATTTTTGGTAGACCTTTCACTAAGTCATTTTTAGAGAGTTTGTTTATATTTTTAAAGTTAATATGACAGAATTGTTTGTGCCATAACCAAGGATCATTTTCTTTGGCTATTAAACACAAATCTGAATTATGTTTTATTTTCATATTCAGAACATAGATGTTTCTGTCTCTATTACCTTCAAAGATAAGATTTTTATTTTGATCAAAAATATTACATTTGTTTTCAGAAAAAGTGATTTTGAATCCTTTATCACACAATTGGCTGATACTAAGTAAATTATGTTTTAAATTTTTGACAAGCAACACCTTTGAAATAAGAGGTAAATTTGATATACCGTTATGGCTCACATTGCCTTTGCCGATGATATAACCTTTGGAGTTGTCTTTAAATGTGACTGATCCTCCATTTGAGTAAATAATATTTGTTAGCATATCTTTGTCTCCTGTCATGTGTTTTGAGCAACCACTGTCGAGTATCCATTTTCCTCTTTTCTTGAGTGGGACCTACAAAAAATAAGAGATAATATTGGTACCCACTTTTTTTAGTAGGGTCCTAAGAGTTAAATCTTAGGAAACCAAACCCAAGAGGGCTCAGTATCCCATTTAAAAATGTAATTTTGTTTTTTATGAACCGTTTCAAAAAAAGTGTTTTTATATTTCTTCCTAATCAAACTGTTGTTTGTTTTAGGAACCCAGATGTTTATACTTTTTGGGTTAGAATTCCTTTTTATTTGTTCAATTATAGACTTAATATTTTTCTTAGTTTTCTTTTTAGGTGAATTTGTTGTTTTCTTAACATATCATAATCCTTTTCTTCTTGAAGCAGATTGAGAGCTATTAATAATTTTAGATAAAGTTTCCCTTCCTTTATTAAAGTTTGAAACAATTTTGGTAATGCTTTCTAAATTAGCTTTAAGACCACTATTATCCAACTCTATCAATTTTACCTTAGTTTTTAGTTCATGATTTTTAGAAACAAGAGCATCATTCTTTTCTTTTTGAGTTTCAATTTCATGACTCAAAAGTGTAAGTTGAGAATTTATATTAGAGAATGATTCTTGTAATTTTTCAAGTTCTTCCTCTAGTATTTTCTTCTCATCTTTAAGCATATCTCTTTCGAATTCTGCTTTGTTCTGATGTTCACGAGTTTTCTTATATTTTCTTTTGAGATTTTTCAAAGTATCATCTAGTTCTGAATTTATCTCAATCATGTCATCAAAAGTAAAATTACTAACCTCGTTTTCAGTAGCGATAAAGCAGACATTTGCTTGCTCATTTTCACTTTCACTACTGTTATCCGATGAAGAAGTATCTGAATCATCCCATGTTACGGAGAATGCTTTCTTTTTATTATCTTTTCTGCTCTTGTTGAAGCATTTTTTCTTTAATTCTGCACATTCTTTCTGGATATGACCTTTCTTATTGCAGTTAAAGCATTCTAGAATTGAAGATGATGGTTTGTTTGGGAAATTCTTTTTTCCATTATTTCTGTTGTTTTTCCTGTATTTCAAGAATTTTTTGAATTTTTGGAAATAAATGCTAGATCTTCTTCATCCGAATCTTTATCTTTTTCTTCTTCAACATGGAAAGCTATATTCTTTTTCTCTTGTGTTTGTACTCGTTTTTCCTGCAAATTCACTTCATAGGACACTAGATTTCCTATTAACTCTTCAGGTTTTATGGTAGAAAGATCATTAGCTTCTTCAATGGCCAAGACTTTTCTTTCCCATTCATCTGTTAAAGAGTTTAGGATTTTTGATACAATATCAAAATCAGTGTACTTTTCTCCTAATCCTAATAGTGAATGATAGATATCTTGAAATCTAGAGTACATATCATTTATGGATTCATCTTGTTTCATTCTAAAGTTTTGAAACTGATTTTTGAGCATGGAGATTTTACTTTGTTTAACTTTGTTGGTTCCTTCATGAGTGATTTTAAGTGTTTTCCAAATTTCATAAGCAGTTTGACACATGCTAACACGGTTAAATTCATTTCTATCTAGTGCATAGAATAATATGTTCATAGCTTTAGCATTGGCAGTAGCATCTAATTTTTGTGTGTTTGACCAAGTAGAATACTCTTTCGTAGGAAGAGTGTATTCATTCTATGTAATATTCCATGATTCAAAACTATTAGATTGCATATAAGTTCTCATACGAGTAGACCAATAATTATAATTTAAACCATTGAAAAATGGAGGCCGTGCAGTGGATTGACCTTCAATAAAACTAGTGACAGTGTTGGTAGTGCTGGTGTTGTTTTCCTTATTAGCAAAAAATCAGATAACCGTGTAACGGTTATAAGATGCCTTGCGCTGATACCAATTGAAAGAAACTACTATGGCTAACTATTACTTAGGATCGTGTAATATGGAATATAATTAAATCTAATTGCAGAAATAGATGATAATAGCAAAGCAAATAAAAATAAAACAAGCACACCATGAATTTTATATTGGTTCGAACTTCCCATTCTACGTCCAGTCCCAGACTCCTTCTGGAATTTTAACTACAACATCCCTCACTTAACCCGGAGGAATAGGTTTACACTGCTTGAGCAACCGAACAGGACTTCACCCGCCTAAGCAACCGAATAGGACTTCAATACAAAAGATATCTAACCGTAATGTGTTCTTAAATAACACTGATAAGTCAATTGAGTACAATCTTCTCCTTTATGATATATAGTGTGATATGCTTTGAGAATTGTGGAAGATAAAGTGATCAATGATCAAAATATGTAAGAATTTGAGTGCAGTTTGAAAATTTTGAGAATAGATAAGAATTCAAGAATGCTAAAAGTAAATTCGGTAATTTGTTTGTTGAATTCTATAATCTATATATAGTATATAAAGAGTTGCATCTTTAAATGAAAAATTATATAGAAAAGAACGGATGCAACTGCTGATTTAAAAGGATGTTTCTCTTGGTGAAGAGAAGTGACTTTTCAAGAAAATAGAAGTTGGGGATATTCAGACGTCTGAATAAAAAAAATTCAGACTTCTGAATTAGTTTGAAAATGTAAACAGCAAGGAAATAGTTCATTTTTGACCTCATTTAAACGTCTGAATATTTTAGTTCAGACGTCTGAATATTGTGAAACAAATATTCTCATTTCAGTACTCAGACGTCTGAATGAATGGATTCAGACGTCTAATTTTGCTTTTTTGTGCATGTATGAGCATGTGTGTGCATGTGTATGTATATATTTATATATATGTCATTTAAGGAGAGATTTTAACAAATTTTCTAAGTAATATATAGACTCTAGGTGTGTAATGTACAACTATAAACATCTGTAGATGAATCTGCAATAAATCTCCTGCAAAAATGGTTTAAAATATACATAACATTTTATATAGGTTGTTATAATCCAAATCGAGAGTCTAACAGAATGGAATGTAATTCTTCGAGCAATTCAATGAATATTCCTAAGGATCAATCTGTCTAATCCATAGTATCTATTAGTTAAGGGGCCATATCCTACTAGCATTATTGTTGGCCAAACTATGGGGCTTACACTGTTTTCCATGGCTATGTTCTTAGGCCAATTCTATTGGTCGGTGATAGAAGTGGGAAGATTGAGATGGGGTCAACGGACGGTGGTCGAAGGTAGCAGTAGAAGAAGCTGTGACATTGGTAACAACATGCGAAGCAAATGGAAATGTCAGTTCATTTTCTACCTAGATTCAACTGAAGAATTGTTCGAATCTAAGGGTTTTTTGGGATGGGTGACTCTTGTTTGGTTTTGAGAATTGCAACGAAATTGGGCTTGAAATTAATAGTGGCAAACGCAATATTCTCTAGAAGGATAAGGCAGAAGATAATATTAATAAGAAGGAATGAAAGGTGGAAATTTTGACTAGTTATCAAAAACATTTTATACAGTTCATATTTAGTGGATTGGTATTGATCCATCAACTGCTTTGTTTTAAAAAAAATATGACGATGGAAAACGAAAAAAAGGAGAAATCTACCTAACCATGGACTTGGACGACTTTCAAAAATTCCTCGGTGATGATAAAGTCTTCAAAAAGTAAACTTTGATTTTTATATCCGTATAGATGATGTGACTCGATTGTTGTTTGGAATAGAGTGTAATATTCTCAGTTAAGATGCAATTTTCCATATAAACATATTGAGTAATGGCAATGTCTAAGCAGAGCTTGACCTGGCCATTTTTTGTTTGATTTAAAGCATGCTTTATGTTCAAAGAAGCATACTTTGGAAGGCAAGAGTTATCCAGTGTTTGATGCAAGCAACATTTCAATGGAATTGAACTACAAAATGATGAAGGAATGGATTCTAGACTTAAAAACGCTCAACTACAAAGAGAGAAAGGAAGAATTGAACATTTTTGGCTAAGTCCATGGATGGTACCTATCCATGGACGGATCGGTATCTAGCCATCAAATCGCCAAAATGCCCTCAAACCACATGTACTATGGATTTACACATTATTTTGTAGAAAAAGAAAAATTTAGAAAACTGAGGATGGATCAGAACCTATCCATCAAAATCAACATTTTTTCCCTGGAGACCAAAATCAAGAAGACTGGAGCAATGTTAGAGGAAAAGCGAAATTTTGGACCAAGTCCACGGATCAGTACCGATACATAAATGGGTAGGCACCGATACACCAGATCTAGAGATTTGGTCCAATTTTGACTCATTCTTCTTCCTATCTTCTTTGATCTAACCGCTTAACAATTCAAAATATCCAACAATTTCGATGAATGTATTTAGCTATAAATATCAAACTCATCACTTGGAAAAGGACTTTTGGATCTTTTTCCTAAGAAAATGTTGCCAAAACAAGATTTGATCTTAGAATCACAAAATCTCCTTGTACTTTGGTTGTAATAGCAAAGGAACATTAATAAAAACTATAAAATGGCCTATGCCAGTGTTTTGCTGAACCACTATAGAAACTATGTGTGTTTTCCTTCTTTTCTATCGCTTTCTTGGTTTATTTCTATTTTTATTCAGCGGGTGGGAGTGTCAGCCCATTTCGAAGGCTAACACACAAGTACCTTTTTTAGCACTTATATATATATATATATATTACAAACATATATCCGTATACGTATGTGTGTGTATTCTTAAGAACTTATAATATTTTTTTGTACTCGTTTGCTATTTCTCTTTCGTTAGAGATTAATTCATTAAGAAACAGAGATGAAAGGATGAATTAGTTTTACTAATTTTGTTTGTATACTTTATGTAAATAGATTCTTAGTTTATACTTTCCCTTTTCTTTTGGAAAAATGGCAGGGTATGATTAATGAAGGAGTTTTGATCAAATTCAAATGTACTTATATAGCATAAGAAAAATGATTATTCGCTATTTTTATTTATAGTTATATGTGTACACACAAACACAATTTATATGCTTTGGTGTGAAAAGGAACTTTTATGTGTTAAACTATTTTTAGGTCCAACATCCAAAATCTTAGGTAGTGTTTGGTTTGAAAAGAGTTTTTTATTTTACATTTTCAATGCGTATACCAAATAACATGAATAAGTATGAAAATCTTAATAATCCAACAAAGGGAAGAAGATGAAGAGAGAAAAACTCTGTTGATATTTCCCAAAGATGAAAAATAAGAAAAGTCTTTTTTAGTTTTATATGTTAAACCCATTCTCAAAATTAGTTATTTTGCACATTCTTCTCCTCTTTCGTGCATTCTAAAGTACATGTGTGGAAAAGACAAAATACAAAACTCATTTTTAAACCAAGCACTGCCTAATTATTTTTGAAAAGCTAATTTTTTTGAAGATACTATTTTTGGAAAAATTGAAAATATATTGATATATACTTAAATAGATAAACAAAATATGAGTTTCAATATTATTTGCAATTTTTTTATTAGTTGGATCTTATAGCAAAAGCATAAGGCATCTTCTTCCTCTTCGGATATTGAAATTATATTCAAGCTCTTATGCGAGCTTGGAAATTATGAATAAGAGAAATGAGCAAGATTGAGAAAATGAGGAGATCCCCTTCTTATGTGTAGGTGGGCCCTTATTTGTAGCAGTTGGCGAGTGATGTGGCTTGCTTGTATTAGTCAATTGAAGTTGATACCAATTGGTGATGTGGAAAGATGAATAGGCTGGATGGAGAAATATGTCATGGTCCAATAGTTTATATGATTCACGCAGATTAGTAGCATGAAAATATTCACGAATAAAATTGGAAATGGTTGCATGATTGCATGGGGATTACTTTGGACTTCTTATCACTAGTGAAGTATGATATTCCCTTCATATTGTTGCATTTTATATTCAATTGAAAATTTTCCCTTATCCCTTCGTATTAGATAGCATCCTTCATACTTCCCCTCCTTATATGTACTTGGATTAATTTTTTTAATGAGAACTAGTCAATATTTTAATGAATATGTCATTTAGCAATATTTTCAATGATTTAATGTCTTTGATGGCTTCATGCTTCCAATAACTTTATTACCATGCTTCTGATCAGCCCTTTATGCCATAATACCATTTGTAACTTCTATCTTATAATCCTTCCTCTAACTTTGTGAAAAATGGGTATAAAATATGTCCCCGAATATTTTTATCATGCTTTAGCTTATGGAAACTCTTTGTTTCACTTACTAGATTAGCAATCGTTCACTTGTTTTCTCTTCTTTTTTTGTTAAATCTAAAATTTCCATGACCCCTTGATGCCTTTTTTCCTTATCTCTTTCTTTTATGTGTTGATGTGCACGTAAATATGCATATTTTTACCACCATATTTATTCTATTTAAATTAAATAAATGATCATATTGGGTATTTTAACTTGTTTTAACCAAAATCCATATTGATTCCAAATTTTCACATATTCATCTTCATATAAGGGCAAAATGGTCATTTGTGTGCATATATTAATTTGAGAGAATTTAATTGGAAATTTCTATAATATTTTGTAGGAATTTAGCTTCTCATGTTGGTGGGTTCATGAAGACATATGCATGCACAAAATAATTACAAAGGAATGAAGATGGAAATAATTCAAAGTGAAGATCATGGAGGACCCCACCTACCCACCTACCTTAATGTACAAATTAAAAGCTAAAGCACATGCTTATGGATTTAATGGCTTCATGTACATTTAAGTGGGGATTAAAACATGCTAATGATAACTTGGCCTCCACACTTTCTCATGGGCATTTTGGGCATTCCCCAAAAATAGGAATTAGGGTTTTAAACATGTATAAATACCCATATGTTTCATGTAATATGATCTCTTCTCTTAGTCTCTCTTAGGCCTCCTTCTCTTTAGTTTAGTTTAGATCAAAAATAAAAGAAAGCTCTCTTTCTCTTTTCATGGCTACTTAGCCATTTTTATTTTATGTAATTTTATTTTTATTTTATGCATGTGTCCAAGGATGCAAATTACGCCAAGTATCGACTCTCTAAACCATTGATTTTCCTTCGTCCTATAGCCTCAAGCTTTTAATAGATTATCGATCTTGTGCTTCCTTTTTTTAAACACTAGCTCTGTGATGACCTACCTTTCTGACCCGTGAGAGTGACAGTTAATACATCCTCAAGATTCATGTGTCATTGCCTAAGCATTCGAAAGACGAATTGTAATATGGTAAAATAAAGGAACATAATAGAAAATCTCATAACAGAATGGTTAAATATAATATAACAATACAATAATACATAAGGTTACTCCCTAACATGGAGGTATCAGAGTTACAAGAAAAGTACTACCATCAGCCTAGGTAGTTATAACAGCCTACCTTTAACTTGCTGATACAAAATGCACATTTTAAAATAAAATAATAATGGAAATAGATAGCTAAATAGATAAGGAGCCTCCTGCTCATCCATCAACTCAAAAGTGCCCAAAGAAACCTGTTCCTCTAAGACTATTCAAATATAAATGAGTACCCGAGAGTTTAGGGAAAACAACATTATATAAGACCACTCCGCCAAATTTGGAACGAGATTCCCCTCACAAGAACAACATCAAACCATAAGTAAATTGGTATAAATAATTAAACATCATGCAATGCGCAAGGCACTTCCCGATGCAGTTGAGAAAGAAAAAATTCAAGGGTTTGAATCAAAAACAAGAAAAGAGAAATTTTCCAACAATGAATAAGAGTGTGTGCCCCCTTATCAAAAGTATACCTCTAGAATATACTTGAGAACTACAATGGCTCTCAGAAACCTCTAAGCCAGATCCCACCAACCTTTCCAAGAATCCGAGTATTTCACATCTTACTGCGCATATAACTAAAACCAATTTAGAGTAGATATGATAATACCCTAATGGGAGCAACCCTATATAGCTTGACCTCCACTCGCTTTTTTGTTTTAGTTATTTTTGGCAAAGGATAGAAATGCTCAAATTAGCAGCAAAACATCTTAGATTGACGATACAATAAGAAGATAGCCAGAATCCATGGTCAGTAAGTCAACTATCGGGAATAATTGAAATGATTGTATATGGAAATTAAATCTCATGCCCTTACCACCACTCGTCGATTTCAAACTTATACCATCCCTCGGCTAAAAATAAAGCCAGACAAGTAAAGGTAGTGTTACCTCTAAGCTTTGCCTTGACGATATTTTAACCTTCGAGTTAGAGATGTGCTTCATATCTCGATGTTTAGTGTTGAGAATATAAATAAATCCTTTCCATATAAGTTATATTGTTTATGTAAATTGAACTCCTTATCTTTTCCATAACCGATTTAAACTTTTAAACTTTTAAAATTGAACTTGTGTTGGGATTTCACATCACAATAAAAATGATTAATTAACTTTAAACATGATTAATTAATTAACCTCAAACATCGTTATTAAAATTATTAATTAACCTTAACATCATCATTGTAATGGTTAGTTAACTTTAAAACACCATTATTAGAATGGTTAATTAACTTTAAAACATCCTTATTAAAATGATTAATTAAAACAATTTATCATTAATACTCTGAACTGCATCCTTAGCGACTATCGCTATATAGATCATAACTTCTAAACTTGTTTTGTAAAATAAAATTGCTTTAAACCATGGTTCAAACAACACTTTTAAAAGTGTCAAAATACAACCAAATATTTGTTTTAAAAACCCAAGCACAAGATCTACAAAAAGATTTTCAAAGAGATGATATTTTCAAAATGTTGATATAGCGATAGTTGCTATGCGTACACGTCCATAAAACATTTTATATGTCATATATTCATCCAAATATCTCATAAACATAAGAATATATATTCTCAATGTAAATAACATTCTAAAGACAAGGTAAAACTTGTCACTTTTTAACTTATGCACTTCAAAGTGTGTCGTAGCGACCTATTTGCTACGAACACTTTGACTTTATTTTAAGTCCCCTGCAAACATCCTATGTGCCATCCACTTTCAAGCAGGAACCAAATCAAACAATATTATTCCAATCTCATAACATAAGAAATCAAATAACTAATATTAGTATCATAAATGATAAAGTTTAAACCTTTGGGGTTTAAAGGTGAGTTTTACTTACCAAAACAAACGTGAACTTTGACCAAACTTGCAAACGACGCACGGATGAAGCTTCCTTCTATAAGAACTCACTTTCAAGACCTAAAGGAGGCCAATATGGTTTGGCCTAGGTGGTTAGGATGCTCGACCTAGGTTAAAGGTGGGAATTATGGGACTTGTTTTGATGAAGAACTAATGTTGAGAAGAAAAGAAGAGGTTTCAGATTTTGTTTAAGACGAAAGTGGAAAAAAGAAAGGATTTTTAACTTAGAAATTTTGCATAGCCATGGACATGGAGGAGGAAGCTTAGAAAAGAAGGAAATAAATATTGAAAATGAAGAAAGTAAATAAAAAATGGATTTATTTTTATATAAATTGAAATTTGGGAAATTACCTTTCTGCCTTAGTCATTTACCCTCCATAATCTGATGCCACCTCACCCTGCTTTCTCCCTTACACATGCAAGCAACACCCTTCCTCTCTCATCAACATCACCTCATCACTTCACATAATTTGACGTTCCTTTTTACCATTTTCTTTTTTTTTTTAATTCAAAAGGAAAGGTCAACATTTACTTATTACTTAAGTAAATAATTTAAACCTGTTTGACTCTAACCAAAGCATAAGTTATTTATATAAACGTGTACACATGTACATTAGTGTACACAACACGTTCCAATGAATGATGAAAAGTTGAATATCCGAAAAATGATTTTCAGTCACCTTTCCAATTTTTCTCCGAAACATTTACTTTTATAAACAAAATTTTAAAATAACTTTACCATCATTAGTTACAACTAAAAAGAGGTTTATTTCAATTATAAATCCATTATTTAAATATTTAAAAATACATTAATATGAGAAGTCAAAGTGATTAAATTACGGATTGTTATAGGCTAAGAAATGACAATGGCTCTCTACACGCTTTTCCCTAATCTCTGGTGCAGACCCTTTGACAATAGTGATGCTTTCGATAGCTATTACACATATCATCGTCAGTTGCACTAATATGATAATTCAGCTTTCGGCTCTCCTTTTAAGTGCAAAATTAGATCTTAAAATCGATTCTTTGCTCTTTCTAATTTTGAATAGAATTTGATGTTGATATTCTACTCAATAGAAACTTTTGACATTGGATGAAAATTTCTTGGATTACAAAAGTTCTTCATAGTTTTTGCCTCCTTATGGCTCCTCTTCATAGCATCACTACAAAAACTTTTAAAATATGGAAGACCGTGTTAGCTTCATTGAGAAATATCTTGCTAAGGGATCTTCTTCGAAACATAAAAGTACGTTATCATCTCACTAAAAATAAAATCATTAAGAAACCCCTTTCATTGAAAATTATTTTTGAAACATGCAAGTTCCTTTTCTTCACCAAAAAAACTTTCCATCGGAAATCTCTTTGGAATTATGGAGGTTTCTAACAATTGATTGAGAATCATTTCATTCACTTTTAAAATATGGAATCTCCTTATAGCTTCATTAAAAACCTATTTCATTAAAATCTCGTTTAAATATAGAAATTCCTTATATGTTCATTGGATAACCTTTCCATCAAGAATCTCTTTTAAAATATTGAAGATTCTAATAACTTCACTAAAAAATCATTAAATGAAAATCTTTTTCCAAACATGGAAGTCCTTATATCAACATTGAAAGACCATTTATTGAAAACCTCTTTTGAAATATGGAATCTTTCAGTGAAAACCATTTCATTGAAAATCATTTTGAAATGTGGAAGTTCCTTATAGCTTTACTAAAAAACTATTTTGTTGAAAATATCATTCAAAATATGAAAGCTCCTTATTGCCTCATGGATAACTCTTTCACTAAAAATCTGCTTATGATATATGGAAACTCCTTGTAACTTCATTAGAAAACCATTTTGTTGAAAATCACATTCAAAATATAGAAGCTCTTTATAGCTTCATAGAAAACTATTTTACTAAAACAATTCTTCGATATATGGAAGCTCCTTATACCTTTGTTGAAAAATCTTTTCATTGGAAACCTCTTTTAAAAGATGGAAACTCTTCATAGCCTTATTTAAAAATTATTTACTAAAATCCACTTTCAAAATATAAAATCTTCTTATAGCTTTATTGAAAAACTATTTCCTTAGAAATCTTTTCGAAACATGGAGCTCCCTATAGCTTCGTTGAAAAAACATTTTTTTTAAAAACATATTTTGAAATATGGAAGCTCCTTATAGCCTCATTGAAAGACCATGTCGTTGAAATTCTCTTTTGAAACATGGAAGCTCCTTATAGCTTCATTTAAAAACCATTTTATTAAATATATCTTTCCAAAAACTGAAGCTCCTTGCAGCTTCATTGAATAACCATTTTATTGAAAATTTCTTTTAAAATACGAAAGCTCCTTGTAGCTTTATGGGAAAAATGTTTTATTGAACCTCTTTGAAATATGAAAGTCCCTTATAGCTTCATTAAACTACCATTTATTGAAAACCCCATTTCAAATATGGAATCCTCTTATATCTTCAACAAATAACAGCTTTATTGAAAATTTCTTTGAAATCTAGAAGCCCCGTACAACTTCACTGAAAATTGTATAATTAGAAATCTCTTTGAAATGTGGAAGCCCTTTTAGCTTTGCTCAAAAGCCTTTTTATAAAATATCATTTGATACATCCTTATCTAAACTTTAATAGAAAATTATTGATTACTTGAACATCCTGTAATTGATAGCTTTTAATTATTTGATAATGTTACGACGATTTGGTAAAACATTTTACTAAAATGACTATTTGACCAGTCTCTAATCGACAGACTCTTAAGTATTTAACACTTATTCTACGATTGCTTACCATCCATATTGTTTCTTCTGGATGCTGCTTTACCAAGCATAAGCAACGGGGCCATAGGATTGCTTGGACTATTCTTAGTATCCTCCTCTAGACATTCAAATTGTTGTCTTAGGACTAATAACCAAGGGCTATATAACTCCACTATTAAGTGCCTTGGAACAAAGTCGACACCGCTCCATGGTCTTTGCACCGTCGAACGCAAGGTTTTCCTTGTGGTACCATGAAAAATAAAGTGAAATAATAATTAAAAGTTTATAATACAATGGCAATAATTATTTGAACCAAAATGTTTGGTTAAATTTAATCACGTAAACTTAAGGGCAAAATGGTTATTTTTTCAACTTTGAAATTTAATTGTAGAACCTACACCATTACAACCGGCTCATTTTTTTGATTGGTGGGTATATTAACTTATTGGGTTTGTAGGCCATACGAGTGAGATATGAGCAGATTTGTGACTTGTTAATTTAACACCAAACATTTGAATTCAAATATAAGTGGTCGTCACCTTCCCTCTTCTATCGAGCCCAGAGAACTATACGTACCTTCTTTTCAGAAAAAGTACATTATTTCAGAATCGTCTTCTTTTCTGCCTTCTTCCCAAATATTCGAAAGGAAATATCTCACTCATTTCTCAACGGATTAATACGACACCAGCAACAAATCAAAGAGCATGGAACGTACAACGAATACATACAAGTTTGTTAGCAGAACTCAAAGGATTAGAGGTGCAACAAATTTGAACATCAAGGAATAATGGTGAAAATCCCATATATCATTTTCTGCCATGGATGCCAAACTTCAAATGGCGTATCTTCCTCATTTCATAATGGAATTAGACAAACTACCCATCAAAACAAACATAGGGATGAGAAATAAGATTTGGAATAGGAGTCGGTGTGAATTATTAAGATCCCTAGATTTAAAATGATCAATGCATTGGGGTAGCATTTGTTTCTTCTTATTTTAGAAATTTAGTGAGGAAAACTTGTTTAATTTATTGTATAATTAAAGATTACTGATATGGTGATGATCTTGGATCTAATAAAACTTAATTATGAATTTCATTTAATTTATTTTGGATTAAAGTGGATTAAGGTTAAACGTGAAAATGAGTCAATATTTCTCTAAAACAAAGATTAAATGATTTCTTACATTAAAGGATGAATTAACGGTGAAATATGATGTACAAATAAAGTACAAATTAGTATGTAGAAGAATAAATCCAAAGCAAACAATTAAAACCAAAATTTCATAAAATTTGTAAAACATGGGAGTAAATCAATAATTTAGCCTTGGTAAACTAGTCAACCTGTTGTATGTAAACGACCGACTGGTTTAGCTTGTAGGACTATAGGTTGAACCTAGGCCTTATTGGGCCATATTGAATAAGCGATCGAGCCCAGGTAATTTAACTTAAATGTTTTAAGAGGATTAACCCAATGCGATAGTGAGGGGGTAAAGCGTATATAGAATATAAGTGTAAGCATTCGATAGCTTAAAATGTAATACGTAGTGAGGATATGCAACATGCTCTTATAGGGCCTTAACCTAGTCTAGGAGTGAGTAGAAGTACATCCTATAGGATTTAAAACAAGTTGGATGGTAAATGTCCCCATAGGGCCTTAGACTAAACCAGGATGTGAGTCCAAAGTTAGAGAGATGATGGAAGATGATCCTATAAGGCTTTGGGCTAGTCTAGGACATATCTACTTACATGTTAGTTAGTCAATGGTAGCATGATCCTTTAGGGCCTCAAGCTAGCCATGATGCATTTACCCATGTATTAGACAATGATTATATTATGCTAGTATCTGTGCAGTATATGGAGTAGATATGTTTCACTCACTCAAACTTACGTTTAACTCCTCCCATTTTTCTTCTACATTTATATTTATTAGTTTGATGGTGCTTGGTGGCAACGAGAACTAGATGACAAAGATCTTGTATTGTAAATAGTGTACATTTTGTAATTTATGACCAGTATATATCGTATGGTGTGACTTAAGATTGGTATTTATATAGACGTATGAGATGACATAATTGACACTAACATGAATTGAATATGTTATTTATACTATAATTTTGTTCATTCTACTGTGAGTTTAGAAGTCATAGTTATATATATAAATATATATCTGAGTATGTGTGTGTGTCTGTTTTTGTTTGTTTGTTTCTTGTTATCGTCTCATAACAACTCGTTATTTCAGTTTGTCGTGGTTTAAACATGATTGGAGTGTTAAACTAGAGGGTCGAAAAGTCGGTTTATTACATGCTTTTCCCTAACAAACTTCTCCCGACTCATTAGGCCAGGTGATTTATTAAACTTAATGCATCTTGAACCAAGGGTCTCATCAATATTATATTCACAGATGTAATGATTTGGTTTTTATGAAGATACTTTCTCAATACGATTCTCAGTCAATAAACCAAGGAAAGTTTTTGAAAATGGATTTCTAAAGATCCTTTATCAACACAATTCTCAACAGAAAAACATGGAAAGGTATTTCTAAGTAAAGAGTGATCCTCAATAATAAGAGAGCACTCGAATAATATATAAACTAAATCAAAATACTACCAGTATGCCTAGTAGATGGGTAAGTACAAAAGCCTAAGAGTGTCAAAAACCATGTTCTATATAGGTGATCAGCTAAACAATTATCTACGAGGTAGAGGAAGGTACCTATTATAAAGGGTAACCAATAAGAGAGCACATAAAAAATAGAGGTGTAATAACCCATAATTTTAATAAATATTTTTAATTCAATTTTATTTGAAACTTTGATTTTTAATTATTTAAAATTTGAAATTTTGGAATTTTCCAATAAATTTTTGGATTTTGTTTATAATTTATTTTCCAAATATAATAAAATTAAGATTTTCTGAAAATTTTATATTTTGGTCAACTGTGGTCAAACTTTGACTTTCAGTTGAAAATTTTTAATTTGAATTTTTAATTTTTATTCTTTTTCTTCGAAACTATATTTGATTCTGATATTCGTGCTGCTTTCTGTTTTATACTTTTTAAACCTGATAAATTTCAGCGTTTTACACGTGATTATTTTCAGTATTTTGGTTATTCTATATTTTTTTCCATTTCTATTTTCTATCTATTTTTATTTTATTTTCCATTATCTACTTTCTGTTTCCTTTTATTTGATTTTTGGGCTTGGAAATTCAAGAGGCTTATTTTTTCTTTTCTTTAATGTGAAGTGATGCCTCTTCATTACCCTAGCCGTTTAAGCATTTCTTCTTCTTGGCCGTACTCAAAACTTCTCATTTTCCCATCTAATTCACACACAAATATTTCTTTCTCATCTCTCTTCTCATTTCCATCTCCTGAGCAAAACTTTATAGTAAAATTCTCTTCTTTCCTCCTTCTTTCTCTTTTCATCTTCTTTCTCTTTTGTTGCAAGCATAGTTCAGCCACCATGCACATCCTCTTCTAGCCAACCTTCTCCTTTCCTCCACCACTATATGATCGGCCTTCACCCATCACCATCATTTGCCATAGCCGTGACTTCTTAGATCCAAATAACCACCGTCCATTGCCCAAACCCTAGTCGACCACATTGCTTTCTCCTTTTCCTTTCTCTATGCCTCGACCACCATCTCCTATGACCATAGCCGTGACCAATTTCCCCCAGCCGTGCCTAGTTTCCTTCAAACCAGCATGACCATGCACATAAACCAAGTGGCCGAACCCAAAGTGGCCATAGGCCGAGCCCAAATGCACTTTCCTTTGGCTTTTTGCCTTCCCATGCTTTGCTTTCCTTTGCTTGACCATAGCCGCAACTTGTAACACTTCATGTCTAACCTAGGGTGCACCTAACTAACCCAAACCATAGTGGCCGAGCCACTTTTTTCCATGGCCAATCCAATTGTGCACACGACTATTCATATTGCCTTGTCCTTTTGCCTTCCACAAGCCATCTCTTCACATTCCCGTTGCCTAGTCGAGCCTATTCCAATGATGGCCGAACATATATGCTTCAAGGAAAATCATGCTGAGCCATTTTGATAGTGGTCAAACCTATTTTGGAAGTGACCGAGCCCACTTGATTTGGTTAAGTCATCTTAACTTCTCTTTGTTCATATTTTGCATTGTTAATTCAAATTCTTTTATGTTGATTATATATTTATATATGTTGTATTTTATTTGTTTACAAGACTCGAATCTTGGCTCTTCATCCGCTCGAATTTAATTCGTGATTTTTCGTGCTTTTCGGAGTTTGGTTGTGTGTTTTGAATTGCTATCTCCAGCTTTAGAAGGTGAGTTTATCACTCTCGACATTCGTACTTATATAATTGTGAAACAATGTCATCTGAATTGTAGTTGATGATATAATAGTGATTTATATATGCCTGTGATATGATATTTCATGATGTTATAACATGATATATATTTGTTACATCACCTGATGTGATATGCCATGTTTTACTGTTTATTTATTTTCTGCTCTCACACTGCAAGTTCCCTGTAGAATAGAATCACTATGGGTTGAAATGATACATACCCTAATGGACATTAGAATAGGAAAAAATTGTTATGAGCTGAAATGATAGGCTCAAGCGATTTTTGTTTTATTTTATTTGACTTGGGATTGTGGGTTTGAAATGATAGAACCCGGATTTTATTTTTAAATTACGGATTGAAATGATATATATCCGTATCACTTGACCTAGGTTAGAAAATTATATATAGACCCATGGTTAATTTTTTATAATATTTTTCTAAGTTAAAAATTTATTAAGTATTTTAAACATATAAATATATGAAATTTTAACTTAAAAATTTTATTTAATGATTTTTTGAATAAATGTATATTGGTTTTATTAAGCTAAAATAAGTTGAAATTTATAAGTAAATGAATGGTTTTAAAAACTAGAATTTTAAGAATTTTATTTATGAAAATTATTAAGTATTTTGAATCTTTAAATATATGAAATATTAATTTAAAATTTGATTTAATGATTTTTAAATATAATGATATATTGGAATTTGTAAGTAAATAATTGGTTTAAACTAAATTAAAGATTTTATCTATGATAAATAACTTAATAATTTAAATTTGATTTAATATGGAATTTTAATTCTAACCTAATAATAATAATAAATTTATTTCTGGAATAGATATGTTTTATATAAATAAAACTATGATAAAAATTGAAATAGTATGCTTTAAACATGTTATATTAGTATTCGTAGCATTTTAAAATGCTATGTAAATTTTGTTATGTTTTAAAATGCTATGTTACTTTTAGGTTATATTTTGAAAATGCTACTATTTCTAAACTTTTAATGATTTCCAAAATGCTATGTTACTTACGATATATTGTTAAAAGTGTTATTTTACATTAGGTAGTGTTTTAAAAATGCTGTATTTATAAAAAGATAACATTTATAAAATGCTATTGTATATACGGATTATACTTTTCTAAGTAGTACGATTTCTAAAAGATAACATTTCTGAAATGCTATTGTATATATGGAACATATTTTCAAGTAAAGGATAACATTTTGGAAATGCTATCGTATATATGGATCATATTTCCAAGTAGTATGATTTCTGAAAGATAACCCTTTTAAAGTGCTATAGTAAGTGTATGGTTTTGGAAAGTGTTATGATTTCTAAATTATTATACATTTTTGAAATGTTATAACCAGTATATATGGATTTGGAAATATTACCAATCTTTGAAAATGGATATTATTTGGGAAAGTAATAGTATTTGATTTTAAATGGTTTGGAATAGAAATGTTTCGACATAAAAATCCATGGGTAATAATAACATTGGTTGTTAAAGAGACCGAGATCGGAAGTTGTCATACTCTCTGCCAACTCCGAAAACCACTTCAACAACCATTTACGCGGTGGAGATTCCAAAATGAAGTAGGATGGTGGCGATGTTCTATTGAGGTATGTACGTGGACCCCCCATGAGTTGGCATAAGGTGGCTAAAACAGGAGCGATTGACGGGCTAATGAGGTAGCTCCTCTTATCGGACACACTTCTTCGTATGCCATTCTATTACTTTGTGATTGATTGGTGCGCACCTTTGATTTTTGGGAGTGTGGCTCGAGGTGGGCGGTAGTGGCTGCTACGCGTTACCACTGGGTCAGAAGCGTAATTGGTATATCTACCCTGACATTGCCTCGTTGTGCCGTGTCACCTACCCTAGTACGCCTTATACGATTTTTGTTTTGTACCATACCTATGGAGTGCCCTCTGACGACGCCCAGTACATGGAAGATCACGGTACTGTATTAACTATGGGAGTATATAAAATGTGTTAAGGGTGATATTGGGTAACTCCTTAATGCTATTTTCAAGTATATTATACTTTACTCTAGACATTATTATAATAGCGTATATTACTACATAGTAAATAGTTTAACGGATCCTTAATGGATGGGTGGTTCCAAGCATTCTTTAAGTTACTTGTGCATTTTGTTACTGTTCGCTTGAGTTGGTTTACATTGTATAAGTATGTATGTCCTGACTCGAGTGTTTTGTGTTTTGCTTACGCTCGGGTCAGCCTGAGTATCAGCTTAGGATTTCACCTTATGGAGCTAGAGGATTTGTTGGAGTTTATCTATCTATCTAGTTGTTATCCATTTCTATTCAGTATTCAGCTTAGTATTAGTGGACATCTATGTATCTGGGAATTTTATTGTAGTTACTTTTCAGACTTTGGCATTTTTTACTTGTTTTGAGACTGTGTTTGTAGTAGCTTCATGAACTACAGTGGTATTTTATTTCCACTACAAGTTATTCTGATGTATATCTGTGTTTGTGATTCTTTGATTTGTTTTATTTGCTCTGAATTATATTACAACATATTGTTTTGGATTATTCAAGTCCGACATGCGTGTCTGTCTGTGCACTTGGAGGGTGCACCATGATAGGGGGTTCTCGCTTCCTGGTTTGGTTGCGAACGGTTGACTCATACTCCTATATGTCCCCGCGGGGGTTGGTGCAGTCGAGATGCTGGCTGTAAAGGCAGAACACATATAGCAAGGTATGCTACGGTGGGCGTTACCCCACCGGCAGGTGGTCTGTTACGTTTGGTATCAGAGCAAGGTTTTAGGCAAACCTTAGCCTACAGAGCAGAAACTCATTAGAGATAGGGTAGAAATACCCTAGAATGACTGAAATCAATCTTAGAATCATTTGTTTGTAAGAGAATGTATTTTAAAGTATAATATGATTTTCAAACGATTTTAAAAGGATTTTCAAAGATTATTTTGATATAAACTTTTCTTGTTTTGAAATCAAATTTTACTTAACTTCTTCCCTTCCTTTATCCATCTGGTTAGTAATACCTTTGTTTAGGATATTCATTCTAGTTGAATCTAATCTTATCTTATCTTATCCAATCTTGTCTTTTGTTTCTTATTACCATTGTCCTACTCAGAAGAAGGGAAAGCCTTCTAGTATTTAGCTGTTACCCCTGCTCCTGCTTCTAGTGTTACCCAAGGTACTCTTCATAGCACCTTTTTCTATGTTCTGGGTTTTGATGCTTTTGGTATATTATTTTTAGGTTATTGGCTGAAGAGGCATGAAGCCGTTATTTCTTGTACAACCCGAACTGTTTCTTTGAGGACGTGTATTAATTATAGGGAACTGAACAAGCTCACTATGAGAAACTGATATCCTATGCCTCGCATTAATGATATGTTTGATCAGCTCCATGGAGCTACTATTTTCTCTCAGCTTGATCTTGCCACAGGTTTTCACCAGCTCAGAGTTGCTGAGGAAAGTATACCCAAGACTGCTTTCCGTATTGAGAATGGTTTCTATGAATGCTTATTTATGCCTTTTGGTTTGACTAACGCTCTTACTTTCTTTGTTGATTTGATGAATCGTGTTTTTCGTGATGTGCTTAATAAATTTGTTTTGTCTTTGTTGATGATATTCTTGTCTTCTCTAAGTCTGCGAAGGAGCATGAATCCCAATTGAGCTTTGTTCTGGAAACTCTTAGGAGTTATCAGTTGAAAGCTAAATTCTCTAAATACCAGTTCTGGAAAGATGAAGTCCGATTCCTTGGACATATTGTTTCCAGTAATGGAATTTCTGTTGATCTAGTCAAAATCATTGCGATCAATGTAAGTCTTTCTTCTTTTCTCTCTTTGAGGATAGATTAACCAAGTCAGCTCATTTCTTTCTGGTCAAGTCTACCCGTTCTGCTTCTTGTTTGGCTGAGATCTATATGAGGGAGATTGTTTGTCTTCATAGAGATCCCATCTTTACCAACCAGTCAATGATTCTCGAAAAGATTTGCTTGAGAAGTTTGGTTCTTTCCGTATCTCTGAGAAGTTTGGTTATATCATGGTACGTACAGGCTCGACGTGAATTCCATTCCACGAATAAATTGGATTTTAAGATGCCAGTGCTTTTCCAGGAGTTTTAACAAAATTCCTAATAAAAAAATTATTCTTGAAATCTTGAACGCTTGATAATCTTGATATTCATGAGTCTTCAATCTTTGATATCTTGAATCTCTATACTGTACAATCTTCACTCTTGGTACCTGCATGGTTAAAACCTGCATATACATATATATCTAAACTTATAATGTTAGTATTTATATTTTATAATCTATTCTAAGGTTGTTGTCATCAAAACCATCATCTCACGGACTAACAATCTCCACCTTTTTGATGATGACAACCTTTGTTTATAAAATATTACTTCTATCCTAATAACTCCCCCTTAATTTATGCCTAACTAACCTATTTTATATTTCTCCCCCTTAGTTATCAACAAAAACTAACTACCCCTCATTCTTGGACTAGAGTACCTGCATTAATAAACTATACAATGGAATATATAATAGGTAGATTAAGAAATAATTATCCATATGAACATGGTAATTAATCAAGGATTATATACATTTCAATGTATATATACATGTTTTATGTAGCAACCATCAAACCAATTTAAGAAATCGATCCACACCGAGTATCAATCCAAATCAAATCAAATTAATTCAAACAAACAATTCAAACAAAGTAAACAAATAAAAATCAAACGTTACGTGGAACTTCCACCCATCCTTCTTCTCCAAAGGTTGGGTCTGCCTTAATAGCATCCCAATTATGATTGTCGTTGGCGAGAGAGACTGGAGAATGTGCTTCTTTATCATCCTTGTGTAGGGAGGAAATCATCCATCGTATTGCATCGAAATGCCCTTCTTGCTCCTTAATCATCCGCATTTGACTCAATTCTAAGTGTCGCTGGTTACGAAGAATGAGCGAGAGAATACTCTTGAACGAATTAAGAGTTTCTTCAAGATTTTCGAATAAATTATGAATTGGATTAGCCATAATTGAATTTGTGAAAGAAATGAAGAATTAGAAGATAGGAAATAATTTTCAATGAAGAATTCTAGAAGAAATAGGTATATATAGGTGTAGAAATTCGTTTCAAATGAATAGACATATGGTTGTTATTCAAATTTCAAATTCAAAATGAATTTTCATTTCTGACCAGTACATGTCGACATGGTCATAGGAGGTATGTCGACATGGGTTAGTGAAAAAATGACTATTTAGATTTTGTGAATAATTATGTGTGTGTATATATATTTATATAATATATTAACATTTATTCTGGAGATAAGATAAGCTAGACAACAGAAAGAAAATTTCATTTCATTACATACTAAGATGATACAATGATTAAACATACGAAACTACATGAACTTTCGAATTAAAACAAGCTAAAACACATACAACAAGATACAAGAAGATAAAACTAGTTAGAGGATGATGATGATGAAGAAAGTCCAAGTTTCTTGCTGACTTTGGAAATGAACTTGTTCATCTTGGATGAAATTTTGTCTAACTTCTTACTAACGGATCGTTTAAGAATCCGTTGATTCTCAACAATCATCTTTTGGTTTTTGAGAAGGGTTTTGGTCTATGGATTAGGAGGATAGTCAATGCTTTCCAAAGAGGTTTGACCTTCTTCTTCTTCAATTTCCATTTCATCCCCTTCTTCTTCTTCCTCCTCTTCCTCCTCTTCCATTTCCTCATGAGCCAAACGCTCTTCCTTTTTGGCAAGGGTCTCATAAGGTTGAAAAACAAATGGAATTTTCATAAGCGAAATGTTGGAATGATTGAAAACTTTTCTAGAAACAAATTCTTCGCCTTTGAAATCCACTCCAAAATAGTTAAAAATCTGAGTGAGACAAATTCCATGATATAAAGTATTCTAACCCATTTCAAGATTTTTAGGACGAAATTCATCTAAAATAACTTGCACCCAATTTATGTCATAATTTCCAAAAATAGCAAAATGAGCTTTGCAAACTTTTGAAGTAGGATTGTTAAAATTCCCCGGTCTTGAGGTCAAAGTATGTTGCAAAAGAAGATTGACAATTCATTCCTTTGGTCGAAAATTTCAATTTTTGAATTCTAAATTATCATTCCTTTCAAAAATGTGATGAAATGTCTCACGATGAATTTCATCGATTTTAAAATTAGAAAGATCCATTCCGTACACTTGCATTTGAGAATGGTACCCAAAAGATCACAATTCAAAACAATTCTAGTGCCTTTGACACTACTCCAAATTTCATCCTCATTTCCATGGTAAAATCCACGGTTTAAATTAGCATAGAAAATTTTGACAAGATTTGGATAGCAAACAAAATCATTTTAAGAAGCATCAATAAGACTAAGAATTCCGTTGTTTGCCAAAAGAGAATCAAGTTCATAAGAAGAGAAATCTTGAAAAATACCAAACTTTCTGGGATGAACTTTGGCATAATTAGCATAATTGATGTATGCTTTTATTGCCTCTAGATCATTGAATAGTTGCTCTTTTATTTTTCTAGAAATTCTCATGGTGGAGGGGTTGCTTGAAGAAGCCATTAAAGTAGAGTGTAGAGAGCTTGAAGTTTTGAAGAGAGAGTTTGAATTTGAAAATGAGAGTGAAAAGATATGATAAAAGATAGTGAATAAATAGATTCTCAAAGGACATATTCTCTGGTCAAAAGGTAGCTTTTCAGAGAATTGAATGAAGTGAAAAGGTGGAGGGAAATTAAAACATTTGAATTAAAATTTTGAAATTCAAATTCTGGTACCCATGTCGACATGCGCCAGTGAATTTTGATAATTTATTTTTCCTAAGTTCTCTAAAATAAATATATATATAAATATACTTATTATTTTTAATGTCTATATATATATATGAAATATTATTAGATTTATAGTATATTTTAGAAAATTATACTATTAAAAAATAATAAAAATAATAATAAAATAATAAGATAATAATAAAAAATAAAATGTAGAAATTTTAAAATTCAAACAACACCAATTCAAAATCAATCAATCAAGCAATAAAGCAACTAATTCTAAGCAATCAATTTCAACCAATTGTATTGTAACATGTACCCTTTTTTGAGTCTGTTTCTTTGAATTCGTCAAGGTCGTGAACAGCTGTGAAACACAAATTCGAATTGTCTGTCTTCTGATCATCATCACTTGAGGACGAGTCTAAGTTATCTAGAGTAGCAGTAAATGCACGCTTCCGTTTCTTTGCTGGATCATTGCTCATAGAAGGATTTTGCCTATT
This sequence comes from Allium cepa, assembly GCA_030765085.1. Taxonomy (NCBI): domain Eukaryota; kingdom Viridiplantae; phylum Streptophyta; class Magnoliopsida; order Asparagales; family Amaryllidaceae; genus Allium; species Allium cepa. Next base: position 6,270,740 of record CM060930.1, on the reverse strand, counting down.
TGGATACGGACAAACTCTTTTGAAATGGCCTGTGTTTGTACCAAAATTGGGCACAACACCCTTTGGAAGTTTTTGAAGAGATAACGGGTTAAGAATATAAATTAAAAAATGAAGATTATCTAACAAAAACTCCAACTAAAAGGAATGTAAATGCACAGACAAGCGATTTAGAGTGGTTCGGCGTGTTGCCTACGTCCACTATGAAGTTTTTGTGACTTTATTGATTCTCTTTGAACAATTACAAGTGATTACAGCGAACATCAGCAAAATACAACTTGGAATTCGAATTCAACGGCAAGAGTATGGTGCAAATCTCGACCCGGCAGAGTCTGGGCGCTTGAGAATCAAAAGATCTCTCTTTTGTAGGCTCTAGGGCTCTATTTATAGGCGTAAGAGGCTGATATCGTACTCAAACTTTGGGAGACTCATTTTGGCACGTGATGGGGCTCACGCGACCGATCCTGAAAAGTTTCGACGCGATCCGTGATCGATACGCAATCAATTCATATCGATCAACATCGTGTCCAATGGAGCTGAAACTTGGTGGAAGTAATCTTTGGCTTGTACGTAATCTCCTGTGAAAATTTCATAGCGTTTGGATCATTGGATTATGAGTTATGGTCGATATGAAATTGGATTTCGATTGCATTGCTTCCTTCGAATCGATTAATTCGAATCGATCAATTCGACTCGATGATGCACGTGACCTAGCGGGGACGTGGCGCGCAATCCTCGCGATGATCCACTCTTTGCTCCGGTTTGACCGTTTCGACTGCATGAATCTCGCCTCATTTGTATCAATGACGGTTATTCAATTCGCATTGATGGATACAAAGTAGTGATAACTCGATGGATACGAACAGCAACAACATCGATGGATACGAACCAATGAAGGCTGATGGTTACGAAAAGGATTTTCCTCGATGGGTACGAGCCAGTAGATACTTGATGGATACGAAGTGGGCTTAAGCCGATTGATACGAAATGCATGCTCTCTCGATGGATTCGAACAAGGCTGAGTTTAACTGAGGCTTCTTGATGGATTCGAACTGGATTGATGTGAATCTAATGGAAACGAAATGAGGTGTGATGATGGATGCGAATCCTATCGATGCGAAGATAGTGGATTCGAATAGAGGCTCCGCTATGGATACGAATTAGACACTGATTGTCCAATACGAAGCGTACCACTCATTAACGGACACGAAACCGATCGATTCAAAGTAGGGCATAACAATAGATGCGAAGCGAAGCAATCTGATCGATGCGAATGCGATTGATACGAATCGACGCAGATTGATGGATACGAAAGTAAGGCTGCCTCCTTCAAAATGAATCGATCATAACTTGATCATGTGAACTCGGATTGACTTGAAATTTGGAATGCTGGCTTCCATGGCTTAGTTTATCTTGTCTTGTCAGTTGTAGCTTGAACCGGACTAGGAAGAAATTTACTGATATCCATAGTAGACCTATGTATTAATGATCTCCAGAATGATTCATCTTTGGTTTCTAGTCAAGCTCTTAGTGTCACGGCCTTGCCAAAAGGCGGGATAACATTTTCCCCCCAAAGTACGTCTTGTGGAAATATGACATGCTTTGAAAAGTTGCAGTCTTCATTCTGAATAGTTATTGTCTTTTTGTTGAAGGTTGCAACCCTGTGCTGCTATAGTTGATTGCTGTATGACAATGCTAAATTGTTTGTCGCCGTAATCGTTTAAATGAATATCCAATTCCTGGTTACGCTGAAAATGGAACATTAGTTTGACATATATGTATATATGTTAGCCCGACTCTCGTTAACGCTGCATGTTCACGAGTCGTTGTTAGTTTTCTTGTACCGAATTTCGCATCGATCCTCTCCCGAACCGAAGTGAAACTTGTGTTGTAACAACGCTTGATGGTTGTTTTTGAAAGTTCCTTCGCATGGATCCTCTCCTGGATCGATATAGGAGTTTGAAGGGTTGCCCTTGCATCGATATGTATGGGTCATGATGGACACGAAATCATCGTTCGTACCGACCGTTGCAAGCATCTGGGGACCGTGCATTGATGGATTCGAATAATACAGTTTGCAACGAAGGGCCGTGGATGGAATTGCAAACTCGCTGATGCGCATAGAGATTTCGAGTCGATAGAAGTTAACGTTTCCAAAGTTATCTTCTCCGTGCTCTTCATATCGATGGACCTATCTACCATTTCGAATTGATAGGAGCTCGGACTGATGGATTCAAATTCATCATTCGACTCGGTATAGAGGTTGACCTGTAGTGACCGGTCATTTGCACCGGGAGGCGAATCGCCCCGTTTCTTCACACCTGCCTTCATATCAATACCCTGGACTTCGTCATTTTTCACTTTTTACTGCCGCCTTCTTTTTTTACTTTCGCATCGATCCACGAGTTCCAGAAAAAAGAGGAACTGTATATTGCCCTCGAATCGATCAGATTCATCCCTTTAATCCTTCAAACTTCGGCTTCAATCTAGGTAATGAATTAGTTGCGACTAAACTCACGCGACAAAGTTTAAATATCCAATCCATCTAATATTTGCTGATTACCAATTTCGGAAAAAGCTAAGGCCAGATCTGGGTCAAAGTTTTTGCTGAGAGTGGCCATGGCGGCGCTCGTGTAGGTTGGGGAAGAATGGGCTAAGGATACAGATCAATCGAGCGTTGCTCGGCCTTTATTTCGTACTGATGAAAAGAAAGAAATGGCTTCGTATCGACCACAAGGCACAGAGTTCATACCGATACAGAATTGACCGATGTGTGATGAAGTTCATACCGATCCAGGGTAGAGGCAATTCGTATCGATTCAAGGTTATTAACTAAACGATCGATACGAAATCCTGGGTAAGTGATCGATGCGAACTTCCTCATCTTCGACCGATGTGAAACAATACACACTCTGATCGACACGAGACCGTCAAGTTGCGACCGATACGAAGTTAATACGAATCTATCGATACGAAGTGATCGAGTCGATCCTGAACGATACGAAATGTATCGATTCGAATGTGATCGATACGAAAGCGAGGCCCCTCTCGACCAATACGAGCTTGAACCATGGTGATCGATTCCAAGTCCAAATTTGATGGATTTGGGATTCTTTTGCATATCTGAACACCTGATTCCGGCGAGCTTTATTCCTGCATATCTGGACTTAACTCTAGAATAGCATATTTAACTGCCCTTCGAAGCTCGTCGATTGAACCATAATATAATAACATGATAAGTAATTTTGATTTGGATTGAACGCTAACATCCATATGGTTTGGTGATGATGGTCAGCAACGACGGTTACACCAATTGGACCTCGATTATCTTTGTCGTTTGCAAATTTCCTTTAACTCTACAAAATCTTTTTAAGTAATGCACAACACTGCACTGCACAACACACACTCTACACATGGGGAACACACGGGCTCTTTGTCGTCTAATGATGGTTTCTCTTGAGTTAGCTAGTTGTGGAAACTCCAAGCTCACAGCCACAGGAAACTCAGAGTACAATTCCTCCCGTGCTTGAAATACCGAAGATTGAGGTTAAAGTTATCGATCAAGCCCCGGACGAGGCACCCGACGCGTCTCTTATCAATAATCCGCCAGACTCTGTTCCGTCCAACATTTCGGAAGATATGCTAGGGAGAATATGCCTAAGGCATGGTTTGTCGATGGATGACGTGCTATTGCCGGGACCAAATGACAGACGACACAACCCACCAAAGGGGTATACTGCTTTCAACCGACATGCATGCGCAGTTGGGACGCTCCCCTTGTTCAATTAGTATATAAGAGAAGTGCTGTCCTTTATAGGGATCGCCCCATCTCAGCTACACCCAAATGGATACGCTTTACTCAATAGCTTGTTCATTGCATTTATGGAGCATCTCTATCGACCACCCCGACTGGTCGAGATAAGATACCTGTTCAATTTCAAGAGTCGGACATATAGTCCGTCTTTCACATTTCTTGAGGCCGTGAGAAATTATCAAATAATCACGGGGTCATGGACCAGGCTAAGCTACTTCAAGACGGAGTGGTTTTACGTTAGATGCCCCCCAGGATTTGCCAGGCAATGGCTATTTAGACGCGAGTTTTGCTATTTTCTCAAGTAGTTGGCAAGATAGATGTAAACGAAACCCAATTCATATTCTCTTTTTCTTTACAGCGATAGTTCAGCGACCCGAGGGTGGATATTACAAAGAGATAGTTCGAGTTCTTCAAGAGGTCCCAAGCCACGATAGGAATATCGACTTGGTCCTGACGGATAGGAATCTCAGAATTCTTGGGCTGGTCGAGCGAGGACAGAGTATAAGGCTCGACGGTGCATTAAGAACTATCTCGAGGGAGCGAGTTAAGCGTAGAAAGCCTAGAGTTGTTATAGTCAGTGAAAGAATCAACATGACGAGGAACTGTTGTGCGAACCTACGGATGCAGCCCAGGATGCTGAAGAGAGGAGGAAAGGCAAGGCAGCCGTTTTCAAGCCATCCAAAATGGGGAGATGGAAATCTGTTATCATGTCCCAGCCTGCCTTCAGAATTAGAATTTCAGAGATGTCTCCCCCGAAAATAGAAAATCTTTACGAAGGGCTCGCCGATCTTCCAATTCTGGATGATTTTTCCATGCAGCATAATGCTGGATTGGATGAACTCCAACACGCCCTAGTTTTAAGCGAATCTCTGCCCACTAGCGTGGTTGACACATCGGTTGGTCGGGGGAATGCACATACATACACACTTCACGACACTACATGATTTTTGACCGTAAGCTGCCTTTTTCTGAAGATTATTATGAGTCACACAGGAGGGAAGGAGATAGGGATCGCGATCAAGGCTATTCCAGCAAGGAGCGGTCAGATAGGGATAGAGGATATGTACGCTGATCTCGCACACCTCCTCCCAGAGCTCGTGCACTGCCGCCAGTTCATGTTTCGTGACCTTCGGAAGCTCCGCGACATAAACCATCTGCCCAATCTTCTAGGTCTGAGTCTCAATGTAGAACTAAGGTTACAGACCCTTCTGCTACTGCACAGGCCCTCGTCGAACCCAATGGCGAAGGAGCGACGAGTCTCGCTCAGCTGAAAAAGGATTTTCCTGATATATGTTTTGATGGGTTCGTCTTTCCCCCACGCTTGAAAAGGATTCTAGCGTCGGCCGAACATACTTTGCATGATTACGTTATGGATATATTCTTTCAGTATCAGGAATGGTCGAAAACCACGAAAAAAGCATTGAAGGTGGCCTTCGATCGAGCTGTTACGATTGAAAAGATGGAAAAAGAGCATGGCCAGAAAGATCGTATTATTCAAGCGCTCAATAACGAGGCCGAGTCTTCTCGTCAATCTGAGATCAAGGCTCTTAAGAGAACCGATGAGGCCCAAGCGGCGACGGATAGAATGAAGTGGGCGCACTATGCCACAGTGGAGGACATAAGCCACAGGAACACCATCGTTACCGCTGAATGGGACGCAGCCCTTAAAGAGCTTAACGAGCTTAAGTCCAAATTTTCTGAAATCATAAAGGAAAAGGATGCTACTAACGTTGCTACGCAAGAAGCGTGTGATCAAGCGATGGTGCTCCAGAGGGAGAGAGATGCAGCCATGGAAAAGGTCCGTGAGGTTGAGGTTGAAGTCGGTGAGAAGGTCCGATTGGCGGAAACCAGGTTAGAGGCTGACATAGAGGAGCTTCTCATTACTTACAATTGTAATGTGTTGAGGCATAGGGACTTAGCCTGGCTTGATGACTACCCAACACATCTGTATAACGCCTGGAATTTGCTGGTTGAGGAGAAGAAAACTGGGCGGTCAGGCGGCTCCTTTGACGAGTTTGAATTGGAGAACCGCGTACTAAATGACGATGAGAAGAAGGTTCTTCATGATTTTATGATTTCTCACGCAAGAAAAAGACTCGGCATCACACCAAGAAGTCGGGGAAGGCTCCGTAGTTATGCATCATTTTACAAGCTCAGAAATTACTACTCCGCCCCGACCCGAGTATGCTCCAGTGACCGAGCCTCAACCCGTCCCGGCTTATGACCCAGAACAGCCACGCTTATCTCCTATTAAGGAGCATTCATCCGAAGCTGTTGAGCCAACCACAAGTCGAACTGAGGAAGCTATTCTGAAAAAATCTCAAGTGTATTTGAAATGAAGGACTTGCTTTTGAAGTGCGTTATAACAACTTTTTTTCTTCCTTGTCCAGTGAGCGAAGTGACATTGACAGCGCCTACTGCAATCCAAGAATCACATCAAGTGCAGAAGGCCATTATTACTGAGGCAATCACCATGACTGCGGTCGTGCCGATTGAGATGACACAGGGGAGCACAATTTCCTTCGACGAGCAGATGATGAATGAGCTCCTGGGTCGACACAACGACTTTTTGTGGACATGTCGTTCGTTCTTGGTGCGTTCCTGCCTGCTTCTAGTGCTTCGTCATAGTCCACTGCTGCCCCAAGCGAAGCTCATGCTATTCGAGAAGGAGAGATATTGGCGGAAATTAATGCTGAGATGGAGGCAGCGACTCATGGCGGTGATTCTGGGGGTGGAGTGATGGCGCCGGGTCCGACTCCACTTAGGATGACATCACCCGAGGGGACATTGGTTGATACTAGAGTGTCTACTCCGCCCCTGGTTGTAGATTCAGTTCCTCCGACTTCTCTTGAAGAAAGCATCCCCGTAGACTCAAGTTCGAAGGAAGAGATCAATATCATGCCTTCGTTTGGAGATTCCCCGCCTAAAGAGAAAAGTTCGAAACGAAAGATCGTTAGCGGTGTCGGCGGCTCCACACTTAAGAAAAAGCCGAGGAAGAAGAAGGAATAGATAGATTCCTTAGGCACACTTTTAGGTAGATAGGAGTTTACTTTTTGCTTTAGTAGGTCGTGTATAGACGCGGATTCGGCCTCCGTTAGGAGACATTTTTTGGAAGAACTTGTACATAAATTCTTATCTCTAGTTAGTTGAAATAAAACTTTATTTTCTTTGCTTCAACTGTTTTTCCCGTCTTTTGCGCTTAAGTGTTGTAACGTTCGAATCATTGCTTGGTATGCTTGTGAAGTATCTGTTTTGGAATTGAATCTGTTTCATGCACAAGTCTTAAAATCATGATATAAGCCGCGACTTAAGTCTAAGCTGGACACTCAATGTCATGTTGTTCCATCCAATGTTTCACACTTAAGCACTGCCCCCAGTTTGGGGAGGCAGTTATAATGATTTGTTAACGGTCGCAATTCTATCTCTGCCTTCTAAGCTTAACATCGTCAAATTGATATCGAAGCAAGTGAAGGGTGAGTGGTTTCAGTTGTGCGCGTTCACTGATAATAATCGCATCCACGCTCCAAGGATCAGTATGTATATTTCGGTGGTCAATCGTACCTATCACAAATCTTGAGCATATGTCCACACTCTGGGGACTTAGGATAATCTATGATCGATAATCTGGTCCGCACTCTGGGAATTCGAGAATTATCGATGTTTGTAATATAGTTTGCACTCTAGGGATCTTGACTTAGTATTTGCACTCTAATTCACACTCTGGGAATTTGAAGTCAACATGTATATTTCGGTTCGCACTCCGGGAACCTGGAATTGATGTTTATACTCCAATTCATGCTCTGGGAATTTGGAGTTCACATGTATATTTCGGTTCGCACTCCGGGAACCTGGAATTGATGTTTATACTCCAATTCACGCTCTGGGAATTTGGAGTTAGTATTTATATTTCATTTCGCACTCCAAGAACCTGGAATTGATGTTTATGCTTCAATTCACGCTCTGGGAATTTGGAGTTGGACGACAGATGGTCAGTTACAACTATTTAGGCTTTTTAGGAATCCGTTCACACTCTAGGAATGACAGATTTATCGGGATCGTGGATGGTCGGATCACATCCACCCCGAATAAACAAGCGAGGTCGTTAGACGGACGGGTCCATCCTCCTCGAACTTGGTTAGGATACGGCCGAAGTCGTTAGGCGGACGGGTCCACCCTCTATGGAATCGCATTTATATGTTTATATTCCAACTCACACTCTGGGAGTTTGGAGCTAATGTTCATACTCCGGTTCGCACTCCGGGAACCTAGAGTTAATGTTTATACTCCAATTCGCACTCTAGGAATTTGGAGTTGGTGTTTATACTCCGGTTCGCACTCTAGGAACCTAGAGTTGATGTTTATACTCCAATTCGCACTCTGGGAATTTAGAGTTATTTATAGGATTGTCGTGTGTCGGTCCAGTTCAGCCTTTAATGTGATGGCTTCCCCCGAGCTGAGGTTTCATTTAGTGAGTGATCGGTCGTATCACAGTCACTCGCTACTTGAATAAATTCCATCGTACGATAGAACTTAGCTCTTCGTGCGTCGTGATAGTTGAATGTCGCATTCGGTGGATCACAGCTCTAGCTTGAAGAGATAGTAATTTATTGCTGAAACGGAAAAACATGGCAAAGTCAGCGCCTTATTAAAAATTCAAACTTCAGATTGCAAAGACAAATTGCAAAGTATTTATAGACTAAATAAATAAATCCTGTCATGTGTAACAGTGACGAAGATCCTCGTCGTTCTAGGTTCTTGACAAAGTGGGTCCGACACTGACGGCGTTTATCACTAATCTCCCACCGAGACGGGTAGAGTCCTCCTGTCTCAGCCGATCCGGCTCATTATTCTGATTTGATGGGCCCGCTCCTCCAGGCTGCGGCGCCCGCACAAACTGTTCCAGCTTCCTTTCTCTAATCAATTTTTCCACAAGATCCTGCAAATGACGACATTCATTCGTATTGTGCCCGTGGCTTTCATGAAACCTGCAAAAATTTCCCGTCTGGATTTGCCTTTTTGACGATGGTTTTGGTGCAGGTTTTTTGTGTTGAATTGTATTACAGGTTTGTAAGTACAAGTTCTCCAGTGATGTATTCAAAGGAGTGTAGTTGTCAAACATAGGATTCTTGCGCTGTGGGCCATGGTTCTGATCTTGTTTTCTATTTTGATTCACGTTCTCCCTTCGCTGAGTTTGTTTGTTTTGAATGTTCAACTTAACTTTTCCGGAGCTCTCACCAGACTGTTTGACCACAACATTGCTTTGGATCCCTTCCGCATTTGGCCCTACATCATCTTGCTTCCTAGACTATTTTGCATCTTCCCTTCTCAGGAATTGAGCCGCCTTAGCATAGAAACGGTCCAATGATGCAGGTGGTTTCCCGGCCAGCCAGTTGCCGAATTCAGAGTCGTGGTCAATCCCCTTAGTCAACGCCATAAGAATGGAGTTATCGTTCGGATTGCTGATTTTCGCAAACGCAGCTTGGAATCTCTCTAAATTGCGTCTGAGTGTTTCTCCAGGAGCTTGGGTGACACTAGACAGAGTGTTGACATCTTTTGGCCTTGCAACGTGAATGCAGAATTGCTCAACAAATTTAGTAGCCAACTGGTCAAAGGAGGAAATGGATCGTGGTGGCAGTCGGGTGAACCACATGGTAGCGATGTCCCCCAAGGAAATGAGAAAACTACGACACTTCACTGCATCGTTAGCTCTAGCAGCGCTCATCGACCATTCATATTTCAGAATATGTTGGTTGGGGTCGGTGTTTCCTTCGTACATGGGTAGAGTCGGCATCCTGAATCGCCGAGGGGGTTCAGCAGTAAGTATATTGTCTGTAAAAGGAGTGTGACTTCGGGAGATTCCCCAGTCATCATTCGTGAGACCCTCGCTCTCACGGATCATCTGACGTATCATGGTCGGAAGATCTGGCTTTTGTACGTTCTATGCGGTTCGAGCCGAAGTGTGATTAGGTTCCATATTATGAGGTTGGACTGGATGCTGTCGACGATCCAGGTTCGACTGATCATGGGCATCGACCCCTGGTTCAACCGCGGCGGTCGTAGTACGGTAGCATGTGGTGTAATGAGGAGAGGCACCCCCTCGTGAGGAGGGTTCGGTCTGGAAACTGGCCGATGGACCAACTCTCAGCTGTCCATTGTTCATTGCTGGTTGATATCCAGTAGTTTATATGTGACTCCCATCTAACCGGGGTCATGGAGATCGATGATGATAATCATAAGAAGAGGAACTTTCGGTGGAGGAGCGAGAAGCATGATCTCTCCTAGATCTCCTCCGCTTCTGGCGATTCAGCTGGCTGGTCAGCTCGACGTTAGCGCATAGCTGCTCTATTAGTTGTTGCGGACTCTAGGTCAATTCCTGAAGCAGCAACTGGAATTCTTGTCGGGTAACCGGACCTGATGGTTCCGAGGGTCCGGTAGCATCTTGGTTAGAGGGAGGTAGTGGCGCGAGATTCTGTCTATCTCAGCCTTCTTGATCGATAGCGTTGGAGGTGGTCCTTGTGCTAACCATCCTGGGGTTTGAACTTCTTACCTAGACCTTATGCAAATCTGAATAGGATGGAAGGAATTCAGATTATTGATATGGATCTCTCTCTTAGATTTATGCAATCCGGTATCGACGACAGATCCAACGAGCAGGAGAAAATCTGGGTTTTCTCAATGAAAGCACCAAAGTGTTTGTACAAAAATTTGGCACAACACCCTTCGAAAGTTTTTGAAGAGATAACAGTGAAGAATATAAATTTAAAAATGAAGATTACCTAATAAAAACTCTAACTAAAAGGAATGTAAATGCACAGACAAGCGATTTAGAGTGGTTTGAAGTTTTGACTACGTCCACTATGAAGTTTTTATGACTTTATTGATTCTCTTTGAATAATTACAAGTGACTACAGCAAACAACAACAAAATACAACTTGGAATTCGAATTCAACAGCAAGAGTATGGTTCAAATCTCGATCTGGCAGAGTCTGGGAGCTTTAGAATCAAAAGATTCCTCTTCTGTAGGCTCTGGGCTCTATTTGTAGGCGTAGGAGGCTGATATCGTGCTCAAACTTTGGGAGACTCGTTCTGGCACGTGAGGGGCCCATGCGATCGATCTTGGAAAGTTTCGACGCGATCCGTGATCGATACGAAATCAATTCGTATCGATCAAGATCGTGTACAATGGAGCTGAAACTTGGTGGAAGTAATCTTTTGCTTATACGTAATCTCCTGCGAAAATTTCATAGCATTTGGATCAATGGATTCTGAGTTATGGTCGATACGAAATTGGATTTTCGACTGCATTGCTTCCTTCGAATCGATTAATTCGAATCGATCAATTCGACTCGATGATGCACGTGACCTAGCGGCGACGTGGCGTGCACTCCTCGCGTTGATCCACTCTTTGTTCCGGTTTGACCGTTTCGACTTCATGAATCTCGCCTCGTTTGTATCGATGACCGTTATTCAATTCGCGTTGATGGATACGAAGTAGTGATAATTCAATGGATTTGAACAGCAACAACATCGATGGATACGAACCAATGAAGGCTGATGGTTACGAAAAGGACTTTCCTCGATAGGTACGAGCCAGTAGATACTTGATGGAAGTAGGCTTTAGCCGATTGATACGAAATGCATGCTCTATCGATGGATTCAAACAAGGTTGAGTTTAGCTGAGGCTTCTTGATGGATTCGAACTAGATCGATGCGAATCTGATGGATACAAAATGAGGTGTGATGATGGATGCGAATCCTATTGATATGAAGATAGTGGATTCGAATAGAGGCTCAGCCATGGATACGAATTAGACACCGAACGTCCAATACAAAGTGTACCACTCATTGATGGACACGAAACCGATCGATTCGAAGTAGGGCATAACAATGGATGCGAAGCGAGGCAATCTGATCGATGCAAACTCGATCGATACGAATCGACGCAGATTGATGGATACGAAAGTAAGGCTACCTCCTTCAAAGTGAATCGATCATAACTTGTTCATGTGAACTCAGATTGACTTGAATTTTGGAATGCTGGCTTCCATGGCTTAGTTCATCATGTCTTGTCAGTTGTAGCTTGATCCAGACTAGGAAGAAATTTACCGATATTCATAGTAGACCTATGTATTAACGATCTCCAAGACGATTCATCCTTGGTTTCTATTCAAGCTCTTGGTGTCATGGCCTTGCCAAAAGGCGGGATAACAGCCTGGTTCATCACAGTTGTAACATTTGACATTATTTGGCACTACATTCTGATTTCCAGAGTTCTTATAGTTGTTTCTCTTGAGATTATTCATCTTTCTGTATTTCAGGAATATTCTAAAATTTAGGGTCATAAAGGCTATCTCTTCATCATTATCGCTGTTTGAGTCTGGTCCATCGGTCAATGCATTGAATACCATTGATTTCTTTTCAGATGCTTTGTTTTCTCTTCTCTCGATCATTTGAACTTCATACGACATTAGATTTTCAATTAATTCTTCTATCTTTAAAGTACTGATGTCATTTTCCTCTTCGATAACAAGTGTCTTTTGATCCCATTCTGGAGTAAGAGAATTTAAAATCTTTCTGACTTGATCTTCTTCAGAAAATTCCTTTCCCAAAGATATTAGAGAATGTGCACAATATCTTGAAATCTACTATACATATCTGAAATAGACATATTAGGATTCATTTGAAATAACTGAAACTGATTTATGAGCATGGAAATTTTGGTATGTTTAACTTTGCTTGTTCCTTCGTGAGTAACTTGCAAAGTTTTCCAGATTTCATATGCAGACTTACAAACTGACACTCTATTGAATTCATTTCTATCTAGTAAACAAAATAAAATATTCATTGCCCTAGAATTATTTTGTGCAACAGTCTTTTGCTCAGCAGTCCACTGTGCAAAATTAGTTGTGGGTTTAGAATATTCAGGTTTTGTAATATTCCAAGTGTCTAATCCTATAGATTGTAAGTATATTTTCATCCTACATACCCAATATGCATAGTTACTGCCAATAAAAAGTGGTGATCCGACAGTAGACTGACCTTCTACAAATGAACTAGTGGCAGAAATACTAGTGTTAGTATCCATTTTGAAAACCTTTCAAAAATCAAATTATGAAACTTTGAAAACCTTGCCCTGATACCAATTGAAAGAAATGCAGATTACGGATCTTAAGGCTAGGATTAACACTAGGGGGGTGAATAGTGTTTATAAAGAATTACTAAATCTTTTTGAATTTTTGTTGAATTGAACACGGATGTATGAAATATACAGACATAGATATGATCACAGAAACAAACACAAATGCAGAAATAATGTAAAAGCAATAAAGGAAAGAACACACCGGATTTTATACTGGTTCGAAGTTACCCTACATCCAGTCCCGCAACACAAGTACAGATTTCCTTTCACCCTCGATTTCAAGGCTACATGGTACACTCTTCAGAATCACAACCCTCTGGGTAGAGATACTTGATTTTCGGGCCACAAGTTTACCCAATTGATTTACCAAGGCTACAATCACACCTTATCTCGCTTGATTGATTTTCAAGGCCACAATCAGACCTTTTCACACTTAATAGATTACAAAGAAGCCTGTAACTCTGAATAGCACTGAGAACCTTGTTGAGATAGTGATAGAGAATCAAACTAGAAAAGATCGAGTTCGATTCAATGTTGATTTCGACAGAGTAATGGTAAGAATATGTATTAAGAAATGTGGAAGAAGAAGAGGAGTGAAAAACCGGAAAATCTGATATAAAATTCATTGAAACTAACCCCTATTTATGGAAGAACAACAGCCATATCCATTCGTGAAGAGTTATGGCAAATAGACACTTCTTTTGAAATTTAAATTTTGAACTCAACTGACACCATGTCGACATGGTCATCATAGGCATGTCGACATCCCAAAGAAATTTTTGATGATTTGATTTTCTTTGAAAATAACCTTTATCTTATATTAAAACTATTTAAAACTTTATAAATATACTTGACTATAGTTATAATTCATAAGTAAATATAGAGAATAATATATATATATATATATATATATATATATAGAATTTAACTATAATTTTAGATTTAAATCTTAAGTATAAATATTAAAAGTTAAATATATTATTTTAAAAGATAGTTTAAAACCAGGAGTAATTTGAATTTGAAATTAAAGATAATTTTGAGGCTAAAATTATTTAAAATCTGGATAGAAGGTTTTGAATCTTTTAAAAGGAAAGTTTTGAAATCATTTTGAAAATAAGATAATTTTGTAAAATCATTTGAATTAAAATTAGTGGATACAAAACAATGTTCCACTAGATTTTTCGTAGGTTCCATCCTACTTAGGGTTCCATCCCTTTAATGGGCTCGAAGTGGATTCCATTCCACGAATAAATTGGATTTTAAGATGCCAGTGCTTTTCTAGGAGTTTTAACAAAATTCCTAATAAAAAACTTATTCTTGAAATATTAAACGCTTGATAATCTTGATACTCATGAGTCTTCAATCTTTGATATCTTGAATCTCTATACTATACAGGCTTCATTCTTGGTACCTGCATGGTTAAAACCTGCATATACATATATATCTAAACTTATAATGTTAGTATTTGTATTTTATTATCTATTCTAAGGTTGTTGTCATCAAAACCATCATCTCACGGACTAACGTTTCTCCCCTTATGTCATTATCAAAAAGAATGTGGGAATGCAATAAAATTTATAAAATATCTTGTAAATAGTAGGGTAAAAACAATATTAATTATGGAGAAAATAAATTAGATTTTACCATATATGCTGAAGTCTGTATTTCGTTGTAACATGTTATTATATTAATGTATGGAACATCCTTTGAAATTCCAAAATGTATCATTTTCCTTTTGTTTCTCCACGTACCTATGATAAATAATAAACATTTTTGGTACCCACCTGCTATGTTAGGGTCTGTGGGGTTAGCACTAGGAAAGCCATACTCATTTGGGTATGGTTGAAGCTTTATAAGTATAATTATGATTATTAGCTACTGTATCAGAATAATTATCAACGTATTTTTCCCTATTTTTTCCAATTAACAGGAACCCAGATTCTTAAATGATTTTTATTCATATTTCCCATCATTGATTTTGTACTTACAGAGATATTATAAATCATATTGGTCATAGAAGTATTTGAATTTCTATAAAAATTGGATTTAGACTTTACTCGAAATCTACTACTAGCACTAACATTTTTACTGTACATGAAAGCATATCTAGTGCTACTTCTACGATCAATTTTATTATATCCTAAACCAATTTTATTATGTAAAGGTCTAAAACTGGATAAAATCATGTCTAAGTCATTTTGACCTTTATTAAATTTTATAAATTCATTTTTACATTTTTAAAATTTAGTTTTAAAGTCGCAATTGTTATTTTCAAAAGAAATATTATTTTTCAAAATATCAATCTTCTCATTTAATTCAGAATTCTCACTTTTGATGTATAATTCTCATTTTTGAGAAGAAAATTTTGAAATTCTGAATTATCTAAAGAGAATTGTAACAAATCATTTTGTCTTTTCAAATCAAAATTTTCTTTTGAATTTTTTTCTCTCCTTTACAATTAAGGTGTTTTGTTCATCTAGAAAATTTTAACCATTATAAAATTATTTTTTAAAACGCCAAGTTAATTTTCTAAATGTAATTTCTCACTTTTCAGTTTCTCATATTCAAGTTCGATAGATTTCATCTTTTCTAAAATAATATAATTAAGCTTTGAGATCGTATCGCTTATGCTAATTAATTCATTATTATCTTTTACTGGAATTTGTCAATCAGAAAGTACCTTATTGTAGTCCTCATTGGTGGCTTTGACAGGGATTTTGCTTGTTGTATTTCGATTGGCTCTTTTTCTGACCATTATTCTATGATGTTGTGACGATCGATAGAATTCCATGCCTTGGTACCAAATGAAAGTGATGCTAAGGATCGTAATATGGAATATAATCTAAGTTATCTACTAGTGCAGAATATGAATATAAAAAGTAAACAGTAAAGTAAATGACACTAGATATTTTTCTACCGATTCGAACTTTTGTTCTACATCCAGTCCCAAGCTTCTTCTGGAATTTTACTATCAACCCTCTCTTAACCCAAAGGAATAGGTATTAAACCGTCTGATCAAGTGAAAAAGACATCTACCACCTAAACAACTGAATAGGACTTCTACCGCTTGAGCATCCGAACATGACTTCTAACATAAATGGCAAAGTTGTTTCTGACTAAATATGCTCTTGAATAGCACTGTTAAGTCAATAACGTACACTCTTCCTATAATCTTCTCCTTTGTGGCATACCATGTAATTCATGAAGGTTGGAAGTTTATTAAATCACTTAATGAGGTTTGCTTGAATTAACAAGTGATTTGAATGAAATATTGATTGCAAATGGCAAGAAGAATGAGAATTTAAATCAGAAATTGGTAATTAAAGCAACTGATTTCATGGCTATATATAGTGTTTAAGAGTCGCAATTATTCATGAAAGGTCACGATGAAAGAATATGGAAGCAACTCTTGAATCAAGAGTTGTATCTCTTTGCTGAAGTGAAGCGTCTCTTTAAAATATAGTCGTTATGAAGATTCAGCCGACAAAGTGAAAAGATTCAGCAGACTAAATCGATTGAAAATCGATGCGGCGAGAAAATAGTGCAAAAAATATGTAATTCAGTCGACTGAAATGCATGATTCAGTCGACTGAATATTCAAATAAAGTTGTACATTTGCACATAATTCAGTCGACTGAATGACTTTGTACAATCGGCTGATTTCCATTAGTGGATAAAAATTGCATTAGCTCATTTGGTTAGAGCACTTGCTTTCTAAACTAGTGACCTGGGTTCAAGTCTTGCTCCATGCATTTTTGAAACTTGATTCTTCATTTAAAATATGTTCTCACCAATGACCCGAATTTGAGTCTTGTCATATATTATTATTATTATTTAAAAAACTTTTATTGCTTCTAAAAAATGTTTCGAATGTGTATGTATATGTGTGTATAGCACTTTGAGAAGATTTTAACATCTGCAAACTCTAGACATGACACTCTATGACTAATAATACTTTGTTCGTCACCTTCTTCTTGTCTCTATCGCGTATATCTCTTCTTGTGTCTCCATATGCATTCTTTTTCCTCTTTTGTACCATGTATTTTCATGTTGAACTTATTTGTTTGTCTCTTTTTGATACTCATGTACCTGCAAGTTAGCGTAGAGGTTCTTTGGTATAATTATATAGTTGTTGTCATTAAAATTCAATAATATGGGTTCTAACATAGGCAACTTTGCACGTATGTCTTTTTGTCGAACTTTTTTGGTTTGCTGATAAAGGAGAAAATTTTCTCGATGTTGAACTGCCACATGCTGATTATAGCCCAAACCGTCGCTTGGAAATTTCTTCTCTAGGCGGAATTTGGCCAACCAAAGGGCTCAGACCCATGTCCTTTGTCTAGGCCCCCAATAGTGATCGACCATCATTGTTATGCTAATGGGATAGTTGGGGCTGACGAGTTTTATCTTTATTATGCTCTTGCAATTTTGAACCTTCGCCGATTAGGGTGCTTCAGCGCCTTGTCGAAAAGAGTAGTTGGTGCTAACTATGCCTATTCTACCATGGTCAAAGTCAAGGTTTGCTCCTTGGCAACGTTGTCTATAAGCATTCAAGGTTGCCTGCAAGATCTATTATGGAAGTCTTCAAAGATAGTAGCACACTCCGTTTTCTTCAATAAGTTCTAGATAGCTCGAAGTGATGAGGAAGTGCCATCGGTGTAGCCGTGCACAGTCTTGGAGGTGATAAGAGCATAGGCTAGCATGCCCCAAAAGTACGCTATTGGCACGCTTCTCCTTTTCTCCCCATTTTTTTTCTTTTCATAAAAATTAGTGATAAGAATATCTTTATAAGCCTAGCAGGATGGTCACTGTGCCCTTACAATCTTTGAGCTGAATGAAACAAATCTATTATGGAGAAATTTATTGTTGTCTTTGCTTATTTATCTATGTATGACTTGTTGAGTAGAGTTCTTTGAATAACTAATGGTTCTAGATATTTTTTGAAAGTGCCTACCTTTTGGGGATATCTTTAAATATTAGTGTGAAAATAAGACAGTCTGGGTGCAATTGTTAATGTAAACCAGGTACCGACTGCATATAGCATGGAGATATACACTAGCATGAGCTGAAATGCAAGTTTTCTTGTAGGTCCTCTTGAGTTCCAAGTGGTTGAACATTGAGTAGGGAACGGGCCCAGGCTTGAACCTTGGTGCATGGGATATAAGGTTCTCCTAGATGACACATTCCCTGTCATGAAGCGACCGTTGATTATGAATCGAACTAAAGTGCATTGGCCAACTTAGACACAATAACATGAGTCATATAATAGTGAGGCTGTTTATACGCAGCCCACTCACAAATACTTACAGATGGAAGAGTTCATATACATACATACATACATACATACATACATACATACATACATACATACATACATACATATATATATATATATTCACACACACATATATTATTCCCTTTCTTTCTGAAACACTATCTGTAATAATGGATAAAATTTCGGTCATGATGTCCGTGGCTCTCAAATGTGACAGCCGACTTTGAGCGAGTAGGAGCTGCCACCCAATGCTTCAGGGTTAGGGGGCTTGGTAAGAACCAGAGGATCAGCCTGTCAGTTGGATCTGTAGAGAAAACCTTTGCAGATCGTTGAATGTTCTTACTACAGCATGAGGATTCCCATCTTTGCTTGCCTAAGGGGAGTTCCATAACATCTCTTGCCTTCTATCGATTTCCCTTAATTTCTACAACCCCGTCTCGGACGGGGAACTTCATGATGATGAGGTTGTAGAAGACGATGACATCCAGCTCTATAAGTTTCGGTCTCCCTATTAACAAGTTATAAGTAGATGGAAGTCAACTACCATAAAGTTTACCCTGATCTTTGTCGGCACATGGATGAAAGTTGTTACAAGTGTGGCTATCTCTATTAAAACAATGTATATAGCCCAAATCTGTAAAATTAGTTAGGGCGCATGGGTGAGGTTGGAGGTAGAGACCTAGAGAGCTTTATAGACGTTCTTGGACATGAAATTTACTGAACTACCCCCATCCATGAAGGCCTAATGGACATTTGAGTTAACTAAGACAAGAGTTATGATTAAGGAGTCGTGAGGGGGTAGGAGACTACATCTTTATCTTTAGCCATGAAGCTGATTGATCACTCTGGTCCTAACTGGGGCATCTTAGATGCTCAAGATTCCATTAAATATACATGTCTAGTAGTGCTTATTTCCTTTTGATACTGGGATTGGGGTCCTTAGCTACTGCCGACCACATGCAGTCCACTGCATATGGTCAGGACCTCGGTGACGATTTGATATTGGTAAAACTGGACGGATATGGTAGATTCTACCATTCTTCAAGGTTTTCTTTTTGCTTGACCTGTTGTCCAACAAACTCCAAAAGTACTCCTTCCTAGATAAGTCTTTTGATTTCATCCTTGAGAACGAGTCAATATACTATAGAGTGACCATTTATTTGATTGAAATTGCAGTACTTACTATTATAGTGAGGTTCCTCCCACTTCTCGTCCATAGTGGTGGTGAGCCTTTGAAATTGCACTCAGTTCATGGTGGCGATGTAAATTGTGGCGATGTCCTCGTTTAAATGAGGGTAAGTACTATATTTGGGTTTATATAGAGGACCGACCTTTGAGCGTGTTATAGAGTCAACTTAACAAAGCTATTTTGACAATCATTTTTGCTACGAGGACTGGCTTGGGTAGGATGACTTGCTTCATTGTCACTATCCAAAACATCTATGTCTTCCTTCCTCATCATGTCGTTCACCCATTGATAGAAGTCAATTAATAATGAAGCCAATTGCTTATGGTGCTTTCTCCATATTCGGGACCTATATCCGAACCCTGAACATAGGGCCATGACTAAGCTATTAACATCCGTGGCTAACATAAGACTGCAAGCTTATAAAAGGACCATGCTTGATATTACCTAGCTCACTAGCCAACATGAAATGGATATGGGACATGAAAAAGCGAACCTTGAAAGCGGTGCATAGTTGGCCCCAAGAGATGATACTACCAGATCGCAGATGCAAGAATCAGCGAGAGGTTGGTCTTGAGAGGGTGGAGAGAAAGAGCAAACACTTCGTGGAGCCAGAAATCATAAGATACGTTAGAGAGTAAACTTCGAGAGGAGCGATATGGGCTTTAGTTATATCAATCTATTATGGTGTTCAACTTCTTGTTATACTTGTTAGCACAGTGTAACCATTTCTTTTGCCAATAGCAGGTAAATGACTTGACCTAGAATGCGTTTCGCCAAGTAGCTCTCTTCACACCTTGACATCTGCTACTTTTGATCATAGATCTAGGGTTTCACCTAACGGAAGAAGAGGTGACCCCATTAGAGGTCCAGTTCCACAATTAATATACTGGCCTAGAGGTCCAGTATGAACTTCGACCTCCATAGCTAACGTAGTTGGTAGAGTTGAATGCCAAGATATGGTTGGATGGGTTCATACTTCAATCATACTTGTCAATAGGTGGCAAAGCATACCTTCAATGAATGTCAGAATCCATGACATTATATAAGAACGGCTCCCAATTCTCATCATCTGAGAATGCCTTGCCCCAACATTACAGGATTGCATTTCATTATGCTTTTGGTGGAGGACATACATTTCTTTCCTAAGCCCGGCATCGACCTATAATCGGATGTTCTAGTCGACCATGGGCTGAGGGCTTAGCCTATTTCTTAGAGGTGTGGGAGATCGATGATGAGATGGAGAACGATGATGATAAGCAGAAGATCTCCCTCTATGCACAAGGGCGTTCTAGAATGTACGACCCGCTTTTCTATTTATCTATTTTCGTCCACACCTTTATGGGACACGGAGTGTGCAAAGAGGGTCATGCATGCACTGTCTATGGAAGGAGGATCACAATTGAGATGGTCTAACGTAGAAGCTCACGGGTGATCTAAGACTAGTGGTTGTTCTACTGAAGGGAAACGATGATGACTTGCCCCATAGGCGAAGCAATATCTTAGGTGAGGTCAATCCTTTTAGGTAAGCATAAAGAGTACCTTCTAGGATAGACATGAATGCTTGTAAGTGGAGTTTTAGGTACCATCCTCCTCTAGGCTTTAACGCTGTTCAAGAGTTAATAACCGTAGGAGGCATGAGCTTGTGAGCAGGTAGGTTGACCAAATCTGGAGTAGGAACAGATTGTGGAATAAAGTTTACGGTACCTTGAGCATCCAGCTTCGCCCTTAAGCCATGCACTCCATGGGTTAACTGGCCTACCGTTGATAGTTGTAACATCACAATATGCCATACTTCTTCATTGATGCCCAGATTGTGCAGTACTAGTGAGAGTGTTACCATTGGTTTAGTGCTCGTTGTAGTCGTTACCTTCGAATGCTAGGATATTTCCCATGGTAACAATCAGATTAAGTATTTTGGTGGCAGAAAACTATGAAAAAATAAGGTCTTTCATGGAGGCTCTCCTCCTAGCATCAAAATTTGACAAAAAATTTAGCCAACCTCGACTACATGCTAAAACTAGGATTAAAGTGAAAAAATAAGGAGTTAAATACGCACATGAAAGGTAAAGAACATAAGATATAGAACGGATTTCATCAAAGCTGCGTACGTCCACTATGAATTTTTGTTATTATGCATTTCTCTTACAACTACAAGGAACTACAAGTGAATAATAGGAAAGTGAGAAGCACTAAAGACTAATAAAGTTGGGTAATCTTAAGGACTTGTGGCGTCAAGAGCCCTAAATTGTCCATAGTATCCAGAACCCTTATATCGCCCAACTAGTTGAGTGTCAAATAACTCCTTTGAAGTGTCTATGCATGGGGTTCTTATAGTAGCTGAAGTGGGTGATGGACGATTGAGGTTGGGAGGTAGAACTATCAGAAAAATGCCCGATTGTCAATTTGGCCATAAGGGCAGATGGACGACAGCTGTAATATGTGCCAAAATAAATGTGGTGGATAAAAATATACTCATTGCACCTCTACACTAGTAGAAGTTTAGCATTTAATATGGAGACTTTGCACTAAATGTACATTTAATGCAGATGGTAAGCCACATCAGTCCAATCGCTCAACTATAGTGCTTTGGATGGATAGCTTGCTTTCCACTTGAGTGCTCATGTGACAAGTCTAGCTAAGCCAGTCAATCAGCTATCAATGATATAAAAGAAACTAGGAATCTTTCTATGGACCATGTTGGCAAGATAGTGAATGGTTGATCGTGAGATAACCTAGAGTGCTATCAGGGACCGGTCCAAGATGATTGCACTAAAGCCATGCAAAGAATGGGACATGCTTGGTCCTATCTTTCTCAAGGTGATGTTTCTCAAGGAGGGCTTAGAGAAGTGTCATCCTTTAACTGAAGTGATGTCGAGAAAACATGTTGGCTTGGAGTTTTACTAGAAGCAAATTTTCCAAGAAGGCCGATCGTCTTGCCATGGCAGGTTGGACTAGATCGGGAGGGGTCAGGTCTAAACCTTGCTCAAAGGTGATTGGTGCCTAGGGTCGAGGCAACCGAGCCTTGTCTTAGTGCCTTGCTAAAAAGGAGGGATGGTTTGGGAACCATCATGGGCTCGGGACAGCCTATGTTGGCTGGTTGTAAAGTAGATGAGTTAGCTTTGACTGGGCTAGACTGTAACACGCCTATTTTAGTTAAACATTATTCAAGACATTTGATTGGATAGATTAAATAAAAAATTGTAAAGGGATAAGGAGAATGAGATTTGAAACTTAATAAGGTCGCGCCATACTTAGTTAAATAAGATGTTTAAACTAAACATATAAGAGAACGTACGAGAGGGGCAATTTAGAAAATAGACCTATCTGTTGCCTTAAACCCTCTCCCCCTCATATCATTCCCACTTTATTCATACAAAAACATTTAAAAGAAAAATACAAGGAGGCCGACCATCAATCAGCCTAGGGAGGTGGAATCAAAGGAGATTCACAAATTCAAGCTTAAGAATTCAAGATCTAAATAAAATTTCAACTCCAACAATTGATCTAAGGTGAATAATAAGTGTTTCGTCTCTATTTTTGCTTTTGAAATTTAGCTATGGGCAATATCTGAATCATTTTAATAGATTTTGCAAGATATGGTTAAATATTCATTGTTTGGATAAAATGATGAATTAAGGGATTTTATGGAATTATTAAATTAGGTTTTGAGAGTAAAACCTAAGATTTTAATCTTCAAATTCTTTAATTTTCTGATATGTTGTGTATATGTTGGAGATAAGTTTTTAATTTCATAATTTTTCAAGTTATACAGATTATTTTATGAATTTCCTAAGAAGGAAATAGCTTAATTTCGAGTTTTAATTATTTAAAATAAATAAATATGGTTTTTGGCTCCAAAATTTTAATAAGGTAAAAAGAAGTATACTCTATAATTTCTATCACCTTTTAGGATTTTTCCCAGGTAATTTCGAACTACTATGAATTGATTATGCAAGATAAGCATTTAAATTAATGATTAATTAAGGTATTAATTAATTAAAGTTGAGAAATATTTTGGAACATGAAAATGGTATGCGACAATATTTCTGAAATGATTTATTAAAATATTGTATTTATCCAATAGGAACTTTCAAAGTATGGGATTCGATGGAAATTGCTCAGTTTTAATATACATAAACCAGTTTTCATTTTAATTACGTCCCTACTAGGCCGCATATATCCACTTTGTGCCTAAAGGAAAGCCGCCACTATGCACATCGATGTTGATATTGAGCAAAACATATGATGGCTGCTTTTGTAGATATGGAATGATTCCATTAATGTCGACCCATATAGTGTCGACAATATAACCTATAAAAGTTAAAATTTTATTTTAATGGATGGATAGCCTATAGTTTATGAAGATCAACAATAGAATCTTCGACATTGAATATTATACCTAAAATTTTTTTAAGTTTCTGTCTTCGACCATGGACAGAGGGCGATGTTATTTTAAAACCGCGTATGTGTTATGATTAGAGGCAGAGAGCCTTAGACCTCTATATCGACAATGTTAATGCTGTCGGCACTGATATATATTAAATCATTAAAGGGCGAAGAGCCTAAGTTTTCTACTTTGTTGTCGACGTTGGGGATATCAATGCCATTTTAAATTTGAAACTTTGACACTGATACCAATGTTGGTGAACTTTGACATTGATCCAAATTTCTATTATTTAATAGTGGCGAGCCATAAGTTATTGACTTCGAATTTAAGCTTTGGGGATATCAATGTCTATGTTTATTGAGTTCGACATGAATCTATTAGGGATACCAATGTATGTCAATTTGGAATGTTATAATTATAAGAAAATTTTTGGTTCAAGTTTGACGAATAAGCTTCTGAAGATGTGCAAGAGGCAATCTGCTTATTAGGAACTTTATCTATTTCCACTATGTAGTTTGGTTTTGTCTATTTGGATGTAATGACAAAGTTAAATAATTGCCAAATATTTGACTCTAATCAACTAAGGGGGCATCTTCATATGTCTCCCTTGAAGTATTTTGTAATAATTATATTTCTCTGAAAGTGGGATTATGTATGAATATGAAATATCAATTTTGAAATGAGATGTGAAAATGTTATTAAATGGTGTTTGAAAATTTTCATATTCATATGCTTCCGATAATTGATATGATTAACATAACTACACTTTTTCCGCTGATAATTAATAACCATGGATGACTATAACATTCATAGCAGCTAGTTTTGGGCTTTAGAATGGAGGATGTAACATAAATTTATGTAAAACTAAAGAATTTAACCTAAAAAGTTTTTGAAATCATAATCCTAATGAATTAGAAAATAAGATTGGTGTATTGGATAACACTATAGTATCGTACTTATATTTGCTATATATAAGTATGTGTTCTTCCCTCTCTTTTAAACCATTCTTCTGTATCTTATTAAGGCTCGTATGTAGATTTCCGAGAAAGAAAGATATGAAGGTAGGAAAGGAAGAGTGAATCTAGGTGAAGGAAGCACCACAACCGATAGAAATGCTTGGCCTAACACCATGAGGATCCAGGGTTGATAGGAAAATGCTAATCAAAATGTAAATGCCAATATAGGTGCTATGACCCCACCAATAGATATGGAGATAATATATCGGTTCTTCATCAACTTGATGCAAGATGGAGCAACTGCAAGGGTAGCTAGAGGAAATGCTACTAATGTGGGAGGAGTCAATCCTGTAGCGCCCGTTGGTAATGACTATGCCAAGCCAAGCTAAGGTTACACCCATCTGGGTGGAAAGCCTTTCTTGGGGACCGAAGATGCAATTGAAATGGAAAACTGGTTGTTGCACTACGAGAGAATTTTCACTAATCTAGGAATAAATGATGACCAGAAAAGGGGATTGGCTTTGAGACAGTTGTAAGGAGCTTCTTTATTCTTGTGGAACGGAGTTATCATAGTAGTTCCTAAGGAGGAATTGATTTTGATGAATTTTCGAAGGAGATTCGAAGATATATTTTTATCTGAAGTAGCTAAGTTCGCTTTGCTTAGGAAGTTTATGGAATTGGAGCAAGGGGATATGACGAAATTGGAATTTCTTCTAAATTTGAAGAGCTATCTAGATATAGATATGCTACTATTGACACCATGATTAAGTGGAATGAGAAGTTTGTCCAGGGGTTGAGGTCGGAGATTACTAGGGTAACTATGCTACATCCCAAAGATCCATCTAATGTAGTTGTGGATACAGATTTCAAGAATGAAGAAATGCTTCGACATTTGAGAAAGAGAAGTCGATAGAGAACTAGAATTCACAGAATAAGAAGGAAAAATTCTTTAAGAAGAAGAAAGCTCTGATAGGTAGGGATGCCAAAAAGGTGAAAGCTGGTATAGTTTATTACATGTGTAACAAGAGTGGGCACTTGCTACCGAGTGTCGATTTGGTGATGATATTCTAGTATATTCTAAGGATAAAAGAGATCATGAGATTCATCTTGGAATAGTGCTTGAGATGTTGAGGCAGCACAGCTGAAAGCGAAGTTTTTGAAGTGTCATTTCTAAAAGAAAGAAGTGAAGTTTCTTAGTCATGTAGTTTTAGAGAATTGTTGTCAGTCGTTCTCGCTAAGATTGAAGCTGTTAGCAGTTGGAAAAATCCAAGATGGTGAAGGAGATGAGAAGTTATCTTGGACTGGCTGACTATTCTAGAAAATTCATTAAGTATTTCTTGCGAATAGCAGCGTCTTTGACTAAGCTAACCATAAAATAATGTAAAGTTCGTTTTGTTGAACAAATATGAGGAAGCATTTCTTAAATAAAGCATTTATTGACCGTTGCGCCTGTGTTAGTTGTTCCAGAAGGGAATCAAAGTCTATTCATGTATATGAATGTGTGGAATAGGATTAGGAGTTGTATTGATGCAGAGCAGTAAAGAGTTTGCCTGCACTTCTCGGCAGCTCAGGCCACATGAGTTACATATTCGACTCATGATTTGGAGTTGGCAGCTATGTTTTTTGTATTGAAAGTGTGGAGACCCTACCTCTTAGGAAAACGATTCGAGTCATATACAAATCATAAGAATTTGAGGTATTTATTCTCTCAGAAAGAGTTGAATATGAGACAACAGAGGTGGCTGGAGTTTTTTTACAGCTTATGATTTTGGTATTGAGTATACACAATGGAAAGGGAATGTAGTTGCAGATGCACTTAGTAGGAAACTACAAAAAGTGTTGTTAGCTATGCTAGTAGAATGGAAGGATTTGGAGGCACCGACTACTTGTAGCGTGCAGTTAAGATCGAATGCTAGTCCTAGTCAATGTACAACCATGTTATCTTACTTGGAGTTTGATGAATGTCGATCGAAAGGATTACTTCTAAGTAGAGAGATGATCTATTACTAGTCGAAAAGATTAGAAGATTGGAAAGTGGAGCCAAGATCGATGATCTAAAGGATTTTAGTCTAGACCAGAGGGGATGGCTAAGAAAGAAAGGACGGTTATGTGTTTCGGATGTTGGAAACCTAAGGAGTGAAGTACTTAGGGAGTGTCATCGACAAAAGTTTATGATTCATCTTGGAGGAACCAAGTTGTATCAAGACATGAAGAGGAGTTTCTTCTGGGAAGGTATGAAAAGGGATGTAGGATTATGGGTGAAGCAATGTGCAAATTGCCAGCAAGTGAAAGCCGAACATCAGAAGCCAAGTGGATTGCTTCACCTTCTGGACATACCGGTTTAGAAATGAGATTTAATGTCCATGGATTTTATTAACGGGTTGCCAAGGTCGCACAGAGGAAATGAAAGTATATGGGTCGTGGTAGATAGGTTGACAAAGAGTGTCCATTTCATTCCTTTTAAGTCTACCAGGACGATGCATGTATTGGCTAAGTTGTTTATGAAGAACACAGTTAGACTGCATGGAATTCCTAGTAGTAGAGATGCCTTGTTCACTACTGAATTCTGGAAGAGTCTATAGGAAGTATTAGGTACCAAGCTTAAGATGAGTGTCGCTTATCACCCATAGATGGATGCGAGATAGAGAGAGTCAATAAGGTACTTGAAGATTTACTAGGAGTTTGTGTACTAGATTTTGGTGGGTCGTGGGAAGACCATTTGCACTTGGTTGATTTTCCAATAATAATATCTATCAAACTAGTATAGGAATGGTGCCTTTCGAAGCTATGGGTGGAAGGCCGTGCAAATCACCAGCATGTTGGTTAGTGACCAAAGATGGATTTGTCCATAGTCCAAATATGGTAAGAGAAGCCACTCAGAAGATTAAGTTAATCCGAGATAGGATGAGAGAAGATAAATCTAGGAAAAAAAATTACCCAGATAAATGGAATAAAGGTATATAGTTCTCAGTTGGAGATCATGCTTTCATTAAGGTATCACTGATGAAGGGTGTGGTATGATTTGGGAAGTTAGGGAAAATAGCACTGAGATATGTTGGACTGTTCCATATTTTAGAGAGGAACGAGAAACTTGCATACCGAGTAGAGTTATCGAGTAGTTTGGCAGGCGTCCATAATGCATTTCATGTTTTCCATCTTTGGAAGTGTGTGCACAATCTAGTGACTGTTATTTCTCCGACAGTATTGGAAGATTTAGTAGTAGAACTGGATCTGACTTTTGTAAGACAAATAGTATGAGTTGCAGCGAGAGATGAGAAGTTAAGGAAAAAGATAGTCAATTATTGAAGGTCCAGTGGAGTAACGATGCGAAAGACTGCACCTGGGAGATAGATGACAGGATTGGGGATAATTATCATGAGCTATTATGATGTTATGTTCTATATTTATAATATATATACTTAATAGCCGGTAGGATAAACTAGCATTGATTGCATATCTGATATACTTGTTTTATAGTCCTTAATGAATTTCGAGAATGAAATTCTTTACGGAGGGGAGCCTGTAACACCTCTATTTTAGTTAAATATTATTCAGGACATTTAATTTGATAGATTAAATAGAATAATGTAAAGGATTATGGAGAATGAGATTTAAAACTTAATAAGGTTGTGTTGTACTTAATTAATTAAGTAAAATTTTTAATCTTTATAAGAGAGTAAATGAGAGGGGCAATTTAGGAAATTGTCCTATCCGTTGCCTTAAATCCTCTCCCCCTCATATCATTCTCACTTTATTCATACAAAAACAATCAAAAGAAAAATGTAAGGATGCCGACCATTAATCAACCAAGGGAGGGCGAAATCAAAGGAGATTCACAAATTCAAGCTTAGGAATTCAAAAGCGAAATCAAACCTCAACTTTAACAATAAATCTAAGGCAAATAATAAGTGTTCCATCTCTATTTTTCCTTTTGAAATTCGTCTATGGGTAATATCAGAATCATTTTGATAGATTTTGCCAAGATATGGCTGAATATTCATTGTTTATATAGAATGATGAATTAAGGGATTTTTATGGAATTGTTTTATTGGGTTTTGAGGGTAAAACCTAAGATTTTAATCTCCAAATGCTTTGATTTTCTGATATGTTGTGTAAAACATTATTTTGAAGATAGAGTTTTTAACTTCATAATTTTCAAGTTATATAGATTATTTTATGAATTTCCTAAGGGGGAAAGAGCTTACTTTCGATTTAAATTATTTAAAATAATTAAATATGGTTTTTGGCTTTGAAAATTTTATATGGTAAAGGGAAGGATATTGTAACGACCCGTAAAAATTCGATATTTAAAATGAATTTAATTAATAAGATTTTGATTTAAGTCTAGAAAGAAATAAAAATCTTATTATTTATATAGGAGCGAATGTAGAAATTTGATGTAAGCAATAAACTGTTAATGAAATAAAGAGTTAATGGTATCAAATTTTACGTGTACATAATTATTTAGTATATTAAATAAATTTGGAAATCAATTTGCAATCAAAGGAAATTAAGTAGCACGTTAATTGGAAATTAATTTATAAATGCATTAATGAAATGTAATATAAGTTAATGTTAATTTCACCCATAAATGTCAATTTATTGAATAGCAAGGTTTTAAATCAAGTAACGGATTTGTTAAAATTTCGATTGATAATTTATAAGATTTAATGTGAAATCAATTAATTGACCTAATTATGAAGTTATGATAAATGGATTTGTCATTTAAGATTGTTAATTCCATTAGATGTAACCAATGTTGATTCAATAGGATGTAACCAATAAATTTTTTAATCTAATACCACGTTAAGGTTAATTTTGGTAATTAAATAAAAACATAAGTATTTACAAACTGTAACGGTTGCTTGATAATAGGGAATTCATGAGTAAAATTAAAGGCATGGTAACACTAGTATAAGTTACTTGTTTATTTCGTTTAATAATAAAATTGGAAATCAATTTGAGTAAAGGAACCTTAATGGTTCATTAATAAGAATGAATACAATAACTAAATTAGTGCATGCCCTATTAATTGAAACAGATTGTAAAGTAGGATTGATTGAAATTAGTAGATTGGAAAATGCATTTAGAGTTATGTTAACTGATGAAGAATACGTAATAAATTGTAAATTATACAACTAATGTCCGTTAAGTAAAATTTTAATATTTATGGTTGATAATAAATGTTACATTAGTGATTATTAATGTAATTAATGGAAGGATTGAAGTCAGGCTTAAAGTAATGTATTGTAAGAAATTTTAAATAACTTGGATGTATTAAATTGAATGTTAAATACTATAATTGGTGAATTTATTTACTTTAAAATTTATATGGGAATTGGTTTTAAAGGATTTCTAAATTTCTTAAGTAATACAAGATGATAAAATGTATCAATTATAGATTTGAATTTAAATAGTGGATTAATTTATTTAATTTATAATAATTTGATAAATTGCAACTGAATGAAATTAAATATTCAATTAGTACGTTAATTGAAAATTTAGTTTAAATTGAAGATTTTTAATGTAATAGGTATGGAGCCAATGCTAATTTCATCCAATTGACATCAATAAATTGAATAATAGAATGGAAGTGAATCTAATAGATTTATTTGACACTAAATTTATAACGTTGAATTTAATGGAATTGAAAATTTAATGCCGGACTTTGATATATTTATCAACTATAAATTGACATATGTATTGTTTAAATTAATGTAAATGATTAAAGAAATTAAAGGGGTAAAAATTGTCGATTATAGAAGTGAAATTAAAAATTTATTTATTGATTTATTTTAAATTTATATAATTAACTAATAAAAATAGCCATTTTGGCCACTGACCCGGATTTTGACGAAACTAGTTTCATCGAATCCATAACGGTGAATTATTGTAGGGTTTCAAGTTTCGTAGCGATCGGACTTGTCGTTTAATTGTACGAACTTGAAACTCCTTGAAATAAATGAAATTGAAATCAATTTGAAATCGATTTGAAAATATCGTTTTTAGCATAACTTCTTCATACGATGCATTTTGAACCTAATACCTTTTCCATTGCGTTTAAAATATTTTAAAACATCTATTTTGATATATGGGTTGACCCAATTTCGTTCCGAAGTCAGAACGGGCTTTTTGGGCCAATTATCGTTTAGCACGTTTATAATTCGGATCCATCTGTCTATTCCAACTTTATCTATAAATACCCTGCTAAACCCTAGCCTACGCCTATTCTCATTTGTCTGCGCGTAAAATTTCATCAGCTCCTCCTCTTCCTCAATGGATGTAAACCCTAGATCCAATTTCAAATTCAAAAATCTAACGAAAGTTCAAACTCTTCGAAAAAATTCGAAAAAATTATAGAATCGAAGATTTCATCGGTACGAATCTACGCGCAGCTTCTGTTTTTGAAATTGATGCTCGAGTCAACCTAAAATCGCGGTCAAAGCCATGAATTTCGAAACCCTAAGCAAGAATTTGGGGCTTTTCGATTTAAGCCGAAATCGGGAAAATTGAAATCTGGGTATTGAAGAACTCATCGAGGGGAGTTGATTGGTGGTTGGTTGCTGACCTGGAAGCGACTAGGGTGGTTAGAATTTGGCGTTTAGGGTTCGAAAATGGAACGTGTCGGCCGGTGGCTTGGAAGCTTTGGGGCGAGCACGACTTGCAGAGGTGGTGTGGCCGGAGTTGTAGATGCCGTTGGTGGTGGTGGCTTGATCATTGGTGGCCCATTTTGCATGAGAAGCGACGGTCAACGTGAGGCTTTATGGCATGTTTTGGGGTTCGGTTGCGTATACCTGTAGATACGCGTTCTGTAGGGATGATGATGTGGCAGTGTTGAAGGCGATTGTGTTCTTTTGTTTATTTTATTTTTTTATTTTAACTTGCACTTATCACTATAATTTCTACATACGAACTCTGTTCACGCGTGACTTTTTTATTAGGATCGTAATAAAATTCCAGACATTTTGGCGCTGGTTTGGACGAATTCTGATACGGTCAAATTTTTTGGTTTAAATTGGATTCAAATCCAATTTAAATTCAAAAGGTGAGTGTTTTTACCCACTCACAACTTCTAAGATTTCTTATTTTGTTAAATTGATTTATGATGTGTTTAAAAATTTATTTATGGTTGTTTGGCATATATTTCATCATTATCTCAGTTAAATTGCATTCATTTAGTTTACTTGTTATTTAATTCATTATTGCATATAAACTGCCAGTTAAATTCCTAGTTAAATTTATTATTGCATATAAACTAATAGTCAAATTTTTAGTTAATTTATTGTGCATATAAACTGCCAATCAAATTATCAGTTAATTTATTTTGCATAATAAACTGCCAGTAAATGCCTGTTATTTATTACCTGTTATGTATTGATGTATTGTTTGAATTTGGTGATGATTTTGGTAAATGGATGATGGATGATATTGGATGAATGGATGCTGCATTGTATATTGTTATAAACTGCAAGTTATTATGCATTTTCATCTCATTTGGGATTGCGGTTTGAAATGATATACAACCGCATTTTTATTTTTAAATTGCGGATTGAAATGATGAATATCTGTATCACTTGACCATAGGACAGAAAATTTTATACAGACACCGCGGAATATATATAAAAATATTTTGAAATGATTTTATATGGTTTTGTAAAGAAATATATATGGTTTTACGTGATATTGATTTCGGATATTTGATAAAGATTATTTTATATATAATTAAATTCTTGGTTTTAAGCTATGTATAAAATTGTTTAAAGTATGAAGCAAGTTTAATAATAAAGATGATTTTATTAAAATATATTATGGATAAGTGTTTACTTAAATCATATTCTAATATAGAGTTTATATTGATTTTATAAATTTAAGTTAAGAAGATAATTTTGTAATTGATTTGAGTTTTATTTAATTAAGATCTTAATGAAATTTAGATTTGAAAAGAATATGATATTATAACTAAATTCGGGCTTAAGTGATTTAAGTGAATATATTTGCCTAAATAAATTGAGGAATATTCAATTATTGAATTTGAAGGTTTTATTTAAAGGATACTGGAGTTATTAAGTAAGTATTTCAAAACTAAATAATAATAAAGTGAATTTGGCATATATATATGAATTAAAAATTTAGTTTCGAATGGTGGAATATTTAAAACTTTGAAATATATGGAAATTTAAATGGTTTATCTGGAAATTCAAATCTGTATTTGGAATTGATTTGAGAAATTAAAAAGCTAATTTACTTTATAAAGTAATTTATTATTAAACCATTTAAGCATTGAAAATTATGTTTCAAAGCTATGGGCTTAAGGTATATATATTTGAGAGTACTATGATTTTTGGAAAATGATATATTTGGAATAAAAATGATATCATATTGATTTGGGTTCAAAAATAGAAATGATATCGTATTTATATGGTTTTGAAATGGATATTTTATTCTGGTTTTAAAGTATAAATTATTTTGAAATAACCGCGGTGTTATAATAACGATTGGTTGTTGAAGAGACCGGGATCGGAAGTTGTCATACTCTCTGCCAACTCTGAAAACCACTTTAACAACCATGTACGCGGTGGAGATTCCAGAATGAAGTAGGATGGTGGCGGCATTTCCTTTGAGGTAAATACGGGGACCCAACTCCCGTGAGTTGGCATAAGGTGGCTAAAACAGGAGCGATTCTCGGGCCAATTGAGGTAGCACCTTTGATCGGACACATCCCTTCGATTTTATACTTTGACTTTTGGATTGATTCGGTGGCCACTTTTGATTTTCTTTTTGGGGGTGTGGCTCGAGGTGGGCGGTAGTTGCGGCTACGCGTTACCACCAGCCCGGATGCGTAATTGGTATATCTACCTGGCATTGCCTAGTTGTGCCGTGTCACCTACCCTATCGCGCCTTGTACGAGTTTGGTTTTCTCCCGTAGCCCGTGGAGTATTTAGGGTAGTCTCCCGATCTGGAGATGCGTTGATACTGGATGGACTACTGGGACTATTATTATGTTAAGGGGGAGATTGGGTTACTCCTTAACGCTATTTAAAAGTAACTTTATTTTACTATTAGACATTATTATAATAGCGAAATATTACTACATAGTAAATAGTTTAAAGGATCCTTAAGAGACGTGAATCCCGAGCATCTTTTAAGTTACTGCACTCATATTTATTCCTGTTGATTTAAATTACATAAGATCTTTTAGTTCTGACTCGAGTGTTTTGTCTTTTCAACTCGCTCGGGTCAGTCCGAGCGTTTCAGGATCGAAGACTTTATTTCTGGAGGACGAAGACGATGATTTCATCATTATTATTATTATATATTATATGGTTCCACTACACACTGTATTCCGCTGCATTGATATTTATTGGAATGTGAACTCTGATATTTATTGTATAAAGAAGAATTAAATGTTTTGTAAACAGTTTTATGAACTATATATTGATTATTATATTTTATCCTTCCGTTGTGAGACTCTATTTTGTTTTTTTCTTCTCTGTTTTTCTTATTTACCCCATAATAACCCGCCCTTCCGTATGGTTTGAATTGGCATGTGTGTCGATTTAAATCGTGCGATAAGCCGGGACGTTACAGATATTCTATGGCTTCCTTGAATTTTCCCCAAGTAATTTTGAATTACTATAAATTTATTATGCAAGACAAGCATTTTAATTAATAATAAATTAAGGGTATTAATTAATTAAAGTTGAGAAATATTTTAGAACATGAAAATTGTATGCGGTAGTATTTCTAAAAAGATTTTTTAAAGTATTATTTGTAGCCAATAGGAATTTTCCAAAATGTAATATTTGTGAGAAGTTCTTACTTTTAGTAGAAATAAAATAGATTTCATGTTAATCACGTCGTTGCCATGCCGGGTATATCCACTTCGAGCCTAAAGGAATGTCGCCTTTATGCACATCGACGTTGATATTAAGGGAAGGATATGATGGCTGCTTCGATGGCTATGGAATGATTCATTAGTTTCGACGCCGATAGTGTCGACAATCTATATTGGGCTGTATGGTGCCTTCGTGATTCAACTAAGAGTTTAAAAGCTTTAGCATCAATGTCGACGACGTCGCGTGTCTTCTTGCTATTTTCAATGATGCCGCACTTAATTATGTTGATTATTTTCAAAACTTTGGCAAAGATGCTGCTTCATATGACTTCAACCTTATAAAGATAATAAGCGGCATAATAGCTGAAGTAAACTAAATTTTAAAGAAATTATAACGACGTCGAGGGTCTTAGTGCCATTCTGTATCAAGATTCACGGCCTTTTACACATGCCTTTAGCGTCAATGTCATGTGATGGCGATGTCGCACTTCATCTTTTTAAGGCCGGAGAGGCTTGCTTTTATATAAATTGAAAATGTTTTAATGGGGTAAAGAGGCCTATATTTTAAGAGGTGAAGACCATATAACTTGGGCAGATGGCCATATAACTTATAAAGGTTAATGTTTTATTTTAATATGTTGATAGTCTATAGTTTATGAAAGTCGAAAACAACATCTTCCATACTGAATATTATACTTAATTTTTTTTATGTTTTTGTCTTTGACCTTGGATTGAGGTCTATATTGTTTTAAACCTATAAGTGTGTTATGATTAATGGCGGAGAGCCTTAGACCTGTATATCGACATTGTTAATGTCGTCGACATTGATCTATGCTAATTATCAAAGGGCAAAGAGCCTAAGTTTTCTACTTCGACGTCGACATTGGGGATACCAATGCCATTATAAATTGTAAACTTTGACACTATCATTAGAGATACCAATGTGGGTGTACTTCGACATTGGTCCAAATTTGTATTATTTAATTTTGGTGAGCCATATGTTATTGACTTCGACTTTAAACTTTAGGGATACCAATGCCTATTTTTATCGAGTTCAACATGAATCAATTGGGGATACCAATGTATGTCACTTTGAAATATTGTAACTGTAAGGGAATTTTGGGTTCCAGTTAGACGAATAAGCTTCTAGAGACGTGCAAGAGGCAATCTAGCTATTAGGAAATTTATATATTTTCGTTGTGTAGTTTGGTTTTGTCCATTTGAATGTAATGAAAAAGTTATATAATTGCCAAGTATTTGACTTTAATCAACCAAGGGGGCATCTATATATGTCACTCTTGGAGTATTTTGTAATAATTATATTTCTCTAAACGTGGGATTATGAATAGGATTATGTAATGAATATGAAATATCAATTGTGAAATGAAGTGTGATTTTTTTTTATTGAACGATGTTTGAAATATTTCATATTCTTGCGCTTCTGATTATTGGAATGGTTAACATAGCTGCATTTTATCGTCGGGAATTAATAACTATGGATGACTGCCTCATCCGTAGCAGTTAGTTTTGGGCCTCAGAATGGAGGATGTTACACAGACGACCATAAATTCACATGCTAATTACTTATAGGAAATTTAAGCAACATTTTGTATTCAGCATTAACTCTTGGAATACGAAATCCTATTTCTCAAAATTATGTAATCTGATCTATTAATTATAACATTGAGCCGATCGTCAAATATACTTTGCCACTCTCACACCATCTTTGCCTAAGAGATCGAGCGGGAAGTCTACTGGATCATCTTGTACTTTATGATTTTGCTGAGTATAGTAATATAATGTTCGATGAGAGGCTATCTCAAGCTCTATTGGAAGCATGGCCTCATAGTAGTATGCTAAAGAGAAGGAGGTATGCTTTGTAGATATCTTTGACCTTCTTCTGTAAGCCCATGGTATGAAAGGCAATTCGTCTTCTCAATTTCCTTTGGATATAGTTATGCTCTTCATTAAACAAGTTTGGACTGTCTTATTAGTGGCCATTATGGTTTTATTGGCTTGAGGATGAGCCATTGATAAGAAGTTTTTATATTTTTCATGATCTTGGTGGTATTTAGTAAAACCTTAGCTTTTGAATAGAGTGTCGTTATCAGTAATGATTTTATAAACCTGGCCAAATCTCATGACTATGTTTTTTATAACAATTTCGATGACTTGATGTGCCATAATAGTGGCAAGGGGTCCGACTTTGACCCATTTTGTAAAGTAGTCATGGACACAATAGCATAACGTTTGCAATAGAAAGAAAGCATATAAGATCGATTCCCTATATGTCGAAGGGCCGTGGACTCATCATGGGAGTTATCTCACTATGAGGAGCTCTAAGTATTTTATCAAATTTTGGGCAATGTCACATTTCTTAGCATATTCTAGAGTGTCCTGAATCATTGTGGGCCGGTAAAAGCCTTGTTTCAATACTTTATTGGCTATTTTATGACCTCCATTATAGTCTCCGCAGATACAATCATCGGCTTTTTCAAGTAATCGGGTAGCATCGGTGGTGGTTACACACCAAGAATAGGGGCATATGTCCCCATCTATAAAAAACTCCACTAGAAATAGTAATGATGTGAGCATTATATTTTATTTGTATGACTATGGAAAAAAACCAAAGGTAAAACATCAGTGGTTAAGTAATAAATGTATGATGTCATCCAACCGTCTTCGACGATTATCGGCTAAAGGGTTTTGATGCGAGCTGCCTACGCTCGAATTATGACAAGGACTTTCCAGTTACTTTTATGCTAGAATTTTCTAAAACCTTAACTTGAATGAAATTCCATATTTGGCTATAGCATCGGCTCTTGCATTTTTGTCCCAAAGAATGCTTTCAATGATATAGCTTTGAAAGGGAGGAAGCAGATGCTTTACTATCTTTGAATACAAGGTTACTCTGGGATCTTTTGTTTGATAGTTCCCAAGAACTTGATTGGCAATCAATTGAGAATTGCTGTAGACTCTTAATTTTGAGACATTGATTAAGATGAACATCTTTAATCCATCAATCAGAGGTTCGTGTAAGCCATGTTGTTGGTAGCCAAAAAGGCGAGCTTCATAGCATAATAAATTTGTTGATTGTATTGTAGCGATACATATATAGTCAGCTCCTGGCCCTACTTATTGGAGGTTCCATTAATAAATGGTTGCATGAAAGCCTTTTTGACTTGTCATCCTTGGAAGCATCAGTATCATAACATGTACATTAAAATATAAAATCAATAAGTATCTGTATTTTAATAGTAGTTCTAGAAACATAAGAAATATCTTATTGGCTAAGTTTAATAGCTCATTTGATAAGTCTTCCTGAAGTTTCAGTTCTATTAAAGATCATTCATAGGCGTTTATTGTAACGACCCGGAATTTTGATCATTTGGCTTTGAAAGTTTAATTTATTTTTAAACATTGAATTTGAAATATTAATTTATTTTTAATATGGAGATTTTGGTTTAATTAGTGAAATGGTTTCAAATTTCAAATATAGCGATTAAATGGATTTGGTGAATAGTAAATTTAATATTTGAAATTGGGTAAACATGCGAATCTGGAGTTAAATGTGAATGGAAATGATTCCTAAAGTTGATTTAAACTTTATTTGAATTAGAGTGATGATATTGAACTTTTGAATGGAATTAAAAGTTGATAAATTAAAATTTGAAATTTTATATATTAATTTAATAGTGAAAATAGCAATCCGGGGCACAACCTCGGAATTCGACGAAACTAGCTCCATTGGATCCGTAATAGTGTATTATTGTTAGATTTCAAATTTTGTAGCGTTTGGAGTTACCATTTGGTCGTAGGAAGATGAAACACATAGCAATTTATTTAAGTAAATTTAATTAAAATAATTCGATTTGGAAAACTATCTTCCAAATACGATGGAATTGGCTCTCGATATATATTCCACTGTGTTCGAGATAGGGGTAAAAGATTATAAATGCCAAGAGGCATGCTTCGTTTGGAGTTCATTTGGAAAAGTACGTGAATAGTAAAATTAATAATATAATATATATACACACCTATATATATATATATATATATATATATAGCGTATGCAGCCTAACCCTAAAACGTTCACTTAGCCGCCACAATAAAATTCAATGGCCGAAATGTTCCTGACTTTTCCCCTTCGATTTGTCTCGATCAATCAGCAATTACACTTCAACCTCTATATGAAAGTCGAAGAGCATGATGAGCTAAAGACATCCTTCGGTGGAATCGAGCTGACATCGAAGAATGGTGGAGAAAATGGCTCGCGTTCGTGGAGACTTTGAGCACATTTTTCGAAGCCTGTGGGAGACCGAGTGCTTCGGAGTTGAGGGGTGCGACATCGAGTAGAAGTCATGCGCGTATGGGTTTTCTCGATTGAAAGGTGAACAAAAAGGGGAGAAAGGGAATATGCAGTCAGATCTGATGATTGATGCATCAACGGCCCAGATAATTCAGGGGTATATGAAATAAAAAGAAAATTTTAAACTAATTATATTATAAATCATAAAATTATAAAATGCATATTTTTCACATATAAGATCCGATTGAGACGACAAGCGGTGATGGAATCATGGCAACGAGCACTATATTATGGAATTGATTTGGAGACGATTGGGCATAGCAAATTTTTTAGGTTAAATCGAACATCGTTCGATTTAATTTAAAAATTTGGAAAGTTTGGCGAATTGAAAACTCAAGGTGAGTTAAACTCACTCATAAAATTTATTTTTGTTTGTTTGGGTTGTTGAAATTGGTGATTGTTGAAATTAGTTTAGTATGACGATATAACATCTTGAAATGCTATTAGATTGGTTGAACCGATCTAGGTCACGATATAACATCTCGAATTGCTATTAACTGTTTATGTTTATTTTTAAGCTTACTTCTAGTATTTGATCACATATGTGTGGAATTGATAAATGGATTGTTTAAAAATTACGTTGTTAAATTATAACGTAAAGAATTAAAATATATTGGTGTGATATATTTGGTCAAATAAGCACCGTTGTATAATAAATGAAAGAGTTTTATTTTAAATGATAGTTGGTTAGTAAAATTAATTTTTATTCTGCTACTTAATTAATTTGAAACTGGTCAATGCAAATGGATTTATATTTGATGATTGATATGTTAACGATCGATTGTTAGGTGAGGATTTGATTTACATATATGACTGTGAAGCAAACACATGTAATTTAACTTTGATAGCTAAAATGAATTGGTGGTAGTTGATAAGTACCATTGGAATTTCCAAGCCTAGGTATAACATTGGGAAATTACAGATTTGGTTTAACTTCAAATTGTATAATTAAAAGTGAAATGTTCTATTAGTAAATATATACAAAGGTTTTGTTCAAAATTTTCATTTACAAATGTTTTGTAAAATGATTCCTATAGTGATATTAGTTATTTCACTTAAATGTTTTAAATGTTTTTCAAGATTTAAAGGTCGAATTATTTATTTATGTTAATATAATTATTTGATAAATGATTATATAAAAATCAATTACTTTATTTGAAATATATATATATATTGTGTAAAAATTAATTACTTAAGTGTATGTTAAAAGTCGTTTAGGAAGTTATTATAATATATTATTAAATGGTTCTATAAAAGGTTCCAAATGATATTATTATTGATTTCTCTAAATTATTCTAAATTCTTCCCTAATAATTTTCAAAGGCCATTCTTAATAATCTATTTTAAAAGAGTATTTTCCTAAATTTAACTTAGGAATTTTTATAAAGACTTTATAAGTATTATTTTGAGATGTTTATTAAAATAAAAGATTTTGGAAGAAGTGGTATATTTTCATAGCATAATTCGAGAGGCAGTGATTGCCTACAGTTTGGGATGTTTTCGTTGGGATAGCAACGTAACCATTGTGCAAACTATGATTTATGATTGATTACATAGCGGAAATGGAGAGGCAGAGATTGGTTAAGTTAAGTTTGGTTTTATAGGATAGAGATGCAACCATCAAGCTACGATCCATGGTCGATACCGAATGACACTTCCATATCTATTTTTACAAATAGTTTTCAAGTATTTTTGAAAGAAAGGATTTGTGAATATACTTATTCTGATGAAATAAGTGTATGAATGTTTTAATAAGGAGATTCGATTTATAGAAATCAAATTAAATTTGGCTTAGTGATTTCAGTGGGACATGTGATCTATGGTTGAATTTTTATTTATTTGATAGTCATATAACTGATTATCAAATCTAGGCTCAAATATGTAATCCTTCTTAATTTTAGAGGTAGGAAACGATTTCCTACTTAACACTGAAGGGTTTTTAACTCTGGAAATATCTAAGAGAAATATGGAAATTATATGGTGCCGTTCCCATCGGTGGTGCTATACTGTACATATAAACTCGTTATAAATGATAAGGAGATTCGTCCACTTAAACGGCTAGGAGGTGATCCCCGCTCTTATGTATTGTCAGATTATTTCCTAAAGAACCTGTAACGACCCGTAAATTTTGGTAAATAAATTTGTTAATTTAATTAAGATATTGTAATTTAAATTTAGACAAGAAAATAAAATTTTATAATTTATATTAAAGCAGTAGAAATTGTAATTAAAATTAACAATTTAAATTTTATATGGCAATTTATTGAAGTAACGTAAATTGTCATACTTGGCTATAAGTTTAATATAGGAAACAAAGGGGAATGTTGAATTAGTGAATGAATCTTTTTTAACTAGAATGAAATTCAAATTAATATAAAAATGGAAGTTGTAAATTGTATGCATAAAGTTATAATGGGATATAAGGGTTTATACCTGGATATAAAGCGAATATGTGAAATTAGAGGTAAGTATTGAAAAGATTAATGTACTAAAACATGGTTAACAATAATTGGATGTAAATTTGGGAAATACGTTTTTGCAAGTTAATAATTAATGAACATTTTCAATGTAATACAATCATTCAATTGTTATGACATAGTTTTAAATGGAGCATAGTATAAACAAATGCAATCAGTGTATTATTGTGTGGAATAATATATTAATTTATTTGTTACTGAATGTAAATTAATGCAATTATGTTAATGTATGTTAATAAATAATTAATCTTGCGCAACCCCAAATTTATTGAAATAACTGAAAGGTCAAAAATTGATTGCATTAAATAAATTGGGAATTTAATTTCATTAAAGGTAATTTAATATTATCTTAATGTAAAATTTAGATAAATTTTGGAATTAAATGCTAACTCCATTCAGAATATGACAAATGGGTGTAATATTTGGATTGTAAGCATATACTATAAGTTAACTGTTTAATTGGTTGATAGAATTAGAACTTAAAATAAATGTTAATATAATAAATAAAAGTTACATTAATATGAGAAGTAATACCATGTTTAGAAGTTGTTAATTTAGAGTATATTAAGACTTAGAAATTGAATTTTTAGTCAATTGGAATAAAAATAAATAAATTTTTATGATAATATTAATTAAGGTATATTTTGAAATAACATTAAATAGAACTAGTTGTTGAATTTGAGGAATGGAAGAAAAGATTTATTAATGTAAACTTGATAAATGGATAAATGGAAAGGAAAGGTCTGGGGAATTATTGAAATTTGTTATAATTGATTTTGAGTTTAAAATGTAAGAAACAAATGGGAACTTTGATTTTGAGAAATTAAAGCGTATTAATGTGACTAAAGGTTAGAGTAACGATTATTTATGTTTCCTATTTTGGTAACTTGTTAATTTACAATTTTGAAATCAGTTACAATAATTTTAATTGAGTATTGCGTTAATGTTAATTAAAGTAGTATTTGTAACAATGTTAAGACTTTTCGTATTTGATAGTTTGTTGTAATATAAGACTTGGAAATAAAGTTATTAACATATTGGAAAACGATTACATTTAGATGAAATTAACTGTCTCATTTATGTGGGTGAGAACTGTAATTGAAAGGTATAAAGGTGATGAGCAACGGAAATGCATATTTATTTCATAAGTTAATATAAAGAATGAAATCTATTTAATGAATTAATTGAGTTTCTAATTTTAGCACATGTATATAGTTGGGTTGGAATAATAATTTGGAATAACAACTTCAATATATTTGGAAATAATAATTTATACAAAGGGAAGCTGGAAATTTGAATATATATGGAATGAAATGTGAGACAAGTGTTAACTGCGTTACAAAGTAATGATAGGCTCAATTAAAGGGTTGGAATTGAATCTAATCAGTTTAATTGGAAACTTATTAAAATAAATTTGGATTGGGTGATCTATTTCCAATTAAATCAGTTCACGTTTCAAAATATAATGCTAGTTTATTGCATATATGTTTATACCTAAATTTAAACTTATGTTTAGATCCAATCAGATCATTAAAAAGAACAGATTATTTATAATATGAAGATAGGCTAATTTAAGTTAGTAATTAATGGGTGGAATGAAATGGGTTTAATGTAAATGTTATATTAGGCTGTAAATCAATTTGTAATAAAAATTTATTTAATTGGAAGGTAATCGATAATTTATGAATTTGATGGTAAGTAATTAGGATCAAATTCTATACTAATTGAAACTGGATGTAATTTAATAAGGTTAGTGCAATACCATTTAATTTAAATTGTAAGATTGAAATTGATTGGGATTCAATTTATAATAAATATAATTTTTGTAGCAATTGAAATTTTATGTTTTGCAATCAAACGTAATTAGAAAAACTACGTTAATATGAATTTAGTTGACAACTGTAAAGAAATTGGGGTAATTGGATATGTACTAATGTTAAATATATACATAAGATGATGATTGTTGATTTAATAAAGAGAATTGAATACGAATGGTATAAAATTTCATTGAAATAAGATTTTATAATTTATTGAATTTACTTTAATTAAAGGTAAACACTAAAATTTTGCAATAAATCCTTATTTGATATGGAGGTTTGGTTAATAAATTTGAAGCTAATTGCAATCAGAAATGAAAGAAATGGTAAGTTGACCATTTATTCATAATAAGATCTAAAAATCAAATAAATGGATTTTTGGAATTTAAATTGACAAATTGTGAATTCATTTAAATTCGGATCCATCTGTCTATTCCAACTTCATCGATAAATACCCTGCTAAACCCTAGCCTCCACCTACTCTCATTTGTCTGCGCGTAAAATTTCTTCAGCTCCTTCTCCTCCTCAATGACAGACAAAATTTCAGATCCAGATCCATTTCAAAATCAGAGTCAAAAAGTCAAAGTCGTCAGAAAAATCTCAAAATAATATATGTTGAAGCTCTCGACGAGCGTAATTCAATGGTGTAATTCATTTTTCAATTCGATGCGTCGTTTGACCAGAAATCGCGGTCAAAATTGATTTGGGCGTTTTTGACTGGTGCGTCTGTTCGAAAAATCCCTTCTGGGTTATGTAGAGGGGCTAGCATGTTGTTCATCGGCGAAGTTTTGCAGCGAATTGACGGTCGAATTGGTGGCTAGGCGTAGTCAAAGATCGGTCAAACAGAGGTGTGTTGGGTTCCACTTGCTGTGCGCGCGTTTATGAAACAGGGGAGTGAGGTCGATGTGGCGGGTACTGTTTGTTTATTTTTATTTTCTTTATTTCAATTTCAATGCGTTTTAATGCAATAACTTTCTCATACGAAATCCGTTTCACGCGAGAGTTTTTTTGTTAGGATCGTAATAAAACTCCAGATCTGTTGACGCTAGTTTGGGCGGATTTGGAGACTGTCAAATTTTGGGGTTTAAATTGAATTTAAATTCAAAAGGTGAGTGCTTTAACCCACTCACAACTTCTAAAATTTCCTATGTCTGTTAAATTGACTTAAGATATGAGTAGAAATTTATTTTGGCATGTTTTATTCATCATTTCTGTTAAATCGCATTTATTTAATTTAACTGTTAATTAATTTTATTATTGCATATAAATTGACAGTTAAAATTTATTTATTTGCATATAAACTAATAGCTAAACAGTTAATAAATTTATTATTGAATATAAACTACTAGTTAATAGCTGTCATTTATTACCTGTTATATTTTATATGCTATATATTGATGTTTGTTTAAATTGATGATGATTGAAATAAATTGGTTCATGATTGATATTGGGTGAATGGATGATGTGTTCTATCTTATATAAACTACAAGTTATCGTGCATTTTCATTTCGTTCGGGATTGCGGTTTGAAATGATATACAACCGCATTTTTATTTTTAAATTATGGATTTGAAATGATAAATATCCGTATCACTTGACCATAGG
Source organism: Allium cepa (assembly GCA_030765085.1). Lineage (NCBI taxonomy): Eukaryota > Viridiplantae > Streptophyta > Magnoliopsida > Asparagales > Amaryllidaceae > Allium > Allium cepa. The sequence continues at coordinate 6,225,881 of CM060930.1, read as the reverse complement.
ATAGAAAATTATATACAGGCACCGCGGTATATATATAAAATTATTTTTGAAATGATTTTTATGGTTTGGATATGATACGGTTAAATAAATATTAAATTTGGATATGATATAAATATATTTTATATATACATACATAGTTAAATTGTTGAATTTAAACTATGCATAAATCTGTTAAATGAAAATGAATAAGTTGAAAATGGCATTTGATAATTTATAGTATACGATTAAGTCCAGGTTTAAGATCTTGTATATATATAGAGTTATAAATGATTCAAATCAATTAAGATTGAAAGATAAATTTGAAATTTAATTGGAATTGTGCTTATTTGAAAATTTAACTCCATAAGTTGATGTTAACTTATAAAAATTGGAAATTTTAAAGGTATGATATTTATAACTGGATTTAATGAATAATTCTAGTATAAAAAAATGGAAGAATTTTTTTAGTGTTAATAAATTTAGTTTATTTTTAATGGTTATGGATTTATCATGTAAACCTTTCAAACTAAATAATAGGAAAATGAATTGTTGATTTGAAATTCCCAACCTTAGTTTTGAAATTCATTAAATACTCAAAGTTTGAAAATATTGAAATCGAAGAGTTTTATTCAAACTGAAAGTGAATCTAAAAGTCATGGGTTTAGACTGAATTTAAAGTGAATAAAAATTGTGAAGGTGTGTAAATTATTTACCTCTAAAGAAATTTTAAATTCAACTGTTTTATTTTATATACTGTTGAATATCCAACCATTTAGGTTTTGAAAGTTATGGCTTTAAAACTATGGATTTCGAAGTATTATGTTGAAAGTTAAAATTCAAATATTTGGTTTCGAGATATTATAAATTTAAAAGTGGCATGATTTTAGAAAAAGAAATATATTTGAAATAAAATGATATCATATTTATTTGGGTTTTAAAAGGAAATGATATCGTATTTATGGTATTTGAAATGGATAATTATATTCTGATTTTTAAAGTGTAAACTATTTTAAAGACCGCGGTGTTATAATAACGTTTGGTTGTTGAAGAGACCGGGATCGGAAGTTGTCATACTCTCTGCCAACCCCGAAAACCACTTTAACAACCGTGTATGCGGTGGAGATTCCAGAATGAAGTAGAATGGTGGTGCCGTTTCTTTAAGGTAAGTACGTGGACTCGACTCCCGTGAGTTGGCATAAGGTGGCTAAAACAGGAGCGATCGACGGGTTAATAAGGTAGCACCTTTGATCGGACACATCCCTTCGATATTATACTTTGACTTTGGATTGATTCGGTGGCCACTTTTGATTTTTATTTAGGGTTTGGCTAGAGGTGGGCGGTAGCTGCGCGCTACGCGTTACCACCGACCCGGAAGCGTAATTGGTATATCTACCCTGGCATTGCCTAGTTGTGCCGTGTCACCTACCCTATCGCGCCTTGTACGAGTTTGGATTTTGTAACGACCCGTAAAATTTCGATAATTAAAAATGTTAATTTAATAAGATTTCATGGTTTAATGTTGGAAGAATTAAAAATTTGTAATTTATGTATATTAATAATAACTAGAATGAAATGCAACAAATTTTATCTAAGTTAATTATTTATGAATTGAATGAAATCCCAAATCAATTGAAATAATATGTAGTCAACGGTAATTGAATGAATTTGTATTGTATAGGTAATTGTGACACTTGTTCGTAAATAATAAACTTATAAGTGTAATTAAAAGTTAACGGTGATAATTATTTAAGTTACCTATTCATTTAGTTAGTCGAATTGAATTTGTGAACAAATTGCAATTGAAATGAAAGTTTATATATTAGTTGAGTGCATTATCTCTAACTGTAGTTAAATAATAATATGGAATTCATTTGATGTAATAAAGTAATCGACTGATAATGAAATTTTAATTAAAAATCCAATATTGAAATCCGTCAAATATTGAACAATTAAATTGTTTAAATTTAATATTTGGAATTTATTGAATAATTGAATAACGGGAATTAAATAGCTATTTTAATGGAAATGGTTGTTCTATAATTTGAATTTGTTAAATTTTATAAGTTCGTTTTTGAATATTTCAAAAGATAGTGATTTAAGAATAATCAAATTTGTTTAAATTTAATATTACAAATGTTTGAATAATTAAATTCCGAATTTGATATGATTAATTTAATATTGAAATTTAATATACGAAAATAGAGTGAATAACTGAAATTCGATTTAATATGATTCAAATTGGTTTCCAAAGTGAATATAAGTTATATTTGGATTATAATAGAGTTAATAAGATTTTAAAATTGGAATTTTAAGCAATTCTGTAAATTTTGAAAAGTCGTCGATTTAATCGACGAGTTAAAATAGCCTTCCGGGGCACAGTCTCGGAATTCTTCGAAACTAGTTCCATTAGATCCGTAATAGTTTATTATTATCGGGTTTCAGTTTCCATAGCAATCAGAGTCTCCGTTTGACCGTGGCAGCTCAAAAACGCTTAGAAATTAATTTAATAAATTTAATTTAAAATTGATTGTTTATTTTCGTTACTCGCGCAAACGATCGAATTAGGCCCTGAAACATGTCCCATTGTGTTCAGAACGCGGGTATAACATTATAAACGCCTAGTAGCATGCCTCGAAAGGGGTTTGAAATTTTAAGCTACGAGAATCAAGACGTTTTGAAATTTAATATATATTTTGACTGGTCAACCCTTCTTTTCAGCTGTAAATTCTACCTTGTCCCTGTAGCTTTTCATTCACGTCTCCCTCTCCTTTATTCTACACGCAATGGCTGAAAAGAAAGAACAGAAAAAAAATGGGAGCTTTGAAAAATCATAACTCTATTTCTACTCAAGTAAAAATCGCGAAACCAATTTTCAAAATCAAGATTCTTCGTCAGCTTCATTTTGATATGCTCGTTGGAAGGTGCGGCTTCGATCTAGGTTGCTCGACTATGAAGGTCGAATAGGCAGTGAGCTAGGGTTTGCTAAATCGAGTGATTTAGCGATCGATTCGCTGATTGGAGTGCGTATTTGAGCTTGTCATCGAAGATAGCATCTGGAAGCACGTTTTGGTGGTGTGCGGCTGCGGGTTGGGACGTGCGACTTTCCACGTCTTGCGTGCAGGAGGTCATTGGTCGCGACTTCCAGGGAGAGGTCGAGCTCGAAGTTGGTGGTACGGGGAGGTGGAGCACGCGGAGAGAAGAAGTTTGGCGAAGACGGCATGTCGAATGGAGTATCGGAGCTCCGTATCATCGGAGATTGGTGCACGGCAATGGTGGGTTTGTGCATTTTCGTATGCAGGCATTGGCTAAGGATGGGAGAAGAAGCTTTGTAGTTGGGTTGGACCTCTTTTGCTTTGGGTATGAATTTATTTTAAATACCAATGTAAATTGTTTTATAAATTCAAATGTCGATAACTTATAAAATGTATAACTTCTACATTTGAGGTCCGATTGGAACGAAACTTTTTGCGTTGTGATCGTAATGATGAGAGCTTCGAAATGAAATTGGTTTGGATGAATTTGGAGACAGTTGAAATTTGGGCTAAAATCGGGAGTCGTCCGGTTTAGTTCCAAACCGGAACGTCTCGGTGACAACAGAAAATCAAGGTGAGTGTTTTATAACGCTCACAACATACTTAATATCTTTATGGTAGTTAAATTTGATATTACGAAGTGATATGAATTTTATTTGTCGTTGTTTGATAAAATTTAATTGTCATATAGATTGTCATTTGAATTCACGGTTGAAAATTAAATTGACAGTCAAATTGAGATTAAAAATTAAATTGCGATAAAATTACCTGATATTGATAACTATGAAATTGCCGTGAATTGTATTGTCTATTGGATGATGTATTTCGATGGATGCTATTGGTTGATATTTAAATGTTTGGATGTTTATTTGCTTATATATATATATATCATGTTATGCATACATATGACACTGTGATTTAGTTTAAGTGATATATATATTCATCCCTGACATTTAATTGAAATAAATAATCACTTGGCCATAGGGTAGAAAATTATATACGGACACCGGATTGGTTAAATTAATAAAATTTTAAAATCGTTGATTTGAAATTTATATAAAATGTTTTGATTTAAAAGTGATAAATAAAATCAATTTATTAGAATCGAATTTATCGCAAAAAAATTGAGTTTGGAATGTTGAAATAAATTTTGGTTAAAAGAAATTGTTAAATAACTTAAGTTGAGTCTTTGAAATTTAAAATTGGGATATGATTGAGTTTCGAAAATTTATATGTTTTAAAGATTGAACATTATTTCGAGCTTTGAGTATTACTAAGTAAAAGTGACATAAAAATGATATTTTGAAATTGAGCTTGAAATTGAATCATATTTGAAATTTGGATTTAAATTTGAATATTGAAGGAAAATTTTCTTAAGTGTTATAAATTGATATTTTGAAAGTCAAGCTCCAAATCGATATAAATCGAAATTGAAGTAATTGAAGGTGAATGTAGAATTGAATTAATTGAAGTCAAAGTTGACATTGGTTTGAATTGAAATCGAAATTGAATCGGTAGAATGGAAATTGAAATTGTTTTGAATTGGGAAGTTATAATTGAAATGGTTTAGGTTTGAAGCTGTTTCATTTTGTTTTCCAAACTACTCTGTTATATAAACCATCTTCAAATACTTAAACCATTTTAACCTATATTAACTATATTAAATTATTTTTAACCCATCTCAAACCATGTTAACTTATTTTAATTATATTTCATCTATCTTAAATCCATTTGACTATATTATATTAATTTATCTATTTGAATCCATTTAAAGAGTTTAAGTATCTTTAACTATTTTAATTACTTAAAACTACTTTTAAACTACTTAAAACTATTTTCTAAAATTTCAAGCTGGTCAATAAGGTGAAATGTTTATGTTTAAATCTTGAATTTAAATACGAATTGGGTCAAATGAAGCTGCAGCCTAAAATTGAAATTCGAAATGATTTTGAAATCGAAATGAGATATTGAGGCGAAAAATGATTTTTGAAACGAAATCTTGCATTTGAATAGATATGATGATGTTTGAAATGGATTTGATTTTTTTGAAGCGAATATGATATTTTGATATCAATTATGAATCGATTTGAAATGTAAAAGAGCCATCGGTGTAATAATACGTAGTTATTAAAGAGACCGGGATCGGATATGGACATACTCTCTGTCGATATCGAAAACCACTTTAATAACTATCATACGCGGAATGTTGATCCAGAATGAAGTGGATGGTTTGGTGAACGCGTTGACTGAAGAAAGAGAACGATATTGGACGACCCCTGACATGACTAAAACAGGAGCCGCGCTGGGCCATTGAGGTTCGCCACTTCTAGCGGACACACTTCTTCGATACCATATCTATTACCTTCTGTGATTCGATTTGGGTGCACCCCTCGATTTGGGAGTGTTGTTTCGCGGTGTTGAGGTAGCTGCTGGCTATGCTCAACATCAGTCCGGATCACGCAACTACTAGTATCCTAGTTGGTATCACCTCATGTACCTTGTCATACTGATTATCCTATTCGCGACCACTACGTTTTGTTTTGTGTTATACCTATGGGGTACCCTCTAATAACCACCAGTTTACGGTGGGGTTTACGATGCTGTATAGACTATGGCATTATAAAAATGTGTTAAGAGGAATTATGGTAATGCCTTAATGCTATTTTAATACTTTTACTTTACTATAGACATATTATAATAGCGTATTGTACTACATAGTAGATAGTTTAACGGATCCTTGAGAGATGGAAAATCCCGTAACATCTCTTAAGTTATTGCACGTATGTTGACACTGGATATGAGATGTCAAACCCCGTAAACATCTCTGACGCCGTCACACTCATATTATTTACGATTGATTTAACTTACATGAGGATATTTTAGTCCTAACTCGAGTGTTTTGTCTTTTCATTACGCTCGGGTCAGACTTGAGTTTTTCAGCTTATTGGAGATCTATTCTGGAGGACGAAGACGAAGATTTGGTATACTATTACTCTTGTTATCTTTGCGTCATGTTGTCTGCTGCATTATTTTAGTTGTTCTACTGTATATGTATAACTCTAATAAATGTTGTATAAATAATGATCAAAGTATTGTAAACAGCTTCATGAACTGTTTATTTGACTATTATATTTTATCGTTCCGCTGCAAGATTCTGTGTTGTTTCATTTCCTTTATTTCCCTTTCTTTTCTTTTCTTATTTACCCAATAACCATCTGCCCTTTTGAATGGTTTGGAATCGGCATGTGTATTGGATCGTCGATTTTAAACTGTCCAAAAAGGTGGGTCGTTACAGATTTCTCCTGTAGCCCGTGTGGTATCCTTTGATGGCTTCCCGATCAGGAGGGACTATGATATTGGATGGACTACTGGGGCTATTATTGTGTTAAGGGGAATATTAGGTCACTCCTTAACGCTATTTAAAAGTATGTTTATTTTATAATTAGACAATATTATAATAGCGCAATATACTTCATAGTAAATAGTTTAACGGATCCTTAGGAGGTGTAAATCCCGAGCATCTCTTGAGTTACTGCACTCATATTTATTTCTGTTAATTTAACTCACATAAGATCTTTTAGTTCTGACTCGAGCGTTTTTGTCTTTTCAAATTCGCTCGGGTTAGTCCGAGCGTTTCAGGATTTGGAGATTTTATTTAGAGGATGAAGATGAAGATTTGTAGTATTATTATCTACTATATTATTCCACTACAGTCAATATTGTTCCGCTTCATTGTTATTGGTATGTGTAACTCTGATATGTATTGTTTGCACAAAAAATGGGCAAACACCTCCAAGTCGTATGATTAAGTTGATTATATATGGTTCTTAGCGATTTGGGTGATTTATGTGAATATATAAAATAGATGGACTAAACTGTAAAAGACACACAGATTTATAGTGGTTCGACCAGAATGTGCCTACGTCCACTTTATATGTTATTCTCCTTTTCTATTCAGATTACAAGTATAAAGCTTTGATTACAAGTAACTGAAAGTTGTTTGAAAGTTTTATCCATGCCCGAGCTCTCAAACTTGTCTCCCATTGTTGTACCCCTGCCCTTCTATTTATAGAGATAGGCTGAGGGTAGGGGTCGTGGATGTATATAGCTGTTGGTGGGCCTGGGCTGAAGCAATCTGGCCTTGCAACGTTGGTTCGAAAATGCCTTCTAGGTCTTGATTCGGTGATGAGTGGATGGTCCGGTCTGGTGAGACTTTGGACTGGTGATAATGCCTTCCTCTCTTGGTTCGGTGGTAGGTGGATGGTTCGGTCTGGTAATACTTTGGACCGGTGATAATGCCTTCCTCTCTTGGTTCGACGGTAGGTGGATGGTTCGGTCCGTTGAGACTTTGGACCGGTGATAATGCCTTCTTCTCTTGGATCGGTAGAGGCTGGTCTTGTGAGTTGGTTCGGTAGTGGCTTTGGATCGGTGGTGAGAATTCTTCCAACATTTCCCCCCAAAGTGGGGTACATGCCTGCATGTGTCGCGCTTTGTTTTTTTGCAGTTGGGATACCTTCATTCGGTTCCAAGTGACGAACCATCCGGTCCGGTTATCCTGTGCTCGCCTATAAGTAGGGGCATCATACCATTGTTATCCCTTTACCGTTTGAGATAGCCGAATCACTTGAGTGCCGAATCAAACTTGTTTGTTTGAAACAGCCCGATCGACCAAGTACCGAATCGATCCTAACTGCCGACCCAGGTGAGTTTGCTTCTGCCGAATGAACTTGTGCTTGAATTGCCGAATGAGGATGGGGAAGTATGGTTGCCGAATGAACCTTGAGTTGGAACCACCGAACGAATTTTGGGAGTATGAGTTCCGAATGGGGTCTCGGACTCGTACCACCGAATGAAATCTGGTGTTCTGAGTTATGGGTGAAGTTCCAGGCTGCACGTACTCGCTTGCTTATGTCTCTATATTCCTTGTTTTAACATATGTTTTTCTGGTATTGCAGATATTGTCTCATAAAGTAGAAACTCGATCAGAAAAGAGAAAATCTACGGACAGAAGAGAGTCCCCTGTGGTGCCTCCAGCCCAGCCAGGACCGGGACGACAGGGACCTACCCCGAGATCACTAGTGGATGAATATGGTCCTCAAGAGCTTCTGAACTCTCCTCCTGATTGCTTTCCGAGCTCCCTCAAAGAGGAGCAGCTTGATGTCATCTCTCGCTCCTTTGGGATTGACAGGGCGAGTATGCTGTTTCCAGGGAAGGGGTCATGCCATATAATCCCCCTGAAGGATACTTCGCTCATAGTAGGTACCACTGCATGTGTGGGGCCATTCCTCCAATCAATGCTTGGATAGTTAGCTTCGTCACCTATTTGAAGGTGGCCCCTTTCCAGCTCCAGCCCAACTCCTACGCTATCTTGGTGTGCTTATTCGTGATTTTCCAGAGAAAATACGGGTGCCCCCTTCTAACCGGGAGATTCGGTATCTATATAACTTTAGAGGTTACAAGAATGGGTCTCCAAACATCAGCTTGGAATCGGCCATGTCCTTCAAGCCGGTCCTGGACTTGTATTCAAAGTTCACCATGTTTAAGAAGGAATGGTTCTTCATCTAGGACGACACCGTTTCGATTCACCGCTTCACCTCTGGCTGTAAGTTGAAGCTTATTTATAATTTCCGTTCTGACTGAGATGCTTCTTCTTATGTGTTTTTATTTCTTGCTAGAGACAGGTGGCTCTGCGGTCGTGGAGAATGATCACCTGGTTCAGATGGCCGTGGAGATAGAGGCCATTTCGGGAAGGGATAGGTCAGCTTCTTACCTAATCAGGAATGCCACTCTCCTGGGACACAACTTGATTCTACCACATCAGTTTGTGGTCAAGCAGAGGGATACGGCTGAGAAAGAGCTGCCAAAGCCAAAGGAGGGGCCACGACAAAGAGCAGCAAGAGAAAACCCTTCTCGATACCTCCAATCGTCGGGGGGAAGAAGCTCAAGAAATCTGATGGACCCTCTCCCAGCACATGCCCAGATGTTCCGGAGGAGGAAAGTGGAGTGGAGGAAAGAGGCGAGGAGGAGAGCGGAGGTGATGGAGAAGGTGATGGTGGTAATGGTGGCGAAGGACAGAGTGGTATTGGCGTTGGTGCCTTGACCTCTGGGCAAGCAGGTGAGATTCAAGAGTGAACGGATGATGCTTTCCGCCAAGCCTTTGAGGGGTTGGAGGAAGGGTCGGCCTTGGTGGAGAAACCGAAGAAATCTGATAAGGCCAGGACTGGTGCCAGTCCATCTTCTGAGAGCATTTCAGCTAGGGCAACTCCGGCGGTTCAAGGTGAATTTTTGACTCCTCTTTTAACTTCACGTGTTTCTTGGATTATAGTCTCATATGCTTGTAAAACTTGGTTTTTATTCCAAGAACGGGTAAGGCGGCCAAGACATCAGACATTCGGCACCGCCTCGAGTAGTTCAAACTCCTCAAAGCTTCTGCTAAACCGAAGCCCTCGACTGACCGTTCCGGGGGCGTAGTCGGCTACCGTCCTCTTCTCGGAGTCATTGAAGAGGATATTCAAAAGAGAAAGAGGAGGCGTTCCATGTTTGAACCTTCACTTGGACTTCATCCCCCAACCCAGCCTATTCATGATATTACGAGGGAGGATACTGAGTCCATACCATCTCCACATCCATCAGAGAATCCTACCGCTACTCATGTTGATCATCCCGGCTTGGCTCGTGACCCATTTGCGAGTCATCCAGATCTGGACCCGAACCTCCATGATATTTCCTTCGATGAGGTTACCGGTGAGCACCACCTACCCCGCAATCCTATGGTAAGGGTGCTTGATGAGGCTAAGTCTTTGGATCTCGACTTGTTGACCACTTGAATTGTGACTATGGGGGATGAGGCCAAGACAAACATCGATTGGGTGGCTGAGGAGACCAGGAGGCTGATGGCGCATCACGCCCGACTGGTCAAGGCTGAAGAGGAAATCGGAAGTGCTAACATTCAGTTGCGGCTAATGGTTTCCTATCAGGCCAAACAGCTTGTCGATCAGGCCATTCAGATCTCCCAGCATGAGGCGACCTCCAGACGACTAAAGAAAACCATGGAAGAGGCTAGCAAGGCAGAATTGCAAAAGATGGAGGCTGCTTGCAAGAAACGAACTGACATGGCCATCGCAACGGTGGATGAGGTTCGGAGAGCGGATCTCGAGCAGGTAGAGGAGTTATCTGGAAGGCTCGAAGCCGCAGGGCTTGCTCAGGCCAAGCTAAAAGAGGAGATGGAGGCGATGAGGAGATCCCTTCAAGCTGGCTGCTCGAGATACTGATTGGAGAGGGATACTGCCGTTGCAAAGTTGTCGGTTTCTGAGGCCCGTATGAGGGAGTTTGAGGAGAACGAGGGGATGATGGATGATATGCTGCAGGATATGTATTTTCGTACTTGGAAGCATGGCAACCTATCCTGGATGGACGATTACCCCCGGGTCATGGCTAGGATATATCTCCGGGCTTTGGAGGAGGCCAAAGCTGATGCGGATAAAGAGGGTGGCGTGGCCTTTAGAATGGATGTGGTTACCACTCAGTTCACCAAGGAGGAGAAGGTGGCGGTGAAGGAGGGCATGCGGCTGCTTACCGCCGAGGAGGTGGGTGTGCAGTTGGAGGATGATGATCAGGGAGCAGACGCTGGTAAGTCTTCCCTTTTAATCTTTTCTTAACTTGATTGCTTATCGTTTGTCTAATAGATTCTTCTCCTGAATTGGACAGGTGGAACCTCTGGTCAGCATGCTGGGAGTTCTGATCCTGCTGTCAAGTAGATCTTGGGGGGTTGGAAGGATAGAGATGAAGTTCTGATGCTGTCGACTATTTTGACTTGATCCGGGCATTCCTGTATATACTAGTTCTAAAACATTAATGTACTTTTAGGTTGTAATTATGTCATTGCAACGAACGACTTTATTTTTAATATGTAACTTTATAACCTGATTCTGTCATATTAGGATGCTGTCATTATTTTGACGTGTTGCATAAGAAATATAGCTGTGCAAGTGCTAGTGATTCAATTGTGTTTTGATGTCAAGTTCTCGCTTAAAATATAATTTCATGTCTTGCAATGTTAATGTGATGTGTGAATATATCAGAGCTACTTATTTGTATACAATAGAGAGAGCACCGCCCTTCAAGTTTTTGCTGTAGACGGTAGCTTTGAATGCCTTGTGTAATCGAATATGGAATGTAGTTGAATGTCCTGCCATCCAGCTGTGAGTTCTTATTCCCATCAGCGAGTGTCTCCTATTTTGTGTCCTGTACTTTAGTGATCGTTATAGAGGATAGGAGGAAAGTTTTTATAAATAAAATGGAAATATAAGAAATAGTAAAACTTCCAATCACGGAAGGCCTTAGATGTGCTTAAGTTCGTGGCAAACGGATTTTGTAGTCACTTTCCCTAGCTATGGGTCTTGGAGACATTCGTCACCCATCTTATGCCTCCGCGGGGAGTTTTCTCTTTTACCACAGCCATACTTAAGACACATCGGAGCCGAGATCGCGCACAGTAACTACCCGTGCCATTATGGCCCGTAATCGTGGGTATTATTCGATTTACAGTGGCCGGCTAGCGTAGGTGCCGATCGTCAACTGTGAACTGCCCCTGGCTGGCCACACCTTATGTTGGAGCTTATAATCGGTTCACAGTCGCTGGCGAGCCGAACGCCATAATGAGCTGCCTCGGCTATAGTCGGCCTTCTCGGTGGCTTATGATCGGCTCATTATAGTTGGCTTTGAGGGCCGTCGCGAGCAATGAGTTAACCCACAGCAGAGGGATGCTGGAGCAAAAGTGTCTCACTGGCGAGGGCATAGATTCGTATAGTACCTGTTGGGTTTTGTCCAGGTGAGGTTGTGCCGTGAAGCGTCCAGAATGGAAATGCCGTTACACAGGGTTTTGTTCAACAGAAAAGGATAAAGCTTAACAAGCAGCCAAGATATAAAGGAACAAGTTAAAAATAGACAAGACTTTTAAAGTGGTTCGGCACGAAAATGCCTACGTCCACTGATTCTCTTTGTTAATTCACTTCATATGGGCAGTACAAGTTAAGAAAAGTATCGACGAAGGTGTTGGATGTTCCATGCCCTCTGGAACACCTCTTCGTCCACTGTTGACAAAATATAAGCTCCGTTGTGGAGATTTTTATGAATTACATAGGGTCCGTCCCAGATTGGATCTAGCGCTCCGGGGTGCGGGAAGATCCGCTTGAGGACAATATCTCCTTCTCGTAAGCTGCGGTGCTTGACTTTGGAGTTGTATTGTGCTGCCACTTATTACTTGTGAGCTGCCGCTTTGAGTGCTGCATCGTTTCTTCTCTCTTCAATTAGATCCAAAGACATGTGGAGGAGTTCTTCGTTCTCTTCTGGGTTGTAGTGGATCCTACGGTGGGAGGGCACTACAGTTTCAACTGGGAGCATGGCCTTCGATCCGTATGCCAAAGAGAAAGGAGTATGTCCTGTTGATGTTCTGTAAGATGTGCGGTAGGCCCAAAGTGCCGTAGGAAGTTCATCCACCCAAGCGTCTTTTGACTTTTCAAGTTTCTTCTTGATTAGAGTTTTGAGAATTTTGTTGACAGCTTCGACTTGTCCGTTTGCCTGAGGATAAGCTACAGATGAGAAGCTTTTGTGAATTCCATGCTCTCGGCACCAGTCGTTGAATTCCTCGCTGTCAAATTGAAGTCCATTGTCCTATATGATTTTGAGCGAAACCCCGTACCTGCATAGAACATTTTTGATCAAGAAGTTAATAACTTTTGCCGAAGATATTTTATTTAGAGGCTTTGCTTCCACCCATTTGGTGAAATAGTCAACTGCCATTATGGCATATTTGGCTCCGCTTCGGCCCATTGGTAGTTCGCCAATCAAGTCAATTCCCCATATTGCAAAGGGCCAAGGGCTGGTCATCTGAGTAATCTCATTGGTTGGTAGTCGAGGGATTTTAGCAAATTTCTGACATCTGTCGCATTTTTTGACAAAGTCCAAGGCGTCTTTGTTTAAGGTGGGCCAGAAATATCCATATCGGAGTATCTTATTTGCCAGAATCTGCGCTCCAGTGTGGTCTCCGCAACTTCCTCGATGGATGTTGGATAAGATTTCCTTGGCTTCCCTTCCAGTGACACATCTTAATAAGGGGTTAGAGAAGCCGCGCAGATAAAGGATGCCTTCTTGTATTGTGTAGCGGGAAGCACTCCTCAAGATCTTCCTGACTTCGTTACGCTCGTTGGGTAGTGTGCCATCTTGCAAGTATTTTCGAATAGGAGTCATCCAAGTTTCTTCTTCGATTGCAGCTATCAGATCCTCTTGTTCGAAACTTGGGGCTAGTTGTTTTGAGATGGCTATTGTTCCAGAAATGGTGTTGTCCTTCATGCTAGCTGGCTTTGCCAGTTCGTCGGCCTCCTGATTCTCTCCTCGAGGAATGTGTTTGATTAAATAGTGATCCAATTGATTGAGCAGCAGCTTGGTCTTCCTTAGATATGCTGTGAGTCGTTCTCCTCGAGTCTGGAATTCTCCCAGTATTTGATTTACAATAAGTTGAGAATCACTATAGAGACATAAAGAACTGACTCCAATCTCTAAGGCAAGTTCTAGTCCTGCTATTACTGCTTCATATTCTGCATCGTTGTTGGTGGCAGCGAATTCCAACCTTAGGGCATAGTGCAGCTTCCTTCCCCTGGGGGTGATTATCACAATACCTGCCCCCGAGCCCTGTTCGTTTGATGCTCCATCTACAAAGAGATTCCACTTGATATCTTTTGTTATTTCAGATTGATCCTTACCTTCGTTGGTAGTGAATTCGGCAATAAAATCGGCCATGGCTTGTCCCTTGATCGCGGTGCGAGGACGGTAGGTGATATCATATTGACTCAGTTCAATGCACCACTTAAGTAGTCGCCCAGAAGTGTCGGGGCGATGGAGTACCTGCCTTAGCGGTTGATCGGTTAAAACTCTAATGGAATGAGATTGGAAATATTGTCGCAGCTTCCGTGACGTGATTAGCAGACAGTATGCTAGCTTCTCAAGTTTAGGGTATCTGGCTTCTGCCCTTGTAAATCTCTTGCCTACAAAGCATACGGGCCGCTGCGCGCGGTTGTCTTCTCTCACCAAAGTGGCGCTTAAAGCATGGGACGATATAGCAAGGTATAGGTATAGTTCTTCGCCTTTATTTGGAGTCGAGAGTACTGGTGGTCTCTGAAGGTGTTCGATTAGGTTAAGAAAGGCTGTAGAGCATTCGTCAGTCCATTCGAACTTTCCTTTGTCTTTCTTTAGAACTTCGAAGAAAGGGATGCATTTGTCGGTTGCTTTAGAGATGAACCTGCTTAGGGCGGCCACTTTCCCGTTTAGGCTTTGCATCTCTCTTCGAGTGGATGGTATTTTGATATCTTGCAGAGCCCGGACTTGTTCGGGGTTTGCTTCAATCCCTCTGGCATGGACGATGAATCTCAAGAACTTTCCTGATGATACTTAGAAGGAGAACTTTAGAGGATTCGGCTTCATTCCATACTGGCGAAGTACTTGAAACATCTCGTCCAGGTGGTTTATATGATCGTTGGCTTTCTTCGATTTTATCATCATGTCATCCACATAAACTTCCATGGTTCGTCCTATTAGTTCCGCAAACATCTTGTTGACAAGGCGCTGGTAAGTAGCTCCGACGTTTTAAAATCCAAAAGGCATTACTCTGTAGCAGTACAATCCTTGGTCAGTGATGAAACTATTGTGGTCTTGATCGGGGGCGTGCATAGGGATCTGGTTATATCCTGAGTATGCATCCATAAAGGATAAGAGTTCGTGTCCGGCTGTGCTGTCCACGAGTTGATCGATTCGGCGGAGTGGGAAGCAGTCCTTCGGGCAAGCGTCATTTAAGTTGGAGAAGTCGATGCATGTTCGCCACTTCCCATTAGCCTTCTTTACCAGTACCGGGTTGGCGATCCATTCTGGGTAGATGGCTTCTCGTATGAAGTTATTGGCAAGTGGCTCTTTACTTCTTCCTCGAGGGCTGCTGATCGTTCTGCCCCCATGCTTCTATTTTTCTGCTTTACTGGCACCTTGGTGGGATCGATGTTCAGTACGTGGCATGCTACGTCTGGGGAGATTCCAGTCATGTCAACGTGCATCCATGCAAATACATCCATGTTGTGGCGAAGGAAATCGACGAGTTGATCCTTCAATTCCGTTCTTAACTGAGACTCGACTCTCAACAGTCTACTTGGGTCGTGTTTGTCTACAGATACAAATTCCATAGCCTCTGCAGGCTCGGTGGTTGGCTCCTCCTCCTTGTCCCTGGGGTCTAATTCGTTGAAAGGATCGCTGGTATAACGAAGAGGAGGGGCTTTCTTTAATTGCTATGTTTCCAAGTTTTTCTTGCAGAGAGAAATCTTTGCATCCTTCCCTTTATCCTTCCTGCGGTTATTGCGAAGTTCAGTCACATAGCAATCTCGAGCGGCGTCTTGATCTCCCTCTATTTCTCCTATTCCGTTATCCGTTGGAAATTTCATCTTCAGGCACCACGGGGGTAGGACAATTTGGAAGTCAGACAAGGCTGGCCTTCCCAAAAAGGCGTTGTAGGCCGAGTGGTTCTCTATTAGCACAAATGTTTGTTTTCGCATAACGGAGCGGGGATGACTTCCTATTTCGACAAAGAGGTCCAGTTGCCCAAGGGGCATCTTCGCATCTCCAGTGAAACCATGTAGCGGTTTGCTACAGGGAGACACATCCTTCATTGACAACTTCATTTTGTCGAAAGCATGCTTGAATAGGATATTTACTGAGCTTCCAGTGTCTACCAGGATTCGGAAAACCTTGGTTGGACCGAACCAGGCAGAGATGACCATAGGATCCATGTGAGGGTACTGCCTTCCCTCTAGATCACGGCTACTGAATGTGATGTCATCATTCTCTTTCCGTTTCGGGTGGCGTTCTTTTGTAACAGAATTAACGTAACCTTCATTGTTTCTAAGTGACTTACCGTATCTTTCCATCTCTGCCCAGCTTTCGTCGGCGATGTGTGGTCCTCCTGATATGGTAAGGACCACTATTTTCTCTTGACTGGAGCCGCTGGTGTTGCGATTTCCTCCGCCTACTTCCGGGAGGGATAGCCCTGGTTTCTCATTGGCAGGAGTTGAAATCCTGTTCTGACCTTTCACATAGCGCTCTAGTCTCTTACTTCTGATGTGTTCTTCAATCAAGTGCCGGAGATGATGGCATTCATTGGTGTCATGCCCATGAGATTCGTGGAAGCGGCAGAACTTTCCAGACTTAATTGCATTATCCGATTCCTTCTTGTGCGGGGGGCGCTTGTATCTAACTTCGTCTTGGGTGGCCAAGACAATGTTTTCGATTGTTTCATTTAAAGGAGTGTAAGAGTCAAATCTCGGTCCTGGCCTATATAAGCGCTTTTCCCCCTTCTTGCCCTCAGCACTGTCTCTGGAGTCATTTCTTCGAACGTCCTTTGTTACCGCGGGTGTGTTGCCATGAGCTGCCTTTGTTTGTTGCCCTGTCTGCCTTTCAATGGCGGCGTCTTCAAGTCTCATATATTTCCCGGCTTCATGGAAGAAATCGGGTAAGGTGGCTGGCTTTTCTTTCGTTAATCTCCTAGCAAATTTAGTATCCGGGTGTACACCACTGCAGAGGGCCATTAGGATAAGTTTCTCGTCAGCATCTTGGACTGCGGCCGCTGCGGCGTTGAATCAGGTTAGATATTGTTGCACTGTCTCTCCGGGTTTCTGTTTGATATTAGATAGGGAATAAGCGTCCTTGGGTTGTTCCACATGGATGCGGAACTGGCTGACGAACTTTTATTTCAACATTTCCCATGAGCTGATGGACCCTGGGGGTAGATGGCAGAACCAGGAGGTAGCTAGATCTGCCAGGAATAGTGGGAAGCATTTACACAACACTCCCTCTGTTGCTCCGCTCATGAGCATATGCTGTGTGTATCTCTGCAAGTGTACAACGGGGTCAGAGGTTCCCTTGTAAGGTTCCATTATTGGCATTTTCCATTCTCGGGGGGTGATGGCGATTTCGATATTGCGGGTGAAGGGGATGGTTACCCTAGCGCCTATCCCCCGATCCCTTTGGTCCCGTTGGACGCACTCTCTGAACAATCGCGCCATCCTTTCATCAGAACTTGGAACGGATAGAAATGAGTTTGGTTCTTCCCTGCGGGATTGATTCCGTCCAGGTGACCTGTAAGGATGGTATCGTCTATCACTCCTAACATTCTCCAATGGCTATCTCTGGTCTTCCGGGGGAACGCTGGGGTCAGCCACAATTGGCCCTTGCCTTGATCTTCCCCTGCTGGGTTCTGTTCTCAGCACTTTTTCGGGTCCAACGTCGGGCTGGACTCCAGCTCGGCCCCGTCTATTGGTGTTTCCATGGTTAGGTAGCATGGCAGGCTCAGCTACATCTAACCCCTGCCAGGTACCTCCCCTGTTGGGTTCGGTTCCAAGTGTTTCCTCGGGTCGGAATTCGGGCTGAGTCCGGGCTCGGCTCCTACCATAGCTATTTCTGTTGTTAGCCTCTTCGAAGAAGAAAGACCTTTGTCGTCTCCTAGATCCTCCAGACCGGGACTCACCCCATGATTCAGTGTTGCAGTTGGATTCTTCAGCATCCCTTAAGCGTGACATGAGTTGGTCCACCAGGGCTTCTTATTGAGATGCGAAGCGGTTAGTTACTTCAGCCACAACCCTGTCCAGATCCGTCCATGTAATTGGTTGTTCCGTAGTAGGGGCTGTCGGATTTGCCTGATTTCCATTTGCTGTTGGAATCGGACGATTGTCTTGATCTCTGATCATTGGATCTGGGATACTGCTAGCTGCGATGTTCTTTCCTTTGTTAGCATCTCTCTTCCGTCCGGAGGCATGTTTTCCCAGCAATGAACGATGCTGATAGGAAAAGGGTTAAGTGAGAGAAGCTGAAGCTTCGAGCTCCTATTCTCGGTGAAAGCACCAAAAAAGTTTGCACAAAAAATGGACAAACACCTCCAAGTCGTATGATTAAGTTGATTATATATGGTTCTTAGCGATTTGGGTGATTTATGCAAATATATGAAATAGATGGACTAAACTGTAAAAGACATACATATTTATAGTGGTTCGGCCAGAATGTGCCTACGTCCACTTTATATGTTATTCTCCTTTTCTATTCAGATTACAAGTACAAAGCTTTGATTACAAGTAACTGAAAGTTGTTTGAAAATTCTATCCGTGCATGAGCTCTCAAACTTGTCTCCTATTGTTGTACCCCTGCCCCTCTATTTATAGAGATGGGCTGAGGGTAGGGGTCCTGGATGTATATAGCTGCTGGTGGGCCTGGGCTGAAGCAATCTAGCCTGGCAACGTTGGTTCGGCAATGCCTTTTAGGTCTTGATTCGGTGATGAGTGGATGGTCCGGTCCGGTGAGACTTTGGACCGGTGATAATGCCTTCCTCTCTTGGTTCGGTGGTAGGTGGATGGTCCGGTCCGGTAAGACTTTGGACCGGTGATAATGCCTTCCTCTCTTGGTTCGGCGGTAGGTGGATGGTTCGGTCCGGTGAGACTTTGGACCGGTGATAATGCCTTCTTCTCTTGGTTCGGTAGAGGCTGGTCTTGTGAGTTGGTTCGGTAGTGGCTTTGGATCGGTGGTGAGAATTCGTCCAACATGTATTATGTAAATATAATCAAATGTTTTTGTAAAATAGCTTCATGAACTGTATATTTGATTATTATATTTTATCCTTCCGCTATGAGATTCTGTTTTGTTTTTTCTTCTTGTTTTTCTTATTTACCCCATAACAATCTGCCCTTGCGTATGGTTTGAATTGGCACGTGTGTCGATTTAAAGCATGCGAAAAGACGGGACGTTACATCTGGTATCAGAGCTTTGATTTAGCGATAAACCTTAGCTTTGTGGGGCTTGGCTCTTTACTAATAGGGTAGTAATACCCTATGGGAGTCGTTGAGTGTATATATGAGAGAGCGTATTTGTTAGTAATCTGTTCCGTTTTGTATTTATAAATTCTGGTTGGTGCATGGGACGCTATGACATCAATAGGAATTTCTAAACACTTAATAGGACAGACCGACATAATATTTCTTTTTAATATAGGTGAATGAAATAACTTTGCCTATTATATTTTCTATATATAAAAATATTTTATAAAGACATATATTTTGTTGCTATAGATTGGGTGTTAGGTAATGAAAATATAAATAATATTTGAAACTAAGTTGAAAATAAAATAAATGAAAAGTGGAAACTTAGAACTTAAGTTCTGGGGTTTTTGAAGATTTCTTTCAATGGATTTTGGAATATAGTAATAATATTGTTAGAAGTATTTTCTGATATAAATATTTCATTAGAATTTGAAAGAAATGTTTTAAAATAAATAAGTTGTACTCCCCTCTCTGTCGCTGGAAAATAATTTCGATGATGGCGGCCGCATCATCGACATTCATTTTCGAGTTTCAAAGTGGGAAGGCCACTGTAGTAGTTTTACTACAAGATTATTTTGATAGACAAATAAATATTTTTAAATTGTTTTAAATATAATTGGATATATAAATTTTAAGTATATATTTATCTATTATTTTAAAATGATTTGAAATTTAACCCGGTACTTAACTCTTAAGTTCCGTTAATTAATAGTTTCAATTAAGTATAGTAAATTGCAATAATAGTAATTTATAATTGGAACTTTTACTAAAAATAAGTGATTAAATGCAAGGGTATAAATGAAATTTAAAAGAAACTTGGAATTGTAACCTATGAAACAAATAATGTAAATATTGAACCATTAATCAATTAGAGGAATTGAGAAAAATTTGTATAACTGTTATGCCAAGTAACTAAAATTGAACATGAATATTATTAATAAATGAATAAATAAAATCTAGTACATGAAATTGAGAAATGAATGAATGTTACGCAAATAAAGAAATAAATGAGAATTAAAAGAAATCATTATATGAGTAAAAAGGGAATTCGAACAACAATGTATGATATGAAATTAATAAGAATGAACTTAATTTATTGATTGAAATTGTTGTTTGTTTTGTTTTGTTTGTTTTGTGGTTGTTGGGTAAGGATACCTTAAAGTTGGTTGGATGAATAAATAATCTATTTAGTTTCATCAAAGACTGTTGAGTAAAAGGTGCGCTACATAGTTTATTTTCCATTCTGTACAATTTAAAGTTTGAACCCGAACAACTATTGTTTGTTTGATATGAATGAATGATTGATTTTATGGTTGTATGACTTGTTGCAAGTGTTTGTTGTATTGATTGTTTTTGTGGTTGAAACAACCTTAAATATTTCATCTTATATAAATTGTTGGCCCTTTTAGATTATATTAGTGAAACACAGGTTATGGAAGCAATTGCTACTGCTTTTGGTTCCATAAATAAGCGTTAATTGTCCGACAAATAGGTATGTTTTCGGATTACGATTTATAGCGCTATTATATTGTTTTCCCATGTTGGGATATATATTATTTTGTAAAATATATGTTATATATTATTATATTTGATGTTATATTTTCTCAACGAGCCTCTACGTACAAAGGAGACTCTGCCAAAATTTTCCGTAAATTTTGGACTTAGAAATTATTTTGAAAATGTTTCCAAACTTTATTAAATTTGAGTATAAAAAGATTTAATTGGTATAAATTGTTATATTTTATTTTAATTAATTAATTTGGTAAATTATTGTTTTATAAAGTTGATATTTTGAATAAGATATAATGTCTATTTAATTCTTTCTTTTTCCTTCTTTTCCTTTTCGGGGACGAAAAGTTTTGAGTGGAGAAGAGTGTAACGACCCGTAAATTTTGGCAAATTTAATTAAGATTTTGTAATTTAAACTTAGAGAAGAAAATAAAAATTTTATAATTTATATTAGAGCAGTAGAAATTGTAATTAAAATTAACAGTTTAAATTTTAGATGGCAATTTATTGAAGTAACGTAAATTGTCATACTTGGCTTTAAGTTTAATATAGGAAACAAAGGGGAATGTTGAATTAGTGAATGAATTTTTTTTTTTAACTAGAATGGAATTCCAATTAATATAAAAATGGAAGTTGTAAATTGTATGCATTAAGTTATAATGGGATATAAGGGTTTATACCTGGATATAAAGCGAATATGTGAAATTAGAGGTAAGTATTGAAAAGATTAATGTACTAAAACATGGTTAACAATAATTGGATGTAAATTTGGGAAATACGTTTTTGCAAGTTAATAATTAACGAACATTTCCAATGTAATATAACCATTCAATTGTTATGACATAGTTTTAAATGGAGCATAGTATAAACAAATGCAATCAGCGTATTATTGTGTGGAATAATATATTGATTTATTTGTTACTGAATGTAAATTAATGCAATTATGTTAATGTATGTTAAAAAATAATTAATCTTGCGCAACCCTAAATTTATTGAAATAACTGAAAGGTCAAAAATTGATTGCATTAAATAAATTGGGAATTTAATTTCATTAAAGGTAATTAATATTATCTTAATGTAAAATTTAGATAAATTTTGGAATTAAATGCTAACTCCATTCAGTATATGACAAATGGGTGTAATATTTGGATTGTAAGCATATATTATAAGTTAACTGTTTAATTGGTTGATAGAATTAGAACTTGAAATAAATGTTAATACAATAAATAAAGTTACACTGATATGAGAAGTAATACCATGTTTAGAAGTTGTTAATTTAGAGTATATTATGACTTAGAAATTGAATTTTTAATCAATTGGAATAAAAGTAAATAAATTTTTGTGATAATATTAATTAAGGGATATTTGGAAATAACGTTAACGGTATTCATAATAGAACTAGTTGTTGAGTTTGAGGAATGGGAGAAAAGATTTATTAATGTAAACTTGATAAATGGATAAATGGAAAGGAAAGGTCTGGGGAATTATTGAAATTTGTTATAATTGATTTTGAGTTTGAAATGTAAGAAACAAATGGGAACTTTGATTTTGAGAAATTAAAGCGTATTAATGTGACTAAAGGTTAGAGTAACGATTATTGTATGTTGCCTATTTTGGTAACTTGTTAATTTATAATTTTGAAATCAGTTACAATAATTTTAATTGAGTATTGCGTTAATGTTAATTAAAGTAGTATTTGTAACAATGTAAAGACTTTTCGTATTGGATAGTTTGTTGTAATATAGGACTTGGAAATAAAGTTATTAACGTATTGGAAAACGATTACATTTAGATGAAATTAATTGTCTCATTTATGTGTGTGAGAACTGTAATTGAAAGGTATAAAGGTGATGAGCAACGGAAATGCATATTTATTTCATAAGTTAATATAAAAGAATGAAACCTATTTAATGAATTAATTGAGTTTCTAATTTTAGCACATGTATATAGTTGGGTTGGAATAATAATTTGGAATAACAACTTCAATATATTTGGAAATAATAATTTATACAAAGGGAAGCTAGAAATTTGAGTATATATGGAATGAAATGTGAGACAAGTGTTAACTGCGTTGCAAAGTAATGATAGGCTCAATTAAAGGGTTGGAAGTGAGTCTAATCAGTTTAATTGGAAACTTATTAAAATAAATTTGGAATGGGTGATTTATTTCCAATTAAATCAGTTCACGTTTCAAAATATAATGCTAGTTTATTGCATATATGTTTATACCTAAATTTAAACTTATGTTTAGATCCAATCAGATCATTAAAAAGAATGGATTATTTATAATATGAAGATATGCTAATTTAAGGTTAGTAATTAATGGGAGGAATGAAATGGGTTTAATGTAAATGTTATATTAGGCTGTAAATCAATTTGTAATAAATTTTTATTTAATTGGAAGGTAATCGATAATTTATGAATTTGATGGTAAGTAATTAGGATCAAATTCTATACTAATTGAAACTGGATGTAATTTAATAAGGTTAGTGCAATACCATTTAATTTAAATTGTAAGGTTGAAATTGATTGGGATTCAATTTATAATAAATATAATTTTTGTAGCAATTGAAATTTTATGTTTTGCAATTAAACGTAA
Organism: Allium cepa; assembly: GCA_030765085.1. NCBI lineage: Eukaryota > Viridiplantae > Streptophyta > Magnoliopsida > Asparagales > Amaryllidaceae > Allium > Allium cepa. The sequence goes on along the minus strand of CM060930.1, from coordinate 6,202,866 downwards.
TTAAGAAAACTACGTTAATATGAATTTAGTTGACAACTGTAAAGAAATTGGGGTAATTGGATATATACTAATGTTAAATATATACATAAGATGATGATTGTTGATTTAATAAAGAGAACTGAATACGAATGGTATAAAATTTCATTGAAATAAGATTTTATAATTTATTGAATTTACTTTAATTAAAGGTAAACACTAATTTTTTTGCAATAAATACTTATTTGATATAAAGGTTTGGTTAATAAATTTGAAGCTAATTGCAATCAGAAATGAAAGAAATGGTAAGTTGACCATTTATTCATAAAAAGATCTAAAAATCAAATAAATGGATTTTTGGAATTTAAATTGACAAATTGTGAATTCATTTAAATTCGGATCCATCTGTCTATTACAACTTCATCTATAAATACCCCGCTAAATCCTAGCCTCCGCCTACTCTCATTTGTCTATGCGTAAAATTTCTTCAGCTCCTTCTCCTCCTCAATGGCAGACAAAATTTCAGTTCCAGATCCATTTCAAAATCAGAGTCAAAAAGTCAAAGTCGTCAGAAAAATCTCAAAATAATATATGTTGAAGCTCTCGACGAGCATAATTCAATGGTGTAATTCATTTTTCAATTCGATGCATCATTTGACCAGAAATCGCGGTCAAAATTGATTTGGGCGTTTTTGACTGGTGCGTCTGATCGGAAAATCCCTTCTGGGTTATGTAGAGGGGCTAGCACGTTGTTCATTGGCGAAGTTTTGTGGCGAACTGACGATCGAATTGGTGGCTAGACGTAGTCAAAGATCGGTCAAATGGAGGTGTGTTGGGTTCCACTTGCTGTGTGCGCGTTTATGAAAGAGGGGAGTGAGGTTGACATGGCAGGGTACTGTTTGTTTATTTTTATTTTCTTTATTTCAATTTCAACGCGTTTTAATGCAATAACTTTCTCATACGAAATTCGTTTCACGCGAGATTTTTTTGTTAGGATCTTAATAAAATTCCAGATCTGTTGACGCTAGTTTGGGCGGATTTGGAGACTGTCAAATTTTCGGGTTTAAATTGAATTTAAATTCAATTTAAATTCAAAAGGTGAGTGCTTTAACCCACTCACAAATTCTAAAATTTCCTATGTCTGTTAAATTGACTTAAGATATGAGTAGAAATTTATTTATGACTGTTTGGCATGTTTTATTCATCATCTCTGTTAAATCACATTTATTAATTTTAACTGTTAATTAATTTTATTATTGCATATAAACTGAGAGTTAAAATTTATTTATTTGCATATAAACTGATAGTTAAACAGTTAATAAATTTATTATTGGATATAAACTATTAGTTAATAGCTGTCATTTATTACCTGTTATATTTTATATGCTATATATTGATGTTTGTTTAAATTGATGATGATTGAAATAAATTGGTTGATGATTGATATTGGGTGAATGGATGATGTGTTCTATCTTATATAAACTGCAAGTTATCATGCATTTTCATTTCGTTCGGGATTGCGGTTTGAAATGATATACAACCGCATTTTTATTTTTAAATTATGGATTTGAAATGATAAATATCTGTATCACTTGACCATAGGATAGAAAATTATATATAGGCACCGCAGTATATATATAAAATTATTTTTGAAATGATTTTTATGGTTTGGATATGATACAGTTTAATAAATGTTAAATTTGGATATGGTATAAATATATTTTATATATACATACATAGTTAAATTGTTGAATTTAAACTATGCATAAATCTGTTAAATGAAAATGAATAAGTTGAAAATGGCATTTGATAATTTATAGTATACGATTAAGTACAGGTTTAAGATCTTGTGTATATATATATATAGATTTATAAATGATTCAAATCAATTAAGATTGAAAGATAAATTTGAAATTTAATTAGAATTGAGCTTATTTGAAAATTTAACTCCATAAGTTGATGTTAACTCATAAAAATTGGAAATTTTAAAGGTATGATATTTATAACTGGATTTAATGAATAATTTTAGTATAAAAAAAATGGAAGAAATTTTTTAGTGTTAATAAATTTAGTTTATTTTTAATGGTTATGGATTTATCATGTAAACCTTTCAAACTAAATAATAGGAAAATGAATTGTTGACTTGAAATTCCCAACCTTAGTTTTGAAATTCATTAAATACTCAAAGTTTGAAAATATGGAAATCGAAGGGTTTTATTCAAACTGAAAGTGAATCTAAAAGTTATGAGTTTGGATTTAATTTAAAGTGAATAAAAACTGTGAAGGTGTGGAAATTATTTACCTTTAAAGAAATTTTAAATTCAACTGTTTTATTTTATATACTGTTGAATATCCAAACCATTTAAGTTTTGAAAGTTAAGGCTTTAAAACTATGGATTTCGAAGTATTATGTTGAAAGTTAAAATTCAAATATTTGGTTTCGAGATATTATAAATTTAAAAGTAGCATGATTTTAGAAAAGAAATATATTTGAAATAAAATGATATCATATTTATTTGGGTTTTAAAAGAAAATGATATCGTATTTATGGTATTTGAAATGGATAATTATATTCTGATTTTTAAAGTGTAAACTATTTTAAAGACCGCGGTGTTATAATAACGTTTGGTTGTTGAAGAGACCGGGATTGGAAGTTGTCATACTCTCTGCCAACACCGAAAACCACTTTAACAACCGTGTACGTGGTGGAGATTCCAGAATGAAGTAGGATGGTGGTGGCATTTCCTTTAAGGTAAATACGTGGACCCGACTTCCGTGAGTTGGCATAAGGTGGCTAAAACAGGAGCGATCGACGGGTTAATAAGGTAGCACCTTTGATCGGACACATCCCTTCAATATTATACTTTGACTTTGGATTGATTCGGTGGCCACTTTTGATTTTTATTTGAGGGTGTGGCTCGAGGTAGGCGGTAGCTGCGTGCTACGCGTTACCACCGACCCGGAAGCATAATTGGTATATCTACCCTGGCATTGCCTAGTTGTGCCGTGTCACCTACCCTATCGCGCCTTGTACGAGTTTGGATTTCTCCCGTAGCCCGTGTGGTATCCTCCGGTGGCTTCCCGATCAGGAGGGACTATGATATTGGATGGACTACTGGGGCTATTATTGTGTTAAGGGGAATATTGGGTCACTCCTTAACGCTATTTAAAAGTAAGTTTATTTTACAATTAGACACTATTATAATAGCGCAATATACTACATAGTAAATAGTTTAATGGATCCTTAGAGATGTAAATCCCGAGCATCTCTTGAGTTACTACACTCATATTTATTTATGTTAATTTAACTCACATAAGATCTTTTAGTTCTGACTCGAGTGTTTTTGTCTTTTCAAATTCGCTCGGGTCAGTCCGAGCGTTTCAGGATTTGAAGATTTTATTTGGAGGACGAAGATGAAGGTTTGTAGTATTATTATCTACTGTATTATTCCACTACACTCAATATTGTTCCGCTGCATTGTTATTGGTATGTGTAACTCTGATATGTATTATGTAAATATAATCAAATGTTTTTGTAAAATAGCTTCATGAACTGTATATTTGATTATTATATTTTATCCTTCCGCTGTGAGATTCTGTTTTGTTTTTTCTTCTTGTTTTTCTTATTTGCCCCATAACAATCCGCCCTTGCGTATGGTTTGAATTGGCACGTGTGTCGATTTAAAGCGTGCGAAAAAGCGGGATGTTACAGAACCGGTCTTGAGCATCTCGAAAATCGATGATTGGTTTATGGAGTGCCCAGGAAGCGAGAGAGTTTACTCGTAAGAGATGACTTAGAACCGTTACCACTCCAAAACCATATACGGTTCAATGGAGGAGTTTTTGTATTATATGGAGATGTTGAAATCCATGTGTGGTTTCGAGACTATTGGGTGTGTGAATCCGTGTGTGATTCCAAGATCTATTTGAGATGTGGGAATCTGTATGCGATTCCAAGGCCATTATGGCATGGGAATCCATATCAGATTCCATGATCTATTTTTGGAGCGGTGCGTAAGCTGGAGTGCCAGACATAGCATCATCAGCGGGAAGGACTAAACTAGAGATAGGAGGCGTGACCGGTAGGGTTGGCAAAACCATAGGGTTTAATCGGTTCCTTTTTCTAGCAATATCGATGCCTTAAGTTTTTTTGGCATGCCGGAGCGATGCACTCGGACTTAGTAAGACCAAATATGTTTTTCCTATAATATCCTTACTAGACGGGTAAGATGCTTCGTAAAGACAACTCTAATCCTTGTGCAGAAGGACCGTTCTCGAAGTACTGAAGGAACCTCCGTGGAAATCCTACACAATTAGCGAACGAGCCTTATCGTATTTTGATTTTATACTAGTATTGTTGTGATGTACATAGCACAAGCATCACATCTACTTAATTATTATTATTTTAACCCTTTGACATTATTCTAATATCACTGGATTTTCTACAGAAATGGTTTGGTGATCGTAAGGTAAAAACCCATCTGTGTTTATGTGCGGCGTGGTCTTACGATATCTTTATTTTGAAAAGGTTTTATAACTTAATAAATCAAATTGAATATGTTTTTCTCATGCTGGTTTACCAGACTGTTTCGTGTGTTATTATTTTATAATAATGCTCGGGTTAGACCGAGCATATTGTAGATTTAGATTGGATTACTTTGGAGCACAAGAGATCAGCTGGAGACTGAGATGTATTCTCGTACTTGTTTATTTCTGCTACAGTGTTCATTGAAATTATCAACAGTTGTGAGGACTGGTTGTTATAACTGTCCAGGATGGTAATTATTGATTTGTGTACTTTGATTTGAGGCATGTATATTACAGTTTTGATTTGTGTAAAGAGCTATTGATATTATATATTATTTAGCCCGCCGTGAGATTCTGTGTTTGTTTATTTTCTTCTATTTCTACCTTCTTTCTTTTCCAATAACTATCTATCTTTCCAGCATTCGATTGTTCGACATGTTATACATTGAACATATTGATGTCAATTTTCGAGGGTCGAAAAGTAGCGTCGTCACACATGGTATCGGAGCTTAGGTTGGCGATATAACTAGGCTTTGGTGGGGATTATTTATTAGACATAGGGTCAATAACACCCACGAATGAGTTTGAGTGTATTAATAGATATGAGTGCGTATTTGTTAGTGAATATAAATTTTTTTTATATTGTGTTGATTTATCGGTTGAGTGTTTATAAATTCTGATCTGTATGGGAAGTACAACCGTATTGATAGGGGTTTCTTAACTTTTAAATAAGGTAAACTTACACAGTATTGTTTTGAAGTGGGTAAGTGAAATAATTTTACATAAAATATATTTTGATATAAAAGAAATATTTTCCAGAAATTATTACAGTGTATATATTTAGAGTGTTTGGTTGGTATTATTATAATCTAAATAAGATTATAAAATTTTGAATGGGTTATATAACCAATTTAAAAGTATACAAGAATGATTTATATAAAGGAGTTATAACTAGAATTCGATTTAAACCAGAATTTGGAAATCTTTTTATTAGATTTAAACTAAGTATTTGGGTATATTTAAATCTTAGAGATTTTGGAAATGTTTCCCAAGTGGTTTGTGAAGGATAATGGAGTATTATTTTGGAGATATTTCTGAATAGAAATTGTTTTAAAATGGGTTTCGGAAGTATGAAAGCACTGAACTCAGTTCAGTCGCTTGAAAATAATTTTGGTGATGACGGTCGCATCATCAGTGTTCATTTTCAAGTTTCCAAGTGACGGATTGCTACTGTAGTGATTGGCTATGATTATTTGCTTTGGAATTGTTTGGTAAACAAGTTTTGTTTTAGAAATTTCAAAAAGGGAATTGTTTTGGGAAAAATCAAGTTGTTTTAAAATTCCAAAAGTATGATCTGATATACGAAAATGGATATATGTAAATTTATGATTTCAAAACGATTTATAAAACCGGATGATTGAATTCTGTGATTTCCATTTAAATGATTCATAAAGTCAGGAGAAAATCAGTTATTGAACTTATAATTTGGAGTTGATATATATAAGAAAGGAATGTGTGAATTTTAAACCTGGAATTAAAGTTTAACTTAAGGGAGTTAAAACGAATAATATGGGTTGAAATTTAACCTAAGATGAGTTAAATAAAATTGAATTGGATTTTAATTGAATTGAATATGAAGTTTGAAATGTAAAATGATTATATAACTACATATTATGATTATCGAATGGAATGGATACACTTAATCTATAAAATGATGTATATAATCCAGAGTTATGATTATAAGATGTGAACGGATTCAAGTAAGAAAAATGAGATTTTAAGTATAATTTCCTGAACTTATGAATTGAGTAACGCAATGGTAATACCAAAATGAAAATGGTTTGATATTATGGTAAAGAAATGGAAATTCAAAATTTGAATTATAAATGGAGGGTGAATTGGAATTGAGTAAATTGAATATAAATCACTTGAAAAGTGAGGTAAAGAAGCGAACACTTGAAATGAGTCAAATGAAATTGATAGCGATTGAAATGAATTAATGGAATGATTCCCAAGTGATATAGTATAAATTGGATATACATAGTAAATGAAAGCGAATAAATTGAATGAGAATCGATTTAAAATGAAATGGAATTTGATTGCAATGGAAACTTAACTTAAGTGATTATTTATGAAATGATTCAAAATAAATTAACATGGATTGGAATGTTGTTTAATATAAAATGAAGTGAATAAATTTGGTGAATAACTTGAATGGGAATCAATTGAAAATAGGTAAACTGATTTAGAATCAATTTAAATGGATAAATTAAAGCTTAATAAGATGGATACGAATATAATAAGTGTGAATGTGAATAAAATGAAATTAAATAGTCTGCTATAAATTTAAAATTGAATAAATGGTATGAAAATCAATTTGAAAGTGTATAATTGAATGTTGAACCCTGTAATTGCATATGCATTCTAAATACACGTAGTATGATATGTTTTCTTTACGAAACATGTATTTAGATTGGTTAAATAAGTGTAATGTTATGAAAATTTCATGGTTATGAAACTTATGTGTTTGATTTGAGTAAGTACATGTACAGGGAACTGTTGAGTAGATTTTGGTTGTGTAATTGCATATAAATTAAGCAAACTCTCTTAATAACGCTAATATAAGGTACTTTTATGCATTAAAAGTGAAAATAAGATAAATATTGATATATATTGTGTTTTCTGACCGTATGGGTCGATGTATATTATATTTGTCACATTTGTGATATTGTAAAAGGCTCTCCATACAAGGGAGACTTTGTCAAAAAAATTCAAAAATTTAGGCTGTTAGAATATTTTTGTTAATTAAATGTGATTTGAAATTACAACTTGAAATAATGGAATTTGATGAATAAATAGGAATTATTGGATTTGGGTAGGACTAAATGACCTAGGAAATGATAATAACAAAATTTTAACTGAATGGATTTCCAAAGGAAATGGGTTCGGAGCATTTTTCCTACCTTGGCAATTTCGAGGACGAAATTCTTTTAAGGATGGAGGAATGTAACGATCCGGAATTTTAGTCATTTGGTTTTGAACGTTTATTTTATTTTTCAACGTTGAATTTGAAATATTAATTTATCTTGCATATAGAGATTTTGTTTGAATTAGTGAAATGGTTTAAAATTTCAAATGTAGCGATTAAATGGATTTGGTGAATAGTAAATTTAATATTTGAAATTGGGTAAATATGTGGATTTGGAGTTAATTATGAATGGAAATGATTTCTAAAACTGATTTAAACTCTATTTCAATTATAGTGATGATAGTGGACTTTTGAATGGAATTAAAAGTCGATAAATTAAAATTTGAAATTTATATATTAATTTAATAGTGAAAAATAGCAATCCGGGCACAGCTTTAGAATTCGATGAAACCTGTTCCATTGGATTCGTAATAATTTATCGGATTTCGAATTTCATAGCGTTTGGAGTTACCATTTTATCGTGTGAAGTTGAAACGCATAGAAATTTATTTAAGTTAATTTAATTAAAATAATTCGATTCGAAAACCTATCTTCCAAATACAATGGAATTGGCTCTCGATACATATTCCATTCTGTTTGGGATAGGGCTAAAACAGTATAAGCGCCAGACGGCACGCTTCGTTTGGAGTTCGTCAAGAAAAGTATGTGAATAGTAAAAATAATAATATAATATGTATACACCTATATATACGCGTATGCAGCCTTACCCTAAAATTTTCATCTAGTCGCCACAATAAAGTTTAAGGATCGAAACTATCCTGCTTTTTCCCCTTTGATATCTCCTGATCCATCAGCAATTACACTTTGACCTTGGCATGAAAGTCGAAGAGCATGATGAGCTAAAGACATTCTATGGTGGAATCGAGCTGACATCGAAGAATGGTGGAGAAAATGGCTCGCATTCATGGCGACTTAGAGAATGTTTTTCGAAGTCTAGGGGAGACTAAGTGCTTCGGAGCTGAGGGCGAAGATGCTGCAGGAGGAGGGCTTCGTCGTGGCATTGGTCGATCGAGTTCTAGGCGATGGATAGGGGTGCAACATCGAGTGGAAGTCACGCTCGTATCAGTTATCTCAGCTGGAAGGTGAAAGAAAGGGCGAGAAATGGAAAGTTCGGCCAGTTCTGATGATGGATGGATCAATGGCCTGGATAATTCAAGGGTATATTATAAAAACAAAATTTGTAAATTATTTATATTATAAATCATAAACTTATAAACTTCATATCTTTTACATGCAAGGTCCGATTGAGATGACAAGCAGCGATGGAATCGTGGCGACGAGCACTACCTTATGGAATTAATTTAGAGACGATTGGGAACATCAAAAAAATTAGGTTAAATCGAACGTTGTTCGATCTAATTTAAAATTTTGAAAAGTTTGGCAAATTGAAAACTCAAGGTGAGTTAAACTCACTCATTTGGTTAATCAGTATATTTTTATGGTAAATAAAATTTATTTCTTTGGGTTGTTGAAATCGGTGATTGTTGAAATTAACTTAGGATGATAATATAGCATCTTGAAATGCAATTAGATTGGTTGAACCAGATCTACGGTCACGATATAGCATCTCAAATTGTTATTACCCATTTATGTTTATTTTTAAGCTTATTTCTAGTATTTGATCATGTATGTGTGGAATGGATAAATGGATTGTTTAAAATTTACATTGTTAAATATAATAAATTGAATTAAAATATATTGGTGTGATATATTTGGCCAAATAAACACCGTTGGATAATAAATGAAAGAGTTTTATTTTGAATGATAATTAATTAGCAAAATCAATTTTTATTTTGCTATTTAATTAATTTGGACACCGATCAATGCAAATGGATTTATATTGGATAATTAATGTGTTAACGATATATTGTTAAGTATAGATTTGATTTACGTGTATGACAGTTATGTAAACGTATGTAACTTAACTTTTATAGTTAAAATGAATTGGATGGTAGTTGATAAGTACCATTGGGATTTTCGAGCCTTAATATAACATTGGGAAATTACAGGTTTGGTTTAACTTCAGGTTGTATAATTTGAAGTGAAATGTTTTATTAGCAAATATATACAAAGGTTTTGTTTAAAATTTCCATATATATAGATGTTTCGTGAATGATTCTTATAGTGATATCAGTTATTTCACTTAAATGTTTTAAAGCTTTTTCGAGATTTAAAGGTCGAATTAATTATTTATGGTAATATAATTATATACTAAATGATTATTTAGAAATCAATTACTTTATTTGAAATATATATATTGTTTAAAAATTAATTTCTTAAGTGTATGTTAAAAGTCATTTTGGAAGTTACTATAATAGATTATTAAATAATTATGTAAAAAGTTCCAAATGATATTATTATTATTATCTCCAAATTGTTTTAAATTCTTCCTTAATCTTTTTCAAAGACCTTTATTGATAATCTATTTTAAAAGAGTATTTTCCTAAATTTAACTTGGGAATTTTATAGAGACTTATAAGTATTATTTTGAGATGTTTATTAAAATAGAAGATTTTGGAAGAAGTGGTATATTTTCATAGTGTAATTCGTGGGGCATCGATTGCCTATAGTTTGGGATGTTTTCGCTGGGATAGCGACGTAACCACTGTGAAAACTGTGACCTATGATTGATTGCATGGTGGAAATCAAAAGGCAGAGATTGCCTAAGTTAAGATTGGTTTTTTTGGGATAGAGATGCAACCATCGAGCTACGATCCATGATCGATACCAAATGGCACTTCCATATTTAAATTTACAAATAGTTTTCAAGTATTTTTGAAAGAAAGGATTTGTGTATATACTTATTCCGATGAAATAAGTATATGAATGTTTTAATAAGGAGATTCGGTTTATAGAAATCAAATTAAATGAGGCTTAGTGATTTCAGTGGGAAATATGATCTATGGTTGAATGTTTATTTATTTGATAGTCAAATAACTGACTATCAAATCTTGGCTCAAATATGTAATCCTTCTTAATCTTGGTGGTAGGAAATGATTTCCTACTTAACACCGAAGGGTTTTAACTCTAGAAATATCTAGGAGAAACATGGGAATTATATGGTACAGTTACCATCGGTGGTGCTATACTGTACGTATAAACTCATTGTTCTTCTAGGATAAATGATAAGGAGATCCGTCGACTTAAACGTTTAGTGGGTGATCCCCGCTCTTATGTATTGTCATATTATTTCCTAAAGAACCGGTCTTAAGCATTTCGAAAATCGTAGATTGGTTTATGGAGTGCTCGAGAAGCGGGAGAGTGTACTCGTAAGAGATGACTCGAACCGTTACCACTCCAAAACCATATACGGTTTGAAATCCATGTGTGGTTTCGAGACCGTTGGGTATGAGAATCCGTGTGTGATTCCAAGATCTATTTGAGATGTGGGAATTTGTATGCGATTCCAAGGCCATTGTGGTGTGGGAATCCATATGGAATTTCATGCTCTATTTTTGAAGCGGTGCGTAAGCTAGAATGCCGGACGTAGCACCATCAGTGGGAATGACTAAGACCAGAGATATGAGGCATGACTAGCAGGGTTGGCAAACCCATAGGGTGTAATCGGCTCCTTTTTCTGGCAATACCAATACCTTTAGTTGTTTTTGGCATGCAGGAGCGATGCACTCGATCTTAGAAAGACCAGTTATTTTTTTTCTTATAATACCCCGGCTAGAAAGATATGATGCTTTAGAAAGATAACTTTGATCCTTATGCAGGAGGACCGTTCTCGAAGTACCGAGGGAACCTCGATGGAAATCCTACACAATTAGCGAACGTACCTTATCGAGTTTTGATTATATATTGGTATTGTTGTGATGTACACAACACGAGCATCACAGCTAGTTGATTATTATTATTTTGACCCTTGGACATTATTATAATATTATTGGATTTTCTGTAGAAATGGTTTGGTGATCGTAAGGTAAAAACCTATTCGTGTTTATGTGTGGCATGGTATTATGATATCTTTATTTTGAAAAGGTTTTATAACTTAATAAATCAAATTGAATGTGTTTTTCTCACGCTGGTTTACCAAACTAATCCGCGTGTTATTATTTTATAATAATTCTCGGGCCAGACCGAGTATATTACAAATTTAGATTGGATTGGAGACGAGCTGGAGACTAAGACGTATTTTCGTACTCGTTTATTTTCGCTGGAGTGTTTGTTGAAATTATCAACAGTTGTGAGGACAGGCTGTTATAACTGTCCAGGTTGGTAATTTTGATTTGTTTACTATGATTTGAGGCATGTATATTAAAGTTTTGATTTGTGTAAAGAGCTATTGATATTATATATTATTTTGTCCGCTGTGAGATTCTGTATTTGTTTAGTTTCTTTTATTTTCTACCTTCTTTCTTCTCCCATATCTATCTGTCTTTCTGGCACTCGATTATTCGACATGCTATACATTGAATGTATTGATTTCGATTTTCGAGGGTTGAAAATTTGGGTCGTTACAGTTATCTGCAATGATTTTGATAGGCGAATCTGAAAATAAGGTCGTAGCTTTTGTTGGGGATGCGGATTAAGGATCTTAAGGCAGAAATAACACTAGAGGGGGGGTGAATAGTGTTTTAAAGAATATATGAACTATATGACTAAATTAAAACTTTCAACACAAATCTAAACAGAATTCTAACAAAGAATGATCACCGAACATATAACAAATGCAAATAGTAAAGTAGAGCAAGTAAAAGGAAAGAACACACCGGATTTTATACTAGTTCGGAATCCTCCTACATCCAGTCCTGCACCAAGGCAATATCCTTGTACAGATTTTTATAAGCCAATATCCAAATTACAACCCTCAATTTCTAAGGCCTTGAGGAACCGTCCTATATCCGAGTCTGGGGTAAACTCTCTTGCTTTATGGGACACAAGATCACCCTAATACTTCTTAATAACAATCCTTTTGAATGGATAGACTCTATGGACTTTTTGAATACAAATTAATCCTATAACTCTGAATAGCACTTTGATCTTTAGTAGAATGATGGAGAATCAAATAGAGAGAGTATCTAAATGATTTCCTATTGAGAATTTTGCAGAATGATGGCATGATCTTGAAAATATGAAGTTTTATGGATATGGAATGGTGGAGAAGAAAGAGTGAAGAAAACAAGAAAGTAGTTATTTAAAAAATTCGTTTTGGAAGCCTTTATATAGATGCACAACAGTCATAACCATTTGCGAAAGGTTTTTGAACGAATGGACACTTCTTTTGAAAATTGAATTTTGAATCCAACTGTCACCATGTCGACATGGGGCATCCCCATATGTCGACATCCCTCAGTTCAAAATTGTAGAGATGTTGTTTTGTAAAAGCATTTGAATTTAAAACAATTTGAAACTTCTCTGAAGCAAAATAAAGTGTTTAAACAATATTTTGAGATAGAGAATGAATATAAAACATTATTTTAAATATATATATGTATAATTGATATAGACCGTCAATTATATAAGTAATATTTAAAATCAGAATAAGTTTTGATGTTTTAAAAATAGAAGTTTTAAAAACAGAATGGAGGAATATTTCAAGGCTAAAACAAAGTTTGAAAACATTTTTGAAAACATGATTTTGAAAGCTAAAACATTTTGAAAACAGATTTAAAAACATTTTGAAAAATCTATTCAAACTAAAATTGCAAGAACCTTCCTACAGAGCTCCTCCATAGGACTCGAGAACTTGTACAAAGTAGTTTAAATGATTTTGATTTTCGTGGGTTTGTAAGCCACTTGTCGTTGGTTTGTAAGCTACTTGTCGTGGGTTTGTAAGCCACTGGTTTCAATAGAAATTGGGTTCCATCCCAAAAGAAAATTGGAAGAAAGATGAGAGTGCTATTATGAAGTTTTAACAAAATACTAGACACTTATCTTGAGATCTTGAAATCTTGATTCTTTAGAGTCCTGAATCTTGAATCTCTAATCTTCATCTTGATGCTTGAGTCTTTATACTGATCAATCTTCGATAATACCTGCATATACTTCCTATATACATACATACATACATATATGAAAATGTTAGTATATATTTTATAAAGTAAAGTATAATAACTATATAAGGTAGTTGTCATCAAAACATCATCAACTCAGTTCCTAACAGCTTTCTCACCGTGAAGATTAAACAATAGCCTAGTTTTCCTATAATCGAATAATGATTTTCCAAAGGGTTGGGCCTTTAGCTTATGTAATAAACCAGGCATTAAACTCCTTCCTCGTCCCAAACTGAGGCAGAGCTGATTTTTTTTTATGAAGTATCTAAGTAAAGGAATAGATCTTCTTCGTCTATCGGTCTATATAAATTAGAGGTTTTCTAAATGCATTTGTAGATCCTCGAAAGCCTTTAGACATTCTAGAGTCCGTACGAAATCATGTAGTGAAATAAAGGAAGAAATGCATGTATCAGTAGATTAGCCTATAAATCTATTAAGAGTTATGGCCTTTTCATTTCAACTCATCAGTTCCTTGCCATTAGTAGATACTTTCAGATATGTAATTGCTTTAATCTTTTCGGGATTGACTTCTATCACTCAGCCATTTACCATGAAGCCTAAATGCTTTTCGAATTGTATTCAGAAAAAAACTTCCATGGGTTGAGCTTTATGTTACACCTGCGAAGATTCAAATATTATGCCCTAATCCCAAACTTGGCTTTATGATAATTTTGACTTATCGAGCATTCCGTCAATATAGACTCCATGTTCCAACTAATTTGTTTCCTAAATTTTTTGTTGACAATCCTTTTAAATGTAACACCTACATTATTCAAACTAAAAGGCATAAAATTTTAATAGAATAAACCCATTTGGTTACAAACTAGTATGCATTTTATCTGGTTTAAAATTGGAATCTAATTGTATTTGGAATATGCATCCACGGATGAAAGTAACTAATGTTCACTCATGGCATCAACTAGTTCGTCTATTCTTAGCAAAGGGAAACATTATTTCGAGAAAGCTTTATTCAAATTTATGAAATTATTGCAAGTTCTCCACTTTTCGTTCCGCTTTTTCACAAACACTGGATTAGTGGTCCTTTTTTGGTATTAAACTTCTCGTGTGAATCCATTCTTCAATAAATTTTCAACTTCTTATGTAATGTTATATACCAAACCTTATCTAAGGGTCAACATCTTTGTCTTACTTGAGCATTTTTTAGATGATACTAAAACAATGGCAAATTACTGATGGGTCAATTACCACTATGTCATCATGAGACCAAGCATTTACATCTAAGCTATTCTGAATAACCTCCACTAATTTCTCTCAGACTCCAGGATAAAGAAAAGTTTTAATTTTAACAATGTTTATTGGATGTTTCGGGTCAATGCACACTTCATAAAGCAATAGCTTGTGATTTTTTGATTTAATTCACAAATCCAATTCAAACTCAATATCTTTTTTCTCATCTATAATTTCCTCTATAGTGTAGCACACATCCTCTTTCAGCTGAAAGACTTACCGCTTTGTCCAATTTGTATATCTCCAAACCATTCCCGATAGCATTGTACTCGAACGGTTCTCCTTATAGTTGGGTTTTCATAAGATACTTTCGGTGGAATTATTTGAAACGTTTTGTTATAGGCAATAGTTTCGACAATTGTGCTAGCACAACTAACATATCATTTCGCTTCATCCTAAATAAAAGTCAGTTTTTACGGGAATCTCTAAGTTAAATATTTTTCACCCTTTCGATTTTCCTTCAATATTGAAAGGACTAGCAATATTCTTAACACTATTATCATATGCACAAGTCTCCCTTTGTTAATCATGTTCAAACTTGCATAGTTCAATTCTTCCGAAACCCACTGGCCTCTTCTCCCTTCACACATACTTCCCCGTTGTCTGTGGGGAACTTCAATAGAAATTTTGTTGTTGAAATCTATATGTCAAGCATGTCCAATAACGACCTTCCAAAAAAGGCATTGTATGATGAGGGTACATTCATGACAATAAACATAGTCTCAAATACTTTAGAACATGGTCTTGAACCCAATTTCACTATCAAGCAGTATTCTTGAGGAGGAATGACTCCTTTGTCTTTAAACCCAAATATTGGAAACTGGGTTTCAATATGCTTCCAAGAAAGTCAATTTTTATTGGAAGTATGTTGGAATATTATATTCGCAGCCACTCCAATATCAACCATGATTTTTGATACTTCAGATAAGCCGATCTAAGCTATTAACATAAGGAGTCATTACGGGGGTGACATAAACTTTACATATCGATTTTCTTGGATGTGTTCGATCCTCCTCATCTTCTCAAACCCACAAACCTTTAACACGTTTTCTTTTGCTCCCTAGGCTTCGTTGATGTATTTTCCTTAATTATTGTTTCTTACGCTGGCAACATGAGGCCCTCCTAGAATCACAATTACAATATTACTTAGCATTGGAAGTAATCTTGACAGTCGATTAGATTGGGGTATGGTTCCATTTTCAACTCAGAGAATGCCTCTATACAGACTATCACTTAATTTTTTATACTTACCATCTTGAACTTTTCTGTTGATGATTGACTTAAAAATCTAAAATCATCAGTTTTGTGATCATTCTGTCTATTGTAAGAGCAATAAGCACCTCTTTGGGTTATCCCCGTGTAACACCCCATATCTGATAACATTATTTAGGATATTTAATTAGCTAAATTAAATTAAATAATGTTTGATTAGGTGATTGAGATTTGATTTTATAAAATGGGTAGTCATGCCATTTAATAATGAATTGAAGAGGGGTTTAAAATGAATTAGAGGAGGGACAGAATGGGAAAAAGGCCATTCCTATATCTTTGACCCATAGCCATGTATGATTCACACGTTCATTTCATTTCAAAATTTTAGAAACTTAAGGCCGACCACCATTAATAAGGAAAATGGAAGAAGATATGCTAAGAAGAAACTTAAGAAAATCAAATCTATTCATATCTCAATCTCTTTAATCACAAAGGCTAAGGTGAATATTGTTTACTTCTCATTTTTATGGTGCTTTCGATTTTAAGATGAATTTTGAATATTTTGCAATGATTTTCCACGTTTTCAATGATGGAATGTTATATATATATATATATATATATATATACATAGACATGCACACTTATTGATGATTTATACATGTTCATATTGATTTAATGATATGTTTTAAGGTAAAAACCCTATTAAATTACATCTTTATGCCTTGCAAATTTTTATGAAGATCAGAAATAAATTTTTGGGGATGGCTTTCAATTTTCAGAATTTATTAATGTGGATTTTATATGAATTTTATAGTAAAGATAACGATAATTTGGAATATAAATTATTTACAGCAAATAATGTATGATTTAGGTCTGAAATTTTTATATGTTAGAAAATAAAAAAAAGAGATTTTCTAGAACTTCTCTAGATTTTTCCTAAGAATTTTGATAGTTATATAAAATTATTTAAGGTACGGGACTTAAATGTTTTATATATTTTAAAATAGAGAAGGGGCTTTTTGTAAATAATTTGAATTTGATAATTCTAGAAAATGGCAGCACTTTTGAAAAAGATAATGTGGCAACCAATCATATTTAGATAAATAAGGCATGTTTGGTATAAAAGAAATAGTTTAAACGTACAAATAAATAGGTTTTTCACTGTTTCTTCTCCTTCGGCACCAGGTTCCACCTCCATACTATCGCCTCCCACACAATCGATAACCAATGCATATGGTATCAGGCAATGGTACTTAATGAATTGGACATGGGCGAAAGGTCTTGGGTTGAAACCATAGGGTTTGAAAAGGGTTGAAGCTTTATTTTGTTTTAAAGCAAAATGCGCCTGTTTGCTTATGACTAAGATGTTTTCGACTTGATTGGGTTTCGACTAGGTCAAATGGTTTAAAAGAAATTCGTTTCGATTGGGTTGCATTTTTTTTTAAATGAATGCTTTCGACTAGGTCGAAACACCTAGCCGTCGCCTTTTTACCTTTTGACCCAACGGGTTCCGAATGGGATGTTTTGTTTTAGAAAATCTATCCATTTCTCCAATGCTTTTGAATGAATGGTTTCAACACCATCACTTTTTAATTAGGAAATGCTTTCAAAAGATTTTTTTTCGACTTAAAAGGTTTTTATGGCCCTTTTGTTAAATTGAAGTATTACCCAAACTGGTTTCGAAAGAGATGATTTGAATGATTTCAAAAGGAAGTGCTTTCAACTTTGATGGGATTATGTTCTTTTGCTCTACTTGAAGGCATAATCCAATGGTTTTGACCGATACATTTTCAAAAGGTTTCGAAGGAGTTAACTTTGAATGGTTTCAAAAGGTTTCCACATGTTTTAAATTGAACCCAAATTATTTTGAAAGGTTTAGGTTTATTACTTTCAAAATATTTTAAAAGAGGTTTCGAAGGGGTGGTTCCCTAGAGGTTTTGAAGGAGTCAAAAGGTGTTGTTTTCTGATGGTTTCGAATGGTTTCGAAAGGAAAGGATTTCCAATGGTTTCGAAAGGCAATGTTTAAAGTTTTCTTAAAGAAAGATGTCTAAGGTTATTATAGTTTTCGAAAGGGTCGCTTTCAATGGTTTCGAAGGTGTTACCTTCAAGGTTTTTGAAAGGGTGTTTAAAGGTTTTAAAGAAAGGTTTTGAATGAATAGGAAGTATAACCTAAGTATTTTCAAGTTAAAAAGGGTTTTGACTTGTTTTGGAAGGATAGTTAATCCTTATTAAATCCCGTCAATATTATTTTGAGTAATATGTATATCATGGCAAAATGGCTTTAGAGTAAAGCCAAAGATATATTTTTCTTGTATATATATGATTTGAAGGACTAAATCATTTTGAAAAGGTTTTTACGGAAAATTTAAAGGGTAGTTATCCTAAGAAAATGATTTAAACAATTAGTCCAGTTTGTGGGCAATCAGCCTAGTTTTATGGACAGTTAGTCCATTATAGCATAACAGACATTGTTATTATTTTCGAACAGATAGTCCTTTTGTTAGCATAATAGAGCTTGCTATTATGTTGTGGGCAGATAGCTCACATATTACCAATTTTACGGACAGATAGTCGATTTATTAACATAAAGGATATTGCTATTTATAATCAGTTTGGTTGCGGGAAAGGATTTGCACAAAATGTATATGTTTTTAAAAGGATATTAGTGAGGGGAAACCCATTTTGCTAAGCGGCGTGGTCTCACTTAATATCAGTAAATTGAGAAGTAACGGAATTATTCACAGTAGATTTTATGTCTGACTCAAAGTTTTTATTTCCCCTTAAACTCTCAAGTACTCACAATTGATTTGAGTAGGCTGAGGGTTAAGATTTTTAGGTTTTAGTCTTTTGGCGAATAAAGCTTCCGAAGACGAGCATGAGGCTAACAGATAGCTAATTAGGAATGTAGTTTATTCTATTTAATTTTCCTCTATGTATATTAAGTCGGATGACTATATTACCTTGATCAACAAAGGGGGCATCGTCATATATCGCTCTTGGCGTATTTTTGTAATGAGATATTTAATCATTTCCTGGAAAACGTTAAGGGATATGTAACATGGATATGAATTATTGTTTGGAAATGTAAGCAACAAAATGTTGTTTTTTTGAAATATGTGATTTAGTTCATATTCATGTGCTTCTAATATTATAGATGCCATTATCATTACCGTATTTTGTCATCAAAAGTTAATACTATAAATGACTGCAGCAACTGTAGCGTTTAGCTTTTGGCTTCTAGATACGGTATGTTGCAACTTGGTACCAGAGCATGGTTTATGAAAAAATTTAGAATAAAAATGGTTTTTAAGTCATAATCCTAAGAAACTAGAGTAAGATTGGAGTATGGGATAATGCTATAGTAACGCACTTGTATTGCTATATATAGTTATACACTTTATCTCTAGTCACCTATCTTTGTTAGGATATTTTTCTGTATCTCATGATGTTTGAAGACAGATATAGAAGGAAGAAGAGGAAGAGTTAATCCTGGCAGGGAAGGCACTAGAGGGAATGCCAAGAATAATGTGAGAAGAGGTGAAGGCCAGGCATAAGCGGAAAATGTGGGTGCTGAAAGTCCCGCAATTTGGAATGGAGCTATGTATCGGTTCTTCATGAATATGGTTCAAGCAGGAGTTGCAGTTGGAGTGTTAGAAGGAAATATTGCAGGAGCAGGGTTTTCAGAAGTTCCGGTAGTTAACTATTATGCTAAGCTGAGTGGAGATTACACCAAGCTTGGAGGGAAGCCGTTTGTTAGAACGGAGGATGCCATTGAGGTAGAGAATTGGTTGTTGCACTACGAAAGGATTTTTACAAATCTGGGGCTCAATGACGAGCAGAAGAGGAAGCCGACATCTAGACAACTTCAGGGAGCAGCTCTATTCTAGTGGAATAGCGTGACTGTGATAGTGGATGAGGATACTATGACCTAGGAAGATTTCAAAGGGAGGTTCCAGAAGAGTTTCATGTTTGCAATGGCACTATCAGCTCTGATAAGGAAGTTTGCTGAGTTAGAGGGGGGGAGATGTTAGTTCTAGAGTATGCTAGGAAGTTTGAGGAGTTGGCCCAATATGATTATGCTTCAGTGGATACAATCATGAAGAGGAATGAAAAGTTCATTAGGAGGTTGAAGCCTGAGTTGGCCAGGGCTACATTACCTCATATTAGAGATCCTTCTGAATTTGTTGTAGAGATAGTCTTAAGGCATGAGGAGTTGCTTGATTCTCTAGAGAAGAGTAAGGATAAAGAAGTCTAGGTTGGGCAGAATCAGAAGTGGAAGTTCCTTCCTAAGAAAGGTGCTCAAAAGGGTGAAGCAGCTAAGAAACGAAAGTATGAGATTGTCTATTTCAAATATGACAAGAAGGGGCACTTTGCTAATTAGTGTCATGCCAAGAAGGCTAAGGAAGTGGCTGGGAGGAAGAATGTCAGGTGCTACAGTTGTGACCAGATTGGCCACCATAAGAGCCAGTGCAAGGAGCCCACCAGGGATGGAAAGGGCAAGGTGTATGCATTGGAGCCTTCTGTTCCTAAGATATTAATTCCGAAAAAAGGAAAGGCAATTTCGGGGGTGCGCTTCAGATTCATGGTATGACTGTTAGCGTTCTATTTAATACTGGTGCATCACATTGTTTTATATCTAGATGTTTGATAGATAAACTTAACCTAGAACCCACATATTTAGCTACTTCCTTACGGGTTGTGAATCCAATAGGAGGGTATACAACTCTAAGGATGAGATCCTGTTAGGTCATGCTTTTGTTTGTAGTTTGCATGTGTTTGTTTTTGTGGGGTTTGGGATTATTCTTGGGATGGATTGGTTAAGTGAGTATGATGCTAGGATATTTTGGCAGGATAGGAAAATATAGCTTAAACACCCAAATTGTAGTGATCATATAGTTTATACCGTCGAAGGTTCTTGCGGTTAGATGTATGCTTTGTTGGGTGCTATGGAATTAGATGATGAGATGATTTGAGTTTTCATGGTTAGAGAATTCGTAGATATTTTTAAGCTATTAGTTGGATTGCCACCAAAATAAGTCACTAATTTTCAGATAGATTTGGTTCCAGGAGTAGAAACAGTGAGTAGGCCGCCAAGCAGGATGACCCCTTCAAAGATGAGGAGTTGAAGGTACAGTTGGTGGATTTAGAAGGCAAGAGATTTATCAGGCTGAGTAGTTCGCCTTAAGGAGTAGCTGCAGTGTTTGCAAAGAAGCTGGATGGATCGTTGAGGCTTTGTATCGATTATTGAACGAGAGGACGATAAAGAATTGATATCCATTGCCTAGAATTGACGATTTGTTTGACTAGTTGAGTGGAGCCATGGCATTTTTGCGGTTGGATTTAGCGATAGGTGTCCATTAACTTAGAGTAGAAGAGGAAAGTGTACCTTTGACGGCATTTAGGACCAGATATGGATCGTACAAATGGTTAGTCATGCCATTCGGACTGACTAATGTGCCAGCTTTCTTTGTGGATTTGATGAACCGGGTTTTCCTAGAGCACTTAGATAGGTTCGTATTTTTTTTCATAGAGGATGTCTTGATATACTCCAAGGACGAAAGTGAGCATGAAGTTTATCTCAGAATGGTGCTTGAGACATTGAGGGAGCATAAGTTGAAAGCGAAGTTATCAAAGTGGCATTTCTAGAAGCAAGAAGTGAATTTTCTTGGTTATGTAGTCTCATAGAAAGGGTTGTCAGTAGATCTGACTAAGACTGAGGTAGTAAATAGTTGGAAGAGACCCGAGACAGTAACCGAGATAAAGAGTTTCCTTGGGTTAGCTGGTTATTTATCGGAGGTTCATAAAGGATTTTTTGCGGATAGCGGCACCGATGACCAAGTTAACAAGAAAGGATGTGAAGTTTATGTGGACCAATAAATGTGAGGACCGTTCTAGAATTTGAAACACTTATTGACCCATGCACCTGTGTTGGTTATTTCGGAAGAGAATCAAGATTCGGTGGTTTATGCCGTTGCATGTGGAACAGTACTAGAGCTGTGCTGATGTAGAAAGGTAACGTGCTTTCCTACACTTCTGGACAGCTTAGACCGCATGAGGTCAGATATCTGACACATGATTTAGAATTGGCTGCCATTATTTTTGCTTCGAAGGTATGGAGACATTACCTTTAGGGCGAAAGGTTTAAGTTATATGCAGATCATAAGTCGCTGAAGTATTTGTTCTCTCAGAAGGAGTTGAACATAAGACAGCAAATGTGGTTAGAGTTTATTGCTGCTTATGATTTTGGGATTGAGTACACCCAAGGAGAGGCAACAAAATTGCAGATGCACTTAGCAGGAAACATCAGAATGCAGTATTGATAGTGATTGCTGAGTGGAAGGATTTAGAAACATTAGCAGACTGCAATGGAGATCCGAGGCTGGGTCTAATAGTGATACAGTTGTATTATTTTATTTGGAAGCTCGACCAATGTTGATCGAAAAGATTGCTTCTAAACATATGGAGGATCTGGTGTTAGCCGAATGGATTAGGAAGCTAAGAGAAGGAATTGAGAGCGATGACTTAAAAGATTTCAGTCTTGACCCGAATGGGTGGTTGAGAAAGAAAGGAAGATTATGTATTCCAAGTGTAGGAAACATAAGGAAAGAAGTCTTTGAGGAATGTCATTGTTCGAAGTTCACCATTCATTCATGAGGTACTAAGATGTATCAAGATATGAAGAGGAGTAACTTCTAGAAAGGTATGAAGCGAGATATTGGTTTGTGTGTAAAGCAGTACTTGACTTGCCAACAGGCAAAGGCCAATCACCAAAAACCAAGTGGGTTACTTCAGCAATTAGGCATTCCATTATGGAAGTGAGATTCTATTTCTATGGATTTTACTGACGGATTGCTAAGGACTAACATGGGAAATGATAGTATGTGGGTCATAGTGGACAGATTGACCAAGAGTGCCCAATTCATTCCAGTTAAGTCAGCCAGAATGACACATGTTTTGGTAAAGTTGTTTATAAGGAATGTGGTTAGACAGCATGAAATTCCTAGTAGCATAGTAAGTGATAAAGATCCCTTATTCGCTAGCTATTTCTGGAAGAGTCTGCAGGAAGTTTCATGAGCCAAACTTAAGATGAGTACCGCTTACCATCCACAGACCGATGGGAAAAAGGAAAGGGTTAACAAAATCTTGGAAGATTTGTTAAGAGCATGTGTTCTAGATTTCAGGCGATCATGGAAAGTCCATCTGCATTTAGTCGAGTTTTCATATAACAATAGTTATCAGACTAGTATTGGGATGGAAAACGTTTAAATTTTTTTATGGAAGGCCGTTCAAATCTCCCGTATGTTGGCTAGAGAATGGGGATAAGTTGGTTCTTAATCCTGATTTAGTCCGAGAAGCTACAGAAAAGATTGAGGTCATTCGGGCTAGAATGAAGGAGGCTCAATCTAGGTAGAAAAGTTATGAAGATAAGAGATGGAAAGATCTAAAGTTCTCAGTTGGAGATTAGATTTTCATCAAAGTATCATCGTTGAAGGGGGTAACTAGGTTTGGGAGATCGAGGAAGTTAGCACCAAGATTTGTTGGAACTTTTCCTATCATTGAGAGGATCGGAAAACTCTCATATAGGGTTGAGTTATCAAGCATTCTAGCAGGGGTCCACGATGTTTTTCATGTTTCTCATCTCAAAAAGTGTGTTAGGGACTCAGGGACTACTATTGCATCGACCGTGCTAGATGATTTAGTGGCAGAATCAGACTTGACAATAGTGAGGAAGCAAGTTCGCATTATTGCAAGAGATGAGAAGAGGCTTAGAACCAAGATGGTCAGATTAATTGAAGTCCAGTGGAGTGACGATGACAAGGACAATACTTGGGAGGTTAAGAGTAAGATTAGAGATACTTATCCTGACTTATTTGATGATATGTTTTACCTTCTTGTTTGACTTGTTGTGTACCTTATCGTAATTTTGAGGACGAAATTCTTTAAGGAGGGGAGTCTATAACACCCTATATTTTGATAACATTATTTAGGATATTTTATTAGCTAAATAAAATAAAATAATGTGTTGATTAGGGGATTGAGATTTGATTTTATAAAAGTGGTAGTCGTGCCATTTAATAATGAATTAAAGAGGGGTTTAAAATGAATTAGAGGAGGGGTAGAACGGGAAAGAGGCCATTCCTATATCTTTATCCCATAGCCATGTATAATTCACACGTTTATTTCACTTCAAAATTTTAGAAACTTAAGGCTGGCCACCATTAATAAGGAAAAAAGAAGAAGATAAACTAGGAAGAAGCTTAAGCAAATCAAATCTATTCATATCTCAATCTCTTTAATCACAAAGACTAAGGTGAATAATGTTTACATCTCATTTTTGATGGTGCTTTCGGTTTTAAGATGAATTCCGAATATTTTGCAATGATTTGTCACGTTTTGAATGATGGAATGTTATATATATATTTGTTGATGATTTATACATGTTTATATTTGTTTTATGATATATTTTAATGTAAAAACCCTAGTAAATGACATCTTTATGCCTTGTGAATTTTAGTGGAGATCAGAAATAAAATTTTGGTGATGGGTTTCAGTTTTCATAATATTTGGGATTAATGTGCATTTTATATGAACTTTCTAGTAAAGAAAATGTAATTTTGGTTATAAATTATTTACGGGTAAATAATATATGGTTTGGGTCTGAAATTTTATACGTAAGATTTTTCCTAAGAATTTTGATAGGTATATAAAATTATTTAAGTTATAGGACTTAAATGTTTTATATATTTTAAAATGGAGAAGGTGCTTTTTGTAAATAATTCGAATTTTTTAATTTTGGAAAATGACAGCACTTTTGAAAAAGTAATATGGCAACCAATCAGATTTAGACAAACAAGGCAGGTTAGGTACAAAACAAATAGTTTAAAGTACAAATAAATAGGTTTTCCACTGTTTCGTCTCCTTCGGCACCAGGTTCCGCCTCCATACTATTTCCTCCAACACATTCAAAACCAATGCATTTGCTATCAGGTAACTGGTATGTAATGAATTGGACGTGGGCGGAAGGTATAGGGTCGAAACCATAGGGTTCCGAAAGGGTTGAAGCTTGTTTTGGTTTTAAAGAAACATGCACCTGCTTTCTTTCGACTAAGATGCTTTCAACTCGTTTGGGTTTTGATAGTCAAATAATTTAAAGGAAAATGGTTTTGGTTGAGTTGCATCTTTGTTTTAAATAAATGCTTTCAACTAGGTCGAAAACCTAGCTGCCGCCTTTTTACCTATCAACCCAGTAGGTTTCGAAGGGGATGTTTTGTTTTAGAAAATCTACCAATTTATCCAATGCTTTCAAAGCAATGGTTTCGACACCATCACCTTTTACATAGGAAATGCTTTCGAAAGAGTGGCTTTCGACTTAAAAGGTTTTTATGACCCTTTTGTTAATTGAAGTATAACCATATTTGTTTTGAAAGATATGATTTGAATGAGCTCAAATGGAAGTGCTTTTGACTTTAATGGGATTATGTCCTTTTGCTCTACTTGAAGGCATAATCCAATGGTTTCAACTGAGACATTTTCTAAGGGTTTCGAAGAAGTTAACTTTGAATGGTTTGGAAAGGTTTTCACGTGTTTTAAATTGAATCCAAATGCTTTTGAAATGTTTAGGTTTAATGCTTTCAAAAGGTTTTAAAAGAGGTTTCAAAGGGGTGGCTCCCTAGAGGTTTCGAAGGAGTCGAAAGGCAACGTTTTCCAATAGTTTTGAAAGGCAACATTTATAGGTTTTTAAAAGAAAGATCTCTAAGGTTTTTAGAGCTTTCGAAAAGGTCACTTTCAATGTTTTCGAAGGGTTTACTTTCAAGAGTTTCTAAAGGGTGTTTAAATTTTTTAAACAATGGTTTCGAATGTATTAAATAGTCAGTATAGCCTAAGTATTTTCAAGTTAAAAAGGGTTTTGACTTGTTTTGGAAGGATAGTTAATCCTTATTAAATACCATCAACATTATTTTGAGTATAGTATATATATCATGGCAAAATGGCTTTGAGTAAAGCTAAAGATATATTTTCCTTATATATATGATTTGAAAGACTAAATCATTTTG
Organism: Allium cepa; assembly: GCA_030765085.1. Classification (NCBI taxonomy): domain Eukaryota; kingdom Viridiplantae; phylum Streptophyta; class Magnoliopsida; order Asparagales; family Amaryllidaceae; genus Allium; species Allium cepa. Next base: position 6,176,860 of record CM060930.1, on the reverse strand, counting down.
AAAAGATTTTCAAGGAAAATTTAAAGGATAGTTACCCTAAGAAAGTAATTCAGGAAGTTAGTCCATTTTAATCCGTGCAGTTAGTCCAGTTTGCGGGCAGCAAGCCCAGTTTTATGGACAGTTAGTCCATTATAGCATAACGGACCTTGCTATTGTTTTTCAGATAGATAGTCCTCTTTTAGCATAACGAACCTTGCTATTATGTTGTGGGTGGAGAGCTAACATATTACTTGTTTTACGGATATATAGTTCATTTATTAGCATAAAGGATATTGTGATTTTGATATAATCAGTTTGATTAACCAGTTTGGTTGCATGAAAGGATTTGCAAAATATGTATATGTTTTGAAATGGATATTAGGGAGGGTAAACTCATTCCACTAAGCGACATGGTCTCATCTAATATTAGTAAACCGAAATGTAACAAATTATTCACACACCAAGCTTTATGTCTGACTCGAAGTTTTTATTTCCCCTTAAACTCTCGGGTACTCAAAATTGAATTGAGTAGGCCGAGGGTTGAGGTTTTTAGGTTTTGGCGAATAAAGCTTCCAAAGATGATAGGTGGCTGATGGATAGCTAATTAGGAATACAAATTATTCTGTTTATTTTCCACTGTGTATATTAAGTCGGATACGACTATGATCAACTAAGGAGACATCGTCATATGTCGCTCTTGGTGTATTTTTGTAACAAGATATTTAATCATTGCCTGGGAAACGTTAAGGGGCTATGTAACATGGATATAAATTATTGTTTTGAAATGTAATCAGCAAAATGTTATTTTTTTTAAATCTGTGGTTTTGTTCATATTTATGCGCTTCTGATATTATGGATACCATTATCATTACTGTATTTGTCACCAGAAGTTGATACTTGGATGACCGCATCATTTATAACGCTTAGCTTTTGGCCTCTAGATACGGAATATACACCCTGCTTGACTAGAACTATTCAACGGTATTAGATACGTAACCCTATCTTTGGACACAATGTAAATTTGATCATATTAATTGTTCAATGACAAACCCTCCGTAATTTGGGACTTTCTCCTTAGCTTTTTCACTAAATCAAAATTACAACCTCAATCATTCCAATTTCAACTTTCAGGAAATTATTGTCAAGTACAAAATTTCACAGCTTTTTAGCCTCAAGGACAGACCTTCAATATTTTATCCTGAAGGACAACTTTGTGTACGTATCATTTTTTAGTTATTGATAGCAGTTTTTATGTATCAGTTTGTAGTTATCGGTAGCAGTTTTTAGGTATCAGTTATAGCTTGGTAGCAGTTTTGTTGTCCTTATGAATAATTTTGAAAAATGTTCGTCCTTGTGAACAATTTTTAGAAGAATGTTAGTCCTTGTGGTAAAAATATTGAGGTTGTGTCCTTGAGGCAAAAAATATACAAATTTTTGTCCTTTAAAATAATTCCCCCTTTCAACTTTTCCCTATGCTTTTATGGATTTATTAATTCATTTTCATCTTGGGCTTTGTAAAAGACCTAATTTAATGTAGAAAATTTATTCTAATTAAACCAATCCAGAATGGGGTAATCTTCAATAACCTTTAAGTGATCGCAATCTATTTTGATTCCTATGATATGCCTTCCACCTTTACTGCAACATCGTTGAATCTTTGACAACCGTCCTTTAAGGATTCACCCTTTGCTTGTTTAATATCTACCAACAAACTACACCAGCTCTCTTATCTCATGTTGCAAAGAATTGAGTGAAAATTTTAGTAGAAAATTGCTCCTAAGAACTCATGTGATTTGAAGGATAATGCTGGAACTACTACAGAGCCAGTCTAATAAGGGTAGTTATAAGAACTAACATTAACTTTGTCTAAGACCTCAACAGCCTTTTTTGTATATCACACTAATAGGTGGCCTTGAAATCAGTTGATCTATCATAAGATAGCTTTGAAATTCAGGATCTCGTTCCTAAAGGGCTTTCATAATTTCGTTCATAAACGATTGAGTTTTTCAAAAAATTTGCTCCATGTGAGAATTGAATATTTCCTCTTGCAGCTTCTGAAACTATTCAGTTAACTCATCTACAATCTTTTATTATTTCTATCTCCTCTAAGACTTGGATTATCCCTGTGTCCATTATAACAATTTCTTCCTTCAAGCCTAACCTAACTAGGCCCACCAAGGTTTATCCTTTTAGGACTCGTAGAAAGGCACTTTTCGAATTGACTTACTACAACAATTCAGGATGCTTCTCCCCAAATTATATCAATGGCAGCTTTCATAAGTTCATATTCGACTTTACCTAGTCATGTGTCTCTTACTAGGATTTCACAAGTCTTTGGTAATCCATTTTCTTACCAATAATGATAATGGCAGTCTTATACTTGCTTTGGGTGGTCTCTTTAACCGTGGCTTGATATTCATATAGGGTTTAGTAGTGTTTTCATGAAGACCATTATCATTCTTTGGAATTTTCTCATCAAAAGTAACCGAACGACTAATTCCTACCATAGTAGTATTTATGATTTCAAGTATGTGTCTTTGTAACTTCGATGACAGCCGTAGGTGATTGAGCAACTTTTTCTTAAGATAGATTTTAACTTCTTCTTCTTAAACCAAAACTTGATTAGAAACAATAACAAAGATATAGAGGTCCGAGCCCTCCTTCTAGCACCAAAAATATTAGTGTGATTTGTCATCACTCCTAACACCCCAAGGTCTAAAGGCAAACTCTAGAGTTCTTGATCCTTGTACAAGCGGATGAGTGTCCTCTATTTATAGTAGTCTTGTAGCTTACCATCAGAGGAGAGCATTTGTCTTGGATTGCCGACATAGCATGCCTATGGGGCTGGGATTTGATCATGTGTTGTCATTTTGTTTGTAGAATGACATGGATTAATGATATGTCAATTCTATATGTATATTTAGGCATCTCGACCATTATAATTTATTAAGGTTTGGGCTATCTGATCCATTAATTCATCCTTATGCTACTAGATTTATTGATATAGCTATTCATAAAGGCGCCCTCGGCCTTAAAGTGGAAACAACATTAGCCTTGTATGCAAAATAAGGCTTCTTAGGCCTTTAACTTCGGTTAAGGCTACCTAGAGATGATGCTTTAAGTAAACACACTCGTAGGTTCTTGATATTTGATTTAAGGTTGCATATAGTCTTGGTATTTGAGTAATAGTAGCATGCCTTGACACTTTCGTCTTTTGATTTAGAGCTAGCCCAACGGCCTATGCTTTTGGCCTTTGTTTCGGTTAAGGCCAACCTGGTGGCTATTGCTTTTGGTTGAGGTTGTATTATGCTTTTGGAGTGGCATGATCTGAATCACAGTAACTATTTAAAGATGACTGACACCTATGGTCCTCAATTTTTTTAATATACAGTACCAGCTCTACAGTCATAGTATTATGGACCATTTGACTGGTCATTTTTGACTTTCCTTCTAGCCTTTGGCACCTTTGCTATTTGTAAGAGGTATCCAGTCCTCGGATCTTATTTATGCTATGCATAGCCTTTAAAATAATATACCTGTAACATTCCTAGATTTTAGCTCAAAATAATTTGATATTTAATTTAACCTTTGGAATATTTGGTAATTAATATAAAATTTTGGGATAAATTTTGGAATTAATTTGAATTTTTCAAAATAAATAAAATAAGTATTGATTTGTGTATATATATATTGTAAATTTCATTTGAGTTTAAGAATTCAAAATAATACATGTTTTAGAATTATTTGGACTTGAAATATATATGTATATGGATATATGAGTAAATTTGAATTTGAATATTGAATTTGAATTTGAATCTAAAACTTTAAATAAATGATTTAGTAAAATGATTTGGATTTAAAAATTAATAAATTTCTAAAAGATTAATTTTGAACATTTTCAACACTAGTATTATTTTGAGTATAATAACTTAAGTTAAAATTTAAATTTATATATAACTAAATGTAATTTGTATGTTTTTGTTTATTTAGTATAATTAAATTCCAAACTCATTTTCTTATAAAGTTGTAAATTTATAAAATGAGATTTAATTTAAAGATTTATAATACTTTTCACTTATATACTTAAAAATAAATATAGTTATATATATAAGAGCATTTGTTAAACATTTACATATGATAAATTATAAAATATAAATGCTTAAGGGTTTAAAATACAAATTACAAATTAATGAGAGGGTTTAAACACAATTTAGATAGAAATGGACATTTGTAAAGTAGGTAATAATATGTAATAACAAGTGTAAAGAGAATAGATTATACCATTAACAAGTGTAAGCATATCTTTATTTGTAAATAAAAGTGGCATATCTATTTCCTTTGAAAGAAATATCACAATGTTAATATCAAATAAAAGAAACCAGAATGAAAGCCTGAAAACCAAAGTAACCTATTGATCAAACAAACAAAGTCTCAGATCAAAAGAAAAACAAAACAGAAAAGTAAAACTACAAAACAAAATAAACTTGAGAGGAAGTTTAAAATCAACATTTGGTTGAACTCAAAACCTGAAGCTGAATCAAGCAGAAAATCAACCTGAGTTTAAAGATTGAGGCATGCAGCAAACTCAAGATTAAATTCAAACTGTTTCAACATAAAGTTTTCGAATTAAAGATTAAGCAAAGCTTCAGAGATTCAATTCAGATCAAAAGCCGAATCAAAGCTAGAATAAGAGCAACTTGAAATTAAAGCAATCATACCACAATAACAAATGCAACCTGAAGCAAAGATTGAAGCTTCAACTCAACATGCAAGCTTCAGGATCAAAATTCAGTTTTAAAATAAATTCCAGGCCTCTATTCTTTGTCCTTTGCTTCCAAAATAAGGTGAGCAAACAACCTAACCTAGTTTTGATTTCTTAATGTTTGATCTATATTTGAAGTGTGATATGAATTGTGCTTGAATATCTGTGTGAATATTCTTGCATGTCTTTATCTATATATATGTAGACATAGGATATGCATGTCCACTTACACCCCTCTATTCATATTATAGACATAAGTTAGTTTCATAAACTCAAATCTCGTTACTCAATCCTTGTTAAAGTTTGATGTTTGAACAAAATTTAATTTAAACATCAGGATTTAAATTTTAAAAATACTTTTGAGGACTAAAAATGAATGGGTTACTGGGAAATGTATAAACACAGTAAAAATCAAAATTTGTCAAAAATTCAGTTGATTAAAACTTGAAATTTGATTACATGATCCTGCTTACCTCAATAAAACGTGAATTTTAAAAATAAAATCATAATTTTTAAATTTGGGAATTACGTTCATTTGTGAGATGATCAGTTTTGGTCTTTTCGTCGAAATCTGTGGATCTTGAGAATTTTAAGTTTCGAGGTACTGACTAGAGGAGGATGAAATGATGGGGGACGAGGGAAAAATGAAGCCATATTTTTCTGATGGTCGTGGTGGCTTGGAGATGTCGATATATGGTTTAAGAAACGTCGTGGTTGTCGACATGTTTGCGGCCGTGCATCGGAATCAATGGGGCCAGGGAATTAGAAGCATAGGCAAGTGACGTTGCTTTTGGTAGAGAGGCGAGGTCTTGGTTGTCTAGATCGTCGGCATGGGGGATTTTTATAGATCTGGGTTAGTTCCAGATGGTGATCAGGTAGCCCATTTTCTATCCTGACGTGATCGATTGATTTTGGGAGTTCATGGCGACTATGGGGAAGGCTGATGACTTGCTGGAGGTCGTGATGATGATCGTAGTCGACCGGACCGCGTGTGCAAGTGCACCAGTGCACTTATGTATCTGGGTTGATAAAAGTGTGGGAGAAGAAGAAGTAGAAGCTTGGGTTGAACTCGGGGTATTCATGAAATGCTCGAAGCAAAGGGAACGTGGGTTAACCCAGCGTTGGACTAGGTAAAATGAAAACTGGCTCGGGATTTTGTTTAGTTAAGTTTAACAGATTTTAAGTTAGAAGAAACAAAAAAATATATAACATTGAGTTTTGAAGTTATTTGAAGTGTTAATTTTTCAAAGGAATATTGCCAAGTTTTGAAAACAAAATGTTGCAAGTTTAATCAGTTTTCAAAAGGTTTACAATGTTTTGAAATCTTTGTTTAAAGATAATTATATAATGGGTAATAATAAATAATAAATTTCCTGATGTTTTCCAAATCAAATTTAAAGACAAAATTTAAAGGTGATTAATTTATTACTAAAAATAGTTAGAGGATGATTACTTAATGAAAACAATTAAGTATAATCACATAATTTAATTGACAATAAAAGATTTTTTTTCTTGATTTAAAGATAGTTACTTTATGTAATTACATTAAAAGTGGATTAATGAAGTAAAATAATAAGTAATTAATTACATAAAGAAAATTATTTGATTAAAAGTAATTAATTAATGATTTAAAAATGATTAATCAAGTGATTAAAGAATAATTATAGAATAATTAATTTATGTGAAAAATTAATTAATTTGAGGGTAATTAATTGATTTAAGATTAATCAATTAATGAAGGTGATTAAGGGATGATAACTAACTGAGGGTAAATTAATTGATGTGATTAATTAAGAATGATTAAATAATTAAAGGTTAATTATTTAATGATTAAGGGTTGATTAATTTACTAATTAAAGGCTAATTGATTTATTAATTAAGGATAATTAATTAATTAAGATTAATTCTTTAATAATTAAAGGTTAATTAATTCATTGATTAAAGGTTAATTAATTCATTAATTAAGGTTAATTAATGAATAACTAAAGGATGATTAATTAACATAAATTGTGATTAATTAATGTTTATCAACCAGGATTAGTAATTTATCTGATTTCAATTAATCAGATGATCAATTAACCTTATTTATGGATGATTGTATTCTATTGAACGCTGTGAATTGTTTTGTCATCTTTGCTATGTGATGCTTTGTGAATTGAATTGTTTTAATTCAAGCTGCGATGAATGTAATTTATTTATCTATAATGCATTTATATTATCTATCTGTGATTCTGTGTATATAGATAAGCGTTATAGGATTATACCGCTTATCGATATTGCTGTGATTGTATCTGTGATGATTGATGATGTGGCACGTTTGGGTAAAACCCCTGGACTACACCATACACACACAAATATGGATTGCACGTGGAAATTGGTTAAGTCACAGATTTTTGAAATAGTTTTAAAATTGAATATTTAAATCCAAATGGTTTTGGGAATGGATTGACTTTAAAGTGAAAAGCTTTTGAAAAGGAATTTCAAAGATATTGAATAACTTGATTTAGTTTTGAAATTTGATTTAAATTTGAATTTAAAATTTGAAATTGAATTCTATATTAAGAATTTATGAATTAAAAAGGTATACAAGTTATAAATGTGTTTATATGGAAGTGTTTTGGGAATTTGAATTTAACCCAAGTTTATTTTGAAGGGCTTTAACTTGTGCAAATATAATTTTACGAAATGAAAACTATTTGTTTTCAAATAAATAACAGCTTTCATATAAAGAAAGAACTTCTAGTTCTTGTTGAAAAATTTCAACTTTGAAATGAAATTGTGAATTGTTTTGAAAGCTATAAACGAACCTTTGTGAAAGATTATTAAACCTTGTTTGAAATCGAAGAGGATTTTAAATGATGTCTCTTTTATATAAAAGATTTGAATTGGAAACGAGTTTGAAAACTATTAAATCTTTGATTTAAAGATTGAATGAGTTAATCCAAATTGAAATGGAAATTGTTTTAAAATCTGTGAATGGATCTTTGTGAAAGATGGGTGAAATTTGTGAAATAAATCTTTTTTTTCAAAGATTTCAAAATGGAAATCTGTTTAAACCATTTGAAAAGAAAGTTTTGGATTTTAGTGCTATGACACAGAAATCCCATATCTATATGTTTTTAAAATATTGCGCTCATTATTCGGTTTAGCCGAGGGAGGACCTTGTGTCATATAACCCATTACGAATAGTGATACGAAGTTATGGATTGCATTTAAGACCGGTGGTGAAGACCGGGTATTTATAAGAACGATAGGATAACCTATCGAATGACTCTGCACTCAGTAGCTACGGTATAGAGATCTCCACATGTGATGGGGAGTCCGATCGGGATTGTGAATACCTGGATTGCAAGGGCTTCTTCGGAAGTGCCTTCGGTTCTATTCGAACCCGGGACAGACTTGTATGGATGTGTGTCTGACATTGCACTTTGAGATGTAAAGCTGGTTTCTATCAAATACATTTTTGTTTGGTGGCGGAGATTTATTCTCATAGCTTAACACCGTTCTCTGAGACGTACGAGCTCAGAGGTTATGTAGTTGATGGTTACTAGTGATACATTCCTAATTTGGCAATGTGGCATACGAAGTGCTGCTGATCATTTGTTGATCAAAGCATGGATTTGTGAAAAAGCGTAGCTTTGTAGACGAGACTGCATCAGGACCTCACTCCCTGAAAATGGTCAAAATAGGAAAGATGCAGCAAGGTTGCAAGGGTCGCACCCCTAGGGTATGTCCATTCCTTCTGGAAAAGGGTGGTATCATGGTATGGAGCCTAGATACTTAACTCATGTGGACACTATAAATCTATTACTGTGTGATGGTATTGGTTGAGAGCTCTCGGATAAAGGTCGCAAACGACCGGGGGGGCATATCTTAGGTCTTACTCTCGGGAAAGGAGTAAACCAGCCTTATGTTGGCAGAGAGATGGATAAGTTCTCGGGGCGTCCCTCCAGAAGCGTACCCATGTGGCAATGGGAATTTGCTTGGCCTGATCATTTGTTGGAAATCCAATCATTCAATACGCGCCTTGTACGTTTTAGTTGTAGAATCTGCCATTTAATATGGTAGCTATAGTAGGCATACTATAGTGGTACGTATGCTGGCTAAGATTAATATTATACTTTCGAAATGTTTTCTGCACTATGCACTAATAATAATATCAAATGGTTTTCGCATATCAAGCATTTTTGACTACCATAAGGAGAAATCTCCTGCAAGTGTGCGCTTGCATTGTGAGTGTGGCGGAAGGCCTTATGCCAGTTTCATTTTCCAAAAAGCATTGCGGATTTCAAATTTAAAAGCTTTTGTTGTTTGTTTTAAAGATAAACTATTTTCGTTTGCTCACACCAGTCCCATGACTGACCCGGAGTTTATTGTTCCTTTTCTAAACTCTGGGTGCCTACAATTTTCCACACGGGGAGTTTAGAGTTGGGTTTTTCAGGTAATCTAATAATAGGTATATTTTCAATAGCTTTCGAAGTCTTTAGTTCAGTAGCATTTGGAGATCTTCTTCAGTCTTTGGATGACTGACCTTGCTTAAGTCATCGATGATGATTGTGACGCCCCACCTCTATACCCACGCTAGCCAAGAACACTCCGGAGTAGTGCTGTCAACTAGCATGGAGAATAAGGCTGTTGAGGAGCGACCATCCATGTAATTGCTTATCACACGGTGGCTATAAATAATCTTCGGAAACAAACATAGAAATAATCATAGCACGAATCAGTCACAGATATCCATATCACAAAGGCGGAAGAAGATATGAATATATAACTAACACATGAAAGTGTACATCAGAGTAGTGGTCAATAAGATCCATGATAATACAAAAGAATAGCAACACGTGCTATACAAAAGAATACAACTATGAGTCTATATCTCAAGTGTATACAACAAAAACTGCTAATCTAAACAGTTAGCCAAAAGTCAGAGTGATGAATCCCTGGGAAGAAGTCAAGCAGAAGCACCTGTAACATCTCGGTCTGACCCGAGTATTATTTAAGAAAATAATAAATGGATCAGTCTAGCTATAAATATCAGATGACATGATATAACATAAAAGATATGGCATAAACATAAACATCCATAACGACATACCACTATAAGTATGTAAATAATGATCAACAGAAGATCAATCAATAAGAGATAATCAATATCACAAGAATCTTCTCAAAGATTCGAAGAGGGCATCATACCCTAAACTTGTACTCATAACAAGTCAATGACATAAATTCCAGAAATCAGCACGAGAAATCCAGAAATCATAAAAAGGGAAAGAGGCCTATCACATGACGGTCCGAAGACCAAGGGGAGCTACCCCGCATGTGTGAATGGAATCACACAGATTGAGGTCAAGACTAACCAAAAAGCAGAAAGGTATGTGTGAATGGAATCACACAAGTGGTGTCTAGTCTAACCTTGCAATGAAAGAGACATCGCGTAATTGCTAGTCTAATTCGTAAAGCGATCATCAAGATCAACGAGAAGTGTCAATTACACTAAGCTAGTAAATATAGAAGTTTAGCTTCATGTCCCATAACCACTTGCTTAACTTAAATATTTACGAACAAACTGTAAATCTTCACTAATAAAATTGTCACAAGAGGTTCAATCGAACAAGTCCAAGAATTAACCGACGAAGTGAACGCAAGCGTTTCATACCACTTGTTTTACTAAGTCGTTTAATTAGATTTCTCATCCGAGTGAGGTAAAGGCTTGTATATACGAATAGATTGGAAAACGGTTTAAGAAAAGAGCTTTGTTATTAAAAATAGAGTTGAAATTGTTTGTTAAAAGAGTTTTGATATTTACTACTAGTATTGAAACCTTTATATTATAAAGTGACAAAACACATAAGCAAGTGTAGAAACAATCAGTCACAAAGATCGCATACGGAGATGCGAATAAAATCCAAGGAAATCAGCTCAATGTTTTTCAGATAAGATCCCCTACGGAGGGGGGGTCCAGGGGGGGTGGCAACCCCCCAAGGTGGGGGTGCGGGGGCAACGCCACCGCTTACGGGGTTCGACCTGCCCGGTCAGGTCGCGGGGGTCCAGGGGGCAGCGCCCCGACCAAAACGGTATGACCTAGTGAAGACAAAATGAGGTCTAACGACCTAAAGGGATAGGGTCGAGCGACCTAAAGGTGTTCGCGACCTAACAATGACTCGCGACTTAACGAAGAGGGGGTGAGCGACCTATGGTCATAAACGAGACCGAGCGACCTAAGGGAATAAGGGCCGAGCGACCTAGCATTCGAACGACCTAAAAGAGACGTGGCCTAAAGGAGACGCGACCTAAAAGAGGGGCAACCTAAAGGAGACGCGACCTAAAAGAACATAAGGTCAAACGACCTAACTGTATTGGGTCACGCGACCTAAAGAGAGGCGGCCTAGCGACCTAGAGTGCACACGTCCAAAAGTGGGAACGACCTATCGAGGTAAGGTCCAACGACCTACGACCTAAACAAATAGGCCAAGCGACCTATAGGGTTAACGGTCTAACGACCTAACAGTTATGGGGTCACGCGACCTAACTAAGTACGCGACCTAGTGGGTAAGGGAGTCGAGCGACCTAACTGCATCCAGTGACGAGCGACCTAATGGAGTCAAGTAGCGAGCGACTTAACTAGTTAACGACTCAAGGGGGTCAACGACCTAAAGGTCCAACGACCTAAAGGTCCAACGACCTAAACCCAAACACACGAAAAGTGGCCAGAACGACCTAGGGGTTAACTCACATGCGACCTACGACCTAAGGCCCATGCGACCTACGACCTAACTCCGATACGAGCTAATAAGGCCAGAACGACCTAGGAGTTAACTCACATGCGACCTACGACCTAAGGCCCATGCGACCTACGACCTAACTCCGATACGAGCTAATAAGGCCAGAACGACCTAGGAGCAGAAAATCCACCAAAACGCTAAAAATCGGAGTTTTTCGGCAACCCAATCCAAACCAAATGCAAATATACTTGCAAACACGATAGGGATTCATTCCCAACAGTCCAATATTGATATAGACTAGATTTGTGAGATAAAAATCTCACCTTTGCACTAAAGTTTATGAAGATGAAGCTTGAAAGCAAGGAGAAGCAATCCAAAGCTTGAATCCAATATCTTCTACTTGAATTTGGAGTTGAATGTTGGATTTGCAATTGAATTTGTGCTTGGAGTTTTAATTTCCCATTCCCTCCACCATTAATGCCAAAGCTTGATTAGTTAGGAAATTTATGAAGAGTGAGGAGAAGAGGGTTGGAACTTGGGCTTAATAGGCTAAACTAACCCAAAGTCCAAAGCGGGAAAAGTTAGTGAAATTTCACTAACTCCAAACCTATCGATGTTTATACTTAAAAAGTTGTAAACGACATTTCGAACTCAATGGAAGTGGTCTCGAGTCCTAATTTGACCGTTTGCAAAAAGTAGCTTTTCGGACCAAAATCCGATTAACGAGTTAATATTTAAATAAAATATTTAAATACAAACTCGATAAATATGCGGGTTGTTACAATGATGGTTCGAGCTAACTTTGGATTGGAGATGGAGTTTTTGGAGTTTGGCATTGAAGACATTGTCTTTCCGCAACTGTTGTCTCTGTTATTGTCTTGTATCTATCTTTGATACATTGATAGTCAGTTGTATCAAATGTGTTGTATCAAATACTATTGTATATCAATAATATTATTCATTTTCTTCTGTTGTGTTGTTGTACTTAATCTGTTATAAGCTCCGACGAACCAGATTCGACGTTTGGATCTACGGCATTCGAATACGAGTGACGTATTCAGTGCCAGTTTTTGAAGGTCGAGTCAGGGTCGTTACAATTGGTATCAGAGCTGAAGGTTGAAACTTTAGCTTAGGAGTATAACACATTAGGTAACTCATTAGAGATAGGGTGAAGTATACCCTAGAATGAGTATATCCCTAAGATATCCGTTCGTATGCCTCAGTAAATTCTCTTACTATCCACTGATAGTGAGTGTGAGTGCAAGAAGAGGTGGACAGGGAAGTACGACTACAAATGGTCGATACCCTGCAACGGTGGAACCAACTTTATCTATCAATCTTCTTTTGATCTTCATCCGATTTCAATTCTTTAATGGCTTCTTGGCAGCTCGAGGAAGAAGCTTTGATATATATGCATGGGACATAAACTCCAGATGGGTCAGAATTGTTTGTTTGGATGAATTGGTTGCTTTGGTTCCTATGGTTGATAGGTATACTTTGGTTTCTATACAAAAATTAGTTTTGGGATTGTATCAGTATATCTGTCTATTCTTTGGATCCAAATATGTACGAGTGGTTAGTTATCCCTTCGGACTAACCAATACTCCTGTATATTCGTAGATCTAGATAATCAGAGTATCTGGTGAAGTGTTAAAAAGATTCGTTCTCGCATCTATTATTGGTATTCTGATTTGGTAAGCCAAATGCAAAACAAATATCCAGCTTGGTCTGGTGATTCATCTCTCTATCTTTCTATATTCTTTTGTTGTCTCCCCGTTTTGCAAATTTCGAGGACGAAATTTTCTTAAGGCGAGGAATCTGTAACATTCCTGGATTTTAGCTAAAAATAATTTGATATTTAATTTAACCTTTGGAATTAAACTTTGGAATATTTGGTAATTAATATAAAATTTTAGGATAAATTTTGGAATTAATTTGAAGTTTTCAAAATAAATAAAATAAGTATTGATTTGTGTGTATATATATATTTGTGAATTTCATTTGAGTTTAAGATTTCAAAATAATACATGTTTTAGAATTATTTGGATTTGAAATATATATATATATATATATATATATATATATATATATATATATATATATGGATATATGAGTAAATTTGAATTTGAATTATTGAATTTGAATTTGAATTCAAAACTTTAAATAAATGACTTAGTAAAATGATTTGAATCTAAAAATATAATATTTTTCTAAAAGATTAAATTTGAACATTTTCAACACTAGTATTATTTTGAGTATAATAACTTAAGTTAAATTTTAAATTTATATATAACTAAATGTAATTTGTATGTGTTTGTTTATTTAGTATAATTAAATTCCAAACTCATTTTCTTATAAAGTAGTAAATTTATAAAATGAGATTTAATTTAAAAATTTAAAATACTTTTCACTTATATACTTAAAATAAATATGGTTATGTGTATATATATATATGTAAGAGAATTTGTAAAACGTTTACATATGATAAGTTATAAAATATAAATGCTTAAGTGTTTAAAATACAAATTACAAATTAATAAGTGCGTTTAAACACAATTTAGATAGAAATGGACATTTGTAAAATAGGTAATAATATGTAATAACAAGTGTAAAGAGAATAGGTTTTACCATTAACAAGTGTAAGCATATCTTTAATTGTAAATACAAGTGGCATATCTATTTCCTTTAAAATAATAATAATAATAAATATACATCACAATGTTAATATCAAATAAAAGAAACCAGAAATGAAAGCTGGAAACCAAAGTAAATTGCTGATCAAATAAACAAAGTCTCATATCAAAACAAAAACAAAAATGAAAAGTAAAACTACAAAATAAAATAAACTTGAGAGTAAGTTTAAAATCAAAATCTGGTAGAACTCAAAACCTGAAGCTGAACAAGCAGAAAATCAACCTGAGTTTAAAGATTGAGGCAGAGGCATGCAGCAAACTCAGGATTAAATTCAAACTGCTTCAACATAATGTTTTCAAATCAAAGACTAAGAAAAGCTTTAGAGATTCAATTCAGATCAAAAGCTGAATCAAAGCTAGATTAAGAAGCCACTTGAAGTTAAAGCAATCAAACCACAACAACAAATGCAACCTGAAGCAAAGATTGAAGATTCAACTCAACATGCAAGCTTCAGGATCAAAGTTTAGTTTTAAAATCAATTCCAGGCCTCTGTTCTTTGTCCTCTACTTCCAAAATAAGGTGAGAAAACGCCCTGACTTAGTTTTGATTTCTTAATGTTTGATCTGTATTTGAAGTGTGATATGAATTGTGCTTGAATATCTGTGTGAATATGCTGGCATGTCTTTATCTATATATATGCAGACATAGGATACGCATGTCTGCTTATACCCCTCTGTCCATATTACAGACATAAGTTAATTTCATAAACTCAAATCTCGTTACTCAATCCCTGTTAAAGTTTGATGTTTGAACAAAATTTAATTTAAATATCAGGATTTAAATTTTAAAAATACTTTTGAGGACTAAAAATGAATGGGTTACTAGGAAATGTATAAACACGGTAAAAATCAAAATTTGTCAAAAATTCAGTTGATTAAAACCTGAAATTTGATTACATGATCCTGCTTACCTCAACAAAACGTGAATTTTAAAAATAAAATCATAATTTTTAAATTTGGGTATTACGTGCATTTGTGAGATGATCAGTTTTGGTCTTTTCGTCGAAATCTGTTGATCTAGTGAATTTTGGGTTTTGGGGTACTGACCAGAGGAGGATGAAGTGATGGGGGACGAGGCAAAAATGGAGCCATATTTTTCTGATGGTGGTGGTGTTGGCTTAGCGATGTCGATATAGGGTTTAAGGAACGTCGTGGTTGTCGAGATGTTTGCGGCGATGTTCGTGCATCAGAATCAATGGGGCCAGGGGAATTAGAAGCATAGGCAAGTGACGTTGCTTTAGTTAGAGTGGCGTGGTTCCTGGTTGTCTAGATCGTCGGCGTGGGGGAGTTTTGTTGATCTGGGTTAGTTCCGAAAGGTGATCAGGTGGCCCATTTTCGAACCCGACGTGATCGATTGATTCTGGGAGTTCGTGGCGACTATGGGGAAGGCTGATGACTTGCTGGAGGTCGTAATAATGATCGTAGTCGACCGGAACGCATGTGCAAGTGCACCAGTGCACTTATGTATCTGGGTTGATAAAAGCGTGGGAGAAGAAGTAGTAGAAGCTCGGGTCGAACTCGGGGTATTCGTGAAAATTCTCGAAGCAAAAGGAACGTGGGTTAACCTAGTGTTGGACTAGGGTAAAACAAAAACTGGCTTGAGTTTTTGTTTGAGTTAAGTTTAACAGATTTTAAGTTAGAAGAAACAAAAAAATATACCATTAAGTTTTGAAGTTATTTGAAGGGTTAACTTTTCAAAGGAATATGGCCAAGTTTTGAAAACGAAATGTTGCAAGTTTAATCAGTTTTCAAAAGATTTACAATGTTTTGAAATCTTTGTTTAAAGATAATTATATAATGGGTAATAATAAATAATAAATTTCCTAATGTTTTTCAAATCAAATCTAAAGATAAAATTTGAAGCTAATTAATTTATTTATGAAAATAGTTAGAGGATGATTACTTAATGAAAACAATTAAGTATAATCCCATAATTTAATTGACAATAAAAGATTTTTTTTCTTGATTTAAAGATAACTACTTTATGTAATTACATTAAAAGATGATTTATTAAGTAAAATAATAAGTAATTAAAGGTAATTAATTACTTAAAGAAAATTATTTGATTAAAAATAATTAATTAATGATTTAAAAATGATTAATCAAGTGATTAAAGAATAATTATAGAAGAGTTAATTTATGTGACAAATTAATTAATTTGAGGGTAATTAATTGATTTAAGATTAATCAATTAATGAAGGTGATTAAGGGATGATAATTAATTAAGGGTTAATTAATTGATGTGATTAATTAAGAATGATTAAATAATTAAAGGTTAATTATTTAATAATTAAGGGTTTATTAATTTACTAATTAAAGGTTAATTGATTTATTAATTAAGGATAACTAATTAAGGTAATTAATTAATTAAGACTAATTCTTTAATAATTAAAGGTTAATTAATTCATTAATTAAGGTTAATTAATGAATAATTAAAGGATGATTAATTAACGTAAATTGTGATTAATTAATGTTAATCAACCAGGATTAGTAATTTATTTGATTTCAATTAATCAGATGATCAATTAACCTTATTTATGGATGATTGTATTCTATTGAACGCTGTGAACTGTTTTGTCATCTCTACTGTGTGACTCTTTGTGATTTGAATTATTTTAATTCAAGCTGTGATGAATGTAATTTATTTATCTATAATGCATTTGTATTATCTATCTGTTATTCTGTGTATATAGATAAGCGTTGTAGGATTATACCACTTATCGATATTGCTGTGATTGTATCTATGAAGATTGATGATGTGGTACTATTAGGTAAAACCCCTGGACTACACCAGACACACAAATATGGATTGCACGTGGAAATTGATTAAGTCACAGATTTTTGAAATAGTTTTAAAATTGAATTTTTAAATCCAAATGGTATTGGGAATGGATTGGGTTTAAAGTGAAAAGATTTTGAAAAGGAATTTCAAAGATAAAAGTTATTTTTGAATAACTTGATTTAGTTTTGAAATTTGGTTTAAATTTGAATTCAAAATTTGAAACTGAATTCTATATTGGGAATTTTTGTTTTAAAAAGGTATACAAGTTATAAATGTGTTTATATGGAAGTGTTTTGGGAATTTGAATTTAACCTAAGTTTATTTTGAAGGGCTTTAACTTGTGCAAATATAATCGGATTTTTTCCGAAACGAAAACTATTTGTTTTCAAATAAATAATAGCTTTCATATAAAGAAAGAACTTCTAGTTCTTGTTGAAAAGTTTCAAGTTTGAAATGAAATTGTGAATTGTTTTGAAAGCTATGAACGAACCTTTGTGAAATATTATTAAACCTTGTTTGAAACCGAAGAGGATTTTAAATGGTGTGTCTTTTGCGTAAAAGATTTGAATTGGAAACGAGTTTGAAAACTATTAAATCTTTGATTTAAAAATTGAATGAGTTAATCCAAATTGAAATGGAAATTGTTTTGAAATCTTTGAATGGATCTTTATGAAAGATGGGTGAACTTTGTGAAATAAATCTTTTTTATAAAGATTTCGAAATGGTAATTTGTTTAAACCATTTGAAAAGAAAGTTTTGAATTTTAAAGTTGTGATTTAACTGAAATCCCATATCCATATGTTTTTAAAATATTGCGCTCATTATTCAGTTTAGCCGGGAGAGGACCTTGTGTCATATAACCCATTCCGAATAATGATACGACGTTATGGATTGCATTTGAAGACCGGTGGTGAAGACCGGGTATTTACGAGAACGATAGGGTAACCTATCGAATGACTCTACACTGAGTAGCTACGGTATAGAGATCTCCCCATGGGGAGTCCGATCGGGATTGTGAATACCTAGATTGCAAGAGCTTCTTCGGAAGTGCCTTCGGTTCTATTCGAACCCGAGATAGATTTGTATGGATGTGTGCCTGACATTACACTTTGAGATGTAAAGCTGGTTTCTATCATATACATTTCTGTTTGGTGGCGGAGATTTATTCTATTAGCTTAACACCCTTCTTTGAGACGTACGAGCTCAGAGGTTATGTAGTTGATGGTTACTAGCGATACATTCCCAATTTGGTAATGTGGCATACGAAGTGTTGCTGATTAAAGCATGGCTTTGTGAAAAAGCGTAGCTTTGTGGACGAGACTGCATCAGGACCTCACTTCCCGGAAATTGTCGAAACAGGAAAGATGCACCAAGGTTGTAGGGGTCGCACCCCTAGGGTTTGTCCATTCCTTCTGAAAAAGGGTGGTATCATGGTATGGAGCCCAGATACTTAACTCATGTGGACACTGTAAATCTATTACTGTCTGATGGTTATGGTTGAGCGCTCTCGGATAAAGGTCGCAAACGACCGAGGGTGGCATATCTTAGGTCTTACTCCCGGGAAGGGAGTAAACCGGCCTTGTGTTGGAAGAGAGCTGGGTAAGTTCTTGAGGCGTCCCTCAAGAGGCGTACCCATGTGGCAATGGGAAGTTTCTTGGCCTGACCATTTTTTGGAAATCCAATCATCCAATACGCGCCGTGTACGGTTTTAGTTGTAGAACCTGCCATTTAATATGGTAGCTATAGTAGGCTTACTATAATGGTACGTATGCTGGCTAAGATTAGTATTATACTTTCGAAATGTTTTCTACACTATGCATTAATAATAATATCAAATGGTTTTCGCGTATTAAGCATTTTTGACTGTCATAAGGAGAAATCTCCTCCAAGAGTGTGCTTGCATTGTGTGTGTGGCGGGAGGCCTTATGGCAGTTTCACTTTCCAAAAAGCATTGCGGATTTCAAATTTAAAAGATTTTGTTGTTTGTTTTAAAGATATACTGTTTTCGTTTGCTCACACCAGTCCTATGACTGACCCAGAGTTTATTGTTCCTTTCCTAAATATTGGGTGCTCACAATTTTCCACAAAGGCAGTCTAGAGTTGGGTTTTTTAGATAATCCAAGAATAAGTATAGTTTCGATAGCTTTCGAAGTCTTTGGTTCGGTAGCATTTGGAGATCTTCTTCAGTCTTTAGATGACTGACCTTGCTTAAGTCATCGATGATGGTGGTTCGAGCTAGCTTTGGATTGGAGATGGAGTTTTTGGAGTTTGGCATTGAAGACATTGTCTTTCCGCTACTGTTGTCTCTGTTATATCTATCTTTGATATATTGATAGTCAGTTGTATCAAATGTATTGTATCAAATACTGTAACGCCCCACTCCGAGACCCACTCTAGTAAAGATTATTACGGAGTAATACCGTCTACTAGAACGGAGAATAGAGTATAATGGAAGCGACCATGTGTAATCAAGCTATAACTAACTACTGAATACGTCGAATAGGTGGTTTTCTTTTCTCAAGTGGTTCGACATATCCAATAGATATTTATAACGAAATTACAATGGCTAAGGAAAATAGGTTCAGAACAAACATAATACTAAATGATAACATCATCATCACAGAACAGTCACATAACAGTCACAGAACATAGGTACAATATATCGTCAATACAGATCCAAATATCAAAAGGTGGGTACAAAGCCACCGATCACATATGTGAGTCAAAAATATGTACATAAGAGACTGAATAATCAGAGTATCAAAATAGTGGACAAATATAAAGAGCTATCTATCAGCATAGCAGATAATGTCCAAGCGGAAGCACAGAAAGCAAAGTCCAGAGACCTAACCTGAAACAACTCGGTCTGACCCGAGCGAAAACACTCGGGTCAGGCTAGCTAAATAATCAGTAATAACTGAGATATATAATAATGCGGTACATAAACAAAACAGAACTTCTCCAAAGAGAAGAATATAATGGACCACATGAATATAATGACGATCCCTAATCATCAATAAACAGTAAAAATCTCCAAAGAGAATATCAACACCAAAGTGTGGAATAAATAAAATCGCCTCATATCATCGGCGTAGCTAAAGCTATATAAAGTTGCCCATAGGCAATAATCCCAAGAGTGACCAGAGTCCGTAATCGATGCCCAAGCAAAGATCGATGCTCCAAAGAGCAATAGGGATATACTGAAAAGTCAATGAAATCGAATACTGAAAAGCAGTGTCCAGAGACACTGTAAATCCACAAGGTAATCGCACTTACATCGTATGGTTCCATAGAACCAACACTGAATGGCGATACTCGAATGGATATAAAAATCATCAGATAATACAAGTATAGCACGTGCACCGACCAGAGTCATTATCGCCAAGTACTGTAGAGTTGTGATCGATCACTCGCACAGATGCGGAATGCGTGAGACGGCGAGATCCTTCCCAGAAGGATAAAGGCCTAGAGGCACACGCCGAAAAACTGCTCCGTAGAGAAAGTGTCCAGAGACGGTTGCCCAGAGGCGTGGTGACCCAGAGGTCCAGTACTGGCCGCCCAGAGGCTAATGTGTCACAAACTTCTTGGAGAGGAACCCGTAAAGTGTTAACAATGAGTCCCATACCCCACGTTCGCACTAAACGGTTTACTAACCAATAGCATGCTCACACTCCAAACAATAAAAAGTCCACCTCGTATCATCGGTAAACTAGACCCAAAGGTCAAAACGATCAATCGAATAGGTCGGGGATTAACCGAAAAGAAAATACACACGGTTCCATAGGCCGGAGATTTCCTAACCGTTTAAGCACCTTTCCACTTCGCTCGACGTGCTAGAAGTGAGTGTGAGATTTTTATTATAGAAAATAATGGTGCGAAATGGATTTTTAATTGATCTTGAAATCACTTTAAAACGGCTTTTGAAAACTCCTATTATGGAGTAATTAATTTAATAATTAAAAATAATATTATATAGTAATTTCGAAAGCCATTTAGGAGTGAAAAATCCTTTTAAAACCTTTTTATAAGGCCCGTGTACGAAATCCAAAGACAAATCTCAAAGATGTCGACAAAACCAGAAAATCACTGAAAATATTCCAAGTGTTGGAAAATAGTCCAAAACTGACGCGAACCAAAATTCGAAAAATTATTCGGACCAGCAAACCGAATTCGAATGGCATGAAAATTGGTAGGAATGTAGTCCGACATTCCTACTTCAGAACGGAAAAAGAATTACTTGATTCTGACTTGAAACGAAGTCGCAGCGACGCTCCAAAGTCGGACCCGAAAACAGTGAATACACTGTTTCAGGATGAGATCCGGGTCCCTCTTCGACAGCAATTTCGAAGAGTAAAATGAAATCGGATACTAATCAAACTTTCTAGAGATGGAGTTCGGAACTCCAGCTATCCAATGAGTCTAAAAACGTTGGATTTCGACCACGGATGTGACCGTGGCGATGTCACAAAGTTTCAGTCCCAAGACTGAAAACAGGAAAAAAAATGCTTCCATTTTTATTTTTTTTGGGGCCCCCAGCCCGCATGGGCTGGGGAGTGGCAGCAGCCCCCACCAGCCCGCTTGTGCTGGGGAGTGGTAGCCCCCCCAGCCCGCTCGGGCTGGGGTGGCGGGCCCAGGCCCAAGCCCGCTCGAGCTAGGGTGGCCGGCCTAGGCCACAGCCCCATGCGGGCTGGGGAGTTGTGTGTGCCAGCCCATGCGGGCTGGCCTACCTCTGGCTAGCCCAACTGGGCTAGCCTGCTGTGCCTAGCTGCAGCCCAGGCCTGCCCTGGTGCACCCAGAGCCCTATTTTGGCCTGTTTTCAGGCTGAACATTTCCAGCCAGCTGATTTTGCAGTTTTTTGAAGGTTTGGGGTGTTTTTTTTTAAGTTTTTGGCATCAAATTGCACTAATAACAATCACTAACTACTATATAATGATCACTACACTATATTAAAGGAAACAAAGGGCCAAAGCTTAGCATTACCTTATGAAGCAATATCACAAACACCTTATGTGCAACCCCAAAGTGAAAGCAAAGATGATCAAAGAGCTATGATTCACATGTTACATAATAAAACATGTGGTACTAAATGATTTATGAAGTCAAAAGAGGATTAAACACATATTAGAAGAGGTTTTTAGCAATATACCTCTCTAGAAAGCAACAATGACCATTATAACATCAACCCAAGTTAGCAAAAGATGATTAGGAGGCTATAAGATCATAAAAACACATAAAACATGTGTTAACAAACTTATTTCAGAAATTAAAGAGATATAAAAGATGGATTTGAGGTGGGTATTTGCATTACCTTTGCATAGAATGACTTGCATAAGCTAAAACTTGAAGGAGATGAAGATGGAGGCCATTTTTGTTAAGAAAGCTTTAGGAAATGATTAGGTTGAATGAATGAGGTTAGGAGAGTTTGAGATAATATATAGAGGAGGTTTAGGGTGGGTTATTGGGTTAAGTTTAGTAACCCAATAAGAAGAGGGTTATTTACAATGTTTCCAAAAAAAATTCTAAGTGTTCATGTATGTTTATAAACTCATTTTTCTTACCCAAACCCGTTTTAAAATCTCTCCTAAAATATTTACTTTCCAAAAATAACATTTTATCGTCATTTTAAAATCCCATATTTCCCATTTAATTAAAATAGCCTTTTTCAAATAAATTTTGTTATTCCAAAATCCTTTTATGCTTCATTAAAAATAAATAAAAATTCTAACTTTTATTTATTAATTGGTAATGCAAATCCCGGGTTGTTACAGACTCCCCCCTTAAGAAAATTGCGTCCCCGCAAGTCCTTAAGATAGATGTCGTCTATAACGTCAAATCCACAAAAGAAGTGATAGAGATAAAATAGAGAATTCTTACCCGCAGAAGAAGATGGAAGAAAGCCAGGATACGAGCGCTCGATAGATTCTCTGGTCTCCCAAGGGCAGTCCTTAGGATTCGGTGACCATTGAATCTTCACGAGTGGAACCTCTTTGTTGCGAAGGCGTCTAACCTCCGAATCAAGCACACGGAGAGGTTGCTGCTCCAAAGATAAGTCAGGTAAGATCTCTAAATCAGGCACGACATGCGGCTCAATGATAGAATCAGGATCGCGAACACACTTGCGAAGCTGAGAAACATGGAACACGTCATGCATTCCGGAAAAATGAGCAGGTAGAGCCACACGATAAGCAACGGGGCCGATGTGTTCCGCAATAGGAAATGGTCCAATATAGCGAGGAGCCAACTTCCCTATAGAGCTGAAACGCACAACCCCCTTCATAGGGGAAATCCGAATGAAGACAAAATCACCAATGGAGAACTCAAGAGGCTTCCTACGGTTGTTCGCGTAGGATTTCTGGCGGTCCTGTGCCTCCCTTATTCTCCGACGGATAAGAATAATCTTTTCAGAAGATTCCCGAACTGAATCTGGACCAAGAATAAGCTTCTCGCCAGATTCTAACCAACATGCAGGAGAGCGACATGGCCTTCCGTAGAGAGCCTCGAAAGGTGCCCTACCGATACCAGACTGAAAGCTGTTGTTGTAGGAGAACTCTACAAGCGGTAAGTGATCCTCCCAACTACCTCCGAAATCCAGAATAAAACAGCGCAAAAGATCCTCCAAAACATGATTCACCCTCTCCGTCTGACCGTCGGTCTGAGGATGATAAGCAGTCGAGAGATTCAGCTTTGAGCCCAAAGCTGACTGTAGGCACTTCCAGAAGTGACTAGTGAAAATAGTGTCTCGATCACAGACGATAGAGCTAGGAATGCCATGAAGTCGAACGACTTCCTTCACATATAGCTTGGCAAGCTGAGGAGCAGTCCGAGTGGATCTAATAGGAATGAAATGAGCAGATTTGGTCAAGCGATCGACGATGACCCAAATAGAAGTATGGCCTGACCTCGATCGAGGCAGACCGTCAATAAAATCCATGGATATCTGATCCCATTTCCACAATGGAATCTCTAGCGGCTGAAGAAGACCAGATGGACGCTGATGCTCGGCCTTGATCTGTTGACAAGTCATGCAACCACTCACATAAGTTTCCACATCTCTCTTCAAACCCTCCCAATAAAATAGGCGACACATATCGACATACATCTTACTCGAACCGGGATGTATAGTGTACTTAGTGCGATGGCACTCGTCCAGAATGTCACGCCTAAGTGATAAATCAGATGGTACAACAATACAGTTCTTCCTACGAAGACACCGATGAAAATCAAGAGAATAATCCAGTAATGTCTCATCACTGGATCCCGACTCGAGAAGATGAATAAGATGCAATAAGTCTGGATCCTGCCGCTGAGCATGGGCAATGCGATCCAATAAGATAGGACGAGCTTCCAAGCTAAGTAGTATGACCGGAGAATCAGAAGATGGAGCTCGATCTCTAATATCACACAAAGATAGGGTCTCGAGAATATCCCACTCGGCAATCATCATAGAAACTACCGCCGAGTGCTTGCAACTGAGCGCATCTGCAACACGATTACCCTTGCCAGGGGTATACTGAATATCCAAATCATATGAGGCGAGAAACTCAAGCCATCGCTGCTGCCTCATGTTGAGATCTCTCTGGCTGAAAAGATACTTCAGAGACTTATGATCGGTGTAAAAGAGTGAAGCGTTCGCCTAATAGAAAGTGACGCCACGTCTTCAAGGCAAAGACGATAGCTGCCAACTCAAGATCATGAGTTGGATAGCGAACCTCATTCGGACGCAGCTGCCTAGAAGCATAAGCAACTACCTGATCCTTCTGCATAAGCACAGCACCGAGGCCGCTACCACAAGCGTCGGTGTAAACAACAAGATCCTGATTACTCTCAGGAACCACAAGGATAGGAGCATGAGTGAGAAGTTCCTTCAATCGCTGAAAAGAAGCTTCGCACTTATCAGACCAAATAAAGAGAACACCCTTACGAGTCAGCGTCGTAAGGGGAAGTGCAACCCGAGAGAAATCCTTGACAAACCGACGGTAATAACCCGCCAGACCAAGGAAGCTGCGAATATCATGAACGTTCTCGGGCTGCTTCCAATTCTGAATAGCTTCGATCTTGGCAGGATAGATAGAAATACCCTCAGACGATACAATATGGCCCAAGAACTTGACCTTGCTCTCCCAAAAATGGCACTTGGAGAGCTTGGCCTTAAGCTGATGCTGACGAAGAGTATCCAAGACGATCCGCAAATGATGAGCATGATCTGCCTCGGATCTAGAATAAATAAGAATATCGTCGATGAAAACCAGAACGAATCTATCGATGTATTCTCGAAATACTCGATTCATAAGATCGACGAAGAAAGCCGGTGCGTTCGTCAAGCCGAATGGCATGACCAACCACTCAAAAGAACCATAACGAGTGCGGAAAGCAGTAAGAGGAATGCTATCTTCCGCAACTCGGAGCTGATGAAATCCGGTGGCAAGGTCGAGCAGTGAAAAGACCTTCGCACCGCTCAACTGATCAAACATATCGTCTATCTGTGGCAATGGATAATGATTTCTGATGGTCAACTCATTAAGCTTGCGATAGTCAATGCAAAGCCTAAGAGAGCCATCGGGCTTCTTAACGAAGACCACAGCAGCACCCCATGGCGAAGAACTGGACCGAATGAGCTGCTTCGCCTCAAGCTCAACTAACTACTTCCTGAGTTCCTCATTCTCTTTAGTAGGCATCCTCGTGGGAGGACGCCCAACTAGGTGGGAGCCTGGAATGAGATCGATGCGGAACTCAATGGCCCGCTTTGGCGGCAGGTCTGATACTGGCTCGAATATATCGGGGAAATCCCGAATAACAGGAATACGAGATATGTCCAAATCCTCATCTCGTGAATCAAGAGAAAATAAGGTAATATCAGAAATTCCGACATCCTGAAGAGCAATAGCTAACGGAGCGGACGAGTCAGGATGACGAAGAAATAATATCCGCTCCGAACAAATGATTTTGGCATCGTACTGAGCGAGCCAATCCATGCCAAGAATCATGTCAAAGCCCAAATACTACATAACGTGCAGATTCGCACGGAAAGAAAATCCACAAAGATCAATATCTATATCCTCACAAAGCAAGCTAAGGGTCGTGGATCCGCCGATGGGATTCACAATCCTTAGTGAAGAAACCAAACAAGTAACATACAAAGATAAAGTATCAACTAGTTCCTTTGATACGAATGAGTGAGAGACACCCGTATCAAAGAGAAATCTACAAGATCTACCATGAAATAAAATAGAACCTTCGAGAACGGAAGGATGCGTACCTCGAGGCTGAGCTGAAGATGCAGGAGCCTTGGCAGCATTAAGCTTGCCAGGCTTGGCACTAGCTGGAGCAATAGGACAAGTGGAGATCCTGTGTCCCTCATTCTTGCAGAAGGTGCAATAGAGAGGTTTGGGACACTCTCGAATAAAGTGATCTGGAGAACCACAGTTGAAGCATTTCTTCGGAGGACGTGTCCCACTAGGCTGAGCAGGAGTCTGGGACTGAGAACGAGTCTGAGGCTGAGTCTAAAAAGTAGAACTGCCAGTCTTCTTCTTCTTGTTCCAAGGCTTGGTCTTCTGAAATGGACCCCGCTTCTGATTGGGGTTTTTGGAACCCTCAGCATCCCCATCGCCGTCTCTCTCACGCTCCTTCGCTTCAAGGTGAAGCGCTGCGTCAACTAGCTCATCAAAAGGGAGCTTAAGCTGGAGCATAAGCTGCTTCTTCAAATATTTCTTCAGGCCTTCTACAAACTTGAGATTCTTCTTATAAGGAGAGCTAATGAACTCGAGGCCATACTTGGACAGGGCCTCGAAAAAAGATGAATAGTCAGCAACAGAGGTCTTCCCTTGCTTAAAGTCAATAAAGCGGCGTGCAAGGGCTATCTTCTCGGACTCGGGAATAAACTTGAGCAAGAAGCGCTCTCGGAACTGATCCCAAGTGAGAGTGGCCTCATCGGTCTCAGAAATAAGGAGCTCGTACCAATCCAAGGCACGGACCTCAAGATGGCTATAAGCAGCAAGAACTCTGTCATGGTCTGGAAGGGTCATGCGAGTGAAATTACGCTCGCAAACTCTGATCCAAGCCTGGACCTCAAGAACAGTCTCGGAGCCATTGAATGGCTTCCCTCCGAGATGAATAAAGTCCCTGCAGAGGCGCGCAAAAGCAGACTTGCGCGGTGCATCAGAAACTGGTGCAGGAGACTGAGAATGCGACTGAGAGTTATGAACCAGCTCCATGATCTGGTCTGTGGTCATGCATACGCCCTCAGGGTGAGGGTTGCTGGACTGTCCAGCATCAGCAGAACGGAGGTTCCTACTTCTCCCAGCCATACTGAAAGATAAGGTAAGAAGGAGTTAAGCACGATTCAAAGATAGATAATTCAAAGTAGAATACTACGGAATAAAAATGTATTCCTAAACATATTCCTAACTTATCTATCCAAAGGCGGTGATGTTCAATTTGGATCGTATTGTAACGTATTATACTACGTGTCTATTCTGTGTTTGTTATGCTTAATTTTGAATCTTAGCTCTGATACCAAGATGTAACGCCCCACTCCGAGACCCACTCTAGTAAAGAGTATTACGGAGTAATACCGTCTACTAGAACGGAGAATAGAGTATAATGGAAGCGACCATGTGTAATCAAGCTATAACTAACTACTGAATACGTCGAATAGGTGGTTTTCTTTTCTCAAGTGGTTCGACATATCCAATAGATATTTATAACGAAATTACAATGGCTAAGGAAAATAGGTTCAGAACAAACATAATACTAAATGATAACATCATCATCACAGAACAGTCACATAACAGTCACAGAACATAGGTACAATATATCGTCAATACAGATCCAAATATCAAAAGGTGGGTACAAAGCCACCGCTCACACATGTGAGTCAAAAATATGTACATAAGAGACTGAATAATCAGAGTATCAAAATAGTGGACAAATATAAAGAGTTATCTATCAGCATAGCAGATAATGTCCAAGCGGAAGCACAGAAAGCTAAGTCCAAAGACCTAACCCGAAACAACTCGGTCTGACCCGAGCGAAAACGCTCGGGTCAGGCTAGCTAAATAATCAGTAATAACCGAGATATATAATAATGCGGTACATAAACAAAACAGAACTTCTCCAAAGATAAGAATATAATGGACCACATGAATATAATGACGATCCCTAATCATCAATAAACAGTAAAAATCTCCAAAGAGAATATCAACACCAAAGTGTGGAATAAATAAAATCGCCTCATATCATCGGCGTAGCCAAAGCTATATAAAGTTGCCCACAGGCAATAATCCCAAGAGTGACCAGAGTCCGTAATCGATGCCCAAGCAAAGATCGATGCTTGAAAGAGCAATAGGGATATACTGAAAAGTCAATGAAATCGAATACTGAAAAGCAGTGTCCAGAGACACTGTAAATCCACAAGGTAATCACACTTACATCGTATGGTTCCATAGAACCAACACTGAATGGCGATACTCGAATGGATATAAAAATCATCAGATAATACAAGTATAACACGTGCACCGACCAGAGTCGTTATGGCCAAGTACTGTAGAGTTGTGATCGATCACTCGCACAGATGCGGAACGCGCGAGACGGCGAGATCCTTCCCAGAAGGATAAAGGCCTAGAGGCACACGCCGAAAAACTGCTCCGTAGAGCAAGTGTACAGAGACGGTTGCCCA
The DNA here is from genome assembly GCA_030765085.1 of Allium cepa. NCBI lineage: Eukaryota > Viridiplantae > Streptophyta > Magnoliopsida > Asparagales > Amaryllidaceae > Allium > Allium cepa. The sequence goes on along the minus strand of CM060930.1, from coordinate 6,148,242 downwards.
GAGGCGTGGTGACCCAGAGGTCAAGTACTAGCCGCCCAGAGGCTAATGTGTCACAAACTTCTTGGAGAGGAACCCGTAAAGTGTTAACAATGATTCCCATACCCCACGTTCGCACTAAACGGTTTACTAACCAATAGCCTGCTCACACTCCAAACAATAAAAATCCACCTCGTATCATCGGTAAACTAGACCCAAAGGTCAAAACGATCAATCGAATAGGTCGGGGATTAACCGGAAAGAAAATACACACGGTTCCATAGGCCGGAGATTTCCTAACCGTTTAAGCACCTTTCCACTTCGCTCGACGTGCTAAAAGTGAGTGTGAGATTTTTATTATAGAAAATAATGGTGCGAAACGGATTTTTAATTGATCTTGAAATCACTTTAAAATGGCTTTTGAAAACTCCTATTATGGAGTAATTAATTTAATAATTAAAAATAATAATATATAATAATTTCGAAAGCCATTTAGGAGTGGAAAAATCCTTGTAAAACCTTTTTATAAGGCCCGTGTACGAAATCCAAAGACAAATCTCAAAGATGTCGACAAAACCAGAAAATCACTGAAAATATTCCAAGTGTTGGAAAATAGTCCAAAACTGACGCGAACGCAAATTCGAAAAATTATTCGGACCAGCAAACCGAATCCCAATGGCATGAAAATTAGTGGGAACGTAGTCCGACATTCCTACTTCATAACGGAAAAAGAAATACTTGATTCCGACTTGAAACGAAGTCGCAGCGACGCTCCAAAGTCGGACCCGAAAACAGTGAATACACTGTTTCAGGCTGAGATCCGGGTCCCTCTTCGACAGCAATTTCGAAGAGTAAAATGAAATCGGATACTAATCAAACTTTCTAGAGATGGATTTAGGAACTCCAGCTTTCCAACGAGTCCAAAAACGTTGGATTTCGACCACGGATGTGACCGTGGCGATGTCACAAAGTTTCAGTCCCAAGACTGAAAACAGGAAAAAAAATGCTTCCTTTTTTTTTCGGGCCCCCAGCCCGCATGGTCTGGGGAGTTGTGACGACTCAAAATTTTTGAGGATTTGAAATGAGAATATTTAATTAATTTTAAATATTCAAGGGTTAATTATTAACTTTAATTTCAAATCTCAGTATTTATTTGATAATTAATTGTTGAATTTAATTATCGGAATTGGGTAGAATATTGAATCTGGAGTTTTAAGCCTGTAGAATATAAAATTTATATTGATAATACTGAGGAAAATAGAAGTTGTAAAATTTAATTTAACAGTGATTTGTTCAGTTTTAAAATTTATATCGTTTAAATTGAATTTAAAAATAGCCTTCCGAGGCACAGTCTCGGAATTCGACGAAACCAGTTCCATTGGATCCGTCATATTGTATTATTAGCGGATTTAAAATTTCGTTTTGATTGGAATTAGTATGTGTGTGTATGAAGTATAAACGTGCCTGAAATTTAATTGATAATAATCCAAGAAAATTTAATTTAAATTGATTAAGCTTCTAGTTTACGCCTATGTTTTCCTTTATCTTCTCGTTTACACCTTGTCCTTCTAACAAGAATCAAACCCTTGTCCGTTTGAACGAAGCCCTTCTTCTTAAAAAAAAAGGGGGTAAATGGCGTACGAACGAATTTTGTCCCAAATCGAAAAAGAAAATGTAAAACTTCTCAGCCGAAAAAAAATAATGTAATAAATGGCGACGTTCGAAACCCCGATACCCCCCTCCTTCTTCGTTCTAGCATCAGCCGTCCACCTCAAAATCAATTGTTTTCGCTCGAGTGAAATAAATCGTCGCTGTTCCCTAATTCGTATTCGAATCAGTGAAGGGGGGAGGGGAAGGCCACTCGCGTCGAAGCGACAAAGGTTGGAGGTCACGTGGTGTCGATGGTGGCTGCGTTCGCGATTGTGGGTGAGGTAACGATAGGCGTCGCAACGCTAGGGTTTCAACTGGAAGTAGGGTTGCTCGTAGTCGCGATGCACTCCGGCAGTGGTGGCGGCACGATTCGTGAAGGCTCGAAATCAAGCTAGGTTTAGGCAGTGAGGTACCTGCTGTTTCTTTTTCATTTGTTTTCAATGTACTAATATATTTATGTATGTGTGTATACAAAAAAAAAGATTTTAAATCAAGATCTTTATTTTTACAGTAAAGTAGATTTCTATTTGTTATTTGCAGAAAAGGAAATAAAAATATTTTAAAAACAACAAGTTATTTTATTTACTGATTGAAACAGTAAATGTATATACACACATAAGATTCAGAAATGGAAATACAGATCACTGTTATAAATATATATGTAGTTTCAATAAAAGGAAAATGAATATACACATATCTATGTTAAATTTAAATCACTAGTTAAAAATATAATTTTGCGTTGATTAAACCGTTAAACGATAATTGATTGTTTGATTTATTCAAATATTAATAAAATCATATAATATTTATTCAAGGTTTGAACCTGAAAGAAAATAAGCTGGATGGGAATGAATTTGCATTCAAAGTTAAAGGTGAGTTAATCTCACACAGCTGATTATAAATTTAAATTTAAATGATTAAATTTAAAAAATTGTTTGAATGCTTGAATCGGTTGATGTGATATAGTATGCTATAATTTGAAATTGGTATATTATGTATGCTAACGTCTGTGGATGCAGAGAAAACAGGTTGGAGGGATCCAACTGGACCCCTCATCTTTTATTTAAATTATTTAATATTGTCTGATATGCTTATTTGATATTCTATAATGGATTATGTGGAAGTATTGAATGCTATGGCTGGGTTGATATAATTGGGTATAATGCATTGCCAAAATAATATATAAAAAAATTGGATTTTTGAAGAAAATAAAAGAAGTGAATCTATAAGTAAAGTAAATATAGAATAAATTTAAAGAATGAATTGGAGAAGAAATAAAGTGACTTTAAATTTCTAATAAATAAATTGTGAATATAGAAAGGAAAATCTAAATAAACAGGAAGTTAATGAATTTTAAAATTCAGTGTTATTATTTAAAAAGAACAAAACATTTATTTAAAATTCAGGATTTAAATTATTGGAAAGAATAAAGAAGAATTTGGGAATAACCTGAATTTTGTATATTCCAGTTAAAAGGGTTTTGAAATCACATAGAAAATAATAACAATTAAGTCCATAACTAATGAATTTTTGAAATGAACTGATAAGTAAAGAAATTGATTTCAAATGGAATAAAGTTGGAAATCAATTTGGGAAATTGATTTAAATGGTTGAGATTTGAAATTCTCCCTGGATAACCAAGTACGTTTCAAAGTAAATTTTTAAATATAAGTTAAAATATTTTAAAGTTGTTTTTGAAAGTATGTTTTGTAAAATTTATTATTTTTAATATTTAAATTCTAAAGTAGGTATTTCCTGTAATCTATTATAGTAGTAATTATTTAAATAAAAATGATTTGGTATTTGTTTTAAAAGAGAAAAATCTAGTTTTTATATTCTATAAAATAGCCTCATTTTAAATATTCTTAAAGTATATATTTTTATAAAGTATTAAAGTAATTTCTAATTTAAATGCCTTAAAGGATAAGTTATAATAAGAGTTTTAAATTATTTTCAAATCTAAAGTTTTGTGCTTGGTTATTTCCAGTGAAAATTTATATTTAGGAATTCTTTCCATTGGGAAGAGAATGATTTGAAACTGTTTTCAAAGGATTGAAAATAAAAATATATCTTGTGAAGATATTTTGAGGTAAATAAATAATTTGGGAAGTTATTTATTGTTGGATGGATGTTTGTGAATATAAATTGATAGTTAAATCACCGACTATCAATATTGGACAAATACGTTGATTGTTTCGAAGCGACCGGGATCGAGATTTATTTCTCGAAAACCACTTCGATCCGGTTTGTACGTTTCGTGTAAACGATTTTGGATTCGAAGATGGAGCAGTGAAGTGCAAGGGCTAATCGCTACTAATCCTGAGGATATTTCCAAAATGGATGTAGTAGGATAGTGCCTTCGGTTCCGTTCGAACCCGGGACGGACTTGTATGGATGAATGCTTGCGAAACATCGTCAGGTGGACAATGGGCATTCTAAGGGATATTGTTCTAAAAGGTAACGCTTAGCCTCAAGCCTCATCAACCGGGAATGACTGAAAATCTAGGGTTATGCAGCAAGGCTAGGTGGGTAGCACCCAAGCAGGGTGAGGTCATTCCAGTCTAGATGTCCCTTTTTATTTCGGCTTAGTTGGCGGTTGCTGATCCCAACTGCGGGGTGATCTCACTCGGGATTATCCAGTAAGGGGTAGTCCCGGCCTTGTGTTGCAGGAGAGCGGACGTACTCCTCGGTACGGTGATCTAGGTCCCGTACTGTGACAGGTGGTACCCTAGTGCCTAGTCATTAGTTGGAAATCCATTCTCCCTACGAGCCTTGTACGAGTTTTGTTTGTATTACCCACTTTTGTGGCTAGTAGCTGGAATTTAATAGATGTAACAATTTTGGCTATTTTATAAGTATTTGTATATAGACCCTATTATAATATCAGAGGATTTCTATAAAAAGTGTTTTAGCTATCGTAAGGTAAAAACCCGACATGTTTATTTGTGGCGTGGTCTTACGAGATGCTTTTGTTTTCAAAGGATTTTTGAAACTTTAATAATCAATTGGGTGTGATTCTCTCACGCTGGTATTCCAGACTGACTCAGGTGTTATTTAACTGTAATGCTCGGGTCAGACCGAGTATTATAGAATACAGGATATGATGATGTGGAGCTCAGGAGACGAGCTGGATGACGATACGTACAGTCGTACTTGTTATATATATATATATATATATATTCCGCTGTTGAGTTGTTGTGTATCCATTGTATGTTATTGATGTGAGCTGTGACTGATGTACTCTGATGATGTAATGTATGTAAACGGATATATTTGATTTTGAGTAAAGATTATTTACTATCTATTATATTTTATTCCGCTGCGATGGTTAGATTCTGATGTTGATTTTGTTTTCTCTTCTTCTACCTCTTCTTCTTAAACCCTAATGGTTCGTATTTCTGTGCAAGTTGAGTTGATTGTTGTAGAATAGTGTTGACTCAAGGGGTACGGATTTGCGGGTCGTTTCACTTGGTATCAGAGCTTAGGTCGGTGATAACCTTGGCTCTGGTAGGGATTACTCATTATTAATAGAGTCTATAGTACTCTAGAATGAGTTTTAGCCTATTAATAGATATGAGCACGTATTTGTTAGTGAATATAAATTGTTTTAATATTGTGTTGATTAGTTTATTGAGTGGCATATCAACCTTCGTCGACACATTCTGCGCAGCTGTATCGAAGGGGTTTCTAAACACTGGAATAGAACAATCGACACGGTATTGTTTTAAATGTGGGTAAATGAAATAATTTTACCCAAAATATATTTTGATATAAATAAAAGTTTTGTAAACTATTTTAGCTGATATATGGTTGATTGGATGTTAGGAAGAATAATATTAAAGTAATATCATTGTTAAGTGGAAATTTAATTAGAAATTGAAAATATAACCGAAGTTTAAGGGAATAAATTCATTATAAAATGAAACTTATAAATATGAATTATAATTGTAATTTATGAATTGAAATAAAATTTAAACGGAAATTTGTATGAGCATAAGCTGTGCGAATGAATTATAGTAAAATTGATTTAAGCAGGATTGGAAAATTTAAATCCTGGAGATTTTGGAAGTGTTTTGAAAATAAATAATAGCACAATTGTTTTGGGGATATTTCTGAAAGGAAATTGTTTTAAAGGGATTTTGAAAGTGTTATATCATTGAAATCACTTGGATTATTGGAAAATAATTCTGATGATGACGGCCGCATCATCAGTATTCATTTTCGAATTTCTAAGTGACGGATTGCTGCCAAATTACTTGTTCAGGAAAGCTAGTTGTTTTTGAAAATTTCAAAAGAAATTTGTTGGAAATAAAACCAGGATTGGTTTAATTTTTGAGAAGTGTGATTTTGAAATATTGGAGATTTCAAAATGATTTGAAACCAAAGCCGGAGGTTTAACAATCCTGATGAGGTATGTTGAAAGCTTATAAATTGAGATGAGTTTTAAATCAGGGAAGGAAATATAAGCTTTGAATGTTGGGATTTAAATTTAAAGGGAAAAGTTAAAAATGAAATTAACTTGGATTGGAGAATAAAATTTAACTGGATTGAAATTGATTGAGTAGGCTGAAAATAATGTCCAGTTGAATTCGAATCAAGTTGAAATTGAATTGAGTTAAATAAAACTGAGTTAAAATAAATTTGAATTGGAATAAGAATTCAATTGAAATAATGAATGGAATTAAATTCTTACCTGAACAAATGAAAAATAAATTGGTTAAGGATTGGGTTGGAATAAATAAATCGGAATAACTTATAAAAGAATTAAAATGCATGAATAAAATATGCTTGGGTTATAAAGAAGCATAAGGCTTAAGTTAAAATAAAAGAAGAATATATTCAAGCTTATGATGAATGGAATTGTATAAAATAATAAGTTGTGACTTATAAAATTTGAAAGGTTAGATAGAAAATCCAAATAAATATTTTTTGATGTCTGGAAAATAAAACGAAGGAAAATCCAAACCTTAATATATATATATATATATATATATCTAAATTAAAATAAATTGAACTAAGAAAGATTAAATGAAGTGATGTTTGGAATTAAAAATCAAGTTTTGGATTATAAATTGGGGAAAGACTATTTAGATAATAAATTAGATAATAAAATATGTAATAAGAACCGATGCAGTTAAGTAAAAGCTGAATTGTGAGTTAATAATGAAGTTTGAAAATAAAACTCAAGTTAGAAATTAAATTCGACCTGGATCGATGGTAAAGTAAATGTAATTGAATTGTGGTAAATGAATTGGGTGGTAAATTGAAAATGGATAGTGGATCCAGAACTTGAGTTATAGATTATAATTTAGCTTGAAGTGTTAACAAATTAAATATAATTGAAGTGTATCGGATAAAAATGTAAATGGATTAAAATGGAAATGGTTTGAATGTGCAAATAAAATCCAAATAAGTGAAAATAACTTGGAAAATAGCCAGGTAATAAATTGAATGAGCTGAATCTAGAAAGTTAAAATGTATAATAATTGATCAAATAAACTTGTAATTTGAAATGGGATTGGATTAAAATAGAATCAAGTTAAATTGAAAGGAGAACTTGTAATAAACTTGTAATAGATCTCGTCAAATTGCATAGAATAAATTGTTACTAGATATAAATGGAAGTAATTAAAATTCTATGAATTGATAGAAGTAAAATAAATTGATTTTGAGAGTAATTGAATTAAATATGAGTTCGTTTTGCTTAAAAATAAATTAAATGTAAGCGATTGAGTTTAAACCATTCAAATTGATGAAGTTGTATACGAATGGATTGAAAATCATTCAAATTGAATGAACATGGATATGAATAAGTTGAAACAGTTGGATTAGCATGGAAGCTATAAAAATTTCTTACGGAAAATGTTGGGTGTGCATTTCTTTAGAATTTATATGTTTTAACCATTGCAACTAAGTGAAATATAGTTAAACTGCATATATTTGGCACTTACATGTTTAAATTGAGTAAGTACAGGTACCTGGAAGCCGTGTGGCTGGATTTGGTTATGCTATTTGCTAAAAATAATAAGACGCTTGCTTAAAATGCTAAATAAGGTACGCCTACGCAATAAAAATAAGAAATATGAACTGTTTTTGGTTTTTCCGACCGGGTGGGTCGATGTATATATATTAATCTCTTTTGTCAAATTGCAAAAGCTCCTCCGTACAAAGGGGACTCTGCCAAAAATTTTCAGAAATTTTGGGAGCTAGAAAATTTTTGGAAAATTTTGCTAACGACAAAACGGTTTAAAACTGGAAAATTGAAATAAGTTAGTAAATGAAACTAATTAAAGTAAATGACATAAATTAGTTATAAATGAAAGATAAAATTAAAGATGCAGAGTTGAAGAATAAATTGAATTTATATGGAATGGAGATAAATCAATTTGAATAGAAGTAGAGATAAACTAAAATGATAAGATGAAAATAAATAAAGAAGTATATAAAATGCTTATACTAAACTTAGGAGGGAATGGTGAATTCTTAAATGGAAATTGATACCATCAATACAAATTAAGTCAATAATTGGAATGAATAGATATTGGCATTTTGTGAGAAAGTGGATAAAATGTTTTGGAATGTTGTGATTGGTTATTATTGCTAAGTAGGATATGCAGGTAATCTAAAGGAAAAAGAGAATTGGATTGATTTCAAAAGATAAAAATTGGAAATGCTCGACAAAAAGGTATGTATTTAAATTTGGTATGAAATTTGATTGGGATTTGGATTGAGCCACTTGGCCTTTTTGTTTTCTTTTTGGATTTGGGAGGCCGTAGAGCCATTTTGTAGTTGTACCGAGCTAGCCGCGCAAAGGAGACGCTGGCGAAATTTTTCGAAAATTTAGAGAGTTAGAAAACTTTTGAGAAAATTTTGATAATTCGAAATTTGTTTTTAAACTGGAACTTGAATAGTTAACAATGATATAGTTTGAGACTATAGGAGGGTTGAAATCTTAATAAGAATAATAATGATTCTTTTATAAAAGATAGTTGGTAGAATGTTAAATTATTTGGTTTTGGGAATAGGTAAACGGGTATTGGACCATTCTTCCTAATTAGTAATTTCGGGGATGAAATTCTTTTAAGGGGGGAGGAATGTGACGACCCGAAATTTTTGAGCATTTGAAATGAGAATATTTAAGTAATTTTAAATATTCAAGGGTTAATTATTAACTTAATTTCAAATCTCAGTATTTATTTGATAATTAATTGTTGAATTTAATTATCGGAATTGGGTAGAATATTGAATCTGGAGTTTTAAGCCAGTGGAAAATAATTTGAAGGCTTATAAAATTTATATTGATAATACCGAGGATAATAGAAGTTGTAAAATTTAAATTAACAGTGATCAGTTTTAAAATTTATATCGTTTAAATTGAATTTAGAAATAGCCTTCCGAGGCACAGTCTCGGAATTCGACGAAACCAGTTCCATTGGATCCGCCATATTGTATTATTAGCGGATTTCAAATTTTGTTTTGATTGGAATTAGTATGTGTGTGTGTATGAAGTATAAACGTGCTGGAAATTTAATTGATAATAATCCAAGAAAATTTAATTTAAATTGATTAAGCTTCTAGTTTACGCCAACTTTTTCCTTTATCTTCTCGTTTACACCTTGTCCTTCTAACAAGAATCAAACCCTTGTCCGTTTGAACGAAGCCCTTCTTCTTAAAAAAAAAAAGGGGTAAATGGCGTACGAACGAATTTTGTCCCAAATCGAAAAAGAAAATGTAAAACTTCTCAGCCGAAAAAATAATAATAATAAATGGCGACGTTCAAAACCCCGATACCCCCCTCCTTCTTCGTTCTAGCATCAGCCGTCCACCTCAAAATCAATTGTTTTCGCTCGAGTGAAATAAATCGTCGCTGTGCCCTAATTCGTATTCGAATCAGTGAAGGGGGAGGGGAAGGCCACTCGCGTCGAAGCGACAAAGGTTGGAGGTCAAGTGGTGTCGATGGTGGCTGTGTTCGCGATTGTGGGTGAGGTAACGATAGGCGTCGCAAGGCTAGGGTTTCAACTGGAAGTAGGGTTGCTCGTAGTCGCGATGCACTCCGGCAGTGGTGGCGGCACGATTCGTGAAGGCTCGAAATCAAGCTAGGTTTAGGCAGTGAGGTACCTGTTGTTTCTTTTTCATTTGTTTTCAATGTACTAATATATTTATGTATGTGTGTATACAAAAAAAAGATTTTAAATCAAGATCTTTATTTTTAAAGTAAAGTAGATTTCTATTTGTTATTTGCAGAAAAGGAAATAAAAATATTTTAAAAACAACAAGTTATTTTATTTACTGATTGAAACAGTAAATGTATATATACACATAAGATTCAGAAATGGAAATACATATTATTGTTATAAATATATATGTTGTTTCAATAAAAGGAAAATGAATATACACATATCTATGTTAAATTTAAATCACTAGTTAAAAATATAATTTTGGGTTGATTAACCATTAAACGGTAGTTGATTGTTTGATTTATTCAAATATTAATAAAATCATATAATATTTATTCAAGGTTTGAACCTGAAAGAAAATAAGCTGGACGGGAATGAATTTGCATTCAAAGTTAAAGGTGAGTTAATCTCACTCAGCTGATTAAAATTTAAATTTAAATGATTAAATTTAAACAATTGTTTGAATGCGTGAATTGGTTGATGTGATATAGTATGTTATAATTTGAAATTGGTATATTATGTATGCTAACGTCTGTGGATGCAGGGAAAACAGGTTGGAGGGATCCAACTGGACCCCTCATCTTTTATTTAAATTATTTAATATTGTCTGTTCTGCTTATTTGATATTCTATAATGGATTATGTGGAAGTATTGAATGTTATGGCTGGGTTGATATAATTGGGTATAATGCATTACCAAAATAATATATATAAAAATTGGATTTTTGAAGAAAATAAAAGAAGTGAATCTATAAGTAAAGTAAATATAGAATAAATTTAAAGAATGAATTGGAGAAGAAATAAAGTGACTTTAAATTTCTAATAAATAAATTGTGAATATAGAAAGGAAAATCTAAATAAACAGGAAGTTAATGAATTTTAAAATTCAGTGTTATTATTTAAAAAGAACAAAACATTTATTTAAAATTCAGGATTTAAATTATTGGAAAGAATAAAGAAGAATTTGGGAATAACCTGAATTCTCTATATATTCCAGTTAAAAGGGGTTTGAAATCACATAGAAAATAATAACAATTAAGTCCATAACTAATGAATTTTTGAAATGAACTGATAAGTAAAGAAATTGACTTCAAATGGAATAAAGTTGGAAATCAATTTGGGAAATTGATTTAAATGGTTGAGATTTGAAATTCTCCCTGGATAACCAAGTACGTTTCAATGTAAATTTTTAAATATAAGTTAAAATATTTTAAAGTTGTTTTAGAAAGTATGTTTTGTAAAATTTATTATTTTTAATATTTAAATTCTAAAGTAGGTATTTCCTGTAATCTATTATAGTAGTAATTATTTAAATGAAAATGATTTGGTATTTGTTTTAAAAGAGAAAATCTAGTTTTTATATTCTATAAAATAGCCTCATTTTAAATATTCTTAAAGTATATATTTTTATAAAGTATTAAAGTAATTTTTAATTTAAATGCCTTAAAGGATAAGTTATAATAAGAGTTTTAAATTATTTTCAAATCTAAAGTTTTGTGCTTGGTTATTTCCAGTGAAAATTTATATTTGGGAATTCTTTCCATTGGGAAGAGAATGATTTGAAACTGTTTTCAAAGGATTGAAAATAGAAATATATCTTGTGAAGATATTTTGTGGTAAATAAATAATTTGGGAAGTTATTTATTGTTGGATGGATGTTTGTGAATATAAATTGATAGTTAAATCACCGACTATCAATATTGGACAAATACGTTGATCGTTTCGAAGAGACCTGGATCGAGATTTATTTCTCGAAAACCACTTCGATCCGGTTTGTACGTTTCGTGTAAACGATTTTGGATTCGAAGATGGAGCAGTGAAGTGCAAGGGCTAATCGCTACTAATCCTGAGGATATTTCCAAAATGGATTGTAACGCCCGGGAATTTTCGACTTTCGAAAATTCGACATCGACACTCACTTTATCGACTGCCGAGAAATCAAAGGCCGAAAACCGAGATGTTATGGGTTTTAAAAAGAAAAGAAAAGAAAAAGAAATAAAAGAAGATAGAAAATAGAGGGAGAAAAGAAATTTGAAAACAGAAAATTTTTAAAATAGAAGAATTTTAAAATAGAACGGACAGAAGACAGAATAGCACGGGACAGAAAGGAACAACAGAACAACAACAGAATCTCACAATTCGCAGCGGAACAACATATAATAATAAATGAATAATCTTTAAACAAAGAACTATATCAGTTATTACATTTCATTTCATTTCATTACATCATATCATCAGAGTGTACAACAACATACAACATAAACAGTGCAGCGGAAAAAGAAATACTATATAAACTAGTAATACGCCATGCCATCCAGCAACTCCAGAATATCCAGAATATCCTGATAAACCTTAACTCTTAACTGCCCGTGTGGAAATTGGTGGGCACCCAGAGTTTAGGAAGGAAAACAATAAACTCCAAGTCAGTCATGTGACTGGTGTGAGAACTCAAAACAGTTTATTTAACTTTAAAATCAAAATAGAGGAATATTTTTAATCAATTCGCAATGCTTTTAAAAATGAGACTACCATAAGGCCTCCCGCACACACACACATGCAAACGCAGAATCGGAGGAGATTTCTCCTTATGATAGTCAAAGATGCTTGATACGCATTTAAAAGAACATTTGATATTATTACTAGTGCATAGTATAATAACAAATCATTTCAAAAATAAAGATATAAATCTTAGCCAACATACGACCATTATCGTATGCCTACTATAGCTACTATCCAAACAGTGGTGACCACCATAAGTGAATAGCAGGTTCTACAACTAATACCGTACAAGTTTCGTATTGTTTCTTTGGATTTCCAACAAATGGTCAGGCCAAGGAACTTCCCATTGCCACATGAGAATGCCTCTGGAAAGACATCCCCGAGAACCAAACCGGATCTCTGCCAACACAAGGCCGGGTTACCCCTAACTGGGTAACTACTGACACGAGCACGCCATTCCCCGGTCCTTTAGGACCTTTTCAACCGAGCGCTCGATATCCAATTCACACAATCATAAAGTGTTTTCAACATGAGTAAGTATCTGGGCTCCATACCATGATACCACCCCTTTCCAGAAGGAAATGCACATACCCTAAGGGGAGCTACAGCAACCCCTAATAACCTTGCCGCATCTTTCCTGTTTTGACCATTTCCGGGATGTGAGGCTCGACGAATTCACGTCCACAAAAACATACTTTATATAAAAGCCATGCTTTGGGTCAACAAATGATCAACACAATGATCACTAAGATAGACGATCAAATAAATGATCCTATCACAATAATCAACACAATGATCATTTCAGCATCACTCAGCATGTCACATTACCAAAATGGGAATATATCGCTGATAACTTCAACTATATAACCTCTGAGCTCGTACGTCTCAGAGAAGGGTGTTAAGCAAAGAATAAATTCTCCGCCACCAACAGAAATATATTTGAAAGAAATCGGCTTTATATCTCAAATTGTAATGTCAGGCATACAATCCATACTAGTCTGTTCCGGGATCGAACAGAACCGAAGGCACTTACAAAGAAGTCCTTGCAACTCGGATATTCACAATCCTGATCGGATTTCCCATCACTTAGGGAGTTTCTATACCGGCGCGACTCGGTGCAGAAACAATCGATAGGTCATCCTATCGCTCTCGCAAATACCGGTCTTCAACACCGATCTTCAAATGCAATTCATAACGACGTATCACATATTCGGAATGGGTTATACGACCCCATGGTCCTTTCCCGGTTAACCCGAATAGTGAGCGCTTATTCAAAATAAGTGTGCATTCAATTTCAAACAATTCACATCAAATACCCATTCAAAGGGAAATATTGATAGTCGGTTATTGAACTATCAATTGATATGCATACATCACCAGATTCCAAATAATTTTCCAAATTATTTATTTTCCAAAATATCTTTACAAGATATATATATAATTTCAACACTTCAAAAATAAATCAATATTTATTTTTAACAAGTTCCACTTTCACATATAAATTCCATAATGAATTTATATTTTCAAGATATCCATGCATATGCGATTTCAATAATTCATTTCAATTTATCTTCAGAAAAAGATAAATTCTAATTATTCACTTCATATTGGAAAACATTTCCATACTTATTTATTCATAAGTAATTCACAAATCTTTTATTTTCAACCTTGGAAAATATTCAATATACTTAAATCGAATTAAGTATAAAATTCATTCTTTAAGAAAATCATTCTCTTAAACATATTTATTTGGGCCAAAACGAATGTTACGTAAAACATCGTTACAACGTCCCAAAATCACTAGTATAGGGATTTGAAATTAAATAGATATATATATCCCAATACTATACAACCCATTTTCTTTCGGAAATCATTTACTATAACAACGGTGTTATAGTCCACTATTTCCTTTTATTTCTCGAAAACGTCTATTTCAACAATAATTGTTGAAATCTATGATTTCGAATCTCAACACAATTAAAACATCGTTAAATCGTTTTAATTCTATTTAAAACATTCACATTCAATACATTTTCTTTAACGTATTATTCACTATTTAAAAACGTGAATATACTTCATTAACAAATTTCATCCTTTCTATTCATTTTATTTTAAAGGATTATTCACTGTCTAAAAACGTGAATATAACTCCATTTATAAGTTATAACAATTAACTTATCAAAATAAGTCGTTTGCGAATTTATAAAACAATGTTTATAAATTCCATTTCTATTTATTTATAAAAACTTCTTTTTTTTTTATAAATTCTTTTATTAACCTGTTAAATTTCATATTTCCATTATAAACTAAAAGTTCATATTATAAGTTAAATACTTATAAAACGACTATTTTACAAAATCGTTCTTTTTATCTTCCCAAATTATAAATCTTATAACTTATAAGATTCATTCATTTATCCAAAACCATTATTCACATAATTTCACCAAATTTATAAATCTACTATTTATAAATTTCATTTATAACCTCCCAGTTTATAATTCTACAAATTTCATTCATTTATGAAATTCATTTTCACTTCATTTAAACATTTATAAAGACTCGTTTTATAATGTCAATATTTCGATTTATAAATATCTATTTATAAATCTCTTAATATAAATCAATTAATATTATTCTTTAAAACATCTTTAATTTCCTTTATAATTTCATCATTTCGATTTATAAAATAATCAAATTTTATAAATCCTATATTTAAACTTTTATCATATATTCAAAAATCCAATCTAAATTATTTTATAAAATCATTAGTTCATATTTCTCAAAAATCGACTTTTAATCGTATTTCTAAAAATCGTTTTTTTTTTCTATATTTCACAAAAACCATAATTTTTATAACTTTAAAAATTATAACGTTTATTTATTTATAATGGATCAATTCCAAAAATATAGTATATTTTCAAAAATCACTTTAAAACCATTTTAAAATCCCAAAATCTAGGTCCAATGATGCTACACATCAAATAGTCAATCACGACTACAACGATATCATATATCGATATGATAATCCATCAAATATCAAAATATCTGAAATAAAATAAATACTGTTGAGGAATCCAGTTGGATCCCTCCAACCTGTTTTCCTGCATCCAAAAACATTAGCACAATACCAATTTCGCTCCAGTACGAAATTATCGCGGTATATGTTCTTATTAAATATTATCCGCTTAATAACGGCGTAATAGGGTCTCATCCGCTAAACAAAAAATGCGGGAAATCAACAACTGCAATATATACATATGCCAATATATATATATTGATATTATATATAATACCAATTTCACTGTTTATGAAATATTCGCGGTATATGTTTTTAATAAATAACATCCGCTTACTAACGGCGCATAATGTCTATTTTAACAATCAATAATTTACAGTCATCATTCAAACATGCATTCAAATATTTTAAATCTAACTATTTAAAATAAAATCGAAATCTTTTCGATTGAGTGAGAAATTCTCACCTTGGTTTTAATTTCTGTTTTAGCGATTTATTTCGAATAAAATTAAACGCGCGTTTAATTTTACCCGAAATTCTCACTAACTCCAAACGACTCCAAACCAACTTCATCGCGTAGTGCTCGTCCATACGATTCCAACGCAACTGAGTTTGCATTTTTTCGACCTCGTATGAAAAAGATATGAATTTTACAAGATCGTACACGATTTAAATAACTTAATTTACAACATACTTATATATTTTAAACCTAAGCTCATCCTAGCCATCAGATCTTGCTCCAGCCTCATCACCACCGTGCGTGCTTTCTTTCCTCTTGCGTTCAAACTCCAGACCGTAGAAAATGAGGCCGAACCCATCATGATTCCTAGGGTTTCAAATTACTCCATCAACACTTGCTAATACTTGATCACAACACCGCCACGTCGAAGAGCACGACGCAAGCTACCTCCACCTTCCTTGGCCTGAAGCTCGGCCATCACCTCCACCTGGGAGTGCGTGCGCAGGTCCCCCCCTATCGGCCCCTATATCTCCCAAAATACAACTCCATTTTAGATCATAGCCGTTGAAAACGTAGTACTCACAGCCCTCTACAACATTCTAGTTGAAACTTTCTTGAAATAATGCTTGGATTTGAAGATAATGGAGGAGAAAGTTGATGATTTTCTGGCCATTCACTTATTAGGGCCGGCTACATTAGTTTAGGGTTTTAATTTTGTTATTTTTTTTATTTATGAAGATGATGTTGTATTTATAGAAAAAGCTAGCGTAAACACTATTCATCCCGGGAATTCCAAACTCCGATTTAGACGCCGTAACCAGAGTACCTAGGGTTTATCCCGCGTTCCGGACACAATGGAACAGGTTTCGGAAGCTAATTCGGAAGTATGTGCGAGTTATGGCTGAAAACGTTCAATTTGAATTAAACCGATTTAAACCGATTTCTAGGCGTTTTAATTTGTACCGGACAAACGGTAAATCCAAACGACTTGAAATTTGAAACCTTACAATAATATCACATTACGGATCCGATGAAACTTGTTTCGTCGAATTCCGAGACTTTTTGAAAAATGGCTATTTTGACTCGCCAAATTTAAATTAAAAATAAATCGATGCGTTTCGAGCTGCCACGAACAAACGATAACTCCGATTGACACGAAAATTGAAATCCGGTAATAACTAACTATTACGGATCCAATGAAACTGGTTTCGTTAAATTCTGAGACTGTTCAAAAATTGACTATTTTACAGTCGATTATTAAATATTAAAATATTCAATTTTCACAAATTTACTTTTAATTGGATTTTAAAAGTTCTAAAATATTTCTATAACTCCAGTATTGTAACGTCCCGGAATTTTGACAATATCAATTTAATAATCTGTGGTTAAAATTAAATTGATATTGATAATCTGATAATAATTATTCAAATAAATTTAATAATCTTCTTTAATAAATATTTAAATTGGCTATTGTGTCTTTTAAATGATATAAATTGATTTATGTTTACAATCAATAATTGATTTATATATTAGCATTTGTTTCAATTTTAAGTAAAACATATTTTCTAATTTTATTATTTTTAGTAATTTGGAAATTTGTTTTATTTAATATCTAAGCATTTCAAAATTTAATAAATGACTTTGGTTGAAATTTGTAAATATATCATGTTTTAAAATTGTAATGTATATATTTCAATTTGGAAATTTTATTTTAAATTGATACTAAGTTTTAAAATTTACTTCATAAATAAAAATGTGATTTTAAAATTTATAAGAAAATATTGAAATGTTTTTAAAATTTAATTGGATTTAGTTTTAATTTTAGAATAATCAAACAAAATGATTTTTAATTAAATAAAAAGAGATTCATAAAAACAATATTGGCTTAATCTTGAATATGTATAAGTTAATTTGTATATCATTATTGTTCTTAGTTCTTTTGTAAATTCATAAACATGTTTTTAAATAAACTAACAAACTAAATTAGATTAACACATGCATTACTTGTTAATTTAAATACTAATTACTTTTAAAAGAGAAAAACAAGTGTTAGATTCATATGCATTCATGTAACATGTGTTTTAAAATTAGCATCACAATTTGACAAGTGTTAAATTTGGTTTTAATTTTCTTTCAGTTCATTTAAATCTGAAAACACATGTGTATAGTTACATCTTCAAACATATTGCATTTTTCATTCTTCTTTAATCAAAAGAAATTCTTCAAACTTCTTGAATCAAAATCATGCAATCTGCACATCTTATTTCTGCATTTTCTCAAATCCCAAATCTGCATTCCTCAAATTTAAAAAAAAAAAAGAATTCTGCATATACAAACTCCTCATCAAATTCACCTGCATATCTAAAATCTGCATATCCCAAACCCATATTCAAATATGCATTCATAAGATTATTTAAATCCAAAAATCTGCAACCTACATATTCAAATCCAACCTCTGCATAATCAAACTTCCAATCTGCACTTCCTCAAATACAAGCCTGCATACATATATCCACAATCAAAATTCTGCATATAACAATTCACAAAACCATCTGCATGTACTTGAGGTGTTAGCAACAACTACATATTCACCTGCATGCAAACATCTTGGTCATGGAAAGCATGAACAACCCAGACTTATAGCAACAGAGGAAGCATGCATGTTGTCTTCTGCAAATTTCAAATAAACAACTGGGGGTCTGCATTTGTTTTCTGCATTCATCAAAGGTGAGTAACATTTAAACTTAAAAATTTAATTTAGGTTGCTTGATGCATGCTTGAGATAAAGATTTTGATGTGTGCTTATAAAAGTCTGCTGTGATTATAATTGTATATGCATGTTGATTTTGTTCTGCAGTGTATACTCAAATTTATAACCTACTTTTAGAATCTTTTACAAATTGATTTAATTTGAGATTTATATCTGAGTTTTAGAATAATAAAAAGGAGTTTGTTTATCAGAGATTAGAATTCAGTTTATAAGTAATGTGTTTTACTTTCTTAAGTTTAGATTTAAATTTTTTTTAGGGGAAATTAAATACTGTGAGTTCTCTGTAAACATAAGTAACTCACATGTATATTGATTTGGATTTAAAAACAAATCATATTAATATTTATATCAGTTTCAGAAACTAAAAGTATTTACTGGAAATGTTTTTTTTAATCAAGTATTGGAATTTTAGGTATATGTTTCATTTATAAGCTGTTCTTGAACAAAATTTAGAATTTAAGCAAATTCTATTGATTCTTGGATTAAGAAATTCTGAAATTCTTTTGAGTTATTAAGAATGGATCATAGATCCTAAGAAAAATCAGAGGAATGTATAATGAATATTAGATTGAATGCAGTTGAAAATTTTTAGTTGGAACCCTAGTTTTGAATAGGGGTTAAGTTAGGGTCAATTGTGAAGGAATGGATTGATCGAGTGTTATGGAAATTGGTTATGGTGTAGATGATGGGTGAGGGAACTCGAGGCCGAAAGGGATGGTCGCCAAGTGATCGGAGCAAGGCGAATTCGCCGCTGACAGGTTTTGTCATAAAACCTGTTTGAAGTTTACAGGTTTTGGTGTGGGGAAAAATGGGAAAATGACCCGAAGCAAGTTGATTGATAACTCGAAGTAAGTATGGCAGAAACCCGAAGCAATGGCATGTAGGACTCGAAGTAAAAGTTTTGTTTCTCGGGTAACCTGTAGTTTACAGATTAAACAGCAAACTGTGTTTTGTTTTAAAATCTGGGTTTTAAATTTTTAAAAATCAGGGTTTTGAAAATTTAAAATCTGTAGTTATAGGTTTGAATAAGGTCTAGGTTTAAATTTAATTCAAGTTTGAATTTCAAATTGGTATTTAAATTTCAGGTTTTAAGTTGAAACTGTTTTTCTGTTTTTTTTTAAAAATCTGGATTTGAAAGTTTAAATCTGGGTTTTAAAAATTTGGAATTCTGCAGATTTAGTTAAAGTAAGAATTTAGTACAAATTCAAATGTAAGTTGAATTTTAGATTCAAATTTAAATCCAGGTTTTGAAATAGAGTTTAAATTCTTAACTTAACTAACTATTTCTGTTTTAGTAAATAGTTCAAATTTTAAGTAATGAAGTTTTTAAAATATGAAGCAAGGTTTAAAAATAGATTTTAAAATCTGGAAATCTGAGTTTTTAAAGTGAAGCTCAGTTTCAAATTTAAAGGAAAATTCAAAGTTGAAAGCTTTAAACTAAAATTGAATTTAAACTTCTAAAATTTTGAAATGAACTTAACTTCAAGTTTATATGATTTGATTTTTTTTAAGACAAACCTTTGAATTGTCCTGAAATTTAAATAAGTTTTAAATTTATTAAGTTTGAAATTATTTTATTTTAAATTTGAATTTAAAATTGAAATTTAAGGATAAGTTCAAAAAGTACTTTGTTTTGAATTAAATTGTTTAAAACATAATTAAGTTATGTTTATTTTGAAATTTAAATTTAGATTTATGTTTTAGAATTAATTAACAAGGTAATTAAGATTTGTTAATTAATTTAATAAATTAATTAAATTTGGAATTAATAATTGATTAAGGATTAATCAATTTGGAATTAAGATCATTAATTAAATTATTAATTAATGATAAATGAATAATAATTATGTAATTAAGTTTTTAATTAAGGTTAATTAATTTAATAATTAACTTTAATTAATAAATGATTAAAATAATTTAATTGGTAATTAATTTAAGTTAATTACTTTAATAAAATAATTAGAGGATGGTTAATGAAGATCATTAACCATGATTATTTAATAATTAATTAATGTAGTTAATTTTTATAATTAATTAGATTAATTAATTTAATAATAATCAATTATAAATGGCTTAAGTATAATTACTTGATGAAGTAATTAAGAAATTAATTACTTGATGTAATTAATTTAATTGATTGAGATTGTTTAATTTAATTAATTAAGTTTAATTAGTTTTAAACACTTGGTTTAAGTATAATTACTTTATGTAATTGGTGATTTGGGTAATTACTTAGTTAAGTAATTAATTAGTAATTACATGATTGTAATTAAGTGGAAATGTTTAAGTATGAGATAATTTGGATTAATTATTTAGTAATTAATCTAAGAAGTTAATTTAAGGATAATTAATTTGGGTTAATATAGTAATTAAGTTGTTAATTACTTTGAGTAATTAATTTAAGGAATAATTAAGATCATTAATTATTTAATCATGTAATTAAGAATGATTAATTAGGATTAATTAATCAATAATAGATAATTAATTAATGTAATTAATTAAGGATTAAGATAATTAATTATGATTAATTAATTTAATTGAAGTAATTAAGGGTTAATTACTGTTTAGTGAGGATAATTAATTTGTGAAATTAACTAAGAATAATTACATGGATGTAATTAAGTATAATTAATCAAGAGTGATTAATTAAAGTAATTTATGATTGATTAATTGATTTTAATCAATTAAATGATTGAGTAAGCAAGATAATTTGGTAAGGTAATTAATTTAATTTATTTTAAATTAATTAAAGATGAAGGAATTAATTTAATTCACATTAAATTAATTTGAGTTAGAGATAGTTAATTTAATTCATTTTAAATTAATTATATGATATGAGTAAATCCTTGCTTATGTATGAATGGATGTCATTGAATTGACTTAGATGCTTTGTGATCTCAGAAATGAGATAAATGATATTGTGTGGGATGGATGTTTGGTTTGTATTGTGATGATAACATAGGTTATCTATTGTGATGATGATATATGGTATATCTATTTGATATTGATATTGATGTGTGGATTATCTGTTATTGATAATGTTGATTATCAGTTATTGATCTGTAAGTTATCTATCTGTGTGTATATAGATACTGTGAATTGAATTGTTTTAAACCTTTAAAACAACTTGGACCTTTAAAGACACGCTTTGGATTTCGATGAGACCGGGATCGGGTTTGCTTCATTACAGCGTGATAGGGGGTTCTCGCTTCGCGTTAGGTGGCGAACGGGAGACTCTTACCCCTACATGTCCCTTTTGGGTAGTAGAAGGCCCTGGGTTGGTTGCGAGTCGAGAGGCTGGCCGTAAAAGCAAATCCGAGGTACCAATGTCAGCCACGGCGGGGCTGGGATGGTTGCAAAGCCTACCAGTCGGTGAGCCGCTGTTGATGGTTGCAAAGCCTAGACCGTGACATTGTGGTATCAGAGCATTAGGTTGAGTGAATACCTAGGCTCTGGAATGAATCTTTCTTTAGGGAGCGTTAGGTTGAGCGAATACCTAGGCTCTGTAGTGGTGTCTTTCTTGAGAGAGCGTATTTGTAGTTTTATTATATATATATTTATATAATTATTTCTACCTATCTGTTGGGTTACCGTTCAGGTTTTCCAATGTAAGTTATAAAGGTAGATGAGGTAGTAGTGTGTGTAACACGACTACCATTGGTTGGAGTTTAAATGTTTGAGGTTGGAAGTGTATTTTTTTGAGACTGTAGACCTAATACCGTCTCGAGTAAGTTCTGTAGTGATGAAGAACTTCATTGATCTCTGAAGGAAACCTGTTAGGGTTCGGAGTTTATTTTTGAGATTGGATGAGTATTGTTTGGATCTGTTGACTTGGCAGAAGTAAGTGATGGTATTTTGTATACCTCAGGAAGTAGTAGCTGCGTGATGAGATGCAGTGACTATGGATGTTCCCGAAGATGTTTTCGTTGGAACAAGTTAAGGAAGTGGGTCTGCTTCAGTGTTGTGGCTGGGGACAGCTTGAGTTTCTGTTTGCTTTGAAGTCCGAGTTTCTCGGTGAGCTTTGTTTTGGAATTCTTTGGCACCCGTGGAAGCAGTGCAGTTTGGAGTATTCTCGGTGTTGGCAAGAGATCTTCTGGCTTAGCAGTTTTTATGAAGTGGAGTTCAGAAGCAGTTTTGTGGACCTGTTTCTTCAATGGGTTAGCCAGTTAAGTTTAAGCTGTTCTATTTGGTTAAGGATGAACAGTATTCTTTGGATTTGGTTTGGGTGGATCGCAAAAGTGACTTGCGATTGTTGAGTGTTCTCTTGGGTTATCTGAGTTTTCTAAATGTCCTCAGGAAGTCGGAGTTCTGTCCGCATCTGGAGATTGAGCTTTCTTATCGACTGGGATTCCGTAGTGGTACCGGTGGTTCAGCTTTTTAGTAAAATGGTTCTAAGTGATTGAGTTGGTGTAGCAGCTCGGAGTTTTGGAGGAACTCCTGAATGATTCTTATGGATTTGTTGAACCATATTTCTGGGGTGTGTTGTCCTGTTTGTGCTTGTGTTCTTCTTCAGCATTCTCCTTTATGTCGGATCAGAGTTGAGCAGCGGAAGCAGTTTGGAAGTGTATCTGCTTTTCTTTTCCCGCTCAGGAGAAGTGAGTTGTTGTCTTCTGATGTTGAGAAGTTGAGTTTGAGTTCTTGATTTTGGTTGATCTTGAGGAGATCATTTTGTTGGTTGATTGGTCTAGTTGTTTCTAGAAGCATCAGCGAAGGTTTAGCTGATCAGGAAGGCTGTAGGTAGCCCATGATCGTTTGGAGAGTTTTGTGGATAAGAGTCAAAGAGATTTGGACTCTGAAGACGGAGATTTATTTTGGATAAGTTTTCTCCGATCAAAGGTGAGTTATAAGATTGGATAAGTCTGAGAAGCTAGCTCTGAAGTGTTTTGGATCTTTTCTGTATTCTTGGAGAGTAAGTGATTGATCTACAGGATTGGATTGCCAGTTTGGATAACTGGGATCGATGAGTTTCACGTATATCTGAGCGAGTACGTGTATGATCTGTCTCTGGTTATGGAACCAGCAGTTCTAGAATTTTTGGTTGTTGAGTCAGACTCGTTTGTAGTCTGATATCTTGTCTAGTGTTATAGATATAGTTGTATAGGAGCTTTGTAGCTTCATAGTATTGTTTGTTTGGATTTTCTAGGGCGAGTATCCCGGTGTGTATATATACACACTGGGGAAACTCGATGTGATTTTATCCAGATTTTGTCTGCATAATTAGATATGTTTGATTGGTTGAATTGGTGTTTGGTTGTTAGCATATGTTTGGTGTATGCTTGTGTTTAAAATTAAAATTTAATGAGATTATTAAATTACCTTTGTTTTAAATTTCGAGGACGAAATTCTTTTAAGGGGGAAGGATTGTAACGTCCCGGAATTTTGACAATATCAATTTAATAATCTGTGGTTAAAATTAAATTGATATTGATAATCTGATAATAATTATTCAAATAAATTTAATAATCTTCTTTAATAAATATTTAAATTGGCTATTGTGTCTTTTAAATGATATAAATTGATTTATGTTTACAATCAATAATTGATTTATATATTAGCATTTGTTTCAATTTTAAGTAAAACATATTTTCTAATTTTATTATTTTTAGTAATTTGGAAATTTGTTTTATTTAATATCTAAGCATTTCAAAATTTAATAAATGACTTTGGTTGAAATTTGTAAATATATCATGTTTTAAAATTGTAATGTATATATATCAATTTAATATTTTCTTAGCTATATGCTTGAAGAAATACATGACAGTGGTGTGGTATGAACGAAATTTGATTTGCTTTGATAAGAAGAGGAGAGATGGTCAGGTGTTATGGAAAGTATTGAAGTATGAAATTTACAAAACAATGAAGATGCAATCTATTTTTCCAGCCATATACATGGATGCTTGGAGATAGTTGGTTTTTTTGGAGTGTTTCTTGTTTTCTTGTTTTGCTTTGTGTGTTTTTTTGTTGTGCTTTTCTTTCTGTGTAGCTCCGTGTGTTGTGTTTTGTATTTTCTTTTTTTCTTGCTTGCTGTTCTCTTTTGGGCAAGTTTTGTGTTTTATTGTTTTTTTGCAATAAAATCAGGTAGGGGCCCTGTTAACCCCGCTAGCTTTTGCTAAAAAAAAAATTTACTTCATAAATAAAAATGTGATTTTAAAATTTATAAGAAAATATTGAAATGTTTTTAAAATTTAATTGGATTTAGTTTTAATTTTAGAATAATCAAACAAAATGATTTTTAATTAAATAAAAAGAGATTCATAAAAACAATATTGACTTAATCTTGAATATGTATAAGTTAATTTGTATATCATTATTGTTCTTAGTTCTTTTGTAAATTCATAAACATGTTTTTAAATAAACTAACAAACTAAATTAGATTAACACATGCATTACTTGTTAATTTAAATACTAATTACTTTTAAAAGAGAAAAACAAGTGTTAGATTCATATGCATTCATGTAACATGTGTTTTAAAATTAGCATCACAATTTGACAAGTGTTAAATTTGGTTTTAATTTTCTTTCAGTTCATTTAAATCTGAAAACACATGTGTATAGTTACATCTTCAAACATATTGCATTTTTCATTCTTCTTTAATCAAAAGAAATTCTTCAAACTTCTTGAATCAAAATCATGCAATCTGCACATCTTATTTCTGCATTTTCTCAAATCCCAAATCTGCATTCCTCAAATTTAAAAAAAAAAAAGAATTCTGCATATACAAACTCCTCATCAAATTCACCTGCATATCTAAAATCTGCATATCCCAAACCCATATTCAAATATGCATTCATAAGATTATTTAAATCCAAAAATCTGCAACCTACATATTCAAATCCAACCTCTGCATAATCAAACTTCCAATCTGCACTTCCTCAAATACAAGCCTGCATACATATATCCACAATCAAAATTCTGCATATAACAATTCACAAAACCATCTGCATGTACTTGAGGTGTTAGCAACAACTACATATTCACCTGCATGCAAACATCTTGGTCATGGAAAGCATGAACAACCCAGACTTATAGCAACAGAGGAAGCATGCATGTTGTCTTCTGCAAATTTCAAATAAACAACTGGGGGTCTGCATTTGTTTTCTGCATTCATCAAAGGTGAGTAACATTTAAACTTAAAAATTTAATTTAGGTTGCTTGATGCATGCTTGAGATAAAGATTTTGATGTGTGCTTATAAAAGTCTGCTGTGATTATAATTGTATATGCATGTTGATTTTGTTCTGCAGTGTATACTCAAATTTATAACCTACTTTTAGAATCTTTTACAAATTGATTTAATTTGAGATTTATATCTGAGTTTTAGAATAATAAAAAGGAGTTTGTTTATCAGAGATTAGAATTCAGTTTATAAGTAATGTGTTTTACTTTCTTAAGTTTAGATTTAAATTTTTTTTAGGGGAAATTAAATACTGTGAGTTCTCTGTAAACATAAGTAACTCACATGTATATTGATTTGGATTTAAAAACAAATCATATTAATATTTATATCAGTTTCAGAAACTAAAAGTATTTACTGGAAATGTTTTTTTTAATCAAGTATTGGAATTTTAGGTATATGTTTCATTTATAAGCTGTTCTTGAACAAAATTTAGAATTTAAGCAAATTCTATTGATTCTTGGATTAAGAAATTCTGAAATTCTTTTGAGTTATTAAGAATGGATCATAGATCCTAAGAAAAATCAGAGGAATGTATAATGAATATTAGATTGAATGCAGTTGAAAATTTTTAGTTGGAACCCTAGTTTTGAATAGGGGTTAAGTTAGGGTCAATTGTGAAGGAATGGATTGATCGAGTGTTATGGAAATTGGTTATGGTGTAGATGATGGGTGAGGGAACTCGAGGCCGAAAGGGATGGTCGCCAAGTGATCGGAGCAAGGCGAATTCGCCGCTGACAGGTTTTGTCATAAAACCTGTTTGAAGTTTACAGGTTTTGGTGTGGGGAAAAATGGGAAAATGACCCGAAGCAAGTTGATTGATAACTCGAAGTAAGTATGGCAGAAACCCGAAGCAATGGCATGTAGGACTCGAAGTAAAAGTTTTGTTTCTCGGGTAACCTGTAGTTTACAGATTAAACAGCAAACTGTGTTTTGTTTTAAAATCTGGGTTTTAAATTTTTAAAAATCAGGGTTTTGAAAATTTAAAATCTGTAGTTATAGGTTTGAATAAGGTCTAGGTTTAAATTTAATTCAAGTTTGAATTTCAAATTGGTATTTAAATTTCAGGTTTTAAGTTGAAACTGTTTTTCTGTTTTTTTTTAAAAATCTGGATTTGAAAGTTTAAATCTGGGTTTTAAAAATTTGGAATTCTGCAGATTTAGTTAAAGTAAGAATTTAGTACAAATTCAAATGTAAGTTGAATTTTAGATTCAAATTTAAATCCAGGTTTTGAAATAGAGTTTAAATTCTTAACTTAACTAACTATTTCTGTTTTAGTAAATAGTTCAAATTTTAAGTAATGAAGTTTTTAAAATATGAAGCAAGGTTTAAAAATAGATTTTAAAATCTGGAAATCTGAGTTTTTAAAGTGAAGCTCAGTTTCAAATTTAAAGGAAAATTCAAAGTTGAAAGCTTTAAACTAAAATTGAATTTAAACTTCTAAAATTTTGAAATGAACTTAACTTCAAGTTTATATGATTTGATTTTTTTTAAGACAAACCTTTGAATTGTCCTGAAATTTAAATAAGTTTTAAATTTATTAAGTTTGAAATTATTTTATTTTAAATTTGAATTTAAAATTGAAATTTAAGGATAAGTTCAAAAAGTACTTTGTTTTGAATTAAATTGTTTAAAACATAATTAAGTTATGTTTATTTTGAAATTTAAATTTAGATTTATGTTTTAGAATTAATTAACAAGGTAATTAAGATTTGTTAATTAATTTAATAAATTAATTAAATTTGGAATTAATAATTGATTAAGGATTAATCAATTTGGAATTAAGATCATTAATTAAATTATTAATTAATGATAAATGAATAATAATTATGTAATTAAGTTTTTAATTAAGGTTAATTAATTTAATAATTAACTTTAATTAATAAATGATTAAAATAATTTAATTGGTAATTAATTTAAGTTAATTACTTTAATAAAATAATTAGAGGATGGTTAATGAAGATCATTAACCATGATTATTTAATAATTAATTAATGTAGTTAATTTTTATAATTAATTAGATTAATTAATTTAATAATAATCAATTATAAATGGCTTAAGTATAATTACTTGATGAAGTAATTAAGAAATTAATTACTTGATGTAATTAATTTAATTGATTGAGATTGTTTAATTTAATTAATTAAGTTTAATTAGTTTTAAACACTTGGTTTAAGTATAATTACTTTATGTAATTGGTGATTTGGGTAATTACTTAGTTAAGTAATTAATTAGTAATTACATGATTGTAATTAAGTGGAAATGTTTAAGTATGAGATAATTTGGATTAATTATTTAGTAATTAATCTAAGAAGTTAATTTAAGGATAATTAATTTGGGTTAATATAGTAATTAAGTTGTTAATTACTTTGAGTAATTAATTTAAGGAATAATTAAGATCATTAATTATTTAATCATGTAATTAAGAATGATTAATTAGGATTAATTAATCAATAATAGATAATTAATTAATGTAATTAATTAAGGATTAAGATAATTAATTATGATTAATTAATTTAATTGAAGTAATTAAGGGTTAATTACTGTTTAGTGAGGATAATTAATTTGTGAAATTAACTAAGAATAATTACATGGATGTAATTAAGTATAATTAATCAAGAGTGATTAATTAAAGTAATTTATGATTGATTAATTGATTTTAATCAATTAAATGATTGAGTAAGCAAGATAATTTGGTAAGGTAATTAATTTAATTTATTTTAAATTAATTAAAGATGAAGGAATTAATTTAATTCACATTAAATTAATTTGAGTTAGAGATAGTTAATTTAATTCATTTTAAATTAATTATATGATATGAGTAAATCCTTGCTTATGTATGAATGGATGTCATTGAATTGACTTAGATGCTTTGTGATCTCAGAAATGAGATAAATGATATTGTGTGGGATGGATGTTTGGTTTGTATTGTGATGATAACATAGGTTATCTATTGTGATGATGATATATGGTATATCTATTTGATATTGATATTGATGTGTGGATTATCTGTTATTGATAATGTTGATTATCAGTTATTGATCTGTAAGTTATCTATCTGTGTGTATATAGATACTGTGAATTGAATTGTTTTAAACCTTTAAAACAACTTGGACCTTTAAAGACACGCTTTGGATTTCGATGAGACCGGGATCGGGTTTCCATATTTGGATATCCGAAAACCACATCGTTTCCAAATAACGTTAGGTCGTGAATCAAAGTGGAGCTTTGTGAAGACTCGAGGTGTAAGGACTATGAGTCAGTATAACTCTGTGGGTGATTCCGTAATGAGTTGACGGAATTAGTCCTTATAGATTCGAGATGGTGAATCAGAGTGCAAGGGTTATTGTCGTTAACTCTGAGGGTGATTCCAAAATGAGTGTAACGAAATAATGCCTTCGGTTTCGTTCGAACCCGGAACGAACTTGTATGGATTGAATGCTTTCAGCACATCGTCAGGTGGACGATGAGCATTCTAAGTAATGTGTCCTATAAAGGTAATCGTAGCCTCAAGCCTCATCAACCGGGAATGGCTAAAACAGGGGAGGTGCAGCAAAGCTTCGTGGGTAGCCCCCACTTGAGAGTAAGATTTACCCCTGTCTAGAGGTCCCTTTTTATTTCGGCTGTGTGTGGACGGTTTAGTAGCTACAACCGTCGGGGTTGTCTTATTTGGAACTGTTCAGTAAGGAACGGGTCCGGCTTTGTGTTGCAGGGGAGTTAGGGTGGCTCCTCGGTACGGTGATCTAGGCCACGTACTGTGACGGGCGGTACCCCAGTAGCCCTGCCATTGTATGGAATCCAAAATCCAATAAGTGCCGTACGAATTAGTTGTGCCCAACTATGTTGGAATGTGAGATGTAAGCATTTCAGCTATTTCTGTATTTTACTTGAAAACCCTAGACACTATTATAATATCATCGGATTTATTATCAAATGTTTGGTTAGCGTAAGGTAAAAACTTTTCCATGTTTATGTGTGGGAAGTCTTACGTGATACCTTTCTTTTCAAAGGTTTTTTAAAAGTTAAGCAACTTTAACCTGTTACTCACACCAGACCCATGTCTGACCCGGAGTTTATTTTTGTTTTTCATAAACTCTTGGGTACTCAAATTTTTATGAGTAGTCAAGGGATTCAGGTTAGGATTCTGGATTAGCTTTGACGACTTGTGGAGGAGCAATGGAGCAGGAGGCTTCTGCGAGTAGATATATATCTAGTTTTCCGCTGTGTGATCTCTGTGTTGTTGTATTGAGTTGTATAACTAGACAGGTGTTTATAACTGTCTAGTATGAGTTGTTTATGCTGTGTATCTCTGATGTATATGATACTATGTAAAGTATTATGTTATTAATATATATAATTTATTCGTTCCGCTGTGTTAGATTCTGATGTTGTTTCTTTCTTCTCTTCTTCTTTCTTCTTCTATCCCTTTCTTTCTTCATTCATGACGCGATTTTCTGGGAGTGAAATTCGGGTCGTGACAAGTATGATTAAATAAAATTTTCCAAATTATTTACAATCATTTTTAACTCAATTTTTAATTATTTCCATAATTTAACATATTAAATTATCGATTTAATTATCCAATTAAATCCAATAAAATAAAATTTATTTGACTTCTAAATTCACTTATAAATATTTAAAATTAATTAAATATTCAAATTTTAATTTCTGAAAATTCTGGGTCGTTACATGGATGTAGTAGGAATAGTGCCTTCGGTTCCGTTCGAACCCGGGACGGACTTGTATGGATGAATGCTTGCGAAACATCGTCAGGTGGACGATGGGCATTCTAAGGGATATTGTTCTAAAAGGTACCGCTTAGCCTCAAGCCTCATCAACCGGGAATGACTGAAAATCAGGGGTTATGCAGCAAGGGTAGGTGGGTAGCACCCAAGCAGGGTGAGGTCATTCCAGTCTAGATGTCCCTTTTTATTTCGGCTTAGTGGGCGGTTGCTGATCCCAACCGCGGGGTGATCTCACTCGGGATTATCCAGTAAGGGGTAGTCCCGGCCTTGTGTTGTAGGGGAGCGGGCGTACTCCTTGGTACGGTGATCTAGGCCCCGTACTGTGACAGGTGGTGCCCCAGTGCCTAGTCATTAGTTGGAAATCCATTCTCCCTACGAGTCTTGTACGAGTTTTGTTTGTATTACCCACTTTTGTGGCTAGTAGCTGGAATTTAATAGATGTAACAATTTCGGCTATTTTATAAGTATTTGTATATAGACCCTATTATAATATCAGAGGATTTCTATAAAAAGTGTTTTAGCTATCGTAAGGTAAAAACCCGACATGTTTATTTATGGCGTGGTCTTACGAGATGCTTTTGTTTTCAAAGGATTTTTGAAACTTTAATAATCAATTGGGTGTGACTCTCTCACGCTGGTATTCCAGACTGACTCGGGTGTTATTTAACTGTAATGCTCGGGTCAGACCGAGTATTATAGAATACAGGATATGATGATGTGGAGCTCAGGAGACGAGCTGGATGACGATACGTACAGTCGTACTTGTTATATATATATATTCCGTTGTTGAGTTGTTGTGTATCCATTGTATGTTATTGATGTGAGCTGTGACTGATGTACTCTGATGATGTAAT
This sequence comes from Allium cepa, assembly GCA_030765085.1. Classification (NCBI taxonomy): domain Eukaryota; kingdom Viridiplantae; phylum Streptophyta; class Magnoliopsida; order Asparagales; family Amaryllidaceae; genus Allium; species Allium cepa. Next base: position 6,116,923 of record CM060930.1, on the reverse strand, counting down.
TTATGTAAACAGATATATTTGATTTTGAGTAAAGATTATTTACTATCTATTATATTTTATTCCGCTGCGATGGTTAGATTCTGATGTTGATTTTGTTTTCTCTTCTTCAACCTCTTCTTCTTAAACCCAAATGGTTCGTATTTCTATGCAACTTGAGTCAATTGTTGTAGAATAGTGTTGACTCAAGGAGTACGGATTTGCGGGTCGTTTCAGGAGTGGCAGCAGCCCCCCTAGCCCGCTTGGGCTGGGGAGTGGCAGCCCCCCCAGCCCGCTCGGGCTGGGGTGGCCGGCCCAGGCCCCAGCCCCATGCCGGCTGGGGAAATGTGTGTGCCAGCCCATGCGGGCTGGCCTACCTCTGTCTAGCCCAACTGGGCTAGCATGCTGTGCCTGGGTGCAGCCCAGGCCTGCCTTGGTGCACCCAGAGCCCTGTTTTGGCCTGTTTTCAGGCTGAACATTTCCAGCCAGCTGATTTTGCAGTTTTTTGATGGTTTGGGGTGTTCTTTTTCAAGTTTTTGGCATCAAATTGCACTAATAACAATTACTAACTACTATATAATGATCACTACACTATATTAAAGGAAACAAAGGGCCAAAGCTTAGCATTACCTTATGAAGCAATATCACAAACACCTTATGTGCAACCCCAAATTGAAAGCAAAGATGATCAAAGAGCTATGATTCACATGTTACATAATAAAACATGTGTTAATAAATGATTTATGAAGTCAAAAGAGGATTAAACACATATTAGAAGAGGTTTTTAGCAATATACCTCTCTAGAAAGCAACAATAACCATTATAGCATCAACCCAAGTTAGCAAAAGATGATTAGGAGGCTATAAGATCATAAAAACACATAAAACATGTGTTAACAAACTTATTTCAGAAATTAGAGAGATATAAAAGATGTATTTGAGGTGGGTATTTGCATTACCTTTGCATAGAATGACTTGCATAAGCTAAAACTTGAAGGAGATGAAGATGGAGGCCATTTTTGTTAAGAAAGCTTTAGGAAATGATTAGGGTTTTGATTAGGGTTGAATGAATGTGGTTAGGAGAGTTTGAGATAATATATATAGGAGGTTTAGGGTGGGTTATTGGGTTAAGTTTAGTAACCCTATAAGAAGAGGGTTATTTACAATGTTTCCAAAAAAATTCTAAGTGTTCATGTATGTTTATAAACTCATTTTTCTTACCCAAACCCGTTTTAAAATCTCTCCTAAAATATTTACTTTCCAAAAATAACATTTTATCCTCATTTTAAAATCCCATATTTCCCATTTAATTAAAATAGCCTTTTTCAAATAAATTTTGTTATTCCAAAATCCTTTTATGCTTCATTAAAAATAAATAAAAATTCTAACTTTTATTTATTAATTGGTAATGCAAATCCCGGGTTGTTACAAATACTGTTGTATATCAATAATATTATTCATTTTCTTCCGCTGTGTTGTTGTACTTAATGTGTTATATGCTCCGACGAACCAGATTCAACGTTTGGATCTGCGGCATTGGAATACGAGTGACTTATTCGGTGCCGATTTTCGAAGGTCGAGTTATGGTCGTTACAATACCTAAGGGAGTTATGCAAGGCTATAAACAAAGTATTTATTGACATTTAATTATGAAAGGTCAAGTGCAGAGTACGATTTTAGGCTTCGGTTGAATAGGTGAGACTTTCGACATTGATATGTAAAGAATGCCTAAGGATATTCCTTTTGGATCTCGGCTTATGTACTGAATATAGCTCAGCAAAATTAGGATATAACATTTATTTTATATTGTTTATACACACACACATATGTTCTCTTATATGCATTTAAACATATTTACATTCATTTTAGATATGATCCTATTATATATTTTATAAAGCTAATAATACATTATATTGTTATTATTTGATATGTGTGTGTGTCCATATATACATACACACATATATAAATTTAAGGCATAACAACTATTTTATATTGCTTATACACATACACACACATATGTTCTCATATATGCATTTATACATATTTACATTCATTTTAAATATGATCCTATTATATCTTTTGTAAAGCTAATAATACATTATATTATTATTATTTGATGTGTGTGTGTCCATATATATATGTATGTGTGTGTGTGCGTATATATATATGTATGTATGTATGTATATGTGTATGTATGTATAATGTATATGTATATGTATATGTGTGTGTGTGTGTGTGTGTATTTCTATATAATTGGTCTTTCAACTTATATTTTTATTACGTATTGCATATTAAGAAAACATATTCCTTTCCACATGCATATGTACATATTTGTAAATTTAAGTAGTAATGAAATTTATATGTTAAAATACATGCATAAATAGGAATTAAATAGTAAGGTACGTACTTCATTTTTATTGAGTAAAAATAACTCAGGTCACTGTTATTTTTTATATTAACAATTTAAAATGAGTAATATGCATTCTATTGGATAGTAAATATTACATCATCATCATTAATATAATATAAATAAATGGGAAATGAGTTAATCTTATTGAATTTGAATCTGCTTTCAATCTCTCTATTTTTTATTTTAAAGATTAACTCTTTATGTTATAATATATAATTTGATATATGTTTACCTTTATTTGAAATTATAAAAAGGTAGTGTCTACACAACCTTATGGACTAAACATTAATTAGAAATTTGTAAATAAACATTTAAAATATAGCAATTATTCTTTCTTTGCATCTCTATTTCGTAGAATAATTTTGCGAATCGCATTTCTTTTATGCTGCCTTTGCATTTTATAGACTGGTCTTACTTTTAGGCTGCATCTAGTTTGAAACATATTAACCTTCTCTTTTCTTCTTTATTCATTGAAATATGCCTTCTTTACTGGTCATGGGTGCTTCAACTTTTTGTTAGTCGAACTTTTGGGTGGTTACTATGCATGACATTCAAGCTTATTTTATTAGAATATCAACTCAATATAAGAGAGACCATTTCCCTATAACCAAATTTATTCCCATGAGCATCGAGCGTATGGAGGCTATGCCCATCTCCTTTATCGTTGACTTCTATGAAGAGTTTAGAACTACCATAAGGCACCATCCCTTTCACTTGGCTTCAAACTTGTCACGACCTGGAATCCGGCCCTCGAAAATCGGCACCAAATTCATCACCCATTTTCGAATGCCGCAGATTCAAACGTCAAACTCTGATTCGGATGGAGCTTATAACACATTAAGTACAACAAAATAGCGGAAAAAGAAATGAATAATTTTAATGATACACAAATGATACAACATTCTGATACTAATGAATATCAATATCGGAGACAGTATACAACAGCGGAAAGAAACAACACCAGCAGCGGAAAGATACAACTCAAAAAGAGGAACACCAACATATGCCTTCAAAAGGGAGAAGGATAGAAATCCCAACAACTGCATCTCTAATGCCAAAGCTCCAAAAATCTCCAATCCAATAAGCTCGAACCACCATCAAGTTGTATTAAGCAAACTAGGTAACAGAGTGTTGAAGTGAAACAAATGTTATCCCAATCCAGATACTCCAAAGATTGCCAAAAGCTACCAAATCAAAAGCTGAAGGCTACAGAATCTTCATCTACTATTGATTATATGAAAACCTGACTCTAGGTTGCCCGTGTGGAAAATTGTGGGCACCCAGAGTTTAGAAAAGAACAATAAACGCCAGGTCAGTCATGGGACTGGTATGAGCAAACAAAAAACAGTTTATCTTTAACAAAAGAAATTAAAAGAAATCTGCAATGCTTTTAGGAAAATGAAACTACCATAAGGCCTCCCGTCACACACACTGTGCAAGCACACAATTGGTGGAGATTTCTTCTTATGATAGTCAAACATGCTTGATACGAAAAATCTTTTTTTTTGATATTATTTTTAGTTCATAGTGCAGAAAACCTTTCGAAAGTATAATATTAGTTTTAGCCAGCATACCACCATTATGGTATGCCTACTATAGCTTTAAACAACAGGTCACCACCATAAGTAAAAGGCAGGTTATACAACTAAAACCGTATATGGAGCGTATTGTTTCTTTGGATTTCCAACAAATGATCAGGCTAAGGAACTTCCTCACCGAATGGGACGCCTCTGGATGGACGCTCCCGAGAACCTAACCGGATCTCTGCCAAGTGCCAACACAAGGCCGGGTTACCTCTTTAACTAGGTAACTACTGACACGAGTAATGCCACTCCCCGGTCGTTACCGACCTTTATCCCGGGATTCACCAACAAATAGCAACAACCACATAGGTTAAATATTTGGGCTCTAAACCATGATACCACCTTTTATCCAGAAGGAAATGGACATACCCTAAAGGGCGCGACCCTCATAACCTCTGAGCTCGTACGTCTCAGAGAAGAGTGTTAAGCTAAGAGAATAAATTCTCTGCCACCAAACAGAAATGTATTTGATAGAAATCAGCTTTACATCTCAAAGTGTAATGTTAGACATACATCCATACAAGTCCGTTCCGGGTTCGAACGGAACCGAATGCACTTCAAATGAAGCCCTTGCAAATCCGAGTATTCACAATCCCGATCGGACTCCACATCACATATGGAGATCTCTATACCGTAGCTACTCAGTGCAAAGTCATTCGACGGGTAATCCTTTCGTTCTCAAAAATACCCGGTCTTCACCACCGGTCTTCAAATGTTATCCATTTCGACATATCACTATTCGGAATGGGTTATATGACATAAAGTCATCTCCCGGCTAAACTGAATAATGAGCGCTTAATTTTAAAAACATATGGATATTGGAATCTCAGTTAAGTCACAATTTTCCACACTTGTTCCCCAAAACCTTTTCTTTTAAATAAATTTCCGCTTTCAAATCTTTTATACAAAAAATACACCTTTAAGATCCTCTTAAATTTGAAAACAAAGTTTCACCAATCTATCACAAAGGTTCATTCAATCTTACAAAACAATTTCCATTTCAAACTTGAAATCCGTTCAACAAAAGTTGGAAATTCTTTATTAATATGAAAGCGATTATTATTTGAAAACAAACGCTTTTCGTTTTGGGAAAGTCAATTGTATTTACTCAAGTTATAGCCTTTCAAAGTACACACCGAAAAATCAGCGAACTGCCGTATTCTCGGCAAGTTCTAGTTGAATTAAATTTAAATTCCTAAAATTATTCATTTAATATACTTCAAAAATGGTTTAAAATCAATATATTGTATAACTTGTAAAACCCTTTCAAACCATAATTTCTGAAACAATTTCAAAACTTAAACAAGACATATTTTATTCAAGCTAAATTTCAATTCCAAAAACTCCTTTTCAAAAGCTTTTAATATTCAACTCAATTTCATTTCCAAACTAATTGGATTTAAAATTCAACTTTTAAACAAATTAATATTTAAATTTAAAATATTCGTGGCTTAGACGATTTCCTGTGAAATCCATATTTGTGTGTGTGGTGTTGTCCAGGGGTTTTACACATAACAATACAATATCATCAATCATCACAATCTAAGCACATCAATATCGATAAGCGGTATAATCCTATAACGCTTGTCTTCATTCACAGATTCACAGTTAATATAAATTCATCACAGATAAATAAATTACATTCATCACAGCTCAAATCAAAATAATTCATATCATAGAACATCACATATTAGGGATACCAAACAATTCAAAGCATACAATACAAATCAATCATTCATAAGCAGATCAATTAATCATCTGATTAATTGAAATCAAATTAATTACTTATGAATAAATTACTAATCCTGGTTAATTAACATTAATTAATTACAAACCATTTTAATTAATTATCCTTTAATCATTTATTAATTAATCTTTAATAATAAAATTAATCAATCTTTACTCATTAAATAATTAACCTTTATTTATTTAATTATTCTTTGATTAATTACCTTAATTGCATTAATTAATTAACCGTTAATTAACAAATCATCTCTTGATCACTTTCATTAATTAATTAAACTTTAAATTAATTAATCATCCCCAAATTAATTATCTTAATTAATCACATTAATTAACCTTTAATAAATTATTTTTAATCATTTGATTTATCAATCTTTAATCATTAATTAATTATCCTTAATTAATTACATTAATCAACTGACCATTAATTAATTACTTTTAATTAAGAAATTATCTTTAAGTAATTAATTACCTTTAATTACTTTCATTAATTAATCTTAATTGATAAATTATCCTTAATTACTTTAATTAATTAATCCTTAATTAATTACCTCTTAACCAATTAATTATTCTTTAGTTAATACTTAATTATCCTTTAATTAAGTAATTATCATAAAATTTCAAGTTAATGATTCCTTAAATCTTAAGATAACCCATTTATCTTAATTAATCATATTAACAAATACCATTTAACAACAATTAGGGATGACATTGATTAATCACTCAATATATTTTTATTTTAGAACCAAAATAATTGATCTTTAAAACATTTAACTCTTTGAAACAAATTTATTTTTTATCCATAAATCGACTTTAGATCTTTAAGTTAATTAACAAATAAAAACATTTGTATCCTTTTTAATTCACTTCTTGATTAAGCTATTTAATTCCTTATTAAAATATAGACTTAAAAAATTAATTAATGAAAACACACAAATACACACACACACACACACACATATATATATATACATATATTTTAAATATTTTAATCTTGATTATTTAAAATAACTTAAATTTAAAACCTTTAATTTATCCATAAATGAACACATATCGTATAAAAGAATAGGTTTAACAAAAAAAAATTTAGAACATGATTAACTTTTAAAACTAATTAAATTTAAAAACTGTAAAATCATAAAATCGAGATGACTCGAGTGTTATCCCAAGTTGATGCATGATTTACCCGAGCCTTGCACCGAGTAATTTCCTTTCTTTTTATTTTTTCTACTTTATTTTTAGATTAGATTTTTAAAACCTGTTATATACTTAAGATCACCAATACAAGCCCGAGAACAACTTCGAGCCACAGTATCGTCTTCTTTTGCCCAGTCCCGAGTCGCCTTCTTCTTCTTTCCTCTCAAATCTCTAATACACACAGATGCATGCGTACACGTGCACCACTGATCGCCGACCTTCTGATCATCGACGAGATCACCCACAAGTCCTCTATGATCACCTCACCCAAATTAACCACCCAGAACCTCAAAAACTCGATCAACTCGAAATCGAGTATGTTGAACAAAACTAGAACCCATTGCACAACCAAAAATTGTCCCGACACCGACGATCTGACCACCTAGAACCCCGTCACTCTGGCCAATGCAACGTCACGATCCTACGCATCATTTTCCCTCTAGTCCGGTACCTTCCGGTGCCACGTCGATGACGAACTACCCCTTCAAACTTCATCGACCAAATCTGGGGATAAAACCCTACATCATCGATGATCGGTTGCCACAACACCTTATAAAATCACCTACTATTTTTATGACAACCATCATCACATCATCCACCTCCCACTTCAATTTCGAGACCCTCCACCACTGCGATCACCATAATTTCCCAAAAACCCAATTTCAGTTCATCTCGAAATTTCTCCGCGAATATAAACTTAAAAATTGTGAATTGATTATCAAAAATCATAATTTTGAAATTCGAATTTGTTCTTATGATTACAACTTGAAATCCAGACATTCGATTTTCCGAGTTGAAAAGATTTTTTACTGTAATTTTTAGTTTTTGAAATAATTACTAAATATTTTTACTGGAAATTATTTTCAAAAATAATTTTACATTGTTATCATCATTTCTTCTTTAAGGATCCAAGCCTAAAAAAGATTTGGCAATGAGAATTTGAATTGTTTTATTTGTTTAAAACCTGTTGAGCTTGGAACAGAAGCATGTTTCTACATGCACACATATAATTGCACATACATATACAAGCATGTAGACATATTTAACAAATAACAACACTTTTCACAATAAAACTTCAAGTATCAATTCAGATATCAAAATATATAGATGGGTTCAAGTGAGTTTGCTCACCTGGTTTCTGGAAGAACAGAGAAACCTTCTTTTGTTTTTATCTGGAAATTTTGTTTTGATGATCTGAAACTTTGTTGAAATGATCTGGAAGTTGATTTGCACTTGAATTTGATTTGTTAATCTTTGATTCTTTACTTGATCTTTTGCTTGCTTTTGATTTCTTCAGTTTGAATCTTATATTTGCTTTGTTGTTTGATTTTGAACTCTGCTCAAGTTCTAGATATTATCAGATTTCAGTTTGATTCCCAGGTTTTGATCTTTGAAAGCTTGTTTACTGTCTTTAGGTTTTGAATTTGAAAACTGAAGCTCATTTCTAGGTTTTTATTACCTTCTATTTTTGGTTTTACTTTTGAGATGAACGAAAAAATGTAGCCTGATTTTACTCTTATACGTTATATTTATAAATTTAATTTAAAATAAGATTTAATTGCCACTTGTTAATTCATAAAATAAAATGGCTACACTTGTTTATGCATGTTGTATTAAACTTACAAATGTCATTTACAATAATTTTTATGTTTAAACCCCTTGTTTTAAGTTAAGTCCTTATGTTTTAATAAATTATGTAATATGTATTATGTTTTTATATTTTAATTTTTTTATACATATATTTGTTTCAAAGGTTTTATTAGTGATATTCTTTGAATATACAAACTATTTATTACAAGTAAAATTAAAAGAAAGAACATCAAACCTTTTATAAATCTTATTTAATTTTAAAGGATATGTATATATATAGAGGCAATTAGTTTAAAGGAAAAACTTTAAACCAACTTTTAAACCAAAGAGGCAACATTTAGAATTTAGGCAGAAGGACAGTAGCGCTTTTTTTTCAATTTTTCGACTTCAACTATTTCCTCCGCTTTCGTCCAAATTTACCCCGGCCGCCGTCCACTTTTAGCTACTGTTTGCCCTAGCCGCCACCGTCCAAGCAATCGTCATCTGGTCGTTGTCGTCCAAGCTACCATCGTCCAAGCCTCTCTCTTGCCGATGTTCAAATCGAATTGGATCTTCCATTGTCGACATTGATTTCTCAAAATCGAGAAAACTTAACTTGACGCCTCAACCCAAACATATGTCAGAAATTATTCGACCTCTGAATTCAAGAGCTGCAAATTCAAGATCTAAGATACGAATGGAAAAGAAGAATCTAGAAGAAGAAGAAAACAGTCTAAAAAGTACCATGAATTTCGAATGATATTTAGATATAGCATTTCTATATTTGAGACACGGTAGATTGGGTTTAATATGCTAAATGATATACTAATATAGCATTTGTACTTTTAAATATAGTATCATTATCTGACTATGCAAAATGATAGTTGGATATAGCATAAGCATATTTCAACTGAATAATGACGACAAAAGTGCAAAATGATACTTGTATATAGAATAAGTATATTTAAAGTGAACTAGCATGAATAGAATATACAACATGAAATAAGTATTTCTAAAGAGAACTACCATGAATAGAATATACAAAATGATAACTACATATAGCATCTGAGTTTTTTAATGTAACATTCTAATCACAAAGTTCACTACCATGTTTATGATATACAAAATGATAGTTTAATGTAGCATTTGAGTTATGCAGTCTACTATCATGTTCAAAATAGACAAAATGATACTTTAATGTAGCATTTTAATTATAAAGTCCAATATTATGATTGCAATATGCAAATTAGGATTTAGTATAACATTTTAATCACAAAGTCCACTACCATGTTTATAATATGCAAAATGATAGTTTAATGTAGCATTTAAGTTATGAAGTCAACTATCTCATTTAAAATATGCAAAGTGATAGTTTAATATAGCATTTTACTTACGAAGTCCAATATCAAATTTACAGTATGCAAAATGATATCCAATGTAGCATTTTAATCACAAAGTCCACTAACATACTTCAGGCATACAAAATGATAGCCTAACATAGCATTTGATTATGAAGTCCAATGTCATGTTTACAATATGCAAAATGATAGTTTAATATAGCATTATAGTTATGAACAACAGCTTGAAGCTTACCAGAAATACAATCAACATTAAATACACCATTTGAAACTAACAAGAGCAACATTCCACGTCAAATACAAAATAATAAAGGACTAAATTGCATAATATACACAGAAATGCTAGTTTCATATAGCATAATAATATGAAAGATACAGTAATCACGCGCAGAAACAAAAAACTGACCAAAAAAAATTACCAATCATCAATAATTCCAATACATGTCAAACATCCAATTAAGATCAAAATCGTGTTAGAACTCTATAGTGTTCACAAGTAGGTGGCGATGCACTCAAACTCAAAGCGCTTATAACATCGCCTCCTATTCTCGATATCATAAAGCACAACAAGAATGGCGAACTCGACTCAAGCAATCTAGAATGGAGGAGCGACGATCTCGATATTCATTTGAGAGAAATGGTGAAGTGAGATGTATTTTCGAGTCGGCATCTTCAGGTGAATAGTAACAGTGAGTTTGGGAAGACGGAGCGGAGAATTTTATTCAACGAGAAACAAAGATCAATTTAATTTTTGATAGTCGGCATGATTTGAGGTCGAGATTAAAGAGGAACGAGATTGAAGAAGACGCACGATTTAATTTTTGTTCAAGTTTTTCCTTCAGCCGAAAATATAAAACCCGTGTCCTTAAAAAAGAAAAAAATCCGTGCGGCTCTCAAGCAAAAAAACATGATGTGTTTTTCCTTTAGCCCATTTTCCTGATATATATGTGTGTGTATATACATATATAAAGCTTTTAACCATTTTTGAAAATGATTTTAAAACAATTATAGTTTAATAAATAAGCACACATGTGTATATTATAAAATATAGAATTTATTATATCCAGTTCGTTTTCAAGACATTCATTTTTAAATTCCAAATCAAAATTCTATTCAAAATCATATTTATATACATTTATATAAATAAATAAACAAATATCTTATTAAATTTGGAAAAATTAAATTTAATTCACAATTTAATTCAAAATTTATATTAATTATCAATCTAAATTTGACTCAAAAACCGGGATCGTTACAAAACTTGTATTACATCATAGTTAGTCTCTTTATTATCTTTAGGAAGGTATTTGATAGAGAAGTCCTTTACCTACGGAAGTCTGGTATCCTTATAAGAAAACGAAGAGCCTTAAAATTACCTTTTTCCGTATTTGGTAGCTCATCCCGGCATCAAGGCCATGTTTATTCCTTTACTAGGCATTATTAAAGGGGAATAATTTTCAAATTAGTCCCAAAAAAACCAATTTCAATTGTTGGCATGTTTCAAAACTTTTTACAAAAATTGGTCTCTTTTTGCTTATTACAACATTTTATAATTGTGCAATCCAAATTTATGCAAGTACAATTTTTTAAAAAAAAATTACACTTGTGTAATCCAAATTTGCGCAAGCATAATTTTTTATAAAAACTACACTTGAGCAATTCAAATTTGCACAAGTACAACTTTTTTTTCAAAAAAATATACTTGCGCAATCCATATTTGCGTAAAGATAGTTTAAAAGAAAAAGTTTAGTAAAATTTAATTTAATGGACGTTAAAATTGAACATCCATCTCAAGGACAAGCGTCAAAATTTCACGATCCTTCATGCTTTTTCAATATCTTTTCCTCTGTAAACAAAATTTCTCCTCCTTCATCAAACAATGGCAGTCGAAACCCAAATCAATTTTCTTCGCCAAACTGATTTACAAACGCAATCGACTTCGAAAGCTAAGTGGAAGGACGTAAATCCACATATTTCAACAAATCTTGAAAAGTAAACGATGAAACTAGGATCTCCAAAACTAAGGCTTCGAATGCTATGCATACAAAATTAAATATAAGACGAAAAACTAAACCATCCACCGCTGTTGATTCGATTGATATTCATGAAGAAACAAATAGGACGAGAAAATCTAGGGCAGGAAAAGAAAGGAAAAGGTATAACATCTGATTTTTTTCTCAAAGTAAAAGATTAATTTAGAATGGTAGTTGAATATATCATTTTAATTGTAAATAGTTTTACAACGAAAGTTATGCTGAATTGGTAATCATATAGACAGTTTTGGAATGATAATTGGATATATCACTTTATTCGTTACATTCATTATGTTGAAATGGTAGATGAAAATAGCATTCTAGTTTTTGATAAATGCTAAATGATAATTAGATTGATAATTAAAGAATGATAGTTGAATATATCGCTTTATTTACTGTATATGTAATGATGGAATGGTAAATGATAAATGAAAATAGCATTTCGATATTTAATAGACGGTAGATGACAATTAAATGGATAGTTATTGAATGATAGTTCGATACATCATTTGATTTGTTGCATACATCATATTGAAATATGAGATGATAGATGAACTAACATTTAGTTTTTAACCACTGATAGATAATAATAAGATGAATAGTTATAGAACGATAGACAAATATAGCATTGAAAAAAATGATAGACAAACATAGCATGATAGAATGATAGTTGAATATATTACTTTATTTACTATATGTGTTATGATGGAATGATAAATGATAAATGAAAATAGCATTTCGATATTTGATAGACGGTAAAGGATAATTAGATAGATAATTATTGAATGATAGTTCAATATATCATTTGACTTGTATGCATTATATTGAAATATGAGATGATAGATGAACATAGCATTCATTTTTTGACAGTTGATGGATAATAATAAGATGAATAGTTATAGAATGATAGAAAATATAGCATTTAAAAAAATGATAGACAAACATAGCATCCAATCTTTAAACTGTAAAAACATACATTGAAAAAGGGTAATGATAAACAAATATATCATTTAAAAAAATAAATATAGATGAATATAGCACTAGAAAATTATGCATTCATAGTTGAAAACAATGACAGATAAAAATAAAAATGCATTAAAAAAAGTGAATATTGAAAATAACATTATGGTTTGTTAAATACAAAATTATTCATTCATAGTTTTGTGTACAGGAATCAAAAGGTAAAAGATTAAAGAAAACAAAAACAACAGAAGGAAAAAAATCAAAGAAAATATCTCAGGAAAAAATTCAGTATCGATGTAGCTAGCTTCCAATGATAAATTTTTTCCAGAAAACTAAGGAAAAAGGAGGTTATCTTGTAGATCAATTGAATTATTTAAAACAAACACCCTTCGAAAAATTAATGCTAGTGTATTTCAAAGAAATTTTATCCATAGCCGCTTTTACAAAATCATCAACAACCTTAAATGATATCATAGAAACATTTTCTATCGATGAAGAAGCTTTTAAAGTGGGGAATATTTATCTAAAAATCAACCCTGAAAATGTTTCAATTCTCTTTGGCATACCTTTGTATGGAATTAATATTTTTCCATCGCCTAAAATGAGTTTACAAATCCTTCCAGACAATAGTAAAGTTTTTGTACTAAGAAATCTTTGAAGAGCATATCACAAAGGATCTTACAATTTCAAAGATAAATAATGTACTGGAAACACAAAAATTTTAACATGAAACTGATTTTCCAAAATTGATTATTATTCTTGCAATGATAACCTTCTTCTTTTCCGACAACCAAAGATATTTACCATGGGGATATATTCCTTATATACTTGATCAAAACAAAATGAACTCGGTATCTTGGCTGGTTTCAATTCATCATTCATTGATTAAAGCTTCGATGGCGTTCAGAACAAAGCTAAGAAACATGTCGGGTTGTTCCATGCGCCCAATCATAAGTACAACGTGCTAACTTTATGTTAATGCATCTATCTCTATAAATTAAATTATACACATTACATGTTTTAACATGTAATACTTTATTTGTAGTTTTTCCTATGTGAGCATGTGAATTTGATATCTCCACTGACAACATACTGTTCCACCTTACCTAGATTTGGGAGGTGGAATATCGGAAGCTTGAAAAAGGTCATTTCAAGAAAAGTTTTGATGAACATGGACAATAGAAAGGTATTATTTCTCACACGAGTACAAGAAATATATAATGATAGATAAATATATCATAACATAGTGTATATTAACAGTTTTCATTTTGTTATTATACAGCTATAATTTAAATGATAGTTACATATATCATTTCTGCAGAAATACAATTTTCTGTAGTTGTTACTAAAGAATGATAGTTAGATATAACATCACATGAAAAATGACAATTATATATAAAATTAGTGCATTCATTGTATGTTAGCTCATTCATTACTATTTATATTATTACATAGATTTTTGTTGAAATAAGAAACCTGACTGAAGATAAAAAAGCACTTCTTCAACAAATAAGCCAACAAAAATTTGTTCAGCTGGATATCAATGAATATTGGGCTACAAAAAAAGAAAACTTGGAAGAGACATCAAAAAATCAAGTCGACTCAATGCAGCAGTATATTAAAGATTTGGAAAATTGAAGAAGAGTGAAGAAGAATTAGAAAATAGAGACAGAAAATAATACAAGCAGAAGACATTATCATACAATTGAGAAAAGATATCAACATGTCGAAATCAAAAGCATGAGAAGAAATAAAACCACCATCATTTGATCTTAGTAAAACTAAGGAAATTAATATGATGCAGCAAGAGAAAGAACAACAGGATCAAAAGAAACCTTCATAGGCAACAGAAAAATCCCGGACAGTGCATGAAAAAGCACAGAAGAAACCAAGCTCTTCAGTTTTGAGGGTTAAAAAGCGCCAATGAAGGAATAAAATTGATTTCGATTGCCAGTATGAAATTGTTCACAGAAAAACAAAGAAAAATGTTGACAATGAAGACTAAAAGGAGCAACCTAAAACCGAGGAAGGTCAAAAAGAAAATACAAGTGAATAGGAACAACAAGAACAAAATGGAGAATCTGATTATGAAGAGGAATCTAAAATTGAAACAGATGAGCAAGTCATTACAGTTGAAACTAAAGAAATTATTGATGTTGAAGGGTACTCCCCATCAAGTAAAGCTTACAAGAGTAAAGATATCACAAAAAACAGTATTCTATAATTATTGAATGAAGAACAGCAAAACAAGATTCTTACTTTCTTGAAATTTAACGAAAATAAGAAGTAAGATTTCTGACCGTTTTTCTTTCATTATATTTGTAATTAAATAAAATTGAAAAAAACTAACTTGTCAACTATTGATTTTCAATTACAGCACTGTAGCCTATGAAAAAGATAAAGGGAATAAAGGAGGAATCACAATAGTGCAATCTATGCTGGAAGCCGTTCTATTTGAGGGGTCACAGATGAACACGTATGCATAAAATTAGAATTATGGCAGTAAAATAGTATATATAAATGTATAAAATGGAAGAATGATTGGTAAACCTAGTATTCAACTTTTCAAAGTGCATATAAATGAATTGAATGAGAGAGTGATAACTAAAAGTAGCATTAGTATTTGTAAAATGCAGATAACTCTATAAGATGGGAGAATGATTGTTAAAACTAGCATTCATAGTTTTTTAAGTGCATACAAATGTATAGGATGAGAGAATGATAGTAAAACTAGCATTCAAAGTTCCAAACTGCATATAAATGTATTGAATAAGAGAACTGGAGTTAAAAATAACATTGGTATTGTAAAGTGCATATAAATATATCGAATGTCCAAGATGATTGTTTAAACTATCATTTGCATTTTTTTAGTGCATTCAATGCAGTAAACATGCAAATGATAGTGAATGCTAGCATTAATATTCCTAGTTCAAAAATAAAAAAAATAATTATACCATAAAACTTACAACCTTCTTTTTTTGGCTAAACAGCTTATTGATTGGTTTATTACAATCAAGAGATGTATGAACACAGTTACTACTTCACTACAATGGTGATGGTAAGTATAAGCTTTTCATTATAAATGTAATAAAATAACATAAAGTATTCTAATACATATGAATATGCAGAATGCTTTAGTACATGATTAGCAAACTCTGATCAATGACATAGTCATACCGACAATAGATGTCATTATGAAGGATGAATTTATAGAGAAGATTTTCTTCCTTGTACATTACATAACCATTGGAGCTTGTTGATGCTAAACTATGAAACAATGCAGTGGAGTCATTATGATTCAACCAAACCAAAAACCAAATCAACAAGGACATCAAACCCCAGCTATAACCAAGCCCTAATTCTTGTAAGAAAAGAATAATTTTTCAATCACTCTAACATTAATATACAACACTAGTTTTTCTTCTTGTAGAAAGATAAATTGGAATGATGTTCAAGAAGAAATGGATAGAAGTAGGAATACCGAACAAAGAATTTTACAAACCTAAAATGTGGCAGCCAAAAAGTCCACCATAGGATTCTGATTCATAAGTAACTAATTTCATTTCTTCTCTTGTCATTTTAGTTTGTATATTCATCCAACTTCTGCTATTCTTTTTTAAATACAGCTGAATACATCTAATGATCAAAATGATAGTTAAACCTACAACTAAAATTTTTAAAGTGCATAAAATTGGGAAAATAAAAAATGATGGTTCAAACTATCATTTATATTTTTTCAGTGCATATAAATTTATCAAATATCCAAAATGATTGTTTACACTGGCATACATATTTTTAAAGCCTTTTGGACTAAACTAAACATGCAAACTAATAGCCAAAATGTCATTTGTATTTTTTAATTAAACTGGAATGCATTAAATATGCAAAATGATAGTTAAAACTAGCATTCCTAATTGACAGTTCATTGAACTGCATCTATTGAACAAAAAGATTATGTATAAGGTGCAAATTCTACACACAACAATGGTGTCTCTATGAATATATTAATTAATATTTTGATCAAAATATAAAGATACAAAGCTATATTTTAGAATTCTAGAGTAAAGAATGCTATCTTATTTTAGCATTAGATTATACTGTAATATTAACTAATATTTCTATATCTGAAACAGATTTGATTGTGCATTCTTATCATGGAAAACTTGAAAAAACTAGACAAGGATGAGATGTTATAAAATTATGCAAAAGAGACTATTAGAAACCTAAGAGCTGCAGTTGTGTATAACATACTAAATGATTCACAATAAAGTTGGTCAGTGGAGAAGTCCTACAAAGATTCTACATAAGAATAGTAGTTGCATTTAAACTTCTTAGAACTTTGGATTTTATTTGAATACCACTTCTGCTAATTAAACTGAGATGGAGTCAGAGATGGAGTATTATATGTTTTCCAATGCTTGTATTTTGTTCTCAGTGTATAAACTGCTCAGATGGATTTGAACTTCTCGATTTGAATTTGATTCGACTACAGTTGTCTGTTTTCAATGAATGACCTACAATGGCAAACTATGGAAACATTCAAGTGTCAATTTTATGTTCTTTTTATTGCTTTTACTATATTTCTAAAGTGGTGAATAATGTTTTATACTAAAATGCTAGATAGAACTAGCATTATGCGAAAATACATTTCTTAGTGATTGAACTGTGATGAATAATGTGTGAATTTATTCATATAGCATTTTTATATGATTTCCAATGTTTGTACTCTATTTTAAGTGTGATGACTACTATTTACACTATAATGCTAGTTATAACTAGCATTTAACTGAAATGCTAAATACAACTATCATTCAACTGTAATGCTAGTTATACTGTAATGCAGTCCACGTTGATTGTTATTTTGATGGTGGTTGCCAAATTAGGTTTAGTGCACAAGTATCTCGTCGGTCCTCTAGCTTTTTCAGGCCTATGGCCCATTCTTTTTTTAGCATACACAATTTATCCCAAGAAATTTTATGTTTCCTTCCTTCCTACAGAAAGTCGGCATTTATCTTATTTTATTTCTTTAAAGTAGCAATAGAAGTTAATATATCAATAGCCAATATAGTATCATAGCTTATATTATACCATAAATCAGTAGCCAGTATAGCACCATAGATATATTACACCATTAATTAGTAGCCAGTATTTGCAATCCCATTTATCTACTTTATTTGTTAGTTTCTAAAACAGAGAGGTGCAGTCTGCATAATGAAGATATTCCATGGGTTTCTTTTTACAAATTGGTGTTAATTCTTTTTTCTAACCGCTCTTTCCAACAATAAGGAAAGATATTCCATTGCAATATAGAAGAAATATGCGGGCAAAGGTTCCCCCATATCATATAAACAGTATATCATCATACTGATAGTTCATCACAAAACCACTTATGTAATCTCATCAGTTATTCATATAAACAGTATATCATCATCATCATCGGATCCTTCATTCTTGCACAACAACTTACTCAGTTTTACATAATGACAAATTATGGGTTTCAATGTTGAAATTGTATTTCAGGTATGATGCATACTGATTATAATGAAATGCTAGTTACAACTAGCATTCGAGTGAAATGCTATGTACAACTAGCATTGAATAGAAATGTTAATACTGAAGTGCAGAGCTCATGCAATTCTTTAATTCGCATTAAATATTTTGCAATATGAATAAATAATAGATTCCTAAAAACAAAAATTCAACAACAAAGGAAAATATAGGAACAACAAATATTAGAAATTAAAATAAAATAACCAAAACATTTCACATTTTATTTTCTAATGATTTCACAAAGTCCGACTTCATTCTTTTATAAGCTTTAGCAGCTTTACACTTAAAAAACTACTCCATTACACTAACAAAACACATAATCTTTTTTTAACCTTTTGAAGTAGCAAGACAATTCCTTTTGTTGTGACCAACTTCGTTACAATGAATGCATCAGTTTCTTTTTCTTTGAGAATATCCAAATCCACCATGCCTCTTTGTAGATGGTCTTCCTGCACCAGAACCTCTTTAGCAGGCCTAACCTAAATATCGATTTCAGCAGCAACTGGCTTATCAAAACCTGGAATTGGATTGATAGCATTAGCATACGAAGATCTGAAAGCATTAACAGTAAAATAGCCCTCCACATAATCATAAACCGATAACCTAGAATTGTTCATGCACTTAATTGCATGGGCACATGGAAAACTAGTAACTCTCCATTGATTACAACTACATAAATGATTTTTAAGATAAAAAACTTGTGGCTTAGGAGATTTAACTTCAAACACAAATTCCAAAGACTTATAAACATCCCAACCAATGCCATCATCTACTAACTTAGACAAACGTTCCTCCATAACAGGATAAAGATTCGTTGTCCACAAACAATATTTCTCCCTTCGTCTAGCCATTTGCTCCATAACTTTCACTCGAATACCATCCAAACAAGAAATTATAGGCACAACTCTTTCTTTCAAAATCCACGAGTTGAAACTTTCTGCAAAATTTGAAGAATATTCATCATGATGCTTGCCTTGAAAAAACAAATCTGCCCAATGGTCAAAAGGTTTATCTCTTAGAAAATTTTCTACGAACGTACCCCTAGTATCCTTAAATTTAGAAAGATATCGCTCAAAATCATACATATTAGAAGCTCTGGCACAAAGTTTGGACAACTCCATAATGGATGAATCACCTTTGGCCGCCTTGACAACAATACCAATATTATGTTCCATGTGAAGTAAACAATAGCTATGATATGAAGGAAATACTTTCAAAACACCTAAAATGAGACCCCATTGATGATCAGGCATAAAAACTAAAGACTGATCTTCATTAAGCATTTCTTTCAATTGGGACAAAAACCAAGACCAATTAGCTTCATTTTCATGAGAAACAATACGCATAGCCAGAGAAAAGAAACCTACAAAATATGTAATTAATGACTTCTCGGTAGTAAGAAACATGAATTATATTAAACTTCGAAACATGTATTAAATGTTAATAATTTCTATTATACACAATTGAATTTGGTTCAAAATGATATATGAATATAGCATATGTTATTTTAAAGTCTTTTAGTTACTAATGCTTAAAATTTTAGTTCTTGTTTTTGTAAACATTTCTACTATAACCATTTCTAGTGTAACTAGCTTCCATTGAATAAAATAAAACAAATAATTCTAGTGTAAACATCGCTGCATTAAAAATTATGTACTGCTTTGAACAATGATAGTTTAATATATAATTACCAAAAAAATAAATAAGTAAATAAAACAAAACTAAAATGAAACTCATACCTTAGTTACCATTTTTAGAAGTAGCAGCTAACAAAACACCCGGTCTTCCCTTCGAAGCAGCTGCATCTAAAAATATTAATGGCCGACAGTGCTTAAATCCAAGTAGACAAGCACCAAAACCAATACAAACTCTCTCAAACTGATTGGTTGAAGCATTAACTTCTATGGCCACATAACTACTAGGAATATACTTTTGCAATGCCTCCAAATACCAATATAAATCGTTACATGACATAACATCATCCCCATATATTTCTTTTAAAGCCAATTGTTTTCCGCTATAAGCATAATAATATGAAAGATTAAAATTGTATTCTTATCTAAATTCCTTCATAATATCTTTTGGCTTCTTTATAGGAGCATCTCGAATTTGATCAACAATCAAAGATTTAACAAATCTACTTCGAATATTAACTTTATTAACATCTCTAAGACTGGCTCTACACGAATGATCAAAATTGTACGTTCTAGTAAAAAACCGAGAGAGTAGACAAGGATCCGAAGAAGCATTAAGATGAAACTTACAACTGTTGAATATGCGCTTATATGATTTTTGTTTGATGATAATAAGCATATATATATATTCATTTAAATGTATTTGTTAATGTACTATTTTATTTTTCATAGATTAAATAAACATTTGTTGAATAAAATAAATTACACATAATTTGAATTCAAACAGAAATTTTATTCAAACAAATATTTATTACAATTTTGAATAGTACAAATTCAAGCTCTCACTATACATATACAATTTTGATTCTAATTACATCACAATTCAATTTACATAAATTCCTCACTACATATCACTCACATTCGTAGTTTATTTTCAACTTCATTTCAGTTAGAATCCAGCATCTGAGCAATCTGCAAAAATATTCACTAACGCAGTAAAATTGAAAAAGAAATATTTTTGCAATATAAAATAAAATATGAATTTTGAAAATAGTTGCCTCAGTTATTTTGGTTGTTCGTCATCATTTACATTTGAATTTATCATACACGAACAATGTGACATGCACGGTGTATCACTGTACATGCCACAAGGTCGTGCACATCGATATACACTTGATAATGCAACAGGGACAGGTGAGCACAAGGTCAAACCCGAGTTTTTAAAACTGGGTTCAACACAAGGTCAATGCACAGACTGGAAATTCAATAAGGCACCAAAAAATAAACTGAATGCAAAGGTCAAGCCATAGTTGTCATGACTCAACTCAAATGCAAAACTTCAACAAATCAAAACAGCATCAAAGCTTATGTATGCAATGCCTCAAATGACTCAAGTAATGAAGCACTGAAGTGAATGCAACTACAGGACAAGACTCAACAAAGGCTACAGACAAGTAGCAGTGTGCAAAATGAAGCAACTGTGAAACTGGAAAGTAACACTAATGTGCCAGAGAAAGGAAGATCACAACGTAGCATCAATAGTGCAAACAACAGGATATACAAGCTACAAATCCATGAACCAGATGATACAATCAAGTTCAAGCCAGCCCGAGTATACAACAAATGAATAAACCATGCAACAGAGAGATATACACAATCCAGGCAAAGCAGGATGATCACAAACATATCAAGCTTATTGAAACAGGCATCACAAATACAAGTTGCCAACATACAAACAACCAAGTATGCAACTCGAAGTGATATAATAAAGCAACTCAACAGCAATGTATGCAACATACAAACAACAAATGTACAAGCTAAAACTTCAAAAGAACTAGGTTATACAACTACAAGCACAGTTACAATATAATGCAGACTTGAGTAAAACAGGGGAAGTGCATTTATCATGTACATCATGAAGCAAAACCAAGTTCAGTTCGAAGTTAAAATGAAGCATGTACACATGGCATGAAGAACACAAGGCTTAAGTCTACAAAGTAAAACATGTATATGCTACAGAGAACATGTCAAATGAAAACTACCCAAGTTCATCGAGAAATACAAGACTGACAAGTACATAGCAGTGTAACCAAGTCAAAGCCAGTGGTAACCAAACGTCTCAAATTCAAGGCATCAAGTCAAGCAAGGAAGCATACTGGAGTCAAGTTAGAGAAATTCACGGAGCCATAGTCAAATATCACAAATTCAATGTCGAGCTCAATACAACCCAGCATCAACAATATTTGGAGTGAATGCAAGACAGTGGTCGACGCAATACCAAATGCTACCATGGAATCACATGAACAAGTTCGAACAACCAGACGACATCAAAATTCACGAATGCAATGCTCAAGTGGAGTTCAGGTTAAACCAACCAGAGAAGATGGCCAGAGACGAAGCTCACAGGGATGAACACAAAGATGGCCGAAACCGTGGGAATCAAGATGTTAAACAAGTCGAAGAATAACAATGCAGACGCAAAATAATCAACGCAGTATAAAAATAGAAAAAGTCAAAAGTCAAATCCAAATAAAACAGGAAAGTTTCTGCCGTATCAACCAAGGAAAAATCGAACGCTTCAGAGTAAAAACCGTGTGCATCAAGTAAGTCACAAATATCAGGCAATCGAGAAGTAGGAAAGTGACGAAGTCCATATAAATACAACCTCAAATCATCATCGGCATGTGTGGAAAAATTGAATCAAATCCAAATATAAACCCACAGCCATCATCGGTAAAATCATCAATCAATCGAGTTCAAGAAAGCATTAAACCAGCAACGAAAGGGAAGAGATTACATACCACAATCTATCGAACTCGATCAACAGAGGAGTAGCTGCGAACGAGCGCAAGTGAAGCAAGCAGTCGATCATCAGAGAAGCAGCGAGCAAGGCAACACGCAAACCAGAGAATCGATCAACATAGGCGTGCTTCGAAAAGCCCTAATTTGGATCTAAAACTCAAGCCCTAATTTCAGAGCGCAAAGAGGAACGAAAGCAAGACCGCCATTTTACAAAAGCAAAAAGAAAAAGGAACGGGCAGAAGAAATGAATTGGGCCGGCCTTGTTTTTAATATAAAAAGGCTTTAGTTTATATTTCAATTAGGGTTTTAGTTTTAAAATTGTTTTTAAGTTTGTTTTAAATTTAAATTCTCTTTTAAGGTTGTATCTTTCGAATCAAATCTTGGTAAATCACCACCTAGGATTTAGGTTGTGTCAGATTGTCTAGTTAGGATTAGTTCAGTAAGCAGGGTTTGCGAGTTCGCCAAACTCTATAGGCGATAGCAGGGTTTGCGAGTCTGTTAGAGTGTTTGTAAGTGGGAGACTGTTTAATTCTAATAGAAATATGGGAATGCAGCAGTAGCCAGCGGTTGCCGAAGCTGGGTAAATTTTGTGTGTGATTTACTGTTCAGCATATTTACTTTTCTGCAGGTTGTTTTTGTGTTTAATTCGAGAAAATTTGCTATAACCTTATTCAATCCCCCCTCTAGGGTTAATCTAGATCCTACAACAACCATCCTTCGACCAAGAACAATTAGCCGAAATGCTATCAGGAGAATTTCTTATAAAAATCAAATCATAACCATTTTTTATTTGATATGCCATTAAAAACTCCCTAAAATTCTCAACTCCATTGAAACAAAACCAAGAAAATCCACAATAGTTTTTTGAGAACCTTTCTTCAACATATCTTTCAAATAATAAGAAGAATCAGCACGTGAATCGCTATTTGTAGCAGAATTACTACCAATAGAAGTGCTTTGAACACTTGCATAGCCTAAACTACAGTCACCAATACCAGCTTCCATAGCACAAACATTTTCCTTAACAGTAAACTTAAAATATTCACTCTTCTTGAAAATTAGAAAACACGGAATACTAATCAAGTCTGAATAAGTATCAATGACTATATTCTTATTCTCAAGAACATAAGTTATCTCAGTAGAAAACAGATTAAGATGTGTCCAAACTTCTCAGATTTCAGTCTTAACACCAAACAAAGAAGAGCATGTGGTAAGTCGAGTAGAATAACAATTCTCATTATATTCAAAAATAACTAGCAAGCTATTTGCTTCATCATTGTAGATATCAGTGCTGCGAAAGAAATTAAAAAACCAATTAGCAAACTTGCTTAATCTTATGAATACAACAACAATAGAAAATGCTAAATTAACATAGCATAACAAATGAAAATCAAATTAAGTGCTAAATGGAAGCAATATAAATTAATTAAAAAGCAGATGATAAATGAACACAGCATAATCAAATTAAAACAAATTATGAATACAACAGCAAAGAATGCTATATAAACGTAGCATAACGCAACAAACTACATATGAAATTCACGAGAATGATAACAACAAACCGTGCTGAAGAAACATAACAGTACACAATAAAATCTTACTTTGTCATTTGAAACAAATCTAAAATTAGTACCGAAATCTGTAAGAAGACAAAATGTTCAACCTAGAAAAACAAAAATATACTTAATAGTCAAACGATATTATATCGGAGGAAGACAAGAAATCGAAACAAATAAGAGCGACATACCTAAATCTTGCTGAATTGTTTGATGAAGATCTAGAACATGATGAAGATCGATGATAAAGAAACACGATGAAGATCGATAGACAATCAAGAAGATCAAATACAAAAATAAAGAAACACGCGTCCTTGAATCTAGAAGATCGATGAACTAAGATCGGTAATATTAAAATGAAGATCAAGAAGAAATTAAGAAGCAAATTTAAATTTTACGGAAGTTTGTCCTTGAAACTGAAAAATAAGGCCCGCTTCCTTCAAACTAAAAAAAATAATCCACATCCATTGGCCCAAAAAAAGAAGTAAAAACATCCTTTAGCCTATTTTTTCTGTTGCATAAATCTAGCTCTAGTTTTGTATTAAGTTTTGTTTAAGGCCTAGAGTTGAGATAATTTTTTTCCGGGCCTATTATTAAAGGAGATATTTCTTTCTTCCCGTGGATTCTTGCTTTCCTATTACCTTTCAACCTAGAAGTATGTCTCTCTTTAAATATTGTTGTATTTTGATTTTCCTTTATTATAAACATTTCCTTTTATATTTTGGTTGAGATGGATAATCCTCAAGGGACTAGCGCTCTTAAGCCTACGAAAGACGTTCTATCAAATTTATCTTTTGTTGATAAAGATGCTTCCTTGATTCTGATTGACTAAAATTTAGGGGATTGTTGGCTTATTCGGCATAATCAGTTTATATGCTTTGGGACGATATGAATTCCAAGCAAAGTCAACCCAAGCGTAAGTGACTTCATCCAAGGATTAAGATGAGCCTCCGCTTCCTAAAGAGGGATCCTCTACACCTAAGAATGAAGATATGGTTTGTCTGGTTTTTTAACAAATTCTCAAATTTCATAAGGGAAGTGATTCCTACTATGCATTCAAACTGGATGGACTTCTCTACTGATGTAGCTGGGGCTTCCTCAAATTTAGGGAATGTGCTATAGGACTCTGATTCTTGTCTTATGATATGCTTGGAGTTTATTCGTCTTCCACCTTTAGGCAATGGTTATTACTTTTAGACTCATAACTTACATCCTCATTTCCCATTTCTGCCATTGTTGCCTCTAATAGTGCAAAGTTTGTGCTGAGCTTGATTGTTACTTCCTGGATAGAAATCAGCGTGGTTCCTTTTCATAGTTCATTAATCTTCCTCCTACCACTACTTCTAAGTCCATGGTCACTTCCTTTGTTCCTCCTTCTTCATCAGAACATTTTTATTAATACTTTACCTTCTTTGAAGGAAATCGACACCTCCATTTTTGGCTCAATAAATTTGGTTCATATACCTAAGTATGTATAGTTTAATATTATTTTAATTCATGATATTATTGATTTTAATAATGTTATGCTCTTATAGATAATATGGAAGTAGAGCCTAGGATAAAGGGTCTTGGTAAGAGATTAGTTGGTTTTGTTAGCCCTATTAAGGCTAAAACACACAAGATGGACGAGAGTAGGAGAAGCTGGCTTAGAGAGAGAAATTACCGAAGAAGAACATCATCAGGAAAGGCTTAAGAAGTAATTAATAAGGAGGAAAGTTTAGGATGCTTCTAATGGTTCATCTTCTTCTCATGTTCATCGAGAGAGGAGACCTCTAAGTAGGGAAAGTTACTAAGATTTTTCCAAACTTACCGAGGAACATTCTCAATATCATATATCTGATAATCTCTAGATAAGTCTGTGGAGGGATAAAAGCCCTCATCATAATCTATCTCCTCCATGGTATAATTTGACAATTGCTCCTTCGGGCTTAAAGTCCAAAGACATTTCATCATCATTAGGCCCTCCATATACTTCCCCAATCCTTCACCCTTTGGACACAGTTTGATTTGAGTGTTATTCATCAGTTTCTTAGGTTTTGAATGATCGGGAGATGGTCACTTTTCACTCCCAGTAAAATATTCGTCTTAAAAACATAGGGAAATAAGACAATAGAAAGAACTTGGGTTTTGAATGATCCGAGGATGGTCACTTTTCACTCCCAGTAAAATATTCGTCTTAAAAACATAGGGGAAATAAGAAAATAGAAAGAACTTTAGTGTGGCTAATTCTCGCACTTGTCACCATGATAAGGAGCTAAATAATCTCATGGATTTGAATCGATTGATTAAGAAGATAAAGATGGTTTGCTTAAGTCCATTCCTAACGCTTAAAAGAAAAGGGATAAGGTTCTTGTTAGCCTAAAAAAAGACTTCTTGTCAGAGAAATAGAGTTCTATTACAAGCGTTGTTGGTAAGAAACTACAGAATGCTAAAAAAGAGATTAAGGGGCTTTCAGCATCAATGAATGTGCTATATGTCAGAAGTTGAAGCCCTTAGAAAGGCAAATGATCTTGTCATATCTTGGGATGACCTGCTAAGAAGTTAAGGGTAGTTCTGGCTGAACTTGATTAGGAGGATTATTCCTCTAATAATATTGTCTATCACTTCAACAATGAGGGAAGCTGGGACTGGCTAGGTAAGGGTCTTCTACAGATTATCAGAAAGTGTGGGGAGATCAATGGTGATACTATGTTCTGAGCTCTTTGACCTACTTATTACTATTGTAACTCTACCTCTTACCTCATTCATTAGTATGAAGATGGGTTCTTTATTGACCGCACCTAATAATTCATTAAGCACCATTGTGCCTCTTAGGTTGATGCACTTCCTTCTTTTTACCTTTATGCCTTCCTCATTTTCAAAGAATGCTCGGTCTGATTTTGCTAAGCTGCATCTAGAAATATTGGTGCACTTAAAGGCAATGATGATCCTAAAATGGATACTGAGTAGCTATTTTATTTTACATGTCTTTATTTTCTTTTGTATGTATTGCCACCACATTTACCTTAGAACACCGTAGCTTTGGATAAGTTCGCAGTTTATGACATGTTGACATGAACTTTACTTTGATATGATACATGGTTACATTCTTTTAGTATTTTCGTGTGCTTGTTCTATCTTATACTTGCATTCTTATAATTATTATACTGTAATGGCTTCATACTATTACTTTTCATTTGGGTAATTCTCAAGTAATAATGTGGTTTCATTTAGAAAGTTTGCAAAAGGACTATATGTATATATAATATACTATCATATTTTTAATTTGGAAAATACAGCAGTCTTAAGGTTTATTACATGCATTTTGCACCTCCTGATTCACTTTATACAATTTGTTGTCAATATTAGGGTGTGTATGCTTGCTTTTTGTACCTCTTATTCCCTTCTTGTAATTTTTACGAATATTTTAGGAGTAATGCTATAGCTTTTTGTACCTCTTGAATCCCTTCTCGCAAACTAATACAAATATTTTAGGGTGTGTGCGCATGTTTTAGTTACAACGATTAGATGTCTTAGTTTTTCACCCGATGCTCAACTTTTAATGGTACTTGGTTGTGTAGCTCTTTCCTTCAAGATTACAAGCTAGAATCCCTCGAGGAAGTATAGTAGCTTCCTTTGGGACATAGGGCAACGAGATTTAGCATGCTTATGGGAGGCTTGCTAAGGTTGCACTAGAGCATTTACTTGGTTGGTATGTTAATCATTTTGGATTATTTGGTTTTTGGGTCCCGACTATCTGGAGTTTCATTGAATCTTGGAAAAATGGAATACAAATATCAGAATGGAAATGAAGTGAGCAGTTCTCACTAAGGCGACGTACCATACATAGCTCATCGCTTGGCAGACCCAAAGGCCCTTTATAGTGGGACTTTTGACTATCCATCATATTGCTGAGGGAAGGCCAGAGAACTGTCTACGACAAAAGAACTAAGGTATACTTTTATTTATAAACTTCATCATAATCACAGTACGGACAAATTTTCAAAAGAGACTGGTTTTCAAACGTATTGGCAGAAATATGCTAGTTTGAAAACTATTTGCAATTGTGAGCTAGATTTGGCCTGCTCAGCGATGAGCTAGCCATTTTTTTAAAAAAAAAATACGGGGCGCATTTGTGAAATGCGCCTGCGTATCTGCCACCTGCATCAGTGTAAATTTTTCAATCTAACACAAAAAGAAAGCAGAAGCCACTCATTTGTTTCACAACATATTTGAGCTACACAATCCAATTTCGTACCTTTTTTCCATTCACCTCAAAAATTCATCAAAATCTACTCAAAATCTCAAAATATACAAGGATTACTAGTCGGATTACTTCTATCAGCTATTTGGCATCAATTTGAAGGTAAAATTCTAGGTTAAACTCAAACCCTAGCTCAAATTTTAGTTATTTTCTTATTCTACTTTTCACATATCCATCCTCTCATTTTTATGCTTTATTATGTCATTAGTATTTTTTTCGCAGTTGATTGTTCTAAAATTAATTATGTTTTCCTTTTTAGAAGTATGTCGGATTTCATCACAATTATTTGCTACTTTGATGGAAAATTGACTATGAAAGAAAACAATACACCGATGTATGTTGGTGGTAAACAAAAAAGTTCAAAGGTTAATTTTTTTGTCCTATCATGAATTAAAAGAAACAGTGTATAGGGTTACAAAAATTGATTCACAAGAGTATGATATAAAACTAGTAAGCAAGTGGGTAACGGATTTTGGATCTTCTTCTATCAACGTAAATGATGATGAAGATGCGGATGCTATGTTTTTCGCTAATATGAAAGTGATTGAATTATTTGTAATAAAAGAAGAGTTGAGACATTTTGGAGAGGCAATTACTACTAATTTGAACCAACATTCTACTCAAATTCTTGATACTATTCTGAGTTATCCTTATCAGAGCAATCCAAGTCCAGTATTTCCTACTTGTGCGAATACAAAGTACGTAATTTGTTAAATTATTTACAGTTGAGTAGTTGAAATTTATAGTGTTTTGATCTCATACTCTTTTTTTCACGGTTCTACGATGCATCCGGGTGGTTTAAGCTCTAGATTGGCAAGTGATCAATTTTTATACTTCGTTCCTTCAAATGCTAGAGAGGCTAACAATGATGATGGAGGCCGTAGTTCACCGCATATATATAGTATGCAAATTGCTTCAATGGATAATGATATGTCATGGATGGATAATATGGAAGTTAATAATGAAGCTCGAGAGTTTGAAATTGATCATGCGAAAGAAAATGAAAATAATGAAGCATCTTTGGTGGAAGAAGAAGATGACGATGATAACGATGAACATACGGAATTTGAGGTACCTTTGACAGATGATTTATGTAGTGCGAAAATTATGGCGGCATCATTGATTGAAAATGTTATTCCTATTAGAGATGTATTTACTTCAGAATGTGTTGATTTTGGTTTTCAAGTGGGAATGCAATTTCAAACAAAGCAAATGTGTATTCAGCAGTTAAGTAAGTGATCCATCAAGAATTCTATTTTTTTTTAAACCCATAAAATCTCGCAAAACAGAATACACCGCGATTTGTAGCGTTGATAAAAATTGCCATTGAAGAATACATGTAATTGTCCCTAAAAAATCATTGATGAGGTGGTGGGAAATCAGAAAATATGATGGCAATCATACTTGTGTTAATACGATTATTAATTCAAATCATAAACAAGCTATAAGCAGATTTATTGCTAAAATACTTCCTTTTGGGAAATCGGATTTCAATACCACTCCTGCGATTCAAGTTCTAATGTCTGAAACTTTTTTTTTAATCAAAATCAGCTACTTCAAGGCATATAGAACATTGCGGAAAGCACTTGAGAGAGTTTTTGAAGATTGAGAAACATCATATGCTGAGTTACCACAATATTTAGCTACTATTAAAAAACATAATCCGAGAACAGTTTTCAAAGTTGATGTCAAAATAATCACCAATGATAAAGTTCTTTTTAAGAGTGCATTTTGGGCGTTTAGTGCATCTATTAAGGGTTTTGCATTGTAGACCGTTGATTTGCATTGATGACACTCATCTATACGGTAAATACAAGGTACGTTGCTCGTCGCGACTGGAGTAGATGAAAATGATGTTATATTTCCATTAGCATATGCAATCGTAGACTCTGAATCAAAAGATAGTTGGCATTAGTTTCTTAGATCCATGTACTACTACATACATAGTGTTCGCAATAGGTGTTTAACTTTTATATCCTATCGAATGAAAGGTATTCCAAGAGCATTAGATAATTGGCCACTAGAAAACCATCACCGCTTTTGTGCTAGACATCTCAAAGCTAACTTCCAAGTTGCTGGATTTACTCAAAAAAATTGGTAGACTTGTTTCATTCATGTGCTAGTGCTACAGATGATTTGCAGTACAAAGAGTTAAGGGGACACTTGAAAATTATTGCTCCAGATGCACATGCTTGGATTGAAAAGAGTTTACGAGGTGCAGAGGAAAATTAGGCTCTATGCAAGGATAATGGTGGAAGATTTGTGATGATGACAACAAATATGTCTGAAAGTATTAATGGAGTTCTAAGAGGTGCTCGTGCTTTGCCAGTTAAGTCGTTAGTAGCAAGAACATTTTATCGTTTAAATGATTATTTCATGAAACTTCGTACCGATGCCGAGGGATTCGAAACACGAATGAGTCCAAAAGTCGAATCTCTTTTAGCCAAAAGAGCAAAACAAGCAAGATATTGTGGAATTTTTAGATTCAATCAAACCAAATGGCAAGTGAATGATCAATTTGAAAGAGCGTTTGCAGGGGCACTACAAGATAATATATGTAGTTGCACTTGCAACATACCTTTAGTGCAAAGTTGTCATGTTTGCATGTGATGGCCGCTTGTGCTCGAACCAATGGAGGAGCGAACAGATCATATTAGGATTTTTCGTTCAATGTGGTTTTCAGTCGAATAGATCATATAGAAAGCGAATAACTAAAAGAAGACATGATACACACCAACCGCAACCCACTGGATCTTCTCAACCCCCACCTACTCAAGACGATCGAACTCAACCATGAGTATTCCTATTTTTAGTTTACTATTAGTTTGCTTTTGTAATCGAACCATAACTTCTACTTTATTCGAATGAAATCAAATTTTAATTATGTTATGCTTGTGTTGGGTGTGTTTCCACCCATATGTTTCCACCCTTCACCGAACCAAATTCATCGAGTAAACCAACCTACTACCGAACTAAGCCCTCACCTCCACCAACACCGGTCCATAGCACAGCCGAACCAACACGGGTCCAGTTCCATGCTCCTACCACCGATCCAACCCTCCTGGAATGACCGAGCCAACCCCTGCCGAACCAAGCTTCTTCTGGAATGACCGAACCAACCTCTGCCGAACTAAACTCCACCGGTCCAACTCCATCCCCATATACTGCCGGTGCACTCACCATCGAACCAACCTCCTACCGAACCAAACCATCTACCACCTACCGCCGAACCAAGGCGTACCGGACCGACGCTGTTAGGCCAGATTGCATGAGCCCAGGCCCGCCAGCAGCTATATACATCCAGGACCCCTGCCCCCAGCCTCACTTTATAAATAGAGGGGTAGGGGTACAACAATGGCACACAAGTTTGAGAGATCAAGCACGGATAGAAATTTCAAACAACTTTCAATTACTTGTAATCAAAGCTTTGTACTTGTAATCTGAAGAGAAAGGGAGAATAACATATAAAGTGGACGTAGGCACGTTTTGGCCGAACCACTATAAATTTGTGTGTCTTTTACAGTTTAGTCCCTTCTTTTTATATATTTGCGTAAGTCACCCAAATCACTAGAAACAACCTATAAATCAACTAATTCATACGACTTGGAGGTGTTTTCCTATTTTTTGTGCAAACATTTTTGGTGCTTTCATTGAGAACAGGAGCTCGAAGCTTCAGCTTCTCCCACTTAATCCTTTTCCTGTCAGCATCGTTCATTTGGAAAACATGCCTCCCGGATGGAAGAAAGATACTAACAAAGGAAAGAACATTGCAACTAGCAGTATCCCAGATCCAGTAATCAGAGACCAAGACGATCGTCCAGTTCCAACAGCAAATTTAAATCAGGCAAATCCGACAGCCCCTGCTACGGAACAACCACTTACAAGGGCGGATCTGGGCAGGGTTGTGGATGAAGTAACTAACCGCTTCGCATCTCAACAAGAAGCCTTAGTGGATCAACTCATGTCACGCTTAAGGGATGTCGAAGAAACTAACCGCAACACTAAATCATGGGGTGAGTCCCAGTCCGGAGGATCTAGGAGACGACAAGGGTCTTTCTTCTTCGAAGAAGCTAACAACAGAAACAATTACGGTAGGAGCCGAGGCCGGACTCAGCCCGAATTCCTACTCGAGGAAATTCTTGGAACTGAACCCAACGGGGGAGGTACCAGGCAAGGGTCGGATGTAGCTGAGCCCGCCATGCTACCTAACCATGGAAACACCAAGAAACGGGGCCGAGCTGGAGTCCAGCCCGAAATTGGACCCGAGGAAGTGCTGAGAAGAGAACCCAGCAGGGAAAGATCAAGGCAAGGGCCAACTGTGGCTGACCCCAGCATGCCCCCAGAAGACCAGAAGCAGCCATTGGTGAATGTCAGGAGTGATAAACGATACCATCCTTACAGGTCATCTGGACGGATTCAATCCCGTAGGGAAGAACCAAACTCATTTTATCCGCTCCAAGTTCTGATGAAAGGATGGCGCGATTGTTCAGAGAGTGCGTCTAACGGGAGCAAAGGGATCGGGGGATAGGTGCTAGGGTAACCAGCCCCTTCACCCGCAATATCGAAACTGCCATCACCCCCCGGGAATGGAAAATGCCAACGATGGAACCTTACAAGGGAACCTCTGACCCCATCGTACACTTACAGAGATACACCCAGCATATGCTCATGAGTGGAGCAACGGAGGGAGTATTGTGTAAACGGTTCCCACTTTTCTTGGCAGATCTAGCTACCTCCTGGTTCTGCCACCTACCCCAAGGGTCCATCAGCTCATGGGAAATGTTGAAAGAAAAGTTCGTCAGCCAGTTCCGCATTCATGTGGAACAACCCAAGGACGCTTATTCCTTATCTAATATCAAGCAGAAACCTGGAGAGACAGTGCAACAATATCTAACCCGATTCAACGCCGCGGCGGCCGCAGTCCAAGATGCCGACGAGAAACTTATCCTAATGGCTCTCTACAGTGGTGTACATCCGGATACTAAATTTTCTAGAAGACTAACCAAGGAAAAGCCAGCTATGTTACTTGATTTCTTCCATGAAGCCGAAAAGAATATGAGACTTGAAGACGCTGCCACTGAGAAGCAGTCGGGGCAACAGGCTAAGACAGCTACAGACAGGGTTCCCGCTGCAGCAAAGGATGTTCGTATAAATGACTCTAGAGACAATGCTGGGGGCAAGAAGGGAGAAAAGCGCTTATATCGACCTGGACCAAGATTTGACTCTTACATTCCTTTGAATGAAACGATCGAAAACATCTTCCTAGCCACTCAAGACGAAATTAGATACAAGCGCCCCCCGCACAAGAAGGAGTCAGATAACGCACTCAAGTCTGGAAAGTTCTGCCGCTTCCACGAATCCCATAGACATGACACCAATGAATGCCACCATCTCCGGGACTTGATTGAAGAACACATCAGAAGGAAGAGACTGGAACGCTATGTAAAAAGCCAGAACAGGACTCCATCTCCCGCCAATGAAAACCCAGGGCTACCCCTTTCAGAAGTGGGCGGAGGAAATCGCAACACCAGCGGCTCTAGTCAAGAGAAGATAGTGGTCCATACCGTATCAGGGGGACCACACATCGCCGACAGAAGCTGGGCAGAGATGGAAAGATACGGTAAGTCACTTAGAAACAATGAAGGCTACGTTAATTCCGTTATGGAAGAACGCCACCCGAAACGGAAAGAGAATGACGACATCACATTCAGTAGGCGTGATCTAGAGGGAAGACAGTACCCACACATGGATCCTATGGTCATTTCTACCTGGTTCGGTCCAGCCAAAGTTTTTCGAATTTTAGTAGACACTGGAAGCTTGGTAAATATCCTATTCAAGCATGCTTTCGACAAAATGAAGCTGTCAATGAAGGATGTGTCTCCCTGCAACAAACCACTACATGGTTTCACTGGAGATGCGAAGATGCCCCTCGGGCAACTGGACCTTTTTGTTGAAATAGGAAGTCATCCCCGCTCCGTTTTACGAAAACAACATTTGTGCTAATAGAAAGCTACTCGGCCTACAACGCCTTTTTGGGAAGACCAGCCTTGTCTGACTTCCAAATTGTCCTAGCCCCATGGTGCCTGAAAATGAAATTCCCAACAGATAACGGAGTAGGATAAATAGAGGGAGATCAAGACGCCGCTCGAGATTGCTATGTAACTGAGCTTCGCAATAACCGCAGGAAGGATAAAGGGAAGGATGCAGAGACTTCTCTCTGCAAGAAAAACCTGAAAGCATAGCAATTAAAGAAATCCCCTCCTCTTCGATATACCAGCGATCCTTTCAACGAATTAGACCCCAGGGACAAAGAGGAGGAGGCCACCACCGAGCCTGCAGAGGCTATGGAATTTGTATCTGTAGACAAACACGACCCAAGTAGACCACTGAGAGTCGGGTCTCAGTTAAGAGCGGAGTTGAAAGATCAACTCGTCGATTTTCTTCGCCACAACATGGATGTATTTGCATGGACGCACGCCGACATGACAGGAATCTCTCCAGACATAGCATGCCATATACTGAATATCGATCCCACCAAGGTGCCAGTGAAGCAGAGAAAGAGGAGCATGGGGGCAGAACGATCAGCAGCCCTCGAGGAAGAAGTAAAGAACTTACTTGCCAATAATTTCATATGAGAAGCCATCTACCCAAAATGGATCGCCACCCCGGTGCTGGTAAAGAAGGCTAATGGGAAGTGACGAACATGCATCGACTTCTCCAACTTAAATGACGCTTGTCCGAAGGATTGCTTCCCACTCCCCCGAATCGATCAGCTCGTGGACAGCACCGCCGGACATGAACTCTTATCTTTTATGGACGAATACTCAGGATATAACCAGATCCCTATGCATGACCCCGATCAAGACCACACTAGTTTCATCACTGACCGGGGATTGTACTGCTACAGAGTAATGCCTTTTGGACTTAAAAACGCCGGAGCTACTTATCAGCGCCTCGTCAACAAGATGTTTGCGGAACTAATAAGATGAACTATGGAGGTTTATGTGGATGACCTGCTGGTGAAATCGAGGAAGGCCAATGATCATATAAACCACCTGGATGAGATGTTTCAAGTACTTCGCCAATATGGAATGAAGCTGAACCCTCTAAAGTGCTCCTTCGGAGTGTCGTCGGGAAAGTTCTTGGGATTCATCGTCCATGCAAAGGGGATTGAAGTAAACCCCGAACAAGTTCGGGCTTTGCAAGATATCAAGATACCATCCACTCGAAGAGAGATGCAAAGCCTAAACGGGAAAGTGGCCGCCCTAAGCAGCTTCATCTCTAAAGCAACCGACAAATGCATCCCTTTCTTTGAAGCTCTAAATAAAGACAAAGGAAAGTTCAAATGGACTGACGAATGCTCAACAGCCTTCCTTAACTTAATCGAACACCTCCAGAGACCACCAGTACTCTCAACTCCAAATGAAGGCGAAGAACTATACCTATATCTTGTTGTATCGTCCCATGCTTTAAGCGCCGCTTTGGTGAGAGAAGACAACCACGCACAGCGACCCGTATACTTTGTAAGTAAGAGATTTACAGGGGCAGAAGCCAAATACCCTAAACTTGAAAAGCTAGCATACTGTTTGATAATCACGTCACGGAAACTGCGACACTATTTCCAATCTCATTCCATCAGAGTTTTAACCGATCAACCGCTAAGGCAAGTACTCGATCGCCCCGACACTTCTGGGCGAATGCTTAAATGGTGCATTGAACTGAGTCAATATGATATCACCTACCATCCTCGCACCGCTATCAAGGGGCAAGCCATAGCTGATTTCATTGCCGAATTCACCACTAACGAAGGTAAGGAGCCATCTAGAATAGCGGAAGATATCAAATGGAATCTCTTCCTAGATGGAGCATCAAATGAACACGGCTCAGGGGCAGGTGTTGTGATAATTACCCCCAGGGGAAGGAAGCTGCACTACGCCTTAAGGTTGGAATTCGCTGCCACCAACAATGACGCAGAATACGAAGCAGTGATAGCCGGATTAGAACTTGCCCTGGAAATTGGAGTCAGTTCTTTATGTCACCATAGTGATTCTCAACTCAATGTAAATCAAATACTGGGAGAATTCCAGACTCGAGGAGAACGACTCACGGCAAATCTAAAGAAGACCAAGCTGCTGCTCAATCAATTGGATCACTATTTAATCAAACACATTCCTCGAGAAGAGAATCAGGAGGCCGACGAACTGGCAAAGCAAGCTAGCATGAAGGACGGCGCCGCTTCCCGAACAGTAACCATCCCAAAGCAACTGGCCCCGAGTTACGAGCCAATGAATATGATAGCTGCAATTGAAGAGGAAACTTGGATGACACCCATCCGGAAGTACTTACAAAGTGGCACACTGCCCGACGGGCGTAACGAAGCTAAGAAAATCTTACGGAAAGCTTCACGCTACACATTACAAGAAGGAATCCTCTATCGTCGCGGCTTCTCTAATCCCTTATTAAGGTGTATCGCTGGAAGGGAAGCCAAGGAAGTCTTGTCCAACATCCATCAAGGAAGTTGCGGAGATCACACCGGAGGGCAGACTCTAGCCAAGAAGACACTCCGATACGGGTATTACCGGCCCACTTTAAACAAAGACGCCTTGGACTTCGTCAAAAAATGCAACAGATGTCAGAAATTTGCTAAGATTCCTCGACTGCCCACGAATGAGATTACTCAAATGACCAGCCCTTGGCCCTTTGCAATATGGGGAATTGACTTGATTGGCGAACTGCCAACGGGCCGAGGCGGAGCCAAATACGCCATAGTGGCAGTTGATTATTTCACCAAATGGGTGAAAGCGGAGCCTCTAAATAAAATATCTTCGGCAAAAGTTATTAACTTCTTGATCAAAAGTGTTTTATGCAGGTACGGGGTTCCACTCAAAATCATATCGGACAATGGACTTCAATTTGACAGCGAGGAATTCACCGACTGGTGCCAAGAACACGGAATTCATAAAAGCTTCTCATCTGTAGCTTACCCCCAGGCAAACGGACAAGTCGAAGCTGTCAACAAAATCCTCAAAACCCTAATCAAGAAGAAACTCGAAAAGTCAAAAGGCGCTTGGGTGGATGAACTTCCTATGGCATTTTGGGCCTACCGCACATCTTATAGAACATCAACAGGGCATACTCCTTTCTCTTTGGCATACGGATCGGAGGCCATGCTCCCAGTTGAAACTGTAGTGCTTTCCCACCGTAGGATCCACTACAACCCAGAAGAGAACGAAGAACTCCTCCACATGTCTTTGGATCTAATTGAGGAGAGAAGAAACGATGCAACACTCAAAGCAGCAGCTCACAAGCAAAAAGTTGCAGCATAATACAACTCCAAAGTCAAGAACCGCAACTTGCAAGAAGGAGATCTTGTCCTCAAGCGGATCTTCCAGTGCCCCGGAGCGCTAGATCCAATCTGGGACGGACCCTATGTAATTCATAAAGATCTCCGCAATGGAGCCTATATTTTGTCAACAGTGGACGGAGAGGTGTTCCAGAGGGCATGGAACGTCCAACACCTCCGTCGATACTTGTCTTAACTTTTACTGCCCATATGAAGTGAATTAACAAAGAGAATCAGTGGACGTAGGCATTTTCGTGCCGAACCACTTTAAAAATCTTGTCTCTTTTTAACTTGTTTCTTTATGTCTTGGCTGCTTGTTAAGCTTTATCCTTTTCTGTTGAACAAAATCATGTATAACGACATTTCCATTCTGGACACTTCACGGCGCAACCTCACCTGGACAAGACCCAACAGGTACTATGCGAATCTATGCACTCGCCAATGAGACACTTTTGCTCCAGCATCCCTCTGCTGCGGGTTAACTCATTGCTCGCGACTACCCTCAAAGCCAACTGTAATGAGCCGATTATAAGCCATCAAGAAGGCCGACTATAGCCGATGGCAGCTCATTACGGCGTTCGGCTCGCCTGCAACTGTGAACATACTTTAAGCCCCAACATAAGGTGTGGCTAGCCAGGGGTAGTTCACGGTTGACGATCGACACCCACGCTAGCCGACCACAGTAAATCGAATAATGCCCACGAGTACGGGCCATAATGGCTTGGGTAGTTACTGTGCGCGATCTCGGCTCCAATATGTCTTAAGTGCGGCTGTGGTAAAAAAGATAAACTCCCCGCGGAGGCGTAAGATGGGTGACAAATGTCTCCAAGACCCACAGCTAGGGAAAGTGACTACAAAACCCGTTTGCCACGAACTTAAGCATATCGACGGCCTTCCGTGATTGGAAGTTTTACTATTTCTCATATTTCCATTTCATTCAAAAACTTTTCTCCTATCCTATATAACAATCCCTAAAGTACAGGTCACAAAATAGGGGAACTCTCGCTTGTGGAAATATGAACTCACATCCGGATGACGAAACACTCAGCTACATTCCATACACAGTCACGCAAGACATTCGAAGCAACCCCCTACAACTAAAACACGAAGGGCGGTACTTTCTTCTCTTGGTGTAGCTTTAATTTATTCACACATCGTATTGACATTGCAAGACATGAAATAATATTTTGAGCAGAAACTTAGCATCAAATACGATTAAATCACATACATAAACACGCAGCTGTATTTCTTGTGCAACATATTAAAATAACAAACCACATTCGAACATAACAGAATCTGCTTATGTTATAAAGTTACATAAAGACGTTCGTTACAATGATATAATTACAGCCTGAAAATACAATAATGTTTTGGACTAGTATATACAGGAATGTCAAACAGACCAAATAAAATAGTCAACTACATCGGGGCTCCGCCTCCGTCCTGCCCGCCATCCGGATCTACTTAACTGCGGGGTCAGATCTCCCCGCATGTACTCCAGAGGTCCCGCCTGCACAATTCAGAAGAGAATCCATCAATAATCACGAAAGATAAGCAATCAAATCATGAAAAGGTTAAAAGGAAAGACTTACCAGCGTCTGCTCCCTGATCATCATCATCTAGCTGCACGCCTACCTCATCCGCAGCAAACAGCCGCATGCCCTCCTTAACCGCCAAACCACATCCATCCCGAAAGCCGCACCACCTTCCTTATCCGCATCGGCCTTAGCTTCCTCCAAAGCCCGGAGATATATCCTAGCCATAACCCGGGGATAATCGTCCATCCAGGACAGGTTGCTCTGCCTCCAAGTACGGAAATACATGTCCTGGAGCATCTCGTCCATCATCCCCTCGTTCTCCTCAAACTCTTTCATCCGGGCCTCAGAAGCCGACAGTCGTGCGACAGCAGCATCTCTCTCCAATCGGTATCTCGAGCAATCAGCCTGAAGGGACTTCCGCATCACTTCCATCTCCTCCTTCAGCTTGGCCGGAGCAAGCTCTGCGGCCTCAAGCCTCCCAGATAACTCCTCTACCTGCTCAAGATCCGCTCTCCGAACCTCGTCCACCGTTGCGATGGCCATGTCAATTCGCTCTTTGCAAACAGCCTCCATTTTTCGCAACTCAGCCTTGCTAACCTCTTCCATGGTTTTCTTTAGTCGTCTGGAGGCCCCCTCATGCTGGGATATCTGGATAGCCTGATCGGCAAGCTGTTTGGCCTGATCAGAAACCTTTAGCCGTAACCGAATGTTGGCACTTCCGATTTCCTCCCCAGCCTTGGCCAGTCGAGCGTGATGCTCCATTAGCCTCTTGGTCTCTTCAGCCACCCGATCGATGTTTGCCTTGGCCTCATTCCCCATGGTCACAATCCGAGTAGTAAGCAAATCGAGGTCTAAGGACTTAGCCACATCAAGCACCCGTACTATGGGATTGCGGGGAAGAAGATGCTCACCCGTGGCCTCGTCAAAAGAGATGTCTTGAAAACTCGGGTCCAGATCCGGGTGACCGACAAATGGGTTGCGAACCAAACCAGGGTGGTCTACCGGGGTGACGGTTGGATTTTCGGACGGATGTGGGGAAGGCATAAACTCAGTATCTTCCTCAGTAATATCGTGGATAGGCTGGACTGGAGGCTGAGGGCCAGGTGAAGGTTCAAACGAAGATCGCCCCCTCTTCCTCTTTTGCATATCTTCCTCAATAACTCGGAGAAGAGGGCGATAGCTAACCACATCTCCGGGACGGCTAGTTGACGACTTTGGTTTGGCAGAAGCTTTGAATAGCTTGTACTGTTCAAGGCGGTGCCGAATATTTGATGTCTTGGCCACCTTACCTGTTCCTGGAATAAAAACCAAGTATTACAAGCATTCATGAAACTACAATCCGAGACATATGCTAAGTTAAAAGGAATAGGAAAACGCGTTTATTTCACAAACCCTGAAGGGGAGTGGGATACTGCAATAAGTCCTGAATCTCATTCCAGGACGGGAGCCAGCCATAAAATATTACTAAGTCCGTATCATAAAAGGAATCTGCGGAAGTTAAGAATTCACCTTGAACCGCCAGAGTTGCCTTAGCTGAAATACTCTCAGAAGATGGACTGGCGCCCGTCCCGGCCTTATCAGACTCCTTCGATTTCTCCACCAAGGCCGGCCCTTCCCCCAACCCCTCAAAGGATTGGTGGAAAGCATCATCCGTCCACTCTTGAATCTCACCTGCTTGCCCAGAGGTCAGGGCACCAACGCCACTACCACCCTGACCTTCACCACCGTTACCACCGTCACCTTCTCCATCACCTCCGCTCTCCTCCTCGCCTCTTTCTTCCTCTCCACTTTCCTCCTCCGGAACATATGGGCATGTGCTGGGAGAGGGTCCATCATATTTCTTAAGCTTCTTTCCCCCGACGACTGGAGGTTTTGTGAAAGGCTTCCTCTTGCCACTCTTCGCCGTGGCCCCTCCTTTAGCTTGAGCAGCCCTCTCTTCCGCCGTATCCCTCTGCTTGACCACGGACTGATGTGGCAGGATCAGGTTGAGCCCCAAAAGTGTAGCATTCCTGATCAAGTAAGCAGCCGACCTATCTCTTCTCGAAATAGCTTCTATTTCCGCTGCCTTCTGAACCAGGCGATCATTCTCCACGACCGCAAAACCACCTGTCGCTAGCAAGAAATAAAAACACATAAGTGGAAGCATTGCAACCAGAATGGAAATTATAAATAAAGCCTTGACTTACATTCGGAGGTGAAGCGATGGATAGAAACAGAGTCGTCCCTGACGAAAAACCATTCCTTCTTAAACATGCTGTACTGCGAATACAAGTCTAGGACGGGATTGAAGGATACGGCCGATTCCAAGCTGATATATGGAGACCCCTTCTTATAGCCCCTCAGATTATATAGATATCGGATCTAGCTGTTGGAAGGAGGACGCCCGTATCTCCTCTGAAATATGACGAAAAGACTCACCAGAATGGCGTAGGAGTTAGGCTGAAGCTGGAATGGAGCCACCTTCAGATATGTGATGAAGCTAACTATCCAGGCGTTGAGAGGCGGGATAGCACCACACATGCAATGATATCTGCTGTAAGCAAAGTAGCCTTCAGAGGGGTCATACGGCATCACTCCTTCCCCTGGCAATAGCATGCGCGCTCTATCGATCCCAAAGGAATGGGATATAACATCAAGCTACTCCTCTTTGAGGGAGCTAGGAAAACAGTCGGGCGGGGGATTCAAGAGCTCCTGAGGGCCATATCCGTCCACTAATGACCTCGGGGCAGGTCCATGTCGCGCTGGTCCCGGCTGGACTGGAGGCACGGTGGAAGACTCACTTTTGTCCGAAGATTTTTTCTTTTCTGATCGGGTTTCCACTCTTTGAGACATTTGTCTGCAACACAAGAAAAGTATATCGTTAAAACATACAAACAGCGTAGTCTGGAATTTCACTCATAATTCAAAACACAAAAGGTCATTCGGCATTTAGACACCCCCGAATTCATTCGGTAAAGAGAGGCAATATAACATTCGGCCTTATACTTTCAAATTCATTCGGAATTGATGGTCCATGAGTTCATTCGGCCTTATACTTTCAAGTTCATTCGGCATTAAAAGTTCATTCGGTATCAGTGGTCTTTGTGTTCATTCGGTGTTGACGGTTCTCAAGATCCATTCGGTATTGAAAGTTTTCGAATTCAGTCGAAGGAAGTTTACCTGATCCGGCAGCTAAGATTGGCCCGGTACAATAGCTGATTCGGCAATCCACTTAGTTCAGTAATTCAGAGTTTGATTCGGCTGTTTCTTTCGGTGAGAAATAACGAAGGCCTGGGGCTCCTACTTATAGAGGAAAGTTGAATAGCCGGACCAACCGGTTCGGTTCTCGGGCCGGATGTGGTTGTCCAAATAAACAAAGCACGGCATATGCGAGCATACGCCCCACTTTGGGGGGGCAAATGTTGGGCGTGTTTCCACCCATATGTTTCCACCCTTCACCGAACCAAATCCATCGAGTAAACCAACCTACTACCGAACCAAGCCCTCACCTCCACCAACACCGGTCCATAGCACAACCGAACCAACACGGGTCCAGCTCCATGCTCCTACCACCGATCCAACCCTCCTGGAATGACCGAGCCAACCCCTGCCGAACCAAGCTTCTCCTGGAATGACCGAACCAACCTCTGCCGAACCAAACTCCGCCGGTCCAACTCCATCCCCATGTACTCCGGTCCACTCACCATTGAACCAACCTCCTACCGAACCAAACCATCTACCACCTACCGCCGAACCAAGGCGTACCGGACCGACGCTACTAGGCCAGATTGCATCAGCCCAGGCCCGCCAGCAGCTATATACATTCAGGACCCCTGCCCCCAGCCTCACTCTATAAATAGAGGGGCAGGGGTACAACAATGGCAGACAAGTTTGAGAGCTCAAGCACGGATAGAACTTTCAAACAACTTTCAATTACTTGTAATCAAAGCTTTGTACTTGTAATCTGAAGAGAAAGGGAGAATAACATATAAAGTAGACGTAGGCACGTTCTGGCTGAACCACTATAAATCTGTGTGTCTTTTACAGTTTAGTCCCTGCTTTTCATATATTTGCTTAAGTCACCCAAATCACTAGAAACAACCTATAAATCAACTAATTCATACGACTTGGAGGTGTTTGCCCATTTTTTGTGCAAACAGCTTGAATTTATTTAATGGTAGTTTTATTTGTTGGCTTTATTGTTGATAAACGTTTGCTATTATTTAAGATTGTGCATTTGGATTTGGATTTTGTGTATTTGGATTTTGTGTATTTGGATTTGGAATGTTCGGCGAAGGTTGCTGTCCAGGTTTGGATCTGAGATTTACACTGGCGCATTTATCAGATGCGCCAGTGTAACAAATGCGCCTTGGATTTTTTTTTTTAAATGGCAAGCTCATCGCTGAGCTGGTCAAATGTGGTCTACAATTGCAAATAGTTTTCAAACTAGCCTATTTATGCCAATACTTTTGAAAACCAGTCTCTTTTGAAAATTTTTCCTTACAATAATTATGATAATATTCAAAGAAAAATATAGTACTATTTACCGATCTATATAGAAATTTTCTGTATCATGTCTTTATTGATGAAAAAGTGGTCCTTAGAACGAGGGAGGCTCTCATTTTTTTATTATTATAAAGTATAAAAACCACCAATACACCTGGCGGTTATCATTACAAAACTTAATGCCAAAAGTGCCACATATTTGAATTGGGACAAAAGATCATCAAACAGATGATCTACAATAGATGGAGTAATAAATGATATACAAACTACCTACATATCAAGATTGAAATATAATTACTTTAGGCATACAAAAGATATTAATAATTTCAAATAATTAGATTTTGTTGTGTAACGCGATATTGTTTCATCCATGTAGTCTGGTTGGAGATCAGTTGCAATGAGAGTAAGGAATTAAATGGACTTGATGGCTTGAAGTGTAGCCTGCATGCTCAGACTTGAAGTCGTGAAAGTTCGAAAGCATGCACATTCTACACTATAGCTTGGAAATGCTTTAACGAATCCTGAATCATGAGAGTTCAACACTAAAATAGAACAATTTTATTCATATGCTGGAAAATACATTAAGTGGCCTTGATCTAGAGTAGAAAACTGGGTTGACGCTGGAATTACAATTTCCAATACATATCTACACCGAAAAAGAATCATCTAGGACCGAAGGTAGTAAAATCTGGTCAACTGTGGGCATATCGGTGTAAAGGACATGAGGCATGATCTGAACTGGTTGAAGCATGAACCAAACATGAAAACACG
This sequence comes from Allium cepa, assembly GCA_030765085.1. Classification (NCBI taxonomy): domain Eukaryota; kingdom Viridiplantae; phylum Streptophyta; class Magnoliopsida; order Asparagales; family Amaryllidaceae; genus Allium; species Allium cepa. The sequence goes on along the minus strand of CM060930.1, from coordinate 6,072,170 downwards.
AGTGTGATCATGGTCGCCTAAAGTGTAGATGAAGACCTAAAAATGCAACATAATGAGCATATCTGATTACATGGATGAAGAGCTAAGAAGCTATGTTGAAGGTAGATGTAACAGCTAGTGCAACAAGATGCCTCACTTCAGTGCAGTCAAAATCACATTTATGAGTGTTGGTGCAATTTTTGTGTGATAGCCCGCAAATCCGTACCCATGAGTCAACACTATTCTACATCAATCAACCCAAGATGAACAGAAATACGAACCATTTGGATTAAAGAAGAAGAGGTAGAAGAAGAAAATAGAAAACCACATCAGAATCTAACCATCGCAGCAAAATAAAATATAATAGATAATCACAGATCTTTACACCAAAACAAATACTATATCTGTTTATACATACATCATCGTAGTATACATAATCACACATCTAGACAGTAATCATAATCTGTCCTCACAATCTGAATACACAGCGGAATACGTAACACAAATATGGAAGTACGTACGGCCATTCAGCTCGTCTCCTGAGCTCCACAACATCCTTTCCTGTATTCTATAATACTCGGTCTGACCCAAGCATTATAGCTAAATAACACCCGAGCTAGTCTAGAATACCAGCGTGAGAATACCACACTCAAATTGATTATTAAAGTTTCAAAATTCTTTTGAAAACAAAAGCATCTCGTAAGACCACGTCACAAATAAACATGTCGAGTTTTTTCCTTACGATAGCTAAAACACTTTTTGTTGAAGTTCTCTGATATTATAATAGCGTCTATAAAAAGTAAAATAGAATCTAGCTGAAATGCTTGCATCTCACGTTTCAGCAATAGTTGGGCACAATCAAAACCGTCAGGGAAAATGGATTTCCAACTAATGACTAGGCACTGGGGTACCACCTATCACGGTACCTGGTCTAGATCAGCATACCGAGGATCACTCCCGACCCCCTGCAACACAAGACCAGGACTACCCCTTACTTGATAATCTCGAGTAAGATCATCCCACGGTTGGGATCAGCAACCGCACCACTAAGCCGAATAAAAGGGACATCTAGACGGGGATGACCTCACCCTAATGGGCGCTATCCACCTAGCCTTGCTATATAATCCCTGATTTTTAGTCATTCCTGGTTGATGAGGCTTGAGGCAAAGCGTTACCTTTTTAGAACGTTTTACTTAGAATGCTCATCGCCCACCTGACGATGTTCTGAAAGCATTCATCCATACAAGTCCGTTTCGAGTTTGAACGGAACCGAAGGTACTACTCCTACTACATCCATTTTGGAATCATCCTCAGGATTAGTAGCGACTAGCCCTTGCTCTTCATTTCTCCATCTTCGAATCCAAACCCGTCTTCCTCACGAAAACGTACAAACCAGATCGAAATGGTTTTCGAGAAATTAATTCCGATCCCGGTCTCCTCGAAACGATCAGCGCATTGCTCCATATTGATAGTTGGTTATTTAACTATCAATTAACATTCACAAAAACCATTAACCATAAATAATTTCACCAAAATATTTATTAACCTCAAAATATCTTTGCAAGATATATTTCTGCTTTCAAACCTTTTTTAAAACAGTTTTCAAACCATCTCCCTTTTACAGAATAAATTTCCCAAATATTTTCTATTTCCATTGAAATCACCAAGTACAAACACTTTAGATTTTAAAATAATTTAAAACACTTTATTATAAAATATACTTTAAACATTTAAATTAAAAATTACTTTAATACTTATTCAAATATATACTTTAAGAATATTTAAAATAAAACTATTTTATGCAATATAAAACTGTATTTCTAACTTTTAAAACCAAAATACCAAGCCACCTTTAAATGATTACTGCTATAAATAGATTAAAGAAAATGCTTATTTTAGAATTTAAACATTTAGAAATAATAAATTTCTTAAACATACTTTTTAAAACAACATTAAAGCCTTTAACTTATATTTAAAAATTTTACTTTGAAAATGTACTTGGCTATCCAGAATATACTTCTCTTCACATCCTTTAAAAATAAATCACTACTTATTTTATACAATTTTCCCATTAATAAATTCCCATCGTGAATTTATTCTTCTAAATATCCACTGATACAATACTTTACTTTTATAAACCCAGTTTATAAATTCCAAAGTCTCGTCTTCTTTAAAACATAATTTCAAATTCTAAATCAATTTCCAAATCGATTTCCAATTACTCTATTTTGGAATAAATTTCTTTTCTTACTTAGCATAATATCACTTTAAGTTTAAAATTCATTCTCTCTCTGTTTATTCAAAATCCCCTTTTTCCATACTCGGAATTTATTAATTAAGATTTAAAATCACTTTTATTCTTTTCCAATTCATTCTTAAATTTATTCAGATGCTCTATTATTATTTTATTTAAAATTTCACTCTTTTATTTCTTTCCAAAAATCCAATTCTATATATTCTGATAACTCAGTGAATTGTAATATTTTCAAGCAAACCAAAGCATTCAATATTCCAATTATCAATATGATTCATCACAGAATATCAAATGTTTATAACACAGAATATTAAACAATCTAAATTATTTTGAGGAATCCAGTTGGATCCCTCCAACCTGTTTCCTTGCATCCATAGATGTTAGCACAATATAAAATACCAATTCCACTTCGAGGTGGAATATCGCGGTATATGCGATTTATATAATATCATCCGCTATTATGCCGCGCATAGGGTCTCATCCGCTATATAATGCGGGAAATCAATCACTCCAATATATTCTATATATATATAATACTATATATAATATAGCACATCCAAAACAATTCAATCATTCAATCAATTATTTAAATTTAACTATTTAAATTTTAATAACCCAGATGAGTGAGATTAACTCACCTTTGATTTTTGTTTGCAATCCACTTCAATCCTGATTGTTTTCTTCATGATATTTGGACCTTGTATAAACATTAGGTGATTATTAATACTTGAATTAATCGAACAATTAATTTCCCTTAAATAAATTTAATTAACCCAAAATTTTATTTAAACCAATTTTTCTTTTAAAATATTTTAAGTTCCAAAAATAAATCAAATAAGTTAATCTCCCAAATATTATTTAAAATAGACTAGTAAATAAAAATGTGTAGATGTATATGTATTATATTTTACTTTCTTTAAAACTACATATATTTAAAAACTTAAATTATATCGATTAAAAAGTCTAATTTTTATATAAAACTTTTCAATTATTTAAGATTCCTATATATTCCTTTCAAAATCCTTTCTATATAAAATCTTTTCTGTATTTGAATATATAAATTGGAAAAATTGCACTTATCTTACTGTAATTATTATTTTTCTTCGATCTATAAATAAATAAACTAATAAAACTTTGAATTAAATCCCAAATTACCTATATATATATAATCTCTGTAATTAACTAATTCTAGATTTATTTAAAAATAAATTTTAGGTTAGTCTATACCTTCTCTCGATACCTATCGCTTTCTGGGAAGAACTCGTGCATCCACGAACATCGAACCCTCAACCAACATCCAATTGCTCGACCTTGCTGCTAGAAACAAGACCAGACTACAACCAACCCCTCACGTCTTGACTTTGATCGCCATCACACCCTCCTTGATGCACGCAACTGCCTCCGACAAACTCGCCAAACCCAGAGTTACTGAAATCGACATCGAGCCCTAGCTCCTATCACTCGAGCGTGCTTCCCTTTGAGAATTCCGCCATGCTTCCCAAACCACCAATCGACGAACACGGCCGGCTCGAAACCCTAGAAATCGCATTCCACATGTCAACAATCGCAAACAACGCACACCCTCCTCTCGAAGTTAACCTCTGGCTGCCCCATTTTCCGATCGATCAAGTCGACATCGCGATTTACTCGTGTGTTCGAGCAAGCAAATCTCCTCTTTTTTTAAATTGATTCGATCTGAAAAAGGAAAAACGAAGTGGCTCAGATTGAAAAATGAAGGCGGCCATTTTTATAAATGAACGGATTTTCAATTTAGGGAAGAAGACCGTCGTTCGCTTATGTTTTCCTTTCTTTTTAAAGAAGAAAAAGGGGAGACAAGAAATGATGTTAGCGTGCAAAATTTCTTTTTCGTGTCGGCTTAGGTTTGAATAGTGTTTTTCTGAAAAGCAAAAGCTGCTGTAGGAAAAAGGTTTGACATGAGAGGACTTAGATTAGCCAATGTAATATATATCTAAATGTTTTAAATTTAAATTCAAATTCAAATCATTTCATTACACACATTCTAAAATTTTGAACCCCTATCGAGTCGTGCCGCTAGGCGTTCATAATGTTATACCTCTATTTCGAACGCAATGAAAAAGATTTTGAGTCTTAGTTCGATCGTATGGAGAAGATAGCTTTTTGGACCCAGTTATTTTATTAATTTCGATTTAATTTTCAAAGCATTTACTTACCGATAATAATACAATATTACGGATCCAATGAAACTGGTTTCGTCGAAATCCGAGACTGTGCCTCGGAAGGCTATTTTTAAATGTCAATTTAACGATATATTTTCAAAACTTTATAAAACATTTCCAAATTCAATTTCTACACTTTTACTATCTTTAGTACTGTCAATAATTTTTTTACAAATGCTTAAATTATTTTTAACAGGCTGAAAACTCCAGATTCAACATTTGACCCAATTTCTAGTAATTAAATCCAAAAATTAAATTTCCAAATAATAGTGATATTTGAAATTTAAGTTACAAACTAACTTTTGAATATTAAAATCAATTAAATATCCCAATTTAAATTGTCCAAAATTCTGGGTCGTCACATTCCTCCCCCCTTAAAGAATTTCGTCCCCGAAATTACTAGTTAGGAAGAATGGTCCAATACCCATTTACTATTTCCCCAAAACCAAACAGTTTTTAACAACAACCAAACAATCCTTATTAAAGACACACTATCCATCTTACTAACTTTCCAAGCTATTCCATAGTTCCCAAACAACCTTACTTATTCAACCGTTCAAATTATAATTCAAAACCAAGTTTTAAATTTTCAAAATTTCTCAAAAAATTCCTAACTCTCTAAATTTCCAAAAAAATTCGCCAGCGTCTCCTTTATGCGGCTAGCTCGGTACAACTACAAAATGCTCTACGGGCTTCCAAATTCCAAAAGAAAACAAAAGGCCAAGTGGCTAGATCAAAAACTCAATCAAATTTCATACAGAAATTTAAACACATACCTTTTTAGTCCGGCAATTCAAATTTATTTTCTAAAATCAAAACCAATTTCCCTTTCCCTTTATAATACCTGCATATCATACTTAGCAATAATATCCAATCATATCTTTTTAAATCATTTTACACATTTCCTTACAGATGTTTTTATATCTACTTCTATTCAAATTAGTTTTTCCCATTTCCATACGAATTCAATTTATCTTCAACTCTGAATATTAAATTTTGTCTTCCATTTATAACTGATTCATATCGTTATTTTAAATTAGTTTCATCCACTTATTTATTTCAATTTCCAATTTGAAATCATTTTATCGCTAACAAAAATTTTCCCAAAAATTTTCAAACTCTAAAAAATTTCGAATTTTTTTGGCAGAGTCTCCATTGTAGGGAGGAGATTTTGCAATTTGACAAGAGATATAAATATATATACATTGACCCACACTGTCGGAAAAACAAAAACAGTTCATATTTCCTATTTTTATTGCGTAGGCATACCTTTATTAAACATTTTTAAGAAAGCGGCTTATTATTTTAGCATTTTGCGCGATCAAATCCAGCCCAACGGCTTCCCTGAACCCCTACTTACTCAATTCAAATATGTAAGTGCCAAAATCATGTAACTCAACAATATTTTACATATTTAACCAGTAAACATACGAGTTTCTATAAGCAATGCAGGTTAAACAATATTTATAAGCAACTTATAGGGTTCCGACATTAATTTTAATTGTTTACAACCAATTCGATACAACTTTATTCAATTTAAATGGTTTACAACTCAATTGCTTACATTCAATTCATTTTAACCCAACAACTCACATTTATTTCAATTGTGTGACGACCCGGAATTTTTGAATGTTTGAAATCGGAATATTTAATTGATTTAAAATATTTAAAAGTTAATTTTTATCTTGAATTCAAATATCACCATTATTTGGAAATTTAGTTATTGGATTTAATTACTGGAAATTGCGTAAAATGCTGAATCTGGAGTTTTAAGCCTGTTAAAAATAATTTAGGGGTTTGTAAAATTTATATCGATAGTACTGAAGATAGTAAAAGTATATAAATTGAATTTGGGAATGTTTTGTTAAGTTTTGAAAATATATCGTTTAAACTGATATTTAAACAGCCTTACGAGGCACAGTCTCAGAGTTCGACGAAACCAGTTCCATTGGATCCGTAATATTGTATTATTATCGGATTCCAAATTTCGTAGTGATTGGAGTAGTTATGTGAGCATACGATATATAAACGCCTAGCGGCACGCCTTGATAAGAGTTCGAGATTGGAAGTTGCATTTATCGAGACGAATAAAAATATAATAAAAAAATATATATCTATATTTATTGATTTAAAATATATACCCACTTTAGCTGTTTTTATTTCATCTCAAGTTACTATACATGAGGAAGGTCTACATGCCATCGTTATTTCTTTCACTTCGTTTAAATCACGGTCTACAAAAAAGAAATGCCGGCCTCTTTCCATCCCTTGTTAAATCACGAAATTTCTTTTTGTCCCAGGCTTTCAAATCGAATTAAAGGAAGCCCATACCTTCGTTCCTTCTCTTCCAAGCTCAAAAAAATGTCGAACTCATTATAAAAAAACAATCCAAAGCCGATCGAACAGTAAGCCTCTTCCCAAATAAAAATCATCACCACGCTTCCATGCCGTCGATTCTCGAGATCGATCTTCAAGCTACACGCTCGTATAGGAATCAAACTCGATTTCACTTCTAATAGTTGGGGCCAAGGGTCGAGTGTAGCTTGATTTTGAGCTTGAGGACGTCGGAGACGAGTGCGATTTGTCGCGACCTGATGGAGGCTGTGAGGCGTGACGCGGCGATAGTAGGAAGGGGCACGGCGTCGACGGTCACGAGGGGGAAGCTTTGCGACCACGTGCATGTGGTAGTGGGGTTTGCTAAGGAGGGAGCACGACTTCGAGCATCTCAAGTGGCTCTCGAGTCCTGGGACGAGTCAGCAAAGTTTTGTTTTACAATTAATTTAATTTGATTCCTAGATCTGGGTTGTTGGAAAAAATATATATATAATAAAAATAATATATATATATATATATATATACACACACACATATTTACAGTATATAATTTTTTAGTAAGGTTTAAAAAGAAATTCAGTTTTAATCTATATGTATATATATGTAGGTTAAGGAAAAGAAATGTAACGACCCGAAATTTTCGATCCCGAAAATTCTAGATAATTAGGAAAAGAAGGAAAGAGATAGAAGAAGAACAAGAAACAGAAAACCAAACTCAGAATCTCACATCCGCAGCGGATAAAATATAATATCAAATAATAACAGTTATACAAAGGAAAACTGTACTTATCAAATTACATTATAATACATCAGAGTTACACATTATACAATCAATGGACAGTTAAAATAACTTGTCCTAGATATACAACAACATAACACAGCGGATACACTCCATATGTTCCTGCCATCCGGCTCGCCTCCTGAGCTCCGGAACGTCCTTGCCTGAAATCAGTAATACTCGGTCTGACCCGAGCATTACATCAAAGTAACACCCGGGTCAGGCTGGAAACCAGCGTGAGTAAACCCATCTAATATGTAATACAACAGCACAAAGCCATATATATATATATATATATATATATATATATATATATATAACCCAGGTAACTTGTATCAATTTGTAAATCCACAATTTGTTAAAAACATCACTTATTTCACACATCAATTTCTAAGTACCAAAACTTAGATTTAATAGTCCAATTCACTTAAATCATTCCATTCCAGCCTATTGATTTTACTTAGCAATTTATAAAGAACCGAAGAGGTTTCGGGTATTTACTAATACCCGACTTTGGTCTCTTCGAAACCAATGTCATCTTAACTTAAATTATTCAAGTGAAATACAATTCAACTTTAAATATAGGATGCCACAGTAATTCATCATCAATAGATAACCACATCATCATAGTTTAAATCAAACATATCAAATCACATAGCATCACGAACCACATATTAGGGATAACAATTAATCAAAGGCTTCCAATATCATTCTATTTATCCTTTAATTACATTTAAGTAATTAACCTTTAATTACTTCATTAATTTATTATTAACCATAATTTTTAATCACCCTTGATTAATAACATCCAGTAATTAACTACCCTTATTTACTTCATCAAATAATTTAATTACTCCTTAATTAATTATTTCTAATTAATCCCTTGCATAATTATACAAGGTAATTTAACCCAAATTACTCCCATTAATAAATCACCTGTTCAATTAATTACATCCAGTAATTATCCACTAATTACTTTCCTAAGTAATTATACTAATCAAATCATCAAGTGATTATTTTAAATTAATTAAACCGAATTAACTAACTTAAACTAATCAGATTAAACTGAATTAATTACAATGAGTCATTAATTCCTTAATTGCTTCCATTAAGTAATTACACTTAAACAATTTCACAAATGATTATCCTTAATTAATTAATCTAATTAAAAATTAATCACATTAATTAATTATTAAATAATCCTTAAGTTAATGACCTTCATTAACTATTATCAAATCTTTAATTATTTCTCCTAAGTAATTAATCTTAGATAAAACAATATTAATTACAATTTAATTAATCTTAAATAATCCATTAATTAATCCTAATTATTTAATTAATTAAGTGTAAACTGTAACTTAATTAATCATTAATGACTTGATTAATTATTCAATTTAAAAACTTTCCTTCATTTCAAAACTGGAATACATATTTAAATTTGAATCCAGATTAAACTTTAAATTTTAAAACTTTACTTACATTTTAAAAACTTCAATTTTTAAAATTAAAACCATTTAAACATTTTAAGGTTGTTTAAACAATTTAAATTTTAAATGCTATATTTTATTTCAAAACTAAGATTCAAATTTAGAGTTGAATCCAGATTTAAAAACTTAGATTTAAGCTTGTTTAAACCTTTACTTTACAATTTTAAAATTTCAGTTTTTAAATTCAAACCAAATTCACTTAAATACTTAAAAGTTGTTAAAACCAATTTAAATTTCAAAAACTTAAATCATTTCAAAACTAGGATTTAAACAAACTTGAATTCAGATTCTAATTTAGGTTTAAAACTTGGTTTAAAACTTTTATTTACATTTTTAAAATCATTTTTAAAATTTAAAAAACACAGAACATGTTTCTCTTTTAAAATCCTGTTACAAATCTTTAACAGAGCCAACATCAAATGACTTTGAGTCCAAATCTAAACTACTTCGAGCCAAAAACTAATTTTACTCGAGAAAACTCGAGGCTACTAAACCACACAAACCAAAACTTCATCGAAAAATATAAAGTGCACCATATGCACGGTGGCTTCTTCCAGCTCTGATGATCTCTACAACTTGCCGATCACTCTCAAACCTGATCCCTAACATTGAATCGCCACAACAAATCTCGAAGTCGAATTCGGAACTTCAAACCAGAATCTGGAACAACAACTGGAACAACAAATGGAACCACCACGTCAAACCTGAAATAGCCTCGTTAACGCATTTCCGACCACCAGAGTTGCTGAAACTCCGTCCAAGCCTTCGCCTAATTATATGCTTCCATCCCCTCGAGTTTAGTTGAACTCAATCATCCAGAGCAGATGTCTCGATTCAAAATACGCAGCCTAGTTAAAACTAGGGTTACAGACTCAAATCAACCTCGCGCTCCTCCAAAAAGATCCGATTAATCTTCATGGCATTTTTCCTTTAATCTATGCTCACTCTTCCATCATCACTGAAGATCCCAGACCTCCAGAGCAACTAGATCACCAGAAAACGTCCCAAAACCCATTTCTTGTTAAACCAGAAATGCACCCATATCCCATTATTTAAAATTAAGATTTTAGTTTAAAAATCATGTTTTAGGATAAGAATTCAGTTTACATTCCTAAATTTATAAATTAAGATGTTGGAATTTTTACATAGATTAAGTTTGATCAGTTTTTCTTGATTCCCAGAGATATTGCCAATTTTATTTTAACTTAAATAAATTTTAAACTAAAATTTGTGATGGAACAAACAAGTTTCATTTGAAACTTAAGTTTTAAACAGAGACTAAATCAAGAGGTTTTGAATTTAAATCAAAACCAGAACTTAAATCTGGGAACAGAGAAGTTACAGATATTCAAATGCATACATCATACATCAGGAATTCAACAATATACATACACAAACATACTTATAAATATACACAATACAATATTTATCACAGCAGTAACATGCAGCCATAATTTTACTTTAAGTTTTAAAAGTGAAGTTACTCACCAGAAACAGATGATGAACAGAGCATATTTTTGAAATTGAAAGTGGAATGTTTCCTGCCTTTGAACACTTTAGTTGCCAGAAATAAAATTCTTTGATCTTAAAAGCTTGGGTGCTTCTTTGTTTTGATTTATAAACTGCAGTTGCATGCAGGCTTCCAGATTGAAGAAAAAAATGATTACTTGCTTCAAATTTAGTTTTGATTTTTTTAGTTTGTGAGATGAAAGTGATATTTATCTTTGTTTTACTGAGCTTGCTTTCGAATGAATGAAGAAAAAGAAGACAGGAGTGGATGTATAAATAAGGAAAGGGTAGGCTGCCTTCTTCAGTAAGCTTCTTTCCACTTTTGTATTTATATTTTTTCTTTCGTCAGGAATTTCCTGATATAATTTGTGAAACCTGAAAACTGATTTGATTCAAAGTTTTTATGCTTAAATTTGATGTATTGTGAGCTTGAGAGGATATGCATTAAATGCTTGCCTCCCCTTTTTGTTTACAAATGTTTTCATACGAGTTGATATATGTATATGTCCTTTGTTTGTATGTATACCTATATATATATTATATAGTTATGCATTCTTTTTTTATACTTGCATTGTACCATACACATCTATGTTTACACTTATACATATTTCATTTCCTTATATAAAGTTGTATAGGAATATATACTTACATTTCACAATTTAACATAATATACATTTGTTTGTGTTTATCACAATACAATACATATACATATTCATCCTTATACTTATATATACATATATTTATATATTAACATCCTAAGCTCGTATGTGTTCCTATTTATATACAAATATATGCTACCTTGAATTCCGACGATGGAGTTTTATTTATGTGTATTTTAACTTAATTTAAATGGGGGAGTCTGTATATATATTATCATCATCAATTTTCTATAAGATTTTTTTTATTTTTATTATAGTTTTCAAATCAATTTATATATGTATCCAGATATTTTAATTATCGGGAATTTATTTGTTCGACTTATCTAAAGTAATATTTCAATGATTTAATTCAATTAATTATCAATTTAAAGCCGCTAAAAAAAATCGGGGTCGTGACATTCCTCCCCCCTTTAGAACTTTTCATCCTCGAAAAGGGATGAAACGAATTTACGAAAATGCTTAAAATCAGATAAATATTCTTTAATCATTTTTAAAACACTTCTTAATATCTATATAATATTATTCCAAATTAGTTTTATAAAAATACTTTTATAACTCTATGTCTCAACCAGTCCATCCTTGTACTTATAGAAATTCGGTCATACGTTGATCAGGCATACGATTGAAAATTTATAAGTACTTAGCGGACCCATTTTTAACATCCAGTGAAAATATTTGAAAAATAATTTTACTGAAAAATATAGGAAACATTTTGAAAATAGAGGAAATATCTTTGGTGAGAATGCTCTGGAAATCATCACCCCATCCATGGTCGCAGTTACATCCTGGGTTACGTTGCCATCGCAGCAAAAGTCCATGTAACTGTAGGAACTCCGCGCCCCTCGATTACGCCATGGAACCCACAACAGATCGCAATTACATTCCAGGGTTACGTTGCCATCGCAGCAAAAGTCCATGTAATTGTAGGCATCAGCCCCCTTGATTTTCGCTGTCAAAATGAAACTTCTCCACTCCCACATAGGTCATAATCTACCGATGTAAAATCAAAAGTAGACTGTTGGCTCTCAGCAGCACACACGACTTTCGCTATGTTACCATAGGTCGCAGTCTATCGATATAAAATCAAATATAGACTGTTGGCTCTCAGCGGCACACACGACTTTCGCTATGGTCTGCAGTAGATCGCAGTGACATCGAGTTACACTATCGTCACAGCATAACCCAAATGCCTATGTAGGCATCAGCACCTTCGACTTTCTCTACACACTACTCATAATCCTCAGGAACTAGTTTTGTCCAGACTCCTCACAGGATCAACTTTAGAACCCCCCCTTAGGGTTCAAGGCAGCACCACCCGGTGGCACTCCTGAGAAGTTCATTTCAAGGGAGCGCCTTTTCCCCCAGAGCCATTATCAAAATACTTTATACTATACACATATAGTATCTTTCAAATCATACACCCAGTATGATCTCATAAAAAGCTCCTTTACAAAAAATCGATTATCCCAAAATCGATAATTCTCAAACCAGGCTTTCCAAATTCAAATATTGAAATCAAAAGCCTTTCCAAATCCAAAGTTTCCCAAAACCTTTTTCCAAAATCCTCATAAGATCCTTTATATATATATATAATTTTAAAAAAGAACTTTGGATCATTTCAATCTTGTATAAACTCCTTTTATACTTCAAGCATTTTCAAATTCCTTTCCTTCCGGCAATAGATTCAACAAGGAAGGTTTATCTTATATAACAAAGATATATAACTTTGTTTATTCAAAATCAAATATTCAAATTTGATTACTCTTTTTCTTTCTATAAAGTTGTTTCCATCGTACTAATCATCATAAAAATATCCAACTTTCACTTTTATCCATTGTATATTTCACAAAATATACTTTCATTTCAAAAGAAATCATTTCAAATTTCTTATTTACAAATTTTCAATATCAATTACATTCAAATCCGTACGATGTACACTTATCATCCGTACGCTATACCAATCTGATCGCTTGCTCGATCACATAATTTCACTTCCGAACTAGTATCGTCCACCCGACTCCCTAGTGAGGACTCAGATTTGGTTTCTTGATCAAAAATTGCCATTTCTTTTACACAGCTATAACTATGATAGAGAATATCCAGAACTAATCAACAATCCATATCTAGGTTCGCCGTCGAAAATCGAGTGAAAAATCTCAACTCGGATCGATATAACTATCTCGAAATTCTATGCTTGAATCTGGGTTAAATCACTATGCGAATAGAATAATATATGTACATCCTACGTAATTATCTTTATTGATTATTAACTAAATCAATTTCCTTTCTATTCACATTTCCTTTAATTTCTATCCACATATTTACAATTGCTTCAATTCCATTGAATTTTCACTTCAATTCTTATCTCAGTTGGGTATTTAATCAATAACAGTTTGAACTCCGACCAGTTTATATTTAGAAAATAGCTTGAATTTTTTTTAAAAATAGACAAGTAGCTGAAAAATAATTATTAGTTTGCAAAATAGTTGTAAAATTGTTAACTAATTGCAAAATGGTTGGAAAATAGTTGAATAGTTTCAAAAAATTTAGAAAATTACAAAATAGTTGTAAAATATTAATTAATTTGTTAAATAGTAGAAAAATAGTAATTAGTTTACAAAACAGTTGAACAATTGTTAAATAGTTCCAAAAATAATTGTAAAACAAATATAAAATAATTTGGCTTTAAAAAAAAAAATAGGTTGTATATATTAAATAGCTTGGAAAAAAAAGTTTACATTAAAACAATTTATATTGAAATTAGTCCAGAATCAAAACTGTTCACTTCCCATCAACTCAATTTAAATTTCCACTTCCATTTAAATTGACTCAATTCCAATTTGAATAACTTCAATTTCCCTTGAACTTGATTTATTCTCAATTCAAGTTGAATTAACCTCAATTTCTTTCCAAATTCAAATCAAATTCCATTTGATTTTAAACATATTCTCTTTAACTACAATTCCAAATTATTCAAATTAATTTAGACTACTTTCCGATTGAATCCCCTTCAATTTCAAATCATTTCAATTTCTATATGAATTAATCCCAATTCCCATTTGAATTTGAACTCATATTCCCTTTTTGTTTCAAATTAATCCAATTCAAATTTTCCATTTGAATTCCATACTTATCCATCTTCAGTTCCAATTAATTCAAACTAAATTCAACTTGAACTAATGAAATCTAAATCTCAACTTTAAACCATCTCGAATTATATAAATTCGAGTTAAATTTCCAAATGTCGATTTAACCCCTTAAATCAGATTAACCTTTATTTTTAAATCAATAACCCAAATTTTTAAACAATTTAATTTTGAGTCAAATTCTCAAAATCCCATTTTAAATTATCTTTACTTAACTCTTTTTTTTCCAAGTTCAAATAAGAGTTCAAAACAATTTTATCTTAAAATTTTAATTTACTACTCAATTTTATCTTCCAGTTTGAAACCAATTCCTTAAACAATTTTAATTTACAAATGCAAATATTCAAATTTTTAGTTTAAAGTAATTCCTTGTCCTTAATTTCAAGTTAAATTTTCCTTTCATCTTAATAATGGATATATTACCACTCTTCATTTCTCATTCATTTAAACAAATCCGATACCCAATTTAAAGATTTTTAATAACAATAGGATGATATCACATCTCATTTCCAATTTAAAACCCAATATTTAGAGTTTATTTCAAACCATTTTTGATATTATGTACATTCATGCACGTATACATATTTATTTCTTGGCCCTTCCAGCCATGCTTTAAAATTTTAAACCTCCTTTAGTTTTAATTTCAATACAAATCCCTTAAAAATTTTCCAAACATTTCTTATTTTAAAATAAGACTATATTCAAAATAGTCTGAATTATATTATTTATTCTTTTCTTTCAACACTTTGAAACCCACAATTTAAAACCCACTTCTATTTAGAAGTTATACTCATCTTAAAAGTTAACTTCATTTGGCTTACTTATTAACAAGTATATCATTATTAAACACAATAACTATTGATGATAATAGCCAGATTGTCATATCTGAAAACCAATTCATTATTATCTTATTTTGAAATTTTTCCCCAAATTCAAGATTTAATTTCAGTTTGAATCCTTTTCAAACTTATCTTTATTTAATTTCAATTTGGTTGTATTTCTATTACCTCTTAATTTAATTCCAATAATTTAACAACCAACTACCTTAACATTTATTAGTAAGAAATATTGCTTTATATATATATATAAATATATTCTTATATAAAATCATTTAAAATCTTTATATAAGAAAATAACAAGTACGCTCTCATATAAATATACACGCAACTTATTCTAGGGTACCATTGACCCTATCCTTAATGAGTAATCCCACCAGAGCCAAGGTTCTCGCTTAACCTTTTAGCTCCGATACCAACTGTAACGATTCGAAATTTTCGATCCCGAAAATTCTAGATAGTTAGGAAAAGAAGGTAAGAGATAGAACAAGAAGAAGAAACAGAAAACCAAACTCAGAATCTCACATTCGCAGCGGATAAAATATAATATCAAATAATAACAGTTGTACAAAGGAAAATTGTACTTATCAAATTACTTTATAATACATTAGAGTTACACATTTCATAATCACTGGACAGTTAAAATAACTTGTCCTAGATATACAACAACATAACACAGCGGATACACTCCATACGTTCCTACCATCCTGCTCACCTCCTGAGCTCCAGAATGTAACGACCCAGAATTTTTAGTAATTAAAATTTGAATATTTAATTAATTTTAAATATTAATAAGTGAATTTATAAGTCGAATAAATTTTATTTTGACTAATTGGATTTAATTGAATAATTAAATCGATAATTTAATATGTTAAATTATGGAAATAATTGAAAATAGAGTTAAATATGATTGAAAATGATTTGTAAAATTTTATTTTATCATATTGGAGTTAGAATGATATTTTAGAACTTTTAAAATCGAATTAAAAGTTTATTTGTGAAAATTGAATATTTTAATATTAAAATCGACTAGTGAAAATAGTCAATTTTTGAACAGTCTCAGAATTGGACGAGACTAGTTCCATTGGATCCGTAATAGTTAGTTATTACCGGATTTCAATTTTCGTATCAATCGGAGTTACCGTTTGATCGTGGCAGCTCGAAACGCATCGAATTGTTTTTAATATTAATTTGGCGAGTTAAAATAACCATTTTTCAAAAAGTCTCGGATTTCGACGAAACCAGTTTCTTCGGATCCGTAATGTGATATTATTGTAAGGTTTCAAATTTCGTGTCAATCGGATTTACCGTTTGTCCGATACAAATTAAACCGCCTAGAAAATCGTTTAAATCGGTTTAATTTAAATTGAACGTTTATTGCCATAACTCGCACAGATGTCCGAATTAGCTTTCGAAACCTGTTCCATTGTGTCCGGAACGCGGGGTAAACCCTAGGAACGTCAGTTTCGGCGCGTGAATCGGAGTTCGGAATTTCCGGATTGAATAGTGTTTGAGAAAATCCTATAAATAGACCACCATCACAAATAAAAATAAAAAAATGTCTAAACCCTAATAACTGCACAACCGCCACCCTCTTCTTCCAATGGCCGAAAGTTGATAACCTTCTCCTCCAATTTTCTCTCAATCCATCAAGTATTAGCAAAAAGTGTCAACTAACAAATTGTAGAGGGTGGTGAGTACGTGATATCCAACGGTTATGATCGTCAATGGCATGACGAATTGGCGGCAAATCGAGGTGGAAGGGGGCCGGTTGCGCATGCCTTTTCTGATGATAGTGGGGGCCGAGCTCCATGAAATTCTGACCGAAGGTGGAGCTCATCGGGGGCTACAGGTTGGCACTAGTTGATCGGCTTGGAGGAGATTGTGTTAGGTCGCGTGATTGGGGTTTGAATGTGATGTTGGGTTCGGCCTGTAGGTTGCGTACGTGAATGAGGAGAAGGAGATGCAACGTGCGGCTGAGATCCAGGTTGGGAGGAATGCACGGTGGATGATGGATATAGGTTTAAAATTAAATAATTGTTGTAAATTGTTTTTATAAAATTCGTGTAAGTTCATAAATGCATAACTTTTTCATACGAGGTCGAAAACGCGCGAAACCAGTTGCGTTGGAATCGTATGGATGAGCACTACGCGATGGAATTGGATTGGAGTCGTTTGGAGTTAGTGAGAATTTCGGGTAAAATTAAACGTCCGTTTAATTTTGAAATAAATCTCTAAAACGGAATTAAAATCAAGGTGAGAACTTCTCACTCAATCGAATCAGTTTCGATTTTATTTTAAATAGTTAGATTTAAAATATTTGAATGCATGTTTGAATGATGATTGTTATCTATTGATTGTTAAAATAGACATTATGCGCCGTTAGTAAGCGGATGTTATTTATTAAAAACATATACCGCGAATATTTCATAAACAGTGAAATTGGTATTATATATAATAGCAATATATATATATTGGCATATGTATATATTGGAGTTGTTGATTTCCTGCATTTTGTTTAGCGGATGAGACCCTATTGCGCCGTCTATTAAGCGGATAATATTTTAAATCCCATATAACGCGATAATTTCGTACTTGAGCGAAATTGGTATTGTGCTAATGTTTGTGGATGCAGGAAACAGGTTGGAGGGATCCAACTGGATTCCTCAACAGTTTTTATTTGATTTCAGATATTTTGATATTTGATGGATTATCATATCGATATATGATGTCGTTGTTGTCGTGATTGACTATTTGGTGTGTAGCATCATTGTACCAAGTTTTGGAACTTTAAAATGATTTTTAAAGTGATTTTTGAAAATATACTATATGTTTGGAATTGATCCATTTTAAATAAATAAACGTATAATTTTAATGTTATATAAAAATTATAATTTTTGAGAAATATAGTTGAAAACTGATTTTTGAGAATATGATGCTAATGATTTTATAAAATAGTTAAATCAGAATTTTTGAATTTATTGTGAAAAGTTTAAATATAGGATTTATAAAATTTGATTATTTTATAAATTAAAATGGTGAAATTATAAAGGAGATTAAAGATGTTTTGAAATAATAGTATAAATTGATTTATATAAAAGAATTTATAAATTGATATTTATAAATTAGAATATTTAAATTATAAAACAAGTTTTTATAAGTGTTAGAATGAATTGTGAATAAATTTCAGAAATGAATGAAATTTATAGAATTATAACAGTGAAGTTATAAATGGAATTTTATAAACAGTAGGTTTATAAAATTTGTAAAGTTATTAAAAGAATGATTTTTGGATAAATAATTGAATCTTATAAGTTATAAGATTTATAATTATGAAGTTCAAAGGAACGATTTTTGCAAACAAATAAATTATAAGTATTTCACTTATAATATGAACTTTTAGTATATCATTGTGATATGAATTGAGATAGGTTAATAAAGGAATTTATAAAAGGAGTTGTTATAAAATAAATAGAAAGGAATTTATAAACGTTGTTTTATAAATTCGCAAACGACTTATTTTAATAAGTAAATTGTTATAACTTATTTATGGAGTTATATTCACGTTTTTGAACTGTGAATAATCCTTTGAAATAAAATGAATAAAAGGATGAAATTGTTAATGTAGTATATTCTTTGAATAGTGAATAATATGTTAAAGAAAATGTTTAGGATGTGATATTTTAAACAGAACTAAAACTATCTAACGATGTTTTAAATGTATTGAGATTCGAAACCATAGATTTCAACATTCATTGTTGAAATAGACGTTTTCGAGAAATAGAAGGAAATTGTGGACTATAACACTGTTGTAATAGTAAATGGTTTCCGAAAGGAAATGTTTTGTATAGTATTGGGATTTATATATCTATTTTAATTTCGAATCCCTATACTAGAGATTTTGGGTTGTCGTAACGATGTTTTACGCAACATTCGTTTTGGCCCAAATAAATATGTTTAAGAGAATGATTTCCTTAAAGAATGAAATATATACTTAATTTCGATTTAAGTATATTGAATATTTTCCAAGTGTTGAAAATAAATAAAATTTGTGAATTACTTATGAATAAATAAGTATGGAAATGTTTTCCAATGTGAAATGAAACGTTTAGAGAATTTATCTTTTTGAAGATAAATTGAAATGAATAATTGAAGTCGTATATTCATAGATATTGTGAAATATAAATTCACTATGGAATTTATAAAAGAAAGTGGAATTTGTTTAAAAATAAATATTGATTTATTTTTGAGATATTGAATTATATATCTTGTAAAGATATTTTGGAAAATAAATAATTTGGAAAATTATTTGGAAACTGGTGATGTGTGCATATCCATTGATAGTTCAATAACCGACTATCAATATTTCCCTTTGAATGGGTATTTATTGTGATTTGCTTGAATTTGAATGCCACACTTATTTTTGAATAAGCGCTCACTATTCGAGTTAACCGGGAAAGGGCCATGGGGTCGTATAACCCATTCCGAATATGTGATATGTCGTTATGAATTGCATTTGAAGATCGGTGTTGAAGACCCGGTATTTGCGAGAGCGATAGGATGACCTGTCGATTGACTCTGCACCGAGTTGCTCCGGTATAGAGTTCTCCATATGTGATGGTGAATCCGATCAGGATTGTGAATATCCGGATTGCAAGGGCTTCATAAGAAGTGCCTTCGGTTTTGTTCGATCCCGGAACAGACTTCTATGGATTGTATGTCTGACGTTACAAATTGAGATATAAAGCAGATTTCTTTCAAATATATTTCTGTTGGTGGCGGAGAATTTATTCTTTTAGCTTAACACCCTTCTTTGAGACGTACGAGCTTAGAGGTTATGTAGTTGAATGTTATCAGCGATATATTTCCAATTTGGTAATGTGACATGCTGAGTGTTGCTGTTAAATGATCATTGTGTTGATTATTTGTGATAGGATCATTTATTTGATCGTCTATCCTGGTGATCATTTCTATGATCATTTGTTGACCCAAAGCATGGCTTTTGTATAAAGTATGTTTTTGTGGACGTGACTTCGTCGAGCCTCACACCCCGTGAATGGTCAAAACAGGAAAGATGCGGCAAGGTTATGAGGGGTAGCGCCCTTTAGGATGTGTGCATTTCCTTCTGGAAAAGGGTGGTATCATGGTATGGAGCCCAGATACTTACTCATGTTGAAAACACTTTATGATTGTGTGAATTGATTTCGAGCGCTCGGTGAAAGGTCCCAAAGGACCGGGGGATGGCATATTCGGTCAGTTGTTACTCAGTTAGGGGTAACCCGGCCTTGTGTTGGTAGAGATCCGGTTTGGTTCTCGGGGATGTCCATCCAGAGGCATTCTCATGTGGCAATGGGAAGTTCCTTGGCCTGATCATTCGTTGGAAATCCAAAGAAACAATACGATCTTGTACGGTATTAGTTGTAGAACCTATCATTCACTTATGGTGGCGCCTCACTGTTTGGATGGTAGCTATAGTAGGCATAGTTCGGAATGTCTATGCTGGCTAAGATTTATATTCTACTTTCGAAATGAATTGTTCCTACACTATGCACTAGTAATAATATCAAAGTTCTTTTAAATGCGTATCAAGCATCTTTGACTATCATAAGGAGAAATCTCCTCCGATTCTGCGTTTGCATTGTGTGTGTGAGCTGGAGGCCTTATGATAGTCTCATTTTTAAAAGCATTGCGAATTGACTTTAAAAATATTCCTCTATTTTGATTTTAAAGATAAATAAACTGTTTTGAGTTCTCACACCAGTCACATGACTGACTCGGAGTTTATTGTTTTCCTTCCTAAACTCTGGGTGCCCACCAATTTCTACACGGACAGTCAAGAGTTAGGTTTATCAGGATATTCTGGATATTCAGAAGTTGCTGGAGGCAAGATGGATGGCATGGCGTATTATTATGTATAGTATTTCTTTTTCCGCTGCACTGTTTGTTGTTGTTGTTGTACACTCTGATGATATGATGTAATGAAATGTAATGTAATAACTGATATAGTTCTTTGTTTAAAGATTATTCATTTATTATTATATGTTGTTCCGCTGCGAATTGTGAGATTCTGTTGTTGTTGTGTTGTTTTCTGTTACGTTATTTATTTTCTATCTTCCCTCTTATCTTTTTCTCTCCTCTTCTCTCTCTTTCTTTTTCTTAAACATTGATAATTCGTATTTCTGTTCATCTTGAGTTAATCTATGGAGATTAGTGTATATTCAAGGAGTACGGATTTGTGGGTCGTCACACAGAATGTCCTTACCTGAAATCTATAATACTTGGTCTGACCCGAGCATTACATCAAAGTAACACCCAGGTCAGGCTGGAAACCAGCGTGAGTAAACCCTATAACATGTAATACAACAACACAAAACAATATACATATACATACATACATACATACACACACATATATATATATATGTATCCCGGGTAACTTGTATCAATTTGTAAATCCACAATTTGTTAAAAACATCACTTATTTCACAAATCAATTTCTAAGTACCAAAATTTATATTTAATAGCCCAATTCACTTAAATCATTCCATTCCAGCCTATTGATTTCACCTAGCAATTTTAAAGAATCGAAGTGGTTTCGGTTATTTACTAATACCTGACTCCGGTCTCTTCGAAACCAATGTCATCTTAACTTAAATTATTCAAGTGAAATACAATTCAACTTTAAATACAGGATGCCACAGTAATTCATCATCAATAGATAACCACATCATCACAGTTTAAATCAAACATATCAAATCACATAGCATCACAAACCACATATTAGGGATAACAATTAATCAAAGGCTTCCGATATCATTCTATTTGTCCTTTAATTACATTTAAGTAATTAACCTTTAATTACTTCATTAATTAATTATTAACCATAATTATTAATCACCCTTTATTAATAACATCCAGTAATTAACTACCCTTAATTACTTCATCAAATAATTTAATTACTCCTTAATTAATTATTTCTAATTAATCCCTTCATTGATTATACAAGGTAATTTAATCCAAATTACTCCCATTAATAAATCACCTATTCAATTAATTACATCCAGTAATTATCCACTAATTACTTTCCTAAGTAATTATACTAATCAAATCATTAAGTGATTATTTTAAATTAATTAAACTGAATTAACTAACTTAAACTAATCAGATTAAACTCAATTAATTACAATGAGTAATTAATTCCATAATTGCTTCCATTAAGTAATTACACTTAAACAATTTCACAAATGATTATCCTTAATTAATTAATCTAACTAAAAATTAATCACATTAATTAATTGTTAAATAATCCTTAAGTTAATGACCTTCATTAACTATTATCAAATCTTTAATTACTTCTCCTAAGTAATTAATCTTAGATAAAACAATATCAATTACAATTTAATTAATCTTAAATAATCCATTAATTAATCCTAATTATTTAATTAATTAAGTGTAAAACTATAACTTAATCATTAATGACTTGATTAATTATTAAATTTATAAACTTTCCTTCATTTCAAAACTGGAATACATATTTAAATTTGAATCCAGATTAAACTATAGATTTTAAAACTTTACTTACATTATAAAAACTTCAATTTTTAAAATTCAAACCATTTAAACATTTTAAGGTTGTTTAAACAATTTAAATTTTAAAAACTATATTTTATTTCAAAACTAAGATTCAAATTTAGAGTTGAATCCAGATTTAAAAACTTAGATTTAAGCTTGTTTAAACCTTTACTTTACAATTTTATATTTTAGTTTTTAAATTCGAACCAAATTCACTTAAATACTTAAAAGTTGTTAAAACCAATTTAAATTTCAAAAACTTAAATCATTTCAAAACTAGGATTTGAACTAACTTGAATTCAGATTCTAATTTAGGTTTAAAACTTAGTTTAAAACTTTGCTTTACATTTTTAAAATCATTTTTAAATTTTAAAAAACAGAACAAGTTTCTCTTTTAAAATCCTATTACAAATCTTTACCCGAGCCAACATGAAATGACTTCGAGTCCAAACCAAAACTACTTCGAGTCAAAAACTAAATTTACTCGAGAAAACTCGAGGCTACTAAATCAGACAACCCAAAACTTCACTAGAAAATATAAAGTGCACCGTGCACTTGCACGGTGGCTTTTTCCAACTCCGATCATCTCTGATGATCTCTATAACTTACCGATCATTCTTGAACCCGATCCCTAACATTGAATCGCCATAACAAATCTCGAAGTCGAATTCGAGACTTCAAACCAGAACCTGAACAACAACTGGAACCACCACCTCAAACCTGAAACAGCCTCGTCAACGCATTTCCGACCACCAGAGTTGCTGAAACTCCATCCAAGCCTTTGCATACCTCCATGCTTCCATCCCCTCGAGTTTGGTTGAACTCGATCAACCAGAGCAGACGTGCCGATCCAAAATACACAGCCTAGTTAAAACTAGGGTTACAGACTTAAATCAACCTCGCACTCCTCAAAAATGATTTCATTAATCTTCCTGGCATTTTTCCTTTAATCTATGTTCACTCCTCCATCATCACTGAAGATCCCAGACCTCCAGAGCAAATAGATCACCAGAAAACTTCGCAAAGCCCATTTCTGGTTAAACCAGAAATGCACCCATATTCCATTATTAAAAACTAAGATTTTAGTTTCAAAAATCATGTTTTAGGATAGGAATTCAATTTACATTCCTAAATTTATAAATTAAGATGTTTGAATTTTTACTTAGATTAAGTTTGCTAAGCTTTCCTTGATTCCCAGAGATATTGCCAATTTTATTTTAACTTAAATAAATTTTAAACTAAAATTTCTGATGGAAGAAACAAGTTTCATTTGAAACTTAAGTTTTAAACAGAGACTAAATCAAGAGCTTTTGAATTTAAATCAAAACCAGAACTTAAATCTGGGAACAGAGAAGTTACAGATATTCAAATGCATACATCATACATCAGGAATTCAATAATATACATACACAAACATACTTATAAATATACACAATACAATATTTATCACAGCAATAACATGCAACCATAATTTTACTTATGTTTTAAAAGTGAAGTTACTCACCAGAAACAGATGATGAACATAGCATATTTTTGAAATTGAAACTGGAATGTTTCCTGCCTTTGAAAACTTTAGTTCCTGGAAATAAAGTTCTTTGATCTTAAAAGCTTGGGTGCTTCTTTGTTTTGATTTATAAACTGCAGTTGCATGCAGGCTTCCAGATTGAAGAAAAATGATTACTTGCTTCAGATTTAGTTTTGATTTTTTTAGTTTGTGAGATGAAAGTGATATTTATCTTTGTTTTACTGAGCTTGCTTTCGAATGAATGAAGAAAAAGAAGACAGGAGTGGATGTATAAATAAGAAAAGGGTAGGCTGCCTTCTTCAGTAAGCTTCTTTCCACTTTTGTATTTATATTTATTCTTTGGTCAGAAATTTCCTGATATAATTTGTGACACCTGAAAACTGATTTGATTCAAAGTTTGTATACTTAGATTTGATGTATTGTGAGCTTGAGAGGATATGCATTAAATGCTTGTCTCCCCTTTTTGTTTACAAATGTTTTCATATGAGTTGATATATGTATATGTCCTTTGTTTGTATGTATGCCTATATATATATATATGTATATATTGCATTGTACCATACACATCTATGTTTACACTTATACATATTTCATTTCCTTATATAAAGTTGTATATGCATATACTTACATTTCACTATTTAACATAATATACATTTGTTTTGTATTTATCACAATACAATACATATACATATTCATCTTATACTTATATATACATATATTTATATATTAACATCCTAAGCTCATGTGTATTCCTATTTATATACACAAATATATTCTACCTTGAATTCCGATGATTGAGTTTTATTTATGTGTATTTCACCTTAATTTAAATGGGGTAGTCTGTATATATATTATCAACATCTATTTTCCATAAGATTTTTTTTATATTTATTATAGTTTTCAAATCAATTTATATATATCCAGATATTTTAATTATCGGGAATTTATTTGTTCGACTTATCTAAAGTAATATTTCAATGATTTAATTCAATTAATTATCAATTTACAACCGTTAAAAATAAATCGAGGTCGTCACAAGAATTTTTTTAACGGTAATGTAAAGTTTCATTTTTAAGTATATATATACACAGTTTACATATTTTGAAATTTAATAATAATATATATAGATAGATATATGGGTATGCAGTAAAGCAGAAAACCTTATATATGATTTGAAAAGGAAAAAAAATATAAAAATATGGATTTTAAAATGTTGAAAGTTATATAAAAATTAGATTTTAACCCATATAGATTATTTTTATAGGTGTAATTTCAAAGAAAATAAATATACACATTTTCATTGACCAGTTTATTTCAAATTATTTATTTAGGTGATTAATTTGTTAAATTAAATTATTTGTTTAAAACCAAATTATTAGTTTAAATTAAATAAGTAAGTAGTAATTAACTGTTCGAACATTTCAAATATTAATAAATTGTATAAATATTTGTACAAGGTCAATATCGTGGAATCAAATCGACAATGAAGTGGATTTGCAAATTTAAGGGGGGAAAAGGTAAGATAATCTCACTCATCTAGTTTGATTCAAATTTAAATGGTTAAATTTAAATAATTGGTTGAATGGTTGAATTGATTTGATGCGCTATATTATAGTGTATAATACATCTTGGAATGATTGATTTCCCGCATTATATAGCGGATGAGACCCTATGCGCCGCATAATAGCAGATGATATTATATTAATCCCATATACCACGATATTCCCACCTCGAAGTGGAATTGGTATTGTGCTAACATCTGTGGATGCAGGGAAACAGGTTGGAGATATCCAACTGGATTCCTCAACATTTGTTTAGATTATTTAATATTCTCTGTTATGATTATTTGATCTTCTGTGATGAATTATATTGGAATATTGAATGCTATAGTTTGCTTGAATATTTAAGTACCCTGAGTTATCTAAATATATAGAATTGGATTTTTGAAAAGAAAATAAAAGAGTGAATTTGTAAGTAAAATAATTATAGAGAATTTGAATAAATTGGAAA
This sequence comes from Allium cepa, assembly GCA_030765085.1. Lineage (NCBI taxonomy): Eukaryota > Viridiplantae > Streptophyta > Magnoliopsida > Asparagales > Amaryllidaceae > Allium > Allium cepa. The sequence goes on along the minus strand of CM060930.1, from coordinate 6,045,883 downwards.
TGGATAAAAGTGATTTTAAAAATTCTAATAAATAAATTTCGAGTATGGAAAGGGGATTTTGAATAAACAGAGAAATAATGAATTTTAAACCTTAAGTGACATTATTTAAAGGAATATAGAATCTATTTTAAAATCCAAGTTTAAAATTTATTGAAATAGATAAAGAAGGAATCTATTTAAAAAAGAAGTAAATTGGAAATCAGTTTGGAGATTGATTTAATTGTGTAAAACCGAGATTTTTAAAAGAGAAGTGAGACTATGGAATTTATAAACTGGGTTTATAAAAGTGAAGTAAATACCAGTGGATAATTTGAAGAATAAATTCACGGTGGGAATTTATTTAGGAAATGAGAAAATTTGTTTAAAAGTAAACAATGATTTATTTTTAAAGGATGTGAAGAGAAGTATATTTCCCTGGATAACCAAGTAAGTTTTCAAAGTAATTTTAAATATAAGTTAAAAGCTTTAATGTTTAAAAAGCATGTTCTAGGAAATTTATTGTTTCTAAATGTTTAAATTCTAAAATAGGTATTTTTCAAATCTATTATCGTAGTAATTATTTAAGGTGACTTGGTATTTTGTTTTAAAAAGGGAAATTTAGTTTTATATTCTATAAAGTAACCTTATTTTAAATATTCTTAAAGTATATATATTTTAATAAAGTATTAAAGTAGTTTTTAATTTAAATATTTTAAAGTATATTTTATAATAAAGTGTTTTTAAATTGTTCTAAAATCTAAGTGTGGTACTTAGTGATTTCAGTGGAAATAGAAAACATTTGGGAACTTTATTTCGTAAAAGAAGATGATTTGAAACTGTGTTCAAAAGGATTGGAAATGGAAATATATCTTGCGAAGATATTTTGATGTTAGTAAATAATTTGGAGAAATTATTTATCTTTGATGGATGTTTGTGAATGTTAATTGATAGTTAAATAACCGACTATCAGTATTGGCCAATGCGCTGATCGTTTCGAAAAGACCAGGATCGGGATTTATTTCTCGAAAACCACTTCGATCCGGTTTGTACGTTTCCGTGGAAAAACGAGTTCGGAGTTGAAGATGGAGCAGTGAAGTGCAAGGGCTAGTCGCTACTAATCCTAAGGATGATTCCAAAATGGATGTAGTAGGAATAGTGCCTTCGGTTCCGTTCGAACTCGGGACAGACTTGTATGGACGAATGCTTTCGGAACATCGTCAGGTGGACGATGGGCATTCTAAGTGAAACATTCTAAAAGGCAACGCTTAGCCTCAAGCCGCATCAACCGGGAATGACTGAAAATCAGGGGTTATGCAGCAAGGCTAGGTAGGTAGCACCCATTTCAGGGTGAGGTCATCCCTATCTAGACGTCCCTTTTATTCGGCTTAGTGGTGAGGTTGCCGATCCCAACCGTGGGGTGATCTTACTCGGGATTATCCAATAAGGGATAGTCACGGTCTTGTGTTGCCGGGGGTCGGGAGTGATCCTCGGTATACTGATCTAGACCAGGTACCGTGACAGGTGGTACCCCAGTGCCTAGTCATTAGTTGGAAATCCATTCTCCTTACACGCCTTTTACGGTTTTTGTTGTATTACCCACTTTGTGGCAAGTAGCTGGAATTTAATGAATGTAACAATTTCGGCTATTTTAATAAGTATTTGTATATAGACCCTATTATAATATGAGAGGATTTTAATAAAAAGTGTTTTAGCTATCGTAAGGTAAAAACCCAACATGTTTATTTGTGGCGTGGTCTTACGAGATGCTTTTGTTCTCAAATGATTTCGAAACTTTAATAATCAATTTGAGGGTGATTTCTCACGCTGGTATTCCAGACAGACTCGAGTGTTATTTAACTGTAATGTTCGGGTCAGACCGAGTATTATAGGATATAGGATATGATGCTGTGGAGCTTAGAAGACGAGCTGGATGACGATACGTACTTCCGTACTTGATTATTGTTCCACTGTGTATCCAGTTGTATGTTATTGATGTTGTTGAACTCTGATTGTGACAACCCGAATTTTTGGGTATCTGATAATTGGTAATTGTCATATTTTAACTATTAAGTACTGATATATTTGTTAAAAAATAAAATTCTGCTAATAAATGGACTTGGGAACTATAATAAATATTGGATTATAATGTCTGAAATTTATAAATTGTATAGTGAATTAATAAATCCCATAAATATATAAATGTAAACTTTGTAGTGCTGAAATTTTTAACTGTATAAATATTGTGATTTAGAAATTTTATTTTGAGATTAAAAATATAATTATGAAACAAGATTTAATAATAAGCCTTAATACATATATATTTATGGATCTAGAGATAAAACATGTGTAATATTATAAACATAAGGGTTATACTTTCTTTAATATAAATATTAAACATAAAAATATAAATATAAATATGATATAAAAACACAAAAGTATAAAAGTAAATAGTTAATATAATTTTAAAATTTTATAAAGATATTTATAAGTCTTATAATACATGAAATTTACAATTGTAAGTTTTGTAATATATACAATTAACATTGGTATCTAAGATAGCATGCATAGTAACAAGTGTCATGTAGGTTAATTTATTTTCATTCTTTTTATATAAAAAAATAAGAATAAATCAAAGCTAAATATATCTTAACTCTATTCTTCTCATTTTTTTTCTTTATTTTCAAAACAAGAAAAGCTTAAAGCCCGTTAACAGTTTTAAATAAAAAAGGAAACTCAAACTGCAATCAACCATTTCAAATGTTGAAAACCTGTAGCAAAATCACCTCAAGATTTTAAAAAGATTTGATCATCTCAAAACTGGTTCAAATTCAAGTGCAAATCGGGAAGGAGATCAAAAACCAAAGCTTTTGTTTCAAAATCCAGTTCTGTATTAGAATCAAGAGCAATTTAAATTTCCTGTTCGAAGACATAAGTTTTTCAGCTGTTCTCTATTTCAAAACAAGTGAGTAAGCTACCCATTAAAATAGTTTAATAAATAATGTTTTGGAACGCATGTGATAACTTGAACAGGAGTGTTTTATTATGGTTTGCATGTCTGTGTTTATCAGGTTCTAGGCTTGAATTTCTCTGTTTAAATGAATATGTATCTGTATGTATATTTATACAGATTGTCTCTGTATTTTGTTTGTCAGGCTCAAACAACTTTAAAAAAAAAATCTAAACCTCCTCATGCAATCGAAATTTAGCTTGGAATCCTGAATAAAACATGGTTGTACAACATAATACAAATTCTAAAAATAGTTCCAAGGATTCTAATATTGTAAATAATCAAAATTTAAGAAAAAACCATGGTAAGCTAGAATGGGTCAAAAATAAACCATTATGATTTCTTGTTTGGGGTATATGGGTTGATTCGTGGTTGAAAGTTAGGAATTTTTATATGTAAATCATGATTTCTAGTATTGTTTTGAGAGAGGAAATTCAGGTTGATCAGATTTTCGGTTTTGAGGCCCCTCTGGCGATCGGAAAACTTGGGGTAGTCAAAATCGCTACCGAAGGTAGCTAGGAGACAGGCGAGTGTGGGAAAAATGAAGGGTTATTCGATTAACTACCGTAGTGGCTGATTTTGGTCGGAGAGGGTTTTTGGGTACCGTTTAGATGAGGCTTGAAAGTTTTCTGCTGCGTTATCTCTTGGGCATGATACTTTATCGGTCGTGGCGCATGGAAGCGTGGTGGGTTGGCGGAGCAGTGGACGAGGTTTCTGGGTGGCTGGTGGTCCGAGCATCGAAAACGAGGAAGTTTGTTGGTGATGGAATTAGTTCCTGTTCGATCGAGTTAGTTCGATTTTGATCCTGGAATTATGGCGAAGATTGTGTGTTCGGGAACGTAAGAGAAGATCATCAGCGACTTGTTGACAACGTTCGTGGACACCGGAGCCTCTTAGGTCAACGATGCATGTGCACGGGGTCTCTCTGTGCACCATAGTTTTTGGTGTGGGATGATGGGTTTTCATCTCAAGTTTTGGCACGGGTAGAGATGAGTTAAGCTCATGTATTGATTCGAGCGTCCCTGTGATTATGAGTATTTGTTTAAAGTTTTATCAGGTCTAAAAAAAAAGTAAAAAAAAGGAGAAGGAGAGTGAGGACCAGAATTTAGGGTGGTGCTTGTTGTTGTATTCGAGTTGACTCGATTTTTTTTCAGTGGGCTGATGGCTCGGATTTTAGGGGAATTTGCCAGGGTTGTCTTTAGTAATTTGTGGTTCTAGCTCGGGAATTTTTGGTTGTGCTCGGGTTACCTGTAAAGGTACAGAGTTTTTAAATAAAAGTATAACAAGTTCAAGACATTTAGCGAATGCAAGCTTAAAGTAAATTGATAATAAGTTAAAATTTTAATGATAAGGTTGAATTTGATTTATTGATTTGAATAGGTTAATTATTTTATTAAATCCTTAAGGGATTTCAAATAGAATTTAATAATCATAATTTGAATTAAGAAAGTGTTAAAATAAGTGTGTTAAGACTTTATTTAAAGGGCCTTAAGTGATTTTGTATAAGTAAATTTTCAAGCATTTAAATTAAATAGAATTTAAATAATTTAATTAAGCAATTAATTAAGATAATGGTTTATCTTAAATTTATTTAAAGACTTAAGCAATTAAGGGTAAATTAATTAACTTAAGGATAATTACAAAACGAAATTAAATTAAGTGATTAATTAAGGTCTTGAGTAAATTAAGGATGAATTAATTAACGATTTAAAGGTTAATTAACAAATGAGATAATTACTTGATAAAGTATTTTATTGATGGGAAATTTACCTAATGGTAGTAATTGATGTTTAATTACATAGAGTAATTAACTAAGGATTGGCTCATTAAGGAAACTAATCAAGGGATTAGTTAATTTAATGAGTGTGATTAATTAGAGGTTAATTAATCAATGTAAGTAATTATAGAATAAGTAATTCGATTAATTAATTATGGATCAATGTAATCAATGTGTATGGGTAAGGTTAATTAATTTGTGTAATTAATTAAGTTAAAGTGGTTAATACTAGTTAATTAGTTAAGTTTAATTAATTAAGGTAATCATTGATGTTGAGTTAAGTATAATTACTTAAGGTAATTAATGAGGTATAATTACTTAGAGAAGTAATTAGTGGATAATTACTGGATGTAATTAGTTAAAGGAACTTACTTGATGGGAAGTGATTAAAGGATAATTACTTTAGGAAGAAACTAAGTGATAATTACTCAGTGTAATTAAAGGATTAATTAATAATTAATCAAGACGTTGGTTCAATTGATGGATAAATTAAGGAAAGATAATTTCTGATGGTGATTAATCAAGGTTGATTAATGAATATAATTAAGTTAAAGATTTATTATTAAATGAAATTTAAGAATAACTAACTAATAGAAGTAATTAGAGGATCATTAATTAATGTAATTAATGGAAATGATCAATCTTGCTTATGAATGATTGAATGATGATATTTGCTTTGGATTGGTTGATATCTCTGATATGAATTGCTTTGTGATGTGATATATTGGATGGATAGTGATAATATGATTATCTATCAATTATGAATTGCTTTGTAAAAGTGTTATCTGGTAATTAAGAATTGAATTGTATTTAATTGAGTAACTTGGATTTAAATGACATTGGATTCAAAGAGACCGGAGTCGGATATTAGTTAATACCCGAAACCACTTTGATTCATATTAGATTTATATGTGAAATCAATAAGCTAGAATGGAATGATTTAAGCGAATTTGACTATTTAATCTAAGTTTTGGTACTTAGAAATTGATAGGTGAAATAAGTGATGTCTATAACAACTTGTGAAGTTGTAAATTGATACAAGTTACCCCTGGTTATACATATGTTATATGCTCTTGCAATTCATGCTAGATGGGTTTACTCACGCTGGTTTGCAGCCTGACCCGGGTGTTACTTTGATGTAATGCTCGGGTCAGACTGAGTTTATAGATTTTCAGGTAAGGACGTTCTAGAGCTCAGTAGACAAGCGGATGGCAGGAACGTATGTAGAGTATTCCGCTGTGTTTATTTGTAGCTTATCTGGGGCATGTTGAATTAAACTGCTCAGTGTTGCGTAAATATTCTAACTCTGATATATTAAAGTGTAATTTGACCAGTACAGTTTTCCTTTGTATAACTGCTATTTTTCTAATATTATATTTTAATCGGCTGCGAATGTGAGAATCCGTGTTTGGTGTTTCAGTTTTCTTCTGTTTCTTCTATCTCTTTCTTCTTTTTCATAACTATCTGTAGTTTTCGGGATCGAAAATTCCGGGTCGTTACATTTGGTATCAGAGCTGAAGGTTAAGCGAGAACCTTGGCTCTGGTGGGATACTCATTTAGGATAGGGTAAGTGGTACCCTAGGATGAGTTGAGTGAGTGTGTGTGTGTATGAGAGCGTACTTGTTATTTTCTTATATAAAGATTTTAAATGATTTTATAAGAATATATTTTGATATATATAGCAAAATTTATTTCTAATAAATATTAAGGTAATTGGTTGTTAAATTATTGGAATCAAATTAAGTGGTAATAGAAATACAAAATTAAATTAAAGATAAGTTTGAAATGGATTCAAACTGAAATTAAATCTTGAAGTTGGGGAAGAATTTCAAAATAAGATGAACTAGAATTGGTTTCAAACCAAAGAAATAGAATGGTTATTGTTTTTAATAATAAGATGATTATTTTCCAATAAACAATAATTTTTTAAGGAAGTAACCATTTAAAAAGAGTAACTTGTAAATTTGAAAGGATGTAAAATAAAGTGGGTTTCAAATTGTGAAGTTCTGAATTCTAAATTTAAACATTTGAATTGGCTTCAAAATATTAAAGGAAATAATATTATTCAAAACTATTTTGAATATGATCTTATTTTAAAATAAGAGATGTTATTTAATATATTTGAATGAAAGGGTCCTATTTCAAAAAAGGGTTGTTTGGAATTTTAAAGGAATTTGTTTGAATTTAAAACCAAAGGTGGTTTAAAATTTAAAGGTAACCAGGTGTGTAAAGGAAATAAACTCAAAGGTTGGGTTTGAATTTCCCTTAGAATGTGATGTGAAACCGAAAGTGAAGTAAGTTTTTTTAAAAACTTAAATGGGAAAGAATTTTGAGATTTGAAATGGAAAATTCGAATTTGGGTAAGGTTAATGGGATTAAATTGAATTTATCGTGGAGAAAGTTAAATAAGTTTGAATGAACAACCTGAATTGGAAATTTCCAGATGAAATTGAAATTTAACTTGGAAAGTTAAATGGTTGATCTAAATTGGGAGTTTGTGTGATCTCAAAATGGGTTTGAGATCTGAAAATTTAAATGGATGGATGTTTTAAAATAATTGGAATGATACCATTCTGTAGTTATTAATAATCTTTAAGCTGAAATTGGAGTTGCTCAAATGAATGAAAAAAACGGAGTGTGGTAATATATCCATTATTAAGATAAATTGGAATTAGGATTCGGAATTAAATGATTTAAAGATATAAGTTGATTTGATTTAAAGAATTAAATCAACATTTAAAAATTTAACTTGAATTTATATAATTCGGGATGGTTTAAATTTGAAATTTGAATTTGATTGATTTGAAATGAAATTGAAGTTGACTAAGTTCAAATTCAAATGGGAATTGGGATTTATTCAAATAGGAATTGGAATGATTTGAAATTGAAGTGGGTTCAATTTGAAGTTAGTCCAAATTAATTTGAATAATTTGGAATTGTAATTAAAGTTGAATAGGTTTAAAATCAAATGGAATTTGATTTGAATTTCGAAAGTAATTGAGATTAATTCAACTTGAATTTGGGGTAATGTCAATTTTAATGGAAATTGAAGTTATTTGAATTGGAATTTGGTCAATTTAAATGGAAGTGGAAATTTAAATTGAATTGATAGGAATGGAGATTGGGAATTGAACAGTTTGACTCTGGACTATTATCAAAATAAATTGTTTTAATATAAATCTATTTTCCAAACTATTTACTATACAACCTTTCTTTTTAAAGACTAAAACTATCTTATACTTGTTTTACAATTATTTTTGGAACTATTAATTAATTTTTCAACTGATTTATAAAATAATTATTGTTTTTCAACTACTATTATAACTAATTTCTATTTTATAGCTATTTTGAAATTATTTAAAATTTATATAACTATTTGACTATTTTCCAACTATTTTACAATTATTTAACTGTTTTACAGCTATTTTACAAACTAATAATTGTTTTTCAACTACTTATCTATTTTAAACTTTTCAAATTATTTTCTAAGTTTAAGCCAGTCAGAGTGTAAACTGTTATTGATTAAATACCCAGCTGAGGTAAAAATTGAAGTGATAATCCAAATAGGGATTAAAGCAATTGTGGGTAAGTGAATGAAAATCAAAGTGAATGTGAATAGAAAGGATTGATTTGGCTAATAACCAATAAGGATAAATACATAGGATATACGCATATTATTCTGTTCGCATAGTGATTTGATCCAGATTCGAGCATGGAATTTCGAGATAATATATCGATCCGAATTGGGATTTTTCACTCGATTTTCGACGGCGGACCTGGATATGGATTGTTGATTGGTTCTGGATATTCTCTATCATAGTTAGGCTATGCAAGGAGAATGACGGTTTCTGATCAAGAAACCAGATCTGAGTCCGCACTAGGAAGTCGGGTGGACGATACTAGTTCGGAAATGAAATTGTGTGATCGAGTGAGCAATCAGATTGGTATAGCGTACGGATGATATATGTACATCGTACGGATTTGAATGAAATTGATACTAGGAATTTATGGATAAGAAATGTGAAATGGTTTTTGAAGTGAAAATATTTTTTGTGAAATATATGAGAAAATAAAATAGAAATTGGATATTTCTATGATAAAATTTTACTTTATGGAAGTAAGTAATATGGTTAATGACTTTATAGAGTAATCAAATTTGAATATTCGATTTGGAGTAAATAAAGTTATATATATATATATTTGTTATGTAAGATAAATCTCCCCTTGTTGAATCAATTGCCGGAAGGAAAAGATTTTTGAAAGTTTTTGATGTATAAAATGGGGTTTATACAAGTTTGAAGTGATCCAAAGATTTGCAAAAGTTATATATATATATCTATTATATATATATATATATATATATGTAAAGGATCTTATGAGAATGATTTTGAGAAAAGGTTTTTGAAACCTTTGGATTTGGAAAGGCTTTTGATTTTTGGCAAAAATCAATTTTGGAATTTGGAAAGCCTTATTAAGAATTATCGATTTTGGGATAATCGATTTTGAGAATGGAGATTTATATGAGATTCATACTAGGTGTATGATTTGGAAGATACTATATGTGTATAGTATAAAGTGTTTTGAAAATGGCTCTGGAGAAAAAGGCGCTTCCTTAGGATGAACTTCTCAGGAGTACCATAGGTTGGTACTGCCTTGAGCCTCTAAGGCGGAGGTTCTAAAGTTGATCCTGTGAGGAGTTCGGACAAAACTAGTTCCTGAGGATTATTAAGTAGCGAAAGTCGAGGGCGCTGATGCCTACAGAGGCATTTGGGTTATGCTGTGACGATAGTGTAACTCGATGTCGCTGCGATCTACTGTGTGGACCATAGCGAAAATCGTGTGGATGTGAGTGTCAACGGTCTACGCTTGATTTTGCCGGAAAGGCAACGTAACATTGGTATACTGCAATCTATGGTCAAGTGGAGTGGAGAAGTTTCATTCTTTTAGCTGTAGCTGCGATCTGTAGTGGGTTTCATAGTGTAATCGAGGGGCACGGAGGCCTACAGTTATCTATGGATTTTGTCGGGATGGCAACGTAACCATCGGGTTAGTTGCGACCATGGATGGGGGTGATGATTTCCAGAGCATTCTCACCAAAGATATTTCCTCTATTTTCAAAATGTTTTCTATATTTTTCAATTAAATTATTTTCAAAGTATTTTCACTGGGTGTTGAAAATGGTTCTGCTAAGTACTTATAGATTTTCAGTCGTACGTCTGATCAACGAATGACCTAATTTCTGTAGGAACAAGGATGGACTGGTTGAGACATCGAGTTATAAAAAGTATTCTTATAAAACAATTTTGGAAATATTATATAGATTTTAAAGTGTTTTTTTAAAAAGAAAATGAATGATGATCAAAAAGTGATTTATCTGATTTTAAGTATTTAATAAATTCTGACTTCGTTCCTTTTCGAGGACGAAAAGATTCAAAGGGGGGAGAAGTGTGACAACCCGAATTTTTGGGCATCTGATAATTACCAGATTTTAACTATTAAATACTGATATATTTGTTAACAAATAAAATTCTGCTAATAAATGGACTTGGGAACTATAATAAATACTGGATTATAATGTCTGAAATTTATAAATTGTATAGTGAATTAATAAATCCCATAAATATATAAATGTAAACTTTGTAGCGCTGAAAATTTTAAGTGTATATATATTGTGATTTAGAAATTTTATTTTGAGGTTAAAAATATAATTATGAAACACGATTTAATAATAAGCCTTAATACATATATATTTATGGATCTAGAGATAAAACATGTGTAATATTATAAACATAAGGGTTATGCTTTCTTTAATATAAGTATTAAACATAAAAATATAAATATAATATAAAAACACATAAGTATACAAATAAATAGTTAATATAATTTTAAAATTTTACAAAGATATTTATAAGTCTTATAATACATGAAATTTACAATTGTAAGTTTTGTAATATATACAATTAACATTTGTATCTAAGATAGCATGCATAGTAACAAGTGTCATGTAGGTTAATTTATTCATTCTTTTTATATAAAAAAATAAGAATAAATCAAAGCTAACTATATCTTAACTCTATTCTTCTCATTTTTTTCTTTATTTTCAAAACAAGAAAAGCTTAAATCCTGTTAACAGTTTTAAATCAAAAAGGAAATTCAAACTGCAATCAACTGTTTCAAATGTTGAAAACCTGTAGCAAAATCACCTCAAGATTTAAATAAGATTTGCTCATCTCAAAAATGGTTCAAATTCAAGTGCAAATCGGGAAGGAGATCAGAAACTAAAGCTTTTGTTTCGAAATCTAGATCTGTAAGCAGATTAGAATCAAGAGCAATTTAAATTTCCTGTTCGAAGATATAATTTTTTCAGCTGCTATCTGTTTAAAAATAAGTGAGTAAACTACCCCCTAAAACAGTTTAATAAATAATTTTTTGGAATGCATGTGATAAATTGAACAGGAGTGTTGTATTATGGTTTGCATGTCTGTGTTTATCAGGTTCTAGGCTTGAATTTCTCTGTTTAAATGAATATGTATCTGTATGTATATTTATACAGATTGTCTCTGTATTTTGTTTGTCAGGCTCAAACAACTTTAAAAAAAATCTAAACCTCCTCATGCAATCGAAATTTAGCTTGGAATCCTGAATAAAACATGGTTGTAACAACATAATACAAATTCTAAAAATAGTTCCAAGGATTCTAATATTGTAAATAATCAAAATTTAAGAAAAATACCGTGGTAAGCTGGAATGGGTCAAAAATAAACCATTATGATTTCTTGTTTGGATATATGGGTTGATTCGTGGTTGAAAGTTAGGAATTTTGATATGTAAATCATGATTTCTAGTATTGTTTTGAGAGAGGAAATTCAAGTTGATCAGTTTTTTGGTTTTGAGGCCCTCTAGTGATTGGAAAACTTGGGGTAGTCGAAATCGCTACCGGAGGTAGCTAGGAGGCAGGCGAGTGTGGGAAAAATGGAGGGTGATTCGATTAACTACCATAGTGGCTGATTTTGGTCGGAGTAGGGTTTTTGGGTACCGTTTGGATGAGGCTTGAAAGTTGTCTGCTGCGTTATCTCTTGGGCATGATACTTGATCGGTCGTGGCGCAGGGAAGCATGGTGGGTCGGCGGATCAGTGGACGAGGTTTTAGGGTGGCTGGTGGTCGGAGCATCGGAAATGAGGAAGTTTGTTGGTGATGGAATTAGTTCATGTTCGATCGAGTTAGTTCGATTTTGATCCTGGAATTATGGCGAAGATTGGGTGTTCGGGAACGTAAGAGAAGATCATCAGCGACTTACCGACAAGGTTCGTGGACGCCGGAGCCTCGTGGGTCAACGATGCATGTGCGTGGGGTCTCTCTGTGCACCATAGTTTTTGGTGTGGGATGATGGGTTTTCATCTCGAGTTTTGGCATGGGTAGAGATGAATTTAGCTCGGGTATTGATTCAAGCGCGCCTGTGATTATGAGTATCTATTTAAAGTTTTATCAGGTCTAAAAAAAAGTAAAAAAAAGGAGGAGAGTGAGGATCAGAATTTAGGGTGGTGCTTGTTGTTGTATTCAAGTTGACTCGATTTTTTTTCAGTGGGCTGATGGCTCGGATTTTAGGGGAATTTGCCAGGGTTGTCTCAAGTAATTTATGGTTCTAGCTCGGGAATTTTTGGTTGTGCTCGGGTTACCTGTAAAGGTACAGAGTTTTTAAATAAAAGTATAACAAGTTCAAACATTTAGCGAATGCAATCTTAAAGTAAATTGATAACAAGTTAAAATTTTAATGATAAGGTTGAATTTGATTTATTGATTTGAATAGGTTAATTATTTTATTAAATCCTTAAGGGATTTCAAATAGAATTTAATAATCATAATTTGAATTAAGAAAGTGTTAAAATAAGTGTGTTAAGACTTTATTTAAAGGGCCCTAAGTGATTTTGTATAAGTAAATTTTCAAGCATTTAAATTAAATAAGATTTAAATGATTTAATTAAGCAATTAATTAAGATAATGGTTTATCTTAAATTTATTTAAAGACTTAAGCAATTAAGGGTAAATAAATTAACTTAAGGATAATTACTAAACGAAATGAAATTAAGTGATTAATTAAGGTCTTGAGTAAATTAAGGATGAATTAATTAATGATTTAAAGGTTAATTATTTAAGGATAATTAACAAATGAGATAATTATTTGATAAAGTAATTTATTGAAGGGAAATTTACCTAATGGTAGTAATTGGAGATTAATCACATAGAGTAATTAACTACGGATTGGCTCATTAAGGAAACTAATCAAGGGATTAGTTAATTTAATGAGTGTGATTAATTAGAGGTTGATTAATTAATGTAAGTAATTGTAGAATAATTAATTCGAGTAAATAATTATGGATCAATGTAATCAATGTGTATGGGAAAGGTTAATTAATTTGTGTAACTAATTAAGTTAAAGTGGTTAATACTAGATCATTAATTAAGTTTAATTAATTAAGGTAATCATTTGATGTTGAGTTAAGTATAACTACTTTAGGTAATTAATGAGGTATAATTACTTAGAGAAGTAATTAGTGGATAATTATTGGATGTAATTAGTTAAAGGAAATTACTTGATGGGAAGTAATTAAAGGATAATTACTTGGTGGAAGAAATTAAGTGATAATTACTCAGTATAATTAAAGGATTAATTAATAATTAATCAAGGGGTTGGTTTAATTGATGGAGAAATTAAGGAAAGATAATTTCTGATGGTGATTAATCAAGGTTGATTAATGAATATAATTAATTTAAAGATTGATTATTAAATGAATTTTAAGAATAACTAACTAATGGAAGTAACTAGAGGATCATTAATTAATGTAATTAATGGAAATGATCAATCTTGCTTATGAATGATTGAATGATGATAAGTGCTTCGGATTGGTTAATATCTCTGATATGAATTGCTTTGTGATGTGATATATTGGATGGATGGTGATACTATGATTATCTATCAACTATGAATTGCTATCCGGTAATTAAGAATTGAATTGTATTTAATTGAATAACTTGGATTTAAATGACATTGAATTCAAAGAGACCAGAGTCGGATATTAGTAAATACCCAAAACCACTTCGATTCATATTAGATTTATATGTGAAATCAATAAGCTAGAATGGAATGATTTAAACGAATTTGACTATTTAATCCAAGTTTTAGTACTTAGAAATTGATAAGTGAAATAAGTGATGTCTATAACAACTTGTGAAGTTGTAAATTGATATAAGTTACCCCAGGTTATACATATGTTATATGCTCTTGTAATTCATGCTAGATGGGTTTACTCACACTGGTTTCCAACCTGACCTGGGTGTTACTTTGATGTAATGCTCGGGTCAGACCGAGTATTACAGATTTTCAGGTAAGGATGTTCTGGAGCTCAGGAGTCAAGTTGGATGGCAGGAACGTATGTAGAATATTCCACTGTGTTTATTTGTATCTTATCTGGGGCATGTTGAATTAAACTGCTCAGTTTTGTGTAAATATTGTAACTATGATATATTAAATTGTAATTTGACCAGTACAGTTTTCCTTTGTATAACTGCTATTTATTTAATATTATTTTTTAATCCGCTGCGAATGTGAGAATCTGTGTTTGGTGTTTCAGTTTTTTTTCTGTGTCTTCTATCTCTTTCTTCTTTTTCATAACTATCTGGAGTTTTCGGGATCGAAAATTCCGGGTCGTTACACTGATGATGTACTCTGATGATGTATGTATAAACACATATAGTTTTCTTTTGTGTAAAGATCATTGAATATATATTGTATTTTATTCTACTTCGATGGTAAGATTCTGTTGTTGTTTTCTATTTTCTTCTTCTTCTTCTACCTCTTCTTCTCTAACCCAAATGGTTTTTATTCATGTTCAACTTGAGTTGATTGATGTAGAATAGTGTTGACTTAAGGAGTACGGAACTGCGGGCTGTTACAGTTGGTATCAGAGCTGAAGGTTAAGCGAGAACCTTGGCTCTGGTGGGAATTACTCATAGAATAGAGTCCATAGCACTCTAGAATGAGCTTGAGCGTATTAATAGATATGAGCGCGTATTTGTAAGTGAATATAAAATTGTTTTATATTGTGTTGATTTATCGGTTGAGTGTTTATGGATTCTGGTCGATGTGTGGGACGCCATGTTATCGATAGAGATTTCTAAACTCTTAAACAAGATAAACCGACACAGTATTGTTTTAAATAGGGTAAATGAAATAATTTTATCCAAAATTATTTTTGTATATAAAGCAAATGATTTTTCGTAAATTGATATAATTATATATGGTTGCTTCGTTGTTAGAAAGCGATAATATTAAATTATTATCGTTGTTCTATGAGAACTGAATAAGAAATTAAAGATAATAACCAAAGATTAAGGAATAAATTAATTAATAAATGGGATTTTTAAATGTGATTTATAATTGAATAAGGAATTGAAATCATAAAAAAAAAAGAAACAAATTCATATACAAATGAAATTTGTAAATGTAAACTATAAATGTGAATTATAGTGTGATTAATAATAATTAAAATAAGATAAAATTCCAAAGTAATGTTTGAATATAAATTTAAAGGATTTGGAATTTGAAAATTTGGAAATTTAAATTCCTTTGAATTTGAAAATGATTCTCAAAAAGTTGGGAAAATAATAATTTGTATTTGAGAAATATTTTTGAATCGGGTTTGAAAATCTAGAGAGATTTGGAATTTAAAAATATTTGAAGGGATTTTAAAGTGATAAAAGCATTGAAATCTTTTTGGTCGCTGGAAAATAATTATAATGATGATCGCGACATCATCGGTGTTTATTTTGGAATTTCCAAGAGGGGGTTGCTACATGGATGTTTTGGATTAATGTTTGTTTGAGAAATTGAGTTTGATTTTGAAAGTGAAAAGGAATAGTTTGGTTTAGATATACATGTTTTCAAAAATTTAATTTTGGACACTTTAGTAATGGTTTAACCTCTGGAGTTGGTTTGAAATGTTTTGGTATGTTTAAGCAAAAACTCTGGAATCTTATTAAAAATGTTCTTGAATAATGAATGAGTTTAGAAACTTATAAAATTTGAAGATTTGTTTAGAGTAGAAAATTTTAACTTGGAAAAAAGTTAAATTTTTTAGGTAAGTAAGAAAATGAAAGTAAGTTAGAATGTAAGCCAATTAATTTAAGTGAATTTAAGGAAGTTAGCAACAGAAGTAAGTAAATTGGAGAACTTATAGAGACTTAAAATTTGAATTAAATTAGAATGTAACTAAAGCAAGTTAAATAAAGAGTGAATGTTAAGGAAATTAATCTAAGTAGGCTAAATGAAATAAGTTAATGAAATAAATTTATTAGTTAGGAATGAATAAATGAGTTTAAACTTGTAAGCAAAAAGGGAATTGAAACTGAATGTTGAACTTAAGTTTGAATGGGAAAAATTTGTCAAGTTGGGCAAAATAAAACAAAGTTTTGAGATTAAAATTAGTAAGTAACTGATTGATTTGTATGGTATGCAAATGAAATGAAATTGAATGTTGGATGATGTTCGATTTAAAATTGTGTAAAATAAAGTGCAAAATTAGTTCAAATGGACTAAAAGTAATTATTGTTTAGAAATTAAATTTATTGGTTGAAAATAAATTTTTGAATGAATATTAATAAGTGAGTAGCTTATAAAAATTTAAAAAGGGAATAAATAAGCCGGAATAAAAGTATTGGTACTCTGAAAAAAAATCAAGTATGGGATTATAAATTGAAAGTGTGGTCGAATGAAATTGAATTGGATTAAAATAGATTTGGTGTGAGTTGTAAACAAATCCAATTCAAGCATAAATTGAATGACCTTATTACTAATGAATTCAATAACGAATTGTTAATGTGAATTAAAATTTAAAAATGGATAAAAGAATAAACTAATCGAATAAATTAGTAAAGTGGTTGGGATTTGATCAAAGGAAACTCAAATTAAAGATTTAAATGGAAGTTGGTTGAATAAAATAAACTTAAGTTATTGGGTGGAATAGTTTGAAGAAAATAAATAACTTAAGTAAATTGTGAGATGCTTATTTAACATATTGGTTATCGTGTTTAATAAAATGGTTTGGAATCAAATTTTTTGGAAATGAAAGAAAATGCAATAAAAAGATTGTGAATAAATTAAAATGGGATGGAATCAAATGCAAATTGAGTTGGAATCAATTTAAATGGTTATAAAGCTTAAGTAATTATTTATTCACATTAATAGTGTCGAATTGCATAAGAAAGTGGATTATTCGATGTAAACGGGATTAGATAAAATTCTATGAATTATTAGAAGTGAAATAGGATGATTTTGAAATCAATGGGAATGAATGTGTGTTTGTTTTGCTTAGAATGAATTAAATATAAGCGAGTAAGTTGTAAATCACTTAAACTGAATGGAATGGTTTGAGAATTGGTTGTAAGCAATTGTAATAAGTGTCGGAACCTTATATGTGCTTATGGAAATTATATAACGTGCATTATATGTGAAATTTATGTGTTAGCTATTGAAAGTTAGCGAAATGTTAATAAATTGCATATATATTTCGTACTTATATGTTTAAATTGAGTAAGTACAGGTACCGGGAAGCCGTTTGGCTGGATTTTGAGCGCGCTAATTGTTCAATAATAAGCCGCTTGCTTAAAATGGCTAAATAAAGGTACGCCTACGCAATAAAAATAGGAAATATGAACTATTTTTGTTTTTTCCGACCGTACGGGTCGATGTATATATATTTATATCTCTTGTCAAATTGCAAAAACTCCTCCGTACAAAGGAGACTCTGCCATAATTTTTTGAAAATTTTGGGAGTTAGAAATTTTTTCGAAAATTTTAGGAAATTTTTTGTTAGCGATAAAATAATTTCAAATTTCAAATTGAAATAAATTAGGGAATGAAACTGATTTAAAATAATGATATGAATCAGTATAAATGGATGATAGAATTTAATATTCAGAGTTGAAGATAAATTGAATTCATATGGAAATGGGAGGACTAATTTGAATAGAAGCAGATATAAACTAAAGTGGTGAAGTGAAAATAAATATAAGAAGTATATAAATACTTATATTGAACTTAAGAAGAAATGGTGAAATTCTTAAGTAATATGGGTGTCGGGAAAATACATTGAATAAGCATTTGAGTGAAGATTTAATAGAAATATATGTACATCTTACGACTTGAATGGAATGTATATTGACATTTTGTAAGGAAGTCAGTAAAACGTTTTGAATGTTGTGATTGGATATTATTACTAAGTAGGATATGCATGTATTATAAAGGGAGAGGAAAATTGGTTTTGATTCCAGAAGATAAATTTGAATTGCTCGACAAAGAAGGTATGTGTTTAAATTTCTGTATGAAATTTGATTGGGTTTTTGATTTAGCCACTTGGCCTTTTGTTTTCTTTTAGAATTTGGAAGCCCGTAGATGCATTCTGTAGTTATACCGAGCTAGCCGCACAAAGGAACGCTGGCGAAAGTTTTTGGAAATTCAAGGATTTAGAAAAAGTTTTGAGGAAATTTTGATAATTCAAAATTTGGTTTTAAATTGAAACTTGAATGATTGAGAAAATAGTATTGTTTGCAAATTATAGGAGAGTTCGGGAAGTTAGTAAGAATGGTGATGGATTTTCTATAAAAAGATAGTTGGTAGGATGTTGAACTGTTTGGTTTTGGAAAATAGTAATGGGTATTGGATCATTCTTCTTAACTAGTAATTTCGGGGAATAAATTCTTTTAAGGGGGGAGGAATGTGACGACCCGGAATTCTGTTGTTTGAAATCGGAATATTTAATTGATTTAAAATATTTAAAAGTTAATTTTTATCTTGAATTCAAATATCACCATTATTTGGAAATTTAGTTATTGGATTTAATTATTGGAAATTGGGTAAAAGGTTGAATCTGGAGTTTTAAGCATGCTAAAAATAATTTAGGGGTTTGTAAAATTTATATCGATAGTACTAAAGATAGTAAAAGTGTAGAAATTGAATTTGGGAATGTTTTGTTAAGTTTTGAAGATATATCATTTAAATTGATATTTAAACAGCCTTCCGAGGCACAGTCTCAAAGTTCGATGAAACCAGTTCCATTGGATCCGTAATATTGTATTATTATCGGATTCCTAATTTCGTAGTGATTGGAGTAGTTATGTGAGCATACGATATATAAATGCCTAGCGGCATGCCTCTATAGGAGTTCGAGATTGGAAGTTGCATTTATCGAGACGAATAATAATAATATATATCTATATTTATTGATTTAAAATATATACCCACTTCAGCTGTTTTTATTTCACCTCAAGTTACTGTACATGAGGAAGCTCTACATGCCATCGTTATTTGTTTCACTTCGTTTAAATCACGGTCTACAAAAATGAAATGTCGGCCTCTTTCCTTCCCTTGTTAAATCACGAAATTTCTTTTTGTCCTAGGCTTTCAAATCGAATCAAAGGAAGCCCATACCTTCGTTCCTTCTCTTCCAAGCTTAAAAAAATGCAGAACTCATTAAAAAAAACAATCCAAAGCCGATCGAACAGTAAGCTCTTCCCAAATAAAAATCATCACCGCGCTTCCATGCCATCGATTCTTGAGATCGATCATCAAGCTACATGCTCTTGTGGGAATCAAACTCGATTTCGCTTCTAATAGTTAGGGCCAAGGGTCGAGGGTAGCTCGATTTTGAGCTTGAGGACGTCGGAGACGCACACGATTTGTCGCGACCTGATGAAGGCTGCGAGGCATGATGCAACGATAGTGGGAAGGGGCACGGCGTCGGTGGTATCGAGGTGGAAGCTTTGCGACCACGCGCAGGTGGCAGTGGGGTTGGCGAAGGAGGGAGCACGACTTCGAGCATCTCAAGTGGCTCTCGAGTCCTGGGACGAGTCAGTAAGGTTTTGTTTTACAATTAATTTAATTTGATTCCTAGATCTGGGTTGTTGGAAATATATATACATATATATATATATAATAAAAATAAAATATATATATTTACATATTTACAGTATATAATTTTTTAGTAAGGTTTAAAAAGAAATTCTGTTTTAATCTATATGTATATATATGTAGGTTAAGGAAAAGAAATTTTTTAACGGTAATGTAAAGTTTCATTTTTAAGTATATATATACACAGTTTACATATTTCGAAATTTAATAATAATAATATATATAGATAGATATATGGGTATGCAGTAAAGAAGAAAAGCTTATATAAGATTTGAAAAGGAAAAAAATATAAAAATAGGGATTTTAAAATGTTGAAAGTTATATAAAAATCAGATTTTAGCCCATATAGATTATTTCTAAAGGTGTAATTTCAAAGAAAATAAATATACACATTTTCATTGACCAGTTTATTTCAAATAATTTATTTAGGTGATTAATTTGTTAAATTAAATTATTTGTTTAAAGCCAAATTATTAGTTTAAATTAAATAAGTAAGCAGTAACTAATTGTTCGAACAATTCAAATATTAATAAATTGTATAAATATTTGTACAACGTCAATAATCGTGGAATCAAATCGAGAATGAAGTGAATTTGCAAATTTAAGGGAGGCAAAGGTGAGTTAATCTCACTCATCTGGTTTGATTCAAATTTAAATGGTTAAATTTAAATAATTGGTTGATTGGTTGAATTGATTTGATGCGCTATATTATATTATATTATATTATATAATACATCTTGGAATGATTGATTTCCCGCATTATATAGCAGATGAGACCCTATGCGCCACATAATAGCGGATGATATTATATTAATCCCATATACCGTGATATTCCACCTCGAAGTGGAATTGGCATTGTGCTAACATCTGTGGATGCACGGAAACAGGTTGGAGGGATCCAACTGGATTCCTCAACAATTATTTAGATTATTTAATATTCTCTGTTATGATTATTTGATCTACTATGATGAATTATATTGGAATATTGAATGCTATAGTTTGCTTGAATATTTTGGTACACTGTGTTATCCAAATATATAAAACTGGATTTTTGAACAGAAAATAAAAGAGTGAATTGGTAAGTAAAATAATTATAGAGAATTTGAATAAATTAAAGGATCAATTGGAAAAGAATAAAAGCGATTTTAAAAAATCTAATAAATAAATTACGAGTATGGAAAGGGGATTTTGAATAAACAAAGAAATAATGAATTTTAAACCTTAAGTGATATTATTTAAAGGAATAAAGAATTTATTTTAAAAATCTAATTTTTAAAATTATTGAAATAGATAAAGAAGGAATTTATTTCAAAATGAAGTAAATTGGAAATCAATTTGGAGATTGATTTAATTGTGTAAAACCGGGATTTTTAAAAGAGAAGTGAGATTATGGAATTTATAAACTGGGTTTATAAAAGTTAAGTAATATATCAGTGGATAATTTGGAGAATAAATTCACGGTGGGAATTGATTAAGGAAATGAGAAAATTTGTTTAAAAAATAAACAGTGATTTATTTTTAAAGGATGTGAAGAGAAGTATATTTCCTTGAATAACCAAGTAAGTTTTCAAAGTAGATTTTTAAATATAAGTTAAAAGCTTTAACTTGTTTTAAAAAGCATGTTCTAGGAAATTTATTATTTCTAAATGTTTAAATTCTGAAATAGGTATTTTTCAAATCTATTATCGTAGTAATTATTTAAGGTGACTTGGTATTTTGTTTTAAAAAGAGAAATTTAGTTTTATATTCTATAAAGTAACCTTATTTTAAATATTCTTAAAGTATATATATTTTTAATAAAGTATTAAAGTAGTTTTTAATTTAAGTATTTTAAAGTATATTTTATAATAAAGTGTTTTTAGATTATTCTAAAATCTAAGTGTTGTACTTGGTGATTTTGGTGGAAATAGAAAATATTTGGGAACTTTATTCCGTAAAAAAAGATGATTTGAAACTGTGTTCAAAAGGATTGGAAATGGAAATATATCTTGCGAAGATATTTTGAGGTTAATAAATAATTTGAAGAAATTATTTATGTTTGATGGATGTTTGTGAATTTTAATTGATAGTTAAATAACCGACTATCAATATTGGCCAATGCGTTGATCGTTTTGAAGAGACCGGGATCGGGATTTATTTCTCGAAAACCACTTCGATTCGGTTTGTATGTTTTCGTGGAAAAACGAGTTTGGAGTCGAAGATGGAGCAGTGAAGTGCAGGGGCTAGTCGCTACTAATCCTGAGGATAGTTGCAAAATGGATGTAGTAGGAATAGTGCCTTCGGTTCCGTTCGAACCCGGGACGGACTTGTGGACGAATGCTTTCGGAACATCGTCAGGTGAACGATGGGCATTCTAAGTGAAACGTTCTAAAAGGTAACGCTTAGCCTCAAGCCTCATCAACCGGGAATGACTGAAAATCAGGGGTTATGCAGCAAGGCTAGGTGGGTAGCACCCATTTCAGGGTGAGGTCATTCCTGTCTAGATGTCCCTTTTATTCGTCTTAGTGGTGCGGTTGCTGATCACAACCGTGGGGTGATCTTACTCGGGATTATCCAGTAAGGGGTAGTCCCGGTCTTATGTTGTAAGGGGTCGGGAATAATCCTCGGTATACTGATCTAGACCAGGTACCGTGACAGGTGGTACCCAGTGCCTAGTCATTAGTTGGAAATCCATTCTCCCTACGCGCCTTTTACGGTTTTTGTTTGTATTACCCACTTTGTGGCTAGTAGCTGGAATTTATTGAATCTAACAATTTCAGTTATTTTAATAAGTATTTGTATATAGAATCTATTATAATATCAGAGGATTTTAATAAAAGGTGTTTTAGCTATCGTAAGGTAAAAACTCGACATGTTTATTTATGGCGTGGTCTTACGAGATGCTTTTGTTTTCAGATGATTTTGAAACTTTAATAATCAATTTGAGCGAGATTTCTCATATTGGTATTCCAGACTGACTCGGGTATTATTCAA
This sequence comes from Allium cepa, assembly GCA_030765085.1. Lineage (NCBI taxonomy): Eukaryota > Viridiplantae > Streptophyta > Magnoliopsida > Asparagales > Amaryllidaceae > Allium > Allium cepa. The sequence continues at coordinate 6,023,185 of CM060930.1, read as the reverse complement.
CTGTAATGTTCGGGTCAGACCGAGTATTATAGGATACAGGATATGATGCGGTGGAGCTCAGAAGACGAGCTGGATGGCGATACATAGTTCCGTACTTGATTATTGTTACGCTCTGTATCCAGTTGTATGTTATTGATGTTGTTGAACTTTGATGATGTATGTATAAACAGATGTAGTTTTCTTTTGCGTAAAGATCATTGAATATCTATTATATTTTATTCCGCTGCAATGGTAAGATTCTGTTATTGTTTTCTATTTCCTTCTTCTTCTTCTACCTCTTCTTCTTTAACCCAAATGGTTCGTATTTATGTTCAACTTGAGTTGTTTGATGTAGAATAGTTCTGACCCAAGGAGTACGGAACTACGGGCTGTTACAAATTGATTCCAAAAATCAATTTTTTTATTAAAGTCTCTTCACATATAAACTTATTTACAAGCCATACACCTGCATTTCATTCCATTTCCGCAATTGTTTCATTCAAAGTCATTTTATTAAGCTTGGCACATTCAACACTTATAAGTTAATAACCATTTCCCAAATTAATTTAATCCAAACTTTTATTTAATGGTCTTCCATTCTTACTTGAAGCCAAGCTTCCACTAATTTTAAACTTAAATTAATTTACTTCAAATTATTCAAATTTCATACTTAAGCTCATTTTCATTTTGCAAATAAATTTTCCTTTTCAATTTTACTTGATTCTATTTCAATCAAATCTCATTTCAAGCTACAAATTTATTTGATTAGTTCATCTATTTCGTATAAATTTTAAATTTCCAGATTCAATTCATTCTCAATTCATTTAATTAATTACAAGGCCATTTTCAACTTATTCCCAAATTCATTTGGGTTTTATTTACAACTAAAATCATCCCTACTTTAATCCAACTACTTTTTATTTGGCAACATTTTCAATTATATTTATCTTCAATTATATTTACCTCACTAATGATTCAAGTCGAATTTGATTTATAACTCGAGTTTTATTTCCAAACTTCATTATTAACTCACAATTCAGCTTCTATTTAACTACATTAGGTTCCATTTACATATTTCATTAACTAATTTATTATCTAATTAGTTCTCCCCTATATATAATTCAATACTTGATTTTTTTTAAATCTCAAAAATCACTTCATTTAATTTTTTTAAGTTCAATTTATTTTATAATTCAAGTTTGGATTTTTTTTTTCAAATCATCAAACAATATTTATTTTGGGTTTTCTATCCCGCTTTTCAATTTTATAAGTCACAACTTATTATTTTACACATTTCCATTCATTCTAGGCTTGAATATATTCATCCTTTTATTTTTAACTCAAGATCTACGTTTATTTCTAACCCAAGCATATTTTTATTCCATGGATTTTTAATTCTTTTATAAGTTATTCTAATTTATTTATTCCAACTTATTTCTTATCCAACTTACTTCCATTTATTTAAGTAAGAATTTTATTTCATTCCATATTATCAATAACTCAACTGAATTTATTTAAGTTCAATTTTATTCCAGTCTAACTCAAGTTAAATCTAGCTACATACCATTCTTTTGAATTTTATTAAGCAAGGACTTAATTTCATTTAATACCATCCCATACAATTCACCTTAATTTCATTCTGATTCCTTTCAACTTTCTTCAAATCCAATCACAATAGTATTAACTTAGCTTAAGTTCATTAAATTTGACTTACTCTTCTAACTTATTTCATTTCCATCCTTATTTTAAATTAGTTACATTTACTAATTTATTTTAAATCTCAAATAAAAGTTTTTTTCAACCCTTTACTTAACACAATATAAATTAATTATCCTTTCAATATTCATTTGCTTACCTATTAAAATTAATTAATTTACTTACTAATTTTATTTAAGCATTTTCATTCCATTAAATATTATCTATAACCCACTGAATTTTATTTCAATTCAATTTTATTTTCACTTGATTTAAATCCAACCCAATATCATTAAACTTAATTTAAGTTGACTTCAATTCGATTCAATTTTCTTCCTCAATCAAAGTTAATTTCATTTTTAACCTTTCACTTCAAATTTTAATTCCAACATTCAAAGCTCATATTTTCCTCCCTTATTTAAATATCATCTCAACTTTATAAGTTTATAACTTACCTCATCAGGATTTTCAATTCAAATAAGGATTCAGGATTTCAAACACCAAGCTTTTGGTTTAAATTATTCTAAAACCACATTACCCCAAAATCACATTTCTCAAATTTTTAAACCAATCTTGGTTTTTTATTCCTAACAAATTTCCTTTGAAATTTCAAAAACAAAACTAGTTCTTCTGAACAAATCAATTTAGCAGCAATCCGTCACTTAGAAACTCGAAAATGAACATCGATAATGTTGTAGTCATTACCGAAATTATTTTCCAGCAACTGAAGTGAGTTCAATGCTATATCCCTTCCCAAAGTTTATTTGAAACAATTTCCTTTCATAAATAATTTTAAAACAATAATGCTATTATTTGTCTTCAAAACACTTCAAAAACAGTTCCAAAATCTCCGGGATTTTAAATTTACATATTTTATTTAAATCAAATTTTAACTATAATTTATTTGTATAATTTATGCTCATATAAATTTCCATTTGATTATACAAGTCATTCCAATTTTTATAATCTTATTGGTTTAAAATATTATCATCCAAACATCCAAGTTATATAACAATTTAAGGAAATATTTCTTTTATATCAAAATATATTTTTGGGCAAAATTATTTCATTCACCCACCTTTAAATCAATACTATGTCAATTGTTCTATTCAAGCGTTTAGAAACCCATTCGATACAGTTGTCCAGACTGTGCCGGCGAAGGTCCATGTGCCACTCAATAAATCAATCAATCAATATAAAACCATTTTTATATCCACTAAAAAATACGCGCTCATATCTATTAATACGCTAAAACTCATTCTAGAGTACTATAGACTCTATTTTCAATGAGTAATTCCCACCAGAGCCAAGGTTATCACCAACCTAAGCTCTGATACCAAATGTGATAGCCCGCAAATCCGTACCCCTTGAGTCAACACTATTCTACATCAATCAACTCAAGATGAACAAAAATATGGACCATTTGGGTTAAAGAAGAAGAGGTAGAAGAAGAAAATAGAAAACAACATCAGAATCTAACCATCGCAGTGGAATAAAATGTAATAGATAATCACAGATCTTTACACCAAAAAAAATACTATACCTGTTTATACATACATCATCAGAGTATACATAATCACACATCTAGACAGTAATCATAATCTGTCCTCACAATCTGAATACACAGTGGAATATGTAACACAAATACAGAAGTACGTATCGTCATCCAGCTCATCCCCTGAGCTCAACAACAACATTTCCTGTATTCTATAATACTCGGTCTGACCCGAGCATTATAGTCAAATAACACCCGAGTCAGTCTGGAATACCAGCGTGAGAAAACCACACTCAAACTGGTTATTAAAGTTTCAAAATTCTTTCGAAAACAAAAGCATTTCGTAAGACCACGCCACAAATAAACATGTTGGGTTTTTACCTTACGATAACTAAAACACATTTTATTAAAATTCTCTGATATTATAATAGTGTCTATAGAAAGTAAAATAGAATCTAGGAGAAATGCTTGCATCTCATGTTTCAGCAATAGTTGGGAACAATCAAAACCGTACAGGCACGTAGGGAAAATGGATTTACAACTAATGACTAGGCATTGGGGTACCACCTGTCACGGTACCTGGTCTAGATTAGCATATCGAGGATCACTCCTGACCCCCTGCAACACAAGATCAGGACTACCCCTTACTGGATAATCCCGAGTAAGATCACCCCACGGTTGGTATCAGCAACCACACCACTAAGCCGAATAAAAGGGACATCTAGACAGGGATGACCTCACCTTAATGGGTGCTACCCACCTAGCCTTGCTGTATAACCCTTGATTTTCAGTCATTCCTGGTTGATGAAGCTTGAGGCTAAGCGTTACCTTTTTAGAACGTTTTACTTAGAATGCTCATCGCCCACCTAACGAAGTTCTGAAAGCATTCATCCATACAAGTTCGTTCCATGTTCGAACGGAACCGAAGGCACTACTCCTACTGCATCCATTTTGGAATCATCCTCGGGATTAGTAGCGACTAGCCCTTGCTCTTCATTGCTCCATCTTCGAATCCAAACTCATCTTCCTCATGAAAATGTACAAACCGGATCAAAGTGGTTTTCGAGAAATTAATCCCAATCTCGATCTCTTCGAAACGATCAGCGCATTGTCCAATATTGATAGTCGGTTATTTAGCTATCAATTAACATTCAAAACAACCATCAACCATAAATAATTTTGCCAAATTATTTATTAACCTCAAAATATCTTCGCCAGATATATTTCCTCTTTCAAACGTTTTTGAAAACAGTTTTCGAACCATCTCCCTTTTACAGAATAAATTTCCCAAATATTTTCTGTTTCCGCTAAAACCACCAAGTACAAACACTTTAGATTTTGAAATAGTTTAAAACACTTTATTATAAAATATACTTTAAACATTTAAATTAAAAATTACTTTAGTACTTATTAAAATGTATACTTTAAGAATATTTAAAATAAAACTACTTTGTGCATAAAACTGAATTTTTAACTTTTAAAACTAAAATACCATGCCACCTTTAAATGATTACTGCTATTAATAGATTAAAGAAAATACTTATTTTAGAATTTAAACTTTTAGAAATAATAAATTTCCTAAACATACTTATTAAAACAACATTAAAGCCTTTAACTTATATTTAAAATTTTTACTTTGAAAACGTACTTGGCTCCAAGGAAATATACTTCTCTTTACATCCTTTAAAAATAAATCACTATTTATTTTTAAACAATTTTCCCATTCCTTTAATAAATTCCCATCGTGAATTTATTCTTCCAAATATCCACTGATATATTACTTTACTTTTATACACCTAGTTTATAAATTCCAAAGTCTCGTCTTCTTTAAAAACATAATTTCAAATTCTAAATCAATTTCCAGTTACTTTATTTTGGAATAAATTTCTTTTCTTACTTATTATAATATCACTTTAAGTTTAAAATTCATTCTCTCTTCGTTTACTCAAAATCCCCATTTTCCATGCCGGAATTTATTAATTAAGATTTAAAATCACTTTTATTCTTTTCCAATTCATTCTTAAATTTATTCAGATGCTCTATAATTATTTTATTTAAAAATTCACTCTTTTATTTCTTTCCAAAAATCCAATTCTATATATTTTGATAACTCGGTGAACTAAAATATTTTCAAGCAAACCATTGCATTCAATATTCCAATTATCAATATGATTCATCACAGAATATCAAATGTTCATAACACAGAATATTAAACAATCTAAATAATTTTGAGGAATTCAGTTGGATCCCTCCAACCTGTTTCCCTGCATCCATAGATGTTAGCACAATATAAAATACCAATTCTACTTCGAGGTGGAATATTGCGGTATACGGGATTTACATAATATCATCCGCTATTATGCGGGGCATAGGGTCTCATCCGCTATATAATGCAAGAAATCAATCACTCCAATATATTCTATATATATATACACTACTATATATAATATAGCACATCCAAAACAATTCAATCAATTATTTAAATTTAACTATTTAAATTTAAATAACCCAGATGAGTGAGATTAACTCACCTCTGATTTTTGTTTGCAATCCACTTCAATCCCAATTATTTTCTTCACGATATTTGGACCTTGTATAAACATTAGGTGATTATTAATACTTGAATTAACCGAACAATTAATTTCCCTTAAATAAATTTAATTAACCCAAAATTTTATTTAAACCAATTTTACTTTTAATAAATAAGTTTTAAGTTTCAAAAATAAATCAAATAAGTTAATCTCCCAAATATTATTCAAAATAAACTAGTAAATAAAAATGTGTAAATTTATATATATTTTATTTTACTTTCTTTAAACCTACATATATTTAAAAACTTAAATTACATCGATTAAAAAGTCTAATTTTATATAAAACTTTTCAATTATTTAAAATTCCTATATATTCCTTTCAAAATCCTTTCTATATAAAATCTTTTCTGTATTTGAATATATAAATGGAAAAATTGCACTTATCTTACTGTAATTATTATTTTTCTTCGATCTATAAATAAATAAACTAATAACACTTAGAATTAAATCCCAAATTACCTATATATATAATTCTCTATAATTAACTAATTCTATATTTATTTAAAAATAAATTTTAGGTTAGTCTATACCTTCTCTCGATACCTATCGCTTTCTGGGAAGAACTCGTGCATCCACGAACATCGAACCCTCAACCAACAGCCAATTGCTCGACTTTGCTGCTAGAAATAAGACCAGACTACAACCAACCCCTCACGTCCTGACTTCGATCGCCATCACAACCTCCTTGACCCACGCAACTGCCTCCGATGAACTCGCCAAACCTAGAGTTACTGAAATTGACATCGAGCCCTAGCTCCTATCACTCGAGCGTGCTTCCCTTTGAGAACTCCACCACGCTTCCCAAACCACCAATCGACGAACACAGCTGGCTCGAAACCCTAGAAATCGTGTTCCACATGTCAACAATCGCAAACAACGCGCACCCTCCTCTCGAAGTTAACCCTTGGCCGCCCCATCTTTCGATCGATCAATTCGACATCGCGATTTACTCGTGTGTTCGAGCACGTAAATCTCCCCTCTTTTTTATATTGATTCGATCTGAAAAAGGAAAAACGAAGTGGCTCAGATTGAAAAATGAAGGCGGCCATTTTTATAAACGAACGGATTTGCAATTTAGGGAAGAAGACTGTCGTTCGCTTATGTTTTCCTTTCTTTTTAAGAGAAGAAAAAGGGGAGACAAGTAATGATTGTAGCGTGCAAAATTTCTTTTGCGTGTCGGCCTAGGTTTGAACAGTGTTTTTCTGAAAATCAAAAGCTGCTGTAGGAAAATGGTTTGACATGAGAGGACTTAGACTGGCCAATGTAATATATATCTAAATGTTTCAAATTTAAATTCAAATCGTTTCATTACACACATTCTAAAATTCCAAACCCCTATCGAGTCATGCCGCTAGGGGTTCATAATGTTATACCTCTATTCGAACGTAATGGAAAAGGTTTCGAGTCCTAATTCGATCGTATGGAGAAGATAGCTTTTTGGACCCAATTATTTTATTAATTTTGATTTAATTTTTAGCGCGTTTACTTACCGTATACTCACACAACAACCCCAACCACTACGAAAATTGAAATCCGATAATAATACAATATTACGGATCCAATGAATCTGGTTTCGTCGAAATCCAAGACTGTGCCTCCGAAGGCTATTTTTAAAGGTTAATTTAACAATATATTTTCAAAACTTAACAAAACATTCCCAAATTTAATTTCAACACTTTTACTATCTTCAGTACTATCGATAAAAAATTTACAAACCCTTAAATTATTTTTAACAAGCTTAAAACTCTAGATTCAACATTTGACCCAATTTCCAGTAATTAAATCCAAAAACTAAATTTCCAAATAATAGTGATATTTGAAATTTAAGTTACAAACTAACTTTTAAATATTAAAATTAATTAAATATCCCAATTTAAATTGTCTAAAATTCCGGGTCGTCACATTTTGGATCTTACAACCAACTTAATTTTTGAAGTTATCAGTCGTTGTATGCTTACGTGACTATGAATCGGCTAATTTAAAGGAATATTAAATTTCTATTAAGTAGTAATCAAGTTGCTTCAATGCTTACACAATTAAGAGGTTTTGGTCATATGTTTCATCTCACAACAATCTAGTGATCACGATGTAATTATATCGCCAATAACTTTCGCAATTAAGAATCAACAAATTTAAGCAACGCTAATTTTGCCTTAAAAATAGTAATTATGTTGCTCAATGCTTACACAGTTATGTAATTGCATTTTAAATGGCTATTAAAATGTCCAGTTGAATTAATATCGAACTTAGGCAAAAAAAAAGAGAAGAATCTAACACTAAAAATAAGGTAAGGAAAAAGTGCTGAAAAAGTAAAAGACATAGAGAATTTACGTAGTTTGAATGTTAAGAAATCATACGTCCACGGATCAAATGCCACTCTCTTTCCTTGTATATTTTTAGTACAGATAATAATCACAAAGAGTTAGGTGATTTGAATCTTTTTATTATCTCGGACATTGCTTGGGATAGGAAATACCTTTATGGCTCTAATTTTATGGATTTTGTTCATACGTTAGCTTCCCTTTTCTCTGGTTATTATCATATTATTAAGCCTGAATCTTAGAATAAGGGGAATGGATCTTTCTCCTCGAGGGGAACTAGATTAGGTTCTATTTCGATAGTAGTTTGGCACTTTCTCCAACTTCCTTTGCTTTATTTTTTTCATTTTTCTATTCTGGTGCATATACTTGAACAACTGTTCTAAATTCATTTATACATGTGGACTGTCCACAATAAATGAAGGATAAATTTGCTAAAAAAATAAAGACAGGGAGTACAAAATTTTTATAATTGTTCTTTAAAATGTCGAATCTCCATAAAAAATCTTTTCCTATTACAGTGCCCTTTCTATTTATAGTATAGAGTGGCACGTGGATCGCCAAAGTCATTCTTTCGCTATTTTAGTTTCCACTTTTGGGTCGTGTCATATGTCATCCAGCCATTTCATTAATTCGATGTGTGTGGATTGTTAATGTGCCTTCGGCAAGTAACTATAATTTGGACATGTGAATTCTGCATATTTGGCGGGAAGTTTGAAATTTAAGCGAGAAACTCTAGAGTTGAGGTGGGAAACTCAAATTTGAATGGGTTATGTACTTTTAACCCTGAGGACCGAATGGCCAATGACTACTCCGGTGCATGACCGAGAATATGCCAAGGTATTGCCCTTTTCTTATGGATGATCTGCATCGCCCTTAGCATCTTTGCTCCAAAAATATTGACGGATTTTCTTCTGCTCTTATATGGGTAGTATTGATACCAAAGGAGCCGAACTGAGCTATCTAATATGCAACATTTGTATAATACTGCTCCGAGGGTGATTGGAGTTAAGTTATCTTGCTTAGTCTGCAATTATTCCTTAATACTGTGCCGAGGGTAGACGGTATTGAGTTACCTTATCCAACCTGTGGTTCATGTTGTAACAACTAGAAACTTTATCTTTTGATTTGAGAATATTTGATTAATTTTAAATATTCAATTAATGGTTTTTAATGGTCAAATAACCCTCTTTGAATAAATAAATAATGATAGTAAACTTGTTTCGAAAGTTTTTTTTGCATAAATAAAAAGTTTGAAGAAAAACCGAAAATGTGACCAAAATCGTTTTTCGGATTTTTGACTTTTTATCGAACAAAGAGTTGTAGAATGTTGTTGCACACATGTATATATTTTATAACAACATATATATATATAATAAGTCGAGAAAAAGTACAACAAGTATTAATTAAAATAAGATAAGATTAATTTATTAATGGTTTATAAAAATATCTTAAGTTATATAATTTTATACAAAAAGATATCGTGACTTTTCTTCTCAATCGTTACTAAAGGTTGACTTGTACTTTGGGGGTTGTCAATTGGAACGTACGATGGTGCGTGGGTGGTCTTTTGGTAAGGGAAAGAAAGAAAAAAGGTGTGTAATTGTGTTTAGGTCATTTGCCACTTTCATTAGTTTATAAAGTGGATGTACATTTCTCATTTCACTTTGGTTTTAATCTTTATTTTGCTCTCTTTCAACTCCATTTTCTGCATCTTATAAATCATATCTAAGTTAGTTAAACTACAGTTTTTGGCTCCAAATTCAAAGTTTAAACCCCCACTACCTTATCTAACTCCCTACCAGTAACGTATCGGTTTTATCGTGATTCGAAGGTCGGCATTCTTACGTCCACTGTATCAAATACCGCATAATCGAATGCCGGAAAACCGAATTGTCAGGGTTAAAAAGAAGAGGTAGAAGAAAAAGATAGAAGAAGAAAGAAAATAGAACAGAAACAATATCAGAATCTCACAGTCGTAGCGGAACAACATATAATAGATAAATGAATAACCTTTAAAACAAAGAACTATATCAATTATTACATTACATCCCATCATCATCAGAGTATACAACAAAAATATACAACACAACTGGAAAATGGATAATTATACAAACATGTCCCTACAAGTGAATTTACAGCGGAAGGATAATATCATATACGAGTAATACGTCTCGCCATCCAGCTCGCCACTTTAGCTCCATAGCACTTCTAAATCCAGAATGACCTGATAACCTGACTCTAGACTGCCCGTGTGGAAAATTATGGGCACCTAGAGTTTATGAAGAGAACAATAAACTCCAGATCAGTCATGAGACTGGTGTGAAAACTCAAAACAGTTATTTATCTTTTAAAACAACAACAACAAGGGAAGTGAAAAATATACGCAATGCTTTTGGAAAATGAAACTACCATAAGGCGTCCCCACACACACACAATGCAAACGCAGAATTGAAGGAGATTTCTCCTTATGATAGTCAAAGATGCTTACTACGCAAAACAAATCATTTTTGATATTATTATTGGTGCATAGTGATGAAAACATTTCGAAAATAGAATATAAATCTTAGCCAGCATATATACCATTATAGTATGCCTACTATAGCTACCATATTAAGTGGCAGGTTCTACAACTAAAACCGTACAAGGCTCGTATTGTTTCTTTGGATTTCCAACAAATGGTCAGGCTAAGGAACTTCCTACTGCCACATGGGATCGCCTATGGAGGGACGTCCCGAGAACCTAACCGGATCTCTGCCAACACAAGGCCGGGCTACATTTGTAACTAGGTAACTATTACTCGAGTATGCCACTCCCCGGTCCTTTGGGACCTTTATCCGAGGCCCTCTATCACCAAGCAACAACCACACAGAAAAATGAGATTGGAGCAACCACATAGGTTAAGCATCAGGGCTCCATACCTGACACCACCCTTTTCCAGAAGGAAATGACATACCCTAAAGGGCGCGACCCTCATAACCTTGCCGCATATTCCTGTTTCGACCATTTCTGGGGTGTGAGGTCTGACGAAGTCTCGTCCACAAAGCTACGCTTTTTCACAAAGCCACGCTTTGATCAACAAATGATCAATAAATAATCATCACACAACAACACTAAGCATGCCACATTACCAAATTGGGAGTATATCGCTGACAACCTTCAACTACAAAACCTCTGAGCTCGTACGTCTCAGAGAAGGGTGTTAAGCTAAGAGAATAAATTCTCCGCCACCAACAGAGATGTATTTGAAAGAAATCTACTTTATATCTCAAAATGTAATGTCAGACACGTAACCATACAAGTCTGTTCCGGGCTCGAACAGAGCCGAAGGCACTTCAAAAGAAGCCCTTGCAATCCGGGTATTCACCATCCCGATCGAATTTCCCATCACAAAGGAAATCTCCATACCGTAGCTAACGGTGCAGAGACAACCGATAGGTCATCCTATCGTTTTCACAAATACTCGGTCTTCAACACCGGTCTTCAATGCTATCCATTACGTCGTATCACTATTCGGAATGGGTAATCCGAATAACGAGCGCAATAATTTAAAAATAAGTGTAGCATTCGATTTCAACCAATTCACAACAAATAGCCATTTAAGGGTCAATATTTATAGTCGGTTATTTAACTATCAATCAATATTCACAACATAACCCGATTCCAAATTATTTCCCAAATTATTTATTTTCACAAATATCTTTACAAGATATAATTTCCACACTTCAACCATTTGAAAACAAATTTCAAATCACTTTTCACCTTTACAACTTCTATTTCAAAATGGTTCATTTAAACCAATTAAATAAATCCTTACCGATTTATTAAATTTACGTTCCAAATCCGTAAATTTATTCCACACTTTTAAAAAATAAATCGATGTTTATTTTTAAAACAAAATTTCCCTTATAAATTTTCATTGTGAATTTACATTTCCAAATATTCACTTTTTATACGATTTTTCAAATCGATTTCAATTATTCACTTTCAATTTATCTTTAAAAGATATAATCACAAAACATTCACTTCATATTGGAAAACATTTCCATACTTATTTAATAATAAGTAATTCACAAATCTATTTATTTTCAACATTTGAAAAATATTCAATATACTTAAATCCAAATTAAGTATATATTTTATTCTTTTAAGGAAAACTTCTCTTAAACACATTTATTTGAGTCAAAACGAATGTTGCGTAAAAAATCGTTACGACAACCCAAAATCATTAGTATAGGGATTAGAAGTTAAGATAGATATATAAACCCCAATACTATACAAAACTTTTCCTTTCGGAAATCATTTACTATAACAACAGTGTTATAGTCCACCATTTCCTTCTATTTCTCGAAAACATCTATTTCAACAATGAATGTTGAAATATATGGTTTCGATACTTAATACATTTTAAAACATTTTGAATCGTTTTAAATTCTATTTAAAATGTCACTTTCCCAAAATATTCCTTTAATATATTATTCACTGTCCAAAATCGTGAATATACTTCGTTAATCAAATTCAACATTTCTACACATTTTATTTAAAGGATTATCCACTGTCCAAAATCGTGGATGTATTTCCTTTAATGAACTATAATAATTAAACTTATCAAAATAAGTCGATTTCGGATTTATATAACAATGTTTATAAATTCCATTTATACTTTATAACCATTTTAACTTATAAAATCACTTTATTTACAAATTCTACCCATATCCCATTTACACGCCAAAATTCGGTTTATAAGTTAATTACTTATAAACTTTTATTTTACAAAATCTATTCATTTTATAACTTCACAATTTATAAATTGGTAGATTTCATCCACTTATGAAATCCATTTATACTTTATTTTAACACTTATAAAAACTCGTTTTATAATCCCAATGTTTTAATTTATAAATATCAATTTTATAAATCTTTTATATAAATCATTTGTATAATTCAAAAATCCCAATTTAAACCATTTTATAAATTAATCAACTACTTATTTCAAAAACATCAAATCTCGGTTATATTTCACAAAAATCATAATTTTTATAACATAAAAATTTCAACGTTTATTTATTTAAAATGAATCAATTACAAGATTAAATTTTATTATGAATTCTCAACTTAAATTTTCAAAAATCCAATTTTATTTATTTTCGGCATCTAACGATACCAAAAATATATTTGGCTAAATTTTAGCCTTTAACGATTTCAATCACAAAGATAATCACGCAGGTTATAAATAGATCAACACACAAAATTGAAACCAATTCAATCATTTGAGGAATCCAGTTGGATCCCTCCAACCTGTTTCCCTGCATCCAAAGATGTTAGCACAATACCAATTCCGCTTCGAGACGGAATATCGCAGTATATGGGATTTATAAAATACTATCCGCTATTATGCGGCGCAATAGGGTCTCATCCGCTATATAATGCGGGAAATCAACTCCAAGTACATATATAATACCAATTCCATACAACTTGGAATTATCGCGGTATATGGGATTTATAAATAACATCCGCTTAATATACGGCGTATAGGGTCATTTCAATACAACAGATAATAATTATCATCCAATCACACAACCAAGCAATTTTAAATCTAACTATTTAAAATTTAAATCGAAACAATTTGGTTGAGTGAGAAGTTCTCACCTTGAGTTTCGATAACAGTTGTAGCGTTTTGTTTCGAATAAAATTAAATGTGCTTTTAATTTTGCCAGAAATTATCACTAGCTCCAAATGACCCCAAACCAGCTTCATTTCGTAGTGCTCGTCAATACGAACCCAATGCAATTTGTTTCGTCCAAAACGAACCTCGTACGACAAAGATACAATGTTTTAAACTTCGAATGAATTATAATATAATAATTTCACAAATTTTATTTTAATTTTAAACCTAAGACAATCTGAACCGTTGATTTCTTGAACTGCAGATCTCAGCCCTTGGAATCCTCTTCTCTCCCACACGAAAACTCCCCAGGTCCTTCACGCGACCGAGAAACCAACGCACGATCAAAAACCCTAGTAGCCGCAACCACTAACGACGTCCAGACCCCATCACTCCACCACCAAATTGAAGGTCTACGCGAACTCCACCTCCACCGTGAATAGCGTAGAGCTCGGTCCTCTCTTTGCGCAGGGATTCGTGCTTGAACGCGCGTCATTCACGAACGATTTGTCGTCAATCTACTACCCCGATCTCAATCATAGCCGTTCACATTATAGATCTCATTACGTTGTTCGATGTTGTAGTTGGAGATTTTCGGTAATACTGAGTGGATTGAGAGAAAAATGGGGAAGAAGATCGTGTATTATCGGCCATTGAAATTAAAAGAAGTGGCGGTTCCTGTTAAAACCCTAGCTAGGTTTTAAGTTTTGCAAATGTGAGATATTTAGGTCCTTATATAGAAAATGTCTCAAATAACTATTCATTCGAAATTTTCCGAACTCCAAATCTCGCACGGTGACCGGCATTCCTAGGGTTTAACCCACTTTCCGGACACAATGGAACATGTTTCGGAAGCTAATTCAATCATATGTGCAAGTTACGGCAGTAAACGATCAAATTTAAATTAAATCGATTAAACGAATTTCTATGCGTTTTGGCTTGCCCCAGACAAACGGTAAATCCGATTGACACGAAATTGAAACCTTGCTATAATTTTACATTACGGATCCGATGAAACTGGTTTCGTCAAAATCCGAGACTATTTGAAAAATGGCTATTTTCACTAGTCGATTAAATATAAAAATATTCAATTTTCACAAATTAACTTTAATTCAATTTTAAAAGTTCACAAACATTGTTCTAACTCCAATATGATTTAATATAACTTTATAAATCAATTTTAATCACATTAAACCCAATTTCCAATTATTTACTCAATTTCAAATATTAAATTATCGATTTAGTTATCCAATTAAATCTAAATATTCGAAAAATAAATTATTCAACTTACAAATTTTACTTGTTGATATTTAAAATCAATTAAATATCTGAATTTCAAATGACAGAAATTCTGGATCGTTACAAACTTCCCCCTTAAAAGAATTTCGTCCTTGAAATTACCAAGTAAGAAAAAGTTACAGAACTCATTAACTTTTCAAAACAAACCGTTCAAATTTGATTTAAAAATCTCTTAAGTGTTTAACTTTTCCAAAAATTCAATAGTTAAACTTCTTACAAAATATTTACTAAGTTTCCAAATCCATATATAATTATCTTTTCAAAATCAACTATATCGTTTAACCTTTAACTTCAAATCAAAACTTAGTTTTCAAAAAAAATTTCCAAAATTTTACGAAAATTTTCTAACGTCTTAAATTTCCAAAAAATATCGCCATAACCTCCTTTGTACGAAGGAGCTTTTACAATATCACAATAGATATAAATATATATACATCGACCCACACGGTCGGCAAACAGAAAAACAGTTCATATTTCCTATTTTTATTGCGTAGGCGTACCATTTTAGCATTTTTAAGAAAAGCAGTTATTTATTTAGCATTTTGCGCAACCAAATCCCGCTAACGGTAGCCCCGGTACCTGTACTTACTCAATATAAACACGTAAGTGACATATATAAGAAGTTATTAACATTTTACTCTTCTAAACAACTACAACACATGCATATTAAAAGAAATGCATACTAAACAAGGTTTATAAGCAACTTATATGATTTCGACATTACTTGTAATTGTTTACAACCAATTCATATACAACGACATTCAGTTATTCATTTTCAATTAGTTTACATTCACTAATTTACATTCACATTTGTTCACTTTCAATTCAATCAATTTCCATTCAATTTAAATTTACTAACTTCCAATTTGAATTTAATTGCTTGAGCTTTCAATTTTATTCATTCAATTGCATATGAATTTCTATTCAATCAATTAACAACAATCTAACAACCAATGTTTATCCAATACAACCGAATTTATTCACTTTATATTCAACATTCATATTCACTTTGTTTACCTTCAATTTGGTTTAACATTCAATTAGCCTTAAATGAATTAATACTTATATCCATTATTCTATATCAATTTATTTACATTCAGTTGATTTACATTCAATTCATCCATTAATTCAACTACTAATTCATTTAACAAATAAGGTTGTATCTCATTTATATACTCAAGTCCATATTCATCACTTCACTTTATTCTTTTACTTCGATACCAAAATCAACTTCATTCAGCCTCACTTAAGTTATATTCCATTTCAACATCATTTGTTTAACTTAACTTAAATTTCCATTTCAACAACATACCTAATCCAGTTAAAATCCAATTCAAACTCCAACTCCAATATGATTCTATTTAACTTTTACCAAAGTCAATTTTATCACTTATTCAGATTCATACCTCGTTTTGCTTAACAAAGTTGTTTAACAATTTTAACAATTGGTTTTACTTACATTTTCACATTTAATAAGTTATACAACTTATTATTCAACTTCCAAATCTGATTTAATTTATTTAACTTACTTTAGTTAAATTTCACATCGTATATTTTATCATACTAATTCAAATTTATTTCAACTTTACTAAAGTTAAATCTTTATCATCTCATATTATAAGTTCAAAACTTGATAATTTATATTCATCAATTTCAACTTGGATTTTAATTTCGAATTTGTTTATCACAACAAAACTCAATTTCAATTTACTATGGTAGCAAATCCAACACACAGAAACTCGAAAATAATACTGATGATGCTGCAGTCATCACCCTTATTATTTCCCAGCAATAGTAGTGAATCCAATGCTTTAAATTCTTTCAAAAAAAATTCCCTTTTATTTATAAATTTCATTTATAAATCTTTTCCTATAGAATTTCACTATTTCCTTTACTTATACAAGATTATTCCACAATTGTAAATCATTTCAATTAAAATTCTATACTTATACAATTGTTGCTCTTATATAATTTATTCTTTCACAATTGTTGTTTTTATTCAGATTATTCGAACAACTTTGATTCACTTATATATTTTCTTACATTTTCAACAATCAAACAATTCAAATTTACATACACTATGATAATTCTGAAAAATTATTCCTTTATATATAAAATATAATTGAGGTAAAATTGTTTCATTTACCCAATTTAAAATGATACTATGTCGGTTTATCTTGTTTAAGAGTTTAGAAACCCCTATTGACGACAGTTAGCTAAACTGCATCGACCAGAATCTATAAACAATCAACTGATAAGTCAACACAATACAAAACAATTTCATATTCACTAACAAATACGCTCTCATATCTATTATTACACTCAACTCATTCTAGAGTATTGCTGATTCTATCTCTAATGAGTAACACCCAACGGAGCCAAGGTTGTCACTTAACCAAATGCTCTGATACCACGTAGTAACGTCCTAGGCTTTTCAACCGTCGAAAGCGGCCAATCTCGACTGGTAGGCTTTTCAACCAACCTAGCCCCGCCGTGGCTTACACTTGGTATCCCAAACTTGCTTTTACGGCCAGCCTTTCGACTGCCACATCTTACGCCTAACCAACCCCGTAGAGAGGACATGTGGGGGTAAGAGTCTCCCGTTCGCCACCTAACCGCGAAGCGGGAACCCCCATCATATTTCACCTAGATAAGCAAGACTAGTGTGAGAACTCAAAACGGTTATTTATCTTTTAAAACAACAACAACAAGGGAAGTGAAAAATATCCGTAATGCTTTTGGAAATGAAACTACCATAAGGCCTCCCCACACACACACAATGCAAATGCAGAATTGGAGGAGATTTCTCCTTATGATAGTCAAAGATGCTTACTCAAAACAAATCAATTTTGATATTATTGTTAGTGCATAGTGATGAAAACATTTCGAAAACAGAATATAAATCTTAGCCAGCATAGGTACCATTATAGTATGCCTACTATAGCTACCATATTAAATGGCACGTTCTACAACTAAAACCGTACAAGGCTCGTATTGTTTCTTTGGATTTCCAACAAATGGTCAGGCTAAGGAACTTCCTACTGCCACATGGGATCGCCTCTGGCGGGACGTCTCGAGCACCTAACCAGATCTCTGCCAACACAAGGCCGGGTTACCTTTGTAACTAGGTGTGACGCCCCACCTCTATACCCACGCTAGCCAAGAACACTATGGAGTAATGCTGTCGACTAGCACGGAGAATAAGGCTATTGAGGAGCGACTATCCGTGTAATTTATTTGTGCGAGCACCGATATGTCAGATAGTATAACATGCATTTTTTTATCAAGAGGAAATTCGACATACCAACGCAAACTCAAAGCTACTACACAGTGGCTATATATAACCTTCGGAAACAAATATAGAAATAAACATAACACAAATCAGTCACAGGCAATTCATATCACAAGGGCGGAAATAGATATGAATATTACACATAAAAGTGTATATCAGAGTAGTGGTCAAATAAGATCCATGACATCACAAAAGAATAGATACAAGTCCTAGACAAAAGAATACATCTATGGGTCTATATCTCAAGTGCATACAACAAAATAAACTACTAATCTAAGTAGTTAGCCAAAAGATCATATGATAACCCTAGAAGAGAAGTCAAGTAGAAGCACCTGTAACATCTCGGTCTGACCCGAGTATTATTAAGAAGAAAATAATAAACGGATCAGTCTAGCTATAAATATCAGAAGAAATGATATAGAATAAGAGATATGACTAAACGTATAATAATCACAATGCCAAGCTGTGATAAATAAGTAATTGAAAAATCAACAAGAGATTAATCAATATCGCAAAGATCTTCTCAAAGATAAAAAGGAATGTCATATTCCTAATTTCATTCACCAAGCCACAATAAATGACATATATATATATCAATGCCAATCGTAAAAGTTGGTGAAACATAAATTCCAGAATTCAACACACGAAATCCAGAAATCACAAGAAAAGGATGGCCAAGACATTGATGTAGTGCAAACGGTACATCCAATGAATCACAAAGCAAAGGCATTGATGTAGTGCAAACGGTACATCCAATGAATCAAAAGCAAAGACATTGATGTAGTGCAAACGGTACATCCAATGTATCAAAAGCAAAGACATTGATGTAGTGCAAACGGTACATCCAATGTATCAAAAGTATATCATTGATGTAGTGCAAACGGTACATCCAATAAATCAAAAGCAAAGACATTGATGTAGTGCAAACGGTACATCCAATGTATCAAAAGCATATCATTGATGTAGTGCAAATGGTACATCCAATGAATCAAAAGCAAAGACATTCATGTAGTGAAACGGTACATCCAATGTATCAAAAGCAAAGGCATTGATGTAGTGCAAACGGTACATCCAATGTATCAAAAGTATATCATTGATGTAGTGCAAACGGTACATCCAATGAATCAAAATCAAAGACATTGATGTAGTGCAAACAGTACATCCAATGTATCAAAAGCAAAGACATTGATGTAGTGCAAACGGTACATCCAATGTATCAAAAGTATATCATTGATGTAGTGCAAACGGTACATCCAATGAATCAAAAGCAAAGACATTGATGTAGCGCAAACGGTACATCCAATGTATCAAAAGTATATCATTGATGTAGTGTAAACGGTACATCCAATGAATCAAAAGCAAAGACATTGATGTAGTGCAAACGGTACATCCAATGTATCAAAAGCAAAGACATTGATGTAGTGCAAACGGTACATCCAATGTATCAAAAGCAAAGGCATTGATGTAGTGCAAACGGTACATCCAATGTATCAAAAGCGAAGACATCACACATGCTAGTCTAAAACATAAAGTGATCGTCATGATCAAAGAGAAGTGTCGATTACAGTAAGCTAGTAAATATATGAGCTTAGCTTCATGTACCATAACCACTAGCTTAACTTAAATATTTACGAACAAATTGTAGATCTCCACTAGAAAATTATCACAAGAGATTCAATCGAACAAGTCCAAGAATTAACCGACGAAGTAAACGCAAGTGTTTCATACCACTTGTTTTACTAAGTCGTTTAATTAGATTTCTCATACGAGTGAGGTAAAGGTTTGTATATACTAATAGATTGGAAATCGGTTTGAGAAAATGAGCTTTGTTATAAAATAGTGTTGAAATCATTTGAAGAAAGAGTTTTGATATTTACTACTAGTATAGAAAACCTTTATATTTTTAAAGTGACAAATCACAAAGAAGATTGTAGGAACAATCAATCACTAAAATTCACATTTGAAGACGTAAATAGAATTCAAAGAAATCGATACCGAATCCATCGAAATGGATATTCCAAGAATTCCCGAAGAAAATAAGTCATCAAAGTCAATAACAAATGATAACAACAAATAGGGAAATAACACAAATCGATTAAAGTTGGAAATTCAGACAACTAGGCAAAATAGGCATAGTTGGCAAATAGCAGCAGGTCGGTCAACCGGACTCCCTGAGTCGGCTGACCGAACACGGGTTGGAAGTGCTCGGGGCACTAGGTCGGTCGACCGGCCCAGGGGCTCGGTCGGCCGAAGCCTGTAATCGGCACTTCCAAACAGAGGCAGGAAGTGCATGGGTAGCAGGTCGGTCGACCGGTCCAGGGGCTCGGTCGGCCGAACCTGTTGCCAGCACTCCCCTGCCCTATTTCAAAAGAGGTGCAAACTCGATCAAATTGTATTCGCTCGAGTAACGACGATAAGGGTTTATGCCTATCAACTACCCGGCCGTATAAGCTCTTCGATGCACAATCAAAAACACATTCAAACATCAAAGTTAGGATTTTTAAAGATTTGAACCCAAAACACTAAAAATTGGAATATTCACCAAATCAATCCAAACCAAAAGAAATTGCACAAGAATAAATGTTAGGAATTCATACCTAACAATCGAAGATAAATATAAGCATAGATGTGAGATAAAAAAATCTCACCTTTGAACCCAAAAACAATGAATGAGAAGCTTGAAGACAAGGGAAGATCAACCACACTTCAATCTCAACACTAGAAGCTTGAATCTAAGCTTAAAAGAAGAACATTCCCTAAGTTAGGTTTAGGAAATTTCTGAAATTGGAAGGAGAATGAGTTGGAGAAGAAGAAGGAGATGCTTACCAATGGGTTCACTTGAGTTTGGAGCAAGAAGATGGATTTGCTAATGGAAACAGGGCTTAGGATTTCCTAATTCGTTTTCTCTTCCCCCATTTTTGATGAAGCTTGAATGTATTAGGAAATTATGAAGTAATGAAGAGGAGAGGGGGTTGGAGCTGAGCCAGTAAGTGGGGTTATTGGGCTCAGCCCAAACCAAAGCCCTAAGTGAAAAGTGGAAAAATTCCACTAACTCCAAACATATCGAAGTTTATACTCAAAAAGGCCGCAAACGTCATTTTGAACTCAATGGGGGTGGTCTCGAGTCCCAATTCGACTGTTTGCAAAAAGTAGCTTTTCGGACCAAAATCCACAAACGATAAAATATTTATATAAAATATTTAAATATAAAATCGATAAATATGCGGGTTGTTACACTAGGTAACTACTACTTGAGTATGCCACCCCCGGTCCTTTGGGACCTTTATCCGAAGGCCCTCTATCACCAAGCAACAACCACATAGAAAAATGAGATTGGAGCAACCACGTAGGTTAAGCATCAGGGCTCCATACCTGACACCACCCTTTTCCAGAAGGAAATGACATAACATAAAGGGCGCGACCCTCATAACCTTGCCGCATATTCCTGTGTCGACCATTTCCGGGGTGTGAGGTCTGACGAAGTCTCGTCCACAAAGCTACGCTTTTTTCACAAAACCACGATTTGATCAACAAATGATCAATAAATAATCATCACACAGCAACACTCGGCATGCCACATTACCAAATTGGGAGTATTTCGCTGACAACCTTCAACTACAAAACCTCTGAGCTCGTACGTCTCAGAGAAGGGTGTTAAGCTAAGAGAATAAATTCACTTCCACCAACAGAGATGTATTTGAAAGAAATCTGCTTTATATCTCAAAATGTAATGTCAAATACGTAACCATACAAGTCTGTTCCGGGCTCGAACAGAACCGAAGGCACTTCAAAAGAAGCCCTTGCAATCCGGGTATTCACAATCCCGATCGAATTTCCCATCACAAAGGAAATCTCGATACCGTAGCTAACGGTGCAGAGACAATTGATAGGTCATCCTATCGTTTTCACAAATACCCGGTCTTCAACACCGGTCTTCAATGCTATCCATTACGTCGTATCACTATTCGGAATGGGTAATCCGATAACGAGCGCAATAATTTAAAATTAAGTGTAGCATTCAATTTCAACCAATTCACAACAAATAGCCATTTAAGGGTCAATATTTATAGTCGGTTATTTAACTATCAATCAACATTCACAACATAACCCGATTCCAAATAATTTATTTTCACAAATAACTTTACAAGATATAATTTCCACACCTCAACCATTTGAAAACAAATTTCAAATCACTTTTCACCTTTACAACTTCCATTTCAAAATGGTTCATTTAAACCAATTAAATAAATCCATACTGATTTATTAAATTTACGTTCCAAATCCGTAAATTTATTCCACACTTTTAAAAAATAAATCAATGTTTATTTTTAAAACAAATTTCCATATAAATTTCCATTGTGAATTTACATTTCCAAATATTCACTTTTTATACGATTTTTCAAACCGATTTCAATTATTCGCTTACAATTTATCTTTAAAAGATATAATCTCAAAACATTCACTTCATATTGGAAAACATTTCCATACTTATTTAATAATAAGTAATTCACAAATCTATTTATTTTCAACATTTGGAAAATATTCAATATACTTAAATCCAAATTAAGTATATATTTTATTCTTTTAAGGAAAACTTCTCTTAAACACATTTATTTGAGTCAAAACGAATGTTGCGTAAAACATCGTTACGACAACCCCAAATCATTAGTATAGGGATTCGAAATTAAGATAGATATATAAACCCTAATACTATACAAAACTTTTCCTTTCGAAAATCATTTACTATAACAACAATGTTATAGTCCACCATTTCCTTCTATTTCTCGAAAACGTCTACTTTAACAATGAATGTTGAAATCTATGGTTTCGATACTTAATACATTTTAAAACATTTTCGAATCGTTTTAAATTCTATTTAAAATGTCACTTTCCCAAAATATTTCTTTAATATATTATTCACTGTCCAAAATCGTGAATATACTTCGTTAATCAAATTCAACATTTCTACACATTTTATTTAAAGGATTATCCACTGTCGGGATGTATTTCCTTTAATGAACTATAATAATTAAACTTATCAAAATAAGTCGATTTCGGATTTATATAACAATGTTTATAAATTCCATTTATACTTTATAACCATTTTAACTTATAAAATCACTTTATTTACAAATTCTACCCATATCCCATTTACACGCCAAAATCCGGTTTATAAGTTAATTACTTATAAACTTTTATTTTACAAAATCTATTCATTTTATAACTTCACAATTTATAAATCGATAGATTTCATCCACTTATGAAATCCATTTATACTTTATTTTAACACTTATAAAAATTCATTTTATAATCCCAATATTTTAATTTATAAATACCAATTTTATAAATCTTTTATATAAATCATTTGTAATAATTCAAAAATCCCAATTTAAACCATTTTATAAATTAATCAACTACTTATTTCAAAAAAATCACATCTTGGTTATATTTCAGAAAAAACATAAATTTTATAACATAAAAATTTCAACGTTTATTTATTTAAAATGAATCAATTCCAAGATTAAATTTTATTATGAATTCTCAACTCAAATTTTTAAAAATCCAATTTTATTTATTTTCGGCATCTAACAATACCAAAAATATATTCGGCATCTAACGTTACCAAAAATATATTCGGCTAAGTTTTAGCCTTTAACGATTTCAATCACAAAGATAATCACATAAATTATAAATAGATCAACACACAACATTGAAACCAATTCAATCATTTGAGGAATCCAGTTGGATCCCTCCAACTTGTTTCCCTACATCCAAAGATGTTAGCACAATACCAATTCCGCTTCGAGACGGAATATCACTGTATATGGGATTTATAAAATACTATCAGCTATTATGCGGTGCAATAGGGTCTCATCTGCTATATAATGTGGGAAATCAACTCCAAGTACATATATAATACCAATTCCATACAAGTTGGAATTATTGCGGTATATGGGATTTATAAATAACATCCGCTTAATATATGGCGTATAGGGTCTATTTCAACACAACAGATAATAATTATCATCCAATCACACAACCAAGCAATTTTAAATCTAACTATTTAAAATTTAAATCGAAACAATTCGATTGAGTGAGAAGTTCTCACCTTGAGTTTCCGATAAAAGTTGTAGCATTTTGTTTCGAATAAAATTAAATGTGCGTTTAATTTTACCCGAAATTATCACTAGCTCCAAACGACTCCAAACCAGCTCCGTTGCGTAGTGCTCGTCAATACGAACCCAATGCAATTTGTTTCGTCCAAAACGGACCTCGTACGACAAAGATACAATGTTTTAAACTTCGAACGAATTATAATATAATAATTTCACAAATTTTATTTTAATTTTAAACCTAAGACAATCTGAACCATTGATTTCTTGAACTGCAGATCTCGGCCCTTGGAATCCTCTTCTCTCCCATGCGAAAACTCCCCAGGTCCTTCACGCGACCAAGAACCCAACGCATGATCAAAAACCCTAATAGCCGCACCCACTAACGACGTCCAGACCCCATCACTCCACCACCAAATCGAAGGTCTATGCGAACTCCACCTCCACCGTGAATAGCGTCGAGCTCAGTCCTCTCTTTGTGTGGGGATTCATGCTTGAACGCGCGTCATTCACGAACAATTTGCCGTCAATCTACTACCCCGATCTCAATCATAACCGTTCACGTTATAGATCTCATTACGCTCTTCGATGTTGTAGTTGGAGATTTTTGTTAATACTGAGCGGATTGAGAGAAAAATGGGGAAGAAGATCGTGTGTTATCGGCCATTGAAATTAATAGAAGTGGCGGCTCCTGTACAAACCCTAGCTAGGTTTTAAGTTTTGCAAATGTGAGATATTTAGGTCCTTATATAGAAAATGTCTCAAATTACTATTCATCCGAAATTTTCCAAACTCCAAATCTCACACGGTGACCGGCGTTCCTAGGGTTTAACCCTCGTTCCGGACACAATGGAACGTGTTTCGGAAGCTAATTCAATCATATGTGTGAGTTACGGCAGTAAACGATCAAATTTAAATTAAATCGATCAAACGAATTTCTATGCGTTTTGGCTTGCCCCGGACAAACGGTAAATCCGATTGACACGAAATTTGAAAATTTACTATAATTTGACATTACGGATCCGACGAAACTAGTTTCGTCGAAATCCGAGACTGTTTGAAAAATGGCTATTTTCACTAGTCGATTAAATATTAAAATATCACAAATTAACTTTTAATTCAATTTTAAAAGTTCACAAACATTGTTCTAACTCCAATATGATTTAGTATAACTTTACAAATCAATTTTAATCACATTAAACCCAATTTCCAATTATTTACTCAATTTCAAATATTAAATTATCGATTTAATTATCCAATCAAATCTAAATATTCGAAAAATAAACTATTCAACCTACAAATTTTACTTGTTGATATTTAAAATCAATTAAATATCTGAATTTCAAATGACAGAAATTCTGGGTCATTACACTACCACCAAAAGATCAAAACTTGAAGTGCCATGTTCCCACCAAATTGCCAAGCCCATACCCACCTAGGCCATTTTCTTGCCTAGGGTTGTGCGCTCCTAGTAGTGTCCCTAGGCTTAGAGCTTTTATTTGCTTAGTGTTGTGATGTTTTGTGATGTCGGTCGGTGGTAGCAAGTTTTCCCAAAGTTTAGGTTGCTTTTGTAAGTAAATTCTCACTTTAAGTCATATGTTTTTATATGTATAAATTGTTGTATTAAGTTGATTATATTTTGATGCATGGATTTTGGGAAGGGGGTATAGTCAAGCACTCTTGTGTAGTGGGAGAGACCTAGGTTGAGCTAAAGTGAAGGAAGGTGGTTGCTTTTGTTGTTGAATGGTAGTAGCAAGGAAGTTGTAGCAAGTGGAGGGCTTTTGGTTGAGATTCAAAGTAAGATATCTCACTTCGATTTAGTTTTAAAATGATGATATTTTATAATAATTTAGTGCTTGCTTACATGGTTATATGTATGTATCGTGATGTGCTTATGTTATTGTTTGTTATTGATTCCGGCTTAAAAGCGGATGACATAAATAACCATTGTGTTGTAGGGGACAAAAGCAAACTGAATGGAAGTCGAATTGTCTTCATAGCAAATTGGTTGCTATAGAAGCACTTCGAAAAATGGAAATTTTATAGAGGGATCCTAAATGATTCCCTATCTTATTGATTTTTATTTATGTACATTATTGGTAATGTAAATGTTTCTGTATGTAGAAAGTAAATGTTGCTTAGTTATAGTTAACTTACTTGTTGTTGGTTTTATTGCAACATTGAAATCACATGTTCGTTTTTAAGCTATTTGCCACTTGTTTTTCTATAGTGTTTTGAAATGGTTTTCAAACTTGACTTTTGCTTTCAAACCTTTTTGCAAAGTTATTAAAGTGGTTTAAAATATAGAAAGAAATGTGGTTTAAAAGTTATTTGTTTTTCAAAACAAGTTTTAAAAAGTTACAGTCCCTATAGCGTTAGACGCTATGAATGTAGTTTGAAAATTGATGATTTTTGTAAAGTAAAAAGAGTTATCATTTTAGATATTTTGAAAAATCTTTTAAATGTTTTTATAAGTATTTAAAAGTAATTTTGAAGTTTTAAATATATTTTTTAAATTTTATTTAGTTATTTAAACAAGAGGTTTAAATTTTAGTTTCTTTATTTAAAAGTCATGTTTTGTTTAAGAGCAACCATCTTTAAAACAGATGTTCTAAACACAAGTTCAAACTTTTAAAGAGTTTTAAAAGTAATTTTCAAAGAAGAATGAAGCATGGATTATAAAACCAATGTCATAATAAACGTCTAGAGAAAGAAAACGAGATAACAGACTATAACGTCTTTGTTATAATAAATGGTTTCATAAAATTGTAAAGAAAGTTTGGTTTATAACACTTTGTTCTTAATGAATAAGTTGTTTATTTACTTATAAAAAGGGGAAGTGGTTTGGAATTCATCGATTTAAAACATGTATGTTGCCATTTTAAATTAAGCTTTGTTTTAAATAAGTGATTTTGAAAACTGTTTCCAATAATTAGTTTGAAATCAAAGAATAGAAATAAACTTTCGGAGTTCGTTTCGCCGATTGTCTTAAAGACTTTGTTTTATACAAGAGATTTCTTTATCGGTGTCATTAAGTAACATAAAAAATATATGATAAATAGTGATAATTGACACGTTTATGGAAAGTAAATTGTTTGTACTAAAATTAGGCACAACACTCTTCGAAAGTTTTTCAAGAGATAATAGTGAAGAATATAAATTTAAAATGAGAATTATCTAACAAAAACTCCAAACAACAGGAAAGTAAATGCACAGACAAGCGATTTAGAGTAGTTTGGCGTGTTGCCTATGTCCACTATGAAGTTTTTATGACTTTATTCATTCTCTTTCAGCGATTACAAGTGATTACAGAAAACAACAGCAAAATACAACTTGAAATTCGAATTCAACAGCAAGAGTATGATGTATGTCTTGATCCGGCAGAGTCTGGGCGCTTGAGAATCAAAAGATCCTTCTTCTGTAGGCTCTGGGGCTCTATTTATAGGCGTAGGAGGCTGAGACTTCGCTCAAACTTCGGTAGATTCGCTCTGGCACGTGAGTGGGCCTACACGACCAATTCCAAAAAGTTTCGACTTGATCTGTGATCGATACGAAATCATTTCGTATCGATCAAGATCATGTCCGATGGAGCTGAAATTTGTTGTGAACGTTCCTTGGCTTGTATGTAATCCCTTGTGAAAATTTCATAGCATTTGGATCGGTGGATCTTGATATATGATCGATACGAGTTGAGATTTCTCGGATGGCTGTTTGGTTCGACTCCATAGCTTCGAATCGATCCCCTCGTATCGATGGTTGCACGTGTTTCTGAGATGATGTGGCCCGCGTATTTCGAACCGATCCACCTTTTGCTCCGAGTTGACCGTGTCACCCTAAGTATCTCGCCGCGTCCGTATCCATAATTAACGTGTCATCCCAGATCGGTTCGAACCTATGGATACCAACAAGCCATCACCCGTGGATTCGAATGTGAATCTCCAAGTGCACAACGTAACCTTCTGATGGATACGAATATCGGGTATCTGATGGATACGAATCCTTGCTTTGTGATGGAAATGAACTAACAAAGGTGGATGGATATGAAACAGGCAGTTACTTCATGGATATGAGACAATGACTTGTCGCAGCTGATGGATATGAAGTAGTCATAACTCGATGGATTCGAACAGCAGCAATCATTGATATATATGAATAGATGAAGATCCATGCTTACGAACTAGGCACTAGTTGACTGTTACGAAGCATACTACTCATCGATCAATACGAAACCGATCGATTCGAAGTATGGCATAACGATGGATGCAAAGTAGGACCTGGCCGAACGATACGGAAAATATGCTCTTTTGATGGATATGATGAGATCGATACGACCCGGGGTTCCTCGATTGATACGAAGGTGCTGCCGCTCCAATGGATACGAAGATGATGGATTCGAACCGGAGCTTGGTGATGGATTCGAAAATGTGGTTATCACCTTCAATTTGCATCGATCATAAATTGAGCATACGAACTCGGATTGACTTGAAATTTGAAATGCGGGCCTTCAAGGCTTCGCTTGTCCTGTCTTTTAAATTATCGCCCGATTCGGACTCGGACAAAATTCATCGATATCCATAGCGAGCCTGTGCATACTGGACATCCAGGACATTCAATTTTGAGCTTGTAATCAGTTCTTTGATATCTCGGCCTTGCCAAAAGGCGGGATAACATTTTCCCCCCAAAGTACGTCTTGTGGAAACATGACGTGCTTTAAAAAGCTGCAATCTTCACTCTGAACAGCCATTGCTCTTTTGTCGAAGGTTGTAACCTTGCGTTGCTATAACTGATTGATGTATGATAGGGCTTAGCTTTTTGTCGCCGTAATTGTTATTAAATGAATGTCCAATTCCTGTTAATGATGAAAATGGGGTATTGTTTTGACATATGCACATATGTTAATCTGACTCTCGTTAACGTTGCACGCTCACGAGTCGTTGTCAGTTTTCTTGTATCAAAATTTCATGTCGATCCTCTCCTGAACCGACGTGAAATTTGAGTTGCAACAACGATCGATAGTTGCTTTTTTAGCGTTCCTTCGTATCGTTCCTCACCTGGACCAATAAAGAAGTTTGAAAAGTTGTTCTTGCATCGATATGTTTGGCAACGATGGATGTTCATCGCTGTTTTCGTATCGATGAATCCTGCTGTTTGTCATGGATAGGCGATTCACAATTCGTGTCGATGCCAATGTATAAGTTATGATGGATACGAAATTGCTGTTCGTATCGATGGGCAGTGGATGGAGTTGCGAACTCGTCGATGCAAACATGGGCTTCGAGTCGATGGACTTCATCGTCTTCTGCTGTCCTCGCTTTGTGCTTCGTATCGATGGATTCATTTTCCATTTCGAATCGATGGAAATTTTTGGTTAGATGGATACGAAAAGGGAATTTGACTCGATTCATGGGTTGACTGGTAGCGACCGCTCACGTGGCGAATCGACCCGGATCTCCCTAAGCTCCATATAAATAACCTGGACTTCAGCCATTTTCACTTTTCACTTTTTTACTGCCACCTTTAACTTTCGTATCGATCCAGGAACCTGAGAGAAGAGAATTGTGCCGTGCTTTCGACTCGATCAAATTCAGCCCTTTAAATCTTCGAATTTCGATTCTAAATTAGGTAATTAATCACGAATCCGAACGACGAAATTATCTCAGATCCACTCCTTCTTCATCAATTATCCATTCTGGCAATTGGTAAAATCAGATCTGGGTCAAAGCTCGGTCGTAAATGGCCACGGCGGTGATCCTGTAAATTGGATAAGAAAGAGTGGAAAAGACAAGAAATAGATCGATCTGGGGCTTGCGTTCGAAGCGATGAAGGCAATGATGTTTCTCCTTGGACTTCACATCGATCCCTGGAATATTCTAATGTAGATGATGCAGTTCGTACCGATTATGATGGTGGTGGATCGTATCGACACAAAATGATCGATACGAAAAATAAGTAATCGATCGTTTCGAAGTCCTCAGCTTTAGTTCGATATGAATTTTACTTTATGTTCGATACGAAAAGTATCAACTCGAATGTGATCGATGTTTAGCTGAGACCTTCCTGATCGGTACGAACCAGGCAATTCAGGATCGATTCAAAGTCATCCTTTTTTGATCGATACGAACTCGACCCTTGACGATCGATTCGAACCATGCACCCTGGGATCGATACGAACGTGTATTTTGAAGGATACAAAACTTTGAACTCTTGATAGCATGACTCCGACGAGCTTCATTCTTGCATATCTGAACATGACTGTCAAACTACATACTTGACTACCTTTTGAAGCTCGTCGATGGGACTGTAACTTAATGATACGATGATGAACTTTAACTCAAATAATCACCGGCATTTTAATAGTACAGTTGTGATGGTCAGCGATGACGGTCTTATAACTAGACTTCGAAGTTTTGTCATTTGCATATTTTCTTTAACTCTATAGAATCTTTTCAATTAATGCACAGCACTGCACTGCACAACACACACTCTACACGAGGGGAACACACAGGCTCTTCAGCGTCTAATGATGATTTCTCATGAGTCTGCTAGTTATGGAAACTTCAAGCTCGCAGCCGCGAGAAACTCAGAGTTCGAATCCTCCCAGACTTGAAATACCGGACATCGAGGCCGAAGTCATCGGTCCAGCCCCGGACGAGTTAACTGACGCATCCTTCATCAGTAACCCATCAGACTCTGTTATGTCCAATATTTCGGAAGACATGCTAGGAAGAATATGCTTAAGGCATGGTCTGTCGATGGACGATGTATTATTGCCAGGACCAAGCGACAGACCGCACAATCCACCGGAGGGACATACCGCATTCAATCATCATGCATGCGCAGCTGGGACAGTCCCTCCGTTTAACCAGTATATAAGAGAAGTATTGTCGTTTTTGGGGATCGCCCCCTCTCAGCTACACTTGAACGGATATGCCTCGCTCAGTAGCTTGTTCATTGCATTTATGGAGTATCTCTATCGACCGCCACTCCCTATTGAGATCAGATACTTGTTTAACTTCAAGAGTCGAACTGATAGTCCATCTTTCACATTCCTGGAAGCGGTAAGAAACTGCCAAGTGATTACGGGTCTTGGACTAGATTGAACTACTTCAAGACGGAGTGGTTCTATGTTAGATGCCCCCCAGTATTTGCTAGGCGATGGCTATTTAGATGTGAGTATTGCTATCTTTTCGAGTAGTCGGCAAGGTAGTTGCAAATGAAACCCAACTCATAATCTCTTTTTGTTTACAGCGATAATTCAGCGACCCGAAGGTGAATATTCCAAGGAGATAGCTCGGGTTCTCCAAGAGGTCCCAAGCGAAGAGAGGAATATCGAATTGCTCTTGACGGATAGGAATCTCAGAACTTTAGGGTTGATCGAGCGAAAAAAAAGTATAATGCTCGACGGTGCTTTAAGGACTGCCTCGAAAGAACGAGTTAAACGAAGAAAGCCTAGAGTTGTCATAATCGAAGAGGCTGACTCCGAGAAAACCCACACCGATGAGGAACCGTTGGGCGAACATGCGGATGTAGCCCAGGATATCGAAGAGCAGAGAAAAGGCAAGGCAACCGTTTTTAAGCCATCTAAAAAGGGAAGATTGAAATCTTTTGTCACTTCCCGGACCTCCTCTGAAATTAGAATTTCGGAGATGTCTCCCCCAAGAACAGAAAATCTTTTTGAAGGGCTCGCCGATATTCCAATTCCAGATGACGTGTCCCTACATCATGATGCCGGATTGGATGAACTCCAGCAAGCCTTAGTTTTAAGCGAGTCTCTGCCCACCAGCACGCTTGACACATCCGGTTAGTCGGGGGTTTACACATGCATTCACACTTCACGGCACTACATGATTTCTGAATGTATTACACTCACTATGAGAGATTACTAACTTCGTTTTATGTTTTCGTTTCGTAGATACCATGTCTGGTCGAAGCTCGATGCTTGGCAGTCTTCGCAGCAAATGCAAGTCTTCATCATATTATGAATCATATAAGAGAGAAGGAGACAGAGACTATGACTAGGGGTACTCGAGTCATGAATGCTCTGACAGAGAGCATAGGCATCGGTCTCGATCTCGTACGTCACCTCCCAGAGTCATGGCACAACCTCCTGCCCATGCCTCGTGACTTTCCGAGGCTCCGCGACATAAGCCATCTCCCAATCGTCAAGGTCTGAAACTCACCGTAGGACTGAGGTTGTGGCTCCCGCAACAACAGAGCAGGTACTGACCGAGCCTTCGGGGGAAGGAGCAGCGAGGCTTGCTCAGCAGAAGAAAGATTTTCCTGACATTTGCTTCGACGGGTTCATCTTCCCTCCACGTTTAAAAAGGGTACCATCATCGGTCGAACCCATAGTGCATCATTACATCGTCGATATATTTTTCCAGTATCAGGAATAGTCGAAAACAGCGAAAAATGCGTCAAAGCTGGCCTTCGACTAGGCGGTCATGATCGAGAAGCTGGAGAAAGGACTTAGCCAAAAAGACCGAATTATTCAGGCGCTCAATAGTGAGGCCGAGTCTTCTCGCAAATCAGAAATCGAGGCCCTTAAAAAAGCCGATGAGGCCCAGGCAGCGATGGAAAGGATGAAGCGAGAGCATTATGTCACGGTGGAGGACATGGGCCACCGGAATACCATCGTAACCGCCGAGCGAGATGTGGCCCTGAAGGAGCTAAATGAGCTTAAGGCTAAAGCCTCGGGGATCACGAAGGAGAGGGACGTCGCTAACGTTTCTGCACAGGAAATGTGCGATCAAACAGTGGAGTTTTGGAAAGAAAGGGATGCGGCCATGGAAAAGGTCCGGCAGGTGGAGGCCGGAGTTGATGAGAAAGTTCGGTAGACAGAGATCAAGTTCGAGACAGAGATAGAGGAGCTTCTCATTACTTATAACGCCAATGTGTTGAGACACAGGAATCTGGCTTGGCTTGATGATTACTTGACACATCTATACAATGCCTGGAACTTGGTGATCGAGGAAGAGAAGACGATGCTATCGGGTGGTGCCCTTGATGAATTTGAGCTGGAGAACAGCATTTTAAGCGAAGATGAAAAGAAAGTTCTCCATGACTCTATGATTTCTCATGCAAGAGAGAGATTGGGTACCCAGCACCTAGAAATTGGTGAGGGCTCCGACATCGCACATCAAGCTACAAGTCCTGAGATGATTACTTCATCTGGATCCGAGCCGACACCAGGGATTGAGCCGCAACCGGTCCTAGGCTATGACCCGGAACAACTACACTTATCTCCTATAAAGGAACACCCTTCGGAAGCTGTTCAGCCGGCCACAAGCCAAGTTGAGAAGGTACTCTGCGCAAATCTTGTGTGTGTCTAAAATGAAGTACTTGTATTTAAGCTTGTATTGACAATTTATTCTTTTTCCTTGCTCAGTGACTGAAGTTACACTAACAGCGCCTCCTGCAATCCAAGAGTCACATCAAGTGCAAGAGGCCATCACTACAGAGGCAACCATCATGACTGCGGTCGCGCCGATGGAGATGACACAGGGGAGCTCGTTGTCTTTGGACGAGCAGATGATGAACGAGCTCCTAGGTCAAAGCAGCGATCCTTTTGCGGACATGCCATTCGTTCTTGGCGCATTCCCACCTGCTTCCATTGCTTCGTCACAGTCCACCACTGCTTACCGTGAAACCTGTGCCACTCGTAAAGCAAAGATTTTGGCTGAAATTAATGCGGAGATGGAGGTGGCGGCTCGCGGCGATGATTCTGAGGGTGGAGTGACGACGCTGGGTCCGACTCCACTTGTGATGATATCACCCGGGGGGACACTGGTTGATACTAGAGCTCCACTCCGCCCCTGGTTGCAGATCCAGTTCCCCCGACTCCTCCCGAAGAGAGTATCCCCGTAGACTTGAGTTCGGAGGAAGATGTTGATATCATGCCTTCTTCAGGGGATAATTCACCGAAGGGTAAAGGTTCGAAGCAAAAAACCGCTAGCGGTTCTGGCAGTTCCGCCTCGAAGAGAAGACTGAAGAAGAAAAAGTAGATAAGTCCCCCTTTGGCGCATTTTTGGCAGTTAGGAGAGTGCTTTTGTCTTTCTTTTTATAGGCCGTGTATAGATGCAGGCTCGGCCCCCTGCTAGTAGAAATTTTTGGAATAACTTGTACATGAATCTTCACATACTGTTAGCTAAAATGAAATTTTATTTCTTTGCTTCTATTTTTATTTCTTTCATGCTTAAGTATTTGCAGTACTTGAATTTCAGTCCAGTGTACTTGTGGTGTTTTTATCTTCAAGTTGAGTTTGTTTCATTTGCCGCGTCTGAAAATCTCGATCACATGTCGTATTTGAAGAATGAGTTGAATTTTGGACATTGTATCGCTTCGGTTAGTGATTAACACTTAAGCTTTTGTCCCCAGTTTCGGGGACCAGCATTTGTATTTCGGTGGTCAATCGCACCTATTGCAAATCTTGAGCACATGTCCACACTCCGGGGATTTAGGATAATCTGCGATCGATAATCTGGTTCGCACTCTGGGGATCCGAAAACTATCGACAATTGTAACACAGTTCGCACTCCGAGAACTTTGACTTAGCATTTATACTACAATTCACACTCTGGGAATTCGAAGTTAGCATTTATATTTCGGTTCGCACTCTGGGAACCTGGAATTGATGTTTACACTCCAATTCACACTCTGGGAACTTGGAGTTAGCCGACAGATGGTCAGTCACATCTGTTTAGGCTTTTTAGGAATTCGTTCACACTCTTGGAACGACGGATTTATCGGGATCGTAGATGGTCGGATCACATCCACCTCGAGTTAACAAGTGAGGTCGTTTGACGGATGGGTCCATCCTCCTCAAACTTGGTTAGGATACGGCCGAAGCCGCTAGGCGGACGGGTCCACCTTCTCCGAAACCGTATTTATAAGTTTTGTACTCCAATTCGCACAATGGGAGTTTGGAGTTAGCGTTTATACTACGGTTTGCACTCTGGGAACCTAGAGTTGATGTTTATACTCCAATTCGTACTCTAGAAATTTGGAGTTAATGTTTATACTCCAGTTCGCACTCTGGGAACCTAGAGTTGATGTTTATACTCCAATTCGCACTCTGGGAATTCGGATTTAGTGTTTATACTCCGGTTCGCACTCTGGGTACGTAGAGTTGATGTTTATACTCCAATTTGCACTCTAGGAATTTGGAATTGGTGTTTATACTCCGGTTCGCACTCTGGGAACCTAGAGCTGATGTTTATACTCCAATTCGCACTTTGGGAATATGGAGTCGGTGTTTATACTCTGGTTCGCACTTTGGGAGGTTAGAGTTGATGTTTATACTCCAATTCGCACTCTGTGAATTTGGAGTTGGTTATAGGACTGTCGTGTGTCGGTCCAGTTCAGCCTTTAATGTGACGCTTGCCCCCGAGCTGAGGTTTCACTTAGTGAGTGGCCGGCCGTATCACAGTCACTCGCTATTTGAATAAATTCCATCGTGCGATAGAACTTAGCTCTTCGTGCGTCGTGATTGTTGAATGTCGCACTCGGTGAACCACAGTTCTAGCTTGAAGAGATAGTAATTTATTGCTGAAACGGAAAAACATGGAAAAGTCAGTGCCTTATTACAAATTCAAACTTCAGAATGCAAAGAAAATTGCAAAGTATTCATAGACTAAATAAAGCTTGTCGTGTGTAACAGTGACGAAGATCCTCGTCGTTCCTGGCTCCTGACAGAGTGGGTCCGCCACTGACGCGTTTATCACTAATCTCCCACCGGGACGGGTAGAGTCCTCCTGTCTCGGTCGATCGGGCTCATTATTTTGATTTGATGGGCCTGCTCCTCCAATCTGCGGCGCCCGCAAAAACTGTTCCAGCTTCCTTTCTCTAATCAATTTTTCTACGAGATCTTGCAAGTGACGACATTCATTCGTATTATGCCCGTAGCTTTCATGAAACCTGCAAAATTTTCCCGTCTGGATATCTTTCTAACGACGGTTTAGGTGCAGGTTTTTTATATCGAATTGTATTACAGGTTTGTAAATACAAGCTCCAGTGATGTATTCAAAGGAGTGTAACTGTCAAACATAGGATTCTTTCATTGTGGGCCACGATTATGATCTCACTTTCTATTTTGATTCACATTCTCCTTTCGCTGAGTTTGTTTGTTTTGAACATTCAACTGAACTTTTCTGGAACTCTCACAGGAATGTTTGATCGCGACATTTCTTTGGATCCTTTCTGTGCTTTGCCCTGCATCAGTCTGCTTCCTAGACTGTTTCGCATCTTCCCTTCTCAAGAATTGAGCCGCCTTAGCATAGAAACGGTCCAATGATGCAGGTGGTTTTCCAGCCAACCAGTTGCCAAACTCAGAATCGAGGTCAATCCCCTTAGTCAATGCCACAAGAATGGAGTTATCATTCAGATTGCTGATTTTCGCACATGCAGCATGGAATCTCTCTAAGTAGTATCTGAGCGTCTCTCCAGGAGCTTGGGTGACGCTAGGGAGAGTGTTGACATCTTTTGGCCTTGCGACGTGCATGCGGAATTGCTCAACAAATTTTGTGGCCAACTGGTCAAAGGAGGAAATAAATCATGGTGGTAGTTGGGTGAACCACATGGTAGCAATGCCCTCCAAGGAAATGGGAAAACTACGACACTTCACTGCATCGCTAGCTCTAGCAGCGCTCATTGACCATTCATATTTCAGAATATGTTGGTTGGGGTTGGAGTTTCCCTCGTACATGGGTAGAGTTGGCATCCTGAATTGCCAAGGGGGTTCAGCTGTAAGTATATCATTTGTAAAAGGAGTGTGACTTTGGGAAATTCCCCAGTCATCACTCGTGAGACCCTGGCTCTCATGGATCATCTAACGTATCATGGTCGGGAGATCAGGCGTTTGTACGTTCTGTGTGTGTTGAGCCGAAATGTGGTCGGGTTCCACATTATGAGGTTGGACTGGCTGCTGTCGACGGTCCACGTCTCTCCTTCTTGGCTCATAGTCCTCTGGGACGTATGGTTCAGGAGTATGTCCGTGCTGACGACGGTCCAGGTTCGGCTGATTTTGGGCATCGAGCCCTGGTTCATCTGCGGCGGTCGTAGCACGGTAATCTGTGTAGTGAGGAGATACCCCCTCGGGAGGAGGGTCCGATTAGGAAACTGGCCGATGGACCAACTCTTAGTTGTCCAATGGTCATTGTCGGTTGATGTCCAATAGTTTGTATGTGACTCCCATCCAGTCGGGGTCGTGGAGATCGATGATGATAACCAGAAGAGGAAGAATTTTTGTTGGAGGAGTGAGAAGCATGATCTCTCCTGGATCTCCTCCGCTTATGGCGATTCAGTTGGTTGGTCAGCTTGGCATTGGCGTGTAGCTGTTCTGTTAGTTGTTGCCGACTTTGGGTCAGCTTTTGAAGCAACAGCTGAAACTCTTGTCAGGTAACCGGACCTGATGGTTCCGAGTGTCCGGTAGCGTCTGGGTTAGAGGGAGGTAGTGGCGCAGGATTCTGTCTATCTTGGTATTTTTGATTGACAACATTAGAGGTGGTCCTTGTGCTAACCATCTTGAAGGTTGAATTCCTTTCTTAGACTTTATGCAAATCTGAATAGAATGGAAGGAACTCGAATTAGTAATCTGGATCTCTCTCTTAGATTTATGCAATCCGGTATCGACGATAGATCCAACGAGCATGAGAAAATCTGGGTTCTCTCAGTGAAAGCACCAAAGTGTTTGTACCAAAATTGGGCACAACACTCTTCGAAAGTTTTTTAAGAGATAACAGTGAAGAATATAAATTTAAAATGAGGATTATCTAACAAAAACTCCAAACAACAGGAAAGTAAATGCACAGACAAGCGATTTAGAGTGGTTCGGCGTGTTGCCTACGTCCACTATGAAGTTTTTGTGACTTTATTGATTCTCTTTCAGCGATTACAAGTGATTACAACAAACAACAGCATAATACAACTTGAAATTCGAATTCAACAGCAAGAGTATGATGTATGTCTTGATCCGGCAGTCTCTGGGCGCTTGAGAATCAAAAGATCCTTCTTCTGTAGGCCCTGGGGCTCTATTATAGGCGTAGGAGGCTGAGACTTCCCTCAAACTTCGGGAGATTCGCTCTGGCACGTGAGGGGGCCCACACGACCAATTCCAGAAAGTTTCGACTCGATCTGTGATCAATACGAAATCACTTCGTATCGATCAAGATCATGTCCGATGGAGCTGAAATTTGGTATGAACATTCCTTGGCTTGTATGTAATCCCCTGTGAAAATTTCATAGCATTTGGATTGGTGGATCTTGAGATATGATCTATACGAGTTGAGATTTCTTAGATGGCTATTTGGTTCGACTCCATAGCTTCAATCGATCCCCTGGTATCGATGGTTGCACGTGTTTCTGAGATGACGTGGCGCACATATTTCGAACTGATCCACCTTTAGCTCCGAGTTGACCGTGTCACCCCAAGTATCTCGCCGCGTCCGTATCCATAATTAACGTGTCATCCCAGATCAGTTTGAACCTATGGATACGAACAAGCCATGACCCATGGATTCGAATGTGAATCTCCAAGTGCACAACGTAACCTTCTGATGGATACGAATATCGGTTTTCTGATGGATACGAATCCTTGCTTTGTGATGGAAACGAACTAACAAAGGTGGATGGATACGAAAGAGGCAGTTACGTCATGGATATGAGACAATGACTTGTCGCAGCTGATGGATGCGAAGTAGTCATAACTCGATGGATTCGAAAAGCACCAATCATTGATCGATACGAGAAGATGAAGACCAATGGTTACGAACTAGGCACTAGTTGACCGTTATGAAGCATACTACTCATCGATTGATATGAAACCGATCGATTCGAAGTATGGCATAACGATGGATGCGAAGTAGGACCTGGCCGACCGATACGTAACATACGCTCTGTTGATGGATACGAATGAGATCGATATGACCTGGGGTTCCTTGATGGATACGAAGGTGCTGCCGCTCCAATGGATACGAAGATGATGGATTCGAACTGGAGCTTGGTGATGGATTCGAAAATGGGGTTATCACCTTCAATTTGCAACGATCATAACTTGTGCATACGAACCCGGATTGACTTAGAATTTGGAATGCGGGCTTTCAAGGCTTCGCTTGTCCTGTCTTCTAAATTATAGCCCGATCTGGACTCGGACAAAATTTGTCGATATCCATAGCGAGCCTATGCATACGGGACGTCCAGGATGTTCAATCTTGAGCTTGTAATCAGTTCTTTGATATCTCGGCCTTGCCAAAAGGTAGGATAACATAAATAATCTTAATATTTAGTGTTAAACTGATGAGTAGACTTTCCTCTATCTATGAGATCTAGAACCGTAGTGTCTAGGCCAGGCTAGGAATAATCAGTGCTTTGGACTTACATGGCTTCGAATCTCAGCGAGGGATAAAAAAGTCGAAATATCAGAAGCGTGATAAGTATAAGAGGGTTAATTTTTAAATATAGATCATGATTTATTAAGTATATGAATGGTACTTCATCTTATACTTGACACTAAATTTTAAGGTATGGAAGCTCGTTTCTATTTGTGAGAGTTTAGGAATGTACGTTGAGTCGGGATAGTATGCTAACTTGTGCGACTTCATTGTTAATCGAAGGACAGTACAGGGTTGAAACAAAAAGTGGTGATAAGCATATGATGTTTGATTTCCATATGCAAACTATATACTTACACCAGATATTGGTTTGTCCACTATCAATAACGTGACCTATTTTGACTTAGGAAGTATATGAAAACTTCGATTTCATACGGTTTGAGATCTCCTTATGAGAACTCATTACGATGAATTGTATCTTGCTTTAAGGATGGATATTCGAGACCCCTTTGGGACTCTTATAACATTCGCTTATTTCTGAAAGAACCGGAATTGATTTAGCGAGAAGCAATCGATGTGGGTTCAAAGAGACCTAGATCAGATAAGCATAAGCTATCCCAAATATAGTTCGAACTGGCATAAGCCTTTGAATTGAAGACATCTTAAAGATAATGAAATCAAAAATGGAGTTCTTTTAAATTAAAGGGCTAACTTCTACTAATCCCGATGGTGATTCCAAAAGGGATGTATTAGAAGAAGTGCATGTAGTTTGTTTATATCTTGAACAACTTATATTGTTGCTTAAAGGGCGATGTTAGCATTCCAAGTGGGATTTACTGAAAATGCAAAATGCAGCCTTGAGCCTCACACCTAGTAAAGACTAAAACAAGGATATGCCACAAGGCTATGTGAATCGCACCCATTAGGGTATCGTCATCACCCATCTAAATCGATATTTATGGATTGGTATATGCATGAAAGCTCTCAAGGAAAAGGTTGCAAAGAAATCAGTGTGATGATATATTTGGTACTATCTAGGAAGGGGTGGGCCAGTTCTATATTGGTGAGGGGTCCAAATGAGGCCCTCTGTATTTTTTTCTACAGGTGTATTGTGACAGGAGGTACCCTAGTAGTCTTGTCATTGTATGGAATTCTTTTTCAATACATGCATTTACAGACTTAGTTGTATACTAAATATGCTGTTGAATGTAATTAATGTAACCATTACGACTATGTTAAATATTTATTTTAAAGCCTAGACATTATTATAACATCACTGGATTTTATAATAAAATGGTTTGGTTATTGTAGGGTTAAAACCTGTCTGTGTGTATGTATGGCATGGTCTTACGAGATACCTTTATTTTTTAAAAGGGTTTTATAGATATAACAATCCATATGATTTGAGTTTCTCATGTTGATTTACCAGACTGATCTCGGTGTTATTTTCTTATAATACTTACGTCAGACCCGAGTGTTATCCAGAATTAGCTTTGGACGCTTCGGAGCTGCAGAAGACGATCTGGATGCCTCAAAGGTCTTGATCTATTTTATTTTCAACTGTATTTCTTATTTTGTATTTATCAGCATTTGTAACGATAGGCTGCTATAACCGTCCAGGCTGATGACAAGTTAGACTCTGATTATTGTATGAATATTAAAGTTTTATTTTGTAAAGATCAATTAGATATTATGTATTACTCGTCTCGATGTGAGATTCTGTTCTGTTTTTTCTTTTCTTTTACCTCAATAATTTGCCTTTCTTGTACTTGGATGTTCGTCACGTGAATACCGATGATGTATTGGTGTCGACTTTTGAAGATCAAAAAGGCCATTCATTACACCTGCCTTATATGACCTTGTTCTGACCTACACTCAGTCGTTGGAGAACTGCACCCTTGCTTTCCTTTTTATTGGTTATTGAAAGTGTGATTGGTATGCTATTAGCCATTGCCTTATCATCTTTCTCTATTTTTCTAGGATTGCACAGATGCACTAGTTCTGCGGATGCGTTGGTTCCTTCATAGGTTTCAGCTGATTTCAAACAAAAGATGCTTAAGTACAACGCTCTTTACTAGCACACAGAAAACTGGGATAGAGCATTATTTCACTGTATATACAACCCACGGAATGCTTTTGATTATGCATGGTACTGCTTAGGGAATTTGCAGTAAGCGCATCGCAGATGCTCACTTGAAAGTGTTACTAATGCATAAGTTTTTGGAATAGTGACAAGGTTCCTTGGGCCTTTTGGGTATACATAGTGTTTATCTATGGCTTGCTCGGAATGGATCAAGAGTAGTTGTTGGTAAAAAGTTATGTGCGGCACTTGCTCAGGTTGTTTACCTGGTTAAGTTATGGTTTCGGGAGTACGGGCTCATTATGATCTCGAGCACGGATTGCTTTCTAAAGAGTTTCGAGTGGTTTTAATTTAGGTGGGATTTACCTAGCGGGCAGGTGTACTGATCGAGCGCATTTCGCTATGACCCTATCTTGGCTAAGTATTGATGACCATTTAGCATGTTTGCCTTATCCAAGTTTGGAGGTGTCTAAAGGACGAGGTATGTCTAGTGCAGCTCATTGGTTGGTTTGATTAGGCTTCATAGTGGAGGTGCAGCCCTATTAATGAGTAGTTCTATTTGGTTTTGATTATTCCTAATATTGTACTTCGTTGCTTTTTTAGGTGGAGTAGTGCAGTAAGACTTCTAGTGTGTTAGTGAAAATTGGATGCCGTGCAATATCAAAGTTATCCCCTCTTTTGGCAAGGTCGAGATACCAAGGAACTGATTGAAAACCAAGGATCACTCTTCCTGGATATCAAACATACATAGGTTCGCCATGGATATCGATAAATTTTTTCCGAGTCCGGATTGAGCTATAATTGATAAGACACGGCTAGCCAGGCCAAGAGAGCCAACATTCTAAATTTCAAGTCAATCCGAGTTCGTATGCTCAAGTTATGGCCAACACAATTTGAAGGTAAAAGCTTCGTCTTCGTATCCACCATCGAACTCAGGTTCAAATCGATCACCTTCGTATCGATCGGGGTTCCAACGACTTCGTATCCATCGAAGTGCCTCAGCTCGTATCGATCAAGTTCGAATCCATTGGGAAGCCTCGGTTCGACTCGATCTCATTCGAATCCATCGGCTCCTCCTTATTCGAATCCATTGGTATCTCCGTACTTCGTATCCATCGGCAGATAGCCTACTTCGCATCCATCAACTAAGGCAACAGTTACTGCTTCGTATCCATCGTGGAAGCCTCTCTTCGAATCCATCTGGGTAGAGCAATTCGTATCCATCAAAGGGCTCCAGTTCGCATCGATTGGCTTCGTATCCATTGAGACGTTACGTGGTTCGTATCCATCAAAGAAAGGCTTGTTCGTATCCATCGACCATCACTAGTTCATGTCCATCAATGACTGTTGTTCGAACCCATGATTGAGGCCTTATTCGAATCTATCAAATCAACAAACCTGGGTGACGTGTCATCTCTCGATACGAACAAGGTGAGATATATGGAGTCGATGCGTTCAACTCGGAGTAAAAACCAGATCGAGGCGAAGTATGCATGCCACATCATCACAAGACCACGTGAGGCAATCGAGTCGAAGGGATTGTTTCGAAGTGATGGATTCGAACCAAATAGCCATCGAAAAAGTCCATTTCATATTGACTATATCTCCTAATCCACTGATCCAAACGCAATGAAATTTTCACAGGAGATTGAACACGAGAAAAGGAACGTTCACACCAAATTTTAGCTCGATTGGGAATCATCTTCATCGATACGAAATGATTTCGTATCGATCACAAATCGACTCGAAACTTTCTAGAATTGCTCGTGTGGGCCTCCTCACGTGCCAGAGCGAATCTCCCGAAGTTTGAGTGAAGTCTCAGCCTCCTACGCCTATAAATAGAGCCCCAGAGCCTACAGAAAAAGGATCTTTTGATTCTCAAGCGCCGAGACTCTACCAGATCGAGATCTCCATCATTCTACTACTGTTAAATTCGAATTTGCAGTTGTATTTTGCTGTTGTTTGTTGTACTTGCTTTTAGTCATTGTAAGAGAATCAATAAAGTTGCAAAAACTTCACAGTGGATGTAGGCAACATGTCGAACCACTTTACATTGCTTGTCTACGCATTTACATTCTTGTTA
Organism: Allium cepa; assembly: GCA_030765085.1. Classification (NCBI taxonomy): domain Eukaryota; kingdom Viridiplantae; phylum Streptophyta; class Magnoliopsida; order Asparagales; family Amaryllidaceae; genus Allium; species Allium cepa. The sequence continues at coordinate 5,979,249 of CM060930.1, read as the reverse complement.
ATTGGAGTTTTTGTTAGATAATTCTAATTTTCAATTTATGCTCTTCAGTATTATCTCTTCAAAAACTTCCGAAGAGTGTTGTGACCAATTTTGGTGCTTCCACTGAGAAAACCCAGATTTTCTCCTGCTCGTTGGATATGTCATCGATACCGGATTTCATAAATCTAAGAGAGAGATCCAGATTTCAAGTCCAGATTCCTTCCCTTCTATTCAGATTTGCATAAAGTCTAGGAAAGGAGTTCAACCCCCAAGATGGTTAGCACAAGGGCCACCTCTAATGCTGTCAATCAAGAAGATCAGGATAGACAGAATCCTGCGCCACTACCTCCCTCTAACCAAGACGCTACCGGACACTCGGAACCATCAGGTCCGGTAACCCAACAAGAGTTTCAGCTGCTGCTTCAAGAGCTGACCCAGAGTCGGCAACAACTAACTAAACAGCTACGCGCCAATGGCGAGCTAACCAACCAGCTGAACCGCCAGGACCGAAGGAGATCTAGGAGAGATCATGCTTCTCACTCCTCTAGCGAAAGTTCTTCATCTTTTGATTATCATCATCGATCTCCGTGACCCTGGCTAGATGGGAGTCACATACAAGCTGCTGAATATTGACCGGCAATGACTGTTGGACAACTGAGAGTTGGCCCATCGGCCAGTTTCCAGACCGGACCCTCCTCCCGAGGGGGTACCGCTCCTCACTACACCACAGAATACAGCGCCACTAACGTCGCGGTTGAACCAAGAGTTGATGCTCGGAATCAGTCGAACCTGGACCGCCGTCATCATGGACGTACTCCTGAACCGTACGTCCCAAAGGACTATGAGCCAAGAAGGCAAGATTTGGACCGTCGACAGCATCCAGTCCAACCCCAGAATGTGGGATTAAATCACACTCTGGCGCAAGCCGCACAAAACGTACAAATGTCGGACCTCCCGACCATGATACGTCAGAATATCCATGTGAGCCACGGTCTCACAAATGACGATTGGGGAATTTTCCGAAGTCACACTCCTTTTACGGACGATATTCTTACTGCTGAACCCCCACGGTAATTCAGGATGCCGACTCTATCCATGTACGAGGGAAACTCCGACCCCAACCAACATATTCTGAAATATGAGTGGTCGATGAGCGCTGCCGGAGCTGACACTGCAGTGAAGTGTCGTAGTTTCCCCATTTCCTTGGGGGCATCGCTACCATGTGGTTCACACGAATGCCACCTCGATCCATTTCCTCCTTTGACCAACTGGCCAATAAATTTGTTGAGCAATTCCGCATGCACGTCGCAATACCGAAAGACGTCAACGCTCTATCTAGCGTCACCCAAGCTCCTGGAGAGATGCTTAGACACTACTTAGAAAGATTCCATGCTGCATGTGCAGAAATCAGCATCCCAAATGATAACTCCGTTCTTATGGCGTTCACTAAGGGGATTGACCCCAATTCCGAGTTTGGCAACTGGATGGCTGAAAAACCACTTGCATCATTGGACCGTTTCCACGCCAAGGCGGCTCAATTCCTGAGAAGGGAAGATGCGAAACAGTCTAGGAAGCAGACTGATGCAGGGCCAAGCACGGAAGGGATTCAAAGCAATGTCGCAATCAAACAGTCCAGTGAGAGCTCCGGGAAAGTTCAGTTGAATGTCCAAAACAAACAAACTCAACGAAAGGAGAGCGTGAATCAAAATAGAAAACGAGATCAAAATCGTGGCCCACAGCGCAAGAATACCATGTTTGACACTTACACTCCTTTGAATACATCACTGGAGAACTTATATTTGCAAACCTGTAATACAATGCAATGCAAAAAACCTGCTCCAAAACCATCGTCAGAGAGGCAAATCCAGACGGGAAAATTTTGCAGGTTCAATGAAAGCTACGGGCACAATACAAATGAATGTCGTCACTTACAAGATCTCGTAGAAAAATTGATTAGAGAAAGGAAGCTGGAATAGTTTGTTCGGGCGTCGCAGCCTGGAGGAGCAGGTCCATCAAATCAAAATAATGAGCCCGATCGGCCGAGATAGGAGGACTCTACCCATCCCGGCGGGAGACTAGTGATAAACGCCGTCAGTGGCGGACCCACTTTGTCAGGAGCCTGGAACGACGAGGATCTTCGTCACTGTTACACATGACAGGCTTTATTCAGTCTATGAATACTTTGCAATTTTCTTTGATTCTGAAGTTTGGATTTGTAATAAGGCACTGGCCATGCCGTGTTTTTCCATTCCAACAATAAATTACCATCTCTTCATGCTAGAGCTGTGATTCACCGAATGCGACATTCAACAATCATGACGCACGAAGAGCTAAGTTCTATCGCACGATGGAATTTATTAAAATAGCGAGTGACTGTGATACGACCGACCACTCACTAAGTGAATCCTCAGCTCAAGAGCAAGCCATCACAACGAAGGCTGAACCGGACCGACACACGACAGTCCTAAAACGTCAACTCCAAATTTCCAGAGTGCGAATTGGAGTATAAAAATCAACTCTAGATTCCCAGAGTGCGAACCGGAGTATAAATCCTAACTCCATTTTCCTAGAGTGCGAAATGGAGTATAAACATCAACTCTAGGTTTCCAAAGTGCGAACCGGAGTATAAATCCTAACTCCACTTTCCCAGAGTGCGAATTGGTGTGTAAACATCAAATCTAAGTTCCCAGAGTGTGAACCGGAGCATAAACACCAACTCCAAACTCCCAGAGTGCGAGTTGGAGTGTAAACATATAAATGCTATTCCGGAGAGGGTGGATCCGTTTGCCTGACGACTTCGGCTGTATCCTAACCAAGTTTGAGGAGGATGGACCCGTCTGTCTAACGACCTCGCTTGTTAACTCGGAGTGGATGTGATCCAACCATCCGCGATCCCGATAAATCCATCATTCCCAAAGTGTGAACGAATTCCTAAAAAGCTCAAACAGATGTGACTGACCATCTGTCGGCTAACTCCAAATTCCCAGAGCGTGAATTGGAGTATAAACATCAATTCCAGGTTCCCGGAGTGCGAAACGAAACATCAATTCTAACTCTAAATTCCCAGAGCGTGAATTAGAGTGCAAACATCAATTCCAGGTTCCCGGAGTATGAACCAAAACATACATGCTAACTCCAGATTCACAGAGCGCGAGTTGGAGTATAAACATCAATTTTAGGTTCTCAGAGCGCGAACTGAAATACAAACGCTAACTCCAAATTCCCAGAGCGCGAGTTGGAGTATAAACATCCATTCTAGGTTCCTGAAGTGCGAACCGAAATATGCATGCTGACTCCAAATTCCCAAAGGGTGAATTAGAGTACAAATACCAAGTCAAAGTTCCTGGAGTGCGAATTGTGTTACAAACATCGATAATTCTCGAATTCCCAGAGTGCAAACCAGATTGTCGATCATAAATTATCCTAAGTCCCCGGAGTGTGGACTGGAGGCAAAAGCTTTGCAAAAGGTGCGATCGACCACCGAAATACAAAATACTGGTACCCGAAACTGGAGGAAAAAGCTTAAGTGTTAATTACTAACCAAAGTGATACAATGTCCAAAATTCAACTCATTCATCAATCATAACGTGTGATCAAGATTTTCAGACTTGGCAAATAAAACAGACTCAACTTGAAGGTAGAAACACCACAAGTACACTGGACTGAAAGTCGAGTACTACAAAAATGTAAGCATAAAAGAAATGAGAGTTGAAGCAAAGAAACTAAATTTCATTTCAACTAACTGTATATGAAGATTCATGTACAAGTTATTCCAAAAATTCCTACTAGCAGGGGGCCGAGCCTGCATCTACACATGGCCTATGAAAGAAAAATAAAAGCAACTTCCTAACTGCTAAAAATGCGCCAGAGGGGGATTATCTACTTTTCTTCTTCGGCTTTTTCTTCGACGCGGCACTACTAGAATCGCTGACAGTCTTTCGCTTCAAGCCCTTACCCTTTGGCGGATCATCCTCTGATGAAGGCATGATATCGACATCTTCCTCCGAACTTGAACTTAGAGGAATATTCTCTTCGGGAGGAGTCAGATCCACAACCGGGGGAAGAACGGGCAAGCTGGTGTCAACGGGAGTGCCCCCAGAAGATATCACCACAAGAGGAGTGGGGCCAACCGTCGTCGTAACACTCTCGGAACTACCACCATGTGTTGCCGCCTCCATCTCTGCGTTCATTTGAGCTAGTATCTCGGCTTCACGAGCAGCACGGGCTTCACAATAGGCAGTGGTGGACTATGACGAAGCAATGGAATCAGGTAGGAACGCGCCAAGAACGAATGACATGTCTGCAAAAGGATCGCTGCTTTGACCTAAAAGCTCATTCATCATCTGCTCGTCCAAAGACAATGAGCTCCCCGGTGCCGTATCCGTCGGCGCGACCGTAGTCGTGATGATCGCCTTAGTAGTGATAGCCTCCTGTACTTGATGCGATTCTTGGCTTGAAGGAGGCGCTGTCGGTGTAACTTTACTCACTGGACAAGAAAGAAAAGAAGTTGTCAGAACACACTTCAAGAACAAGCCCTTCACTTCAAATACATGCAAAATTTGTGCAGAGTACCTTCCTCAGTTCGGCTCGTGGCTGGCTAAACAGCTTCTGAAGGATGTTCCCTTATGGGGGATAAGCGTGGCTGCTCAGGGTCGTAGCCTGGGACCAGCTGCGGCTCAATCGCTGGCATCGGCTTGGATCCAGATGAAGTAATCATCTCAGAATTTATAGCTGGGTGTGCGACACCAGAACCCTCACCAACTTCTAAGTGTTGGGTATCCAGTCTCTCTTTTGCATGAGAGATCATAAAATGATGGAGAACTTTCTTCTCATCATCATTCAATATACGGTTCTCCAACTCGAACTCATCAAAAGCTTCACCCGGCTGTGCTACCTTCTCTTCTTCAACTAACAAATTCTAGGCATTGAATAGGCGTGTGGGGTAATCGTCAAGCCACGTCAAATTTCTGTGCCTCAGCACATTGGTATTATAAGTGATGAGAAGCTCTTAAATCTCCGCCTCGAGCTTGATCCCTACCTGCCGAACTTTCTCATCAACTTCAGCCTCCGCTTCGCGGACCTTTTCCACGGCCGCGTCACTTTCCCTCTGAAACTCCACCGCCTGATCACATGCCTCCTGTGCAGAAATGTTGGCAGTGTCCCTCTCCCTCAAGATCTCCGAAACTTTGGCCTTGAGCTCGTTTAGCTCCTTCAAGGCCGCATCCCTCTCGACGGTTACAATAGTGTTTCGGTGGCCCATGTCCTCCACCGTAACATACTGCTCTTTCTTCATCCTGTCCATCGCCGCCTAGGCTTCATCATCTTTCTTAAGGGCCTCCATCTATGATTTCCGAGATGACTCAGCTTCAGTGTTCAACACTTGTATAATACGGTCCTTTTGAGCTAGCTCGGCTTGTAGTTTCTCAATGGTAGCTGCTCGCTCAAAGGCTTATGATGATGCTTTCTCAGCCGCTTTAGCCCACATCTTATACTGGGCATAGAAGTCATGTACATAGTCATGCACCATCTGGTCAGCTTCCGCCGGGATTCTTTTTAAATGAGGAGGAAAAATATAGTTATCGAAACAGATGTACGGAAAGTCCTTCTTTAACTGAGCAAGCTTGATCGCCCCTTCCCTTGAAATTTTCGTAGGGGCCTGTTCTGGAACTACGGAGGTTATTGCCTCCGTTCTAGTATGATGGGGCTCATACCTGGAAGACTGGGAAGCCGACTTGTGCCGCGAGGATTCAGGGGGACGAGAAACATAAACGGGAGGTTGTACAGGAGTTCTGGGAGGAGGAGTGCGAGATCGAGATCGACGTTTGTAATCCCTACCTCTATCATATCTCTCTTGGCTGGAGTATCCATAGTATACACGGTCGTGATCTCTGTCCCCATCCCTTCTATGTGACTCATAGTATGCAGAAGATCTACGGGCCTGTCGAAGACTTCCCAACATCGGACCTTGACTAGACATGGTATCTGCAAGGAAAAGCATAAAACGAAGTTATTTATCTCTCATAGTGAGCGCATTACACCCAGAAATCATGTAGTGCCGTGAAGTGTGAATGTATGTGCAACCCCCTGACCAACCGGATGTGTCAACCGCACTAGTGAGCAGAGATTCGCTTAAAACTAAGGCTTTTGAAAGTTCGTCCAATTCGACATCATGCTGCAAGGACACATCATCCGGAATTGGAAGATTGGCGAGCCCTTCATAAAGATTCTCAGTTCTTGGGGGAGACATTTCCGAAATTCTAATTTCGGAGGCGGGTCGGGACGTGACAACCGATTTCCATCTTCCCTTTTTAGGTGGCTTAACAACGGCTGCCTTGCCTTTTCTTTGCTCTTCGGTATCCTGGGCTACATCCGTAGGCTCGCCCAACGGTTCTTCATCGGTGTGAGTTCTGTCGGAGCCAGCTTCCTCAATTATAACAACTTTAGGCTTTCTTTGTTTAACTCGTTCTTTCGACGCATTCCTTAAAGCAACGTCGAGCATTATACTTTGTCTTCACTCGATCAGCACAAGAATCCTAAGATTCCTATCCGTCAAAATCAACTCGATATTCCTTTCTTCGCTTGGGATTTCTTGGAAGACCCGAACTATCTCCTTGAAACGATCATCCTCGGGTCGCTGGATTATGGCTGAAAAGAAAAAGAGATGTGAGTCCGAATCCATCTATATATGTCTCATAAACTACCCGAGAAGATAGAGATACTCACGTCTAAATAGCCATCGCCTAGCAAATCCTGGGGGGAATCTAACATAGAACCATTCCGACTTGAAGTAAATCAATTTGGTCCAAGATCCTGTAACCACTTGGCAATTTCTTACCGCCTCCAGGAATGTGAAAGATGGACTATCAGTCCGACTCTTGAAGTTAAACAAGTATCTGATCTCAATCGGGAGTGGCGGTCGATAGAGATACTCCATAATTGCAATGAACAAGCTTTTGAGTGAGGCATATCCATTCGGGTGTAGCTGAGAGGGGGCGATCCCCAAAAATGACAATACTTCTCTTATATACTGGTTAAACGGAGGGAGTGTCCCAGCTGCGCACGCGTGGCGATTGAATGCGGTATATCCCTCTGGTGGATTGTGCGGTCTATCATTTGGTCCCGGCAATAATACGTCGTCCATCGACAAACCATGCCTTAAGCATATTCTTCCTAGCATGTCTTTCGAAATGTTGGACGGAACAGAGTCTGATGGGTTACTAATGAAGGATGCGTCAGGTAACTCATCCGGAGCTGGACCGATAACTTCAAACTCAATCTCCGGTACTTCAAGCACGGGAAGGACTGAACTCTAAGTTTCTTGCGGCTTCGAATTTGAAGTTTCCATAACTAGCTAACTCACGAGAAATCATCATTAGACGCTGAAGAGCCCGTGTGTTCCCCTCGTGCAAAGTGTGTGTTGTACAGTGTTGTGCGTTACTTAAAAAGATTTTGCAGAGTTAAAGAAAATTTGCAAGCGACAAAGATAATCAGAGTCGAGTTGGAGTGACCGTCATCGCAGACCATCATCACCAAATCGTTCAGATGTTAGCGATCGATCCCAGTTGAAATTACTCATTATGTTGTTAAACTATGGTTCCATCGATGAGCTTCGAAAGGCAGTCAAGTATGCAGTTCTGCAGTTAAGTCCAGATATGTAGGAATAAAGCTCGCCGGAGTCAAGTGTTCACATATGCAAAAGATTCCCAAATTCATCGAACTTTAGCTTGGGATCGATCACCATAGTTCAAGTTAGTGAAGGGTCAGAAGCCTCCCTTTTACATCAGTTATGTTCGAAACGATACGCTTCGTATCAATCGAGTTCGAATCGATACATTTCATATCGATCGAGTTCGAATCGATACACTCCGTATCGATCAGATTCGATCGGTGCGCTTTATACTTCATCGGTTCGAAATGATACATCTCGTATCGTTCAAGATCGAATCGATACCCCTCGTATCGATTAAATGGCACCAACCCATATCGAATGCGAACCGGAGAACTTCGCATCGATTATATTCACAACCATCATTCCTCGACCTGAACAACATCGATGCGTACCCAACATCCAGTAATCGATACGAAGTCAAGCGCTAACTTCCTTTTCATTAGTACGAAGTGGATGCCGAGCAACCCTTAATCGATTGTTAAAAATCCATAATTCCTTCTTCTCCGATCGGTTCGAGCATAGCCATGGCCATTATCGACCGGGGTCCATCCCAGACCTGGTTTCACCTATTGCCGGAAGGAATGATGGAAGATGAAAAAATGGATCTGGAATAACTTCGTCACTTGGATTCGTAATTATTTACCTAAGTTAAAATTGGAATGCGAAGACTAGAAAGATTGAATCGATTCGAAGGCTAGAGCAGTTCGTTCTTCCGTTCTCTCTATCGATACGAAAGCGCAGGTAGTATAAGCAAGAGAGTAAAAGTAAAAAGTGAAAAAATGGCTAAGTCCAAAGTATTTATATGGAGCCTTAAGGGTGACTGGGTCGTTTCGCCTCCCAGTCAACGTGACCGGTCACAAAGGTCAAATGATGGATCGATGCGAATGCTGCTTTCGAATCCATCGGACTTTGTCTTCGTCGAGACGAAGTTACCATTGGCTTCATCGATTCGAAGTACACAATGAAGGCTGCACTAAAAGCATCAAACTCCATCGATTCGAAGTGTCTATTTTGCAACCATCGATACGAATGATCATTTCGTATCCATCAATGAAAACCGTGTCGATATAGAAAACTGCCTTTCAACCTTTTACATCGATTCAGGAGAGGATCGATACAAGAGGGTAGTCCAAAACAAACATCAAGTGTTGTTTCAACTCGAATTTCAAATCGGTTTAGGAGAGAATCGATACGAAATCCGAAAACAAACTAAACTGACAACGACTCGTGAACACGCAACGTTAACGAGAGTCAAGTTAACATATATGCATATATGTCAGACTAATATTCGATTTTCAACATTCACAGGGTTCAAATACTCATCTTATTACGATTACGGCGACAAACAGCTAATCACTATCGCACAACAGTCAGTTACAGCAATACAAAGTACAACTTTCAACGAAAAATACGATGATTGTTCAGAAAGAAACTACAGCTTTTCAAAGCACGTCATGTTTCCGCAAGACGTATTTTGGGGGAAAAATGTTATCCCACCTTTTGGCAAGGCCGAGATACCAAGGAACAGATTAAAAACCAAGGATCACTCTTCCTGGATATCAAACATACACATGTTCGCCATGGATATTGATAAATTTTGTCCGAGTCCGGATTGAGCTATAATTGATAAGACACAGCTAGCCAGGCCAAGAGAACCAACATTCCAAATTTCAAGTCAATCCGAGTTCGTATGCTCAAGTTATGGCCAACACAATTTGAAGGGAAAAGCTCCATCTTCGTATCCATCATCGAACTCAGGTTCGAATCGATCACCTTCGTATCGATCGGGGTTCCAGCAACTTCATATCCATCGAAGTGCCTCAGTTCGTATCGATCAAGTTTGAATACATCGAGAAGCCTCGGTTCGACTTGATCTCATTCGAATCCATCGGCTCCTCCTTATTCGAATCCATTGGTATCTCCCTACTTCGTATCCACCGATAGATAGCCTACATCGCATCCATCAACTAAGGCAACAGTTACTGCTTCATATCCATCGTGGAAGCCTCTCTTCGAATCCATCTGGGCAGAGCAATTTGTATCCATCAAAGGGCTCCAGTTCGCATCGATTGGCTTCGTATCCATTGAGACGCTACGTGGTTCGTATCCATCAAAGAAAGGCTTGTTCGTATCCATCGAACATCAGTAGTTCGTGTCCATCAATGACTGTTGTTCGAACCCATGATTGAGGCCTTATTCGAATCGATCAAATCAACAAACCTGGGTGACGTGTCATCCCTCGATACGAACAAGGGGGATATATGGAGTCGATGCGCTCAACTCGGAGTAAAGACCGGAACGAGGCGAAGTATGCGTGCCACTTCATCACGAGACCACGTGAGGCGATCGAGTCGAAGGGATCGTTTCGAAGTGATGGATTCGAACCAAACAGCCACCGAAAAAGTTCATTTCATATCGACTATTTCTTCCAATCCACTGATCCAAATGCAATGAAATTTTCACAGGAGATTGCACATGAGACAAGGAACGTTCATACCAAATTTCAGCTCGATTGGACATCATCTGGACCGATACGAAATGATTTCTATCAATCACAAATCGACTCGAAACTTTCTGGAATTGGTCGTGTGGGCCCCCTCAAGTGCCAGAGCGATTCTCCCGAAGTTTGAGCGAAGTTTCAGCCTCCTACGCCTATAAATAGAGCCCCAGAGCCTACAGAAAAAGGATCTTTTGATTCTCAAGCGCCGAGACTCTGCCGGATCGAGATCTCATCATTCTACCACCATTGAATTCGAATTTGTAGTTGTATTTTGTTGTTGTTTGCTGTACTTGCTTGTAATCATTGTAAGAGAATCAATAAAGTTGCAAAAACTTCACAGTGGACGTAGGCAACACGCCGAACCACTTTAAATTGCTTGTCTACGCATTTTCATTCTTGTTAATTGGAGTTTTTCACTACGCCATAGATGACCTTCTGCAACATTTTTGCAAGGTGTTGCTAACTAAAATATTGCGACAGCTATAAAATTTTGGTCCTACTGCAACGTTGTATTTTTGGTGTTACCTTAGCCATAAAAATGTGTTGCTCTAACTAAACAAGTGTAACACGATGCAACATTTTTATATAGTGTTGCCATAGATATATTCTAATTAAAAAAATTTAAATTTTTTTTACACCTCAGCGATCCACACCACCATTTAAAACAAAATCTCAACCGTCGATTCACACCATCGATCCACACCTTACCAATTTCCATTTCCCGCTTTACTTTTCTTTCTCATTCCTCTCTCTGTGAAAATTAGGGCACGCGATTTTTCTTTCTCGTTCCTCTCTGTGAAAACTAGGGCACGCGATTCCAGTTGCTTTGATGCTCTGATTGATCGAATCTAGTGTAAGAAACGTTCCTGGTAGCTTGCTCCTTCATTCTCCTTGATTGATTGCTCTAATTGCTTTGACTTCGTCGTCGGGTGCGATATGATATTATTTGGTATGTTTTCTGCCTTCTGGTTTACTTGATTATTCTCAATTTTGGTTACACTCGCACGCTTTTGCCGATGATGAATTGGGATTTATTTATAGGCTTTATTTCCTATAATCTCGAGTTTAATCTTTCTGTTGGACTTTGAGAAATCTGGTATGTTGGATTGCGATGATGTATTGGTATGTTGGATTTTGGTCCACTGGCTTGATTTTGCTTTGCCGATGATGAATTGCGATGTGATATTATTTGGTATGTTGGATTTTGGTTCACTAGCTTGTTTTTGATTTCTGATCTGAGCTTGTTAGCTCCTTCTGCTGCATTTGTTAAACCAGAACTTGAACCTTTGTTAAACTTGTTCACATACCTTTGTACCTTGCTGCATTTGTTAAACCAGAACTTGAAGTATTTGTATTCTGCTGTCCTCTTGAAAACTGCTTCACTTGAAAACTTCTGCATTTTTGAAAATCAGAACTTTGAAAGTGATCTTTGGTTTTATTAAACTGTTGACTAATCTGAACATTGAGTTTTGGTTTCCACGATATATACAAACATATGTGTGTTGAGCTTTGTTGGTTTTGCTTGGTCTGGACTGAACTAGTACCATGCTAACCTTGTTCTTTAACATGAACTAATGCTCCAAGTCCTTTGTATATCATATTACTGCCTATGTTTCTCTTGTACATGCCTGATGCATTCACTGTTTTTGCTTGATGGGCTGCCTATGTGTACTGCTGTGTTTCTTGCACTAGCTTGTCTACATTTTGCTGAACCTGGTTCTTGTTTATTTTGTTGGTTGCTTGGCCCTGAGATGAATCCAGTCGATGACTCGGGTTTGACCTTGTGCCGTGTCCATTTTTTTTGGCTTGTCTACATATCTGGCTGCACTTGAGTATGAACTTGCACTTGAGTAGTTGTACTTGAGTAGTTTCTTGTACCAAGCCTTATGATGCATGTATGTTCATCCATGTACATGCATTTCTTGGTCATGTTATGTTGCTTGCTGTGTTAAGTACTACTTTGTGCACTTGGCTTCTCCTTTGTGCATTTTTGCCTGAACTGTTGCTTGCTGTCTTCCATACTGTCTTGTATCCATGTGTTGCATTCATGTTTGGCTTATGCACTTGTGAACAGCTGACTTGTGCATTCACAGGTTGTCCGTGCAAATATTTGGTCCCTGTTAGAAAAAAATATGAAAAGAAACAACCCAAATACCTGAGGCAAATAATATAACAAAAATATTTTCATTTTCTGTTCGAGTTAAATATTATTTTCTAGATTACTGCTTTTGAATTATATGTGACAGGTATTGAAGACTGGACAGCTGGATACAAGCTTGAAGACAGAGTCAAATCAAATGTGCTTGAGCTTGAAGACTGGACCCGCTACTCGGCTCGCCTTCGGCTCGGCACTCGGCTCGTCATATATTTGTCAGTGTCGGTGTCTGTATAAATTGAAACTGCATATGTAATGAGTGAACTGAGTGATGTAGTGAGGAATATCTGTATATGTGAATATCAGTGTTATATATCATTGAATTGTAAAATAGTGGAGTCAGGAATTTGTACTATTTCAAATGTTGAAATAAAATATTTATTTAAATAAATTACTTTTTGAATATCAAATTCTGTGCAATAGCATTTTATTAAATAAATATTTATTTCTATTAAAAAATCAAATATGCTCTACATTGTGGGCCCCACAAATTCAGAAAGTTAATATCTATAGCAACATTTTGGAATGTTGCTACAGACACATATGGATGTTGCTATAGACACAAATAGGGTTCTATTGCAACAATATTACTTATGTGGCCTTAGATAGTCAAAATGTTGCCTTTGAGGTCTAAGGCAACGGCAAAAATTGCATCACCCGAAAAGTGTTGCCATAGACCTATGGCAACATTTTTTGGGCCTGACCCAACATTTTTTTGTGTTGCAGAAGGCCATTTATGGCGTAGTGTTTGTTAGATAATCCTCATTTTCAATTTATGCTCTTCATTATTATCTCTTCAAAAACTTCCAAAGAGTGTTATGACCAATTTTGGTACAAACAATCACCATCCTATGTTGCTATAGGGGCACAGTATTATCTGGACTTTGCCTTATTCCTCGCTTTATTTTCGTAGTTCTACTTTTATTGTGGGTTTAATTATTTCAGTAGTGCTTGCATCAGTTTTCCTTTAGCGATGTTTGGAAAATGCAAGTGTAACACTTGTTCCCAAGTTTGCAGTGATCGTAGATGAGTGTGGACTTGTCTCTATACTATTCACTTACCATAGCCCATCACTTCTTCCTTCTCATTTCTTTCTTCTCAAGCAAAGGAAAAGGTCATAGTAATCATTTCGCATTTAATTCTCTTACGCACGTCATCCCTTCATTGGCTGACCTTTTGAATAGTTGTCAAATCCATCTTTTCATTAACCAGGAAAATCCGTCTTTACGTTTATACTCATTATTCTTGTTGTTAGTCGATTGACATTTCAGAAATTTCTCATCACCACTACTGTGCAGCTAAAATTCAAGTTCAGGTATGCACATATTTTTCCCTTGTTCTTTCATTTCTTTTAAAAATTCTTTAAAAGAAAATAAAAGGTAATAACCACCCTTGCTGCTAATTTTACCATCTCCCGTTCTTTTCCCTTTTTGAGTCAAAGTAAGGATTTTCTTTCTTTTGCTTGTTCATTTACATTTTAGTGGTAATTAGTGGTAGTTGGTGATTGATCTTGTAATTTTCGGTATGGCCTCTTCTTCCTCTTCTTCTTTATCTATACCCTTTAAGATAACTCGGTCGAAAGACATTAAAGGCATCTTGACCACTTTGGGTTCGAAGGTTATGAGTCTAGGGTTCCCAAACCTCATGAATACATTCACATATCCCTGATGGGTTTACGCTTCTAAACTTTAAGCATATAACATGCGGGCTTTATCCACCACTGAATCGGATTCTCCGACCATGGCTAACAACTTTTGATCTTGTTCCCATCCAACTTTCTACTCTTTCTTGTTCTCTTATAATTGCTACTTTCATCCTTTACGCGAAGAATGGCTCTACTCCTACTTTTGAGTAACTCCAATTTTTATTCGATATTAACAAAAGCCTTAAAAGGGGTGATACTTTATTTATTATGCCCAAGCTAAGAAATCGGTCCTAACATCCATTCATTGCAAAACATAGAGGTGGATCGATTGGTACTTCTTCATTTCGAATTCTGATAACTTTCCTTCTACATTCCATCCATTTCCTCATCGGCCTATTTTTTTTCCTACGCCGACTGTCAAGTCAATTAATTCTTGTAAAAGTCACATTTTGGGTCTAGTTGAGAAGGAGAGGAGAATACAATTATTTCTTACTAAATAAATGTTGAAAAAACATGAATTTCTATAGCAGAAGCACAACTTCACTCATTCCATTTTTAACTTTATCCCCCAACCTTAGGTGAACCTAGGGGTATAATTCGCTAAAAATAGATTAATAGATTATTATTTTATGCTTCTAACCTTCACGGGTTTTTTTACTGACCTTAAGTTTTCTTTTATGTACATGTGAAATGGATGATAACTTTCTTCTTCATTTCTAAGTTCCACGAAGCTAGCTGTTATGCCGAAGAAAGCGCATAAGTGGAAACTCGTCGGAGTAGAGGTCCTTGGAAAATCTCCCAATTATGCTACCATGATTCCTCCCCCTCCTTCCATGGACATGCTTTTTGTTCCACTTCTTCAGTTCGTCCAAGACCCATGCACTCGATACTTGTCTATACCCGAGGGTGTTATGACCGACCTTGTTAAGAAGCTAGGAAGGGTTGCTCTAGATAAATTATCTAGCATTGCTTTGTCTTCTTCTTCCCTTTCCACTTTTTGAACTCTCCTCCTCTAAGCACATGACCGAGATGCAGAAGTCTTGGGCTTATGTAAGTTTTTTTATATTGGTGGCTTATTTAGTTGCTCCTTACATGTTATTATTTTTATTATTATTTATTTAGTTTAGAGCCTTGAAAATTGAGGTTTTGAGGAAATGGGAAAGTGAATAGTTTATTTCCTTAGCTTGTATTGCTAAACTCTAAGAAAACCTCACTTCAGCTACTTCTGAGAAGGCAAAATTTGAGGAAGATTTTAGGGAATATTAGGCCAAAGTTGGAAGGGAGGAAAATGCTGCAGTAGAGGCTTTGGAGTTCAAACATCGTGATTTGTAGGTGAAAGAAAAATATCCAAAGGCATCTCAAAATGACCTCGAGCGGATTAAATACTGCATGCTTTATAAATTGTACGCTTTAGTTCAGCATTATTTTTTCACTGAAGTTTACCTTAACTTCTTGTATAAGCATGATAAAATTATAGCTGCTCTCCACTATTGCAGAAACATCAGGCTGAGGAATCAGTTGTAGAGGATGCCCCTCCTTCCGCTTCTGCGCAACCAAGCGGTGATGCGGTGTCTAAGGTAATTGAGGTACCTAAGGATACTAAGGTGTCTAAAGAAACTGAGGTCACTTCAACTCCTCATATAACTAAACTTTTTTATGTGAATTCAAAATTTCTGATATGCAATAGAATGGGATTTGCTGCTTAAATTTGTAATGGATAATTAGCTGTTGTTTTGCCTTGTTATTGCCTCATGAATGACCATTCTACTTTTGTTCCTTTGTTTTTAGTTTCCTAAAGAAGTTATGTTTACTAAGCTTTTGAAGGAAAGGATGGATGAACTCCAAACCCAAACCATAGATCATCTAGGTCTTAGTGCACCAGTAATTCATAGGTATGGGAACGAGTTGGATGAGCTACTTTCACAACTTAGAGAGGATACCTAAAGGTTGCACTCCAAGATTGACTAAGTAGTTAAAGAGAAGAAGAGGGTCGATGATTTTGTATTACCCCGATGATAATATACTTTAGAAAGTGTCTCCTTCCCACTTGATTGCCCTCACTTGGAGTGGTTTAGGCGAAGGCTTAGGAGTTTACATAGGGATTGAGTCTTGCCTATTATTATCATTTTTGTATGTGGGACTTGGAATTTATCATGTGATGATGTTATTGATACTATAAGTTTTTCATTTAATTTTAACTAAGTACATTTTAGTTTCCTTAAAATCGATTTTTAATTATCACCATCTAGGTCGGTCGCTATGAGCATTCATCCGATTTTACCGATATTTTGGTGGTTCCTCTAGAAATACGAAGAAAACCAAGGACGGGCAGGTCAATACTTTAGAAAGCATGTGTAACATCCCCCATATTGAGGCTTGAAACTAAGTGTTACGGATGCTGTTGTCATCCATAATATTAATTCCCGATGACAAAGTGAGATCAGTTAATAAGATCTATAACATCACGTGCACATGAATATGAATTTTTTTAAAACAGTTTCATTAATAGATTTTCATATTCATTACAAAATCCTATTGATTCCACGTTTAGGGAAAATATAATAATTATAATTATATTCCTAGAGCGACATTTAAAGATACCTCCATGGATGATCAGATTCTAACTACTTGATAGCTATATATTTTGTTATTACACCCATTCAAACAAAATAAAACTTCAACCGACACAATGGAAATAAACTCCTACTATTAGCTTGCCTCCTGCACATGTAACAAACCATAAATTTTAAACGAATTTTAATAACGTATTTAATTAAATTTTGGAGAAATTTTAAACAATAATATTTTGATATAAAAATTTAATGTTTGGATTACGTATAATTAAATATAAGTAGTCAATAAATAAGAAAACATATAAATTTAGATTATGTTACTGGTTAATGAATTTGGGCGTACATTCGTTTTAATTATTGCATCTATTGTACGCACCCTTTTATTTCATATCTTAGCTGCTAAAAATCAAATCAACACGTGCAGAAATTTTTTTTAAAACTCTGCCTCCAATTCACATGTAAAACTTTCCACTTTCATTTGCGTCTCCATATTTAATAGGAATAAAAATCTTTAATTTCCTAACCATTTCAAAATCTCTTCCCATCTTCATTTTTGCAACGTAGTTCAGATCTGGAAAAAAAAGTGTAATGGGTAACGATCCGAAAATTTAGACCAATTTAAAATTCTAATTTTATTAAATATTGAATAAAATTTGGTAGAAACAAAAATGATGGGAATAATAATAGTTTATATGAGATTTAAAATTTGAATTAAAACAACAAATGTTAAGAATTTAATAATAATTGTTAATTGTAAATATTGCTCTAATGAATAAAATTTAAGAGGAAACAATTGTTCAATTGTATTGTTGTAATTCAAATAAGTTAACCTCTAACAAATGAACTAAAATTGGTAACTAATGGATATGTTGAGTTATGTGAAATTATTAAATAATGTTTGATTTATTGTTAATAAAAAGAAGAAAAAAAAAGAAAATATTATGTTCTATTTATACATCAAATGGTGGTTTTGAAATTTAGTTTTGAAAGCAAGTATGGATTTTTTATTCAAAGAAAATTTGGTCTTAATATACATATACACGGAAAGTTTAGTTTGGGTATAGGGTCCATTAATTATTTTGTGAATTCTAGTAGGTATGTATATATAGATTATGTTAGTATTTTCAAATATATTACTCATTCCCTTGAAGTTTTGAAACACACTGTCCAATCAACCTATCAATTGCGCTAATAATTTATTTTGGGAAATTCAAGGCACAACTGTTTTATTTGCCATCATTTATTTTATTATTTTCCAAACGGTTCATTTTGCCTTTATAACATATCCTTCCATTCCATACTTATATTTTTCCTTTACGTTTCAAATATGGAACGTGCTGTCCAATCAGCAATTAATTGCTTTAATTTCTCAACTAAATCTAGGGTGACTGTTGCCATCCTATAATTATTTTGAATATCAAAACATATAAATTGTATACGTTTACGTTCATTTTTGGTCAGTTCTTCTGTTTTAAAGTAATATATTTATTTCTTAAAAGCGGTTGCATTGTGAAACATGTCTCTTCCAATTCTTCACCGTGCAGCGCAAGCAATATAATAAATTGCTTTAATAACGTTGCTGAATCAACGGTCATTTCAATTTATTATTTGTTGTACGTTTTCTTTTTGCTTAAAAATTGGCTACGTAAACATTAATTCAAAAATAGGAAGAAATCATTTGTTTCCTGTAGCCACTTCATTTGCTTTAATTATTTCACATGATTCAAGCAGGTGACCATGTCCATTCACTCAACCTTTATCTATATTTTTGTTTTAAATTTCTTTCCTCTGTTCACTAGGGTAATTATGGTATGATTCTCAACCTATTGGTCTGCCTTTCCTTCTTTCCTTCAGCAAAAAAAAAACCCTTTAATTATTATCTCATTTCTTACTTGCACGGTTACAGACAATCAATTAGTTAATTGCATGTTTTAGTCTGTTCATGCCTATTTGGTTCATAAAAATTATTAAGCATTTTTTCCCAGAGCAGCCAACTCACCTACATCGTTCTATATCTATTTATTTGCGTACAAGTTCAAACTTTTCCATTTTCTTTGATTTGATAGATTTGTTGCCCTTATCTATTCTTTCTCTCCCTGTCTTTATTGCTTAAAGGAAAGCAATCCATCAAAACGTGAATATTTGGTTATAGTCAGCCGTTACCTATACCCAAATTTCCATTTTTATGACCGTCATTCGAATATCAAACTTTTTGCATTCATTTCGCTCATTCAATTTTACATTTCTTATTCCAGCTTTTAAATATTGAGCTCCTCCCTCATATTTCTCTGTGGCCTTTACTTCTCTTCTCTGTTTCTTTTTTTTTCCTCCCCCTCTGTTAGCTTCTCAAAACCATCACTTCGCAACTCCTTCCTGTTTATTTGCGTACAAGTTCAAACTTCTCTGGTTTTTTTTCCTCCCCCTCCGTTGGCTTCTCAAAACCCTCGTGCTCCTCCGAGCCACTTAGACCGTGTACTCCTTTTGCGTAAGTATTTTTTTGATATAAAGCTATGGTATATTATAATATATACCGTGTACATTAGTTTATATGCTTATATATATACGTTGCTGTATGTTTATGAAAGAAAATATGTATATATATTACACACTATATTCTCTGTTTTGTTGTAAAATATATAAGTGTTATAAGGTATAAGGTACACATATATAAAGTTATATGTTGTATAAGAATATAAGTGGATTTGTACAAATAAAGCATGGGTTTATTGATATTATAATTACGTAAATACTGATTTTATATAAACAGTTATATGACCTGTTTTTATATATTATAGAAACTGGAAAATCTGGTTCGACAATGGATATATGTTATACTGTATTGATTTTGTTTAAGTATGATATAAACAGTGTTTATAAGTTTTTAAAAAAAAAATAAGTTATATTAGTTTGGATTTTACCTGTTGGGTTAGATAGGGTCACTGAGTATACATATGTATATATTTATACCTTATGTACGTTTGTATATATATATTTGTTAATTATATTTTAAGTTATATGTTAGTTATAACATATTATGGTTTGTAGTATTCCTAATATTTTAAAACGGAAAATATATATTGTTGGAAACTTGTAATACAATCGCATTTGTATATTTTCTATTTAAGTTTATATAACTTTATATATATGTGTGTGTGTATATAACATAAAATTTTGTTCGCAAATGTCTATATGAGTATACATTAATTGGTTTTAAAAGATATAAATATATGGTGACTTTGTTCGAAGTGTTGAATTAAATTTTAATTTGAGATATATGATTAAATTGATTTTTATAATAAATAATAAAATTATATACATCATTTTCTGTCATATCAAGATGGTTCTAATTCGTTTTAACCAAATTCTTATCTCTCAGCTTTGTTGAATTCGTGCCAATCTAGCGTTGCTTTGAAATTCGTAGCTTGTTGTGTTGTCTATCTTCTCTAGCCTCTAGCCTCGAATGGTGAGCAATAACTCACGATTAACGTTCTTTTATTTATTAAATTTGGTCTCATTGAAACGACAATTGAAATATACTGCTGAAGTTAGTAAATCTGTTATATATGCTATTATCTGTAAACTGTTCACCTATGGGATATGACACCATATCCTATTGTTTATACTTTATTTAATTACTGTTGATATATGCTTGTTGTTATATTATTATCATATCCTATTATATTATCATTATCTGTTATCACTCTGCAAGTTCCCTGTAGTTTAGAATTCACTATAGGTTGAAATGATACATACCCGAACGGACTTTAGAATAGGAGAATTTCGTTATGGGTTGAAATGAAAGACCCAAGCGATTTTAACTAAATTGAAATTGGGATTACGGGTTGAAATGCTATCCACCGGTATATATTTAGTGTACGGATTGAAATGATAAATATCCATATCACTTGACCATATGATAAGAAATATATACAGACACCGTTGGTCCATATATAAATATTTTGAAATTAATTTCTATGGTTTTGGATAGAAATATATGGTTTAATAAATATAGATTCTTAAGACATTAGATAAATGATAAATTTTATATATAAATTTAGTAGTAATATTTGATTTAAATTAGATGGATTTAATACGTAGAATTTAGTTAAGTTTATATGTAGATCTATATTTCAATAGATTTTCTTGTAATAAATTGAATAAGTAAGGTTGGGAAGGTAAATTTGGGTTTATTGGAAATGGTATTTAAATAAGGATTTGTAACAGCCCGCATATGTATCGGTTGTATATTTAAATATTTTATTTAAATATAACGTCGTTTGTCGGATTATAGTCCAAAAAGCTACTTTCTGCAAATGGTCGAATTGGGACTCAAGACCACCTCCATTGAGTCCAAAATGGCATTTTCGATCTTTTTAAGTATAAACTTTGATATGTTTGGAGTAAGTTGAATTTTTCTACTTTTTCTAGTTGGGTTTTGGGTTTGGGTTCAGCCTACTAGTTAAGTTAATACCCTAACTCGGCCCTCTCCTCTCCATTCACTCATTCCCACTCCTCAATCTCAACCTCCAACTGAAAATGGTGGAAAGGAAAGGGAATTAGAAACTCCAAGCCCTAGTTCCTCTTGCCAGCTCAAATTCTTGCTCCAAAATCAAAGAGAAGCTATTTGTAAGCCTCCTCTTCATCTTCTCCAACTCTTTCTCCTTTAATTTCAGAAAGTTTCCCAAACCTAACTTAGGAAATACTTGTTTTGATCTTAGATTGAAGCTAGTAGAGTTGAAGTGGAGAGTGGCTGACCTTTTCCTTGCAATTGAGCCTCTTCTTCTTCTTCTTCTTCTTCTTTTTCTTCTTCTTCTTTGTTTTAGGGTTAAAGGTGAGATTTTTATCTCACATCTTTGTTCATAATTATCTTTGATTATTGGGTGTGAATTCCTAACACTTTTTCATGTGCATTTGCTTTTGCTTTGGATTGAATTGGTGAATATCCTAATTTTTAGTGTTTTGGGTTCAAATCTTTAAAATCCTAATTTTGATGTTTGAACATGTTTTTGGTGATGCATCCAGGAGCATATAGCGCCAGGTAATTGATTGGCATAAACCCTTGGCGCCGTTGCTCGAACGATTGCAATTTGGTCGAGATTGGCCCTCGTTTTGATAGGCTGGGAAGCGCTAGAAACAGGGTTCGACCGACCGAACTCAATAGGTCGGTCGACCGACCTGCTACTAGAGCACTTCTCTGTTTCTGGGCCGGTCGACCGAGCTCAGGGTCCGGTCAACCGACCTGCTCCTGTTCCCCTGTTTTGCCTATTTGTTGTGATTCCAACTTTTATCGATCTACGTCGATTCCAATTAGTTGTTTATGCATATTTGACCTTGATGATTCCTTTTTGACTTCATCCACGGGTTTTTATAAAATAATCCCTTTAAATTGCATTAAAAGCTCGTTTCTCCGATATATAAATTCTATTTAAAACACACACGATTTCGCACTCCGAGCGAAGTGGGAGGAGAATCAAATGATTAGATAAAACGCGTGCAATGAACACGTGCGCTCATCTTCTCAGTTAATTTCCAATCTATTCGTTTGAACGTTTTGACCTTTGTGTCTGGTTTACCGATGAGATGAGGTAAACTTTGTACTCCTTTGAGTGTGAAATTAACTAATGGATAGTAAACCGTTTAATGCGAACAGGTGGTTATGGGACTCATGTTACCACTTTTCGGATTCCTTTCTGGGAGTTTGTGACACATGTTGCCTTTGGGATAGTGTCTTCGGACTGTCTCCTTCTGGCTTGTTGCCTTTAATATCGCTTTTGGAGTTGGTCCTTTGCCCCGGCTCGGGAGACATTTGGGGTTGTTGGTTACCTTTAGTATTGCTTTCGGAGTGGTTTTTCTTCACCACCGCTCGAGAGATATCGGAGCGGTTTCTTCACCACCGCTCGAGAGATAATGGAGTGGTTTCTTCACCACTGCTGATGAGATATTTGGGTTTGTTGCAATTAGGATTTTCTGACGTTTCATTAATATGTACATTCCCTAGGTATTGCCCTTCGGTGTTGGTCTTTTTGAGCCGCACGATATATAGCGATTACCTTGTGGAACTTGTGTTACCTTCATTGGTATTTGTTATTTGCCTTTATAGCTTGTTTTGGGATATTCCTATCCTTTGTTTCTATAAGTTGCCGATGATACGAGGCTTGTTTTATTATGTTCATCTTTTGTTAGATAATTGTGTTGTCTCCCTTAGAGATATTTGTTATCCCTTGTAACCTTGCAGGTTTGTTGTTGTTCAGTTTTTTTAACTGATTTTTTTAGCTAGACTGACCCGTGTGTTTTATACTCGGGTCAGACCGAGTTGTTTCAGGTTAGGTGCTTTTGGACTTAGCCTATTTTGCTTCCGTATGGACTATTCGGCTTGTTCCTTTTTGTTAAAGCTTTTTGTGTAGTCCTTTTTGTTGTAACTCTGATATACGTACTCTTTTGGATTCGTCTGTATATTGTGGTTTGCTATACCACTTGACATGTAGTATTTTGTATACTCTGTTATGTATCTGTATATGTGTATATGATGATCTACTGTTCTGTGATGTATATTACATTTGAGTTGTTATATTCTGTTCTGATAGATCCTCCAACCACCTATGGTTTTGTTTTAAGTATTCATTGGATATGTCGACCTGGTATGTATGATTATTGTCGATGTATTCAATAGATAGTTAAAGCAAGGCTATAGATGGTCGCTCCCAACCAGCCTTATTCTCCGTGTTAGTTGACGGCATTACCCTGTAGTGTCCTTGGCTATCGTGGGTATAGAGGTGGGGTGTCACAGCGTGGTATCAAAGCGAGGTTCGGAACAAAATATGATAAACGCAGAATAGAAACACATATTCCGGTACATCAAAGTGTATAAGTGATACAAACCCTTGAACTATCGTGCCTCTATATTTCTTTTGTGCCTTGGTGGTAGATAGAATGTGGAAATACGTCCAGGAATGCATTTAAATTCCGTAGCATTCCATATTGAATCATCTACCTTGTGAATAATCTTGTTCTTATCTTAACTTTCAGCGTATGGCTGGAAGAGGCACGGGACGATGTTCGGATGCTGGGCAATCCAGTGGCTCACATCCGGATGGCGTTTATATGTCTGCCGATCAGTTTATGGAGTTGTTTAAGACCATTCATGTTCCAGCTCCTACTCGTGTATCTCCACCTCGCAAGTCTACCTTTGCACGCCTGTGCAGTGATTTTCTCATCTTGGGGGAAAGCCGTTTAAAGTGTCCGAGTCTGTTCTTGAAGTCCAAGCTTGGCTTCGCACGTGCGAGCGTATTTTCTCTCGCATGGATCTTTCTGATCATGATAGGGTTCTCGTAATTTCCAGCTTATTACAAGAGCGTGCTCTTGATTGGTATGAGCTTCTTGTAGCTGAAATTGATGAGTCTACTCTTTCTTAGACTCAGTTTCGGGGACGATTCAAACTCAAGTTCGTTCCTGAATCTGAAAAAGTTTTATTGACCCATCGCTTCCTTGAGTTGAAGCAAGGGAAGTCTTATGTTTCTGAGGATGTTGCATCATTCGAGGCTTTATCTAAGTATGGTCTTGAATTCATTAGCACTTCTTATAAGAAAATTTTGAAGTTTGTCTCTGGTCTTAAGAAATATCTTAAGAAGTCTTTGTTGCTCCAGCTTAAGCTTTCTTTTGAGGAGTTGGTTGATTCGGCGCTTCATCTCGAGACCGTCGAGAAGGAGTGTGAAAGTGGTGATGATGTTGAGGTTCGCAAGAACCCCAACAAAAAGCAGTCTCCATTGGATGAGCGGGAATTTTTCCCTTCCAAGAAGAAAAAGCCCGTTGAATCTGATTCTCAGTGTCATCCTGCTGGAACGCCTTCCATTCGGAAGTGTTTCAATTGTGGTTCTCTTGATCATATGATTCGAGCTTGTCCTAAGCCTCTCTTCTGCCGCTATTGTAAGAAGGAAGGCCATCGTAGTTTCACTTGTCCCATTGCTCCGAATAATTCTCCATCTGGCAAGTTAAATATAACATATGCTTCTGGAGGTTCTTCTCAGGGATAAGGTATGTCTCCATCTATTTTGGTAGGTTTCTACTTTTCTTTGTGATTCGATTTCCAATTTGATGGCATCATTTTATTTCTTTAAGCCCTCATGATGAGGAAAGTGTTGTTTCTCTCATTCTTGTAGTTTGAGAATTTTCTGGTATTTTTAGTCTTGCCTTAGGATTATCACCTAAGCAATCCTTTGAGTGGTATTAAGGTCTTTTCAGCTCGACCTTGCCACCGGTTTTGATTTGGCTACGAGTTGCGGAAGTTAGCACTCCACTTGCCGCATTCCGAACTCGTTGTGATTCTTATGAATGATTTATTATGTCATTCAGTTTGTCTAGCTCATTTCATTCATTTTATGAATCGAGTATTTTATGAATATCTCGATGATTCCATTTTAGTTTTTATTGGTTTTGGATGGAAATTAGCAATTTAAAATTTTTGCAAATCTTTTTCATAAGATTTATTTACAAGTATAAATGGGATTTTTGTTCTTAAAACAAACAAAGAGAATTTTTAAAAGTATTTAGAAATATGTTTATCATATAGAAGATTGTTTTGTGATTGTATTGCCCATTAAGTGCTTTAAGAATTGTGGTTGATGCGCTTGATCAACGTTATCGATAGGAATCTCCTAAACGCTTTGATGAGACAACTAGACACAGTGAATTGATTTGAAATAAAAAAATTCTAGAAAAATAATTACATAAAGATAATTGTGATTTTGAAAGTTTTAGCTTTTCGGGAAAGTTGATTATTTAAAAGAACTCTTTTCCGATACTCTCATTCTTTTTATTCCCGAAAGGGGGATCGTGTTGCCAATGCATTTAGTTGTAAGCAACAAGTGATTGTTTCTTTGTTGATGTCCGAATGGAATGATCTTTTTACCAAGTTCATCGGACATTTTGTTGTACTTCATATTGTTGAGCTTAGGAATCCATAGAATTCTCTGAGCAAACAAGTTAGGGCTTATCCTTTCGTGCACTTTATGGTGAACTTCTTATTCTGTTATTCTTATGTGTTGATATGTTTTTGGGTTGTTACTCTTTATTTTTCTTCTTAAGAATTGCGAGGACGCAATTTCTTTAAGGATGGGAGTCTGTAACAACCCGCATATTTATCGGTTGTATATTTAAATATTTTATTTAAATATAACGTCGTTTGTATGATTATAGTCCAAAAAGCTACTTTTTACAAACGGTCGAATGGGACTCAAGACCACCTCCATTGAGTCCAAAATAGCGTTTGCGATCTTTTTAAGTATAAACTTTGGTATGTTTGGAGTAAGTTTAATTTTTCTACTTTTTCTAGTTGGGTTTTGGGTTTGGGTTCAGCCCACTAGTTAAGTTAATACACTAACTCAACCCTCTCCTCTCCATTCACTCATTCCCACTCCTCAAACTTAAGCTCCAACTGAAAATGGTGGAAAGGAAAGGGAATTAGAAACTCCAAGCCCTAGTTCCTCTTACCAGCTCAAATTCTTGCTCCAAAATCAAAGAGAAGCTATTGGTAAGCCTCCTCTTCATCTTCTCCTACTCTTTCTCTTTCAATTTCAGAAAGTTTCCTAAACCTAACTAAGGAAATACTTGTTTTGATCTTAGATTGAAGCTAGTAGAGTTGAAGTAGAGAGTGGTTGATCTTTTCCTTGCAATTGAGCTTCTTCTTCTTCTTCTTCTTCTTCTTCTTCTTCTTTGTTTTAGGGTTAAAGGTGAGATTTTTATCTCACGTCTTTGTTCATAATTATCTTTGATTGTTGGGTCTGAAATCCTAACACTTTTTCATGTGCATTTGCTTTTGGTTTTGATTGAATTGGTGAATATCCTAATTTTTAATGTTTTGGGTTCAAATCTTTAAAATCCTAACTTTGATGTTTGAACATGTTTTTGGTGATGCATCGAGGAGCATATAGCGCCGGGTAGTCAATTGGCATAAATCCTTGGCACCGTTGCTCGAACAATTGCAATTTGGTCGAGATTGGCCCTCGTTTTGATAGGCTAGGAAGTGCTGGAAACATGGTTCGGCCGACCGAACTCAGTAGGCCGGTCGACCGACCTGCTACCAGAGCACTTCTCTGTTTCTGGGCCGGTCGACCGAGCTCAGAGTCCGGTCAACCGACCTGCTCCTGTTCCCCTGTTTTGCCTAGTTTGCCTATTTGTTGTGATTCCAACTTTTATCGATCTACGTCGATTCCAATTAGTTGTTTATGCATATTTGACCTTGATGATTCCTTTTTGACTTCATCCATGGGTTTTTATAAAATAATCCCTTTAAATTGCATTAAAAGCTCGTTTCTCCGATTTATAAATTCTATTTAAAACACACACGGTTTCGCACTCCAAGCGAAGTGGGAGGAGAATCAAATGATTAGATAAAACGCGTGCAATGAACACGTGCGTTCATCTTCTCGGTTAATTCCCAATCTATTCGTTTGAACGTTTTGACCTTTGTGTCTGGTTTACCGATGAGACGAGGTAAACTTTGTACTGCTTTGAGTGTGAAATTAACTAACGGATAGTAAACTGTTTAGTGAGAACGGGTGGTTATGGGACTCACGTTACCACTTTTCGGATTCCTTTCTAGGAGTTTGTGACACATGTTGCCTTTGGGATAGTGTCTTCGGACTGTCTCCTTTTGGATTGTTGCTTTTAATATCGCTTTTGGAGTTGGTCCTTTGCCCCGGCTCGAGAGATATTTGGGGTTGTTGGTTACCTTTAATATTGCTTTCGGAGTGGTTTTTCTTCACCACCGCTCGAGAGATATCGGAGTTCTTCACCACCGCTCGAGAGAATTGGAGTGGTTTCTTCACCACCGCTCATGAGATATTTGGGTTTGTTGCAATTAGGATTTTCTGATGTTTCATTGTATGTATATTCCCTAGGTATCATCCTTCGGTGTTGGTTTTTTGAGCCGCACGATATATAGCGATTACCTTATGGAACTTGTGTTACCTACATTGGTATTTGTTATTTGCCTTTATGGCTTGTTTTGGTATATTCCTATCCTTTGTTTCTATAAGTTGTCGATGATACGAGGCTTGTTTTGTTATGTTCATCTTTTGTTAGATGATTGTGTTATCTCCCTTAGAGATATTTGTTATATCTTGTAACCTTGCAGGTTTGTTGTTGTTCAGTTTATCTAACTGATTTGTTTAGCTAGACTGACCCGTGTATTTTATACTCCGGTCAGTCTGAGTTGTTTCAGGTTAGGTTCTTTTGAACTTAGCCTATTTTGCTTCCGCATGGACTATTCAGCTTGTTCCTTTTTGTTAAAGCTTTTTGTGTAGTCCTTTTTGTTGTAACTCTGATATATGTACTCTTTTGGATTCGTCTGTATATTGTGGTTTGCTATACCACTTGACATGTATTATTTTGTATACTCTGTTATGTATCCGTACATGTGTATATGATGATCTGCTGTTCTGTGATGTATATTACATTTGAGTCGTTATATTCTGTTCTGATAGATCCTCCAACCACCTATGGTTTTGTTTTAAGTATTCATTAGATATGTCGACCTGGTGTGTATGATTATTGTCGATGTATTCAATAGATAGTTAAAGCAAGGCTATAGATGGTCGCTCCCAACCAGCCTTATTCTCCGTGTTAGTTGACGGCATTACCCTGTAGTGTCCTTGGCTATCGTGGGTATAAAGGTGGGGCGTCACAGGATTTTAATTAATCGATTTGAAATTATTTAATGGGAAATTTAAAGGTATGATTTTTTAACTGGATTTTGATTTAAGTGATTTAATGAATATTTCACATCTAAATAAAAAAAATGTTTAGTAAAATGTAAGTTAAGTTTACTTAAATGATATTAAATCTAATGAGGGAATATTTCAAGACTAAATAATAATGGGGTTAAATCGAGATCTATATGAAACTGTCAATTGAACTTTGAATTGTAGAATATTAAAGCTTTGAACTATACTGGAATTTAATTGGTTTATTTGTGATTCAGATATGTATTTGAAATCAATATAATTCAAATTTATTATTTAGAAAATTTAATTGAATAAAAATTTAGTTTGAAACTTTGAATATTTAAAGTTTTGAAATAATATTGAAATGTAAAAGGGTATTTTGTGATTTCAAATCCAGATTTGAGATCGATAAAATGTGAAAAGGTTATTTAGGAATTGAGTTGAATTTTAAATTAATAAATTGAGATTGGACTAAAATTTGAATTTGGAATTTGAATAGATTTGAATCGCAACTTTGAAAGTGATAAAATTTGAATATATATATATATATATATATATATATATTTTAGATGAAATGATATTTTAGTTTGGAAGTATAAATTAAATTGAAATGACCATAGTGTTATAGTGTATATTTCTACATGGTAGATAGTTCCACGGATCCTTAGAGAATGGTTATCCCATACATCCTCTAAGTTACTTGTATTTCAGTTGATATTTCACTTGAGTTGGATTTATTGATATAAGAATGTTAATCCTGACTCGAGTGTTTTGTGTTTTGCTTTACGCTCGGGTCAGACTGAGTGATACAACATTTGAGACTCACCTTCGAAGTTGGAGCTTTGCTTGAAGATCCAGCTATCTATCCTTTCAGTCATCCAATCGATTGGTTCAGAGAAGTCATATGCCCGTACTGGAGACTTCACTGCATCTGGGATATTCCGGTGTATTTTATTTCTAACTTTGTTTATATTGTAGCTTCATGAACTACTATTCATTTATTCTGCTGCGTATTATTGTACTACTCTTATCTGTGATTCTGTGATTGATTTATTTACTGTATATGTTTTGCCAAATTTAAATTAACAATTCGGTATTTTGAATTATTCAAGTCGGACATGTATGGTTTTATTGTCGATTTGAATGGTCCAGAATAGCGGGTCGTTACAGTTGGTATGAGAGCTTTGGCTCTAGGCAAAACTTAGCATATATGGTAAATTTATTTACATAATCACTTTTTTCGAGTTGAATCTCTTCCTTTTTGACTCGATTTCCTTTGAATTTTGGAATGTCCCTCTGTTCCGAAATTCATTCTTATCTCTTCTATTTATATTTGTTTCATTCTGGAGTATTCCATAACTCCACTGAATGTTTTGTAAAGGGGGTGAAAACTCCTTTACAATCGGTATTGGTTCACCGAAGATTTATATATCCTCGGTTTAGATGCTGCTATCTCTGGTTATGCCGAATTCTATATCTGGCGATCGAATGTCGATTTGCCTTAGAATTCCGCATCGATCATATTCATGAAGTCACGGTTGACCTTGGTTAAGGTCGCCTGTGATTTATATCCATAATCTATTTTATAATTCAATTATCTCATCTTTGATCGAGTCTATCTTCGAATCTAGGTTCTATTGGTTAGAGTTCCTCTAATTTAAATCTCTATCTTTGTTTCGAAGTCCATTCTTGAATCATCCTTTGTAAATCAGGTTTTTTTTGTATTTTGAAATTGTTTTATATACCGAAATTTTTATTTGGGTAATTATGATTTTATTCTATATATAGAGAAAATGTTTTCGATAAGGATTATATACCTTTAAAAAAAATGAGAATTTGAAGTTCGAAAAGATTTGAAATTTTGAAAATATTATAAGAAAATTTATTTATATAAAAATGATTTATAACTGAAAGGTTTTGAATTTGAAATTCGAGAGATTAGACTCCGGTATTTTTGAAAATTGCTTTAAGATTTTGAAATATATA
The DNA here is from genome assembly GCA_030765085.1 of Allium cepa. NCBI lineage: Eukaryota > Viridiplantae > Streptophyta > Magnoliopsida > Asparagales > Amaryllidaceae > Allium > Allium cepa. The sequence continues at coordinate 5,949,022 of CM060930.1, read as the reverse complement.
GTAATAAGATTTGAATGTATTTTCTGAATAAGAAATGTTTCAAATGACTTCAAATGAGTTTCAAGGATTTCAAAAAAAAAATTCAAAGAAGTTTTCAAGAAAATAGAAGTCCAGAACTCACTTATGTCGCTGAAAAATAATTTCGGTGATGAGTGCACGCATCATCGACATTGATTTTCGAGTTTTAGAGTGGGGAGAGGCCACTTTAATAGGTTTGCTATGCGAGTGACTTTGTGAAACCAATTTTAATTTCAAATTCCGAAGTATGATTTGATATTCAAAAGATATAGGTATATATATTTGAAATAATTTAAAGTAAGCCTGTGTTCAATCCACGAGTTTTCGATTTGATTTAGTATAACTCTATTTATAAAAAAAAATTGATTTACTGATTTGTTGCTGATTTCCAACTCTTGGATTTGAAATTTGATTTCACCGACTATTTTGAAGGTTCGAGCACTTCCAAATCAAGGTTTAAAATTTTAAAACTAAGAAATTTCGAAGAGTATAAAATATTTGATAAAGAATATAAGTTTGGTTTTGTATGTTTTAAGTATGAAGAGTATGACTTAACTAAATTTGAAACTTTTGTTAAATAAATAATTTGAAAAAGGAAAATTGGATTTTTCATATAGAAATAAATAGTTTAAAGGTTTTAAAGGGATAATTATAAATTAGAAACCATTTTGAGTATAATTGATTTTGAGAAGAATATTTGGCTTTGAAATTAGATTGGAATTAAAACGAGTACTCATATGGTGAGTTTGGGAATGAATTTTTTTGACCTAAATTTTATTGATTTGGAAGTTTGGATTATTTTCTAAACCTATTGTTTAAGAAACCTTAAAACTGAATACATTTAATTTGGAAGAAAATTTGATGAAATCATATAAGATCTTGAAACTGAAATGTTATTAAAACGAGAAAAAATTTGAGAACCTTAATTTACTAAATACTTGATTCGGGAGTTATCGAACTTATGTAAAACTGATTTGTATAGTACGAAATTGATTTGGAACCTATTGATTTGAAAGGTACTCCATTTGGAAAGAGAAATTTTATATAATCGAAGTCTATATAAGTGTGATTTGATATACTATTGATTGGGAAAGTATTCGATTGAAAATAGAATCCTTGTAACGACCCGCTATTTTGGACTATTCGCATCCTCACACGTTGGACTTGAATAATTCAAAATACCGAATTGTTAATTTAAAATTTGGCAAAACTCAGATATACAGTAAATAAATAATCACAGAATCACAGACACAGAGTAATAATATGCAGCAGAAGTAAAAGACATAGTAGTCCATGAAGCTAATATATATATATATATATAACAGAGTTAAATAAGTTACAATAGAATTCTCGAATACAATAATCGAATACAAGAATCAATACACAATCACTGGAATCAACTGAATCTCTGAAAGCTGGATAAATAGCTGGATCTCCAAGCGAAGCTCCAACTCCAAAGGTGAGTCTCGAAGGCTGGTACTCTCAGTCTGACCCGAGCGTAAAGCAAAACACAAAACACTCGAGTCAGGATTAATATTCTCGTATCAATAAATCCAACTCAAGTGAAATAAAAATCGAAATACAAGTAACTCAAAGGATGTTGGAATCACCATCCTCTAAGGATCCGTTAAACTATCTACTATGTAGTAGTGTACGCTAAATAGATAATGTCTATCAGTAATATAAAGTATCAAAATAGTGTTAAGGCGTTACCATTATCCTCCTTAACACATTTTATATAAGCGTTATAGTCTATACAGCACTGTAAACTCCACCGTAAACTAGTGGGATATCAGGGAGTACTCCATAGGTATAACACAAAACAAAATCGTAGCGGTCGCGTATATAGGGATACAAGTATGACAAGGCACATGAGACAATACCCAAGGTAGTGAAATACCGTTCGCTTGATCCGGACTGGTGAGAACGCATCGCCGCAGTGATCGCAACACCGCGAAACAACACTCCTGAAATTCCGAGGGTGCACCAATCAATCACAAGTAATGAGTAGTAGTTACGAAGAAGTTTGTTCGCTCGAGGTGGCTAACCCCATTTGGCCCGGCACGGCTCCTGATTTTAGTCATTTCCAATTTGACACAAGTGTCAAGGCTATCCATTATCGTTCTCTTTCTTCAATCATCAACGTTCGCCAATCCAACCACTTCATTCTGGATCATCACTCCGCGTATAGTTATTAAAGTGGGTTTCGGTTTAGACAGAGAGTATGTCCATAACCGACTCCGGTTTCTTTAATAACTTTCATAATTATTACACCGATTGGTCATTTAATATATTTCAAACCAAATTAAATTCAATTTCAATTTCAATTTCAATTTGTAAACCAACATTTCGTTTGTCTTCTAAATCAGTTTCCAAAGTTTACGTTTCAAAACTATCAAATAATCATTTCAAAATCTTATAATTCAATTTCAACTTTTATTTAAACAATTCAAATATTGATTCAAGTTCTTATATAAGTTTTATTCCGAAATCATTTAAAATGGTTTAATTTTCATTCGAATAATTTAAATTCATATATCGATTTCATTCAATATTCGCTAAGTAGATTTATCCTTCAAAACAACTTCTATTTAAATTCCAATTCATTTAAATCAATTACTTACGTTCAACTTCATTATATCAAAATTTCAAATTGAAATGAAATAATCCGTCAAATCAATTCTTTAAGTTACAACTCTTGCGTTAATTTCAATAAATCCCATTCATTTCAATAAATCCCATTTTATTTCTTGTTAAAGAAATTCAGTTATCACTTATTTATTGGCTTCGTTACAAAGTTCAAACTCAATTAATAAAGAACTAAATTTCACATGATCGAGAAGTTTCAATTTCACTTATTAACTTGCTACATAATTTTTCCAAAACTTAATAAATAAAAACTCAATTTCATTTATTAACGAAGTTCAAATCCACTTATTCAAAAGTTCGATTTTCTCTTATCAAAGAATTCAATTTTTATTCAATTATCAAATAATTCAATCTTATTTAATTATTAAATAATTTCAATCTTAATTATTAATAATTTCAAAATTTAATAATTACAAACTTGATTATCAATTCAAACTTAATTATTAGATCATTTCCACTTAATTATGAATTCAAACTTAATCATCAAATCATTTCAACGTAATTACAAATTCAGCTTAATAATTTCAAACTTAATTATAATTTCAAACTTAATTATAATTTAAAATTTAATTATTAGACAATTTCAAACTTAGTAATTTCAAAACTCAATTATTACTAATTCCAAATTATTTATTAATAATTCCAAATTTAATTATTATATAATTAAATTTCAAACAACGTTCTTTCATCAATTACTACGTAATATTTGTTCCAGATTTAAATCTTTACAATTTCCTTTCAAAAATTTCAAATTCCAACTTCATTTCAAAACTTGTTCTTCGCTCGAATAAAATCATTATTTTATTATTAAATCAATTTATTGACTAATCGGATTTTTATTTAATGCTCTATTCTAGGTCAAATTCATTTGGGTATATATCATTTCAACCCGATTCCAATTTCAATTCCAGATCAATCATAATAAAGGGAACTTGTAGTGTGATAACTGGGATGGTGTCAAAGTAAATAAAAAAGAAATAACAACAATCAATAACAATCCAATAATCAATTCAAATAATCCCGAAATAATCATATTAATTCGCATTGTTGTTTGTGCGAATTAATATAATTATCTCTAGAATCTACACTATCATTTCATGTAGATTAAAGATTATTACAATATTATTTATACGGTTCTTCACTGTCATTCATTATTCAATTTTAACTACATCGATTTACACAACATATATTTAAATAGTTCAAAGTGCGATTTACCATATTTCTACGTGTCGATTCATTTAAACATTTAAGGGGTCGTCTTATGCAAATGTCATCCAATCAAACTTAACCCATATGTCAAACCTAACTATCCAATGACAATTTCAATTTCAAGTTTATTTATCATTTACAACATTTACATTTTAACGTTCAATGTCAACATCACACAATCAATCAAATTATCAATCAAACTAGCTTATTTTGCATACATAACAGATAATAGTTTCAGATGTCACAAGTGAACTGATACAGGTCATAACATATATAACAGTGTAATTAACTAACAGCAGCATATTTCAATTGTCGTTTCAATTGAAATCAAATTTAATAAATAAAAGAATATTAATCGTGAGTGGTTGCTCACCTTTCGAGGCTAGAGAATACAGAAAATGGCACGGATACGCACACTGATACGGACAGTGAAATTGAATTACGAACCCAAGTTAAGCAAGATTGGCATAAATCGACGAACAGAACTGGAAAGTAGAAATGGACGAAATCAAATCAGGACCGGGTCGACGATGATAACTTATATAAGTGAATCTATATGTAAAATTTTATGCGCTAAATTCAAACCTGTATTAAATTAAATATATAAGCGTGTATTCCAAAATCCATTGTAATCTTTTAAACGCACAAAAAGAAATTACACTTAAATATATATATTGTATTTTGAAATGATTATGAATGACAAATACTTACATTTTAACTATATATAACCAAGGCATTGAACAAAAAAGGTAAGCCGACCCAACTATATATAACTATATAGATTCGACAATTAAATTAGAATTTATATAAAATAAATAGTATATGAACTAAATATGCAGAACAAAATATGTCTTACTCGCCATTAGCTTTCTGTGTATTTTATACTTAAACCATATCATATTCGAAACACTATATATAAAGAAATACGTATAACAAAAGAATGTCTAGAAACGAGACCAAATTCACTGATTCAATATGCATTATATTGGAAACATCACATATAAATATTAATAAGTACATAGCTTCTGACACAACCTATATAACTTTAGTTATAAACAAACTGATATGAATTGAGATAACATTTATATATATGACTAATATAGCTTATATGTATAAATACGGAAACAACTTATATAACCTATTTATCCAAACAAAACATATACAAAACATATATATATTATTATTTTTACTGTAACTTAAAATCCAAGTTCAACATATTATTCATACATATAATTTACTACCTATAATATAAACCCTCGACAGGTTAAAAATATATAAACTAACCTGATAACTAATGAACTATGCAGACTACACTAGTGACCCACAGCCTATGCAAGCCAAGATTGTGTACTTGTATAAACATATTTATATCATAGTTTACTTAAAAAGAATCAGAGGATATATTGAAAATAAATATATGTACATGCTATAACTTATGAACACAGTACATGCACACTACTCAGTATGGATCTAGATTATATACTAACTGTATAGCTTCACACTAAATAAAAATATAACCAGATCCATATGCATACAATACCTTGTTAAGAAAATATGCGAGCTGCTTGGGAAATGAGAATACTCGTGGAAAAATACGTCATTGGCCACTGCAATACAATAACATTCCCATGTCTTATTACAGAAGTATTCAACACCCATCTGTCTTGAATGTATTGTGCAAAACACTCGGTGTCGCGACAAGTCGAGGTACGGCTGAGCAAGGTCGCACTGACGGTGGAAGGAATGCTCTGGTGCTGCATCGAGTGGCTAAAAGGGAAAAGAGAGAAATTGCAGGCGGGTCAATGGGTTCGAGTGCGCGAGAAGAGGGGTAGGCTTTGGGCTGGAGGGTGGCGGTAGAGGCAAGGCGGTTGAGGCCGGTGTTCACGCGGCAAGGAGCAAGGAGTAAAGCTCGGGAGTCGGAAGAGAGAGATGAAGGAAAGTATGTTGTTTCTTTTTTAGAGGGAGGGGATCGGCTAGTCAAAGGATGCAAAGGGGAGGTGAAGGATGGTGGAATGGCGTGGGCTGGTATAGCAAAAGTAGCAGAGACTTGGGAAGAAAGAAAACGAGTGTAGCATGCTATTTGTGTAGTAATGGTTCTGAACAGATGAAAAATCTGTATACTAGTTTGGTTTCTCAATGAAGAATGACGTTTGGATTTTAAAATGAAGGGGTGGGTAAGTTAGCAAAGGGACCAGTGAAAAAATGAATGCAACGCCTAAATATGATGTGAAGACCAAGAGACTGGATAAATGAACGAAACAGCAAGCAAAATTAAAAGTGTGAGTTAACGAAAAGTAGATAATTTTTTTTTTGAATATTAAAGGTTATATTTATTTATTTCTTTAAAAGCAATGCACTAGATCAACGAAGAGCCAGGAAGAGCACCGATGCGTTAACAACAATGGAAACGAAAGGCATGGAATCGGTATCATTACGGTAACTGTTCTATGAAACTCTCTGGAAACCAGGCTTCAAAACACAGAATTTAATATACCGTAGAGATCAGCACGATGACACGATCAAAATGGTACACAGATATCGGTGGTATGATTTAATTATAAAAATTTGAGATTTTCAACTAGCGGAAAATGCATAAAAATCGCAGAAAAATAAGATCGACGGAACCAAATATGTCCGAATTTGGAAAAACGACAAATTGACAACTTGCTCAAAAGATGTTTAAGAATTTTTCTATGTAAAAATATTTTGATTTTGAAAACGTTTTATTTTCATCGTTTTTTTACTGATTAAACTGAAGTAAATTTACGCGCGAAATAAACTTTCATACTTTCGGACGAAAATTTACCGGTTACTATGTTTAACTAGACATATTCCAAATATCAAATTTATATTTCAAAATTTTATCGTTTAAAATTCTAAAAAAATTCAATTAGTAACGTTATTAAAACCATTAAAATTTACGGGTCGTTACAATCCTACATATAATGGACTTTATATAAGTATGATATTTGAAAGTGATTTGAAAAGATACTATATGATACATATTTTCGAAGTAAAGATATGGAAAGTGTCTTCTGCTTGATATCCGCTTTGTGGCCACATTGTGGATTCATTCTATCGATATTATTCTCTCTGATTTTTTGTTTTCCGGATGTGATACTCGAGTGTCCCACCGTGGCGTAACCCATGGTTTTTTTTCTCGCGACTGCATAGCGCAACTGCCTGGTTGAGACGGCCTAAGGGTGCAGATTGTTTCCTAGGGGATCCAGGCGTAACCATTGTGTATCCTGCAATCTATGTAGGTCGCATTAGTAGCGCAACTGCTAGGCTAAGACAGCCTAGCGGTACGGATTGTTTCCTAGGGGATACAGGCATAACCATTGTGTATCCTGCACCCTACTAGTCATCATGGCATTACTCGCAGGGCTGAGAAAGCTTACGGATACGGATTATTTTCTGGGGGATCCAGGCGTAACCATTATGTATCTGCGAACCATGCTTAGACAAAGGTTTTGGTTTGGTTATTTTGTTTGGATTGTACTTTCCATATCTATTTTTAATGGTTTTTCAAGTATTTTCACTGGTTGTTGAAACAGGTCTACTAAGTACTTGAAGAATTCTAGCTTTGCGCCTGATCAACGCATGGCCATAGTCTGCAAGAACGAGGATAAACTTGTTGAAACATCGAGTTATAGAAGTATTTTCGAAAGGAAAATTGGTTTCGATATAATGGTATTTTACATAAAAATATTTTATTATAAAAGTATTTCTAACAAAGAAATTCTGTATTAATATTCGAAATTGAAATTCTTATGGTTCTAGATTAATTATTCGTGCCCGATACTATTCCTTGAATCTACCTTATCTGCCCAGTTTAGTTATTCACCTTGATTCTGTTTTCCGAATCTACCTTCTTTTCTTGTTGGATATATCCTTTTTAAATATTGTTTGTTTATATAATACATGGTATAATAGAAAATTTTTAGTGTTTCGGAGGTTATTAATTTATCTATAATGTTGGAAGTATCTTGAGAATTTTTTTTTATAAATTTTGGATTTAATATTTCCAATAGCTTCTTTGTAAATATAAGTAATAATGTAAATAATTGTTTTCAAAGGAGTTTTGAAAAGTATTAAAGTACTAAAGAAAATTAAATTTCAAATGAAGTTTTTAAATGAATATTTCAAGTAAAATTTGTATAGTTTTAAATTAATTGTTTAACTTGTATTTCAATCTATTTTTTTCTTTCTGTTTGTTGCTATTCACCGACCTCCTTCCTTTTTGGGGACGAAAAGTTTTGAGAGGGGGAGAGTGTAACAACCCATAAATTTTAAACGATTTTTAATAACGTATTTAATTAAATTTTGGAGAAATTTTAAATAATAATATTTTGAAATAAAAATTTAATGTTTGGATTACGTATAATTAAATATAAGTAGTCAATAAATAAGAAAACATATAAATTTAGATTACCTTACTGGTTAATTAATTTGGGCGTACATTCGTTTTAATTATTGCATCTACTGTACGCACTCTTTTATTTCACATCTTAGCTGTTAAAAATCAACTCAACACGTCCATAAAAAAATTAAAACCCTGCCTCCAATTCACGTGTAAAACTTTCCACTTTCATTTGCGTCTCCATATTTAATAGGAATAAAAATCTTTAGTTTCCTAACCGTTTCAAATTCTCTTCCCATCTTCATTTTTGCAACGCAGTTCAGATCTGGAAAAAAAAGTGTAATGGGTAACGATCTGACATTTTAGACAAATTTAAAATTCTAATTTTATTAAAATATTGAATAAAATTTGGTAGAAACAAAAATGATGGGAATAATAATAGTTTATATGAGATTTACAATTTGAATTAAAACAACAAATGTGAAGGATTTAATAATAATTGTTAATTATAAATATTGATCTATTGAACAAAATTTAAGAGAAAACAATAGTTTAATTGTATTGTTGTAATTCAAATAAGTTAACCTCTAACAAATGAGCTAAAATTGGTAACTAATGGATATGTTTAGTTATGTGAAATTATTAAATAATGTTTGATTTATTGTTAATAAAAAGAAGAAAAAAAGGAAAAATATTATGTTCTGTTTATACATCAAATGGTGGTTTTGAAATTTAGTTTTGAAAGCAAGTATGGATTTTTTATTCAAAGAAAATTTGATCTTAATATACATATATACACGGAAAGTTTAGTTTGGGTATAGGGTCGTTAATTATTGTGTGAATTCTAGTAGGTATGTATATATAGGTTATGTTAGTATTTTCAAATATATTACTCAATTCCTTGAAGTTTTGAAACACAATGTCCAATCAACCCATCAATTACTCTAATAATTTATTTTGGGAAATTCAAGGCATAGCTGTTTTATTTGCCATCATTTCTTTTATTTTTTTTCCAAACAGTTTATTTTGCCTTTATAACGTATCCTTCCATTCCATACTTATCTTTTTCCTTTACGTTTCAACTATGGAACGTGCTGTCCAATCAGCAATTAAATGCTTTGATTTCTCAACTAACTCTAGGGTGACTGTTGCCATCCTATAATTATTTTGAATATCAAAACATATAAATTGTATACGTTTATGTTCATTTTTGGTCAGTTCTTCTGTTTTAAAGTAATATATTTATTTCTTAAAAACGGTTGCATTGTGAAACACGTCTCTTCCAAATCTTCACCGTGCAGCCCAAGCAATATAATAAATTGCTTTAATAACGTTGCTGAATCAACGGTCATTTCAATTTATTATTTGTTGTACGTTTCCTTTTTGCTTAAAAATTGGCTACGTAAACATTAATTCAAAAATAAGGAGAAATCATTCGTTTCCTATGGCCACTTCATTTGCTTTAATTATTTCACATGATTCAAGCAGGTGACCGTGTCCATTCACTCAACCTTTATCTATATTTTTTTTAAATTTCTTTCCTCTGTTCACTAGGGTAATTATGGTATGATTCTCAACATATTGGTCTGTCTTTCCTTCTTTCCTTCGGCAAAAAAAACCTTTAATTATTATCTCATTTCTTTCTTGCACGGTTATAGATAATCAATTAGTTAATTGAATGTTGTAGTCTGTTCATGCCTATTTGGTTCATAAAAATTATTAAGCATTTTTACCCAGAGCAGCCAACTCACTTACATCGTTCTATATCTATTTATTTGCGTACAAGTTCAAACTTTTTCATTTTCTTTGATTTGTTGCCTTTATCTATTCTTTCTCTCCCTGTCTTTATTGCTTAAAGGAAAGCAATCCATCAAAACATGAATATTTGAGTATAGCCAGCCGTTACCTATACCCAAATTTCCATTTTTATGACCGTCATTCGAATATCAAACTTATATACTTTTTGCATTCATTTCGCTCATTCAATTTTACGTTTCTTATTCCAGCTTTTAAATATTGAGCTCCTCCCTTATATTTCTCTGTGGACTTTACTTCTCTTCTCTGTTTCTTCTTCTTTTTTTCTCCCCCTCTCTTAGCTTCTCAAAACCATCACTCCACAGCTCCTCCCTGATCTTCCACCCCTCTTGCTCCTCCGAGCCACTTAGACCGTGTACTCCTTCTTTTGCGTAAGTATATATTTTTTTATGAACCTATGGTATATTATAATATATACTGTGTACGTTAGTTTATATGCTTATATATATATATACGTTGTTGTATGTTTATGAAAGAAAATATGCATATATATTACACATTATATTCTCTGTTTTGTTTTAAAATATATGAGTGTTATAGGGTATAAGGTACACTTATATAAAGTTATATGTTGTATAAGAATATAAGTGGATTTGTACAGATAAAGCATGGGTTTATTGATATTATAATTACGTAAATACTGATTTTATATAAGCGGTTATATAATCTATTTTTATATATTATAGAAATTGGAAAATTTGGTTCGACAATGAATATATATTATTTGTTTATATATTTACAGTAATATATATTCATTTTGTTTAAGTATGATATAGACAGTGTTTATAAGTTTTTTTTTAAAATAAGTTATATTAGTTTGGATTTTACTTGTTGGGTTAGATAGGGTCACTGAGTATACATATGTATATATTTATACCTTATGTACGTTTGTGTGTGTATGTATATATATATATATATATATATATTTGTTAATTATATTTAAGTTATACATTAAATATATTAAGGTTTGTAGTATTCCTAATATTTTAAAACGGAAAATATATATTGTTGAAAACTTGTAATACAATCGCGTTTGTATATTTTCTATTTAAGTTTATATAACTTTATATATGTGTGTGTGTATAGTATAAAATTTTGTTCGTAAATGTCTATATGAGTATACATTAATTGGTTTTAAAAGATATAAACATATGGAGACTTTGTTCGAAGTGTTGAATTAAATTTTAATTTGAGATATATGATTAAATTGATTTTTATAATAAATAATAAAATTATATACATCATTTTCTGTCATATCAAGATGGTTCTAGTTCGTTTTCACCAAATTCTTACCTCTCAGCTTTGTTGAATTCGTGCCAATCTAGCGTTGCTTTGAAATTCGTAGCTTGTTGTCTTGTCTATCTTCTCTAGCCTCTAGCCTCCAAAGGTGAGCAATCACTCACGATTAACGTTTTTTTATTTATTAAATTTGGTTTCAATTGAAACGACAATTGAAATATACTGCTGAAGTTAGTAAATCTATTATATATGCTATTATCTGTAAACTGTTCACCTATGGGATATGACACCATATCCTATTGTTTATACTTTATTTAATTACTGTTGATATATGCCTGTTGTTATATTATTATCATATCCTGTTATATTATTATTATCTGTTATCAATCTACAAGTTCCCTGTAGTTTAGAATTCACTATGGGTTGAAATGATACATACCCGAACGGACTTTAGAATAGGAGAATTTCGTTATGGGTTGAAATGATAGACCCAAGCGATTTTCATTAAATTGAATTTGGGATTACGAGTTGAAATGCTATCCACCCGTATATATTTAGTGTACGGATTGAAATGATAAATATCCATATCACTTGACCATATGATAAGAAATATATACAGACACCGTTGGTCCATATATAAATATTTTGAAAATAATTTCTATGGTTTTGAAAAGAAATACATGATTTAACAAATATAGGTTCTTAAGACATTAAATAAATGATAAATTATATATATAAATTTAGTAGCAATATTTGATTTAAATTAGATGGATTAAATATGTAGAATTTGGTTAAGTGTATATGTAAATCTATATTTCAATATATTTTCTTGTAATAAATTGAATAAGTAAGGTTGGGAAGGTAAATTTGGGTTTATTGGAAACGGTATTTAAATGAGGATTTTAATTAATCGATTTGAAATTATTGAATAGGAAATTTAAAGGTATGATTTTTTAACTGGATTTTGATTTAAGTGATTTAATGAATATTTCACATCTAAATAAAAAAAATGTTTAGTAAAATGTAAGTTAAGTTTACTTAAATGATATTGAATCTAATGAGGGAATATTTCAAGACTAAATAATAATGGGGTTAAATCGAGATCTATATGAAACTGTCAATTAAACTTTGAATTCTAGAATATTAAAGCTTTGAACTATACTGAAATTTAATTAGTTTATTTGTGATTCAGATCTGTATTTGAAATCAATATAATTCAAATTTATTATTTAGAAAATTTAATTGAATAAAAATTTAGTTTGAAACATTGAATATTTAAAGTTTAGAAATAATATTGAAATGTAAAAGGGTATTTTGTGATTTCAAATCCGGATTTGAGATCGATAAAATGTGAAATGGTTATTTAGGAATTGAGTTGAATTTTAAATTAATAAATTGAGATTGGACTAAAATTTGAATTTGAAATAGATTTGAATCGCAACTTTGAAAGTAATAAAATTTGAATATATATATATATATATATATATATATATATATATATTAGATGAAATGATATTTTGCTTTGGAAGTATAAATTAAATTGAAATGACCACGGTGTTATAGTGTATATTTCTACATGGTAGATAGTTCCACGGATCCTTAGAGAATGGTTATCTCATACATCCTCTAAGTTACTTGTATTTCAGTTGATATTTCACTTGAGTTAGATTTATTGATATATGAATGTTAATCCTGACTCGAGTGTTTTGTGTTTTGCTTTACGCTCGGGTCAGACTGAGTGATACAGCATTTGAGACTCACCTTCGAAGTTGGAGTTTCGCTTGAAGATCCAGCTATCAATCCTTTCAGTCATCCAGTCGATTGGTTTAGAGAAGTCATCTGCCCGTACTGGAGACTTCACTGCATCGGGATATTTTGATATATTTTATTTCTAACTTTGTTTATATAGTAGCTTCATGAATTACTATTCATTTATTCCACTGCTTATTATTGTACTACTCTGTCTATGTGATTCTGTGATTGATTTATTTACTATATATGTTTTGCCAAATTTAAATTACAAATTCGGTATTTTGAATTATTCAAGTCGTACATGTATGGTTTTATTGTCGTTTGAATGGTCCAGAATAGCGGGTCGTTACAGCACGTCTCCAAAAGCTTATTCATCCAACCTGAAAAAAATACTTTCGATCTACTCAAATAAATACCCAAGATTTTAAGGGGAAAAATAAAAACTACGGGTCAGATAGAAAATGTTGTGTGAATAATAATATACCATCTCGAAACAAAACTGATATCTAGTGAGATCATGCCGTAGAATGGAACGGGTTTTCCCTTCACTGGTATCTCACTAAAATATGTCAATTTAAACACAAATCACGCACTTGCAACCACAATGGTCCAAACAAAACATGATATAATCATATGCATGAAATATGGGTAAATATGACTAGTCTGTCATTATAAGGTTATGAAATTCCCAAAGTTTACTCGTCCCATAAAGTTGACTGTTTTTCTCAAATCGTAGTTTTTCTTACGTCACCATGAACCTATTAGTTTTCATAGACAATTAATAAATTATCAGGCCGAATCAGGCTAAAACATAGCCAGATGTCCTAAACTCTCCAAATACGATTATGAGTAAATCCAATTAAATAATACAACGAGCATATAGAGCTACAACTTCCTTTCTGTGCATACAGATCTTTTAGTCTCACTACTGACAAAGTCCTACGCAATGGGATCGTGGACCTCTGCCAACCGAGGCATAATGGCTTAAGCATAGGGCACGACCCTACACCAGTCCTACTAAAATCTTATCTGGTTCTAAATCCATGAGTCGTACCTTTACAATCAGTTCAGGTCACCTTAACACAATTGATCTATCTAATCTCCTCGATGCATCTCTACTCACTTAGGAGTTTAGTCCGACCATACTCACTACTAGAACTACCCAACTGGTAATTTTGTTCCTTCTCCCAAGTTGCATGTTGGGTAATGAAAATATGAGTATGAAAAATGATAAAATATGCAAATTTAACTGATCAAATGATAACAAGAACATATAACATCAATCATCACAATATGTTCAATCAATAGTTATATCCATATAAAAATTACTTAGGTTTAAGTAATATTTTCCATTGGCAAAATTCATATAAAATTAGGCTAAATCACTATTTTATTTTCTTGAAAACATTTATCTTTAGAATTGATAAACCACTTGAAATCAATCTTAAAGCAAGGAAAACATAGCCCAAGTACTTAGCAAAATTCTTGTTCAAAGCATCATCTTTATATAGCCTTTAAAACATTTAATACAAAAAATGGATGTCACTAAAAAACATGGCTATTGAGCCTCTAAAGTATGGCTTTAAATTTGTAAAACATTTAGCTATATAACTGCTAAAATGTATAGATGTCGAATATCTATAAAACATGGGCCATCGAGCATCTAAAATTATACATCATATTTGTATGGCTTTTGAATGACCGGAGAGCAAAATAGGGTTGTCAAGCCTTAGAAAACAAGGGTATCGAGTTGGTAAAATATGTTGTTGTTTAGTCGCTAAAAATAAATGTCAAGTATCTATGAAAGATAGGCTATCTAGCCTTTAAATCATAAATGATTTCAAGTTTTTAAAAGCATGAAGAAGGTAAGTCTATAGAACAAAAGGAAAATTTTTGAGTCTCTACACCATGAGGTTATCGAGCCCATTCAACACACGAGATACTGAACCTATGAAAATACAAGGTATCGAGTCTCTATAAAGCTGGATACATCACATAATTAAACAACATCACGTACATCAACCCTTATCGAGTCCATATAAGAGTGGATACATCACAAAGCTATTGAATAACTATTGCATGCATCGACCCTTAACGAGTTACTGCAATTTAGAGATATCGAGTCTCTACGTTATAGTGTCAATGGCACTTCTATAAATAAGTAATAAATTGATTTGTTTCCATTTAATGTTAAAACTTTTCACCAACTCATGTCCCGGGTCAAATTGTTGTTGCATAAAAAAAATATTTTTTCTTAATTTTTCATAATTTACTGGTAGGTCATTGTACCTTCTCAATCACCTTAACTAAACCCTTGTAATTAGTATTATTAACTCGTATTAATTAAGACTTTTCTAGAATAATAAATTCATAGAAAATCATAACAATTAGGAAATATCCTCAAAAATCACCAAAAATTTAATTTTCCATCTCCTTCCATATACAAAATTTTCAAGACCAAAACATTAACTTAGTTAGTTTTAATGATAAAAAATCCATAAATATACACATTTTTCCTCTTAGGAATTTCCTAAAATATTCATATGAACTTTTAAAATTATGAAACTAAAAAATCAACTCTAAAATAATGTTTTACACAACATATTCAAATTTTAATTCAATAGGAGATTAAAAACTTATTTTTTTCCTTTAAAAACCATTAAAACAATTCCATTAAACCCCAACAAATCATCATTCAATCTAACAATGATACTATCCGTCCAAACATGACATATTATCGCAAAAATTCAGAAATCAATCAATCATAAATCCAAAAATAAAGTGTAACAAATGATATGGTAACTATTATTCACTTTAGATTGGATAAGAGAGATTGAGATTCGATGTAGATTAATTACCCTAAGCTTTTCACTTTGAATTCCATAGATTGTCCCTTCTTCCCTAGGTAATAAACGACCTCTTTTTAGTTTTATTTTTTTTATTTTAGAAAGTTAAATGATAATGAATGAGAGTGGAAGAGTTTAGGGAATGAAATAATAAACTATTCCCATTATGCCCCTCTCATTAATCCCTTGTTATTCAATGTTCAAAACAATCTTATTAATTGATTAATTAAGCCTCGATCCAAATTAGTTGACAATTCTCTTCTCCTTATCACCTCACATTATTCTATTTACTTTATCTAATTAAATTCCTTGAATAATGTTAAACAAAAATAAAAGGTGTTACAACATGAGAGAGAAATCTGTACTCAAGATCTATGAGCTTAAGGATTCTTTGCATGAAACTTGGGTTGCCTTTAGTGCAACGGCAACACAAGTTGATAAACTTATGGAGGATAGGATTGCTGCCCTTATATAAAAATTTAGACAGGAGAAAACTAAAAGCAAGTGGGGTAGATTTCCTTGCAACGTGCTATGGCCATTTTCGGTTATCTCTGCCCTACGCTTAATATGAGCTTACTTTTCAATACCATGGGTTTCGAGGTGACTACAAAAGAGCCAGTTGATCATTGGGCGGGTGCTTTAT
This sequence comes from Allium cepa, assembly GCA_030765085.1. NCBI lineage: Eukaryota > Viridiplantae > Streptophyta > Magnoliopsida > Asparagales > Amaryllidaceae > Allium > Allium cepa. Next base: position 5,932,488 of record CM060930.1, on the reverse strand, counting down.
ATGGTCTACGGTAGACTATCCATGTTAGCTCAGTCTCGCCCTTGGAAAGTATACCTTAGGTGCTTCTAGTGTTGTTTTTTAGGAATTTATAACTTAAAATGACTTTATAGGTATATTTTTGTATGTATACTATGTAGATTAAGTTATGTTATAAAGTTTGTGAATTCCTTGTGAGTGTTTTAATTGGTCGAACTTCCTTTTAATTTTGTTTGTGTGGGATCATTTGACCTTCAACCTACATTTTTTGATTGAGATTCGGAGAATGTTGATCTAAAAGGAAAGCCTACCTCTACTCTGGCTAGGATCACCGAGTTGGAAGGTTCGTTGAAGGATGTTGAAGTCATATAAGGGATCGTATATACAAACAGAATTAAGCTTGAACGCAAAGTTAAGGAATTAAGTGAGCATACGGCGAGACAAATTAGAGTCATAGATGCCGTTGCACCCTACATGAGGCAGACACTGATGTTGTTCTTACGTGGAAAAATGAGTCGAAAGATTGTTACGAGGCTAAGCTTACCGAGCTAACAAATTTTTACAAAAAATATCAAAAATTGTTGGGGGTAGCAGCATGCCTTATATTTCTACTATGCAAGAGCTTTTCGAATCCTACTCTAGGAGTATCAAGAAAAAAAAGAACTAAATTTTGGATTATATTAAGCGGGTTAGTAGTGTGACTATTAAACATGTAAATGGTCTTGAAAAAAAAGCTTTTACCATAGGGTCCCAGCTCCACCTTGATGTTGTTTCCGCTTCTCTAGATGGATTAGATAGGGCTTCCTTGATGGAGCAACTCATAAGTAGATAAGAATGGTAATAGCAGACATTGTTGTAAAGCGTGCAATCGATGTATTTACTTGTTTCTAACTTGGACTTGATCTGACCTTATTATACAATCGTGCGGATTACGAGTATGATCCATGAGACTAGGGGTTGTTTGGACCGGTGCTAATTATGACCCTCGTGTCGCTTTTGGCAGCATTGCTCCTAGTCGCTTATCAATCATAATTACTGAGTTGAATGACCCATCATTTGCTCTTCAACTTAAGGATAACTCTACTCAATGTCTGACATTGGATGCTCGTATGCCTTATCGCTAAAATGTGATTATGACTAATACTTTCCTCGAATCCGAGTTAGATTCGTGATGTCATTTTTGTTTTATTATGGATTGTAGTTTGTCATTTTTCTCATAAGCTTTTAAAGCTTTTGTAGGGGTATGGGTCATGTAAATACACAACACTAGAAAAGGGTATTTGTAACGCTTATAAGCGCGACAAATTACTTTTGTAACGGTTGTAGACATGGTTATAGGGTGCTTAGCAAATTTTAGTTAAAAATAGTGTAATGGTTATAACCTTTAGAAACTAAATATTTTGTAACGCTTCTAACCATAAGAAATATGACGTTCCCAGCATTTATTAGCGTGAGGAATATAAAAATTGTAACGCTTATTAACATTGTTAGTAAAATGTTTATCACGCTTATAACTGTTACAAAATGAAAACTTGTAACACCTCTAATCGTTAATAATTTTCTGAAGCATATTACAATCAAAATTTACAGCAACATATCACAAACCAAATATTGTAATATGTAACAATTTCATTTCCTGAAGCATGCATAGCAAAATACAACAACTCATTTCCTAAAGAAAAATTAATTTCAACAAACATAAAAATATCAAAATTCATTGTACAACCATTTTCCACAAATAACAATCATTAAAATACTAAATAACTTTAAAGTATCACAACATAGTTTAATGTATCACAACTTTGAAAACAAATTAAGAAGCTTACACATAACCGTAAAGTATCAACAACTATTAAGTACATTTTATTTAGAGGGAGAGGTGCGTTTGCTTTTGTGTTTTCTGTTTGTCTCGATGAACCAGCTGACATTCTGCAGTATACAACCATAAAAGATCTTAATATTATTTAATGAATTGGTTCAAAATAAGAATATTTAGATGTATGAATTGATTATTCTAGTATATGGGTTGTAGTTGAACAAAGTGCCATTTTATATGAGCTTTAATTTCTCATCACACATAGGGTCCATATTGTAAATTTATATCTCTCTATGTCCATATCTCTCTATAACTTTTATAATACTAACGAAATTTTCTAGGTGGTATTATTTTCTAGAAAATTTTGCAACATCTTCGTTGTACAGAAAGCCTCGTGGAAAATCACAATTACAATATATTTACACACACAATCAAAACATGACTAGAGTCGCTTTATAAAACAAAAAATACCATCACATGGTATAATCACAAACACACTACAATAAGATGTGTGTCTATGTCATATAGCATACACATAATAATAGTCAAACATACCTTAAATTTGTAATTAGTGTGCTATCCTTTTGAAGAAGATTAATTGCAATTTTGTATGTATGTAGAAGATCAAAATTGTGCATCATAATAGCTAAATCCAAGTCAAGAACATAGTATGAAAATATTTATGCCTAAGCTGGGTATGTGTAATGTGCAGAATTCTCTAAAAGAAACTAATGATAGAAAATCAGATGAGGAAAGCTCAACCTCGATAACTTCCTGTGAACACCGAAGTAATCTATACCTTTTGAACACAAGATCCACATTCTTCTTTTTCTTAATTCCTACGGGCATTGCGAGAAAAGCTTTATCTACACAAACCTACATCTATTGGGTAGTTCCTCTTGTTTAGCATTGCTAGTTATAATTAGGGATGACTTGGGCCAGCACATTGTGTACCCAAATAAAGTTAGCGATAACAGTACCAGTAGCATTCTCCAGTTAGACCTGTCAAACGGGTCGGGTCGGGTCAAAATGGGTTGGGTCGAGTTTGACCCAACTCATTTATCACCCATTCTTTTCGACCCATTTATGATCCAACCCATTTATGACTCAACCCATTTAATAAGTGGGTTACCAATTGGACACATTTAATGATTTAAATTTGATTTGACTGATAAAAAACAAATAAATAAAATAATTCTAATTCTAATTTTTACGTTTTGAATTTCGATAAAAATTAAAATTTTAAATTAAAATTTTCATCAAAATTCAATATGAGAATGTGTTAACCTGTTATTTTCAAAGTACAACTACCAGTCTCCATGGAGAACTATAGTGTGCATTCACAAGATAAAATATCCGAGTGTCCTATATTGTCCGTAATTTAGGTAGAAGCTGATTGATCGAAGTCTCGCATGATTCCGAGTTAATATGAAGAAATTATTGCGGCCTGAACAAAAAAATAGCGGCTTCTACACTAGGCAGAGCCTGTTATTTTCTAAGTACAACTATTAGCCTCCATGGAGAACTACTGTATGTGTTCACAAGATGAAGTATCTGAATATTTCATATTGTCTGTAATTTTGGTGGAAGTTAATTGGGTGAAGTCTTTCCTGGTCCCGAGTTAGTGTGTATGAAGTATCCAAGTGTTTCATATTGTCCGTAATTTTGGTGGAAGTTAATCGGTCTAAGTCTCGTCTGATTCCAAGGTAGTATAAAGAAGTTATTGCAGTCCGAACAAAAAATAGCGGCTTCTACACTAGGCGGAGTCCAAACATTGGAGATATGGTAGCCTGTTATTTTCTAAGTATAATGTCATTCCCCATGGAGAACTACAATATGCGTTCATAAGATGAAGTATCTACGCGTTTCATATTGTCCGTAATTTAGGTAGGAGTTAATCGGGCGAAGTCTCGCTTGATTTCGAGTTAGTATGAAGAGGTTTTTACGGTCTGAACAAAGAAATAGCGGCTTCTACACTAGGCGGAGTTTAAATATGTGGTAGGCTGTTATTTTTTAAGTACAAATATATGTGTTCAAAAATCTTATTTTCAAAATTTATATTTTCAAATTTTTAATAAATGGGTAAATGAGGTATCCATTTATAACTCTTTTAAAAATGGGTCAACTCAATGCTTAACGCATTTAATAAAATTTATAAATGGATTTACCCAACCATTAATAAGTAGGGTAAATAGATTGGGTTAATGTGTTGCGTCATATTTTTCCAGGCTCCACTCTGACAGCACACCCAAGCAAATAGCATTAGTATCTGGACAAAATATTTCTTATATTAGTGTTCAAGCCAAGATCAGTGAAATGGACATTAGAACACTGGCTTTATGCACATCCCAACATCTCATTTATATTTTGTAGCATAAATTGCATTGATACAAACTTTGAGTAGCATCATTGGCTCACTTGACTGAACTGCCTATGACAGTTATTAAATTGTCTTTAAAGCATGCAAGAATGATGCCCATCTCAAATCATTTACTTATATGGTAAATTTTAAAATAAATATTATATTTGACTAGTATAAATATTAGTATAAAATTACCATGAAATATGTACTTGAATTTTTTTAAATTTTGAATTGGTTCTGGCTATAATTCAGGTTCGCAACTATTTTAGGAGAAACAACACATTGATTACTCTTATTAGATAAATTTTACTGAAATTCCATGCCCTCAAGAACAAGCTAGACAAAACTAAGTTTGAAAAAGAGGCCAGGTTTCTAGCTCAAAAAAATATTCATACATTGATAAATAAATCTATCTAAACAAGTTTTAGTATAGCTTGATGTGATTTGCTCTCCATCTTGAATTTGTAATTAAGGAAATGTAAATCGGAATTGATTCAACTTTGATTTATTTTATAGAAAACCTTCAAAGATTAGCTAATTATTGAATGAGATTTTTTGTATAAAGGACAAAAATATGTATTTTTTAGTCTCAAGAACAAAACCTCGATATTTTAACCATAAAGACAAACATTCTTCAAAAATTAGTGATAAGGACAAGTAGACTTCCAAAATTAGTCATAAGTACAAATGGTCAAAATTATCAACCGCCACTTGTCGAACCACCATCCACTACCACCACCTGCACCACCAGCCTCGTCGCTGCCTTCAACACCACCCAATGTCATCACATGCTACCGATAACTCGTAACTTAAAAACTGATATCTAAAAACTGCTGCTAGTACCTAAAAATTGCTACTTAAAACCAATATCTAAAAACTGCTACCGACAACTAAAACTGGTACTAACAGCTGATACTCAATTAAATCATCCATATAGGTTTTCAAATTTATCAAATTCGATCACCATTATCTAAGTTTTGAACAAGCATTTCAATCATAATAATCATCCCTGTAGAAAATCAGTTCATCATCATATTTAAAGTACAAACTCAAAAATAAAAAATACTTTCGAAAATGATACCTGCAAACTGGAAAAATTATACCTAAAAACTGATACCACTTCTTCTCCCTTTATTCTTCCATGCCTTGGTGGTCCTCTTTCTCGGCTTGCTCTTCTTCTTACTCGAATTGTTGTTTCTTCTAAGACACCACTCCACCATGACGTAACTGTCACCAGAGTCATCAATTTCCCATCGTCGGATGACTTTAATTCGACCTATTTCAAAACCCTAGCCGTTGTCATCTACCGTCGAACCAACCACCCTCGCAGCCAACGCCATCGTAGCAACCGCCCTCGCCGACAATGCCGTCAAAGCTTGACAAACCCTGGATTCATTTGTATGTTTATCTTGATCATTAATTTCTTGTCCTACCTTCAAATTGAAATTTAAAAGTTTTCTTTCATGCTAAAATATTAAAGGCCGGTCCTTAAGGCTAAAATGTTGAAAACTTTTGTCCTTCGCGCTATTTTCCTAAAATGAAAATGTGTATTTTTTGCTTTTATTTACCAAAAATAATCTTGAATTTTTATCACTTAATTATCTTTTTTTCTTCATCTAACGACCCTACTTTTTAATCGATTTTTTTTTATTTAAATGTCAGTTAAGTACCAATCAACATTATTTTATGTATATAAAGGTATCAACTATCAACATGCATGTATATTGCTAACTACATATTAATCTGTTAAGAAAACAAGGGGACTAGCCCTTGGAATTTCAATTAAAAAACAATTTATTGAACAGCTTGATTATGATTATCATTAGCACACAGAAAAACCAGCATCATAAACTGCTATTTTCATTAAGGGTCACTTAGTTTAAACTTATACCTGTATACAATATGTTAAATATACAAACAGGACAAGCATCATTGTCCCAGCGGTTAAGTGATTTGGTGTGAGGGTCACAAGTTTGAAACTTGCATTGCGTGATTCAAACGTTTTGATATGTAATATGCTGTCACAGTGATTTGTTATATACAAAGTACCATTTCAAAATAAAATAAAATAAACATACATAGAAACAGTCAATGCATGGATAATAACCTATTTCTATGAAACAAACAAATATCATGTCTTAACTTAGATTTTATGCAAAATATATTAAAGAGGAAAAAGGGATATCGAAAGAAGATGCATAAAATTATGTCAAGCATCATGATTACATACTTAAAATATTTCCCAGAGTTCGAAATATTTTTCAAATAATTAAATACTCCCTGAATGTAACAAAGCAGGTCCATGTCTTCGTCTTCACTTGTTGATGTTTAGACATGCAATGCATCTAAATTAACATTGATTGAATTGGTGAAAATAATTTTTTCCTTAATTTTTAATTCACGGATTCATTAAGTAAATATGACATGCTTGACCAATGAAACATTCATAAATCAATAGAAAGTAAAGTTCAAAGAAATTCATTGAACATCGCACGAAGAACAATCCATCTTTATTTCAGTTTGACCATTATTTTTACAATATCCTAAACGGTTTAGTGGCAAAAAATGATAAGCATTATGTTTTACTTATATATATATATATATATGTGTGTGTGTGTGTGTGTGTGTGTGTATAAGTATACTTAATTGTTGATTTTTGAACCTAATATAATTTGCGTCTAGAGAGTTTGCTGCATGAAAAATACAAAATTTTGCTATATGACTTAGAATCCAACACAATTAAATGCTCATTATTTATGCGTAGCTAAAATAACAAGACATGCCACTAAAACCAATATCTACTCTTCTTATAAATTATATGATGCATGCCATAGTATTAGGTTGAAGAATAAATGTTAATATTCATAGATGAAATTTGAAACGATGTCATTGATAATTGTTTAGATTACTGTCAAACCTGAAACCAGATATTGGTTTAGTTTTTAGAAAGCAGTATCATTGGAAATGACATAACTACACTTAACTCGCAAGTTCTGACCTATTCTCCAAACACTTGGTAAAGATGCATAATATTGTATGACTAAAATATACTTAGAAAATATCTAGTTTGTTTATAAAGCTATGGAGATGTCAGCATAAATAAACTTTTATTTTTTATAATTGTATTTGTCGCAAAGGTTAGATGGACTTAAGGTTTGATAGGATTGTGATAGGATATGGTCATATTCCGAAAATAACATTATCAAAATTTAGCATTTTTGATTCTAATGAATCACACCTCTAACAGAATAGTACATAAACAAGACTTGATAATAACAAGCACCCGGGCAAGTTGCTAACAAACACAAAAATAAGGTAGTTGAACAATATCATTATATTGGCCCTAACTATGACTATGTAGTTGATCATGTGATTAAAAAAGTACAAATAGTGATGTCATTACAATGTAATCCTAATTTCTCAAATTTCTACACTTTACATTTTATCTTGTCTGATAAAATTACTAACACTAGTACGTAACACCCATGCGTTGCACACGATAATGATGTTAAAAAATAGTCTTTAAAATTTAATTATTGTTAAAAATAGAATTTTTTTTTGAAGTAATATGTGATAAATTTATTTAAATAAAGGAATTTAATTTAAATTACATGTCATGCTGATATGTAAGGTAGAGTCGCTAACCGCATATTCTTATTGGACTTATTGTCCTAACTCGGTGATAGCAAACACAATATATATTTATATAATTTGCTATTACTATATATGTAAATAGTCGATGTGATACATGTATTTTTCATGTAAATTGATAAAAAATGAATTTTCCATTTATATTAATAAGAATATTATATATATTTTTAAGAATTTATAATGAAATAACGAATATTACATAATTAAATATGTTTAAATATTGTAAATCAACAATCAACTTAACTAATCAAATATATGGAGCTAAATGTTAGAAAGTAGAGAAAAAATAAGAAGGGCATTGTATGTAATAGTAGTTGAAAAGAGCATCTTGCAATCAACTTAACTGCCCATGAACTTTCATTCATCATCTGAGATTTGAATTAGTAAACCTTTTCTTTAACTTTGTAGTTAATCATAAATTTCACGTCGTCGTAGGGGTGTCATGTTTACAACTTTAATATTTGCAACAAAAAAAGTAGCATTAATTTGAGTTATGCGTTGGGTAAGTTTTAATGTCATGTTGAAAAATAAGACCATCTACAGAACCTAATTTTTATAATTAAAAAATATATTATTGTTTATATATATATATATATTTTATGTTATGTGATTCATATATCTTTATATATGAATAAAAATAATAATTTTATCATCTTCCTTATATATATGAATGTTATATGCATACTTAATCAGTATATTTTAAGATTTATTAGAAGAAATAATAAATATTAGTTAATTGAATTTATCTAAATGATTTAAAATAAATATGACATAATTAGTTAAATACATAGATATTAGTAAAATATATTAGGAGAGAATTGAGATTTGATTTGTAAGTAACTATGAAAATTTAAAATATAAAGTGTTTAAAGCTAAAAATATAATTTTTCAGTGTAATGCATGATAACTTCATTGAAATAAACTAATTGTAAAATAAATTTGTTATTATTGTTGGTGTATATAATTTATGCTTTGTGATTTACATATCTTTATATGCAAATGAATTTTTTTTAATAGTTTGTTGATGATACTATGGTATAATATTGAAATAGTTCATATTTTAGAATTTACATGACATATCGAATATTCCTTAGCTGAGTTTATAAAATGGTTTAAATTTTGAATTATGTAATTAATTTAAATGTGTGTACTTAAATGTAAAATATTAGAAGAGAAATAAGTAGGCATTTGTGAATAATTATAGAAAAGTGTAAAAGTATATAGTTGATTATAATTTGATATTAGAAGTTTAGTAGAATAAAAGTGATAAACTGTAAAGATTCAAAAGTAAAATATCTAGAGAGAGAATTAAGGAGAGTAGAGAAAACTTCTACAAGTAATTAGAGAGCTTGAATTTCTTCTGCTTTACTATTATTTAATAGATTTACTCCCAAAAATTATTTGCAGACTCTTGCAGCAAATCAAATTCAACGATAGTAAAAGTTTGTCAGTCATGTGTATTTATTGTTATAATATATAAATATATAAAAAATAAAATAACAGAATACTATATTAAATTAATTATATTTTTTTACAAATTTGGTAGGATTACCAGTGAAAATTTTGATACTATGAACCATTAACGACGAAAGTACTCATCTTATAAAATTTATAGTATGATATAAGTTTGAAATAAAAATGGCACAAACACCCAAAGATTATGTAGAGAATCAAACTGAAGAAATATAATAAAAATGTAAATGAAGATGAGGAAAGAAACAAGATAGGATCATTTATAGTGATTCAGCAAAGCTTGGTCCACGTCTACTTAATATTTTATTGCTGATTTCTGACTTGAGTGCAAAAGTTCTTGGGACTCGATATAACTCCAACACTTAGAATTTCAGAGTTATAAGAAAGTAAAAAATAATGAAGCTAGAGCCAAAAAAGTGCCTTAAAAATGAGCCATACCCCTCTTTTCATATATGTATAAGAGCTAATATCTCACTTAGAAATATCTTCAAGCCGTTATACTTGATTCAGACTAGTTCCTAAAAAAAGCAGGCGATGTCGGCAGATGGAGTCGGTACTGATCCCTAAGTGGGAGTCGGTACCAATCCCCAAGTTTGTTATATTTGGTGCCTTCGACTCTTTATTTTAGATTGTCACGTGGTTAACTTCGTGGTTTCATAGTTGTTTGCACCATTATTAGATTGCTTTTGAGTCCAAATAATGGAGTTGTGAGAGAACAAAGTTGTAGTTTCATGCATCCATGGAGATCGATGGAGAATTGCATTGAATCAACAAATCAACTTGGGAAATAGGCTATTGGCTCAAGACAGGTATGTCGGTAGAAGATAGGTTCTACCTAAGCCACATTTGGGAGTCGATATTGATCCCCAAGTGGGAGTCGGTACCGATCCCTAACTTGAGGGATCCTATTGTATTGTTGTCTTAGATGGTTTCGCGGTTGACTTTGTAACTCTATCTATGTTTGGTTTCTGGACTCTTGGGCTATTTCTTCGGGCTTTCTACCTTGATAACTTTAAGTTCAACTTGTCCTTTCTATTCACATATTGTCTAATCAAAAGGCTGGATAACATTTGCCCCTCAAAATACATCTTGTTTCAAACATGATGTGATTTCAATCAAGACAAGTTAGGATTGCTGTAATGGATTCCATTATGTGCTTTGAGTGGTTGTTATCCTTCTTGTGGATTGCCTTTGTGAAGATTTATATCCATAGCTTTTCGTTGCGAGGCTTGACCCGCATCCATTTTTATAAATTTGGAGAGTGCTCTCTCGATCTACTGTTCCGAGCTTAGTTCCATTGAGCTAGTTCATCAAAACAGTAGATCTCAATTATCTGAACTGGTTTCATTCCAGATTGTTTCAAGTAAGAATTTTATTTTCTCGAGGAAAGAAATTATATATCGAGTATGTCGTTGGCTCCCAAGCATGTTTGTATGCCAATGAGTCACTACCAAGTTCTGTTGGAACCATAAGTTGTTTTCGAGCTAGTATGATGAAAAGCAATCGTTAGGGAGAATAATTCTGATTACCGACCTAAGCAATTCCTGCTTAAGTTATCAATTCGACATCCTATTCTACGTTTTTGGTTCTAATCATGCTCCCCATCCTTAGTCAGGAGATTGAGGAGTCTCAGGATGATGTTGAAGAAGATGAAATGATAAGTGTTGATGATGAGGTTGGCCATGACATCATGAATTCAAGTGATGAGCCAGTGATCGAACGATTCTAAACATTCCATTCTAAGGCATCCTTTCGGTCATACTCTTATGTTGTATCGAACATTAGGCCGAGCCAGATTGTTGAGCTGTCATGTTCAGCTACTAGATGATGACAATCCTTTGCCCTTGATTTGAGGTCAACGGAGTTAGTGCGTGGACGGTTGAGTCTTGTCCTTGAGTTATCCTTTTCCTGTTAGATCTAACACTTGAGTTGGTAAAAAAACGATCATGTCACACCCATTCTAAGTTTTTTGAAGGTTTAAATGTAGGAGTAGGCGAAGGAACTGTCAAGCCATATTTATTCTATGTTTGTACTCTAGTAAAGCCATGGGAAATAGATTTGATGGATGAATGGTCAGATCACATTCATATTAATTTCAAGCTTCCGTTTCCAAGTCAAAGACAAAAAGGAGGTAAGTGGACGATCAAGTCACATCCACTTTGATTTGTACTCACCCAGTTGGGTCAAGGGAGAGAGCTTGAAGATGGATGGTCATTCACATCCCTCCAGGGTTAAAGAGGTACGGTCGGATCACGTCCACCTCGAAATTCATACTCCCTTTTGAATCAAGGGAAGGAATAAGTTGATGGATGGTCGTGTAACATCCAGCTCGAGTTGTGCCTTGGGCCCCGCATGGAGGGCATAAGTTAGTGCGTGAGCAGTCATGTCATGACCATGTTAGATTTGATTTTGACCCCTGTGAGCCCCATGCAAGGTGTGAGTATTTTTGGAAAATATTCTGGGTATGCCTTTGAGAGTGGATGGTGGAGTTACATCCACTTTGGATCACGGGCTTGCCCCTGAGTCAAGGGGATGATTTGCTTAATAAGTGGTCGAATTATGCTTATCTCGGTTGAAGTCTGAAGATGAGGCCAAGGGCTATGATGATTTGGTGGGTACCTAACTCTAGGCACCTAAACACCTGCATTGTTTATATGAAGTCTCATTCGAGTTAGTCATGTTTTATGACTCATATAACATGCAAAGACAAAGTTGGATGATCGAAAAGAAAATCTATTGAAAATAGAGAAATATCAGGGTCAGACTTATGAAAAAATTCGAAACAAACAAGGAAACGAGTTTATTTTAAGGTGAAATGATGTCATGCTCTTCATTCCTTGCTGCTCTAGCCCTTAGCTTGGAGATGACCATCTACATTCTAGTCGATAATCAATTGTCTTTCAAGCCACCTAGGTCTATCAGTACTAGAGGTAGTTTATCCTTGTTGAGGTTTGGATATTTTATGCTTGCCATCTTGTGGGGCTTTCCCAAACTGCTGGAGCCTTTTGTCCTAGATCTGCTTTTCGATCATATCTCAGAGATGACTAGATTCATTTATGTCATGACCATGGGTCTTACAAAATCTATAGAATTTTCCAGACTTCCTCTGGATTTTAATCGATTCTCTTGAGGTTGGTTTTCGATATTGCTCCGAGTTGCGAGTAACTAAATAGATGCTTTCAGTTGAATCATTTAGGGGGTGTAGTTGTCAAATCTCCAGATTCTCAGTTGTCTCCTAGAATCCAGTTCTTGTTTGGGTCCCTGTTGCAGCCTTTGCTTTGATTACCATTCCTATTCTGTACATTCACGCTAATGTTTCCGGAACTCACACTGGTCGATTTCACAGCAATGTTTTTTTGAAGTCCGTCATCCTGGTGGCATGTTCTATCCCCTCATCTAGTCCGTAGAAGCTCCTTGTTGCATAAATACAGGTCCGTCTTATTGTAAAAGAGATCCAGAGTGGAGGGAGACTTTCTCGATAACCATTCTCTGAAATCCGTGTTTGGGTGGATCCCCCTAATCAAAGCCATGAGTATGATATTCTCCTAAGGATTACTCACCTCAGTCACAGTAGTATTGAATCTGTGCAAAAAGTTGCGTGCATTCTGAACTGCTCGATAAATTTCCTTTCCAGTTGGTCAAATGATTTGATGGACCTTGGTAGTAATCGAGTAAACCATGCATCACTACTCCTTTTAGGAAAATGGAAAAGAATTTGCTTTTGATAGTATCTGTGGCCCTGGCAGAGTCAATGTACCGTTTGTATTTCATGATGAGTTGTCTATAATCCATCATTCCTGACTATAAGGGCACCATTGGCTTATTGAATCTCCATAATTATTCTTCGCATAAAATAGCTTCTGTGAAAGGATTCAGACTAGGGGAAGTGCCCCAACAGTCGTCAATTTGGTCCTTGCTTTCTCTCCCAAGCCTATTAGTTCCTGAGATGATGCTTTTGATGACAACAACCTTAGGACTTATTATAAAATATAAATACTAATATCTTTGTCTAGATACATATGTATGTGTAGGATATATATATATATATACACACACAGATATATATATATATATATATATATATATATGAAGGTACTGACAATGAAAACTGTACAGTATAGAGATTCAAGACTGACGAATTCAAGATTGAAGAAATCAAGGCTGAAGATCTAACAGACGCGGTTTTGTCGGGATCCGAAGGTCGGCATTCTTACGTCCACTATATCAAATGCCGCATAATCGAATGCCGGAAAACCGAATTGTTAGGGTTAAAAGAAGAGGTAGAAAAAAAAGATAGAAGAAGTAAGGAAACAGAATAGAAACAATATCAGAATCTCGGTCGCAGCGGAACAACATATGATAGATAAATGAATAATCTTTAAAACAAAGAACTATATCAGTTAATACATTACATTACATCATCATCAGAGTGTACAACAACAATATACAACACAACAAACCGTGGACAGTTATTCAAACATGTCCCTACAACTGAATACACAGCGGAAAGGATAATATCATATACATGTAATACGTCTCGCCATCCAGCTCGCCACTTGAACTCCAAAGCACTTCTGAATCCAGAATGACCTGATAACCAGACTCTAGACTGCCCGTGTGGAAAATGTTGGACACCCAGAGTTTAGAAAGAGAACAATAAACTCCAGGTCAGTCATGGGACTGGTGTGAGAACTCAAAACAGTTATTTAACTTTAAAACAACAACAATAAGGGAAGTGGAAAAATATCCGCAATGCTTTTGGAAAATGAAACTACCATAAGGCCTCCCTGCACACACACAATGCAAACGCAGAATTGGAGGAGATTTCTCCTTATGATAGTCAAAGATGCTTACTACACAAAACAAATCAATTTTGATATTATTATTAGTGCATAGTGATGAAAGCATTTCGAAAATAAAATATAAATCTTAGCCAGCATAGACATTCCGAACTATGCCTACTATAGCTACCATCCAAACAGTGGGGCGCCACCATAAGTGAATGGCAGGTTCTACAACTAAAACCGTACAAGATGCGTATTGTTTTATTTGGATTTCTAACAAATGGTCAGGCTAAGGAACTTCCTACTGTCAATGGGATCGCCTCTGGCGGGACGTCCCAAGAACTTAACCAGCTCTCTGCCAACACAAGGCCGGGTTACCTCTGTAACTAGGTAACTACTAAACGAATATGCCACCCCCTGGTCTTTTGGGACCTTTATCCGAGGGCCCTCTATCACCAAGAAACAACCACACAGAAAAATGAGATTGGAGCAACCACATAGGTTAAGCATCAGGGCTCCATACCTAACACCACCCTTTTCCAGAAGGGAATGACATACCCTAAAGGGAGCGACCCTCATAACCTTGCCGCATATTCCTATTTTGACCATTTCCGGGGTGTGAGCCACGCTTTTTCACAAAGCCACGCTTTGATCAACAAATGATCAATAAATAATGATCACACAGCAACACTCAGCATGCCACATTACCAAATTGGGAATATATCGCTGATAACCTTCAACTACAAAACCTCTGAACTCGTACGCCTCAGAGAATGGTGTTAAGCTAAGAGAATAAATTCTCCGCCACCAATAGAATAGTATTTGAAAGAAATCTGCTTTATATCTCAAAATGTAATGTCAGATACATAACCATACAAGTCTGTTCCGGGCTCGAACAGAACCGAAGGCACTTCAAAAGAAGCCCTTGCAATCCGGGTATTCACAATCCCGATCGAATTTCCCATCACAAAGGAAATCTCTATACCGTAGCTAACGGTGCAGAGATAATCGATAGGTCATCCTATCGTTTTCACAAATACCCGGTCTTCACCATAGGTTTTCAATGCTATCCATTACGTCGTATCACTATTCGGAATGGGAAATCCGAATAACGAGCGCAATAATTTAAAAATAAGTGTAGCATTCAATTTCAACCAATTCACACAAATAGCCACTCAAGGGTCAATATTGATAGTCGGTTATTTAACTATCAATCAATATTCACAACATCACCTGATTTCAAATAATTTCCCAAATTATTTATTTTCAAAAATATCTTTATAAGATATATTTTCCACACTTCAACCATTTGAAAACCAATTTCAAATCATTTTTCATCTTTCAATCTTTGAAAACAAATTTCAAATCAATTTCCTTAAACGGAAACACTTCCAAATATTTATCCATTTTAAATTTAAAATGGTTCATTTAAACCAATCAAACAAATCCTTACCGATTTATTAAATTTACGTTCCAAATTTGTAAATTTATTTCCACACTTCAAAATAAATCAATGTTTATTTTTAAACAAATTTCCCTTATAAATTTCCATTGTGAATTTACATTTCCAAATATTCACTTTTTATACGATTTTTCAAATCAATTTCAATTATTCACTTTCAATTTATCTTTAAAAGATAAAACCTCAAAACATTCACTTCATACTGGAAAACTTTTCCATACTTATTTAATAATAAGTAATTCACAAATCTATTCATTTTCAACATTTTAAAAATATTCAATATACTTAAATCACAATTAAGTATATATTTTATTCTTTAAGGGAAACTTCTCTTAAACACTTTTATTTGAGTCAAAACGAATGTTGCGTAAAACATCGTTATGACAACCCAAAACCACTAGTATAGGGATTCGAACTTAAAATAGATATATAAATCCCAATACTATACAAAAAAATTCCTTCGAAAATCATTTACTATAACAAAAGTGTTATAGTCCACCATTTCCTTCTATTTCTCGAAAACGTCTATTTCAACAATGAATGTTGAAATCTATGTTTTCGACACTTAATACAATTTAAAACATCTTTAAATTGTTTAATTCTATTTAAAATATCACTTTCCCAAAATATTTCTTTAATATATTATTCACCGTCCAAAATCGTGAATATACTTCATTAACCAAATTCATTTTCTACATATTTTATTTAAAGGATTATCCACTGTCCCAAAATCGTGGATATATCTAATTTAATAAGCTATAAAAATTAAACTTATCAAAATAAGTCAATTTCGGATTTATAAAACAACGTTTATAAATTCCACTTATATTTTATAACAACTTCACTTATAAAATCACTTTATTGACAAATTCTATCCATATTCCATTTACACGCCAAAATCCAATTTATAAGTTAATTACTTATAAATCTTTTGTTTTACAAAATCTATTCATTTTATAACTTCATAATTTATAAATCTATAGATTTCATCCACTTATGAAATCCATTTATACTTCATTTTAACACTTATAAAAACTCATTTTATAATTCCAATATTATAGTCTATAAATATCAATTTTATAAATCTTTTATCTAAAACATTTATAATAATTCAAAAATTCCAATTTGAACAATTTTATAAATTAATCAACTACTTATTTCAAAAATCACATTTCGGTTATATTTAAAAAAAATCATAATTTTTATAACATAAAAATTACAACGTTTATTCATTTAAAATGAATCAATTCCAAAATCAAATTTTATTATGAATTCTCAACTTAATTTCTCAAAAATCAAATTTTATTTATTTTCGGCATCTAACGATACCAAAAATATATTCGGCTAAATTTTAGCCTTTAACCATTTCAATCACAAAGATAATCACGCAGATTATAAATAGATCAATAAATAGATCAACACACAATATTGAAACCAATTCAATTATTTGAGGAATCCAGTTGGATCCCTCCAACCTGTTTCCCTGCATCCAAAGATGATAGCACAATACCAATTCCGCTTCGAGATGGAATATCGCAGTATATGGGATTTATAAAATATTATCTGCTATTATGCAGCGCAATAGGGTCTCATTCGCTATAAAATGCGGGAAAATCAACTCCAAATACATATATAATACCAATTCCATATAAGTTGGAATTATCGCGGTATATGTTTTTAATAAATAACTTCCGCTTAATATACGACGTATAGGGTTTATTTCAATACAAAAGATAATAATTTATCATCCAATCACACAATCAAGCAATTTTAAATCTAACTATTTAAAATTTAAATCAAAACAATTCGATTGAGTGAGAAGTTCTCACCTTGAGTTTCCGATAACAGTTGTAGCGTTTTTTTCGAATAAAATTAAACGTGCGTTTAATTTTACCCGAAATTTTCACTAGCTCCAAACGACTCTAAACCAGCTCTATTGCGTAGTGCTCGACAAAACAAACCCGACGCAAGTCGTTTCGTAATTTTTCGACCTCGTATGACAAAGTTATACATTTTTAAAGTTTAGAACGAATTATAATATAATTAATACTACAATTTCTTTTATTTTCTCTAACGTTCAATCATGGCTGTTATATCACGCTCCCCACATCCAGGCCGTCGCATGCATCTTTCTTCCCCAGGTAAACGATCGCGTTGAACCCATTCACACGCCGTCTAACCCTAATTGACGCGGCCAAACCATCCACTTCGGCGACGATCAGGGACCAGCAAAACACGCGCCCATGTCAGCTCCACCCATAGCCAGAAGAGCTCGAAGCTCGGTCGCCTCCTCCACCCAAAAAAGCATGCGCAACCCTCGGACTTTGAGCCAAAATCCCCAACGATCCATCGACCCGATCGCGATCATAACCGTATAGATTTAAAGCCCTTCCAATGCTCTTCAACATTGTAGTTGATAATTTTTGATGAATGTTGACGGATTAGAAGAAATCGAGGGAAGAGGATGGCAATTTTCGGCCGTTGATGAAATAAGTGACGGCTTAGGGCTGAAACCCTAGTTTCTTTCCAAATTGAAGATAGTGAAGTCCTTTTATAGAAAACTGCCAAATTACTATTCATTCGAAATTTTTCGAACTCCAAATGAAGCATGCCGACCGGCATTTCTAGGGTTTACCCCGCGTTCCGGACTCAATGGAACATGTTTCGGAGGCTAATTCGATCATATGTTCGAATTACGGAAATCAACGATCAAATTTAAATTAAACCGATTAAACTAATTTTTAGGCGTTTTGGCTTGCCCCGGACAAACCGTAAATCCGATTGACACAAAATTTGAAATCATATAATAATATAACATTATGAATCTGATGAAACTGGTTTCGTCAAAATCCGAGACTGTTTGAAAAATGGCTATTTTCACTAGTCGATTAAATATTAAAATATTGAATTTTCACAAATTAACTTTTAATTCAATTTTAAAAGTTCATGTAACAACCCGATATTTTAAACAATTCACATCCGCACATGTCGGACTTGAATTGCTCAAAATACCGCATTGTAAATAAAATTTGGCAAACCTCAGAATACAAAGTAAATAAAATCACAGATCACAGACACAGAGTATTTAATAATGCAGCGGAAGTAAAAGAAATAGTAGTTCATGAAGCCACTATATAAATATATCGGAGTTAAATAAAATACAACAGACTAAATAAAGTACAACAGAACTCTTAAGATGATAACCAAGTACAAGCTGAATAGAACAACAGAACTGGAATAGATAAAACTAGATAAGCAGATAATCTCCAGCGATTCCAATCTCCAGAAAGTGGAATCCAAATCTGTGAATAACTCAGGCTGACCCGAGTGTAAATAAAAATACAAACACTCGAGTCAGGACAATATATACTTATTTAATGTAAACCAACTCAAGTGAACTGTAATAAGGTACAAGTAACTTAAAGGATGCCTGGGACCGCCCATCCTTTAAGGATCCGTTAAACTATTTACTATGTAGTAATATTTCGCTATTATAATAATGTCTACAGTAAAATAAACTTACTTTTAAATAGCGTTCCGGGCTACCCATATCACCCTTCACACATAATAGTCCCAGTAGTCCATCCAATATCATGCCATCTCCACTCCGGGTGACTGTCAGAGGATACCACACGGGCTACGGGAGAAAAACAAACTCATAGTAAAGGCTCGGTATGGTAGGTGACACGGCACACAAGGCAATGCCAGGGTAGACATACCAATTACGCACACGGGCTGGTGGTAACGCAGCAGCCACATACGCCCGCCTCGGAACACACTCCCATATCAAAATCGGAGGATGGCCATCTAATCAATCACCAGTAAGAGTATAGTATCGAAGGAATGTGCCCGATCGGAGGAATGACCTCACTTGGCCCGAGATCGCTCCTGTTTTAGCCACCTTATGCCAACTCACGGGAGTTGGGTCCACGTAATATACCTCAAGAACGTCGCCACCATCCTACTTCATTCTGGAATCTCCACCGCGTACACGGTTGTTAAAGTGGTTTTCGGAGTTGGCAGAGAGTATGACAACTTCCGATCCCGGTCTCTTTAACAACCAAACGTTATTATAACGCCGTGGTCATTTCAAAATAGTTTATACTTTAAAAAAGATCAAATCATTTCATTTCAAACTATATTTCTTTCAAAATAGTTTATACTTCGAAACCAAAACCATTTTTATTTCAAAACTATTTATTCAATCAAAATAGTTTATACTTCAAAACCAAAAACATTTCAAACATATATTCATTTCAAAATCATAATATTTTCAAAGTATAACTCTTTCGAAACCAAAAATACTTGAAACAATTACACTTTGAAAATCATAACATTTCAAAATCATACATTTGAAATCATCGGATATTCATTTAATTCTTTACATTTTATAATTCATTCAACTAATCCTAAATTTTTAATTTCCAACTTAATTCAATTCAAACCATCAGTTTCAATTAAATTTCCCAATAACCATTTCAAATCATATCATTTTCAAATATAGATTTGATCCACAAATTAAACTATTCAATTTTTAATAAATTTCAAAGCTTTAATATCCCGCATTTCAAAACTAAATTTTATAATTTCATATATCTCAAATCTAGTTTCATTATTACTTAGTTTTGAAATATTCATTTCATAAATCCAATAATATTTAAATAAACTCAATTTACAATTAAACTAAATATCCTTTCATACCAATATAAACTTCAAATATTCATTTATCAAAAGTACATATCATTCTAATTCATATTCTTTATCAAAATAAAGATCAAATCATTTCCAAACCTTATTATCAAATCATTATTTGAATTCAAATTCAAATACTCAAATTTAAATATCATTTTTAAATCAAATAAGTCATTCATTTGTTATTTCAAGTATCATTACAAAATACATTAAAAATTCCATTCAAAAATTCATTTATCTCATTACATTTCATTCCATTTAACACATAACCAAGTAAACCTTACTTAAATTCAAATTAAAATTAAAATTCCTTAAAATTTCAAATTTAAATATTAAAATATA
This sequence comes from Allium cepa, assembly GCA_030765085.1. Classification (NCBI taxonomy): domain Eukaryota; kingdom Viridiplantae; phylum Streptophyta; class Magnoliopsida; order Asparagales; family Amaryllidaceae; genus Allium; species Allium cepa. The sequence goes on along the minus strand of CM060930.1, from coordinate 5,911,930 downwards.
TTCAAAATTTCTTAAATTTCACAATTAATCAATTTCCAAAATTTAAATCATTTAACACTTTAAAATATAACTCAAACAGTGTTAAAAACTATAACATTTCAAACATTGTCAAATTATAGCAACGACAGCATTTATAAAGTGCTATCGTAGCTTATAGCTTACAAAAATGGTTTAGTTCAAGAATAACGGCATTTATAAAATGTCGTAATAGATATTTAGTTATTTCAAACATTGTTAGATTCAAAACAATAGCATTTAAAAATGCTGTCAAAAGACTACAACATTTTGAAAATGCTATGAATTCCAGATTTCATTTTAGCTTTTCAAAATAATAATAATAATAATAATAATAAAACTCTAAATTTTTATTATAACTTAAAAATCATATTTCTAGACTTCAAAATTTCACATTTAAAATCATTTTAACATATGATTTAACACAACAAAATTTTTAGATCAAATATTCAATTTAAAAACTCCATTCATTTATTAAGTCAAAATTCACTGTTTATTAACATATAAATTAAATAAAACTTAAAATTTTACTTCAAATATTATTTCAAAACTTTAAATTTAATTTCCATTATTTATTTACATCTTAAAGTAAAATTTAAAGTCAAACGTCACATTTACTCCAAATTTAGATACTTGAATTCACTTAAATTCAGAATTTCAAGATTTAATATTTAACTTTCTTAAAACCATAATATATATATTTTAAATCAAAATTTCATACTTTTGAAAATACATATTTAAAAAAATCATTTAAAAATATACCACGGGGTCTGTATATAATTTTCTAACCTAGGTCAAGTGATACGGGTATATATCATTTCAATCCGTAATTTACAAAGAAAACCGGGTTTTATCATTTCAAACCCGCAATCCCAAGTCAAATAAAATACAATAAAAATTGCTCAGGCCTATCATTTCAGCCCATAACGATTTTTCCCTAATCTAAAGTCCATTTGGGTATGTATCATTTCAACCCATAGTGATTCTATTCTAACAGGGAACTTGCAGTGTGAATATATGCATAAACAATATAAACAATGTCAGTGTCACAATATAATGTCATATATCACATGTCAGGTGATAATTAACAGTTTTAACATGGTAATAACATGGCATAGCATATCATATGATCATCATTAACTTGCATAACATTTTATATTACTAAACACTTGTCATCAATTCACTATTTCATAAGTATAAATGTCAGAGTGAGAAAGACTCACCTTTTCAAGCTGAAGACCACTACGACATACAAACATGATTCTAAGGGCACGACAAGCACGACAATGGATTCAAATAAGTGGAGAGAGCCTAGATGATCATCTTGTAACAATCCAATAAACACAAACAAGACAATGCAACACATGAATATACAACACAAAACAATATTGAACAAGTTGAGATACAAAGCAACAAAGACAACACGGCTTAACCTTGCCTTAACCACTCCACTGCTCGACTATAGAGGATCTTTTGCTTGGCCATTGATGTGTGTTTGGGTCAGGTATGGTATCATATAGGTCAGATTTAGCACACCCATGCACGGCAACATGAAGTGATGTGAAGGGGTAGTGGTGATAATATGAAGCATACATGGGTTCAAGGCAAATATGTGAAGTTTTTGGTGCATTTTGACTCGGCTATGACCACATATAGGCTCGGCCATGGGGTCTTCATGTCAGGTCAGATCTGGACAGTAGTGAAAAGGGCAGCCAGAGGTGAAGTAGATGATGGTGGTGGCGGCTAAGGGGTGGCCAAAGGCAACTATGAAGGCAATAGTGGAGTATAGGCTTGGCTAGCATTGTTGTGGTGAAGTGCTTTGCAAATTTGAGGTGGTGGCTTCATCTAATGGTCATGGCTAGAGGTGGTGGTCAGAGGAGAGGGGGTTGGTGCTGCTGTAGATGGTGGAGAGGATGGTGGTCAGCAAGGAGAGAGGTGAGGCCAAGCAAACATGAAGAAGATGAAGGCTAAATCAGTGAAGAAGAGGGGAAAATGTGAAAGAAAAGCCATTGTGATTTCTTTTTTGTTTTTTTTTTCATACATGGCCGTGATTTTTAGGGGGAAGATGAGGAAGAGTTTTCATGTGAAAAGGAAAATGGAATGTCAGCTGAAGAGTGGAGTTAAGGCAGCCAATTGAAGAGATGTTGGTTGAGAAATGAAAAGACAGAATACAAAAAGGCTTGAGCAAATAAAGAGTCACAAACCTTTCAAATTTCCACCATTTCTTTTTAAATTTTAAATACATGTAAAATATATATAAATACAGATAAAAACACGAAAATATTGTAAATAAACAAAAATAAATAAATAAATATTAATTAAATATAATTAAATTAAGAAAATGTAAACTAGGCTTGAAAATTTGAAAATAATGAAACGAACTTTTGAAAAATTGTATGTACATGAAACATATTTATAAATAAAGATAAAAACATAAAAATAAAATGCATACATTAAAATGAATAAATAAATTTTAATTAAATATAATTTAAATAAAGAAAATAACAGAAAAATGGAAACTAACTTTTAAAAATAGAAAATAAATTCAATGAGCTTTGGAAAAATTCAAACATCACTTTAAAAATATTTAAAAGGTAAAAATATATGTAACATAACATATAATATAATTTATAATAAGATATGACAAGTAAAAAAAATATTTATTTAATTTAAAATAAACAATATTGTTAAATAAAACAATTTACACCCAATTTTGTAAAAAGCATAACTTCCACAATATTATTCGGATTTCAACGAAACGAAAAGCATTGTTTTTGAAATTTTATTTACTTTCATAAAAAAAGGTAAAATTAAAATTTTAAAACTTTTAAAATTTAAATTTAAAAGTCAAAGTTTGACCAGATTGACCAAAATTCACTTTTCTGGAAATATTCAATATATGCATGATTGAAATTCTAATCCACATCAAAATCAACATTTATATTTCAATTAACAAAATATATTCATTTTAATAAATAAAATAAAGTTTTTAAATTAGGAATTTAAATTAAAATAATTAAAATATACAATTACAATAATCAGAAAATACAGGGTTGTTACAGTTCACAAACATTGTTCTAACTCCAATATGATTTAATATAACTTTATAAATCATTTTTAATCACATTAAACCCGATTTTCAATTATTTACGCAATTCCAAATATTAAATTATCGATTTAATTATCCAATTAAATCTAAATATTCGAAAAATAATTTATTCGACTCACAAATTTTACTTGTTGATATTTAAAATCAATTAAATATTTGAATTTCAAATGACAGAAATTCTGCGTCGTCACAGAAGACTCATGAGTATCAAAATTATCACCTTTATTTGGATTTTAATTGTCGAATGGAATCTACCTTCTCGCTTTAATAGTGAGATGGAACTCACGACCTCTTTAGTGGGATGGAACCCACGACCTTCTCTAGTGAAATAAAATAAACGAAATATTCAAAATAATTTATTTTAACTATTTTACCAAAAACTATATTTTTAAAACTTTTCCCTATCAATTTAAATATTTTAGCTTTAATTCAATAACTATTCTTATCATCTTTTAATATTTTGATCTCAAAATCATCTCTTGTTTTTTAAACTATCTCTTGATTTTAATATTTTAGCTTTAAATCTATAAAATATAGTTTATAGAAGTCTATACTTAGTTTTTAGTATTAATTTTATATTATAGATTATACATTTTAAGATTACTTTCTAAAACTCTTTTATAAGTTTAAATTATACTCAAAATGGTTTACAAAGTTTAGAAATTGTTTTAACAAGTTTTAGAATAGAAATCATTTTAAAGAAAAATCAATTTTCAAAAATAACATAGGCATGTCGACATCCCTATACCCCCCATGTTGACATGGTAGATGAGGATTTCTAATTTTCAAAACAAGTGTTGTTCGTCATAACCTTTCGCAAATGGACATGACCGTTGTTCTCCTATATATGCCAGTTGTTTTCAACGAATTTTAAGTTAGTTTTTCTTCATTTCTTCACTCCTTCTTCTCCATACAAATACTCTCTTATATTTCAAATGCTTTAACAAAATTCATCCAAAATCCTAAGTGAATCAAACTCGATCATCTCTATCTTGCTTCCATATCACTCTCTTCCAAAGATCTCAGTGCTATTCTGAGTTATAGGATCATGTGTAATCAAAGATCGAAAGATCAAAGTGTATCGAGTCTCTCTCTATCAAAGTGTGATTGGAAACGGTGTGATTTTGGCCCGTAAATTAATTGGGTGATTGTAGCTCGTAAATCAATTAGGTGATCTTATAGCCTGGTTAAATCAAGATAGTTTTCCCTGAACTCGAAGTAGGAGGGTATATCTCAGGGCAATTGAAATCGAGGTTGTAATGTCGACATTATATTTAAAAGGATATATGCATAAGAAATTATGTGGGACTGGATGTAGGGTAACTCCGAACCAGTATAAAATTCAGGTGTGTCCTTTCCTTTACTGCTTTTTTTTTTACTATTTGCATCTGTGTCTGGTTCTATGTGTCTCTGTGTTTGTGAATTGTATATGTTTGGCTTAAATTTGAAAAGATTTAAAAAGATTCATAAAATTAATTAAACATTATTCACCCCTTTCTAGTATTAATTCTGCCTTAAGATCTGTAATCCGCATTTTCTACATTTGGTTTCGGAGCATTAGTTATCACAGTTATCATAATCCGAATATTGAAAAGTTTAAAATGGAAATTTTGGAGATTCTGTGAACAGTAATTCAAACTATCCAAATCATCATTGTCTCATTAGTCTGCATATTGTTATTATAGAAAATCAAGTTATCTACCGAACTCGCGTGTTGTGCAGGAACAGATGTGTTATATGGTTTTTGAAGAATCATCACTCAATGGACGAATGGTGCAAATCAAGAAGAACTAATGGATACTTGATAGTGGATGTTCAATACACATGACTCGAAATCCAGAGATACCGAATGACATAGTTTATGAAGATGGAGGAATGGTCAACTTTGGAGACAATTCAAAAGAATATGTGATTGGCATCGGCAATATGGGCTACTCGAAAACTCCTACTATTTCTGATGTTCTGTTGGTTAGGAATCTACAACTTACTTAGCATAATTCAACTATGTGACAAGGTCTATAAAATCATGTTTGAAAAGGATAAGTGTCATATCGAAGATAGTAAATCATATATTATCTTTGAAGGAATTAGGAAGAAGGATATTTATATTCTCAGTATGAAAATCTCAAATGATAACCTATTTTCTTTTGGCTAATACAAGTGACCCTTGGATTTGGTATAAAAGATTTGGGCATTTGAATTTCAAACTCTTATCTGGACTTTCAAAATTTGATCTAGTAAGAGGTCTTCCTAAAATGGATTTTAAAGTAGATAGTATATGTGATGCTTGTCAATTAGGAAAACTTAGGAAGAGTTCATTCAAATTGAAAGATATGACTTCAACTTTAAAACCTCTTGAGTTACTTCATTTTGATCTGTTTGGTCAATTTCAAATCCAGTCAATAAATCATAATAACTATGTTTTTATAATTATAGATGATTATTCTAGATTTACATGGACAATTTTTCTGTAACATAAAAGTGATGCTTTTGATTTATTCAATACTTTTGCAAAAAGAATTCAAAATCAACTTTCTTTAAAAATCAAAACTATTCGTAGTGATCACGATGGAGAATTTCATAATGAAAATTTTGAGAATTTCTTTAATAAAAAAGGAATGACTCATAAATTTTCTTTTCCAAGAACTCCACAACAAAACGGAGTGATGCAGCGTAAAAATAGGATGATTCAATAGTGTGCAAGAACTATGCATTTAGATAGTAAATGACCAAGAAATTTTTGGGCTGAAGCATTCGCTACAGCTTGTTACATTTTGAATAGGATTTTAGTTAGATCTCTAACCAATAAAACACCATATGAACTTCTTTTCAATAAAAAACCAAAGGCATCTTATTTTAAAGTTTTGGAAGTAAATGCTTTATTCTAAATACATAGGACAATTTGGATAAATTTGATCCTAAATCCAAAAATGGAATCTTTATCGGATATTCTAATAGAAGTAAAACATATAGATTTTAAAAAATTACACCATTGAAGAAACAATGCATGTAATTTTTGATGAAAATTTCAAAGATTTTTTTTCAAATAAATGATGAAAATGATTTTGTTACTTTAAACGGTGAATAATGAAACAATTTGTGAAACAATTCTTCCTAATAAAAGGATCAGGCTTTTAAAAGATCATCTTATAAAAAATATTCTAGGAAATATTAATTATGTCATTAGAACTAGAAATCAACTAAACAAGATGAGTAATGTAGATTTTATATCATCTATTGAACCCAAAAATCCAAAGGAAGCGTCATCTGATGATTCATAGATTCTTGCTATGCAAGAAGAACTGAATCAGTTCATAAGAAATAATGTATAGGAACCTTTTCCTAGACCCGAGGACAAAACTATAATAGGAACTAAATGAGTTTATACAAATAAAATTAATCAACAAGGTGAGGTTGTTAGAAATAAAGCTCTGTTAGTTGCGCAAGGTTATTGTCAAGAAGATGGAATGGACTTTGATCAAACCTTTGCACCCGTGGCAACATTAGAAGCCACTAGAATTCTACTTGCTTTTGCAAACCACAACAATTTCAAATTATTTCAAAAGGATGTCAAAAGTGCCTTTTTAAATGGTTTTGTTAAAGAGAATGTTTATGTTGAACAGCCTCTACTTTTTGAAGAAGAAAAGTTTCCAAATTATGTTGACAAATTAAAGAAAACTTTATATGGTCTGAAACAAGCTCCTAGAGCTTAGTATGATAGACTAAGATCTTACCCATTACAATCAATTTTGAAATTAGTACAGTAGATAATACTCTTTTTATTGAAACAAAAATGATATCCAATTAGTACAGGTATATGTAGATGATATCATTTTTGGATCAACAAATAATGAAATGAACAAAGAGATTTCTGAAATAATGAAAAAAGAGTTCGAGATGATTCATATAAATGAACTTACTTTCTTTTTAGGATTGCAAATAAAACAATTAGATAGTGGTATTTTCATTAGTTAAGAGAAGTAGTAAGTTTGGTATGACCACAGCGAGTGGAAAACCCACTCCTATGACAACCAATGAAGCCTTGAATAAGTGGACATGTCAAAAGACGTTGATCAAAAAATGCACAGGGAATGATTAGATCGCTACTCTATATAACTGCAAGTATGCCTAATATCATGCATAGTGTCTGTCTCTGTGCAAGATACCAATTTTAACCTAAAGAAATCCAATTAAAAGCGTTTAAACGTATCCTAGGATATGTTAAACACACTTTAGACTATGGCTTATTTTTCCCTAAAAATGATTCGTTTGATTTAATCTCATACTATGATGCTGACTATGCTGGTTGTAAATTAGATCGAAAAAGTGTAAGTGGAACTTGTCACTTTTTAGGACATTTTCTGGTTTTACTGGTTTAGTAAAAAGAAAAATACCGTCTCACTATCAACAACTGAAGCAAAATATATCTCTGCTGCGTTGGTTTGTTCTCAAGTTATCTATATGTAACAGACCCTAAAGGATTTTGGATTAAACATTTCAAAATCACCAATTTATTGTGATAATACAAGTGCAATAAATTTGTCCAAAAATCCTACTCATCATGCCAGAACCAAACACATCAATATTAGTCATCATTTTCTTAGAGATAATATAAGTAAAGAGATTATTTCTCTTGAATTTATCAACACTGAGAATCAAATAGCTGATATTCTGACCAAACCCTTGAATCAATCAACCTTTACTAAATTAAGAAGAGAACTAGGTATTTTTTCTATAATTGAGATGCAGAATATAGATATAGTAACATATATATTTAAATAAATAGAGAAAAACAAAATTGTCAAAGGGATGTCGACATATCCCTACCCCCAATGACGATCAGATTTGAAATTTTGATTTTTCCCTCTAAAATCAGTTCGGTGGTTATATAACCACAATATTTTGAATTCATTTGTCTTCTCACTTCATTTTCTCTGTAGTAAACTTTTGAAAATATAAAGTAATGTCCTTCTCTTCTAAATCAAACCAAAATGCAGCCATTTCCTTCCCTTCTCCTAACTATGGTCCATTCCAACGTACTACGTTGGCTCGAGTAATGAAGATCGAGGAAAGTATAAAGGATTCTCTGCAAATGCTGACTGAATTACAAGTTATGCAAATAAGGAGAGCAAAGGAACAAAAGAAACAAGGCAGGATGCTTAGAAATTTGCAAAAATTTCTAATGGATAATCATGCAGACCCTATTGTGATTGAAGATAATGCCTCTAACATACGTATTCATAATCCATTAGAGGACGAAGAAGAAGAAGAAGAAGAAGAAGAAGAAGAAGAGGGAGAAGCGCAAATGGATGTGGATGATAATGTTGTTAGCGTTAGAGAAGTTTTTTTTGACAAAAATGGTAATTTGGTCAAACAACATGAAACTTTTTGTCTCCATTACCCTAGTTGTTCAATTCACAAGTCACCAATTGTCAAGGACTCTCATTAGATTGTTATTATATTAATGTTTTTATATTTGTGTACTTGTATATATTCTGTCCATGTTTCATACATATGTGTAATATAACATCATACATAATAAACTCAGATTTATGTTTTGCTTATTATACTTCGTTATTAGCATTTAGTTCAATAGTATTAGTTTAAGAGGGAGTTATATAGTTTTGGCTTAGTTTTTGTTGATGACAAAGGGGGAAAATTATAAAATAGGATAGTTATGTTGCTAGTTAGGCTTATATTACGAAGGATTTAGTAGATTAATGGGGAGTTGTTGGAATAATGGGGAGTTAGAGTAGAATCAGAATTGGATGGAGTATATTTTATAAACATAGGTTATCATCATCAAAAAGGGGAAGATTGTTAGTTTATGAAATGATGGTTTTGATGACAACAACTTAGGACTTGTTATAAAAAATAAACACTAATATCTTTGTCTATATATATATATGTATATGCGGGATATACATATCCAAGTACTGAGAATGAAAACCATACAGTATAGAGATTCAAAAGCGACGAATTCAAGATTGAAGAAATCAAAACCGAAGACTCATGAGTATAAAAATTATCAAGAGTTCAAGATATTAAGATAAGTAATAAAGTCTAGATATATGTTAATGTTGAATATGCGCTTATATGATTTTTGTTTGATGATAATAAACATATATATTCGTGTAAATGTATTTGTTAATGTACTATTTTATTTTTCATAGGTTAAATAAATATATGCTGAATAAAATTAAATAACACAGAATTTGAATTCAAACAGAAATTTTATTCAAACAAATATTTATTACAATTTTTGAATAGTACAAATTCAAGCTCTCACTATTCACCATACAATTTTGATTACATCACAATTTAATTTACAAAATTCCTCACTACATATCACTCACACTCGTATTTTAACATCAACTTCATTCCAGTTAGAATCCAGCATCTGAGCAATCTGCAAAAATATTCACTAACGCAGTAAAATTGAAAAAGAAATATTTTTGCAATATAAAATAAAATATGGATTTTGAAAATAATATTTGCCTCGGTTATTTGGGTTGTTCGTCGTCATTTAAATTTGAATTTATCATACACGAACAGTTTGTGACATACACAGTGTATTACTGTATATGCCACAAGGCCGTGCACATCGAAATATACACTTGATAATGTTACAAGGACAAGTGAGCACAGGTCAAACCCAAATGAAAAGCCGGGTTCAACTCACGTGCAATAAAATAAATGTCACAACTCTCGGCATAAGGTCAAACCCAAGTTTTTAAAACTGGATTCAACTCAGGTGCAATAAAAGTGTACAAGCTCAACAAATTGTCAGAGGTAGCAACTTTGAGCTATAGACCGAGCAAGTACATATATACAAGCAACTACATGCAACATGGCCTAAACCAGTTGCGACATCACTAATACTAGTGAAACAGAAGCTCAAACCAGAACAAATGTCACTACAACATGAATACAAGTGCAGGACAAAGCATCCAGTTTTTCAAAATGATGTATAAAGTCTCAAAGTAACAATAAAGGATGCATCGATGACAACAAGAGCAGCAAAACAATACTGCAACTCCAACAGATCAAAGCCAAAGTAGATAACCAAATCTGAAGTCAGTAATGCAATAGTGACATGCACAACTACCAAACCAACACACATGCACATCAATCAAACAAGAACTCAAGTCTAGACCAAATGCCATCATATGTTCATGAGCAAACAAGTGAATCAAGATACCAGACTCAAACAAGTGAACATGACAGCAAATGCTCAAACTCATGTGGACAGCATGACCAAGTATGGAAGTGACTCACAACAAAGAGTACAATATGAAGACAGCAAGTACAACTGCAATGCACACTATATCAAACAGTGACACCAATGAATGACCCATGAATGCAACAAATATATGGTGATGCACAAGCAAGAATCTGACTCGAAGCAAACTCAGTGCACAACAATCAAATGAACACAGCAAACACTTCAGGACAAGGTGCAGACGATCAATATACTACAAGTATGCAGTAATGCAAATATACTGCAGACCAGTTCAATGTGGAAAGCAACCAGAGATAGGCTACAACACAAATGCAAGCTGCTGAATTCCAAGAATGCAAACTACAACATGAATGACCAGTAACCAAAAAGAACCAGAGACTACAAATCAACTGCACCAAGGACTAATACAACTGAAATTCAAATACAAGCCTCACTGAATCGAAGGAGCATCAGAAACATTGAAGTAATGATATCAAGTCAATGATATACAGGTTAAACCAAAACAGTAATGTTCATGGACGAACACAGATGAACCATTAACGAAGTCACAGTGAAATCACCATGGAAAGCAAGTCAAAAATATACATTTTTGAACAAGTCGCAATCGTCTCAAACGAACAAGTCAAATTCGAAACCGTGGTCCTCACGAAATGAATCAAAGCCGTGATCATCAAGCAACGAAAATATACGCATATGAAAAGGTCAGAAATCATCTCAAACATTGAAGCATAATCAAGCGGCCGAAGCTAAATATTGAAAGAATCAGATGAACGAAAATTTAGGAGTTCGACTCCTATAAATTGCAACAGTCATCTTCGGCATATAATCATCGAGTTCAAGTACGAAAACACTAAAGCACAAAAAGCATAAATTACATACCGAAGCAAAGATAGAACTCGATCAACGAAGCAGCCAAAGTGAGTAACGAGAAAAGATCGACCGAAGCTACTCACGAATTATCCACGCAATCGATCAACATAAAGCAGGTGCTTCAAAAACCCTAATTTGGATCAAAGGACGAAAAGCCCTAATTTGGATCGAAGAACGAAGCCGCCACTTTCACAAAGAAACAAATAAAGGAGGAACGGGTTAAAATATAAAAGGGGCCGGCTTTATATTATTAAGGGGTTTTAATTTTTTAATTAGGGTTTTTGCCTTTTATTTTTAAAATTGCTTTTTAAATTTGGTTTTTAAATTCTAAACCGTTGTAATTTCTAGCCGTGTGACTAGGGGACAAACTACGTGGTGTAGTTTGAGAATTTGCAACTCAGTGGCTGAGTTATGACAGGGTTTTGAGCGTAGAGTTAGGTTTAGTCGATAGCGGGTGTCGCGAGTTTACGTGTGTAAGCGTCCGACTAACTAATTTCTAGTAGAAACCTTGGGGGCAGCACGTAGGCAGGTTTTTGCCGAAGCTGGGTAAATTCTGTGTTGTTCTATTTCTGTTATTTATATTCTGCAATATCTGTGCTGCTATTATTCTGCTGTGAACTGTGTTGAAATCATTTTATATAAGCTTCCGCAATTCATTTTTATAATTTATACCATCACCCTATTTACCCCCCTCTAGGGTGAAATCGATCCTACAAGTGGTATCAGAGCTAGGAATAGAAATCAATTTTTGTTTTAAAAATTTGTGTATCAAAAATCAGTTTTTGTTTTAAAAATTTGAATTTTTAAAATGGCTTCTTTTAATAATACTTTTGTTGAGGGTCGTTCCAATATTATTCCTTCTATTTTCGATGGAACAGATTTTTTGAATTGGAAATTGAAAATGGAATTTTATTTAAAATCTGTTAATATTAAATGTTGGGATATTATTGAAAACGGGTGTGATATAACAGATAAGAAAATTATCTCGATTAACGCTCTTGCTATGCATATATTATATTCTCATATTAATCAAGATAATTTTTATTTCATCTCTCATTGTGAAAATGCACAGGAAATCTAGAATACTTTCGATGCAATATATGGTGCAAAAGTCAACAGCAATGAGAAATCCTTCACAACCAACTCAGTTGAAGTAATGTGCTTAACAGGATTTGTAAAAAGCAGTTGTGATGAGGGTGATGATGATGGAGCAGCTGAGCTGGCGTTAATAATGAAGAAATTCAAAAGGTGGAACCACAAATATGGAAATCCAGCTCTAAATCAAAAATTAAAAAGAAGAATAATCAAAGCACTAGACAACTCGGAAGAACACGGGATCATTTGCAACAAACCCGGTGATATCAAGCCCAATTATCCCCGATTTCAACGCGATTTTGAAAAAAAATCAAAACAGAGAAATACTACAACCACGTTGAATACAAGTGATGAAGATAATCAAAGTTCTACCAGTAAGAGTGAGAAAGTAGATATATGCTTTCATGGAAATATAACTGATAGCGACGATGACGAGCCAAGCAAGATATCAAAACTTACTCACTTTGAATTACTTATTTATTCCCACGAAGTAAATGGCTGTTTTGAACGACTTAGGGAGAAATATGCTAAACTTGAATCACAAAAAGTTACTTTGATAGAATTAAATGAAAAACTTGACCAATTAGTTAAAACCTATCAAAGTAGGATCCCTAAGTGTGATAAGTGTCCAACATTTGAAGAAGAAATTAAAAAATCAGAAATTAAAATGAAATCGCTTAAAAATGAAATTCTGATTTTGAAAGAAAGTGAAAATACTAGGAGAGAAAATTCTATCAAAAAGTGCACAAAATTATTGAACGAAAATGATTCTCTCAAAACACAAGTCGAACAATTTTCAACGACTTTAGATAAATTTTCAAAAAGTGAAAAATAATTGAATATGCCATTAGGAAAGCAAACAGTTAATACGGTTAGACAAGGACTTGGATACAGTAGTTCAAAAATTGTTGAAATCAATATTAATTAAGTTAATTCTATGTGCACAATTTGTAGAAAATATGGACACAATAACAATAGTTGTTGGTATAGACCCAAACATGTGAAAACTATACCGATTTGGGTTACAAAAGGCACAAATATAAAATCTCTCAAAGTTAAACAAATTTGGGTGCCGAAGGGAACAATTATAAATAGTTTTGGGTCTTTACAAAATTGTTTTTCAAAATTTTCTGCCACTAACAACCATGGACCTATAAAAACAAGTAGGTCACATAAATATTTTTCGATGTAGGTGTGGTGGCAGGCTAAGGAACAACAACAGTGTTCTCTGGATTTTTGGCTGTTCCAAGGACACAACGAGCAACAAAGCAAAGTTCCTTAGCCTAGTTCAAAGGTGACAGAATCACAATAGACAACAACGAAAAAATGTCGTAAAGGTAAAACAGGTAATGGTATGTTTTGAACGATATATTAAATGTGATAATCTGCACCGTACTCTGAATTAAATCAGCCAATAATGAGATGATGAAAAAATGATGATTTTGACTCTGACTTATTCAACATAGTTGGCCAAATTATATTCTTATGCCAAAAACACTACAAAATTCTCTAGATTCTTTGAATTACTTCATATATATAAGTTTGGATTAAAAATAGTGTTTTGTTGGATGATAATCGATTTGCTTATAATACGGCTAACTCTATATTCACGGTTATTGATTGTTTACACGGCTTCATTTCAAATTCAAGAGAATGTCATTTAAATTGCTGTTAAAATTGAGTTTGAAATTTTTGGTGCACACTTCATGGTTTGGTCGATCAAATTCAATTAATGATAATTTTGAGTGAAAAAGAAATTCATATGCAGATTTCACTGGTAATCTAGTTGATAGAAAAATTACTAGTTGAATGTGATTCTTGAGATATTTAGTTACTGCATCGCTTTTCAAAGAAAATAGCTGCATATTTTTCATTTCAAATAATTTTCAAATAGTAGAAAATTTTCTTATAAAACCCCCTCGAGAAAATCATTTTTGACCATGTTTTCAGATTAGTCATTTTGAAAAATTGATTTCATAATTATTTTTGAATGTGATTTTAAATGATTACATTGACTTATCTAACTCCCTAATGATTATCGAAAAGATGAATAGTGATTGAAAAAGTGATGAATGTTGATATTTATTATATATTATGTAACAACCCGCATGTTCATCGATTGTATATTTAAATATTTTATTTAAATATTTTATACTTCGTCGGATTTTAGTCCGAAAAGCTACTTTTTGCAAACAGCCGAATTAGGACTCGAGACCACTTCCATTGAGTTCAAAATGCTGTTTGCGACCATTTTGAGTATAAACATCGATATGTTTGGAAATAGTAGAATTTTGCTACTTTTCACTTAGGGCTTTGGGTTGGGTTGGGTTCAGCCCAATGTTCTAACTTAATACCCCAAACTGAAACCCCCTCTTCATTCACTCCCTCTTCCTCTACTTTTCAGTTCTAAAGAGATTAACGGTGAGTGGAATGGGAAATTAAAACTCCAAGCCGTAGTTCATTTGCAAAATCCAAGCCCTAGCTCCAAATTCTAAGAGAACCCATTAGTAAGTATCTCCTTCTTCTTCTCCAACTCATTCTCTCTTTGATTTCAGAAAATTCCTAAACATAATTTGGGGAATGTTTCTCTTTTAAGCTTAGATTCAAGCTTCTTGTGTGAGATTGAAGTGTGGTTGATCTTCTCTTGTCTTCAAGCTCCTCATTCATTGATTTGGGTTTAAAGGTGATATTTTTATCTCACATCTATGCCTATATTTATCTTCGATTGTTAGGTATGAATTCCTAACACTTATTCATGTTCATTTCATTTTGGTTTGGATTGCTTTTGTGAATAATCCAATTTTTGGAGTTTTGGGTTCAATTCTTTAAAAATCATGACTTTAATGTTTTGATCATGTTTTTGGTGATGAACCGAGGAGCGTCTATGGCCGGGTAGTCGATTGGCCTAAACCCTTAGTGCCGTCGCTCGACCATTTGCAAATTGAGGGAGTTTGCACTCTTTTGAAATAGGGTAGGAAGTGCAAGAATACAGGTTCGGCCGACCGAGCTCTGTAGCCGGCCGACCAACCTACTACCCGAGAACTTCCTGCCTCTGTTTTGGAAGTGCAGGTTACATTCTCCAACCGACCGAGCTCAGGGTCCGGTCGACCGACCTGCTACCCGAGCACTTCCACCTTTGGTTCAGTCAACCGACTCTGGGAGTCCGGTTGACCGACCTGCTCCTATTTGCCAACTATGCCTACTTTGCTTATTTTGTTGAATTTTCAACTTTAATCGATTCGTGTTGTTTCCCTTTTGTGTTATCATTTATTATCGTCTTTGATGACATTTTCTTTGGGAATTTTCCAAATATCCATTTTGATGGATTTGATATCGATTTCTTTGGATTTTATTCATATCTTCAAATGTGAATTTCGGTGATTGATTGTTTTACAATCTTTATTTTGTGATTTGTCACTTTAAAAATATAAAGGTTTCTATACTGGTAGTAAATGTCAAAACTCTTTCATCAAAACGTTTTCAACACTATTTCAATACAAAGCTCATTTATTAAAACCATTTTTCAATCTTTTAGTATATACAAACCTTTTCCTTACTCGTATGAGAAATCTAATTAAACGGCTTAGTAAAACGAGTGGTATGAAATGCTTGCGTTTACTTCGTTGGTAAATTCTTGGACTTTTTCGATTGAATCTCTTGTGACAATTTTCTAGTGGAGATCTACAATTTGTTCGTAAATATTTAAGTTAAGCTAGTTGTTATGGGACATGAAGCTAAGCTCATATATTTACTAACTTAGAGTAATTGACACTTTCTTGATGATCATTGAGGATCATTTTTGTGATTTAGACTAGCGCTATGCTATGTTTCTTTGTCCACGAAGGGGACGGTACCTCGTTTTATTGAGTTTCGTCTCATTTCTTGCATGGGTCGTACTTATTTAGGTGCGACGATGTTATTTTACACATGGGTCGTACCTTTCTAGGTGCGTCGATGTTTATTTATGCATGGGGTTTACCTTTTTAGGTGCATCGATGTTTGTTTACTTCGTGGAGCAATCGGCTCAATAAGTCGAGACATGGGGCGTATCTTTCTAGGTGCGTCGATGTTCGTCTATGCATGGGGCGTATCTTTCTAGGTGCGTCGATGTTCGACTTTGCATGGGGTGTATCTTTCTAGGTGCATCGATGTTAGACATTACCTGGGGTGTATCTTTGTAGGTGCATCGATGTTTATTTATGCATGGGATGTATCTTTCTAGGTGCATCGATGTTTATTTATGCATGGGGCGTATCTTTCTAGTTGCGTCGATGTTAGAGCATGTGGCGTATCTTTCTAGGCGCGTCGATGTTCGACTGTGCATAGGGCGTGTCTTTCTAGGTGCGTCGATGTCCAGTTTATGGGATTGGCCATCCTCTTTTTCTTGTGATTTCTGGATTTCTAATTGATGATTTCTGGAATTTATGTTTCACCATCTTTTTCAGTTGGCATTGATATGTATGTCATTTATTGTGCATTGGTGAATTCGTGTGTCATTGACTTGTTGTGAACACAAGTTTTTGATATGATACCCTTTTCCATCTTTGAGAAGATTCTTGTGATATTGATTAATCTCTTGTTGATTATCATTTACATACTTATAGTAGTATGCCATTATGGTTATTATACGTTTATGCCTTTTCTCTTAATCTATATCACATCATCTGATATTTATAGCTAGACTGATCCGTTTATTATTTTCTTATGAAATAATACTCGGGTCAGACCGAGATGTTACAGGTGCTTCCGCTTGACTTCCTATCTGGAACCATCATCTGATTTTGGCTAACTACTCTAGATTAGTAGTTTTTGTTGTATATATTTGAGATATCGACTCATAGATGTATTCTTTTGTATAGCACATGTTGCTATTCTTTTGTGTTATTGTGGATCTTTCAGACCACCACTCTGATGTACACTTTCATGTATTATATATATATATATTTATATCTTTTTCCGCCTTTGTGATATGAATTATCTATGACTGATTTGTGTTATGCTCATTTCTATATTTGTTTCCGAAGATTATATATAGCCACTGTGTGATAGCTTTGAGTTTGGATCGGTATGTCGGATTTCCTCCTGAAATCAAACCATGTTATACTATCTGACATATCGGTGCTCGCACAAAGCAATTGCACGGATGGTCGCTCCTCAACAGCCTTATTCTCCGTGCTAGTTGACGGCATTACCGTAGTGTTCTTGGCTAGAGTGGGTATAGAGGTGGGGCGTCACAGCTTGGTATCGGAGCCAAACTTCGGAACAATGTAGAATAATTTAACAAGGATCATCGTCCTAAGTCTTTCTTAGGAGTCGTGCTTTAGGATTTAATTCGATTCTTCGTACCGATTCATCCCATTTTCTTTATGATTCCTTGTTTTATCTATCAAGATTGCTTGATATTCATTTGGAGAATAACTTTTCTTCTTCTTTCTTTCTTAAAGAAGAGAAATGGTTAGATCAAATCGTCCCAGTTCCGGACAATCTAGTGCTACTCCCCAAGATGGAGTTTTTATGTCTGCCCAGCAGCTTCTAGATCTTGTTAAGAAAGCTCAAGCAGCCGGACCCAATCCAGAGGCTACTCATCCTAGATCTGATTTCGCATGCTTGTGCAGAGACTATACCGATTTGGGTGGAAGGCCATTTACGGGATCCGAGAGTGTTATTGAAATTTAGGCTTGGCTCAAATCATGCGATCTCATCTTTACTCGCATGAACCTTATTGATCTACATCGAGTCCATGTGGCTTCTAGCATGCTCCAAGAAAGAGCATTAGATTGGTATGAACTTTCGGTTTCTGAAATCGTTGAAGCAGATCTTACTTGGGAGCAATTCCGGGAAAGTTTCGAATTGAAATTTGTGCCGGAGGCTGAAAAAGTAACTTTGGCCCGGCGTTTTATTGACCTTGTTCAAGGTGAATCTTCTGTGACAGACTATGTCGCATCTTTCGAATCTCTTTCCAAATACGGGGTTGAATACATTAATACCCATTGAAGAAAAATCAGAGATTTGTCTATGGCTTGAATAAGAATCTTAAGAAGCCATTACTCCTGAAACTTGAGGTTTCATTTGATCATCTTATTGATATCGCTCTTCGTCTTGAAGAGGCCGATAGAGAGAGTAATGTTGAAGTTGTGGTTTCCAAACTGAACTTCAACGACAACATGAAGAGGCCAATTAAATTCAAAGGCCCCATTCCCAACAAGAAAGGGAGGCAAGAAACCCCGATAGCAAAGGCCCCTACCTCTAGTCATGGACAATGCTATAATTGTGGTTCCACAGACCACCACGTAAGGGAGTGTCCGAAACCTCTTTATTGTCGCTATTGAAAAAATTCGGGTCACCATATAACTGTATGTCCCATACTTCAAAGCAAGAGAGAAGGAAAGCTGCAAGCCCTTAGCAACTCTTCTCTTGGTCAAGGTATTTTACATTCAATCCTTGATGCTATTGTTTTATTTCGTGGTCTTCCTATTTGAGTTCTTTTTGATATGGGTTCATCTCATTATTTTTATACCAAAAGAACTTGTCGATTCTTTTTCTTTGAATATTTTTGGCTTGATGACTTCTTTGAGAATTGTGAATCCGGATGGTAGATCCGCAACGCTCAATTTGCTTTTTATTGATGTCGAAATTATTTTATGTGATTTTTCTTTCCAAGCCGACTTTTACTTAGGCTTCGGAATTGACTTTTGTAAGGATTGGCTTAATTATTATGAAGCCATATCCTTTGTCCCGTGTGGACTATCCATCTTCGACATATCAATCTATTAAGTAGATTTCTATTTTTCCTTTATGATTTCGATTCCAATTTGATGGCATCATTTTATTCCTTAAGCCCACTTATAAGGAAAGTGTTATTTCTCTCATTTGGGTAGTTGTGAATTTTCTGGTATCTTTGAGCTTGTCTTAGGACTATCTCCTAAGCAATCCTTTGAGTGGTGTTAAGGTCTTTTAGTTCGACTTTACCGCCAATTTTCATTAGTTACGAGTTGTGGAAGTAAGCATTCCACTTACCGCATTCCACACTCGTTATGATTCTTATGAATGACTTATTATGTCATTCGGTTTGTCCATCTTATTTCATCCATTTTATAAATCGAATATTCTACGATCTCGATGACTCCATCCTAGTATACATTGATTTTGGATGAAAATAGCAATTTAAAATTTTTACAAATCTTTTTCATAAAGATTTATTTATAAGAATAATTGGGATTTTGTTCTTAAAACAAGCAAAGAATATTTGTAAAGCTTTTAAGAAACTTGTTTATTATAAAGAAGATGATTTTGGGATTGTATTGCCCATTCAGTGCTTTAAGAATTCTGGTCGATGCGCTTGATCAACGTTATCGATAAGAATCTCCTAAACGCTTTGATGAGACAGACAGACACGATGTATTGAATTGTAAAAATGTAAATTTTTCTAGAAAGATAATTACATAAAGATGATTGTAATTTTGAAAGTTTTAACTTTTCGGAAAAGAAGATTATTTAAAAGAAATTCTTTCTTTTCGAAACTCTTATTCTTATGATTCCCGAGGGGAACCAAGACTTTATCTTTTGTACCAATGCTAATCGTATTGTTTGGATGCCATTCTCTTGCAAAGGAGAACGTGCTATCATTTATGTTTCTAAATCATTAAAGCCTATCGAGACTAGATATGTCATTCATGATCTAGTGCTCGCGGCTAATGGTTTTGCTTTTAGAATTTGGCATCACCATTTTTGTAGAGAAATTTGTTCTCCACCTCGATCATAAATCTTTGGAATATGTATTTTCTCATAAGGAACTTCATGTTGGCTCAAGTTCCTAGTATCTTATGACCTTGATATTATTTCTATTCCCGAGGAGAAATCACCAATGGCTTTAGTCGTAGACAACGAGTGGTTGATTCTTGGATGATGTCTGAATGGAATTATCTTTTTATCAAGTTCATCGGGCGTTTTGATGTACTTCGTTTTATTGAGTTTCATCTCATTCCTTTTATGGACTTGCGTCTGATGTTCTTTTATGGTGTTCGGTTCATTGGACGTACCGTTTTTGTACTACGTCAGTGTTTCGAAATTATTCGAGCTTTGGTTCATTGGATGTACCGTTTTTGTACTACGTCGGTGTTCCAAAATTATTCAAGCTTTGGTTCATTGGGCGTACCGTTTTTGTACTAAGCTGTGTCCCAAATTATTTGATTTTCTAGTTTCTCGGGTGTACTGTTATTATACTACGTCGTTGCACCAGCTCAATTTTCAGATATTCATGACGTTTTCTCACGTCTTTCTACTACGAAAATGCCTTAGGGACTTCGATTTTTATTCTTCAGCCCGGTGTTATTGAGGAAATTGAAGTTTCACCAGATTTGATTTATGAGCAACATTCCATTCGCATCATTGCTTCGAAGGTTGAGCGCCTTCGGAATAAAGATGTTCTTCTTATGAAAGTTCAATGGTTCTCAGATCCTAAGGATTGCTCTTGGGAATCCTGGGAATTCATCGTGCTAACCCGTTCGGACTTACTCTTTCGTTCTCTTTATGGTGAACTTCTTATTTCAAAAATTCTTTTGTGTTGATATGCTTTTATGGTTGTTACTATTTATTTTCTTCTTAAGTATTGCGAGGACGCAATTTCCTTAAGGAGGGGAGTCTGTAACAACCCGCATATTTATCGATTGTATATTTAAATATTTTATTTAAATATTTCATACTTCGTCGGATTTTAATCTGAAAAGCAACTTTTTGCAAACAGCCGAATTAGGACTCGAGACCACTTCTATTGAGTTCAAAATTCTGTTTGCGACCATTTTGAGTATAAACTTCGATATGTTTGGAAATAGTAGAATTTTGCTACTTTTAACTTAGGGCTTTTGGGTTGGGTTGGGTTCAGTCCAATGTTCTAACTTAATACCCTAAACTGAAACCCCCTCTTCATTCACTCCCTCTTTCTCTACTTTTCAGTTCTAAAGAGATTAATGGTGGGTGGAATGGGAAATTAAAACTCCAAACCCTAGTTCATTTGCAAAATCCATGCCCTAGCTCCAAATTCTAAGAGAACCCATTAGTAAGTATCTCCTTCTTCTTCTCCAACTCATTCTCTCTTTGATTTCAGAAAATTCCTAAACCTAATTTAGGAAATTTTCTCTTTTAAGCTTAGATTCAAGCTTCTTGTGTGAGATTGAAGTGTGGTTGATCTTCCCTTGTCTTCAAGCTTCTCATTCATTGATTTGGGTTTAAAGGTGAGATTTTTATCTCACATCTATGCCTATATTTATCTTTGATTGTTAGGTATGAATTCCTAACACTTATTCATGTGCATTTGATTTTGTTTGGATAGCTTTTGTGAATATTCCAATTTTTGGAGTTTTGGGTTCAATTCTTTAAAAATCATGACTTTGATGTTTTGATCATGTTTTTGGTGATGAACCGAGGAGCGTATATAGCCGGGTAGTCGATTGGCGTAAACCCTTAGTGTCATCGCTCGACCGTTTGCAAATTGAGGGAGTTTACACCTCTTTTGAAATAGGGTAGGAAGTGCAGGAATACAGGTTCGGCCGACCGAGCTCTGTAGCCGGCCGACCGACCTGCTCCCCAAGCACTTCCTGCCTCTGTTTTGGAAGTGCAAGTTACAGGCTCCAACCGACCGAGCTCAGGGTCCGGTCGACCGACCTGCTACCCGAGCACTTCCCCCTTTGGTTCAGTCAACCGACTCAGGGAGTCCGGTTGACCGACCTGCTCCTATTTGCCAACTATGCCTATTTTGCTTATTTTGTTGAATTTCCAACTTTAATCGATTTGTGTTGTTTCCCTTTTGTTGTTATCATTTATTATCGACTTTGATGACATTTACTTTGGGAATTTTCAAAATATCCATTTTGATGGATTTGATATCGATTTCTTTGGATTTTATTCACGTCTTCGAATGTGAATTTCGGTGATTGATTGTTTTACAATCATTTTTTTGTGATTTATCACTTTAAAAATATAAGGTTTCTATATTAGTAGTAAATATCAAAACTCTTTCATCAAAACGTTTTCAACACTATTTCAATACAAAGCTCATTTTTTAAAATCGTTTTCCAATCTATTAGTATATACAAACCTTTTCCTCACTTGTATGAGAAATCTAATTAAACGGCTTAGTAAAACGAGTGGTATGAAAAGCTTGCATTTACTTCGTTGGTTAATTCTTGGACTTGTTCGATTGAATCTCTTGTGACAATTTTCTAGTGGAGATCTACAATTTGTTCGTAATATTTAAGTTAAGCTAGTGGTTATGGGACATGAAGCTAAACTCATATATTTACTAACTTAGAGTAATTGACACTTTCTTGATGATTATTGAGGATCATTTTTGGGATTTAGACTAGCGCTATGCTATGTTTCTTTGTCCACGAAGGGGACGGTACCTCGTTTTATTGAGTTTCGTCTCATTTCTTGCACGGGTCGTACCTATTTAGGTGCAATGATGTTTGTTTACACATGGGTCGTACCTTTCTAGGTGCGTCGATGTTTATTTATGCATGGGGTTTACCTTTTTAGGTGCATCGATGTTTGTTTACTTCGTGGAGCAATCGGCTCTATAAGTCGATACATGGGGCGTATCTTTCTAGGTGCGTCGATGTTCGTCTATGCATGGGGCGTCGATGTTCGTCTATGCATGGGGCGTATCTCATTTAAAAGTCCTAACAGTTGTGCATGGTTAGTAGATATTCAAATTCCTGATATAAATATACCATAAATAGACACAACTGTATGGTTTTATATGATGACATCATTCCCATCATTTTAAAAGTGGAATATGCGCATAACAAAATATTTATGATTTTTGTTTGATTTTTTATTGAAATTTAATATTTATATCCAATTGAGTTTTAATGTTGGATTAATATCGATCACTTTATCACTATTTTCTCTAACACTATTATTCTTTTGCTGATAACAAAAGGGGGAGAGAAAAGTTAAGATTTTGTCAAATAAAATCACGCAAAGGTTAAATAATTTTCTATTTGCATCTAGGCTCATTTGCATATTTTTATTTGTATGCATATATGTAGGGGGAGCTTTGTGTAGAGAGGAAGCATTTAAATAGGGGGAGCTATTAGAGCATATCAATGATCAAATACATTTAACATATTCAAAATCTTAAATATATGTTTGTTATCATCAAAAGGGGGAGATTGTTGAATATGCGCTTATATGATTTTTGTTTGATTATAATAAACATATATATATTCGTGTAAATGTATTTGTTAATGTACTATTTTATTCTTCATAGGTTAAATAAATATTTGCTGAATAAAATTAAATAACACAGAATTTGAATTCAAACAGAAATTTTATTCAAACAAATATTTATTATATTTTTTGAATAGCACAAAGCTCTCACTATTCACTATACAATTTTGATTACATCACAATTTAATTTACATAAATTCCTCACTACATATCACTCACACTCGTATTTTAACTTCAACCTCTTTTCAGTTAGAATCCAGCATCTGAGCAATCTGCAAAAATATTCACTAACGCAGTAAAATTGAAAAAGAAATATTTTTGCAATATAAAATAAAATATGGATTTTGAAAATAGTATTTGCCTCAGTTATTTGGGTTGTTCGTCGTCATTTAAATTTGAATTCATCATACACGAACATCTTGTGACATACACAGGGTATCACTGTATATGCCACAAGGCTGTGCACATCGAAATATACACTTGATAATGTTACAGGGACAAGTTAGCACAGGTCAAACCCAAATGAAAATCCGGGTTCAACTCACCTGCAAATAAAATAAATGTCATAACTCTCAGCACAAGGTCAAACCCAAGTTTTTAAAACTGGATTCAACTTAGGTGCAATAAAAGTGTACAAGCTCAACAAATTGATCAGAGGTAGCAACTTTGAGCTACAGACCGAGCAAGTACATATATACAATCAACTGAAGGCAACATGGCCCAAACAAGTTGCAACATCACTAATACTAGTGAAACAGAAGCTCAAACCAGAACAAATGTCACTGCAACATGAATACAAGTGCAGGACAAAGCATCCAGTTTTTCAAAATGATGTATAAAGTCTCAAAGTAACAACAAAGGATGCATCGATGACAACAAGAGCAGCAAAACAATACTGCAACTCCAATAGATCAAAGCCAAAGTAGATAACCAAATATGAAGTCAGTAATGCAACAGTGACATGCACAACTACCAAACCAACAAACATGCACATCAATCAAACAAGAACTCAAGTCTAGACCAAATGCCATCGTATGTTCAAAAGCAAACAAGTGAATCAAGATACCAGACTCAAACAAGTGAACATGACAACAAATGCTCAAACT
Source organism: Allium cepa (assembly GCA_030765085.1). Classification (NCBI taxonomy): domain Eukaryota; kingdom Viridiplantae; phylum Streptophyta; class Magnoliopsida; order Asparagales; family Amaryllidaceae; genus Allium; species Allium cepa. The sequence continues at coordinate 5,887,263 of CM060930.1, read as the reverse complement.
CATGTGGACAGCATGACCAAGTATGGAAGTGACTCAAAACAAAGAGTACAATATGAAGACAGCAAGTACAACTGCAATGCACACTATATCAAACAGTGACACCAGTGAATGACCCATGAATGCAACAGATATATGGTGATGCACAAGCAAGAATTTGACTCGAAGCAAACTCAGTGCACAACAATCAAATGAATACAGCAAACACTTCAGGACAAGGTGCAGACGATCAATATACTACAAGTATGCAGTAATGCAAATATACTCCAGACCAGTTCAACGTGGAAAGCAACCAGAGATAGGCTACAACACAAATGCAAGCTGCTGAATTCCAAGAATGCAAACTACAACATGAATAACCAGTAACCAAAAAGAACCAGAGACTACAAATCAACTGCACCAAGGACTAATACAACTGAAATTCAAATGCAAGCCTCACTGAATCGAAGGAGCATCAGAAACATTGAAGTAATGATATCAAGTCAATGATATACAGGTTAAACCAAAACAGTAATGTTCAGGGACGAACACAGATGAACCATTAACGAAGTCACAGTGAAATCACCATGGAAAGCAAGTCAAAAATATACATTTTTGAACAAGTTGCAATCTTCTCAAACGAACAAGACAAATTCGAAATCGTGGTCATCACGAAATGAATCAAAGCCGTGACCATCAAGCAACGAAAATATACGCCTATGAAAAGGTCAGAAATCATCTCAAACATTGAAGCATAATCAAGTGGCCGAAGCTAAATATTGAAAGAATCAAACGAACGAAAATTTAGGAGTTCGACTCCTATAAATTGCAACAATCATCATCGGCATATAATCATCGAGTTCAAGTACAAAAACCCTAAAGCACAAAAAGCATAAATTACATACCGAAGCAAAGATAGAACTCGATCAACGAAGCAGCCAAAGTGAGCAACGAGAAAAGATTGACCGAAGCTACTCGCGAATTATCTACGCAATCGATCAACATAAAGCAGGCGCTTCAAAAACCCTAATTTGGATCAAAGGACGAAAAGCCCTAATTTGGATCGAAGAACGAAGCCGCCACTTTCACAAAGAAACAAATAAAGGAGGAACGGGTTAAAATATAAAAGGGGCCTGCTTTATATTATTAAGGGGTTTTTAATTTTTTAATTAGGGTTTTGCCTTTTATTTTTAAAATTGCTTTTTAAATTTGTTTTTTAAATTCTAAATCATTGTAATTTCTAGTCGTGTGACTAGGGGACAAACTACGTGGCGTAGTTTGAGAATTCGCAACTCAGTGGCTGAGTTGTGGCAGGGTTTTGATCATAGAGTTAGGTTTAGTCGATAGCGGGTGTGCGAGTTTACGTGTGCAAGCGTCTGACTAACTAATTTCTAGTAGAAACCTTGGGGTAGCACGTAGGCACGTTTTTGCCGATGCTGGGTAAATTCTGTGTTGTTCTGTTTCTGTTATTTATATTCTGCAATATCTGTGCTGCTATTATTCTGTTGTGAACTATGTTGAAATCATTTTATATAAGCTTCTGCAATTAATTTTTATAATTTATACCATCACCCTATTCACCCCCCCTCTAGGGTGAAATCGATCCTACAGTTAAAACTTCCTAATAGCACTTAAATCTTTATTTGGATTTTAATTATATAATGGAATCCACCTTCTCGCTTTTAATAGTGGGATGGAACACACGACCTCTTTTGTGGGATGGAACCCACGACCTTCTCTAGTGGAATGGAATCCATGAAATATTCAAAATAATTTATATTAACTATTTTTTTCAAAAACTTCCATTTTAAAAGTCATCTTTATCAATTTAAATATTTTAGCCATAATTCAAATACCATTCTTATCATCTTTTAATATTTTGATCACAAAATCATCTCTTATTTTTTAAACTATCTCTTGTTTTTAATATTTTGGCTTTAAATCTCAAAAATATAATTTAAAGAAGCCTATACTTAGTTTTTAATATTCCTTTTATATATTAGATTATATATTTTAAGATTACTTTCTAAAACTCTTTTACAAGTTTAAACTATATTCAAAATGGTTTACAAAGTTTAGAAATTGTTTCGACAAGTTTTAGAATATGAATCATTTTAAAGAAAAATCAATTTTCAAAAATAACAAAGGCATGTCGACATCCCTATACCCCCTATGTCGACATGGTAGCCGTATATTTCAAATTTTCAAAAGAAGCGTCTATTCGTCATAACCTTTCGCGAATGGATGTAACCATTGTTCTCCTATATATACCAGATGTTTTCAACGAATTTTAAGTTGGTTTTTTTTTCATTTCTTCACTCCTTCTTCTCCACTCAAATATTCTCTTATATTTCAAATTCTTTAACAAAATTCTACCAAAATCCTAAGTGATCATCTCTAGTGTGATTCTTTGCCACTCTCTCTTAAATATCTTAGTGCTATTCAGAGTTACAGAATCATTTGTAATCAAAGATCGAATGATCGAAGTGTATCGAGTCTTTCTATCAAAGTATGATTGTGGCCCGTAAATCAATTGGGTGTGATTATAGCCCGTAAATCAATTAGGTGAGCTTCTAGCTTGGTTAAATCAAGAGAGTTTTCCCTAGACTTGGTGATAAGAGGGTGTACCTCGTGGTCTTGAAATCGAGGTTGTAATATTGACAATATACTTGAAAAGAAATCTGCACAAGAAATTGTCTGTGACTGGATGTACGGTAACTTCGAACCAGTACAAAATTCCGGTATGCTCTTTCCTTTACTGCTTTTATTTACTATTTGCATCTATATCTAGTTCTGTGATTATCTCTATGTTTGTGAATTTTATATGTTTGGGTTTAATTTGAAAAGATTTCAAAAAGATTCACAAAATTAATTAAACATATTCACCCCTCTTCTAGTGTAAATTTTGGCTTAAGATCCGTAATCCGCATTTCCTACAAAGCCATCGTACCATTGCAGTCCGATTTGGTCCTTGAATTGATGTTAGATTGCAGCATTCATAGTCTACTCTTTGTGCTTAGCCTGGTAAATGGTCCATGTTCGTGCCTTGTTGTCCAGGATCTTTTGGCTTTGGAGGAATCATTTTCTTAGCAACTCCATGTTCGTTCCTTGAGGGTAATTCGGTAGCAAACTCCTAACTTTCGTTGCCCTGGTCCATCACAGTGCACGCATGCTGCATGCCATCACCGACTTGATAACCTGAACCCCTGTGAAGGGGTTCCACACCAAACCTCAAAGTGGGATCGGTACCGACTCCCACGCTTTGGTTAGGGTCGTATCTAAATTTCTACCTTGACATCCCTGCTTCGTATGCATATGTCCTTTGCCTTCTATTCCTTTGGTGTAGTCAGGTGATGAGGAACTACCCGAGTTCGAGTACGGAGGAGATGCCTCTCTCCTAGTCCTCCTACTATGAGTATTCAATAGGGTCATCAAGTTTCTGTTCTCTTGGATTTGCTGGTTCAACTCTATAAGGCTATCATGTTTCTCTTTCATCATATGTTAAAAATCCATCCTAGTTATAACATCAGAAGGATTCTAAAGATTTGTGGCTACTTGGTGTGTACCCTCTTCCAAAATATTCGAATTAGTATTGTCTGCTTCATCAACCGCACTTGAGGAGGCAATAACTTTATCTTTCCTAGGAGCCATTGAGGATAGCTTCCTATAGACTTTGTTCAAATTTAAGTAGTAGGCAAACTAGTTGAGAAGAAATTGGATCTCTTTTCAAGATTTTAGGCAATTTAACAGTAGATAAGAATGCAAATAGCCTGAGAATTAGTTTCTCAATAGACAAGGATACAAATAGCCTGAGAATCAATTTCTTAGTGAAAACATCAAAATGTTTGAACCAAAAATGACACAAACACCCAAAGATTATGTAGAGAATAAAAGAAAAAATATATAATAGAAATGTAAATGTAAATGAAAATGAGGAAAGAAACAAGACACGATCGTTTATAGTGGTTCGGTGAAGCTTTCCCTACGTCCACTTTAATATTTTATTGCTAATTTCTAATTTGGGGCCAGAAGATCTTGGAATTCGGTATAACTCCAACACTTAGAATTTAGAGTTACAAGAATATAAAAAATAATGTAACTAGAGCCAAAAAAATACGCAAAAATGAGCCATACACCTCTATTTATAGAGCTAGGGAGCTAAAATCTTGCTCAAAAATATCTCCAAACCATTATATCCGATTTAGACTAGTTCCCCAAAAAAATAGGTGCTACGTTAGCAAAAACTAGGGGTTGGTATCAATCCCGAAGTGGGAGTTAGTGACGATCCCTAAGTGGGAGTCGGTGCCAATCCCCAAGTTTGTTATATTTGGCATCTTCAACTCTTTACTTCAGATCTCCCATGGTTAGCTTCGTGGTTTCATAGTTGTTTGCACCATTATTAGCTTGCTTTTGAGTCCAAATAATGGAGTTCTGGGAGAACAGAGTTGTAGTTTCAAGCATCCATGGAGATCGATGCAGAATTGCATTGAATCAATAAATCGACTTTCGAAATAGGCTATTGGCATCAAGATAGGCATGTAGGAAAAAGATGAGATCCACTCACATCATATTTGGGAGTCGGTATCGATCCCCAACTTAGGGGTTCCCATTTTCATGTTGTCTCTGATGGCTTTGGCTTTGACTTTGTGACTCTATCCGTGTTTGGTCTTTGGACTCCTGGGTTGTCTCTTTAGGCTTTCTGTCTTGATAACTTCAAGTTTAACCTATCCATTTTATCTGTATATTGTTTGATCAAAAGACTGGATAACAATATACATCATACAATATTGTGGTAATAGTCTTTCTAACTGAAGAGTAAATATATATACATACTATATTTAGTCACATAGTTTACTATTGCTTATATCTCTTTGTTTAGCTGCCTGATATATTATCACCAAATAAGATTCTTTTACTTTTTTATACTGTTGTACTATGAATACTATGCAAAAGGAATAATATGTACCATTAACACAAATAAGAAAATATATGCTAAATATTTCATGGTAATTAAAATTGATTTAATAGCATTTAGAAAATTAAATTTGTCAGTTAACTGCTATTTCCAATAAAAAAAACTTTTTCCTTCATTTAAACAACTCTTGTTAATGTGAATTAAAGAAGAGGTCTATATTCATCATATATACATGTAAACTAAATTTGTCCAAATCTTGTTTTGAATTTAGTATTAACTTTTCGAAGGAAAATGTATACTTAAAATAATACTTTATCGCGTGGAAGAGGAGTGTAGGGGGTGTATTCAAATTTACTGTTATTTATGATGTAATTTGCTATCCTAAGAAAATATTAAATGCTAAATCTGTTTAACAAAGCAATGTCATACATCTACATCTAACATGCAATTTTTGATCAAAAGCAAAGTTTCGAATAAATGAAATGCCTAGGTGTAAATTAGGTCTAATCTATAAAATAACCTGTATTTGTTTCAATGAAATATTAAATAAATGTGTATATTAATTTACCATGTAAATGGGGATACATTACTGCATTTTCGATATAGGAAAACTTACATGTGAATTTCAGTTTAAAATATCCTTTAGGATTTTAACTTGAACAATCCTATGAATTAAATTAATCAATTATTAGATCAATCATAAAAAGTTCATCAAATTCATGTCAGCGGCCTACATAAACCCATTATGGCAACAGAAAACAAATCATACAAGCATGGCGCCTATTTTGATTGCTCCAAAAGATATATACAAAAAAAAGTTAAGATAAAAAATGCAACTTAAGAACCATTAATAGTGTTAAGTACTTGTCTTATTAAATTTACAGTAAGATATACATCCAATACTATGATACTTATCTTTCTAATTGAAGAGTAAATTGAAATATGTACCATTAACACAAATTTGTTCAAAAACTTGTTTTAAATTTAGTACTAACTTTTAGAAGGAAAATGTATATTTAAAATAATATTTATTATGTGTGTGGAAAGGAGAGTGGGGGTGTTTGTATATTTACTGTTATTTATGATGTAATTTGCTAACCCAAAAAATTATTAGATCCTAAATATGTTCAGCAAAGCAATATTGCACATCTGGATCCAACATGCAGTTTTTGGTTAAAATCAAAGTTTTATATAAATGAAAAGCCTAAGTGTAAACTAGGTCTAATCTATAAAATAACATGTATTTGTTTCAATAAATAGATGGAAACAATGAAACTATAAGTTAATAAAAAAACAATAATCAAGAAACACATGAAGCTTATATGTAATCATAATATTTGTATTATATTGATATTTTTTCATATATTCCTTCGCACAAACTAATGCTTTTTGACATTGATATGTGTCCATTCTAGTTCGATAGCATACACAATCAGGAAAAGATAAGAATCTAATGACCAAGTCTTTGAAAAAGTAGAACTAAAATTTGTTTGGCTTTGCGACCTCTAAAATTTAAACATCATCGCTAGCTAACCTTTTATGAGTGTTGAATTTTGAATACGGAAACATGTTATCATCACCATTTGGCTTATCCGAACGCTTTCTTTCCTCTATGAGTTGCACCTTGTCTGACAACACTTGATAAATGTAAAAACTTACTGAATTACTAAGCAACGTAATATTGACCATAATTATGTTTATTTTTTATTGTAATGTTTAATCTCATTAAATGATATTTAGAGAATTGTCAAATAAAAAACATGAGAAATGGCACAGATTTTGTAAGATTTTATATCCTGCTATAGAAAACAAGCATTTATTACTAAGATTGCACCATACATTATATGTCTGGCAAAAAGTGTTAGGAAATCAAATCTACGGTTTCGATGACAACAAATATACAATGAAAATCGAATATGCATATATATATTTCCATATAAAGGTATTTGCTAGAACAACATCACTAGAAAGACAAGAATAAGGCTCAAAGAACACTACAAGAGACTACAAGTCGATAGGTACAAAGAAGCAAAAGAAAAGATGCACAAAACAGACATGCACAAGTTTCAAACGTCTGGGTGCACAAGCTAGATGTCTGGAAAAGTCCTCTGGAATAACAAACAGACTAAACCAGATGTCTGGTAGTAGCACTTAGACATCTGAAAATCTACTATGTACAAAAAAGTATGTAGCATCAGATGTTTGATACAAATACCAGACGTCTGATTTCGAACTCGGATTTTAAATTTAAACTTCAACTGCCACATTCGAATAGACATCTCCGCTTCTCTTTATTGCAACTCTTCATCATCAACAGAAGCATTTGTAGAGCACTTGTTAATGGATGCAACTACTCAAGGAACCTCTCTACAACCATATATATCATCAAGAATCAAGAGAACATATTACCTTACTTACTTACGCTCTCTAATTACATACTCTATCATATATGCTTGATTTCTAGAAATCGATACTTATATTTCACTCTTCCAAATATTCAGTTCTTCACAAGACAATATTCTCTAGATATATATTGGAAGCATTTGTACTAATTAGTCAATATCCGTGTTACATAACACACGTTTGACAAGAACAACTTATTGTAACCAAGCCTCTTCCTCCGGGTGAAGTGAGGGTGTTTGATAGTCGAATTCCGAAGGGGAGCTTCGGGAATAGATGTAGGACGGTAGGTACGAACCAGTATAAAATCCTAGTGTGCTTATTCTATATTTACTTAGATTAATATTGTTTTAGTTGCATCATATATTTTGTCACATACATTTGCATATACACTAAAAGATCCACCCTGTAGACTTTCAATTGGTATCAAAGCAAGGTTTGATCAAAGTACAGTAACACATTTTTGAATCACTTTAACATGGCAAGCATTTTTCGAGAAGGTCAATCCACAGCACAACCCCCACTTTTTAACGGTTCTAACTATGCATATTGGTCAACATGTATGCGAATTTTTATGAAAGCTAATGGATTAGAAATTTGGTCAGCCACTCAAAATAATTATGAAACACCTGACACTGCTATGAGCACATGGAATGATGCACAAAAAACCGCAGCTTCAAATAATGCCAAAGCTATGAATGTTTTATTTTGTTCATTAGATAAGAATGATTTTTCACGTGTCATGTTATGTAACACTACATATGATATTTGGCGTACCTTACAAGTTACACACAAAGGCACAAACAAAGTTAAACAAACCAAGATTTTAATTTTACAAAATCAATTTTCATTATTTAAAATGAAACAAAATGAATCTATACTAGACATGTACTCTAGGTTCCAAACAATTCAACACGATTTAATGGCACTTGGAGTCAAATTCTCAAATGTTGACTTAATATCAAGAATACTCAATTCTTTAACTCCGGAGTAGGAAAGAAAAGTATTAGCTATCGAAGAAGCTAATGATCTCTCAACACTCTTAGTTGAAGAATTGATAGGAAATTTAATGTCCTATGAAGCTAATTTGCAGGCATGAAAAGAACAAAATCTGGAAAAGAAAAACAAAGCATTCCCCGCAACAAATGAAGATTCCAACTTAGACGAAGAAGAAAGTGTATTTATTGCCAAAAACTAGAACAAATTCAAGAAATTTAGGAAAATGACTAGATTTCAGAAAGAAGGAAAATCATGCTCAACAAATCAAACATTAATTAAATGCTATGAATGTGACTAATTTGGACATATGAAGAAAGACAGTCCCAAGCTCAACAATGATAAAAAGGAGAACAAATTTGAAAAATTCAAAACGAAGAAAGCTTTCAAAGTAACATGGGATGACTAGAATTCTTCATCATCATCAGACGGTGACAGTGATAGTAATGGAGAACAAGCTAATGTATGCTTTATGGCACAAACTGATGAGGTATGTCCCGAACTTAGCTATGATGAATTATTGAACTTAGCATGGAATTAGATGATAAATTTAGACAAATTAAAAAATTGAATAAAGAATATATAGCCAAAATAAATAGATCAGAACATGAAGTAGGAATGTTGAAAGATGAAAAAAATTATTTTAGAGGAAGAACTAGAATTACCTCTAGAAAAAATTAAAAATAGTTTGGTTGAAAACGAGACTATGACTATTGATTTTAGAAAAACTAGACTAGAAAAGGATAACTTGTTAGAAGAAAATATCAATTTGAAGAATAACATAGAAACATTGAAAACTGAAAATTTAGAATTAAAAGAAAAATTAGATAAAATTACAAATAATGTTTCAAAATTTAATAAAGGAAAACAAGATCTGGAAAATCTTATCAAAACTTTAAAACCATCAGGTAATAGAAATGGAATAGGATTTAAAAATATTCCTAAGCAAAAAGAGAATAATATTAAGAAATATAGCTGTATTTACCAAAAGACTAAAAGATCACCTAAGTCTAATACGAATACCAAAAATATACACTACTACAAAACAGGTCATTTGCATCGGTTGTTTATCCCCCTTTTGCATCAGTTCAACAACCGATGCATATGCAACCGATGCAACAGGCTTAACACTTTTGCATTAGTTCTGAAACCGATGCAAAAAGCTCCTTTTTGCATCGGTTGTTACTAACAACTGATGCAAAATATCATGGTTGGTTGCTCGAACACAGCCCCCATGTTGCATCGGTTGTAATGAAAACCGATGCAACAAAGGAACTTGTTGCATCGGTTGTTGTTGAAAACCGATGCAAACTAATCCCTCTATTGCATCGGTTTTTTATAACAACCGATGCAAACTAATCCCTCAGAAACCAATATTACAGTACTCAAATAGACTATATATATATTATTGCTAATATTTATATATATATATATAAAAGAAATAAACATACACAAAAAATTAGAAAAAAGATTATTTCATTATCATTTACAAATTCTGCTTTGGTTTACAAATTTCACAACAGACATATCTGCTTACTGCTGTACTGCCCTCCCCTTCTCCATTCATCTATAGTATCACAAACTGTTCGCTGTGCAACTGTGCTGTGCAACTTACATCTCTGCATACAACTTCCACTTACATATCCAACTGACTCTCTTCATACTATACCATACTTCACACATACTTCACCACTTCACAACCTAACTACTTACCAATTACCATCCACTTTCACCATATACCACATAGCTCATTGCTGCAACCATCTACTGTCATCACCACACTGCAACCATCTCATCTGCTACAACACACTGCACTGCCTCGACTCCATCTTCATCCGTTACTAACCACATACTCAACCCATCGTCCTGCCTTTCACCTCCCTATTCCTCCCTGTTCCATACCATATACACTATTCCTCCATGTTGCTCCCTGCTACATATCAAACAACCTTGTTTCATCATTCACAACTTCAAAACCACTGACCACTTCACTCCCTCATTTCTGCCACCAAACATCCGTGCTGTCAGCCACCACATCGACCACATTCATCTGCATATAACAATGCACATACCCACAACTACATTCACATTACTTCACAATCAAACTACCATCAATCCATACTTCTTCAACCACAGCCTTCTTCCCCGCTGTCATTTCGAAAACTGCCGCGGCAACTCCATATACTCCTCTGCCTGCTATTACAACACTGACCGTCTCCACTTACAACTGACATAACTACTTCTTAATTGCTTACTATCTAACTGACCACATTTACATCTCCACTTACAACTGACAAGTGACATTTTTGAAGAAGAAAAACAAATTTATAACCATGATTTTCACTTTACAAAATATCATCAAATTTGAGTTAATGTAGCTAAAAGTCACAAAATGAGCAGTATAAAAACTTACATGAACGTTAGACTGGTCATCGAACTGAAGAGGGAGAATAACAGAAGCAGTATTAGAAGGCATGACGATAAGTTTGGGAGGAGAAGTGATAGAAGAACACAAAGGTGGAGTTGGGATTCCACTTCCTCCAAACATGACATCGAATTCACTTGATTTTTCAGCAGGAGCCATAAGGGCTTCATTCGCTGTAGTGGTATCAACACTAGTTCCATGATCTATTGTAGAGGTTGATTTCAGTTCAGGCCATAGTATGGTTCCTTGAGGTTTGCAATATATTTTAAAGCCACTTCTTTGGTTCATCAGTCCTTTCTTTTTGTTCTTTATTGCTTCATTGATGTGAGGGCTTATGCTGGTCTTTATGCCATTCATCACTAGAGTTATTATGGTGGTTTCATTGATATTCATTTCTGGACTGTTCGTTGTTTTCTTCTCTATTTCTCGTTTCAGTGATCTCATTTCTTCCTGCATTATATCATGCATGTGGGGAGATGTAGTTCAACACGTGAGGACTAAAGACTGTATTTGTGTGCTCTTTGTTATGTACCTTGACTTCCTTTCGAGAAGAAACCAAGCCAGCTATTTCCTCCTCTTGTTTTGAGTTCTTTTTCAGCAGGCTCTCATAATTCTGCTGTAAAATTGTAGGTAGAAATATTAGTGCATATGGAAGTTTATATGCTGAAACAAGTGTCGGTTACAATTAATTATTAAACCTGTATAGTAGATTCAGCATTCATTTGATGCTTCTACAGGCAGCCAGCTTATTCATTTTGTTATTTATACAATCATAATTTCATACCTCTATAGTAGACAAGTATTCATATTATATTGGTGTCATTTTTTTATATACTTTGAAATAAAGGCAATAGATTCAGGAAGTGTCAAATCATAAACACAACAACATGTTATGGTCATTATAAATATAAGGGGCCAAGATAAAAAATAAATAACTAAAGACAGTAGCTACTAATTGATGAACAATGAATGAACAGTTGAAATTTTTGATTCATGTTCAAAGAACAAACCTAACCAATCATGAATTTTGAGTGATGCCCAGCTTGAAAAAGATATGTGAAATATCCAAGTTTTATACCAAAATTGAAAAAACACACCAGCATTGGAAAATTAATTTGTTATCTTAGATGGAAGCATCATTTTCGCAAAATTTGCAAGTTTAAGATTACAGGTTTTCTACCAGAATAGTCCCATTTGTTTTATTTAAAATAAAAATAAATAGGTAAATAAAAATAACTGTTTGCATACTGAAGAACATATCAAACAGAAACAATAATGAATGACTATTAGTGCACTTTCACAATAGTATTAAGCATATTTGGTAGTAGTGATTATATAACCTTACCACAGCAACACTTCGACCACCCCCATCTGTTTACTGCCTCTATATATTTACCACCACCTTACTGCCACCATAAATCAGTCATCATTCCTCCCTTCCTTCCAGTTCAACTACTTCTACCTACTAACCATCCCACCGTCACCATAAACTTCACTACATTCATCACTCCCCTACATCACCATACCAAATACACATTTCACACTTCTACTAACTGTCAACACAATCCACCCACATTCCTCCCTACTCCTCCTTCCCTACATCACCATTGTAATTGATGTCTTCCCACTCCACTGTCTACTTCCTCTCAAAACGTACTTAAGAAGTCTCTTTATTGTATTCAGTCGATCTTGATCGTCGATCATTGTGTTGGTTGATTTGTCTGTTACGTATACTACGGAAGCCATTCTAGAGTCGTGTGTCCATACTTCACAGGCTACTATGTTGCAGTTGAGGTCGGATAGAACTGCAAATATTTCGGAGAGGAGCCCAGGTCTGTCTTGACCGATAAGTTCTATTGAAGTATGATTTGAAGTAGATTGAACTCCTACTGATCTCTTCAGTGATCTGAAGCTGCTGAATGTTCTTGATGATAGTGACTGTAATGTAATTTTCATGTTTAGCATTTTCAAATCATTATTCCCATTCTCTAATGCTGGTTTCACATGATTGATCTATATAAAGTATTCGCTTAATGTGTAGACAATGATTTTGCCATAACATAGTTCGACATTCATGTTTTAGAAAAATCACTTCTCATCATAAAACCAACAAGAAATGTGAATTGTGTGCCTTAATACTAAAAGGGTATCATTATATCATTCTCCTGATGCAGAACAATTCTTAGTAGCCTCTTTCAATCAGTCTTAAACATTAAATTTAAATTGAATACAAGGTAATGTTAAATAGAAAAAAATTGGACGACTTGGATGGGACATCAAAACTTAGGAACATACAATCTTGTGCTCTTTAACACAATATTTTTTGTTGTCCAGCAGGTGGTCATGCACAGACCAATTGCTTGAATGGGTGCTTAATTTCAGCTGAATTAACAGTTAAATTAAACGAATACAATTTGCATTTATTTTTGGAAAGGAATTGTAGTCGGGTAAGAAGTTGCACAGATTTACTGCAACACCCACATAAATGAAAAAAATGCAATGTCTTTTTCATCTCTTTTTCTTGCAAACAACTATTACATCTTTGCATGCATTCCAATAAGATTTCTAGTTAAGATAAATATGAACTGAACTAAATAACAATGTAATTATCAAGATTTTTACCTGTTGAATTCGTTCAGTCACTTCTTCATCATAAAGCTTATTTCCATTTTGATCCACAACATGAAAAACTACAAACCAAGCACGAAATAAAGTCAGTAAATTAAGTAATTCGCCTCACACACAAATCAGTCAGAAAATAAATGGAACCGAATTACATTACCGTCCATAAACCAGCTACCATCTGAAGAAATATAAGCTCTTTCAGTAGTAAGATTTAGATCAGACAAAACTTGCACAACCTCTAGAAAACTTCAATACTTATTAGCACTATCCACCTACATACAAAAAAAATGAATAAATTACTAATTAGAAAAGAAATTCATGACAGTGCTCAAAATTAATCAGAATCGGTTGACCTTTACTAAAGTAGAATTGCTGCATGTATCGTTATCCACAGTAACCCTGTAACCGATAAAACAAAACAAAATCGCTCAAACTTGTCATCAGAATTCAATTTTTATCACATGATTGAAGATAATAAACGAGGCTAATAAAAACTCAAACTAAGACTTATCAAAATCAAACCTTGGTGGATTCATTTAGATTATGAACTTCTCATACTCATCGTCGATATCAACCGGAGAGAAGTCACAGTTCATCATGGATGACTATATGAAAAGTAATGAAAAATATTGAGTGTGCTTCCAAACCCAATTCAAATCATTTAAATGAGAATTTGCAATTGATTTGAATTTCAAACGAGAATTTGCAATTGATTTGGATTTGAGAATTTTGTTTATGAATTAGAGAGTTCAGAGGTATTTGCGTTGCTGTGTTGATTAACGGGTTACGGGGGAAGTGGAGGGATAAATGAAAGCTAAGCGGGAAATGAAAAATTAAGGGAAGGGAAAATGAAAGTTGGAGTAGCAAACTGATGGAAAATGAATGCAAACTAATGCAGTTGCATCGGTTGAATTTAAAACCGATGCGACTAAAACTATTTGCACATACCAATTGCATCGGTTGTTGGTGACAACTGATGCAAATTTGATTTTTTTATTACCTATTGCTTTTCACGTACCAACTGCATCGTTTATTAAGATGGAACTGATGCAAATAGTTCTATTTGCATCAGTTTTTACTTCAACTGATGCAAATGAGGGGAAGCAATATGTACTTTTTGTACTAGTGATAAAAATTTGGATTCCTAAATTTGATTAGACAAAAACATATTAATAATTTTTTAGATAATGTAGTCTATAATAAAAATTATGTTCATAAAGGCACCAAACCTTCTTGGATATGGCTGCCTGCTCCTCCTAACATCTAGGACCCTAACAAAGTATATGGATACCAATTAAATCATCTTTTGTTTTGCAGGTATCGAAAATAAAAAAAAGGAGAAATAGATACTTGATAGTGGATGCTCTAAGCATATGATAGGAAACTCACAAAATGTTATCAAATATAACATACATCAATGGTGGAAGAGTAACTTTTGGAGATAACTCAAAAGGATACGTCGTTGGCATCAGAGAAGTCATCAACTCTGGTATATCTAACTCCCCTATTATTACAAATGTTTTGTTAGTAGAAAATTTAAAACACAACCTACTTAGCATTAGTCAATTATGCGATAAAGGTTTACAAATTAATTTCGAAAAAGATAGATGTAATATTTTTGACAATAACAAACTACTTATCTTTGAGGGTTTTAGAAACAAAAATATTTATGTCTTAAATATGAAAATAAATTGAAATTCAAACTTATGTTTAACTGCGAAACATGACGATCCATAGTTGTGGCATAAACGATTTGTCATAAAAACTTTAAATATATTAATAAATTAGCAAATATGAGCTGGTTAGAGGTTTACCGAAAAAAATATAAAGTAGAAAATTTATGTGACGATTGTCAAGGTGAAAAACTAAAGAAAAGCTCTTTTAAATCTAAAAATATTATTTCTACAATACAACCATTAGAATTATTACATTTAGATTTATTAGCTCCAACCCAAGTATGATCTATAAATCACAACAAATAAGTTTTCGTAATAGTTTGATGATTTTTCAAGATATACATGGACTTTATTTTTAAAACATAAAAGTGACACTTTGGTTTGTTTTAAATCTTTGCTAAGAGAATTAAAACTCAAATCGACTTGAAAATTAATAATATTCGAAGCGATCACGGTGGAGAATTCGAAAATGATATTTTTACTAATTTTAGTAATAAAAAAGGTGTAAGTCATAATTTTTCTTTTTCCTGCACACCTCAACAAAATGGTGTATTAGAGAGAAAAAATCGAACGTTGCAAGAATGCACACGAAGACTATTAAATAGTAGTGGTCTACCAAAATATTTTTGGGCTGAAGCTATTGCTACGGCTTGTTATTTTTTGAGTCGAGTAACCATATGACCTATGACTAAACATACTTGTTTTGAAATATTTTTTGGAATAAAACCTAAAGTATCATACTTTAAAACTTTCGGATCAAAATGTTTTATTCTAAATACAAAGATAATTTAGGAAAATTCGACCTGAAGGCCGATGAAGGAATCTTTGTTGGATTTTCAGTTTCGTAGCAAGGCAAATAGAATTTTTAATAAACGAACTAACACAAGTGAAGAAAGTTTACATGTTTCATATGATGAAAATTTTCTTAACCATCATACTAATGGCGATGAAGAAATAATTCCAATAACTAATACAATAAATTCTTATAATAATGAGACAAATGCATAAAATAATACTTTAGTGTCATATTCTAGAGTTCTAAAAGGTCATCCAAAAGATAATATCATTGGAGATCTTAACTCCAGAGTAACTAGAAATCAACTTAAGCAAATAAGTCATATAGAATTTGTGTCAAATTTTGAACCGAATAATTATAAAGAAGCTTCAAACGATATTTTTTGGATAATAGCTATGCATGAAGAATTAGATCAATTTGAACATAACAATGTTTCGGAATTAGTCCCACGACTAGAAAATCAATCCGTTATTGGAACAAAATGTGTATTTAAAAATAAAGCAATGAAAATGGAAATGTAGTTAGAAATAAAGCACGTTTAGTCGCTCAAGATTATAACCAAGAAGAAGGAATCGACTACGACGAAACTTTTGCTCCAATAGCAAGACTCGAGGCCATACGTACATTACTCGCTTTTGCAAATCATCACAATTTTAAATTATTTCAAATCGATGTCAAAAGTGTTTTTTAAAATGGTTTTGTTAAAGAAAACGTATATGTTGAACAACCTCCATTGTTTGTTCACGAAAAATATCCCGATCATGTTTTTAAATTACAAAAAGCTTTATATGGTTTAAAACAAGCTCCCCGTGCCTGGTATGAACATCTTAAAAATCATTTAATTGCATCTGGTTGTCAAATAGGTAAAATCGATACGACTTTATTTATTAAACAAGAAAATAATGACATTTTAGTTTTACAAATTTATGTAGACCATGTTATTTTTTGTTCAACTTATGAAAATCTTTGTAATCAATTTTCAAATATTATGAAAAATGAATTTTAAATATCTCACATGGGAGAATTAAATTTCTTTTTAGGTTTACAAATAAAACAACTTGAAAATGGTATCTTTATTCATCAAGAAAAATATTGCAATAATCTTTTACGTCGTTTTGAAATGGATAAAACTTCTAGTAAACCAAAAACGATGAGTACTAGTGTTCACTTGGAAAAAGATGATAAAAGAAAAGGTTTTGATGAAAAATTATATTGTAGTATAATTGGCTCCCTACTTTATTTGACGGCTAGTCAACTCGACATTATGATGAGTGTATGTCTTTGTGCCCAATTTCAAGCAAAACCAAAAGAATCTCACCAAAGAGCTGTTAAACGTATCTTACGATATCTATCTAGTACTAGAAATTACGGTTTGTTTTACCCTAAGGGATCATCGTTTGAACTAGTTTCATATAGTGATGTTGATTTCGGAGGATGTAAAATAGATCGAAAGAGTACTAGCGGAACATATCACTTTATCGGACAATCATTAATTTCATGGTTTAGCAAAAAAACAAAATTATGTCTCCTTATCTACTTGTGAAGCCGAATATATTTCAGCAGCTCTAGAATGTGCTCAAGTGATATACATGCAACAAAAAATTATGGATTTCGGCGAAAGTTATCATTAAATCACCAATATATTGCGATAACACGAGTGCAATAAATCTATCAAAAAACCCTGTGAATCACTCGCGTACTAAACATACACATATACGACATCATTTTTTACGTGACAATATAGAAAAAGGAATTATTACATTAGAATACGTATATACCGAGAATCAAATAGCGGATATTTTCACAAAACCACTAAATGAACAAACATTCGTTAAACTGCGATGCGATTTAGGAATATGCTCTCTTGCCGATCTTCTAAACTAATATTACATTTTCATTTATTCTATTTTTGGCTAAAAAAATTTTTATCCACAAATTAAAATTGTTAACTCCTTCACCTTAAATTTTTTAGGTGGTTTTTTTCTAAAATTGCCTATGAATAACTTTTAAAATCATATATAAATAACGTTTTACAAAACAAAACGTAAATACTACATCGATTTCTTATTTTTACAACAGAAAATATAAGCATGTCTTCCGATAACTCTCATCTCTCCTTCTCGACACCATCAACGGATAGCTCAGCGGATACACCTCATCGCCTTCCTACTCCTACGCCAAATCAGGAACCGACATATAGGTGGTCCTCTGACCACATGGGATTCACCACTGATAAAAAGAAGTCCAAACGATATCTATCTGTGTCTCCTAATAACAAGGAGAAAATAGATGAGATACATCACTACCAAAGACAACAGATAGATTTATAACATGAATTATATTTTGAACAAAAGGTCACTGCACGACGACTAAGTTTTCTGAAGCAAGTAGCGATAAAATTTTGTAATTCATGAAAGAAGGATGCACATGAACCACTTCCGATTCCTTGCAATCCTTTGGATCCCTCTGCCTCTTATCATACACCTTTGGATCCTTCACCGAGGCGATTCTCTGGTTCCTCGAGAACTCACAACGTGGAAATATATGGTCTCCACTCAAGCCATGGAGGGATGACAAGTTTGAAGATCGCAATGATCCATCGTCATCTAAATGAATTTATTTATTACCATTGTATTTTTATCTACATATATTTGTATTCTGTTTCACAAATAATAATATTATGTTTTATAAAATCAAACTCTTGAAAAATAAGTAACACCCTTCAAAATTAGGCTATTTTAAGACAAATTGGCATATTTAAACGTCTGACCTTCGCCATCAAACGTCCGACACTCTAGTTTCACACAAATTCTAAACCATCGTGCATATATCAGACGTTTGATATAATCTTCCAAATGTCTGAAAATAATCTCCGTTTCACAATAAAATAGAAACCATTCGATTTCAGATGTCTGAACTAGTGACCAGATGCCTGAACAAATTCTCTGCTTCCATAAGATAAAAACTCAGACCATTTTCAGACGTCTGATATTGTATCCGGACGTCTGAGAAAACTATTTGTCCTATAAAAATATCACTTAGACCTATTTCAGACCTCTGAATCTACACCCAGATGTCTGATAATTCTCTGTGCCTATCAAAATTTAAAAATCGAGCAATTCCAGATGTCTGCCACCAATAACCAGACGTTTGATTCTATTTGCTATATTCGTACTAGGTTAAATCAAACGTCTGAATAACCTTCCAGACATCTGAAATTCAATCGACATTCTAAATTACCCTACTAACGTCTATTTTTTCACATTTTCTCATTTACGTTTCACCTCGATTCTACAGCAAAGTCGATTTTTCAAATCTCAAAATTATTTTTTCTTCCACACTTGCTCGAATTCAATGGCTTCTAAGACAAAAAACCCTAAGATTTGAAACGAAAGAAAGACCAAGCAACCTCATCCAACCCTCAAGTCTGCTCTGGTGATCAAATAGAGCGACAGATGAATCGCGTACCGCATTCTCTCAAGAGATATGAAGATATTCAGAAGAAGAAACCCCATACAGGTCCATTTCATAATCTGTTAAAGTTTCCAATATGATTATGACGAAATGTGTGAAAGTGTTGGTTTGGAAACGTTGATATCCTTTAATCTTAATAACATCCAAATCGACCAGCATGCCAAATTTTTCTTCTATGCTAATTTAGATAGCACAGCGGTTTGGAACAATGACAACGATGATAATTGGCTATGGTCGAGTATGTATAGTAACACAATTAGACTTACTCTAGGAATCGTAGGCCGAACTCTTGGGTCTTCCGATACTGTAGAAGATTATATAATATTCCGGATATGCGTTTGAAACTGAGGGATAATATAACGCATCAAATATAGAAAGATGAAATGCCTAGATTTGCATCCAAATATCTACGACTTAAGGCAAGATTTCTCACTAGAATGATTATCAATACTTTCATTCCTCACCTTGGTAGTCATGAGAAAATCAAGGAGCTAGAGAACAAGGCCTTATATGCTATATTCGGCGGCACAAGGGTCAATTGGAAAAAATTTATATTTGACAAGCTCAAACATTTTTGGACTCGATCACGCTCATCCATCATCTATCCTACATATATCATGAGATTTCTACGAGCTCACAACATCCCCTCATATTTATCCACTTTTGAAGAAATTTCTCTGAAATATGCATCCACCTTGTTTCTCTCTTATGCACTTACCGGACAATCCTCCATATTTTATATCATTTGAGGAGTGGATGCAACGTCGTCAAGCCAGAAAAGATGGGCCTCCACCTCAAACACAACCTGAACCATCACAAGAGGTGGAGAAACATCATGAGACTACTCCTCCTCCTCCTGCACCATTGGTTATACGACCCAAGATGATATTTTGGAAACTCGCATAGAGATGAATTCAAATGAGAGTATTCGCGACCTAACTCTCTAAAATCAGTTTATTTTGTCTCGAAGTCAAAAATTGTTGGCTAAGCGCATTGATAGTTTTGAAACGTCTTTTGCTTCTCGCCTAGCCACGGTTGAAATGTCACTTTCAACTGTATTATCCATTCTAAAGGAGGTTCTTCAAAAGGTTCATGGTCATACACCACCTTTAGAAGATTGGCCAACTCCAGTGCCTTCCTCTCCTCCTTCAAAACATTCCAAACTTCTTGACGAGGGAAACGAGCCTCTCGAACAAACTCCGACATCTCCTAAGAAACAAGCAAGTTCTTCCAAAACTGAAGATAAAGGAGATGATCAGGATAAAGCTTTCCCAAAAGACTCTTAGAATTCTTAAGAGTCCGTCTTTTGTATAAAAATGATAAAAATCTATGAATGTAATCGATTGATATGATTAATGAAATTTCCTTTTTGGTTTGTTATTTCTATGTAATCTTACAACATTTGGTAATTACTTAATGAAATGAACATAATGTCCACATTTAAAAAGTAATAAATCCTTTTTGATAATGCCAAAGAGGGAGAAATAATCAATATCATTAATGATGGAAAGCACATATTCAGGGGGAGATTTATAAAATTATATATAAGTAAATTGTATAGTTGTCATCATCAAAAAAGGGGAGATTGTTAGGAAATAAAATCTACTATTTCGATGACAACAACTATACAATGGAAATCGAATATGCATATATGTTTCATACAGGTATTTGCTAGAACAACATCACTAGAAAGATAAGAACAAGGCTCCAAGAACACTACAAGAGACAACAAGTCCATGGTACAATGAAGCAACAGAAAAGATGCACAAAATAGACATGCACAAGTTTCAAACGTCTGGGTGCACAAGCCAGACGTTTGGAAAAGTCCTTTAGAACAACAAGCAGATTAAACAGACGTCTGGAATAGCCCTTAGACGTCTGAAAATCTACTATATACAAAAAATATATAGTATCAG
Source organism: Allium cepa (assembly GCA_030765085.1). Classification (NCBI taxonomy): domain Eukaryota; kingdom Viridiplantae; phylum Streptophyta; class Magnoliopsida; order Asparagales; family Amaryllidaceae; genus Allium; species Allium cepa. Next base: position 5,866,064 of record CM060930.1, on the reverse strand, counting down.
ATGTCTGATACAAATACCAAACATCTGATTTCAAACACGTATTTTAAATTTAAACTTCAACTGCCACATTCGAATAGACATCTCCGCTTCTCTTCGCTGCAACTCTTCATCATCAATAGAAGCAACTATAAAGCACTTGTTAATGGATGCAACTACTCAAGGAACCTATCTACAACTATATGTATCATCAAGAATCAAGAGAACCGATTACCTTACTTACTTATGCTCTCTAATCACATATTCTATCATATATTCTTGATTTCCAGAAATCAATATTTGTATTTCACTCTTTCAAATATTCAGTTCTTCACAGGACAATATTCTCTAGATATATTTGGAAGCATTTGTTCTAATTATTCAATATCCGTGTTATAAAACACACTTTTGACAAGAACAACTTATTGTAACCAAGCCTATACCTCCGGACGAAGAGAGGGTGTTTGATAGTCGAATTCCGAAGGGGAGCTTCGGGACTGGACATAGGACGGGAGGTCCAAACTAGTATAAAATCTTGGTGTGCTTATTCTATATTACTTAGAATAATATTGTTTTAGTTGCATCATATATTTTGTCACATATACTTGCATATACACTACATGATCTACCCTGTAGACTTTCAAAAAGAACAAACCTGATATTGGAAAATATGTGGTAATAAATGAAAGGGTAAAGGGTTTTCATCAATATTTAAAAATTATGAACCAGCAAGAAATAAAACTTTAACACGTTTCCTATCTATATCAAGTCTCATTCTTCTATACATCTAATGAAATTTGACCATGAGAAATATGTACAAATGAAAATAAATAAATAGTTTTATAGTTTTCACTTGAAGATGACTTTTAACATGAGATATGTCAATTCCTTTTACATTCATTAATTGTAGAACTAGTTTTGGTGTTGTCCCTAAAACAAATAGTTTTATTATTTTTAGCAATTAAAAATAGAATTAGGGAAGAGAAATGTGAAGAAAAGGATATAAAAAAAAATCATATTGGCTTGACCGCTAAGCGAGTATACATATTCCATTTCGAATTAGATTGTGCTCATTATGCATATGCTGCATTTGTACCAGTGCACACAGAAACCTTTTCTCATTTTCCAGCATATCAAATTTCCAAACCATTTTATCATCCTCAACAACCTCACCACCCACACCATAACCTGTGAAGTAAGAAAAGCAACAGGATACATAAAGAAATGATTGATGGAAAATTGATGTATATGTAACATACATATGTTTTCTATAATATTTTTGAATGTTTAAATAATGTATCTATATGTGTGTATGTGTATATGTACATATGTCATAAAACCTAGGTTAAACATACTTTTAATGACAAAAATTATGTTTTCTTAAATATACTCCTACTTAGAGCTTCATACTTGTAGTTTTACATATGCAAAATTTAGGTTTTTATGCAACTTCTTTTTTTGTGCTTCAGATTAAGTGCATAAATGATTTCTGAAGATCAAAATTACATGTTCATCTCTATTCTCTACATACTAAAATTAATTAAAACGTCAACTAGAGATTTACTTATTATATACCTAACATTTCAGAAATAGGCACCACTTTAACTTTTGCCTATATGACATGATGTAACTTTTGATATACAACATCTTTGTACTATATGCCATTTGCATATGCAAAAGAAAACGAATTGCAATTCCATACCATATAAAGTAATCACAAAATTAAACTTTAATCTTGAACCCTCCCTTTAATTAAATTGACCAATTATCAGCATCAATCATTAAAAAATTCACAAATTCATGTCATCTTCTTATGCAAAGTAACAAACCCATTTTGGCAGCAGAAAACAAAGCAAACAAACATGATGCCTACCCGTATTGCTCCAAAACATATATCAAAATTGTAATCTTTAGATCACCTCTACACATCCTAACTTGTGTTAGGATTATGAATCTATGCACATGTGCTCATTTATCATATCTCAATCCGTGGGTTATTTCTTCTGATTCAATACTAAATTGTTAATGCATTGTAGTTTACATGTTAATTTTCCATCCATTGAATCTTTACATCCTAATTAGCAGATATTCGTCATTTCCTTTGGTGGTCTATGTAACCTTTTCCTTTGTTTAGTAACTAGTTATGCATTACATTGTGTTAACTCAAATGCATACATGTCTGCCTTTAAGATAGTTATATTGATTTAGGAAAGAGATGGATGAACTTTCTCAAAGAGCAAGAATTTTAGCACCTTCAATATAACCCTAAACCAATTCCATCCTCCAAGAATTCTTATATGTTAACGATCTACTATTCTATTCAGTGTCACTGCTATTTTAGGTTTGTGCTTTTAACAACTAGCGCACCTTATGAACCATACTTATTGTCCTTTATTCCTTTTTATGTCTATCATATAACTATGGTTTAAAGTTTTTAAAGGCTCTATTGGTTTTGAAGTCTGAGTTATCTTATTTTTATATAGAAGAAAACTTATCTTAGTTTTGAACACATGTTAATATGAACTTATTATCAAAAAATTCAAAGAAAAACCTATACATAAAAAAAAACTTTCAACTATATGATACATGAAAAAAATTCCACCTTCGATTAGAACTGGGATCGAAACAGAGAATCAAATTGAAAATAAAATTGCAATTTTACAAATAGAAAAAAGATAAAATACCTGAAGGATTGAAGAGGTAATGATGGTTACCCTAAACGAGAGATGGCAGGCGGTTATAGGCGGTGGTAATTACTAATTCCATATGAAATCCATACCAATGGATTTTAGCCGACCAAATCGAAGTTCTTTAAGCAACGACACCCAAATATATCTCAAACTTTAGATCTGATGGATTGCGAAATTGACAGCAGATCAGGATTGTAAACGTTAGGTTTGGGGAATTTTTGGCTACTAAAGATTTAAAGCTCAGATCTGTGAAGAATGCGGCACCCTAGATTGAAAGCGGGAAGGAGGAAGTATGAAAACATTCAAGCATTAGGATTACGATATGCAAGTGTGTGGAGGAAATTACAAGTCTATCCACGGTACTTTTGCTTAAATACAAAATTACCAAAACTTATAATGGTACTAACCATGGTAATTTATTGCCATGGAAATATCCATGATTAATTTACAACGGCAATAACTGTTATGAATTAAAGGGCAAAAAGTGTTATAAAATGGCTTATTTGGTGTAGTGATATGTATAGACATCAATGAGTAATAGTAGAAATAAATAAATACAAGGACGTTTTTTTGGTTTTTTGATGTTCACTTGGCAAGTTTTTAAGTTGTTATGGGATTGTGCTTGATATGTTGATCGTTATGCATCCCATATTGTTGTCTTTTTCTTGCCATCTTTGGATTTATTATCTATTCTTCTCATGCTTCCTGAACTTGATTGTCTTAGCTTTAAGCTCTATTGTGCGCTTGGCATGGTCTACCCTGCTATTTAGGCCAGACTAATGTTTGACTACGAAGTTGGGTCGCGTATTCGCAACCTTCTCAATTCATGTGCATGGTTTTTTGTACAAGTTCAAGCTGTCTAATATCTTTACGTCCATTATGGCTATGTTAAAGCAATCACCATATAGAGATTTTTATACTGGTTTAGGCCATCCAATATCCCTACATCTAGTTCGGCTATTTGGCTAAAAAATCGGACTACTTTGCACAGTTTTATTTTGATTGCTAATTCAGGTTGTCTAATATCCATACGTCCAACACAGTTATTTAGCTATATCAAAGAGATGAACACATAGAGATTTTATACTGGTTTAGACCGTCCAATATCCCTACGTCTAGTTCATTGTATTACTCCTTTCATAATAATTACAATGTTTACTATATGCATAACATAGATCATACAAAATAAGGCCTGAGATGCTCCAAGTTCCATGTTCTTGAAATTAGGTTTCCATGACATTTTGATAGTCGGTATTCCCCGTTAGTCAAAACTTCTTCTATAACTAATAGGCCTTCCTAATTTGGACCCAAAGCTCCATCTGTTGGATCTTTTGTGTTGGCCATTACTCTTTGTAGCACCAAATCTCCCTTACTGAAGTTTATTTCCTTGAGCCTAGCATTGTAATTTCTTGCCATTCTTTGTCGGTATGCGATAAATACTACTGCTTCCTCATCTCTTCTTGGATGAGGTTGAGGGTAGCTTCCTTCAACTTCCTATTCTTCTCTATCGTATATGATATCTTTCTATGTGACAGGATTCTACTTTGGCAGGGAGCATGACTTCATATCCATAGGTTAAGGCAAAAGGAGTATGGCCATATTGAGATCTAACAGAAGTCCTATAAGCCCATAATGCTAAGCATAATTCTTCTTCCCACTTTCCCTTTACTTTTTGAAGTCTTTTCTTAAGTAACTTTTTGATAGTCTTGTTTGCTGCTTTGACTTGCCCATTTGCTTGTGGCTGCACAACGGAGGAAAATTTAATTATGTCATTCTTTTCGCTGAACTAGTAATTCTCTACTATCATATTGTATCCCGTTATCGGAAATCATTTACAGAGGATTCCAAACCTCATGATTATGTTTCTATCAACAAAGGTGACTATCTTTTTGCAGTTATGGTGGATAAATGTTCCACCTCCACCCATTTGGTAAAGTAATCTATCACTACTATAATGTATTTTTCTTCCCTTTTGATAAAGGAAGTGGACCTATTAAAACTATGCCCTACATTTCGAAGGGCTATGGACTAGCTAGTGGGATGGCTATCTGGGGTTACTTGAAAATCTTTTACACTTATTACATCTTCTTACAAATTCTCTCAATTCCTGAAGTGCGGTCGGCTAGCGATAATCGGGCCTCAGTGCTTTCTTTTCCAGTCTAGATCCTTCGAAGTGATCGATACACTGCCCTTCATGTATTTATTTCATGACTTATATCCCTTCTTCTTTGGAAACGCACCAAAGTAAGGGGTGGAATACCCTCTCTTGTATAATGTGCGATTAAAGACGGAGTAGTATGGCATTTGATATCCAATTTTGGGGCTTCATTTTTATTTTAGGGTAAGGTTCCATTTAGTAGGAAATTCTTTGATGAAGGTCTTCCAAGTTTTCTCTTTAGTTAGTTGAAACATGCGCTTAGTAAGGGACTGCCCTTGATTTTCCTATGTTTCCTGACCTTAAGCCCCTTGGATCATTACTAGTTGGGCCTGAGTTAATACAAGTATTTAGTTAGCGTATATGGTGCTCAGCTCTGCTTAATGTCCTATCGAAACTGCTTTATTGCATTTGCCACTTTGGTGCATGCAAGTTTAGCTAATGAATCGGCAAAAGAGTTATTCTCATGTGGAATTTGCTCTATACCAAACTGCTCGAACTGCTCTAATACTTTCTTATGAAGTTCCTGATGTGCACGTAAATGTGTATATTTTTACCACCATATTTACTCTACTTAAATTAAATAACTGATTATATTGGGTATTTTAACTTGTTTTAACCAAAATCCATATTAATTCCAAATTGTCACATATCCATCTTCATATAGGGGCAAAACGATCATTTGTGTGCATATATTTTTTTTAGAAAAATTAATTGGAAATATATATATATATATATATATATATATATATTTGTGTAGGAATTTGATCTCAAATAGGAGTGGTTTTATGAAGACACATGCATGCAAAATGAATACAAAGGAATGGAGATGGAAATAATTCAAAGTGAAGAACATGGAGGACCCCACCTACCTTAATGTACAAATTAGAGGCTAATGCACATGTTTATGGAATTAATGGCTTCATGTACACTTAAATGGTGATTATTAAAGCTAGTGATAATTTGGCCACCACACTTCCTCCAAGGGCATTTTGGGTACTCCACAAAAATATGCATTAGGGTTTCTAACTTGTATAAATACCCCTTATGTTTCATGTATCTCTATCTCTTCTCTTAGTCTCTCTTAGGCCTCCTTCTCTTTAGTTTAGTTTAGATCAAAAATAAAATCAAAGCTCCTCTTTCTCTTTTCATGGCTACTTAGCCATTTTTATTTTATGTAATCTATTTTTTATGCAATTTAATACATGCTCTTTCCTTTTCATGTTCATTTACTTTCATGTTGTAGCGTAGATCTCTTTTCTTTTATGCAAGTTAATTAGATTATCTTTTCATTTTGCTCTCTTTTTCCTCTTTATTTTTTTTCATGTTGTTAGCTACATTTATTAATAAAATGACAAATATGAGAAGCTAAACCCCTTCAATTTAGGGGTAATGAAGCTCTCTAATTAATGTAGCTTCAACATTTTGTTAATTCATGCTCTCTTTTTGTGCTTAATGATGATGATAGAAGTGGTTTTATTTGTTGTTTTTGCTTTGAATTTGATAGTCTATATTGTTGACACCAAATAGGCTATGCTTAAACAATCACTAACACAAATGCCTCTTCATCAATATATGATTATGGCATAAGAAAGTGACTTGAAATTAAAATTTGATGGTCTATGTTTCTAATCGATAGTTAATAGGCCATACTTAAAATAGATTTCATTCTCATTTTCTTTGTCAAGTTTCATGAAAGTTAGTAAGTGTTTTAAGGGGTGTGTTATAGTTTGATGGCTTATGTTGGCTAATCAATAGCTCAAATATGTCATACTTATGATAAACACATCAATTAAAACGCTAATGACCATAAAAGAAAGATCATGATTTCATTTGTTTAACTACATGATCTAGAGAGTGGATTTATTCTCTAAATTGTCATTTAACTCTCATATTTGTATTTCTTTTCTTTTTGTTAGTTAGTTCATTTTCTCATTTTCTAGCTAAACACACTCTCGACTTTGGTATAATTTGATTGAGTAGGAAATTTAAATCAACAATTCCTTGTGGATCGACCCGTATTCGCCATGTGCTACATTCGTACACCGTGCGTTTGCAGTTATTTTTATTTCAAAATTCGTTCGACGCTTTTCTAAACCGATAGAATTTCCATCGACGAACAAGTTTTTGGCGCCGTTGCCGGGGAGTTGTTTTGATTTTAATTTTGTATTCTTCGGATTATTTTTCTTTGTTTGATTTTTGTGTGCTTTTCATTTTGTGTGTGTGTTTGCATTTTCCCTGTAAAAACAAAAAAATTGGTTGTGTGTTTGTTTGCATTTGTGCTTATTAATTTGCATTCTCATTTAGTTTTTGCTTTTCTAGTTCCTCTAGTTAAAGAAAAAATCTTATTGCATTTCTATTTTCTTTCTACTGTGCATTCTATTTTTGTTATAAAATTCTTGTTCTCTGTTAGTTTATGTTCTAGTTTGTATGCTCTCTGTTTTTCTTGGTTTATCTTGTAACTGTGCTCTGTTACTTATCACTTGGTTTTCAGTTCTTTGTGCATTCAAACTGCATTCTTCTTGCTTACAAAGAAAGAAAGAAATAAGAAACATTTCATTACAATTTAGTTTCAGTTACACTCTCTGTTTATATTTTATGTTTTTTTTTCTATTTTCACCACTTCTTCACTCACTACATTTCATACAATTTCATTCGCTTACTTCACAACAATCTGCTTCTACAATCACCCATCAAATTCCAACATTGTTCCCCAAGCCTGACAACCAACCATCTACATCTCATCACAATACAACAGCCACCTCACAACATCACTGCTGAGACCAATTACCATTGAAATCCCCCACTCCAGCACTTCAAACTTCACTACCAAAACACCGCCTGAACCCGCATCATCTCCTATCCATCCTTCTACCCAACTACTGCCGTAACCCCCAACAGTGAACAACTCCTCTTAACTCAACTGCACGCTTCCTTCCTCCCTGCCATAAACGAATTCTCCACTAAATCCAATTCAACAACCCAGTCAAACCGAACTCGCTTTCAACGTCAATCACCTCACCACTCCATCGCTTGCTGGAATTCCAAACAACCGAAACTACATTTCTGTCAACATTGCACCAACCATCTTACTGTCGTCTTCCCCCAGTAATTAACCACCAGCCTTGTGCCTACAACTTGCACACTCCTCAGCAAATATCATTTCCATTCTCCTGCTACACACCACAACTTCTACTTCCACCTCAGTACGAAACTACACCCCACACCTGTGACTTCATCCTTCAAAACCCAGAGCAAACCACTGCTATTAGACAAACTCAACTGTAGCCACCTCAACAGTCGACATCACCACCGCCTACAATTCAATAGCATCTTACAAGTCTTCCCAATTCCAAGCACTAACCCCACGTGACAAGAATCGCCTCCACCATCTTCAAATCAGTGAACTTCAAAAGCAAAGACAACGAACTCGAACAACACCTCAAATCAACCAAATATCAACTCAGAACCCTATAATTCCACAACAATCCCATCCACTGCACTTCTCCAGTCACTTCATTCGATCTAAAATATCACTTCATAGCCATAACTCACCAGAACTTCACATTCTTCACTTCATTGCCTCTACATCCCATACTTGTAGGCATCCCTTACATCAACTTCCCCTTGCCTTAACCAAACCGTAGTGCACTTCGATCACTGCAGCTTCAAACTCTGTTCCCATCCAACCTCATCGCAACAATTACCGCAACAACCCTTCCCTACTTCCAATCACATCGCTGACAACCTTCCCCATCACCTGAAACTACTACACCGGCCCACCACGAAATGGTAACCAGCATCCTCATCGCCGTTCACCATTTCAACCCCCCACCACGACCTCGAACTCGACTGCAAATTCCCACAAAATAGCAGTATCGCACCACAACCAAGTCGCCAAAATACCCCAATCACGCCTTCGCACAACCTCGGCCGCTGTTCAAACCACCGAGCTACCCATCTCCACCTCCAACACGAATCGCCTCTCAATTCCTCTTCAACCCCTCGGCGAACACGCGACTCGCCTTGACAAGTCATGACCAACCCCAATCGAAATCCAAACTCAAGCCACGATCCTCGAACTCGAAACCCGATTCGAACAGTAGAAAGCGAAATTGGAGTTCTAATTTAAAAAATAATTGGTTGAGTAAATTTGTTATCGTGAAAGAATTATTTGCTGAAATCATTTAGGGAGGAGTTATAAAAGAAAGCGAATTTTGTTTTGAATTGTTTTGGGTCGGGTTATAACGTTTGTGGGTGGGCCTAAGTGAAATTTTTTTTTCATTATTTTCTTATGTTTTGTTTGATTTGTTTAGTTTTAATTGTTTTTAGTTCTGTTAATACAAACAACTTTCTATTTTAATTATTTTGTTTTAATTTTCTTTTGTTTTCAAAAAAAAAGATATAATAATTCTATACTTACATCACTTGTTTTTATTTCAGTTTGCCAAAGCAGAATTTTAGAAGGAGAAGGACTGCTGCCATAATATAAATTGCTTGCTTGGTTGAGCTTGCCAAAAAAATAACTGCTTGCTTATTTATAATTTTCTTTTTATTTGCCTTGCATTGTGTATATCTATTGTTTTTGTTTGTTTTGCATTGTTGGTTGCTTGCATTTGCATTTGTGTATATATAAAAAAAAATTAAAAAAAAATCATTCGTAGTTGCATTGTTAATACACGTTTAATTTCAGTTTTGCATTTCATCTTAGATTTTAATTAATAATAACGGTTAGAAATCAATAACGCTTAATTGTATATTAACAAATTGTCTTCTTTGAACAATTTAAATTCTTGGTGTCTAGGGTACGGCAGAGTAATAACCATTTATAAATATTACGGTGATTCGTAAATATTATAGTGGTTGTTCCTCTGAAGGTACTTAAACCTTCGGCCGCATTGCTACGGTGATTCGTGGTGCACCGATAAATCCTATCCGTTACCTGGCTGAGAACTATCTTATTTATCTAAGACAATGTGTGATTATACAATTTTGGGTTAACTTAGGATAAATCATTTGTAACTAACCACTGCTTTCATTTAGTTGCATTAGCTCATGCATATTTAAAAAAACAAAAAATTTCAAAATCCAAAACAAAAAAAATTGTAGATTTTCTTTTTCCTTTGAAATTTTTAAATCCTTTTTCTTTGAAATTTCAAAAATCCAACAAAAATTGAAAAACCAAAAAAAAAAACAAAACAAAAAATTGATTTCGCTTTTGAAAAATAAATTTTATTTGTAAATATTTTTCCTTTACTAAAAACAATTTTTCTTTTGAAAATGTCCGAGTTTCCCCACTTACGTGAATTTTACAATAGTTGTGAAAATCAATATAATCCATATGATTTCACTCCAAATTCGTATGGATGTTTTAACGACAACTATTCTTTAAACAATTCGAATTTTGAGCAACAAAGTTTTCAAAACGATGACCAACCCTCGAATCTTGAAAATAGCATTTTGTCTCTACTTGAAATCTCTACACAACAAAATCAAATGATAAATGATTTGTGTAATTCTTACTTGTGTGATAACTCAAGTTAAAATTTTCAAAATAATCAAAATTTGAATTCAATTCAAAATTCAAACGATTACGATTATAACCCATGCCAATTTAATTTCGAACTCCAAAATGAATTTCAAACTTAACATGAAAATGGGAACAACTTTTCAAACGAATTTGGCAATGGGAATAATCTTAACCATGTTACGAGTGAAAATTTTTGTTCTCAACAAATCCAAATCGAAAATTATCAATTTAATAACTACAAATTAGATTTTGTTGAACAAAGGAATGAAATTTACGATAATCACACGGATGTGTTGTTTGAAACTTATATGAAACAACGTGAACAACAAAATCAAATCTCAACGTGTGATGAGTCAAGTGATAATCCACCTTTTACCCAAATCGACGATTTTCAAATAACAACTTTTGAATTTGATAATGACGATCTTAATCAAGTTGTTGAAAATAGGGTAATTAAGTTGGATTTCAATTCTTTTGAGGGTGCAAAACTCGATTTAAACTTCGATCTTCCTTTTTCTGAAAATGTGAATACGACAACTTTGAATTTTAAACTCGATTTACATGATGAAGTTGTTGATAACCCAACAAAGGAAGTCGAATTTAACAAACATGAGTTTTATGGACTTTTTGAAAATGAGTCATTAAATTATGATGGGGAAGATTTCGATCACCATTTTGACTTTGAAATCGATAATTTGAAAGAAGTTTTCAATGACACACTTGAATTTCAATTTGGTGAAAATAAATATGAATTTCAATCAATTGTTTTATCAACTCCAAAAATCATTGAAAACAAAACAACTCGTTCAATTTTTAATAAAACAAAATTTGTTTTTCCAAATCGACAATCAACTTCAAAATCTTTTACGATTTGGTTTTTCGTGCTTAAGCTGTGTCTCACACATTTGACGAGACAAATGAATCGGTCTTTAGAAGACCGTTTCATTTACTTTTTGACTGTATACTTTCTCATCTCTTGTAAATAATAATCTTTCATGTAAATATAGGATTTTTATTTTATTTTTCTCCTTCCACTTGGGTTGACTGCGGGGACACAGTCAAAATCAAGTGTGGGGGGAGGCTCATCTTTTTTTTTTCTTCTGTTTTTCATGGTTTATTTTTGCTTTAAAATCTCAAAAAAATCCCAAAAACACATTTTCTTTTGATTTATTTTTAAAGAAACACTATAGGATAAATATATGGTTTTGGTTTATCAAATTGAAATTATTGAAGATTTATCTGTCTTAACAAAAATAAAAATGAATTTTGATTATAAATAACAATGGTTTAACTAGTATATAGGAAGATTCATACGTGTTAATTATGAAATACATCCTAATTGAAAATCTTTGTTTTAAAAGTGGTGAATTTAAAGTAAAGGATATAACATTTTTTTGTCTTCTAAGTTAAATAGTGCTAAGATGATTTTGCAAAACTCTCTCTCCTAAAAAAATCAAAAAAAAAAATCATAACATCCAAAGTATTCACCCTCATTTAAAAGTCCTCACGGTTATGCATGGGTGAATTACTTGGAATCTTTGATTATATGCTTTCATACTCATTTAAAAGTCCTCACGGTTATGCATGTATGGAACACATGTAAAAAAAACTTAATAAAAAACCACCTACGGTCGATAGGTGCATGCACGAAAGTGTGTGCACTCGCCATGCTCTGTACTCCCCTCATATAAGCCCGAAAGGCAGTGCATGGGTGGTATATCTGGCCTCAGTTTACCTGAGCTAGGTGTGTAATTTTTCTTCCAAATAATGAGAGAGCAAGCAATTGAAATCCTAGCACTATTTTTACTTATTTGATTTGATTTGTTGTTAAAAATAAATGAAAATACCACTTTGATAAACATTGATAATCAACTAAGGTTCCATTTCATAGTTACACTGTGTTATTAACCAAAACAACGAGTTAAACTATAGTCTATTTGTTATGATAACTTGACTTTTGTTGGACATTTTAACGAGTAAATGACATAAATTTTCAAGATAATAGCCAAAACCTATATTTAACTTATTCGTGTCAATTTAAAAATAAATCCTTCATTTGTAAATAAATCTTGCATTTTGTAAATATTTTCATCCTGCATTTGGATTTTGTAGGTAGTATCTGCTGAAAACCCTCACGAGACTACACTCGTCCTACAGGGGACACCCAGAGGTTTAACGGCTTGTTGCATACGCTCAATGCAATCGTGCTTCCTATGAAAACGGATTTATCTTAGTTTTAGTTTATTCGAGGACGAATAAAAAGATAAGTGTGAGGGTATTTGATGTGCACGTAAATGTGCATATTTTTACCACCATATTTACTCTACTTAAATTAAATAAATGATCATATTGGGTATTTTAACTAGTTTTAACCAAAATCCATATTAATTCCAAATTATCACATATCCATCTTCATATAGGGGCAAAACGGTCATTTGTGTGCATATATTTCTTTCAGAAAAATTAATTGGAAATTTATATATATTTGTGTAGGAATTTGATCTCAAATAGGAGTGGTTTTATGAAGACACATGCATACAAAATGAATACAAAGGAATGGAGATGGAAATAATTCAAAGTGAAGAACATGGAGGACCCCACCTACCCACCTTCCTTAATGTACAAATTAGAGGCTAATGCACATGCTTATGGAATTAGTGGCTTCATGTACACTTAAATGGTGATTATTAAAGCTAATGATAATTTGGCCACCACACTTCCTCCAAGGGCATTTTGGGTACTCCCCAAAAATATGCATTAGGGTTTCTAACTTGTATAAATACCCCTTATGTTTCATGTATCTCTATCTCTTCTCTTAGTCTCTCTTAGGCCTCCTTCTCTTTAGTTTAGTTTAGATCAAAAATAAAATCAAAGCTCCTCTTTCTCTTTTCATGGCTACTTAGCCATTTTTATTTTATGTAATCTTTTTTTTATGCAATTTAATACATGCTCTTTCCTTTTCATGTTCATTTACTTTCATGTTGTAGTGTAGATCTCTTTTCTTTTATGCAAGTTAATAAGGTTATCTTTTCATTTTGCTCTCTTTTTCCTCTTCATTTTTCTTTCATGTTGTTAGCTACATTTGTTAATAAAATGACAAATATGAGAAGCTAAACCCCTTCAACTTAGGGGTGATGAAGCTCTCTAATTAATGTAGCTTCAATATTTTGTTAATTCATGCTCTCTTTTTGTGCTTAATGATGATGATAGAAGTGGTTTTATTTGTTGTTTTTGCTTTGAATTTGATAGTCTATATTGTTGACACCAAATAGGCTATGCTTAAACAATCACTAACACAAATGCCTCTTCATCAATATATGATTATGGCATAAGAAAGTGATTTGAAATTAAAATTTGATGGTCTATGTTTCTAATCAATAGTTAATAGGCCATACTTAAAATAGATTTCATTCTCATTTTCTTTGTCAAGTTTCATGAAAGTTAGTAAGTTTTTTAAGGGGTGTGTTATAGTTTGATGGCTTATGTTGGCTAATCAATAGCTCAAATAAGTCATACTTATGATAAACACATCAATTAAAACACTAATGACCATAAAAGAGAGATCATGATTTCATTTGTTGAACTACATAATCTAGAGAGTGGATTTATTCTCTAAATTGTCATTTAACTCTCATATTTGCATTTCTTTTCTTTTTGTTAGTTAGTTCATTTTCTCATTTTCTAGCTAAACACACTCTCGACTTTGGTATAATTTGATTGAGTAGGAAATTTAAATCAACAATTCCTTGTGGATCGACCCGTATTCGCCACGTGCTACATTCGTACACCGTGCGCTTGCGGTTATTTTTATTTCAAAATTCGTTCGACGGTTTTCTAAACCGATAGAATTTCCGTCGACGATCAGTTCCATATAGTCAGCTAAGATTGGCTCCTTCACATGGTAATTTCCCTACACTTGGTTTATAACTAATTAGGAATCGCTGTAAATTTTAACAAGGTTTACCTTTATTACCTAAGCTATTCGCAAGCTTGCAAGGAGAGCTTCATATTATGCCACGTTGTTGGTTGCCTTAAACCCCAACTGTACAGCCCCACTTAGTTTCTGCTTATCTGGAGTAATCAGCATATATCCCATTCGTACTCCTTTTTCATTTGAAGCTTCATCCATAAACAGTTCCAAGAACTATGGGATAAGCATTTCTTCCACTAGTTAAGGCTTGGTTGGGAGTGTGCATTCTGCAATGAAGTCTGCTAGTTCCTGACCTTTGATTGTTTTTCTTAGATAGTATGTGATGTCATAGTAGCTGACCTTCATTGCCCATTTTAACAAGTGTCCCGATGTCTCTGGCCTTTGCAATATTTTCCTTAATGATTGTTTGTGATGACACCTATGGAATGCGCCCAAAGTAGGGCCTGACATTAATACAATGAGGAGCAAGGGTAGACTAGCTTTTTAATGACTGAATAATTCAGCTTTGCTCCTAAGAAATCCTTGTGTGTGAAGTAAATTGATCTCTAGATTCCTTCGTCCTCTTGAATCACTACAGCACTAACAATTTTATTAGTTGCAATTAAATATACATGCAAGTCCTCACCTGTTACTGATTTAGATAGTGTAGGAGTGTTGACTAGATGGTCTTTCGGGTTTTGGAATGCGGTTTCGTATTCTTTAATCCATTCTAATCGTTCCTTTTTCACTTGATCGAAGGGTATGCACTTATCCATGGCTTTAGAGATAAGACTGCTTAGCACCGCAACTTTACTTATGGCTTCAATCTTCTCTGGATTTTCTTTAGTGCCATCTGCGCTACTATGTATCCCAAGAAGTTACCCGACTGAATAGTGAAAGTACAATTCAAATTTTTCGGCTTCATATTGTACTACCTCAGGACTTCAAAAGTTTTCCCATGTCTTGGATGTGACTTAATGTTGACTTTGACATCACTAGTATGTCATCCACATATACTTCAACATTCATTTTGATCTGATCTAAGAATATCATATTAACTAACCTTTGGTAAGTTGACCTGGATTCTTGAGCCCAAACGACATGACTTTTGTGACGACCCGGAATTTTGAGCAATATCAATTTAATAATCTTTGTTAATAATTAAATTGATTTGATCATTTTATATTATAAATTGACAAGTTAAAACTTTATTTTAAAGGTTTATGATAATAATTTGTTAATATCTATCAATAATTTTCTTAACAATATGAATAGGCAAGATTAAATTCTTTTGAAAGCTAATAATATTGGATTTGGAAATATTTATTTTGATAAACAAGAAGTTTTTAATGTAATAAAATTTTATATTCAAATTACAATATATATGAATGTATATATTGTGATCTGATATTTGTTTTAAAATTTAATTTGGAAATTAATAAATTTAATATTAGAATGTTTCTATTTGAAATGTGTAAATATATTTGTATATATATATTTGAAATAGGAATTGTATTAATTTGAATTTAATAATAGTTTTCAAATTTGAATATATTTAGTTTTGAATTTAAAATGATAATTTGATTTAATGACTTTGAATTGATAATTGAGATTTAAATTTAAAATAACAAAGTTAATTCCTTATTTATGATAAATATGTACTTTAAGTTTTTAAATAAGATTTAAAATTAAAATAGATGTTTCAAAAAATATATAAACATGAATGAATTAAAAATGTAAGCTACTTGTTTCATATGAATATTACATAATAAATAAATAATTAAGCCTTAAAATACATTACATATATATTCACCTTTCATGTAAAATTTAAAATAAAAATAACATCTAAAAGAAAACATTAACTAAAAATAAAATAACACTTGTAAGCTTTTAATGTATATTAGAGACATGTGTAAGTTAAATAGAACATATAAAGTGACAAATGTCTTCTACATTAATAATTAAATTTAAGATTTAATTGTAAATTATATAATACAAGTTTTACTTCAGCTGAAAAATATTTTCCTAAAACTAAAACAAGAATACATGCAAATCAAAAATGCAAATCTGAAAGGCAAGATCAAAACAAAGTTCAAAAACAGATCAAAGAAAAAAAAAACTGCAAATCTGGAAATAAACTCAATCAAATGCAAGCTCTTCATCAATACAAACATGCAATCTGGAATTTAAATTCTTCAAAAAGCAAGATATGAATCATCAACATGCAAATTCATTTTCAATACAAAACTGTAAAGAATCTGGAAAATATAAAGAGAGGCAATGGAGCAGCAACAAGTAATCAAAGATCATCTTCAAATGTAACAACCAACTCAGAAATCAACTGCAAGAGGATTGATTTCATCATGCAAGCTGAAAATCAATCATCACTTCAACATGAAAAAGGGGATTGAAGGTCTGGAATCATGCAACCCTGTTTTCTGCAAAAAATTTCAGGTGAGTAAAACGAATTTTAAAAACAGTTTAACTTGAATTTCATCATGTTAATATGGTTGGGTATTTAATATTATTGAGTACTTAGTTTAGAATTGAGTGCATGTTTGAATTAAGATAGTTGAATGCCTGGGTAGTTAAAATTTATAATCTGTGTATGTTTAAAATTTACAGTTTCATCATTAAATTCAATAACTTAATTCTGGATTCATATGAGCCTTTGTTGGGTAAATAAAAGATGTTTGTAATCAACTAACATATCATCTAAAAATATTTGCAAGTTTTAAATTTGAATAATTAGTTGTAAATTGCAAGTTTACAGTAAAATACAGTATTTGGTCAAAATTTGATGAAATCAATTTCAAGTTTTGATTTCATGATTGGATTGTAAATAGTAAATGATGATTTTAGAAGCTGGAATCAAAATTTTTAGTGGAGTATGTTGTGAGAATTTTGGAATTAACGGTTTTGGGTATTTTTGCAAAATTACGGCAAATCACGATGAATTGGTTGTCGCCGTTGAACTCGAAGGTCGAGGGGGGTTTAGAGATCATGCGAAAAATGGTTCAAGAATTTTTAATTGATTGGGTTGGCCATGGATTGAGTATGTAGGGTTTTGTGTGCTGTTGAAGCCGATGTTGCTCTTGGAGTTGTCGCGACATAATGTTGTTACCGGAGGGTGTCGCGAACATTGCAGAGGGTCGAGGGGATAGTGGTGGAGCTAAGGTAGCAACGGCGTGGTCTCTGGTGAAGACAGTGGTCGGCGGTGTTGGTTTGCAGGTAGGGGTTCTTCGAACTGTTTGGGTTCGAATGTTGTATTTCGATTTTCGATCGTGTTTGGATTTCTGGGTTTCGAATTGTGATATTGGGGACGAGAGTGACTTGGTGGAGGCCGGAGAGGGGATCGCCGTTGACCAACGGCGATGTGCACGTTAACGTGCACAGTTCGTGTTTCAATGGTGGGTTGTGGGGGAAGATGGATTGAACACGAAGCAGGCATCGGGGGTTTGTGGATATGGCTCGAAGCAGTGGGGGTAGGAAGGGGAACTCGGGGTAATCACTGGGTCTTTGGGTAGTTTACTCGGGTTTTTGGTCAGGGATTAGAACTAGTTGGGTAGGTCGCTAATGCAAAGAATATTTGTTTTAGAAATTTAGTTTTTAAATCAAAGGTTGAGCAAGTTTCAAATTTGTTTCAAATTATGTTTTAAACAAGTTTATATATTTTAAAATATGGAAGTTTTTAAATATAATAAGTGGATTTAAATTTAAGTTTATATTAAACTTTAATAAATAAATTTGGAAAGATTTTAAAGATTTAAAGTTCAATTTAAAATATGTTTAAATTTAATTGTTTTCTAAATCATTATATTTTATTTAAATAAAGTTTAATGATTTAGAATTTGATAATCAATTGTAATAAAGATTATCTTTAGTTATTTTGAATTTGATTTAATTAAAGATAATTAAATTGGTAAAGATAATTGAGATAATTAAATCATTTTTTTTAATTATCAAGTTTTAATTGTGAATAAATGATTTAATTAAGATAAGGTTTCTTAATTAAGAATCTTTTATATAATAAGTTAAGAATCATTTAATTAATTTTAAATGATTTAGTTAAATAGTTAATTAAGTAATTAACTTGTGATTAATTAAAATAATCACTTATGGATTAATATAATATAATTACTTGGGAAGCAATTAAAGTAATTAAGTGATTAATTACCAAAGGTAATTAAGTAAAGAATAATCACTTTATGAAAAGTAATTAGGTAAATGTGATTAAGGAATAATCACTTTAGTTATTAATTAAAGAATTAATTATAATTAGTTAAAGGTTTAAATTATTTGATTAATGATTAATTACTTGATTAAGAGTAATTAATTAAGATAGAATTTTAATTAATGAGTAATCATTAATTAATGAAAATAATTAATTAATTGTTAATTAATAATTTAAGAATAATTAATTTTATAATTAATTTTTAATTACTAAATGTAATTAAAGTAATTAATCAAAGGTGATTAATTAAAAGTAATTAATTAAAGTGATTAATTAAAAGTAATTAATCAAGTGTGATTAATTAAAAGTAATTAATCAAGTAAATTTAATTAAAGGTAATTAAGGAATAATTACCAGAATAATTAGAGGATAATTAATCAAGTATGATTAATTTTTAAAGGTAATTAAGAGGTAATTACTTAGTATAATTTGGAGTAATTAATCAAGGTGATTAATTAATATAGTAATTAAGTAATAATTACTTAAGGTAATCAAGTGATAATTAATCAGGAAAGATTAATTGAGTTGGGTAATTAAGTGATGTTAATTAATTAATTTGTAATTAATTAATGAATAAGAAGTTGGATTGAAGATAATCCAAGTGTTTAATTAAGGATTATTTTAATTTAAGGATTAATTAAATTAATCAAGTTTGAATCAATCTTGTTTATGAATGGTTAATGATTGGATGATTTATATATCATTGGATGAGTTAATGATATTGGATGTTGTTGGATGGCATTGATTGATGGATGATGATATGTATATGCTATATCTGATTGTGATATATATGCTGCTTTGTGATATGTATAGATGCATGTGATAATAAATGCTTATCTATCTGTGTAGTATGATACATCCATTTATGTTAAGTGATATTTCTGAATATCTATTGTTTAAATCCCTTAAGTATAACTTGGACATTAAAATGGCGTTTGGTTTCGATGAGACCGGGATCGGGTTTCCATATTTGGAATCTGAAAACCACATTGATTCCAATTAAACGTTAGGTCGTTAATCCAAGTGGAGCAAGTGAAGACTCGAAGTGTAAGGGCTATACGTCAGTATAACTCTGTGGGTGATTCCGTAATGAGTTTGACGGAATAGTGCTTATAGATTCGAGATGGTGAATCAGAGTGCAAGGGCTATGGTCGTTGACTCTGAGGGTGATTCCAAAATGAGTGCAATGAGATAGTGCCTTCGGTTTCGTTCGAACCCGGAACGAACTTGTATGGATTGAATGCTTTCAGTACATCGTCAGGCGGACGATGAGCATTCTAAGATAATTGGTCCTATAAAGGTAATCGCAGCCTCAAGCCTCATCAACCGGGAATGGCTAAAACAGGGGAGGTGCAGCAAGGCTTCGTGGGTCGCGCCCACTGGAGGGCAAGATACATCCCTGTCTAGAGGTCCCTTTATATTTCGGCTGTGTGGGCAGTTGGTCTGCAGCCAACTGCGGGGTGGTCTTGTTCGGGACTGTTCAGTAAGGAATGGTCCCGGTCTTGTGTTGCAGGGGATGAAGGGAGTAATCCTCGGTACGGTGATCTAGGCCACGTACTGTGACGGGCGGTACCCCAGTAGCCCTGCCATTGTTGGAAACCCATTTTCCCTACGAGACCCTACGGTTTTGTTTGTATTACCCACTTTTGTGGCTAGTAGCTGGAATTTAATGAATGTAACAATTTCGGCTATTTCTTATTTACTTGAAAACCCTAGACACTATTATAATATCACTGGATTTCCTATCAAATGTTTTGGTTAGCGTAAGGTAAAAACTTTTCCATGTTTATGTGTGGGAAGTCTTACGTGATACCTTTTGTTTTCAAAGGTTTTTCTAAAGTTAAGCAATCTTAAACCGTTTACTCACACCAGACCCCTGTCTGACCCGAGTGTTTATTTTCTGTTTTATTAAACTCTTGGGTACTCATATTATATATGAGTAGTCAAGTGATTCAGGTTATCTCTTGACGAATTCTGGAGGAGCTTTGGAGCAGGAGGCTTCAGCGTGTAGATATATGGTTAGAGTTTCCGCTGTGTATTCTGTGTTGATGTCTTGTATTGTATTAGACAGAAAGTTATAACTGTCTATATTGAGATGTTTAGTTGTGTACTCTGATGTATATGATACTATGTATATGTTCTATATTATATTTAAATCGTTCCGCTGTGAGATTCTGATGTGTTGTTTTCTCTTTCTTCTCTTTCTTTTCTTCTTCTATCCCTTTCTTTCTTAATTAGTGATGCGATTTTCCGGTAGTGGAATTTCGGGTCGCTACAGCTGGTATCAGAGCGTTAGGTTGAGTGAATACCTAGGCTCTGGAGTGGTGTCTATCTTGAGAGAGCGTACTTGTAATTTTTATATAAATATATACTTATATAACTACCTAATCTGTTGGGTTATCTGTTTGGATTTTCCAACATAGGCTATAAAGGTAGATAGGGTAGGAGTGTGTGGAACACGACTACCATTATTGGTTGAGGCTTATATGTTGTGGTTGGAGGTGTTTATCGAGATTGTAGATCTAATACCGTCTCGAATAAGTTTTGTGGATTGTAGAAAGGATTTCTTTGAGTCCAGAGGAAGTCTTTTTCCAAGAATTGGAGTATATTCTTGAAGTGTGAGGTTGATTTGCTCTCGAGTGAGCGGGATTTCCTTGAGTTGAGTTGTCAGCTGAGACGAAGCTAGTGGTGGTATCTTGATAGCTTCAAGAAGGAACAGCTGTGAGATGGGATGCAGTATCCATAGATGGTTCTGAAGATGTTTCTTTTGGAGCCAGATTTAGATGGTGTTGGAAGAGCATTGATGTCTATTGCAACGAAGATTCAGATGTTTAGAGATTTTCTGGATCTTAAGTAAGGATGTCTTATCTTTATTGAAGTAGGAGACTAAGGTCGATGAGTTACCTCATTTCGGACATGGTCTCATTTGTTTTCTTAAGAAGATAAGTGGTTGGTGTTTGGTTTTGAGCCGAGTTTCTTTGAGGAGATGTCTACTCGTCTCAAGGATGTTTTAGAGGATTTGGATGTTAGTATTGAGTTTTCAAGGAGCTTTTGGGTTAAGAAAGACCTTTGGTTTAGCTGTATCATTGAAGTGAAGTTTGGAAGCAGTAGCATGGATCCATTTCTTCGATAATTCAGTAATCTTTGGGATTCTACTATCTACTATCAGCAGATAGTGAAGGCTTATTCTTTCTTTGGATGGCTCAGCAGAGCGAGATATTTGTTGGAAGTGATCTATCAGTTTCTGATAGGTGAGCTATTCTTGAAGATTGGTCTTGGATAGGAAAAGCTGTTCTAGTTGGTGAAGACAGTTCTTTGGAATTTGAACTGTAGGATCGCAAAAGTGACTTGCGATTAGTTGGGAATCTTGGCGTATTCTTTGGTTTGAGATTGAGGCATCTCAAATAGAGGTGAAAGATATGGAAGCTATGGAAGTAGTCAGAGATCTCTAGATGTTTTTGAGGAAAGCTGAGGTATACCCGAATCAGAGATTGAGATTTCTTTTCGACTTGGATTTCCAAGAGCAGTTTTGATGGTTCAACCTTGTAGTGGGATGACTCTTAGAGCGAGAAGAGTTTGGTAAGGTAGCTCAGGATTCTTTGGATTGATCATCTTATTTTAAGTTGAGATTCTGTTGAGATGTTTTGACCAAGTGGAAGGGTCACTTAGATTTTATGAGTCGGATGAACTGTGTTTGGTGGTAGATTGTGCTTGTGTCCTTCGATAGCATTCTTATCTGCTTTAGATCAGAGTTGCGCAGCGGAAGCAAGTTGGGAATTATTCTGGAATGGGAACAACCGGATGTTGCAGTAGAGGATTTCTACAGGAAATTCAAGTATGAAGGAATTTTTCTGGATTTGGTAGGCAAGGTTGTCAGGTACAACTGTTTGGCTATTTCAGATAGGAGATAGGTTTGAAGTCCTCTGATGTTTGTGGTATAGAATTGTGGATTGGATTTCAGCAAATTATTTTTGGAAAGGAATTTTGTTGTGTAGAATCTGGAGATTTGGTTTGAGCTGGTGCTGTTGTTTCATGGAGCAATCAGCAAGGGTTGGGCTGATCAGGAATATTGGAGCTGACTCAGAGCATCTGAAGAATTGTGCAGTTAAGTATTGAGAAATTTTGGAATGTGCAGTTAGAGTTTGGAATTGATTTGGTTTTATCCAATCAAAGGAGATATAAGACTGAGTAAAACTGGAAAGTTAGCTCTGGAGGTATTTTGGAGTTGTTTCTGTGTTCTCTGAAGATTTAATTTTGATCTACAGGATTGAATTGCTAATTTGAATAGCTGGAATTCATTGTATTTCACATATCTCTGAGGAATGTGTGTATGATTCTTCGAGTGATAGAATCAGCAGTTCAGAAGAAAGGAATCTGGTAGTTGAGCTGGTTTTGAGTTAGTCTGGTATCTTGTTCAGATTTGTAGAATCAGGTGAGGGAGTTCTTGGTTTTAGTAGTGTAATTAGTTAAGATCCTGTAGAGTGAGTGTTCCAGTATAGGTATCTGGAAACTCTAGATAATGTTAGGAAAATTCTATTCAGAATTTTGTCTGATAGATGAAATTATTTGTTTGTTTGTTTGAATTGATTGCTTATAGGAATTTAAATTCTTTAGCTGGGTTATTAAATTATCTTTGCTTTTAAATTTCGGGGACGAAATTCTTTTAAGGGGAGAGGAATGTGACGACCCGGAATTTTGAGCAATATCAATTTAATAATCTTTGTTAATAATTAAATTGATTTGATCATTTTATATTATAAATTGACAAGTTAAAACTTTATTTTAAAGGTTTATGATAATAATTTGTTAATATCTATCAATAATTTTCTTAACAATATGAATAGGCAAGATTAAATTCTTTTGAAAGCTAATAATATTGGATTTGGAAATATTTATTTTGATAAACAAGAAGTTTTTAATGTAATAAAATTTTATATTCAAATTACAATATATATGAATGTATATATTGTGATCTGATATTTGTTTTAAAATTTAATTTGGAAATTAATAAATTTAATATTAGAATGTTTCTATTTGAAATGTGTATATATATTTGTATATATATATTTGAAATAGGAATTGTATTAATTTGAATTTAATAATAGTTTTCAAATTTGAATATATTTAGTTTTGAATTTAAAATGATAATTTGATTTAATGACTTTGAATTGATAATTGAGATTTAAATTTAAAATAACAAAGTTAATTCCTTATTTATGATAAATATGTACTTTAAGTTTTTAAATAAGATTTAAAATTAAAATAGATGTTTCAAAAAATATATAAACATGAATGAATTAAAAATGTAAGCTACTTGTTTCATATGAATATTACATAATAAATAAATAATTAAGCCTTAAAATACATTACATATATATTCACCTTTCATGTAAAATTTAAAATAAAAATAACATCTAAAAGAAAACATTAACTAAAAATAAAATAACACTTGTAAGCTTTTAATGTATATTAGAGACATGTGTAAGTTAAATAGAACATATAAAGTGACAAATGTCTTCTACATTAATAATTAAATTTAAGATTTAATTGTAAATTATATAATACAAGTTTTACTTCAGCTGAAAAATATTTTCCTAAAACTAAAACAAGAATACATGCAAATCAAAAATGCAAATCTGAAAGGCAAGATCAAAACAAAGTTCAAAAACAGATCAAAGAAAAAAAAAAACTGCAAATCTGGAAATAAACTCAATCAAATGCAAGCTCTTCATCAATACAAACATGCAATCTGGAATTTAAATTCTTCAAAAAGCAAGATATGAATCATCAACATGCAAATTCATTTTCAATACAAAACTGTAAAGAATCTGGAAAATATAAAGAGAGGCAATGGAGCAGCAACAAGTAATCAAAGATCATCTTCAAATGTAACAACCAACTCAGAAATCAACTGTAAGAGGATTGATTTCATCATGCAAGCTGAAAATCAATCATCACTTCAACATGAAAAAGGGGATTGAAGGTCTGGAATCATGCAACCCTGTTTTCTGCAAAAAATTTCAGGTGAGTAAAACGAATTTTAAAAACAGTTTAACTTGAATTTCATCATGTTAATATGGTTGGGTATTTAATATTATTGAATACTTAGTTTAGAATTGAGTGCATGTTTGAATTAAGATAGTTGAATGCCTGGGTAGTTAAAATTTATAATCTGTATATGTTTAAAATTTACAGTTTCATCATTAAATTCAATAACTTAATTCTGGATTCATATGAGCCTTTGTTGGGTAAATAAAAGATGTTTGTAATCAACTAACATATCATCTAAAAATATTTGCAAGTTTTAAATTTGAATAATTAGTTGTAAATTGCAAGTTTACAGTAAAATACAGTATTTGGTCAAAATTTGATGAAATCAATTTCAAGTTTTGATTTCATGATTGGATTGTAAATAGTAAATGATGATTTTAGAAGCTGGAATCAAAATTTTTAGTGGAGTATGTTGTGAGAATTTTGGAATTAACGGTTTTGGGTATTTTTGCAAAATTACGGCAAATCACGATGAATTGGTTGTCGCCGTTGAACTCGAAGGTCGAGGGGGGTTTAGAGATCATGCGAAAAATGGTTCAAGAATTTTTAATTGATTGGGTTGGCCATGGATTGAGTATGTAGGGTTTTGTGTGCTGTTGAAGCCGATGTTGCTCTTGGAGTTGTCGCGACATAATGTTGTTACCGGAGGGTGTCGCGAACATTGCAGAGGGTCGAGGGGATAGTGGTGGAGCTAAGGTAGCAACGGCGTGGTCTCTGGTGAAGACAGTGGTCGGCGGTGTTGGTTTGCAGGTAGGGGTTCTTCGAACTGTTTGGGTTCGAATGTTGTATTTCGATTTTCGATCGTGTTTGGATTTCTGGGTTTCGAATTGTGATATTGGGGACGAGAGTGACTTGGTGGAGGCCGGAGAGGGGATCGCCGTTGACCAACGGCGATGTGCACGTTAACGTGCACAGTTCGTGTTTCAATGGTGGGTTGTGGGGGAAGATGGATTGAACACGAAGCAGGCATCGGGGGTTTGTGGATATGGCTCGAAGCAGTGGGGGTAGGAAGGGGAACTCGGGGTAATCACTGGGTCTTTGGGTAGTTTACTCGGGTTTTTGGTCAGGGATTAGAACTAGTTGGGTAGGTCGCTAATGCAAAGAATATTTGTTTTAGAAATTTAGTTTTTAAATCAAAGGTTGAGCAAGTTTCAAATTTGTTTCAAATTATGTTTTAAACAAGTTTATATATTTTAAAATATGGAAGTTTTTAAATATAATAAGTGGATTTAAATTTAAGTTTATATTAAACTTTAATAAATAAATTTGGAAAGATTTTAAAGATTTAAAGTTCAATTTAAAATATGTTTAAATTTAATTGTTTTCTAAATCATTATATTTTATTTAAATAAAGTTTAATGATTTAGAATT
This sequence comes from Allium cepa, assembly GCA_030765085.1. NCBI lineage: Eukaryota > Viridiplantae > Streptophyta > Magnoliopsida > Asparagales > Amaryllidaceae > Allium > Allium cepa. Next base: position 5,840,147 of record CM060930.1, on the reverse strand, counting down.
TGATAATCAATTGTAATAAAGATTATCTTTAGTTATTTTGAATTTGATTTAATTAAAGATAATTAAATTGGTAAAGATAATTGAGATAATTAAATCATTTTTTTTAATTATCAAGTTTTAATTGTGAATAAATGATTTAATTAAGATAAGGTTTCTTAATTAAGAATCTTTTATATAATAAGTTAAGAATCATTTAATTAATTTTAAATGATTTAGTTAAATAGTTAATTAAGTAATTAACTTGTGATTAATTAAAATAATCACTTATGGATTAATATAATATAATTACTTGGGAAGTAATTAAAGTAATTAAGTGATTAATTACCAAAGGTAATTAAGTAAAGAATAATCACTTTATGAAAAGTAATTAGGTAAATGTGATTAAGGAATAATCACTTTAGTTATTAATTAAAGAATTAATTATAATTAGTTAAAGGTTTAAATTATTTGATTAATGATTAATTACTTGATTAAGAGTAATTAATTAAGATAGAATTTTAATTAATGAGTAATCATTAATTAATGAAAATAATTAATTAATTGTTAATTAATAATTTAAGAATAATTAATTTTATAATTAAGTTTTAATTACTAAATGTAATTAAAGTAATTAATCAAAGGTGATTAATTAAAAGTAATTAATTAAAGTGATTAATTAAAAGTAATTAATCAAGTGTGATTAATTAAAAGTAATTAATCAAGTAAATTTAATTAAAGGTAATTAAGGAATAATTACCAGAATAATTAGAGGATAATTAATCAAGTATGATTAATTTTTAAAGGTAATTAAGAGGTAATTACTTAGTATAATTTGGAGTAATTAATCAAGGTGATTAATTAATATAGTAATTAAGTAATAATTACTTAAGGTAATCAAGTGATAATTAATCAGGAAAGATTAATTGAGTTGGGTAATTAAGTGATGTTAATTAATTAATTTGTAATTAATTAATGAATAAGAAGTTGGATTGAAGATAATCCAAGTGTTTAATTAAGGATTATTTTAATTTAAGGATTAATTAAATTAATCAAGTTTGAATCAATCTTGTTTATGAATGGTTAATGATTGGATGATTTATATATCATTGGATGAGTTAATGATATTGGATGTTGTTGGATGGCATTGATTGATGGATGATGATATGTATATGCTATATCTGATTGTGATATATATGCTGCTTTGTGATATGTATAGATGCATGTGATAATAAATGCTTATCTATCTGTGTAGTATGATACATCCATTTATGTTAAGTGATATTTCTGAATATCTATTGTTTAAATCCCTTAAGTACAACTTGGACATTAAAATGGCGTTTGGTTTCGATGAGACCGGGATCGGGTTTCCATATTTGGAATCTGAAAACCACATTGATTCCAATTAAACGTTAGGTCGTTAATCCAAGTGGAGCAAGTGAAGACTCGAAGTGTAAGGGCTATACGTCAGTATAACTCTGTGGGTGATTCCGTAATGAGTTTGACGGAATAGTGCTTATAGATTCGAGATGGTGAATCAGAGTGCAAGGGCTATGGTCGTTGACTCTGAGGGTGATTCCAAAATGACTGCAATGAGATAGTGCCTTCGGTTTCGTTCGAACCCGGAACGAACTTGTATGGATTGAATGCTTTCAATACATCGTCAGGCGGACGATGAGCATTCTAAGATAATTGGTCCTATAAAGGTAATCGCAGCCTCAAGCCTCATCAACCGGGAATGGCTAAAACAGGGGAGGTGCAGCAAGGCTTCGTGGGTCGCGCCCACTGGAGGGCAAGATACATCCCTGTCTAGAGGTCCCTTTATATTTCGGCTGTGTGGGCAGTTGGTCTGCAGCCAACTGCGGGGTGGTCTTGTTCGGGACTGTTCAGTAAGGAATGGTCCCGGTCTTGTGTTGCAGGGGATGAAGGGAGTAATCCTCGGTACGGTGATCTAGGCCACGTACTGTGACGGGCGGTACCCCAGTAGCCCTGCCATTGTTGGAAACCCATTTTCCCTACGAGACCCTACGGTTTTGTTTGTATTACCCACTTTTGTGGCTAGTAGCTGGAATTTAATGAATGTAACAATTTCGGCTATTTCTTATTTACTTGAAAACCCTAGACACTATTATAATATCACTGGATTTCCTATCAAATGTTTTGGTTAGCGTAAGGTAAAAACTTTTCCATGTTTATGTGTGGGAAGTCTTACGTGATACCTTTTGTTTTCAAAGGTTTTTCTAAAGTTAAGCAATCTTAAACCGTTTACTCACACCAGACCCCTGTCTGACCCGAGTGTTTATTTTCTGTTTTATTAAACTCTTGGGTACTCATATTATATATGAGTAGTCAAGTGATTCAGGTTATCTCTTGACGAATTCTGGAGGAGCTTTGGAGCAGGAGGCTTCAGCGTGTAGATATATGGTTAGAGTTTCCGCTGTGTATTCTGTGTTGATGTCTTGTATTGTATTAGACAGAAAGTTATAACTGTCTATATTGAGATGTTTAGTTGTGTACTCTGATGTATATGATACTATGTATATGTTCTATATTATATTTAAATCGTTCCGCTGTGAGATTCTGATGTGTTGTTTTCTCTTTCTTCTCTTTCTTTTCTTCTTCTATCCCTTTCTTTCTTAATTAGTGATGCGATTTTCCGGTAGTGGAATTTCGGGTCGCTACAACTTTATAGTAGTACAACCCTTTGTCTATCATGAAACTAGTATGCTCCTGATCTGGCACAAACATAACTATCTGATTGTTCCTTAAGTATGCGCCCATAAACGAAACCTGTTCATGTCCGGTTTTTGCATCCACTAGCCTATCGATTCTAGGTAGGGCGAAACTGACCATATGGTAGGCCATATTAAGATTGGTATAATCTATACAGGTCCTCCATTTTCTATTAGGTTTCTTTCACATGTACTGGACTGGCAATCTGTAATATCCCGTATCTAGAGGCCAAAACTAAGCGCTACAGAAACTACAGTCATCTATGGTATTAACTTCTGGTGATAAATTACGGTAATGCTAATGGTATCCATAATATTAGAACCATTTAAATATGAACAAATTCATAGATTTCTAAAATCAACATTTTACTGATTACATTTCAAAACAAATTCATATACAAATTACATAATCCCATATAGTTTTTCAGGTAATGATCAAATATAATCATTATAATAATATGCCAAGAGCGACATATGACGATGCCCTTTTGGTTGATCAGAGTCAATATAGTCATATCCGACTTAATATACACAACAGAATCATAGCAAAATAAATTATAACTCCTAATTAGCTATCCGTCAACACCCTGTTCGTCTTCAGAAGCTACAACGTCAAAACTAAAATCTGAAAACCTCAACCCTCAACCTACTCAAATCAATTTTGAGCACCTAAAAGTTTAAAGGAAAATAAAAACTTTGAGTCACATATAAAGCCTGGTGTGAACAGTACTGTTACATCTCGAATATTTTATGTGAAGTGAGACCACGCCGCTTAGCGGAATGGGTTTCTCTTTACGAACTACATTTTAAAACATACCTTTTGCAAATCTTTTCTTGCAACCAAAACTAGCTAAAATATGTAAAACATTATTATGTAAACATACATATTACGTAATAAATGAACTATCTATTCAAACAATAAGTTTTGTTTGGTTAACTATTAACCTTTGCCTTTCTCAGGCTTACCGAACAATATATCAAAATTTATCCAACATCAGTTAGACACTTCTCTTCTGGACGGTCTGCCCTTAACTATATTAAATACTTCTCTTCTGGACGATCTATCACTAACTTAACATCTCCTAGAGTCACCCAATCTTAGTGGTTTTATAGGCTCACCAATAACCTATATATATACAAACATATATTCCTTTTTGTGTGTAATCATAATTTTAGTCTTACTTGTGATGAAGCCCTAAATATTGGAATTTTGGACAAAATTAGCTGGGGCAGATAGCTAATGTATAGGGCACAACTCTATACCAGTCCCCTCTGGTGTTCTAATATCTAAGTCATTTTACTTATGGATCCCTTTCCATAATTTTCCTTGAAAACCTTTTCGAAATGATTTAAAACTTTTAAATCAAACTTAGAGAAGGAATATATATATATATATATATTCTATGATTTACTCAAAATCACCTTGCCATGTTATATATATATGTGTATGTACTTTACTCAAACATTAGTTGATGAAAACACTTATACCTTTGAAAGTCCCCCTTTCGAAACCATTGAAAGTACCCCTTTCGAAACCATTGAAAGTACCTCGTTCTAAACCAGTAAAACCCTTTATTTAATCTAGGCCGAAAGGCCAAAAACTTCATTTCAAACCATTCTCAAAACCCTTTAGAAATCATTAGGGAACTACCTCTTTAAAACCTTCATTTAAAACCTTTTTGAAAGCATTAGAACATTAAACCTTTCAAAAGCCTTTGGGTTCAATTTAAAACATATGGAAACCTTTCGAAACCGTTCAAAAATTTACTCCTTCGAAACCTTTGAAAACCGTTTTGGTTGAAACCATTTGGATTATGCCTTCAGGTAGAGTAAAAGGATTAAAAACCCATTAAATTCGAAAGCATTCCTTTTATAATCATTCATAAATAAAGAAGTGATGGTGTTGAAACCATTACTTCGAAAGCATTGGAGAAGTGGCCAAATTTTAGAAAACAAAGTAACTCCTTCGAAACCATCTAGTTCAAAAGGAAGAAAGCGGCAGCCAAAAGGTTTCAACTTAGTCAAAAGTAGTCATTTTAAAATGAAAGCACAACACAATCGAAACCATATCTTTTAAACCATTTGACTTGGTCGAAAGTCAACCAAGTCGAAAGCTATTAAGTTGAAATCAAGTAGGCACATTTTCTTTTAAAAGCAAAGTAGCGCCTCAACCCTTTCGGAACCCCTAGTTTCGACCTTATACCTTCCACCTATATCCAATTCACTACGTACCAGTTAACTGATACCATGTGCATTGGTTTCGACAGAGATGGAGGCGAAGGTAAGGAGGCGGAACCTAGTGCCGAAAGCATCGAAACAGTGAAAAACATGTTTATTGGTCCTTTTAAACTATTTCTTTGTACCTAACCTGCCTTGTTTGCCAAACTATGATTGATTGCAAGTTTTTCTCTTCTTAAAGTACTGCCTAGTTACCAGAATTAACAAATTTAATTTATTTACAAAAAAACCCTTCTTCTTTTTTAAATGTATAAAACATTTAAGTCATGTACCCTAAATAATTTTATATACCCATTAAAACACTTATGAAAATTCTACAAAAATTCCAGAAAATCACTTTTAATATGTTTTCTAACATACATTTATGTCAGACCCAAAATATTAATTATTTAACCGTAAATAATTTTTAATTCAAAAAACATTTCCTACACTAGAAAATTCATAAAATATCCAAATAAATTCAGAAAATTTTGAAAATTGAAACCTATCTCTAAGTTATTATTTACGGTCTACATAAAAATTCGTAAGTCATTTGGGTGTCATTTAATAGGATTTTCACCTTAAAACATATCATAAAATCAATATAAATAAGCATAAATCATCAACAAGTATATAATTTCATTCCATCTTTCAAAAACATGGCAAAACATTGCAAATAGGTTCGGATTTCCTCTTAAAATCGAAAAAAAACAAATAAGAGATGTAAACATTATTCATCTTAGCTTTAGAGGTTAAGGATGTGAGATTTGAATCAATTTGATGTTGATTAAGCTTCCTATTTATCTTTCTTTCTCTTGCTCTTGTTAATGGTGGCCGACCTTGAGCTTCTAAAATTTTGAAAAATGAAAGTTAATGTGTATAGAGATACATGATCATGTTTTATGGGTATAGGAATCGTCTCTTTCCTATTTCACCCCCTACTTCATTTTAAAATCTTCTTTTAATTCATTGTTTAAATGGCACGGCTACCCTTTAATTAAAATCAAATCTCAATCCCTTAATCAACAAATTATTTTAATTTATTTAGCTGGATATCTTAAATAATGTTACTAAAAATATAAGGTGTTACAGACTCCCCTCCTTTAAGAATTTTGCCCTTGAAATTACGGTAAGGTACACAACAAATCAATCAAAGAGGTAAAGTATACCATCAAACAAGTCAGGATAAGCATCTCCAATCCTACTCTCAGTCTCTTAAGTATAGTCTTTCTCATCGTCGCTCTATTGAACTTTCACTATTCTTGCTGTCTTGGTCCTGGGCCTCTTCTTATCTCTCATGACTATACGAATCGACTTTCTCACTATAGTGAAGTTCGGCTCTACTATTAGATCCTCTAAAACAGTCGATGCTATAGTAGTTGCCGGGTCTCGAACACACTTTCTGAGATGAGAAACAAGGAAAACATTGTGGACTCCTTCTAATTACTAGTAACTCTACTCTATATGCGAGTTTCCCGATCCTTCCAACAATATGAAAAGGTCCAATGAATCTCGGAGCCTACTATCTTGATCTTTCAAATCTGATCACACATTTTATCAGTTGCACCTTAATAAATACCAGATCTCCGATGGAGAACTCTAAGTCTTTCCTTCGGCTATCTGCATAACTCTTCTACCTAGACCGAGCTTCCTTCAATCTAACTCGAATAACCTCCATCTTTTCTACAGCTTCCCTAGTCAAATCTGGACCGAGAACCAACCAATTCCTAGTCTCTAACAAAAAACAAGAGATTTGCAAGGCCTTCCATACAAACCTTCAAACGGTGCCATCCCAATACTAGTCTAATAATTGTTGTTATACAAAAACTCGACCAAATGCAGATGGTCTTCCCATGATCCCCTGAAATCTAATACATAAGCTCTTAATAAATCCTCCAAGATTTTGTTAATTCTTTCCATTTGCTCATCTATCTACAGATGCTAAGCGGTACTCATCTAGAGCATGGTTCTTAAAACCTCATGTAGAGTTTTCTAGAACTCACTAGTGAATAAGGAATCTCTATCACTAACAATACAGATAGGAATTCTGTGCAGTCTAACCACATTATTTAGAAATAACTTCGCCAAAACAAGTGTCGTTCTGGTTGACTTAACTGTAATGAAATAGGCACTCTTGGCAATCTATCCACTATGACCTGTACATATTCATTTCCTCCATTCGATTTTGGCGACCTGTCGATCAAATCCATAGAAATATAATCCTATTTCCATAGCGGAATATGTAATGGTTGAAGCAATCCACCTGGCTTCTGATGTTTGCCTTTTACCTGTTTGCAATTCAAACACCGCTTCATCCATAAGCCCACATCTCGCTTCATACCTTCCCAGAAGAAACTTCTCTTCATATCCTGATACATCTTAGTTCCTCTCACATGAATAGTGAATTTCGAACGATGGAATTCCTCCAAGACTTCTTTCCTTATATTTCCTACACTCGAAACACATAATCTTCCTTTCTTTCTCAACCACTCTTTATGGTCAAGACTGTAATCATTCAAGTCATCAATCTCAGTTCCATCTCTCAACTTCCTGATCCGTTTAGTAATATCGGATCTTCCTCCTGTTTAGAAGCAACTTTTTCAATCATCACTGGTTGAACATCCAAACAAGATAGTACAATAGTCTCTCCGCTAGACCCGGCCTCAGATCTCCACTGCACTCTACAATCCGCCAATGCTTCTAAATATTTTAACTCAACAATCATCACCAATACAGCATTCTGATGTTTCCTGTTTAGTGCATCTGCCACCTTATTTCCTTTTACTGGTGTGCACTCAATCCCAAAAATCATAAGCGCCAACAAACTCTAACCACCTTCGTTGTCTCGTGTTCAGCTCCTTTTGAGAGAACAAATACCTCAATGACTTATGATATGTATATGTCTCAAACCTTTCTCCCAAAAGGTATTGCCTCCACACCTTCAAAGCAAATATAACTGCAGCTAATTCCAAATCATGTGTCGGATATCTGGTTTCATGCGGTCTAAGCTATCTAGAAGCATAGGCAATCACTTTACCATTTCACATCAGCATAGCTTCTAATCCTGTTCCACATGCATCTGTATAAACCACCAAATCATGATTCCCTTTCGAAACAATCAACATAGGTGCATGGGTCAGTAAGTGTTTCAAACTTTGGAACGCTTCCTCACACTTATCAGTCTACACAAACTTTACATCCTTTCTCGTTAGCTTGGTCATCGGTGCTGCTATCCATGAAAAGTTCTTTATAAATCTCCGATAATAACCAGCTAATCCAAGAAAACTCTTTATCTCAGTCACCGTCTTGGGTCTCTTCCAACTGTTCACCGCTTCAATCTTAGTCGGATCTAGTGACAACCTTTTCTCTTAGACTACATGACCAAGAAACTTCACTTCCTTCTTCCATAAATGACACTTTGAAAACTTCGCCTTCAGCTAATGCTGCCTCAGCATCTCAAGCACCACTCTAAGATGAACTTCATGCTCTCTTTCATCCTTAAAATATACCAAGATATCATCTATGAAAAATAATACAAACCTATCCATGTGCTTCCAGAAAACTCGGTTCATCATATCCACAAAGAATGCTGGCGTATTAGCCAATCCGAAAGGCATAACTAACCATTTATACGATCCATATCTGGTCCTAAATGCCGTCAAAGGTATACTATCCTCTGATACTCTGAGCTGATGGAAACCCATTGCCAAATCTAACTAAGAAAATATCTTGGCTCCACTCAAATGGTCGAACAAATCGTCAATTCTTGGCAATGAATATCGATCTTTTATTTTTTTCTCATTCAACTTACAATAATTGATACATAGCCTTAACATTCTGTCTGGCTTCTTTGCAAATACTACAGCTGTTCCCTAAGGCGAGCTACTTGGCCTGATAAAACTCTCATCTTCTAAATCCATCAACTGCACATCAACACCCTCATCTCTATAGAGGTCATCCTTCTTGAAAGCCTACTCACTGGTTCTGCTTTCGAAACCAAATCTATTCGAAACTCAATGGCTCGTTTCGGTGGCAATCCAACTGCCAAGTAAGCATAGGGTTTACCTATGTTCCATGAGCCTTTGGGTATGTGCGTTGTTTACCTATGGCTTACTCGAAGTGCATCATGCGTAGATATTTGTGAAGGGTTATGTACAGCACTTGCATAAGTTATTTACATTGTTAATTTATGGTTTGGGGAGTGTAAGGTTCATATGATCTCAAGTGGGGACTGCTTTGTTAAAGGCTCTAGGTGGTTTTACTTTAGGTAGGATTTAGCTGGCGAGTAGGTTTGTTGATAGAGCACAGTCCACTGTGGTCCTATCTTGAAGAAACGTTGATGACCATTTAGCGTGGTTTGCCTTATCCTAATTCAACGATGTTGGAAGGACAAGGTATGTCTGGTGCATCTCATTGGTTGGTTTGTTTAGGCTTTATAATGGCGGCATAATCATATTATTGAATTGTATCGTTTGGTTTTAATTATTCCTAATATTGTGCTTTATTGTTATTTTGGGTGGAGAAGTGCAATACGACTTATGGTGTGTTAGTGCAGTTCGAATGCCATGCAGTAACACAATCATGTGTTGCTATAGGCACGTAGTATTATCCGGACTTTATCTTATTCCTTGCTTCCTTTTCGTAGTCCGTCTTTTATTATGGGTGCAATTATTTCAGTTCAGTGCTTGCATCAGTTTTCCTTTAGCGGTGTTTGGGAAATGCGGGTGTAACAAGAGGGTTGCGAATTAACTGTTTGAAAAAATGCCTAAGTCAACTAATTGAAATATAAAAATATCCAACACCAGAGTATGAGAAATTAAATGCTATAAAATAAAGGCACAAAAATTTACATGGTTTGGATATTAAAGAATTCTACATACACGGGCTCAAATCTTTAACTTTTGATGGTTTTCTTTTCATACAAGCATAGAATTTAATGAGATCTAGTACAAATTTGACAATATATAATTGTTTGACTAAAAAGTATAATGCCTTTTTCCTATATCATGCTTTCCTTTATAGGAAAGAGGATGTTACGCGGATTGTTGACATTATTTCTTGTATCATTCATTTAGTGTTGGATCTTATCACACATGCTCCATCCATTTAATTTGGTTGATGTGCATGGATTTCTAATATAGTTTAGGAAGAGTAAATTGGTTTAGGTGGGATAAATTGTTTTCTAGATGGAAAATCTTTGGTTAAGGCAGGAATATTTGAATTTGAAATAGTAAGTTAAGAGAGATGCTGTGAATTATCTGCTACTCAGCTGAGACTAAGGCAATATGAGAAGCTTTAGTTTTATTCTTCGGATATGCGATATTTTATTGTGCTGCTTGTGCAACTCTTGGAAAGTTACGAAAGAGAAGTGCCGAGCCTTGTTGAGATGTTAATTATGGTGATGCATGCCTAAAACCGAGCCACACTAACTTAAGTTTGAGGTCTGAACTACGCTAGGCTCTCTGTGAATCTTTGGGTTATGCAATTTTTTATTGGCAATTTACTAGGGTTTGCATGTTGTGCTTTAGAATTTATGCATTTCCAGTTTAATGTAGCAACTAGCCCATCTTATCCCTTTACCGCATTATACTATCTGTAGACTTTGTATAACTGAACTTGCAAATGTTTTGTTAGAAAAATGGGTATTACACTTGTCCTCCATGCTTATGCTAGTGCGTTTTAGGGTTTACTTTTCATTTCATACCTGGTTTTCCAAGTATAATTAATCATTTTTTCTTTTAATGCTCCTTAAACATGGCATGTTGTTATTCTTTATCTGTTGTTGTTAGTTAAATTGCTCCATATTCCAAGATATGTGTCTCGTTTTCCATGAATACCTCTTGTCATCATTTGCATCTAATGACTCATATTTTTTTGCTGTTAAGATTTTACGAATGAAATCTCTATTGCAACCTTATATACATATCCATCTTCTACTTCACGTCTCATTTTACTCACATTGTTAAGTTTTCTAACTTATATAATCTTCTTCACTAGTACTATCATCTATTCTACTACTAACTTGCTATCATCTATAAGTAAATATTTACTCTTTTTACTCTATTACAATCTTCTTCATCTTCTTTTTAGGAGATCCTCAGCTGGTTTCCCCTACCGTTATTTTTTACTTTTACGATGCCATCGACCTGTTTTTCTATATCATATTATCGATTTTACCTTTGATCTAATGATAAGATTTAATCTCTTAAGCATTTTATATTTTATTTTAATTAAGTATGGATTCAATGGCAAATTTTATTTCTCTGAAGTAAAAGATTTTTTTATTTCTTAGCTGATCATCGCTTTCGTTAGCTCCTCTAGTACTTTCGGCCAAGTTCTTCATCTTTACTAACCTAATTTCGACCATTTATGAGGAAATCCTAATCAAACACATTCTTAGCATTTTCGGATAAATGGTTATGAATTTAGAGTCCTTCCTCTATCTGGGCATATTCATATGGCTTTAGAAGGATTTATTTCATTAACTTAGGAATATTGCAGTCTATTCTTACCTCTTTATCCCATTGCTAAGAATTGGTTAGACACAATAGGGCATTACGTATATCTAATTAGCCCTCATATCATAAATTTCACTAACTTTTGCCTTTATTATTTTAATCAAATATCTTGACTCCACCCTATTGTTAGGATTTAATTTTCTTGTGTTATATTCGCAAGAACCCTAGTCCTGGCCGCAATAAATTCTTTCACATCCAGGCAATTAAATACCTCTTCCTCACTTCTTCTCATAAGACCAAAGATAGGTTAACCAATTTTCTCTATCATCGACAAAAACAACTTTGTTTCCTCCTTCGAAGAAGCGGGTACCGCCTCTACCCTTTTTTCTTCTTTTCTTTAACCTTCCTTTCTACGCAAACCTAATTCTCATATTCTTCTTTAGTTGATCCTACTTTTTATGACATAGTACAGAAACAATTTTCAATGCACATGGATATAATATTTTTTTCTTGATAAGAGTCTGTAACGACCTAATTTTAAGTAGCATTATTTAGGATACTTAATTAGCTAAATAAAATAAAATGAAGTGATGATTAGGAGATTGAGATTTTCATTAATAAGGGGTAGCCATGCCATGTTGACAAACGAACTAAAGATGAGTTAAAATGAAATAGAGAAGGGGTAAAATAGGAATGAGACATAACCATATACCCTAAACCCTCATATATCTCATACTACATGTTCATTTCATAATCCAAATTTTAAAATAGAGGCTGACCACCATTAGAAGATAAAAGAGGAAGAAAAGATAAAGGAATTAGCAAATCAACATTTAACCATTCAAATCTCAAACTCCTTAATCTCAAAGCTAAGGTAAATAATGACTACATCTCATATTTTCTATTGTTTTCAGTTTTAAGGTTAATCCGAATTATTTCGCAAGGTTATGCCATCTTTTTGAATGGTTAAAAGTTTATATATGCTTGTTGATGATTTATGCGTATTCATATAGGTTTTATGATATGTTTTGATGCGAAAACCCTTTTAAATGACATCCAAATGCCTTGCAATTTTAGATTGAGATCAGAAATGATATTTTAGAGATGGGATTCAATTTTCATAATTTTTGAATATATGTAGATATAATATTAATTTTCTAGTGAAGAAAATGATTATTTGAGTTTAAAATAATTTACAGCTAAATTATTTATATTTTGGGTCTGAAATCAGTATATGTTGGCAATCATATTAAAAATGATTTTCTAGAATTTTTATAAGTGATTTTATAAATATATAAAATTATTTAAGGTATGGGAATTAAATGTTTTATATATTTATGAAAGAAGAAGGGGTATTTTATAAATTATTTAAATTGTTTAATTCATAAATTTCAGCAGTGCTTATGGAAAATAAAATTTGCAACTAATCGTATTTTAACAAACAAGGTAGGTTAGTTGAAAATATTGCTTTAAAAAGATAAAAAGCAGTTTAAACATGCTTTATACATGTTTCACCACTTTCGGCAGCCTGCTTCCGCTTGGATTCTTTCGCCTCTTTCACCATCAAAACCATTGCACATGATATCAAAGCTTGGTATGCAGCGAATTGGACATAGGCGGGAAGAAATGGGTCAAAGCATGGGTTTTTGATAGGGTTGAAGTGTTACTTTGTTTTGAAATGAAAATGCGCCTGCTTTGCTTTCGAAAGGAATGCTTTCGACTTGGCTGGCTTTCGACTCAATGAAAAGTTTTAAAGTAAAGGTTTCTAAATGGGTTGCACCTTTGTTTTAAGAAAATGCTTATCATTTTAACCAGTTTGGTTGTAGGATTATGATTTGCAAAATGTATGTTTTAAAAGGATATTAGTGAGGGGAAACCTGTTCCGCTAAGTTGCGTGGTCTCACTTATTATCATATAATCGAGATGTACAGTGTTATTCACACTAGGCTTTATGTTTGACTCAAAGTTTGTGTTTTTCCCCTTAAACTACCGGGTGCTCAAAATTGATTTGAGTAGGCTGAGGGTTGAGGATTTTCAGGTTTAGTAGGTTGACGAATAAAGCTTCCGAAGACGAGCAGGAGGCTGATGGATAGCTATTTAGGAGTTGCTGTTTTTGTTTGTTTTATTCCGCTGTGTTTTATTAAGTCAGTCATGACTCTTTAGTACTCTGGTCATCCAAGGGGGGCATCTTCATATCTCGCTCTTAGCATATTTTGTAATAATTATATTTGATCTAAACTTGGGAAACATTTGGGATTATGTACCTTGGATATGAAAAGTTGTTTTGATATGTAATCGGAAAAATGTGTTTAATCTACGATGTTTTTAATTTATATTCAAGTGCTTCTGATATTATGAATACCATTAACATTACTGTATTTGGTCACTAGAAGTTAATACTATGGATGGCTGCAACATTTGTAGCGCTTAACTTTGAGCCTCCAGATAGGAGATGTTACAACTTGGGATCAGGGCATAAGTTTATGAAAAACTTTAAACTAAAATGGTTTTTGAAAACATAATCCTAAGAAATTACAGATAAGATCGGGTTATGAGATAACACTATAGTAATGTACTTGTATTTTCTATACATAAATATAAATTATATATCTATTCTCCTATTTCTCTTAGGCTATTCTTCTGTATCTCACGAGGCTTGAATACGAATGTGGATGCTAGAAGTGGAAGAGTGAATATTAGGGGAAGCACCAAAACAAATGGTAAGGCAAGATCAAATACGAAAAGGAACCAAGGTCAGGAACAAGCAGGAAATGTGGGTATCAGAGTCCCACAAGTTGATATGGGAGCTATGTATCAGTTTTTTTGTGAATATGATGCACGCGAGTGCTGCATCTGGTATGGTTCGTGGAAATGTTGTAGTAGGAGTTCAGGAAGCTCCGGTGGTTAATAATTATGCTATTCTAAGTACAGACTATGTTAGGCTTAGAGGAAAGGCATTTATCGAAACTGAAGATGCTATTGAGGTAGAGAACTGGTTGCTGCACTATGAGAGGATCTTTGCAATCTTTGGGCTCAATGATGAGCAGAAGAGGAGGCTTGCATCGAGACAGCTTCAGGGAGCAGTTCTATTCTTGTGGAATAGTGTGATAGTTGGAGTGAATGAAGAAATGATGACATAGGCTGAGTTTTAGAGGAGGTTCGAGGAGACGTTCATGTCTGTGATGGTGAAGTCTACCTTAACCAAAAAGTTGAAGGTTTGAGGAGTTGGCTTGGTATGGATATTCCACTGTGGATACCGTGAGGAAGAGAAATGAGAAGTTCAAATGAGGGTTGAAGCCTAATTTGGCAAGGGCTACATCACCTCATGTTAGGGATCCTTGTGATATTGTAGTAGAGATGGCGTTAACACATGAGGAGATGTTTGCTTCTCTGGAGAAGAAAAAGGCAAAGGAAGTGCAGATGGAGCAGGATCAGAAAAGGAAATTCTTTAATTAGAGGGGTGCTCAAATAGGTGGAGCTGTGAAGAAAGGAAAGTAAGAGGTTGTTTGCTTCAAGTGCAATAAGAAGGGACATTTCGCTAATGAATGTCATACTGGAAAGGCGAAGGAAGTGATCGGAAAGAAGAATACTAGATGCTTCAACTGCGATCAGATTGGTCATTACAAGAACTAGTGCAAAGAGTGCGCTAAGGGTGGAAGGGACAAAGTATTTGCATTAGAGCCAGCTACTTCGTGGCCAATAATAGAGGAGAAAGGAAAGGCGGCGTTGGGAGGTACGCTTCAGATCCATGGTATGTCACTTAGCATTCTGTTTGATACTAGTGCATCGTATTTTCATGTATCTCATTGTTTGGTAGATATGCTTAACCTAGAACCCTCATGCTTAGTTACTTCCTTACGGATTGCAAATCCGATAGGAGGGTATGTAATACTTGGGATAAAGTGTGACCACCTAGAGTTTGATTTGTTAGATCATACCTTTGTTTTCAGTTTGCATGTGTTTGACTTTGTAGGGTTCAGAATTATTTTAGGTACGGATTGGTTAAGTAAGTACAATTCTAGGATATATTGCCATGATAGGAAGGTATCACATAGACACCCTGACCGTAATGACCGGATTGCATATACCGTGGAAATCCCTAGTTGTGAGGTGAATGCTTTGTTGGGGGTTATAGAGTTACAGGATGAGTTGAATCGAGTTTTCATGGTTAGAGAATTCGTGGATGTGTGTTAGTAGGATTGCCACCGAAATGAGCCATTGAATTTCAAATAGATTTGGTGCTTGGAGCAGAACCAGTGAGTAGGCCTCTATGTAGGATGACACCTACAAAGATAAGAGAGCTAATGGTACAGTTGGTGGATTTGGAAGGCAAGAGTTTTATCAGACTTAGTGGTTCACCTTGGGGAGTAGCCGTAATGTTTGCTAAGAAGCTGAACGGATCGTTAAGGTTATGTATCGATTATCGTAAACTGAATGAGAAGACGATAAAGAATCAATATCCATTGCTATGATTTGACGATTTGTTCGATCAATTGAGTGGAGCCAATATATTTTCCCAGTTTGATCTAGCAATAGGTTTTCATCAGCTTAGAGTAGCAGAGGATAGTATACCTTTGACGGCGTTTAGAACCAGATATGGATCGTACGAATGGTTAGTAATGTCGTTCAGACTAACTAACACGCCGGCTTTCTTCATGGACTAGATGAACCGAGTTCTCCAAGAGCACTTGGATAGGATCATGTTAGTTTTCATAGATTATATCTTGATATACTCCAGAGATGAAAGGGAGCATGAAGTTCATCTTAGAATTATGCTTGAGACGCTGAGGCAGCACTAGCTGAAGGCGAAGTTTTTGAAGTGTCATTTCTGGAAGAAAGAAGTGAAGTTTCATGGTCATGTAGTCTCAGAGATAGGGTTGTCTATAGATCCGACTAAGATTGAAGCAGTGAATAATTGGAAGAGACCCGAGACAGTGACCGAGATAAAGAGTTTTCTTGGATTGGCTGGCTATTATTGCAAGTTCATTAAGGATTTTTTGTGGATAGTAGCCCCGATGACCCAGCTAACATGAAAGGATGTGAAGTTTGTTAGGACCGATAAGTGTGAGGAAGCATTTCAGAGCTTGGAACACTTATTGACTCATGCACCTATACTAGTTGTTCCAGAAGGGAATCAGGATTTTGTAGTGTATATAGATGCGTATGGAACTGGATTAGGAGCTATGTTAAAGTAGAGAGGTAGAGTGATTGTCTATGCTTCTCGACAGCTTAGACCGCATGAGGTTAGGTATCCAGTGCATGACTTGGAATTAGCTACAGTGATATTTTCATTAAAGGTGTGGAGAAACTACCTTTTGGGAGAGAGGTTTGAGCTTTATACTGACCATAAGTCATTGAAGTACTTGTTCTCTAAGAAGGAGTTGGACATGAGACATCAGAGATGATTAGAGTTTATTGCTGCTTACGATTTTGGAATTGAGTACTCCTAGGGAAAAGTAATAAGGTTGCAGACGCACTTAGTAGAAAACAACATAATGTTGTGTTAGCGTTGATAGCTGAGTGGAAAGATTTGAAAGAGTTGACTACATGTAGGGTACAGTGGAGTTCTAAGAGTAGTCCTAGTATTAAGACTGTAATGTTGTCATGTTTAGAAGTTAGACAATGATAATTGAAAAGATTGCTTCTAAATAGATGGAGGATCCAGTGTTAATTAAATGGATCAGGAAGCTAAGGGATGGAATGGAGAGCGATGATTTGAAAGATTTCAGTATTGATCAAAATGGGTGGTTTAGAAAGAAGGTAGGTTATGTGTCCCAAAACATGGGAGACATAAGGAAGGAAATTTTAGAGGGATGCCATTATTAAAAGTTCACCATTCATCTAGGAGGAACTAAGATGTATCAGGACATGAAGAGAAGCTTTTTCTGAGAAGGTATGAAGTGGGATGTAGGCTTTTGGGTAAATCAGTGTCTGAACTGGCAATAGGTAAAAGCCGAACATCAAAAGCCAAGTGGGTTGCTTCAGCCATTGGATATTCCAATATGGAAGTGGGATTTTATTTCTATGTATTTTATATTGGGTTGCAAAGATCTAATAGAGGAAATGAAGGTATATGGGTCATAGTGGACAGATTAACCAAGAGTGCCCATTTCATTCTAGTTAAGTCAACCAGGACGGCACATGTTCTAGCTAAGTTATTTATGAAGAATATAGCTAGACTGCACGAAATTTGTAGTAGCATAGTAAATGACAGAGATTCCTTGTTCACTAGTGAGCTATGGAAGAGTCTATAGGAAATTTTAGGAACCAAGCTCAAAATCAGTACCGCTTATCATCCATGGATCGATGGGCAAAGAGAAAGGGTTAACAAAGTCTTGGAGGATCTGTTAAGAGCTTGTGTGTTAAATTTTAGGGGATCATGGGAAGACCATCTATACTTAGTCAAGTTTTCATATAACAATAGTTATTAGAATAGTATAGGGATGGCACCGTTTGAAGCTTTGTATGGAAGGCCATGCAAATCTCTCATTTGATGGTTAGAGACGGGGATTGGTTGGTTCTTGGTCCAGATTTGGTTAGAGAAGCTATAGAGAAGATTGAGTTGATTAGAGCTAGAATGAAGGATGATCAATCAAGGTAAAAGAGTTATGAAGATAGAAGAAGGAAAGATTTAGAGTTCTCAGTTGGAGAACATGTGTTTGTTAAGGTATCACCAACGAAGGGTGTAATTGGATTCGGGAATCAGGAAAGTTGGCACCGAGATTCGTAGGACCATTTCCTATTGTAGAAAGGATCGGGAAACTCACATATAGAGTAAAGTTACCGAACAATTTAATTGGAGTCCATGATGTTATCATGTTTCTCATCTAAGAAAGCGTGTTGGAGACCCAGCGTCTACTATAGCACTAATTGAGTTAGATGACTTGGTAGTAGAAGCAGACTTGACCATAATTACAAAGCCAGTTCGAATAGTTGCGAGAGATGAGAAGAGGCTTAGAAACAAGACATTCAAATTATTTAAAGCCCAGTGGAGCAACTATGAGAGAGACCGTACTTGGGAGACTAAGAGCAGGATTAGAGACACTTATCCTGATTTGTTTGATTATATTTTACCTCTATGATTGATTTGTTGTGTACCTTATCGTACTTTCAAGGATGAAATTCTTTAAGGAATGGAGTCTGTTATGACCCTAATTTTTAGTAACATTATTTCAGATATTTAATTAGCTAAATAAAACAAAATAATGTGATGATTAGGGGATTGAGTTGTGATTGATAAGGGCTAGTCGTGCCATGTTAACAAATGAACTAAAGATGAGTTAAAATGAAATAAAGAAGGTGTAAAATAGGAATGAGACCTAACCATATACCCTAAACTCTCATATATCTCATACTACACGTTCATTTCATAGTCCAAAATTTAAAATTGAGGCCAGCCACCATTAAAAGAAAAAAGCGGAAGAAAAGCTAAAGAAAGAAGCAAATCAACATTTAACCATTCAAATCTCAAACTTCTTAATCTCAAAGCTAAGGTGAATAATGACTACATCCTATATTTTCTATTGTTTTTGGTTTTAAGGTTAATCCGAATTATGTTGCAAGGTTTTACCATGTTTTTGAATGATTAAAAGTTTATATATGCTTGTTGATATTTATGCTTATTCATATGGGTTTAATGATATGTTTTTATGTGAAAACCCTACTAAGTGACATAAAAAAGCGTTTCCATTTTAGATTTAGATTATAAATGATATTTTAGAGATGATTTTTAATTTTCATAATTTTTTGAATTTATGTGGATTTAATATTAATTTTCCAGCTAAGAAAAAGATTATTTGTATTTAAAATAATTAGTGGCTAAATTATTTATGTTTTGAGTCTGAAATTAATATATGTTGGAAAATATATTAAAAATGATTTTCTAAATTTTTTATAGAATTATCCTAAGTGATTTAATAGATATATAAAATTATTTAAGGTATGGGACTTAAATGTTTTATATATTTATAAAACATTACATTAATGATTAGTTGAAAAGATTACTTTATAAGGTAAAAATTAGTTTAAACATCCTTTATACATGTTTCACCACTTTCGGCACCCTACTTCTGCTTGGATTCTTCTCTCTCCTTCATCATCGAAACCAATGCACATGATATCAAAGCTTGATATGCAGCGAACTGGACATAGGCGGGAGGAACTAGGTCGAAACATGGGTTTCCGATGGGTTGAAGTGTTACTTTTCTTTGAAATGAAAATGCACCTTCTTTGCCTTCGAACGGAATGCTTTCGACTTGGTTGGCTTTCACTGATCAAATGTTTTAAAGGAAAGGTTTTGAAATTGGTTGCGCCTTTGTTTTAAGAAAATGCTTATCATTTTAGCCAGTTAGGTTGTAGGAATATGATTTGCTAAAGGTATGTTTTAAATGGATACTAGTGAGGGGAAACCTGTTCGCTAAGTGGCATGCTCTCACTTAATATCATATAACCATGATGTACAATATTATTCACATCGGGATTTATGTCTAACTCAAAGTTTATGTTTTTCCCCTTAAACTTTTGCGTGCTAAAAATTGATTTGAGCAGGCTGAGGGTTGAGGATTTTCAGATTTAGTAGGTTGACGAATAAAGCTTCCGAAGACAAGCAGGAGGCCGACGGATAGCTATTTACAAGTTGTTGTTTTTGTTTTTGTTTTTTTATTCCGCTGTGTTGTATTAAGTCAGTTATGACTATTTAGTACTCTGCTCATCCAAGTGGGCATCTTCATATGTCGCTCTTGGCGTATTTTGTAATAATTATATTTGATCTAAACCTGGGAAGCGTTTGGGATATGTATCTTGGATATGAAAAGTTTTTTGAAATGTAATCTGAAAAATGTTTTTAATCTGTGATGTTTTTATTTCATATTAAAGTGTTTCTAATATTATGAATACCATAAACATTACTATATTTGGTCACCGAAAGTAGATACTATGGATGATTGCACCATCTATAACGCTTAGCTTCGGGCCTCCAGATAGGGTTGTTACAGAGTCTATGTGTAGGCTAGAAGTTTTTTATCGAGTCATTACCTTATCAACATCATTTTCTACATGACCACTAACACTTCTCTCATTCTAGTTTTGTATAAATATTTATTTTTGACAGGGAAGGAGCTATTACCTCATCCATTGCGGTGCCAATGGGTATATTTTTACTTTTTCATGTCATTTGTTGTCCTTATGTTTGTTTGTTACTTTTTTAGGTTTACACTTACATTTGTATTGTCCTTCTAACTGCATAGGCACTATGTATTCAAAATTTAGCCCAAAATTAAGCTAACTCTTACAGGCTCCTCCTTCATCGGGTAAGGATAAAACCAAGAGGCACAATCGACCTAAGGATGTTAATGTTATGGAAGGGAAGTAGGTTAGGAAACAAAAACAAGATGCCCCCCGGTCTGCGCTCTCCAAACTTTCCATTTCAACACTTCCATCTCCTTTGCGCTTTTTGCCTCTTTCCAAGGAGGACGCCCCTCACCTTCTTTAGCCATTCCCGTTTCTAAAATTTCTGATGTGGAAGCTTGCATGGAAGCTTCTTCCAGGTTACATATTTGTTAAGTTTAGTATGTTATCTATATTTATTTCTCCTTAGCCATATTTTCTTATTTTGTTAAAGGGTGGTGCAGTAATTTTCGAGATTGATCAGCACCTTGAAGCCAGAAACTGTAGAGCAAAAGACCTCTAAGGATGCGCTGAGCAAAGCCAAAGCTGACGTCCTTCATTTAGGGAAAGATGTGGCTAATCTTACCTTTTACGTGTCTTCAAGAGATGCTAGGAAGGCAAACATCAAGACTAAAATGGACCACCTAGAAGGTAACGAAGGCAGAAGTGAGTGATGGGGATCTAGCACAGGATGTAATCACCTGCCAATTTTATGCTTTTAACATCAAGCCAATAAAAATGAATTTTTCATAAAAGAGTGAATGAGGTGTTAAATTTATAACCGTTGCAAAAGTCTTTCCCAGCCGATCGATTTGATACATAATTTGATATATTTGGAATGAGAGTTTACGAAATTGAGGTGTTACAGTCTTTAAGCAGCATTTATAGCTGTTTTTCGATCATACTGTATACATAGCGCATAACCCAGCCTAACAACTATAGAGGTAAGGTCATGAAGTCTTCGTCGCCTCATTTTATTTTTATTACCTAATCTAGAAATTTTCTTAATTTTTTGCTAATGCTGGATAATATCTCCAATTACAACTTGATGCAAAAATTCAAAATATCCAAAACCCCATCAAATTATATATCGTTGCGAAGCCCTCAATGAATGGAGTTAACGGGTAGGGTTCGCATTTTGTGTACATGCCTAAGGAAATTAGAAATCATGGTCAAAGAATGAAATTGGTAGAACTCATAATGACAAATTAGGTGTTTTTGATTCGGCGACTGATTGGTGAAATTGAAGACCTAGATATATAGATCTCAGGAAGTGGTGTCGATGGGAGAAGATGGGTGGATTGTCAGTGTTCTCATGGTATGGAACCACCTATAGTGGCCGAAATTTGCATATTAGGGTTCAAAACCCTAATTTTTAGGCTGTCGTGATAGTTAATTAAGTGCAGCGGAGTTATCCACGATGGTGGCAGGTGGTAGATGGCAGTGAGCTCTTGTAAATGTGGTGGTCGTTGACTCTAATTTTGCCGAAGGGGGCATCAATCAACGGTCAAAGGGGGACTTATGCAGCGTTGATGATTCAGAGGGTAATTTAATACAATTTGTTTTAATTCTTAAATTACCATATAGCCCATGGAACTTCTAACCTCAATATCTCTCAAATATGAACTTTGATTCACATATAGTTTCTTCCGTTGGATTCGTAATGGAATTCCAAATGATTTTGGAATTAGGTTTGTTGAGTTTGAAGAGTGTTGAAAAAATGCACTTGTATGAATTATTCAATTTAATTAGTTGCAATTTAAATTATAAAACTCGTAATTATTGATGAAGTATCATATCCGTTGATGCATATTAAGTTTTATGAATTACTATTTAATTATTAATAATTTGATTGTATTGTACCTTGGATGGGTAATTAATATTGACTGTAGTATATTTTGATTGTTTAATTATAGTTAATTATTGATTTGAATTGAAATATACTTAGTTGAAATGAAATGAATGATGATGAGAAAATTAAATAAATAAATGATAGACAAGGTTATTTATAAATTTTAGTTGGTTTCTGTAAATAATGATGATTTAACAAATTTTACTAAAATTAAGGTATGGAACTAAATAATGTAATTATATGAATTTCTAGGTATATTAATATATAATAATAGAAATTATATTTAATACACATTTGGGATGTTTATTATTTAGAATGAGGTTTTAAATAATAATATAGTTTTAAAAGTGAATTGGTGAAGATGATTGTTTTTTATTTAAAAGACGGTATTTTGGGATGTTTGTAAAATGGAGTACAATAAAGGAAAATAGAAGTACATTATCGTTTTAAAGAAATATTGTTATTTTGTGATGTCATAATTAAATAAAACCTTTTAATTAAACAATTTTATACTTAAGGAAAAATAATTATTGTTAATACAATGTTTGGATGGATGTAAAAAGTGTTGGTTTTATTTTATGATGATGAAATCACATTAAGATAAGTATGCAATGTTTTACTGTTATTAGTACGAGGCGAAGGGTAGTTAACATGGTTATATAGTGATTGAGGTTGTGCTAAAATTTTGTTTGGATTAGTACACATTTGATGATATTGATGATTGTGTTCTTATTTTGGAGTGATTAGTATATATCGAGTGATTTATATTTATATTGACAATGTACTACTATGGTTGATAATCAATATTGTAAGTGTACTTATGTTCTGATTTTCTTAATTGATAGATTGCGGTTGTCATTGAATATTGTTAGTGTTTGATGCCTACATGCTATTATGGTTGTGGTTGCCTCGTAGGATGATTCGCATAGGTGGATGAGTAATAACATTATTTTGGTCGTATTGGTTGCGATGGTTGTAATGGTTACATTAGTTACATTGTTTGCATTGGTTGCGACGGTTGTGGTGGTTGCATAAGTTGCATTGATTGCATTGGTTATGATGTTGCATGGATTCTATGGTTTCAATGCACTAACAAGTATTTGGAAGTAGAAGAAGAGCAGAAAATAGAAATATTTGGGTTGCATCCCTCAAAAGGTGTACATAGGCAGTCTGTTCCTATGTAATATATGATCTTACTTTATAGGGTTAAGCAAAGTCAAACATAGTTGAAACCTTTTTATTTTATACATTTGTATAGGTGTGAAGTTGCAGGTAGGAGTAAAAGAAGGAAAGAAAGGTGGACGAATGCTATATCGCGGGTAGCTGATTTGGTATATTATTTTATACCGTTTTTATATTGTCCATGATTTATTGATAACTAAATTTATTGAAATGGGAAATAATGTAATAGATGTTATAAATTGTAATATGGAGTTAATATTCATTTATTATGATGATTGATTCCACTGTGAGGTTTTCCTTTTTATTCAGTTTTGGAATTCTTAATTTTATCTACCCATATTCCACTATTTTGATATCTAAAATATGATGTTGTCATATTATTAACTTCGTTTATAATTGATTTTAGGTGCTAAAAATTGTAGTTCTTCACAGTTGGTATCAAATCTTAGATTTAGCAATTCACTGAACCTTGGCTAGGTTTAAACCAATTAAGCAGTTTATTCCCTACCTTAGGTCGGGTTAAAATATTAATGAGAGAGCGTTTGATTGAAAATTTTGTGCGTTTTGGGTATAGGGATTTGTTTGTTTAACCACTGTCACCTCACCATCAAATGATGTTATTTGTGATGACCAATGTATGGAAAACAAATAAAGTAGAAGTGTAGTAGGATGAATACGTATAAGAGGGTCTAAGTGTTGGTTACACCCGAGTAACACACACTCGATTTTAAATTAATTGAAACCTGACGATAGTAGACGGAATCACTTTTATTTTTAAGTGAATGATATTTTATTAGGAAAAATTATGAAGTATAAACTCCTAATTATTAAATATATTTTATTAAAAAGAGAAAAATGCCTATTTTTGATATAAAGTGATTTGTTAAAATTGAAAAAAAGTAACGGACTTAATTTGGGAAATAAAGTATTTTATGAAGATATTTTTATAAGAAAGGGAAAGTATCATAAAATTATTTTATTTGGAAGTGTTTTAGTAAGATGCTGTTTTAATTTGGGAACAACTTTTAAAAAAATGGGAATAAGTTGAAAAGTATTTTGTATCCTTATTGTAATTTGGAATACTTTGTAAAGATATTTGTTGAGGTGCATTTTGTAAAAGAAATATTTTTCGTCAACAAATATTTTAAAATATATACTGTGTGGTTGGAGGAGAATTTTAAAAAAAGACATTTTAAGGAAGAAAACTAATTTTAATAGTAGCAAAAGATTTAAAAATGTTTTTGTTGACAATATCATGTAAGGGAGTATCTAGTGAGAATCCTTATTTTTAAAAAATGTATATTTCTTGAGACATTCTTTATAGTGAATATTATATGATTTGAAAGTGATTTATTTTAAAGATACTATAAAGGAAATTTATTCCCATAGAAAGATATATTATTTTAAAGATATTATTTAATGTAGTATAATTATTTTTATTTGAGGAACTATTTTATTGGTGGTGATATTTGAATAGTTTAATGGAAGTATCTTTATCTGAGAAGTAACTTTTAGGAAAAAAATATAATAAAGTAATTATTTTAGAAGAAAAGTTTTACCAAAGAAGTGCATTTTACTTTAGAAAACTTTTTCCTGAAAATTGATTTTATTGAAAAGACTTTCACTTGAAGTGGTACACTGTGGTAGATGATATTTTAAAAAGAAAATTATTTTGGGTAAAGAGTTTAGATTAAGAGAGACCCAAGTTGAAAACTATTTATTTGAGAATGTATTTAGAGATATATTATAAAGAAATGATGTATTAACCTAGTTTTGCAATGCCTTGAGAAAATATATTACTAAGACAAGAATGATCTGATTTGAAAAGTAAATAGTTGAAAAACCAAAATATTTAATTCAATAACAAACTTTGGAGATGCTTGTTAGAAATGTATTTTATTAAAAAGATGGTTTATTTTGGAACTTTAACCGAGAACTACAAAAATAGACTTTGGAATATGAGGTGTGTGACGAAAGGGTAAGATGAGTTTTGAGTTTGTCGGACTCCCATTATGACAATGTTACTTTTATGACTATTGTGTGTGATTTTCCCTAATAAGCTATGGGGATATCTAGTCTTTCGCTTCCATGGAGAGAGTTGAGATATAGAGAAGAGACTGCCCATTTTTAATGTTTGGGATAGCCACCTTGTTGATTGTATTTGTTCACTTTGGATATATTGGTGTATTAGATTGTTTATGTTAAGTTAACAACAATTAAGACATTTTGCTGCTTATTAATTAATATTTAGCTCGTTTGAAATCATGTTGTTGATGGTTTATTTTACTATGCTTAGTTTTAATTGCTACTTGATGTTTATTTAATTAATCTATGTTGTGCTTGTTTGATTTTCTTAATTGCATTATGTTGTTAATTGTTTGTTATACTATAGTTGATTTTTAAGTATTTGTTCTCTTGCTTGTTTGTTTGATATTTACCAATTAATTCATATCATGCTTTTTTGGATTAATCTCTTTTTCTTGTATTGGTAGTTGTTTGTCTGTTTGTTAAAATTATTTTTGCTAGCTAGTCGTTTGTTCTGATTAGTTGTTGTTTGCTTTTTTTTCACTTAGTTCCTTATTATTTGACGTATTGTAATTGTAAAACTAATGTTTGACTAAGAAATGTGAAGAGGTTCCATGAAGATGGGTAATAGTGGTTCGAGGATTTCAGTGACTAAAGGCTAATGGATATTACTGAGGAATCAAGGATAGGAGGAAGGTCCATTATACGAAATTTTCAAATTATGTATTTCCAAACGTATTTTTGGCTTCCACAAATATGTTAAAACAAAGAGTTTCTATTTCAAATAATGATTTGATTTTTTAAATAAAATGATATTTTCTCAAAAAATATATGTAATTGGTTAAAAATGATGGTAAATATTTTGAGAAAATGTTTTATAAACTAATGGTTTGTATTCAGAAAGAAAAAGATATTTTACTTATAAGGGAGATAGAAGATTTTATTTGGAAGAAAATATTTTAGTAAATATTTTTCTTTTAATGTATATTAGAACTCTCCTTACTAGCAGGTTCCTCTTTGGTATGTTAGGTGAGTTAACCCTATCACTGGATGAAGGAATCACTACAAAAAATGGAACGATGATAAACAACAAGGCCAAGGTGTGACGCTTTGACATGATGACTTTGGGACATTGATGACGACGACTAGAGGATGATGGAGTTGTGTTCCAAAGATGGTGGCTAGTCGATGGAGTTGTAAGGATGATTATCCATAAGGGTGAGTTTTAGGAAGGGTGAATCGTGGATAAAATGTTGAAAAGTTCTATTGTGAAAAGAAAGGAATATGGAATGGTTCCCTAAAATTGGATGGAAACTGGACGGAGTAAGGGAAGAGTTTGAATACACATGCAAAGGGGTCATTGATACTCGGAGTGTTTTCAGATGTACATAGAATATGGGTATAGTGAGGAAACTTACTGGGTACTTAGAATGGCTACCCCGGATAAGAGGAATGGATTTGTATACCATGGATCAGTGGAATGGATCTAGTGTCAGCAATGGGCTGGTCTTCGGGTACGCTAAAAAATGAGATTTTTTTCATTAATCCCTAGCAGAAGAATGGTCATATGAGTTATTTATATTCAAAGCATGCGAGTGATGCAAGGATCAATGTAGTTGAAGCACAAGTGGATGATCAAATCATTTGAAGATTGTAGCTATGACCAAAAACGTACTAGTCAATATGATATCTCCTACTGCCCATGTAAGTCTATCAAAGGGCCCATGTAGTCTAACAATGAAATAGAGAACCCTCCATAGATTAGAAAACTCTATGTGGATGGGGCACTAATGAGTGGGGGTTGAAATAGGATAAATGCTTCTTACTCCTGAAAAGTAAAAGCTATATGGGGCAGTCCAGCTAGAATTCAAAGCCACATATAATGTAGCATAGTATGAAGCACTCTCACAAGGGTAAAAATGACATAAGTAATGAAAGTAATTCACTTTAATATTCACAGTGATTCATAGCTTATTGTAAATCAAGTGTAGGGAAGTTACCAAGCTAAGGAACCCACCCTTTTCAAATATGTGGAATTATCCAAATAATTACTAGTGCAGTTTGATAAGGAGCAAATGCACAGAGAGGAGAATTCTTCTGCATATTCCTTAGCCAAGCTGGAAAGCTCTAAGGTTGTGTAAGAAATGAAAGCAGTTCCTATGAGACATTTAGCTAAACCAAGCATTTCTAAAATGCAACATATTCTAATGCTAATACCAACCCAGTGAGCAAGGGGCCAAGGGGATGCAGATCTGGGAGAAGTAGGTGGGACACAAAGTAATCATGCCCCACCAATAATAAACCAAGAAAAAATAGAATCTTGGATGACTCCCATTAAACACTTCCCGTTGAAAGAAACATTGCCAGCAGATAGAAATTCATAAGGAAAACTAGATATCATGCTCCTTCACATTTTTCGATGGAATACTATACAAGAGAAGAGTTTCGACTGCCTTTTTAAGATGTGTAATGAAAGAGGAAGGAGTAAGACTTATAGGGGAAGTTCTTCAGGGATGCTGCAGAGATAATTTGGGGCGAAGTTAGCTAAAAATATATTAAGACAAGGATATTTCTAGCCAAATTTATAAGCCGATGCATATGAGTTTGTCTAAAGATGTGATAGATGCTAGAAATTTATCAATGTCCAAAAGCGGCCATCACATGAACTACCCCCATGCCAGCACATGGTCGTTCAACATGTACGGATTCAATCTGATAGGACCACTTCTAATATTTAAAGAGGGTGCAATGTTCGCAGTAGTGGCAATGGATTACTTTACCAAATAGGTAGAAGCTGAGCCCCTCACAATCATAACTTCTAAGAAAATATTTACTTTTGTTGTTAGAAATACCATCACTAGGTTGGGATCCTCATAAGATAATCTCCAACAATGGAATGTAGTTCGAAAGCAAGGAATTTTCTGACCTATGAGAGAAAAATGACATCATCAAAAGTTTTTTCTCGGTAGTTCACCCATAAGCTAATGGAGAGGTCAAAGTATCAGACGAAACAATAAAGAAGTTATTAAGAAAATGCTCACGAAGGCTAATGGAAAATGGACGAAGGAATTGCGTTTGCCGTCATGGGCATATAGAACATCCACTAAATCCCTCATCGAACACACCCTATTTTCTCTAACATATGGTTACAAGGCCATGTTACCAGTGGAAGTAGAGGTACACTCACACCGAGGCTTGTCCTACAAGGAAAAATAACCCATTGTAGAAGGCGACCCAATGCTTCGAGCTTCTGTAGTATTTGCTTTAATGGTTTTTCTGTTTGTACTTTTATGGGATGTGGCTGGAAATATGGCCACAGCTTTCTGGCTGTAAGCAGTGAATTGTAAGCTAGCTTCTATACCGTTAAATAATTTAGTTCAACTCCACTTAAGTGCTTGCTGGTGAAGTATATAGGTCTTTGTACACTTGCATCTTCTCACTCCTTCACTTATAACCTAATTAGTTATAGCTAAGCATACAAATAGATCCTCACCTATAACCTAGTTAGTTATAGCTAAGCATATAACATGATGTATTCCATGTTTCTCAGCTTTTGAAGTGTCTTCATGATTTGGATTCTATTCTTGAGCCGAGAATTCTTGAGGAGCTTGAAATTTCACCCGACCTTAATTATGAGCAGAGACTTAGTCATATTGTCGCATCGGAGGTTAAACGCCTTCCAAATAAAGATACTCCGCTCGTTAAATTCCAATGGTCTAGCAATCCAAAGGACCGTTCATGGGAGATTAGAGAGTTCACCGAGAAAAAGCATTCGAAAATCCTTTCTCGTGATCATTTTGGTAAGACTCTTGTTTTAATTATTTCGTGCTTATGATTTTATTCTCTTTAGATAATATCATTGAATTGTTATTGACTTTACCTTAGGAAATTATGGGGGCGCAATTTTTAAATGGGGGGAAGTCTGTAACAACCCCAGTTGAGATTACCTAGAATATAAATTTAAAACGTGATTTAATTCATTTTAATTAATTAACTATTTGAATTTTGAGAAAGTAGTAAATTATTGTATTTCCAAATTAAAATGGATTTGGAGTTTAATAAATGGAGAATTTAATGAATTTTCTTCTTACGATATTTAATTCTTATATTTTAGAAATAAATATTAGTTAAATTAGAATGTTTTTTAATTAAATTAGTATATATAAAATGAACACTTTTGTTTTGAGAGAATTAGCAACACTTGGCTGTTGAACCCACATTCTTTAGCCATTTAGCCCAAAACCAAAGAAATAAAAATGAGAAAAACGTACGTACAATATTTCTCACTTCTCCTCTCTATCTCCAAACCAAAAAACTCAAATTCCTCTAAGTACAAAAACCCTAAATCCCCAAATTTGGATTAAAAATGAAATCAAGGGGTTTTGTATCTATTTTAGTATGTTTTGATAAAAGGTAATCTCCTCTATCTATATAGGCATCAATTTTATGAATTATCCTAGTTTTGATTTTTGATTTTGATCAATTCCGATCCGATTTTTGTTCATGCCCTAGGTTGGGAATGAATTAGAAATACACAGGAGATTCTAAGCTCTAATCTTCCATCCCGGGTTTGCTTAGGTGAGTTTATCTCATTAATTCTAGCCTTCGATATATGGTTGCTGCTCTTAGATAATCACGCTTAAATTTAAAGTGTATATGATCTCAAAATTTGGTTGATTCCTTGTCTAACTACGTTATGTTTGCTGTTTACTTAAACCGAACATATGAAATCGTGAAATTCATCCAATTATACAAGTATATATGCATGCATGACTGCATGTTCTGTACCTTAAATCGTTAGAGAAGCTTCATAAGAAGAATGAAAGAAAATGAATAGATGGAAGGTCACCGAAGTCACTTGGATGTCAGCCTAGGCGAACCAATCAGCACACCGGTCATAGCCTGAACATGATGTCTAGGCTATGTTCCGGTGTTTCCCTGATTGACCCGTTTGTCCCATGGTTGTCCTATGGAATTCGAGAAGTCGACTGCTGAATTTATTGCTGCATTTCACGTCAATTTTGTTGATATTTTCCGGATTCATGATTAGTGAATTTTTGAATTCATTTCGATGTTTTATATCATAGAGTTTGCTCTATGGATTTTAGGAGAATTACACACTTTTGATGCATGTTTTCAACCCGTATTTACAAATAGTTAATTTCTAAATCCAAACATTTTATACGGGACTATTTACGTGTACTTCTAATACACACACACACGCATACATATAAATTTTCATATAAATAAATTTATTGATATATATATATATATATATATCAATAAGTACTATCTATTTCCATATACAATGTTTTCACAAATGTTTTAGGAACAGTAGCTTGAAAAGCTTAATTATATATGTATGTATGTATGCATGCATTTCCATTATAAACAAATTTTTTAAAAGTAGTTTTAAAGGAGAAATATTTTCATAAAATTGCACACTACCAATCAAATGAGAAATTTATTTAAACGGTTAAATAAAACTAGTGGTATGGAACGCTCACATTTGTTTTATAAATTAACTTCTAGACTTGTTCGACTGAACTATTGTTGCACACGAGTGGGGTTTGTTATAGTATAGGAAACGTTTGGGTAAACCCGTGTGTTATGAGACACATGGTCATTATCTATTCGATTATTATATAGAAGTATTTAACACTTTTCGATGAGTTTATGACTCGCCTTTAATATTTATAGGACTTGTTCCTTTTTTATGTTGATAAGTTTTGTACCTATCTTAATGTTTATAGGACTTGTTCCTATTCGATGTTTATAGGTTTTGTACCTATCTTAGGGTTCATAGGTTTTATACCTATTTTGATATTTATAAGTCTGGTACCTATGATGATGTGTATAGACTTGTACATCTATTTTGGAGTTACATGCACGTTAGTGACTTTATTTCACCAATCTTAGAGTTTGGCGCCCCTCCCCCTTATTTATTAAAATTTTGGATTTCTATTTGTGAGGTTACTAGATTTAACGTTGTTAAATTATCAACAAATCATTTTGGAGGTTTTTGCTTTTAAGTAGCTATTATGGGTTTTTGCTCTTAGTGGTTTGAAGTTATTGAGGCATGTTTGATATTTGTCAAAATATTCTTATAATTAATATTTAGATTACTTTATCTATTATTCAGTTTTGCTAACACATATATCTTAGTCTAGACGGACCTGTTTATTAACTTTATAATACTCGGGTCAGACTCAGATGTTTCAGGTCCTTCAACTTGAGGCTTTAAAGTGGATATCTTATCTAATAGCTAGTAGTTCTCTTTGTCACCCTATGTATATATTTAACATTATGTAGTATCTTATGCGAAGATTAGCCTCCTTTTGTGTACATATTCATTTTGAGATGTAGTACTTTGTATATGTGTAGTCTACATTATGTTATTTATTATGTGTCAATTCAAACTTGTATATATTATATTCCGCTGTAACTGATCTGATATTCTATGATCTGTATATTATTGTATGTTGCTCTAAATTTTTTTTGTAGTCATCGTAGTTTTATTTTAAGCTTGAATTGTATACGTTGATTCCACTTGAAGAAGAAATGTATGACATATTAATCGATGTGTCAATGCTCGCTTAAAGTAAAATTCATGGATGATTGCTCCTAACCAGCCTCATTCTCTGCCCTAACTGACGATATTGCTTTGTAATATTCTCTGTTAGTGTGGGACTCAGGGAAGGGCATTACAAAATTCATCTATTTATAGTCGGAATAGGCGAAATTAAAGACAAAAATAAAAGGAAGTGGTTGCTAGACTATAGATGGTGTTGTCGAAGTAAGTTAGAATGTTCCCCCAAAAGGTAAACAACTCGGTACTGAGAGGAATCATCTCGGTATCGAGAGGATTTTTGGACAATTGGAGGAATAGGGAGCCGAAGCTTTAGACTTATCTCACTTGGAGGATGATCTGCAGCTGTAATAATCCAGCTCGAAATAGGCCTAAATTTTGAACCAAAAAAGGCCCATCGAAATTTAGATCCACTACAAAGCTGACTATTGGTTAGTATAAAGAACAATACATAGATCTATTTATCTACACATTCAAAAACTCACAACAGAAGGATAAAATATAATATCAGAACAGTACCCAATTTATTTAAAATTCAAATGTCATAAAAAAGTAACACAATACCATAAACAATCGTCAACTATCCATAGTACATTATTCCAAGGTTACAACATCATTTAATTGGTACATCAGAAATACAGGAAATCACACAAGTAGATACACAGTAAATCCCACAAGTCTATGTCTCTGCAACAACCTTTGAAAATTTGCATCAAGATCGCTAACCAGTGTTGTAATGAGGAGGGAGTCAAAAGAACAATGTCCGGTGAATAATGTCTCAAGCCTTCCTATAATAGTACTTGGCCAGTATAATTTGAAGAAGAATATGTCTTACGCATTTAACCATATTATAAGTTTTCTGACTATAATCCATAAGGCTTTCCTGGTCCCTTATTCTTTCAATCCATATATCTATAATCCATAATGTCTTAGCAATGTAAGAGATAAGTACCCAAGCCACTTAATACCTTTAAATGGAAACTAGATAGACTCTAGCTATTTAATACCTCATTCAAGGCAGGTCCCCATCATTTAATACACATCCTAAGGTGGATTCCTCTCCGGAATTATCTAGCTGACATTGCATTGAATATCTTTAGGCCACTTAATACTTTAAATCTAAAGCGGACCCTCCTCGAGATATCCTCTACCATGCGTAATCATTAACCTTGCCATTTACTACCTCTTATATAGGGAAGAGGCTGGCCCTCAACTAGCCACTTTATACTTTTAACCTCGAAGTAAGTGCTTCGTATTGAGACCTGTAACCCAACCATAACATCTCATATTAGTCTGACTATTCGTAATTATTGGTAGCAAGATTAAATGGGCAGGTTGACCCTTTAGAATTTGGGAATAACCTTGGGTCCTCCGTGGTTACTTAATATAAGCGATATCTCCCATCAGCCTCAAAGTCACACTGCTAGCAACCAGATTAACTTGGCAGACTTCTGTGCGCTTTTGACTGACCTTGCATCCCTATAACTTAGTGATAATATATAACACTCTCTTAACATATTATCCCATATCCCACCGCATTACATATCAATGCCTTATAAGAAAATTCTTATTTTGCTCCTACAATCAATTACTTTCCTAAGGGGGATTGAATGATAATTAATAACCTAGTTACTAAGCTATTAATTGTATGCTATTTACACGAATATATATATATATATGCATATATATATACACACACGCATCCTAAATATTTCTCTGTGTGCGAAGATTGCACTTAAGCTATCGTCGAATTGTCAAAACGTCAAAATTATAAGTACAATGTCATATCAACAAATAAACCATATATCCAATATCCATAATTTAATAAATAGACTTGTACAAAATAGAATCCATACCCAACTTATTTTATACTAAAATAATGGAACCAACATTAATAGAAACTTGTAGTTCAATTACTTTTATGCTCTATCCAATTTTTTTATATAAAATTGGAAAAAGGTGATTTCTATTTAAATTGCGAAAATAGGTGCTGCAAACTGCGAATAAAAGAATCTGTACCTCACACACCATTTTCTAATTTATTCTTTTCAAAGTTGTTTATCAAATCCAAAGAAAATGATATGAAGTGGAATAGAATGTAAAACAATAGAATTGCAATGCTTACACAATTCCTTTATATTAATATAGAATAATTGAGATTCAAACTTAGGGATCGACATTTCGCTTTAAGGGAAATTTGAGATTTTAGTATGATATTTGCATAAACAAAATTCCCCAAAGGCATATATCAAATCCAAGTTGTACTATGCTATTACCAAAATAAGAAAGCATCCACGTTAGTCGTTGCTTTTCCTTTTCTAGATTTGATATGTTTGCTTTAACCTCTTATAGGTCTCTCCTTTTAGAAATATATAACAAGGGTATTGTATACGAATTAGATTTAAAATTTTAGGGATTGGAGGAGCAAAGGATTAGAAATTGAATAATAAACACCTAAAATTCTTACATGAAACCTAAAGTAATTTTTGGAATCTTTGAGTAGAGAACTGGCAGAGCTTCATTTCATTTCTTAAATAATTTGTGAATAAAAATAAGAGGGCTAGGCTGTTATTTATACTGCTTAGAAAGCATCAGAACCGTCGGACTTAAGTCGGTTTAAAATAATAAAATTCACGCCATTCAAATGCACAGAACCCTAGTCATTGCTATCGTTAATTAATCGATCGACTACACTAGGTGGTCGACTGCTAACGGTCGACTGGTCCTCTTATTTTGGGACCGTTTGATTTTCTATCGTTGTGTTTTTAATCTATTACTTAATTATCAATTACTGTTAACGTTAATTTTGACGTTTAGTTAACCCCTAAAATTACCTTTTGAATTTCAAATTTAAGAATTAAATATTAACTTGAATTTGAATTATATTTAAATTAGTTTGAACACAAAGCTTCAAACGTCCATAACTTTTTCGTTTAAGCTCCTGTTTCAAAATATTATATATGAATATTGGTCAGAAAATTGCTATGAATGGAACGACATAACTTCCATTGTCAAATTCTGAATTTTGAAAAATTTCCAATTTTAGACTTGTCTTATTTAATTAATTAACTTATTTATTTCTTATTAAGTTTTATGGGACATTAAATTCTCCCCCTTTAAAAACAATTTTGTCCCTGAAATCTCTCCAAGGGGTGGATAGCATAACGTGCAATGAACATCCATGTTATACAACCAAGTTATCCATACATCCACCTACTCAACTAAAAATGCAATGTAATTATGTATGCCAACATACCATAGAGGAGGTCAGCCATATCGTGAGTGTATGATAGTGACATATAGGCATGTATGTAAACATTCTAAACATGCGTAAAAATTTCTATAGGAATTCAAAGTGATAGTGAAAAGTGTGACAACCATCTCCTACCATCCAATCTATAAACCACGATGTAACCAAAACCTAATTTTGGAGAGAAATGTTTACCAGTAAAAAGCTCAGGATGAAAAGTCCTCATTTTTTCTTCAGTTTCCTATGTGCTTTCCGTTGGGTTGTCTCTCAATTGTACTCAAACCAACCTAATTTCTTTGTTATGGAACCTCCTAGTTCCATGCTTTACGATGTGTGCAGTGGCATAAGATGCTATTAGCAATGTATCAGTATCCCAAATTAACCATGCTCTTCCACAATAGTTATGCTATGAAGACATTTCTTGAAGTGTGAAATGTGAAAGACATCATGGACTCCCGCCAATTTATCTGGTAGCTCCACGGGATAAGCAAGTTTTCCAATTCTTTCCGAAACTCGAAATGGCCTAACAAATCTAGGTGCCAACTTTACCATTTTTCCAAACCTCACGACTTCCTTAAGTGGGAAACTTTGATAAACACCATGTCCCTAACCTTGAATTCCAACTCCTTCTTTTGTCCACGTAGGATTACTAACGGTCTTGCGTGACCTTCATACGCTGATCAATCAACTCTTTCTTTTTTGAAGTTTTGCAAATTAAATCTGGTTCGAGTAAGATTTTATCAGTGATTTTCGACCAATAATCTGGTGACTTGCATGTCCTTCCATAAAGCGCTTCTTAAGGTGTCATACCAATCGTCGCTTGGTGACTATTATTATTATAAGCGAACTCGACTAAAGGCAGGTGCTGCTTCCAATGTTTTTCAAAATCCATGATGCAAGCTCTCAACAAATCCTTTAAGATCCTATTCACCTTTCGGTTTGACCATTAGTTTGTAGGTGGTAAGTTATGCTAAGACTCAATGAATTTCTGAAAGATGATTGCGAATTCCTCCAAAATTCGCTAGTAAATAAGGGGTCCCTAACATTAATGATGCTAACTATAATTCCATGAAGTTGAACCACTTCTTTGATATACATATGTGCTAGCGATGCTGCAGTTGTTCCTAATAGGAATAAAATAGGCGCTTTTAGTGAATCTATCCACTATGACCTAAACTGCTCCATTTTCTCTTTGGCTCCTAGGCAATCCATCTATGATGTTCATCGATAAATGCACTCATTTCTAAAATGGAATCTCCAAAGGCAATAACAATCCTTCGTGCCTCCCATGTTTAGCCTTTATCCTTTGGCATGTTAAACATCT
Source organism: Allium cepa (assembly GCA_030765085.1). NCBI lineage: Eukaryota > Viridiplantae > Streptophyta > Magnoliopsida > Asparagales > Amaryllidaceae > Allium > Allium cepa. The sequence continues at coordinate 5,803,377 of CM060930.1, read as the reverse complement.
AGAAACAAATTCAGCTACCCTCTTCTTCATTCCTAGCCAATAGAAAATTTGCTTCATATCCCTATACATTTAATCTCCTTCGGGGTAAATGGTAATGCTGACACTCTACGAGAACTTCCTCCAATACATAATCAATCTTTGGAACACAAAGGGTGAAAGTGGGGTGTGTATACTAATGCACGTACTAATATAGTACACACGGATCGTGTAATATGGACTATAATATAAATGCGGAAAATAGATGATAGTAGCAAAGCAAAAATAAAAATAGAAAAATCACACCAGAGATTTTTATACTGGTTCGGAGCACCGTCCTACGTCCAGTCCCAGACTCCTATCTGGATTTTCACTATTAACTACCTCGCTTCACCCGGAGGAACAGGTTTACAATACCCGAACAGCCGAACGGGATTTCACGCCTCTAATACACTGAGGACTTCAACACTTGCCTCTTACAACACCGAGGACTTCAACAAAAACAAATACAATTGTTGTTGACAACTTGTGTTCTTGAAAACACGGATTTGTCACTAGTAGTACACCCTTCCTATAATCTTATCCTCAAAGAATATGAATGATGTTTTGTAAAGATTAAAGAAGGTATTTACTTATTGAATCAAAAGATATGAAATAATTTCAATGATTCAATAAGCTAAATTAATTTTTAGAATGCAGGAGTGTTAGAGATTAGATTAGAGAGCATATATGATCGTGTAAAAACTTGTGTTTGAATCAATGATTTAGATGAGTATATATAGAGAAAAATAGTTGTAACTCTTTGTGAACAGTTGCCATTAAGAGTTATGATCATTGATGAAAGATAGGAGATGCAACCTTTGGAGAAGAGAAGTGTCTTTTGGAAAAGTTGCTTTCTGTTTAAAAACGGTCGACAGGTCAAAAATGGACCGGTAGACAGGAATTCAAATATATATACGTTATGTGCATGTGTGCATGTTATCTGTGCATTCTGGGCAAAAACGGTCGACCACCTTATTTTCAACCGGTCGACCGGTTTAGTCCAATTTGCACAGTTAATGTGCATATGTATATATATTGAAAGATTGGTTATATGATTATTTGAGGACAGATTTTAACATAAATTACTAACATACCAAATAATCAACCTCTAATATATGGAGCTCTTTGTGTTTCTTAAATGAATAACTTCTTTTTGTCGATCACGGCTTATTCCTTTGTCAGAAATCAAAACTCTATAAAAATCTTGACTCAACATTCTCCCCCTTTTAGATTGATGACAACATATATCTGAAGTTCTGAATCTCCCCCTGAATATGTGATCTCCCCCTGAGATTTTGTCTTATATATATATATATTCCTGCAAATAATTGTTAGCACTTTCTCCCCCTTTGTCATCGACGAAAAGGAATAATAGATAATGGAATAATATAGGAGTATATCAGCCAGAATATCCATTTTCCTCTTTTCTTAAGTAGGACCTGCAAAAAATAGAATTAAGTCCATGGTACCCACTTTTTATAGGGTCCTAAGAGTTAGGTCTTAGGAGTCCAAACCCATATGGGTCCGGTATCCCCTTTATATATATAATTGTTATTAAAGTATACATTATTCATGAATTGCTGAATGTATTTGTTCCTAATCAAATTGTTATTTGTTTTAGGAACCCATATTTTGATAGTCTTGACATCTTTCTTTTGAAATTTCACAACTGGTTTTGGTTTGAAATATAATAAACTAAGATTTTTCTTAGCTTCGGTTTTTTGTACTTTCTTCTTCCTTTTATTTCTAAGATGTTTCTTAGTTTCATGTTTGTTATATCCCAAACCTTGTTTATCTGAAATAGATTGTGAACTTTCAATGATTTTAGTCAAATTTTCTCGACCTTTGTTAAAGTTAGAAACATTTTGAGTAATGTCATCAAACTTTGTTTGTAAACTAGCTTTTTCTAGGTCTAGAATTTTGACTTTTGCTTTAAGTTCATGATTTTCAGTAGTGAGAGCATTATTTTTCTCTTTTTGAGCTTCTATTTCTTGACTCAAGAGAGATATTTGAGAGTCAACATTAGATGATGATTCTTGAATATTTTCAAGTTCTTCTGCTAATATTTTCTTCTCATCTTTTAACATATCTCGTTCAAACTCTGCTCTACTTAAATCTGCTTTGACTACTTTTAATTGACGTTTTATGTCTTTATATTTGACTATCAATTCAGCATTAATATCAAGTAATTCATCAAATGTAGGAATTTGTACCTCATCTTCTGTTGCCATAAAACAAACATTAGCTTGTTCATTCTCCGAATCACTTTCACTTTCTGATGAAGATGACTCTGAATCATCCCATGTTACTGAGAAGGCTCGTTTCTTTGATTTGTCCTTCTTATATTTGAAATTGTCATTTTCTGACTTTTTCTTTTGTTCTGGACAATCCTTCTGCATGTGTCTCTTTTTATGGCAGTTGAAACATTCTATAGCAGATGAAGATGGTTTATTTGATCCAGGTTTCCTTTTATTGTAGCGACTGGCTTTTCGATATTTTAGGAATTTTTTGAAACCTTTAGCAATGAACGCCAAATCTTCATCTTCAGAATCTGATTCATTTTCATCTTTCTCAACATGAAATGCTACATTTTTCTTTTCTTCTTTCTGTTCTTTTCTAGCCTGCAAATTTGCTTCATAGGACATTAAATTTCCTATCAATTCATCTGGCTTCATGACGGAAAGGTCATTAGCTTCTTCAATTGCTAATACTTTTCCTTCCCATTCATTAGTCAGAGAATGTAGGACTGTTGAAACAACATCAAAATCAGAATACTTTTGTCCTAACCCAATAAGTGCATGGTGAATAGTTTGAAACCGTGAATACATGTCATTGATTGTTTCATTTGGTTTCATTTTGAAATTTTGAAATTGACTTTTCAGCATGGCTATTTTGGCTTGTTTAACCTTGTTAGTACCTTCATGAGTGATTTTTAGCGTTTGCCAAATTTGATATGCAGTAGTGCAGATACTAACACGGTTATATTCATTTTGGTCTAATGCACAGAACAACATATTTATTGCTCTTGCATTTACGGCTGCTGCCGTTTTCTCAGCCACAGTCCATTCTGAATAATCAGTTGTTGGATTCACTATTTCTCTTTGAGTAGCATTCCAAGCATCATAGCTACTTGATTGCATAAAGAATGACATACGTGTTGCCCAATAACTATAGTTAAGACCATTGAAAAATGGAGGTCTTTGTGTCGATTGCCCTTCTGTGTAAGTGGTGTTTTGAGTGCTAGTACTTGCGTTATTTGCCATATTACAAGAATATATCAAATAACTGTGTTACGATTATATGATGACTAAGCTCTGATACCAATTGAAAGTGGGGTGTGTATACTAATGCACGTACTAATATAGTACACACGGATCGTGTAATATGGACTATAATATAAATGCGGAAAATAGATGATAGTAGCAAAGCAAAAATAAAAATAGAAAAATCACACCAGAGATTTTTATACTGGTTCGGAGCACCGTCCTACGTCCAGTCCCAGACTCCTATCTGGATTTTCACTATTAACTACCTCGCTTCACCCGGAGGAACAGGTTTACAATACCCGAACAGCCGAACGGGATTTCACGCCTCTAATACACTGAGGACTTCAACACTTGCCTCTTACAACACCGAGGACTTCAACAAAAACAAATACAATTGTTGTTGACAACTTGTGTTCTTGAAAACACGGATTTGTCACTAGTAGTACACCCTTCCTATAATCTTATCCTCAAAGAATATGAATGATGTTTTGTAAAGATTAAAGAAGGTATTTACTTATTGAATCAAAAGATATGAAATAATTTCAATGATTCAATAAGCTAAATTAATTTTTAGAATGCAGGAGTGTTAGAGATTAGATTAGAGAGCATATATGATCGTGTAAAAACTTGTGTTTGAATCAATGATTTAGATGAGTATATATAGAGAAAAATAGTTGTAACTCTTTGTGAACAGTTGCCATTAAGAGTTATGATCATTGATGAAAGATAGGAGATGCAACCTTTGGAGAAGAGAAGTGTCTTTTGGAAAAGTTGCTTTCTGTTTAAAAACGGTCGACAGGTCAAAAATGGACCGGTAGACAGGAATTCAAATATATATACGTTATGTGCATGTGTGCATGTTATCTGTGCATTTTGGGCAAAAACGGTCGACCACCTTATTTTCAACCGGTCGACCGGTTTAGTCCAATTTGCACAGTTAATGTGCATATGTATATATATTGAAAGATTGGTTATATGATTATTTGAGGATAGATTTTAACATAAATTACTAACATACCAAATAATCAACCTCTAATATATGGAGCTCTTTGTGTTTCTTAAATGAATAACTTCTTTTTGTCGATCACGGCTTATTCCTTTGTCAGAAATCAAAACTCTATAAAAATCTTGACTCAACAAAGGGGTCTATCTCTCCTCAAACATCCCCTCTTGTCAATTGCATATCTACTGACATGGGAAAAAATTTCTCTTCTACTTAGCTCGCCTAAAAATATCTATTATCTCTTCATTCTTCTTTCACTCAAGTCCAATGCAGCCCATTAATGTTGACCTAATCTCCATTGCTGTCAAATAGGTTTGAGTGGGTTTTGCTAGCGGTTGGAAGTTGAAATTCAAGAGGAACTCCAAACTGCGCCTCCACTCATATATAGCACCTAAGTAGCATTCCTCTAGCCAAGGGTATCGGGGACAACATTCCATTTTCTAAGGTTATACAGTATTACATAGTCATAAGATGCTACAAACTCCGTCCATCTTTACTACCTAAAATTTAAACTTTTTTGGACAAATAGGTATTTCAGCGATTTATGGTTGATGAATAACTCAAACATTTCCCTCAAAAGATAGTGCCTTCACATTTTCAAGACCAAAACAATAGCCGCTAACTCTAAGTCATTAGTTGGTTATCTCTTCTCATGGTCCTTCAATTGCCAACTAGCAAAGCTATCATACTTCCTTCTTGCATAAGAACTGCTCTTAATCTTATGCCACAGCATCCATGTAAACTTTAAAAGGCATCATCCCATCAGAAATGGTAAGTATCGATGCACTTGTTAATAGTTCCTTTGCTTCTCTAATGCTTCCATGCATTTTTGTCCTATGCAAAAAATAGATTCTTCTTAGTTAAATGATTCAAAAGGATTGCTATCTTTGCAAAGTCCTTTATGAATTTCCTATAGTAACCCGCAAATCTAAGAAAACTTCTAACTTCCATGGTGCTCTTCGAAAAACTTCCACCCTTGAGTAACTCTACCTTTGTATAGTCCACAGCTAATCCATGCTCAAAAACAACGTGCCCAAGAAATCTTACCTCCTTCTTCCAAAAGTGAAATTTGGTTAATTTGGCTTTAAGTTGGTGTCTTCTCAAAGTCCCTAGTACCACCTTTATGTGATTTTCATGCTCTCCTTCACTCCTAAGATGTCATCAACAAACACTATGACGAATCTATTTAGTAGTCTCTAAATATTCTAATCATCAAATTGGCAAAGAATGCGGGGAATTCTCAATCCAAAAGGCATCACATCCCATTCATAAAGTCCATCCAAGGTGCGAAATGAGAATTTCGTTTGTTGCCATCTGCTATCTTAATTGATGAAATCCAACTGCCAAGACCAATTAGGAGAAGATTTTGGTTCCCACAAGCTGATCAAATAAATCGTCTACCCTAGGTGAGGGATACCTATTCTTCTTCGTTAACTTATTGAGTTCCCTATTGTCGATGCATAGCCTTAATGTGTCCTCTTCCTTAAAGAAAATACGGGCCTCCCATTTTGTACTACTCCGTCAGATGAATCATTTTTGCAAAAGCTCTGATATCTGCATATCTAACTCTCAACTTTTTAAGGGTCATGTGCCTTAATGGAAAAGCAACTAGTCTACCATCCTTCTCCAAATCAATTTTAAACTAGATCTCCATATGGCATGAGAGATATGAGATTTCTTCAAAGATATCGAGAATTCTCGAACGATGGTACGGATGGGAGTTCATCTTATAATAGGTTCATCAAGTATAGATAGCCTAATTTGACTAAATTTTGGAGTGTATAATGAACATCCATATCTCGCGCTTTCCTATTTATTACCATATAACCCTCCAATCACAATCTAAGCCAGCCTAATAACAACCAATCCATTCCTAAGATAAGTCCGTATCCCTCAAAATTAATATTGAATGCATTACTTTTGAAACTAATGTTACATATTCCATTACTAAGTCATTCCAAATTTTAGAAAGATGTCTCACCCCTTAAAAGAATTTGAGACTATTATTAGGTTGGTGACAAATTGGTTTTGAAGAATTAAGGAGTTAATGACATTCCTAGCTATAAACAAATGTGATGCTCCAGAGTAGAATAGAGTACGAATTGTATTCCCAAAAATAAAAGTTATTCCATTGTTGCCTTCCATTGGTCTCTAGAGGGCGGTCTACTTGAGACAGAGGTAGCCTTCAAGGCGTAGACTTGCCCACTTTATGCTTCCTTTGCAAGCATCAGACGCCGATTCTAGAAGTTCCCCTCTTTGTGGAAGTGGTAGTACTTCCCCTTAAAATCTTCCTTCAATAGGTTCACTCTACAACCCTTCGCGATATGTCCTTTCTTATGGCATCTCTTACACACTTTTCGCTCCTTCTTGAACCTCACTTTCGTCTTCTTGTTTGCCAAAAAGTCTCTCTTCTTGGCTCCTCCTTGATTTTCAGTAGGTCTTGCATTCTCTTTCTCATTCTCCTCCTCCTTCTTCTCTACACTAGCCGTTCGCAACAAAGCCATCTCAACTAACGTCTCATACGTAGCATCAGTGGGCACTTGGGTCAATAGCAACTCTTTAAGTGGGGAGTTTAGGCCCTTGATGACCTTCATGGCCTTACTCATGGAGGTATCAATCAAACTCATTCGAACTTAGCTAGCTCTATGAATTTACTAATATACTCTTTTAGAGTGGAGTTACCCTGCCTAAGTTGTATAAATCTCTCAAACTACAAGCTTACCTCAGCCCTCAATATGAACCACACCTTAAATTTGTTTCTAAACTCATCCTAGATAGTAATTCTATCCTTATTCTCTTCATCCATAATCATCCACCAATCTAACGCCTCTCCTTTAAGATGCCAAGTTACCATTCTTTTCTTAATCTGGTCCTCCCTACCAAGCTCCTAAAATGTCCTCTCAAAACCATTTCTACATGCCTCATCTCCATGAAACCTTCTGTTCTTGAGTAAATCCTTCCTCCCATATTTAGGAAATCCTTGCACATTTTTGGGAAGTCTATAGGGTGAGGTGCTGCTTTAGTAGACAGTGTTGTAGGTTCCACTAGTACAACAGGTTGAGGAGTAGGAACTTGTCCTACATGCCTGAGGTATTGTCAGAACCATTTAGGCATCTCTCGGATAGTGAGTATCTCTTGTAACTGGTTTCCAGTCATAGAAGAAGGATTTTCAGCCATAGTCTACTATCTATAGGTTAAACTTTTAGTTATAATTTCCCAATATAGTATTATAAAGCTGAAATAAAGTTTTTCCTAGTGTGTTTTCATATGTTCAAAAATAGTGTGTGTGTGTGTTTAGTAGGGTTTTTGAAAATACTTTCAAAAATAACAAATATGTCACTCATATGCATGTCTATCGTCGTTGATCGAGTAAACTAAGCTCTGATACCAAATGCAACAACCCATCTAGAAATAAGCCTAAATTCGAATCCAGAAAAGGCCCATCGAAGCTTAGACCCATTCCAAAGTTAGCCATTGGTATAAAGAACAATACACAGAGCTAATTATCTACATATCCAAAAATTCAAAGCGAAAGGATAAAATATAATATCAGAACAGTACCCATTTTATTTAAGTATCAAATCTCATAAAAACATACAAAATACCATAAACAATTCTCAACTATCCACCGTACAATATTCCAAAGTTACAACATCATTTAATCGGTAAATTGGAAATAAAGGAAATAACAAAAGTAGATAAATAAGTAACTGCCATAAGTCTATGTCTCCGCAACCACCTCTGAAAATATGCATCAACATCTATAACCTGTGTTGTAATGAGGAGGGAGTTAGAACAATAATATCCAATAGATAAATCTTGAGCCTTTCTATAATAGTACTAGGGCGGTATAATTTAGATAAGAATATGTCTTATGTATTTAACCAAATTATAAGGTTTTTGACTATAACTCTAAGGCTTTCACAGTCCCTTATTCTTTCAACCCTATAACCCATATCTATCATCAATAATGTCTTAACAATGTAAGAGATAAGTACCCAAGTCAGTTAATACATTTTAATTGGAAACTAGGCATATTCTGACCATTTAATACCTTATTCAAGGTAGGTCCTAGTCATTTAATACCTATCCCAAGGCAGACTCCTCACCGGTATTATCTAGCTGACATTGCACAGAATCTCTTCAGGCCACTTTATCCTTCAAATCCAAACCGGACCCTCCCCACACTATCCTCTACCGTGTCTAACCATTAACCCTAACCATTTACTACTTCATATATAGGGAATAGATGGGCCCTCAACCAGCCTCTTATTACATTTAACCTCGAAGCAAGTCCTTCACGTTATGACTCGTAACCCAACCGTGATGTCTCACATTAGTCCGATTATTCCTAGGTACTTATAGTCAGATTACTGGGCAAGTTAACCCTATATAATTTGGGACTAAATTTGCATCCTTTGTGGTTATTTATTACAGACGATGTCTCATATCAACCCTTAAGTTATACTACTAGTAGCCAGATTAGCCGAGCAACCTTCTATGCCTTTTTTACCGACCTCGCATCCCTATAACTTAGTCATAATCTATAACACCCTCTTAAACTATTATCCCACATCTCACTGCATTATGTAGGATCTAGATTAACCCTAAAGGGGGGGTGAATAGGGTTATAGCAAATTTTCTCGAATTAAACTGTAGAGAAGTAAATATGCTGAAAAGTAAATCACACACAAAATTTACCCAGCTTCGGCAACCCCTGCCTACAGCTGCATTCCCAGATTTCTATTAGAATTAAACAGTCTCCCGCTTACAAACACTCTAACAGACTCGCAACCCCTGCTACCGCCTATAGAGTTTTGCAAACTCGCAAACCCTGCTCACTGAACTAATCCTAACTAGACAATCTGACACAACCTAAATCCTACGTGGTGATTTACCATGATTTGACAACCTTAAAAGAGAATTCAAATTTAAAAACAAACTTAAAAACAATTTTAAAACTAAAACCCTAATTAAAAATAAAACCCCTTATAATAAGCAAAACACCGGCCCCCTTTTATTTCTCTAGCCCGTTCTCTTTTCTCTGGTTTGTGAAGAAAAATGGCGGCCTTAATTCTCTTTGCAACTGAAATTAGGGCTTCTGATAATTCAGCCCGAACCACTTTTAGTTGCTTCGTTCGTTTATGGTGGCTGTTCCTCTTGCAATTCATTATGGCTTTCGTCCTTTGAACCAAATTAGGGCTTTGAAATAATATTTGAAGCCGCACCTTTGTTGATCGATTAATGGATATTTCCGTGTGCTTCGTTCTCTGTTGTTCGCTCTTGGCCGCTTCTATTTGATCGAGTTCACTGTTTGCTTCGGTATGTAATTTCCCTGTTTGTGCTTTTCTGATTTTCGTACTCGAACTCGATGATTATATGCCGATGATGATTGTTGCAATTTATATGGACTTCATCACTTTCCTAATTCTTGCTTTCCTGATATTGTTACAACTTGATACGCACGGTTTTGATTTTGTAACGTTCGATTTATCTTATTTGATACGACAGAAACTTTCCTCTTTTACTTTTCTTTGACTATTTCAAAGATACGCACCTGAATTTTTTAAACACGAATTTTATCACTTGACTTCGAGTTTGTTTCCATTTGTTCATCTCGACTTGTTTGCGTCTGCATTGAATTCGAACTTTACTCCTGATCTAAATCACATTGTTTCTCAACTTTGGATACTTTCTTGATGTTGTATGGTTGTTCACTGGTAATCGACGTTTGTGTAATTTCCACTGTCATCTTTGCTGCACTGAGTTGTCTGCTGTCATTAATACTACCATGTATCACTGCACTGACTCATGTATTATAGTCTTCATGTATGAACTGTTTCAAGTATGCTTGTTCTCTGCATTTACTTCAAATGTGTTGACTTTTGTCAGATGCTATTTCATGTTTCACTCATTCGCATCACCATGTTTGAATCTTGATATTGTAGTCTGATACTTCATTGCTTGACCTGTCTGGTTCATCTTGTTTGCTGTGGCATTGTAGTTTGCATTATTCATGTATCTGCTGGCTTCGGTTTCACTGTCCTCACATGTACATGCTTCATGTCATACTTCCATGGTCTGATTCTCGGCCTATAGTGTTCATGTAGTCTAATGGTTCTTCACTTGTGCATATTGTTGCTTGATTCTTTTGAAACTGCTACTCGGCTCAGGCATTGATATTTGAAGTGTTGCATATTTGTTGCCATGGTTCTGATCATGTTGCCACCGGGTTGCTTATTGTTTTGACCTCTGTTTGATCATTGAAGTATTGCTATATCTGTTGCCGTGGTTCTGACCATGTTGCACAATAATCTGATTACTGTCTCGGCCTGTAGTATTTGTGCATTTGTGTTTTGTATGTTATGTGCTTGGTCTGAAGTTCATTGTGCTTCATGGACTTGGTTCGACATTTCAGTTTGATTCACTGTTGAGTTTGATATGCACTATAACCTGTTGTAATGTGTACTTGGTCGAGTTCATTTGCATTCTGCAGTTGGTCTGCATTTTTGGTTACTTGAATACAACAGCTTTCTTTTGTGTCCATGTATATAGTTGTGTAGCTTGACTTGAGTTACTGTGTTGAATCTAGTTTCACAACTTGGGTTTGACCTTGTGCTGAAGTCAAGATTTTAATTTTATTGCACCTGAGTTGAATCCTGCTTTTCATTTGGGTTTTACCTGTTCTCACCTGTCCCTGTAGCACTATCAAGTGTATATCGATGTGCACGGCCTTGTGGCATGTACAGTGATACACTGTGCATGTCACATTGTTCGTGTATGATGAATTCAAATGTAAATGATGATGAACAACCCAAATAACTGAGGCAAATAATATTTTCAAAATCAATATTTTATTTTTTATATTGCAAAAATATTTCTTTTTCAATTTTACTGTGTTAGTGAATATTTTTGTAGATTGCTCAGATGCTGGATTCTAACTGGAATGAAGTTGAAGATAAACTACGAGTGTGAGTGATATGTAGTGAGGAATTTATGTAAATTGAATTGTGATGTAATTAGAATCAAAATTGTATATATATAGTGAGAGCTTGAAATTGTACTATTCAAAATTGTAATAAATATTTGTTCGAATAAAATTTCTGTTTGAATTCAAATTCTGTGTAATTTATTTTATTCAACAAATATTTATTTAATCTATGAAAAATAAAATAGTACATTAACAAATACATTTAAATGAATATATATATATATGTTTATTATCATCAAACAAAAATCATATAAGCGCTGTTCGTCGACGGAAATTCTATCGGTTTAGAAAACCGTCGAACGAATTTAAATTAAAAATAACCGCAAGCGCACGGTGTACGAATGTAGCACGTGGCAAATACGGGTCGATCCGCAGGGAATTGATGATTTTAAAATTCTATTCAATCAAATTAACCAAAGTTGGAAGAGTGACTAAATAAAAAAAAGAAGAAAAATGACAAAAGAAAATAGATAAAAATATGAGAGTGTTAAGACAATATAGAGGCAATTTCCACTCTCTAGATCACATAAATCAACAAAATGAAGTTATGATCTCTCTTTTCTTGTCATTAGTGAATTAGTTGATGTGCTTATCATAAGTATGGTATATTTGTGCTATTAATTAGCTCAATATAAATCATCAAACTATAACACAACCACTAATACACTTTTGAATCTCATAAAATATGACAACAAAGTTGAAAGCAAAATTTATTTTAAGCATGGCCTATTAACTATTAATTAGAAATATAAGCCATCAAATTTTAATTTCAACATTCACTTCTTTGCCATAATTATATTTAGATGAAGAGGCAATTTGTGTTTTGTTTGTTTAAGCATAGCCTATTTGTTATAAACAACATAGACTATCAAATTCAAAGCTAAACAACATCATTAAACCACTTCAATCATTCTCACTAAGCATAAAAAGAGAGCATAAACATCAAATTAAGTTGAAGCTACATGATTAGAGAGCTTCATTACCCCTAAATTGAAGGGGTTTAGCCTCTCATATTTGTTATCATATGAACAAATGTAGCTTGCAACATGAGAGAAAAAGAAAAGGAAACGAGAGCAAAGTGAAATAGAAAACTATTCTAATTGCATAAAGGAAAATCTACACTACTTGCATAAAAGGAAATGAACATGTAATTAAAAAGAAACAATAATTAACAATGCATAAAAGAAAAGAATTACATAAGAGAAGAAATGGCTAAGTAGCCATGGAAAGAAAGAGAGATTTGATTTATTTTCTAAACTAAAACTAACTAACTAAGAGGGAAGATGGCTACATGAAACATAAGAGGTATTTATACAAGTTAGAAACCCTAATGCATATTTTTGGAGAGTACCCAAAATGCCCTTGGAGGAAGTGTGGTGGCCAAGTTATCATTAGCTTTAATAATCCCCCACTTAAATGTACATGAAGCTTTAAATGTCTTTTAGCATGTGCATTAGCCTTTAATTTGTACATTAGGTAGTGGGTAGGTGGGGTCCTCCATGATCTTCACTTTGAATTATTTCCATCTTCATTCCTTTATATCCATTTTGTGCATGCATGTTTCTTCATGAACCCACTAATATGAGAAGCTAAATTCCTACAAAATATTATAGAAATTTCTAATTAAATTCTCTCAAATTAATATACGCACAAAAATGTCCATTTTGCCCCTGGATGAAGATGAATATGTGACAATTTCAAATAATATGAATTTTGGTTTAAACAAGTTAAAATACCCAATATGATCATTTATTTAATTTAAAAAGAATAAATATGGTGGTAAAAATATGCACATTTACGTGCACATCAAATACCACCACACTTATCTTTTTATTCGTCCTCGAATAAACTAAAACTAAGGTAAATCCGTTTTCGTAGGGAGCACGATTGCATTGAGCGTATGCAATAAGCCGTTAAACCTCTGGGTGTCCCCAGTAGGACGAGTGTTGTCTCGTGAGGGTTTTCAGCGGATGCTACCCACAAAATCCAAATGCATGATGAAAATATTTACAAAATGTAAGATTTATTTACAAAGAGATAAATGCAAATTTTTGAAAATATTTACAAATGAAGGATTTATTTTTAAATTGACTCAAATAAGTTAAATATAGGTTTTGGTTATTATCTTGAAAATTTATGTCATTTACTCGTCAAAATTTTCAACAAAAATAAAGTTATCGTAACAAATAGACAATAGTTTAATTTGTTGTTTCGGTTGATAACAAAGTGTAATTATAAAATTGATCCTTAGTTGATTATCAAAGTTTATCAAAGTGGTATTTTCATTTCTTTTCAATAACAAATCAAATCAAATAAGTAAAAATAGTGCTAGGATTTCAATTGCTTGCTCTCTTATTATTTGCAAGAAAATTTACACACCTAGCTCAGGTAAACTGAGGCCAGATATACCACCCATGCACTGCCTTTCGGTCTTATGTGAGGGGAGTACAGAGCATGGCGAGTGCACACACTTTCGTGCATACACCTATCGACCGTAGGTGGTTTTTATTAAGTCTATTCTTTTTATTTACATGTGTTCAAAAGGAACGTTTATTATTATTTACATGAAAATGAAATGTATTTACACGATATCAGAAAGTATATTGCCAAAAAGTAAATGAAACGGTCTTCCAAAGACCGATTCATTTGTCTCGTCAAGTATACGAGACACAGCTCAAGCGTAGAAAACCAAACCGTAAAAGATTTCGAAGTTGAACGTTGATTTTGAAAAACGAATGTCGTTTTATTAAAAATCGTACGAGTTGTTTTATTTTCGATGATTTTTGGGGTTTATAAAACAATTGATTGAAGTTCATATTTATTTTCACTAATTTGAAATTCAAGCTTATCATTGAAAACATTTTCAGAGTTATTGATTTCAAAATAGAAATGGTGATTTTCATCTTCCTCGTCGGAATTTAACAACTCGTCATTCAAAAGTCCAAAAAATTTGTGTTCGTTAAATTCGTCTTCCTTCGTTTGATTATCAACAACTTTTTTGCATGTCTCAAGTTCAAAATTCAAAGTTGTTGTATTCAAATTTTCGAAATCGAGAAAAGGAAGATTGAACTTTAAATTTGGTTCCACACCTTTAAAAGAATTGAAATCCAGCTCAATTACCGTGTTTTCAACAACTTCATTAAGATTGTTATTTTCAATTTCAAAAGTTGTTATTTGAAAATCGTCGATTTGGGTAAAAGATGGATTATCACTTGACCCATCACACATTGGAATTTGATTTTGTTTTTCACGTTGTTTCATGTATGTTTCAAACAACGAATCCGTGTGATCATCGTAAATTTCGTTCATTTGTTCAACAAAATCCAATTTGTAGTTATTAACTTGAAAATTTTCAATTTGGACTTATTGAAAACAAGAATTGTCAATTTCGATAAACGGTAGATTATTATTTGATTCTTCGCAAGTTGAGATTTGATTATGATTTTCACGAAAAGTTTTGTATTTTTCAAGTAATAAATCCCTGTTATCTTTTTCCATTTGGTCAACAAAATCAAATTCACGATTATTAATTTGAAAATTTTCATTTTGAATTTGTTGACAATCAAAGTTTTCAATCGTATCGTTATTGAAACTATTCCCATTGCCAAAATTATTTGAAAATTGGTTCACATTTTCGTCTTGATTTTGGAATTCATTTTGAAGCTCGAAATTGAATTGGCATGGGTTATACTCGAAATCATTTGAATTTTGAAGTGAATTCAAATTTTGATTATTTTGACTTAAACTATTGCACAAATATGAGTTACACAAATCGTTTATACTTTGATTTTGTTGTGTAGAGATTTCAAGTAAAGACGAAATGCTATTTTCAAGATTCGATGGTTGCTCATCGTCTTGAAAACTTTGTTGTTCAAAATTCGAATTGTTCAAAGAATAGTTGTTGTTAAAATATCCATACGAATTCGGGGTGAAATCATATGGATTATATTGATTTTCACAACTATATTCAAGCGAGTAAGAAAAAGGAAACTCGGACATTTTCAAGATATTTTTTTTGGTTTTTTTTTTATAAAGAAAAATATTTACAAGTAGAATTTATTTTTCAAAAGGGAAATTGATTTTTGTTTTGTTTTTTTTTCAATTTTTTTCTTTGTTTTTTTGAAAATGTTTTATAATAATTTTTCTTTTGGATTTTGGTTTTTAATTTTTTTTTTTTTTTTTGGATTTTTTAAATTTCTAAAGAAAATTTATTTGAAAACTTCAAAGGAGAAGGAATATTTACAACTTTTTTAGTTTTGGATTTTGAATTTTTTTTTGGTTTTTTTAAAAAAATGCATGAATTAATGCAACTAAATGAATGCAAGGGTTAATTACAAATGATTTATCCTAAGTTAACCCAAAATTGTATATTCACAAATTGTCTTAGATAAACAAGATAGTTCTCAGCCAGGTAACGGGCAGGATTTATCGGTGCACCACGAATCACCGTAGCAATGCAGCCGAAGGTTTAAGTACCTTCAGAGGAACAACCACTATAATATTTACGAATCACCGTAATATTTATAAATGGTTATTACTCTACTGTAGCCTAGACACCAAGAAATTAAATTGTTCAAAGAAGACAAATTGTCAATATACAATTAAGTGTTATTGATTTCTAACCGTTATTATTAATCAAAATCTAAGATGAAATGCAAAGCAGAAAATAAACGTGTATTAACAATGCAATTACGAATGTAATTTTTTTTTGAATTTTTTTTTAAATATATGTATGCAAATGCAAGCAATCAACGATGCAACTATAATAAAAACAAGAGATATATACAATGCAAGGCAAATAAAAACAATAGATAAATCAAGCAAGCGGTTTTTTTTTTTTTGCTTTTTATAAAGCAAAGCGAAACATTGGCAGCAGTTCCTCTCCTTTGAATTCTGCTTTTGCAACCTGAAATTAAAAACAAAACATGTACAATTGTTTTTTTTTTTTGAAAGGAAACTTAAAAGTAGGGTTTTACTTAAAAAAAAAATTTGAAATATATTATGAAGAAAACAAAACCAGAAAACTTGTTTTTTCTTTTCTCTAGGATCGAGCCACAATCTCCTAATCACCAACCTGAAAACAAAACCCACGCAACTTGAAAAAGAAAAGTCACAGCAAATGACAAAGCAAATTCCACATATTCTCTTCAACCAGATCGACTCAAATTTGTAAATCTAAAATCAACTACAACTTCACGAATTTCACAAATCTTGTAAACCAAATTCCCGCAAATCGCAGTTCGTACCAAATTCCCATAAATTCTACAACTTATTCGACTTTCTTGTTGGCGATTGGTGAAGGATGTTGACGAGTTTTGGGTTTCAAAGTTGGATTCGATTGTCGAAGGGACGCAGGCGACGAAGAAGGCTGAAGTCGATTCGAGTAAGGTGGTTGGGGTTTGGCAAATTAGGAATTGGTGAAGCGGTTTCAGGCGAGAGTCGCGATGAGCTTCAGAGGTTGTTCGGGGTGTTCGAATTGCAGTGAATTGGGTTTCGATGAACTGGCGAGTTGTTGAATATGAACTGGGGAATAGTTGAAGGTGAGGTCCAACTGTGGCGGTTTCGTGATGATTGGTGGTAGATAGCTGTGTCAGGTGGCAGTGCGATCCAATTCAGGTGGTCAGAGGCTTGTGGTTGTTTGTAGATTGATGTGGGTTGACAGTAGTGTAATGGTAGGATGTATGTACGTGAGTGAATTTTCTGGAGTTGAGTTCGATGATGGAGATGGGTAGCTAGGTGGTTTATGGTGAGGAGCCTCTGCAGCTTGAGTTCGAGTTCGACGGTGACTTCGCGGTTTCAATTGGGTGTAATTGGATGGTCGCGGCTGATTGATTGGGGGGGTGTGTTTGCTATTGAGGAGTGTTTGCTGTTGAGGAGTGAATGCAGTGATGCAGATGAATGGTATGGGCCAGATGTTAATTGAAGTGGAGATGGTGGTTGTAACGTGAAGTATGTGGTGAAGGGTGTGTTGATTGGTTATGGACTTATGGTTGTATTGAAAGGCAATGGCTGACACTGATATGCACTTAGTTGTAATGCAGTGGAACTGTGATTTGAGGATGTGGTTGAAACCGGCAGAAGTGTACCCAGCTGTTTGGCAACAATTAATAAAAGTGGGTCTGATGATGCTGACTGGAAGGTGGATGGGTTGTAGCTGTTGTAATGAGTTGACAGGGAGATTGGGAGTGTGGATGAAGTGCAGTCAATGGGGAGAAGAGATTGATGGTATGAAGGTGGGTATGTTTTTGGTATAGCAGAGGAGTTTAATGGTTTGAGTTGCAGTGAGGAACAGAGGCTTGTATGAAGGTGTGCAGAGAAACGAATGCACAGTGAACAGTTAATGGTGTGTATTTTTTTCTTTCAATGTAACTGTAAAAAAAAGGAAAAGGAGATTGTAAAAAGAAAATGTAGATGCCAAATTGTAAAAGAAAATAAAATGTTCTTGTTTTTGTTTTGAAATTGTGAATGTTCTTTTTTTTTAATAATAATAGAAGAGCAAATGAAATTGCAAAACAACAAGAACACAAACAAATGCACACAAACACAAAACAAACACACACACTAAAAATCAAACAAAAATAATTCGAAGAATAGAAAATCAAAATCAAATCAAGTTCCCCGGCAACGGCGCCAAAAACTTGTTCGTCGACGGAAATTCTATTGGTTTAGAAAACCGTCGAACGAATTTAAATTAAAAATAACCGCAAGCGCACGGTGTACGAATGTAGCACGTGGCGAATACGGGTCGATCCGCAAGGAATTAATGATTTTAAAATTCTACTCAATCAAATTAACCAAAGTTGGAATAGTGACTAACTAAAAAAAATGACAAAAGAAAATAGATAAAAATATGAGAGTGTTAAGACAATTTAGAGGCAATTTTCACTCTCTAGATCACATAAATCAACAAAATGAAGTTATGATCTCTCTTTTCTTGTCATTAGTGAATTAGTTGATGTGCTTATCATAAGTATGGTATATTTGTACTATTAATTAGCTCAATATAAACCATCAAACTATAACACAACCACTAATACACTTTTGAATCTCATAAAATATGACAACAAAGTTGAAAGCAAAATTTATTTTAAGCATGGCCTATTAACTATTAATTAGAAATATAAGCCATCAAATTTTAATTTCAACATTCACTTCTTTGCCATAATTATATTTAGATGAAGAGGCAATTTGTATTTTGTTTGTTTAAGCATAGCCTATTTGTTATAAACAACATAGACTATCAAATTCAAAGCTAAACAACATCATTAAACCACTTCAATCATTCTCACTAAGCATAAAAAGAGAGCATAAACATCAAATTAAGTTGAAGCTACATGATTAGAGAGCTTCATTACCCCTAAATTGAAGGGGTTTAGCCTCTCATATTTGTTATCATATGAACAAATGTAGCTTGCAACATGAGAGAAAAAGAAAAGGAAAAGAGGGCAAAGTGAAATAGAAAACTATTCTAATTGCATAAAGAAAAATCTACACTACTTACATAAAAGGAAATGAACATGTAATTAAAAAGAAACAACAATTAACATTGCATAAAAGAAAAGAATTACATAAGAGAAGAAATGGCTAAGTAGCCATGGAAAGAAAGAGAGATTTGATTTATATTCTAAACTAAAACTAACTAACTAAGAGGGAAGATGGCTACATGAAACATAAGGGGTATTTATATAAGTTAGAAACCCTAGTGCATATTTTTGGGGAGTACCCAAAATGCCCTTGGAGGAAGTGTGGTGGCCAAGTTATCATTAGCTTTAATAATCCCCCACTTAAATGTACATGAAGCTTTAAATGTCTTTTAGCATGTGCATTAGCCTTTAATTTGTACATTAGGTAGTGGGTAGGTGGGGTCCTCCACGATCTTCACTTTGAATTATTTCCATCTTCATTCCTTTATATCCACTTTGTGCATGCATGTTTCTTCATGAACCCACTAATATGAGAAGCTAAATTCCTACAAAATATTATAGAAATTTCCAATTAAATTCTCTCAAATTAATATACGCACAAAAATGACCATTTTGCCCCTGGATGAAGATGAATATGTGACAATTTCAAATAATATGAATTTTGTTTTAAACAAGTTAAAATACCCAATATGATCATTTATTTAATTTAAAAAGAATAAATATGGTGGTAAAAATATACACATTTACATGCACATCAAGCGCATATTCAACACATTATATGTCAATGCCTTATAAGAAAATTCTTATTTCTCCCTTACAATTAATTACTTTCTTAAGGGGGATTTAGTGCTATTTAATAACTTATTTACTACGCAATTGATACGGTATAAATTATACTTTATTTATGCTAATGTATATAAATACACACCCTAAATATTTCTACGTATGCGAAGATTGCACCTTAAACAATGTTTAAATGTTAAAACATCAGATTTATATAAGTCTAATATTATATCAACAAATATACCATATATCCAATATCCACAATTTAATCAACAAACTTGTATAAAATAGAATCCATACCCAGCTTATTTTATACTAAAATAACGGAATCAACGTTAGTAGGAACTTACAATTCAATTACATTAACTCTCTATTTAACTTCTTTATATAAAATTGAAAAGGGTAATTCTAATTAAATTGTGGAAATAGGTGGTGCAAACTACGAATAAAATATTTATACCTTGTACACCATCTTCTAATTAATTCTTTTCAAAACCCTTAATCGGATCCAAAGAAAAGATAAAAAGTTGAATAGAATGTAAAAAATTAAAATTGCAATACTTACACAGTTTCATTATTTTAATATAGGATAATTGAGATTTAAAATTAAGAGTTTACATTTTGCTTTTGGGGAATTTTGGGTTCTAGTATGATATTTGCATAAACAAAATTCTCCAAAGGCATATGTCAAACCCAAATTATACTATACAATTACTAAAACAAAAAATCACTCACAATTAGTCCTTAGCTCTTCCGTTTTTGCATTTGACACGCCTGCTTTAACCTCTTACATATCTCTCCTTTTAGAAATATACGACAAGGGCATTGTATACGAATTAGAAATTTAGGTATTGGATGAGAAAAGGATTAGAAATTGAATGATAAACATCTAAAATTATTACCTGAAACCCTAAATTGTTTTTTAATCTTTAAGGAGAGAGATTGGTAGAGCTTTGCTTGGTTCCCAAAATAATTTATGAATAAAAGTGAGGGGGCTATGCTCTTATTTTTAGTGGTTAGAAAGCACTAGAACCATAGAATTTAAATTGATGCAAAATAATAAAATCTGCAGTGTTCAAACGAACAAAATCCTAGCCACTGCCATCGTTAACTGGTCGACCAATCTACACTAGGCGGTCAACTGGTCCTCTTATTTTGGGACCATTTTATTTTATGTTATTATGTATTTATTCTCTTCCTTAATTATCAGTTATCGTCAACGTTAATTCTAGTGTTTACTTAGCCTCTAAGTTTACTTTTTGAATTTCAAATTTAAGAATTATTTATTTATTTGAATTTGAATTATATTTAAATTAATTCGAACTCGAAAATTCAAATATCCATAATTTTTCATTTGAGCTCCGTTTTCAAAATATTATATATGAAAATTGGTAAAAATAATTACCACAATTGTAACGATATAAACTCCATGGTAAAAATCCGACTATTGCAAAATATCCATTTTAGCCTTATCTTATTTAATTAATAATTAAATTATTTATTTCTTATCAATTTTTACGTGGTGTTATAACAGCTTGATGTTGATAATTACATACTGGATATTGGAGCCAATGACGCTGGAGTTCGAACACTGTAAACCAATTATATGCAACTAGAAGACTAGAGGAGTGGTTCTCCCAGGGAATAGAGAACCTAGACATTAGTAGGCAAACCGAGATTGTTTGCAGAGCCAAACACTCGGTGCAGCTCTTGGCAGCCGACCTTTGGAATACCATGCCAGTAAAGAGTGTATAGCTGATATGGTTAAGTGGTTGGTAGAGGAGAGGGAAGGTCGAAAGAATGAGGATCGGGGTTCTACACCAAACATGACTCCCTTTACAGAAAATATTCTGAGAGAGGAGTAACTAAGGAAGTTTATGGTGCCGGGAATGCTATCGTATAATAGGACTACTGATCATAGGCAACACTTACTTAGTTATGGCGGTCACATGGATGCTACTAGGGCGACATATACTATTCGATGTAGATGTTTTCCTATTTTATTGGAAGGTTCTACATGATGTAGTTTACTAGGCATGCGCCATGATCCATATCGACTTTTAATGAGTTAGCTAGGAAATTCATGGAGCAGTTCTAGCTCCATGATGCTCATCCTAAGGATGCTATGCCCTTTTCAAGCCTATTTCAAGGACCTAATGAATCCTTGAAAGGGTTCTTGAATCGGTTTAATTTTGCTGTTACAGAAGTAAGTAGTCTAAATAAGGATCTGGTACTTATGGCGTAGATCCAAGGCATATGTTCGAACATATATTTTGGAAAATGGTTGAAGATAAAACAACCAACGACTATAGAGGAATTCCACCAGAAGGCTAATCGGTTTTTGCGATGGAAGAGGTGAGTTGAGCTGTTGGAAAGACTGATGACGTATAGATGAAGGAAGTTATCTAGAGCATCATGGTGATTTCATAAGCTATAGAAAGCTCTAATAATGTAGCGGTTAACATTGGAAATTATTGTAACCAGAAGAAATGGAATTAAGGCCCTAACAATAGGCATAGAAAAAATAAGAAACACCTAAGAAATATGAAACCAAAAGACTATACGCTGTTAAATGATACACTGGAGAACATATACCTTTCTACCCAAGGAATATAACGAAATAAAAAGCCGCCCACGAGGGAGGGGAATGAGTAGGAAAGCCTCTTTGAAAAGTACTAGCATTTTTATGAAACCTTTGGACACAACACGAGCAATTGTCGGCATTAAAAGGATCTTATTAAAGAATTGATAAGGAACAATAAGCTTTAGCAGTATGTTAAAGAACCATAGGAAGGTGGTCAAACTACAAGACCCCAAGGGTCATCATTACAAAAGAATCCACCTAAACCAAGCAGAGAAGGGCCCAAGTAGAATGATGGAAGTTTGGTTATCAATACCATAACGGGAGGACTTGAACTAGTGGAGAAAAGCTGGAGGAAAATGGAGCAATATGTGAGCTCACTAAAGCATGTACCATTAGAGGATTGCTTTATCATGGATGATGG
This sequence comes from Allium cepa, assembly GCA_030765085.1. Lineage (NCBI taxonomy): Eukaryota > Viridiplantae > Streptophyta > Magnoliopsida > Asparagales > Amaryllidaceae > Allium > Allium cepa. The sequence goes on along the minus strand of CM060930.1, from coordinate 5,780,887 downwards.
AGCTCTAGCTAAGTAGTAAAGATCGATAATAGACGATGTTGTGTCAAGAAATAGGAATACAGATGGAGTCGGAGACCCCGTGGTGATAATGATAGGATTGGACCGGCAATGGTGCATTGTATTTTGGTGGCTAATAGGAGTTCTATGAACATACAATTTCAGATTACATTGGGAAAAATGAAAATTAATATAAATGAGGTTATGGCCTGTAAAACCAAATCCAAGGGGTTACAGGTGAAGAAAACAATCAATTGGCATGATCAATCTGCCCATGTTGTCGAGTGAAGGAGATCGCAGGATTGTCCAAATTAAAATTTTTGATATTGTGGATGAATGCTTAGCATACATTGCCTTTTTAGGTCAACCGGCCTTTGCTAATTTTAAAATAGTGCTTGCTTCATAGTGTCTAATGATGAAGTATTGCATGGAGAATGGGATCTAATCGGTAAGAGGAGATCAAAGCGCGGGAAAGGGTTATTTCACGGAGTTGGGTAAAAGAAAGCGATGGGAGAAGGGCTAAAATATGGAGGGAAGCCTCAGCATTCAAGATTCACAAACATAACAATTAAATCTCGAACTCTAACTCAGGAACCACAACAGGTTTGATAAGGCTATGGTTCCCAGGAAGAAGTCAGGGGAAGGGCGAGCAGCGCCAACTGAGCCGGCGGTGAATGTTCCAATAGATATGGACGATCCTACATGGGTTCTAAAGATTGGATCTCAGCTTAGCTTTGGTTTAAGGAAGGAATTGGCTAATTTCCTCCGAGGGAACCTGGACGTGTTTGCTTGGATGCATTCGAGTATATGCGGGATATCAACGGAGAAAGAGCATGTCACACACTAAATATTGACCCTAAAGTTTACACTAGTAAAGCAGAAAGGCATAGTCTGGGTCCAGAGCGGTCTGCAGCATTGAAGGAAGTAGCGGATAAGTGATGGAAAATAGCTTTATCTGTGATGCTATATATATTGCATAGGTATCCAACCCTTTCTTAGTCAAGAAATTAAATGGGAAATGGCAAACATGAATCAGCTATTCGAATCTAAACAAGGCATACCCAAAGGACAGTTTTCCTCTGCCTAGGATTCACCAACTAGTATATAGGACTGCAGGCTATGAGTTGTTTTCAATTTTGGATGTTTATTTAGGTTATAACCAGATTTTAATGCACATTTTGGATCAAGAGAATACTAGCTTTATTACAGATTTGGGATTACACTGTTATCAAGTAATTTCATTTAGTTTGAAGAATGTTGGAGCCACTTACCAGAGATTGGTAAACTCTATGTTCAAGAATCAAATTGGATGGACAATGGAGGTATACGTGAATGACATGCTTATGAAATCACAAGTATTGTAAAATTATTTGGATGATCTTTCAAAACCATTCGAAGTTTTTCGAAAGAATGTGATGAAGTTGAACCCATTGAAATGGTCTTTCGGGTGCATTGGAAAATTTTCTAGGATTTATTATTTACACAAGGGGGATCGAGGCCAATCCGGAGTAAACTAATGCCTTAAGTAACATAACTACCCTGACTATGAAGAAGCAACTACAAAGTCTGAATAAGAAGATCGCTGTCTTGAGTTAGTTGGCAATGGACAAATGCATACCTTTCTTCGATTCCCTTAAGAAGGGTAAGAAGAATTTTGATGGAATCAAGATTGTCAGAATGCCTTTGAGCCGTTGTTAAGGCAAATGGAGACGCTGCTAGTCTTATCCAAATCCCTGGATGGGGAGGAATTATTTGTCTATTTGGAAATGTCTCCACATGCATTAAGTGCAACACTTGTACGTGAGCAGACGAATATTCAAAGTTCGGTCTACTACATCAACAAGCGGTTTGCATGAGCTGGAAAGCACTACCCAAAGTTGAAAAAACTAGCATACTGCTTGCTAATTGCATCAAGAAAGCTACGACCAGACTTCCAGGATCATCCGATCAAAGTGCTGACGGATCAACCCATGAAGCAAATGTTATACCGACCTGAGACTTCGGGGAGTTTGCTGAAGTAGAACATAGAGTTGACCTAATATGACATTACTTACCATCCAAGGAAAGTGATAATTATATAGGCATTACTAGACTTGAACGTTGAGTTTACCGCACAAAATGGTGAAGAAGAAGACGATATGGATGAAGTTTCTTATTGAAAGTTATTTATGGATGGAACTTCATACGAACCCAGTTAAGGCATATGAGTAGTGCTCAAAACCCTAGAAGGACGGTTCATTTTTTATGCACTAAGCCGAGAGTTTCCCGTAACAAACAACAAGGCTGAGTACGATGCGTTGATATTAGGATTGAAAATAGCAAAGGAATTGGGGATAAGAATACTCTATATATTCACTAACTCCTAGCTGGTGGTTTGTTAAGTTAAAAAGGAATATCAAGCTAAGGGTGCGAGACTTTTCCATTACCTGACAAAAGAACTGGAACTATTGGATGGTGTAGAGCATACACTATCGTGCATATCCCTAAGGAGGAGAATACAAATGCTAATTCATTTGCTAAACTGGCTAACTTTGGAGAAGCATAGATGATGGGCCTGTTTCCAGTGGAGGTTTTGATGGCTCCAAACATCGATCAAATAGATGTTGATTGGATTTTACAGACTGTGGAGGAAGAGGAGTCATGGATGATACTGATCAAAGAATATTTGCTCAAGGGAACTCTCCTAATGGATAGAAAAGAATAGAAACTCCTTCGAAAAGCACCATGATTCATGATGCAAGGAGTATTGTATAAAAGAGGATTCTCTACCCTTTTCTTCGGTATGTAACCAAGGATGAGGCTAGGAAACTCATGGAAGTCCATGAAGGCAGTTGTGTGACCACACTATGGGGTAAGTCTAGCTGAATGGCACTTTGCTATGGATATTTCTGTCTGACAATATTTGTGAAGCATTTGATTACACCAGATGGTGTGACCGTTGCCAAAGACTTGCGAAAATTCTGAGAGCCCCATCTATATAACTTACACTAATGGTTATCCCATGGTCGTTTGCAATTTGGGGAATTAATCTAATCGGTGTGCTACCAATCATGAAAGGATAAATACGCTATAGTTATGGTGGATTATTTCATGAAGTAAGCTAAAGCAGAACCGCTTTCTACGATCACAGCGAAAAACGCATTTGAATTTATGATGAACATCATCTACAAGTTTGGGGTACCCTATAAAATCAGCATATACAATGAAACTCAGTTTGAAAGTACTGAGTTTAAGAACTTCTGCAACTACTTAAAAATAAAAAAGAGCTTCTTGGCGGTAGCACATCCATAGGTGAATGAATAAGTGAAGGTGGTTAACAAAATCATTAGGTCCATGTTGAAGAAACTACTAACTAGTGCCATGGACAAGTGGATCGATGAGCTTCCACTAGCATTATAAGCTTATAAAATGACACACAAGTCAACAACTGGATATTCACCATTCACTCTAGCATATGGATCAGAAGCTATGATCTTGATAGAACTAGAAGTTCCTTCCCATTGTAAAGGTATTTTGATCCAAAGGTAAACGAGGTACTCTTGCATGAGTCTCTTAATTTAGTTGATGAGAAGTGGGAAGAAACGGAACTAAGGTTAGCTGATCACCAGAAAAGAGTAGCATGGAAATTTAATGCCAAGATCCAAAACTATACTTTTGAGGTAGGGGATCTCATTCTGAAATGTGTTCACTTGGTTACATGGGCATTTTGTCAAACTAGGAAGGCCCGTATGCAATAGAATGAAAGCTTGGAGATGGAACATTCAAGCTAGCTACAATTGATGGAATTCCAAACCCACGGACATAGAACAACTTATTGCATCACTATTATGTTTAATTTTATTAGTTTATTCCTAAAAATAAACTAACCAGGGACTTTGGGAGCAACGTAATAAGGCAGGACTTGCCGCACTTTTTCACTAATATACACATACATCCAAATGCGCACACACACAGACATATATATACACACATATACAATTTACTTCTTGAACTGATAGAACCGTCATTGTGCAAGCAAATTTTTTTTGCTATGTGATTAGTAGGGAAATCAAGTAAAAACATCTTCTACCCAGGATTAGGATTGAGGAGAGTAACTAATTAGGGGTTGATCGGATAATTCGACCCAAACCTTTAGGAATTAGGTGTTGCCCGGTGATTGGCAACATCAATAAGGATTAATTACGTAAGGATCGATCGGATAATTTGACACCAATTTTCAATAATTTAGCATTGTCCAGATATTAGCAACTTCAAAAAGGAATAACCACTTAGGGATAGAATGGATAATTCGACCCTGACCTTTGGGAATTTGTAATTGCTCGGAGATTGGCAAAGACGAGAAGTTATAACCACTTAGTGGTCAATTGGATAATGCATCCCTGACCCTCAAGAATTTGGTGATTCCCGAAGATAGGCAACGTTAAGAAGGTATAACAGCTTAGGGGTCGATTTGATAATTCAACCCCGACTTTTAATAATTTTTCGTTGCCCAAAGACAGGTGACAATGAGGTGGAATGCTCGAAATCGAGTAATTAAACCGTCTATTCTTTGAGATGGGAACCGGTATATAGACTGGATTTCCATAACCATGCTAACAAATTAGCAAGATATTCTTGACCAAGGATAGCAAGGATAGTTGTTACAAATCCAAGACATAAATTATCAGACGCTTTTAATCCAAGGATCGAGATGAGGAAAGCACAAATGGACTAGGGGAAATTAGATAATTTTCCACACACTGTTTAACTCCCACTAGCGCCTGGGGTCTAGCATTTGGAAAAATAGTTTTCATGAATAGGATTTAGTTCACGACAGAAATGTATAAACATGGAAAAAATGTTGCAGTTCGCTTCCCAGCCATAGGAAGCAATATGGAACTTGGACTTTACAGTAATAATTGTCGAGGGAAACTTGACCTAAAATAAATAGGAGTAACCATGGAGTTGGTCCGACCATGCTTGTGTTTTGCCAAGTGGAACATTTTGGCGACTATAGACAAGGTAAAATACTGGAATATAACCAAAGTAATTGTAGGAATTTTATTTATACACACAAAATCGTCGTAAGTAAACGAGTTACGTAGAACTGGACATATATAATATAGGTAAATTGCATAACAAGCAATTATATTATATATGAAAATAGTTATTCATAAATAGGCATAGTATATAAAAATACGGAAAAGTAAATGAAAAAACGAATATAAAGCTAAAGGTGATCCTTCATTACTTTAATTTTTATGTATAAAGGTAGCGGGGGCCATTCCTGCATAAAAATGGCCTATTTACAACAAAAAGAAACAATAAAACACAAGTTGTTATGCCCATAAGCTCCAGGAATCATCTATTTATTCTTTCCTTTCTTAGCACCCCTATGGCCGGAGCCGCCAGTTTGCCTCTTATGCTTTTGTTCGCCCTTGGTCTTCCCTTCTTTGGCAGTATCACCATCAGAATGTGTAATCTCTCCCTCAGTTGTGGCATTGTATCGGCAATCTTCCTGGATAAAGTTTCAGAGGACTTGATTTGAGAGGCCTTAGCTTAATTGACGAAAGCTTGGTGGCAGGGCTCGTAGGCGTGGAGCTGATAGACTTTTCGATGTCAGGCTGCGTCTTAATTTTTACCTTTGAAAGGTTGATCTTCAGTTATTTCGCTATATTGATAGGATCAGTTGGTTCCATAGCGCTAGTGATGGAAATGACTTCCCCTAAGGACTAAGAAACATCCCCTGGCCCTTCTAGGGACCCAATCTTTTGAGAATCAGGGCTAGGTTCGGAACTGGAAAGTAGAGATGAAGCAACATGTCCCATGGAGATGGAGGTCAACATAGTGTGGATAGTCACGGTGCCCGATCCATGAGTAGCTGGAGGTGGAGACAGGAGATGCAGTTAACCTACAGTTGCAAATAGAATGGTAAAGGTTAGAAATGGAATCACACGTGAATTGAAGTTTCTCAAAGATTGGAGAAACAAGTGAAATATCTTCACCTAGGATTGACTGTGAAGAAGGAGACATGGAAAACTCACACTCTTTTAGTGAGTACTAGATCGGATGGTCAATAAAAGGTGGAATGTTTGGCTTAATGAGAGTAGCCGGCAGGTGCTGGAATGATCTGGGTGGCCACGAAGATGGCCCACTCAGACTTGGTAATATCTGTCGTGGGCTCTTTGGATTTTGAAATAGATGATTCAGCTAGACCCGATGCAGTTGGGCCATCGAGTGCTTCAACAACGGCAATCGCAGTAGCGGCATCTTTAGCAACAAGTAAAGATTTTCCCTCCATGAGTTTTGCTATGTCTTTGGCATCGAGGTACAAGCCATTAAGTCTTCCTCGATGAGGACTTCATCGACAGCCTCAGAGCGATGGAACACTTCTGCCCAAGCGTTGGCTAATGCTTCAGCATAAGTACTCCCCAGCAACTTCAAGTTATTATATACGATCACACTTGCAAAGAAGCACTAGAGAGTATTATTCAGATCTTCCTTCTCCTTGGCCTAAGTTGCCTTGAGATCTTTCGACTCTTGTGCAACGAAGGAATAGTCAACCTCCATTCCAACTTTTGCTTTTCACTAGCAATAGGCTCCTCTAACTAGTCTTTTTCCATGGGATGCTTGAGAATCTCCACTGCGTACTCCTCAATGGCTTTTTCCCTTGCCAGGAAAATTTCATCTTTTGAAGCGAGGACCAAGTCCTTTTCAGTGATCCGCATCTTCAGTGCAACGCTATCCTCGTGAGCAGTTTTGAGGTGATCTCCCAACATGAAATTAGCATTGGAGTGTGAAAGCTTCAACTCCACCGTTAGGTTGTCGATTTTTTATTTGGATTTATTGCGGCATCCCTCTTAGCCTTCATTTTCTCTAACTCCCATTTATACCCTTTGATGATGCTATCGTAAGGTCTCTTTTTGGACTCAAAGAACCAGAGGTTCATGTAATTAATTTTATTGACCTTAAAGAGAGCAAAGCAGAGTTATTCCGTTTATTTCCATGGTTAACATGATTTTGAATCCTTTGGACATCCCAGTCTACCTCTTCCTTTGGAAAGTCTTTGATGTCCTGATCAAATGTGACATCGTTCAAGAGAAGATTAGGAAAGGCATCCTGAGGTGGGGTGGTGCACCAGAACTAGAAGTTGGAGGAACAAAACGTGGAGGCACAATGGTGGTCAAGGACTTCTAAGTGGGGACTTGTTGGTAAGGAGGTTGAGATTCAACATGGGGCAGAGGAGTGCCAAAGGAGGAGCCGTGACAATCTTGCGACTCTTTGTGTCATTTGGATTGATCGGAGAATGGCCTTTCTTCGTCCTTCCTTTTCTTTCTTTCTCTTGCTGCTCTATGGTCCTCCTCCGCTTCTCGTTCCTTCCTTCTAAACCTTTCTTTGTCAGTCTCATGATGACCTCGATAATTAGAGTGGGGCAGATGTAGATTGGGGGTTTGTCTTCTTGACTCCTCATAGCTATATTAAGATTTTTGGTGTCTATCTCTATCCTTGAACCTAAAACAAGAAGAATGATTGTATAAGTACTGAAATTTCAAAACACAAGTGAATGCGGGGATGTGTTTTCGTGATCCTAGTGAAGTGGAAAGTATCGATGACCCCTAAGTACTCTATGGACTATGTTGGCATGGAATTAAAGGTGGACTCTTACTACCTTCATTCAGAATACCCTCAGGCGAGAAGCTAAAGTTCGGGGAACCCTCGACGAGGAGATCGCCAATAGAGATGTTGAAGTTGCTCAAATCCAGTGAATACAACTCCTAACAAGAAAGCTATAAGAGTTATCTTGACGGATGGCAGTGTACTTGGTTCCCCTACTTTCTTGGGAATTTGGACGATGATGTGCTTCAGATGAGGCGAAGAAAGAAACTCAATTGCTTCGAAAGACATCTCACCGCACCATTCGTCCCCCTTCGAACTGGCAGCATATTCACTATCATCGTCGTCGGTGCTTTCTTCTTCCTCCTCTCCATCCTCTTCCCTCATCTCTTCTTTCCCTTTTCTTCTTTCTTCTCTTTTAGTCTATTCAGGTATTGGTGGCATTCTATCCCTTTCTCTCGAGGCATCAACTGCAGTTACTTCTTCTGTTCCCTTTTCAAAGGGCTCTTCGACATGCGTCATGCTTGATGCGCCTTTAGTTTCCCCTTGAAGATTCTCGCCGGAGCTATGAGTAGGGGAAGAAGATTGGGAAGACACTCTAGAACTACTTGGTGGAGACAACATAGGGACAACAGATCGATTAGGAAGCAGAAGGCCACACTATTGGAGGTTCTCATTATTCAAGAGATACGCGGAGGTAGGGTATAGAAAGCTAATTTCCTTAGAACTGTTAGAGTATCATTCATGAATATCGTGAGTCTGTGAGGAAGTAAGCAACAAGTTGTGCGCTTGGGCAGAATGTATCCAAGTATGGAAAGAGAAAAAAGGAAGGGGTCTTACTTCCGAAAAGCCAACACCTGCTGAAGCCATACGGGGATAGGACGAAGAAGTACTCATTCTTGAAGTAATAACTTTGCTATGAAGCTTCTTAATGACCTCGTACTTGCATCAGGCCTCAATAATCATGTACGACAACGAGTTGCACCTTTGTTTGAAGGTTAGAAGATAAATAGCTCAATGAATTTTGAAGGCTGTTGAAACCGATTCATCAAGAGCACAAAAAGGGAGCTCAAGGGAGCATACCCGTTGGGGTGAACTTGAGGTAGATCCAGCCTGAGCTCTCGAAGAATTGTGCATAGAAATGGCTTGAATGACATGACAGCTCTACCTAGCACATATATTAGTTGCATGCCATATACCCTGACGGAGGGTTGTGTGCTCGTTGACCCTGGGTAGGAAGCAGCACGTCATCCTTGGGAATCTTTTGATGTCTACATATGTTTTGAAGCATTTTGGTGGTAAGGATAGTTAGCACCTATTCAGGTGGATCATCCTGAACTCAAAAGACAATATATTCGTTCGTCGGAGGAGGCAGCTCTTGAATCAGGACAACTATCCTATGCAGCTCAGTAGTAATGTCTGGTACCAAAAGGTGTAGAAGTGGAAGTTTAAGTCGTGGTAGACCCAGCTTCAAGAGAAATAATGTGCCAGCACCGGTACGAAAGCGAGGAGATTGATGAGTCATTCAAGAGTGGAAACTTGGCATTCAACATGGTCAGATGTGTTTTGTTTCAAATATTAAATCTTCATGACCGATGCCTAAAATCCAATGGATGTCATCTTGCGTTGACAAACAGATTCTGAGCACTGGCCGAGGAAAGTGAAAGTGTTAATCTATATAGTGTGAATACCATATCCTATACACGATGAATGGACCATCCTGTACAGGTAGCTCGCTTGTGTTAGAAAGATGAGCCATGATGCACGATAGAACTGTGCATCGAACCTTACTCGTTATCGTCGGATAATTGATAATGGAACCATTATCTAACCGAAGTGGAAGTTGTTGTTTTATAGGAACATGGGAAGTACAGTGTTTAGAAATGTTATGCAATAGAATCTGGTGGACATCACAATTTCAGAGCGATGGCTTGTGAACCAATTGTCTATTGGTGAACTGTGTTTCTAATTTCGATGAATGAGCAACTCGACTTAGGAAACACTATGGTCATGCAATTTTCATTTAACCATAAGCCATCACTCATCTCTTCCATAAGTCATAGACAAACCCTAGGCATGGCCACCAACGTTTGCAATCCACGGCCACAATGCCATGACCATGATCCATCAATGACCAGCAACCCACCTCGATGTCTCGTGGGTTTAAAGGGTTAAAAATTGAATCCGAGAAAGAAACTCGACGAAAAATTGGAGGTGGGAGAGATGGTCGAGGGTAGTAGGTTAAGCGGTGACCTGGTGGAAATGGTGAACTTAAGTAGTCAATGGTAGCCTTGGATGAATGTTGGCGATCATTTGAGCTTGGGAGGCCAAAGTTTGAAGGGGTCAACGTAAAAGCAATTGGCAAGTGTAAAAGTGAGCGAGAAAATCTTCTAAATATTGACTATATAGTGGACGAGGGTTATGTAAAAGTGCTCGGTACCAAGTGGTATTTTGAGCTGAAAATCAAGGGAAAACCAAAGTGGAAGAAAACACGAGCTTAATTTAGGCAAAGAACGATTTCCAGAGCATAGATCTTGTCCTTAGCACGAGGAGTAAAATTTCATTTATGTAAAGCGGTTAAAAGAATATATACAGAATGAAAGTAAAGCTTTGAAGCAATCCAAGAGCAACTAACTGGGACTGGGAGATAGTGAGCCAGTACTTATCTCATTCGAGAGCTTTCTTTGTTCTTAATGAAATCATACTCTAGGGGGAAAGTGTTACCTGGTTTTTTGACCAAGCAAATTTTCACGGAAACTGAAGCATCAAGGTAAAGACAAAATGTTTAATGAACTTAGGAACATACTTAGAAGGGCAGTGGGATTATACATAAGAAGTTGCAAAGGCAAAGGACCAAAATTGACCACTCGGTATCAAGTACCGAGTACTGACCCCTACCACTCGGTACCCAGTCTTTTTTACTCCACAGTGGACTTCCAAAACTAATTGTGCATGAGGCACTAGCTCAAGTGACCATTGTGGAGTTTTTTCCTTGGAATAGGAGAAAAACCCTAAAATTCTCGAGAAGAGAGCAGGGATGAATAAAACAATAGTAGGAACCTATTAGGAATAGCTCAATCATAAAGAAAAAGTGCTTGGAATACGAGGGGCAGAATATAAAAGGAGTTTAGGAGTTTTTCCTAAGAAAACCAGTCGGTACCAGTGGTTTCTATTACTAAAGTGTCCCTACTTTCCTCTCTTAGGCACTTAGAAGTAGATCTGGACTTGATGTTTAATGGGCCTTCAGTTCTCCTAGTTAATTTCCCAATAAATATAGACCCTACAGTTACTGAAAAATGAGTTTTGGCACTCCATCTTCTTCAACCTTCTATCTCTCCTACATCAAGGTCACTAAGGAAGATACTATTTGGTATTCTAGGTTTTAGTTCACTAAAAAGTTTGTACTAATGAATCTAAATCTCTCCAAATCTCTCTAAAACTCTCTCAAACCAACAAATCAATAATACCTATAATGGACGTAGGCCAGAGATTGCCGAACCACTATAAAAGTCTTAGTATTCTTAATGTTTTTCTTATACTTTCTGCTAGATCTCAAAATTTCAACTGGCTTGTAGTGTTGTGCCACTTTTGGTGTCAACAACTTGTTTATAATAAGGAAGCTTGCATAAAAATATTTATGCACCAGTGAAACTCCCACCGTGGCCAAAAGTTGAGCCAATCCTATTGGGATAGATGTTGTATTATTGAAGCCGTATATTAGCTATAACATGGTCTCAATATCTCAGTTGGAAGCCCTATTTTGTAGTATGCTATTTCACGGAGCTTCTTGAATCTACAAAGACTTTCTTCGTTATGGAATTCGAGATCTACATGGTTATTTCTAGGGGTCCTGATGCAGGATTGTGACCCCGTCCGAGTATGTACAAATAAAAGTGATGTTTGGTTTTGGTTTTACTTGATGTGTAACAATGTTCGTTGTTCAATACGAGCATCTTGCACATATTTTTTCGATGTCCTTCTGCTTCGGCCTGCAAGGTTGGGCTCCCTATAAATGGAAGCAATGAGGGTATTAGGATTCCAACCAGATCTTCATAAGGATTAAGAGTCCAATCTGTATAGGTGTGATTATAGTGTCTTTTTGGTAAGTTCCCAGATAGCCTTCATGAATGAGCCTTTCAATTTCATTCTTCAAATGGCGGCAGTTGTTTGTATGGTGTCAGTTCACTAGGTGGAACCTGCAATATGCACTGCCTTTATTCAGTTTAGTATTTTCTCCTATTTTCGGGATGTTGTATGCCAATTATGTCATGGTCAGATCATAGATCTAGCCTAATGTGTAAGTAAGTAGGGTTTTCGTTGTGAAGTCAAATTCTATCGGACTTTTTGCAAGTAGGTTATTATATACTTCTACCTTGCTTTCTATCATTGTTAGTTGGAGAAATTCTTTCAACGTAAATTCCTCTAACTACTTTTGCTTCTTCGTTGCATATTTACCCACTGGCTCTTTCGTAGAAAGCTTTTATGCTTCTACATGGTTTTGTACTGTTTTTATTCCATATGCCTGTATTTCTTCATATTCCAAGAATGGGCTTCCGTCAATATTGCTTCCCCACTGGTGACTCCAATCCTCATTGCATCTTCCTTGATGCTTTTTACGAAGCTATGAAAGCTTTCATCATCCATCTACTTAACTGAAGGTAAGGTATACGGATCGTGGGAGCTTTATATTCTACATGGAACTGTCTGCGAAATTCAACGTACAACTGTGCCTATGAGTATATTTCTCCTGGTGAAAATCTTTGAAACCATCTGGAGGCTGCTCCTGCAAGATATACAGGGAACAACTTATAGCAAGTCAACCTTCCTACCTTCAAGATGTCCATATAATACTCACATGTTCATAAATGGTCGTATGGGTTTGACGATCCATTGTATTTTTTAATGATTAGTACCTTAAAGCTATTACGGAAATCTTCCTCAATGACTGCTTCACTACATAGGGGATGAACACTCTTCCTTCCTTCCCTCCTTATTGCTCTGCTTAGATATCCTAGCCAAGTCGAGTGACAGGGCTTTCCCTTTACGGATGGCTTAACTGATCTAATTAGAAGTACATCGCTAGTATCTCCTCATCTTTCTCATTTACATTTGATGAGCCACCTTTACAAGCTAAGCTTGCCTCATTCACATCTTGTGTACTTTGTTTTTATTCTTTTCAAGCAACAATGACTGATGTTTTTTGATTTACCTTTGATGTTTGGATTTACTAAGGTTTTATTCCTTGCTCTTAGTCCAAGCGAAGTAGTCCAGTGTCACCGTTCTCATTAAAGAGAGTGCCATGTTTGTCCCTTGCTTGCACTTGTTATGCAGTAGAGAGAAATTAGCCGTGAACAGTAAAACTATGGGAATTGGATGATTTGGTAGGATTTTGAGCCACCTGCTTCTGAATAATGGTCATTCTTTGCTGATCTGGGTAATGATTAAGGATGTCAAGGATAGGGGCATTGACTATTTTTGTGGTGGATAGAGGGGTTTTGATGAGGAGTTAAAGGGATTATTTCCTATATTCGCTGCTAAGTGTTCAAGCTCTTATTGAGGGGGATTGAGAAGTTCTCAAGCTGCATGGTTTGAGTTTTTGGGAAGTTATAAGGACTGAGTAGTTGGTAGTTTGATTAAGGCTTGCTAGGGGTCCTTCTAACATCAAAATGTTAATGAGATATTTTGTCTCACAACATCAAATATATTATGAGGTAACTGCGACATGGAATTATTCCGTAATTACGAATTAACAAATTTGAGTGATATTAAATTTGCCTTAAAATAGTATTATAATGATGTATGCTTACACAATTATAAAGTTGCACACTATCTGTTCGTTAAAATGTCAATTCCAATTTATATCCAATTAAGGTTAAAAACAGGAAAGAATCTAATACTAAAAAGAGCAACTGAAGTGCATAAAAAGTAAAGAACACAGAAGTTTACGCGGTTTTGATTTTGAAGAATCCTATGTCTACGAACCAATTCTTTGCTTATATATTTCTTTCTAGTACAAACTTATTTAATGGCAGAGAGTACAAATATACCTGTACAGAATTAGATGATGTCTAGAAGTCCCTTTCCTTGCTACAATAACCTTCTATTCATAGTGCCATGATGTCCGGTGAATCGCTAATACCTAAATTCAATGTTACTACCCTTACATTCGATCTTTCAACGTGTGATTAATCACTTTGCTCAATGATTTGTCCATGGATTGCTAATGTGGATGAAGGCAATGCTAAATTCTTTTGGCAGGAAGATTTGGTTGAAGGCGGGAATTTTTGAATTTTAAGTTAGGTGGGATCATATCTACTTTCCCGCCAGCTTTTTAGAAAGATCCACTCTATCAGCTGAATTTTCTACTCTACCCAAGATTGAAAAAGGCCCTACAAATCTCGGTGCTAACTTTCCTGAACAACTAAACCTCATAATTTGCCCAAGTGGCAAAACCTTCACAAAGACCATGTCACCCACTGTGAACTCTAGTTACGTGCGTCTCCTGTCAGCATACAATTTCTGCAAATCTTATGTAGTCTTCATCCATCTATGATCATATCTACTTTCTCTAAAGCTCTCTAATCATGTTTAATCGAAGAATGATTCTATCCATGATGTCCCACCAACAAAATGGAGATCCACATGGCTTTTCGTACAATTCCTCGAATTATGTCATCCCAATAATTATCTAATAACTATTATTAAATGCAAACTCTACTAATGACAAGTGAACCTCTCAAGAACCACCAAAGTCCAAGGTACACATCCGCCTCAAATCTTCCAATACTTGATTCACCCTCTTAATCCACTCTTCTATTTATGAGTTACAAGTTCCATTCAATTTTAGTTCAATGCTTAAGGCCTCCTAAACACTCCTCCAAACTCACTAGTGAAAAAGGATCTCAGTCACTGATAATACTAGAAGAAACTCAATACAAATAAACCATCTCCCTTGCTTATAAGTCACGAATGGTGCAGCTTGTCCTTATACTCCTAATCAAAACAAAATGAGCACATTTGGTCAGCCGATCAACTATGACAAATAATCTCATTTCCTTTTCCACTCCTAGGTAGCCCATTAACAAAGTCCAAGGAGATACTTACTCATGTCCACTATAAAAAATATCCAAAGGTTATTATAATCCACTAGGCTTTTTCTTCTATACTTTTACTCGTCGACAAGTCACATACTTGGAAACAAACTCCAATACATGCCTTCTCATACTTGACTAGTAAAACACCTTCTTTATATCACAGTACATTTTTTCACCACCGGGTTGAACCTAGAACGATAGTCCTCTCCTAGTACCATTTCCGCCAACTCCTTAACAAAATGAACACAAAACCTACCATCTCTTCGCGGCCATCCTCTCAAATTAATAGAATAATGGTCCAAATGACTTAAATGTTCTCTTCTTTTTAGCTTCTCTAAAATACTCAATAACTCCATGTCTTGCTTCTAACTCGAACCAATATAAGTGGACGCTAAACATCAAAAGTTGCCAATATCCTCGGTGTAATTTTTGATGAAGGTGGGAACTCAAGTGTAGAAATAAACTCCAAGTGATTCCATTCCAAACACATAGCGCTCAGCATCACATGCTTTCTACTCAAGGCATTAGCTACAACAATGTCTTTGCCCGTAGTATATGATATTCAAAAATCATATAATGCCAAGAACTACATCCACCTTTATTGCCTAACATTCAGATCTTTTAGGGAGAACAAATAATTTAGATGCTTACAATCCGTGAATGACACAAATCGCTCCCCCAAAAGATAAAACCTGCATGATTTGAGGGCAAAAACAATAATTTCCAACTCAAGATCATGTGTTGGATAGTTTTTCTCGTGTACTTTCAATTGTCGACTAGAGTAACAAACAACTCTACACTCCTAAATCAAAATAGCGCCCAATCCTATACCACAAGCATTTATATGTATCGTAAGCACATTCAAACCACCAAGGAGTACTATAATAAGTGCACTTGTCAACCACTCCTTTAGCTTGATAAAAGCATGTTCACACTTCGAGTTCCTAGAGAAAACTAAATTCTTCTTTCTAAGGTGTGTCAAAAGTACGAAAATTTTAGCGAAGTCCTTAATGAACTTCTTATAATAGCCTGCCAAACCATAAAAGCTTTTTATCTCCATAGCGCTTTTTGTGCATGCGAATCCTGTATTGCAGTAACATTAATAGGATCGACTAATAGTCCATGCTCATAAATAACATGTCCTAGAAAGCGAACCTTCTTGCGTCAAAAGTGATATTTGGAAACTTTGCCTTTAATCTATGCCCATGGGTTGAGCACTTCTAAATGCAACTTTTGCTCTTCCTCGCATTTTGAATAGACAAGTATATCATCAAAAAACACCATCATGAATTTATTTAGCAACCTTATAAAGAATTAACTCATAAGACAGATGAAATATGATCGTGCACTGGACAGTCTAAATGGAATGACTAACCACTCGTAAAGTTTATCCGATGCATGAAAAATGGATTTTTGAATACTATCCTTAACCACACACAACTGGTGGAATCCAATTACCAAGTCAAGCTATGAGAATACCTCTGCACCAACTAACTGATCAAAGAATCGTCTATACATAGAAGTGGATAATGATTCTTCTTTGTCAGCTTATTCAGTTCACGATAATTGAGAAAAGCTTCAAAGAGACATCTGCTTTGGTAACAAAGAAAATTGGTGCTTGCCATTCCAAAATATCTTTGAATAAAGCCCTTCACTATAATTCATTCAATTGCTTATTAAGCTCGGGTCTTTCTCTAGGAGCCATATGTCTAGCATTCACTTCTAAATAAATTCAAAACTCAATGTCCCAAGGTGGAAGATCAGAAACTTCCGTAAAGAGATATAGGAAGTCACGAATTATTAGTACAGAAGCTAACTCCTCATGCGATAGGTCTAAGGAATACAGGTAACTGAACAAAAACTTTTGAGATCACAATAAACCTCTAAGCCGCACCTAGCTACAAGTACCCAAATAAGCCACTTTCTATTACAATACAATACTACTCCATAAATAGCCATCCCCCTCAACGTTGTGGATGCTTAACTCATGCCTACATAAATGGCTAGGGATTAGACACACACAAACGTCCAAAATATGGATACACAGAACTACCCTGGGTATATACAAACCACCCTATCCTAACAAAATGAGCATAATAACCTCAAAGTTATTCATTGGTCTCATAGCACATGTGTCGATAATAGGCCACATCTTTTTCGATTTCACAACCTATTACACAAAAGTTATCCGCTCGGTCTAACACCAGATGCCATAGTTACTCACCACATCAAGTTGTCGAAATTACTTCACTTCCTCGATTTCCACTAAAACCCCCAAGTCCTTTCAAGTCGTCTAGTAGTCATCCTTCCTTGCTCCAAGCCAACCCCTAAGATCCTTGAAGTGGCTCGTAAATTGGTCCGAAGCAGACTTTGGAGATCCCTTAAGTTGCACAGCAAAGACCCCATTTCCACAATGCTCATTGCTGCCCAGGCTTGTTCAAGTGCCTAACCGAAGTAGAGAAAGAACCAGATGAAGCACAAACACAAACCCCAATCCTGTTTCGACACACACACACTAACCACTATTTCTTATTCGACCACCTTGCCTTGCCTGAAGTTCTAACATCCCTAACCCAAAATCACTATCGAACCAAATTTGTTGCCCAGCCCTTTACCACTAACCATGTGTTTCCAAAATCCACTACCATGCATGCCTAGGACCGGACCGAAGTAGATGCCCAACATCCCTATGTCGAACAGAAAACCTGTAGCATTCCAACTCTTGAATTTCACACCATTTTGATCGCTCCATTTATGACTTCAACCCTC
Source organism: Allium cepa (assembly GCA_030765085.1). Lineage (NCBI taxonomy): Eukaryota > Viridiplantae > Streptophyta > Magnoliopsida > Asparagales > Amaryllidaceae > Allium > Allium cepa. The sequence goes on along the minus strand of CM060930.1, from coordinate 5,763,434 downwards.
ATGCAATGTCAATGCATCGATATGACCTTGAACAATTTAGAGTAGATATGTCGAAGTCTAACTCCATGTTTACGAATCTCCCATCCTTTGTGCAATGAATTAGAGAGCACATCGCTAATCCTTCGATATGTTCACCCTCGACCGTAGAATTTATTACCACCTACCATTCACTCCGATGAGCATTTGTAATCATTCAAATATACAGAAGAACATCCAAACACACATAAACAAGATTAAAACATCATACAAACACACAACCATGCATCAAAACATAGCAGTTCATCCCAAAATACATTTCTAACATAACATAACATTCATACAAGCAATCACACATTAAAAAAACATGATTATATCATTTTAAATTCATTTTTACACCAGTTCTAATTTCAAAACAACATCAAAACATTTTTACTTTAAAAATGGATCCTAATCATGTCAAAACCTTTAAAAACATATATAATGGGTTTAGAGATGAAAAATCACTCACCAAACACCTAAAAAAATAATGATTTTCATGTAAAACAAAGAAAATCCCAAAATAGATGGCAAAGCCTAAAGTTTCTTTTTATAAAATGCTGATTTGGAAGTATCTGCTAATCTACCTTAATCTATGGATTTAGCTTAATTAGGAAGAAATTAGAAGTGGTTTTGGCTAAGTAGTAAGGAGAAATCTAATGGAGGTTAGATCTATTTTGGAAAAATGGAAAATGATTTGGTGATGGCTATGGCACCCAATATTCACTCCAAACCTGAAATATGTCATGGTCCTAGCCATGACTTGTGCCGGATATTCTTAAAAGCTGTCCACAACTATCAAACTTCAAACGGTCATATCTCCCAAACCGTAAGTCCAGAAAACTAATATGACCACTCTATATAAATAGAAGCAATTATATCCTTCATCGAAAGTGGTTCCAAGATCTAATTTAGATCCTAGCAAAAGCTATTGCCATTACAAATTTTCAAGGGAAAAATTATCCATAATTTTTTGAAGGGTCAAAAATATCAAATCTCAATATTTCCTAAAGTTTTAGCCTATTTGGAATTCATTTGATTATAAAAGTAATATTTTTATGATCCTTCCATACGTTGAAACATAGAAAGAATGTGGGTTGTTACATGAACTATAACATAAACTTAAATGTTTGAAGTAATTTACCTTAGATGGAAATAATTGGTTAATTAGATGTCATGTTGTGAGTTATTTTTTCTTTGGAGAACGTCTTCTCTCTCCTCCTAGCTTTGCTTGTAAAGCCTAGCTATTTGATTCAACTTTATGTAATGGAGCTAGAGTTTTTGTTTGGAATTCTATGAAAAGAATAAGGGAATAAGATGGTGTTTATAACCACCAAAAGGCTAGAAAATATCTAATATATTTCCAACTTTTTCTCCTTGATAATATTTAGCAAAACATCTATTTCAAATGATGCAAAGCTCCTCAAATTCTTGTTATTGTCAACACCTATATATATATATATATATATATATATATATATATATATATATATTTGGAGCCAAATTAAAAATAATAAAAAATTTAAATATTCATTTTATCCTATTTATTAGTTAAAGGAATAAATGTTTAAAAAACTTGTACTTTATTTATTTCTTATAAAAATTAGAAAGTTCAAGTATTAGCTTGTCCAAACAAGAGTAGGAGTTACACGAGATACATTCTCAAAACCTCTTATATGGACATACTAGTTTAGGGGTTGACATCATATAATAATGCTACTAGACTAATTAAGTGAATAATTAACCTAAGTAGTTAATTCAATGCTCTCTCTATATGAAGACAAAAGTTATAACACAATTTCATTATGATTCTCAAACTTTCCTTTTCCATTCATTTCCTCTTACTCTTCTTCTTTCTTCAGAAAAACTAGATCTAGCAAAACTTCCGTATGCAACTATGTTATGTATTATTCACTTTCTTCTTCGCCTTCGTGAAATTTTCCTATCTTTCTTAAGTTCATCAAGTTTAGGAGTAAAGAGTCCAACTTCAACTATTGGTTTACTTCACAAATCACTTATTCGCTCGTAATTAATCTATAACAACTCGCCATTTGATTTAACACATCTCACGATGTGTAAACCCAAAAACCGAAAACCAGAAATGATGCGTTGCTAGTGATTGATAAGATGAGACAAATAACAAATATATTTTGTCTATCTTTCTCTAAATTAACAACGGAAGGTGACAATATATATTATAATAAAATATCATTTTATTTCAAACCAATACTCAAAGTGTAACATAGGTCATGTATAAATCCAAACCCAAACCAAATCCAGACACACATATATGCAGTTAATGTCAATGTTAGATGATTATTAATATATAAGTCCATATAAATAAGTAATGTGTTTTTCATCCGCACCATCAAGCATCACTCGTTACCGCACATTAGTTTGCATTAACCTAATGATGAAATAAAAAGAGAAAAATATAAAGAGGGTCAAATTATAGTCTGGTGAGTAATGTACGTCTACTTTACAACATATTCTAGTCATTCCCAAATAATACTAAGAAAACTATGATAAAAAATCATACCTTAGTCTTGTTTGACCCACATCTAACAAGCCAGTCAAACAATAAAACAAACATGGATAACTAAAGAAATAAGGCCTTAGTCCAATATAGTTACAATGGTCGATGATATGGTCTAACCCATATACAAAGCCAAGCCTACCTTGATGCATTAACACATAGCTGAATCATCGAATAGACATATACACAACAATACTTATGGACTAATTTTGTACAACAACACGCACGTCAGAAGCTTAACACATACTGAGCGATTGTGTTACGACATTAACCAATAGAGGTCTTGACATTAATAGTCAAAAAAATCACAAATTAAAATCGACTATCTACACACATACACACATACATATACACACACACACAGAGATATATATATATATATACACACACACACATATACATACACATATATGCATATATATATATAAGCACACACAATTCATCTACGTATGCGTATCCAATCACCAAATTATCAAATCATAAATCAATTCAAAACATCGTTAAAACATCACCGGAAACCTAAGGAAAAACCCCTTAAGCGATTGATGCAAATGTACACACAAAACACACCCATCGACTATCCACACACACACACACACACACACACACACATATATATACATATATATAGATATACATATATAGACACACACACAATTCATCAAAGTATGTATGTCCAATTACCAAATTAATAAAATCATAAATCAATCAAAACTTCATTAGAACATCATCCGAAACCTAAGGAAAAACACCTTAAGCGATTTGTAACAACACGATATCTTCAGCCATTCGCATCCGCACATGTCAGACTTGAATTTCTCAAAATACCGCATTATAATAAAATTTGGAGCAAATGAAATAAATCACAGAATCACAGACACAGAAATATCAGAATAACTCCCAGCAGAATATAAAATACCATAGTAATTCATGAAGCTTCTATAACAAACTCATAAAACAATTACATATTATCAGTTTGAAAACAAATACAATAGAAATACCAAATATATAGAAGTTCACTAATACATGAGATAACTAAAACAATTGAAACTGAAATAGATAGATAAAAAGATAGGTAGAATCTCCAGCTTGCTCCAGAAAGAGAAATCCAAAGCTGAGCTGTGAATACTTAGGCTGACCCGAACGTAAAGCAAAATACAAAACACTCGAGTCAGGATATATATACTTATATAATGTAAACCAACTCAAGTGAACTGTAATAAAGTACAAGTAAATTAAATGATGCTTGGGACCGCCCATCCTCTAAGGATCTGTTAAACTATTTACTATATAATAATATTGCGCTATTATAATAATGTCTATAGTAAAATAGACTTACTTTAAAATAGCGTTGAAAGGGTTACCCATATAGCCCCCAGCACGTAATAGTCCCAGTAGTCCATCCAGTATCAGCATATCTCCAGATCGGCAGACTACCCTAAATAATCCACGGGCTACGAGAGAAAAACAAACTGGTAGTAAGGCTCGATATGGTAGGTGACAAGGCACACGAGGCAATGCCAGGGTAGATATACCAATTACGCTTCCGGGCTGGTGGTAACGCATAGCAGGCACTACCGCCCACCTCGGAACACACTCCCAAACTAAATTAGAGGATGTGCATCAAATCAATCAGAAGTAAGAGTATAGTATCGAAGGAATGTGCCCGATCGGAGGAGCTGCCTCACTTGGCCCATCGATCGCTCCTGTTTTAGCCACCTTAAGCCAACTCACGGGAGTCGGGTCCGCATTCATACCTCAAGAGAATCGTCGCCACCAACGTACTTCATTCTGGAATCTCCACCACGTATACAATTATTAAAGTGATTTTCGGTATCGATAGAGAGTATATCCATATCCAATCCCGATCTCTTTAACAACCAATCGTTATTATAACCCATGGTTATAATTTAAAAATCATAGTTTATACTTCAAAATAAAATCAAAATCTTTATCAAAAATAAAGATCAAACCATTTCCAAACCAATTCAATATTCTCACATCTTTTCAAAACTTCATTTTCAAATCATTATTTGAATTCAAATCTAAATATTCAAATTTAAATAACTTTTTAATTTAAAGATATCATTCATCTATTATCATTTCAAATCACCTTTCAAATAGTTTATATTTAAATCAAAACAGTTTTTTAAACCATTTAAAAGTGAAGTTATTATATTTACAAATCAAGTATTCAATTCCCAAAATTTTAGATAATTTTGAGCCCATTTATTTAGTTAAAAACCATAAACATTGAAAGTTACAACCTTCCACAGCATTTATAAAAAGTTGTTGTAAGTTATAATTGAAAACAGTTAAATTCAGCAAAAACAGCATTTAAACAAAACTGCAGAAATAGTTAAGTTCATTGAAAACAGTTTATTCAGAAAAGACGACATTTAAATAAAACTGTTGTAATAGTTTAGTTCATTTGAAAACAGTTCATTTCAGCCTACCGCAGCACCTATCAAGTGCTACTGTAGCCCTTTATTTAGTTTCAGTTTTTTATCTTTCTACTAACACAGCACTTACCAAGTGTTGCGATATCACTTAGTTAAAATTTATCCATAGTTCATTTGTATCAACCACAACATGTACAAAGTGCTGTAATATCATTTACTTCAGGTTTTAAGTTAACTTCAGAAAGGATAGCATTTCTGAAGTGCTATTATTCAATTTTCAGATTTTCAATGTAATTCCAGCAACAAATAAACTTTGATTTTAACCTTTTAAACATTATTAAAAAAATCATATTTTAACACTAAAAAATGTTCATTAAAATACCATTAACTTGTGATTTTATAAAGTAAATTTCCTATAAATAAAATCAAATTTTCAATAATTCACTTAACAAATTCAAGTATAAAATTTCTATTCCTGCGTTTACTTTACACTTTTAATTAAATTTACCATTTCATAAGTTGAACTTAATTTCCATTTTATTTATATTTAAATTAAACCAAATTTCACATTTTCAAATTTAAATTATATTTCAAATTACACTTTTAAGTATTCATTTATTTAACCATTTTAATTTCATTGAAAAATCAATAACACTTTATAAAAATCATTTTAAATTCCAATTTAAATAAAATTATTATATTTTCTTAATTAACTTAAATTCCATTTATAAAAAAAATCATAAATTCCAAAATTAACTTATATTTCAAATTCTACGTTACCATTTATTTATTTCACTTATTTGACTTGTAGAAAATCACTAACATTTTATAAAATCATTTTTAATTAATTTTAAATCAAAATATCATAATATTTACATTTTCTAAAATACTTTAAAATTTCTAGAAAAATATATATTAACCACGGGTCTGTATATAATTTCTAGCCTAGGTCAAGTGATACGGGTGATATATCATTTCAATCCGTAATTTACAAAGAAAAATCCGAGTTCAATCATTTCAAACCCACAGTCCCAAGTTAAATGAAATAAATAAAAATCTCTCAGGCTTATCATTTCAGCCCATAACGATTTTTCCCTATTCTAAAGTCCGTTCGAGTATATATCATTTCAATCCATAGTGATTCTATTCTACGGGGAACTTGTAGTGTGATAATCAGATATAAATGGTATAAATAATAGTAACATATGGTAGTAACAGATAATATGACAGGCTTATAAACAGCGTGAACATCATATATATAATATAACAGGCATGTATAACATTGTATAACATGATATAACAGTTTACAAATTCGCTTGGTGTCACTTCACAGTTTATATAAGTAAATATGTCAAGTGTGATTACCCACTTGTTTCAAGCTGGAGATAGCAAGAAAAAACACACAAACAAATCCTGAAAGCATGATAACACGACTAAAGACTTGAGTGGAGTGGAGAGACAAGTTTTTATCTTGTGAACAACACACAAAAACAAGACAAGTATAAATATTATTTCAACACAAACATACATATGATTTCAACATAGAATACATATTGAAACATTTAAAAATAAAAGCAACAAAGCACAAAGTGGTTTGACCATTGCCTCAACCTTCATAAGCTCGGCCAAGGGCTTATGTATGCTCGACCATAGTGGTGATTAGGCTAGGGTATGGCATGCAAATAGGCACGACTAGCAAGTAATTGAGGAGGTGGAAGTTGTAACATAGGAATACAAAGTGTTTAAGGCAAACATGTGATTTTGGTGCACACTGTGGGTTCGGCCTTGACTGACGTGGGCTTGGCCATGCAAGAGGATGGTTAGGTGGGGTCTGGAGTGATGGCCAGAGGTGGTGGAGGAGCAGGCGGCGGCGGCTATGGAGGTGCCAAGGTGGAAAAATGAAGACTAGGTGCATAAAGAGCTCGGCTATGGCATTAGTTGAAGTGTTTGAGGAGTTTTGTGGTGCAATCTTCTTTGATAGGTCATGGCCTGGTCAAGACAGAGGGGAAGGAGGGTGAAGTGGCCATGGATGGTGGTTGAGTTGGTCGGAGGAGGTGGTGGAGGAGTATGGCCGAGCAAGACAAGGAGAGGTAAGGCAAACTACAAAGGAAAATTCACTGAAATGAGAAGAAAAGGTGGGAAAAAGAAGACATTACCTTGGTTTCTCTTTTCAGATCTGAACCCTGAGTGAAAAGTGAAGTGAGAAAGAGGAGTTCATATGAATTACAAAAGAAAATGATGGCTGGACGCATTGGGAAAGGACAGCCCAAAGTGAAAAGGTGAGAAGATGGAAGGTCAAAAGCAAATAAAGAGTTTTCGTCTCTTGAAATTTCCTTTTTCTTTATGCAAAAATAAATAAAACCCATGTAAATAAAATAAAATTGAATACAAATAAATTGAAAATGAATAAATAAATTTTAGAAAAAAAAATCGAAAAATATAAGAAAATAGTTTATTATATTTAAACTAGTATTGAAAATTGAAAACAAAATATAACTAGATTTGGAAAAATAACTACAACACTTAAAAATTTTTTAAAATTATATATATATATATATAACATGACATATTACACATATATAGAAATTAGAAAAAGATATGACAAACAAAAATATTATTTATATAAATTAAAATAAACAATATTGTTAAATAAATCAATTTACACACTATTGTAAAAAGCATAACTTTCACAATATTAATCAGATTTCAACGAAACGAAATGTAATATTCTTAAAATTTAATCTATTTTCATAATGAAAGATAAAATTCAAATTTTTAAATTTTAAATTTTAAAGTCAAAGTTTGACCTGATTGACCAAAATCCACTTTTCTGGAAAATATTCTATTCATTCATGTTTGGATATATAATTCACATTAAAATCAAAATTTATATTTAAAATAACAAAAATTATTCATTTTATAAATAAAATAAAGTTTAAATCAGGAAATTCAATAAAATATACAATTTAAAATAAATAAAATATACAATAAAATAATCATAACATACAAGGTTATACACTCCCCCCCACTCAAAATTTTTCGTCCCCCAAAAGGAATGAAGTACGAAAAAATACAGAAAAAAATAGAATGAAATAGGATTAAGACAGGATGATAAGAAGATTGAGATTATACCTGATAACTATTGTTATAGGTAAGTTTAACAAGGTGGAGATAATCTTCCAAGATCCTCTTGAATCAAGAATACCAGCATGAAGAAGATACTCAAGAAATCTGATTCATTCTTCTCGTTTGACCGTCATTCTACAGATGGTAAGCAGTGCTCAGATTCAGATGAGTACCCAAAGATACCACAAAAGCTTTCCAAACTGACTGGAAAAGATAGGATCACGGTCACAAATCAATACTGAGAAGAACATCACGGAGATGAACAATCTCCCTCATGTAGATCTCAGACAAGCTAGAAGCAGATCGAGTAGATTTGACAAGAATGAAATGAGAGGACTTCGTCAGTCTATCCACAATAACCCAGATAAAATAAGCAGTGAGAAGTGCAGCAATCCGAACGAAATTCTCAGTGAATCTCTGGTATAACCGGCAAGGCTCAGTAAACTACGAACTCTCAGAAGAAGTCTAAGAAGTTTCCCAATCCTGTGACAGAATAGCGAGAAATAAGAACAACAGAAAAGATGGAATAATTGAATGACTAAAGAGAAAAAAAGAAAGATATTCATCGATCGCAGCGATCGTGACTGGATTCATAGAAATTCCATTATTAGAAACAATACGTCCAAGGAATCAGACTTCATCTTTCCAGAAATTTCATTTAGAGAATTTATTGAGAACAGCACGAAAAACAAGATTCATCAAATCACCAGAGAAAGCAGGAGCATTAGTCAAACCAAAAGGTATGACTAACCATTCATAGAACCCATTCTCAGAGCTCTAGGAATAAGATCAACACAGAAATCAATTTCCCACTTAGGAGGTAAAGCAATGACTTCACCCAAATACATCGTGATAGAATCTGACTACAGTAATCGAATAAAGATCACCACTAAAACAATGATCAGAATAGAGAAGTTGCACATGCTTACAAATCCTATTAAGGTTTGCGGAGCCCCAATTGGATTTGAAACATATAAAGGTACAAAAGCAAACTCAGGAGAAAGGAGATACTCAAACTTATCACACAAATCAATAGAAATGAACTATGGAAAACTACATTATAAAATAAAATACGAATATGATACGGAAATAAAAAAAAATTGCAATGAAGAGTACCTTGGTCATCCCTAAGAACACTAGGAATAGGAGCTGAAGAAGATGCAGAGGTGATAGCAGATATACCGGAAGGCTTACCCAACTGAGCAGTAGTAGGAACAGCTGCCCCAGCTAAAGTTGGGAAACTATTAGCATAGTGTCCCTTCTGATCACAATAAAGCAGGTGATAGAAGAAAGATCAACAGGTTGCCTCTGAGAAGTAGAATATGATGAAGATTCCAAACTCGGATTCTTGAGCCAATTCTGCTTATGCTGTTGGAAATTAGTCTTTTTCTTCTTAGAATTAGCAGAGGAAGACTGAGATAAAGGAGCACCAACAACAGCAATAGGTTTCTCATAACGAATAGCCATATCCACAAGCTAGGTAAAAGTGCCATGAACATGAGAAATGTGACGGCCATAATACTGGGATGAGCACCAGAATTGAACTTCTCATTCTTCTTAAGAGGAGTGTCTATCTGGCTAGGACCGAAATTAGAAAGTTCGTTGAAATTCCTCTCATACTCCGAAAAAGACATGCTTTCTTGTTTGAGATTCATGAACTCCCTATAAAATGGGATTTCTCTGCATCGGGCATCCACTTAGCAACGAAATCATCCCTGAAAAAGGGATAGATAAGATTAGGAAAGGCACGAAAGAGATAGAAAAACAAAATTCAAAGAAACACATGAAGATACCTAAACTGATCCCAAGAAAATCAGCCTCGATAGTGTTAGCCGTAACAGACTCCCATCAATCTAGGAGGACTCTTGCAGCTGCCAAACTGCTAACTGACACTTCTAGACATCAGTAATCTCAAGACCAGTAAATATCCTCTCTAAACTATGCAACCACTGTTGAGCTTCAATAATGCTCTCTGAACCGGAAAACTTGGTGCCACTAAGTTGAGAGAATTCCTTACAGAGAACAGTGAACTTAACAGGTGCAACAAGTTAAGGAGCTGGGGCATGACCTCTACCTCTGGCATTTCCTCGATTCATCCTGAAGAAATCAAGGATGAATTTAGGACAAGATATAGAGAAGACAAAGATAAGATAAGATAAAATTCACTTGGATTAATATCCTAAAGAAGAAAATACTAACAAGGTAGATACAAAAGGAAGGAGGTTTAGAAAATGGCCTTTAAAACAAGAAAAGTTTATATCAAAATAATCTTTGAAAAATCCGATGAAACATCATTTTGAAATATCAGTTTATACTTTGAAAATACGTTCTCTCACAAAGAAAGTGATTCTGTGGTTGATTTCACTCATTCTAGGGTATTTCTACCCTATCTCTAATGAGTTTTTGCTCCGCAGGCTATGGTTTGCCTAAAACCAAAGCTCTGATACCAAATGTAACAACCCGATTTTTTCAACCATTCGCATTCGCACATATTAGACATGAAATTTTCAAAATACCGCATTGTTTTAAAATTTGGAGTAAATGAAATAAATCACAGAATCACGGACATAGAAATATTAGAATAAATCATAGCGGAATATAAAATACCATAGTAGTTCATGAAGCAATTATAACAAACTCACAAAACAATTACATAATATCAGTTTGAAAACAAATACAATAGAAATACCAAATACATTGAAGTTCACTAATACATGAGACAGCTAGAACAATTGAAACTAAAATAGATAGATAAATGGATAGGTAGAATCTCTAGCTAGCTCTAGAAAGAGAAATCCAAAGCTGAGCTGTGAATACTCAGGCTGACCCGAGCGTAAAGCAAAATACAAAACACTCGAATTCAGGACATATATACTTATATAATGTAAACCAACTCAAGTGAACCGTAATAAAGTACAAGTAACTTAAAGGATGCTTGAGACCGCCCATCCTCTAAGGATCCGTTAAACCATTTACTATGTAGTAATATTGCGCTATTATAATATTGTCTACAGTAAAATAAACTTGCTTTAAAATAGCGTTGAAAGGGTTACCCATATAGCCCCCAAAACGTAATAGTCCCAGTAGTCCATCCAGTATCAGCATATCTCCAGATCGAGAGACTACCCTAAATACTCCATAGGCTACGGGAGAAAAACAAACTCGTAGTAAGGCTCGATATGGTAGGTGACACGGCACACGAGGCAATGCCAGGGTAGATATACCAATTACGCTTCCGGGCTGGTGGTAACGCATAGCAGCCACTACCGCCCACCTCGGAACACACTGCCAAACAAAATTAGAGGATGTGCATCAAATCAATCATAAGTAAGAGTATAGTATCGAAGTAATGTGCCCGATCGGAGGAGCTGCCTCACTTGGCCCGTCGATCGCTCCTGTTTTAGCCACCTTAAGCCAACTCACGGGAGTCAGGTCCACGTTCATACCTCAAGAGAATCGTCGCCACCATCCTACTTCGTTTTGAAATCTCTACCGCGTACATAGCTGTTAAAGTGGTTTTTGGTATCGACAGAGAGTATGTCCATATCCGATCCTGGTCTCTTTAGCAACCAATCGTTATTATAACCTGTGGTTATAATTTAAAAATCATAGTTTATACTTCAAAATAAAGTATCATTTTCATTTTCAAATTCAAAATATTTATCAAAAATAAAGATCAAATCATTTCCAAACCAATTCAATATTAAAATATCACATCTTTTCAAAACTTCATTTTCAAATCATTATTTGGAAATCTAAATATTCAAATTTAAATACCTTTTTACTTCAAAGATATCATTCATTTATTGTCATTTCAAATCACCTTTCAAATAGTTTATATTTAAATCAAATTTTTTTAAAACCATTTAAAAGTGAAGTTGTTATATTTACAAATCAAGTATTCAATTCCCAAAATTTTAGATAATTTTGAGCTCATTTATTTAGTTAAAAACCAAAAATATTGAAAATTACAGCCTTTCACAGCATTTAGAAAAAGCTGCTGTAAGTTATAATTGAAAAAAGTTAAATTCAGCAAAGACAACATTTAAACAAAACTGCAGTAATAGTTAAGTTCATTTAAAACGGTTTATTCAGAAAAGACAGCATTTAAATAAAACTGTTGTAATAGTTTAGTTCATTTGAAAACAGTTCATTTCAGCCCACCATAGCACTTATCAAGTGCTACTGTGGCCGTTTATTTAGTTTCATTTTTTAGTTATCTTTCTGCTACCACAACACTTACCAAGTGATGCAATATCACTTAGTTAAAATTTAGCCATAATTTATTTGTATCAACCACAGCATGTACAAAGTGTTGTAATATCGTTTACTTCAGGTTTTAAGTTAACTTCAGAAACGAAAGCATTTCTGAAGTGCTATTATTTAATTTTCAGATTTTCAATGTAACTCCAGCAACAAATAAACTTTGATTTTAACCTTTTAAACATTATAAAAAAAATCATATTTTAGCACTCAAAAATGTTCATTAAAATACCTTTAGCTTATGATTTTATAAAGTAAATTTCCTATAAATAAAATCAAATTTTCAATAATTCACTTAACAAATTCAACTATAAAATTTCTATTCCTGCATTTACTTTACACTTTTAATTAAATTTACCATTTCATAATTTGATATTAATTTCCGTTTTACTTATATTATTTAAATTCATTTTTAAACCAAATTTCACATTTCCAAATTTAAATTATATTTCAAATTACACTTTTAAGTATTCATTTATTGAACCATTTTAATTTCATAGAAAAATCAATAACACTTTATAAAAATCATTTTAAATTCCAATTTAAATCAAATTATTATAATTTTTTAATTAACTTAAATTCCATTTATAAAAAAATCATAAATTCCAAAATTAACTTATATTTCAAATTCTACCTTACCATTTATTTATTTCACTTATTTGACTTATAGAAAATCACTAACATTTTATAAAATCATTTTTAATTAAATTTAAATCAAAATAGCATAATATTTACATTTTCTAAAATACTTTAAAAATTCTAGAAAAATATATATTAACCACGGGTCTGTATATAATTTTCTAGCCAAGGTCAAGTGATATGGGTAATATATCATTTCAATGCGTAATTTACAAAGAAAAATCCGAGTTCTATCATTTCAAACCCGCAGTCCCAAATAAAATGAAATAACTAAAAATTGCTCAGGCTTATCATTTCAGCCCATAACGATTTTTCCCTATTCTAAAGTCCGTTCGGGTATGTATCATTTCAATCCATAGTGATTCTATTCTACGGGGAACTTGCAGTGTGATAATCATATATAAATGATATAAATAATAGTAACATATGGCAGTAACAGATGATATGACAAGTGTATAAACAGCGTGAACATCATATAAATCATATAACAGGCATGTATAACATAGTATAACATGATATACCAGTTTACATATTCATTTGGTGTCACTTCACAGTTTATATAAGTAAATATGTCAAGTGTGACTACTTACTTGTTTCAAGTTGGAGATAGCAAGACAAAGCACACAAACGAATCCCAAAAGCACGATAACACGACTAAAAACTCGAGTGGCGTGGAGAGCCAAGTTTTTATCTTGTGAACAACACACAAAAATAAGACAAGTATAAATATTGTTTCAACACAAAAATTCATATGATTTCAACATAGAATATATATTGAAATATTTAAAAATAAATGCAACAAAGCATAAAGTGGTTTGACCATTGCCTCAACGTTCATAAGCTCGCCCTAGGGCTTATGTATGCTCGGCCATAGTGGTGATTAGGCTAGGGTATAGCATGCAAATAGGCACGGCTAGCAAGTAATTGAGGAGGTGGAAGTTGCAACATAGGAATACAAAGTGTTTAAGGCAAACAAGTGATTTTGGCCCACATTGTGGGTTCGGCCTTGACTGATGTAGGCTCAGCCATGCAAGGGGATGGTCAGGTGAGGTTTGGAGTGACCGCCAGAGGTGGTGGAGGAGCAGGCGGCGACGGCATCTATGGAGGTGCCAAGGTGGAAAAATGAAGACTTGGTGCATAAAGAGCTCGGCTATGGCATTAGTTGAAGTGTTTGAGGAGTTTTGTGGTGCAATCTTCTTTGATAGGTCACGGCCTGGTCAAGACAGAGGGGAAGGAGGGTGAAGTGGCCATGGATGGTGGTGGAGTTGGTCGAAGGAGGTGGTGGAGGAGTACGGCCGAGCAAGACAAGGAGAGGGAAGGCAAACTACAAAGGAAAATTCAATGAAATGAGAAGAAAAAGTGGGAAAAAGAAGACATTACCTTGGTTTCTCTTTTCAGATCTGAACCATGAGTGAAAAGTGAAGTGAGAAAGAGGTGTTCACGTTAATTACAACGGAAAATGATGGCTGGACGCATTGGGAAAGGACAGCCCAAAGTGAAAAAGTGAGAAGATGGAAGATCAAAAGCAAATGAAGAGTTTTCGTCTCTTGAAATTTCCTTTTTCTTTATTCAAATAAAACAAAATAAAACCCATGTAAATAAAATAAATTTGAATACAAAATAAAGTGAAAATGAAATGAATAAATAAATTTTAGAAAAAAAATAGAAAAATATAAAAAATAGTTTATTATATGTAAACTAGTATTGAGAATTGAAAACAAATATAACTAGATTTGGAAAAATAACTACAAAACTTAAAAATGTTTAAAATTATATATATATGTATGTATGTATGTATGTATGTGTATGTATGTGTGTATATATATAACATGACATATTATACATATATACAAATTAGAACAAGATATGACAAACAAAAATATTATTTATATAAATTAAAATAAACAATATTGTTAAATAAATCTATTTATACACAATATTGTAAAAAGCATAACTTTCACAATATTAATCAGATTTCAAGGAAACAAGAAGCAATATTCTTAAAATTTAATATATTTTTATAATAAAAGATAAAATTAAAAAAATTCAAATATTTAAATTTTAAATTTAAAAGTCAAAGTTTGACCAGATTGACCAAAATCGTTTTTTCTGGAAAATATTATATTTATTCATGTTTGGATTTATAATTCACATAAAAACCAAAATTTATATTTAAAATAACAAAAATTATTCATTTTATAAATAAAATAAAGTTTAAATGCATAAATTCAATAAAATATACAATTTAAAATAAATAAAATATACAATAAAATAATCATAAAATACAAGGTTGTTACACTCTCCCCCACTCAAAACTTTTCGTCCCCGAAAAGGAATAAAGTACGGAAAAATACAGAAAAAATAGAATGAAATAGGATTAAGATAGGATGATAAGAAGATTGAGATTATACCTGATAACTGTTGATATAGGTAAGTTTAACAAGGTGGTGGTAATCTTCCAAGATCCTTTAGAATCAAGAATACCAGCACGAAGAAGATACTCGAGAAATCTGATTCATTCTTCTCGTTTGACCGTCATTCTACGGATGGTAAGCAGTGCTCAATTCAGACGAGTGCCCGAAGATACCAGAAAAGCATTCCAAACTGACTGGAAAAGATAGGATCACGGCCACCAATCAATACTGAGAAGAACATCATGGAGATGAAAAATCTCCCTCAAGTAGATCTCAAATAAGCTAGAAGCAGATCGAGTAGATTTGACAAGAATGAAATGAGAGGACTTTGTTTGTCTATCCACAATAACCCAGATAAAATAAGTAGTGAGAAGTGCAGCAATCCGAGCAAAATTCTCAATGAATCTCCGGTATAACCGGCAAGGCTCAGAAAACTACAAACTATAAGAAGTTTCCCAATCCTGTAACATAATAGGGAGAAATAAGAACAACAGAAAAGGTGGAATAATTGAATGACTAAAGAGAAAAAAAGAAAGATTTTCATCGATCACAGCGATCATGACTAGATCCATAGAAATTCCATTACTAGAAACAATATGTCCAAGGAATCGGACTTCATCTTTCCAGAAATGCCATTTGGAGAATTTATTGAGCACAGCACGAAAAACAAGATTCATCAAATCACTAGAGAAATCAGGAGCATTAGTCAAACTAAAAGGTATGACTAACCATTCATGGAACCCATTCTCATAGCTCTAGGAATAAGATCAACATAGAAATCAATTTCTCACTTAGGAGGTAAAGCAGCGACTTCACCCAAATAAATCGGGATAGAATCTGACTACAGGAGTCGAATGAAGATCACCACTAAAACAATGATTAGAATAAATAAGTTGTACATGCTTACAAATCCTATTAAGGTTTGTGGAGCCCCAATTGGATTTGAAACATATAAAGGTACAGAAGCAAACTCATGAGAAAGGAGATACTCAAACTTATCACACAAATCAAAAAAAATGAACTATGGAAAACTCCAGTATAAAATAAAACACGAATATGATACGAAAATAAAGAAAAAGTTTCACTGAAGAGTACCTTGGTCATCCCTAAGAACACTAGGAATAGGAGCTGAAGAAGATGCAGAGGTGATAGCAAATATACCGGAAGGCTTACCCAACTGAGCAGTAGTAGGAACAGCTGCCCCAGCTAAAGTTGGGCAACTATTGGCATAGTGTCCCTTCTGATCACACTGAAGCAGGTGATAGAAGAAAGATCAACATGCTGCCTTTGAGAAGGAGAAGATGATGAAGATTCCAAACTCGGATTCTTGAGCCAATTCTGCTTATGCTGTTGGAAATTAGTCTTTCTCTTCTTAGAGTTAGCAGAGGAAGACTGAGATAAAGGAGCACCAACAACAGCAATAGGGTTCTCAAAACGAATAGCCATATCCACAAGCTGGGTAAAAGTGCCATGAACATGAGAAATGAGACAACCATAATACTGGGACGAGCACCAGAATTGAACTTCTCATTATTCTTGAGAGAAGTGTCTATCTGGCTAGGACCGAACTTAGAAAGTTCGTTGAACTTTCTCATACTTTGAAAAAGACATGCTTTCTTGCTTGAGATCCATGAACCCCCTATAAAGCTGGGATTTCTCTGCTTCGGGCATCCACTTAGCAACGAAATCATTCCTGAAAAAGGGATAGATAAGCTTAGAAAAGACACGAAAGAGATAGAAAAACAAATTTCAAAGAAACACATGAATATACCTAAACTGCTCCCAAGAAAGATCAGCCTCGACGGTCTTAGCCGTAACGGACTCCCATCAATCTAGGTGGACACTTGCAGCTGCCAAGCTGCTAACTGACACTTCTAGACATCGGTAATCTCAAAACCAGTAAATATCCTCTCTAAACTATACAACCACTGCTGAGCTTCAATAATGCTCTCTGAACCGAAAAACTTGGTGCCACCAAGTTGAGAGAATTCCTTATAGAGAACAGTAAACTTAACAGGTGCAACAGGTTAAGGAGATGGGGCACGACCTCTACCTCTGGCATTTCCTCGATTCATCCTAAAGAAACCAAGGATGAATTTAGGACAAGATATAGAGAAGACAAAGATAAGATAAGATAAAACTCGCTTGGATTAATATCCTAAAGAAGAAAATACTAACAAGGTAGATACGAAAGGAAGGATGTTTAGAAAATAGCTTTTAAAACAAGAAAAGTTTATATCAAAATAATATTTGAAAAATCCTTTGAAACATCATTTTGAAAAATCAGTTTATACTTTGAAAATACGTTCTCTTGCAAAGAAAGTGATTCTGAGGTTGATTTTACTCATTTTAGGGTATTTCGACCCTATCTCTAATGAGATTTTGCTCCGCAGGCTATGGTTTGCCTAAAACCAAAGCTCTGATACCAAATGTAACAACCCGATTTTTTTAGCCATTCGCATCCGCACATGTCGGACTTGAATTGCTCAAAATACCGCATTGTAATAAAGTTTGGAGTAAATGAAATAAAACGCAGAATCACAGACAAAGAAATATCAGAATAACTCATAGCGGAATATAAAATACCATAGTAGTTCATGAAGCTATTATAACAAACTCACAAAACAATTACATAATATCAGTCTGAAAACAAATACAATAGAAATACCAAATACATAGTAGTTCACTAATACATGAGATAACTAGAACAATTGACACTAAAATAGATAGATAAATAGATAGGTAGAATCTCCAGGTAGCTTCAGAAAGAGAAATCCAAAACTGAGCTGTAAATAATCAAGCTGACTCGAGCGTAAAGAAAGATACAAAACACTCGAATCAGGACATATATACTTATATAATGTAAACCAACTCAAGTGAACTGTAATAAAGTACAAGTAAGTTAAAGGATGCTTGAGACCGCCCATCCTCTAAGGATCCGTTAAACTATTTACTACGTATTAATATTGCGCTATTATAATACTGTCTACAGTAAAATAAACTTGCTTTAAAATAGCATTGAAAGGGTTACCCATATAGCTCCAACACGTAATAGTCCCAGTAGTCCATCCAGTATCAGCATATCTCCAGATCGGGAGACTACCCTAAATACTCCATTGGCTACGGGAGAAAAACGAACTCATAGTAAGGTAGGTGACACGGCACACGAGGCAATGCCAGGGTAGATATACCAATTACGCTTCCGGCCTGGTGGTAACGCATAGCAGCTACTACCATCCACCTCGAAACACCCTCCCAAACAAAATCAGAGGACGTGCATCAAATTAATCATAAGTAAGAGTATAGTATCGAAGGAATGTGTCCGGTCGGAGGAGCTTCCTCACTTGGCCTGTTGATCGCTCCTGTTTTATCCACTTTAAGCCAACTCATGGGAGTCGGGTCCACGTTCATACCTCAAGAGAATCGTCGCCGCCATCCTACTTCGTTCTGGAATCTCCTCCGCGTACATAGGTGTTAAAGTAGTTTTTGGTATCGACAGAGAGTATGTCCATATCTGATCCCGGTCTCTTTAACAACCAACTGTTATGATAACCCGTGGTTATAATTTAAAAATCATAGTTTATACTTCAAAATAAAGTATCATTTTCAAATTCAAAATCTTTGTCAAAAATAAAGATCAAATCATTTCCAAACCAATTCAATATTATAATGTCACATCTTTTCAAAACTTCATTTTCAAATCATTATTTGAATTCAAATCTAAATATTCAAATGTAAATACCTTTTTAATTCAAAGATATCATTCATCTATTATCATTTCAAATCACCTTTCAAATAGTTTATATTTAAATCAAAACAATTTTTAAACCATTTAAAAGTGAAGTTATTATATTTACAAACCAAGTATTCAATTCCAAAATATTAGATAATTTTGAGCTCATTTATTTAGTTAAAAACCAAAAACTTTGAAAATTACAGCCTTTCACGGCATGTAGAAAAGCTGCTGTAAGTTATAATTGAAAACAGCTAAATTCAGAAAAGACGGCATTTAAACGAAATTGCAGTAATAGTTAAGTTAATTTAAAACAGTTTATTCATAAAAGACAGCATTTAAATAAAACTGTTGTAATAGTTTAGTTCATTTGAAAATGGTTCATTTCAGCCTACCGTAGCACTTATCAAGTGCTACTGTAGCCCTTTATTTAGTTTCAGTTTTTAGTTATCTTTCTGCTACCACGGCACTTACCAAATGCTGCAATATCACTTAGTTAAAATTTAGCCATAGTTCATTTGTATCAACAACAGAACTTACAAAGTGTTGTAATATCATTTACTTCAGGTTTTAAGTTAACTTCAGAAACTATAGCATTTCTGAAGTGCTACTATTTAATTTCCATATTTTCAATGTAATTCCAGCAATAAATAAACTTTGACTTTAACCTGTTACACATTATTAAAAATCATATTTTAACACTCGTTCATTAAAATACCTTTAGCTTATGATTTTATAAAGTAAATTTCCTATAAATAAAATCAAATTTTCAATAATTCACTTAATAAATTCAAGTATAAAATTTCTATTCCTGCATTTACTTACACTTTTAATTGAATTTACCATTTCATAATTTGAGCTTAATTTCCATTTTATTTATATAACTTAAATTCCATTTTTAAACTAAAATTCACATTTCCAAATTTAAATTATCTTTCAAATTACACTTTTATGTATTCATTTATTTAACTATTTTAATTTCATAGAAAAATTAATAACACTTTATAAAAATCATTTTAAATTCCAATTTAAATCAAATTATCATATTTTCTTAACTTAAATTCCATTTATAAACAAAATCATAAATTCCAAAATTAACTTATATTTCAAATTCTATATTACCATTTACTTATTTCACTTATTTGACTTGTAGAAAATCACTAATATTTTATAAAAATCATTTTTAATTAAATTTAAATCAAAATATCATAATATTTACATATTTTAAAATACTTTAAAAATTCTAGAAAAATATATATTAACCATGGGTCTGTATATAATTTTCTAGCCTTGGTCAAGTGATACAGATAATATATTATTTCAATCCGTAATTTACAAAGAAAAATCTGGGTTCTATCATTTCAAACCCGTAGTCCCAAGTAAAATGAAATAAATAAAAATCGCTCAATCCTATCATTTCAGCCCATAATGATTTTTCCCTATTCTAAAGTTCGTTCGGGTATGTATCATTTCAACCCATAGTGATATTCTACAGGGGACTTGCAGTGTGATAATTAGATATAAATGATATAAATAATAGTAATATATGGCAGTAACAGATGATATGACAGGCTTATAAACAGGGTGAACATGATATAAATCATATAACAGGCAGATATAACACAGTATAACATGATATAGCAGTTTACATATTCACTTGGTGTCACTTCACAGTTTATATAAGTAAATGTGTCAAGTGTGACTACTCACTTGTTTCAAGATGGAGATAGCTAGACAAAGCACATAAACGAATCCCGAAAGCACGATAACACAACTAAAGACTTGAGTGGAGTAGAGAGCCAAGTTTTTATCTTGTGAACAACACACAAAAAAAAGACAAGTATAAATATTATTTCAATACAATATACATATGATTTCAACATAGAATACATATTGAAACATTTAAAAATAAAAGCAACAAAGCATAAAGTGTTTTGACCATTGCCTCAACCTTCATAAGCTCGGCCTAGGGCTTATATATGCTCGGCCATAGTGGTGATTAGGCTAGGGTATGGCATGCAAATAGGCATGGCTAGCAAGTAGTTGAGGAGGTGGAAGTTGCAACATAGGAATACAAAGTATTTAAGGAAAATAAGTGATTTTGGTGCACACTTTGGGTTGGGCCTCGAATGATGTGGGCTCGGCCATGCAAGGGGATAGTTAGGTGGGTTCTGGAGTGACGGCCATAGGTGGTGGAGGAGTAGGGGGTGGCGGCTATGGAGGTGCCAAGGTGGAAAAATGAAGTCTAGGTGCATAAAGAGCTCGACTATAGCATTAGTTGAAGTGTTTGAGGAGTTTTGTGGTGCAATATTCTTAGATAGATCACGGCTTGGTCAAGACAGAGGGAAAGGAGGGTGAAGTGGTCGTGGATGGTGGTGGAGTTGGTTGGAGGAGGTGGTGGAGGAGTATGGCCGAGCAAGACAAGGAGAGGCAAGGCAAACTACAAAGGAAAATTCAATGAAATGAAAAGAAAAGGTGGGAAAAAGAAGACATTACCTTGGTTTCTCTTTTCAGATCTGAACCAATAGTGAAAAGAGAAGTGAGAAAGAGGTGTTCACGTGAATTACAAAAGAAAATCATGGCCGAAAGCATTGGGAAAGGACAGCCCAAAGTGAAAAGGTGAGAAGATGGAAGGTCAAAAGCAAATGAAGAGTTTTCGTCTCTTGAAATTTCCTTTTTCTTTATTCAAACAAAAAAATAAAAACCATGTAAATAAAATAAAATTGATATAAAATAAAGTGAAAATGAAATGAATAAATAAATTTTAGAAAAAATAGAAAAATGTAAGAAAATAGTTTATTATATGTAAACTAGTATTGAAAATTGAAAACAAAATATAACTAGATTTTGAAAAATAACTACAACGCTTAAAAAATGTTTAAAATAATATATATATATATATATATATATATATATATAACATGACATATTACACATATATAAAAATTAGAACAAGATATGACAAACAAAAATATTATTTATATAAATTAAAATAAACAATATTGTTAAATAAATCAATTTACACACAATATTGTAAAAAGCATAACTTTCAAAATATTCATCAGATTTCAGTAAAACGAAAAGCAGTATTCTTAAAATTTAATATATTTTCCTAACAAAAATTAAAATTCAAAAATTCAAATTTTAAATTTAAAAGTCAAAGTTTGACCAGATTGACCAAAATCCACTTTTCTGGAAAATATTCTATTTATTCATGTTTGGATTTATAATTGACATAAAAATCAAAATTTAGATTTAAAATAACAAAAACTATCCATCTGATAGATAAAATAAAGTTTAAATCAAGGAATTCAATAAAATATACAATTTAAAATAAATAAAATATACAATAAAATAATCACAAAATGCAGGTTTGTTACATGATTGGTGCAAACGTACACACAAAACATGCCTAAATATAGGTTGGTCATCGGCTCATCTGTGCCATTGGTTGACCGATCAGTTTCCCACCAATCGAAAATTGGGTGGCGTACTGATTGGAATAGCAGTTCCTGTAAATTTCTTGACAGTTATATTTTTATTTCAGTTTTCAACTTGCTCCTATCTAACTTGTTTTACATCTGATTTCTGATCCATTTTCTTTTAGATTTTGGCATGATCGTCTATTATCTCTCTACTTTAATTTAACAGAAGTTTCATATCAAAATCATTTTAGAAATTGCTCCAAAAGTCGGTATTTAACAAAGTTGTTTTAGATTTTTATAAATACACTTTCTCACATATATATCAAAATACACTTAGAATCAAATTAAATTCAAAATAAAAATAATATTATGACTTGTAACATCTTTAACATTTTACATAGAATTAGCATATATGCTATATATATATCTCAAAATAATTCATTTCACGGTGTTAAAACAGTTTTTCCAATATATCATGAAATATCACAATCTAAATCACATTAAATCTAATTTAATCCATACACATTTTCTGAGATGTACAGACATACTTATGGAAAAAAAATTATAGTCTTTATATGATTTTAACATAACAATTTGAATATATTATTTACATATCTATCTTAAATTCATTTTTCAATGCCTCTCTTTACTTATATCCATTTATATAAATAGTATATATAAAATTAATTTAATTTCAAATTTATATTCTCTAGTCTATATAAATTATTATCCCAAACCTCATTTTATAATAGTTATACATTTCGTATGATTATAAATCCTATATTATCAATATACCACCCATTCTTTCATTGTGTGGCCAAACATTATTAAATTACTATTTTCATATCGATTTTGCAATAAAATTTTATATTAGTTTCAAATTCCATCCTTTTTAATTACTATATATTTCGATAATCATCTAATTTGGTAAAAAATCTAAACCCTAGGCTATGATTTTCTTATAACTACAAGGGATTCATAGTTTATACAATAAATTAGATGTAAATCATTCGCATATGTTATAATTTCCCCTAATTGCTCGCTGTTTGGAATTGGTCTCCGCTCAAAATCTAAGTATTTGTGATTCTAATAAGTTTTAGAATGCAGTCTTCAATTTGCTCTTTGATCTGGTATTTAATTTGTTTAATTTCATGAAGAATTGAGAAAGAAATTTGATTTATGATTTAAGAGGGTTTCTTGATATGAGATAAAGAAGATAGAAAATACATAGCAGAAGAAAATGATTTTAAATTTTTAAAAGTGGGAAACAACCTGTATTTATAACCAAAAAGAAATTTCCATTCAAGTTAAGTTGGGTTTATCATATTTGAAATACAAATTCTGATTTGCAAAAATGTCCATAACTTCATCGTTCGGACATCAATTCGGAAAAATAAATATACAATACACATCAGAAAAATAAGATGGTTGCAACGGGGCAAATTTTGTTTCTAAATTAAAAATTATGAAAAATGGCAATTTTTCCCTTTGTTAAAATTATTTATTTTATTTTATTATTTAAGTTATCGAAAAATACGGGTTATTACACTCTCTTCCCCCTCCCTCTACACTAAAAGAAATTTCGTTCCCAAAATTATGAAAAATATATCTAAGTCAAACAAACCATAATAATTCTCGACTAAAATCAACACATATCAAACACATAGATTGAGCATTAACTATTTCAACATTTTATCAAATAAGAATAATCGCGTTCTAATGGCGACTCTTTTTAACCCTTCTAGATGTTCTTGCGTTTACACTTAAATCTTATTTGCTTTTTTCTCCTTTTAATTTAATCTTATTTTCCTTAACCTATTTCTAAGAGTACTAGTAATCATGAGGAAGGTGAGGAGAGCTGGCATGACGTGGTATGTAAGGAAAGGAAGGCGGCTATTAAAGGTAGGAATTCAGCAAACCTTAGACTTCAATATGTGGCGGTTTACTTGATAATCATGCATGGGCCAAAGGGAATGGATTGAATTTTATTATTCATAAGGAAGCTTCAAAAATTTCTTACATGGATGCTGTTAAACGATGTGGTGTGGAGGAAACCTAACAATTTAGTCTAGGGTTGTTCAAACTAAAGAAGTACATGGTATAATTAGAGGTTGCTTATCTAAGAAGGCGATTTTAGAAGCAGAAAAGGGTTGGAAAAATTGTTTGATGCTTTATGTAGTAGGGCTTAACCCTATTTCAAAGCATTTGAAGCTTTTACCTAAGGGTATGGAAGATGGAGAGGGAGGGTTCAAACTAGAGAAAAAAGGGTTTTTTGCGGTTAGATTCATTTTGGAGAAAGATTGTTTTAGTGTTTTAAAGGAAAGGCCTTGGTTTTTCGATAAAAGGCTTATAATTATAAAAAGGTTATTTCCTTTATGAACATGGATAGGGATCTTCTCGGTTCGATGGCTATTTGGATTAGGCTTCCTGGTCTCAATTTTCGTTTTAGGGTGCGAAATGACTCAGTGCATTGCTGAGTCCAATTGGCAAAACAATTAGAATGGACGACGCTACTAAAACTAAGAATCATATTTCTTTTGCCAAATTTTTAGTGGATGTAGATGCCAGATTAGTTTTACATAATATAGTGAAGGTGAGAAAAAAGCAGGATAATTCTTACAAACAATAATATATGAAAGTCCTCCACCCAAATGTGACAATTGCATTTGTTTTGGTCACCTCAAATCTCAGTGTCCTTTGGTTAAGGCATGGGTTCCTAAATCTAGAGAAGAGATTCACAATAACCCGGATGTAGTGGAAGATCCTATAGATACTAATGGTGCTGCTCCAAATCCTGATAATGAGAGTGGAAATGTTCCACATACAACCACAAAATGTAGACTGTTCTTTGGATACATAGAAAGAGGATCCTAACAAGCCTTTAGAAACATTAACAATGCAGTCGAAGATATTTTATCAATTAAAATTGAGTTAATCAAGTGATTAAAGGCAAATACAAGGAGAGGTATACTACTAAAGAGGTCTTTGATGCATCACCGCAGGTGGCTAGGTCATCGGCATTACACATGGAAGATGGTTCTGAATCTCGACTTTATTTTGCACGTCATGCATGTTCTTCAATTCAACACAAGTCTAAGTCTCTTACCTTGCACATTAAAATTTTAAAACAAAAAAACTCTACTTGAAACTTGTAATTACCTAATCAATGGCTCTCTTTAGACTTTAAAATTTCATATTATGTTATTAACTCTGATAATTATTTAAATGTAGTTGGAGACGAATACAATAACTTTGATAATAATGATTTCAATATGACTAAGCAGGTTATAGAGCAACCTTTGAAGTGTCTATGAGTTCCTTCAGACATGGGTAGGACTGATACACAGAATTTATCTATAGACAAAACTGTTGAAATATATATTTAAAAAAGGATGGAGACTTGAGAGAAGAAACTTATTCTCACAAATAATGATTTAATATTATTTTTCCTTTGCTATATTGCTTAATTACAAATGAGTGGAGAGCTCCTCTATTTATAGTCCCTAATAGATCATTCTAGAATTACTTTTGCTTGATTACAAAGAAAACATAATTCTAGAAATACTTTTACTTGGTTACAAAGAAAACATAACTCTAGAAACACTTTTACTTGATTACAAAGAAAACATAATTCTAGAACTCTCATCTCCCTTTAAACACAATACAAGAATTCTCCAGAAACCAATAAATCAAGTTTATATTCCAAAACCCCCATTTAAACTTGATTTGCCCCCCTTTGAGCTAAACTTTTACGCATACCAAGTTTCTTCTTTAACTCCTTGAAAATTTTCAACTTCAAAGGCTTCGTTAAAATATCCGCAATTTGATTTTGCGTCTTGCAACGCTTGACAACTACTTCTCCTTTCCCAACAAAGTCTCGAATGAAATGATACTTTATTCTTATATGCTCGCTCCTCCAATGAAAAACTGGATTTTCGGTGAGTGCTATAGCAGAATTGCTATCACAATATATAAGTGGACTTTCTTTTGGAGTATGCTTAAGTTCTTATAGCACCCATTTAATCCATAAAGCTTGACAACTAGCTAAAGATGGTGAAATATATTCTGCCTCGGCGGTTGAGAGAGCCACAACTTGTTGTTTCTTTGACATCCACGTGATTGCACTTCATCCAAAGTAGAAAACATTTCCTGAAGTACTTTTACTATCATCAACACTTCCGGCCCAATCACTATCACAATATCCAAGCACCTTAGGATCATTTATCTTTTGATAATAAATTCCATCCCCAAGTGTTCCACGCACATATCTCAAAATTCTTTTTCCGGCATCCCAATGTGTCTTCTTTGGTTGCTCCATGAACCTACTAATCAAGCTCAGACCATATGTAATGTCCGGCCGAGTGGCTGTCAAATACATCAAACTCCCAACAAGACTTCTAAACAATGTTGGATCAACATATTTAGATTTGTCATCCTTACTTAGTTTCAAGCAACTTCAACTGGAGTGCTAATTGGTTTTGCCTCTTCCATTCTAAACTTCATCATCAAATCTTTTGCATACTTTTCTTGAGATACAAATATACCATCATTATCTTGCTTTACTTCAATACCAAGAAAGTAATGAAGTAGACCCAAGTCGGTCATCTCAAATTCTTGCATCATACTTTTCTTAAATTCTTTAATATTATCAAGACAATTTCCCGTAAAAATCAAATCATCCACATATAAACCAATGATGAGAATGTTACCTTTGTTCTCCTTGATGTAAAGAGTATGCTCAAATGGACACCTCTTGAATCCTATCTTCACAAAATAGTCATCTATGTGACTATACCATGCACGATGGGCTTGCTTATGGCCATACAATGCCTTCTTCAACTGATAGACTTTATGCTCTTCATCCTTTATCACATAGCCGGAAGGTTGATCAATGTATACCTCTTCTTTTAGTACTCCATTCAAGAAAGCATATTTAATATCCATTTGATAAACTTTCCACTTATTTTGAGCGGCCAATGAAATTATCAAACGAATTGTTTCGAGACGTGCCATGGGAGCAAAAACTTCTTTGTAATCAACACCATACTTTTGCTTGTAGCCTTTCACAACTAATCGTGCCTTATGTTTTTCAACTTCACCTTGTGCATTCAACTTTGTCTTGTAAACCCATTTGACTCCAATGGGTTTCTTCCCTTCAGGTACTTCAACCAACTCCCATGTTTGGTTCCTTTCAATTGCATCAATTTCTTGATCCATGGCTTGTCTTCATTTGCCTTCCTTGGCGGCATCTTCAAAATCAACTGGATCCGCAATTGCATATAAAGCAAAATCAACAAATTCATCTTCTAAATTTCTTCTTGTTTCTCTATAAATCTCCGCAAGAGGTCTTGTCCTTCTAGGTGTTGATTCTGAACTTGAAGATGATGAGCTTGGAGGAGAATTAGATGGTGGAGTAGGTGGAGTCGGTCCTTCTTCTTCAATTGGCTAAAATGCATCATTATCAAGCACGATACTTGTACTCTTTTTCTCATTTTCCCATTCCCATGCTTCTTCCTCGTTGAAAATTACATTACAACTAATAATAGTCTTCTTTCTGATGGGGTTATATAATTTATATGCCTTAGATCTTTCACTATAGCCAACAAAGATGCACTTTTCATATTTTTCATCAAGTTTTCCTCTCTTTTCATTCGGCACATGAGAGTAACAAATGCTTCCAAAAATTCGAAAGTGGGAGACACATGGCTTGTGACCGCTCCATGCTTCTTGTGGAGGCTTTCCTTGAACACTTATAGTTGCCGCACGGTTGAGAACATAGCATGCACATGCTACATCTTCGGCCCTAAATATTTTAGGTAATCCTTTTGTCTTCAACATACTCCGAACAAGTTCAATGATGATACGTTTCTTTCTTTCGGCCACCCCATTTTGTTGAGAGGTTGAGCGGACCGTTAGTTGATGATGAATGCCATGATCCTTTAAGAAATTTTCGAATTCTTCTGCCATATATTCTCCACCACGATCGGGTCGGAGTGTCTTTATAGAAAAACCACTTTGCTTCTCCACAAGTGCTTTAAAAATCTTGAATACTTCAAATACTTGAAATTTTTCTTTGAGAAAGTAAATCCACATCTTGCGACTATAGTCATCAATAACAGTGAGAAAATACCGATTACCTCCAAGAGTTTGCGCGCATAGGTCCACATAAATATGAATGCACTAGCTCCAAAGGATTCTTTGCTCGCCATGCCTTTTCTTTTGGAAATGGATCTCGATGGTGCTTGCCAAAAACACAACTTTCACATACTTGATCTTATTTGCTAATATTTGGGATGCCTCTCACCATATGATCTTTGCAAATCTTGGATAGAGTGCTAAAACTCAAGTGATTATAACGAAGATGCCAAAGCCATGACTTGTCATTAATAATATTAGCAAAACATGGAAATGCTTCATTTTCAATTTTCAATGGAAACATTTTTGTTGGTGTCATCTTCACTTTTGCAATAAGAACACCAGTCTTGTCTTTCATCTCACATATATCATTTTTGAAATTCAATTATTTCCCTTCTTTAAAAGTTGCCCAACACTCAAAAGATTGTATCTAAGATTGGGAACATAATAAATATTAGAAATATAATTTGTACCTTGCTTTGCCCGTATTGGAATATCGCCACTACCTTTGACAATAAGCCTTTTGTTATCACCTATCATGACTTCTCGTTGGACACTTTCATCAAAATTCACAAAGCAACTTTTATTTCCGGTCATATGTTACTACAACCACTATCAATATACCATATATCATCAAAAGAAGCTTCTTGAACATTACAAGTAAGAAGCATACTTTCATCTTGTGTCTCCAAATTCTCATGTAGAAAATTAGAATTATCTTTTTCATCATTAATTCTTTTGAAACAATCCTTTTTCATATGCCCATATTTATGACAATAATGACATTGAATATTATAAGAGTTACCTCTTCCTCCTCCACTGTATCCTCCACGACCTCTTCCTCCTTGAGATGGACTTGAATTTTCACTTTGAATTTGGCCTCTTCCTTGTCCTCTACCACGGGCTGATCTCCACCTCTTCCTCTAAATCCACCATGGTTGGTGTCTCGAATTTGAAAAGCTTGCTCGGAAGGAGAGGAATCAAATTGTTTGATGCGAAGCTCATGAGATTGTAGTGAGCCCAACAATTCTTCAAGAGAGAAAGTATTCAAATCTTTTGATTCTTCAATAGCAACAATAACATGCTCAAATGTCCTTGTCATACTTCGAAGAATTTTTTCAATAATTCTTTTATCTGAAATTTCTTCACCATTGATTCGAAGTTGATTAGCAATAGAAATGGTTCTATTATAAAATTCCTCCACTGATTCACTTTCTTTCATTTTCAGTAAATCAAACTCACCTCTTAGAGCTTGAAGTCTTACCATATTTACCTTTTCTTCACCTTTGTACGCCTTGTTGAGGATGTCCCATGCCTCCTTTGATGTTGATGCCGAAGAGACCCTTTCAAAAATTGCTTCATCCACCGCTTGATAGATTAAATAAAGAGTCTTCTTGTCCTTCTTTCGAATCCCTTTCAAAGTATTCAATTGTTGTGTTGAAAGTGTTGCTTGATTCTCCGGTTCTTCATATCCATTTTCAACAATCTCCTAAAGATCTTGAGATCCATACCAGACCTTCATTTGAATGCTCCATTGATTGTAATTCTTTCCCGTCAAACGAGGAAGTTGAGGTTGCAACATATTGTTGGAAATCATCCCTAAACTTGGCTTTGATACCACTTTGTTGAAATATATATTTAAAAAAGGTTGGAGACTTGAGAGAAGAAACTTGTTCTCACAAATAATGCTTTAATATTATTTTTCCTTTGCTAGATTGCTTAATTACAAATAAGGGGAGAGCTCGTCTATTTACAGTCCCTAATATATCATTCTAGAATTACTTTTGCTTGATTACAAAGAAACATAATTCTAAAAATACTTTTACTTAGTTACAAAGAAAACATAATTCTAGAAACACTTTAACTTGATTACAAAGAAAACATAATTCTAGAACTAAAACTACGCTAGACATGGGTGATACAGCTAACTCTGAAATATAGATGGAGAAAATTGTTCAAAAGGATAAATTAGTGATGGAAAAACCTAAGTGCTTAGAAATGTTGAATGAATAAGGAGCACTTCTGAAGAGAATTCAAGCAGCAGAAGGTTGTGTAGCAATTCTAGGAAATAGTATGTTGATTGCTTGTTGGAATGTGAGGGTTTTCACAAACCCAATAGATGTTTGGAGAATAATAATATTATTCAAAATTCTAATAGCAGTCACATTAGTGTTTTAGAAAGTAAGTTGAATCTCGAGGAGTTATGTAATTTTGAGATAAGGTTGGATTTGAATTGGAGCATTGTTAGTAATATGTCTTGTTATTATAAATGTAGAATTTTTTTCACATAGATTCTCGTTTATGGAATTTCAACATTATTAGCATGAGTTACCAACATCTCACGTTAGAGCTTACTAATATTAGCAGATTTAAATGTAACATATCCTTTGTGTATGCTTATAATTTCATCGATCTCAGAAAGAAACTTTGGAGTAATTTAGTAGATGGTGCTTTCACTATCTTTAGACCATGGATTATTCCTAACAGTTTTAAATGCATCAAAAGTCCCAATGAGAAATTAGAAGGTAATCTGATTCCATGTAGCAAAACTATAGAATTATATTCTTTTATTTGCAAGATTGGTGTTCTGGAAATTCCAATTAATGGACTTCTTTTATCGTGGTAATCTAGACCTAATCGTAATATTCACTAAAATTGATAGAGTCTTTGCTAATTCGGAATTGATTAGATTTTTTGATAATACGTCTGTATCTTAGTTGCCTCCTTCGGTTAGTGATCATAATGCAGTACGATTGTAACAACCCGCATATTTAACGATTTTATATTTAAATGTTTTATTTAAATATAGCGTCGTTAGTCGGATTTTTTTGACCCGAAATGTTACTTTTTGCAAATGGCCGAATTAGGACTCGAAACCACCTCCATTGAGTCCAAAATGGCGTTTGTGATCTTTTTGAGTATAAACTTTGATATGTTTGGAGTAAGTTGAATTTTGCTACTTTTTCTAGTTGGGTTTTGGGTTTGGGTTCAGCCCACTAGCTAACTAAATACCATAGCTCAGCCCATCACTTTCCATTCACTCATTTTCACTTATAAACTTAAGCTAAAACTGAAAATGGGGGAAAGGAAGAGGAAGTAGAGATTCCAAGCCCTAGTTTCTTCTTGCAACTTGAATTCTTGCTCCAAAATCAAAGTGAAGATATTGGTAAGCCTCTTCTTCATCTTCTCCAACTCTTCTCCTCTTCAATTTCTGAAAGTTTCCTAAACCTAATTTGGGAAATATGTGTTTTATTCTTAGATTGAAGCTTGTAGAGTGAAGTGAAGTGTAGTAAGTCTCCTTCTTGTGTTTGTGCTTCTCATCTTTGTTTGTGTGTAAAAAAGTGAGTTTTGAACTCACATCTTTATCTCTTGATATCATGGGTGATGGGTATGAATTCCTATTACTTATTCATATGCATTTGGCTTTTGTTTGGATTGGTTTTATGAATATTCCAATTCTTGGGTTTCACAGTCAAATTTTTATGAACGTTCTCTATGAATGTTTTGATCATGCTTTTCGAGGTGTATTGATGAGCATATAGGGCCGGGTTGTCGTTGGTATAAACCCTTAGCGCCATTAATTGTCCGATTGCAAAATTGGGAAAAATTTGGTCATCATTTGGGTAGGATGGAAACAGCCCAGGTTGCAGGGTCGGCCGACCGAAGACCCTGTCCGGTCGACCGAACCTGTATCCCGAAAGTTTCCAGGATCAGGTCCGGCCGACCGAAAATCCTGTTCGGTCGACCGAACCTGCTGTTTTTGCCCAAATTGTTTTCTTGGGTTGATTTTTCCAAGTTTTATTGATTGGTGATTATTTGATTGTTGTTATTATCTATTATTGCCTTTGATGATTTCTTTTTGCTTTCATACACGGATTTTTATAAAATCATCCTCCCAAATCGTATTAAAAGCTCGTTTCTCCAATTTATAAATTCTATTTAAAACGCACGCGCATAATTTAGCACTTCGAGCGGGGTGGAAAGGAGATTAAATGGTTAGGTAAAACACGGACCATGAATCCATGCATTTATCTTTTCGATTAATCCCTGACCTATTCGATTGATCGTTTTGGCCTTTTGGTCTTGTTTACCGATGAGACGAGGTAAACTTTGTACTGCTTTGAGTGTGAAATTAACTAATGGATAGTAAACCGTTTAGTGCGAAGGAGTGGTTATGGGACTCACGGTACCACTTTTCGGATTCCTTTTCGAGAGTTGTGACACATTCCGCCAGTTAGTGGTGTCCAGTACTGGGCCTTCAGACCTTCACCACTACGATTTGTCGCTTTCGGGTGTGTTGCCTACGGGTTTTCACCTTCAGGTTTGTTGCCTTCAGGTGTGTTGCCTTCGGGTTTGCACCTTCGGGTATGTTGCCTTCGGGTATGTTGCCTTCGGGTATGTTGCCTTCGGGTTTGTACCTTCGGGTTTGTACCTTCGGGTTTGTTGCCCTAATAGTGTCGCTTTCGGAGTTGGTCTTTATCAACCGCTCGGGTGATATTTGGGTTTGGAGTCTTCGGACTTATGGATCCTTGTTTATACAGTACTGAGCTCGAGCAATCTTTTGTTTTCATTGATATGTATATTCCCAAGGTAACGCTCTTCGGTGTTGGTCTTTTTGAGCCGCACGATATATAGCGATTACCTTGTGGAACTTGTGTTACCTTCATTGGTATTTGTTATTTGCCTTTATGGCTTGTTTTGGGATATTCCTATCCTTTGTTTCTATGAGTTGCCGATGATACGAGGCTTGTTAAGATATAATTCATCTTTTTGTTAGATGATTGTGTTATCTCTTTTAGAGATATTTGTTATACATTGTGACCTTGCAGGTTTAGTGTTGTTCAGTTTATTTAACTGATTTGTTTAGCTAGACTGACCCATGTATTTTATACTCGGGTCAGACCGAGATGTTTCAGGTTAGGTGCATTTGGACTTAGCCTATTTTGCTTCCGCATGGACTATCCAGCTTGTTCCTTTTGTTAAAGCTTTTTGTATAGTCCTTTTTGTTGTAACTCCGATATGTATTCATTTGGAATCGTCTGTATATTGTGGTTTGCTATACCACTTGACGTGTATTAGTTTGTATACTCTGTTATGTATCAGTATATGTGTATATGATGATCTACTGTTCTGTGATGTATATTACATTTGAGTTGTTATATTCTGTTCTGATAGATCCTCCAACCACATATGGTTTTGTTTTAAGTATTCATTGGATATGTCGACCTGGTGTGTATGATTATTGTCGACGTATTCAATAGATAGTTAAAGCAAGGCTATAGATGGTCGCTCCTAACCAGCCTTATTCTCCGTATTAGTTGACGGCATTACCCTGTAGTGTCCTTGGCTAGCGTGGGCATAGAAGTGGGGCGTCACAGCTTGGTATCAGAGCGTGGTTCAGAACAAAATATGATAAACATAGAATAGATGCACATATTCCGGTACATCAAAGCTTATAAGTGATACAAATCTTTGAACCATCGTGTCTCTCTATTCCTTCTACCATCAAGGTTGGATAGAATGCGGTAATACGTCTAGGAATGCATTTTGTTCCGTAGTATTCCACATTTGAATTAATGATATCTACCTTGTGAATAATCTTGTTCTTATCTTACTTTCAGCGTATGGCTGGAAGAGGCAGAGGACGACGTTCGGATGCTGGGCAATCCAGTGGCTCGCGTCCGGATGGCGTTTATTTGTTTGCTGATCAGTTTTTGGAGTTGTTTAGGAGCACTCAGCCTCCAGTTCCTCCTCGAGTTTCTCCACCTCGTAAGTTTGCCTTTGCACGTCTGTGCAGTGATTTTTCTCATCTTGGAGGAAAGCCGTTTAAGGGCTCCTAGTCTGTTCTTGAAGTCCAAGCTTGGTTTCGCACGTGCGAGCGTATCTTCTCTCGTATGGATCTTTTTGACCATGATAGAGTTCTTGTAACTTCTATATTATTGCAAGAGCGTGCTCTTGATTGGTATGAGCTTCTTGTAGCCGAAATTGATGAGTCTACTCTTTCTTGGACTCAGTTTCGGGGACGATTCGAACTCAAGTTCGTTCTTGAATTTGAAAAAGTTTTATTGACCCGTCGTTTCCTTGAGTTGAAGCAAGGGAAATCTTCTATTTCTGAGTATGTTGCATCATTCGAGGCTTTATCTAAGTATGGTCTTGAATTTATTAGCACTTCTTATAAGAAGATTTTGAAGTTTGTCTCTAGTCTTAAGAAATATCTTAAGAAATCTTTGTTGCTCCAGCTTAAGCTTTCTTTTGAGGAGTTGGTAGATTCGGCACTTCATCTCGAGACCGTCGAGAAGGAGTGTGATAGTGGTGATGATGTTGAGGTTTCCAAGAACCCTAACAAGAAGCAGTTTCCATTCCAGAAGACCAGGTCTTTTCCTTCTAAGAAGAAGAAGACTGGTGGTTCTAGTTCGCAACCTCAGTCTTCTGGAACACCTTTCGTTTGGAAGTGTTTCAATTGTTGTTCTCCAGATCATATGATTCGAGCTTGTTCCAAGCCTCCCTTTTGTCGTTATTGCAAGAAAGAAGGTCATCATGTTTCCACTTGCCCGACTGTTCCGGTTGTTGCCAAGTCTACCAAGCTTTGTGTTGCTAAGGCTTCTGAAGGTCCTTCTCAGCCCAAAGGTATATCTCCATCCATTTTGGAAGGTCCTATTTTATTTCATGACCATAGTATACGAGTTCTTTTCGATACGGGTGCTTCACATTCCTTCGTATCGAAGAAGCTCGTCGATGATTTATCTTTGGATGTTTCTTGTTGGGTTACTTCTTTAAGGATTGCGAGTCCTATTGGGGATCCGCGACCCTTAGCATGCTATGTGATGATGTTGAGATTGTTTTATGTGGTTTTTCTTTTCGTGCGAATCTGCACGTTATTTCTTGTCTGGGATTTGATATGATTTTGGGAATGGACTGGCTAGTGAGATATGATGCCAGGATTATTTGTTCGGAGAGAATTTTCTATCTTCGACATCCAGATTCACCTACTCAGTTATCTCTTGTACTTCGGGATGTGGATAATTCCGAAATGGCTTTATATTCTCTTGATTCGCGAGATGATGATGACATATCTCGTATTCCTATTGCTTGTGACTTTTCTGATGTTTTTGAGCCTGTTTCGGGTTTTCCACCCAAGCGGGGAATTGAGTTCCGCATTGATCTCATTCCAGGCGCGCAGCCAGTTAGTCATCCTCCCACGAGGATGTCTACAAAGGAAAATGAGGAACTCAAGAAGCAACTTTTAGAGCTTGAGTCCAAGTAGTTAATTCAGTCCAGTTTTTCTCCGTGGGGATCCACGGTCTTCTTCGTGAAGAAGTCCGATGGAACTCTTAGGCTTTGCATTGA
This sequence comes from Allium cepa, assembly GCA_030765085.1. NCBI lineage: Eukaryota > Viridiplantae > Streptophyta > Magnoliopsida > Asparagales > Amaryllidaceae > Allium > Allium cepa. The sequence goes on along the minus strand of CM060930.1, from coordinate 5,727,399 downwards.
CTATCGCAAGCTTAACGAGTTAACCATTAGGAATAGGTATCCATTGCCTAGGATCGATGATATGTTCGATCTATTGAGTGGTGCTAAGGTCTTTTCTCAGCTTGACCTTGCCATGGGTTTTCATCAATTACGAGTCGCGGAGGATAGCATACCTCTTACCGCTTTCCGCACTCATTGTGGTTCTTTTGAGTAGCTCGTTATTCCGTTCGGGTAGACAAACGCACCTGCTTTCTTTGTTGATATCATGAATCGAGTATTCCGGGAATATCTCGATAAGTTCATCCTTGTCTTCATTGATGATATCCTTATTTATTCTAAGTCTGATGCTGAGCATGCTAATCACTTGAGAATTGTCTTGAGTAGTCTCCGTCATCATCAGCTTAGAGCCAAATTCTCCAAATGCCACTTTTGGAAGAATAAGGTTAAGTTCTTAGGCCATGTTGTATCTTCCGATGGCATTTCTGTCGATCCCTCAAAGATCGAAGCCATCCAGAATTGGAAGAGGCCTGAGAATGTTCATGAGATTCGTAGTTTCCTTGGATTGGCGGGTTATTACCGTCGGTTCATTAAGGATTTTTCCCGTGTTGTGCTTCCTCTCACCAGCCTTACTCAGAAAGGCATTCGTTTTATTTGGTCCGACAAGTGTGAAGCTTCCTTTCAGACATTGAAGGAACTTCTCACTAATGCTCTTATTCTTATGGTTCCCGAAGGGAATCATGATCTTATTGTCTAAACCGATGCTTGTGGTAGTGGTCTCGATGCCGTTCTTATGCAGAAGGATCGGGTAGTTGCTTATGCTTTTAGGCAACTGCGTTCGAATGAAGTTTGTTATGCCACTCATGATCTTGAGTTAGCCGCCATTATCTTTGCCTTGAAGATTTGGCGACACTATTTATTAGGAGAGCGCTTCATTCTCTATACCGATCATATATCCTTGACGTATTTGTTTACTCAGAAGGAACTCAGTATGAGACAACAGCGTTGGCTCGAGTTTCTTGCTTCCTATGACTTTGATATTCAGTATACCCCTGGTAAGGGTAATCGTGTTGCTGATGCGCTTAGTCGCAATCATTCGGCTGTTATTTCTATGATGCTTGCCAAATGGGATATTCTTGAGACTCTATCTTTTTGTGAAATTCGAGATCGAGGTTCATCTTCTGATTCTCCTATTCTATTATTTAGTTTGGGAGCTCGACCCATTTTGTTGGATCGTATTGCCGATGCTCAGCGGCGTGATCCTGATTTGTTGCATCTTATTCAGCTTTGTGAGTCTGTATCCTGTGATGAGGCATTGCGAGATTTCAGCATTGATTCTCATGGGTGTCTTCGCAAGAAGAATCGTCTTTTTGTGCCTTCTGATTTTGCAGTTAAGCATGACATTCTTGATGACTGTCACCGTTCTAAGTATACCATTCATCCTGGTAGTAGTAAGATGTATGCGGATATGCATCGTCTTTATTATTGGGAAGGCATGAAGCGCGATGTGGCGTGTTATGTGAGGAACTGCATAACCTGTCAGCGTATTAAGGCCAAACATCAGCGTCCTTCGGGTCTTCTTCAGCCTCTAGAGATTGCATTGTGGAAATGGGATCAGATTTCTATGGATTTCATTGACGGCCTTCCTCGTTTGAGATCAGGCCATTCTAGCATTTGGGTTATTGTTGATCGCCTCTCTAAGTCTGCTCATTTTATCCCTATTAAGTCTAATAGGACTGCTTAGCTTTTGGCTAAGTTGTATGTCAAGGAAATCCTGAGACTTCACGGTGTTCCTAGTTCTATTGTAAGTGACCGTGATCCTTTATTCATGAGTCATTTTTGGAAGAGTCTTCAGCAAGTTTTGGGAACAAAGCTTAATTTCAGCAGAGCTTATCATCCGTAGTCTGACGGATAGACTGAACGGGTAAATCGTATCTTGGAAGATCTTCTTCGTATTTGTATTTTTGATTTCGGTGGTAGTTAGGAGGATCACCTACCTCTTGTAGAGTTCTCCTACAATAATAGTTTTCAATCTAGTATTGGTATGGCTCCGTTTGAAGCTTTATATGGAAGGCCATGTCGGTCACCTTCTTGTTGGTTGGAATCTGGGGAGAAGATTATTCTTGGTCTAGATTTTGTTCGTGATTCTTTCGAGAAAATTGATCTTATTCGGTTGAGAATGAAAGAGGCACAGAGCCGCCAGAAGTCCTACGCGGACAACCGTAGGAAGCCTCTCGAATTCTCAGTTGGTGATCTTGTCTTTGTTCGTATTTCTCCTTTGAAAGGGGTGATGTGTTTCAGTACGACTGGGAAATTGGCTCCTCGCTTTATAGGACCATTTTCTATTTTTGAACGTATTGGCCCTGTGGCTTGTAGAGTTTCACTTCCTGCTCATTTATCTGGCATTCATGATGTGTTTCACGTCTCTCAACTTCGAAAGTGTCTTCGGGAGTCGGATTCTGTTATTACTTCTCCTGATTTGCAAGAGCTTGAGGTCTCACCGGACTTATCTATTGTATAGCAGCCGATTCGCGTACTTGACACGGAGGTGCGACACCTTCGAAACAAGGACGTGCCGCTCGTTAAAGTTCAATGGTCCGCTAACCCCAATGACTGTACTTGGGAAACCAGAGAGTATATCGAGCGATCTTATCCGGGTTTTCTTTCTTTGCTTGGGAATGGTGAGAATATCTTTTCATCTCAAGCTTATTTTTCTTTCTTTTGAATGATGCATATATGTAGTTGTTACAAGTATCGTCTCTAGGAATTGCGGGGACGCAATTTTGTAAGGAGGGGAGATCTGTAACAACCCGCATATTTAACGATTTTATATTTAAATGTTTTATTTAAATATAGCATTGTTAGTCGGATTTTTTTGACCCGAAATGTTACTTTTTGCAAATGGCCGAATTAGGACTCGAAACCACCTCCATTGAGTCCAAAATGGCGTTTGCGATCTTTTTGAGTATAAAATTTGATATGTTTGGAGTAAGTTGAATTTTGCTACTTTTTCTAGTTGGGTTTTGGATTTGGGTTCAGCCCACTATCTAACTAAATACCCTAGCTCAGTCCATCTCTTTCCGTTCACTCATTTTCACTTCTAAACTTAAGATAAAACTAAAAATAGAGGAAAGGAAGAGGAATTAGAAATTCCAAACCCTAGTTTCTTCTTGCGACTTGAATTCTTGCTCCAAAATCAAAGTGAAGATATTGGTAAGCCTCTTCTTCAACTTCTTCAACTCTTCTCCTCTTTAATTTCTGAAAGTTTCCTAAACCTAATTTGGGAAATATGTGTTTTATTCTTAGATTGAAGCTTGTAGAGTAAAGTGGAGAGTAGTTAGTCTCCTTCTTGTGTTTGTGCTTCTCATCTTTGTTTGTGTGTAAAAAAAGTGAGTTTTGAACTCACATCTTTACCTCTTGATATCATGGGTGATGGGTATGAATTCCTATTACTTATTCATATGCATTTGGTTTTTGTTTGGATTGGTTTTATGAATATTCCAATTCTTGGGTTTCACAGTCAAATTTTTATGAACGTTCTCTTATGAATGTTTTGATCATGCTTTTCGAGGTGTATTGATGAGCATATAGGGCCGGGTTGCCGTTGGTATAAACCCTTAGCGCCATTAATCGTCCGATTGCAGAATTGGGAAAAAATTGCTCATCATTTGGGTAGGATGGAAACAGCCCAGGTTGCAGGGTCGGCCGACCGAAGACCCTGTCCGGTCGACCAAACCTATATCCCGAAAGTTTCCAGGATCAGGTCCGGCCGACCGAAAATATTGTTCGGTCGACCGAACCTGCTGTTTTTGCCCAAATTGTTTTCTTGGGTTGATTTTTCCAAGTTTTATTGATTGGTGATTATTTGATTGTTGTTATTATTATTATTGCCTTTGATGATTTCTTTTTGCTTTCATACATGGATTTTTATAAAATGATCCTCCCAAATCGTATTAAAAGCTCGTTTCTCCAATTTATAAATTCTATTTAAAACGCGCACACATAATTTCGCACTTCGAGCGGAGTGGAGAGGAGATTAAATGGTTAGGTAAAACACGGACCATGAATCCATGCATTTATCTTTCCGATTAATCCCTGACCTATTTGATTGATCGTTTTGGCCTTCTGGTCTGGTTTACCGACGAGACGAGGTAAACTATGTACTGCTTTGAGTGTGAAATTAACTAACGGATAGTAAACCGTTTAGTGCGAACGAGTGGTTATGGGACTCACGTTACCACTTTTCGGATTCCTTTTCGAGAGTTGTGACACGTTCCGCCAGTTAGTGGTGTCCAGTACTGGGCCTTCGGACCTTCACCACTACGGTTTGTTGCCTTCGGGTGTGTTGCCTTCGGGTTTGCACCTTCAGGTTTGTTGCCTTCGGGTGTGTTGCATTAGGGTTTGCACCTTCGGGTTTGTTGCCTTCGGGTATGTTGCCTTCGGGTATGTTGCCTTCGGGTATGTTGCCTTCGGGTTTGTACCTTCGGGTTTGTTGCCCTAATAGTGTCGCTTTCGGAGTTGGTCTTTATCAACCGCTCGGGTGATATTTGGGTTTGGAGTCTTCGGACTTATGGATCCTTGTTTATACAGTACTGAGCTCGAGCAATCTTTTGTTTTCATTGATATGTATATTCCCAAGGTAACGCTCTTCGGTGTTGGTCTTTTTGAGCCGCACGATATATAGCTATTACCTTGTGGAACTTGTGTTACCTTCATTGGTATTTGTTATTTGCCTTTATGGCTTGTTTTGGGATATTCCTATCCTTTGTTTCTATGAGTTGCCGATGATACGAGGCTTGTTAAGATATAATTCATCTTTTTGTTAGATGATTGTGTTATCTCTTTTAGAGATATTTGTTATACATTGTGACCTTGCAGGTTTAGTGTTGTTCAGTTTATTTAACTGATTTGTTTAGCTAGACTGACCCATGTATTTTATATTCGGGTCAGACCGAGATGTTTCAGGTTAGGTGCATTTGGACTTAGCCTATTTTGCTTCCGCATGGACTATCCAGCTTGTTCCTTTTGTTAAAGCTTTTTGTATAGTCCTTTTTGTTGTAACTCTGATATGTATTCATCTGGAATCGTCTGTATATTGTGGTTTGCTATACCACTTGACGTGTATTAGTTTGTATACTCTGTTATGTATCAGTATATGTGCATATGATGATCTATTGTTCTGTGATGTATATTACATTTGAGTTTTTATATTCTGTTCTGATAGATCCTCCAACCACCTATGGTTTTGTTTTAAGTATTCATTTGATATGTCGACCTGGTGTGTATGATAATTGTCGATGTATTCAATAGATAGTTAAAGCAAGGCTATTGTAACGACCCGTAAATTTTAGCCGTTTGTTTATTTAATTAATTGAATTTTCGTCCAATTTTAAACCACAAAATTATGAAATATAAAATTGATATTTGGAATACGTCTAGTTAAATATAGCAACTGATAAATTTTCATCCAAAAATATGAAAGTTTATGTCGCCCGTAAATTTACTTCAATTTAATTAGTTAAAAAGCGATGAAAATAAAACGTTTTCAAAACCAAAATATTTTTACATAGAAAAATTCTAAACCATCTTTTGAGCAAGTCGTGAGTTTGTCGTTTTTCTAAATTCGGACATCATTGGCTCCGTCGATCTTATTTTTCTGCAATTTTTATGCATTTTCCGCTAGTAGAAATTTCAAATTTTTTTTTGTAATCAGATCGTACCACTGATACATTCATACTGTTTTGATCGTCCTGTAATGCTGATCTTCACAGTATAATTATTTATGTGTTACGGTGTCCGGTTCATGGTGGAAATCGCGAACGGTTATCCGTATCGGTTATGAAATTTCAACTCTTGATTTTCTTTGCCTTTTAATTGTCCACCATGAGAAGTCTAAAGAACAACAGTCATTTGCATTTAATATGTTCATAAACCAACGCACGAATTCACTGTTCCCACTGTTAACTTTGTATTGTCCATTGACTTTACCTGGTTTCATTTCAGACGCTACATTTCCTCCCTATTTTCTGCTTTTCTAAGATAGTATATGTTAATATATATAAGGTTTGTCTAGCCTACTTTCTATTCCTTTCATTTGCCTACTGCTCCTTTCCCCAAACCATGCTTCTTTCATTTCATGGCCACAAATCTTCAACCACCATTTGCCACTTACCATCCTCTCCCCACGGCCACCGACCCGAGCAACGGCCTTCATTCCCCTTTAGCTCGCCACCCTATGTTGCAGCTACCGCCACCGTTTCCTCCTTCCCTTCTCTGATAATCCATGGCCGAACCCAAAAAAGAAGAAGAAAGTAATGCAAAAGCAAATGCACGCAACCTGTCTCCGCCTCAATCTCCCATCCACCACCGAACCCGTCACCGTATCACGCACACCTTCAACCGCGAACCACTCCAATACCCTCTTGCGACAGTCCACCTCATCTCCGGCCTGCCATTACCAGAGCCTCCTCCGACAAAGACCGCGGCCACCAAACCACCTCCTTCCCTCTAGCCGTCACCTTAAACTCCTTGACTACTTCGCCCTTGCTTCCTTCCCCTACTCTTGCACACACACGGCAAACTACAAGCTTCCATCTTGTTCCGGGCCTCCACATCAGTGCACTTGCAGCTTCCCTTCCGACCAAGTGATGCTCCTCAAACCGTGCAACATCCTTCCCTTCATGTTCAAGCCGTGTCTCTCTTACCTCTTTCATTAGATAGGTACGAATATATTTATTTTGCATTGATTTTTTTTTATGTATAAATATATTTTGTCTATAATATAAGCATATATAACAGTTACTTACATTCTAAGTTTGCAGATAACAAGTTGTTCATATTGTTAGATATATGTAAACCTTAAGTCGTATATATTTTGTCCCTTTGTCTTATATTTATATATACTTCTAAATTTTTATACAAAGAAAATTTGTTGCATGCCTTTGTTCGAAGTTTAATATGTATAACAGGATAGTTTTATATATATTTCATAGAATTATTAGTATATATTTATATATATATATTTCATAAAAGTTACAGTATATATGAGTTTATATAAATTTATATGAATAAAGTAAGTTATAGTTTCTATGAATGTTTATATATATTGTATTACACTTTATTGTATTGTAAACTTTTATCCCGTTGATATTTCGAAATGCATAGTTATACTTGTATAGCTGTATACTTTACATAGTAGTCTGCACATGTTATGGTTACATATCTTGTTAGGTGGTTTGCATTTGGTTGTCTGCATGGATTTTATTTTACTTGTTGTATGTATATATCTTATTATATATATTGCTATAAGTATTGCTTTAAGATATAACAAATTGTTATGGTGATTTGATAATGAATATTTATTTTATTTATAACTAGTGAGTAAGTACGCATAAGTTTTTCATATATATTTGTTTGTCAATGGAATCAGTTCATGGGTATAAATTGTTCTCTATGAGTTTATATGTATAGCTCTCTTTTCATTAAATAGTTGCAGTTGTATAATATATTAGTATATCTAAAGTTTATAAACTGTTACTTTAGAATATGTATAGTACGCAGTTGGCATGCCTATTATATAATATGTACAGTATGTTATTGAAGTATAAAGAAATATGTATATATTTTAAATATACGCTTAATTTAATAAAGTGATTTGGGTATATGAAGATATTATGTTGATTGCATGTTTAAAATATAATATTGATTTCTATATATATATATATATATATATATATATATGTATATTAAGATTTTTTATATTGATAAATGTTTTAATTAAACATTGATTTTTAATATATATATATATATATATATATAAGATTTTGTTTGTATATTGGTTAAAATATTGTTTAAAATTGGATTTTAAAATGCATATATATTTAATTTAATATACGTTTGAAATTTTTGTATATATAGTTATAATGGTTATATAAGTTCGCTTATACCGTTTATCTTCATCATTCGAGTTCTGTTCTGATCCGTTTTCATCATCGTGCCAATCTAGCTTTGATTTGTGTGTGGACTCGTAACTCATCTTATTCTGTTCTCTCTGGCCTCGAAAGGTGAGCAATCACTCACGATTAATGTTCTTTATTTATTAAATTTGATTTCAATTGAAACGATAATTGAAATATGCTGCTGTAGTTAGTTACACTGTTATATATGCTATTACCTGTATCTGTTCACCTATGACATCTGACACCATTATCTGTTAATTATTTATGAAATGATAAAACAGTTTGGTTGATAATTGATTGATTGATTGTTGTTTATATTGGATGTAAATTGTAATGTATAAATTGATAAATATTATGCAATTGAATTTGACGTAGGATAGTTTAAAATGAGAATCGCAATATGTGTTGAATTTGATTAGTTAATTTGAATAATATGACCCCTTTAATTGTTAAGTTAATTGACGCGTATAATTTGATAAATTATACTTTGAACCTTTGAACGCATATTGGATTAATTGTTGTAGTATTAAATTTGAAATTGAAATTGAACGACAAGTGGAAAAACCGTAATGAAATAATCTTTAATCTACATGAAATGATAATGTAGATTCTAGAAATAATTATATTAATTCACACAAACAACAATGTGAATTAATACGATTATTTTGGGATTATTTGAATTAATTATTGGATTGTTATTGATTGTTGTTATTGCTTGTTTATTTACTTTGACACCATCCCCGTTATCACACTGCAAGTTCCCTTTATTATGCTTGATCTTGAATTGAATTTGGAATCGGGTTGAAATGATATACCCAAATGAATTTGACCTAGGATAGAGAATTAAATAAATCCCATTGGTCAATAATTTGATTTAAAAAAAATAATGATTTTATTCGAGTAAAGAATAAGTTTGAAATGAAGTTGGAATTTGAATTTTATGAAAGGAAAACGTAAAGATTGAAATATGAAGCAAATATTAAAGTAGTGATTGATGAAAGAACGTTGTTTGAAATTTAATTATTTAATAATTAAATTTGGAATTATTAATAAACAATTTGGAATTAGTAATAATTGAGTTTTGAAATTATTAAGTTTGAGATCATTTAATAATCAAATTTGAAATTATAATCAAGTTGGAATTATAATTAAGTTTGAAATTATAAGTTGAATTTATAATTAAGTCGAAATGATTTGATAATTAAGTTTGAATTCATAATTAAGTGGAAATAATTTAATAATTAAGTTTGCAATTCTGTTTGAAATTATTTTTGAAATAATTAAGTTTGAATTTAATAATTAAGTTTGAATTTAATAATTAAGTTTGAAATAATTATGTTTGAAATTATTTAATAATTGAATAAGATTAATTATTTGATAATTGAATAAAAATTGAATTCTTTGATAAGAGAAATTGAACTTTTGAATAAGTGGATTTGAACTTCGTTAATAAATGAAATTGAGTTTCTTTATTTATTAAAGTTTTGGAAAAATTATTTAAGTAAGTTAATAAGTGAAAGTGAAACTCCTCGATTATGTGAAATTTAGTTCTTTATTAATTGAGTTTGGAATTTGTAACGAAGTCAACAAATAAGTGAAAATTGAATTTCTTTAACAAGAAATATAATGTGATTTATTGAAATGAATATTATTGAAATTAACGTAAGACTTGTAATTTAAAGAATTGATTTGACGAATTTAATTTATTTCAATTTGAAGTTTTGATATAATGAAGTTGAACTTAAGAAATCGATTTAATGAATTGGAAATTTAAATGAAAATTGTTTTAAATGATAAATTAGCTTAGCGCATATTGAATGAAATTGATAAATGAATTTAAATTGATTTGAACGAAAATTAAAAAATTTAAATGATTTCGGAATGAAACCTATATACGAACTTGAATCAATATTTGAATTGTTTAAATAAAAATTGAAATTGAATTGTAAGACTTCGAAATGGTTATTTGGTAGTTTTGAAATGTAAATTTTGGAAATTGATAGTGAAAGACAAATGAAATGTTGATTATAAATTCTAATTGAAAATGAAATTGATTTGGTTTTGAAATTTACTAAACGACCAATCGGTGTAATAATTACGAAAGTTATTAAAGAAACCGGAATCGGTTATGGATATGCTCTCTATCTAAACCGAAAACCACTTTAATAACTATACGCGGAGTGATGATCCAGAATGAAGTGGTTGGAATGATGTACGTGATGACTGAAGAAAGTGAACGATAATGGATAGCCTTGACACTTGTGTCAAATTGGAAATGACTAAAATCAGGAGCCGTGCCGGGCCAAATGGGGTTAGCCACCTCGAGCGAACACACTTCTTCGTAACTACTACTTATTACTTGTTATTGATTGGTGCACCCTCGGAATTTCAGGAGTGTTGTTTCGCGTTGTTGCGATCGTTGTGGCGATGCGTTCTCACCAGTCCGGATCAGGCAAACGGTAGTTTCACTACCTTGGGTATTGCCTCATGTGCCTTGTCATACTTGTATCCCTATATACGCGACCACTACGAATTTGTTTTGTGTCATACCTATCGAGTACTCCCTGATATCCCACCAGTTTACGGTGGAGTTTACAGTGCTGTATAGTCTATGATGCATATTAAAATGTGTTAAGGGGGATAATGGTAACGCCTTAACACTATTTCGATACTTTATATTACTGATAGACATTATCTATTTAGCGTACACTACTACATAGTAGATAGTTTAACGGATCCTTAGAGGGTGGTGATTACAACATCCTTTGAGTTACTTGTATTTCGATTGTTATTTCACTTGAGTTGGATTTATTGATATGAGAATATTAATCCTGACTCGAGTGTTTTTTGTTTTGCTTTACGCTCGGGTCAGACTGAGTGGTTCAGCTTACGAGACTCACCTTTGGAGTTGGAGCTTTGCTTGAAGATCCAGCCATCCATTCTGCTTCCAGTATTCGATGATTTCAGATATGTATTCTGATTTGTAATTGATGTATCATGTTACACTTCTGCTGTAAACTCTGATGTATCTTATATATTTGTATAGTAGCTTCATGAACTACTATCTCTTTTACTTCCGCTGCATATTTATTACTCTGTGTCTGTGATTATTTATTTACTGTATATGTTCAGTTTTGCCAAATTTAAATTAACAATTCGGTATTTTGAATTATTCAAGCCCGACATGTGCGGATGCGAATAGCCTAAAATAGCAGGTCGTTACAGTTAGTATCAGAGCTTTTGGTAGCTCTAGGAAAAACTTAGTATATATGGTAAACGTACTTATAGAATCACTCTCATTCGAGGTTCAATCACTTCCTTTTTACTCAATTCCTTTTAATTTTAGGAACGTCCCTCGGTTCCGAAATTCATTCACGTCCCTCACTATTCATCTTCTTTTAATTCCGGAGTATCCCATAAACTCCACTTCGAATAATATCTATAATAGATCGGCGGTCTCGCCAAACTTCGAACGATTTGTAAATGGGTGAAACTCCTTTATAATAAGCATTGATTTACTGGAGATTTCTGTATCCTCGGTTTACGATGCTATCTATCTCCTGCAATACCTGAATTCTATTCTTAAGATCGAATGTCGATTTACCTCGAAATTCAGCATCGATCTTATTCTTGAAGTTATGGTCGACCCGGTTAAGGTTGCCCGTGAATTAAATAAGCTTATCCATCTTCTGATTCTGTTAATTGAATCATCTTATCTTTTCTTTGAACTTGTATTCGAATCAGAATTCCCTTTAATTTGAGTCCATCAAAAATTTAAAATTTCTATATTGCTTTGGACTCCCTCTTGCATCGTCAAGCGAGAAGTGTATTTGTAAATTAATATTAAAAATGTTTTATATATATTGTGTTGTTTGAGTTGTAGATGTTGATTTGGGTTTCCGATTGATTCGTCTGATCAACGATATCGATAGGATTTCCAAAACACTTTAACCGAGCAAAGTGACATAATATCGTTTTCAAAATTGGTAAATGAAAATTTTGAATGAATATACTATATATAAGTATAAATTTTTCTGAAATTAAATGTTAATGAACCTGTTGTCCGAAATGATAACATCTTCATTTATTGTATTATAAACCATTGACTATTGCATGATATAAATAAATGAATTTATAAAACTTGATATAATTTGACTTAGAATTTAAATGAATTTAAAACAAAAATTGGAAATTTAATTTCCGATAGATTTCAAACCTTGTATTTAAAGGTATATTATTTAAAGTATTTTCGAATAGAAATCATTTGAAAGAAATTTTAACGTTTAAATCAGTGCTCTTCTCTTTGTCGCTGGAAAATAATTTCGGTGATGACAGCCGCATCATCGACATTCATTTTCGATTTTCGAAGTGGAGAGACTATTCTGTAGATTTGCTACAGTTCGTTTGAAAAATAAATTGATTTGAATTTCTAAACATGACTTGATTTATAATATATATTGAATATTTTAAATTTGATTTGATATATAATGAATATATATATATATATATATTACCTCTAAGTTGTTTGAAGCTAATTGGAAATTAATTCTTAAAATTTGGGTAAAGGATGATTTTCAATTATAAATGAAACCAAATTCTTTTATATAAATACTTAACTCGAAATAATTGAATCGTAAAATTTTATTTAATAATACTCAATTGCATTATATATAACTTACCTAAATTTTCAAAGTTAATTATGCAATTGAATATTATACAATATAAACGATATCAAAGGAATTTTTTTTAAAATGAATTTGAGTAGTTATAATAAGTGTAAATATACTTAATACTATGATAAGGTATATTAAGGGAAGTAAATTTAATAATAATTTGAAATAAAAAAGAATTAAATTTGTCGAATAAAGTATGATTATAATAAATGACTATTCAAATTTATGATCTTTGAAATGGTTAATTTAAGAAAATTGGATAATATATAATATAAATTGTCTGTATAAATAAAACGTGAGTGCGTATAATAAATGTTATTCACTTAGATTTTGATAATAAAATGTTTATGGAGATAAATAGAATAATAAGTTAATTAAATAATAGATGTGATTAATAAAATAAAAATTCCGTTTGTAAGTTAATAAATTGAAATGAAATCAACTTAATAAATTATCTTGGATTTAAAGTAAATTGTTGAATATGAATTAATTTAAATTGAAATTTATATGGTTTAAATTAATTGTTTATTATGTAATTCAAGTTTATTTCTTTTGGTTGTTTCGATTCTCCTACTTCCTTCCATTTCGGGGACGAAAAGTTTTGAGTGGGGGAGAGTGAAAGTGAAAGTTTCGTGCAATTTTAAACAATAAAATTATGAAATATAAAATTGATATTTGGAATACGTCTAGTTAAATATAGCAACTGGTAAATTTTCATTCAAAAATATGAAAGTTTATTTCGCGCGTAAATTTACTTCAATTTAATCAGTTAAAAAGCGATGAAAATAAAATGTTTTCAAAACCAAAATATTTTTACATAGAAAAATTCTAAACCATCTTTTGAGCAAGTCGTCAGTTTGTCGTTTTTTCAAATTCGGACATCTTTGGCTCCGTCGATCTTATTTTTCTGCGATTTTTATGCATTTGCCGCTAGTAGAAATTTCAATTTTTTTTTGTAATCAAATCGCACCACTGATACATGCATACTGTTTTGATCGTCTTGCCATGCTGATCTTCGCGGTATGATTATTTCTGTGTTACGGTGTCCGGTTCACGGTGGAAATCGCGAAACGGTTATCCGTATCGGTTACGAAATTTCAACTCTTGATTTTCTTTGCCTTTTAATTGTCCACCGTGAGAAGTCTAAAGAAGAACATTCATTTGCATTTAATATGTTCATAAACCAACGCACGAATTCACTGTTCCCACTGTTAACTTTGTAGTGTCCATTCACTTTTCCCGGTTTCATTTCAGACGCTATATTTCCTCCCTATTTTCTGCTTTTCTAAGATAGTACATGTTAATATATATAAGGTTTGCCTGGCCTACTTTCTATTCCTTTCATTTGCCTACTGCTCCTTTCCCCAAACCATGCTTCTTTCATTTCATGGCCACAAATCTTCAACCACCATTTGCCTCTCACCATCCTCTCCCCACGGCCACCGACCCGAGCAACGGCCTTCATTCCCCTTTAGCTCGCCACCCTATGCTGTAGCTACCGCCACCGTTTCCTCCTTCCCTCCTCTGATAATACATGGCCGAACCCAAAAAAGAAGAAGAAAGTGATGCAAAAGCAAATGCACGCAACCTGTCTCCGCCTCAAGCTCCCATCCACCACCGAACCCGTCACCGTATCACGCACACCTTCAACCGCGAACCACTCCAATACCCTCTGGCGACAGTCCACCTCATCTCCGGCCCGCCATTACTAGAGCCGCCGCCTCCTCCGACAAAGACCGTGGCCACCAAACCACCTCCTTCCTTCTAGCCGTCACCTTAAACTCCTTGACCGCTTCGCCCTTGCTTCCTTCCCCTACTCTTGCACGCACACGGCAAACTTCAAGCTTCCATCTTGTTCCGAGCCTCCACGTCAGTGCACTTGCAGCTTCCCTTCCGACCAAGTGCTGCTCCTCAAACCGTGCAACATCCTTCCCTTTATGTTCAAGCCGTGTCTCTCTTACCTCTTTCATTAGATAGGTACGAATATATTTATTTTGCATTGATTTTTTTTTATGTATAAATATATTTTGTCTATAATATAAGCATATATATAACAGTTACTTACATTCTAAGTATGCAGATAACAAGTTGTTCATATTGTTAGATATATGTAAACCTTAAGTCGTATATATACTCATATAATTCCAACCTGAATGCTATTTTGTCCCTTTGTCTTATATTTATATATACTTCTAAATGTTTATACAAAGAAAATTTGTTGCATGCCTTTGTTTGAAGTTTAAGATGTATAACAGGATAGTTTTATATATATTTCATAGAATCATTAGTATATATTTATATATATATTTCATAAAAGTTACGGTATATATGAGTTTATATAAATTTATATGAATAAAGTAAGTTATAGTTTCTATGAATTTTTATATATATTGTATATATTGTATTACACTTTATTGTATTGTAAACTTTTAGCCTGTTGATATTTCTAAATGCATAGTTATATATGTATAGCTGTATACTTTACATAGTAGTCTGCACATGTTATGGTTACATATCTTGTTAGGTGGTTTGCATTTGGTTGTCTGCATAGATTTTATTTTACTTGTTGTATGTATATACCTTATTATATATATTGTTATAAGTATTGCTTTAAGATATAACAAATTGTTATGGTGATTTGGTAATGAATATTGATTTTATTTATAACTAGTGAGTAAGTACGCATAAGTTTTATATATATATTTGTTTGTCAATGGAATCGGTTCATTGGTATAAATTGTTCTCCATGAGTTTATATGTATAGCTCTCTTTTCATTAAATAGTTGCAGTTGTATAATATATTAGTATATCTAAAGTTTATAAACTGTTACTTTAGAATATGTACAGTACTTTGTTGGCGTGCCTGTTATATAATATGTACAGTATGTTATTGAAGTATAAAGAAATATGTATATATTTTAAATATATGCTTAATTTAATAAAGTGATCTTGGGTATATGAAGATATTATGTTGATTGCATGTTTAAAATATAATATTGATTTCTATATATATATATATATGTATGTATGTATGTATGTATGTATTAAGATTTTTTATTTTGATAAATGTTTTGATTAAACAATGATTTTTAATATATATATATATATATATATATATATATATATATATATATATAAGATTTTGTTTGTATATTGGTTAAAATATCGTTTAAAGATTTTAAAATGCATATATATTTAATTTAATATACGTTTGAAATTTTTGTATATATAGTTATATATGGTTATATAAGTTCGCTTATACCGTTTATCTTCATCATTCCAGTTCTGATCTGATCCGTTTCCATCATCATGCCAATCTAGCTTTGATTTGTGTGTGGACTCGTAACTCATCTCATTCTATTCTCTCTGGCCTCGAAAGGTGAGCAATCACTCATGATCAATGTTCTTCATTTATTAAATTTGATTTCAATTGAAACGACAATTGAAATATGCTGTTGTAGTTAGTTACACTGTTATATATGTTATTACCTGTATCTGTTCACCTATGACATCTGACACCATTATCTGTTAATTATTTATGCAATGATAATACAGTTTGGTTGATAATTGATTGATTGATTGTTGTTTATATTGGATGTAAATTGTAATGTATAAATTGATAAATATTATGTAATTGAATTTGATGTAGGATAGTTTAAAATGAGAATCGCAATATGTGTTGAATTTGATTAGTTTATTTGAATAATATGACCCCTTTAATTGTTAACTTAATTGAAACGTAGAATTTGATAAATTATACTTTGAGCCTATGAACGCATATTGGATTAATTGTTGTATTATTAAATTTGAAATTGAAATTGAACGACAAGTGGAAAAACCGAAATGAAATAATCTTTAATCTACATGAAATGATAATGTAGATTCTAGAAATAATTATATTAATTCGCACAAACAACAATGTGAATTAATACGATTATTTAGGGATTATTTGAATTAATTATTGGATTGTTATTCATTGTTGTTATTGCTTGTTTATTTACTTTGACACCATCCCCGTTATCACACTGCAAGTTCCCTTTATTATGCTATATCTTGAATTGAATTTGGAATCGGGTTGAAATGATATACCCAAATGAATTTGACCTAGGATAGAGAATTAAATAAATCCGATTGGTCAATAATTTGATTTAAAAAATATAATGATTTTATTCGAGTAAAGAATAAATTTGAAATGAAGTTGGAATTTGAATTTTATGAAAGGAAAATGTAAAGATTGAAATATGAAGCAAATATTAAAGTAGTAATTGATGAAAGAACGTTGTTTGGAATTTAATTATCTAATAATTAAATTTGGAATTATTAATAAACAATTTAGAATTATAATAATTGAATTTTGAAATTATTAAGTTTAAGATCATTTAATAATCAAATTTGAAATTATAATCAAGTTGGAATTATAATTAAGTTTGAAATTATAGGTTGAATTTATAATTAAGTCGAAATGATTTGATAATTAAGTTTGAATTCATAATTAAGTGGAAATAATTTAATAATTAAGTTTGAATTTATAATCAAGTTTGCAATTATTAAGTTTTGAAATTATTTAATAATTATGTTTGAATTATTTAATAATTGAATAAGATTTAATTATTTGATAATTGAATAAAAATTAAATTCTTTGATAAGAGAAATTGAACTTTTGAATAAGTGGATTTGAACTTCGTTAATAAATGAAATCGAGTTTCTTTATTTATTAAAGTTTTGGGAAAATTATTTAAGTAAGTTAATAAGTGAAAGTGAAACTCCTCGATTATGTGAAATTTAGTTCTTTATTAATTGAGTTTGGAATTTGTAACGAAGTCAACAAATAAGTGAAAATTGAATTTCTTTAACAAGAAATAAAATGTGATTTATTGAAATGAATAGGATTTATTGAAATTAACGTAAGACTTGTAATTTAAAGAATTGATTTGACGAATTTAATTTATTTCAATTTTAAGTTTCGATATAATGAAGTTGAACTTAAGAAATCGATTTAATGAATTGGAAATTTAAATGAAAATTGTTTTAAATGATAAATTAGCTTAGCGAATATTGAATGAAACTGATAAATGAATTTAAATTGATTTGAACGAAAATTAAAAAATTTAAATGATTTCGGAATGAAACCTATATACGAACTTGAATCAATATTTGAATTGTTTAAATAAAAATTGAAATTGAATTGTAAGACTTCCAAATGGTTATTTGGTAGTTTTGAAATGTAAATTTTGGAAATTGATAGTGAAAGACAAATGAAATGTTGATTATAAATTCTAATTGAAAATGAAATTGATTTGGCTTTGAAATTTAGTAAACGACCAATCGGTGTAATAATTACGAAAGTTATTAAAGAAACCGGAATCGGTTATGGATATACTCTCTATCTAAACCGAAAACCACTTTAATAACTGTACGCGGAGTGATGATCCAGAATGAAGTGGTTGGAATGATGTACGTGATGACTGAAGAAAGTGAACGATAATGGATAGCCTTGACACTTGTGTCAAATTGGAAATGACTAAAATCAGGAGCCGTGCCGAGCCAAATGGGGTTAGCCACCTCGAGCGAACACACTTCTTCGTAACTACTACTTATTACTTGTTATTGATTGGTGCACCCTTGAAATTTCAGGAGTGTTGTTTCTCGGTGTTGCGATCGTTGCGGCGATGCGTTCTCACCAGTCCGGATCAGGCAAACGGTAGTTTCACTACCTTGGGTATTGCCTCATGTGCCTTGTCATACTTGTATCCCTATATACGCGACCACTACGAATTTGTTTTGTGTCATACCTATGGAGTACTCCCTGATATCCCACCAGCTTATGGTGGAGTTTGCAGTGTTGTATAGTCTATGATGCATATTAAAATGTGTTAAGGGGGATTAGGGTAATGCCTTAACACTATTTTGATACTTTATATAACTGATAGACATTATCTATTTAGCGTACACTACTACATAGTAGATAGTTTAACGGATCCTTAGAGGGTGGTGATTCCAACATCCTTTGAGTTACTTGTATTTCGATTGATATTTCACTTGAGTTGGATTTATTGATATGAGAATATTAATCCTGACTCGAGTGTTTTGTGTTTTGCTTTACGCTCGGGTCAGACTGAGTGGCTCAGCTTTCGAGACTCACCTTTGGAGTTGGGGCTTTGCTTGAAGATCCAGCCATCTATTCTGCTTCCAGTATTCGATGATTTCAGATATGTATTCTGATTTGTAACCGATGTATCGTGTTACTCTTCTGCTGTAAACTCTGATGTATCTTATATATTTATATAGTAGCTTCATGAACTACTATCTCTTTTACTTCCGCTGCATATTTATTACTCTGTGTATGTGATATGTGATTATTTATTTACTGTATATGTTCAGTTTTGCCAAAGTTAAATTAACAATTTGGTATTTTGAATTATTCAAGACTGTCATGTGCGGATGCGAATAGCCCAAAATAGCGAGTCGTTACAGCTATAAATGGTCGCTCCTAACCAGCCTTATTCTCCATGTTAGTTGACGGCATTACCCTGTAGTGTCCTTGGCTAGCGTGGGTATATAGGTGGGGTGTCACAACTTTTCTCTTTAATTAATACTGCAATGAGCTGTTCCAAACCTTTTCGCTACGTGAAACATTGGCATTTGTCTATGGATTACGATTCCTATGTGAATAGTGGTTGATGTTATGTGGTTTTTGGTAGGCTCCTCTTTGATCTTAGACAGAATAAAAAATAATGAAGCGCAATTGGAGAGAATGGAGCCCTAAATGGAATAATATGCGAAAAGAAGTGGAAGATTTAAGAGAAAAAATGTTCTGCCTTCCAGAAGCAATTAGAAAACAATAGAGATAAAAACACTGCTGATGAATTTCAAAAAGTAAAGCTACTTCTTGAGGTTGCGTTAAATAAAGAGATGATTGACACTAGACAAAAAGCTAAATGTGACTGGCTTTTGCATGGAGATGAGGCAGCTGCATTCTTTTATGCCAAAATGTTAATAAAAGATTCTTCAATCATCTAACGGACATAGACGTTAATGGTGATATGAATAACAATCAAATTTATTTTGTTAAATCGATTGTTGACTACTATCAGAATCTTTACAATAAAGCTAGTCATCTAACATTTCCTTAAGTAATTTGCAAATCCATAATCATGGAGTATGGTTCTAAGTACTTAACTGATCATATATCACAGGAGGAAATAAAATCAGCCCTTTCAAGTATTAATGATATTTCTTTACCAGGACTAGATGGTTTCAATTTTATATTCTATAGGATTCACTGGGAATTGATGAAAAACCTCAATTGTCAAGCTTTGAATGATTCTTTCAGGTCGAGTAAAATATCATGAAATGGAACCACACTTTTATCTATTTAATTCCAAAGAAATTAAACGTTAAAGAAATTCAAGATTTAAGATGTAGGATTTATCTAAAATTTTGTGTAATCAATTAAATTTTTTGGACCATCTTAATTCATAAAATCAAATTACCTTTATAAAAGGTCGCAATATTAGTGGTGGGATTTTTTTTGCACAAGAAATCATTAGAGGTCCGTGACGAAAGGACAATCATAATATGTGTGTTAACCCGCTTTTGAACTAAAGCATATTACACCAGGACATAGTAGATCAACATAAGAATGAAGAGATTCACGAACTTGAAAATAAACTTGAAAGAGTTAGAGAAGTAACTTGAAAAAGTTTCATTGGGATTGCAGCAAAGATCTTAACTCGGTACAGAGTTGGTGGCCATAAGTCGGCACCGACCTATAACATCTCCTTTGTTCTCCTCCAAAACTTCGTACGACTCCTACTTAACTCCAGTGACTCAGTATCAAGTACTTTTCCTAGAGTTTGTACGATCTATTCGAAGATCGGTCAGATGACAAGAAAGAAACTAGGATAACTCAGGTGCTATCAAGAAGATCGCTAGAATCGGCTCAAAGATGATGTACAAGAGATCAGAACACATCAACTAAGCGATAGAAGAGTAGAGCAAAAGTCGAAGAAGAGTTTGCACTAAACTCCATAGCTCGGTACCAAGTTGACCATGCTCGGGTCGGTACCGAGTTCAGCTTTTAGCTCGTGATGCTTCGTGATCTCTTGTACGACTTCAGGCTATCTTCTAGACTTCATTGCAAGCATGAATCTGACTTTGTAGCTCTATTTCTCTATCAATACCAATCTACCTGCAACCAAAGTGGGATCTTGATTTGGATCTTCTTCTTCTCTCGACTCTGGATTTAATCTCTCTTCCTTTGGAGACTTCTTCTCCTTCTTTGCTTTTATCCTCTACCTTTAACCACTTTTGCAGCCTCGTTGTAAATTTGAGATCCACTTAATTATAGTCAGATTTGAAATAATTAGTTGTAATCCAGAGAGAGAACACTAATAAAAGAGACTAAAGTGGACATAGGCATGAGATTATGTCGAACCGCTAGAAAAATTCTTATATGTTCTTTACTTTTCTGCTATTCTTACTTGCTTGATCTAGGATTTCTACTGCTTTTACATATATTATAAAAGAATCAGTGCTTTTATTCGATTTTTGGATGTTGATCCATTCTTTATTAACATTTTGGTGCTTTCACTGAGAAAAAAGCTAGGTTTCACAGCCTAAAAGTTTGGATCTGAGATTTGGAGAAGATAAGTAGGCCTTACACTAGATCTAAGGCTGTAGCAAGCCAACTAGAGCTTGGGGCAACGAGGAAATGTCCTCAAATTCTCATCGATCCATCTACGTGAGCGGAGAAGAGATTGAGAAAGTGATGAATGAGATGAAAAATGGATCGATGACTCGATAACAGGAAATGCTTAAAGGATTTTTTTCAAAGGATGGGACAACAAGGAATAGATTGAGCTGTAGGAATTCAGAACCAGTGCAATGAGCTAATGCAGGAGCTTTTGGAGTCGGAGAGGGGAAATTGGAATGGTTCCCCCACAAACAGGACTACTCCGTACCGAGAGAACTATACTCGGGGGCAATGTTGGTGTTGGGATGCTAAGAATGGATAATGCTGGAGCTAGAAATGCAAATTAGAATGTAAATGAGCAATGACCTGAAGAATATGTGCTTGAACGTCTTCGTAGGAACAAAGGGAAGAATAAAATCAGAGGAGCATATCAAAATGCTTAAGTGCAGCAAGAGGAATATGTGTTAGAGTATGTACCGGAGTTCCCCCACGGGAGCTGAGGACAGAACATCGCTTTTGGTCGAAGACCTTCATTGTACGGTGAAAATCGGATTGTTAAATTGGTAAGGAGAATAGTTAGAGGTGGATCCCCAGACCATAGTTTAGAGAATGTAAATAGGAATTCATTCACTTCCAATATGCGAAATGCGGGAAATCTTCCAGATTTCAAGCTTCTGACATTGGAAATGTACAATGGAAAGTTAGATCCGATGGTTCATTTGATTAGTTACATCCAATATATGGAGGTGTTGGGTGCTTCTAAGGAGTAATGTAGTAGTGCTTCCCATTATACTTAATGGATTGGTGGCGATGTGGTTCAGACAATTGGAGAATGGTTCCATTAGTATGTGGACTGACTTGGTGAATAAGTTCTTGAGATAGTTCAGAGTTCACGTGTCACGACCAACGAATGTGATGACGCTATCAAGCACGAAAACAAAGGCTCGGAGAGACCTTAAGAAGCTTGGCAAGATTTAATGCAGCCGCAGTTAATAAGACAGATCCATCAATAATCCTAATGGTCGGAGTATTTAGAGTCGTGAGCAAGAATGATTTCAAAGTTGCACTGGAAAGGGATCCACCGATGGATCTTGCAGAACTCTATCATAAAGCCGAGAGATATTTGCATCAGGAAGACGCCAAAATAGAGGATGCTGTTAATGCTGTGGATAAAAAGGACTGTCTGAAGTAGGAAATGGAAAGGACAAAGGAAAGAAAGGAGCCGATGATGACTTCGGGGAACCGAAATGACAAAGGAAGGAGCCAAAATTCTCCTCCTACATTGGTTTAACAAAAACACCGAAGATGATATAACTAGACACTATGGGGCAAATTACTCATCGAAAGCTTACTGAAAGAGAACCTATCGATCGGGAGAAAAGATCTAGAAAGTTTTTCATCTTCTATGAGCTGGTTGAACATGAAACGAACGAGTGCCGACACCTTCGTGATCTGATAGAAGAACCGTTTTGAAGCAACCAGCTGCAGCAATACCTAAGGAAGTGAACTACAATGGTGCCGCCATACCAACCACCATCTATAGCGAATGAATTAAGGAACAACTAAGGATCTGGTTCAAGACTCAAAATCCCATGAATGGGATGGTTGGGAGTCGGATTTGACTCTCTTGCTTTGCTTTTTCTTGCTTCGAATAATTAGGATAATAATAACCTAAGATCGCTTACATGTGTGCAAGGACTAGATCGGTTTCTAGGCACACTCTGGGTCATATGTCTATGACGACTATTTAGGACAAAAGTAACCTTGGACCGCTTACAGGTGTACGGGACCTAAATTGGTCCTTAGGCACGCACTGAGTTGGATATTTGAGTTGGATAATTAGGACTTCTGCTTGTTTTTTTTTATTTGAATATTTGACTTTTAAAAAGTCCATATTGAATGTGATGGCCGATATTAATCACTTCAAGTCCCGTCAAAAGAGACGGGACCGGAGTGCAGAGTGCAAGTCCCCTAGCCGGAGAGCAAGCGGATGGACTTATACGATATTGATTGCTTTAAGTCCCCCCCTCCCGGAAAGACAGAACCGAAGTGCAGGATGCAAGCTCCCTTGTCGAAGAGCGAGTGGATGGGCTTGTACATAAACTAAGTCCCCTTACTGGAGAGTGAGCGAATGGGCTTGCTTGGTCGTTGGGTCCCCTCACCAAAGAGTGGGTGGATTGGGCTCGACAAGGATTCAGAGAGATCGAAACCCTATATTGGGCGATAAATGATCTAGAGAGATCAAACTCTAGATTGGAAGGTTAATGGTCTAGTGAGTCCAAGCCCCGGAGTGGATGTTGATTTGACAAAAGGATTTGAAAGCCTTATAATTAGAATAAAACAGATAAATCTTGAATGAACACAGGACGATTTTGATATGTGATGTAATAAATCTAAATGAAATCAGAATAATTATGATGTGTAAATAACGCCTAAGAAAGAGACAAGAGTCTTTAGCTATAATAGGTTTGGAATGACCTTTGATTGACAAGAGAATCTAAAGAAACTGAACGATTTACTAAGATCGATATCGAAGGAAGGGTGGAGAGCTCAACTACCAAAGAATGATTGGTGATGGAATTTGTTCTTGAGTAAAGCACACCTTACATTCGAAAGACATACTTTGGTTGGGCAAATGTAAACTGTAACATCCCACCTTATTGCACGCTTTAAATCGACACACATGCCAATTCAAACCGTTAGAAAGGACGGATTGTTATGAGGTAAATAAGAAAAACGAGAAAGAAATAAAACAAAACAGAATCTTACAGCGGAAGGATAAACTATAAAAATCAAATACAGTTTATAAAGCTGTTTTAAAATATTCGATTATACTTATACAACATACATCAGAGTTATACATACCATATAACAATGCAGCGGAACAATATGAGTGTAGTGGAATATAATAAATAATAGCAATAGAAATCTCCGTCTTCGTCCTCCAGAGCTAAAGTCTTCGATCCTGAAACGATCGGACTGACCCGAGCGAATTGAAAAGACAAAACACTCGAGTCAGACTAAAAGATCTTATTTAAGTTAAATCAACAGAAATAAATATGAGTGCAGTAACTCAAGAGATGCTCGAGATTTACGTCTCTTAAGGATTCGTTAAACTATTTACTATGTAGTATATTTCGCTATTATAATAGTGTCTAATTGTAAAATAAACTTACTTTTTTCTTAGCATTAAGGGGTTACCCATATAGCCCTTAACACGTATTTGTCCCAGTAGTCCATCCAGTACAGCGCATCTCCAGATCGGGAGACTACCCTAAATACTCCACGGTCTACGAGAGAAAACCAAACTCGTACAAAGCGCGATAGGGTAGGTGACACAGCACAACTAGGCAATGTCAGGGTAGATATACCAATTACGCTTCCAGGCGGTGGTAACGCGTAGCCGCAGCTACCGCCCACCTCGAGCCACACTCCCAAATAAAAAATCGAAAGTGGCCACCGAATCAATCCAAAAGTCAAAGTATAATATCGAAGGGATGTGTTTGATCAAAGGTGCTACCTCAATTAACCCGTCAATCTCTCCACTTTTAGCCACCTTATGCCAACTCACGGGAGTTGGGTCCACGTATTTACCTCAAAGGAAACGCCTCCACCATCCTACTTCATTTAACTTGATAAATTCAGTTATTTCAACTTTACATTCATTTAAATTTTTAAAACTAAATCAAGTTGTAAGAATCATACCCTCTAAAATCATCGCCTTTATTTAAACTTCAAATCAAAGTTATTCAAGTACAATTCTTAAATAATTCAATTTAAACCAATTCCATATTTATCTTTCAACTTAACTTCATTTAAGTCATTTAAAACTCTATATATACAATATCTTAAATAGATACTAAATCCATTTTAAACTCATTTTTATTAATCAATTTTATACATATTTATATTCAAGAATTCAACTTATATATATATATATAATAGTACTTATATAACACCAAAAATTAATATTTATTAAACCGTATTTCCTTTCCAAAACCACAGAAAAATCACTTCAAAATATTTTTATATATAGTGTAACAACCCTGTATTTTGTGATTTATTTTTTTTTTGTATATTTTAATTATTTTAATTAAATTTTGATTTAAAAACTTATTTTTTTTATTTTGAATGATTAATTTTGTTACTTTAAATACAAACTTTAGTTTTGATATGAATTATCATTCCAAAGCATGACTAAAAAGAATATTTTCCAAAAGGTGAATTTTGATCAAATTAATCAAACTTTGACTTTTAATTTAAATTTTTAAAAGTTTGAAAATTTAAATTTTATCTTTTATTATGAAAGTACGTAAAATTTTAAGAACACTACTTTTCGTTTCGTTGAAAACGGATTTAAATTGCAAAAGTTATACTGTTTTCAATATTGTGTGTATATTGGGTTATTCAGCAATAGTCTTTATTTTAAATTTTATAAATGACATTTTATTTGATATATCTTATTCCAACTTTTATATTTATGTTATATTATGTATACTTTGAGTTTTGGATATTTTTAAAATGATAATAGAATTTTTCAAAAATTTACTGTATTTATTTCCTTTTTTTTAGGCTGTTTTCTTATTTTCTGCTATTTTCTTCATTAAAATTATATTTAAATTTTTTTTATTTGTTTTGTGAATGTACTTTTATTTTATATTATTATTTATGTTTAAAAATATATTACAAGCACATATGAATTTTCTAAAATTTATTTCATGTAATTTCAAATTTTCTACACTAGTTTACTATTTTAGCTATTTTCTTTAATTTAACTTTATATATTTAATAAATATTATATATATATATTTATATTTTGATAAATTTTCGAAATATTATCTATTATTATTATTAATTCCAGAATATCAAGTTATGTAAACAAATTTAAGAAGTTTGAAAGGTTTAAAGGCTAAGAAACGTAATGTCGTTTCACGTTTCTTTTACAGTTTCTTTTGTCATCAATTCATCAGTTATTTTAGCCACTCCTTACTTTATTTATTTATTTTATACATTCACTTTTATTTGCTGTGTTTATACATTATTAATATTAATTTTATATGTATTTTGATTAAAAATAGATTTTTCCAAAGATTATTTGGGTTATTTAGCCTAGTTTCACATATATTGATATTTTCTTTATATAAATTATATAACTTAAAATGTATTTATTTATTTTTCTTATTTACATTATTTCTGATATTATTTATCTATTTTATCAGGTTTTTATGTATTTACAAAATAGAAGAGAGAAATTTGAAAGGCCTTAAACTTTCTATCTTCCTATGGGCCTTTATAGTCCACCCTTTTACTTTTAACCTAACCTTTCACCAATTAACCCTAACTATTCCTCTCTTTTTTTTCTCCAGCCGACTTCCTCCTGTTATTCACGAATTTTCAAAGCTCCAAAAGCCTAAAAATCATGGCCTCCATCTTGAAGGAAAAAAATTTAGGTAAATTCCTCTTTTCTTTCTACTTTTTCTCCTATTTCTATGCAAATTTGCCTTGCTTTCTCCCCTGATTGGAGCGGCTTTCCCCCTTGCTCCACGGCCACCACCCCCTTCCATCTCTTCCCGACCATCACCACCATCTAAGCCTACAGCCATGACCATGGCCGAACACCCCTTGATGGTCAAACTCTTCCAAATGCAACCAAAAGCCTAGATCTATGCTTGTTTGGCCTTTTCTTGCTCATCCACTTCAACCACCACCGTAACCACCACCATAGCAGCAACCACCACCTCTGACCTGATCATCACACACCCCTCCAACCTCTTTCCAGATCTGAAATATCAAGAGCCGAGCCAAACAATGCATGTAGACAAGCCTTGTGGTGCACCAAAACTACACTATGTTGCCTAGTCTCTTGATATTCTTATGTTGTTACTTCCTCCACATGTTCTAGCCTTTATGCCATGCATTCCTATGATCAAACCTAAGCCAAAGTCATGTCAAACCTGACCTAAATAAACCCCTAGGTCGTGCAAAAGAATAAAGAAAGCAAGGCAAAAGTCATTGCATTCATATCTCTTTTTATTCCTTTTTATTTCAAAGTTATTTCATATCTAGTTTTATTGAATTTGTGTTTGTTTGGATATTTTGTTTTGGGCTGTAACACAAGTTCTAAGCTTGGATCTCTTCCCACTTGAGCCTATTGTTGTGTCATCGTGCCTTCTGGAATCAGTTTTGTCATTGGTATTGAAATCTCCTGCCATAAAAGGTGAGTAAAACTCACACGACGTTTATACTTATGCGGTTGTGAAACAACAACAATTGAATGTGTAGAATTTTATGTGATGTTATAACTGACTGTGATTATTTATATATGATGTTAAACCTGTTAAATTTCATGTCATATCATCTGTTATTATATATATGTTGTTACTGTTCATTCACATCTGTTTATCACCATTGTAAGTTCCCTGTAGACTAGAATCACTATGGGTTGAAATGATACATACCCGAACGGACTTTAGAATAGGGAAAAATCGTTATGGGCTGAAATGATAGGCCTGAATGATTTTCAAATTTATTTCTTTTACTTGGGACTGCGGGTTTGAAATGATAAAACCCGGATTTTTCTTTGTAAATTACGGGTTGAAATGATATATTACTCGTATCACTTTACTTATCGTAGAAAATTATATACAAGCCCGTAGTTAAAATATGTTTTTCAAAAATGTTTAAAATATTTTAGAAATGTAATTATTATATTATTTTAATTTAAAATTTATTAAAAATAAATTTTGTAAAGTATTATTGATTTTCTGAACAATTGTAAGTGAAATGAATTAATGAAAAGTTAGAAAATTTTGAATGTAAGTTATTTTGGAAAATTTGATTTAATTATAATTGGAAATTAAATTGAATATGAAATTATGATAAATTTATGATAATTTGAATTTAAATGAATTAAAAGTGATTTTATATCATATTAATGATTTTTAACAAATTTGAAATGTGAAATGAAAGAATATTTCAAGTTGAAATTTTGAAATATAACTAAAATTGAAAATTTATGAAATTGACTTAAAAGTGAACTTTTAGTTAAGTAAGTAAAAATAAAATTAAGTTATATTTGAGAATTTGAACTTAAGTGTTAAGTTGAAATTTAATGTAGTGGATTTAAAATTGAACATTGAAATTTAATAAGTGAATTATTATTAAATCTTGATTTTTGAATGGAAATTTAACATTATAAGATCATGAACTTGAGGAAAATTTAAATGATGTTATAAATGTGAAAATGTATGATTTTATAAGTTAAAAATGTTTTAAATAAAAATATAATTGGTTGAGAAATTATATTGAATATTTGAAGTTAATTGACTGTATTTTTGAAATTCTATTAATTACAATGTAAATGATATTACAGCATTTGAAAATGCTGTAGTTGATGATAATGAACTAAAAAGCTAAATTGAATTAAAAGCTATTATAGCAATTTTTGTAAGTGCTATAAATTGTTGAATTTAACTAAGTTTATTCGAAATTTAAGTAAACTCTATTACAACATTTTAAAATGTTGTCTTTTGTTAAATTGAACTGTTTTGAATGTATTTTTCCGTAGCGTTTTCTAAATGCCACGAAAAGTGAATTTTCACTGCTTTGATAAACTTAAGTGAATAAATGAACTTTGGAAGTCGAAAATTTTGGAAATTTAATAATTTAATTATTAAACATAATAACTTCATTTTAATGATTAAAAATCATTTTTGGAATATATACTGTTTTGAAATATGGACTGAAATGATATTTTAAATTGAATAAAATGAATAATGATTTGAAATGAATGTGGTTTCAAAAATATTTGATATTTTGATATATTAAATGATTGAAATGTGGTTTTGAAAACATATGATATTTTGATATATTAAAATGGTTTGAAAATGGAGTTTTGAAAGATATGATATTTTGATATTAAAATGATTTGAAAAGAAGATCCGAAAGATATGATATTTTGGAATGATTTAATCTTTATTTTGATAAAGATTTGGGTTGAAATAATATTTTAATTTGAAGTATAAATATTGTTTTAAAAGGTTGTAACTACGGGTTATAATAACGATTGGTTGTTAAAGAGACCGGGATCGGATATTGTCTTATAGCCGGCCAATACCGAAAACCACTTTAACAACTGTGTACGCGGTGGAGATTCCAGAATGAAGTAGGATGGGGCGACGTTCTCGAGATATATTACGTGGACCCAACTCCCGTGAGTTGGCATAAATGACTAAAACAGGAGCTATACCGGGCTACACAAAGGGTCGCACCCTTTCATCGAGCATGCTTCTTCGGAAACCATTCTATTACTTTTGTGATTCGATATGTGGCGCCACTTTGATTCGGGGTTATTTTTCAAGGTGGGCGGAAGCTGCTGGCTTGCCGTCACCACCGGTCCGGGAGTGCAAACGGTGTATCCACCCTGGCATTGCCTCGCGTGCTGTGTCATCTCCTTATATCGAGCCCACTACGATTTTGGTTTTAAAGATTCGACCGCGTTAAGGTTCACCATCCCCTTAACGCTATTTTCTATATGATTATACTTTACTGATTAGACACTACTGTATATAGCGCAATATACTACATAGTAAATAGTTTAACGGATCCTTAGAGGATGGGCGGTCCCAAGCATCTTCTAAGTTACTTGTACCTTTACTACAGTTCACTTGAGTTGGTTTACATTGTATAAGTATGTATGTCCTGACTCGAGTGTTTGTATTTTTATTCACGCTCGGGTCAGCCTGGTTATTCACAGATTTGGATTTCCACTTTCTGGAGATTGGAATCGCTGGTGATTATCTACTTGTCAAGTTTATCTTTTGAAATATGTTGTTCCTTTCAGCTCTTGTATTAGTTGACATCTATGAAGTGAGACTTCTTTTGTACTTTATTTCCTCTGTTGTATTTTATGTAACTCTGATATTTTTATATAGTAGCTTCATGAACTACTATCTTTTTTTACTTCCGCTGCATTATTATTACTCTGTGTCTGTGATCTGTGATTTTTATTTACTGTATATTCTGAGATTTGCCAAATTTTTAATTACAACGCGGTATTTTGAGCAATTCAATTCCGGCATGAGTGTCTACCTATACACTTATAATGGATGCGAATGGTTGAAAATATCGGATCGTTACAGTTGGTATCAGAGCTTTGGTAGCTCTAGGCAAAACTCAGCATATGGAGTGAATGTATTTACAGAACCACTTACATTCGAGTTTGAATCTCTTCCTTTTGACTCGATTCCTTTGAATTTTGGAACATTCCCTACGGTTCCAAGATCCATTCGTATCCCTCACTATTCATCTTCTTTTTGACCCTGGAGTATTCCATAACTCCACTTCGAATGATCCTTTTAGTGAGTTGGCTGTCCCGCCAATCTCAAAAATTAAATTGTAAAAGGGTGAAACTCCTTTATAATCAGCATCGATTCACCAGAGATTTATATCTATCCTTGGTTTAGATGCTAATATCTTTTGTTATTCCAAACTTTAACTCTCGAGATCGAATGTAGATTTACCCTAGAAAATCCACATTGATCTTATTCTTTACGTCAAGGTTGACCCGGTTAAGGTTGCCCGTGATTTATTTAAGTTAATACACCTCCCTATTTTGTTATTTAATCATCTTGTCTTTTGTTTCCAATCTATTCTTCTAAACATTTTGAATTGTACTTGTATATCTATGTTTTGTTTTATATATTGTGTTGTTTGGGTTGTTGATGTTGATTTGGGTTTCCGATCGATTCGTCTGATCAACGCTATCGATAGGATTTCTAAAACACTTTACAGAACAAACTGACACAATATTATTTTAAAATTTGGTCAATGAAATAAAATTTTGATATATAAGTAAATTTATGGAACTTAATAAACTGATTTACATTGATTATTTGAAGTGATAATACTTAATTTATCATTTATTGTTCTATAAATGAATTTATAAATAGTTGTTTATAAATTGATTTGGGAACTGAAATGAATTTAGAACATGAAATTTGAGAATTTGATTTCCAATGGTTTCAGACCTTTTGTTTAAAAAGTTTTAAAAGGGATATATTGTTTAAAGTATTTTCAAATAGAAATTTGTTTCTAAAGAATTTTAAAGTTTAAAATTAGTGCTCTTCTCATTGTCGCTGGGAAATAACTTCGGTGATGATCGCGACATCATCGACATTCATTTTCGAGTTTCGAAGTGAAGAGAGTGTTCTGTAGTCTTGCTACAGTTTTGTTTCGGGGGAATTTAATTGATTTGAATTTCTAAAATATGACTTGATTTATAATATATATAGATATATGATTGAAATTTGATTTGACATATTATATATATATTATTACTTATCTCTAAATGGTTTGGAGAAATCGAAAATACAATTCTTAAATTTTATTTTAAATAATAATTTCAATTATAAAAAGAGAATCAAAAATTTGGATAAATGATTAAAACTTGAGAGAATTGAATTGGAAAGTTTTATTTGTATAATATAATTGCATTCAAATATAACTTACCTTAATTTCAGAAGTTAACAATGTAATTGGATAATATACAATATAAAAAGATTTTATAAATGAAATTTGAGTGGTTATAATAAATGTTATACACTTAAATTTTAATTATAAAATGATTAACAGAGGTAAATATAATAAAGCGTAATTGAATAACTTACAATAAAATGATGTTAAAAGAACTAAGAATGAAAGAAAGCAGTTATAATAAGTGTAAGTATGTTTAACATAAGTGATAAATATAGTGAGAGGAATAAATTTAATTTTAATTAGGAATAAAGAAGAATTAAATTTATTAAGTACATTGTGAGTGTAATAAATGATTAATTTTCAAACCCATGGTTTTAAAAATTGTTAATTTAAGATGATTGGATAATAAGATAATGAAATTTGGGATAGTTAAGATTTATTTAACTTGTGTAAAGATTTATTCTCTATTTAAGTTGAAATTTCCATGCTTTCAAATTTATTTCCTTATTTTGTTTTTCAAACTATCTTTTGGTTGTCCTTATCATCCTTATCTTGCTATAGACTGGTATAGGTATCTTTCTATAATCTTTGATAATCTTTGGTACTCATTTGAATCTATTTTGCGTGCTTGAGTTCTTGATTTTGGAGAATCTTGTAAAGATCATCTCCACCTTGTTAAACATACCGTAATAATAGTTATCAGGTATAATTTAAATCACCTTGTCATCTTGTCCTGATCTTATTTCACTCTATTTTTTTTCTGTGTTTTCCTGTACCTCATTCCTTTTCGGGGACGAAAAGTTTTGAGTGGGGGAGAGTGTAACAACCCTGTATTTTGTGATTTATTTTTTTTGTATATTTTAAGTATTTTAATTAAATTTTGATTTAAAAAATTATTTTGTTTTATTTTGAATGATTAGTTTTGTTACCTTAAATATAAACTTTAGTTTTGATATGAATTATCATTCCAAAGCATGCCTAAAAAGAATATTTTCCAAAAAAGTGAATTTTGGTCAAATTAATCAAACTTTAACTTTTAATTTAAATTTTTAAAAGTTTGAAAAATTAAATTTTATCTTTTATTATGAAAGTACATAAAATTTTAAGAACACTGCTTTTCGTTTCGTTGAAAACGAATTTAAATTGCAAAAGTTATACTGTTTTAAATATTGTGTGTATATTGGGTTATTCAGCAATAGTCTTTATTTTAAATTTTATAAACGACATTTTATTTGATATATCTTATTCCAACTTGTATATTTATGTTATATTATGTATACTTTGACTTTTGGATATTTTTAAAATGATAATAGAATTTTTCAAAAATTTACTGTATTTATTTCCTATTTTTTTAGGCTGTTTTCTTATTTTCTGCTATTTTCTTCATTAAAATTATATTTAAATTTATTTATTTTATTTGTTTTGTGAATGTACTTTTATTTTATATTATTATTTATGTTTAAAAATATATTACAAGCTCATATGAATTTTCTAAAATTTATTTCATGTAATTTCAAATTTTCTAGACTAGTTTACTATTTTAGCTATTTTCTTTAATTTAACTTTATATATTTAATAAATATTATATATATATATATATATATATATATTTTGATAAATTTTCGAAATCTTATCTGCTATTATTATTAATTCCAGAATATCAAGTTATGTAAACAAATTTAAGAAGTTTGAAAGGTTTAAAGGCTAAGAAACGTAATTTCGTTTCACGTTTCTTTTGTCATCAGTTCATCAGTTATTTTAGCCACTCCTTACTTTATTTATTTATTTTATAAATTCACTTTTATTTGTTGTGTTTATACTTTATTAATTTTAATTTTATATGTATTTTGATTAAAAATAGATTTTTCCAAAGATTATTTGGGTTATTTAGCCTAGTTTCACATATATTGATATTTTCTTTATATAAATTATATAATTTAAAATGTATTTATTTATTTTTCTTATTTACATTATTTCTGAGATTATTTATCTATTTTATCAGGTTTTTATGTATTTACAAAATAGAAAAGAGAAATTTGAAAGGCCTTAAACTTTCTATCTTTCTATGGGCCTTTATAGTCCACCCTTTTACTTTTAACCTAACCTTTCACCAATTAACCCTAACTATTCCTCTTTTTTTTTTCTCCAGCCGACTTCCTCCTGTTATTCACGAATTTTCAAAGCTCCAAAAGCCTAAAAATCATGGCCTCCATCTTGAAGGAAAAAAATTTAGGTAAATTCCTCTTTTCTTTCTACTTTTTCTCCTATTTCTATGCAAATTTGCCTTGCTTTCTCCCCTGATTGGAGCGGCTTTCCCCCTTGCTCCACAGCCACCACCCCCTTCCATCTCTTCCCGACCATCACCACCATCTAAGCCTACAGCCATGACCATGGCCGAACACCCCTTGATGGTCAAACTCTTCCAAATGCAACCAAAAGCCTAGATCTATGCTTGTTTGGCCTTTTCTTGCTCATCCACTTCAACCACCACCCTAACCACCACCACCTTTGACCTGATCATCACACACCCCTCCAACCTCTTTCCAGATCTGAAACATCAAGAGCCGAGCCAAACAATGCATGTAGATGAGCCTTGTGGTGCACCAAAACTACACTATGTTGCCTAGTCTCTTGATATTCTTATGTTGTAACTTCCTCCACATGTTCTAGCCATTATGCCATGCATTCCTATGATCAAACCTGGGCCAAAGTCATGTCAAACCTGACCTAAATAAACTCCTAGGTCGTGCAAAAGAATAGAGAAAGCAAGGCAAAAGTCATTGCATTCATATCTCTTTTTATTCCTTTTTATTTCAAAGTTATTTCATATCTAGTTTTATTGAATTTGTGTTTGTTTGGATATTTTGTTTTGGATTGTAACACAAGTTCTAAGCTTGGATCTCTTCCCACTTGAGCCTATCGTTGTGTCATCATGCCTTCTGGAATCAGTTGTGTCATTGGTATTGAAATCTCCAGCCATAAAAGGTGAGTAAAACTCACACGACGTTTATACTTATGCGGTTGTGAAACAACAACAATTGAATGTGTAGAATTTTATGTGATGTTATAACTGACTGTGATTATTTATATATGATGTTAAGCCTATTAAATTTCATGTCACAACATCTGTTATTATATATATGTTGTTACTGTTCATTCATATCTGTTTATCACCATTGCAAGTTCCTGTAGACTAGAATCACTATGGGTTGAAATGATACATACCCGAACGGACTTTAGAATAGGGAAAAATCGTTATGGGCTGAAATGATAGGCCTGAATGATTTTCAAATTTATTTCTTTTACTTAGGACTGCGGGTTTGAAATGATAAAACCCGGATTTTTCTTTGTAAATTACGGGTTGAAATGATATATTACTCGTATCACTTTACTTAGCGTAGAAAATTATATACAAGCCCGTAGTTAAAATATGTTTTTCTAAAATGTTTAAAATATTTTAGAAATGTAATTATTATAATATTTTGATTTAAAATTTATTAAAAATAAATTTTGTAAAGTATTATTGATTTTCTGAACAATTGTAAGTGAAATGAATTAATGAAAAGTTAGAAAATTTTGAACGTAAGTTATTTTGGAAAATTTGATTTAATTATAATTAGAAATTAAATTGAATATGAAATTATGATAAATTTATGATAATTTGAATTTAAATGAATTAAAAGTGATTTTATATCATATTAATGATTTTTAACAAATTTGAAATGTGAAATGAAAGAATATTTCAAGTTGAAATTTTGAAATATAACTAAAATTGGAAATTTATGAAATTGACTTAAAAGTGAACTTTTAGTTAAGTAAGTAAAAATAAAATTAAGTTATATTTGAGAATTTGAACTTAAGTGTTAAGTTGAAATTTAATGTAGTGGATTTAAAATTGAACATTGAAATTTAATAAGTGAATTATTATTAAATCTTGATTTTTGAATAGAAATTTAACATTATAAGATCATGAACTTGAGGAAAATTTAAATGATGTTATAAATGTGAAAATGTATGATTTTATAAGTTAAAAATGTTTTAAATAAAAATATAATTGGTTGAGAAATTATATTGAATATTTGAAGTTAATTGACTATATTTTTGAAATGCTATTAATTACAATGTAAATGATATTACAGCATTTGAAAATGCTATAGTTGATGATAATGAACTAAAAAGCTAAATTGAATTAAAAGCTATTATAGCAATTTTTGTAAGTGTTATAAATTGTTGAATTTAACTAAGTTTATTCGAAATTTAAGTAAACCCTATTACAACATTTTAAAATGTTGTCTTTTGTTAAATTGAACTGTTTTGAATGTATTTTTCCGTAGCGTTTTCTAAATGCCACGAAAAGTGAATTTTCACTGCTTTGATAAACTTAATTGAATAAATGAACTTTGGAAGTCGAAAATTTTGAAAATTTAATAATTTAATTATTAAACATAATAACTTCATTTTAATGATTAAAAATGATTTTTGGAATATATACTGTTTTGAAATATGGACTGAAATGATATTTTAAATTCAATAAAATGAACAATGATTTGAAATGAATGTGGTTTCAAAAATATATGATATTTTGATATATTAAATGATTGAAATGTGGTTTTGAAAACATATGATATTTTGATATATTAAAATGGTTTGAAAATGGAGTTTTGAAAGATATGATATTTTGATATTAAAATGATATGAAAAGAAGATCCGAAAGATATGATATTTTGGAATGATTTAATCTTTATTTTGATAAAGATTTGGGTTGAAATAATATTTTATTTTGAAGTATAAATATTGTTTTAAAAGGTTATAACTACGGGTTATAATAACGATTGGTTGTTAAAGAGACCGGGATCGGATATTGTCTTATAGCCGGCCAATACCGAAAACCACTTTAACAACTGTGTACGCGGTGGAGATTCCAGAATGAAGTAGGATGGGGCGACGTTCTCGAGGTATATTACGTGGACCCAACTCCCGTGAGTTGGCATAAATGACTAAAACAGAAGCTATACCGGGCTACACAAAGGTCGCACCCTTTCATCGAGCATGCTTCTTCGGAAACCATTCTATTACTTTTGTGATTCGATATGTGGCGCCACTTTGATTCGGGGTTATTGTTCAAGTTGGGCGGAAGCTGCTGGCTTGTCGTCACCACCGGTCCGGGAGTGCAAACGGTGTATCCACCCTGGCATTGCCTCGCGTGCCGTGTCATCTCCTTATATCGAGCCCACTACGATTTTGGTTTTAAAGATTCGACCGCGTTAAGGTTCACCATCCCCTTAACGCTATTTTCTATATGATTATACTTTACTGATTAGACACTACTGTATATAGCGCAATATACTACATAGTAAATAGTTTAACGGATCCTTAGAGGATGGGCGGTCCCAAGCATCTTCTAAGTTACTTGTACCTTTACTACAGTTCACTTGAGTTGGTTTACAATGTATAAGTATGTATGTCCTGGCTCGAGTGTTTGTATTTTTATTTACGCTCGGGTCAGCCTGGTTATTCACATATTTGGATTTCCACTTTCTGGAGATTGGAATCGCTGGAGATTATCTACTTGTCAAGTTTATCTTTTGAAATCTGTTGTTCCTTTCAGCTCTTGTATTAGTTGACATCTATGAAGTGAGACTTCTTTTGTACTTTATTTCCTCTGTTGTATTTTATGTAACTCTGATATTTTTATATAGTAGCTTCATCAACTACTATCTTTTTTTACTTCCGCTGCATATTATTACTCTGTGATCTGTGATTTTTATTTACTGTATATTCTGAGATTTGCCAAATTTTTAATTACAACGCGGTATTTTGAGCAATTCAATTCCGGCATGAGTGTCTACCTATACACTTATAATGGATGCGAATGGTTGAAAATATCGGGTCGTTACAGTTGGTATCAGAGCTTTGGTAGCTCTAGGCAAAACTCAGCATATGGAGTGAATGTATTTACAGAACCACTTACATTCGAGTTTGAATCTCTTCCTTTTGACTCGATTCCTTTGAATTTTGGAACATTCCCTACGGTTCCAAGATCCATTCGTATCCCTCACTATTCATCTTCTTTTTGACCCTGGAGTATTCCATAACTCCACTTCGAATGATCCTTTTAGTGAGTTGGCAGTCCCGCCAATCTCAAAAATTAAATTGTAAAAGGGTGAAACTCCTTTACAATCAGCATCGATTCACCAGAGATTTATATATATCCTTGGTTTAGATGCTAATATCTTTTGTTATTCCAAACTTTAACTCTCGAGATCGAATGTAGATTTACCCTAGAAAATCCACATTGATCTTATTCTTTAAGTCAAGGTTGACCTGGTTAAGGTTGCCCGTGATTTATTTAAGTTAATCCACCTCCCTATTTTGTTATTTAATCATCTTGTCTTTTGTTTCCAATCTATTCTTCTAAACATTTTGAATTGTACTTGTATATCTATGTTTTGTTTTATATATTGTGTTGTTTGGGTTGTTGATGTTGATTTGGGTTTCCGATCGATTCGTCTGATCAACGCTATCGATAGGATTTCTAAAACACTTTACAGAACAAACTGACACAATATTATTTTAAAATTTGGTCAATGAAATAAAATTTTGATATATAAGTAAATTTATGGAACTTAATAAACTGATTTAAATTGATTATTTGAAGTGATAATACTTAATTTATCATTTATTGTTCTATAAATGAATTTATAAATAGTTGTTTATAAATTGATTTGGGAACTGAAATGAATTTAGAACATGAAATTTGAGAATTTGATTTCCAATGGTTTCAAACCTTTTGTTTAAAAAGTTTTAAAAGGGATATATTGTTTAAAGTATTTTCAAATAGAAATTTGTTTCCAAAGAATTTTAAAGTTTAAAATTAGTGCTCTTCTCATTGTCGCTGGGAAATAACTTCGGTGATGATCGCGACATCATCGACGTTCATTTTCGAGTTTCGAAGTGAAGAGAGTGTTCTGTAGTCTTGCTACAGTTTTGTTTCGGGGGAATTTAATTGATTTGAATTTCTAAAATATGACTTGATTTATAATATATATAGATATATGATTGAAATTTGATTTGACATATTATATGTATATTATTACTTATCTCTAAATGGTTTGGAGAAATCGAAAATACAATTCTTAAATTTTATTTTAAATAATAATTTCAATTATAAAAAGAGAATCAAAAATTTGGATAAATGATTAAAACTTGAGAGAATTGAATTGGAAAGTTTTATTTGTATAATATAATTGCATTCAAATATAACTTACCTTAATTTTAGAAGTTAACAATGTAATTGGATAATATACAATATAAAAAGATTTTATAAATGAAATTTGAGTGGTTATAATAAATGTTATACACTTAAATTTTAATTATAAAATGATTAACATAGGTAAATATAATAAAGCATAATTGAATAACTTACAATAAAATGATGTTAAAAGAACTAAGAATGAAAGAAAGCAGTTATAATAAGTGTAAGTATGTTTAACATAAGTGATAAATATAGTGAGAGGAATAAATTTAATTTTAATTAGGAATAAAGAAGAATTAAATTTATTAAGTACATTGTGAGTGTAATAAATGATTATTTTTCAAACCCATGGTTTTAAAAATTGTTAATTTAAGATGATTGGATAATAAGATAATGAAATTTGGGATTATTAAGATTTATTTAACTTGTGTAAAGATTTATTCTCTATTTAAGTTGAAATTTCCATGCTTTCAAATTTATTTCCTTATTTTGTTTTTCAAACTATCTTTTGGTTGTCCTTATCATACTTATCTTGCTATAGACTGGTATAGGTATCTTTCTATAATCTTTGATAATCTTTGGTACTCATTTGAATCTATTTTGCATGCTTGAGTTCTTGATTTTGGAGAATCTTGTAAAGATCATCTCCACCTTGTTAAACATACCCGTAATAATAGTTATCAGGTATAATTTAAATCACCTTGTCATCTTGTCCTGATCTTATTTCACTCTATTTTTTTCTGTGTTTTCCTGTACCTCATTCCTTTTCGGGGACGAAAAGTTTTGAGTGGGGGAGAGTGTAACAACCCTGTATTTTGTGATTTATTTTTTTGTATATTTTAATTATTTTAATTAAATTTTGATTTAAATTTTTTTTTTATTTTGAATGATTAATTTTGTTACTTTAAATATAAACTTTAGTTTTGATATGAATTATCATTCCAAAGCATGACTAAAAAGAATATTTTCCAAAAAAGTGAATTTTGGTCAAATTAACCAAACTTTAACTTTTAATTTAAATTTTTAAAAGTTTGAAAAATTAAATTTTATCTTTTATTATGAAAGTACATAAAATTTTAAGAACACTGCTTTTCGTTTCGTTGAAAACGGATTTAAATTGCAAAAGTTATACTGTTTTAAATATTGTGTGTATATTGGGTTATTCAGCAATAGTCTTTATTTTAAATTTTATAAATGACATTTTATTTGATAATCTTATTCCAACTTGTATATTTATGTTATATTATGTATACTTTGACTTTTGGATATTTTTAAAATGATAATAGAATTTTTCAAAAATTTACTGTATTTATTTCCTATTTTTTTAGGCTGTTTTCTTATTTTCTGCTATTTTCTTCATTAAAATTATATTTAAATTTATTTTTTTTATTTTTTTTGTGAATTTACTTTTATTTTATATTATTATTTATGTTTAAAAATATATTACAAGCTCATATGAATTTTCTAAAATTTATTTCATGTAATTTCAAATTTTCTAGACTAGTTTACTATTTTAGCTATCTTCTTTAATTTAACTTTATGTATTTAATAAATATTATATATATATATATTTATATTTCGATAAATTTTCGAAATCATATCTGTTATTATTATTAATTCCAGAATATCAAGTTATGTAAACAAATTTAAGAAGTTTGAAAGGTTTAAAGGCTAAGAAACGTAATGTCGTTTCACGTTTCTTTTACAGTTTCTTTTGTCATCAGTTCATCGGTTATTTTAGCCACTCCTTACTTTATTTATTTATTTTATAAATTCACTTTTATTTGCTGTGTTTATACTTTATTAATATTAATTTTATATGTATTTTGATTAAAAATAAATTTTTCCAAAGATTATTTAGGTTATTTAGCCTAGTTTCACATATATTGATATTTTCTTTATATAAATTATATAATTTAAAATGTATTTATTTATTTTTCTTATTTACATTATTTCTGAGATTATTTATCTATTTTATCAGGTTTTTATGTATTTAAAAAATAGAAAAGAGAAATTTGAAAGGCCTTAAACTTTCTATCTTCCTATGGGCCTTTATAGTCCACCCATTTACTTTTAACCTAACCTTTCACCAATTAACCCTAACTATTCCTCTCTTTTTTTTCTCCAGCCGACTTCCTACTGTTATTCACGAATTTTCAAAGCTCCAAAAGCCTAAAAATTATGGCCTCCATCTTGAAGGAAAAAAATTTAGGTAAATTTCTCTTTTCTTTCTACTTTTTCTCCTATTTCTATGCAAATTTGCCTTGCTTTCTCCCCTGATTGGAGCGGCTTTCCCCCTTGCTCCACGGCCACCACCCCCTTCCATCTCTTCCCGACTATCACCACCATCTAAGCCTACAGCCATGACCATGGCCGAACACCCCTTGATGGTCAAACTCTTTCAAATGCAACCAAAAGCCTAGATCTATGCTTGTTTGGCTTTTTCTTGCTTATCCACTTCAACCACCACCCTAACCACCACCATAGCAGCAACCACCACCTCTGACCTGATCATCACACACCCCTCCAACCTCTTTCCAGATCTGAAACATCAAGAGCCGAGCCAAACAATGCATGTAGACGAGCCTTGTGGTGCACCAAAACTACACTATGTTGCCTAGTCTCTTGATATTCTTATGTTGTAACTTCCTCCACATGTTCTAGCCATTATGCCATGCATTCCTATGATCAAACCTGAGCCAAAGTCATGTCAAACCTGACCTAAATAAACCCCTAGGTCGTGCAAAATAATAGAGAAAGCAAGGCAAAAGTCATTGCATTCATATCTCTTTTTATTCCTTTTTATTTCAAAGTTATTTCATATCTAGTTTTATTGAATTTGTGCTTGTTTGGATATTTTGTTTTGGGTTGTAACACAAGTTCTAAGCTTGGATCTCTTCCCACTTGAGCCTATTGTTGTGTCATCGTGCCTTCTGGAATCAGTTGTGTCATTGGTATTGAAATCTCCAGCCATAAAAGTTGAGTAAAACTCACACGACGTTTATACTTATGCGGTTGTGAAACAACAACAATTGAATGTGTAGAATTTTATGTGATGTTATAACTGACTGTGATTATTTATATATGATGTTAAACCTGTTAAATTTTATGTCATATCATCTGTTATTATATATATGTTGTTACTGTTCATTCATATCTGTTTATCACCATTGCAAGTTCCCTGTAGACTAGAATCACTATGGGTTGAAATGATACATACCCGAACGGACTTTAGAATAGGGAAAAATCGTTATGGACTGAAATGATAGGCCTGAATGATTTTCAAATTTATTTCTCTTACTTGGGACTGCGGGTTTGAAATGATAAAACCTGGATTTTTCTTTGTAAATTACGGGTTGAGATGATATATTACTCGTATCACTTTACTTAGCGTAGAAAATTATATACAGGCCCGTAGTTAAAATATATTTTTCTAAAATGTTTAAAATATTTTAGAAATGTAATTATTATAATATTTTGATTTAAAATTTATTAAAAATAAATTTTGTAAAGTATTATTGATTTTCTGAACAATTGTAGGTGAAATGAATTAATGAAAAGTTAGAAAATTTTGAACGTAAGTTATTTTGGAAAATTTGATTTAATTATAATTGGAAATTAAATTGAATATGAAATTATGATAAATTTATGATAATTTGAATTTAAATGAATTAAAAGTGATTTTATATCATATTAATGATTTTTAACAAATTTGAAATGTGAAATGAAAGAATATTTCAAGTTGAAATTTTGAAATATAACTAAAATTGAAAATTTATGAAATTGACTTAAAAGTGAACTTTTAGTTAGGTAAGTAAAAATAAAATTAAGTTATATTTGAGAATTTGAACTTAAGTATTAAGTTGAAATTTAATGTAGTGGATTTAAAATTGAACATTGAAATTTAATAAGTGAATTATTATTAAATCTTGATTTTTGAATGGAAATTTAACATTATAAGATCATGAACTTGAGGAAAAATTAAATGATGTTATAAATGTGAAAATGTATGATTTTATAAGTTAAAAATGTTTTAAATAAAAATATAATTGGTTGAGAAATTATATTGAATATTTGAAGTTAATTGACTGTATTTTTGAAATGCTATTAATTACAATGTAAATGATATTACAGCATTTGAAAATGCTGTAGTTGATGATAATGAACTAAAAAGCTAAATTGAATTAAAAGCTACTATAGCAATTTTTGTAAGTGCTATAAATTGTTGAATTTAACTAAGTTTATTCGAAATTTAAGTAAACCCTATTACAACATTTTAAAATGTTGTCTTTTGTTAAATTGAACTGTTTTGAATGTATTTTTCCGTAGCGTTTTCTAAATGCCACGAAAAGTGAATTTTCACTACTTTGATAAACTTAAGTGAATAAATGAACTTTGGAAGTCGAAAATTTCGGAAATTTAATAATTTAATTATTAAACATAATAACTTCATTTTAATGATTAAAAATGATTTTTGGAATATATACTGTTTTGAAATATGGACTGAAATGATATTTTAAATTAAATAAAATGAATAATGATTTGAAATGAATTGGTTTAAAAAATATATGATATTTTGATATATTAAATGATTGAGATGTTGTTTTGAAAACATATGATATTTTGATATATTAAAATGGTTTGAAAATGGAGTTTTGAAAGATATGATATTTTGATATTAAAATGATTTGAAAAGAAGATCCGAAAGATATGATATTTTGGAATGATTTAATCTTTATTTTGATAAAGATTTGGGTTGAAATAATATTTTATTTTGAAGTATAAATATTGTTTTAAAAGGTTATAACTACGGGTTATAATAACGATTGGTTGTTAAAGAGACCGGGATCGGATATTGTCTTATAGCCGGCCAATACCGAAAACCACTTTAACAACTGTGTACGCGGTGGAGATTCCAGAATGAAGTAGGATGGTGGCGACGTTCTCGAGGTATATTACGTGGACCCAACTCCCGTGAGTTGGCATAAATGACTAAAACAGGAGCTATACCGGGCTACACAAAGGGTCGCACCCTTTCATCGAGCATGCTTCTTCGGAAACCATTCTATTACTTTTGTGATTCGATATGTGGCGCCACTTTGATTCGGGGGTATTGTTCGAGGTGGGCGGAAGCTGCTGGCTTGCCGTCACCACCGGTCCGGGAGTGCAAACGGTGTATCCACCCTGGCATTGCCTTGCGTGCCGTGTCATCTCCTTATATCGAGCCCACTACGATTTTGGTTTTAAAGATCCGACCACGTTAAGGTTCACCATCCCCTTAACGCTATTTTCTATATGATTATACTTTACTGATTAGATACTACTGTATATAGCGCAATATACTACATAGTAAATAGTTTAACGGATTCTTAGAGGATGGGCGGTCCCAAGCATCTTCTAAGTTACTTGTACCTTTACTACAGTTCACTTGAGTTGGTTTACATTGTATAAGTATGTATGTCCTGACTCGAGTGTTTGTATTTTTATTTACGCTCGGGTCAGCCTGACTTATTCACAGATTTGGACTTCCACTTTCTGGAGATTGGAATCGCTGGAGATTATCTAGTTGTCAAGTTTACCTTTTGAAATCTGTTGTTCCTTTCA
This sequence comes from Allium cepa, assembly GCA_030765085.1. Classification (NCBI taxonomy): domain Eukaryota; kingdom Viridiplantae; phylum Streptophyta; class Magnoliopsida; order Asparagales; family Amaryllidaceae; genus Allium; species Allium cepa. Next base: position 5,682,762 of record CM060930.1, on the reverse strand, counting down.
GCTCTTGTATTAGTTGACATCTATGAAGTGAGACTTCTTTTGTACTTTATTTCCTCCGTTGTATTTTATGTAACTCTGATATTTTTATATAGTAGCTTCATGAACTACTATCTCTTTTTACTTCCGCTGCATTATTATTACTCTGTGTCTGTGATCTGTGATTTTATTTACTATATATTCTGAGATTTGCCAAATTTTTAATTACAACGCGGTATTTTGAGCAATTCAATTCCGGCATGAGTGTCTACCTATACACTTATAATGGATGCGAATGGTTGAAAATATCGGGTCGTTACATATAGACCGTGATGCCTGTATATAATTTTCTACCCTATGGTCAAGTGATACAGATATTTATCATTTCAATCTGTAATTTAAAAATAAAATTACGGTTATATATCATTTCAAACCATAATTCCGAATGCAATAAAATGCATAATAACTTGCAGTTTATAACAATATAAAATACAGCATTCATTCATCCAGTATCAACCATCAACCATTTATCACAAGCATTATCCAAATTCAAACCATACATCAATATATAACAGGTGATAATAACAGGTATCAACTATCAGTTTATATTCAAAAATAAATTATAACTATTTACTGGCAGTTTTAAATGCAATAGATAAATAGATAACAATTTAACTGGCAATTTTATATTCAAAAATAAATAAATTTAACTGGAAGTAATATGCAATATTAAATGTAATAACAAGTAATTAAATGAATTTCCAAATTAACTAAGGTAATGATGAAATATATGCCAAACATCTATAATTAAATTTCTAAGCACGTCATAAATCAATTTAACAAATATAAGAAATCTTCAAAGTTGCGAGTGGGTTAAAACACTCACCTTTATACGAATCTGAAAAATAAAAGACTTCTAATCAATAGCTTCGCTCTACGTTTCCCTAGTCTTCTTCTTGATTGCAAGCTTTGTTCCGTAATTTTTCTTTTATTTTGATTTACTTTAATTTCCCTCCTTATTATATTAATATACATATGTATTTATGTAAGTGTTTTTAAAAGGTTTGGAAAAGATTTGAAAAAGAAGAATTGAAAAAGAAAAGGATTGAAATAAGAAGAACTAAAAAATGTAGAGAATATCAAGATTTAAAAACAAAGAAGAAAGTTTGAAATAGAATAAAATTTGAGAAGAAGAATATTTGAAGAGGAAGGAAAAATTAAAATGAGATATAATAAGGAGAATCGAAAAAAAGAAGAAGAAAAAAGAAGAAGAAGATAGAATGGAGGCTAGGGTTTCATTTGCATCATATCAAATTTATAAGGTTAGAGTTAGGTTTAGGGACAAAGAGATTTGAAAAGAGAGGCTGCTATTAACTAGAAATAAATGTAACGACGTTTCGGAAAATGTAGTTGGAAATGAATGAAAAAAAGCAAATATGAACAAACTTGGTATTGAAATATAGTAAATATGAACAACTATTTTAAAAGTAGCAGGTATTAAAAGGAGGTAATTATTAATTAGATTGGAAATTAAACAACATGCTAACATTTCGATTGAATGTTTTACAAGGAATGCATTAACATACATTCAAAAATATGATAGCATAAACAAGGTAATATAAACAGGTGTATAATATATATGTACATCTTTATCGCCACTTATAGTTTACATTCATAAATAAAAGGTATGAAAATAATCCAAACAAGAAGGCAATGAATATAAGAGTAAATTAGAAAAGTGAAGATGGAAAGGTAAGTTATGTTGCAATAAAAAAATCTAACAAAGTCTAATTGGAAAGGAAATAGTCAAGTGTAAATCTAGTTTACCCCCTTTATCCTCTCCTATTAACATTTAATTTAACAACGTATGAGATTTCAATATAAACTAGCCTTAAATTTTGATCTAAAACATAAGTTTGAATTTAGGTATAAACATATATGTAGTAAACTAGCATTAAATTTTGAAACATGAAATGAATTAATTTATTTCAATATATGTTTACAATTAACGTCTTCCCACTTTAAAAAGATTCTAATCATATTAATTGTCATTGATTTCTAAGGTAAAAATGAATGAGGCAATTCAATTCATTTTTATAGTAATTTAACATATTTACGGAAATATTGTATACAAACCAAATGTTATTAATTTCTTATTTCTGTAATAATTTTTTCGGCTACCAACATTCAAATAAATAAACATATGTTTTTTTTATTTAGTAAAGAAACGTATATCCTTCTTTTTATTATGTTCATTACTACTCTAAAATATGGTTAACCTTTGTTCAACCTTTCATTACTTTACTATACTCTAATTTGACAACTCCTAACACTGTAGTACATTTCACATTAATGTAACATTTATTAAAATTTATTTCCAATCCTAATTCCATCAACTATTTAAACATGTAACTTATAATATTTGTTTACAAGCCAATTGTTACACGTAAGTTTCTCATACTTCAACCAATTGTCATATTATGAACGGAATTAACATAAATTTCAAATATTACTAATTTATTCCATACTATTTTCATTTTTTTTATTTGCATAACATTTAATTCCAATTGTTGCAATAATACATTTAATATATGCTAGATTTCAATGGAATGATTTGTTTGTCTTTCATTACACTACTATATCCAAATATCCATCTTTCCTTTGTATTAACTCCTATTTTAACTTAATTTTCAAATTAACTACTACTTAATTTCCTTTAATCGCAAATAGATTTCCAATTTTTATTTAATAAACTAAAGAAATATGTAACAATAATAATAGATACCATTAACTTTTATTGTTTCATTTTCCTTTCTATTCATATAAGATTCATCCATAAAGTTTACATTTACTTTTTACCACTTTTACTTTTATTCATTGATTCAATGTTTATTTCAAATATTTTCATTTATAACTCACAAATATTCGTTGTCGTTTATAAATGTCATGTCAGTTTCTTCTTTTATTGTATTATATTTATTCATTCCTTCATTATCGCATGACCTCATTTATTATCATTCATTTATCCATAGTATTTAAGCTTAATCACATTTCTTAGCCTCCCAATTGTTTACTTATGTTTCTAACCATTTATTTATAATACTTCCCTTTCTATTATATTCTATTAGAAGAAATTTCAATTATACCTAAGTTCATAATGCTAGAACAAAAATTTCTTATTTATTAAAGAATTCCATCAGTTACCTCATTTGAACTTATTTCTCAATTCACCAATTTCTACTTAAAATAAAATTACGTTTCTATTAAATTTTCATTCCCACTTCCGTTACTACATTTATTTTCATTAAAGTAACGTTTATCATCAACCCAAACATTATGAATACTTATCAACCTGCATCATCCTTATTCCATTAATGTATGTTCAATTGCTATTCAATATATATTAATTCATAAATCCATATTTAAGTTCGTTTTCCTATATTAAATTTATTAACAAGTATTCCTTAGATTTATACTAACATTGATTATATCTAATTTGCACTTTATTACTTATCATTCCAACAATTTATATAACTTTGAATCTATTTCCCTACTTACAAATTACAATCAAATGAAGTTTTACAAATCTGTTTCAATTAATTTGGATGGCATTGAATTAGTATATTTATTATCTTACATCGACATTTTTTATAATTTATTCCCATTATAAATTTAATAACAAGTTTCAAACTTCTTTTATTTATACAACACTTACCTTAATCTATTTTCAAATGTTATACCCAGGTGCACAATTTTCCCTATTTCATTTAAAATGTGATATCACATCAACAGTCAAAAAAAATTGTTTTTTATTTTTTTATAACTATTGCTACATTCCATTCTTAACATTTATTTTGATATAAATTAAATTTTTTCTTTTTTTGTTCTTCTAAAGTTAATCACAAAATTTTTATTAAATAACCAAATTAATTATTGAAAATTTACGGGTCGTTACATTAACCCACTTTTGAGCCAAAGTAAATTACAACTGGACTTAGAAGATCAATACAAGAACGAAGCGATTCATGAACTTGAAAATACATTTAGAAGAGCTAGACAAGCAACTTAGAATTTTTTTTACTAGGATTGGAGCAAAGACCTTAACTCGATACCAAGTCGTCGGTTATAGGTCGATACCGACCTATTACATCTCCCATGTTCTCCTCCACTAAAATTTCATATAACTCCTACACAATTCCAATGGCTTGGTATTAAGTGTTTTTCCCAAAGTTTGTATGATCCATTCAAAAATTGGTGAGATGACAAAAAGAAACCAGAATAACTCAAGTGCTATTAAGAAGATCGCTAGAACTAACTCAAGGATGATGGATAAGAGCTCAAAACACATCAACTAAGAGATAGAGGAGCAGAACGAAAATCAAAGAGGAGTTTGCAAAAAAATTCATAGCTCGGCACTGAGTTGACCATGCTCTAATCGATACCTCGTTATGCTCCATAATCTTTTGTACGACTTTTGGCTATCTTCCGGACTTCATTCCAAGAGGGTTTCTAACTCTAATAGCTTTGTTTCTCTATAAATACTCACCTGCCTGCAACCAAAGTAGGATCTTGATCTCGATCTTCTTCTTCACCCAACTCTGGATTTGTTTTCTCTACCATTGGTGACTTCTTCTCCTTCTTCACTCTTATTGTAACATCCCGCCTTTTCGCATGCTTTAAATCGACACACGTGCCAATTCAAACCGTTCGGAAGGGCGGATTGTTATGGGGTAAATAAGAAAAAAAGGGAAAGAAATAAAACAAAACAGAACCTCACAACGGAAGGATAAAATATAATAATCAAATATACAGTTTATAAAGCTGTTTTAAAATATTCGATTTTACTTATACAACATACATCAGAGTTACACATACCAAATAACAATGCAGCGGAACAATATGAGTGTAGCGGAATATAATAAATAATAATAATAGAAATCTCCGTCATGTCCTCCAGAACTAAAGTCTTCGATCCTGAAACGATCTGACTGACCCGAGCGAATTGAAAAGACAAAACACTCGAGTCAGAACTAAAAGATCTTATGTAAGTTAAATCAACAGAAGTAAATATGAGTGCAGTAACTCAAGAGATGCTCGGGATTTACATATCCTAAGGATCCGTTAAACTATTTACTATGTAGTAATATTTCGCTATTATAATAGTGTCTAATTGCAAAATAAACTTACTTTAACATAGCGTTTAGGAGTGACCCAATATTCCGCTTAACACAAATAATGCCAATAGTCTATACAGTGCCTGCATATCTCCTGATCAGGAGACTACGAGAAGACACTCCATAGGTACAACACAAATAGAAACTCGTACAAGGCGCGATAGGGTAGGTGACACGGCACAACTAGGCAATGCCAGGGTAGATATACCAATTGTTATCCGGACTGGTGGTAACGCATAGCCGCAGTTACCGCCCTCCTCGAACAAACTCACCCCTAAAATCAAAAGTAAAGGTGGCCACCGAATCAATCCAAAGTCAGAGTATAGTATCGAAGAGGAGTGTCCGATAAAGGGCGCTAACCCCCTTGGCCCGAGAATCGCTCCTGTTTTAGCCACCTTATGCCAACTCACGGGATCGGTCCACGTATTTGCCTCAAAGGAAACGCCGCCATCATCCTACTTCATTCTGGAATCTCCACCGCGTACACGGTTGTTAAAGTGGTTTTCGGAGTTGGCAGAGAGTATGACAACTTTCGATCCCGGTCTCTTCAACAGCCCAACGTTACTATAACACCTCGGTCTTTTCAAAATAGTTTATATAATATCTATTTCAAGACCATATAAATACGATATCACTTCTTCTTTTAAAACCAAATAAATATGATATCATTTCAATATATCCTTTACTAAAACTCATTTCAAGGTTATAATATTTTGAAACCAAATACTTGAAATATAGTCTTCCAAAACATAAAAGCTTTGAATTTCATAACTTTGAAATATAACTACACCACTTAAATGGTTTAAATATTAAATTATTTAATAAAATAAATTAGCTTCTTTAATTTCGCAATCAATTCTAATACAGTTTTAAATCCTCAAATAAACCATTCAAATTTCATATATTTCAAAGCTTTAATATTCAGTGTTTCAAAACTAAATTTTATAATTCATATATATATATATATATATATATATACATACCAAATTTACTTTACTATCATTTAGTTTTGAAATATTTAATTTAATAAATCCAGTATCCTTTAAATAAACTTCAAATTTCAGCAATTTAATATTCCTCAATTTAATTAAACTTGATATATTCACTTAAATCACCTTAACCCTGAATTTTGTTATAAAAAAATATTCTTTTAAAATCTAAATTTCAATAAGTTCCAAATGGACCCTTACTACATATAATCCTTAATTAAATAAAATCTCAATCAATTTCAACTACCTTCTCAACCTTGGTTTATAAAATCAAAATAAACTCTATATTAAATATAATTTAAGTAAATACTTATCCATATTATATTCAATAAAATCAAACTTTATTTTATATTTTAAAACTAATTTTTTTTCATATCTTAAAACCAAAAATTTAACTATATATACAATAACCTTTATCAAATATCCAAATCAATATATCAAAAATCATATATATTCTTTATAAATCATAGATATCACTTCAAAATATTATTATGTGTATATATATATATATATATATATACCGCGGTGTCTGTATATAATTTTCTATCCTATGGTCAAGTTATACAGATATTTATCGTTTCAGTCCGCAATTTAAAAATAAAAATGCGGTTGTATATCATTTCAAATCGTAATCCCGAATGAAATGAAAATGCATAATAACTTGCAGTTTATAACAATATGAAATACAACATCCATTCATCCAATATCAACCATCAACCATTTAGCACAATCATCATCCAAATTCAAACAATACATCAATATATAACAGGTGATAATAACAGGTATCAACTATCAGTTTGTATTCAAAAATAAATTATAACTGTTTAACTGGCAGTTTATATGCAATAAAATAAATAACAATTTAACTGGTAGTTAATATGCAATAATGAAATAAATAACAAGTTAATTAAATAAATTCAAATTAACTGAGATAATGATGAAATATATGCCAAGAAGCTATAAATAAATTTCAAATCACATCATAAATGAATTTAATAAACATAAGAAATCTTAGAAGTTGTGAGTGGGTTAAAACACTCACCTTTTGAATTTAAATCGAATTTAAAAAGCAAGAATTTGACAGTCTCCAAATTCGCCCAAACCAGTGCCAAAATGTCCGAAATTTTATTACGATCCTAATCAAAAAATTCGCACGTGAAACGGAGCTCGTATGTAAAAGTTATTCGAGTTAACACGTTTGAAATCAAAATCAAAATTAAAAATAGAAAAATTAATATTGACTCACCAAAAGCCGCCACGTCACTCTGCATCCTCACGCGCCCAAAACCCTAAAACGAAAAAAAATCGCGACTACCTACATGCACCCGCCACCCCACGCCAACTTCTACCCAAATTTGTCGTCGCCAGAGACGACTAGGTCGTGATCAATGACCATAGTTGTGGCCCCCATCACCGGACGACCCCATGGATCCCACGCGCATGCCCAACGCCCCCCCCCCCCCAGCGAACCGCCGCCGCCCACGTTCACACGCCAAACACGGCCAATTTCGTCACCTACAACCCAGACTAACCGCATAGATATCTACCCCTCGATGGCCTCTACGAGTACCTGGCCTCCGATCGACGCAAGAATCAAGATCCACCGTTGAACGCGACGCTATACCATGTACAGCCGAGAATCAATTGCAATTTCCAGGACAAATGATGACTCCAATCGAAAAACGAATTACACCATTGAATTACACTCGTCGAGAGCTTCAACATATAATATTTCCAGATTTTTCTAAGGACTTTGAAATTTATGCTTTGGGATTTGATTTGAAACTGGATCTGTAAATATAGAGCTTTGTCTGCCATTGAGGAGGAGGAATAGAATGAATTTACGTACAGACAAATGGGAATTTAGGGAGGCTAAGGTTTATAGCGAGATATTTATAGAGGAAGTTGGAATAGAATAAATGGATCGGGTTGAACACGCGCTAACGACAAAGTGGCCCAAAAAGCCCGTTCTAACCCTGGAACGAAATTGGGTCAACCCATGTATCAAAGTAGGTATTTTAAAATATTTTAAACGAAATGGAAAAGGATTCACGTCCAAATTCCATCGTATGGAGAAGTTATGCTAAATTCAGATTTCCAAATTGATTTCAATTGATTTCAATTTCATTTATTCCAAGGCGTTTCAAGCCCGTACGATCAAACGACAAGTCCGATCGATACGAAACTTGGAATTCTACAATAATTCACCGTTACGGATCCGATGAAACTAGTTTCGTCGAAATCCGAGTCAGTGGACAAAATGGCTATTTTTCCAATAATTAAATAAATTAAAATTAATTAATTAAATCAACATTTCAATTTCAATTCGAAAATTTTGCCAATTTTCGTCACTTATGATTTATTAACATTTACAATGATTTAAAAAAATTTATATGTTACTTACATGTTGATTCAATCATCAATTTCAGCGTTAAATTCCAATTTCGTTAAATTTAGAAATTAAAATTTCAATAATTCCTTTGAATTAAATTTTCATTCATATTATTCAAATTCATTATTACAACAAATGAAATAATATTGGAATCAAAATCCATTATATTAACATTCTCAATTTTCATCTAAATCCTCATTTATGTAAAAATTTAATATTATATTCCACTTATTTGCAAATAAATCCACTTATTAGATTTCAAATTATAAATAAATTAATAAATCTTGGTTTTCAATCCTTAAGTCAACCAATCTTCATATTATAAATAAAATTAACATTTAATACATCTTATAGAAATTTAATACATCTTATAGAATTAACTATCTTCAATGACGAATCAAATCTACCCTAACTGCACAAATTAGGACAATTAATGGCAATTGATTTCACATTAACTACATTAATTATCAATAGAGATCTTAATAAAATCGTTTATTTATTTAAAATCTTGCTATTCATAAATAGACATTTTATGGGTATAAATAACATTGAATCATAATACATTTGATAATGCATGCTTCATTTCATATAAATTCCCATTATTATTATAAATTGAATCCAAATTATTTTAATAAGTTTCCCAATAAACGGATTAGATTCAATTTTAACCCTCTAACTTACACTTAAGCTTAGGTTATATTCAATTTATAACGTATTATTTTCTTAGTTATTACTTTATATACTTCCCGTATTAATTTCTCAACTAACATAATTCGAACTTATTTCTCAATCCACCAATTACTATTTAAAATAAATTTACGCTTCTATTAATTTACATCACACTTCCGTCATTATATTAATAATTATTAAAGTAACGTTTATTACCAATAACAATATTATAATTTCTCAACATTTAAATGAACTTTATTTCCAATAAATTCATTGACCAATTAATTAGGTAATTTATAATAGTTGCTATCCTACCCTTAAATTTATTTCCAAATAACATACTACCTAATTGCATTCACTTATGTTCTATCCAAACATACATTTAGATTTTATTTCCATTGATTAATTAATATTTACATCCATTTATTAACAATTTACTTCCATTTATACAGTTGCAATTCATTTTAGTTATTAATTCATTAATACTATTTCCAATTTTATTTCTTTCAGTATTAATGTAATAATCATATCTAATTAACAAACTATAATGTTGTCCACTATTTCTATTTACACTCCATTATAACCTAAACAGTCGTTTCCATCACATTTGACTTGCATTAAATTGGTTATTCATCAATTGTCATTTACATTACTACCTTAATTCACATACAGTTACAGTTTTATCAATATATTAATACGTAGGTAAATTAAATTCTTGTCTTTAATTACTTATCTTAAATTTTATCCAAGTGCAATAATTAACACTATTTCTTTATTGAGATTTCACTTAAATTTTCAAAAATTAGGTTTAATAACCGTTTCTACAATTCATTATTAATATTTACTTCAATATACATTATAAATTTTTTTATTCCTTTCTAACTTAATTTCGCAAATCTAATTAAATTAACAAATTTTATTTATCAAATTTTACGGGTCATTACACTCTCCCCCACTCAAACTTTTCGTCCCCGAAAAGGAAAAAGAAGGGAAAAGAAGAATTAAGAAATCAATATCTCTTATTCAAAACATTAATTTTATAAATAGTTAAATTTACAAAATTAATTAATTTAGATAAAATATATCAGTTTATAATCATTAAATCTTTTTATACTTAAATTTATAAAGTTTGGAAAACATTTTTTTTCTTCAGAATATTTCTATGTCTAAAATTTACGGAAAATTTTGGCAGAGTCTCCATTGTACGGAGAGGCATGGGAGAAAATATAATATCAAATATATATATATTTTCCAAAATAATATAAATCCCAACCCGGGAAATCAAAATAGTAACGCTATAAACCGAAATCCGAAAACGCACCTATTTGTCGGCCAATTTACGCTTAATTACGAAACCAAAAGCAGTAGCAATTGCTTCCATAACCTGTATTTCACTTAAATACTCCAAAAGAGTAAATAATTATATAAAATGAAATGTTTAACTTGTTTCAATTAATAACAAACAACAATCAACATACCAACCATCACTTGCAACAATCAAACAACCATCACATAAATCGACACACATCAATCATTCATTCATATCAAACAAAGCAAATAGTTGTTCGGGTTCAAACTTTAAATTGTACGGAATAAAAAATAACTACTAAGTGTACCCTTCACTCAACAGTCTTAGGTGAACCTAAGTAGATTATTCATTCATCCAAACAATTTTAAAGTTTCCTTACCCAAACAATCATAAACCAAAACAAACAACCATTTAAATAATATTTCCATTTCATTCTTATTAATTTCATTTCATACATTTGTTGTTTGATTTCCTTTTTATTTATACAATGATTTATCTTTTTAATTTACATTTATTTCTAACAAACTTTTAATTTCATTTACTCATTCAATGTTTGTTTCATTTATTTTCACTTATTACTTACAATTATTCATTTCCATTAACTCAGGTCATGCCAGTTCCTTTTATTTCATTATAATTATTCATTCATTTATTATTGCATGATCTCATTTATTTACATTCATTTATCAATAGTATTCATGTCCCATTCAATTTCTTAGCATAATAATTCATTCAATCACCCCTAATTAATTTATTTCATTAGTTAATACACTATTCACATTTGTTCAATGTTTATTTAAATCTTCATTTATTACTTATTCATATTAAATCAAATTTCTTAGTAGGTAAATTTATTAACTTAAGTAACTTCTCCGTATTTACTTTAATTTATTACCAAATTCCATTGATAATAATTAAGTTCATAACAACTTTAACCCCAAATTCTTATTATAGTAAGAATTCCATTATAACTTAAGTTTATAACTCTATAACATCAATTCTTATAAATAAAGACAATTGATTGAACACTTTCATCTCATACTTTTACTTGTATAATTTCTATTACATTTCTTATTAAACATTTCACTTTTAATATTTGGTAAGTTATATATATGCTTTTAAAGAATGAAATTGAAAGTTATAAAAGTTTTCTTATTTCTTTTAATTAATTTAATATTCAATAATTATATCCTTAATTTCATAGATTACAATTTAAAATTTCATTTAATACCATTTATAACCTAGCAATAAATCTCTTGTTGCCTTTAGAGGTTTCAATTTATTAATTACCTACGTTCCAGTTCACTACAATAATTGAAACTATTAATTAATGGAAACCTTAGAATTAAATACCTGATTTAAATTTCCAATTAATTTAAAATATTGGATAAAGGTTTAAACTTACAACTTATATTTCTATTATATTTAAAACAATTAAAATTTTATATTTGGTTATCAAAACAAATCTGCAGTAAACAACTACAGTGGCCTTCCCACTTCGAAACTCGAAAATGAATGTCGATGATGCATGCACTCATCACCGAAATTATTTTCCAGCGACAGAGAGGAGAGTACAAAAACTTAATTTTTTCAAATTTCTTTAAAATAATTCTTTAAATAATATTGAAATACTTATATCAGAAACTACTTCTAATAATATTATTATTATATTCCAAAATCATTCAAAAGAAATTTTCAAAACCCCGGAACTTAAGTTTTAAAATTTCCAATTTTCATTTACTTTATTTTTTAAAATTTTATTTCAACTATTATTTATAAATTTCATTACCTAACAACCAATATATTACAACTAAATATATATATATATATATCATTTTAAAAAAATTATTTTATATATAGAAAATATAATAGGCAATTTTTTTTTCCATTCACCTATATTAGAAACAAATATTATGTCGGTCTATCCTATTAAGTGTTTAGAAATCCCTATTGATGTCACAACATCACATGCACCAACCAGAATTTATAAATACAAAATGGAATAAATTAACACAATAATAAAACATTTTATTAACACTAACAAATACGCTCTCTCATATATATCACTCAGCGACTCATTATAGGGTAGTGCTACCCTATTAACAAAGAGTCAGACCCCACAAAGCTAAGGTTTATTGCTAAACCAAAGCTCCGATACCACATGTAACATCCCGCCTTTTCGTAGCTTTAAATCGACACACGTGCCAATTCAAACTGTTCGGAAGGGAGGATTGTTATGGGATAAATAAGAAAAAACGAGAAAGAAATAAAACAAAACAGAATCTCACAACGGAAGGATAAAATATAATAATCAAATATACAGTTTATAAAGCTGTTTTAAAATATTCGATTTTACTTATACAGCATACATCAGAGTTACACATACCATATAACAATGCAACGGAACAATATGAGTGTAGCGGAATATAATAAATAATAGTAATAATAGAAACCTCCGTCTTCGTCCTCGAGAGCTAAAGTCTTCGATCCTGAAACGCTCGGACTGACCCGAGCGAGTTGAAAAGACAAAACACTCGAGTCAGAACTAAAAGATCTTATGTAAGTTAAACCAACAGAAGTAAATATAAGTGCAGTAACTCAAGAGATGCTCGGGATTTACATCTCCTAAGGATCCATTAAACTATTTACTATGTAGTAATATTTCGCTATTATAATAGTGTCTAATTGTAAAATAAACTTACTTTAAAATAGCTTTAAGGAGTGATCCAATATTCCCCTTAACATAAATAATGCCAATAGTATATACAGTGCCTGCATATCCCCTGATCGGGAGACTACGAGAAGACACTCCATAGGTATGACACAAATAGAAACCCGTACAAGGCGCGATAGGGTAGGTGACATGGCACAACTAGGCAATGCCAGGGTAGATATAGCAATTGCTATCCGGACTGGTGGTAACGCATAACCGCAGCTACCGCCCACCTCGAACAAACTCCCCCCTAAAATCAAAAGTAAAGGTGGCCACCGAATCAATCCAAAGTCAGAGTATAGTATCGAAGAGGAGTGTCCGATAAAGGGCGCTAACCCCCTTGGCCCGAGAATCGCTCCTGTTTTAGCCACCTTATGCCAACTCACTGGAGTTGGGTCCATGTATTTACCTCAAAGGAAACGCCACCATCATCCTACTTCATTCTAGAATCTCCACCGCGTACAAAGTTGTTAAAGCGGTGTTCGGAGTTGGAAGAAAGTATGAAAACTTCCGATCCCGGTCTCTTCAACAACCCAACGTTATTATAACACCGCGGTCTTTCAAAATAGTTTATGCTTTTAAACCAGAATATAATATCCATTTCAAAACCATATAAATACGATTTCACTTCTTCTTTTAAAACCAAATAAATATGATATCATTTCAATATATCCTTTGCTAAAACTCATTTCAAGGTTATAATATTTTGAAACCAAATACTTGAAATATAGCCTTCCAAAACATAAAAACTTTGAATTCATAACTTTGAAATATAACTACACCACTTAAATGGTTTAAATATTAAATTATTTAATAAAATAAATTAGCTTCTTTAATTTCGCAATCAATTCTAATACAGTTTTAAATCCTCAAATAAACCATTCAAATTTCATATATTTCAAAGCTTTATTATTCAGTGTTTCAAAACTAAATTTCATAATTCATATATATATACCAAATTTACTTTACTATCAATTAGTTTTGAAATATTTAATTTAATAAATCCAGTATCCTTTAAATAAACTTCAAATTTCAACAATTTAATATTCCTCAATTTAATTAGACTTGATATATTCACTTAAATCACCTTAACTCCGAATTTTGTTATAAAACAATATTCTTTTAAAATCTAAAGTTCAATAAGTTCCAAATGGACCCTTATTACATATAATCCTTAATTAAATAAAATCTTAATCAGTTTCAACTATCTTCTCAACCTTGGTTTAGAAAATCAAAATAAACTCTATATTAAATATAATTTAAGTAAATACTTATCCATATTATATTCAATAAAATCAAACTTTATTTTATACTTCAACACCAATTTTTTTCATAGCTTAAAACCAAAAATTTAACTATATATACAATAACCTTTATCAAATGTCCAAATCAATATATCAAAAATCATATATATTCTTTATAAACCATAGATATCATTTCAAAATATTATATATATATATATATATATATATATATGTATGTATATATATACCGTGGTGTTTGTATATAATTTTCTATCCTATGGTCAAGTGATACAGATATTTATCATTTCAATCCGCAATTTAAAAATTAAAATGCGGTTGTATATCATTTCAAACCGCAATCCCGAATGGAATGAAAATGCATAATAACTTGCAGTTTATAAAAATATGAAATACAACATCCATTCATCCAATATCAACCAGCAACCATTTATCACAATCATCATCCAAATTCAAACAATACATCAATATATAACAGGTGATAATAACATGTATCAACTTTCAGTTTATATTCAAAAATAAATTATAACTGTTTAACTGGCAGTTTATGCAATAAAATAAATAACAATTTAACTGGCAGTTAATATGCAATAATGAATTAAATAACAAGTTAATTAAATAAATGCAAATTAACTAAGATAATGATGAAATATATGCCAAACAGCTATAAATAAATTTCAAATCACATCATAAATGAATTTAACAAACATAAGAAATCTTAGAAGTTGTGAGTGGGTTAAAACACTCACCTTTTGAATTTAAATCGAATTTAAATTCAATTTAAACCCAAAAATTTGACAGTTTACAAATTCGTCCAAACCAGCGCCAAAATGTTCGGAATTTTATTACGATCCTAACAAAAAAATTCACGCGTGAAACGGAGCTCGTATGTGAAAGTTATTCGAGTTAACACGTTTGAAATCAAAATTAAAAATAAAAACAGAAAAATTAACGTTGACTCACCAAAAGCCGCCACGTCACTCTGCATCCTCACGCGCCCAGAACCCTAAAATGAAAAAAAATCGCGACTACCTTCTTGCAGCCGCCACCCCACGCCAACTTCTACCCAAATTTGCCGTCGCCAGAGACGACTAGGTCGTGATCAATGACCATAGTCGTGGCCCCATCACCGGACGACCCCATGGATCCCGCGCGCACGCCCAACGGCCACCCCAGCGAACCACCGCCGCCCACGTTCAAACGCTAAACACGGCCAATTTCGACGCCTACAACCCAGACTAACCGCATAGATCTCCACCCCTCGACGACCTCTACGAGTACCTGCCCTTCGATCGACACAAGAATCAAGATCCACCGTTGAACGCGACGCTATACCATGTACGGTCGAGAATCAATTGCAATTTCCAAGACGAACAATGACTCCAATCAAAAAATGAATTACACCATTGAATTACGCTCGTCAAGAGCTTAAACATATAATTTTTCCAGATTTTTATGAGGACTTTGAAATTTATGCTTGGGGATTTGATTTGAAATTGGATCTGTAAATATAGAGCTTTGTCTGCCATTGAGGAGGAGGAATAGAATGAATTTACATACAGACAAATGAGAATTTAGGGAGGCTAGGGTTTATAGCGGGATATTAATAGAGAAAGTTGGAATCGAATAAATGGATCGGGTTGAATACGCGCTAACGACAAAGTGGCCCAAAAAGCCCGTTCTGACCCTGGAATGAAATTGGGTCAACCAATGTATCAAAATAGGTATTTTAAAATATTTTAAACGAAATGGAAAAGGTTTCACATCCAAATTCCATCGTATGGAGAAGTTATGCTAAATTCAAATTTCCAAATTGATTTCAATTGATTTCAATTTCATTTATTCCAAGGCGTTTCAAGCCCGTACGATGAAACGACAAGTCCGATCGAAACAAAACTTGAAATCCTACAATAATTCACCGTTACGGATCCGGTGAAACTGTTTTCGTCGAAATCCGAGTTAGTGGCCAAAATGGCTATTTTTCCACTAATTAAATAAATTAAAACTAATTAATTACATCAGCTGTTCAATTTCAATTCGAAAATTTTGCCAAATTTCGTCACTTTTGATTTCTCAACATTTACAATGATTTAAACAAATTTATATGTTACTTACATGTTGATTCAATCATCAATTTCAGCATTAAATTCCAATTTCGTTAAATTTAGAAATTTAGAAATTAAAATTTCAATAATTCCTTTGAATTAAATTTTCATTCATATTATTCAAATTCATTATTACAACAGATGAAATAATATTGGAATCAAAATCCATTATATTAACATTCTCAATTTTCATCTAAATCCTCATTTATGTAAAAATTTAATATTATATTCCACTTATTTGCAAATAAATCCACTTATTAGATTTCAAATTATAAATAAATTAATAAATCTTGATTTTCACTCCTTAAATCAACCAATCTTCATATTATAAATAAAATTAACATTTATTACATCTTATAGAATTAACTATCTTCAATGACGAATCAAATCTACCCTAACTGCAAAAATTAGGACAATTAATGGCAATTGATTTCACATTAACTACATTAACTATCAATAGCGATATTAATAAAATCGTTTATTTATTTAAAATCTTGCTATTCATAAATAGACCTTTTATGTGTATAAATAACATTGAATCATAATGCATGCTTCATTTCATATAAATTCCCATTATTATTATAAATTGAATCCAATTTATTTTAATAAGTTTCGAAATAAACGGATTAGATTCAATTTTAACCCTTTAACTTACACTTAAGTTTAGGTTATATTCAATTTATAACGTATTACTTTCTTAGTTATTACTTTATATACTTCCCGTATTAATTTCTCAATTAATATAATTCGAACTTATTTCCCAATCCACCAATTACTACTTAAAATAAATTTACGCTTCTATTAATTTACATTCACACTTCCGTCACTATAATAATAATTATTAAAGTAACGTTTATTATCAATAACAACATTATAATTACTCAACATTTAAATGAACTTTATTTCCAATAAATTCATTGACCAATTAATTAGGTAATTTATAATAGTTGCTATCCTACCCTTAAATTTATTTCCAAATAGCATACTACCTAATTTCATTCACTTATGTTCTATCCAAACGTACATTTAGATTTTATTTCCATTAGTTAATTAATATTTACATCCATTTATTAACAATTTACTTCCATTTATGTAGTTGCAATTCATTTTAGTTATTAATTCATTAATACTATTTCCATTTTTATTCTTTCAGTATTAATTACATAATCATATCTAATTAACAAATTATAATGTTGTCCACTATTTCTATTTACACTCCATTATAACCTAAACAGTCGTTTCAATCACATTTGAATTGCATTAAATTGGTTATTCATCAATTGCCATTTACATTACTACCTTAATTCACATACAGTTACAGTTTTATCAATATATTAATAAATAGGTAAATTAAATTTTTGTCTTTAATTACTTATCTTATATTTTATCCAAATGCAACAATTAACACTATTTCTTTATTGAGATTTCACTTAAATTTTCAAAAAATAGGTTTAATAACCATTTCTACAATTCATTATTAATATTTATTTCAATATACATTATAAAAATTTTTATTCCTTTCTAACTTAATTTCGCAAATCTAATTAAATTAACCAATTTTATTTATCAAATTTTACGGGTTGTTACACGTATCCTCTACCACCCAAACACTGTAGACCCCTTGTAAATCTAAGATTCACTAAATTGTGTTCAGATGATATAAGTAGTTGTAGTCTAGAGAGAAAACAAATGATAAAAGAGATAAAAATTGGCGTAGGCCGAAGATTACATCGAACCACTAGAAAAATTCTTGTGTGTTCTTTACTTTTCTGCTATTCTTACTTGCTTGATCTGGGATTTCTACAACTTTTATATCTATTATAAAAGAAATGGTGCTTTCATCTGATTTCTGGATGTTGATTCATTTTCTGGATTAACAATGTGCATCAAGATTGACTTGAAGAAGGCCTACGACTCTGTTAATAGGAAATTTGTTTTGAATATGCTTAGGAATGTCAATTTTCCTTCTAAGTGGATTAATTAGATTGTTGAAATGATCTCATCTCCTTGATTTTCTATTATGCATCAAGGATGCCACAATGGTTATTTCACAAGCTGCAATAAGTTGAGGCAGGGTGGTCCGCTATCCCTGCTTCTTTTTTACTTTTGTTATGGAATACTTTTCACTTCTTATGGACGATAAAGTTAGATGTAAATAGATAACTTCGATTTAAACACATGCTAATAAGATAACTCATTTGATTTATCCAGATGACATTATAATCTTTTCTAGAGCAAATGTCAAATCTGTTGAAGTTCTAAGGATGTTTTCTCTAGTACGGGAGCAGTTGCGGGCTTAGAACTCTATTGTGAAAAATCTAGCATATATTTTGGGAAAGGAGTTTCCAATTCTGAAGAAATTTCCTCCATTCTTAATATCAATCGGAAGCATTTGCCTGTAGGATATCTAGATATACCTTTATCTAGATCTAATTTGAAAGATATGGATTGTGTGCTACTTATAGATAAAATTAGACTAAAGATCAGTGGATGGGAACCTTGTAACAACCCGCATATTTATCAATTTTATATTTAAATATTTTATCGATCAGTCGGATTTTAGTCCAAAAAGCTACTTTTTGCATACGGCCGAATTAGGACTCGGGACCACTCCCATTGAGTTTAAAATGCCGTTTGCGACCTTTTTGAGTATAAACTTCGATATGTTTGGAGAAAGTTGATTTTTGCTACTTTTCACTTTGGGTTTGAGTTTGGGCTCAGCCCTATGTTTAACTTATGCTCAAATCTGAGCCATTCTTCCCCATTCACCCTCATTCTCTTCTCTTTTCAGTTCTAAGGCATTAATGGTGGGAGAGATTGGAAATTAAAACTCCAAAACCCTAGTTCCTTTTGCAACCTCAAATTCCTAGCTCCAAACTCAAGAAGAACCCATTGGTAAGCTTCCCTCCTTCTTCTCCAACTTATTCTCTTACCAATTTCAGAAATTCCTAAACCTAATTTTGGGAATGATCTTGTTTTGAGCATAGATTCAAGCTCATTTGGGTTGTGTTGAAGAGAGGTTGATTCTCCATTTGCTTTCAAGCTTCTTCTAGTTTGATTTTGTGAAAAGGTGAGATTTTTAATCTCACATCTAAGTCTATGAATTATCTTTGATTGTTAGGTATAAATTCCTAACACTTATTCTTGTGCAATTGCTTTTGATTTGGATTGCTTTTGAGAATATTCCAATTTTAGTGTTTGAAAGCCAAATCCTTAAAAATCATAGCTTTGAGGTTCAAATGTGTTTTTGGTGATGCATCGAGGAGCCAATAGGGCCGGGTAGCCGTTAGGCATAATTCCCTAGTGTCCGTGCTAGTCCGGTTGCGAATTGGTGGAGGTTGCATATCAATTTATGGGCATCAATTTGCAGAGCATCAGGTTCGGCCGACCGACCCCCCTGGTCCGGTCGACCGACCTGCTGCCAAGTGCATAGGCACTCCCCTGTTTAAGGTTCGGTCGACCGAGTACAGTGTAGCCGGTCGACCGACCTGCTGTCCCGAGAGTTTTTCAGAACAGGGTCCGGTCGACCGAGCTCTGTAGCCGGCGGACCGACCTGATGATTTTTTGCCTACTTCGCCTAGTTGCTTGAATTTCCAACTTAAATCGATTCGTGTTGTTTCCTATTTATTGTTATCAATTAATATGACTTTGATGACTCCATTTTTTAGGGATTTTTGAATATTCATTTTGATGGATTCTTTATCGGTTTCGTTGGATTTTTATTCACATCTCCGTATGTGAATTTTAGTGATTGATTGTTCCTACAATCTTCTTTGTGTTTTGTCACTTTAAAAATATAAAGGTTTTCTATACTAGTAGTAAATATCAAAACTCTTTCCTCAAACGATTTCAATACTATTTTAATACCAAATTCGTTTATAAAATCGTTTTCCAATCTATTAGTATATACAAACCTTTACCTCACTCGTATGAGAAATCTAATTAAATGACTTAGTAAAACAAGTGGTATGAAACGCTTGCGTTCACTTTGTTGGTTAATTCTTGGACTTGTTTGATTGAAACTCTTGTGACAATTTTCTAGTGGAGATCAATAATTTGTTCGTAAATATTTAAGTTAAGCTAGTGGTTATGGGACATGATGCTAAGCTCATATATTTACTAGCTTACTGTAATCGACACTTCTCGTTGATCATGACGATCATCTTTGTGATTTAGACTAGCAATGTGCGATGTCTCTTTGTCTGCGAGGGAGACTAAACCCCGTTTTGTGGAGTTTCGACTCAATTTGGTGGGGTAGCAACCCATGGTCTTCGGGCCGTTTGTGGAGCTTCGGCTCAATTTGTGATGGTTAGCAACCATGGAATTAGCGTTCCGTTTGTGATACACGTGTTCGTGGGCTTTATGCTCCCGTTTGTGATAGGCCTCCCCCCTTTGTGATTTCTGGATTTCTTGAGATGATTTCTAGAATTTGTGTTTCACCAATTTTCGTGATTTCCATTAATAAGTTTTATCAATATTTGTGCATTGGTGAATTTGTGCGTCATTGACTTTTGTGATTTCTGGATTTCGCGTATTGAATTCTGGAATTTGTGTGTCATTGACTTGTGTGATTGACATTGATATTATTGTCAATATTTGTGCATTGGTGAATTTGTGTGTCATTGACTTTTGTGATTGACATTGATATAATCGTCAATATTTATGGTTTGGTGAACTAAATTAGGAGTATGACGTTTCTTTGATTCTTGTGTAGATTTTTTGTGACATTGAATAATCCCTTGATGATTTTCAACTACTTATATATATCACAGCTTGGCATTGTGATTATTATGTGTTTAGTCATATCTCTTATTCTATATCGTTTCATCTGATATCTATAGTTAGACTGATCCGTTTATTATTTTCTTATTAAATAATACTCGGGTCAGACCGAGATGTTACAGGTGCTTCTGCTTGACTTCTCTCTTGGGATTGATTTCTCTGACTTTTGGCTTACTACTTAGATTAGTAGTTTATTCTGGTGTATACATTCGAGATATAGACTCCATAATGTATACTTATTCTTTTGTGTAGTTCATATAACTATTCTTTTGTGATATTGTGGATCTTTTTAGACCACTACTCTGATGTACACTTCCTAGTGTAATATTCATATCTATTTCCGCCTTTGTGATATGAATTGTCTGTGACTGATTTATGTTATGTTTATTTCTATATTTGTTTCCAAAGATATTATAGCCACCGTGTGATATCTTTGAGTTTGTGTCGGCATGTCAGATTTCCACTTAAAAAGAATTGCATGTCACATCTATCTGACATATCGATGCTCGCACAAAGCAATTACACGGATGGTCGCTCCTCAACAGCCTTATTCTCCGTGCTAGTTGACAGCATTACTTTGTAGTGTTCTTGTCTAGCATGGGTATAGAGGTGGGGCGTCACAGCTTGGTATCAGAGCTAAACTTCGGAACAATATGGAATATTATAACAAGGATCATCGTCCTAAGTCCATCTTAGGAGTCGTGCTTTAAGATTTAATTCGAGCCTTCGTACCGATTCATCCTATTTGCCTTATGATTCCTTGTTTATCTATCAAGATTGCTTGATATTCAATTTGGTAAATAACCTTTTTCTTCTTCTTCTTTCTTTCTAAAGGGAGAGAAATGTCTAGACCAGGCCGCCCCAGAGCCGTACCGTCTAGCACTCCGCCCCAAGATGGAGTTTTTATGACTGCTCAACAGCTTCTTGATTTAGTGACAAATGCTCAAGCAGCTGGAGCTAACCCGGAACCTACTCACCAAAAGTCGGGATTTGCACGCTTGTGCAACGATTACACTAATTTGGGTGGGGAGCCATTCATAGGTTTCGAAACTATTATTGAAGTACAGGCTTGGCTAAGGTCATGCGATCGAATCTTTTCTCGCATGAATCTTATTGACCTTCACAGAGTTCAGGTGGCCTCTAGTATGCTCCGAGAAAGAGCATTGGACTAGTACGAACTTCTTATTTCTGAGATTAATGAAGCGGATCTCACCTGGGAGCAATTCCGAGAACGCTTCGAATTAAAATTCGTGCCAGAAGCTGAGAAAGTGACGATGGCTCGTCGTTTCATTGACCTTGTTCAAGGCGATTCTTCCGTGACGGACTACGTTGCTTCTTTTGAATCACTTTCCAAATATGGGGTTGAATACATCAACACCCCTCTGAAGAAGAATCAGAGATTTGTTTATGGCTTAAACAAAAATCTCAATAAGCCATTACTTCTAAAATTAGAAGTTTCTTTCGACCAACTCATTGATATCGCTCTTCGTCTTGAAGAGGCGGATAAGGAGAATGATGTTGAAGTGGTGGGTTCCAAACCAAACTTCAACAGCAAGAAGAGGCCCAGTAAATTCAAAGGTCCTTGTCCCAATAAGAAAGGGAAGCAAGCAACCTCCGTGGCAAAGACTTCTTCCTTTGGCCGTGGGGAATGCTATAATTGTGGTTCGAAGGACCATTATGCGAACAAGTGCCCAAAGTCTCTCTCTTGTCGCTACTGCAAAGTTCCCGGTCATGTTATATCCTCATGCCCCAAGCTTCAGCGCAGGAAAGAGGGAAAGCTTAATGTTGCTCAAGCCCCTGGCAACACATCTCGTGGCCAAGGTATTTCTCATTCTATTTTGGATGGAGTTATTTTATTTCGTGATCATCCTATTCGAGTTCTTTTTGATACGGGTGCATCCCATTCTTTTATATCGAAAGAACTTGTTGATGCCTTTTCTTTGGATGTTTTGTGTTTAATGACTTCTTTGAGAATTGCGAATCCGGTTGGTGGATCCGCAACAATCAGTTTATTGTGTAAAGATGTCGAGATTATTTTGTGTAATTTTTCTTTCCGAGCCGATTTGCATGTCATGCGCTATTTAGGCTTTGGAATGATTTTGGGAATGGATTGGCTTAACCGTTATGAAGCTCATATCCTATGTCCTGAGCGGACTATTCATCTTCGACATCCTCAATCTGTTAAGCAGATTTCTATTAATCTTCAAGATTCAGTTTCCAGCTTGGTCGCATCTGTATATTCTTTAAACCCTCGTGATGACGATGATGATGATGAGGGTGATATTATTTCTCTTATTCACGTCGTTTGTGAATTTTCCGACATATTCGAGCCCGTTTTAGGATTACCACCTAAGCGAGCAATTGAGTTCAGAATTAATCTTATTCCTGGAGCTCAACCTATCACTCGTCCTCCGTATCGTATGTCCAATAAAGAAAACGAGGAGATGCATAAGCAAATATGCGAATTGGAGACGAAGCAATTTATTCGCTCTAGTTCTTCGCCTTGGGGAGCTTCGGCTATTTTTGTGAAGAAATCCGATGGTACACTTAGGCTTTGCGTTGACTACCGCAAGCTTAATGATCTTACTATCAAAAATAAATATCATTTACCTCGGATTGATGACCTATTTGATCAACTTAGTGGTGCTAGAGTCTTTTCGCAACTAGACTTAGCTACTAGATTTCATCAGCTTCGTATTGCAGAGGATATCATTCCTTTGACATCGTTCCGTACTCGGTATGGATCTAATGAATGGCTTGTTATGCCATTTGGTTTGACGAATGCTCCGGCGTATTTCGTTGACCTTATGAATCGGGTTTTCAAAGATTTTCTCGACCGATTTGTTCTCATCTTTATCGATGATATTCTTGTGTATTCTAAAACCGAGGAGGAGCATGAAAAACATCTTCGGATTGTGTTGGAAACTCTTAGGAGTAATCAATTAAAGGCAAAATTTTCTAAATGCCACTTTTGGCAATCTCGTGTGAAGTTTCTCAGTCATATTATTTCCGAATCCGGAATTTCCGTGGATCCTTCAAAGATTGAAGCGATTCAAGATTGGAAGAGACCGGAGAGTGTGACAGAGATTCGTAGTTTTCTCGGATTGGCGGGCTATTACCGTCGTTTTATCAAAGACTTTTCTAAGATTGTCGTGCCTCTCACTAGCTTGACTAAGAAAGGTGTTAAATACATTTGGTCGGACAAACGTGAAGCTTCTTTTCAGAAATTAAAAGAACTCCTTCTGATGCTCCTATTCTTGTTATTCCCGAGGGGAATCAAGATTTCGTTGTTTATACCGATGCTAGTCGCGTTGGTTTGGGTGCCGTTCTTATGCAAAGAGAACGTGTTATTGCTTATGCTTCTAGGCAATTGAAGCCTGCTGAGACTAGATATGTCACTCATGACTTAGAGCTCGCGGCTATTGTTTTCGCCCTTCGTATTTGGCGTCATTATCTTTTAGGAGAGAAATTTGTTCTTTATACCGATCATAAGTCCTTGAAGTATTTATTCTCTCAAAAGAAACTTAATTTACGTCAACAACGTTGGCTCAGGTTCCTTGCGCCTTATTCTTGATATTCTTTATACACCCGGTAAGGGTAATCGTGTCGCCGATGCTCTTAGCCGTAAACAACAAGCTGTTGTTTCTATGATGATATCCGAATGGAAGGATCTCGAGATCTTATCCACTTGTGAGATTCAAGACCGCGTATCCGATTTATGCTCATCATTTGTTTTATGTAGCCTTGAGGCTCATCCTTCTCTTTTTGACCGCATTCTTGAAGCTCAAAGGCTAGATCCTGAATTGGCTCTTCTCGGCCAAAATATTAAGGATAAAATGGATATTGAAGGTTTAAAAGACTTTGATATCGATTCTCATGGCGGCATTCGGAAATTTGGTAGACTTATCGCACCAAATATTAGTGATCTTCGTAAAGATATTTTAGAAGATTCTCATCATTCTAAATTTACCATTCATCCCGGAAGTAGTAAAATGTACTCAGATATGAAGCGACTTTATTATTGGGAGGGAATGAAACTTGACATCGCTAACTTCGTTAAGCGTTGCATGACTTGCCAACTTGTTAAGGCCGAACATCAAAGGCCCGGTGGGTTATTGCAACCTTTAGAAATTCCAATTTGGAAGTGGGACCAAATTTCCATGGATTTTATAGATGGCCTTCCCCGTCCTCGTCCGGGTCATGATAGCTTATGGGTGATTGTTGATAGGCTTACTAAATCTGCCCATTTTATTCTCGTTCGGTCTAACCGAACCGTTCCTCTTTTGGCCAAGCTCTTTATCAAAGAGATTGTTAAATTGCATGGAGTTCCTACTTCTATTGTTAGTGATCGCGATCCATTGTTTACTAGTGGATTTTGGAAGAGTCTTCAAAAAGCTTTGGGAACGAAGCTTAATTTTAGCACCGCTTATCATCCTCAGTCCGATGGACAAACCGAGCGTGTGAATCAAGCTCTTGAAGATCTTCTTCGTGCTTATGTTCTTGATTTCGGTGGAAGTTGGGAAGATCATATTTCTCTTGTTGAATTTTCCTATAATAATAGCTTCCAATCTAGTATTGGTATGGCACCTTTTGAGGCACTCTACGGAAGGCCATGCCGATCTCCTTCTTGTTGGCTTGAGACCGGTGAGAAGCTAGTTTTAGGTCTAGATTTTATTCGTGATTCCACAGAAAAGATTGACCTTATTCGTCATAGGATGAAAGAAGCCCAGAGTAGACAAAAATCCTATGCCGATAATCGAAGAAGGAAATTAGAATTTTCTGTTGGAGATTCTGTTTTTATTCGTGTTTCACCAATGAAAGGTGTTGTGCGTTTCAGTCGCTCGGGAAAGTTAGCGCCTCGATATATTGGGCCATTTCGTATCACTGAACGTATTGGTTCCATGGCTTATCGCCTTTTATTACCGACTCAATTTTCTGCTATCCATGACGTGTTTCACGTTTCTCAACTTCGGAAATGTCTTCGAGATTCCGATTCTATTCTTGAGCCCGGTGTTGTGGAAGAGATTGAAGTTTCGCCTAATTTAACTTATGAGCAACATCCTATTCGTATCATTGCTTCGGAAGTCAAACGACTACGAAATAAAGATGTTCCGTTTGTTAAAGTTCAATGGTCTTCAAATCCTAAGGATTGTTCTTGGGAGTCTAGGGAATTCATCGAGCGATCACATCCGGACTTGCTTTCCCGTGCTCTTTAAGGTGAACCTTTTATTTCAAATTTCTTTTGTGTTGAATATGCTTTTATGGTTGTTACTTTATGTTCTCTTCTTAAATATTGCGAGGACGCAATTTCTTTAAGGAGGGGAGTCTGTAACAACCCGCATATTTATCGATTTTATATTTAAATATTTTATTTAAATATTTTATCGATTAGTCGGATTTTAGTCCGAAAAGCTACTTTTTGCATACGGTCGAATTAGGACTCGGGACCACTCTCATTGAGTTTAAAATGCCGTTTGTGACCTTTTTGAGTATAAGCTTCGATATGTTTGGAGAAAGTTGATTTTTGCTACTTTTCACTTGGGTTTGAGTTTGGGCTCAGCCCTATGTTTAACTTATGCTCAAATCTGACCCCTCTTCCCCGTTCACCCTCATTCTCTTCTCTTTTCAGTTCTAAGGCATTAATGGTGGGAGAGATTGGAAATTAAAACTCCAAAACCCTAGTTCCTTTTGCAACCTCAAATTCCTAGCTCCAAACTCAAGAAGAACCCATTGGTAAGCTTCTCTCCTTCTTCTCCAACTTATTCTCTTACCAATTTCAGAAATTCCTAAACCTAATTTTGGGAATGATCTTGTTTTGAGCATAGATTCAAGCTCATTTGGGTTGTGTTGAAGAGAGGTTGATTCTCCATTTGCTTTCAAGCTTCTTCTTGTTTGATTTTGTGAAAAGGTGAGATTTTTAATCTCACATCTAAGTCTATGAATTATCTTCGATTGTTAGGTATAAATTCCTAACACTTATTCTTGTGCAATTGCTTTTGATTTGGATTGCTTTTGAGAATATTCCAATTTTAGTGTTTGAAAGCCAAATCCTTAAAAATCATAGCTTTGAGGTTCAAATGTCTTTTTGGTGATGCATCGAAGAGCCAATAGGGCCGGGTAGCCATTAGGCATAATTCCCTAGTGTCTGTGCTCGTCCGGTTGCGAATTGGTGGGGGTTGCATATCAATTTATGGGCATCAATTTGCAGAGCATCAGGTTCGGCCGACCAACCCCCCTGGTCCGGTCGACCGACCTGCTGCCAAGTGCATAGGCACTCCCCTGTTTAAGGTTCGGTCGACCGAGTACAGTGTAGCCGGTCGACCGACCTGCTGTCCCGAGAGTTTTTCAGAACAGGGTCCGGTCGACCGAGCTCTGTAGCCGGCCGACCGACCTGATGATTTTTTGCCTACTTCGCCTGGTTGCTTGAATTTCCAACTTAAATCGATTCGTGTTGTTTCCTATTTATTGTTATCAATTAATATGACTTTGATGACTCCTTTTTTTAGGGATTTTTGAATATCCATTTTGATGGATTCTTTATCGGTTTCGTTGGATTTTTATTCACATCTCCGTATGTGAATTTTAGTGATTGATTGTTCTTACAATCTTCTTTGTGTTTTGTCACTTTAAAAATATAAAGGTTTTCAATACTAGTAGTAAATATCAAAACTCTTTCCTCAAACGATTTCAATACTATTTTACCAAATTCGTTTATAAAACCGTTTTCCAATCTATTAGTATATACAAACCTTTACCTCACTCGTATGAGAAATCTAATTAAACGACTTAGTAAAACAAGTGGTATGAAACGCTTGCGTTCACTTTGTTGGTTAATTCTTGGACTTGTTCGATTGAAACTCTTGTGACAATTTTCTAGTGGAGATCTACAATTTGTTCGTAAATATTTAAGTTAAGCTAGTGGTTATGGGACATGATGCTAAGCTCACATATTTACTAGCTTACTGTAATCGACACTTCTCGTTGATCATGACGATCATCTTTGTGATTTAGACTAGCAATGTGCGATGTCTCTTTGTCTGCGAGGGAGACTAAACCCAGTTTTGTGGAGTTTCGACTCAATTTGGTGGGGTAGCAACCCATGGTCTTCGGGCCGTTTGTGGAGCTTCGGCTCAATTTATGATGGTTAGCAACCATGGAATTAGCGTTCCGTTTGTGATACACGTGTTGGTGGGCTTTATGCTCCCATTTGTGATAGGCCTCCCCCCCCACCCTTTGTGATTTCTGGATTTCTTGAGATGATTTCTAGAATTTGTGTTTCACCAATTTTCGTGATTTCCATTGATAAGTTTTATCAATATTTGTGCATTGGTGAATTTGTGCGTTATTGACTTTTGTGATTTCTGGATTTCGCGTATTGAATTCTGGAATTTGTGTGTCATTGACTTGTGTGATTGACATTGATATTATTGTCAATATTTGTGCATTGGTGAATTTGTGTGTCATTGACTTTTGTGATTGACATTGATATAATCGTCAATATTTATGGTTTGGTGAACTAAATTAGGAGTATGACGTTTCTTTGATTCTTGTGTAGATTTTTTGTGACATTGAATAATCCCTTGATGATTTTCAACTACTTATATATATCACAGCTTGGCATTGTGATTATTATGTGTTTAGTCATATCTCTTATTCTATATCGTTTCATCTGATATCTATAGTTAGACTGATCCGTTTATTATTTTCTTATTAGATAATACTCGGGTCAGACCGAGATGTTACAGGTGCTTCTGCTTGACTTCTCTCTTGAGATTGATTTCTCTGACTTTTGGCTTACTACTTAGATTAGTAGTTTATTTTGGTGTATACATTCGAGATATAGACTCCATAATGTATACTTATTCTTTTGTGTAGTTCATGTAACTATTCTTTTGTGATATTGTGGATCTTTTTAGACCACTACTCTGATGTACACTTCCTAGTGTAATATTCATATCTATTTCCGCCTTTGTGATATGAATTGTCTGTGACTGATTTATGTTATGTTTATTTCTATATTTGTTTCCGAAGATATTATAGCCACCGTGTGATATCTTTGAGTTTGTGTCGGCATGTCGGATTTCCACTTAAAAAGAATTGCATGTCACACTATCTGACATATCGATGCTCGCACAAAGCAATTACACGGATGGTCGCTCCTCAACAGCCTTATTCTCCGTGCTAGTTGACAGCATTACTTCGTAGTGTTCTTGTCTAGCGTGGGTATAGAGGTGGGGCGTCACAAACCTAAACTTTTAAGTTTGGCGAGACGGATAGAATTAATTAATTCTACCATATGCCTTATTGTGTAATTTGAATGTAATGCTTTAAACTTCTGTGTACTACAATAAATAAGTTAAAGCATGCTTTCTTAAATTTTCTCTACCTTGGTAAGAGATTTCTAAACCTAAAATGGACAGAGGATTGGGTTTTAGAGATTGGTCTGAATTGAATTATGCATTAGATGTCAAACTTATTTAGAAAATTGTGAATAATAAAGGCATTTGGGCTAACCTCATGAATGATAAGTATGTTTGTAATAAGAGATTTTACTTTTTATGAAATTGAACTTCGATCTGGTGATTTAGGTGTATGGAATTTTTTATTGAAAAACAGACATTTGGCCACTAAATGCTTCAAAAAACATGTTGTTAATGGAAAGTCAACATCTATTTGGCATGATTCCTGGTTATAAGGTGGAAATCTCATCAATAAACTTGGAAAAGAAACATCAATTTATACTAGGACTGAACATGTAACGACCCGGAAATTTCGATCCCGAAATTTCCAGATAGTTAGTGAAAAGAAGAAAGAGAAAGAGAAAGAACAGAAAAGAACACACAAGCTCACATTCGCAGCGGATAAAATATAATATCAATAATAGTTATACAAAGAAGTTGTATCATTACACTTATATTTTTTTTTATACATCAGAGTTACATCATTACACAAATACCGGACAGTTAAAACTAACTTGCCCCAAATAAACTATAATATGTATATCACAGCGGATAACCACTCTATACATTCCTGTCCTCGGCTCTCTTCCTGAGCTCCAGAACGTCCTTACCTGCAAATCTGTAATACTCGATCTGACCCGAG
The DNA here is from genome assembly GCA_030765085.1 of Allium cepa. NCBI lineage: Eukaryota > Viridiplantae > Streptophyta > Magnoliopsida > Asparagales > Amaryllidaceae > Allium > Allium cepa. The sequence continues at coordinate 5,652,289 of CM060930.1, read as the reverse complement.
CATTACATCAAAGTAACACCCGGGTCAGGCTGGAAACCAGCGTGAGTAAACTCATCTCTCATCTAGCATAGAATACAAAAGCATACAACATATATAAACCCGGGTAACTTGTATCAATTATAACTTCACAAGTCGTTATAGACATCACTTATATCACACATCAATTTCTAAGTGTCAAAACTTAGATTAAATGGTCCAATATACCCAAATCATTCCAATCCAGCACAGTGATTTCCATATATCAACTTTATATAAAATCGAAGTGGCTTCGAGTATAACTAATACCCGATTCCGGTCTCTTCGAATCCAATGTCATCTTAACCCAAGTTATTCAACTAATTACACTTCAACTTTAATACCAGATGTCCCTTTTTATATAGCAATTCATTATCTATAGATAACTACAATATCAGAGTTCACATAAGCATAACATCACAAAACATTTCATTCCAGAGATAACAATCAATTCAAGGCATTTAACACCATTCAATCATCATAAGCAAGATTTATCACTTCTAAAAAAAATTAATTTAATTTATCTCTAATTAAATTAATTTCTAATCTTAATAACCTAGATTACCTTTGAAAATGTTGATAAATTATAAAAATCAATCATCCTTTAATTACCCTTGACTAATTATTACAATAAGTAATTAACTCTCAATTAATTACATAAATTAATCATCCTGCTTACATTGATTAATTATCTTATAATCAATCATACTCATTAATTAACTAACCCTTAGTTAGTTTTCTTAACCAATTAATCCTTAATTACATCATTAATCATATTAATTAATGATCCTTAATTACATTATAGCTAATCGTCCCATTTACATTAATTACATCAAGTAATTAATTTTTTTAATTAAACCTTATTTATTAATAACTCTTGCTTAATCTTATCTAGTAATTAACTACCCTTAATTACTTCATGAAATAAATTAATTATTCCTTAATTAATTTATTAATTAATCCCTTGATTAATTACACAAAGTAATTTAATCCAATTACTTCCATTATTGAATCATCCTCAAATAGTTGCATCATGTAATTACCATTAATTACTTCATTAAGTAATTATACTATATTAATTACATAAGGTAATTATGCTAACAAATCATCCAGTGATTAAGTTAAACTTAGTTAAACTTAATTAATTAACTTAAACTAATCACATAATACTTAATTAATTACTATGAGTAATTAATCCCTTAATTACAAATTTATTATTCCTTAAATTATTAACTTAAACCTTTAGTTGATTGACTAAAAACCCTTAATTACCAAATAAATTTATCCAAATCATTCATAAATTTATTTATTTAATTATCCAGTTTGGTTAACTTAAATAATCTAATGAATTACAAAACATTTTAAATCTTAATTATCTTCAAGATAATCACTATTCTCATCAATGCTTAAATTATCATTAACTAAGCGTTGAAGACAATTTACTTTTAAATTTACTTTTAAATTTACTTTTAAATTTCCAAATTCAAATCATTTTAAAATATACTTTAAACATCTAAAAATTGCTAAAACAATTTAATTTTTTTTAAAAAAAAACTTATTTATCTCCAACTAAGATACAAACTAAGTCTTATTCCAAATTTAAAACTTTGTTTTAAAACAATGTTTTAAAACATTGTTTACATCTTTACTTCAAAATTTGAAATCATTTTAAATTCCCTTAAACTTTAATTATCTTAAAACTAGGATGCAAAAGTAAAACTTGGAATTCCTGTTTAAATTGGATTTTTAAAACTATCTTAAATCTTTCTTCAATTTTTTTTTATTTTATTTTTTATTTTTTTATTTCAATTTAATTTTTAAAAAGAAACTGCCAGATTTATAACCTAGAAACATCAAGAGACTCGAGACCACCCTTAAAAAAACTTCGAGTCAAACTTCCCAAAACCCCAGCAAAACACTCTCTGACTCGAGAAACTCGAGTACATCACGAAGCCACCTTCTTCCTTTCCCAAAGCAAAAAAAAACACAACAACTCAACAGTCACAAGATAGAACATGTGCACATGCACACCCCTCTGGTCGACGAACTTCCCTTCGACCATCCCTACTCATCACCTTCGAGCCTCCTAAGGTTTCTGACCACCCAGATCTGTATTATCACTAGTAAATCAATATTTGACCCAAGTGACCGAACCATAAACCGATTCTATCGAAAAACCCTTTCCAATCTCTGATGATCCCTGACCCCAGATACTCCGCCACCTTCACTGTAGTGCCGTCCTGCCTTTCAGAACCTACGCCACTCCTCACGTTCATCTCCGATCGCGTTTCGTCACCGTGAAACCCGATTGAACTCTTACAACAAACACGGGGTTTTAAACCCTATTTTATTATCGCAAAGCCATGGCGACCACCTAGAAATCCAATCACTATTTTTCCGATGATCTACTTCTTCCCCTCGACCTTCAGATCCAATCACTCCCGCCACCTCAACGTTGATCAATGAAAATTGCTCAAAATAACCCAAACGATCAACACAGAAATACCCATCAAATCCTAATCTAAAAATCAAGATATACCCATTAAAATTCATGGTTTTCTATCTTGTATACCATCAAGAAATCGAATTTCAAAATTAAATTTCTAAAATTTTGACCCTAATACATATTTCACGGTTCTTATAAAATTTCGAGTCAAATAATTAATAAAAATTCCAGAACTTATTTTTAGTGATGATCTAACAGGATTTCAAACATTTTTCATTTACAAATCCCAAGCTAACTATGATGAAATAGTGAGATATTGGATTATCGAAGAGATCAAATCCTAATAAAAACAACAGGGCCTAAATTTGTGTATACTCAGGCATCACACAAGCATCAAACACTCATATCAATGCATGCATTTTTTTTTCAAACATTTCAGCTAACAGCATGATTCTCATTCACATCATCAATATGAAGTCCAGGATTAAACTATTTTTTTTAAAGTAGATTTACTCACCTGTATTAAAGAGGCAGAGTTTTGAAAACGGGAAACTTGAAGAAATATAAAACTGGAAAGCTTTTGAAACAGAAATGCTTTGATTTTCTGGAAAACTTTGAACGCTTGAAGCCTGAAGAGTTTTGGATATGCAGATATGATCTTTAAAACTTTTATTACCAATTTCTTGCTTGAACATAGATTTGCTGCAGGCTTTTTGAAAACTGCTTTGAGATATAGAGGATTACAGGTTTGATGATCTTTTGGTTTGCATTTGAACTTGAGGAATAAATTACAGGTTGTATTTTGATTTGAAAATGAGAAACAGGGTTTTGATTACAGGCTTTGATAACATTTTCTCTGATTTGCATTTGTTTTAGAGGAGATGTGTTACAGGGTTTGCAAATTTGATTTGAGAAGAGGTGTTCAGGTTTTGTCTTTGAAAATGAAGAAAGAAAGAGTAGGTGTAATAGTTTATAAAATTTTTGCTTTCTTCTTTTTTTTTCTTTTTTTCTCTTTGAATTATTATTATCAAAGAAAAGGAGCTAATGACACTTGTCACTATATGTATTATAAATGCTACACATGTTAATTTCATGTATCATAATACTTGCAAATGTTTAGAGCCTTAATTTTATATATTTCTTATGTTTTTTTTTTCTTTTTTCTCTTCTTATAAAAATGTTAATAAAAACTTTTTAACTTAATTTATTAATTTACAAAGACTTATTTAAGTGCATAACAATTTCTTTTAAGATGAAAGCTTATATACAATTTAAAATCCAAGCATTTTAAATATCTACCCTTTTGAATTTCAAAATTAAATTCAAATTCAAATCATATTCAGAAGTCTACTTGTAAAATCAAGTCATATATGTATATATAACTGCTTATTAAATTTTGAAAATAACAAATTTCATTTATATTAAAATCCATATATATTTATATATATGAACATTACATTATTAATATTGGTTAAAATAACAATTTATAAAAGAGATTATCTTATTATTATATTTTTCAAATCATATTTATCAAGAATATTTAAGATGAAAATAAAACAAACCTTATAAATATTTTATCTTAAGTATTTTAGAACTATACAGTTATTTATTAATATCCTTGAAAAGCTTTATATTGAATTCAAATCAAAATTTCCAAATTACCAAGATGTATAATAGAATTTGAAAACAAGATTTATTTATTAATCAAATTCAAACCCAAGATTATCTATTTATAATGTAGACAAATATATACATTATAAATAGTAAACAATTTATTAACTAATCCAGATATAAATATTCGTTCAATCTATAAATTAATATCCCATTAATTAACCTAATTATTTATCAATCACATATGTCTAGAATTCCGGGATATCATAGAACACATGTTGGTGGATTAAATTCTTGTTCAAGGCACTTGGAGATGCGATAAACTTAATTTTCTTTTATACATGAGGTCCGACATAGAACATACACCCATATATCATGATAATGATGAAGATTACTAGTACTGGTTTTGTAGTAGGAATGGTCGATATAATTCTAAGCAAATTTGGAACTCAACTCGTACAATTTTTGAGAATAAACTTTGGGCTACTTTGATATGGCGTTGAGTGCATACACCAAAAATGGCTATTTGTCTTATTAAAGCTACTAACAACTTTTTGCCTATAAAAAAGGCTATCAGAAAGAGGTTTATTTATTGATCCTCGGTATGTACTTTGTAACAGACATGAGGAAAATATTAATCATTTGTTTTAGAAATGTGGCTACTCTGCCTACGTTTGGAAACTTTATCGTATTAAACATAAAGTGGCCAACTAGTCGTTCTAGTATTTTATCTCTCCAGATAGAAGTTCAAAATGTGATTCATCATGTCTCTAACCATAATTTCACCAATGACATTGTAAAAATCACTTTCTATACTTGCTTATGGTTTCTTTGGAAGGAAAGAACCGCATATTCAGAAATCATCATACAGATAAACGGGACCTTTTGTTACAACCAAACATTTCATCGAACACTTGATGGGCGCTCAGATGAAGAGACAATTCATCAAACTGTTTCAAAAATGAAGTAAAATGCTCTACCCATTCATTTGCAACTAATCCTATGGTTTATGGAGACTCAGAAATGTTGCAGAGAGAGAAGAAGACATTGGAAGATACTTAGTTTTGATCAAGGAAGGAACATATGCTGTGCTCCTATGCACGTGCACACATGCACGTGTGTGCATGTTTGAATATGTCGTGTAGAATCAATCAAATCATGATGAGTTAGCAAATGCGATGTAATTGGCTAGCATATAACGGTTAGTTGATGATAGTTATGTGTATATATACAATTATGAACATACATTTAGGCATCATATGAAATTTGAATAAAGAACTACTAGCTTTCTTTTCTAAATCTCTCTATTCATTCTTGTTTTCTTACTGCTGTATCTCCTTCTATTCATTCACCTTAACTCACATTCTCACCTTTGTCTTATGTCTGCATAAACTCATAGCATCACCTTTTTTCTCTCTCCCTTCACCTTATCTACCCTTTGATCAAACTATAGCCACATACTCCCCACCCACTCCTTCACAACATGACCACCATCAGGTCTAAGGCTGCTAAGAAACAAGAGCATCACAATTTGGTATCGAGCCACACAGTGAGTTAGATGCCAACCCTCACCCAAAAAATCTATCACTTTCAGACAGTAGTGAAGATCTTAGAGATGCTCCTCCACTACTTGATGCTATCAACCTTGAAGAGCTGTCACAAACAGAAAGATGGCAAAAGAAAGACATCGTAAACAATTGAAATATTCTATCACTCAGAAAACTAGGAAGGACAACTCAAGAAGTGGCAATCAATATCGCAAGAAATGCTCAGGGTCTTCAAGAAATTCAAGAAACTCTTGACAAATCATTGGCAAAAAAAATTCCGAGTTCAAAGATTTGAAAACACAAAAACAAATTGAAGAAAATTCTCGGGATGATATTGCTAGATCTTCATCTTTACCATAAGTATCATCCCAGTACTTTAAGTCCAACATTTTTGTCCCACCTAACCAACAACTTTCTTTATTACCTAGGCCTGATACAATCAAATCAAACCATTCTCCATATAAACAAATCGATCATCAAAATGTACATTCAAAAGACATATCGAAGATCAAGATTAGGATGGAATTTCCTCAGTTTACTAGAGAAGACAGAATCATTGATTGGTTAAGACAAGTGAAGCGGTTCTTTTCCTATAAGCACACCAATATACAAGAATGGGTGCATATATGTTCATATCACCTCAAGAAAGAAGCACTCCAATGGTTCTATAGGTACTCACACAATGTTCCAGACTATGACCAATGGTCAGATTTTCATAAGGCTATTCAGGTTTGATTTAATACTGATGATTTGCATAGACCATATGACACCTTTTCAGCTCTTAAACAAATAACTACTGTTATGAATTATGTTAATCAATTTGAGCAATTAGAGGGTCTAATAGAACACATTACACCTACCCATCTTTTACGAAAAAAAATTGGAGGATTAAAAGATGAAATTAAATATAAAGTCATACCTGCTAATCCTACTGATTTTGATTCTGTCGTTTCCTTCGCTAAAACATTTGAAACAAGTTGGTTGCTAAAACAAAAAACCAAAAAGAAATTTACTTTTTATCCTTCAAAAAAATTTCAAGACAGCAGCTAACTTTCTTCACAAGTTACAAAAACCTCAGAAAATTTATCCAAAATTAAAAACTTTCACCACAAGAATTTTTATAAAAGAAAAAAAATAACATTTGTTATCGGTGTAATGAAAAATACCATTATGGTCATAAATGCAAGGTCAAACAAATTCATATATTGGAGGGAATTATTGATCTAGATACTGCTACTAATAATGGAAATTATTCATTTGAGGATAATTTGGAAATTCATGACTCAGAAATAAATCAAGAACAAGATAAAGCATTGTTTTCTATTTCAATAAATGCTTTACTAGGAATCCTTACTCTACATACTATAAAAATAAAAGGTAGAATCAACAATAAATCAGTTATCTTACTTATTGATTTAGGTTCTACTCACAGTTTTATTGACAGCAATTTAGAAAGAAAAAAAAATCAAAACTGCCAATACATCAAACAAAGTCTTATGAAGTGCATGTTGCCAATGGACAAAAGCTACAAGGTAATGAAATATGTTCTCAAATTTTACTTACTTGCCAAGGATGCAAATGCCAATAGATTTGTTATTATTGCCTATGGAAGGCTGTGATGTTGTCTTAGGAATTCAATGGACGAGAGAATTTCATGAGATTTGTTTCAATCTCCAAAAACTGCAAGTTAGGTTTAAATATAATGGTAAAGAATTTATGTGGCAGGGATTAACAAATTCTGAAATTCAACACATAAATGATAAAAATATTTCAAAGGAATTAAACTCTTCCTCTCTAAAATTTATGTTACTTTCTACTGCCACAGTAGTATAGCTCCTGTTGATAATATTCACACTGATATTGTTGAAATACTTTCTGATTTTCATCTACTTACAAAAGCACAAAATTCTCTACCACCCAAAAGAGAATGTGATGATAAAATTCCTCTTATGCATGGCTCAAAACCAGTTTGTTTAAAACCCTATAGACATCCTTATCATATAAAAAATGAGCTCGAAAAATTAGGCAATAAAATGCTAGAGATTGGTATTAATAGAAATAGTAATAGTGCATTCTCAGCACCTGTTGTCATGGTAAAAAAAAAAGAGATGGCTCTTGGAGATTATGTATTGATTATAGAGGCTTAAATAAACTAACAATAAAAGATAAATTTCCTATACCCCTTATTGAGGATTTATTAGATGAGTTATATGGTTCCAAATACTTCACAAACTTGATTTAAAATCAGGTTATCACCAAATTCGAATGCATGAAGATGATATCCATAAAAATGCATTTTCGAACAAATGATGGGCATTATGAATTTTTAGTTATGCCCTTTGGATTATCTTATGCACCATCAACTTTTCAAGCTCTAATGAACTCCATATCTAAACATTTCTTAAGACAATTTATTATGGTATTTTTTGATGACATTTTAATTTATAGCAAGTCATGGGATGATCACTTGAATTACTTGAAACTCACATTACAAATTCTACAAGACAACAAGTTGGTCACTAAGCTTTCTAAAAGTTCATTTGCCAAAGATAAACTGAAATACCTTGGTCATATCATCTCAGAGCATGACATTTCTGTTGATAAAGGTAAGATTAAAGCTATGCTTGAATGGCCACAACCACACAACATCGAAAGACTGAGACGGTTTCTGGGCTTGTCAGATTATTACAGAAAATTTATAAAAGGATATGGAATCATAGCAAAACCTCTTACCTCAATGCCCAAAAAAGACTCCTTCTCTTGGACTCCAGAAGCTACAGAAGCATTTTATAAACTTAAATCTTGCTTGATCAGCCCTCCTATATTAGCCATTCCAGACTTTAGCAAAGACTTCATAGTGGAATATGATGCCTGCAGAGCAGTCTTACTCTAAGACAATAAACCAATAGCCTATATAAGCCAAGTTTACAAGGTAGAAATCTGCATTTATCAACATATGAAAAAGGAATTATTAGCCTTAATACATGCAACAAAAAATGGTCACAATATTTATTAGGCAGAAGATTTATCATCAGGACAAATCATCAAAGTTTGCAACATCTCCTATCTCAAAAGCTAACCACAGGCATTTAAGGAAAATGGCTTGCAAAATTGCATGGTTATGATTATGAAGTACAATATAAAAAAGGCAGAGAAAATATTATTGTTGATAGCTTATCCAGAGCACATGAGAAACCAAGTATTCATGCAATTTCTGTATTACAGGCAAACTGGACATCAAAGTTTGAAAAATAACTGCAACAAAGTCAATTCTATGCAGCCAAAAAAGATCAAGTTCTTCAAAGTTATCTACCATCAGAAAAATACAAAATTATCGATGATCTCATTTTTTATCAAGGCAGAATATTAATAGACCCAAATCTGCAATCTATCGTCCAAGAAATTTTATTTGATTTCCACTCTTTACCAATGGAAGGCATGCTGGTGTGAAAAAAACAATGAAAAAAATAAAAAGTGTTTTCTTTTGGAAACACATGAAAAATCAATTGAAGCCTATGTACAACAATGTGGCAATTGTCAAAGGGCTAAATCTGAAAGCATTGCTTCCCCCGGTCTTCTACAGCACCTCCTTATTCTTGATCATGTGTGGAATGATTACTATGAAGATCGCTATGGATTTCATCACTCATCTACCCAAAAGCAACAATACAACTGTTATTTATGTTGTAGTGGACAGATTATCCAAATACTCTCATTTCTTCCCACTTCAACACCCTTACACTGCAAAACAGGTTGCAAAAATATTTTCTGATGGAATTTTTAAACTCTATGGCATGCCATAATCAATAGCAAGTGATGGAGATTCTATTTTCTTAAGTAATTTCTGGCAAGAACTATTTGATCTCCAGGGTTGTCCATTAAAACTTAGCTCATCCTACCATCCACAAACAGATGGTCAAACTGAGATCACAAACAAAATATTGGAGAACTGTTTAAGGTGTTTTGTGTGCCATCATCCTTCTAACTGGGCTAACAGGTTAACACTAGTAGAATTCTGGTATAATACGTCTTGAAAGGAATCCACAAAACTTACACCATATGAAGTTTTATATGGCAAGCCTCCACCTACACTCTTATCTTATGTTCCACACACAACCAAAGTTCAAGAGGTCGAACAACATTTATTCTCCAGAGACATTACCATTCAATTCCTCAAGGATAACCTGCAGCTCGCACAGGAAAGGATGCAAAAATTCACAAATAGAAATAGAACAGAGTGGCAATATTCAGTAGATGACTGGGTATATTTGAAGCTCCAACCATATAGACAGATATCAGTCAATTCAACCAAGACTATAAAGCTCTCACCTAAATTCTACGGGCCCTAAAAAATAATCAATAAAATTGGCAAGGTGGCTTATAAAGTAGAACTTCCAAAATCATCACAGATTCACCGTCCTTCATGTCAGCCAGTTAAAAAAAAGGCTCGCATATCACTGTTTAACATGAAATACCATCAGCAAAGGAACAATTAGTCGATGAACCAGAAATTTTTTTAGATAGAAGACTTATCCCTAGAAATAACAAGGCAGTGGTACAAGCTCTAATCAAATGGAAAAACAAACTTACATTAGATGCAACTTGGGAGGACTACTGGCCAGGTAAAGAGGTTTCCCACTTAGACCCTGAGACAAGGTCTCTTTTTAACGGGGAAGGGAATTGTTACAACCAAACATTTCATCGAACACATGATGGGCGCTCAAATGAAGAGACAACTCATCAAACAGTTTCAACAATGAAAAAAAATGCTCTACCCCATTCATTAGCAACTAATCATATGGTTTATGGAGACTCAGAAGTGTTGTAGAGAGAGAAGAAGACATTGAAAGATACTTAGTTTTGATCGAGGAATGAACACAGTGCTGTGCACCTATGCACTTGCACACATGCACATGTGTGCATGTTTGGATTGTCACGTAGAATTAGTCAAATAACGATGAGTTGGCAAATGTGATGTAATTAGCTGGCATATAACGGTTAGTTGATGATATATATATATATAGACACACACAAAATCATAAACATACATGTAGGCATCATATGAAATTTGAATAAAGAATTACCAGCTTTCTTTTCTAAATCTTAGTGTTCATTCTTATTTTCCAACTGCTTTATCTCCTTCTATTCATTCACCTGAACTCACATTCTCACCTCTGCCTTGTGTTTGTATAAACTCATAGCATCACCTTTTTGCTCTCTCCCTTCACCTTACCTACCCTCTGATCAAACTGCAGCCATATACTCCCTACCCACACCTTCATGACATGACCACCACCAGGTCTCAAGCTGCCAAGAAATAAGAGCATCACACCTTTGTAATCAAATTTTCCATGCAGCGATAATCAGAGCTGATAAATCATAGTTTAGATAAAAAACTAACAGTTCAGATCATCAAATTATTGAAGAATAGGGTTTTGCAAACAATACCAGTCATTGATATTGTGGTTCTGTCTTCTAATTTTTCTGTGTATCGTCCTTGAAGCATATGTTTGGTTCTTATCACATTCAAGGAAGCATCTATTCCTGTTTTATTACATTTTTATTTCGTTACGCATCAATTTTATTTTCTCTACTTTACAATAAGATTGTAGTTTTTGTAGTCTCGATTTCACGTGCCTGCAATTTGCCTGATCTGGAACGTCAAGATAAATCCTCTCACTGCTTTCATGAGCTGCTTTCGTATGTTTACGGATCTCTTAGGACTTCTTCCCTTATGATTGATCTTTGTTGCTCGGATCTGTCATTTTGTAGTTCTTCTTGGCGAAGCTGTTGACTTATGTTCTTGCTTTCATGCGCTTATGTCAGTTGCTTCCAGTTCCCCTCCTTTTCTTGAGCTTCTCCTGATTGATTCGATGCTTTCAGATCTGTAGTTTTGAAGTTCTTCTTGGTGGTGTGGTTTCTCATTGTGCTCTCTTGCGCCTGTTTTATTTTCTGTTTGTTTTTGGAAAGTGATGAGCTATTATTTATTTTGTTTGACTGGTAAATCTATTTTGTGTCCGAGGGTTTGACTCTATCTGTACATTCTTTTTTACTTTCTAAATCTCTTCGGAAAAAACAAATGGATGAACCGATAGGAATGCATGATCAGGACATATAATACTTAAGTACTGCAAGAATGCAATTCAGTATTTGGCCTCGTTAACTAGCCAGCCTCCTTAATATATGCAATATAGATGACATATAGACAAGATGCAATATGTTCCTAGCATATCAGCATAGATAAAATCTATATGAATGGAAATATTTACATCATACATTACTCAAGAGTTCAGCCACCCTAATATCCTATACTAATCTAATCCAAACTATGAAGCAACAAATCCTAAGCATCAAAACCTATATCCTAAGTGAACAAAAATAGAATTAAGGAATGTATCGGTAAAGAGATTATGATGAGAAGCCCTTATCGTCTTTTCAGGCTCCCATGTGCTCTGCGTTAGGTTGTCCATCTGCTGCACTCTCACTAACTTCACCATCTTATTCTTAAGCCACTTCACTCCATGCTTAACAATACCAATCGGACCACCAGATGAACTAGGATAAGGTTCCCACTCCATATCCTCCGACTGACTTGACTCGATAGTAGTGGATGAATCATGCACACATTTTCGCAAATATGAACATGAAACACATTGTGAACTCCTACCATCTTCTCCGTGAGTTCCACTCTATAAGCTATATTTTCAATATGCTTCAATATCAAAAAGTGACTAATAAACCTTCTTTCTAGTTTTCCTAAATTTCCAAACCTCGTTATACTCTTCAATGGTCAAACTTCACAAATACCAAATCCCGTACCACAAACTCTAACTCAGTCATCCTCTTATCGACGTATGACTTTTGCTAAATCTTGTGCGACCTTTACCTTTTTCGAAATTATCTCCACCCCCAAGAAGTATCCTATACCATATCAGTCCAACAAGTAACTTATCTACTAACTACCAGCAACATGAGGGTAATTTACATGGCCTTCCATACAATTCCTCGTATAGTGTCATTCCAATACTTGCTTGGTAACTATTATTATATTTTTTACCAAAGCTAGCAGGGTTAAAAGGGCTCGTACCTTTATTTATAACTTGTAATAAAGCATTACAAGCATAAATGGAGAATTACATAGGAAACCAGGGAAAAGAAAGACCAAAAATCAACACAACAGATAACAAGGATGAAAACCCCAAGCAGCTACATAGAAAACACCAAGCAACCCAGAAAAACCTCCAAGCATGGCCATATCCCAGCCAGGAAAATCAGTAACCAACAACATAAAAACAAAGTAAAGGAGGGACTCGAAGCAGCAAGAAGAAAACACGAAGCACACCTCAGTGCAAAGAACATAGGAACATACACAACACATCACAAGGATCTGACTAAGGCAGGAAAGAGACCATATTTAGATGAGCAAATTCCTAAAAACACCAGAGCATTTCTTTCAGCCCAAATCAAGTGAATAATCTTTTTAAAATTTTCAAAACCAACATAGAATTTGCAGATCTCTACCCGGTGGCCTTAAAAGTGGTATACCATTAAATTCTGGAATCCAAACTAGGGTTATGAAGGTTACAGAGTCTTAAGATGCACTTCCAGATAAAGAATGAAAATTGGCAAGAGAAGAAGAGATGCCTAATGGTTTCAACATTATGGCCACAGAAAACACAAGAAGTGTTGAATCAAACCCATAGCATAAAGTTTATGAAGGCAGCCTCTAATAACTCTCTAAAGAAGTAGATTCTAACGAGGAATAGAATTAACAGTCCATTCTAGATTTCCAAGGAAAGAGACTATACATATAGTAAGAGTTAAGCAATATATTAACTCTTTTTATGAAATGAGGACCATCACCCCTGTAACGACCCGGATTTTTCTGTCTTTTAATTTTGAATATTTAAATGGTTTAAATGTTGGATTTCGAGTTGAAATTGAGTTAGTAAGTTTTTAAAACTGGAGTTTCAACTGATTTTGTGAGTTTTGGAAATCGTCGATTTAATCGACGCGTTAAAATAGCGATTCGGAGCACAGTCTTGGAATCCGATGAAACCAGTTCCATTGGATTCGTAATAGTTCATGATTATCAGATTCTAAATTTCATAGTGTTTGGAGTTATCATTTGTTCTTACGGGATAAGCACGTTGAATTTAACATCGAAAATTCAAGATAATAATTGGGTTCAAAAAGCTATATTCTCCATACGATCGAAATAGGACTCGAAACCTTTTTCATTGTGTTTGGAATAGGGGTATAACATTATGAATGTCTGACGGTAGCCTTGATGGGGATTCGAGATTTTAAGTTACGAAATCAAAACGATTTGAAAATTTATATAATACATATGTATATATTTATTTGATTGACAATATTTCCATCACCCCTTTTTCCCTTCACCACAGTCATTACAGATGATCGATTAAAATACGCCATCTCCTTTCTTTAAATCACATTATTCCTCTTCTTTCTCTTTGGTTCAAATTGAGGAAAAGAAAATAATAATAGTAATGATGATGATGATAATGATGATGATGATGATAATGATAATAATGCAAGCCTAAATCGTGCTCATGAAGCTTACCTAGTTAAAACTCGTCCTCCCTCTTCTGTTACTCAATCGAAATCGACTTCGATGTGGAAACAAAAAAAGAAGCAGAATCGAAATTCATGCTTCAGTATATAAAAAAATGGCGGTCGTTAATCAAAGCATGACTTAGTCGTGATAGTCTCGTCGTCGAGCACGAGCCGAAAGGGGAAGGCAATGGCGAATGTTCTGAGATAGAGAGGCACTCGTGCGCACGTGGACCGTGGGAAGAGGGCATGACTGTTGTGCGTGCGTATGGGGGAAGGAAGCACGCAAAATGAAGACGCACGATAGAGGCCTAGTAGGCGGCGATGAGGCTTACATCATTGGGTGTCGCGATGTAAGGGCAAGCGCGAGGCTTGGTCATGATCACGTGGTGTTGAGGCAAGGGGAAGGTGATTGTAGTCAGGATGTGGGTTTTCGTGAGTTATTGTTGCAGCATTCGAAGGCATGAGGCACGACAAAGCGGCACGCAAAAGGGGGCGGAGTTCGGTAGCCTCCATTGCCAGTTTCATTGGGGTTTTTGGTCGAGGCAGGAAGTGTTTTGCAGAGGTAAAAAAATAAATAATTATTTAGTTTTAATGAAAATTAATTTAAGTGTAATTAGTTAACTTCAGAAAATCACTAATGTATGTACATTGTAAATTATTCATACAAGGTCGTGGCATTTAATTTGCAGGATATGGATGGAAATTGGAGTGGGCCTGCAAATTAAAATCAAGGAGAGAAATTCTCACTCATTTGGATTGCCAAAATTTAAATTTAAATTATTAGATGCTTGAGTGGATTGAAAAATTTATAATTTTCCGCTGAATGACTATATTACATATAATAGTGTATATATATTAGTAGTTGGATTGATATTCCTGCATATTTTAGCAGATGAGACCATATGTGTCCCGCATAATAGCAGATGACCATATATATCACGATATCCCACCTTGAACCGGGATTGGTATTGTATGTTGTCTAACACCCGTGGATGCATAAAAACAGATCGGAGGGATCCAACTGGATTCCTCAAATATATTTATTATTTTCATATATAAATTATATGATGTGATTAAATAACCTGTTGGATTGTTATGTAATTAATTTATTGGATGCTATAGTAGCACCGGCATAAATTCTGATAATTTAAATACCAATGAATATTATTTTTGAATCTAAGGGATTAAAAGTAGATTTGAATATAAGAATAAATATATCAGAATTTGGATCATTTAAAAAGGGCTTGGATAAACAAATATTTGACTTTTAGTGGTACTTAACTATCCGTAATTGTTTAAATAGAAAATTTTAAATATTTATATAAGAGATTTTTAGATGATATATTGAAAAAAAATAAAAGAAGTTGAAACTGATATTAAAATAGAAATGACAAATCTATAAGAGAATGGACTTATAAAAAGGAATTATAGAAATGAAATTAGTTTAATAAAAAGGGTGAAACTCAAAGGAGTTATAAAAATTTATAAACAATGTTTACAGATAAAGGAAGTCGATATCAGATGATAAATTTGGAATATAAATTTACAAGGAGAATTTATATTTAAATATGGAAATAAGGTGAGAGAAAAATAGTGGATACTATTTTTGAAGTGAAAATGGCTAAGGAAACCGAAACGGAAGTGATGCGAGGAAATCGAGAGGGATTTATAAATTGAAATTTGGTTATTGAGATTTAAGAATATATTTTTATTAATAAGTTAAGTTTTTATTTAAAAAAGGAAAACTTTATTTATTAAAATATGTAATTTAAAGTTAGTTAGTATTGAAATACTTCAAAAGTGATTTTTTTTCAAATACTTAATACTTATTTTAAATAAATCCGAAATTTTTAAACCTGCTTTGAAAAGTAATGTTATAAAGAATATTTCAATATTTTAGATAATTATTTGAATATGTCTTAAAAATAAATTATTATTTATTCTTTTAAATACTTATTATATATATAGAGTTTTGTAATATTTTAAATTTATTCATAAACCTTCTCGGAAATTAGGAAATGGGGTTATTCAGTATATGAGATTTATAAGAGAATTCTCAAAAAAGAATTTCAAAAAAAGAAAGAAAATTTTCGAAGTAGTTAAATAAAAGTGAACTTGGAGAAATGAAATAGAATTCATAAAAAAGGAGATAAGGAACTTACGGATGAATTGTAAGGGGTGTAAGCAAATAGGAAATAAATGAAATATTTTCTAAGTATTGAAAAAAAAGGATCTTGGGAAGTTATACTTAAGGATATTTTCTAAGTGTTGGATGGGATGGATTTGAAATATTTTAGCTGCAAGGTTATCATTATAGAAATAATTTCAAAATATTGAATTATAAATGGAATTGGAAGAAAATATTTCTAAGTATTGAGGTGGTTTGAGGTTTGAAATTATCCTATTATGGATATAATTATTTGAAATTTTTGTTTTCAAATATTGAAGTATTGAAAGAGATGAACAAATATCTTTGTAAAGATATTTTGAAATGACTATTTCGGGAGGAATTACAAATAATGGCCTAATGATTGCTTATGGATGTTATATTGATAGTTTAATAACCGACTATCAATGTCGGTCAATTTCGTTAATCGTTTCGAAGAGACCGGGATCAGATTTAACTATCCAAAAAACCACTTCTATCAGGTTTGCGCGTTTACGAATAGATACCATGAAGATAGAGAAGACGGTGATTCAGTTTTTCCAGACTCATGACAACTTGTATGAATGAATGCCATCAGAACATCGTCATCGGAGGACGGCGAGCATTCTAAGTGGAATTATTCTTGAAAGGTAATCGTAGTCTCTAGCCTCATCAACTAGAATGGTTGAAAATCAGAAGATATGTAGCAAGGCTAAATGGGTCATACCCAATTAGGGTATGTTATCACCTTTTTAGATACCCGTAGATATATTATATTATGGATACGATTGCATGCGAAAGAGCTCCCGATAAGGGTGTGAACACCTGGGGAGATAATATATTCGGTCCTGTCCAGGTTAAGGATAGGGCCGGTCTTGTGTTGCAGGGGATCCCGGTAAGGTCCTTGGTACTTTTTTCTAGATGTGTACCGTGATAAGTGGTACCCCAGTGCCTAGTCATTGTATGGAATCCATTCTCCAATAAGCACCGTACGGTTTTGATTGTTTCCAACTATGCTGAAAGGTGAGATGCAAGCATTTCGGCTATTTTCTGTTTACTTGGTTTAGACACTATTATAATATTATACGAATTTAATAAAAATGTTTTGGTTATTTTAAGGTAAAAACCAGTCATGCTTGTGTGTGACATGGTCTTACGAGATACCTTTATATTCAAAGGATTTTGATAGAAATTAATAATTCAAAATGAGTGTGTTTTCTCATGCTGGCTTTCCAGACTAGCTCGGGTGTTATTTTATTACAATGCACAGGTCAGACCCAGTATTACAGATTCAGGATAGGATGCTATGGAGCTCAGAAGATGAACTGGAGGAGTTCAGACGTATTTCCGTACTTGATTTGTATTTCCGCTGTGTGATGAACAGTTATTAAACTATCCAGATTGATTGTTGTCTATTCTACTATGATGATTGTATGTAACAAACAGCTATAGATTCTTTTGTATAAAATCTATTATTATATATTATGTTTTGTTCCGCTACGATTGTGAGATTCTGCGTTGTTCTTTCTATTTTCTTCTACCTTTTTCTTCTTCACCCCTAATGAACTGGTATTTCCAGCACTCGATTGCTCGACATTCTATAAAGTGGACGTATTGATGTCGATTTTTCGAGGGTCAAAAAGCCCAGTTCGTCACAGTTGGTATCAGATTTGAAGGTTAAGCGAGAACCCAGACTCTGGTGGGGATTACTCATTAGAGATTGGGTCAGTAGTATTTTCTAAAATTATTATGTATAGTTGGAGTGTGTGGATGATAATATTATAATCTAACAAGATTATAAAAACTGAAAATGGTTTATATAACTAAACGAAAATTTGTATAAATTATACAAATGGATTATAATTAAAATGGATTCAAACCAGAATTTAGAAATTTAAAACTCCGGAAGCTTTGAGAAATGTTTGAATGAGTTTGAACTAAGTATTTGGTAATTTTGAAATCTCAAAGATTTTTGAAACTGTTTTACGAAGTGGTTAGAAAGGGAAACGGTGATATTATTGGAAATTGTTTTAAATGGATATTGGAATTGACGAAGCACTGAACTTACTACATTCGCTGGGAAATAACTCTGGTGATGATGGTCGCATCATCAGTGTTTATTTTCGAGTCTCTAAGTGACGGATTGCTACGAAATGATTGATTTGGAGAATTTTATTGGAAAACAAACTTTGTTAAAAAAATTCTAAGAGAATTTATTTTAGATAGAACCAAATTTCAGTTTAAAATTCCAAGGAATGGTTTGTTGAAATAAAGAGTTGTATATGATTAAAAGTGGTTTGAAATAAGTACCGGGTGCTTAAAAATTTTGGAATTTGAGTTTTTAAAATTTAAAATTGAGTAGGTTTAAATGGATCAAACAAATTGAAATTAACTCAGGCTAAGTTGAGTGAGTTTGGAAACTTTCGTATGAAATATAAATTTAACTTGTGTAAGTTAAATAAATTGAATTCGTAAAAGAAAATTTGTAGGAATTGAAATTTAATTTAAGAAAAAGTTAAAGAAAATAAATTAAATGAAGTAATTATAATAAATAAAATGAAATGAGTAGAATGTGTTGAAGTTAACTAATAAAAATGCATATGAATGTGTAAGTGAATGGAATAAATATATATAAGTAAGGAAGTGTGGAAAAAGTTGAAGTTTGAAATTGGAATTAAAGTCTTACTTGATTAAATTTAACGTATTCAAAATAAATTGTTTGGAATGAAATTAATTTAAGTATGAATAATTCAAATATGTTTTAGAAATATTGGTTAAAGGAAATTAAAAATAAAATTTAATTGGATTTGATTTGATTTGATTTGAAACCATATTAAACGGAAATAATATACAAATGCAAAGTGTAAGTGACTATAAACTGTAAGTTATAAAAATTAAATGGAGTAAAAATTTATGTGGAAATTGTTGAAATTATGAATAAATAAGTTTGAAGAGCTTACAAGAAATTAAAATAAATGGAATACGTATTTATTTAAGCTGCAAAGTGATGTACAATCTTGAGTTAAAAATAAAATGTGAATACACTCGAGTATAAAATTGAGGGAAATGTGAGAAAAGAAGTTGTGTAACTTATAAATTTTTTTGGAAAAGAGGAATAGAAAAACCAAAATAATTAAGATGAGTTTAAGCTCAAGTAAATTAAGTAAAGTGATTTTTGAAATAAAAATTAGATATTGAATTCTAAAATGGAGGTCAACTAATTAGATAAATTAATTAGTAATTGAATATGGGAATGGAATTCAACTTGATTAAATAAAAAGGATTGTGGACTGAAATTGAGGTTGAATAAGGAACTTGAGTAATAAATAAAGTTTGACTTATATATAAGCTGATTAAATATATGTTGAATGCGATCAAATAAAATAGAATTGAATTGAAACAAAAAAGGCTCGGGTTATAAATAAATTCAATGTGAGTGCAAATAAATTTAATATGGCCTCGAATATTATTTTGAATAAATACAAGTATGAACTTGGATATGGAATTAAAATTGGAAGTGGAGATGTATATAAGAGTTGCATAAACAGGTTATAATACGTCTTAATATAACTTTATGAAGTGATTCATTAATTAAATGGCACGAATTGGTTTGAGAATGTGGATATGAATGAAATATAAATAAATTGATTTGGAATCAATTTGAAATGGAATAGAATTGAATAAAAATTGATTTGGAATCAATTTAAAATAGCTATAAACTGAAATGAATATGAAATTGTTTGGTTTAAATATGAGTTGAATGCAAATTATTGGGTTGTAAATCATTCGAATTGAATGAAATAATATGTAAATCAATTGAAATGGATAACCACTAGATAGAACCTTACGGTTATCAATAAATTCATGCTATGGCATGGTTGTGAGTGGAAAATTATATGTTTGAGTTGTTAAATGAATGAAACATTATTGAATTTTTATATTTTAGTACTTACGTAGTTATTGAGTAAGTACAGGTACCCGGTGGCTATTGGGCTAGAGCTGGGTTGCGTAATTGCATATAAAATAAGCTGCTTCCTTAAAAACGCTAAAATAAGGTCGTTTTTTAATTAAATACATCAAAATGTAAAATATTGATATTTTTTTTCGATTGTGTGAGTCGATGTATACATTTTAATCTCTCTTGTCATATTGCAAAAGTCTCTCCGCACAAGGGAGAATCTGCCAAAAAAATTCAGAAACTTAGGGTGTTAGAAAAATTTAGTAATTTTTTATTAACGACAATTTGATTGTGAATGGTAATTGGAATAAATGGTTGTGTAATTAAAATTGAAAACTAATTATTTGATTGAAAACTAAGAGATTTGTAAAGGGAAAGTTCGAGTTTCACTAAGTGGGTTTTGGATAAGTATTGGGTTTGGAGCGCTTTTCCTGCCATAGCAATTTCGAGGACGAAATTCTTTTAGGAGGGAGGAATGTAACGACCCGGATTTTTCTACCATTTAATTTTGAATATTTAAATGGTTTAAATATTGGATTTTGAGTTGAAATTGGGTTAGTAAGTTTTTAAAACAAGAATTTCAACTAATTTTGTCAATTTTGGAAATCGTCGATTTAATCGACGCGTTAAAATAGCGATCCGAGGCACAGTCTTGGAATTCTACGAAACAAGTTCCATTAGATCTGTAATAGTGTATTATTATCAGGCTCCAAATTTTGTAGTGTTTGATTTATAGTTTGATTTTATGGGATAAACGCGTTGAATTTAATATTGAAAATTCAAGATAATAATTAGGTCCAAAAAGCTATCTTATCCATACGACTGAATTAGTACTCAAAACCTTTTCCATTGCATTTGGAATAGGGGTATAATATTATGAATGTCTAGCAGCGCACTTCGATAGGGATTCGAGATTTTGAGTTACGAAATCGAGACGATTTGAAGATTTATATGATATATGTATATATTTATTTGATTGACAATATTTCCATCACCACTTTTTCCCTTCACCTCAATCACTATAGATGACCGATTAAAACATGCCACTCTTTTCTTTAAATCATGTTATCCCTCTTCTTTCTCTTTAGTCAAAATCGAGGAAAAGAAAACGATAATAATAATAACACAACATAAATCGTGCTCACAAAGCTTGCCCAGTTAAAACTCGTTGTCCCTCTTCTGTTACTGGATCGAAGTCGACTTCGATGTAGAATAAAAAAAAAGATGTAGAACCGAAATCCATGATTCAGCATATAAAAAAAGGGCAGTTGTTAACCAAAGCGTGACTTAGTCACGATAGTCTTGTAATCGAGTGCGAGACATAGGGGGAGGGCGAATGTTCTGAGGTGAAGAGGCGCTCGTGCGCACGTGGATTTTGGGAGGAGGGTGCGATTGTAGTGCATGCGTAGGGGAGAAGGTAGTGCGCAAATTGAAGATGTGCGATGGAGGATTGGTTGGCGGCGAAGGGGCTTATATCTCTGGGTGGCGCGATATTAGGGCAAGCACGAGGCTTGGTCGTGGTTGCGTGGTGCTGAGGCAAGGGGCAAGCAATTGTCGTCAAGATGTGGGTTTTCAAGAGTTTTTGCTGCAGCATTCGAAGGTATGAGGCAGGGCAAAGAGGCAGGCACAAGGGGGTGGAGTTCGATAACCACCATTGGCTGCGATGTTGGGGTTTTTGGTCGATGTAGGAAGTGTTTTAGCAGAGGTAAAAAAATAAAAATTTATTTAGTTTTAATGAAAATTAATTTAAGTGTAATTATCTAATTTCAGAAAAATCACTAACGTGTGTACGTTGTAAATTATTCGTACAAGGTCGTGGCATTTATTTAATACGATAAGGAAGGAAATTGGAGTGGGTTTGCAAACTGAAAACATGGCGATAAATTCTCACTCATTTGGATTGCCAAAAATCTAAATTAAATGCTTAAATTAAATTTATTAGATGCTTGATTTGATTAATAAATTTATAATTATCCATTGAATGACTATATTACATATAATAGTATATATATTAGTAGTTGGATTGATATTTTCGCATATTTTAGCGGATGAGACCCTATGTGCCCGGATAACAGTGGATGACCCTATATACCGCGATATCCCGCCTCGAAGTAGAATTAGTATTGTATGTTGTCTAACATCTGTGGATGTAGGGAAACAGACCGGAGGGATCCAACTGGATTCCTCAAATATATTTATAGTTTTCATATACAAATCATATGATGTGATTGAATAGTTCATTGGATTGTTGAGTGATTAAATTATTGAATGTTATAGTAGCACTGGCCTAAATTCTGGTAATTTAAATACCATTGAATATTATTTTTGAATATAAAGGATTAAAGTAGATTTGAATATAAGAATAAATATATCGGAATTCGGATAATTTAAAAAGGAAAATTTATCGGATAAATAAATATTTGATTTTTAGTGGTACTTAACCATCCTTAATTCTTTAAATAGAAAATTTCAAATATTTATATAAGAGATTTTTAGATGATATCTTGAAAAAAATATAAAAGAAGTTGAAATCGATATTAAAATAAAAATATAGAATCTATAAGAGAATGGACTTCCAAAATGGAATTTTAGAAACGAAATTAATTTAATAAAAAGGGTGAAACAGAAAAGAGTTATAAAAATTTATAAATGGTGTTTATAGATAAAGGAAATCGATATCAGATGATAAATTTGGAATATAAATTTACATGAAGAATTTATATCTGAATATGGAAATAGGGTAAGAGAAAAATAGTGGATACTATTTTTGAAGTGAAAATAGTTAACGAGATCGAAATGGAAGTGATGTGATGGAAATCGAGAGGGATTTATAAATTGAAATTTGGTTAGTGAGATTTCAAAATATATTTTTATTAACAAGTTAAGTTTTTATTTATAAAAAGAAAATTTTATTTATTAAACTATGTAAAGTTAATTAGCATTGAAAACATCAAAAGTGATTTTTTTCAAAAACTTAATATTTATTTTACTAAATTTTTAAACCTACTTTGGAAAGTGATGTTATAATGAGTGTTTCAATATTTTAATTAATTAATTAACATGTCTTAAAAATAATTATTATCATTCTTTTAAATACTTATATGTATGTAGTTTTGTAATATTTTAGATTTATTCATAAACCATCTCGAAAATCTGGAAATGGGGTTATTCAGTATATGGGATTTCTAAGATTCTCAAAATAGAATTTAGGAAAAAGTAAGAAAATTTTCAAAGTTGTTAAATAAAAGTGAGCTTCGAAAAATGAAATAAAATTCATAAATGAAAGGAGAGAAGGAACTTATAGATGAATTGTAAGGGGTTTGAGCAGATATGAAATAAATGAAATATTTTCTAAGCATTGAAAAAAAATGATCTTGGGAAGTTATACTTAAGGATATTTTCTAAATGTTGGATTGGATGGATTTGAAATATTTAACTACAAGGTTATCATTATAGAAATAATTTCAAAGTATTGAATTATAAATGTAACTGGAAGAAAATATTTCTAAGTATTGAGGTGGTTTGAAATTATCTTATTATGGATATAATTATTTGAAATTGTTGTTTTCAAATATTGAAGTATTGAAAGAGAAGAACGTATATCTTTGTAAAGATATTTTGAAATGAGTATTTCGGGAGGAATTACAAATAATGGCCTAGTGATTGCTTATGGATGTTATATTTATAGTTTAATAACCGATTATCAATGTTGGCCAATTTCGTTAATCGTTTCGAAGAGACCGGGATCAGATTTAATAATCCAAAAAACTACTTCGATCCGGCTTGAACGTTATGAATGGATACCATGAAGACAGAGAAGACGGTGATTAGGTTGTCCAGACCCAGGACAACTTGTATAGATGAATGCTATCAGAACATCATCATTGGGAGATGATCAGAATTCTAAGAGAATTATTCTTGAAAGGTAATCGTAGCCTCTAACCTCATCAACCGGAATGGCTGAAAGCCAGGGGATATGCAACAAGGCTAAGTGGGTCATACCCAATTAGGGTATGTTATCACCTTTCTAGTTACCATTAGATATATTATATTGTGGATACGGTTTCATGCGAAAGAGCTCTCGATAAGGGTGAGAACACCTAGAGTGATAACATATTTGGTTCTATCCAGGTTAGGGATAGGGCCGTTCTTATGTTGCAGGGAATCCCAACAAGGTCCTTGGTACTTTTTTCTAGATATGTACTGTGATAGGTGGTACCTCAATGCCTAGTCATTGTATGGAATCTATTCTCCAATAAGCGTCGTACGGTTTTGATTGTGCCCAACTATGCTGAAACGTGAGATGCAAGCATTTCAGCTATTTTCTATTTACTTGGTTTAGGCACTATTATAATATCAGACAGATTTGATAAAGATGTTTTGGTAATTGTAAGGTAAAAACCCGTCGTGTTTATGTATGACGTGGTCATACGAGATACCTTTGTTTTCAAAGGATTTTGATACAAGTTAATAGTTCAAATTGAGCGTGTTTTCTCACGCTGGTTTTCCAGATTGACTCGGATGATATTTTATTATAATGCTCGGGTCAGACTGAGATTACAGATTCAGGATAGGATGCTATGGAGCTCAAGAGACGAACTGGAGGAGTTCAGACGTATTTCCTTACTTGATTTGTATTTCTACAGTGTGAGGACAAGTTATTAAACCATCCAGATTAATTGTTGTCTATTATACTATGATGATCGTAAGTAACAAACAGGTACAGGTTCTTTTGTGTAAAATATATTATTATTATTATACTTTGTTCCGCTGCGATTGTGAGATTCTGTGTTGTTGTTTCTATTTTCTTCTACCTTTTTCTTCTTGACCCCTAATGAACTGGTATTTACAGCACTCGATTGCTTGACATTCTATACAGCGGACATATTGATGTCGATTTTTCAAGGGTCAAAAAACCCCGTTCGTCACAGTTGGTATTAGAGCTGAAGGTTAAGAGAGAACCTTGTTTCTGGTGGGGACTACTCATTAGAAATACGGTCAGTAGTACCATATAATAAGTCTGGGTGTATAAATAGATATGAGCGTGTATTTGTTGGTGAATATAAATTGTTTTATATTGTGTTGACTTTTCGGTTGAGTGTCTATAAATTCTGGTCAGTATAGTCTGGACAACTGTATTGATAGGGACTTCTAAACTCTTAAACTAGACAAACCGATATAATATTGTTTTAAAAAGTGGGCAAATGAAACAATTTTACCCAAATCATATTTTCATATAAAGAATAATTTTTTGAAGTTATTATATATAGTTGGAGCGTTTGGATGATAATATTATAATCTAAGAAGATTGTAAAAATTGAAAATGGTTTATATAACCAAACGAAAATTTGTATAAGTATAAATTATACAGGTGGATAATAATTAAAATGGATTCAAATCAGAATGTGGAAATTTAAGACTCCAGAAGCTTTGAGAAATGTTTAAAATGGGTTTGAACTAAGTATTTGGGAATTTTGAAATCCCAGAGATTTTTGAAAATGTTTTCCGAAGTGTTTGGAAAAAGAAACGGTGATATTACTGGAAACAGTTTTTAATGGATGTTGGAATTAATGAAGCACTGAACTCACTGCATTCGTTGGGAAATAACCCTGTTGATGATGGTCGCATCATCAGTGTTCATTTTGAAGTCTCTAAGTGACGGATTGCTATCGAAATAATTGATTTGGATATTTTTATTGGAAAAAAAACTTTGTTTTAAAAAAATTCGAAGAGAATTTATTTTGGATAAAACCGAATTTGAGATTAAAATTCAAAGGACTGGTTTTTTGAAACAAAGAGTTATATATGATTTCAAGTGGTTTAAAATAAGTACCGGGCGCTTAGAAATTTTAGAATTTGAATTTTGAAATTTTGAAATTTAAAATCGAGTAGGTTTAAATGGATTGAACAAATTGAAATTAACTCAGGCTAAGTTGAGTAAGTTTGGAAATCTTAGTATGAAATATAAACTTAAGTTGTGTAAGTTAAATAAACTGAACTCGTAAAAGAAAATTTATAGGAATTGAAATTTAATTTAAGAAAAAATTAAAGAAAGTAAATTAAATGAAGTAATTATACAAAATAAAATGAAATGAGTAGAATGCGATGAAGTTAACTAATAAAAGTGCATATGAATATGTAATTGAATGGAACAAATGAATATAAATAAGGAAGTGTAGAAAAATTAGAAGTTTGAAATTGGAATTAAATTCTTACTTGATTAAATTTAATGCATTAAAAATAAATTGTTTGGAATGAAATTAATTTAAGTATGAATAATTCGAATATTTTTTAGAAATATTGGTTAAAGGAAATTGAAAATAAAATTTATTTGAATTGGATTGGATTTGAAACCATATTAAACGGAATTATATATACAAATGTGGAGTGTAAGTGACTATATAACTGTAACTTATAAAAACAAAATGAAGTAAAAATTTAAGTGGAAATTGTTGAAATTGTGAATAAATAAGTTTGAAGAGCTTACAAGAAATTGAAATAAATGGAATATGTATTTATTTAAGCTTCAAAATGATGTACAATCTTAAGTTCAAAATAAAATGTGAATATACTCGAGTATAAAGTTAAGTGAAATGTGAGAAAAGAAGTTGTGTAACTTATAAATTTTTCTTGAAAAGAGGAATAGAAAAACCAAAATAAAAATAATTGGATGTTATAGTAAAGAAATAAAAATCCAAAATTGAATTTTAAGATGAGTTTAAGATCGAGTAAATTTAGTAATGTTATTTTTGAAATAAAAATCAGATATTGAATTGTAAAATGGAAGTGAACTAATTAGATAAATTACTTAGTAATTGAATATGGGGATGGAATTTAACTTGATTAAATAAAATGGGTTGTGGATTGAAATTGAGGTTGAATAAGGAACTTGAGTAATAAATAAAATTCGACTTGTATATCAGCTGATTAAATATATGTTGAATGCGATCAAATAAAATAGAATTGGATTGAAACAAAAATGGCTTGGGTAATAAATAAATTCAATGTGAGTGCAAATAAATTGAATATGGCCTTGAATATTATTTTGAATAAATTCGAGTATGAACTTGGATATGGAATTAAAATTGGAAGTGGAGATGTATATAAGAGTTGTATAAAAAGGTTATAATACGTATTAATATAACTTTGTGAAGCGATTCATAAATTAAATGGCACGAATTGGTTTGAGAATGTGGATATGAATGGAATATAAATTAATTGATTTGGAATCAATTTGCAATGGAATAGAATTGAATAAAAATTAATTTGGAATCAATTTAAAATAGCAATAAACCGAAATGGATATGAAATTGTTTGGTATAAATATGAGTTGAATGCAAATTATTGGGTTGTAAGTCATTCGAATTGAATGAAATGATATATAAATCAATTGAAACAGATAACTGATAGATAGAACCTTATGGTTATTAATAAAATCATGTTATGGCATGGTTGTGAGTGGAAATTATGTGTTTGAGTTGTTAAATGAATGAAACAATATTGAATTTTTATAGTTTAGTACTTAAGTGGTTAATTTGAGTAAGTACAGGTACCCTGAGGCTATTGGGCTAGAATTGGGTTGCGTAATTGCATATAAAATAAGCCGCTTGCTAAAAATGCTAAAATAAGGTAAGTTTTCGGATTAAATACAGCAAAATATAAAATATTGAAATATATTTTTATTTTCTGACTGTGTAGTCGATGTATACATTTTAATCTGTCTTGTCATATTGCAAAAGGCTCTCCATACAATAGAGACTCTGCCAAAAAAATTCAAAAATTTAGGGTGTTAGAAAAATTTTAAATTTTTTTGTTAACGACAATTTGAATACGAATGGTAATTGTAATAAATGGTTGTGCAATTAGAATTGAAAACTAATTGTTTGATTGAAAACTAAGAGATTAGAAAAGTGAAAGGTCGAGTTTCAGTAAGTGGGTTTTGGATAAGTATTGGGCTTGGAGCGATTTTCCTGCCTTAATAATTTCTGGGACGAAATTCTTTTAAGGGGGGAGGAATGTAATGATTGGGATTTTTCTATCTTTTAATTTTTGAATATTTAAATGGTTTAAATATTGGATTTTGAGTTGAAATTAAGTTCGTAAGTCTTTTGAAACGGGAATTTCAAATGATTTTGTCAATTTTGAAAACATCGATTTAATCGAAGCGTTAAAATAGCGATCCGGGACATAGTCTCGGTATTTGATGAAACCAGTTCCATTAGATCTGTAATAGTGTATTATTACCAGACTCCAAATTTCGTAGTGTTTGGAGTTATCGTTTGATTTTACGGGATAAACGCGTTGAATTTAATATCGAAAATTCAAGGTAATAATTGGGTTTAAAAAGCTGTCTTCTTCATATGATCGAATTAGGACGCGAAACATTTTCTATTTCATTTGGAATAACATTATGAATGTCTAGCGGCAAGCCTCGATAGGGATTCGAGATTTTAAGCTACGAAATCGAGACAATTTGAAAATTTATATAATATTTATGTATAAATTTATTTGGTTGACAATATTTCCATCACCCCTTTTTCCTTTCACCTCAATCAATATAAATGACCGATTAAAACATGCCATCTCCTTTCTTTAAATCACGCTACCCTCTTCTTTCTTTTTAGTTCAAATCGAGGAAAAGAAATTAATAATAATAATAATAACAACAACAACGCAAGCCTAAATCGTGCTCACGAAGCATGCCCGGATAAAACTTGCTCTCCCTCTTCTGTTATTGGATCGAAATCGACTTCAATGCAGAAATAAAAAAAAGAAGCAGAAACAAAATCCATGGTTCAGTATATAAAAAAATTGGTTGTCGTTAATCAAAGCGCGACTTAGTCGCGATAGTCTCGTCATCTAGCGCAAGCCGAAGGGAGAGGGCGATGGCGAATGTTCTGAGGTAGAGAGGCGCTCGCACGCACGTGGACTTTGGGAGGAGGGTGCGATCATAGCGCATGCATATGGGGGAAGGTAGCGCGCAAATTGAAGACACGCGATGGAGGCCTGGTAGGCCGCGAAGGGGCTTACGTCTGTGGGTGGCGCAATATCAGGGCAAGCACGAGGCTTGGTCATGGTTGCGTGGTGCTGAGGCAAGGGACATGCATTTGTCGTTGGGATGTAGGTTTTCATGTTATTGCAGCCGCATTTGAAGGCATGAGGCAGTGCAAAGCGGCAGGCAGAAGGGGGCAGAGTTCGGTAGCCTCTAGTGGCGGCGACATTGGAGTTTTTGGTCTAGGCAGGAAATGATTTATCAGAGGTAAAAAAATAAAAATTTATTTAGTTTTAATGAAAATTAATTTGACTTTAATTAGTTAATTTTAAAAAAAAAAGCTAACGTATGTACGTTGTAAATTATTCGTACAAGGTCGTGACATTTAATCCGTAGGATAAGGAAGGAAATTTGAGTGGGTCTACAAATTAAAATCAAGGTGGGAAATTCTCACTCATCTGGATTGCCAAAATTTAAATTTAAATGCTTAAATTTAAATTATTAGATGCTTGATTGGATTGATAAATTTATAATTATCTGTTGAATGACTATATTACATGTAGTAGTGTATATATTAATGGTTGGATTGATATTCCCGCATATTTTAGCTGATGAGACCCTATGTGCCCCACATAATAGTGAATGACCCTATATACCGTGATATCCCGCCTCGATACGGGATTGGTATTATATGTTTTTCCAATATATGTTGATGTAGGGAAATAGATCGGAGGAATCCAACTGGATTCCTCGAATATATATATATATATATATATATATATGTATGTATGTATGTAAATTATATGATGTGACTGAATAATCCGTTGGATTTTGTGTGATTAAATTATAGGATGTTAGAGTAGCACTGGCCTAAATTCTAATTATTTAAATACCATCGAATATTATTTTTGAATCTAAAGGATTAAAAGTAGATTTGAATATTTGAACAAATATATCGGAATTTAGATCATTTAAAAAGGGAAATTTATTGGATAAACAAATATTTGATTTCTAGTGGTACTTAACCATCTGTAATTGTTTAAATAGAAAATTTTAAATACTTATATAAGAGATTTTTAGATGATATCTTAAAGAAAATATAAAAGAAGTTGAAATCAATATTAAAAACAATATCGAATCTATAAGAGAATGAACTAATAAAATGGAATTTTAGAAAAGAAATTAGTTTAATGAAAAGGGCGAAAATCAAAGGAGTTATAAAAATTTATAAACGATGTTTATAGATAAAGGAAATCGATAGCAGATGGTAAATTTGGAATATAAAATTACGTCGAGAATTTATATTTGAATCTGGAAATAAGGTGAGAGAAAAATAGTGAATACTATTTTTGAAGTGAAAATGGTTAACGAGACCGAAATGGAAGTGATGTGATGGAAATCGAGAGGGATTTATAAATTGAAATTTGGTTATTGAGATTTAAAAATATATTTTTATTAATAAGTTAAGTTTTTATTTATAAAAGGTAAATTTTATTTTTTAAACTATGTAATTTAAAGTTAGTTAGTATTAAAATACTTCAAAAGTGCATTTTTTCAAATACTTAATATTTATTTTGAACAAATCCTAAATTTTTAAACCTGCTTTGAAAAGCGATGTTACAAAGAGTGTTTCAATATTTTAGATAATTATTTAAACATGTCTTTAAAATAAATTATTATTATTATTTTAAATACTTATTATATCTATATAGGGTTTTGTAATATTTTGAATTTATTCATAAACCTTCTTGGAAATCTGAAAAATGGGGTTATTCGGTATATGGGATTTACAAGAGAATTCTCAAAATATAATTTGGGAAAAAGTTAAGAAAATTTCCGAAGTAGTTAAATAAAAGTGGACTTCGAAAAATAAAATAGAATTCATAAAAGAAAGAAGATACGGTACTTACAGATGAATTGTTAGGGGTTTGAGAAAATTGGAAATCAATGAAATATTTTTTTAGTATTTAAAAAAATGATTTTGGGATGTTATACTTAAGGATATTTTCTAAGTGTTGGATATGATGGATTTGAAATATTTTAACTGGGTGGTTATCATTATAGAAATAATTTCAAAGTATTGAATTATAAATGGAATTGGAAGAAAATATTTCTAAGTATTGAGGTGGTCTGAAATTATCCTATTGTGGATATAATTATTTGAAATTGTTGTGTTCAAATATTAAAGTATTGAAAGAGATGAACGTATATCTTTGTAAAGATATTTTGAAATGAGTATTTTGGGAGGAATAACAAATAATGGCCTAGTGATTGCTTATGGATGTTATATTGATAGTTATATAACCGACTATCAATATTGGCCAATTTCATTGATCGTTTCGAAGATTTAAAAATATATTTTTATTAATAAGTTAAGTTTTTATTTATAAAAGGAAAATTTTATTTTTTAAACTATGTAATTTAAATTTAGTTAGTATTGAAATACTTCAGAAGTGAATTTTTTTCAAATACTTAATATTTATTTTAAATAAATCCTAAATTTTTAAACCTCCTTTGAAAAGTACTGTTATAAAGAGTGTTTCAATATTTCAGATAATTATTTGAATATGTCTTAAAAATGAATTATTATTATTCTTTTAAATACTTATTATATATATATAGTTTTGTAATATTTTAAATTTATTCATAAACCTTCTCAACAATTTGGAAATGGGTTATTCAGTGTATGAGATTTATAAGAGAATTCCCAAAACAGAATTTGAAAAAAAAGTACGAAATTTCCGAACTATTTCAATAAAAGCGACCTTCGAGTAATGAAGTAGAATTCGTAAAAAAGGAGATAAGGAACTTACGAATGAATTGTAAGGGGTTTGAGAAAATAGGAAATAAATGAAATATTTTCTAAGTATTGAAAATAATGATCTTGGGAAGTTATACTTAAGGATATTTTCTAAGTGTTGGAAGGGATGGATTTGAAATATTTTAACTGCAATGTTATTATTATAGAAATAATTTCGAAGTATTGAATTATAAATGGAATTGAAAGATAATATGTCTAAGTATTGAGCTAGTTTGAAATTATCCTGCTATGGATATAATTATTTGAAATTGTTATTTTCAAATATTGAAGTATTGAAAGAGATGAACGTTTATCTTTGTAAAGATATTTTGAAATGAGTATTTCGTTAGGAATTACAAATGATGGCCTTGTGATTACTTATCGATGTTATATTGATAGTTTAATAACCGACTATCAATGTTGGACAATTTCGTTAATCGCGAAGAGACCGTGATCAGATTTAATTATCCAAAAAACCACTTCGATCTGGTTTGAACGTTATGAATAGATACCGTGAAGACAGAGAAGACGGTGATTCGGTTTGTCCAGACCCATGACAACTTGTATGGATGAATGCCATCAGAACATCATCATTGGAGGACAATGAGCATTCTAAGTGGAATTATTCTTGAAAGGTAATCGTAGCCTCTAGCCTCATCAACGGGAATGGCAGAAAATCAGGGGATATGCAGCAAGGCTAAGTGGGTCATACCCAATTAGGGTATGTTATCACCTTTCTAGATACCCTCAGATGTATTATATTACGAATGTGGTTTCATGTGAAAGAGCTCTCGATAAGGGTGGGAACACATGGGGTGATAACATATTCGGTTCTATCCAGGTTAGGGATAGGGCCGATTTTGTGTTGTAGGGGATTCAGGCAACGTCCTCGGTACTTTTTTCTAGATGTGTACCGTGATAGGTGGTACCCCAACGCCTGGTCATTATATGGAATCCATTCTCCAGTAAGCGCCATACGGTTTTGATAATGCCCATCTATGCTGAAACGTGAGATGCAAGCGTTTCAGCTATTTTCTATTTACTTGGTTTAGACATTATTATAATATTAGACGGATTTGATAAAAATGTTTTGGTAACTGTAAGGAAAAAACCCGTCGTGCTTATGTGTGACATAGTCTTACGAGATACCTTTGTTTTCAAAGGATTTTTATAGAAGTTAATAATTCAAATTGAGTGTGTTTTGTCATGCTGGTTTTCCAGACTGACTCGGGTGTTATTTTATTATAATGCTTGGATCAGACCGAGTATTACAGAATCAAGAAAGGATCCTGTGGTGATCCGAAGATGAGCTGGAGGAGTTCAGACGTATTTCCATACTTGATTTGTATTTCCGCCGTGTGAGGACAAGTTATTAAACTGTCCAGATTGATTGTTGTCTATTGTACTCTGATGATTGTAAGTAACAAATAGGTACAGATTCTTTTGTGTAAAATCTGTTATTATATATTATATTTTTTCCGCTGCGATTGTGAGATTCTATATTGTTGTTTCTATTTTCTTCTACCTTTTTCATCTTCACCCCTAATGAACTAGTATTTCCGCCACTCGATTGCTCGGCATTCTATGCAGTGGACGTATTGATGTCGATTTTCGAGGGTCGAAAAACCGCACTCGTCACAACCCCATAAGTTAGAGGAATCAGTATGATGAAATATTTTGTTTTCAAATATAGCCCAAGCATTCTTAATCACATAGGAACTAGAATAAGGCAGAGAGATCCTATCATCACAAAAGAAAGAACACGCCTTTGCCGCATCAAGAATTCCAGTTAAACATCTTGTAACACCCGATATTTTCAACCATTCGCATCCGCACATGTCGGACTTGAATTGCTCAAAATATCGTGTTGTAAATAAAATTTGGCAAATCTCAAAATATATAGTAAGTAAAAATCACAGATCAATGACACAGAGCAATAATAGTGCAGCGGAAGTAAAAGAAATAGCACTATGTAAATATATCAGAGTTACATAAGATACAATAAAAGAAATAAAGTAGAAAATGAATACTTGTCTCAAGATGATAACCAAGTACAAAATGAATACAACACTGGGATCAACAGGATAACTGGAAGTGAAATAGATAAAACTAGACAAGCAGATAATCTCCAGCGATTCCAAATCTCCAGAAAGTGGAATCCCAATCTGTGAATACTCCGACTGACCCGAGCGTAAATAAAAAAAATAAACACTCGAGTCAGGACATACATACATATACAATGTAAACCAACTCAAGTGAACTGTAGTAATGGTACAAGTAACTTAAAGGATGTTTGGGACCATTCATCCTCTAAAGATCGGTTAAATTATTTACTATGTAGTAATATTGCGCTATTATAATAATGTTTATCAGTAAAATAAACTTATTTTAAAATAGCGTTAAGGGGTGACCCAATATTCTCCTTAACACAAATAATACCAGTAGTCTATACAGTACCTGCATATCTCCTGATTGGGAGACTATGAGAAGATACTGCATAGGTACGACACAAATAGAAACTCGTAGTAAAGGCTCGATATGGTAGGTGACACGGCACAGAAGGCAATGCTAGGGTATATAAACCAATTATGACACTCGGGCTGGTGGTAACGCAACAGCCACATACGCCCACCTAGGAACACATTCCCAAAATCGGAGGGGCGCCCAAACAATCACGAAAGCAATATAATGGTATCGAAGAAATGCGTTCGACCAAAGGAGCTACCCCTTTTGGCCCGAGACCCTCCTGTTTCTGCCACCATATGCCAACTCACGGGAGTTGGGTCCACGTAATATACCTCAAGAACGTCGCCACCATCCTACTTCATTCTGGAATCTCCACCACGTACACGGTTGTCAAAGTGGTTTTCGGTATCGACAGAGAGTATGCCCATATCCGATCCCAAGCTCTTTGCCAACCAATCGTTACTATAACCCATGGTTATAACTTTAAAATAATATTTTATACTTCAAAATAAAATATCATTTCAATCCAAATCTTTATCAGAATAAAGATTAAATCATATCCAAACTATTTCAATATACCAACATACCATATCTTATTTATCAAAATAAATATCAAGTCATTTCTAACCATTTCAATATATTAAATTATCATATACTTTCAAAACTTCATTTCAAATCATTTTAATACATTAAAATATCATATTCTTTCAAAACTTCCTTTCAAATCATTTTAATACATTAAAATATCATATCCTTTCAAAACTTCATTTCCAAATCATTTTAATATCAAAATATCATATCTTTTCAGAACTTCATTGTCAAATCAGTTTAATATCAAAATATCATGTCTTTCAGAACTTCGTTTTCAATTCATTTTAGTATCAAAATATCATATCTTTCAAAACTTAATTTTTAAATCATCTTTTGAATGCAAATCCAAATACTCAACTTTAAATACCTTTTAAATTCAAAGATATCATTCATTTATTATCCTTTCAAATCACCTTTTAAAATGATTTTATTCCTATTTAGTTAATTCATTTAAACCATTTAAAAGTGAAGTTATTAGTCTTTCAAATCAAGTATTCAAATTTCAAGGTTTCAAACCATTCTGAGCTCATTTACTAAGTCAAAAACCATAAACATTGAAAATTTCAGCCTTTCGCAGCATTTAGAAAAAACTGTTATAAGTTACACTTGAAAACATTTTAATTCAGAAAAGATAGCGCTTAAAAACTGCTGTTAAAACTCAGTTTTAGTTAAATTTTAGTTTAAATCAGCAAAGACAGCATTTTCAGAAATGCTGTAATAGCTCAGGTTTCAAAACAAGGGTTTTAATTCATTTCAGCAAAGACAGCAGCCCACTACAGCATTTGCAGAAATGATATAATAGATCCGAGTTAATTTTTTAGCCTATTAGTTCAACTACAGGAACCACAACATTTCAGAAATGCTATATTAGCTCTTTTAGTTCATTTCCAGAAACCATAGCACTTCTGAATGCTATTAAAAGTTATTTCCAGATTTTTTTTTTTTGTATTTCCAGCAATTAATAAACTTCATTGTAAACCCTTTAAACATTGTCAAAAATCATATTTAACATTTAAAATGTTCATTAACATATCTTTTAACATATTATTTTTATAAATAAATTTCTTATAATCTTATCCAATTTCTACAAATTACTTAATAAATTCAAGCGTAAAAGTTTCAAATTCTTCACATTTTTAATAAATAAACTTAACACTTAAATTTTTATCACCTTTTTACAAATATAACTTAATTTCCATTTTTATTTATTTATATATATCAAATTTCCTTTTTAAATCAAAAACCCAAATTTCCAGATTTAAGTTATATTCCAATAATTCAATTTAACCATTTATTTATTTAACATTTTCCACTTATAGAAAAATCATACATCCTTTATTTAAAATACTTTAAAATATATTTAAATCAAATTATCATAAATTTACATTTTAAACCACTTAAAATTTTATTTATATAACTTAAAGGTCATTTTAAAGGCCAAAGTCCAAATTTCCAAATTTAAGTTATATTTCAAAAATTCAATTTAATCATTCATTATTACATTTTTAACTCATATAAAAAATCATAATTTCTTTATTTTAAAACATTTCAAAATCTACTAAAATCAAATATCATAAATTTATATTGTAAAATGCTTAAAAATATCCAAAACACTTTATAAAATAACCACGGGCCAGTATATAGTTTTCTAACCTAGGTCAAGTGATACGGATATTATCATTTCAATCCGCATTTTAAAAAGAAAAAACCAAGTTCTATTATTTCAAACCCGTAGTCCCAAGTCAAAATAAAAAATAAAAAAACCGTTCAGGCCTATCATTTCAGCCCATAACGATTTTCCCTATTCTAAAGTCTGTTCGGGTATGTATCATTTCAACTCATAGTGAACCTGATCTACAGGGAACTTGCAGTGTGATAAACAGATATAAATGAACAATTAACAACATATAATAGTAACAGATGGGATGACATGTAAATTAACAGGCGTAACATCATATCTAAATAATCATAGGCAGTTATAACATCATATATAATTCTACACATTCAGTTGTTGTCACTTCACAATTGCATAAGTATAAAATGTCGTTTGAGATTTACTCACCTCTAAATGCTGGAGATAACAAATCCAATGACACAACGGAATAAAAAGCACGATGACAAGACTACAGACTTGAGTGGAGAGGAAATCCAAGCAACAAATCTTGTGTTACAACCCAAACAAAATCAAAACAAACCATAAATTCAATATACTTTGAAATGATGTAACTTTTAAATGAAAAGAGATTTGAATGTCAAATCTTTTACCTTGATGTCTACATTTGCTTGCACGGCCTAGGGGGACGTTTTGGCTCAGGTTTGGACATGCTTTGGCTCAAGTTTGGACTTAGGGGTGCACGGTTACAAGGCATGGTATGTAGAGGAGTTACAATCACGTGAATATGAAGAGGCAAGCCAAATACTGGAGGTTTTTGTCAAGGTATTGGCTCGACCATGTGTATTTGGGCTCGGCCTTGACATGTTCACGTCTGGTCAGGGGCTGGAGTGGTGAGCGGAGGTCAAGACAAGGTGGTGGCGGCAGCCTATGGTGGTGGTGGTGGACAATGAGGTGATGAAGCAAGGTGTGGTTGGCATGCTGGTTTTAAGGCATAGGTTGGATTTTTTTGTGGTTTTTTGGTTCATGGAAGTCTCGGCCATGGTCAAGACCTAAGGGGTACGTTGTAATGGCGGCAAGGAAGCTATGGTGGAGGTGGTGGCCGTGACAATCAAGAGGAGGCCGAGCAAAAGAGTGGAGAGAAGAAGGCAAAATACATGAGAAAAATAGGAAGAAAAGGAAGAAAATAAGAGGAAGACATTACCCAAAATGTTTGAATCCGTGAATAAAATGAAAGAATGGTTTCTTGCATGAGAAATAAGATGAAAATCATGGCTAACACAATGCAAGTACACGGCCAAGGAGTAATTGAGGAGTTGTGGCAAATGAAAAGACATAGGAGATGAAAGGACATAAGTTTCAAAAGCTTTTAAAACTCTTCACATTTCCTTTTTTAATTCAATTAAAACAAAATAAAATTCAGCAAATACTTTTAAAAACCGAAATAAAGTGAAATAAAATGAAAAAATATAATTAAATTTAAAGTAAATATAAAAGAATTAAAGAAATTGCTTAAAAATTCAAAACAGGGTTCAAAAATTTCAATTAAATCATCAATGGCTTTGAAAAATTATCCACTTCATTTTAAAAATATTATAAAGCAAAAATTTGAAATAAAATAATTTATTTATCATTCCTAAAATTTATTAAATAAGTAAATTGGAGAAAAATAGAAAAAGAACTAAAGAAATTGTTTAAAAATTGAAAACAGGGCATGAAAATTACAACAAAATTACCATTAACTCTAGGAAAATTCCTACTTCACTTTAAAACATATAAATGTAAAATAAATAAAATAAATGAGGAACAAAATAAAGTGGGAATGAGAATAAAATAAGATCTTGAGAAAATAGAAAAATAAATAAAGAATTTCTTAAATTAATTGAAGCTGGAAATTAGAAATTGTAAACAAAAATACAACTGACATTGGAAAATGTCAATTACACTTTTAAAAAAATGTTTTAAAACCAAAAATATATAAAATACATGTCATTTGCCCATATAAAATAAATTTTAACATTACATGACCAATAAAATATTATTTATATAAATTTAATAAACAGTTTTGTTAAATATAGCAAATTTTATTCAATAGTTAAAAAGGCATAACTTTCGCATTATAAATCAGATTTCAACGAAATGAAAAGTAGTGTTCTTAAAATTTTATTTACTTTCATAATAAAAGATAAAACTCAGATTTTTAAGCTTTCAAATTTTAAATTTAAAAGTCAAAGTTTGACCATTTGACCAAAATTCACTTTTTGGAAAATATTCTTTTTAATCATATATGAAATGATATTCATATCAAAATCAAAGTTTATATCTAAAATAACAAAATTATCTAAATTAAATAAATAAACTAAAGTTAAATCAAAATTCAATTAAAAATAATTATAAAATACAGGATTGTTACACTCTCCTCCACTCAAAACTTTTCGTCACCGAAAAGGAATGAGGTACGGGAAAGCACAGAAAAGATAGAAATGAAATAAGATTAAGACAAGGTGACAAGAAGATTGAGATTTATACCTAATAACTATTGTTATAGGTAAGTTTAACAAGGTGGAGATGATCTTTTCAAGATCCTCCGGAATCAAGAACACAAGCACGAAAAAGATGGATTCAAAAATGAGTACCAAAGATAATCAAAGATTATAGAAAGATTTCAAAACGGAAAGATTACAGAAAGGTGTCTATACCAGTCTGTAGCAAGATAAGGATAATAAGGACAACCAAAAGATAGTTTGAAAAACAAAATAATGAAATAAATTTGAAACCATGGAAATTTCAACTTAAATAGAAAATAAATTTTTACACAAGTTAAATAAATCTTAACTATCTCAAATTTAATTATATTATCATCCACTCATCTTAAACTAACAATTTTAAAACCATGGGTTTGACAAAAATAATCATTTATTATACTCATAATGTACTTAATAAATTTAATTCTTCTTTATTCCTAATAAAATTAAATTTATTCCTCACAATATATTTATCACTTATGTTAAATATACTTGCACTTATTATAACTGCTTTATTTTATTCTTAGTTCTTTTAACATAATTTTATATTGTAAATTATTCAATTTACCTTTTATTCTATTTACCTCTGTTAATCATTTTATAACTAAAATTTAAGTGTATAATATTTATTATAACCACTCAAATTTTATTTATAAAATCTTTTTATATTGTATATTATCCAATTACACTGTTAACTTCTGAAATTAAGGTAAGTTATATTTGAATGCAATTGTATTATACAAATGAAATTTTCTAATTAAATCATTTCATGCTTGAATATTCATCAAGAATTTTGATTTTCTTTTATAATTGAAATTATTCTTTAAAATAAAATTTAAGAATTAAATTTTCGATTTCTTCAAACCACTTAGAGATAAATAAATGTATGTACATAATCAAATTAAATTTAAATCATACATCTATATATATTATAAATCAAATCATATTTTAGAAATTCAAATCAAATTGATTTCCCAAAACAAAGCTGTAGCAAGACTACAGAGCGGTCTCTTCACTTCGAAACTCGAAAATGAATGTCGATGATGCCGCGGTCATCACCGAAGTTATTTTCCAGCGATAAAGGGAAGAACACTAGTTTTTAAACTTTAAAATTCTTTGGAAACATTTTCTTATTCGAAAATACTTTAAATAATATACTTTAAAACTTAAACACAAGGTTTGAAACCATCGGGAATTAAATTCTCAAATTTCTTGTTTTAAATTCATTTCAGTTCCCAAATCAATCTGTTTATAAATTCATTTATAGAACAGTAAATGATAAATCAAGCATTATCATTTCAAATAATCAATTTAAATCAATTTATTAAGTTCCACAAATTTACTTATATATCAAAATTTATTTCATTAACCAAATTTTAAAATAATATTGTGTCAGTTTGTTCTGTCAAAGTGTATTAGAAATCCTATCGATAGCATTGATCAGGCGAATCGATTAGAAATCCAAATCAACATCAACAACTCAAACAACACAATATAAAATGAAACATAGATTTACAAGTACAATTCAAAATGTTTGGAAGAATAGATTGGAAACAAAAAAAGATAAGATTATTAATTAACAGAGTAGGGAGATGGGTAAGCATAAGTAAATCGCGGGCAACCTTAACCGGGTCAACCGTGACTTAAAGATCAATGTGGATTTTCTGGGGTAAATTGTAACGACCCAGAATTTCTGTCATTTGAAATTCGTATATTTAATTGATTTTTAATATCAACAAGTAAAATTTGTAAGTCGAATAAATTTTATTTCGAATATCTAGATTTAATTGGATAATTAAATCGATAATTTAATATTTGAAATTACAGAAATAATTGGAAATTGAGTTTAATGTGATTAAAATTGATTTGTAAAGTTGTATTAAATCATATTGGAGTTAGAATGATGTTATAGAACTTTTAAAATTGAAATAAAAGTAAATTTGCAGAAATTGAATATTTTAATATTTATTTGACTAGAAAAAATAGGCGTTTTTCAAACAGTCTCGGATTTCGACAAATCAGTTTAATCGGATCCGTAATGTTATATTTTTGTAAGATTTTAAATTTTGTGTCAATCAGATTTACGGTTTGTCCGGGGCAAGCTAAAACGCACTGAAACCGGTTTAAGTGAATTTTAAATTTAAAGTAGTCGATTTGAAAACCTACCTTTTAAATACGATCGAATTGGCTCCCGATATATATTCCATCGCGTTCGGAATAGGGGTAAAACATTATAAATGCCAGGTGGCATGCTACGTTTCAAGTTCGGGAAAAATTCGGGTGAATAGTGCGCGAATATTTTCTATATAAGGACCTCACATTTTCCTTTTTGCTCAAGCCCTAATTGCTTAACCCTAGCTGCCAGCAAACGTTAATGGCTGGAAATTATTCTTCTTTCTCCCCTAATTTCTTCCAATCCATTCCATATTTTTGAATACTTTCTAAAGCAAAATTGTAGAGCTAAGTGAGATCTTTAAATCCATATGGTGGATCATCGTAAAACACAACGTAGAGGAAGAGTTTAGCTCGCGTTCATCATCGTGTCACACACGATTTTCACGGCTAATACGTGACCGAGCTTCGAGGCGCTTGGGGCGGTGGTGCTCTAGAGTGTGGGCTTCGATATGGCAGCGTTCGATCAACGTGATGTCGATCGTAGTGGTCGTGAAAATTCGATTTATAATGTCGACTATGGGTTCAAATTTACGTGCGTAACCTGGGTCTTCACGCGTGGAACA
This sequence comes from Allium cepa, assembly GCA_030765085.1. NCBI lineage: Eukaryota > Viridiplantae > Streptophyta > Magnoliopsida > Asparagales > Amaryllidaceae > Allium > Allium cepa. The sequence continues at coordinate 5,610,262 of CM060930.1, read as the reverse complement.
AGATGCAAACAGCGGCCCTGATTTGGAGAAAGCAAAATGGACGGCCGAGATGATAGAAGGTTTTGAAATTAAAGATAAAATTGTAAATTTATATATATATTAAATCGTTTAAAACTTTAAAAAGCTATAACTTGTTTATACGAGGTCGAAAACTGATGAAACAAATTGTGTTGGATCCGTATTGAAGAATACTACGCAATGGTGCTAGATTGGGATTGATTGGAGCTAGTGATAATTTTGGGTAGAATTAAACGCGCGTTTAATTTTATTCGGAACGAAACACTGCAACTGTTATTAGAAGCAAGGTGAGAACTTCTCACTCAGTCGAATTGTGTTTCGATTTAAATTTTAAATAGTTAGATTTAAATTTCTTGATTGTATGCTTGAATGATAAATTGCTATCTGTTGTATTGAAATAGACCTTATACGCTGCATATTAAGCGGAGGTTATTATATTAAACACATATACCGCAATATTCCACCTTGAAGTGGAATTGCTATTATATATGTACTTGGAGTTGATTTCCTGCATTATATAGCGGATGAGACCCTATCACGTCGCATAATAGCGTATAATATTTTATATAAACCCATATACCATGATATTCCGTCTTGAAATGGGATTGGTGTTGTGCTAACATCTGTGGATGCAGGGAAACAGGTTGGAGGGATCCAACTGGATTCCTCAAATAATTGAATTTGTTTCAATTTCCTCAAATAATTGAATTTGTTTTAATGTTGTGTGTTGATTATTTATAATCTCTGTGTGATTATCTTTGTGATTGAAATCGTTAAAGGCTAAAATTTAGCCGAATATAATTTTGGTATCGTTAGATATCGAAAATAAATAAAAATTTGATTTTTAAAATTTAGGTTGAAAGTTTATATTAAAAATTATTTTTGAGAATTGGGTAAATTTAAAAGAAGGAATTCTAAAATAATAAAGTTTTATTTATTTAATCTTATTGAAAAAAATTTCAAAATATGGGAAAAAAACTTTAATAAATGGATTTCGGGTAATATTATTCAAAGGTTGAAGAATTTATTCAAAATACGGATTTCTAAAGAGTTTGAAAAATAAAAGAATTTGTTCTCTAAAAAAAGGAATTTATTTTTAAAAGGAAATAAAATTTGAAAATCCATTTGGAAATTTATTTGGTGTTTTGAAAAGAATTTGAAATCAATTGAAAAAAATTGGATTGGTATTGAAAGTGAATAATTGAAATCGATTTGAAAATCGTATATCAACAGATATTTTGGAAATATGGATTCACATGGAATTTATAAAGAAAAGGGAAATTTGTTAAAAAAAAATAAACATTGATTTATTTTTGAAGCGTGGAAATAAATTTACGGATTTGGAGCGTAAATTTAAAGTAAATCGGTAAGGATTTATTTAATTGGTTTAAATGAACCATTTTGAAATGAAAGTGTATTCTCCCTGGAAAGCCGAATAAAAGTTTCTGAATAGCTTTGAAAGACACACACACACACACATATAATATTCTATAATTGGTTTTGAAAAGGATACTTTGGAGAAATTAACTTCTTAAATTATTTTAAATCCTTTAATTAAAGATTTGTTAAGTTGATATAGAAATTATTATTTCTAAGACTTAATCAATAATTGTTTTAGAAAATAATTATTTAAATAGTTATACTCTATCTACTAATTTTATTTTGAAAATTAGTTTGGACTTAAGTTATATGTAATATTGGTATAATAATTTTATAACTAATATTTTAAGTAAAGTGTTTAAAGAAAAATAGTTTTATTTCAAAGTGTTTTCTCGATATATTTTGGATAAGTGTTATAAATTATTTTAAAGTATTTGAACTCGGCATATTTCCAGTGAAAATGAATAAATATTTGGAAGTGTTTCTGCGTAAGGAAAATGATTTGAAATTTGTTTTCAAAAGTTGTAAAGGTGAAAAGTGATTTGAAAATTTGTTTTAAAATGGTTGAAGTGTGGAAAAATATATCTTGCAAAGATATTTTTGAAAAATAAATAATTTGGTAAATTATTTGAAATCCAGTGACTGTTGTGAATGATCATTGATAGTTAAATAACCGACTATCAATATTGGCCTTAATCGGCAATTAAATTACGATGCGATCGGGAGTCGAATTCCAACTGGATATTTAAAACCCACATCGAACCTTTGTGATTGTGATGGATCTTTTGTTTAAAAGATCAAAGTGGAATTGTTGCGATTTGTTTGAATCTTAATGTAACACTTATTTTAAAAATAAGCGCTCGTTATTCGGATTAGCCGGGAGAGAACCTTATGTCATAAAACTCATTCTGAATAACGATACGACGAAATGGGATTTCATTTGAAGATGGTGTTGAAGACTGGGTATTTTCAAAAGTGAAAGGATTACCTGTCGAATGTATCTGCACCGGGTTGCTCCGGTATAGAGATTTTATCACCCTTTGTGATGGAAAGTCCAGACGTGATTAGAGAATATCCGGATTGCAAGGACATATTTGGAAGTGCCTTCGGTTCCGTTCGATCCCGGAACAGACTTGTATGGATATGTGTCTGACGTTACAATTTGAGATGTAAAGCTGGTTTCTATCAAATACATTTCTATTGGTGGCGGAGAATTTATTCTCTTAGCTTAACACCCTTCTCTGAGACGTACGAGCTCAGAGGTTATGTAGTTGATCGTTACTAGTGATATATTCCCAATTTGGTAACGTGGCATGCTGAGTGTTGCTGATCATTTGTTGATCAAAGCGTGGCTTTTGTGAAAAGCGTAGCTTTGTGGACGAGACTTCTTCGAACCTCACACCTCGGTAATGGTCAAAACAGGAAGAATGCAGCAAGATTATTTGGGGATAGCGCCCTCATAGGGTATGTACATTTCCTTCTGGATAGAGGTGGTATTATGGTATTGAGCCCAGATACTTAACCTATGTGGTTGCTGCAAATTTATTTCTTTGTGGTTGTTGGTGAATCCCGAGATAAAGGTCGATTACGACCAGGGGATTGCATACTTGTGTCAGTAGTTACCTAGTTCGGAGGTAACCCGGCTTTGTGTTGGCAGAGATCTGGTTAGGTTCTCGGGCGTCCTTCCAGAGGCGTACCCATGTGGCAATGGGAAGTTCCTTCGCCTGACCATTTATTGGAAATCCAAACTCCAATACGCATCTTGTACGGTTTTAGTTGTAGAACCTGTCATTTACTTATGGTGGTCACCACTGTTTAGATGGTAGCTATAGTAGGCATAGTTCGGAATGTCTATGTTGGCTAAGATTTATATTATACTTTCGAAATGTTTTCCTACACTTTGCACTTATAGTAATAATATCAAAGAAATTTGCATGTCAAGCATGTTTGACTATCATAAGGAGAAATCTCCTCCAATTCTGCGTTTGCATTGTGTATGTGGCGGGAGGCCTTATGGTAGTTACATTTTCTAAAAGCATTGCGGATCTATTTTAAAATATTTCTTTGTTTTTTTAAAGATAAGCTGTTTTAAGTTCTCACACCAGTCCCATGACAGACCTAGAGTTTATTGTTCCCTTTCTAAACTCTGGGTGCCGACCAATTTCCACACCGGCAGCATAGAGTCATGTTATTAGGTCATTTTGGAATTCAGGAGGTGTTGTGGAGCTTAGGAGGCGAGCTGGTTAGCGAAGCGTATCACTTGTATATGATATTATCTTTTCCGCTGTGTATTCAGTTGTGAGGACAGGTTTATATAACTGTCCATTATTGTGTTGTGTTGTATATTGACTCTGATGATGTCATGTATAAAATGTACAGTTCTTTTGATTTAAAAATTATTCATTTATCTATTATATGTTGTTCCGCTGCGACTGTGAGATTCTGATATCGTTTCTGTTGCTTCTTCTTTCTTTCTTACTTCTTCTATCTTTTTCTTCTTCTTAAACCCTAAGGTTTCGGTTTTCCGGCATTCGATTTTTCGGCAGTTGATACAGTGGACGTACTAATGTCGATATTCGGGAGTCAAAAATCCTGTTCCTGACATAAATCTACATTCGATCTCAAGAGATAGAGTTTGGAATAACAAAAGATATTAGCATATAAACCAAAGATAGATATAAATTCCTAGTGAATCGATGCTAATTGTAAAGGAGTTTCACCACTTTTACAATTCAATTTGAAATTGGCGAGACCGCCGACTCACTAAAAAGATCATTTGAAGCAGAGTTATGGGATACTTCATAATTAAAAGAAGATGAATAGTGAGGGACGCGAATGGATTTTGGAACCGTAGGGAACGTTCCAAAATTCAAAGGAAATTCGAATCAAAGAGGAAAGATTCAAACTCGAACGAAAGTGATTCTGTAAATAATTTTACCATATATACTAAGTTTTGCCTCAAAGCCAAAGCTCTGATACCAAATGTAACACCCGATATTTTCAACCATTCGCATCCGCACATGTCGGACTTGAATTGCTCAAAATGCCGCGTTGTAAATAAAATTTGGCAAATCTCAGAATATACAGTAAATAAAAATCACAGATCGTAGACACAGAGTAATAATAGTGTAGCGGAAGTAAAAGAAATAGTAGTTCATGAAGCTACTATGTAAATATATCAGAGTTACATAAGATACAATAGAAGAAACAAATTACAAAATGAATACTTGTCTCAAGATGATAACCAAGTACAAAATGAATACAACACTGGGATCAACAGGATAACTGGAAGTGAAATAGATAAAACTAGACAAGCAGATAATCTCCAGCGATTCCAAATCTCCAGAAAGTGGAATCCCATTCTGTGAATACTCAGGATGACCCGAGCGTAAATAAAAAAATACAAACACTCGAGTCAGGACATACATACTTATACAATGTAAACCAACTCAAGTGAACTATAGTAAAGGTACAAGTTACTTAAAGGATGTTTGGGACCGCCCATCCTCTAAGGATTCGTTAAACTATTTAATATGTAGTAATATTGCGTTATTATAATAATGTCTATCAGTAAAATAAACTTACTTTAAAATAGCGTTAAGGAGTGTCCCAATATTCCCCTTAGCATAAATAATGCCAGTAGTCTATACAGTACCTGCATATCTCCTGACCTGGAGACTATGAGAAGATACTACATAGGTACGACACAAATAGAAACTCGTGTTAAAGGCTCGATATGGTAGGTGACACGACACACAAGGCAATGCCAGGGTAGATATACCAATTACGACACTCGGGCTGGCGGTAACGCAGCGGCCACATACGCCCACCTCGGAACAAATTCCCAAAATCGGAGGGGCGCCCAAATAATCACAAAAACAATAGAATGGTATCAAAGAAATGCGTCTTATCAGATGAGCTACCCCTTTTGACTCGAGACCGCTCCTGTTTCTGGCACCTTATGCCAACTCACGGGAGTTGGGTCCACGTAATATACCTCACAAACGTCACCACCATCCTACTTCTTTCTGGAATCTCCACCGCGTACATGGTTGTCAAAGTGGTTTTCGGTATCGACAGAGAGTATGCCCATATCCGATCCCAGTCTCTTTGCCAACCAATCATTATTATAACCCATGGTTTTAACTTTAAAATAATATTTTATTCTTCAAAGTAAAATATCATTTCAATCCAAATCTTTATCAAAATAAAGATTAAATCATTTCCAAACTATTTCAATATATCAACATACCGTATCTTATTCATCAAAATAAATATCAAGTCATTTCTAACCATTTCAATATATTAAATTATCATATTCTTTCAAAACTTCCTTTCAAATCATTTTAGTACATTAAAATATCATATTCTTTTAAAACTTCCTTTCAAATCATTTTAATACATTAAAATATCATATCCTTTCAAAACTTCATTTCCAAATCATTTTAATACCAAAATATCATATCTTTTCAGAATTTCATTTTCAAATCATTTTAATATCAAAATATCATGTCTTTCAGAACTTTATTTCCAATTCATTTTAATATCAAAATATCATATCTTTCAAAACTTAATTTTTAAATCATCATTTGAATGCAAATCCAAATATTCAACTTTAAATACCTTTTAAATTCAAAGATATCATTCATTTATTATCCTTTCAAATCACCTTTTAAAATGATTATATTCCAATTAAGTTCATTCATTTAAACCATTTAAAAGTGAAGTTATTATTCTTTCAAATCAAGTATTCAAATTTCAAGGTTTCAAACCATTCTGAGCTCATTTACTAAGTCAAAAACCATAAACATTGAAAATTTCAGCCTTTCGCAGCATTTAGAAAAAGCTGTTATAAGTACACTTGAAAACATTTTAATTCAGTAAAGATAGCACTTAAAAAACTGCTGTTAGAACTCTGTTTTTAGTTAAATTTTAGTTTAAATGAGCAAAGACAATATTTTCAGAAATGCTGTAATAGCTCACGTTTCAAAACAAGGGTTTTAATTTATTTCAGCAAAGACAGCATCCCACTACAGCATTTGCAGAAATGCTATAATAGATCTGAGTTAAGTTTTTACCCTATTAGTTCAACTATAGCAACTACAACATTTCAGAAATGCTATAATAGCTCTTTTAGTTCATTTCCAAAAACCATAGCACTTCTGAATGCTGTTAAAAGTGATTTCCAGATTTTTGTGTGTTTTCAGCAATTAATAAACTTCATTTTAAACCCTTTAAACATTGTCAAAAATCATATTTAACATTAAAAATGTTCATTAACATATCTTTTAACACATTATTTTTATAAATAAATTTCTTATAATTAAATCCAATTTCAACAAATTACTTAATAAACAGGAAATTATTGTTAAGGACAAAATTTCACAGCTTTTTAGCCTCAAGGACAGACCTTCAATATTTTATCCTGAAGGACAACTTTCTGTAGGTATCAGTTTCTAGTTATTGATAGCAGTTTTTAGGTATCAGTTTGTAGTTATTGGTAGCAGTTTTTAGGTATCAGTTTTTAGCTCGGTAGCAGTTTTGTTGTCCTTATGAATAATTTTGGAAAATGTTTGTCCTTATGAATAATTTTTAGAAGAATGTTTGTCTTTGTGACAAAAATATTAAGGTCGTGTCCTTGAGGCAAAAAATATGCAAATCTTCGTCCTTTTAAATTAATTCCCCCTTAATAAATTCAAGTGTAAATGTTTTCAATTCTTCACATTTTTAATAAATAAACTTAACACTTAAATTTTCATCACCATTTTACAAATATAACTTAATTTCCATTTTTATTTATTTATATAACTCAAATTTCCTTTCTAAACCAAAAAAACCATATTTCCAGATTTAAGTTATATTTCAATAATTCAATTTAACCATTTATTTATTTAACATTTTCCACTTATAGAAAAAATCATAAATCCTTTATTTAAAACACTTTAAAATCTATTTAAATCAAATTATCATAAATTTACATTTTAAACCACTTAAAATTTTATTTATACAACTTAAAGGTCATTGTAAAGGCCAAAGTCCAAATTTCCAAATTTAAGTTATATTTCAAAAATTCAATTTAATCATTTATTGGTTACATTTTTAACTCATAGAAAAATCATAATTTCTTTATTTTAAAACATTTCAAAATCTATTTAAATCAAATTTATAAATTTATATTTTAAAATGCTTAAGAATATCCAAAACATTTTATAAAATAACCACTGGCCTGTATATAGTTTTCTAACCTAGGTCATGTGATCAGATATATACCATTTCAATCCGCAGTTTAAAAAGAAAAATCTGGGTTCTATCATTTCAAACCCGCAGTCCCAAGTCAAAATAAATAATAAAAAAAACCGTTCAGGCCTATCATTTTCGCCCATAACGATTTTTTCCTATTCTAAAGTCCGTTCGGGTATGTATCATTTCAACCCATAGTGAACCTAATCTACAGGGAACTTGCAGTGTGATAAACAAATATAAATGAACAATTAACAACGTATAACAGTAACAGATGAGATGATATGTAAATTAACAGGTTTAACATCATATCTAAGTAATCACAGGCAGTTATAACATCACATATAATTCTACACATTCAGTTGTTGTCACTTCACAATTACATAAGTATAAAATGTCGTTTGAGATTTACTCACCTCTAAATGCTGGAGATAACAAATCCAATGACACAACGGAATAAAAAGCACGATGACAAGACTACAGACTTGAGTGGAGAGGAAATCCAAGCAACAAATCTTGTGTTACAACCCAAACAAAATCAAAACAAACCATTAATTCAATATACTTTGAAATGATGTAACTTTTAAATGAAAAGAGATTTGAATGTCACATATTTTGCCTTGCTTTCTACATTTGCTTGCACGGCCTAGGGGATGTTTTGGCTCAGGTTTGGACATGCTTTGGACCTCGGGGTGCACAGCTACAAGGCATGGCATGTAGAGGAATTACAATCACATGAATATGAAGAGGCAAACCAAATAGTGGAGGTTTTGGTCAATGTATTAGCTCGGCAATGTGTAGTTGGGCTCGGGCTTGACAAGTTCAGGTCTGGTCAGGGGCTGGAGTGGTGAGGGGAGGTTAATACAAGGTGGTGGTGGTGGCCTATGGTGGTGGTGACGGTGAACAATGAGGTGATGAAGCAAGGTGTGGTTGGCTATGCTAGTTTTAAGGCATAGGTTGGATTTTTTTGTGGATTTTCGGTTCATGGAGGTCTTGGCCATGGTCAAGACCTAAGGGGTAGGTGGTGGTGGTGGGAAGGAAGCTAGGGTGGAGGTGGTGGCCGTGACAATCAAGAGGAGGCCGAGCAAAAGAGTGGAGAGAACAAGGCAAAATACATAAGAAAAATAAGAAGAAAAGGAAGAAAAATAAGAGGAAGACATTACCCAAAAATGTTTGAAGCCGTGAATAAAATGAAAGAATAGTTTCTTATGTGAGAAATAGGATGAAAGTCACGGCTAACACAATGAAAATACACGGCCAAGGAGTAATTGAGGAGTTGTGGCAAATGAAAAGACATAGGAGATGAAAGGACATAAGTTTCAAAAGCTTTTAAAACTCTTCACATTTTCTTTTTTCTTAATTCAATCAAAACAAAATAAAATTCAGCAAATACTTTTAAAAACCGAAACAAAGTGAAATAAAATTAAAATATATAATTAAATTTAAAGAAAATATAAAAAGAATTAAGAAAATTGCTTAAAAATTCAAAACAGGGTTCAAAAATTTCAATTAAATCATCAATGGCTTTGGAAAAATATCTACTTCATTTTAAAAATATTATAAAGAAAAAATTTGAAATAAAATAATTTATTTATCATTCTAAAATTAAACAAATAAATAAATTGGAGAAAAATAGATAAAGAACTAAAGAAATTGTTTAAAAATTGAAAACAAGGCATGAAAATTACAACAAAATTACCATTGACTCTAGAAAAATTCCTACTTCACTTAAAACAAATAAATAAAATAAATGAGGAACAACATAAAGTGGGAATTAGAATAAAATAAGATCTTGAGAAAATAGAAAAATAAATAAAGAATTCCTTAAATTAATTGAAGTTGGAAATTAGAATTTGTAAACAAAAATACAACTCACACTTGAAATTGTCAATTACACTTTAAAAAAAATGTTTTAAAACCAAAAATATATACAATACATGTCATTTGCCCATATAAAATAAATTAGAACATTACATGACCAATAAAATATTATTTATATAAATTAAATAAATAGTTTTGTTAAATACAGCAAATTTCATTCAATAGTTAAAAAGGCATAACTTTCGCATTATAAATCAGATTTCAACGAAATAAAAAGCAGTGTTCTTAAAATTTTATTTACTTTCATAACAAAAGATAAAATTCAAAATTTCAAGCTTTCAAATTTTAAATTTAAAAGTCAAAGTTTGACCATTTGACCAAAATTCACTTTTTGGAAAATATTCTTTTTAATCATATATGGAATGATAATTCATACCAAAATCAAATTTTATTTATATCGAAAAGAAGTGTTCTTAAAATTTTATTTACTTTCGTAATAAAAGATAAAATTCAAATTTCAAACTTTCAAATTTCAAATTTAAAAGTCAAAGTTTGACCATATTGACCAAAATTCACTTTTTGGAAAATATTCTTTTTAATCATATTTTGAATAATTCATATCAAAATCAAATTTATATTAAAATAAAAAAATTATCTAAATTAAATAAATAAACTAAAGTTAAATCAAAATTCAATTAAAAATAATTGCATAATACAGGGTTGTTACACATCTCAAGTTGTAGGGTATCAAATTTACAAGGATAACACCTTTACTAGGCCATGGATCATACCAGAAAGATAACAAGTCACCATTCTTCATAGCGTACTGAAAGGAAAGAAGAAATCAATGCCTTAATTTCAACATGTTCCTCCAAGTACAGCTGCAATCATAAGGGATCTACATAGTCCAAAAGTGGTGCTTTTTGAGAAGGTTTTTCCTACAACAAGCAGCCCGGAGGTTTTTATCATGCCTTAACAAATTTTCAATGCGGGAGGAAAATGCAGTAGCATTCCATTATTTGATATTCATAACTTCAAGACCACCATTTACATAAGGACATCAAATTGATTTGAAGAATATTGGGATTAGCTTTTTGGAGTATGGGTTGCCATGCCATAAAAAGCGATTCAAGGCTGAATTAATCATAGAAATTAGTTTTGCAGGTAATATGTAAATTCTGGCATAATAAATACACATGGCAGAAACAATAGACTCAACAATAACAAGTCTACCGGCAATGGATAGTTTAGAAACTGGCTAGGAAGAAAGTTTATCAGTTATTCTTTCAAACATTGGTAGACATTGGTATGTTTTAATTGTAGATGAAGTAAGGGGAGCACCCAGATATGTTTCAGCATGATCAAAAGGGGACAAGGTTGACTGAGCAATTAAAGAGTTTTTGACATCCTCAGAAACTCCAGCAATTATGATTTTAGATTTATTAGTGTTAACACTCGACCCAGTCAAGGAGGAAAACCTATGAAGGATATTCAAAACTGTAGAGATAGATTGACATTAGGCTTTGTGAACAACGTTAGATCATCAGCAAACATCAAAGATGATATTTGAGGATTTTTTCACATTGGATGAGGATCCATCATTTTATTTTTCATAGTATTGTTGATTAGAGTAGGCAGAAATTCCACCACACAAATAAAAAGGTAAGAAGAAATAGGATCCTCTTGCCTTAAACCCCGAGTTCCCCTAAAATAACCAAAGACGAAGCCATTAAAACTTATTGAATAGTTAACAATAGAGAGACAAGTGTATAGCCATCCTAAGAAGGTATGAAGGAAATGCATGTAGTGAAGAATGTAGATGATGAATTTCCACTACATGGTGTCATATGCTTTTTGGATGTCAAGTTTCATAACACATCTTGGAGAAATATGATGCTTATTGTATCCTCTCACTAACTCAATTGACAATAAAATATTATCAATAATGTCCCTACCCGGCTGAAAGGCATTTTGATTTGCAGAAATGACAGGAGAAAGTGCTTGTTTCACCCTAGTAGCTAAAAAATTTGCTATAAATTTATAGATGACATTACAACATGCTATTGCTCTAAATTGAGAAATAGAATTTTGTTGATATACTTTAGGAATTAAATCAAGTTTAGTTACATTAATACTACAGTGCATCCGATTGTGTTTGAAAATAAATTTACCTGCCTTAATGGCATCATCCCCTATAATGTGCCAAAAGATTTTGAAGAAATGAGCATTAAATCCATCTGGACTCGGAGAGCTAGCTCAGTTCGTGCTAAAAATAGATTGTTTAATTTCTTCAGCAGAACCCAACTTAACTAAATCAAGGCTATTAGTTTCAGAAATACCAGGTAGATCAACCATTGAGAATTGGGACATCTGAGAGTCATCAAAGTTATGATTAGCCAACAATTTTTTGTAATATTCTAGAAAAGAATTTTAAATGGAATCAGAGGAAGAGCATAGGCTACCATCCTTATCATGAATGCAGTGAATGATTGAAGTTGCATATTTCAATTTCAAAGAGCTATGAAAGCATGTAGAATTCCTATCACCAAGCATGTGCCATTGTATTTTAGATTTCTATCTTTGCATCTTGTTTTCTTCAATTAATGCTATGGCCAGCCCTTCACTTAATCTATGTTCTTCAGATGACAAAGAAATATCTATAGGTTTAGAATGGAGAGAAGATTGAATAGATTGTAGCTGATCTCTGATTACTTCAGGCATTTTTGAACCTTTGCCATGGTATTAAAATCCCAGCTTTTAAGCCTACCTTTGAGTACCCTTAATTTACGCTGCAAAATAAATATTGGATTGCAAAAAGCATTTTATTTCCAATTGTCAGCAAACAAATTAAAAAATTTCAGAGTGATCAGACCAATTATTAAAAAATGAAAAAGAGGAATGTCTACTCATTACATCCTGTCCCCGGTCAAGAATAATGGGAGAGTGATCAGAAAGAGTGGGAGAGAGGACATGGTATAGAAGGTTTGGCCATTAGGATAAAGTGTTTATGTTTGAGAAAGCTTTGTCAAGCCTACAATAGGTACTTGCTCCTATTCTACTGTTGTTGTTCCAAGTGAAAAAACAACCAACAGAGGGGATGAGAGAAAGATTAGAGGAAAATATTGAGTTATTGAATGGATTGATCTGTGGTAAAGACAATGGAACTCTGCCACTTTCATCATGAGATGGCTACATGAAATTCCAATCCTAGGGAGCATTAGCAGGGTGAACAGAAGGGAGTTGATCAAACATAAGTTGTCTATAGGCTCTACTATTCTTAGCATAAGTAGAGGTTAATATGAAAATCTAGTTGGAAGGAAGGTGTTTTATTTTGGAATGAATGAATTACCTATGAACTAAAATTGGTTCAATTGAGAATATTAAAGGGTCCCAAACTATTAGCAACCTACTAAAGGGAGCTTGAGCAAGATTATGGAGAATATCCCAAGAATTGTTGATTAAGGCAGCTGCAGCATAAGCAGAAACATAATTGACCTTTGTTTCAGCTAAAATTAACATTTGGAGATTATTTGTTTGGATAAAATTCTTTGCTTCAAGTTGTGTGGCTAAGGAATTAGCACCTCTAACATTCCAAAAACCAATTTGTCAATTTTGTGTATCTTAAGATAATGACGAGGTTGACCTAGTTTTGACACCAGGAGATTGAGCGTCAATTGATGGAGAGACAAAAGTGATTTGGTCAAATGAGAACACTGTTCCACTATCAAGATCATCATGAATAGCTAGAGAGGAAATCTTCTTTGGTCTGCCTCTTTTCTTCAGAGAGGACGAGTCAGTTGAAATGATAGTGGTTTAGAGATATGAGGGAAAACTTTTGGAGGAAGGGCCACTGCTAAATATGAGGAAGTTGGAATAATATTGGAAAGTTGAAAAGATGGAGGGAAATATTATTGAATATTAGTGATATTATTATACTTAGCAGAACTTGAATGGTCATTTGAATTATTATAAATGGACGAAGAAGGAATGTGAAGATTGTGCATGTCAGTGCGCATGACTGTGCGCTTGATAGGATTTGAAAGGGTTAAAGCCTGATTAGAGGGATTGATTTGAGTTCCATGAGAACATTCCCCGTCATCATTTATAAGATTGATATTTTCCTCCAGACTGAGTAGAGGAGAAAAAGGATTTGATGAATGTATTGCTTCAGTGCCAGGCAGTATGTTTCTATCAGCCGAGAAGCCAGCCACTTCATTTTCCATATTAACTAATTCAGGTGTATGCATTGGAAAGCCATCATTCTTTCCTTTTGTGTGTGGTAATTGAGCAGTAGGCTGAATTGGAGTCATGCCTTGAGCATACTTAGGGTTGTATTTATCAAAACTGACATTTTTCTCAAGTAAGACTTCAATATTCGTAGCATATCATTCTTTCCTTTTGTTTGTGGTAACAGAGCACTAGGCTGACATGGGGTCTTGCCTTGAGCATACTTGGAGTTTTCTTCATCAAAACTGACATTTTGTTCGGGTAAACCTTCAATATTCACAACATTATCATGTTCTTTAGGATCCAAACTCACATCACTATCCTTTTCAATAACAGTCACCTTCATTGAATTACTCGAGCTATCATCATTGAATTTTTCTTATCATTTTCAACCTCATCAATTTTCTTGTTACTACTAGTTGTTTTGGAATTCTTCCAAATTTTGTGAACAACTTTCCTTTTTCTTCTATATATTTAACATTAGCATTCCCAACATTGGTTATCCCATCATCATTCTTCAACTTATTCCTTCATTACCTTTTACATCTTTCTGATTATTCACTTCCACTCCCTTAACTGCAGAATTAAGAACCTCGCATTGCTTTGTGGGATGGGAAAAAACTTTACAGTTAGTGCAAAGTAGAGGAGTCCAAGAGTACTCCACTAACACATTAGAGCAATCATCATCACAAATAGCTATATAACTAGGAAGAACTTTGTCAGGCTTCACTTCAATCAAGCATTTAGCATACTCAAACCTCTTTATTTTTTCAATATTTTCGTCAAAACAGACCAATCTCCCCAAATGAGATGCCAACCAGTTGATGCTACTAAGTGTCCAAGATATCAAAGGAATCCTATAGAAACGCATCCAAACTGCACACTCTTGACTAAAGACTGAGCAGATCCAAAGCTAGGATTCCAGCAAGAAATTATTAACATACGGCCTTTAATGAAAATTGGAACTCTTTACTAAACAGATAACTTATCTTCTGGGCAAGAAAGTTTTAAATAGTAGTTTTTTTTGTTAGAGAGCATTTCATAGGATCCATTTAATTTCCACACTTTATCAATATGAGATTTAACTACCATATAATTAACAATGCCATCAAGGAAAATCCCAACTAAATAGTCAGACCATGCTTTAATACCTTCACTAACTACTTTAGTGGGAGGATCAATGGGTTTGCCAACATAGTTTGTGTCAAAGTGAATAGGGGAGTAGTGACCATAATTCCTAGGTTTGGAAGAAAAAAAGGGATGACTATTTCAGCGAAGGGACAGACAAAGAAGAAGGAGAGCAAGGATGAACAGAGGACGAAGGAGATGAAGGGGAAGGATGTTTAGCAATGGAGGAAGAAGGAAGAAGAGGAAGAAAAGGATCAGGAGGAAAGGGAGGAGGAATCGAGCCCGAAGGAAGAAGCGATGAAGGGTTGACGCGAAGGACAGAGGGTGCAGAGGGAAGAATAGTGGGAGGAACGGATAACGACAAAGGCAAAGGTACGGGAATGGGAATGGGAATGGGTATGGGGATAGAACTGCCATGAGCAGACATGATTTTTGATAACACGATAACTATTATTATACGAAAATTCAATCAATGGTGGATGGTCCTCCCAAGCTCCTCCGAAGTCAAGTATACAAGCCCTACATAAATTCTTCAAAACTTCATTCGCCCTTTTCGTCTAACTTTCTGTTTGATGGTGATATTTCATACTCAGGTTTTGTTCAATTCCAAAATCATGCTATAAACTTCTCCGGAACTCATTTGTGAAGTGTGGGTCCCGATCATTTACTATACTAACTGTTACTCCATGTAGCCAGATCATCTCCATAATATAAAACATCACCAATGTCAGTGTTCTCCTTGTACTCTTTATTGAAATGAAGCGAGCACTCTTGTTAGTCGATCCACTACTGCTAAAATGCTCTCGTTACCTCTCTTGCACTGAGGCAATCCGTCAATAAAATCCATAGTATGTTCTCATATTCCATTGTAGAACCTCTAATGAGATTTTAGACTTTCTTACATACATACATACATACATACATATGTATGTATATATATATATATATATATATATATATATATATAATACACCTAAAAATTAAAGTAAATTCAAAATAAAATCATATTATTATCCGAAACATCTTTGGCATTTTATACACACACAAACCTATTGATTAATTCATTTCACAGTGCAAAATAATTATTTCAGTATATCATCAAATATCATAGTACAAATCCTAGTAAATCTAATTTTATTCATGCAAATTCTTTTAAATGTATAGAAATACCTTGGGAAATATTAGTTTTTATGTGGTTTTCATATAGCAATTTGAATATATTATATACATATGTGTCTCAAATTCATTTTCCATTGCCTCTCTTTACTTATATTTATTTATATAACCTATATCTACACACACAAAGAGATATATATATATATATATATATACACACACACACATATATTCATTTAATTTCGAATTTATATTCTCTAGTCTATATAAATTAATATCCCAAACCTCATTTTATAATAATTCATGCATTTCATTTGACTATAAATCCTACATCATCAATATGCAACATAATCTTTTAATGTTTGCCCAAATATTGTTAAAGAACTATTTTATATTGATTTTGCAATCATATTCCATCTTAATTTTAGATTATATCCTTTTTTATTACCTTAATATTTAGTAATCATCCAATTTAATCCAAACTCTAACCCCTTGGCCATAATTATCTTAGAATTATAAGAGATTGAATAGTTTATAATGTAAATTAGATGTAAACCACTCACATATGTTTGATTTACCCCTAACTGCTCCTTGTTTGAAATCTGTCTCTGCTCTAAAACCTTGTATTCACGACTCTAATAAGTATTAGATTGTAGTTTTTGAATTGCTTTTCAAAGCAGTATTATTTTTTTAATTTAATGAAGAATTGAGATAAACATTTGATTTTTGATTGAAGAGGGTTTCTGTTTTTTGAGTCGGGAAGAAGAAGATAAAAAATACATAAAAGAAAATGATAGAAAATACGTAGAAAGAAAATGATTTTCAATTTTTAAAAGTGAAAATGTCCCTGCCATTGACAGCCAAAAAGAAATGTCCATTCAAGTTAAGTTGGGCTTAGCTCATTTCAAATTCGAATTCTGATTTACAAAAACATCCATAACTTCATCGTTTGGACACCAATTTAGGAAAATAAATATACGGTAAGCATTAGAAAAACAAGACAATCACAATTGCGCTAGCTTCTTTTCCAAATTAAATTGTTTGGAAAATGAAATTTTGCCTTTCGATCAAAATTATTTAATTTATCTCATTATTTAAATTATCCTAAAAATACGGGTTATGGCACAAGTTGTGAAATTCAAAATATACCTTCACCAGATCGAAGAGCGATTGAACTAGACTCGATTATTGTAATGCGGTCATAAGCTTGGATCCATAACACTTAAAAATACGTTATCACCCTTAAATTTTATTATAATCCAACTTTACTTGTTAAACTAGCTATTTGCAACCATTCTATATTAACACTAGTCGGTTTGTGTACGATTTTATGTTGATTCGAACAACCTTTCATTCCATTCACACCAAATATTCCAAACAATATTGTGAACACACCATCGACCGTATCTTTAAACCCATATTTTTCATCATTTATAACAGTAATTGTAACTCCCTATATTTTTATTAACATTATTTATAAATATTTAATTAGCTAAATTAAATAAAATAATATAAGATGATTAATAGATTGAGATTTGATTTAACTAAGGGTGTAGTCGTGCCTATATGAATAATGAACTAGGAATCAAGATAAATAAAAGTGTTAGGAAATAAGGGAGGGAAAAATGGGAAATAGGATAAACTTATACCCTAAACCCTTCGAAAATAAAACACATGTTCATTTCATTTTTCTCGAGTAAAAATACCCTAAGGTCGCCCACCCTTTTAAATCTTGAGAGAAGATAAAGCTAGGATTTTCAAGAGGAAGAAGTAAACCAACTTATTCTACATCAAATCTCACATATTTAATCATAATGCTAAGGTGAATGATTACTACATCCCATTTTTCTTATAGTTTTTGGATTTAAGAGTAACCCAATATGATTTTGTGTGATAATGCCACATTTTGGATGATTGATAGTTTATATATATACTTGTTGATGATTTATACATGTTCATATATTTTTAATGATATATTTGATTTGAAAACCGTATTAAATAACATCCAAATACCTTGCGAATTTTAATGTAGATCAGAAATGATATTTTAGAGATGTGTTTCAATTTTCATAATTTCTTGAATTAATGTGGATTTTATATTAATTTTCTAGCGAAGAAAATGATTTATTAGGTTATAAATTATTTACGGCAAAATAAATAATTATTTAGGTCTGAAATTTGTGTATGTTAGTAAACATATTGGAAACGAATTTTGGAGTTTTTATAGAATTTTCCTAAGTGTTATGATGAATATATAAAATTATTTAAGGTATGAGACTTAAATATTTTATATATTTAACTAAGAAGAAGGGATATTTTTCAAATGATTTAAATTAATTATTTTGAAATCATGGCAGTACTTTTAGAAAAGAAAAATTAGCAACCAATAAGAGTTTGACAGACAAGGCAGATTAGTTAAAAAGTTTTACTTAAAAAGGGTTTAAATCAAAAATACATGCCAAAAGCATGTTTCACCTATTTTGGTTTCGCCCAAGTTGCTTTCGACTAAGACTCTTCGCCTCCTTCCATAAACCAAAGCACATAGTATCAACAGGTTGTACACAGTGAATTAGAAAAAGACGAAAGGTAAGAGTCGAGACCAAAGGGTTCCGAAAGGTTCGAAGCGTCTTTTGTTTTAAAAAATTAAAGTAGCGCCTGCTTTGCTTCGAAAGGACAGCTTTCGATTCGGTTGGCTTCCAACTGAGTCAAGTGTTTTAAAGTAAAGGTTTTGAATGGGTTGCGTTCTTTTATTTTAAATGATGGTTTCGAAGGGGTCCAAACCCCTAGCCACCGCCTCTCTACCTTTCAAAGTCAATGGTTTCGAAAGGTATGCTTTGTTTTTAAATTAACCACTTTTCCAATGCTTTCGAAGGAATGGTTTCGACACCATCACTTCTTTACTTAGGAACAGGTTTCGAAAGGAAAGTTTTCGACTTAGACGTTTTAAATGATCATTTTGTTCTGATTAAGGTATAACCTAAAGGTTTAAAAAAATGTTGGTTTAATGGTTTTGAAAGGTGTTTTCCACGTGTTTTAGAACTGAACCCAAGTGCTTTCAAAAGGTTTGAAGTTCTAATGGTTTGATGCTTTCAAAAGGTGTTTAAAATGGTTTCGAAGGGATGGTTCCCCAAAGGTTTCGAAGGAGATGAAAGGTGTTATTTTTTGATGGTTTCAAAAGGTTTGAAATGGAAGTTTTTTCTAAGGTTTCTAAAGGCGACATTTTAAAGTATCTTAACATATGGTGTCTAAGTTTTTAAAGCTTTCGAAAGGAAGTTTTAAAACTTTCGGAAGGCTTCAAGTATGGTTTTGAAAGGGACGGTTTTAGCCTTCCGACCTAGATAAATAAAGCGTTTCATTAGGTTTTGAAAGAGATACTTTCAATTCAATCGAAAGGGATACTTTCAAATGTTTAAAGGTTTTCATCAACAAAAATTTGAGTAAAGTATATATAACATGGCAAGGTGATTTTGAGTGAGCATAGAGTATAAATATTTTCCTTGCTTAAATTTGTTTTAAAAGGTTTTAAATTAATTTCAGATGAAAAGGTTTTCAAGAAATTTTTTTGCCAAGATATCCATAGCTGAAAATGACTCAAATATTAGAATACCAGATAGGACTGGTATAGGGTCATGCCTTATACATTAGCTGTTGGCCCCAGCTAATTTAGTCCAAATTTCCAGCGTGTAGGGCTTTGTCGCAGGTGAGACTAAAATTATGATTACACATAGAAAGAAATATTTGCTTGTATTTAGACAGATTATTTGTGAGCTCGCAAAACCATTAGGATCAAGTGACCCAGGGAGATGTTAAGTTAGAGACAGACCGTCCAGAAGAGAAGTATTTAATAGATAGTTAAGGACAGATCATCCAAAAGAGATGTCTAACAGATATTAGATTATTTTGTTGTATTGTTTGGTAAGCCCGAGTCAGCCAAAGGTTAATAGTAAGCCAAACCAAACTATAGTGTTTGGACAGATAGTCCATTTAACAACGCTGGTATTGGAGATTACTGATGATGTTAAATTACAATGATAATTATAATTTAATATGGTAAATAGAATGTAATGGAGAAATAAATTTGGTTTAAATTTTTTATTTTTAATAAACAATGTTTTTGAGAATAAATATTCGGCTTGAAATTTGATTGTTAGGAGATTTGGTTAAATAAGATGGAAATATTGGAGTTTTGTTAATTTGAGTTAATAAATTGATCAAGAGATATATTTCAACATTTAAATTGTTGAGATAAATACAAATTGATGAAAATAAAGTTTGAAAAACTATATTTTGTGAATTTGGAGTGAAAATAATCAATTTGTGATTTTATTTGGGTAAATGCAATAATGTTGGTAATTAATGCCAATATTAACCATTTATTGATTTTAAAAAGGGATAAATGAAGTAAATTTGTATTTTATTAATATAGAAGATGTAGTATTGTTTGAAAATAATATTTTGATGTGTAAATAAAGTTGGAATGGTTTGTTGTATTTTAGTTGACAAGATAACAATTTTTGTAAAATTGTTATGTCAAAAATGGTGTTTTATGAGAATAAAAAGTGTAAACTGTGTAAATTATAAAATATTGTTGAAAATAAGGTTTTATTTGTGAAAATGACTTTTTATTGTTAAATTTTTTTTATCTTGTTAAAATAATAACTTTGGTTACATATATTGGTTGAATATAATTGTATTTCACTTTAAAATATGAAAATTTGCTTATATAGTTTTAATATAGGAAAGAAATGAACATAGCTTAATATTTTTGCACTGAGTATATTTAAACTTGGGCTTATTGGGTAAGAACTAGATCCACTAGTCCTCACTAGAACCTTCTTCCTTGAGAAATCGTACTGTACGTAGCATTCTTTTTCATTCTCTTCTCAAAACAGCTTACAGTAAAAAGAAAGGGAAAAAATTCATGGCTTTCTCCAATTAAAACCAAAATTCACCAAATCTATTGCAAATTAAAGAAGATAATCAATAAAACAAGAATATACAAGGTAATATCTACCCAATACTATGTAAATTTCATCAAAAAGCTTTGAACTTATGACATGAATTGTCTATAACCAATTCCTTGTTACTGCATGTTCTTGTTTTAGCATTTTCACCTGCTAAAGCTAACAAAGGAGCCTCAAAATCATCAAATTGATCCAAAATGGTGAATTTTTTCAACATAATCCTTGTTGCATATCGAAGGTGAGGGTTCTCGCATGTTTTCTAGTTTGGATTCATGCTTTTAATGATGATTTATAGTGGTGAACTTGCTGGAAAAAATGATCATTACTGTAATATTTGTTTTGTGATTTAAGCTGAAACGAATTTTGATATAACTTCTTCGTTTCTTATCCGATTTTAATAATATTTCCAAAAATCTTAAATCATGTACTACAACTTTTATGTTTTCTGTTTTCTTTAATTTTGAGGTTAGATATGTCAAAATCGATTTTTTCTATTGCTATCCCGAGAGCAAAACCAATATTTGCTCTGTGCTTGTAGCTGAAACGAAATTTGACATAACTTCTTCGTTTCTTAACCGATTTTGATAATTTTAGATGTTCTAGAAATCATAGATCATGTAATACAACTTTAATGTTTTATGTTTTATGCAATTTTGAGGTTAGATATGTCAAAATCGAATTTTTCTATTGCTATCCCGAGAGCAATACCAATATTTGCTCTGTGCTTGTAGCTGAAACAAAATTTGACTGCACTTCTTTTTTTCTTAACCAATTTTGATAAATTTGGTTGTTTCGGAAAGCTTAAATCATATACTACAACTTTTGTGTATTAAGTTTTCTGTAGTTTTGAGGTTAGCTATGTCAAAATCGAAATTTTCTACTGCTACCCCGAGAGCAAAACCAATATTTGCTCTGTGCTTGAAGCTAAAATGAAATTTGACATAACTCCTTCGTTTCTTAACCGATTTTGATAATTTTGGATGTTCCAGAAAGAATAATTCATGTAATACAACTTTATTGTATTAAGTTTTCTATAATTTTATTGTTTTCTTAGTCAAAATCGTGCTTGTTTGTCGCTGTCCCGTGAGCAAATCGACAGCAACAACAATCACAGTCCTGAGAATTGACCATAACATTTTCGTTTCTTAACCAATTCAATAATTTTGGATCTTATGAAAAACTTAGACAAGAGCTATAAGTTTCATATTTTGAGCTTTCTATAATTTTGAAGTTATCTAGGTCAAAATTGAGACGAATTAAGAGCTTGAAATTTCTATTTGGAGTTATGGTTATAAATAACCATCTAGATGTTATTTTTACTTGCCGATGAGATGAGGTAAGCTACTTTATGATGATTTTACTATGTTGAAATGTATTCTGATGGCTTTCACTTGTCACGATGCCACTAATACCCGTCAATGAGATGAGACGGGTAGGATATTGTATTTACTCGCCGATGAGATGAGGCAGAGTACATTTTCATGATGTTTGTGGTGTTTTACTAGTGTGGCACCAACTAACGGCTAGTAAACCTTTAGCTACGAACGTATGGTATGGTACGTTGACGCCTACTGGGTTCCTATCTGAGAAGTTGAGACACATTCATGATGCTTAGTAATACTATAGACCACGAGTACTCAATTGGAGTCATCACGTTGTAGTTGCGACTCCGATCATCACGATGTTATTAACTCGGGTCTTTATGACCGGGAGTCATTATGATATTATAGACTATAGTCATCACGAAGTTCACGATGTTATGATGTTACTTGACTCCAATCATCACAATGTTTATGGTACCAAATATTAGTACTAGTCACGATGTAAGCACGTGCAGTTTTCTATGGAAATTTTAGATGTTTTGATTTCACCATTTTATAAGGAAGTTTATTATAGCCTTGAGTAAGATGAAGGCTTACATGTATTGAGGGTTTTAAGGTGATTTCTAATATGATGTTTTGAACTCTTTGAGTTCTATTATGATGAATTTATAAGATTTTAGACCGTTTTATGATAATTATTTATATAGTTCAAATCCTTGCCTATTTTACTTATATAACTATATAAGATGAACCATAGTTAGATAACCAACTGAATTCCCTTATGAAATCATGATGAACCTATAGATGTCTTACCTTAGAGACGATTTGATGATACTTATATCATTCCATTGTCAACAACGGAATGGTTCTCTCTTTCCTCCCGTTATTGTTATCTTTACTAATGATAAGTTCTAGCCTACCTGATCCGTGTATTTATTACTCGGCTCAGACCGAGTTGCAGGTTAGGTATGGATTTAGCTCACTCTTTGGATAGGTTAGCTTGCTTTTATCTGGAACGCTTTGCTCGGACTTGGACATTGTACCTTTTATTTATGGGATGGTTGTGCATGTATACTTTGTAGTTCATGCTACTTATGTATGTTGTATTATGTATGATGTATGGAGATCTATGTGTACTTTAATCTGGGTTTGCTGTTCTGTGATTGTTTATATTTTTTTGTATATTTCATTTATTCTAAAATAGTCCTAAACCACCATGGTATCGCATTAGTTAAGGACTAGGCGTGTCGATCATATATGAGGTAATGGAAAAAAATCGACATACTTAGCTCTTAGCTAATGCATTATCATGAGGGTCGCCCTTTGCCAGCCCTATTCTCCGCCTTAGTAGACATGATTACTTAGTAATTCTCTTTACTAATGTGGGTCTCGGGGTGGGGCGTCACAGCTTGACTCCCCCTCTTATAAAAATTGCATCCTTGCAATTTCTAGAGGAAATATATATTCATCACACATTATTTCATCAAATAAAGGAAATTTGAATAGATTAAAATGGAAAATTCTTACCTTCATCATGAGAAGATAAGAATACAGGATACGATCGCTCGATGAATTAGTTTCCTAAGTGCAGTCATTGGGATTATCAGACCATTGAATCTTCATGAGCAAAATACTCTTGTTGCGAAGGCGTCTAAGCTCCGAAGCAAGAGCCCTCATAGGATGTTGCACGAATGATAGACTAGGAGAAACTTCTAGCTTCTCTAAAGAACGGGAATCGAACAAAGAATCTGAATCTCGTAGACACTTTTGCAACTGAGAGACGTGGAATACATCGTGAACTCCAGAAAACTGCTTGGGAAGTGCTACACGATATGCAACAGGACCGATACGCTTTGTAATGGGAAATGGCCCAATATAGCGTGGTGCCAATTTCCCTGTTTGGCTGAAGCGTATCACTCCCTTCAAAGGAGAAGCTCGAACATAAACAAGATCACCCACTTAGAATTCAACAGGCCTCCTACGGTTGTCTGCGTAGGATTTCTGTCGACTTTGAGCCTCTCCCATTCTCTCTCGGATTGGATGGATCTTCTCAGATTATTCTCGAATAGACTCGGGGCCAAGAATGAGCTTTTCCTTCGACTCAAGCCAACATAATGGAGAACGACACGACCTTCCATATAAGGCTTCGAAAGGAGCCATGCCGATAGAAGATTGGTAGCTATTATTATAAGCAAACTAAACTAGAGGAGGATGATCCTCCCAACTACCATCAAAATCCAAGATACAAGCACGAAGCAGATCTTCCAAGGTACGATTCACCCGTCCAGTCTGTCCATGAGACTGTTGGTGATAAGTTGTGCTAAGATTAAGCTTTGTTCCCAAAGCTTGCTGGAGACTCTTCCATAAGTGACTCGTGAAAAGGGGATCATGATCACACACAATAGATGAAGGAACACCATGTAATTGCATGATCTCCTTAATATATAACTTCGACTAGAGAGATGCCATCCTATTAGACTTAATAGGAATGAAATGTGCAGACTTGGTGAGACG
The DNA here is from genome assembly GCA_030765085.1 of Allium cepa. Lineage (NCBI taxonomy): Eukaryota > Viridiplantae > Streptophyta > Magnoliopsida > Asparagales > Amaryllidaceae > Allium > Allium cepa. The sequence goes on along the minus strand of CM060930.1, from coordinate 5,585,532 downwards.
GTCCACAACAATCCAAATGCTGCTATGGCCTAACCTCGAACGAGGTAAGTCATCAATGAAATCCATAAAAACTTCGTCCCATTTCCACAATGGTACCTCTAAAGGCTGAAGAAGAACACTGGGTCGTTGATGCTCGACCTTAATAAGCTGACAAGTCATGCAATTGCTTAGATAAATTGTATATCTCGCTTCATCCTTCCCAGTGATAGAGGCGACGCACATCAGCATACATCTTGCTATTGCCTAAATGAATAGTATTCTTAGAATGGTGACACTCAGCTAAAATGTCCTGCCTAAGTTCTGGAATAGAAGGCACGACTAGACGGTTCTTCTTTCGAAGACACCCGTGAATATCGATGCTAAAATCCCTCATCTCAATGTCATCGTGGGATTCAGACTTATACTTCTGAATAAGAGTAGATATATCGGAGTCTTGCCGTCGAGCCTCGACAATCCGATCTAGAAGAGTAGAACGAGCTTCCATGCTATATAATAGAATAGGAGAGTTGGATGTGGTAGCACGATCACGAATATCACACATGGAAAGAGTCTCAAGAACTTTCCATTCTACAATCATCATGGAAAAAATAGATGAATGCTTACGACTCAAAGCATTAGCTACTCGATTCCCCTTGCTAGGGGTATATTGAATATCGAAATCATTTGAAGCTAAAAACTCCAGCCAACTCTGTTGTCGCATGTTGATCTCCTTCTGAAAGAATAAGTGCTTAAGAGACTTGTGATCGGTGAAAAGAGTAAAGTTCTCTCCTAACAAATAATGATGCCACATCTTCAAAGCAAAGACAATGGCGGTAAGATCTAAATCGTGGAAAGCGTACCGAACTTCGTTCGGACATAATTGCCTGGAAGCATATGCAACTACCCTATTCTTCTGCATAAGAACAGCACCGAGGCCACTATGACTAGCATCGGTATGGACAATAAGATCCTGATTGCCTTTGGGAACCACAAGAACATGAGTATTAGTGAGAAGCTCCTTCAATCTCTGAAAGGAAGCCTCACACTTACCTGACCATATATAGCGAACACCTGTCTTCGTAAGGCTAGTAAGGGGAAGCATAATATGGGAAAAGTCTTTGATGAATCGATGGTAATAACCCGCCAAACCCAGAAAGCTATGAATCTCATGAACATTCTCAGGCCTCTTCCAATTTTGGATGGCTACAATCTTAGAAGGATCAACCAAAATGCCTTCGAAAGAAACAACGTGGCATAAGAACTTAACTTACTTTTCCTAGAAATGACACTTAGAAAGCTTTGCTTTGAGTTGATGCTATCGAAGAGTACTCAAAACAATTTTAAGATGTCGAGTATGGTCCGCTTTGGACTTTGAATATGCTAGAATGTCGTCGATGAAAACAAGAACAAACTTATTGAGATATTCCCGGAATACTCGATTCATAAGGTCGACGAAATAAGCAGGGGCGTTCGTCAAACCGAACAGCATGACGATCCACTCATATGAATGATAGCAGGTGTAGAAAGCTGTAAGTGTAATGCTGTCTTCCGCAACTCGGAGCTGGTGAAATTCCCGTGGCAAGGTCAAGCTATGAGAAGACCTTAGCGCCACTCAACTGATCGAACATATCATTAATCCTAGGCAATGGATAGCGATTCTTGATGGTCAACTCATTAAGCTCGCGATAATCGACACATAGCCTAAGAGTCCCATCGGACTTCCTCACGAATACCACCGCGGCTCCCCACGGTGAAGAACTAGATCGAATGAAATGCTTGGCTTCAAGCTCTAGGAGTTGCTTCTTGAGTTCCTCATTCTCTTTAGTAGACATCCTCGTGGGAGGTCGACTAACTGGCTGTGCGCCTAGAATAAGGTCGATGCAGAACTCAATAGCTCGCTTGGGTGGTAATCCCGAAACAGGCTCAAATAAGTCTGGAAAGTCACGAACAGCAGGAATCCGAGACACATTATCATCTTCGTCTCGAGAATCAAGAGCAAATAAGGACGCCATGGAATCATGATCAGACTCTTGAAGCAAAAGAGACAACTGAGTAGGAGAATCAAGATGACGAATATATAAAACTCTCTCCAAACAAAGAATCCTGGCATCGTATTTAACTAGCCAGTCAATACCGAGAATCATATCAAATCCAGGAAAAGAAATAACGTGCAGATTCGCATGGAAAGAAAAACTACAAATCATATCTCAACATCATTACAAAGAAGACTAAGGGTTGCAGATCCCCCGATTGGATTCACAATCCGTAAAGAAGTAAACATGCAAGAAACATCTAACTGTAAAGAATCAACGAGTTCCTTTGATACGAATGAATGAGAAGCACCCGTATTGAAGAGCACTCGAATAGAACGATCATGAAATAAAATAGAACCCTCTAAAATGGAAGAGAATATACCTCGAGACTAAGAAGCATCTCCAGAAGTGGTAGCCACATTAAGATGACCCTGACGAGAACTCTTCTCCTTCTTAGCAAAAGCTGAAATCAAATGTCCCTCCTTCTTACAATAAAGACATCTCTTAGGCTTAGGACACTCCCTTACAGGATGGTCAGGCGAACCAAAATTGAAACAAGCAAAAGGCTTAGCTGAAGGAGTAGTTGGAGACTGAGAAAAGGATCCACCTTGCTTCTTCTTCTTATTAGGGTGGAAAGGCCTAGACTTGCGGAATATCCTTTTCTTTTTCGGTTTTCCCCGAACCTCACCCTCAACATCACTATCCTTCTCTTCCTCTAACGCTTCAAGCTGAAGGGCCGTATCTACAAGTTTCTCAAAAGATAGCTCAAAACGAAGCATAAGAGATTTCTTCAAGTATTTCTTAAGTCTAGAGATGAACTTAAGGTTCTTCTTGTACGGAGTAGAAATGTGCTCAAGACCATACTTAGATAAGGCTTCAAAAGATGCAACATACTCAAAAACTATCGACTTCCCTTGTTTGAAATCAAGGAAACGTCGAGCTAAAATATCTTTCTCGGATTCAGGAACAAACTTGAGCTCGAATATCACACGGAACCGATCCCACTCTAAGGTAGACTCATCAACTTCCGCCACAAGCAAGTCATACCAATTCAATGCACATTCTTGCAACACACTCGATGCGACAAGAACGCGATGATGGCTAGATATCTCCATACGGTTAAATAGGCACTCACAAGAACTGAGCCATGCCTCAACCTCTAAGACGATCTCAGTGCCTTTAAAGATCTTACCACCAAGATGAGTAATGTCGCTACACATGCTTGCAAATGCGGATTTGCACGGAGGAGAAGATCGAGCTGGAATGGGAGGCTAAGTGCTCCTAATAAGCTCGAGAATCTGATCGGTAGACATATATACACCTTTGGGACGAGAACCACTAGACGGTCCCGCCGTCGAAGAGCGTCCTCTACCTCTACCAGACATAGCTGAAAGATAAGATAAGATAGGATTATTCACAGGGTAGATAGATATATTAGCAATTCAAATGTAGAAATTAAGGAATACTACGGAATTAAATTAACATTCCTAGACATATTACTTTCTATCTACCCCATAGGAATCGAAAAGGGACACAATTCAAAACAAGGACAAGGTGAGATGGATCACGATTGGGGATGATGTGTACAAATGTATTATATTTGATGTAGGGTAATCTTGGGTACTGTTCTACCTTTTCACATTATATTATGAAATCCTGCTATGATACCAAGCTGTGACGCCCTATCCCGAGACCCACATTAGTAAAGAGAATTACTAAGTATTCCTGTCTACTAATGCAGAGAATAGGGCTAGCTAAGGGCGATCTAAGGATAATGCATTACCTAAGAGCTAAGTATGTCGATTTATTTTCCATTACCTCATATATGATTGACACACCTAGTCCTTAACTAATACGATACCATGGTGGTTTAGGACTGTTTCAAAATAAATGCAATATACAAAAAAATATAAACAATCACAGAACAACAAATCCAGGTCACGGTATACATTCATCTCCATACATCATACATAATACAACATACATAAGTAGCATGAACTACAAAGTATACATACACAACCATCCCACAAAATAAAATGTACAATGTCCAAGTCCGAGCAAAGCGGTCCAGACAAAAGCAAGCTAACCGATCCAAAGAATGAGCTAAATCCATATCTAACCTACAACTCGGTTTGCCTCGAGTAATAAATACATAGGTTAGATAGGCTAAAACTTATCATTAGTAAAGATAACAGTAATAGGAGGAAAGAGAGAACCATTCCGGTTTTGACAACCGGATGATATAAGTATCATTAAATTGTCTCTAAGGTGAGACATCTATGGTTTCATCATGATTTCATAAGGGAATTCCATTGGTTATCTAACTATGGTTCATCTTCTATAGTTATATAAGTAAAATAGACAAGGATTTGAACCATATAAATAATTATCATAAAACGGTCTACAACCTTATAAATTCATCATAATAGAACTCAAAGAGTTCAAAACATCATATTAGAAATCACCATAAAACCCTCAATACATGTAAGCCTTCATCTTGCTCAAGGCTATAATAAACTTCCTCATAAAAAGGTGAAATCAAAACATTTAAAATTTCATGGAAAACTGCACGTGCTTACATCGTGACTAGTACTAATATTTGGTACCATCAACATCGTGAGGACTAGGGTCAAGTAACATCATAACATTGTGAACGTTGTGATGACTATAGTCTATAATATCATAATGACTCCCAGTCACAAAGACCCGAGTTAATAACTTCATGATGATCGGAGTCGCAACTACAACGTGATGACTCCAATAAGTACTCGTGGTCTATAGTTTACTAAATATCATGAATGTGTCTCAACTTCTCAGATAAGAACCCAATAGGCTTTAACATACGTCCCATACCATATGTTCGCACCTAACGTTTTACTAGCCGTTAGTTGGTGCCACACTAGTAAAACACCATAAACATCATGAAAATATACTCTGACTCATCTCATCGGCGAGTAAATAAAATACCCTACCCATCTCATCTCATTGATGGGAACTAGTGGCATCATGACTTGTCTCATCTCATAGACAAGTAAAAGCCATCATAATACATCTCAATATCGCAAAATCATCAGAAAGTAGCTTACCTCATCTCACCGGCAAGTAAAAATAGCATCTAGATGGTTATTTATAACCATAATTCCAAATAGAAATTTCTAGCTCTTAATTCGTCTCAATTTGACCCAGATAACTTCAAAATTATAGAAAGCTCAAAATATGAAACTTATAGCTCTATGTCTAAGCTTTCCAGAACATCAAAAATTATTCAATTTGGTTAAGAATCGAAAATGTTATGGTCAAGACAATTCTCAGGCCTGTGATTGTTGTTGTTGTCGATTTGCCCACGGGACAGCGACAAACAAGCATGACTTTGACCAAGAAAACAAAAAAAATTACAGAAAACTTAATACATGAAAGTTGTCGTACATGAATTATCTTTTTTGGAACATCCAAAATTATAAAAATCGGTTAAGAAACGAAGGAGTCATGTCAAATTTCATTTTAGCTTCAAACACAGAGCAAATATTGGTTTTTTTCTCAAGGTAGCAGTAGAAAAATTCAATTTTGACATAGCTAACCTCAAAATTACAAAAAATTTAATACATGAAAGTTGTAGTACATGATTTATGATTTCCAAAACATCCAAATCATCAAAATCGGTTAAGAAACGAAGAAGTTTATGTCAAATTTCGTTTCAGCTACAAGCATAGAGCAAATTTTGGTTTTGCTCTCGAGATAGCAATAGAAAAATTCGATTTTGACACATCTGTACTCAATATTACAGAAAACTTAAAACATGAAAGTTGTAGTACATGATTTATGATTTCAAGAACATCCAAAATTATCAAAATCGGTTAAGAAACGAAGAAGTTATGTCAAATTTTGTTTCAACTACAAGCACAGAGAAAATGTTGGTTTTGCTCTCGGAATAGCAATAGAAAAATTCGATTTTGACATATCTAACCTCAAAATTACACAAAACATAAAACATGAAAGTTGTAGTACATGATTTATGCTTTTTGGAAATTCCGTTATTATAAAAATTGGCTAAGAAATGAAGAAGTTATGTCAAAATTCATTTCAGCTCAAACACAAAACAATTATTACAGCAATGATCTTTTTTTCCAGCAAGTTCACCACTGTAAATCATCATTAAACGCATGAATCCAAACTAGAAAACATGAGGGAACCCTCACCTTATATATGTAGTAAATATTAGGTTGAAAAACTTCACCAATTTGGATTAATTTGATGATTTTGAGGCTCCTTTGTTAGCTTCAGCAGCTGAAAATGCTAAAACAAGAACATGCAGTGACAAGGAATTGGTTATAGACAATTCATGTCATAAGTTCAAAGCTTTTTGATGAATTTACATAGTACTGGGTAGAGATTACCTTGTAGATTCTTTTTTTATTGATTATCTTCTTTAATTTGCAACAGATTTGGTGAATTTTTGTTTTAATTGGAGAAAGCCATGGTTTTTTTCCCTTTCCTTTTACTATAAGCTATTTTGAGAAGAGAATGAAAAAGAAAGCTACGTACTGGATGATTTCTCAAGGCAGAAGGTTCTAGTGAGGACTAATGGATCTAATTCTTACCCAATAAGCCCAAGTGTAAATATACTTAGTGAAAAAATACTAAGCTATGTTCATTTCATTCCTATATTAACACTATATAAGCAAATTTTCATATTTTAAGGTGAAATACAATTCTATTCAACCAATATGTGTAACCAAAATTATTATTTTAACAAGATAAAATTTATTTTAACAATAAAAAGTCATTTTCACAAATAAAAACCTTATTTTCAACAATATTTTATAATTTACACAATTTACACTTTTTACTCTCATAAAACACCATTTCAACATAACAATTTATACAAAAATTGTTGTCTTTTCAAATAAAATACAACAAACCATTCCAACTTTATTTACACGTCAAAATATTATTTTTAACCAATATTCCATCTTTTACATTAATAAAATACAAATTTACTTCATTTATCCCCTTTTTAAAATCAATAAATGGTTAATATTGGCATTAATTACCAATATTATTGCATTTACCCAAATAAAATTACAAATTGATTATTTTCATTCCAAATTCACAGAATATAGTTTTGAAAACTTTATTTTCATTAATTTATATTTATCTTAACAATTTAAATGTTGAAATATATCTCTTGATTAATTTATTAACTCAAATTAATAAAACTCTAATATTTTCATCTTATTCAAACAAAACTCCTAACAATCGAATTTTCAGCCCAATATTTATTCTCAAACACATTGTTTATTTAAAATAAACAATTTAAACCAAATTTATTTCTCCATTACATTCTATTTACCCTATTAATTATAACTATCGTTATAATTTAATATCATCAGTAATCTCCAATACCAGGGTTGTTACAGTCCATTTGTTACCTGATATGTATGTTTACATAATATTATGATGCTTTACAATTGTAACTAGTTTTGGTTGCAGGAAAATATATACAAAAGGTATGTTTTAAAAGAATGTTAGTGAGGGGAAACCCGTTCCGCTGAGCGGCGTGGTCTCACTTAACATTAATACCAGGATGTATAGTATTATTTACACCAGGCTTTTTCTCTGACTTGAAGTTTATGTTTTTCTCTTAAACTCTCGGGTGCTCAAAATTGATTTGAGAAGGCTGAGATTTGAGATTCTTTTAGGTTTAGTAGAATGACAAATAAAGCAACCGGAGGAGAGTATGAGGCTAACGTATAGCAATTTAGGAGTTACAGCTCTTTGTTTTGTGGTTTATTTTCGCTGTGTATGTATTAAGTCTATTATGATTATATGATTCTGATCATCTAAGGGGGCATTTTCATATGCAACTCTTTGCATATTTTGTAATAAATATGTTTTATTATTGCTTGGAAAATGTTTGGGATTATGTAATCCGAATATGGAACATCTGTTTTGAAATGTAATGGAATTTTTTTTAAAAATCTGTGATTTGTTTCATATTCAAGTGCTTTTGATATTATAGATACCACTAATATAGCCATATTTAGTCGTCGGGAGTTAATACTATATATGATTGCAGCATCTGTAGTGCTTAGCTTTAGGCCTCTAGATAAGGGATGTAACATCCCCTTACTTGGAGGCTCAAAACTAACGGCTACGTATGATGCATTCATCCATAGTTATTCATTTTCGGTAATCAAATATGGCGGTGTTAGATTCATTACTACATCGATCGCAAGAATATGGGAAAAATTTAACAATTCAAAAACACATATCCATATTCCATTCAAAACATTTGATGTTCATTACATAAATTCCAAAAAAGATAACCACTTTCAGCAAAATACAATTATTACACATACACCAAGAGCGACATATGAAGATGTCCGCTTGGTTGATTAGAGTACGTAATAAGGCTAATAAATTTTCCATTACATACAAATACACAGCGGAAAGGATAACTCTAAATAGCTAATTGCCTCCTGCACGCCTCTGCAAGCTTTATTCGTCTAAGAAGAGAACCTAAAAATCTTAAGCCCCAAACCACTCAAAATCAATTGAGTACCCGAGAGTTTAAGGGGAAAACAAAAACTTCGAGTCAAATATAAAGCCTAGTATGGATAATAATCTAACATCTCAATCCTTTTATATATCTAGTGAGACCGTGCCTCTTAGCGGAACGGGTTTTCTCCTCAATGGTATGCTAAAAACTTTATAAACCATATACTTTGCTCTGCATCCACAATGGTTAAAAACATGCATTTTCAAATATTATGATGATATGCATATTTAAAAACATCTTGGATTTCCCATCCCCGGTTTATATTGACACCCTGTCATAATTATGGTTCCTAGTGTCACTATTAACCTATTAGTATTAGGGGTTTACTAATAACCTTTTTTTCATCATACATGGACACCCTGTCCTAATTCATAGATTTTTTACGATCACTAAGAACCTATAGGCTCATACAAATTAAATTAATTAATTTCATGGGTCCCCCTGTACCTACTATTCATTCCAATAAATAATCCCCTTATCCTCGTTTTCATAGGTTGACTTGGAACCTACGGACTTATCCAGTAACTCACTTCTCTTCCTAGTTTTCATGAGTTGACTAGGAACCTACTTATGCTTCCATTAACTCCTTTATTATCCTAATTTTCAAGGGTTGACTAGGAACCTATTGACTGATCTCAATTCTTAATCCGGATGTAGTTTTCATGGATTCACTACAAACCAATTAGCCCTTGCTAACCCATCCGAATACATAGTTTTCATGGGTTTTCAATGAACGTGTTGGTTACCTCCAATAACTAAACAATCAAAATTTTCATAGGTTTACTATAAACCTATCTCTCAGACAACTCCAAGTTTTAGGCAGCTTATGTTGTGGTCTTCATGATTCCTGGGACGCAATTCTACTCATTTAGAAGTTCAGTCAATTTATATTCACTACTAGGTAACCTAGCTGGTTCTTCTACCTTTTTATCCCCAAAATATAGACATGGGTTCTTTATCATGTGAATATATTCATATTTGAAGAAGCAATCATAACAATTTAACAATACCACTCCTGTGGGTTTAAGGTCCTTGAAATAAATTACATATATAACATAGTTAATCTCTTTAACTTATATTTTTATCAAGGCAATACTTCTTTCATATATTTAAAGTCATTTCAAAACACCAATATTTAAGCCATGGGTTTCTCTATTAAATTTTTTAGCTTGGTTCTTAAAACCTTTCGACTTCTTTGAGATCGTGCTTTCGACCTCATAGTATGATATCTCGAAAGCATTAAAAGCTAACTTTAAAACATCAGGCTCCTTCCTTTCGAATACTTTAAAACAACCATTTTAAACCTTTCCACCATGTTAAAGTATTATCATATAAGTATGGAAGCATATCTTCGAAACCAATGAAGGTTACCCTTCAAAACCATTGAAAGACCCTCTTTCGAAAGCATCGGGTTTATACTTAAACACTATAATTGGGTCAAAGTGAACCTAGGCAAAAGCAGCTCTTTCGAAACCATTCTTTATTTCAAAAATATTGTGGAAGTTTGATGTCTAAACCATTCTTTCGAAAGCATTAAAACATACGGGTAAAACCCTTTGAAGATTGGCTTCGAAACCCCTTCCGAACCATTGCCTTCATAACCCCTAACCCCTTTCAAAAAGCATTAGGATGTGGCTTGTATTTATAAAAACACTGAACCCTTCGACAACATTGATGTCTTTAATGCCATCGCAAGGTCATCAATTTGCAGAAGGGTTTCGACTTGGTTGAAGCTACCGCTTCCGAAAACTTTAAAAAAAATCTAAGTAACTCCTTCGAAAGCTACTTCTTTAAAACTAAGGTAGCAGCTCTCTTTCGAAAGCCTCTTTGAAATACCCTTTTGAAACCATAGGTTTTGACTATGCCAAAACCCCTTTAAAAATAGGCATGTCCTTTTCCTTTCAAACCAAAATAAACAAAGGAACCGCTCCTTCGAAAACAACCTTTCGACACCCTACCTTCCACCTTGATCCAATTCGCTACATACCACGTGAATGATATCGTATGCATTGGGTTACTAGTTTCGACATAGAAGGTTTTGACTAGGTTAGAGGTGAAAGGCCTTGGTCGAAGGGAACTTCTAAAGAAGGCAGAACACCTTTTCCTGAGCAAAAAGCCTGTTTTTACCAAATAAAGTAAACCTTTTGTAACTAACTCGCCCATTTGTAAACACATGACTGGTTACATTAAACTTCCAAATTTTACTAAAATTTGCTACATTTTTCTCACATCTAAAACTAAACATCATTTAACACATTAGCCCTTCCTATTAACAAAATAATTAAATCATTTAGGTCCTCCTTTTAAAATAATTTAATTTCCATACCAAATCACTTAGTAAAATCCCCAAAATTTTTGGAAATTCACTTTAACCATATTATCTAACATATCAAAATTTTAGACCCATATTCTCAATATATTTTCCAAAATAAATTTATAAACCCATATACCATATTTTCCTTTAAAAATTCATAATTTATTTTCCACGGCTTGGAAAATTATAAAATCGAAACCCAACTCCAAAATCAAGTTTTCCATAACATATAATTTTTCATGGCATTTAAAAATCATTTAATCTCGATTTTACCCTTAAACCATTCAGATCTCCTTTAAACAACCTTGTTTAAACCATATAAATTATAAGTCAAGCAAATCATCACTCAATATATCATAAAAACACATTTACCCTTAAATCTAAAATCATATGATTATAAAACCAAAATAGAGACGTAGTGATTATTATTCACCTTAGATTGGACAAATAATTTGAGGATTGATTTCTTCTAGCTAGATCCTAAGCTTTACTTGAATTTCTCTCTTCTTTCTTCCTAATGGTCGACCTTGCTTTTCTTCTTACGGTTACAAATTTTCTTCTGATAAAATGAACGTGTATGGCCTAAAGAAAGTGGTATAAGGGTGGAGAATGTGGCGGCAATTACCCTAATGCCCTTATATTTATTTTTTCTAACACCTAACCATTTATAAGTTTATTTGATTTAAATAAGCACAACGACTTAGTTTATTAATAAACCACAATCTCCTTATCTATATTATTCTGTTTAATTTATTGTAATTAAAACTTCATAAAAATGTCAATAAAAATTAAGGGTGTTACAGGCTTCCCTCCTTAAAGAATTTCGTCCTCGAAATCTAGTAAGGCTAGCTAGCAAACATAATAATCATCTGTAACATCTCCTAACATCCATACTAGCCTACCCAATTAGCTATCAATCTATATAAGTCTAATATGGACATACCATCAAAGCAGATCGGAATAAGCCTCTCAAATCATGTCCTCTATCTCCCAAGTACAGTCCTTCTCGTTGTCGCTCCACTGAACTTTTACCAACTCGACTATCTTGGTTCTCAATCTTTTTTCATCTCTTGCTAAAATCCAAACTGGTTGTCTAACTAAAGTCAAATCAGGCTCCACTACCGAGTCCTCCAACTCCTTCTGAGGAATAGTAGCCTCTGGATCATGCACATACTTGCGAAGATAAGACACATGGAATACATTATGGACACCTGCCAAACTGCTTGGCAACCCTACACTATGCACAAGCTTTCCAATCCTCTCTATAATCTGGAATGGACCAACATATCTCGAGGCCAACTTTCCCGACTTTCCAAATAGTACCACACCCTTCATTGATGATACCTTTATGAAAACATTGTCTCCCACTGAGAACTCTAAGTCTTTACGCCTCTTGTCTACATAACCCTTCCGTCTAGATTGAGCTTCCTTTATCCATCCTAGGATTAACTCAATCTTTTCTGATGCCTCCCTAACCAAATCTGGACCTAAGACAATTTGTCTCCTGTCTCCAACCAACATACATGTGATTTGCATGGCCTTTCATACAACGCTTCAAAAGGTACCATTCTTATACTAGTCTGATAGCTATTATTATAGGAAAACTTAATAAATTGTAGGTAATCCTCCAACTATGCACCAAAGTCTAACACACAAGCTCTCAACAAATCCTTAAGTACCTTATTGACCCTCTTTGTCTGCCAAACTATATGTGGATTATATGCTGTACTCATCTTGAGGTTGGTACCTAATACCTCTTGTAGACTCCTCCAACATTCACTAGTGAATAATGCATCTCTATCGCTGACTATGCTACTAGGAACTCCATGAAATCTAACTATGTTCTTTATGAACAAATTTTCCAAAACGGGTGCCGTCTTGGTCGACTTTACTGGAATGAAATGGGCACTCTTGGTCAACCTGTCCACGATAACCTTTATACTCTCATTTCCCTAGTTTGACCTTGGCAACCCGTTTATAAAGTCCATCGATATCGAATCCAATTTCCAAACTAGAACATCTAAAGGCTGAAGTAATCCTCTTTGCTTCTGATGTTCGATCTTCACTTGTTGATAGTTAATACACTGCCTAACCGACAAGCTAACATCCTTCTTCATGCCTTCCCAATAGAAGCTTCTCTTTATATCTTGGTACATTTTGGTCCCTCCAGGATGAATCGTAAACTTCAATTGATGACATTCCTCCAAAACTTCCCTCCTTAATTTCTCTACATTCGGAATGCATAATCATCCCTTCTTTCTCAACCATCTTCTTTGGTCAAGACTAAAGTCCTTTAGATCATATATCTCTGATCCTACCTCAAGCATTCTTATCCTCTCAGCTAAATCTGGATCATCTCTCTACTTAGAATCTATCCTCTCGATCAGCACTGGTCGAACTTCTAGACAAGATAACATGGCGATGCCCTGACTAGAACTTGTAGTAGATCTCAACTGCACACCACAATTGGCCAAGGCTTCAAGATCTTTCCATTCTTCCAACATCGCTAACACCACATTATGAGGTTTTCTACTGAGAGCTTCTGCTACCTTGTTTCCTTTCCCAGGAATATACTCGATACCAAAATCATAAGCTGCAAAAATTCCTACCACCTCTATTGTCTCATATTCAACTCTTTCTGAGAGAATAATTTTTTTAATGACTTATGATTGGTATATAACTCAAATCTCTCCCCAAAGAGATAATGCCTCCAAATATTCAAGGCAAAAATCACCGCTGCCAACTTCGAATCATAAGTAGGATATCTTACTTCATGCGGTCTAAGCTGCATAGATGCGTAAGTAATGAATTTGTCTTTCTGCATCAAAACTGCTCCCAATCCAGTGCCAAACACATCTGCGTATACTACCAACCCTTGGTTTCCATCTAGAACTATTAACACTGGAGCATTGGTCAACAAATGCTTTAACTTAAGGAATGCTTCCTCACATTTGTTGGACCGGGCCAACTTCACTTCCTTTCTGGTAAGCTTAGTCAAAGGCGCTGCTATCCATGAGAAATCCTTGATGAATCTCCCATAATAGCCAGCAAGTCTAAGAAAACTCCTCATCTCGGTTACCATCTCTGGTCTCTTCCAATTACTGACAGCTTCGATCTTAAATGGATCAACCGACAATCCCTCCTATGAAACCACATGACCAAGAAATTTAACCTCTTTCTTCTAAAAATGACACTTGAAAAACTTCACCTTTAGCTGATTCTACTTCAGCGTCTCCAGCACCACTCTATGATGAATCTCATGCTCTCTTTCAACTTTTGAGTACACTAAAATGTCATCTATGAGTACTAACACGAACTTATCCAAGTGCTCTTGGGAAAGTCGGTTCATCAAGTCTGCAAAGAAAGCAGGTGCATTTGTCAATCCAAATGGCATCATCAACCACTCATATGACCCATACCTAGTCTGAAATGCTACCAAAGGAATATTTTCCTCCACCACTCTCAACTGATGGAACCCGGTCGCCAAATCTAATTGGGAGAAAAATCTGGCTCTACTAAACTGATTAAACAGATCATCTATCCTCGGGAGAGGGTATCTATTCTTGATCATCCTTTCGTTTAACTTATGATAGTCGATTCACATCCTTAACAACCCATTTGGCTTCTTCACAGAAACCGCGGCTGCTCCCCAAGGCGAACTGCTTGATCTAATAAAGTTCCTTCCCTCAAGATCCACTAGCTGCACCTTTAATTCCTTCATCTGTGTTGGTGTCATCCTCCTATGTGGTCTACTGACAGATTCAGCTTCCAGTATAAGATCTATTCGAAACTCAACAGCTTGTTTCGATGGTAGTCTCATGACTGGTTCAAAGATCTACAGACTCCCTTGCTACCCAAAACCGACGTAACTCTTCTCCAACCTCTATGGAAATCAACAAAGCATAAACACTCTTACTAGAATTCTCCACTGAGAAGATGATTTGTTTATGGCTATCCGGGTATCTCAACGATATTTCCCTATCCTGATAAAATATCCCAGCCTCATACTTACCTAACAAATCCATACCCAAAATGATCCCAAAATCTACGAAATCAAAAACATACAAACTAGGTGCAAACTTATGACCTAACAAATCAACTTATAACTGGTCACATCTCATCCCTAGAGTTGCAACCCTCTTAATGGATTCACTACCCTTAAGAAAGTAACAAGGTATGTGGGTTTTATACATAACCTATCAACCAAATACTGTCATATAAATGATTGTTATGCACAAGTATCAAATAGTACACTAACTGGTATACTCTGAATCAAAAGTATACCTTCCATCATAGTTTTCCCTTTCTCTGCTGCCATAGATCTAGAAGAAGATGGTGGTCCAATAGCAAACACCTTCCCTTTGTCTGCCCTGACTGGCTCTGGACACTGGTTCTTATAATGCCCAACTTGGTCGCAGTTGAAGCATTTCACATTCTTCTTCTCTACAGGCTTCCTTCCCTTGCATTCGGCACTTGTGAGCGTAATGGCCCTTCTTATCACATTTATAGCATACCAAATCCTCCTTTTCCTTCTTAGTAGCCTCCCTTTTCTAGGCTCCCTTATTATTAAAGAATTTTTCTTTTCTTTCTCTGAGGATCCAGGGATTCAGCAGGCTTCTCCCTTGCTAACACGACAAGCATCTCCTCATGGTAGATGGCCATCTACACCACCACATTACAAGGCTCTCTGACATGAGTCATAGTCATTCTGCCCAGCTCCAGCCTTAGTCCATGAATAAATCTCTCATTCCTCCTGATATCAGTGTCTACCAAAGCATATTCATATCGAGACAGCTCATTAAACTTAGCAGAATACTCGTTCACTGACATCTCAACTTGAACAAGAACCATGAACTTCCTCGTCAATGCCAACTTAGCAACCTCAGATAAGAACCTCTGCTCAAACCTTCTTCTAAAATCAACCCATGTCAGCTCTTCCTCCGAAACTCCGGCTATCATAATGTGCCGCTAATGAAGCGCCAACCCTTGCAACTATCTAGAAGCTAGCCTTCTCTTTTCTCCATCTTCGAAGCCTAAATCGGTAAAAATCCTCTCACAATTCAAGAGCCAATTCTCAACCTCAACAACATCCTCCATTGCCATAAATGACTTTCCATCCAGACTGGTGTAATCGCTGCCTAGCCTAGCATAATTATATCCAGCTTGGGCTACAAGATTAGCTCCTCCAACATTATCAGCAACTCCTACTTGCAAAAGATTTGCTAACAACTGATACACCATCCCGCATTTACTGCCCAATTTCCAGCACCTACATTGGCTTCAGCGTTTTGGTTAGCATTAGCTTATCGACCTTGGTTTATTCAGGTATTAGGTCGAGCATTTTATTGGTTGTGTTACTTCCTCTACCATGATTTCCTCTCCATTTTCCTACTTCCATATCCTCTTTATCCTGAATTTGCATATGATCCTTAGTAAGATACAAAAGAACGATCTAAGAGAGAAAGGAATACGTACTTAGATATATACTTATATACCAAATACAAGTACGTTACCTGATCATATTTTCAAATTCTTTGGATTATGTTTCAAAAAGCTTTAAGGTTTTACTTTTCTCTTAAAGTTTGATAAACCTATGCTCTGATACCAACTTGTAACATGCCCTTACTTGGAAGCCCAAAACTAAGGGCTACTGATGCTGCAGTCATCCATAGTTATTAATCTTCGACGATAAAATATTGCGGTGGTAGATTCATTGATACACAGATCACAAGAATATGGAAAAAATTTAACAATTTAAAAAAACATATCCATATTTCATTCAAAACATTTGATGTTCATTACATAATCCCAAATACGATAACCACGTTCAATAAAATATAATTATTACACGTTCGCCAAGATCGACATATGAAGATGCCTCCTTGGTTGATTAGAGTACATAATAAGGCTAATAAACCTGCCTTTACATCCAAATACATAGCGGAAAAGATAACTCTAAATAAATAATTGCCTCCTACACGCCTCCGGAAGCTTTATTCATCTAAGATGAGAACCTGAAAATCTTAAGCCTCAAACTACTCAAAATCAATTGAGTACCCCAGAGTTTAAGGGGTAAACATAAACTTTGAGTCAGACACAAAGCCTGGTATGAATAATAATTTAACATCTCAATCCTTTAAGATATCTCGTGAGACCACGTCGCTTAGCGGAACAGGTTTTACCCTCACTAGTACCCTAAATCCTTTATAAAACCGTATAATGTGCTCCTGCAACCACAATCGTTAAAAACATACATTTCAAAATATTATGATGATATGCGTATATATAACATCTTGGATTTCCCATCCCCAATTTATATTGACAACCTAACATAATTATGGTTCCTAGAGTAACTATTAACCTATTAACTTTCATGGGTTTACTAATAACCTTTTTTTCATCATACATGGACACCCTATCGTACTTCATAGTTTTCTGGGATAACTAATTGCCCATAGGCTCTTACTAATTAAATTAGTTAATTTCATGGGTCCCGCTGAACCTATTAGTCATTCCAATAACAAATCCTCTTATCTTAATTTTCATTGGTTGACTAAGAACCTATGGACTTATCCAGTAACTCATTTCTCGTCCTAGTTTTCATGTGTTAACTAGGAAGCTACTGATGCTTCCATTAACTCCTTTCTCATTCGAGTTTTCATGGATTGACTAGGAATCTATTGACTGATGTCAATTCTTAATTCGGATGTAGTTTTCATGTGTTCACTACAAACCAATTATCCCCTGCTTAACATACCCTAGTATATAGTTTCATGGCTTTACTATGAACCTGTTGGTTATTTCGAATAACAACATAATCATAGTTTTCATGGGTTTATTTTGAACCTGTCTCCTAGACAATTCCAAGGTTTAGGCATCCTATGTTGTGGTCTTCCTAATTCCTTGGACGTAGTTCTACTCATTCAGGTGTTTAATCAATTTATATTCACTAGTGGGTTAACCTAGTTGGTTCTTCTACCTTTTATCCCCAAAATACAATTATGGGTTCTTTATCATGTGAATATATTCATATTTGAAGAAACAATCATAACATTTAAAATACCACTCTTGTGGGTTTAAGGTCCTTGAAATACATTTCATATATATCATAGTTAATCCCTTTTACTCATATTTTTATCAAGGCAATACTTCTTCAAATTCATATACTTAAAGTCATTTCAAAACTTCTATATTTAAGTAATGGGTTTCTCTATTAAAACAAATTGAGTTTAGGTCTTAAAACCTTTCAAATCCTTCAAGATCTTGCTTTCGACCTCATAGTATGATCTCCTTCGAAAGCACTAAAAGCTAACTTTAAAACATCAGACTCATGCCTTTCGAATACTTTAAAACAACCCTTTCGAAATGTTTTAGCCATGTTAAAGTATTACCATATAAGTATAGAAGCATATCTTCAAAATCAATGAAGGTTACTCTTCGAAACCATTGAAAGACGCTCTTTCGAAACATTGGGTTTATACTTAAACACTAAGTTTGGGTCAAAGTGAACCTAGGCAAAAGCAGCTCTTTCGAACCATTCTTTATTTCAAAAATATTAAGGAAGTTTGATGGTGTGGAAACCATCCTTTCAAAAGCATTAAAACATGTGGGTAAAATCATTTGAAGGTTGGCTTTGAAACCCCTTCTGAAACCATTGCCTTCGTAACCCCTTACCCCTTTCAAAAGCATTAGGATTGTTAGCGCCAAAATTGGTCACTAACACCCTTAGAGAGTTTGTGTAGAGAGATTAATGAAGAGGATAAATTAAAATGGAGAAGATAATATAAATTAAAATGCGGGAGACGAGAACACAGAATTTATAGTGGTTCGGCGTTGTAGCCTACGTCCACTTTGAAGTTGATCCTTTATTTCTTCGCTTTCAACTTGATTACAGATACAATCCGCTTTTAAGCATTCAAATACAATTGTGAAATAAAAGTAGAAGTCTTGGATGAGGTTTGGATGAGGCAGAGTCTCCCCTGTGTTCTTTGAAATCTGATCCTGTTTTATGTGCCCCTGCCTCTCTATTTATAGACGAAAGTGGGTTGGACTTCCCTGGTGGGCCAGGTGGCCGAATAACTTGGTCCAAGTAGTTTATGTACTGTACGCCGAACCAGGGAGGCCGGACAAGGCATGCCGAGTCTTCCTTCTTGTACCGAACGAAGCATGCCGAGCGTTCCCCTCTTATGCCGAACGAGCCATGCCGAGTCTTCCCTCTTTAGACCGAGCAAGGCGGGAGGTTGAATGAGAGATGCAGGTCGAATGGGGCGTGAATGCCGAACGATCTTAATTGGCCGAACAGCATTCAATGCCGAACGTATCCTGGATGCCGAACGTGTCCTGGATGCCGAACGTGTCCTGGAGGCCGAACAACCTAATTTGGCCGAATGCTCTCCTGATGCCGAGCGCTACTTTGTGCCGAACGCTCCTTTCTGGCCGAGCGCTACTTTGTGCCGAGCACTCCTTTCTGGCCGAGTACTAAGTTGCCTGGTCAATCCCTTGGGAAACACTTGCCCCCCAAAGTGTATTACGTGACCGATCGTGATGCACTTTGATTAAACCTTGGTTGTCACCCTTGAGGGTCATAAGGCTCCCTTGGCCGAACGCAGCAGGGAAGGCCGAACGATGCGTTACCCTGAGTGACTTTGTATGCCGAATGATCGAGCCGAACGAGACAAGTGCCGGTAGCATTTTGACCGGTAGAGCCGGTCAGAAGCTCTTCAACTTCCTCTTTTCCCTTATAAAACCCGACCTCTTCTCCTTCTCTTTTCTCACTTCTTGCTTTTACAATTCCGAGCTCTCAAGCCATTCGTGCGATCAGAATTCAAGAGTTCCTCATAACTTTCCTACGCTCGATTCACATACTAGGTACAGTCTTCTCACCCAAGTTCCTTTTCTGGCAATTTCCCATCGATTCGCATAGATTTAGTGTTGGTGAGGACTCGAGTTCGATTTGGAGCGTTTCCAAGGTCGAGCGTCTAGAGGTAGGGAGAGAGAGAGCTAAATTCGAATGCCTTGTAGGATTTTTAGTGGGTGTTCGGTGGAGGAGAGGAAGGTATGGAGGATATGCCGAGTGTTTGGACTCGGTCATGATCTTAGTTGGCACGGCGTAACGATGGCCGAACAATGGGGTTAGAAGGGTGAAGTGTGAGCCAGCGGCAAGGCCGGGCGTTGATTTGGCCGAATTGTACTCTGGCCGAACGTCACATTCTCAGTGCGAACTGAGCTTTAGCCGAACGATGGATGTAGGCCGAACAATGGCCTTGCCGAGCCATCAGTTAACCGAGCAAACTGTCCTGCCGACCGTAGTTAGATGCCGAGCAAACCCTAATGCCGAACACATACACATGCCGGACATACCTAAATGCCGAACACTCTTAACATGCCGAACATAGCTAGGCGCCGAGCAGACCTTAATGCCGAACACAAGTGAATGCCGAACAAACTATCATGCCGAACATAACTAGGTGCCGAACAGACCTAAATGTCGAACACAAGCAAATGCCGAATATACTTAACATGCCGACCATACATAAATACCTCTAGTGTCTTACTGCAATCGTTATTCATAAGGCTTTCGGAGACGGTCAGCGATGACGGTTTTCGAAAGCGATGTTTTTAGGCTTGACGTTATATTAAATGCTTATGCACGATTGATTGCACTAGTTCACACACCACACGGGGAGGGGGGGTATCTGCGTTGTTAATTCTAACGTCGATCATTTTTCGAGTATAGTTCACACAGGTGCTTGGTTGGGTTTGCTATTTATTCAAGATGTCCAAAAGATCCAGTTCTGCTACACTTTCCGACAAACCTGGGCCGTCTTCTAAGCGAACGGCCCCCGACACAACTGACTCGTCAGTTTCTCCCGCTCATGACTGGGCTCCCGATACTTTGGAATCGTCGATTTTACTGGATGACCCAGTTGACTCACAGGCTTCGAGAGTCACCGAGGCCGCTCTTAAGCGGATATGTTCTATTCATGGCATTCCGTTTGCTGACGTGCTCGTTCCGTCGGGGCATGACCGCCCACATCTGCCCCCAGCGGGATATACGGCGTGTAGCAAGTTCATGTGCTGGGTTGGTAGCGTGCCACCTTTCAATCTATTCCTTCGCGACGTGCTGCAGTATCTGGACGTCGCACCATCTCAACTTCATCCAAATGGTCACGCTTCGTTTATGGCACGTACATGCTTTTCATGGCCGTCTTCTCCAGGCCTCCAACTCCCGGCGATATAAGGTACATCTATATGACAAAGAAACGAGGAGAAAGCCCCTCTTACATGTTTCTTGAGCCACATCGGAAGTGCCAACTTTTCACTAGCGCGTGGAGTAGCAAATTCGCCTTGTACAAATAGGAGTGGTTTTACGTGCGCTGCCCCCAAGGCTTTGCGAGGCGGTGGGTTGAAGGAAGTAAGTCCTTTCTCTGAGTTGATGTCCGTTCCCGATTGAGGTTGAACTTCTCCTAACTCATTGTTCTATTTTTCAGATCTCGTCCCACGTCCCGAGGGCCGAGGGTACTCCGATGCTGTCGACGCCATTAGAGCTCTTCCTTCTGAAGAGCGAGATATCCGAGCCCTCATTTCCAATGAGTCACTATCGAAGTTCGGCTTGCTAGCCCCGGGCCGCCGGGTTAGCCTTCCAGAGGGCGTATCGCTTCCCAAGTCCGTGCCCGTCAGAGGGAAAAAATTGCCTGAATCATCCGTTCGCCCTTCTCTTGAAGTACCGGAAGAAGGGGAAATTCTAGGCGAGCCACCTAAAAAGCGAGGTGAGGATTTATGTCCTGCAGCTGAAGCTCATGATATCGAAACGTCATCTTCCCCTTCGAAGGGAAGAAAGGAGCTGGCGCGCAAGTTGGGGAAAGAAAAGGTTGGTGGGACTTCCAAAGCTACGCCTGTTCAGCCAGAGAAAGAGGCTTTTTCACAGCGCGTTGGAAGTTCTCTGAAAGGCTTATCGAACCTCTCCATTCCCGACGACTTGCTCGACTATGATTTCGGTGACCCGGAGCTGTTTAAGTTTCGCTCACCCGTCAGGGGTGATGCGGGTGTCCCGGCTCCGATCCAAGGGGAAAAAACTCCCGTTAGCAAAGCCACTGGTCCGTCGGGGGGTAGCACTAGGACACACACAGATACATGCATTTCGCTTTGCACCTACTTTTCTTTCACCATTCTGCTCTCTTGCTAATTCGCTATTGTTTGATTGCAGGTGACATGGGGCGCTCTCACGGATACGACCGCCTTCGCGGTTCGTCGACTTTACGCCAGTCTGGTCGGGACTCGGGCCTCGGGAAGCGCCGAGACAGAGACAACGACAGCGACCGAGATTATCATGCCCGGGACTCTTCATCCCGGAAGAAAACTTATTATCAGCCCGAACACCGCCAGGAGACCTCTTCTTATCAGGAGCGAAGCAAAGACAAACGTGGCCATAAGAGGTCACATTCTGATGCTCCCCGGGACCAACACTCTGACTCTTCTTCCACCCGGCACTCCCGAGATTCTCATAGGAAGGGCGAACTTTCAAAGCCGTCTCCTCCCGCTCCCGTAACAGACCCGACAGTGTCGAAGAGATTGAACGAACTTAAGGCTAAGTTTCCGAAGATTTGTTTTGATGGGTTAAAGTTCCTCCCGGCGATTCATCCTATTCCCAGAGATGTCAAACAAAATGCTATCGCCTGTACCAATGACGTCTATGTGCAACATGACGCGTTCGTCCATCTGGCTGAGAAACTTTCTAAAGTCTCTATGGAGCGCCAGCACGAAATCGATCGTCTAAAACTCGAGGCCATCCATGACAGGGATATCATTAAGGCCCAGGACGAAGAGCTGGCTACTTACAAGTCCGAGCTTGATGCTACTCGTCTGAATGCTAAAGATACCGCCGAGGCAGTCTCTCGGCTTGAATTGACCCATAAGAAAGAGCTCGATGAAGCGGTTCAACGGTGTGGGGCATTAGCTTTGGAGAAAGACTCCGTTCAGAAGGAGCGAGATGTGCTTAATAAGTGAGTTAAGGTGCTCGAGGAGCAACTCAATAAGGAGAAGGAAGAGAAAGTGGCCGCCCAGGTTGAGGCACAGCACTATTGTGATGAGATCGTCGCCACCCGGCTCTTAAAGGGGAAACTTGAAGACGATCTCTCTAAAATCGAGGCACTGAGGAATGAGGCCCGTGAGGAAGGTAAAAGGGTAGCAACTGTCGACATTGACTCTCGCCTCGAGGCGGCCAGGGAAGAAGGCAGGGAGGAGATAAAGACCGAATTCGACCCGCTCATCGCTGAGTTCAATGCCCGAGTTCTCATGCATCGAGATCTAACTTTTCTGGGCAACGGCTACCTTGAGTCATTGGCCGAGGCATGGGAGACCCTGATTCAGATCAGGAAGGTTGAGAGCGGCGCCGATGAGGTCGACGAAGAAGCATTGATAAAAGAATTCCTGAAGGGGAAGGAGCCTTCAGATCTATCGGCGGCTAAAGCCCTCTACAGCAAAGGTTATCCCTCCAGGAAAGGGAAAGAGGTGGCTACGGACCCTTCCGGCGTTGTGCCCCCAGTTCATGTGCCTACCCAACCGGCCAGTCGGTCGACACTTGACCCCTTCGAGCAGCACGTTGGTTATGACCCGGAAGCCCCCGGACTTGGCGTTCATGTTTTATCTCCCATCCCGGAGGGCGGGACACCCTTGGAGACTGAGAACCCACCGGCATCTGGTGATTAACCTCTGGGCTTCACAAAGATCTTTCTCGTTCCCTCAGAAGTTGTTGTGTTCTAACACTTGTTTATTTTCGTGTCTTCTGTGCAGGATGTTCTGACCCTGAGCCCACTCCGAGGAGCGATGCCGCCAAGGAGGTGGAGATAAAGGCGAGTGAGGCTACTCAAGTCGGCGGAGATCCTGGTCTAGATGCTCAAGTAATCGGGGCGCTGGATGAAGGAAAATTTGACTCTTCCTCGGAGAGTTTCGAAGTAGAAACCACAGGCGCCTCTGAGCACACATCCGACTTGAGCATGAAGGAACGGCTCGAGAAAGAGAAAAGAGATACGACCTCAGTCAAGGTCGAGCCGCATGAAGTAGACCTGGACGATCCTCTGAACAAACCATTGAAGGTCATTCTTCCTGACAAGTCCCTGCCCATGGATGTTCCCCCTGCGTCTTCCATCGTCACCCCTCCGTCAGGGAAGGATTCCAAGAGTAAGCGCTCTGGGAAGGAACCATCCGGGAAGAAGTCAAAGAAACACAAGAAATGACCGTCGTCCCCGTTCAACGAAAACTAGTTTAAGTCATGTACTAATTTTTGTAGACTGTGTAAATAAGCTTTTTGTGAATAAAATTTGATCTTCACTTTCGTCTTCTCAAAAGACTTTTATTATTCAGTTTCTTTTATGGTTGTGATTGAAATCTGAATTGTTATGGGTAACTTAGACTTCTTGGTTCGTCTTTACATGGCTTGGGAGCTTCCCTGGATTTGATCAATCTCCACTTGGTGCTTCAAGCACTTAGAATATTTCATAGCCCGTATGTTGGGGACTTGACATATCCAAGTCATTTGCGTCGTAGTTCCTATTCAAGGAACTCGGAGGTCTGAACTGCTTGTAATTAAGTCTATATACCGGACTTCGAGTACTCCAGTCCGTGCTCCGGGGACTTGGAGATTTCGAGTCATTTGTATTCGAGTCCGCGCTCTGGGGACTTGGGGATTTCGGATCGTTTATACTCGAGTCCACATTCTGGGAACTTAGAGTACTCCAGTCTGCACTCCGGGGACTTGGAGATTTTGAATCGTTTATACTCGAGTCCGCATTCTGGGAACTTAGAGTACTCCAGTCCGCACTCCGGGGACTTGGAGATTTTGAATCGTTTATACTCGAGTCCGCACTCTGGGGACTTAGAGTACTCCAGACCGCACTCCGGGGACTTGGAGATTTTGAATCGTTTATACTCGAGTCCGCACTCCGGGGACTTAGAGTACTCCAGTCCGCACTCCGGGGACTTGGAGATTTTTTGTCGTTTATACTCGAGTCCGCATGGGGACTTAGAGTACTCCAGTCCGCACTCCGGGGACTTGGAGATTTTTTGTCGTTTATACTCGAGTCCGCACTCCGGGGACTTAGAGTACTCCAGTCCGCACTCCGGGGACTTGGAGATTTTTTGTCGTTTATACTCGAGTCCGCACTCCGGGGACTTAGAGTACTCCAGTCCGCACTCGGGGATTTGGAGATTTTTCATCGTTTATACTCGAGTCCGCACTCCGGGGACTTAGAGTATTCCAGTCCGCACTCCGGGGACATGGAGATTTTTTTGTCATTTATTATAAGCGTTCGTACGCTAGCCAGGATATCATAATTTTTAATTGTGCGTCATAGGAATATCATACGAAGAGACATTGGTCATTCATGGAAAAGATGGCTTCAAGCCTTTATTGATGAAAACAAGCTAGATTATCTTATTACATGCCAAGAAGAAAGCATACTGGAAATAAATGCAATTACCGCATAAAGGAAAATAGACTAAGTGTAATAACGCCGCAAATGCTCGCTGTTCCATGCTCGGGGGAGTGTCGCACCATCGACGGTCGTTAGCTTGAAAGTTCCTTCTCCAGGCCTCCGTTCGATGACGTATGGACCTTCCCATGCAGGATTCATGTGCGAAGGGGTTGGAAAGACTCGTTTCAAAACGAGATCTCCCACACTAAAGGTTCTTGGCTGGACTTTTCCATTATAATATTTAGCGACTCGGTGTCTGTATGAGGCTGCTCTCAAATCAGCTTCTTCGCATTTCTCATCAATGAAGTCTAATGATTCCAATAGGAGATCCTGGTTTGACGCATGATCGTAATAGGTTACCCGGTGTGACGGAACTTCAAGTTCTACGGGTATGACGGCTTCCGTGCCGTACGCCAGTGCGAATGGTGTGTGGCCAGTCGCGGTCTTGTGGGTAGTTCTATAGGCCCAAAGCGCTGTTGGGAGTTCATCCACCCACTTGCCTTTAGCCTTTTCCAAACGCTTCTTCAATATGGACTTGATGATTTTATTGACGGCTTCTACCTGCCCATTCGCCTTCGGGTGAGCAACTACTGCGAACCTTTTCTCAATGCCATACCTCTGACAAAACTCTTTAAATTCCTTGCTTTCGAATTGAGTTCCGTTGTCCGTTATGATGGTCCGTGGGAGGCCAAAACGACATATGATATTTCGTACAACGAAATTAATGACTTTCTTGGTGGTGATTGTGGCCATTGGCTCTGCTTCCGCCCACTTGGTGAAATAATCGACTGCCACTATTGCATATTTCGCGCCTCCTTTGGCTATGGGCAGAGATCCAATTAGGTCGATTCCCCACATTTGCAAATGGCTAGGGACTAACCATTTGTGTGAGTTCCGTTGGCGGGGCTCTCGGAATCTTTGCATATATCTGGCATTTGTCGCATATTCTCGCATAGTCTGCAGCATCCCGATTTACAGTCGGCCAATAATATCCATAGCGGATGATTTTCCTCGCCAAAGTTTGCCCCCCGGTAAGATCACCACATTCTCCCTCATGGACTTATTCCAACACCCGTTTTACCTCGTCATGGGCCACGCACCGGAGTAAGGGGGTCGAGAATCCCCTCCGATACATTATCCCGTCTTGCATTACATAACGCGAAGCCTTACGAAGGACTTGGCGTCTTTCGCTTCTTTTCTCAGGTAAGTCCCCGTATAGCAAGTATTGTTTGATCAGGGTCAGCCATGATCCCCTTTCGAGTTCGGTCTCCAAGACGAGATCTATCT
Organism: Allium cepa; assembly: GCA_030765085.1. Classification (NCBI taxonomy): domain Eukaryota; kingdom Viridiplantae; phylum Streptophyta; class Magnoliopsida; order Asparagales; family Amaryllidaceae; genus Allium; species Allium cepa. The sequence goes on along the minus strand of CM060930.1, from coordinate 5,558,889 downwards.
CCATCATGTCTATACTTGGAGCAAGCAGAGTCTCGACAGGGAACAATCTCATCTGCTGTGCATTGCCAGTACTCGCGAATTTAGCCAACGAGTCGGCCTCCCTGTTCTGTTCGCGCGGGACATGCGAAATGTCATAATATTCCAGGTTTACTAGTAGCTCCCGGACCCGAGCAAGGTAAGGAGCCAGTCTCTGTCCTTTCGCTTGGTAGTCTCCCCGTACCTGATATACCACCAGCTGTGAGTCGCAGAAGATTTCGATGGGCTTTACCCTCAGTTCATTGGCAAGTCTTAAGCCAGCAATTAGTGATTCGTATTCGGCTTCGTTATTTGTCGCTGTAAATTCGAGCTTCAAAGCGTAGCAAATCGATCGGTTTTTGGGAGTTACCAAAACTATCCCAGCGCCCGACCAACAGTCATTAGATGCCCCGTCAGTGAACATCTTCCATCGGACAGGAGGGATTACTTTGTGATTTTCACTCGGTTCATCCGGAATGGCGAACTCAGCTACGAAGTCAGCTAATGCTTGCCCTTGGATGGTCCTTCGCGGTAGGTAGGTGATATCAAACTGGCTTAACTCGATGTTCCACTTTAGCATCCTACCGGAAGTTTCTGGTCGTTGGAGTACTTGTCGCAAGGGTTGGTCAGTGTAAACACTGATTGAGTGCGCCTGAAAGTAAGGACGAAGCTTGCATGATGCAATCACCAGGCAATAGGCAAGTTTCTCGATCTTTGGATAATTCTTTTCTGCCCCCGTCAGTCGTTTACTAACATAGTATACCGGCCTTTGAACCTTGTCTTCTTCGCGAACTAGGGCTGTACTAATAGCGTGTTGAGACACAGCCAAATATACGTACAACGTCTCGTGGTCTACTGGTTTTGACAACACCGGAGGACTTTCCAAGTGTCTCACCAGGGCTCGGAATGCTTTCTCGTAGTCAGTCGTCCGTTCGAAGTTTCTCTTTCCTTTCTTTATGACATCGAAGAAAGGAACACACTTATCTGTGGCTCTGGATATGAATCGACTGAGCGCGGCTACTTTTCCGTTCAAGCTCTGTACCTGTTTTATGGTTCTAGGTGCCTGTATATCTCGGATGGCCTGGATCTTTTCCGGGTTAGCTTCAATTCCTCGTGCACTCACAATGAATCCCAAGAACTTCCCTGATGCCACACCGAATGAACACTTTGAAGGATTGATCTTCATCCCATAGTGCCTTAGTACGCCGAACATCTCTGCCAACTCTCGGATGTGGTCGTTTGACTGTCGTGACTTCACGAGCATGTCATCCACATAGACTTCCATTGTTCTACCAATCTGATCCTTGAGCATTCGGTTCACCAGGCGTTGATAGGTCGCTCCTGCATTCTTCAACCCAAATGGCATTACTACATAGCAATACAGCCCGATATTTATGACGAAGCTGGTGTGTTCGTGGTCTGGGATGTGCATTGGGATTTGATTGTACCCGGAGTATGCATCCATAAAAGATAGTAGCTCATGCCCGGCAGTCGAATCGACCAGCTGATCAATTCGTGGTAGCGGGAAGCTATCCTTCGGGCATGCTTTGTTTAAATCGGAATAGTCAACGTAGGTTCTCCATTTCCCGTTTGCTTTCTTTACCAACACATGGTTGGACACCCATTCCGGGTAGAGGACGTCGCGGACAAACCCATTGGCTTTGAGTTTATCCACCTCCTCTTTGAGAGCTGTAGACCTCTCCGGGTCCATGCCTATCCTTTTTTGCTTCACAGGTACGTGTTTCGGATCTATATTCAACATATGGCTCGCAATTGCAGGGGAAATCCCACGCATATCAGAGTGTGTCCAGGCGAAGGCATCAAGATTCGCTTGGAGGAAATCGGATAAATTCTCCGCCATTAGGGGATCGAGCTGTGACCCAATTTTAAGAACTCGTGTCGGGTCGCTGTGGCTAACTGGAATATCAATTGTTAGTTCGGCCGGTGCTGCGTCTGGTTCCCTGGGTTCCCCTTTGTCATCTCTTGGATCTATGTCTCCAACGATCCGAGAATGTCGCCCGAGGCAGGGCTTGGGCGCTAATTGTCAATCATCAGAATTCGGGATGCGGACGATGCTGTTCGCAGTCTTCCCCTTTTCTCTGCGCTGGGCCTCTCTCAGCTCAGCCACGTAACATGCACGTCTGGTTGCTTGGTCGCCATGCACTACGCCAACTCCTTTGTCCGTCGGGAATTTCAGTGTGAGACACCACGGGGCCAAGGCTGCCCTGAAATCTGCGAGGGTTGGTCGTCCCAAAAACACGTTGTATGGTGAATCAACATCCAGCACTATGAATGGTAGGATTCGCACTCTCCTGCGTTCACCTTGTCCCAGTTCAACTGGTAATCCACATATCCAACTGCGTCTGTGGCTGCGCCGTTAAAGCCATGGATTCGGGCTTTGGATGGCTTCAAATCCTTAGTCTCCAGCTTCATTTGGTCATACGCTTTCTTGAAGATGATGTTAACGGAACTTCCGCAATCAATTAGGATTCTCCTTACGAATGCCGGTCCGATGGTTGCGGATATGACCAATGGATCGATGGTGGGAGCTTCCACCTTATCCGCATCTCTATTCCTGAATACAATATCGTCGTGCATCGTGCGCTGCTGCTTTGCGGGAGTTCCATCCTCCACATTTGAACAGCACTCATGCTCTGTATGTCTCAAGGAATTAGCATATCGCTCCATTTCCTGCCAATTTTTATCCGCAGGATGAGGTCCACCAGCAATTGTGTTAATAATCAATCTTCCCACAGTTCGAGTAGGTTGCTCTAGTTGGTGTAGAGCTGGGCCACGTCCGGGGTCTGAAGTCTCTTGTCTTCCTTCTGGCGTATCTTTGACGAATTCCTGTAGCTTCTTCTGCCTAATCAATTTCTCAATAGCGTCATGGAGATGCCTGCATTCGTCTGTGTTGTGCCCATAAGACTCGTGAAAGCGGCAATACTTTCTAGTCCGCTTTTGCTCCTCTGTTGATTCCTTAGGGCGTGGTTTTCTGTATTGAAAAGTGTTGCAGGTCGATAAGTAGATGTTTTCAAGAGACGCATTCAGTGGAGTGTATTCGTTGTAGGTTGGGATCCTTGACTTCCATCTCCCCGTTTCCTTCTTCTTTCCAGGATTTCCACTTCCAGTTCCCTTAGACTGCCCGGGCTTATTTTGGACGCTGGTCTGAGTTTTTCCAGTGTTATCGTCGGTTGCTTTCATGGCGATGTTGCCCTTTACAGACTCCTGAACGGACCCTGGTGCCTTGTCTTTCCTTATCCACCGAGCTTCTTCCCTCCTTATGAACTTGTGGGCTTTCGAATAGAAACGTTCCAACGTAGCTGGTGGCTTTCCCGCCAACCAATCCCCAAATTCAGAGTCTGGATCCACTCCACGCATTACTGCCATCAAAATCGCGTGGTCGTTTGGATTGCTCACTTCAGTAGCGGCAACATGAAATCTCTGCAAGTATAATTTCAGTGATTCTCCAAGAGCTTGGGTCACGCTTGATAAGGACATCACATCCTTGGGTCGAGTGGCGTGTATCCTGAATTGTTCTATGAATTTCCTTGCTAATTCGTCGAAGTTTGAGATTGACCGTGGAGGAAGTCGAGTGAACCACATGGTGGCAATTTCGGAGAGAGTTATTGGAAAGCACCTGCACTTAGTTGCGTCGTTGGCCCTTACTGAATCCATCATCCATCCATACCTCATTACATGTTGTCTAGGGTCAGTTTTTCCTTCATAGGCGGGTATGGTGGGCATGTTAAACTTCCTTGGGTATTCAGCCTGTAGAATGGTATCTGTGAAGAGAGTATGACTATTAGACATTCCCCAATCTTCATTAGTCAAACTTTGATTCTCTCTCATCAACTGCCTGACCATAGCTATCAAATCCGGGGTTTGTATGGTAGGAGGAAGGTTGGGTTCCGCTCCACGGGCTTGATTTCTAGTAGAGCGATCAGTGGCACCTGCTTGGTCATCTTCATCCTTGTGGCGTCTACGCCTGGGAGGTTCATCAGCTGAAGTTTAGCTATCATCTTTGGAGTAGGGGACGGGGCTACCTCCAGCATTCTGATGCTGTTGTTGAGCAAGTTGGGCCATGAGGTCAGCATTAACTTACATTTGCTCAGCGAGTTGCCTTCTGCTTTCCGTAAGCTCTTTTATCAAGTCATTCAATTCTGCTCGTGAAACAGCTTCCGCTTGGTTTTGGCTGGAGGGCCCCGTGCCTCGAATTGCTTGTTGATCGTTAGGTCTAAGTTGTTGAACACTAGCGGTTTCGCGGGCATCTACATTTTGGGAGGTCGATCTTGTTCGTGGTCTTCCCATGGTAGAGTCGTTGGCTGTAACTCTGAGTAGAATCAACAGATGCCTTATGAATAATTACGGATCTTCTTCGGGGGATTTATGCAATCCAGTAGCTACAAAGTAGATCCTCACAACCTGAGAATTCGATTCTCAGTGGAAGCACCAAAATGTTAGCGCCAAAATTGGTCACTAACACCCTTAGAGAGTTTGTGTAGAGAGATTAATGAAGATGATAAATTAAAATGGAGAAGATAATATAAATTAAAATGCGGAAGACGAAAACACAGAATTTATAGTGGTTCGGCGTTGTAGCCTACGTCCACTTTGAAGTTGATCCTTTATTTCTTCACTTTCAACTTGATTACAGATACAATCCGCTTTTAAGCATTCGAATACAATTGTGAAATAAATGTAGAAGTCTTGGATGAGGTTTGGATGAGGCAGAGTCTCCCCTGTGTTCTCTGAAATCTGATCCTGTTTTCTGTGCCCCTGCCTCTCTATTTATAGACGAAAGTGGGTTGGACTTCCCTGGTGGGCCAGGTGGCCGAATAACTTGGTCCAAGTAGTTTATGTACTGTACGCCGAACCAGGGAGACCGGACAAGGCATGCCGAGTCTTCCTTCTTGTACCGAACGAAGCATGCCGAGCCTCCCCCCTTATGCCGAACGAGCCATGCCGAGTCTTCCCTCTTTAGACCGAGCGAGGCAGGAGGTTGAATAAGAGATGCAGGTCGAATGGGGCATGAATGCCGAACAATCTTAATTGGCCAACGGCATTCAATGCCGAACGTATCCTGGATGCCGAACGTGTCCTGGATGCCGAACGTGTCCTGGAGGCCGAACAACCTAATTTGGACGAACGCTCTCCTGATGCCGAGCGCTACTTTTTGCCGAACGCTCCTTTCTGGCCGAGCGCTACTTTGTGCCGAGCACTCCTTTCTGGCTGAGTACTAAGTTGCCTGGTCAATCCCTTGGGAAACAAGGATGTGGCTTGTAATTATAAAAATACTGAACCTTTCGACAACATTGATGCCTTCAATGCCATCGGAAGGTCATCAATTTGCAGAAGGGTTTCAGCTTGGTCGAAGCTACCCCTTCCGAAAGCTTTAAACAAAATCTAAGTAACTCCTTTGGAAGCTACTTCTTTAAAACTAAGGCGGCGGTTCTCTTTCAAAAGCCTCTTTGGAATACCCTTTCGAAACCCTAGGTTTCCACTACGCTGAAACCCCTTTAAAAATAAGAAGTGCTTTTATTTTCAAACAAAATAAACCGAGGAACCAAGGTGTCGAAAGCAACCTTTCGACACCCTACCTTCCGCCTTGATCCAATTCACGACATACCACCTAAAAGATATCGTGTGCATTGGGTTGCTGGTTTCGACCAAGAAGATTTCGACTAGATTAGACGCAAAAGGTCTTAGTCAAAGGGACCTTCTAAAGAAGGCAGAACCCCTTTTCCTGAGCAAAAGGATGTTTTTAACAAATAAAGCAAACCTTTTGTAACTAACGCGCCCACTTGTAAATACATGATTGGTTACATTAAACTTTCAAATTATTTTACTAAAATTTTCCGCATTTTTCTCATATATAAAAGTAAACAACATTTAACACATAAGCTCTTCCTATTAACAAAATAATTAAATCATTTAGGTCCTTCTTTTAAAATAATTTAATTTCCATACTAAATCACTTGGTGAAAATCCCCAAAATTTTTAGAAATTCACTTTAATCATGTTATGTAACATGTCAAAGTTTCACATCCAAATTCTTAATATATTTTCCAAAATAAATTTATAAACGCATATAACCATATTTTCCATTGAAAATTCATAATTAATTCTCCACAACTTGGAAAATTTTAAAATTTTAGACCCAACTCCAAAATCAAGTTTTCCATAACATATAATTTTTCCATGGCATTTAAAAATCATTTAATCTCGGTTTTACCCTAAATCCGTTCACATCTCCTTTAAACAACATTGTTTAAATCATATAAATAATAAATCAAGCATACCATCACTCAATATATCATGAAAATAGATTTACCCTTAAATCTGAAACCATCTAATTATAAAACGAAAATAGAGATGTAGTGATTATTATTCATCTTAGATTGGATACGAAAATTGAAGATTGATTAAGATTGATTTCTTCTAGCTTGAATCCTAGGCTTTACTTGAATTTCTCCTCTCTTCTTAATGGCCAGCCTTGTTCTTCTTCTTATGGTTATAATTTTTCTTGTGATAAAATGAACGTGTATGGTCTAAAAAATGGTATAAGAGTGGAGAATGTGGGCAGAAATTACCCCAATGCCCTTATATTTATTTTAGCTAACACTTAACCACTTATAAGTTCATTTGATTTAAATAAGCACGGCCATTTAGTTTACTAATCAACTACAATCTCTTTATCTACATTATTTTATTTAATTTATTCTAATTAAGTCTCCTGGATAATGTCAATAAAGCTTAGGGGTGTTACAAGGGATGTTACAACCTGGTATAAGAGCATAGGTTTATGAAATACTTTAACTAAAAATGATTTTTGAAAACATTATCCTTAGGAATAAGAGTTAAGATCGGGGTATGGGATAACGTTATGGTAACGCACTTGTATTTGCTATATATAAGTATAAGCTTCATCTCTAGCTTCCTATCTTTATTAGGATATTCTTCTATATCTCACGAGGCTTGGATACAAATATGCACGGAAGAAGAGAAGAGTTAATCTAGGAAAAGACAGCACCACTATAAACGGAAATGCCTAACCAAATGCCAGAAGAAGTCAAGGTCAGGCTCAGGCTGAAAATGTTAGTGTTGGGGTTCTCCAAGTGGACATGGGAGCCACGTTTCAGTTCTTTGTAAATATGATGTAAGATGGGATCGCAGCCAAAGTTGTTGGAGGGAATGCTACTGGCGGAGAAGTAAATGGAGCTCTGATGGTCAACCAGTATGCAAATTTGAGCAGAGACTATGCTAGACTTGGTGGAAAGTCATTTATTGGAACTTAAGACACAATCGAGGTGGAAAACTGGCTACTACACTGTGAGAGGATTTTTGCTGACCTAGGGCTCTATGACGAGCAGAAAAGAAGACTTGCTTCAAGCCAACTTCAAGGAGCAACTTTGTTTTCATGGAATAATGTAACCGCTGGTGTGGATGAAGAGACTATGACGTAGGCAGAGTTCAGAAGAAGGTTTTAAGAAAGGTTCATATCAATAATGGCGCAGTCTGTGTTGGTTAAGAAGTTTGTTGAGCTGGAACAAAGGGATATGTCTGTTCTGTAATATGCTGGTATATTTGAGGAGTTAGCCCGATATGGATATGCTACTGTTGACATAATATTGAAAAGGAATGAAAAGTTTATTAAAGGTTTGAAGCCGAAACTAGCTAAGGCTACTTTACTGCATATCAAAGATCTGTGTGATGTAGTGGTGGAAATGGCGCCGAGGCATGAGGAAATGTTAGCTTCTTTGGAGATAAAAAAAGAGGTCCAGGTTGGGCAGGGCCAAAAGAGAAAGTTTTTCCAAAAAAAAAGAATGCTCAGAAAGAAGGTGCGGTAAAGAAAGGATATTCTAAGGCGGTTTGCTATAAGTGTGACAAGAAAGGTCATTATGCTCATGAGTGCTGACAGGCAAAGGAAAGAATGCTGCTAAGAAGAAAGGAGTTAGATGCTTTAATTACGATCAATTTGGGCACTACAAGAACCAGTGAAAAGAGATAGCTAAGGGAGATAAAGGCCAAGTGTTTGAATTAGCGCCTGCCACTTCGGAGACGACAATGCAGGAGAAGGGGAAGGTTGTGTTAGGAGGTACATTTCAGATTCATGATATGTCTGCTAGCGTTTTGTTTGATATAGTGCATCTCATTCTTTTATATCTTGATGTTTGGTAGATAAACTTAACCTAGAACCCACATATTTAGATACTTCCTTAAGAGTTACAAATCAATAGGAGGGTATGCGACGCTTGGGATGAAGTGGGACCATTTAGAATTTGTCTTGCTAAGTAACACCTATGTTTGCAGTTTGCATGTATTTGACTTTGTTGGGTTTGGAATTATATTGGGTACGGATTGGTTAAGTGAATATGATGCTAGGATATTTTGCTAGGATAGGAAAATATCATTTAGACATCCATATTGTAGTGATCGGCTAGTTTATACCATAGGAAACCTCAGTTGCAAGGTGAACGCTTTGTTGCGTGTTATGGAATTAGAAGACGAGTTGAATTGCGTTTTTATAGTTAGAGAATTTGCGGATATGTTTGAACCTATAGTTGGATTATTGTCGAAACGAGCCATTGAGTTTCAGATTGACTTAATGCCTATGCAGAACCAGTAAGTAGGCTGCCAAACAGAATGATGCCAACAGAGATGAAGGAGTTAAAGGCTCAGTTGGTAGACTTGGAAGGTAAGAGTTTTATGAGACCAAGTAATTCACCTTGGAGGAGCAACCGTAGTATTTGCTAAGAAGCATAATGGATCGTTAAGGCTCTGTATTGATTATTGTAAGTTGAATGGGAAGACGATAAAAGATCGATATCCATTTCCAAGAAATGACAATTTTTTCGACCAGTTGAGTGGGGCTAAGATATTCTCTTAGTTGGATCTGGCGATAGGATTTCATCAGCTCGGAGTGGCAGAAGATAATATACCTTTGATGGCGTTCAGAACAAGGTATGGGTCGTACGATTGGTTAGTTATGCCTTTCGGACTGACTAATGCGCCAGCATTCTTTGTAGATCTCATGAACCGAATTTTTCGAGAGCACTTGGATATATTCGTGTTGGTTTTTATAGATAATATTTTGATATACTCTAAGGATGAAAAGGAGCATGAAGTTTCATCTTAGGATTGTGCTATTAGCGCTGTGGCAGCATCAGCTAAAGGAAAATTTTTCGAAGTGCCATTTTTGGCAAAAGGATGTGAAGTTTTTTGGTCATGTGGTCTTGGAGAATGGATTGTCAGTCGTTCAAGAAAAGATCAAAGTCGTTAATAATTGGAAGAGACTGGAAATGATAACTGAAACAAGAAGTTTCGTTGGATTAGCCGAATATTATTGAAGGTTTATAAAGGATTTTTCACGAATAGCTGCACCGATGACTAAGCTAATGCGAAAGGATGTAAAGTTTGTGTGGACAAATAAGTGCGAGGAAGCATAGCAGAGCTTGAAACACTTATTGACCCATGCACTGGTGTTGGTGGTTTCAGAGGGGAATCAAGATTTATTTATTTATAATGATATGTGTGGAATCAGAATGGGAGCTGTAATAATGCGAAGGGGTAAAGTGATTGCCTATGCATCATGACAGCTTAGACCATATGAGGTTAGATATCCGACGCATGACTTGGAATTAGCAGCAGTTATATTTGCATTAAAGGTATGGAAGCATTACCTTTTGGGAGAGAGGTTTGAGCTTTATATAGATCATAATTCGGTGTAGTTCTTGTTCTCTTAGAAGGAGCTGAACATGAGACAACATAGATAGTTGGAATTTTTAGCCGCTTATGATTTTGGAATAGATTACACACCCGAATGGAAAGATTTTGAAGAATTGGCAGATCACAAAGTGCAGTGGAGATCTGAAGCAGGGTCTAGTGGAGGACCTAGTATGTTGTCATGTTTAGAAGTCTGACTGTATTGATAGAGAATATTGCTTCTAAACAGGAGGAGGATCCAGTTTTGGTTGAACGGATTCGGATGCTAAGGGAAGGAATGGAGGGCAATGACTTAAAGGATTTCCGTCTTGACCAAAAAGGATGGTTAAGAAAGAAGGGCAGATTATGTATTCCAAATCTGGGATACATAATGAAGGAAGTCTTGGAGGAATGTCATCGTTTTAAGTTCACTATTCATCTAAGAGGAACGAAAATGTATCAGGATATGAAAAGAAATTTCTTCTGGGAAGGCATGAAGAGAGATGTTGGCTTATGCGTGAATAGTGTTTGAATTGTCCGCAAGTGAGAGCCGGGCATCAAAAACCGAGTGGATTGCTTTAACCATTGGATGTTGCAATTTGAAAGTGGGATTCTATTTCTATGGATTTCATAGAAAGGTTGCCGAGATCTAATAGAGGGAATGAAAGTATATGGGTCATAGTGGACAGATTGACCAAGAGTGCCTATTTCATTCCAGTTAAAGCAAATAGGACAGAACCTGTATTGGCTAAGTTATTTATGAAGAATGTGGTTAGACTGCATGAGATTCCTAGTAGTATTATTAGTGACAGAGATTATTTGTTCATTAGTGAATTCAGGAAAAGTCTATAGGCAGCTTTAGGAACCAACTCAAGATGAGTACCATTTACCATCCATAGATAGATGGGCAGTCGGAAAGGGTTAATAAGGTCTTGGAGGACTTGTTACGAGCTTGTGTATTGGACTTTGGGGGACATAGGAAGACTAACTACATCTAATTGAGTTTTCATATAACAATAGTTATCAGACTAGTATAGGGATGGCCATGTTTAAGGCTTTGTATGGAAGACCATTCAAATGCCATGCATGTTGGTTAGAGATTGAAGACAGATTAGTCCTTAGTCCTTATTTGGTAACAGAAGCAGCAGAAAAGATTGAGCTGATAAAGGAAAGGTTGAATGAAGCTCGGTCTAGGTAGAAAAGCTATGTAGATTGAGGACAAAAAGATTTAGAGTTCTCTGTTGGAGATCATATTTTCGTCAAAGTAAAGCTAATGAAAGGTGTTATCGGGTTCCGTAAGACAGGGAAGTTAGCACCAAAGTTCATTGGACTATTTCCTATTTTAGAAAGGGAAACTCGCGTATAGAGTAGAGTTACCGAGTAGTTTAGCGAGAGTCCACGATGTTTTTATGTATCTCATCTGAGAAAGTATGTTAGGGATCCAGACACTATTACCGCACCGACTGTGTTAGAAGATTTAGTAATGGAACAAGACACGACTATAGTTAGGAAGCCTATACGGATAGTCGAGGGAGATGAGAAGAAGTTGTGGAACAAGACAGTCAGATTAGTGAAAGTCTAGTGGAGTGACGATGCTAGAGACTGTACTTAAGAGACTGAGAACAGGATTAGAGACACTTATCCTGGTTTGTTTGATGGTTTTACCTTTGATTGTTTTGTTGTGTTCCTTATCATAATTTCGTCGATGAAATTCTTTAAGGAGGGGAGATTGTGACACCCCATATTTTTAGTAACATTATTTAGAATATTTGAGTAGCTAAATAAAATAAAATAATGTAAATTATTAATAGATTGAGATTTGATTAATCAAGGGTGTAGTCGTGCCCATATGAATAATGAACAAAGGAAACAAGATGAACAAAAGCATTAGGAAATAAGGGAGGGAAAAATGGGAAATAGGATGAACTTATACTCTAAACCCTTAGGAAATGAAACTCATGTTCATTTCATTTTTCTCAAGTAAAATACCATATGGCCGGCCATCATTTTCAATCTCAAAAGAAGATAAAGCTAGGATTTTCAAGAGGAAGAAGTAAATCAACTTATTCTACATCAGATCTCATATCTTTAGTCACAAAGCTAAGGTGAATTATTACTACATCCCATTTTTCTTACAACTTTCGGATTTAAGGATACCCCAAAATGATTTTGCATGATAATGCCATGTTTTGGATGATTGATAATTTATATATACACTAGTTGATGATTTATACATGTTCATATAGTTTTTATGGTATGTTTGATATGAAAACCCTATTAAATGACATCCAAATACCTTGCAAATTTTAAAGTAGATCATAATGATATTTTAGAGACGGGTTTCAATTTTCATAATTTTCTGAATTAATTTGGATTTTATATTAATTTTCTAATGAAGATAATGATTTATTGGGTTATAAATTATTTATGGCAAAATAATTAACTATTTAGGTCTGAAATTTATATATGTTAGAAAATATAATGAAAAGGATTTTCTAGAATTTTTATAGAATTTTCCTAAGTGTTTTGATAAATATATAAAATTACTTAAGGCATGGGACTTAAATATTTTATAATTTAATTAAGGAGAAAGGGTATTTTGCAAATGATTTAAATTAATTAATTCTAAAATAGTGGCAGTACTTTTAGAAAAGAAAACTTAGCAATGAATAAGAGTTTGACAAATAAGGCAGGTTAGTTAAAAGTTTCACTTAAAAAGGGTTTAAATCGGAAATACATGTTAAAAGCATGTTTTGCCTATTTTGGTTTCGTCCAAGTTGCTTTCGACTAAGACCATCCACCTCCTTCCACACACCAAAGCACATAGTATCAACAGGTTGGTACATAGTAAATTGGATAAAGGTGGAAGGTAAGAGTCGAAACCAAGGGGTTCCAAAAGGATCAAAGCGTCTTTTGTTTTAAAAAATTAAAGTAGCACCTGCTTTGCTTCGAAAGGATAGCTTTAGACTCGATTGGCTTCCAACTGAGTCAAGTGTTTTAAAGTAAATGTTTTGAATGGGTTGCATTCTTTTATTTTATATGATGGTTTCAGAGGGGTCGAAACCCCTAGCTACCGTTTCTCTTCCTTTCAAAGTCAATGGTTTCAAAAGGTACACTTTATTTTTAGATTAACCACTTCTCCAATGCTTTCAAAGAGATGGCTTTGACACCATCATTTATTTACTTAGGAACATGTTTCGAAAGGAAAGCTTTCGACTTAGATGTTTTAAATGACCCTTTTTGTTCTGATTAAGGTATAACCCAAAGGTTTTGAAAGTGTTGGTTTAAATGGTTTTGAAAGGTGTTTTCCACATGTTTTAGAATTGAACCCAAGAGCTTTCGAAAGATTTGAATTTCTAAAGGTTTGATGCTTTTGAAAGGTGTTTAAAATGGTTTCGTAGGGATGGTTCCCCAAAGGGTTTCTTAGGAGACGAAAGGTGTTTTTTTCTGATGGTTTCGAAAGGGTTGATATGGAAGGTTTTCTAAGGTTTTTAAAGGCAACGTTTTAAAGTATCTTAAGATATGATCTCTAAGGTTTTAAAGCTTTCAAAAGGAAGGTTTCTAAAGTTTCGAAAGGGTTTAAGTATGGTTTCGAAAGGGAAGGTTTTGGCCTTTCGGCCTAGATAAATAAAGGGTTTCACTTGGTTTCAAAGAGATAATTTCAATTGAATCGAAAGGGGTACTTTCAAATGTTTAAAGGTTTTCATCAACAAAAATTTGAGTAAAGTATATACAACATGACAAAGTGATTTTGAGTAAAGCATAGAGTATAAATGTTTTCCTTGTTTAAGTTTGGTTTAAAAGGTTTTAAATCAATTTCAGATGAAAACGTTTTCAGGGAAATTTTTTGGGATAAGTGAAAATGAGTTAGATATTAAAATACTAGATGGGACCGGTATAGGGTCGTTCCCTATACATTGGCTATTAATCCCAGCTAATTTAGTCAAAAATTCCAGTGTGTAGGGATTTGTCATAGGTAAGACTAAACTTATGATTAAATATAGAAAGGAATATATGTTTACATGGAGTTAGGTTATTGGTGAGCCCACAAAACCATTAGGATCAAGTAACCTTGGGAGATGTTAAGTTAGGTACAAACTGTCCAGAAGAGAAGTATTTAACAGATAGCTAATGATAGATCATCCAGAAGAGGTGTCTTATAGGTACTAGATTATTCTATTGTATTGTCTGGTAGGCCTGAGTCAGCCAAAGGTTAGTAGTAAGCCAAACAAACCTATAGTGTTTGGACAGATAGTTTATTTGTTACCTGATATGCATATTTACATAATATAATAATGCTTTACAGTTGTAACTAGTTTTGGTTGCAAGAATTTTTTTGCAAAAGATATGTTTGAAAAGAATGTTAGTGAGGGAAAACCCATTCTGCTAAGCGGCATGGTCTCGCTTAACATTAATAATCAGGATGTATAGTATTATTCATACCAGGCTTTATATCTGTCTCAATGTTTATGTTTTCCCATTAAACTCTCGGGTGCTCAAAGTTGGTTTAAGTAGGCTGAGGGTTAAGGTTCTTTTAGGATTAGTAGGATGACGAATAAAGCTACCGACGAGAGCAGGAGGCTAATGAATGGCTGTTTAGGTGTTGCATTTCTTTGTTTTGTTGCTTATTTCCACTGTGTGTGTATTAAGTCAATGATGACTATATGGCTCTGATCATCCAAGAGGGCATCTTCATGTGGCGCTCTTTGCGTATTTTGTAATAAGTATATTTTATCATTTCCTGGGAAACGCTTGGGATTATGTAATCTTAATATAGAACATCTATTTTGGAATGTAATGGAATATTTTATTTTGAAATCTATGATTTATTTCATATTCAAGTGCTTCTGGTATTATAGATACGATTAACATAGCCATATGTAGTCGCCAGAAGTCAATACTATAGATGACTGCAACATCTGTAGCGCTTAGCTTTAGGCCTCTAGATAGGGGATGTTATAGTAGTTGTCCTTTATTTCATCCAAATTATATTTATTGTTACCCAAAATTTATAGCATGTTTCTGATTGTGTCACATAATTTCATTGAGTGAGCACGGTTAAAAAATAGATGGACTTTTGCTTCAGTGTATTGATTACGTAAGCAACATTGTGTTTTATATTAAATTATTCATTCCTTCCTTTATGTTTGAAAGGTTGAATTTTCCTAAATGGTGCATATTGAAATTTTTAGGAAACAATTTGTATTCCAAACATGATCACACCATTCTATTTCATTGCTTTTGGTTCTTGCCATGTTCCAAGCAGAATTAAAATTGAATTCTTGGCTTATTAGATAGTACTCTTTACTACCATTATGATCGATTTTAATATGTTGGAAGGTTTGGCAACTATTAAGAGGCAAACAGAGAGAGAGTTAACTCTCCATTACTTCGTGTGTAGGTGAGTGGATAGTTTTCTATTAAGGCCGCCTACTAACACCACCGGCTACCACTCCATTAGATCAATTAAAGTAGAGCCATTAATCCATCATTCTGTCCATAAATTAGTATTATTTCCATTCATAATTATTTTTTGATTGATGACTTACAGGGCATTGATATTGCTTGAATTCAAACTACCATGGTTGAAATATTGACTAAAAATTTGTTGGAACTTTATTGATGATTCAAGTATAATGGTGAGATTTTCATACTTTTGACTTCAAGGATCTACTATGTAGATTCTTTTAGACAATACTTCAACCCGATAGGTACAAACAGATTGAAGAACTGTTGAGTTCAGGATTCAATGAAGCCTTAAAAGAGCGTAACTAGGTTTAAAGTTTGTACGACCATGGTCCGGCCAAGAATCACTCTTTTATTTTTCTCTAATAATGAAAAATTAGAGAAGAAAAGATTTGCAACACCCTACTGGCATTTCTAATTTGCAACACCTTTCAGGCTTTACTGATTTCCAGGATGAAGAAGTGCCCTGAAACAGTTTCCAGGCATTACAAATTTCAGGGAAAAGAGAAGTCATTTGAAATAGTTTTCGATTGTTGCTATTTATATTGGTGAAGAGAGGTGTATTTTCATTTGAAACATTGCATCTCTACCAAATGATGTTTCTTTTCGTTTGAATACAAAGTACTGCCATTTCATATGGCTGCGTCTCCCACCAATTATGTCCATTCAATTTGAGTTTAAGTCTGGCCTGTTATAACAAAAATAATTATGTCCAAGAATATTATTTAGATCCAAACCCAAACCATGCCCAAATCATTTTGAAAATTAACAACAATTTCACCCCATTTTCAAAATAAGTAAAATAAATAAAGTAGATGGCTGCACCACTAGAGTAACTACCTACGTACCTCAGTGGGATCAAGCCAACATGGTTCCAAGATCAAGTGTTGCATCATCGTGGAAATCAATACATAAACAATAGGTATCTTTTGGATTTGAACCTTCACTTAGTATAAGCCATTTAAAGTTCTATGGACGTCTATGTTGAACATATCTTTAACCAAGTACCTTTGTGATAGAAACAGAATAGTTATACATACTAATTTCCGTATATAGAGTGTTCTATATGTTCTGCACATTAATGGTCATGTGCTCAAATCCTGAATTCATGAGTTTTCTTTAGAAAGTGGTCTTGCTTTCTTAAGACAAGGCTCGATTTTCATATTCATATAGGTAAATCCATTAAAGTGTTTCTGTAATACACCTTATGATTTTAACTAGAATTATTAAGGATTTTCATCCATCCTCTTTTATACGGAATCTAACACTAATGATGGGCAATTAGCTTTAGTGTTCCATAATCATTCTCTTAACTAGTTGACACCCATTGAACTTTGTCTATCCTTCTCAAGACATAAGTTGGGTTTCTATTGAGGATAATCAACCTTCATTTATAGACCTTAGCCCTATTTCTTTTGATTTTATAGAAACCATAGCCTTTGGAAGACTCTAAGTAAATGGGTCAACCGAGTTTTTCTTTGTTTCAATGTAATTGACATTGATTACTCCTCTTTTGGTAATTGTCTTATCATCTTATGTCTAAGACTTACATGTCTAGACTTTCCGTTATATGTTTTATTAGAAACATTATATATCATAGCCTGATTATCATAGTTAATTAAGACTGTTAGTGATGGCTTCTTCAATAAAGGAATTTCAATTAATAAATTCCTAAGTCATTATGCCTCCTTACTTGCATCTACCAATGCAATCAATTCTGATAATATTGTTGAGTCAGAACTACCAAGGCACGACTGCACCTCCTAATGTGAAAATCCACCCAGTTGTAAACTTGGATTTGGATTCTATATTGTTTCAGGTTGCATCACTATATCCTTCTAATGCAGCATGATATTCTATATAAGATAGACCATAGTTTATAATGCCTTTTAAATAAGCTAGAACACTGTAAACACGATTCCAATGTTCATAACCTGGATTACTCGTGAATCAACACAACATGCTTATAGCATGCACTATGTCTGGTCTAGTGCAATGCATAGCATACATTAGACTACCAATAATACTAGAATATTCAAGTTGAGATGCCCAGTATTCTTTACGAACTTAATACTCGGATCTAAAGGAGTTGTTGCTGGTTTGTCATTGTAACGACCATACTTCTTGAGGAATAGTGAGATTGGGTTAGTACCAACTCTTCCTCTTTTCACAGGATTTTAATCCCAAAAATTACATCAGCCTCTCCTAGATCTTTCATATAAAATTTAGAGGATGAAACTTCTTAGCTTCTTCCATACAAGCTATATTAGTCCCAAATATTAATATGTCATCAACGTATAAACATATTATAATACAATCGATTTCATCTGATTTTCTATAAATACATTTATCAGCATTATTAATAATGAAGCTTTTGACAATGCTACTTTATCAAACTTCTCATGCCATTGCATGAGTGCCTTATTCAGATCATAAAGAGATTTTACTAGTTTATAAACTTTCTTTTCTTAGCCTGGATTTATAAAACCCTTTAGTTGTTACATGTATATCTCTTCTTCTAAATCACCATTTAAAAAGGTGGTTTTCACATCCATTTGGTGTATTACAAGTTTATGAATGAATTTAAGTGCTATCAAACAATGAATCGAAGAAATGTGAGCAGCAGGAGCATACGTTACAAAATAATCCACTCCATATCTTTTCTTATAACCCTTCGCTGCTAATCTGGCTTTATATTTATCAATGGATCCATCAGTATTCAAATTTTCCTTGAATAACCATTTACATCCTATTGGTTTAGTGCTAAGAGGTAAATCAGTCAAAATCCAAGTTTGGTTTATCAGAATTGAATTTATTTCATTATCGATGGCTTCTTTCCAGAAAATATCATTTTGGACTCATAGCATCAGAACTAGATTTTGGGTCATCATTGACATTCACCTACATATCTAATGATGTTAACAATTTCATTCTCACTTCACTTTACAGGATACGTAATGAAGTCAGGAATGTAGTCCTTTTTGTTAGTCCTTGAGATGATGGTTTTGATGACAACAACCTTAGGACTTGTTATAAAATATATATACTAACATTATAGTTTAGATATATATATGTATATGCAGGATATAACCATGCAGGTACCAAGAATGGAGACTGTACAGTATAGAGATTCAAGACTAAAGATATTAAGATTGAAGACTCATGAGTATCAAGATATCAAGAGTTAAAGATTTCAAGAATACCAGTTGAGTCTAGAATTATATTAAAACTTCTTAAAAGCACTTACATCTTTATCCGAAATTTATTCGTGGAATGGAATCCACTTCGAGCCTGTTAAAGGGATGGAACCCTAGTGCGATGGAACCCACGACAATATCTAGTGGAACATATAGTGGTCCTATTTTGGTATCAACTAATTTTATAAAAATGCTTTTCAAAAATATATCTCTTGTTTTTAAAACAATGTTTTCCAAACTTTCTTTTCGAAAAGACATCTCTCTTGTTTGAAAAATTTTAGCCTCAAAATATCTTTATCATTTTTAATAATTTGATTTCAAAATTGTCCTTGATTTTAAACTATCTCCTGTTTTAAATATTTAGTTTTAAAATATTTATACTCAAATTTTAAATCACTTTATAGATTAAGATTATATATATTAAAAATTACTTTCTAAAAACTCTTTTATATGTTTAAACTATATTCGAATGTATTTACAAAGTTTAAAAATTGTATTGACAAATTATAGAAATTAATTTTAATAGGAAAATCAAAATCATCAATTTTTCCTAGATCATGTCGACATCCTTCAACCCCCAGTCTACATGGTGCTTGTTAAATTCAAAATTTAGATTTTCAAAAGAAGTGTCTATTTATCGTATCCTTTCAGGAATAGATATGGCTGTTGATCTTCTATAAATACCAGCAGTTCTAAATAAATTTTTAATCAGATTTCACTTGTTTTCTTTCCTCTTCATCTTCCGCATATTCTAAAGAATTACAAACTATACTCTACCGAGATACCAAGTGAATCGAACTTGATTACCTCTTGTTTGACTCTCTGCCACTTTCTTCATAAGATCTCAGTGCTATTCAGAGTTATAGGATCTTTTGTAAATCAAACTGTTGGGTAAAATGTGTGGTTGAGCCTTGACATTAATTGGGTGTGATTGTAGCCGTGGAAATCAATTAGGTGATCTCATAGCCTGGTTAAATCAAGAGAGTTTCCCTGAACTCGAATACAGGAGGGTGTACCTCGTAGCCTTGAAACCAAGGGTGTAATCTGGGAGATTATTTTGAAAAGAAATCTATACGCTTGTATGGGACTAGATGTAGGGTAACTCCGAACCAGTATAAAATCCTAGTGTGTTCTTTACTTTACTCTTTTATTTAGTATTTGCATCTGTGTCTGATTCTGTGATTATATCTGTGTTTGTGAATTGCATTTAGTGGTGATTAAATTACACAAGTTTCAAAAAGATTTAGAAAATTCATAAAACACTATTCACCCCCCCTCTAGTGTTATTCCTGCCTTAAGATCCGTAATCTACATTTCTCACATTTGGTACCAGAGCAAGGTTTTCAAAGTTTTCGTAATTTGAATTTTGAAAACTTTTAAAAATGGCTACCAACACTGGTTCTGTTAACATTATCACTGGTTCATTTATGGAGGGTCAGTCTACTGTTAGACTACACTTTTTAATGGCAGTAACTATGCATACTGGGCATGTAGAATGAAAATATATTTACGGTCAATAGGATTAGACATTTGGAATATCACACAAACTGAATATTCTGAACCCAATTTTGCACAATGGACTACTGAGCAAAAGACAATTTCACAGAATAATTCCAAAGCCATGAATATTTTATTTTGTGTAACATCCCGCCTTTTCACACGTTTTAAATCGACACATGTGCCAATTCAAACCATACGGAAGGGCGAATTGTTATGGGGTAAATAAGAAAAACAAGGAAGAAATAAAACAAAATAGAATCTCACAACGGAAGGATAAAATATAATAATCAAATATACAGTTTATAAAGTTGTTTTACAAAATATTCGATTATACTTACAACATTTATCAGAGTTACACATACCAATATCAATGCAGCAGAACAATATGAGTGTAGTGAAATATATTAAATAATAATAATAGAAATCTCCGTCTTCGTCCTCCAGAGCTAAAGTCTTCGATCCTGAAACGCTCGGACTAACCCGAGCGAATTGAAAAGACAAAACACTCGAGTCAGAACTAAAAGACCTTATGTAAGTTAAATCAACGGAAATAAATATGAGTGCAGTAACTCAAAAGATGCTCGGAATTCACATCTCTTAAGGATCCGTTAAACTATTTACTATGTAGCATATTTCTCTATTATAAGAATGTCTATTTGTAAAATAAACTTACTTTTAAATAGCGTTAAGGGGTTACCCATATAGACCTTAACAAAAAATATATTCTCATAGTCTATACAGTACCGTAATCTCCCCCGTACTGGGCGTCGTCAGAGGGCACTCCATAGGTATGGTACAAAACAAATTGTATAAGGCGCGCTAGGGTAGGTGACACGGCACAACTAGGCAATGCCAGGGTAGATATACCAATTGCTATCCGGGCTGGTGGTAACGCGTAGCCGCAGCTACCGCCCACCTCGAACAAACTCCCCCCTAAAATCAAAAATCAAAAGTGGCCACCGAATCAAATCCAAAAGTCAGAGTATAATATCGAAGAGGAGTATCCGATAAAGGGCGCTAACCCCCTTGGCCCGAGAATCGCTCCTGTTTTAGCCACCTTATGCCAACTCATGGGAGTCGGGTCCACGTATTTACCTCAGAGGAAACGCCGCCGCCATCCTACTCCATTCTAGAATCTCCACTGCGTACATGGTTGTTAAAGTGGTTTTCGAGGTTGGCAGAGAGTATGACAACTTCCGATCCCGGTCTCTTCAACAACCAAACGTTATTATAACACCGCGGTAATTTCAAAATAGTTTATACTTTAAAACCAAAATATAATATCTCTTTCAAACCATATAAATACTATATCATTTATATTTTTAAAAGCCCAAATCAATATTATATCATTTTTATTTTATTAATATCCCTTTCCCAAAATCATAATATTTTCAAATATATATACCTTGAAAACCATAGCTTTGAAACATAACTTTTAAATGGTTTAAATACTATATTAAATAGTTTCTTTAAAGTTCACAATAAATTCCCAATATCAATTTGAACCTCCAAATAAACCATTTTAATTCCCATATATTTCAAAGCTTAAATATTCTATATTCAAAACTTAAATTTTTATAGTTCATTTATTTCAATCTTTAAATATTCCATTATTTCAAAATAGATCTTTTTTTGATAATTTGATCCATATCAAATCCAATTCCTATTATTTCGATTTGAAATATTTACTTAATAAATCAATATTATTTAAGTAAACCCTATAAACTTCAATAATAGAATATACTTCAATTTAATTTAACTTGATAATATTCATTTAAATCCTCTAAACCGAAATCAATTTATAAAAATCATACCCCTTTAAAATAACGATTTTTATTAAATTTTTAAATCAATTTTATTCGGGTATAATTCTTTAATAATTTCATTCAAATCAATTTCACATTTTTCTCCAACTTAATTTTTTTTATTTAAGTCATTAAAACTTAATATATACAATATCTTAAACAGGTACTTAACCATATACTATAAACCATCAACTCCATTTATTAAGCTTATTTTTATTAATATACATAGCTTAAATTCAAGAATTTAACTAAAATAAAATTTATATAACATCAAAAATTAATATCCATTTAACCATATTATATAAAAATCAAACTTTAATATTGAGCTTATTTTATATTTCAAGGCATACTTATATATATATAGTTAGAATCAAAAATAAATTTGACGTTTATATAACATCAAAAATCAATATTTATAAAAATCCGTATATTCCTTCCCAAAACCATAGAAAATCATTTCAAAAATAATTTTATATATATACCGCGGTGCCTGTATATAATTTTCTATCCTATGTTGAAGTGATACGGATATTTATCATTTCAATCCGCAATTTAAAAATAAAAAATGCGGTTGTATATCATTTCAAACCGCAATCCCGAATGAAATGAAAATGCATAATAACTGGCAGTTTATACAGTATAAATACAACATCCAGTCATCCATCATACCAATCATCAAACATTCGTCAATTTATCATCCAATTCAAACAATCACATCAATAAATAATAATTAATTACTGACAGTTAATTTTTCAATAATGAATTAAATAATTGTTTAACTGTAGTTTATATGCAATAATAAATAAATTTAACTAGCAGGTTATATGCAATAATAAATTTAACTAAAACTTTAACTGGCAGTTTATATGCAAAAATGAATTAAATAACAAGTAAATTATATGAATGCAAATTTAACTAAGATAATGATGAAACATATACCAAACAGCTATAAATAAATTTCTAAACACATCATAAATCAATTTAACAAACATAAGATATTTTAGAAGTTGTGAGTGGGTTAATACACTCACCTTTATACGAATCTGAAAATAATAGACTTCTAATCAATAGCTTCGCTCTACGTTTCCTTAGTCTTCTTCTTGATTGCTAGCTTTGTTCAGTAATTTTTCTTTTATTTTTATTTACTTTAGTTTCCCTCCTTATTATATTAATATATATATGTATTTTTAAAGGTTTGGAAAAGATTTGAAAAAGAAGAATTTGAAAAAGAAAAGGATTGAAATAAGAAGAACTGAAAGTTGTAGAGAAGATCAAGATTTGAAAAGAAAGAAGAAAGTTTGAAATAGAATAAAACTTGAGAAGAAGAATATTTGAAGAGGAAGGAAAAATTAAAATAAGACACAATAAGGAGATTTGAAAAAAAAGGTTTGAATGGAGGCTAGGGTTTCATTTTCATCATATCGTATTTATAAGGTTAGAGTTAGGTTTAAGGACAAAGAGATTTGAAAAGAGAGGCTGTTATTAATTAGAAATAAAGTAAATATGAACAAACTTGGTATTGAAATATAGTAAATATGAACAGCCTTTTTTTTAAAAGTAGCAGGTATTAAAAAGAGGTAATTATTAATTAGAAAGGGAATGAATGTGGAGGGACAAAATTAAATGTCACTTTTTATATATAGTGCACGACCACTTATAAAACCGGCTTAACCAAAGGTCAGGGCGACATAGTCTCCCTGTCCCCAAAGTTTTTGTCAAGTTCTAGTGGTCCAGTGGTTTCGACATAGTGGATGTTGCTACATTGTGTTGTAGTGGCACCGGATCGATTCCCAGCGGCCACAATAATGTGACATAGTGCACGGCCACTTTAAAATCGGCTTAACCAAAGGTCAGGGCGACATAGTCTCCCTGTCCCCAAAGTTTTGTCAAGTTCTAGTGGTCCAGTGGTTTCGACATAGTGGATGTTGCTACATTGTGTTGTAGTGGCACCGGATCGATTCCCAGCGGCCACAATAATGAGACATAGTGCACGGCCACTTATAAAACCGGCTTAACCAAAGGTCAGGGCGACATAGTCTCCCTGTCCCTAAAGTTTTGTCAAGTTCTAGTGGTCCAGTGGTTTCGACATAGTGGATGTTGCTACATTGTGTTGTAGTGGCACCGGATCGATTCCCAGTGGCCACAATAATGAGACATAGTGCACGGCCACTTTAAAACCGGCTTAATCGAAGGCCAGGGCGACATAGTCTCCTTGGCCCCAAAGTTTTCAAATCATTTTTTTTGTTCATGGCAGCGTTCCCCATCCCTCCCGTGCCTACCCCGTCCTCTCCCAGTTTTCACGCTTCCATACCCACTCCCCTCACGTCTTCTCCATCCTGTCTTTTTCGTCCTGCCCCTGCCCCTGACCCAACACCTCCGCCGCTCCCATCTGTACCGTCTATTGGCATCCTTTCCTCTTCGTTCCCACCAGTACCTCTTGCTGATCTTCTGCCTGTCGTTGATCCTCTCCCTCCCCTCCTTCCCCTGCCGTCTCAACCTATATGGACTACCCTTTTCAAGCGTAAACCTAGCAACGCAGGGAAGTACATACCGGTTGATATGACCCCTGATGTCAAGAATGAGGTGTTGATCCCCCTATCTCAGTTATTAATGCTGGCGCGCTTGAATGGAGTAGTTATCTTGTTGGATTTTTCCTTGACAAACCATTGTCCTATTTAACAGTCATAAACTTCCTAAAGAAATTCTGGAAACTCAAGGGATCTATTAAAGTTCGGTCGAATGGTTTCCTTTTTCTTTTTCTCCTGACGTGTGATGAAGATAGAAATAGAATTCTGCAAGGTGATCCAATCATTATGTGTAACAAGCTCTTCGTTGTCAAACAGTGGGATCCGTATGTGGGAAATGCATGTGAGAGTATATCATCAGTTCCTGTTTGGGTTAAATTCTCCAATATCCCAATGTTCGATTGGTCTCATACTGGAATCAATTGGCTAGCGAGCAGGTTAGGTAGGCTTGTATGTGTAGATGAATCTACAGACAAGTTGGAGCGTCTAACTTTTGCTAAATGTTTGGTGGAAATTAAGCCTGACTGTGAACTTATTGATTCCTTTCCAGTTCAGCTGCTTGATGGTGGATCTCAAACAATTCATATTAACTATCTGTGGAAACCTGATATATGCACTCACTGTAGTGTTTTTGGACATACTGCTGCGATTTGTGAAAAGTCTGGAGTGATGGCAAGTTCGAATTTGAATAAAATATCTTCGGGTATTGATTGTACTGTTGCACCAAGCAATAACCCCATACAAAACTTGGAAGTCTCAGGAAAAGTAATAAATCAGAGATACCAGAAATGGAAAGTAGTGAAAAAAATAAAAGACGGTGGATGAGATCAAATATTAAAAGGAACAAGGTTGTGGAAAATGTTGAAGAAACCAAAACAGATAAAGGAAAAGAAATAAGAAGTGAGGAATTAGAAGAAGGGGAAATTGATAATGTTATTCCTGATAGGACTGTTAATGAAGAAGTTACAAATTGGCTACTGAAATTTCTGATATTTTGAAAGATAATGGCTTTCACGTTCTTGCTGATATAGGTGAATTGGAATCTACTGTGAATTCCAACATTGACAAGCCTGTTGTGAATGTTGTTCCTTGTATCACTGCAAATAAATGTACCACTAATAGTCAAGTTCTGGAGAGTATCACTGATAACGTTCTCGGTAGTGACGCAAGTTACTGCTGTGGGAAAAATGATTACTCTGCCAAACGACAAAATGCTCTTCCTTCACACATCAACCAAATCACTACTCCCAATCAAACAACTAACTCAGATCTCCAGTGCTCCAAACAACTAAATGCTCCTCCTTCACAAATCAATCCATTTTCTTTACTCAATCATTCATCTCTCGCTGACCAGATTGGCTCATCAAATTCAGCTCTTTCTATCTATGATAAGCATTCACTACACGTTGCAAAACTTGTGGAAACCCAACAAGAAACAGTTCATATATCTGCTGTGCACGTGCACAACATAAACAGTAGCCTACCCAACTCTAATCCTAATCCCTTCGGTGTTGCTTGTAAAGTAACATCTGAAAAGTCAAGTAACATGCAATCTGATCCTACCTCATCCAACTCTCTACTTGAACATCCTTATGACCATATTAGTGCGCCTTTAGCATGGAAACCACCTCCTCTTACTTCAGCTCCCATTGCCACATGCAGCTTCACTGCGTCTGCTGATCGAAGAGTTTCTCATGATCAATATGGTCTATCCCCAATTCGTAAACTCAAGTCATCAAAGAAATCAAAGAACCAAGCAGACATGGATCACAATCCAGGTGAAGGATTCACAACCACGTCCATCATTCCTGGAATGAATTCTCAAAACACTCCGCTAACTAGGGGTAACAAAAAGAAGCTCCTTAATAACCAAATTGTTGATCAATGTTGAACAACATAGGTGTATGGAATATAAGAGGTGCCCATTCAGATGTTAAATTGAACCAATGTAAAAGCATTATCCACACTCATTCTCTCAGTCTCCTTGCAATCTTGGAAACAAAACTAAACTCATCTCTCTCCACTCGTGTTGCTAACTTCATAAACCCATCCTGGAAGATGCTTCATAATCTTGCGGAAGCGCCTTTCGGCAGAATTCTTATCATATTCAACCCCACTGTTTTTACCCTAACCCCGATCCTATCTAATCCCCAGCTAATTCATTTGCATGGCTTTCATGTCCCTTCCTCCACATCCTTTTATTTCACTGTTATTTATGGGTATAACTCGGTGAATGCCAGACAAGCCTATCTGGATCTCATCCATGCGTTTAGGCAAGAAACACACCCATGGTTTTTTATGGGAGACTTTAATTGCTCGTTTCATCTAACTCACAGACTTGGTGGGAATCCTTTATCTCTGAGGGAAATAAAACCTCTTAACTTAGCAATTAATCTTTCTGATCTTATTGAGATTCCTTCTGTTGTTGCTTCATATTCCTGGAACAACTCTAGAAGATCCATGCCTCGAATTTTCACCAAAATTGATCACGCTTTCTCTAATCTTTGTGCTCTTAACAAGTGGCCAAACTTAAGTAACTTCCTCCCAATGCCTGGTCTCTCTGACCACTCCCCCCAAATTCTTTCCTTTGGTGCTTCCATGAATAGAAGAAAGTCTTCATTTAAATTTTTTAATGCTTGGGTTCTTCAACCTGATTTTTTCGCTATTGTTAACAAGGCTTTGTCTAATAATTTTTATGGTAACCCTATGTTTGTTTTGCAGTGTAAACTTCACGCGGTGAAAGCTGATCTCAAAATATGGTCTTTAAGTAAATTTGGCAAGGGCAACTTAGCTTCGTCCAACCTCACTCTCAAACTCCAACATGTTCAAGAGTCTATGCATGCTGATCCCAATAATATTGAGTGGGCTGCGCTTGAGGCCTCTTTATCTTCGCAACTTTTCGAAGCGCTTCAGCATGAGAATTTGATGGTTAAGCAGAAGACCAGATTGGAGTGGTTTAAGGATGGTGACAGAAATATTTCTTTCTATCATTCTACGCTTAAAGCTAAGGATTCCAAAGAAACAATCAGAGTTCTTAAAGATGAGAATGGCGTGCTTATATCTGACCCTACTATTATTGATACAACGTTCCTTGACCATTTCAGTGAGCTATTTGGTAATAGTAATAACTTCTCCCCTTCGCTTGATCTTCTTGACTCGATCAACATACCCAGAATTTCTCACAATGATAATGCCTTCCTCTCTACAGTTATTACTGATGATGAGATAAAATCTGCTCTTTTCTCTCTCAATGCTAACTCTACTGGAGGGCCTGATGGTTTCAATGCGAGTTTCTTCACGACATGTTGGGGCACGGTCGGCCCAACCTTCCTTCGGGCAATTCATAACTTTTTTAATAAATGCAAGTTAATTGGCTCGTTAAATGCTACTAACATTGCCCTTATCCCCAAGGTTAAAAATGCTTGCCATGTTAATGAGTTTAGACCTATTTCTTGTTGTAATACCATATATAAGTGCATATCAAAGATAATAGCGAATAGAATCAAGCTGGTGCTGCCAAACATTATATCTCCCAACCAAGCAGCCTTTATTAGTGGCCGCATTATTCTTGACAACGTCTTATTGTCCCATGAACTGTTAAAAGGGTATAAAACCTCCATGGTTTCCCCTAGAGCAATGATCAAGCTTGGCATTACGAAAGCATTTGACTCCTTACATTGGGATGCTATTGTGAGAATTTTGGGCCTGATGAATTTCCCCAAGCACTTCGTGGCATGGATTGAAGCATGTATCTCTACTGCACGTTTCTCTTTAGTGGTTAATAACAATAATGTAGGTTACTTTCGAAGTATGCAAGGCATCAGGCAGGGAGACCCAATGTCAGCTTATTTATTCATAGTAGTAATGGAAGTTCTAACTCAAATTTTTGTTCAGCAAGTCGATTCTGGCAGCTTCTCTATACATCCTAAATGCAAAGAGCCACTCATCATTTCTCTTATGTTTGCGGATGACCTGGTGGTTTTCTTCAAACCCACCATGACCACAGTTAACTCTATTATGGAGGGCCTTGATAAATTCTACAAGATTACTGGCCTTTCGATCAATTTAAGCAAGTCTGAAATGATGATTGCAGGAGTGAATAATGAAACGATAAACCAAATCACCTCTCGTACCTCCATTTCTCTTTGTGCTGACTCCACCATGTACCTTGGTATCCCCCTGGCTACTTCTAGAATCTCATTTGCACAATGCACGCCTCTGTTTGAAAAAATCACTGCTAGGCTTGCTGTGTGGACTAATAAGATGCTTAGTCAAGCAGGAAGACTCACTCTCATTAACGCTGTTTTGTTCTCTATGTCTGTGTATTGGTCTCGGGCCTTCATCCTCCCTATTAAGCTGATCAATATGATAAGAAGAGCTATGACTAACTTTTTCTGGCACGGAACTGTTATTTCAAATAAAATTTCTCCCTGTGCATTTTCCAAATTGGAGCAACCTAAATCTAGAGGAGGTCTTGGAATAAAAAACTTGCTTCTCTGGAATCATGCTGCCATTGTGCAACATATTGACAACCTACTGAACAATAAGGATAATTTGTGGGTCAGGTGGTCTTACAAATTCATTATTGGCAATAAAAACTTTTGGACAATGAGTACTCCTCCCTCGTGTAGTTGGACTTGGAGAAGTATTCTTAACCTGAGGCATGAAATTCTTCCATGTGCGCAGAGTATCATTGGTGTCAATAGTCGTATCTCCTTCTGGAATGACCCGTGGGTTAAAGAGGAAACGATTCTTGGTAAAATGCTTAATTTCAATCAGCAGGTTCAAACTGGAATTGGGTTTAATGCTTATGCGAGTAACTTTATCCAACATGGTCGTGCTCAGCTCCCATTCTCGAGTAATCAAATTGTTAGACTTCTTTGGGATCAAATATGCAGTTATAATTTTGTTCAATCTCAGAATGATGGCATAACTTGGAAATGCTGTATGGACAAGTACAAAATTGGTGGCATGTACAAATATCTTGTTACTCGAAGTAATGCTGAAATTTTCAGTTGGCATAAACGTATCTGGCTAAATCACAACTCTGCAAGACAAAACATATTTCTATGGAAAATTTTCAGTAACACTTTATAAACTAAAGTCATGTTGCAGCAGAGAGGAGTTCCTATTGACACCAAATGCAGTTTCTGTCATTCTGCCGAGGAGAACACCCTCCATTTGTTTTTTCATGCCCATATGTTTACAAGTTATGGTTCTTTACTGTTAGTCTGACCATGAACAGAAGAGCTGATATGGTAAGCGAGGTGGAATGGGATTTAATTCACAAGGCAACAAGATGGAAATGTGAGGCAACATATAAGCATCTATTCACTCTGAAGGTATTTACTACGATGATATGGGATGAACGAAATGCAATAATTTTTAACAATAAAATGAAATCTATTTTGCAAATGAAACATGCTATTACTGAAGGGCTGAGATTCGGAATTTTGGCCTCAAAGCATTCCTTTGATTCGGGCTTCCTTGATGCCATCAGTTGTTAGTGTGCTTGTCCTCTCGTGTTGATGTGTTTTGGTTGTTTGGTTTTTTAGTTTTTCTTTTATTTTTCCTTTCGATTGGTATGCCTTGTCTTCTGTTTGTCTTGTTTCTTTGTTTCTCCTGCTTGCCTGTATGTGGGTAGCATGTTCTTCTATCTTTGTATTTCTTCTCGGTATATCAATAAATGGTAGGGGTCCATTTTTAACCCCGCTGGCCTTGCCAAAAAAAAAAATTAATTAAGTGCTAGATACATAAAAGTTTGAATACATCATATACATTCATACTTTAACCGTGTGTCAGAATTGCTAAACATATATCAAGTACGATTAATTGGTGACAATAGATAGGAATAAACAAGAATAAATGTAGATGCAATCACATAAGGATCTAAAAGGGAAGGAGATAAAAGGTGACGACATTGATTAATTCCACTTTCCCACTTTAGCCAATTTTATTAATACGACATTTAATTATCATGCAAGTTGTGTTATGACTAGAAAGCATAAAAAACAAACAATAAATTAATATGTATATAATATTACCTCACTTTTAAATTATTTGATAATAATAAA
The DNA here is from genome assembly GCA_030765085.1 of Allium cepa. NCBI lineage: Eukaryota > Viridiplantae > Streptophyta > Magnoliopsida > Asparagales > Amaryllidaceae > Allium > Allium cepa. Next base: position 5,528,605 of record CM060930.1, on the reverse strand, counting down.
AAAAAATTAAATCATGCTTTAGCAATTTGAAATTAATACATTAAATGTTTATATGTATACACATGTACATAAACACACATACATGTGTGTATAAGGATTAAACCAAAGCTTATTAATTAATTCAAAGCATACTTCCATACCACATTAAATTGTCTAATGCATTTGTAAACTTATGTATACTTGAAGTCAAAAATACATATAAATTAAACCTTTTTACCTTAATGAAATTTATTTAAATTTTTAACAAACAAAAGTGGAACACGATAAATTAAGCAATATAGTAACAAACCTTTAAGATCCTTAAATAAGGACATTTGAGATAATATATTAGGTAACAAATTTAAATATTGTTGTAATCAAAATCAAAGCTTAGATTTATTATCGAGAAATTGTAAAGCATATGTAAACTTCTATTATAATTTATTAGATTAAGAACAAATAATTTATTCAACAAAGTATTCAAATTTCATGATATATTCAATTCAAGATAAAGTGACAATATGTGTATACAATATTTCTGTTTCAACACAAATGCAAATTATATGTATATAAACTTTCAGATCTAAAAAATGCAATTTGGTTTAAGAGTTTAAAACATGGATCTATAATTAAACATTATTTTAATATATATATATATAATACTTTTTTTGATTTATCAAATTAAAAGTCATATTAATTCATTCTATAAAAAAATTCAAATAAATAAATAATTTTGATTCCCATTCTTAATATTAAAACAATCATTATCCCATAAGCATACTTAACATTTTTTTACATTTCATTACATTGATACTTCTATATACATCTTAGATTTGTATCAACGGTTATATTTAAAAATGTGAATCTTGTCATTTACGTGTATTAATTAAGGTTTTAAACTCAATTAACAAAATTTCCTAAGTCCAATCCCTTTTTACCAAATTTGACAATCCCCAACCATTTGTACTACATTCCATATTAATGTAATATTTATTAGATTTTATTTCAAATTAACGTACATCTTAACTTCCCTTAATTGAGATCTGATTCCCAAATTTTTATTTATCATACTGAATGAAATAAACAACATATAGATTGTTACCTATTTTCTTTACTTGCCTTTATAGGTTTATTACTTAACAATTACCGTTTAAAATATCCGTGTATACACAAATTTTATATTTCGCAATCACATTCAATCAATTACGTATTACTTTCCAACAAGAAATATGATTACTTAGAGAACATTGACTTTTATTCAATTACCATTTAATGAAATCCACATCAATTGATTTACTAAATGCTTACATTTATTTCTCTATATCCGATTTGTTTCAACTTTATTTACATTAATATTATTCCCTTATTTTGGTTATTACTTATTAACTTGTTCTAACCTTATTACCTATATTACCATTATTGTAAACTTTATATTTTCATTTAAATTAAATTTTAAATTCTAATTCAATCAACCATTTCAACATGCAACTTATAATAACTGCTTACAAGTACGAATGGAATTATCATTTATTCCAATATTTTCTTAATTTACATTAACATATTAGTTAATTCCCTTTAAATGAAATTTATGCCCAGGTATAATACTTATCCCATTTCATTTATTGAAATTTATTCAAATTGCTAGTAAATAGGTTTTAAGTCACCATTTATAAAATTTAATTTAGCGTTCATTTCAATATTTGTTTATAAAGTTTTTATTTCTACTAAATTAAATTACAAAACTCATGAATTCAACCAAATTAAATCCACGAAATTTACGTGTCGTTACACTCTCCCCCACTCAAAACTTTTCGTCCCCGAAAAGGAAAAAAGAAGGGAGAATGAAGAATTAAATAAACAATACATCTTATTCAAAATATTAACTTATAAACAATAATTTAAAAAATTTATTACTTTAAATAAAATATACCCATTTTATAACCATTAAATCTCTTTATACTTAAATAAATAAAGTTTGAAAATCATTTTCAAAAAATTTCTAAGTCCAAAATTTACGAAAAATTTCGGCAGAGTCTCCTTTGTACGGAGAGGCTTGAGAGAAAATTTAATATCAAATATAACAATATACAACATATATTTCAATATAATTATATCTCAACACGGGAAAAACATTAAAATAGCGCTATAAAACGTAATCCGAAAACGTACCTATTTGTCGGGCAATTTACGCTTAATTATGAAACCAAAAGTAGTAGCAATTGCTTCCATAACCTGTATTTCACTTATGTGATCCAAAAAGGTTAACAATTATATAAAATGAAATATATAAGGTTGTTTCAATCACTAACAAACAAATCAATACAACAATCATCAATTGCAGCACACAGCATATACAACAAAAACAAATCAATCATTCAAGCAAAGCAAACAAATAGTTGTTCGGGTTCAAAACTTTTAAATTGCATGGAATGAAGAATAACTACTAGTGCATCATTTACTCAACAGTCTTAGATAAAAATAAATAGATTATTCATTTATCCTAATCCAATTTTAAAGTATCCTTCCCCAAACAACCATCAACTAAACAACAACAAATCCAAACAACAATCAACTTAACTTATTATTAATTTCCTTTCATACCTTTGTTGTTTGATTTTATTTTTATTTATACGGTGATTTATCTTTTAAATTTACATTTACTCATTAAATGTTTGCTTCATTTACTTTTACTTATTACTTACAATTATTCAATTCCATTAACTCAGGTCATGCCAGTTCCTTTTATTTCGTTATAATTATTCATTTATTTATTATTGCATGTCCTCATTTATTTATTATAGTATTCATTTTCCTACTAATTTTATTTATCACTTTTTTTTATTACTAAATTCCATTTATACTACACACTTTTCTATTTTAATTTGTAGTGTTTTCAATTTAAGCTTAAGTTTATAACTCTATACCATCAATTCTAATAAATAAAAGCAATTTATTGAACACTTTCATTACATACTTTTACTGTACAATTTCCATTACATTTCTTATTAAACATTTCAACTTTTAATATTTGGTAAGTTATATATATGCTTTTAAAGAATGTAATTGAAGGTTATACAAGTTTTCTCATTTCTTTTAATTGATTTATTGTTCAATAAATTTTTACCTTTTATTAAATGTTCAATAATTATATCCTTTATTTCATAGGTTCCAATTTCAAATTTAATTTAATACTATTTATAACTTAGCATTAAATCTCTTATTTCCTTTAGAGGCTTCAATTTATTAATTACCTTCGTTCCAATTCACTACAGTAATTGAAACTATTTATTGATGGAAACTTAAGAATTAAATACCGTGTTTTATTTCAAATCATTTTAAAGATAATAGGTAACATATACTTACCATTTATGTATTCAATTATATATAAAACAATTAAAATTTATATTTATTTATCAAATTAAATCTGTAGTAAAACTACTCCAGTGGCCTTCCCACTTCGAAACTCGAAAATGAATGTCGATGATGCGGCCGCCACCACCAAAAAAATTTTCCAGCGACAGAGATAGGAGTACATAAATTTTCTTTTCGAAATTCCCTTTTTAAAACAATTCTTTCAATTTATATGGAAATATTTATATCATAAAATACTTATAAACAATATCATTGTATTCAAAATTATTCAAATGAAAATTTCAAAATCCCGGAACTAAAGCTTTAAGTTTCCAATTTCATTTATCTTATTTTCAATCTTATTTCGACTATTAATTGTAAATTTATTACCTAACAACCAAAATACTACAACCAAATATAAAATTTATTACTTTATATATATAAAATATAATAGGCAAAATTATTTCATTCACCTATCTTAAAACAAATATTATGTCGGTCTGTCCTATTAAGTGTGTAGAAATCTCTATTGATGTCATAACATCCCATGCATCAACCAGAATTTATAAATACAAAACAGAACAAATTAACACAATATTAAAACCTTTTTATAACACTAACAAATACGCTCTCTCATATTTACTCTCAGCGACTCCCATAGGTTATTATTACCCTATTAATAAAGAGTCAGACCCCACAAAGCTAAGGTTTATCGCTAAACCAAAGCTTTGATACCACGTTGTAACATCCCGCCTTTTCTCACGTTGTAAATCGACACACGTGCCAATTCAAACCATACGGAAGGGCGAATTGTTATGGGGTAAATAAGAAAAATAAGGAAGAAATAAAACAAAATAGAATCTCACAGCGGAAGGGTAAAATATAATAATCAAATATACAGTTTATAAAGTTGTTTTACAAAATATTCGATTATACTTACAACATTTATCAGAATTACACATACCAATATCAATGCAGCGGAACAATATGAGTGTAGTGGAATATATTAAATAATAATAATAGAAATCTCCGTCTTCGTCCTCCAGAGCTAAAGTCTTCGATCCTGAAACGCTTGGACTAACCCGAGAGAATTGAAAAGACAAAACACTCTAGTCAGAACTAAAAGATCTTATGTAAGTTAAATCGACAGAAATAAATATGAGTGCAGTAACTCAAAAGATGCTCGAAATTCACATCTCTTAAGGATCCGTTAAACTATTTACTATGTAGTATATTTCGCTATTATAATAATGTCTATTTATAAAATAAACTTACTTTTAAATAGCGTTAAGGGGTTACCCATATAGCCCTTAACACAAAATATATTCCCATAGTCTATACAGTACCGTAATCTCCCCCGCACTGGGCATCGTCAGAGGGCACTCCATAGGTATGGTACAATACAAAATTGTATAAGGCGCGCTAGGGTAGGTGACACGGCACAACTAGGCAATGCCAGGGTAGATATACCAATTGCTATCCGGGCTGGTGGTAACGCGTAGCCGCAGCTACCGCCCACCTCGAACAAACTCTCCCCTAAAATCAAAAATCAAAAGTAGCCACCGAATCAAATCCAAAAGTCAGAGTATAATATCGAAGAGGAGTATCCGATAAAGGGCACTAACCCTTTGGCCCGAGAATCGCTCCTGTTTTAGCCACCTTATACCAACTCACGGGAGTCGGGTCCACGTATTTACCTCAGAGGAAACGCCGCCACCATCCTACTTCATTCTGGAATCTCCACCGCGTACATGGTTGTTAAAGTTGTTTTCGGGGTTGGCAGAGAGTATGACAACTTCCGATCCCGGTCTCTTCAACAACCAAACGTTATTATAACACCGCGGTTATTTCAAAATAGTTTATACTTTAAAACCAGAATATAATATCTCTTTCAAACCATATAAATACTATATCATTTATATTTTTAAAACCTCAAATCAATATGATATCATTTTTAATTTATAAATATCCCTTTCCCAAAATCATAATATTTTCAAATATATATACCTTGAAAACCATAGCTTTGAAACATAACTTTTAAATGGTTTAAATACTATATTACTTTATATAATAAAATAGTTTCTTTAAAGTTCACAATAAATTCCCAATATCAATTTGAACCTCCAAATAAACCATTTTAATTCCCATATATTTCAAAGCTTAAATATTCTATATTCAAAACTTAAATTTTTATAGTTCACTTATTTTAATCTTTAAATATTCCATTATTTCAAAATAGATTTTTTTTGACAATTTGATCTATATCAAATCCAATTCCTATTATTTTGATTTGAAATATTTACTTAATAAATCAATATTATTTAAGTAAAACCCATAAACTTCAATAACAGAATATACTTCAATTTTATTTAACTTAATAATATTCATTTAATTCTTTAATTTTATTAAATTTTTAAATCAATTTTATTCGGGTATAATTCTTTAATAATTTTATTCAAATCAATTTCACATTTTTCTCCAACTTAATTTTTTTTTTATTTAAGTCATTAAAACTTAATATATACAATATCTTAAACATGTACTTAACCATATACTATAAACCATCAACTCCATTTATTAAGCTTATTTTTATTAACAATTTTATACATAGCTTAAATTCAAGAATTTAACTAAAATAAAATTTATATAATATCAAAAATTAATATCCATTTAACCATATTATATAAAAATCAAACTTTAATATTGGGCTTATTTTATATTTCAAGGCATACTTATATATATAGTTAGAATCAAAAATAAATTTGACGTTTATATAACATCAAAAATCAATATTTATAAAAATCTGTATATTCCTTTCCAAAACCATAGAAAACCATTTCAAAAATAATTTTATATATATATATATATATATATATACCGCGGTGCCTGTGTATAATTTTCTATCCTATGGTCAAGTGATACGGACATTTATCATTTCAATCCGCAATTTAAAAATAAAAAATGCGGTTGTATATTATTTTAAACCACAATCCCGAATGAAATGAAAATGCATAACAACTTGCAGTTTACGCAATATAAATACAGCATCCAGTCATCCATTATACCAATCATCAAACATTCATCAATTTATCATCCAATTCAAACAATCACATTAATAAATAATAATTAAATACCTGACAGTTAATTTTTCAATAATGAATTAAATAATTGTTTAACTTTAGTTTATATGCAGTAATAAATAAATTTAACTAGCAGGTTATATACAATAATAAATTTTAAAAAAAAAATAACTGGCAGTTTATATGAAAAATGAATTAAATAAAAAGTAAATTATATGAATGCAAATTTAACTGAGATAATGATGAAACATATACCAAACAGCTATAAATAAATTTCTAAACACATCATAAATCAATTTAACAAACATAAGATATTTTAGAAGTTGTGAGTGGGTTAAAACACTCATCTTTATATGAATCTGAAAATAATAGACTTCTAATCAATAGCCTCGCTCTACGTTTCCTTAGTCTTCTTCTTGATTGCTAGCTTTGTTCCGTAATTTTTATTTTATTTTTATTTACTTTAATTTCCCTCCTTATTATATTAATATATATATATATATGTATGTATGTATGTATGTATGTATTTTTAAAGGTTTGGAAAAGATTTGAAAAAGAAGAATTTGAAAAAGAAAAGGATTGAAATAAGAAGAACTGAAAATTGTAGAGAAGATCAAGATTTGAAAAGAAAGAAGAAAGTTAGAAATAGAATAAAACTTGAGAAGATGAATATTTGAAGAGGAAGGAAAAATTAAAATGAGACACAATAAGGAGATTTCAAAAAAAAAAATTGAATGGAGGCTAGGGTTTCATTTGCATCATATCATATTTATAAGGTTAGAGTTAGGTTTAGGGACAAAGAGATTTGAAAAGAGAGGCTGCTATTAATTAGAAATAAAGTAAATATGAACAAACTTGGTATTGAAATATAGTAAATATGAACAGCCTTTTTTTTTTAAAGTAGCAGGTATTAAAAAGAGGTAATTATTAATTAGAAAGAGAATGAATGTTGAGGGACAAAAATAAATGTCACTTTTTATTAGTTTGATTCTAAATTAATTAAGTGCTAGATACAAAAAAGTTTGAATACATCATATACATTCATACTTTAACTGTGTGTCAGAATTGCTAAACATATATCAAATACGATTAATTGGTGACAATATATAGGAATAAACAAGAATAAATGTAAACGCAATCACATAAGGATCTAATAGGGAAGGAGATAAAAGGTGACGACATTGATTAATTCCACTTTCCCACTTTAGCCAATTTCATTAATACGACATTTAATTATCATGCAAGTTGTATTATGACTAGAAAGCATAAACAACAAACAATAAATTAATATGTATATAATATTACCTCACTTTTAAATTGTTTGATAATAATAAAAAAAAATTAAATCATGCTTTAGCAATTTGAAATTAATACATTAAATGTTTATACGTATACACATGCACATAAACACACATACATGTGTGTATAAGGATTAAACCAAAGCTTATTAATTAATTCAAAGCATACTTCCATACCACATTAAATTGTCTAATGCATTTGTAAATTTATGTATACTTGAAGTCAAAAATACATATAAATTAAACCTTTTTACCTTAATGAAATTTATTTAAATTTTTAACAAAACAAAAGTGGAACACGACAAATTAAGCAATATAGTAACAAACCTTTAAGATCCTTAAATAGGGACATTTGAGATAATAAATTAGGTAACAAATTTAAATATTATTGTAATCAAAATCAAAGCTTAGATTTATTATTGAAAAATTGTTAAGCATATGTAAACTTCTATTATAATTTATTAGATTAAGAACAAATAATTTATTCAACAAAGTATTCAAATTTCATGATATATTCAATTCAAGATAAAGTGACAATATGTGTATACAATATTTCTGTTTCAACACAAATGCAAATTATATGTATATAAACTTTCAGATCTAAAAAATGCAATTTGGTTTAAGAGTTTAAAACATGGATCTATAATTAAACATTCTTTTAATATATATATAATTTTTTTTTGATTTATCAAATTAAAAGTCAAATTAATTCATTCAATAAAAAAATTCAAATAAATAAATAAATGTTGATTCCCATTCTTAATATTAGAACCATTATCCCATAAGCATACTTAACATTTGTTTACATTTCGTTACACTGATACTTCTATATACATCTTAGATTTGTATCAACGGTTATATTTAAAAATGTGAATCTTGTCAATTACGTGTATTAATTAAGGTTTTAAACTCAATTAACAAAATTTCCTAAGTCCAATCCCTTTTTACCAAATTTTACAATCCCCAACCATTTGTACTACATTCCATATTAATGTAATATTTATTAGATTTTATTTCAAATTAACGTACATCTTAACTTCCCTTAATTGAGATCTGATTCCATAATTTTTATTTATCATACTAAATGAAATAAACAACATATAGATTGTTATCTATTTTCTTTACTTGACTTTATAGGTTTATTACTTAACAATTACCGTTTAAAATTTCCGTGTATACACAAATTTTATATTTCGCAATCACATTCACTCAATTACATATTACTTTCCAGCAAGAAATATGATTACTTAGAGAACGTTGACTTTTATTCAATTACCATTTAATGAAATCCACATTAATTAATTTATTAAATGCTTACATTTATTTCTCTATATCCAATTTGTTTCAACTTTATTTACATTAATACTATTCCCTTATTTTAGTCATTACTTATCAACTTGTTCTAACCTTATTACCTAAATTTCCATTATTACCTTTATATTTTCATTTAAATTAAATTTTAAATTCCAATTCAATCAACCATTTCAACATGCAACTTATAATAACTTCTTACAAGTATGAATGGAATTATCGTTTATTCCAATATTTTCTTAATTTACATTAACATATTAGTTAATTCCCTTTAAGTGAAATTTATACCCAGGTATAATACTTACTCCATTTCATTTATTGAAATTTATTCAAATTGCTAGTAAATAGGTTTTAAGTCACCATTTATAAAATTTAATTTAGCGTTCATTTTAATATTTGATTATAAAGTTTTTATTTCTACTAAATTAAATTACAAAACTCATTAATTCAACCAAATTAAATCCACGAAATTTACGGGTCGTTACGTTTTGTTTGCTTGATAGGAATGAATTCAATAAAGTATCTATTTGTAAGTCTACATATGATATATGGAAAACTTTGCAAGTCACTCATGAAGGAACAAGCAAAATCAACCGGACCAAAATATCCATACTCAAAAATCAGTTCAATTATTCAAAATGAATTCCAATAAGTCCATTTCTAATATGCATAGTAGATTTCAGGATATTGTGCATTCTCTAATATCATTGGAAAAAGTTTTTCCGAAGAAAATCAAGTCAGAAAAATTCTAAATTCTCTTACTCTGGTACGAGATCAGAAAACTCTTGCTATCGAAGAAGCCAATGATACCAGTACTTTAAAGTTTGAAGAATTGATTGGAAATCTAATATCGTTCGAAGTACAAATGCAAGGGAGAAGAGATAGCAAGGCATTCGAAAAGAAGTTTATTGCGTTCAATGCACTAACAGTTGGATCAGACTCGGGAAGTGATGAAGAAGAAATATCTTTCTTGAAAAAGAAGTATCGGAAGTTTTTGAAATACAGGAAGATGAACAACTTCAAAAAGAATGATCATAAGAATTCTGGAAATCATAAGGAAGTACCAAACCACGTAAATTGTTTCAACTGTGATGAACCAGGCCATCTCAAAAGAGTCTGTCCGCATCCTGATAAGAAAAAGTTTCCTACAAGCAATACAAAGAAAAGGAACAGAGCGTATACCGCTACGCTCTAGACAACTCAGACTCAGACTTATCCTCAAGCGATGATGATCAAAAGATAGAAAATTCAAATATGTGCTTTACAGCTATTCATGATTCCATTGATCTCGGAGATACAAATCTAGAAAATGGTACACGTTTATAATATATTGGTTGAAATTGTTTTGCTTAAAATTGTTTGAATGTTTTTGAAATTATGTGTTGTTTTGAATTTTATTTTATTATATTTATTTTTATTTTTAATATTATAATTAAAAGAGTATTATTATATTTAATAATTACTTCAGAAAATATATAGACATTAAAAATAATATATATATATATATATATATATATTAAAGTATATAAGAAAAGATAAAGCGCATGAATTCTCTGACCCATGTCGTCATGGTCCTACCCACACTACGCCACAAAAGGTTTTTAACAGCGTTTGATAAACGCTGTAATAAGATACAACAGCGTTATTAGAAACGCTGTATAACGACATGTTGTCGTATATACATAACTTACAACAGCGTTTCTATAAACGCCGTTGAAACATCTCTGTGACAGCGTTTATTACGAGCTGTCAATAATGTTTTAATTCCACTTTAACTGTTTACAACAGCTTTTTATAAACGCTGTTATTGAATCATCAACTATTTCGACAGCGTGTAACTAACGCTGTTGTTGACTATTTAAAGATAATTACAGCACGAATTGAACGTTGTTGTTTCTTCATTGACAGCATTAATCAAACGCTGTCTTCTATTTATATAACAACTTTAATATTCCACTCTATTGCATTTGCATATTTTCTAAAAAGGAAAAAAAACCCACACAATTTCATTTGAAAAAAAAAATTATTTCATCGCAAATTACAGTTTACATTGTACATACATTTTACATTAAGTATGTTACCAGTTCACTAAAGCCCAAACACATACAAATAGTGGCAAAAAAAAAAATTGTGACAACCAACTGACCATACAAACTCCCCTCTTACATCGAAAAGCATCATCTTCTTTTCCCACTGACACTTCACAACTACCAGCTCCTCTGGCCTCATTGACTACTACAACCAGCAGCCACTTGCACCCCTATTCAGTACTGCGAACACCACATATCAGCCCAAACTTCAATACTGATCTCTTTGTTCTTATCACTGATCTTGGCTGTGCCATAATAAAAGAATGCATCACTAGTGTAATGTTCATAAAAATAGAGGCGAACTCTGGTCTTGATACTATCAGTGCGAAAATTGTACCTGTGGTGCTCAATCTGTGCATCTTCCAGGGTCGAATATATCTGATGCATCTCATGAACATGCAGGTACATGAAAGTCTAATCTGCTCAAAAGAAATTATAGTTTATCTCTCCTCATCCCAGTAACATGAATATTGTAAAGAAGATAATGTTATTTTCAAATTTAATCCAAAGTGCAATGGTAATGTGAAGTACATAAACAGATATAGTAAGTACCTCCTCTTCCAGGACCTGTCACTCAGTCAAACTTTCATTTATTTGGACCTCCTCTTCCTGGAACCATGCAAGTCTTCCCACTCCAACTTTCCTGTGCAATAAACCAACCAAAAATCAAATTCGGACTGCAAACTGACACTTATTTGTATCATGGGAGGACCCCCATTATATTAACATTTTATATTATATAAATGGTACAGACGTTTTTATGTTGAATTATTAAATGTTCTTATAGTAACTATTAAATGTAATATCATCAATCCCTTGACTATAACCACATTTTCCCCCGTTACTGAAACTGTTGATTATCGCGTTCTGTGGATTTTTGCACTTCTGTTATACTGATATACATTATTATTTACCCATTTATTATCAACTTTTGTTAAAAAAAAATCAGTATACAAATTCCATGCGTTTCTTTACAGAATACAAATTATACAGTACAAACCATTAGTAGAGGTAATTTGGTGGAAATTATCATTTTATTTAATTTTTTATCTGAATAGCCGCACTCGTTTTATGCAAATAAATGTTAAAGTTTGATTCTGGATTCTTACCTATGACAATTATTATTAAGGATCGTTTATAAATATTAACAAACAAATCGTGGATGTGTTTTCAAACTTGTACTTAATCAAACATTTTGAACATAATTTGCAGAAGTTGATCTGAATGAACTGTTAAAATTGAGATTTTCACTGGTGCACTTTAAAAGTGCATTATTTTAAATTTTTAATCTTTTCATTTTCTTTAATATTTTTATTTTACCAATAAATTTGTACTAGCATTAAACTTCGGGATTTTTTGCAAATATTTCATGATTTATTTGCAATTGCCCTTCCAACAGTTCTTGGTGACCATACACTAATTTTGATTAAATTTAAAGACAAGCAGTAAAAGATAAGAATGTGCCTTTTAGATACATAAATACTTGGTGTTACATAGACGGATATGACCATTGTGTTATTCAGGGTTTTAGAGCATTCACATGGGGTGATTTTATGCACAACTTCATTTTCAAGCTTAAACAGACTAAAGTTCTCTTAAAAGCATGGAACAGGAACATACAAGCAGCTGGATGAGGTTAAAAAACTATAGGAATTTTATGCATAAGTTTTTTTACAAACTGATGAAGATGCTAAAGATCTTCTTGCCTATGATAAAATGATTCATATAAACATGGAGCTCAAGTGCCAACTCAAGTTACAACATGAACAAATACTCCCAAAGAGTAAAACATTATGGATGCAAAAGGGAGACACAACTCCCAAAGAGTAAAACATTTCCTCTTGATGACACATAAATCAGAATCGTCTTGATGACACATAAATCAGAATAAAACTGTAATAATGAGGTTGTGTTCTCATTTAAGAGTAATAAGTTTGAAATGTGCATACCTCAAAAGTAAATGATTAGTCCAACAGTAACAATTGCAAATGCAAAATAGTATAACCAATCAACCTGGATGCAGTCAATTGTATGAATATAAGCATACATCAATACATAATAAATGGCAGTATAATTAATATCACAGTGAAGAATGAATACCTGCTGTTTATAAAAGAAAATTCGAATAAGCACTGCCCACATATCAGATGTCAGCAATGATAGGTTCAATAGAGTAGCTCCACTCATCTGCAACGTGATATTACTCAACGTAAACAACGCTAATCCAGCTTACATGATATATACGTTCAGTATATTACAATTACAAATACAAACCTTAAGTAGAAAAATGGCTGCAGTGTAAAATAGAAATGATGTTGTTGCATAGCCAGCAAACAGAGCAATCTGCAAGAAAGAAAAGTAACATACAGTTACCCGATATATTCAAAACAGAAGTTTAAATAAAAGGATAAGTAGAACTACTTACAATTCTTGCAGACCACTGAACTGATACAAGTTCTTTTCTCTCAAACATATATCTAGATGAATAGTGAAACTAAACCAATAACTACAAGGTAGGGTTCAAGCATTGATAAATTAACACAGAAATTTACAGGAGAGATATTTTCTGAAAAGGTAAGGATAAGTCTCGTACAAATTTTGTTGTCCTAACTCGTGTCCTAATTAAAAATCGAACGAACTCGGACAGACGTATTTCGATCACGGACGCGAACGGACATCGGACACTCGTACAAAATTTACAGCCCTAGATGCAATGACTTTGCTTCTACCTTGAAAGTGATGCCCTCAAATAAACATCAGATAAATGTCATCAAGATACTGATAATTGTGTAGAAATTAATATACAGCAATGTACTTGTAACCATGTTTTTGAGTGCTTATAGTAAACTTGTGCGCTTAGCCGCTTACAGTAAGTTCCCATCTGCAAGGCATTTCCTGCAAAAGACGATCGGTGATGTTGAACATTGATCTGATATTCCATGTTCAAACTGATATCAGATGTTGAGCCTACATGAATCATGACTAGAATCACCATCTAAAGCATATAACGTAATTATGCTCTCCATAAAATTTTGAACTTCAAATTCATTAGGAGATACATAGAAAAATGACAGTCACTTCTAACTTACAATTTATTTAACTACAGATGCACAGAAAAATGCAATTATGAAACTGTCCTCATTTCAGATTGCTCTTTTAACTCGTATAAGTAATTTCATTTATAGTTTCACCAATGATGTCAGAAATTTCTTAACCTTTAATATAAAAGAATTGAATCTATAATGTTATTGAACTCAATTTGTCATTATAAACCGATGTTCAGATTCTCAAAGTTATTTGAATGTTTGTGATAATCCCCCTACTGATGTTCAGATTCTCAAAGTGCAGGAGTTTACTTGCAGCTCATTCGAACTATAAGTTGAGAAACGCTAACTTGGCTTTTAAGACATGCAAAGTTCAGCAATATCCATTCACTGTTAACCAAATGATCTCACCATTGGATTAGGAACAGTATGCTTCAGAAATAATCAGGTATATAACCTAAAGGAAATTACTTGCTGAAAATAACTAAATAATATTATTAGTTACCTTTGCGTGATGAGAATTTAGGTTACCTTTGTGCCATCACAGCATGAACCGGAGTCCCACACGTAGGGTGAAGCAACACATCCAGCCCAGTAAAGGAGCTTAACCAAAGTCCAGAATCTTCAGATTACCTATGATATTGATAAGGCAAGAGCTAAATAGCATAAAATTTAGGAATCTTCCCAATTTTTATGCTATTCAACTATGCCTCATCAAATTTAGGAATCTTCCCAATCTTCCCAATTTTACAAATAGCGGTTCGGGTATAATATAGCCAATTGGGCTGTGTATCTGAATCGGCCCACATAGAGTTGCACACTATAAATGCAACTATATCATGTACAAACTGAAGCAATTACAAACTGATTGAATAAAAAGCAATTGCTATTGTATATCAATTCTCTTGCTAAACATAGTTCTTCAAATTCTCTATCATGGTATCAGAGCTGTTTCAAGCTTAACGGCATTGAAATCAGATTTTGAAGAAAGAAAGAAGTCAAGATATCATCAGAGAATTATCATCATCTGATATCTTGATAACCCATCAGGTATATCTCATCATTTGGGTTACATAATTGATTTTGCTTATTAAAACAGGTGCCGTGCCAAAGAAATCAACAAGTTTCTGACTGCAACAAGTTTTTAAGCAAATTCCAAAGCAAGAAGATTCAGAAAAGAAAAACAGATATCAAGAAAGCAATCAAAGGCAGAAAGAAAGTAATTGCCCTGCCAAGAAATCATCAGAACACATTCATCATTTGATTCTGGCTGCAACTAACCTGAGCATACTGCATCTGAAGCAATCTTGCAACTGCAAGTTTCTGAATCATCAAACTAGTTATCTCTTTTATTGATTTCAACACGGCTGAAGGAGACACCAACTCAGAAACCTCTGATAATATTACCAATCCTCAGCAACAAACTGCAGAAGCAGCTGGAAAGTTGATCAAGCTTGTCCTTAGCCCACAAAGTCAACTTATCACCATCCATTTTGAAGAAGATAATCATCTTCTATGGAAACTTCAAGTTGAAACTGCAATTCAAGGATTAATCTGCAGTATGTTAATTGATCACCAATATTTCTTCTCACATTGCAAATTTACTTCAAAAGCATGAAAATATATCCTTGAAATATAATGTTTCATATAATTTAAGATGAAGCCGTGTAGGAATGTTCATAATCGAGAATGTTCATAACTCTTTGGTGCTCATTTCTAATAGTGGTATGCTATATACAGGATTCAACAAATCAACAAGCCCTACTTGGTAGAATTACGTACATCTGATTCCAAACTCAGTTCAAAAGTCACTTTAATTAACTTATTGTCAACTAGTTAACATGTTAAGTAAATATATGTATATGCGAGCATAGAATCATTTTGATATTGCACCCTCGTAATTCACTCTAAAAGTAAACTACAATCAAAATAATAACCAGTAGTAGTTGAACTTATATGATATAATAGTGCAAACAACCTAGCTAACATGTCTATCACATAACACGAAGGATATAAATATAATAACTGTTGTTTTACATGGTTTGTTTTCTATGCAGTGGACAACACAAAGTCGCAGTAACCTAACGTCACTTGATAATGAACCCAATTGATGAGGTATGAAACTATTATCTCAACTCAAAAATACGAAACACACTTGAATTGCTGGATGCAGCAAAAGATGTAAATTTTTCGGGCAATTGTTATCTTAAGTTTGCTTTCATCTTCAATTTTCATAAAACGAAATCATTTACGTTGAGATTTTATTCCAAACTTTACTGTTATTGTTTCCAAACCGAAATCATAAAGTAAAGCAGTTAAATTTCCAAACTGAAAACTAGGGTTGAGAAAAAACGCTCACCAGTTTCCCGTTCCGTTGAGTTTAGGGTTACCAAAATCGAAGTCTAGGACAGAGATGCTAAACCAAAATCGAAGCGGTGGATGAAGGAAGATGATTTCTACTGTTGAAATCAAAATCGATGCATGGCCGAAAGTATGAAAAATATGAAGGGAGGGAATGGAAACTAGAAATTGGGGAGGGAATGGAAACTAGAAATTGGGGAGGGAATGGAAACTGAGAATGGAAATTGGGGAGGGAATGGAAACTGAGAATGGAAATTGGGGAGGGAAGTGGCGGCAAACGAAATAATCACTGATGTATGCGGTGCGGCAAACAAAATAAGCACGAATAGTTTTGTCAGCGTTCAACCCTTAAAAACAATATTCTCACAAACGCATTCTACAGCATTAAACTTTTAAACGCTGACAATGACTGCTGTTAAAACTCATTTTTCTTGTAGTGCCATGAAGTCGACAACCCTGTAAAAAATTTGAAATTCAAATTTTAATTCAAATCTTTGAACTTCCCTCCGTATTTTCACCAAATCCAATATTATGGAAAGGTACCTCTTGATCAAAGAACATGACTATTGAATATCTATTTATTTCCATTATCTTATCATAACTTTTCACTTTCATTTTAAAAATGCAAACTCTCTTTCACTCTTTCAAACTTTCTACTCTCTTCGAAAATGGCTTCTTCAAGCACTCCATCCATAATGACGCTTTCTAAAACCATTAAAGAGTATCTTTATAATGATCCGGAAGCAATCAAAGCTTATATAAGCTATGCTAATCACGGAAAAGTTCATATGGGAAAGTTTGTTATCTTTAGCAATTTCCCTACATATGAAATCAATACTCTTCTTGAAGAGAACCATATTCTTAGTCTTTTTGATAATTCTAAAAATGATTTTGTTTGTTATCCAGATCTTGTTAAAATGTTTTATGCGAATCTGAATCACGGTTTTTATGAAGGAAATGAAAATGAAATTTGGAGTAGTAGTAAAGGCACTAAAATAGTTTTAAATTATGAAATTTTGGGCAACATTCTCAATTGCAAGAATTTGAGAATGGATCTTTCTACTTTTAATATTGATAAACATGATCGAGAGACATTTCATCACATTTTTAAGGAGATGACAACTTTGAATTTGAAAATCGTAACTTTCGTCCGAAAGCACGTATTGTCAATTTTCTTTTGCAACATATTATTACTCTTAGAACGAGAAATTTCAATAACCTGGCTTTAAAAGTTTGTAAAGCTCTTTTTCTATTTTTGGTCGTTATGACGTTAATTGGACGTAAGTGATTATGGATGAACTTCGTCCTAAGAATTTGGATATGGGTGAGAATACTTTGTATCATGGAATCTATCTCACTCGATTTTTTAATTATTTTGGTGTTGATTACAATTCAAGAAAGGTGTTTAATCATGCCAATATTTCTATCATGAAAACTCCTTTCATATTTTTACAATATGAATCTCTTGCCGAAAAGGATGAAAGATTGATATGAAAACATGGAGGAAGAAAATGAGGAAGAAGAAGAAGAAGAAGGGAAGGAAATGGAAATTGAGGAAGAAAATGATGATGCCTCCTTGGAATATTGAATATCCTACTAATACTAACAATCCTTCCAACAAAACACTCCTCAAAAATCAAAAGATCATAGTTTAAAATCAACGGATTCTCAAAAGATTTGTTAGTAAGAAATAGGATAGAATATCCACAAATATGGACAAATTATTTGCTAAAGTTGGTCGGAAACTTGGCTTATCATCATCCCCCTCATCCTCTAGCACATTCTAAGAACTAGGTTGTGATGTATTAGTTTGTTTTATGTGAGCTTGTACTGGTTTTTATCATATTATGTAGTATCTTATATATCTCTCATTTATTAATAGAAATCATCTATCTTATGTTTTTCTACCCTATCGTGTCTCTGGAATAAAAGTATAGTATATAAGTTTATATATACATACTTATTTACAAAATAAATAAGACATATAGATTAACATACCCATGTCGATATACCTCTACCCCTATGTCGACATATAACTATCTGATTTGGTTATTTTTCAATTTTTGTAAAATTACAATAACTAACTTGTGTCTATTCATTTTAAATGAATTTCTGCCTATTTGAACACCTGTTTCTTCCAGAATTTTGTAATCTCTTCATTTTTACTTATTTCTATTTGCATCTCCTAACTACTTATCAAAAATGGCTTCCTTTTCTCGAACTTTAAGGATAATCTTGAAGGAACTCTCAAATAATTCAAGAATATACTTACTTTTATTCTCCACAATCAAAGACACTTAGAACTAAGTCAAATGCAGATGATAAAAGAACAAGAGAAGCAATTCGATGCCCTCCGTTAGATGATTTCTGCCCTAAACAAAGATGATCTCGATGCAAATCTTGTAGGAACTTTGGTTCAAGATAATGAATATTGGGAAGATATTAAAAAGGATCCTATCTTTGGGGAAGAAGGATAGGTTGAAGTTCCTAGATATATTTGATCTCCTTATGATTTGAATTGCTTGTTTTTGAATTGTTTGATTTGATTTGATTTGCTTTGATTAAAATTGATTTAATTTGAGTGATTTGTATAACATTATATGAAACATAGTATATATTGGGTTTAAACTTTTATCATGTCTTTATTATTAAACCATGTTATTTTATATATACTCTATCATAATTTGTCACAGATACTCCAGTATAAGACTAAGGGGAATTTATATCAGTTTAGGATTAGTTTTTGTTGATAATAAAGGGAGAGAAATATAAAATAGAGTAGTTAGAGTAGTTAGCCTTAGATTAAGGGGGGGTTATTATTTTTAGGGGGAGTTATAGTGAAGGTGAAGTATATTTTATAGACATAGGTTGTCATCATAAAAAAGGGGCAGATTGTTTATCCTTGAGATGACGATTTTGATGACAACAACCTTAGAACTTGTTATAAAATATAAATGCTAAAATTATAGTTTAGATATATATGTATATGTAGGATATAACCATGAAGGTACCAAGAATGAAGACTGTACATTATAGAGATTCAAGATTGAAGATTCATAAGCATAAAGATATCAAGAGTTCAAGGTTTCAAGAATAATGAATAAGTATTGAGTCTAGAATTATTTTCAAACTTCTTAAAAGCACTTACATCTTTATTCAAAATTTATTCGTGGAATGGAATCCACTTTGAGCCTATTAAAGGGATGGAACCCCAGTGGGATGGAACCCAAGACAATATCTAGTGGAATATATAGTGGTCCTATTTTGATATCCTATAATTTTATAAAAATGCTTTTCGAAAATATATCTCTTATTTTTAAAAATTGTTTTCAAAACTTTCTTTTCAAAAAGACATCTCTCTTGTTTGAAACATTTTATCCTCAAAATTATCTTTATCATTTTTAGTAATTTGATTTCAAAATTGTCCTTGATTTTAAACTATCTCCTGTTTTGAACTTAGCTTTGAAATATTTATATACTCATATTTTAAATCACTTTATAGATTAAGATTATATATATTAAAAATTACTTTCTATAAACCCTTTTATATGTTTAAACTATATTCAAATATATTCACAAAGTTTAGAAATTGTTTTGACAAATTATAGAAACTAATTTTAATAAGAAAATCAAAATCATTAATTTTTGCCTAGAGCATGTTGACATCCTTCAAACCCTCATGTAGACATGGTGCCCGTTATATTCAAAATTCAAATTTTCAAAAGAAGTGTCTATTCGTCGTATCCTTCACGAATAGATATGGCTGTTGATCTTCTATAAATACCAGTAGTTATAAACGAATTTTTGATCAAATTTCACTTGTTTTCTTTCCTCCTCATCTTTCACATTTATTTCAAAGAATCTCAAACTATATTTTGCCTAAATACCAAGTGAATCAAACTTGATTATCTCTTTTTGACTCTCTGCCACTCTCTCCTTAAGATCTCAGTGCTATTCAGAGTTATAGGATCTTTAGTAAATCAAATTGTTGAGTAAATGGTGCGATTAGCCTTGAAATCAATTGGGTGTGATTGTAGCCCTGGAAATCAATTAGGTGATCTTGTACCTGGTTAAATCAAGAGAGTTTCCCTGAACTCGAATACAGGAGGGTGTACCTCGTAGCCTTGAAATCGAGGGTGTAATCTGGGATATTATTTTGAAAAGATATCCGCACGCTTGTACGGGACTAGATCTAGGGTAACTCCGAACCAGTATAAAATCCTGGTGTGTTCTTTCCTTTACTGCTTTTATTTAGTATTTGCATCTATGTTTGATTCTGTGATTATATCTATGTCTGTGAATTGCATTTGTTGGTGCTTAAATTACAAAAGTTTCAAAAAGATTTAGAAAATCCATAAAACACTATTCACCCCCCTCTAGTGTTATTCCAGCCTTAAGATCCATAATCTGCATTTCTCACACTTTTATATCCTTACTCTTTTACTTTTGCTTCGTTTAGTGTCATCTTCAGGTGTTGAAACATTATTGTTGTTTTGAGAAGAGGGATAGTCTTCATCATTGTTATCGTTATTTCAATATGTTCTAAACTAGATGATGCCAATGGATTCTTACTAATTTGATGTTGGCCTATATACTTGTTTCAAAAAATTATATTTCTACAGACACAATTACTTAAAAAATATCAAGGATAATAAAATGATAAGTTATTGTTCGTCGACCAAATTCTATAGAGTCAGAAAACTAGCCGAGTGAATTTAAATTAAAATAACCGCAAGGGAACGATGTGCTATCGTAGTACGTAGTGAGTACGGGTTGATCCACAGGGAAATGTTAGATTTTAAGTTCCCACTCAATCAAATTATACCAAAGTCAAGAGATTGTTAAGCTAGAAAATGGGAAAACTAACAAACTAGCAAAAGAAAATAGGTAAAAGTATGAGAGTGTAGAGGCAATTTCCACTCTTTAGATCATAAAAATCAAAACAACATGAAATTATGATCTCTTTCCTTTTGTCATTAGTTAGTTTAATTGATGTGCTTATCATAAGTATGGACTGCTTATGCTATTAATTAGCTCAACATAAGCCATCAAACTATAACACACAACTTAACCCACTTAATAACTCATATGAAAAATGCCAACAAAGTTGAAAGCAAAATCTATTTTAAGTATGGCCTATTAACTGTTAATTAAAAATGTAGACCATCAAATTTTGACTTCAGCATTCACTTCATTACCGTCATTATATATAGATGAAGAGGTAATTATTGTTTGTGATTGTTTCAGCATAGCTTATTTGGTATCAACAACATAGGCTATCAAATTCAACACGAAAAATAAATCACATCAATATTAATTTTTCCAGAAAGCACAAAAAGAGAGCATATATTACCAAACTATGTTGAATCTACATACTACAGAGCTTCATTACCCTAAATTGTAGGGATTAGCCCCTCATATTTGTTATCATTTCAACAAATGTAGAAAGCAAAATAAAACAAAAAAAAAAGGAAAATGAAAGCAAAGTAAAGGAAGAGCTATTCTACTTGCATGAAAAATAAACTAACTACTAACATGAAAGGTAAAAAAAACATGTAAATAAAAGAGAGCACTTATTAACATTGCATAAAAATAAGGAAAGTTACATGAAAATAAAAATGGCTAAGTATCCATGCAAAAGAGAATGAGAGCTTTTTTTTATTTGATCCTAAACTAAACTAAGGAGAAGAGGGCCTAAGGGACAACTAAGAGAAGAGAGATTTACATGAAACATAAGGCGTATTTATACATGTATGAAACCCCAATATACTTTTATAGGGAATGTCCAAAATACCCTCTTAGGAAGTGTGGAGGCCAAGTAATCAATAGCATAAAATAATCATCATTTGATGTTCATGAAGCTTTAAACTCTATTAGCATGTGCATTAGCCTCTAATTTGTACATGAAGGTATGTGGGTATGTGGGGTCCTCTATGATCCATGAAATGAATTATTTCCATCTCCATTCCTTTGTGTCCACTCTTGTGCATCCATATATCTTCATGAAGCTACATGTATTTGAATTTAAATTCCTACAAAATAACATAGAAATTTTCAACTAAATTTTAGAAAATTATTATATGCACAAAAATGACCATTTTGATCCTGGATGAAGATGAATATGTGACGATTTGAAATAATTTGAATTTTGATTTAAAGAAGTTAAAATACCCAATATGATCATTTATTTAATTTAAATAGACTAAATATGGCGGTAAAAATATACACATTTACGTGCACATCAGTTATACTATTAAGTGAATAACCAATGAAAGTAAATTAAATGTTCTATTTCCTAATTTTGCTCTTTGGGGATATGGTTTTCTAACATATGCTAAACATCCCCAAACTTTAGTCGTGATAAGTTAGGTTTTCGTTTAAACCATAGTTCATAAGGAGATATATTCTTATTTTTCCAAGGAATTATATTTAAAATATAACATGCAGATAAAATGGCATCGCCCCATAAGGTGTTAGGTTAATTTGAACTATTTAGCAATGCATTAAGCATATCTATTAATGTCCTATTTTATCTTTCAACGACTCTGTTTGGTTGAGGGGTATAAGAGGTAGTACATTAATGAATTAATACTTGTTGTTCACAGAATAAAGTAAAATCATTTGAAAAATATTCATCACTAAGATCAGAATGTAAATTTTTTATTTTAAATCCTGATTTCATTTCAACTTCAGCCTTGTAAATTTTAAATTTATCATAGACTTCATCTTTTGATTTCATTAGATAAACATAAGAATATCTAGAGTGATGATCAATAAATGTGATATAGAATTTATTTCCACCATGTGTTGTGTGACCTTTTAAATTCCCAATATCGTTATATATAAGATCAAGCAGACTAGTCTTCCTTTTTATAGATTTAAGTGGTATCTTTGCTTGAACACAAATTCCACATTTTGAGATGGATTCAAAATTGCAATCAGAAATTAATCCTAACTTATTCATATTTTCAAGCGAACCATAATTAACATGTCATAATCTAGCATGGCATAAATCTATATAAATAAGGACATAAGCAGAAGTTTTCTTTATTAAATTCAACTTAATCATGTCGTTACAAGAATATCCCCGTCGAACGAACTTTCAATTCTTGGATAACACTAATGTAACGACCCGCTTGTCTGTACGCTTTAAATCGACGATAAACCACACACGTCAGAATCAAACCATACATAAGGGCGGATTGTTATTGGGGTGAATAAGAAAAGGCAGAGAAAGGAAAAACAAAACAGAATCTTGTAGTGGAATGACAAAATATAATAGTCAAATAACAGTTCATGAAGCTGTTTTACAAAACATTTGATTTTACCTATATAACACAGAATTTGAGTTACACATACCAAAGAATAATAAATAACAATACAGCGGAACAGTATGAATGTAGTGGACTAATATGATTAATAATAGTAATACAATCTTCGTCTTCGTCCTCTAGAAGTAAGGTCTTCAAATCCTGAAATGATTAGGCTGACCCGAGTGAATAGAAAAGACAAAACACTCGAGTTAGAACTAAAAGATCTTACGTAAGCTAAATCAACAGAAATAAATATGAGTGGAATTGCGTCAAAGATGTTTACGGGATTTGACATCTCCTATCAAGTGTCTAACGTGAGTGCAGTAACTTAAGAGATGTTCGAGATTCACATCTTCTAAGGATCCGTTAAACTATTTACTACGTAGTAACATACGCTAGTATAATAATGTCTAATAGTAAAATAAACTTACTTATAAATAGCGTTAAGGGGTTACCCATATAGCCCTTACCACGTAATAGTCCCAGTAGTCCATCCGGTATCAGCACATCTCCGGATCGGGAGACTACCCTAAATACTCCACAGGCTACGGGAGAAAACCAAACTCGTACAAGGCGCGCTAGGGTAGGTGACACATCACAATTAGGCAATGCCAGCACAATTTTGCATTTTGCCCTTAAAAGTAATTATTTCAGTTGTTTGTCCTAGAAACTAATTGCACTTGCTAAAGAGGCCCTTGTGGCTAATTTCCACTTATTTAAATCATTATAAACTCTGTATTAAAATATAATTCAAATACTTAACCATATTATCTTCAATAAAATCAAACTTATTATTAAGCTTATTCTATATTAAAACAAATTATACATAGCTTAAAATCAAGAATAAAATAACATTCATATAATATCTAAAATCAATTTTTTATAAAACCATATATTTCTTTACAAAACCATAGAATCATTTCAAAATATTTTCATATATAGACCACGGTGTCCGTATAAAATTATCTATCGTATGGTCAAGTGATATGGATGTTTATCATTTCAATCCGTAATTTAAAATATAGATACGGTTATATATCAATTCAAACCGCAATCCCGAATGAAATAAAAATCCATAACAACTTGCAGTTTATAACAATATAAAATACAACATCCATTCATCCAATATCAATCATCAAACGCTTATCACAATCAACATCAAATTCAATCAATAATGTTAGTATAGAATAGATAATAAATAACAGGTATTTACTAGCAGTTTATATTCAATAATAAATTAAATAACTGTTTTATCTTAATAAATTCAAATAAAACCGAGATGATGATTCAAAATATGTTAAACAGTCATAAATAAATTTCTAATCACATCATAAATCAATTTAACAAACATAAGAAATTTTAGAAGTTGTGAGCGGGTTAAAACACTCACCTTTTGAATTTAAATTGAATTTAAATCCAATTTAAACCCAAAATTCAAACAGTCTCCAAATTTTTCCAAACCAACGTCAAAATGTCCGTGATTTCAATTCGATCCTAGTGGAGGAAACTGCGCATGAATCGGACCTCGTATGTGAAAGATATTCATATTAGAACAATTAAGATTTGAATTCAAATAAAATAAAATAAAATAAACACCACACAGAACCTGCCAAGTCACCTATTCTCTAACCCTGCCTTGCCCAGAAACCTAATACGTTCGTCCAGTATCGAGCACTGAGCCGCCATGACTTCGAGCAATTATCGTGTCGCCTCGGCACTTCTAGCACGATCGAGCACCATCGATGAACGCCCCATGGTCGGCCGCCCCTACAGCTACCATGTGTGCATGCCTCGGCCTTCCAAAATGTCATGCCGCCGCTGCCCTTTAACCCCAAATCATGGTGTTCTACGGCCACCTGGGGAAGAACGAGCACTTAGATGCACACTACTCAACGCCAGCAACATACCCATGCCTCCCGATCGAGCTAAGGACACAGATCCACCGCACAATCCGACAACGAAAAACGAGCGGCCGATACGAAACAATGATTTCCAGCCAAACTGAAATCCAAATTGGAAAACGAATCACATATCTAATTTACGCTCGTCGAGAGCTTCAAATCGATATGTAACTCAATATTATATGAGGAGTTTTAATTTTTGATTTGGAATTTGATTTGAAATTGAACTGAAATTTGTTTGTCTGCCATTGGATATGAGAAGTTGAGAAGGAGATGTATGTATAGACAAATAAGAATAAAAGAGGCTAGGGTTTATAATGAGGTATACATAGGCAAAGCTGAAATTAGAATGGACCGAATTGATTTGGATTGAAAGTTGAACGACAAATGGCCCGAAAAGCCCGTTCTGACTCCAAAACAAAAATAAGTCAATCCATATATCAAAATAGATGTTTTTAAATATTTTAAACGCAATGAAACAAGTTTAAAGTCCAAATTCCCTCGTATGAAGAAGTTATGCTAAAATCAAGTTATTTCAAATTGATTTCAATTAATTTCAGTTTCATTGATTTCTAGGCGTTTCGAGCCGTACGATCAAACGGCAAGTCCGATCGCTACGAGACTTGAAATCCTACAGTAATTCACCGTTACAGATCCGATGAAACTGGTTTTGTCAAAATCCGAGTCAGTGATCAAAATGGCTAATTTTCTATTAATTAAATAAATTGAAATTAAATTAAATTAAATCGCTTTTCATTCAAGTTCTAAAATCTATAATTTTTATCATCTTGAATTACTCTAGAAATTTGTAATCCCTTATAACAAATTTCTATATCAATTCAATATAAATTATTTTACCCATTACAGTGTTAAATTTCAATTTCAATACATTCATTAATTATCAATTGGACTTCCAATAAATCCACTATTTGATTTCCAATCTTGTTATATTAATTCAACTATCATATTATCATCTTAGGTGCCGCTTACATTGGTTTATATTCTAATACATTAATATTTTCCCATTTCATCTTTATTTCAATTGCGTAGTATTTAATTTCATTTGCTACAATAATTCCATTTATTGTAAACTGAATTTCAATAAATTGGTTTGTTTCAATTCCAATCATTTTATTAAGTTCATTACTACTCTATAACCT
The DNA here is from genome assembly GCA_030765085.1 of Allium cepa. Classification (NCBI taxonomy): domain Eukaryota; kingdom Viridiplantae; phylum Streptophyta; class Magnoliopsida; order Asparagales; family Amaryllidaceae; genus Allium; species Allium cepa. Next base: position 5,501,717 of record CM060930.1, on the reverse strand, counting down.
CGTTAACCATTATTTAACCTTTCATTACCTTAATATACTCCAATTTAACAACTCCTAAACATTGTATTACATTTCCCATTAATGTAGCATTTATTTATATTTATTAAAAATTTATTTCCAATTCAATCAACTAATTTAAAGGTAACTTATAATAATTGTTTGCAAGCCAATGTTAACTTAAGTTTATTATACTTCAACCAATTATTATAATTACATACATAATACCGAATTCATTCATACCATTAATTATATACAAATTCCTCTATTTATACAACACTTACATTTATTTACCTATATTCAATTTTATAACCAAGTGCAACAATTTACACTCTTTCATTATTGGGATTTCACTTCAATTGTCAATAATTAGTTTTAATTACCATAGCTACACTTCATTTTAGCGTTCATTTCATTATAAATTATAAAGTTTTTATTTCTTTCTAAATTTAATTACAATAAATCTCATTAAAATAACCAATTTAATTATCGAAATTTACGGGTTGTTACATTCTCCCCCACTCAAAACTTTTCGTCCCCAAAAAGAAAATAAAAGGGCAAGGAAAGAATAAAGTAAACAGTACATCGTATTCAAAAATACTAACTTTATAAACAAATAAATTTACAGAATTAATCAATTTGAATAAAGTATACCAATTTATAACCATTAAATCTTTTTACACTCAAATTAATAAAGTTTGGAAAACATTTTCAAAAAAATTCTAAGTCTAAAATTTACGAAAAATTTCGGTAGAGTCTCCTTTGTACGGAGAGGCTCGGGAGAAAATATAATATCAAATACAACATATATGACATATATTTTGCAAAATAATATGTCCAAAAAGGGGAAAAACAATATAATAACGCTACAAAAACGTAATCCGAGAATGTACCTATTTGTCGGGCAATTTACGCTTATTTTATGAAACCAAAAGTAGTAGCAATTGCTTCCATAACCTACATTTCACTTATATAATCTAAAAGAATTAATAATTATATAGAATGAAATATTAATTTTGTTTCGTCCACTAGCAAACAAATCAGTGTCGAATAACACAATCACTTGCAACCACAACATACAATCATCATACTGAATCAACACAATTCAATTATCCATCCATATCAAACAAAGCAAATAGTTGTTCGGGTTTAAAACTTTAAATTATACAGAATGGAAAATAAACTATTAAATGCACCATTTACTCAATAGTCTTAGATGAAACTAAATAGATTATTCATATGTCCAAACAATTTTAAAGTATCCTTGCACAAACAACCATAAACCAAACAAACAACAGTTTCAGATAATACATCAAGTTCATTCTTATTAATTTCATTTCATACATTTGTTGTTTGATTTCATTTTCATTCATATAATGATTTATCATTTCAATTTACATTTATCTCTTCCAAATTTTCATTTTCGTCCATTGATTCAGTGTTTATTTCACTTATTTGCACTTATACTTACATAAATTCATTTTTATTTATTCATATCATAATAAATTTTCTTTTTATTGCATTACATTCATTCATTTCACAATTTCATTTATTTTGATTCATTTATCCATAGTATTCATGTTCAATTCAGTTACTTGGCATAACAATTTTATCTACTTAAGTTTAAAATCATCTACTTACAACATTTGCCTACTATCATATTTTATTATAGTAATGTTTCAATTGTAACTTTAGTTTATAACTCTATAACATCAACTCCTATTAATAAAAGTGATTTATTGAACACTTTCATTACATAAGTTTACTTGTACAATTTCCATTACATCATCTTATTAAACATTACAACTTTTAATTAAGTTATATGTATGCCTTTAAGGATGTAATTGAAAATTACACAAGTTCATCTTATTTCTTTTAATTAATCTAATGTTCAATAATCATATCCTTTTCTTTTTATAGATTATAAATTTCAACTTTCTTGATATTTCATTTATAACTTGGTATTTAATATCTTATTTTAATTAGAGGTTCCAATTATATATTAGTTACATTCCATTTCACTACAATAGTTGAAACTATTCATTAATAGAAACTAAAGAACTAAATACCGAGTTCCAGTTCAAATCATTTTAAAAATAATAGATAAATGTATATACTTACAATTTTTATATCTAATTATATTTAAAACAATTTGAAATTTATATTTGCTTATCAAAATAATTCTGTAGTAAAATTACTACAGTGGCCTTCCCACTTAGAAACTCAAAAATGAATGTCGATGATGCGTGCACTCATAATCAAAATTATTTCCCAGCGACATAGAGGGCAGTACAGAACTTATTTCTTTCCTAAGTTTCTTTAAAACAATTATTTCAATTTATATTAAAATATTTATATTAGAAAATACTTATAAAAAATATTATTATATTCCAAATTCCTTTGAAGGAAATTTTCAAAATCCCGGAACATAAGTTCTGAAATTTCCAATTTTCATTTATTTTATTTTCTTCGAATTTTGTTTCCAATCAATATTTATAAATTTCACTACCTAACAACCAATATATTACAACCAAATATAACCTTTATAAATAAAAAAAAATTTATATGTAGAACATATAATTGGCAAAATTATTTCATTCACCTATATTCAAAACAAATATTGTGTCGGTCTGTCCTATTAAGTGTTTAGAAATCCCTATTGATGTCATAGTGTCCTATGCACCAACCAGAATTTATAAATACAAAACGGAACAAATTAACACAATATCAAAACCTTTTATAACACTAACAAATACGTTCTCTCATATATATACGCTCAACGACTCATCATAGGGTATTGCTACCGCATTAATAAAGAGTCAGACCCCACAAAGCTAAGGTTTATCGCTAAACCAAAGCTTTGATACCAAATGTAACGACCCTCCTGTTTGTACGCTTTAAATCGACGATAAACCACACACATCGGACTCAAACAATATAGAAGGGTGGATTGTTATTGGGGTGAATAAGAAAAAGCAGAGAAAGGAAAAAAACAGAATCTTGCAGCGGAATGTAAAAATATAATAGTCAAATAACAGTTCATGAAGCTGTTTTACAAAACATTTGATTTTACATATACAACACAGAATCAGAGTTACACATACCAAAGAATAATAAATAACAATGCAGCTGAACAGTATGTATGTAGTTGACTAATATGATAAATAATAGTAATACAATCTTCGTCTTCGTCCTTCAGAAGCAAGGTCTTCAAATCCTGAAATGCTCAGGCTGACCCGAGCGAGTTAAAAAGACAAAACACTCGAGTCAGAACTAAAATATCTTATGTGAGTTAAATAAACAGAAATAAATATGAGTGGAACGGCATCAGAGAGTTTATGGGATTTGACATCTCCTATCCAATGTCTAACATGAGTGCAGTAACTTAAGAGATGTTCAGGATTCACATCTCCTAAGGATCCGTTAAACTATTTACTATGTAGTAATATACGCTATTATAATAATGTCTAATAGTAAAATAAACTTACTTTTAAATAGCGTTAAGGGGTTACCTATATAGCCCTTACCACGTAATAGTCCCATTAGTCAATCCAGTATCAGTGCATCTCCAGATCGGGAGACTACCCAAAATACTCCATGTGCTACGGGAGAAAACCAAACTCGTACAAGGCGTGCTAGTATAGGTGATACAACACAACTAGGCAATGCGGAGTTGATATACCAATTACGCTTCCGGATTTGTGGTAACGCGTAGCAGCTACTACCGCCCACCTCAAGTCACACCCCCAAATCAAATGGGCCCCAATCAATCACAAAGTAATAGAATGGTATCGAAGGAGTGCGTTTGATAAAAGGTGCTACCTTCTTAGCCCATTGATCGCTTCTGTATTAGCCACCATATGCCAACTCACGGGAGTCGGGTCCAAGTATATACCTCAAAGGAAACGCCGCCACCATCCTACTTCATTCTGGAATCTGCACCGCGTACACAGTTGTTAAAGTGGTTTTTGGAGTTGGCAGAGAGTATGACAACTTCCGATCCTTATCTTGTTAAGAACCAAACGTTATTATAACACCACGATCATTTTCAAAGTCGGTTTATACCTTAAAACCAAATATCATTGCCTTTTCAAAATCAAATCAATACGATATCATTTTCATTTCAAATATATCCTTTCCTAATAACACTTTCAAAGTTATAACATTTCGAAATCAAAACACTTGAATATAACACTTTCAAATTATAATACCTTGAAACTCATAACTTTTAAACATAACTTCCACCACATAAATAGTTTAAATATTTAAAATACTTTATATAATAAATAGCTTCTTCAATTTCACAAATCAATTCCAAAAACAACTCGAATTTCTAGATTTTATATTTAACCAAATTCCAGATCATAAATTTCAATTCAATTCAGTTTCCAAATAAACTATTCCAGATTAATCGATTTCAAAATAGATTTGACCCACAGAATAAACCATTTCAAATTCAACATATTTCAAACTTTAAGCATTCAACAATTTCAAAACTTAGTTTGGTAATTACGATTCAACAATTCAATTTTCTATTATTTAGTTTTGAAATATTTTAAAAAATAAATCCATTACCTTTTAAATAAAACTAAAATTACAAATAACTAAATATTTCCTTCAACTTATTTATACTTGAAATATTCATTTAATTCGCTTTAAATAAAAATCAAGTTATATAAATCATACGTTCTAAAATTTCAAATTTTATAAATTTCACATCAAGCTTATTTGAGTTTAATTCTTAAATAAATTCAATTTCAAATAAATCTCAAATTTATCTTCCAACCTTAATTTATTTAAATCATTATAAACTCTATATTAAAATATCATTAAAATACTTAACCATATTATCTTCAATAAAATCAAACTTATTATTAAGCTTATTAAAACAAATTATACATAGCTTAAAATCTAGGATAAAATAACATTCATATAATATCTAAAATCATTATTTATATAAAACCATATATTTCTTTACAAAACTATAGAAATCATTTCAAAATATTTTTATATATAGTTGTAACGACCCGGAATTTTGGGCTATATAAATTTAATAATCTATATCAATAATTTAATTGGCTTGATTATTTTCTTTATAATTTTAATTCAAACTGATAAATTTATTCTTTTTATGGTTAATAAATATTTAATCCGATAATTGTGATCAATATCTTTCTGACAATTTAAAATATTGATAAGATTTATTTTTCAAAGCTAATCAAATTTTATTCTGTTTATAATATATATATTTTTGATATATATTGTGAATAGAAGATCTTTTGTTTTAAATTAAAGATGAATTTTCAAATTGTAATATATATGTTTGTATATGTTATAATTTGGGTTGTTTTGAAATTTATTTAATCTATTGATAATTTATAATTGTAATTTAAAGCTTGTTTTAATTTATATTTTCAAAATTTTATTTAAAGAATTATTCGTTGGTTTTAAAATATAAGTTTTTTATTTACTTTAAATTTGATGGTTTAAAAGGATTTAAACATTTTGTTTTGTTTTCTTTAAATTGCTTATTATAAAATGGTTATAAGTGTATAAATATAAATGTTAGATTTTAAACACATGTATAAGAAGTTATATTTGTATTATAATTAGTTTATAATATTTTCTTATAAAAGTAAATTTTTATTTACACATGTAAATTATAATTACTTAACAGAATTAAAGAAAATATGTTTATATTTATATTTAAACTAAATAAAAGTTTAATTAAAAATTTGCTTAAGATATGAGTAAACATGTAAACATATCTTTATAACACTTGTTAATCATGCAAATTAAATTAATAATAAATGTAAATGCTTAAAGACATGTGGCAACATTCCATTTTATTTTAATAAATGTAAAAGAGGAACACTTGTTTTTTTCAAACACTTTCATTCTTTGTTTCTCTCCTTATTTCTAATGGAAACCACAAAATTTAAATACAAAGTGCTACCAGAAATTGAGATCAAATCTGATTTTGAATTAAGAGCTGCAACTTCAAATTTCAACCTGCAATCAAAGGAATGATCTTCAGCAAGTTTTAATCAACAATTCAAGCTGCATTTCAAAGTTCTAAAACTTGCAACCAAAAGTAAATCAAATCTGTAGTTTTCAATCCTGCAACTAAATGGAAAGTTTTTCAAATCCTGCAATTGAAATAATGTTCAATCTGCAACTTTCAAATTTGAGATACATGAAGATCTACAGTTCAACATTTTAGAGCCTCAATTGAAGCATGCAATCAAAGCCTTTAGATATAAGATTCAAATACCTGAAAGTATTGAAACTGCTATGCTTTGTTCCCTGATCTGCATTTTTAAAAGAAGTGAGTAAACTATTTTAAAAACAGTTTGATTTTAGATTTCATCTTGATTTTATGATGATATCATGATGTTATATGAAAATTTTATTTAAATTGGAATGCATGTTGAATTAAGATATTGAATTGTCTATAAGATTTAAAATGGATACTGTGTTTATTAAAAACAGTCCAAATCCTTCAAAATCTAAATAACTTGATTTTTAACATGAATGGGACAGTGATTTGTTAATGAAAGTTGTTTGCAAACACATAATATATCATCTAAAAATAATTATAGGATTTTAAAATGAATGAGTTACTCAGAATTTTCAAATTACAGTGAAAAATCAAGTTGGGACAAAATTTTATAATTTCAAGTTCCAGTTTTGAATGTATAAGTGAATTACAATTGGAAAGATATGATTTTTAGAGTTTGTATTATAATTTTTAACTGAGTATTTAAGATGAATTTGGGGTTTATACGAAATTGGGGGTTTTGTGAATTTTTGATTATCTATACATTAACTTGGTTTGAGATTTGGATCATAGCATGAGTATAGATTGCTGGTTATAGGAAAAATACGATTGAGTTTTTCTATTGAGTGGATCGTTCGATTTTGAAGAAATTAGGGTTTAAGCTTACATTTGGTTTTCGGCTTGAATGGTGTGGCAGTGCGTCGAATATGATGAATCGAGCTCGTTCGTTTTTTGGGTGGATGTTGTGCTTGGGTGTGGCGACTCGGTGGTGGGGTTGGCGTTGGTCAACGGTGAGGAAGTGATTGGCGTTGAGGGTTTTTGTGGTCGTTCTTCCTGTAGTTTTCGTGCTCGAGAGTGAAATTTTGATTCGCAAATTAGTTCTTCGATCTGGGTTCGAGATCACGCTCGCAGGTGGTTTTGTGACCGTAGTCGGTCGTCGCGTTGATCGTAGGCGGCTGGAGTTGCTTGGACACGCACACGAGTGTACGTGTGTGCACTGGGGAAGTTTGTTTGGAGAAGATGAGTTGAAGCTCGGGGAAGCTTTCGTGTTGGTCGCGTGATGGACTCGAAGATATTGGTGTTTGGTTTGCTTCGGGTTTGTCTCGGATAGATCCATTTTTTTGCTCGAGATTTCTGGAGTTTGGTTCTGTAGTGTAATGCAGTTAAAGTTAGAAAGTAAGTAAAAATCAAGTATAAGTTAGAAGACAGGTTTATGAATGGAAGCGAGATATAAAGTTAACTTGTTGATTTTAAAATGGAAGTGAACCAAACATTTAAAGGTGAAAACTAAATTTATAAATTCAAATTTAAATATGTTTTTAAATGTTGTTTTTTAAAGAAATAATTAGCTTAATTAGGTTTAAAATTTAAATTTAAAAGAGAATTTGAATTTAATTATTAAATCAAAGATTTAAGTTAAAGTTTTGAAACAATGTTTTAATAACAGAATTTTCAATTTATATTGAATTAAATAAGTTTAAAATTTGATAATTTAAAGTGTTTAAATTTGGAAATGATTTATAAATGCTTTTCATTCAAGTAAGATTATTATTATGATTTTGAAAACCAAGTTTAATATTTTGTCTTTGAATTAATAAGATTTAAATAATTCAAATAATTTATTTATGGAAATAAATAAGGTTAAATTATTTGGATAATTAATTTAAGATTACTTATTTAATATGATTTGTTAATAAGTTAAGTTTGATTTAGATTTATGGTTTTCTTAATTTATTAAAGATTTTCTTTAATAACAGAAGTTAATTAATTAATTGTTTAATTAATTTTAAATAATTAGTTAATTGTTTATTTAATTTTAATAATCACTTAATTATAGATTAATTAAGTGTAATTACTTAATAAAGTAATTAATGGTTAATTGTTGAATATAATTAAGGAAGTTAATTACTTATGAAAGTAATTAATGATAATTACTCAAGGGAGTAATTAAATGGAAGTGACTAATGGGTAATCTGTTAATGTTATCAATTGAGGAATTGATTTATATAACTGTTTTAAAAGTTAATTAATTATTGAATAATTAATTAATTAATGAATTAGGGATTTGTTTAATAATGGAATTAATTACTTGTTAAGGTAATTAATTAGGAAAGTAATTAAGAGTTATTAATGAAAGTAATTAGAGATAATTACTTGTTAAGTAACTAAGATTTAATTACTTAATTATTTTAGTTAATTAATAAGATTAATTAATTAATGAAATGTGTTTAATTAAAGATTAATTACTAAGTGTGATTAATTAAATTGTAATTGATTAATAAGGTAATTAATTAAGGTTTTATTTATTTATTTAATTATTTAATAATTACTTAATGAAGTAATTAAGGATAATTAATTGGATTAATTAATCAAGGATTAATATAATTAATTTAGATGTTAATTAAATAAGAAGTTAATTAATTAAGTTAAGTAATTACAAATTGTTAATTACTGATTATGATTAATAGAATGATTAATTATAAGTTAATTATTTAATTAATTAAAGCAATTAATAATTAATAAGGATCATTTGATAATTAATCAAGGTTGATAAATATAAGTGATTAATTTAAGTGTGATTAATTAATTGTAATTAATTGAGGGTTAATGTAATTAATTATGATTGATTAGTAAATGAAAGTAAATGGATGATCATTAATTATTGTAATTAATGATAGTAATTAAAATTTAATTACTGAATATGGATAAGGATAATTACTTTAATGTAATTAAAGTATAATTAATCAAGGGAGATTAATTAAAGAAGATCATTAGAGATGATTGATCTATTTACTTGAAATAAATAAATGAAGAAGGATTCAAGTAATCCAATTGATTAAGAGTTAATCAATTCTGTTTATGGATGATTGGTTTATATTGGATGATTGATATTGGGTGATTTGTTGATATTGGATGATTTGGATATCTCTGATATATGTGATATGCTGCTTTGTGGGATGAATGTTGTTATGAATTATCTATTGTGATAATGTGATTCATCTATCTGTTTATATCATCCTGAATATAAGTTTAACTGTTTGAACCCTTAAGTACAACTTAGACATTAAAATGGTGTTTGGTTTCGGTGAGACCGGGATCGGGTTTCCATATTTAGAATCCGGAAACCATATCGATTCCAATTAAACGTTAGGTCGTAAATCCAAGTGGAGCAAGTGAAGACTCGAGATGTAAGGGCTATACGTCAGTATGACTCTGTGGGTGATTCCGTAATGAGTTTGACGGAATAGTACTTATAGGTTCGAGATGGTGATTTAGAGTGCAAGGGCTATGGTCGTTGACTCTGAGGGTGATTCCAATATGAGTGCAACGAGATAGTGCCTTCAGTTTCGTTCGAACCCCGAACGAACTTGTATGGATTGAATGCTTTCAGAACATCGTCAGATGGACGATGAGCATTCTAAGATAGATGTGTTCTATAAAGGTAATCGTAGCCTCAAGCCTCATCAACCGGAAATGGCTAAAACAGGGGAGGTGCAGCAAGGCTTCGTGGGTAGCTCCCACTGGAGAGCAAGATTTTCCCCTGTTTAGAAGTCCCTTTTTATTCGGCTGTGTGGGCAGTTGGGTCGCGGCCAACTACGAGGTTGTCTTGTTCGGGACTATTCAGTAAGGAAAGGTTCCGGCCTTGTGTTGCAGGGGAGCGGGCGTACTCCTCGGTACGTTGATCTAGGCCACGTACTGTGACGGGCGGTGCCCCAGTAGCCCTGCCATTGATGGAAACTCATTTTCCTACGAGACCCTACGGTATTGATTGTATTACCCACTTTTGTGGCTAGTAGCTGGAATTTAATAGATGTAACAATTTCGGGTATTTCTTATTTACTTGAAAACCCTAGACACTATTATAATATCACTGGATTTCCGATCAAATGTTTTGGTTAGTGTAAGGTAAAAACTTTTCCATGTTTATGTGTGGGAAGTCTTACGTGATACCTTTTCTTTTCAAAGGTTTTTCTAAAGTTAAGCAAATTTTAACCCGTTTACTCACACCAGACCCATGTCTGACCCGAGTGTTTATTTTCTGTTTTATTAAACTCTTGGGTACTCATATTATATATGAGTAGTCAAGTGATTCGGGTTTGGTTGACGAATTCTGGAGGAGATATGGAGCAGGAGGCTTCCACGTGTAGTTATATTATGGTTCCGCTGTGTTGTTTGGTATCTGTATCTTGTGTACTTGAGTTGTATAGTCAGACAGAGGTTTATAACTGTCTAATATATGTTGTATAAGTTGTGTAGTTTGATGTAATATGACACTGTGTAATATTATATGTGATATATTATATTTTATTCGTTCCTCTATGAGTTCTCTAATGTTGTTCTGTTTCTTTTCTTTCTTTCTTTTCTTCTTCTATCCCTTTCTTTCTTCAAGATGATGCGATTTTCTGGAGATAGGAAGTCGGGTCGTCTCATTTGGTATCAGAGCATGAGGTTGAGTGAATACCTAGGCTCTGGAGTAGTGTCTTTCTTGAGAGAGCGTACTTGTAATTTTTATATATAACTATATATATATACACACACACCCCTAATCTGTTGGGTTATCTGTTCGGATTTTCCAACATAAATTTTAGTGGTAGATGAAGTAGTGGTGTGTGTGTAACACGACTACCACTGATGGAAGAGGTCCATATGATTGAGGTTGGAAATTTTTGTCGAGACTGTAGACTTAATACCATCTCGAATAAGATTTGTAGTTTGGAGTAAGGATTTCTCTGATATCCGAAGGAAATATTTTTTAAAGATTCAGGGTTTATCTTTGAAGTGTTAGTTTGGATTTCGCTCGGGTAAGCGAATTATTCTTGAGTTTAGTCTGTCGGTGGTGCAGAAGTAAGTGATGATATCTTGGTAACTGCAGTATCCATGGAAATTTTCAAAAGATGTTTTCTTTTGAAGCAGTTTAAGAGGTGGTTGAGGAGCAGTCTTTACCTGCCACAGGGAAGACTCGTCTGTATATAAGTTGTCTAGATCTTTGACATGGAGGTTGGCTGTTCTGGGATATGAGACTAAGGTCTATGAGTTGCTTCGTTTTGGCATGGTCTCATTTGTCATTTCTTAAGGAGAGCGAGATGTGGATGCCTCGTTTGGAGCCCGAGTTTCTTGAAGGGTTGTCTGCCATCTCGAAAGTCCTTTGTGTGGTCTGTTGATGGTTTTGGTTTTCGAGAAGTCTTTGAATTAGAAGTCTTTGGTTAGCAGTGGTAGCAGTGCAGTTCGAAGTGTTCGGTGTGCTGACGAGGAGGTCTTATAGCTTTGCAGTATCATCGAGGTAGAGTTTGGAAGCAGCAGTGTGCTCGTTTCTCCAATGATTTAGGAATCTTGGTGGTTCTTCTATCAGCAGTCCGGGCAGTTGGAGAAGTTTTCTTGAAAGGTTAACCTTGTTTGGAGAAGCTTAAAACTATTCTAATGGGTAAAGAGAAGGCAGTTTCTTTGGAATCCAAATCAGGTTGGATCGCAAAAGTGACTTGCGATCAATTTGGGAATTTTTCTTTGGGCAATCTTTTGTTTGAGACTGAGGATTCTCATGTGGAAGTAGGAGCTACTGAATTGATCAGAAGTTGTCTGCATCTCGAGTTGAGTTCCATATTATTTTGGTTCCAGGAGTAATTTTGGGTAGTTAGCCTGGTTGTAGGATGGTTTTTGGAGAAAGAGAGTTGGTGTAGCAGCTTAGAATATTTTTGAATTGGATTTGGTCTGATCTAGTTTTTGAGTTTGGATTTCTGTTATAAGGTTGTGTGACTGAGTCAGATGAGTCACTCAGATTTTATGGATTTGATGAGCAAAGTTTTCCCAGATATATTGGATAAGTTTGTACTTGTGTTCATCAACATTATTCTTTTCTATTTCAGAATCAGAGTTGTGCAGCGGAAGCGAAGTAGCAGATGAGCAAGGAAGGAAGCAAGTTCAGATTGCTATTGCTTTGGAGTAGAGCATGTGTTCTGGAGTTCGACGGATTTTTGAAGACTTTTCTATTGAATATGATCCAGAAGCTTGTTTGCTTTGGTCTAGTTGTTTCTAGAAGTGTCAGCATAGGTTGAGCTGATCGGAAGAAATGGGCAGCCCAGGATTTTCTGTTGAGTTATACAGATATGAAATAAGGAGTTTGGAATTCGAAATTGGGTACGATTGGATGGCTAGTCATGAGGCATTTGAGATTTCTTATCTTTGTTTTATAGGATGAGATTGAATTGCCAGTTTGGATAGCTGGAATTCATTGTATTTCATGTATCTCTGAGAGAGTATGTGTATGATTCATCGATTGGTTGTTGAATCTGTAAGTTCAGTTGGATTTGGAAGTTGAGCTGGGCTTGAGTATAATCCGATGATCTGTTCAGATTAATTGATCTAAAGATGAGAGGAGCTCTGGTTTTTGGTAGTGCAGTTAGTTTGTTGGCTTTTGTAGAGCGAGTCTCCCGGTGATTTATACTTGGGAAACTCGAGATAGTGTTAGAAGATTTATTCTGATTTGTGTCAGGATAATTAGTTTGTTAAGTTTGTTTGTTTGATTGATTGCTTTGGTTGTTAGTAACGGATTGATAAGTATGCTTTGCTGTTTGAAATTAAAACCTGTACTGGGTTATTAAATTACCTTTGCTTTTAAATTTCAGAGACGAAATTCTTTTAAGGGGGAAGGATTGTAACGACCCGGAATTTTGGGCAATATAAATTTAATAATCTGTAAAAATAATTTAATTGGCTTGATAATTTTCTTTATAATTTAATGCAAACTGATAAATTTATTCTTTTTATGGTTAATAAATATTTAATTTGATAATTATGATCAATATCTTTCTGACAATTTAAAATATTGATAAGATTTATTTTTAAAAGCTAATCAAATTTTATTCTGTTTATAATATATATATTTTTGATATATATTGTGAATAGAACATCTTTTGTTTTAAATTAAAGATGAATTTTCAAATTGTAATATATATGTTTGTATATGTTATAATTTGAGTTGTTTTGAAATTTATTTAATCTATTGATAATTTATAATTGTAATTTAAAGCTTGTTTTAATTTATATTTTCAAAAATTTATTTAAAGAATTATTCATTGGTTATAAAATACAAGTTTGTTATTTACTTTCAATATGATGGTTTAAAAAGATTTAAACATTTTGTTTTGTTTTCTTTAAATTGCTTATTATAAAATGGTTATAAGTGTATAAATATAAATGTTAGATTTTAAACACATGTATAAGAAGTTATATTTGTATTATAATTAGTTTATAATATTTTCTAGTAAAAGTAAATTTATATTTACACATGTAAATTATAATTATTTAAGAGAATTAAAAAAATAAGTTTATATTTACATTTAAATTAAATAAAAGTTTAATTAAAAATTTGCTTAAGACATGTGTAAACATGTAAACATAACTTTATAGCACTTGTTAATCATGCAAATTAAATTAATGACAAATGTAAATGCTTAAAGACATGTGGCAACATTCCATTTTATTTTAATAAATGTAGAAGAGGAAAACTTGTTTTTTTCAAACACTTTCATTCTTTGTTTCTCTCCTTAATTCTAATGGAAACCATAAAATTTAAATACAAAGTGCTACCAGAAATTGAGATCAAATATGAATTTGAATTAAGAGCTGCAACTTCAAATTTCAACCTGCAATCAAAAGAATGATCTTCAGCAAGTTTTAATCAACAATTCAAGCTGCATTTCAAAGTTCTAAAACTTGCAACCAAAAGTAAATCAAATCTGTAGTTTTCAATCCTGCAACTAAATGGAAAGTTTTTCAAATCCTGCAATTCAAATAATGTTCAATCTGCAACTTTAAAATTTGAGATACATGAAGATCTACAGTTCAACATTTTAGAGCCTCAATTGAAGCATGCAATCAAAGCCTTCAGATCTAAGATTCAAATACCTGAAAGTATTGAAACTGCTATGCTTTGTTCTATGATCTGCATTTTTAAAAGAAGTGAGTAAACTATTTTAAAAACAGTTTGATTTTAGATTTCATCTTGATTTTATGATGATATCATGATGTTATATGAAAATTTTATTTAAATTTGAATGCATGTTGAATTAAGATATTGAATTGTCTGTAAGATTTAAAATGGATACTGTGTTTATTAAAAACAGTCCAAATCCTTCAAAATCTAAATAACTTGATTTTTAACATGAATTGGACAGTGATTTGTTAATGAAAGTTGTTTGCAAACACATAATATATCATCTAAAAATAATTATAGGATTTTAAAATGAATAAGTTACTCAGAATTTTCAAATTACAGTGAAAAATCAAGTTGGGACAAAATTTTATAATTTCAAATTCCAGTTTTGAATGTATAAGTGAATTACATTTGGAAAGATATGATTTTTAGAGTTTGTATTATAATTTTTAACTGAGTATTTAAGATGAATTTGGGGTTTATACGAAATTGGGGGTTTTGTGAATTGTTGATTATCTATACATTAACTTGGTTTGAGATTTGGATCATAGCATGAGTATAGATTGCTGGTTATAGGAAAAATACGATTGAGTTTTTCTATTGAGTGGATCGTTCGATTTTGAAGAAATTAGGGTTTAAGCTTACAGTTGGTTTTCGGCTTGAATGGTGTGGCAGTGCGTCGAGTATGATGAATCGAGCTCGTTCGTTTTTGAGGTGGATGTTGTGCTTGGGTGTGGCGACTCGGTGGTGGGGTTGGCGATGGTCAACGGTGAGGAAGTGATCAGCGTTGAGGGTTTTTGGTGGTCGTTTTTCTTGTAGTTTTCGTGCTCGAGAGTGAAATTTTGATTCGTTAATTAATTCTTCGATCTGGGTTCGAGATCACGCTCGCAGGTGGTTTTGTGACCGTAGTCGGTCGTCGCGTTGATCGTAGGCGGCCGGAGTTGCTTGGACACGTACACGAGTCTACGTGTGTGCACTGGGGAAGTTTGTTTGGAGAAGATGAGTTTAAGCTCGGGGAAGCTTTCGTGCTTTCGTCTTGGTCGCGTGATCGACTCGAAGATATTGGTGTTTGGTTTGCTTCGGTTTGTCTCGGATAGATCCATTGTTTTGCTCGAGATTTCTGGAGTTTGCCTCTGTAGTGTAATGCAGTTTAAGTTAGAAAGTAAGTAAAAATCAAGTATAAGTTAGAAGACAGGTTTATGAATGGAAGCGAGATATAAAGTTAACTCGTTGATTTTAAAATGGAAGTGAACCAAACATTTAAATGTGAAAATTAAATTTATAAATTCAAATTTAAATATGTTTTTAAATGTTGTTTTTTAAAGAAATAATTATCTTAATTAGGTTTAAAATTTAAATTTAAAAGAGAATTTGAATTTAATTATTAAATCAAAGATTTAAGTTAAAGTTTTGAAATAATGTTTTAATAATAGAATTTTCAATTTATATTGAATTAAATAAGTTTAAAATATGATAATTTAAAGTGTTTAAATTTGGAAATGATTTATAAATGCTTTTCGTTCAAGTAAGATTATTATTATGATTTTGAAAACCAAGTTAAATAATTTGTCTTTGAATTAATAAGATTTAAATAATTCAAATAATTTATTTATGGAAATAAATAAGGTTAAATTATTTGGATAATTAATTTAAGAATACTTATTTAATATGATTTGTTAATAAGTTAAGTTTGATTTAGATTTATGGTTTTCTTAATTTATTAAAGATTTTCTTTAATAATAGAAGTTAATTAATTAATTGTTTAATTAATTTTAAATAATTAGTTAATTGTTTATTTAATTTTAATAATCACTTAATTATAGATTAATTAAGTGTAATTACTTAATAAAGTAATTAGTGGTTAATTGTCGAATATAATTAAGGAATTTAATTACTTATGAAAGTAATTAATGATAATTACTCAAGGGAGTAATTAAATGGAAGTGATTAATGGGTAATCAGTTAATGTTATCAATTAAGGAATTGATTTATATAACTGTTTTAAAAGTTAATTAATTATTGAATAATTAATTAATTAATGAATTAGGGATTTGTTTAATAATGGAATTAATTACTTATTAAGGTAATTAATTAAGAAAGTAATCAAGAGTTATTAATGAAAGTAATTAGAGATAATTATTTGCTAAGTAATTAAGAGTTAATTACTTAATTATTTTAGTTAATTAATAAGATTAATTAATTAATGAAATGTGTTTAACTAAAGATTAATTACTAAGTGTAATTAATTAAATTTTAATTAATTAATAAGGCAATTAATTAAGGATTTATTTAATTGTTTAATAATTACTTAATGAAGTAATCAAGGATTAATTAATTGGATTAATTAATCAAGGATTAATATAATTAATTTAGAAGTTAATTAATTAAGAAGTTAGTTAATTAAGTTAAGTAATTACAAATTGTTAATTATTGATTACGGTTAATAGAATGATTAATTATAAGTTAATTATTTAATTAATTAAAGCAATTATTGATTAATAAGGATCATTTGATAATTGATCAAGGTTGATTAATATAAGTGATTAATTTAAGTGTGATTAATTAATTGTAATTAATTGAGGGTTAATGTAATTAATTATGATTGATTAATAAATGAAAGTAAATGAATGATAATTAATTATTATAATTAATGATAGTAATTAAAAGTTAATTACTGAATATGGATAAGGATAATTACGTGAATGTAATTAAAGTATAATTAATCAAGGGAGATTAATTAAAGAAGATCATTAGAGATGATTAATCTATTTACTTGAAATAAATAAATGAAGAAGGATTTAAGTAATCGAATTGATTAAGAGTTAATCAATTCTGTTTATGGATGATTGGTTTATATTGGATGATTAACATTGGGTGATTTGTTGATATTGGATGATTTGGATATCTTTGATATACGTGATATGCTGCTTTGTGGGATGAATGTTGTTATGAATTATTTATTGTGATAATGTGATTCATCTATCTGTTTATATCATCCTGAATATAAGTTTAACTGCTTAAACCCTTAAGTACAACTTGGACATTAAAATGGCGTTTGGTTTCGGTGAGACCGGAATCGGGTTTCCATATTTGGAATCCGAAAACTACATCGATTCCAATTAAACATTAGGCCGTAAATCAAAGTGGAGCAAGTGAAGACTCGAGATGTAAGGGCTATACGTCAGTATAACTCTGTGGGTGATTCCGTAATGAGTTTGACGGAATAGTACTTATAGGTTCGAGATGGTGATTTAGAGTGTAAGGGCTATGGTCGTTGACTTTGAGGGTGATTCCAATATGTGTGCAACGAGATAGTGCCTTTGGTTTCGTTTGAACCCGGAACGAACTTGTATGGATTGAATGCTTTCAGAACATCGTCAGGTGGACGATGAGCATTCTAAGATAGATGTGTTCTATAAAGGTAATCGTAGCCTCAAGCCTCATCAACCGGGAATGGCTAAAACAGGGGAGGGCAGCAAGGCTTCATGGGTAGCTCCCACTGGAAAGAAAGATTTTCCCCTATTTAGAAGTCCCTTTTTATTCGGCTGTGTGGGCAGTTGGGTCGCGGCCAACTGTGGGGTTGTCTTGTTCGGGACTGTTCAGTAAGGAATGGTTCCGGCCTTGTGTTTCAGGGGAGCGGGCGTACTCCTCGGTACGTTGATCTAGGCCACGTACTGTGACGGGCGGTACCCCAGTAGCCCTGCCATTGATGGAAACCCATTTTTCCTACGAGACCCTACGGTTTTGATTGTATTACCCACTTCTGTGGCTAGTAGCTGGAATTTAATAGATGTAACAATTTCGGCTATTTCTTATGTACTTCAAAACCCTAGACACTATTATAGTATCACTGGATTTCCTATCAAATGTTTTGGTTAGCGTAAGGTAAAAACTTTTCCATGTTTATGTATGGGAAGTCTTACGTGATACCTTTTCTTTTCAGAGGTTTTTCTAAAGTTAAGCAAATTTTAACCCATTTACTCACACCAGACCCCTGTCTGACCCGAGTGTTTATTTTCTGTTTTATTTAACT
Organism: Allium cepa; assembly: GCA_030765085.1. Taxonomy (NCBI): domain Eukaryota; kingdom Viridiplantae; phylum Streptophyta; class Magnoliopsida; order Asparagales; family Amaryllidaceae; genus Allium; species Allium cepa. The sequence continues at coordinate 5,483,477 of CM060930.1, read as the reverse complement.
CTTGGGTACTCATATTATATATGAGTAGTCAAGTGATTTAGGTTTTATTGATGAATTCTGGAGGAGATATGGAGCAGGAGGCTTCCACATGTAGTTATATTATGGTTCCGCTATGTTGTTTGATATCTGTATCTTGTGTACTTGAGTTGTATAGTTAGACAGATGTTTATAACTGTCTAATATATGTTGTATAAGTTGTGTACTCTGATGTAATATGACACTGTGTAATATTATATGTGATATATTATAATTTATTCGTTCCGCTGTGAGTTATCTGATGTTGTTCTGTTTCTTCTCTTTCTTTCTTTTCCTCTTCTATCCCTTTCTTTTTTCAAGATGATGCGATTTTCTGGAGATAGGAAGTTGGGCTGTCTCAATAGTCCACGGTGTCCGTATAAAATTTTCTATCCTATTGTCAAGTGATACGGATGTTTATCATTTCAATCCATAATTTAAAATATAAATACGGTTATATGTCATTTCAAACCGCAATCCTGAATGAAGTAAAAATCCATAACAACTTGCAATTTATAACAATATAAAATACATCATCCATTCATCCAATATCAATCATCAAACATTTATCACAATCATCATCTAATTCAATCAATAACGGTAATATAGAGCAGATAATAAATAACAGGTATTTACTAGCAGTTTATATTCAATAATAAAATAAATAACTGTGTTATCCAAATAAATTCAATAAAACTGAGATGATGATTCAAAATATGCCAAACAGTCATAAATAAATTTCTAATCACATCATAAATCAATTTAACAAACATAAGAAATTTTAGAAGTTGTGAGTGGGTTAAAACACTCACCTTCTAAATTTAAATTGAATTTAAATCCAATTTAAATCCAAAATTCAAACAGTTTCCAAATCAGTCCAAACCCGCGTCAAAAAGTCCGAGATTTCAATACGATCCTAGCGGAGGAAACCGTGCATGAATCGGACCTCGTATGTGAAAAATATTCATATTAGAACAATTAAGATTTGAATTTAAATAAAATAAAATAAAATAAAATAAACACCACACGGAACCTGCCACATCACCTATTCTCTAACCCAGCTCTGCTCAGAAACCCTAATACGTTCGTCCAGTATCAAGCACTAAGCCGCCACGACTTCGAGTAATTATCGCGTCGCCTCGGCACTTCTACCACGATCGAGCACCATCGATGAACGCCCCATGGTCGGTCGCCCCTATAGCTACCACGCATGCACGCCTCGACCTTCCAGAATGCCGCGCCGCCGCCGCCCTTTAACCCGAAATCACGGCGTACTATGGCCACCTGGGGACGAACGAGCACCTTGATGCACACTACTCAACGCCAGCAACACACCGATTGAGCTAAGGACGCAGATCCATCGCACAATCCGACAATGAAAAACGAATGGCCAAGACGAAACAATGATTTCCGTCCAAACTAAAATCCAAATCGGAAAACGAATCACATATCTGACTTGCGCTCGTCGAGTGCTTCAAATCGATATAATTCAATATCGTATGAGGAGTTTTAATTTTAGATTTGGAATTTGATTTGAAGTTGAACAGAAATTTGTTTGTGTACCATTGGAAATGAGAAGTTGAGAAGGAGATGTACGTACAGACAAATGAAAATAAGAGTGGCTAGGGTTTATAACGAGGTATATATATAGGCAAAGCTGAAATTAGAATGGACTGGATTGATTGGGATTGAAAGTTGAACGACAAATGGCTCGAAAAGCCCGTTCTGACTCCGAAACGAAAATAAGTCAACCCATATATCAAAATAGATGTTTTTAAATATTTTAAATGCAGTGACATAGGATTCAAGTCCAAATTCCCTAGTATGAAGAAGTTATGCTAAATCAAGTTATTTCAAATTGATTTCAATTTCATTGATTTCTAGACGTTTCGAGCCCGTACGATCAAACGACAAGTCTGATCGCTACGAAACTTGAAATTCTATAGTAATTCACCGTTATAGATCCTATGAAACTGGCTTCGTTGAAATTCTAGTCAGTGACCAAAATGGCTAATTTTCTATTAATTAAATAAATTAAAATTAAATTAAGTTAAGTTAAATCATTTTATTCAAATTCTAAATCTATGATTTTTATCATCTTGGATTACTCTAGAAATTTATAATTCCTTATAACAAATTTCTATATCAATTCAATATAAATTATTTTACCCATTACAGTGTTAAATTTCAATTTCAATACATTCATTAATTATCAATTGGACTTCCAATAAATCCATTTATTTGATTTCCAATCTTGTTATATTAATTTAATTATCATATTATCATCTTAGGTACCATTTACATTGGTTTATATTTTAATACATTAATATTTTTCCATTTCATCTTTATTTCAATTGCGTAGTATTTAATTTCATTTGCTACAATAATTCCATTTATTATAAATTGAATTTCAATAAATTGGTTTGTTTCAATTCCAATCTTTTTATTAAGTTCATTACTAATCTATAACCTATTTAACCTTTATTTAACCTTTTATTACCTTAATATACTCCAATTTAACAACTCCTAAACATTGTATTACATTTCCCATTAATGTAACATTTATTTATATTTATTAAAAATCTACGTCCAATTCTAATTTAATCAACTCATTAAACAGGTAACTTATAATAATTGTTTACAAGCCAATGTTACATGTAAGTTTATTATACTTCAACCAATTATTATAATTACATACATAATACCGAATTCATTCAATTACCATTAATTATATATAAATTCCTCTATTTATACAACACTTACATTTATTTACCTATATTCAATTTTATAGCCAAGTGCAACAATTTACACTATTTCATTATTGGGATTTCACTTCGATCGTCAATAATTAGTTTTAATTACCGTAGCTACACAACATTTTAGCATTCATTTCTTTATAAATTATAAAAAAAATTATTTCTTTCTAAATTTAATGACAAAAAATCTTATTAAAATAACCTATTTAATTATCGAAATTTACGGATCGTTACATTCTCCCCCACTTAAACTTTTCGTCCCCGAAAAGGAAAAAGAAGGGCAAGGAAAGAATTAAGTAATCAATACATCGTATTTAAAAATACTAACTTTATAAACAAATAAATTTACAAAATTAATTAATTTTAATAAAATATACCAATTTATAACCATTAAATCTTTTTATACTCAAATTAATAAAGTTTGGAAAACATTTTCAAAAATTTTCTAAGTCTAAAATTTACGGAAAATTTCGGCAGAGACTCCTTTGTACAAAGAGGCTCGGGAGAAAATATAACAATATATAACATATATTTTCCAAAATAATATATCCAAAAACGGGAAAAACAATATAATAACGCTATTAAACCGTAATCCAAGAACATACCTATTTGTCGGGCAATTAAAGCTTATTTTATGAAACCAAAAGCAGTAGCAATTGCTTCCATAACCTGCATTTCACTTATATAATCTAAAAGAGTTAATAATTATAAAGAATGAAATAATAATTTATTTCATCCACTAACAAAAAAATCAATGTCGAACAGCACAATCACTTGCAACCACAGCATATAATCATCATACAGAATCAACACAATTCAATTATCCATCCATATCAAACAAAACAAATAGTTGTTCGGGTTCAAAACTTTAAATTGTATAGAATGGAAAATAAACTATTAAGTGCACCATTTACTCAACAGTCTTAGATGAAATTAAATAGATTATTCATATATCCAAACTATTTTAAAGTATGATTGCCCAAACAACCATAAACCAAACAAACAACAATTTCAGACAATAGATCAAGTTCATTCTTATTAATTTCATTTCATACATTTGTTGTTTGTTTTCCTTTTCATTCATATAATGATTCATCTTTTTAATTTACATTTATCTCTTGCAAATTTTCGTTTTCATCCACTGATTCAGTGTCTATTTCACTTATTTGCACTTATACTTACATAAATTCATTTTTATTTATTCATATCATATAAATTTTCTTTTTATTGCATTACATTCATTCATTTCTCAATTTCATTTATTTTCATTCATTTATCCATTGTATTCATGTTCAATTCAGTTACTTGGCATAACAATTTTATTTACTTAAGTTTAAAATCATCTACCTACAACATTTACCTTCTGTCAAATTTAATACTGTAACATTTCAATTGTAACTTAAGTTTATAACTCTATTACATCAACTCCTATTAATAAAATTAATTTATTGAACACTTTCATTACATAAGTTTACTTGTACAATTTCCGTTACATCTTCTTATTAACATTACAACTTTTAATTAAATTATATGTATTCCTTTAAGGATGTAATTGAAAATTATGCAAGTTCATCTTATTTCTTTTAATTAGTCTAATGTTCAATAATCATATCCTTTGCTTTTTATAGATTACAAATTTCAACTTTCTTGAAATTTCATCTATAACCTAGCATTTAATCTCTTGTTAATTAGAGGTTCCAATTATTAATTAGTTACATTCCATTTCTCTACAATAATTGAAACTATTAATTAACGGAAACTTAAGATCTAAATACCGGGTTCCATTTCAAATCATTTTAAAAATAATAGATAAATTTATATACTTACAATTTATATATCCATTTATATTTAAAACAGTTTGAAATTTATATTTGTTTATCAAAATAAATCTATAGTAAAACACTACAGTTGCCTTCCCACTTAGAAACTCGAAAATGAATGTCGATGATGCGTGCACTCATCACCGAAATTATTTCCCAGTGACACAGAGGGGAGTATAGAACTTATTTCTTTCTCAAGTTTCTTTAAAACAATTCTTTCAATTTATATTGAAATATTTATTTAAGAAAATACTTATAAACAATGTTATTATATTCCAAAATCCTTTGAAGGAAATTTTCAAAATCTCAAAACATAAGTTCTAAAATTTCCAATTTACAATTATTTAATTTTCTTCGAATTTTATTTCTAATCAATATTTATAAATTTCACTACCTAGCAACCAATATATTACAACCAAATATAACCTTTATAAAAAAATTAGTTTATATATAGAGAATATAATAGGCAAAATTATTTAATTCACCTATATTTAAACCAAATATTGTGTCGGTCTGTCATATTAAGTGTTTAGAAATCTCTATTAATGTCATAGCGTCCTATGCAACAACCATAATTTATAAATACAAAACGGAACAAATTAACACAATATCAAAACCATTTATAACACTAATAAATACGCTCTCTCGTATAGATACGCTCAGCGACTCATCATAGGGTATTATTACCCTATTAATAAAGAGTCTAACCCCACAAAGCTAAGGTTTATTGCTTAACAAAGCTCTGATGCCAAATGTAATGACCCACCTGTTTGTATGCTTTAAATCGACGATAACCCACACACGTCAGACTCAAACCATACAAAAGGGCGGATTGTTATTGGGATGAATAAGAAAAAGCAGAGAAAGGAAAAACAAAATAGAATCTTGCAGCGGAATGACAAAAATAATAGTCAAATAACAGTTCATGAAGTTGTTTTACAAAACATTTGATTTTACATATACAACACAGAATCAGAGTTACACATACCAAAGAATAATAAATAACAATGTAGCGGAACAATGTGAATGTAGTGGACTAATATGATAAATAATAGCAATACAATCTTCGTCTTCGTCCTGCAGAAGTAAGGTCTTTAAATCCTGAAATGCTCAGGCTGACCCGAGCGAGTTGAAAAGACAAAACACTCGTGTCAAAACTAAAATATCTTATGTGAGTTAAATAAAGAGAAATAAATATGAGTGGAATGGCGTCAGAGATATTTACGAGATTTGACATCTTCTATCTAGTATCTAACGTGAGTGCAGTAACTTAAGAGATGTTCGGGATTCACATCTCCTAAGGATCCGTTAAACTATTTACTACGTAGTAATGTACGCTATTATAATAATGTCTAATAGTAAAATAAACTTATTTTTAAATAGCGTTACGGGGTTACCCATATTGCCCTTACCACGTAATAGTCCCATTAGTCCATCCAGTTTCAGTGCGTCTCCAGATCGGGAGACTGCTCTAAATACTCCACGGGCAACGGGAGAAAACCAAACTCGTACAAGGCATGCTAGGGTAGGTGACACGACACAACTAGGTAATGTCAGGGTAGACATACCAATTATGCTTTCGGACTGATGGTAACGCGTAGCAGCTACTACCGCCCACCTCGAGTCACACCCCCAAATCAAAAGGGCCCCAATCAATCACAAAGTAACAGAATGGCACCGAAGGAGTGTGTCCGATAAAAGGTGCTACCTTCTTAGCCCGTCGATCGCTCCTGTTTTAGCCAGCTTATGCCAACTCACGGGAGTCGGGTCCACATATATACCTCAGAGGAAACGCCACCACATTCTGCTTCATTCTGGAATCTCCACCGCATACATAGTTGTTAAAGTGGTTTTCGGGGTTTGCAGAGAGTATGACAACTTCTGATCCTGGTCTCTTTAGTAACCAAACGTTACTATAACACCACGGTCATTTCAAAGTCGGTTTGTACTTTAAAACCAAATATCATTGCCTTTTCAAAACCAAATCAATACGATATCATTTTCATTTCAAATATATCCTTTTCTTAAATCATAACGCTTTCAAAGTTATAACATTTCGAACTCAAAATACATGAATATAACGCTTTCAAATTATAATACCTTGAAACTAATAACTTTGAAACATAACTTCCACCACTTAAATGGTTTAAATATTTAAAATACTTTATATAATAAATAGCTTCTTCAATTTCACAAATCAATTCCAAAACTACTCGAATTTCTAGATTTTATATTTAACCAAATCCCAAATCATAAATTTCAATTCAATTCAGTTTCCAAATAAACTATTCCAAATTTATCGATTTCAAAACAGATTTGATCCATGGAATAAACCATTTCAAATTCAATATATTTCAAACTTTAAGTATTCAACAATTTCAAAAGTAAATTTGGTAATTATGATTCAACAATTCAATTTTTTATTATTTAGTTTTGAAATATTTTACAAAATAAATTTATTATCATTTAAATAAAACTCAATAACTAAATATTTTCTTCAATTATTTATACTTGAAATATTCATTTAATTCACCTTAAACAAAAATCAAGTTACAAAAATCATACGTTCTAAAATTTCAAATTTTATAAATTTCACATCAAGCTTATTTGAGTTTAATTCTCAAATAAATTCAATTTCAAATAAATCTCAAATTTATCTTCCATACTTAATTTATTTAAATCATTGTAAACTCTATATTAAAGTATAATTTATATACTTAACCATATTATCTTCAATAAAATCAAACTTATTATTCAGCTTATTCTATATTAAAACAAGTTATACAAAGCTTAAAATCTAGGATAAAATAACATTCATATAATATCTAAAATCAATATTTATATAAAACCATATATTTCTTTACAAAACTATAGAAATCATTTCAAATATTTTTATATATAGTCTACGGTGTCCGTATAAAATTTTCTATCCTATGGTCAGGTGATGCAGATGTTTATCATTTCAATCCGTAACTTATAATATAAATACGGTTATATATCATTTCAAACCGCAATCCCGAATGAAATAAAAATCCATAACAACTTGGAGTTTATAACGGTATAAAATACAACATCCATTCACCCGATATTAATCATCAAACATTTATCACAATCATCATCCAATTCAATCAATAACATCAATATAGAACATATAATAAATAACAGGCATTTACGAGTAGTTTATATTCAATAATAAATTAAATAACTGTTTTATCCAAATAAATTCAAATAAAACCAAGGTGATGATTCAAAATATGCCAAACGGTCGTAATAAATTTTTAATCACATCATAAGTCAATTTAACAAGCATAAGAAATTTTAGAATTCGTGAGTGGGTTAAAACACTCACCTTTTGAATTTAAATTGAATTTAAATCCAATTTAAACCCAAATTTTAAAAAGTCTCCAAATTAGAACAAACCAGCGTCAAAATATCCGGGATTTCAGTATGATCCCAGCGGAGGAAACCGCGTTTGAATCGGACCTCATATGTGAAAGATATTCATATTAGAACAATTAAGATTTGAATTCAAATCAAAAAATAAAAAAAGTAAACACCACACAGAACCTGCCACATCACCTATTCTCTAACCCTGCTCTACCCAGAAACCCTAATACGTTCGTCCAGTATCGAGCACTGAGCCGCCACGACTTTGAATAATTATCGTGTCGCCTCGGCACTTCTACCACGATCGAGCACCATCGTTGAACACCCCATGGTCGGCCGCCCCTACAGCTACCACACGCGCATGCCTCGGCCTTCTAGAACACCACGTCGCACTGCCCTTTAACCCCAAATCATGGCATACTATGGCCACCTAGGGACGAACGAGCACCTAGATGCACACTACTCAACTCCAGCAACACACCTATGCCTCCCGATCGAGCTAAGGACGCAGATCCACCGGACAATCCGACAACGAAAAACGAACGAAGGAGACGAAACAATGATTTTCTAACAAACTGAAATCCAAATCGAAAAACGTATCATATATCTGACATACGCTGGTCGAGAGCTTCAAATCCATATATAATTCAATATTGTATGAGGAGTTTTGGTTTTTGATTTGGTATTTGATTTGAAATTGAACTGAAATTTGTTTGTCTACCATTGGAAATGAGAAGTTGAGAAGGAGATGTACGTACAGACAAATGAGAATAAGAGTGGCTAAGGTTTATAATGAGGTATATATAGGCAAAGCTGAAATTAGAATGGACCGGATTGATTTGGATTGAAAGTTGAACGACAAATGGCCCGAAAAGCCCGTTCTGACTCCGGAACGAAAATAAGTCAACCCATATATCAAAATAGATGTTTTTAAATATTCTAAACACAATGAAACAGGTTCCAGTCCAAATACGCTCATATGAAGAAGTTATGCTAAAATCAAGTTATATCAAATTGATTTCAATTGATTTCAATTTCGTTGATTTCTATGCGTTTTCAGCCCGTAGATCAAACGACAAGTCTGATCGCTACGAAACTTGAAATCCTACAATAATTCACTGTTACGGATTCGACGAAAATGGTTTCTTCGAAATTCGAGTCAGTAACCAAAATGGCTAATTTTGTATTAATTAAATAAATTAAAATTAAATTAAATTAATCACTTTTCATTCAAATTCTAAAATCTATAATTTTTATCATCTTGGAATACTCTAGAAATTTATAATCCCTTACAATAAATTTATATATCAATTCAATATAAATTATTTTACCCATTACGGTATTAAATTTCAATTTTAATTCATTCATTAATTATCAATTGGACTTCCAATAAATCCATTTATTTGATTTCCAATCTTGTTTTATTAATTCAATTATCATATTATCATCTTAGGTACCATTTACATTGGTTTATATTCTAATACATTAATATTTTCCCATTTCATCTTTATTTTAATTACATAGTATTTAATTTCATTTGCTATAATAATTCCATTTATTATAAATTGAATTTCAATAAATTGGTTTGTTTCAATTCCAATCTTTTTATTAAGTTCATTACTACTCTATAACCTAGTTAACCTTTGTTTAACCTTTCATTACCTTAATATACTCTAATTTAACAACTCCTAAACATTGTATTACATTTCCCATTAATGTAACATTTATTTATATTTATTAAAATTTATTTCCAATTCAATCAACTAATTAAAAAAGTAACTTATAATAATTGTTTACAAGCCAATGTTACACATAAGTTTATTATACTTAAACCAATTATAATAATTACATACATAATACCGAATTCATTCAATTACCATTAATTGCATACAAATTCCTCTATTTATACAACATTTACATTTATTTACCTATATTCAGTTTCATAATCAAGTGCAACAATTTGCATTATTTCATTATTGGTATTTCACTTCAATTGTCAATAATTAGTTTTAATTACTATAGCTACACTTCATTTCAGTGTTCATTTCATTATAAATTATAAAGTTTTTATTTCTTTCTAAATTTAATTATGAAAAATCTTATTAAAATAACCAATTTAATTATCGGAATTTACGGGTCGTTACACCCTCCAACACTCAAAACTTTTCATCCCCGAAAAGGAAAAAGAAGGGCAACGAAAGAATTAAGTAAAGAATACATCTTATTTAAAAATACAAACTTTATAAACAAATAAATTTACATAATTAATTAATTTGAATAAAATATACCAATTTATAACCGTTAAATCTTTTTATGCTCAAATTAATAAAGTTTGGAAAACATTTTTCAAATTCTTCTATGTCCAAAATTTACAGAAAATTTCGGCAGAGTCTCCTTTGTACGGAGAGGCTCGGGAGAAAATACAATATCAAATGTAACAATATATAACATATATTTTCCAAAATAATATATCCAAAAAAGGGAAAAGCAATATAATGACGCTATAAAACCGTAATCCGAGACCTTACCCATTTGTCGGGCAATTAACGCTTATTTTATGAAACCAAAAGCAGTAGCAATTGCTTTCATAACCTGCATTTCACTTATATAATCTAAAAGAGTTAATAATTATATTGAATGAAATATTTATTTTTTCATCCACTAGCAAACAAATCAATGTCGAACAACACAATCACTTGCAACCACAACATGCAATCATCATACAGAATCAACACAATTCAATCATCCATCCATATCAAACAAAACAAACAGTTGTTCGGCTTCAAAACTTTAAATTGTACAGAATGAAAAATAAACTATTAAGTGCACCATTTACTCAACAGTCTTAGATGAAACTAAATAGATTATTCATATATCCAAAAAAAATTAAATTATCCTTGCCCAAATAAACAACAATTTCAGACAATACATCAAGTTCATTCTTATCAATTTCATTTCATCCTTTTGTTTTTTGATTTGCTTTTCATTCATATAATGAATTATCTTTTTAATTTACATTTATCTGTTGCAAATTTTCATTTCCATCCATTGATTCGGTGTTTATTTCACTTATTTGCACTTATGCTTACATAAATTCATTTTTATTTATTCATATCAAATAAATTTTCTTTTTATTGCATTACATTCGTTCATTTCTCAATTTCATTTATTTTCATTCATTTATCTATAGTATTCATGTTCAATTCAGTTACTTGGCATAACAATTTTATTTACTTAAGTATAAAATCATCTACTTACAACATTTACCTTCTATCATATTTTATTATAGTAACATTTCAATTGTAACTTAAGTTTATAGCTCTATAATATCAACTCCTATTAATAAAAGCAATTTATTGAACACTTTCATTACATAAGTTTACTTGTACAATTTCCATTGCATCTTCTTATTAAACATTACAACTTTTAATTAAGTTATATGTATGCCTTTAAGGATGTAACGACCCGCCTTTTTGGACAGTTTAAACCGACGATCAAATACACATGTCGATTCCAAACCATTCAAAAGGGCAGATAGTTATTGGGGTAAATAAGAAAAGAAAAGAAAAGAAATAAAGGAAATGAAACAACACAGAATCTCGCAGCGGAACGATAAAATATAATAGTCAAATAAACAGTTCATGAAGCTGTTTACTATACTTTGACAATTATTTATACAACATTTATCAGAGTTATACATATACAACAGAACAAATAAAATAATGCGGCAGACAGCGTGATGCAAGGGTAATAATAGTAATAGTATACCAAATCTTCGTCTTCATCCTCCAGAATAGATCTTCAAAAATCTGAAAAACTCAGGACTGACCTGAGCGTAATGAAAAGACAAAACACTCTAGTCAGGACTAAATATCCTCATGTAAGTTAAATCAATCGTAAATAAACATGAGTGTAACGGCGTCAGAGATGTTTACCGGGTTTGACATCCCATATCCAGTGTCAACGTGCGTGCAATAACTTAAGAGATGTTACGGGATTTTCCATCTCTCAAGGATCCGTTAAACTACCTACTATGTACTAATATACGCTAAGTAGATAATGCCTATCAGTAATATAAAGTATCAAAATAGCGTTAAGGCGTTACCATAATCCCCCTTAACACATTTTATATTCCCAAAAGCATATACAAGACCGTAGTTTCTCCAAAACCGGAAGTCACCAGAGGGCAATCCATATACTCAAGGTACAAATCAAAACGTAGTGGTCGCGAATAGGATAATCGGTATGACAAGGTACATGAGGCGATACAAACTAGGATACTAGTAGTTGCGTGATCCGGACTGATGTTGGGCATAACCAGCAGCCACCCCAACACCGCGAAACAACACTCCCAAATCAAGGGGTGCACCCAAATCGCATCACAAATGTAATAGATATGGTATCGAAGAAGTGTGTCCGCTAGAGGTGGCGAACCTCAATAGCCAGGCGCGGCTCCTGTTTTAGTCATGTCAGGGGTCATCCAATATCGTTCTCTTTCTTCAGTCAATGCGTTCACCAAATCATCCACTTCATTCTGGATCTACACTTTGCGTATAATAGTTATTAAAGTGGTGTTCGGTATCGACAGAGAGTATATCCATATCCGATCCCGGTCTCTTTAATAACTACGTATTATTACACCGTTGGCTCTTTTACATTTCAAATCGATTCATAATTGATATCAAAATATCATGTTCGCTTCAAAAATCAAATCCATTTCAATTATCATCGCATCTTTCAAAATATAAGGTTCCCTTTCAAAAAAATCATTTTTCGCATCAGTATCTCGTTTCGATTTCAAAATCATTTCGAATTTCAAATTTAGGTTGCAACTTCCTTTAACTCAATTCGTATTTCAATTCAAGATTTAAATATAAACATTTCACCTTATTAACCATCTTGAAAATTTTTAGAAAATAGTTTTAAGTAGTTTAAAAGTAGTTTAAATAATTAAAATAGTTAAAAAATACTTAAAATCTTTAAAATGGATTTAAAATAGATAAATTAGTTTAAAATAATTTAAATTGGGTTAAGTAGATTTAAAATAGATTAAAATAGTTTAAGTATTCAAAAATGGTTTATATAACCGAGTAATTTGGAAACAAAATAAAACAGCTTCAAAACCAATCCATTTCAATTATAACTTCCCAATTCAAATCAATTTCAATTTCCATTCCACCGATTAAATTTTGATTTCAATTCAAATCAATGTCAACTTTGACTTCAAATTAATTCAATTTTTCATTCACCTTTAATTTATTCAATTTCAATTTATATCGATTTGGAGCTCGATTTTTCAAAATATCAATTTATAATACTTAACAAAATTATCTCCCAATATTCAAATTTAAAACCAAATTACAATATGATTCAATTTCAAGCTCAATTTCAAAATATCCTTTTTATATCGCTTTTACTTAGCAATATTCAAAGCTCGAATTAAGGTTAAATCTTTAAACAAATCAATTTACGAAATTCGATCATATCCCGATTTTTAAATTCCAAAGTCTCCACTTAATTATTTAGCAATTTCTTTTAACCAAATTTTATGTCAACATTCCAAACTCAATTTTTCGATAAATTCGATTTTTATGAATTGATTTCTATTTATAACTTTTAAATCAAAACATTTAAATAAATTTCAAATCGACGATTTTAAAAATTATTAATTTAGCCAATTCGGTGTCCGTATATAATTTTCTATCCTATGGCCAAGTAATTATTTATTTCAATTAAATGTCAGGGATGAATATATATTACTTAAATCAAATCACAGTTTCATATGTATGCATAACAGTATATATATAAGCGAATAAACATCCAAACATTCAAATATCAACCAATAGCATCCATCGAAATACATCATCCAATACATAATACAATTCATGGCAATTTCATAGTTATCAATGTCAGGTAATTTAATCGCAATTCAATTTCAATTTTAATTTAACTGTCAAATTTAATTTTCAACGATTAATTCGAATGACAATCTATATGACAATTAAATTCTATCAAACAACGACTAATAAAAATTCATATCACTTCATAATATCATATTTAACTAGCATAAAGATATTTAGTACGTTGTGAGCATTATAAAACACTCACCTTGATTTTTACGATTTTAAATCAAATCGAATGACGTTCTATTTAACCCAAAATTTTAATGAGCTCCAAACGATTCCAATCCAGTTGCATCGTGTAGAGCACGTCCATACGATTCCAAAGCAAAAAGTTTCGTCCGAATCCGACCTCGTACGAAAGAGATACAATGTTTTAAAGTTTTAAACGAATTAATATAATAATTAAACCAATTTCTATTTATAATTTATACCCAAACAATCAGAGCCGCACGTCCTTTTGATTCAGAGATCCAGCCCGTTCGCTACTTCATCTTCCCCAACGCGTAACCCTCCAGGCAATTCGAACCCACGGCCGCCGCTCTTCCTCACTAACGCGACCACCACGCTCGACCTATACCACGATCAGATGAGGCCGCGACGAAGCCCTACTCGCCAGGCACCCCCGCCTCAATTCTCGCGCAACTCGGTGGTCCCCACGCACGTGAAAACGTGCACAAACGCCGGCCACTCAAGCTCGATTTTCCGATGATCCCAGCGTCTATAAACGATCATGGCCGTTGGATATGGAGTACTCGATGTGCTCCACAACTTTCTTGTTGAAGGTTTTTGGAATTGATTAGTGGATTGCAAGAAATTCGAGGGGGAACGAGGAAGATTTTCGGCCATTCATGGTATAAGAGGCGGCCGGCCATTAAACTAGGGTTTCTCACTTTTTTTTTCTATTTTATTTTGTGAAAAAGGCTATTTATAGGAAACGGCAAATACTATTCATCCGGGATTCCCAAACTCCGATTTACGCGCAGTCACTGACGTTCCTAGGGTTTATCCCGCGTTCCGGACACAATGGAATAGGTTTCGGAAGCTAATTCGATCATCTGTGCGAGTTACGGTAATAAACGATCAAATTTAAATTAAACCGATTTAATGATTTTCAAGGCGTTTTGGCTTGACTCGAACAAACGGCAAATCCGATTGACACGAAATTTAAAATCATACAATAATATCATATTACGGATCCGATGAAACTGGTTTCGTCGAAATCCGAGACCGTTTGAAAAATGGCTATTTTAACTCGTTAAATTAATATTAAAACAATTTCGATGCGTTTCGAGCTGCCACGGTCAAACGACAACTCCGATTGCTACGAAAATTGAAATCCGATAATAACAAATTATTATGGATCCAATGGAACTAGTTTCGTCCAATTCTGAGACTATTCAAAATTTGGCTATTTTTCAGTCGATAATTAAATATTAAAATATTCAATTTCCACAAATTTACTTTTAATTCGATTTTAAAAGTTCTATAACATCATTCTAACTTAATATGATAAAATAAAATTTTCCAAATCATTTTTAATCATATTAAGCCCGTTATTCAATTATCCAATAAATTCCAATTTTAAAATCTTATTAACTCTATTATAATCCCAATATAACTTACATTCACTTTGGAAACCAATTTGAATCATATTAAATCAAATTTCAGTTATTTACTCTATTTTCATATATTAAATTTCAATATCAAATTAATCATATCAAATTCGGAATTTAATCATTCAAACATTTGTAATATTAAATTTAAACAATTTGATTATTCTTAAATCACTATCTTTTGAAATATTCAAAACGAACTTATAAAATTTAACTTTTGAAACGAATTAAAATCATAAAACAACTATCTTCATTATACGGTTATTCAACTCACATTATTAAACTATTCAATAAATTCCAAATATTAAATTTGAACAATTTCGATTATCCAATAATTCATTATCTTTTGAAATATTGAAATTGAACTTATAAGAATCAACTTTTAATACCAATTCACAATTAAGCACACTATTTTCATTTTACAGTTATTCAATTATTCAATAAGTTTAAATATTTAATTTAAACAATTTACCTGTTCAATATTCAATATTTGATTTTAAATAGATTTTACTTATCCATCAATTTCTCTATTATACCCACTGAATCCCACATTTATTATCCTATTCAACTATTGACTTTTAATTTTTATTACTTGGATAATTATTGTTGCTATTCATTCCAGTTTTTATTATTCCAAACGACTTACAAATTTTTTTCCAACACTAAATCACGAAATCTTATTAAATTTAGCTATTTTAATTATCGAAAATTTACGGGTCGTTACACTCTCCCCCACTCAAAACTTTTCGTCCCCGAAAAGGAAAAAGAAGGGAAAAGGAACTAAGTATAGAATTCAACATTAGATATATTTTACTCAAAGTTACCAACTTATAAAACAATGAAATTCCATTTATAAAGTCATAACTACGCTTCCACTAAGTTACTCCGAACGGCTTTCCAACTTTAAAAGTTAGTTATCAAAACAAGTTATATAAAAAAAAAAATTTAACTCGAAAATTTTTTTAACACCTGGATTTTATGGAAAATTTCGGCAGAGTCTCCTTTGCGCGGCTCGATCGGTACAGCTACAAAACGCCTCTACGGCCCCCAAACCAACAAAAGAAAATCAAAAGCCAAGTGGCTCATCGCAAAAATCACCAAATCCAATGATAAAATAAACATGTACCTTATATTTTTATTAGCGAGCATATACGACTAATATAGCGCGAAAGCGAGCTCCAAATGCGAAGCAAGCGCAATCCTCACCTACTAAACACTCAACAAACAATGAGAATCATGCATATATGAAAATAGTATCAATATACATCATATAGCAACATAACAACTACATGTACCAACATAGAAAATGCAACAAAACAACAAATGCAACCATCAATCAACTATCATCCAACAAGTCCATAACCAATCAATATAAATTCACTTCTCATTAATATTTATTGACTTGGTTTTCAATTTTTATAACAGTTGATTCATTAACGTTGGATTTTACTAACATTCGTTCACAATTCAATTAGTTAACATTCACTAATTTATATTTACATTAGTTCACTTCCAATCTGAATCAATTTAAATTCTTTTACATTCATTTAACTTCCATTTTGATTTCAGTGATTTATAGCTTCCAATTTCATTAACACTTAATGAATTATATACAATCAACTAACAATCATATAACAACCAAATCATACCCAACATAACCAAAAAAAATTATTTTACATTCAATTTGGTTTATCTCTTATATATATATGTGTGTGTTATATAATTTTAAAAGAATCATTTTATATTTGGCCTCTTAAATTTTCAATATTAACTTTAATTAAGTCCGTAAGCCGTACATATATCATCCGTGAGCAATATCAATCTAATCGCTTATTCGATCACACAATTTCACTTCCAAACTAGTATCGTTCACACGACTCTCTAGTGCGGACTCGGATTTGGTTCCTTGATTGGAAATTGTTACTCTCCTTGCATAGCCATATACTATGATAGAGAATTTCAGAATCAAATTAAAAATCCATATCCAAGGTTCGCCGTCGAAAATCGAGTGAAAAATCCTAACTTGGATCGATATAAATCATCTCGAAATTTTGTGCTCGAATTTGGCTCAAATCGTTATGCGAATAAAATAATATACGTACAATCTCACGTATTACATTCCAATGGATTTCTATCCAATTTATCCATACTAAATTATTTTATTGACTTCTAATTTTTCTCACTTAATTACTCACAATCCATTATTCAGTTAGTATATTCATTTCTTTACATAGCATACTCTTTAACATTATCTTTTCTTAAACATCATACCATAGAATTTGCTTACTCAAGTTCATTTAAACATTCTATATAATATAATTAAATACAATTTCATTTTCCAATTGATTCTTAGCTATACCAAATTCTTTGTTTTCATTTACTTCAATTTCATAATTTTAGTTAATAACAAATTTATTTATGGAACATCTTATTAATCATCACTTTAGTTTATTAATCATCCTATGACAGTCTAACTTCTCATATATGACTTTTCTTAGTTTACGGTTATCTCAATGTTACAAATTCAAAATTTTTCTCTATGCAATTTATATTTATTTTCCATAACCAATTTACAAAGATATTATACAATTCATTTGTCTTCTTTCTTAAGTTCACTTACTTGTTCCATTTATCCATTCATCATTTCAGGTTATATTTAAGTATATAACATTTTTATCACAACCAAATTTTCATTTATGTACATTTTAATTCCTTTTTAGTTTTCCTTACTTGTATACTTCAATTATTTTCAGGTTCTGTTTATTTGTACAATATCTCATTACATATCCAAAACATTATTTCAACTTCTTAATATTTGGTAAGTCATATTATATGTTATTACAAATTCGGTATTATACAAATTTATAGAATTTCATTTTTCTTGATTAGAATGTACACAAATTTGATTTATTTAAATCCTCTTTACCTTTCAACTTTAAAGTTTTCCCAAACAATAGCTTAGATATCCAAATCCTCTTATTTTATAAATTTTGGTTATTCACATTTCATTCAAATAATTTGAAATTTTCTAATTAACATAACTTAGAATTTTAAATGCCCGGTTCTTTTCAAATACTTTTGAAATAAACATATATACTTATATCTTTAATATATCAAATCATACCTTTGGAGATTAAACCATAACCCATTTACCCAAAATAATTTCGAAGAAAAGCAAAGCTTTTAGAAGTCGCTCCCACTTTGAGACTCGAAAATGAACGTCGATGATGATGCGCAGTCATCACCGAAATTATTTTCCAGCGACATAAGAGAGGAGTACTATATTCATTCCTTCTTAAAAATCCTTTCAAAATATTTCCATAACCAATTTCCAACTAATATTACCATATACTTCTTCAAAACTTTGAGAACCATTTTCAAAATCTCCGGGTCTTAAATTCAATTTTTTTTTCAATCTAATTCTATTTTAATTCATAAGTCACCTTTATAAAATATTCTTATAGGATTTTCTTTCTTAAAACATCCCACAAGTGTTTTATCATAGTTCATTTTGTAGTTCACCTTATTTATTTAAATTACAATATCCGATAAATGTTAATAGCCAATATTTCATTTCCAACAACTAAATAAGCTAGATTAATCATAATAAATTTTGAAATAAATTCTTTATATACAAATATAATTAGGGCAAAATTATTTCATTTACCCAATTTCAAAACAATACTATGTCGAATTGTTCTGTTTAAGTGTTTAGAGATCCCTGTCAATGACATTAATTACTCGTATTGACCAGAATCCATAACCACTCAACAAATCAACCGACACAATATAAAACATTTTATATCACTAACAAATACGCTCTCTCATATAAACTCAACTCATTCATATAGTTTACCTCTATTTCAATGAGTTATTCCCCACTAGAGCCAAGGTTTATCGCTAAACCAAAGCTCTGATACCAACTGTAACAAACCGCCTTTTTGGACAGTTTAAACCGACGATCAAATACACATGTCGATTCCAAACCATTCAAAAGGGCAGATAGTTATTGGGGTAAATAAGAAAAGAAAAGAAAAGAAATAAAGGAAATGAAACAACACAGAATCTCGCAGCGGAACGATAAAATATAATAGTCAAATAAACAGTTCATGAAGTTGTTTACTATACTTTGACAATTATTTATACAACATTTATCAGAGTTATACATATACAACAGAACAAATAAAATAATGCGGCAGACAGCATGATGCAAGGGTAATAATAGTAATAGTATACCAAATCTTCGTCTTCATCCTCCAGAATAGATCTTCAAAATCTGAAAAACTCAGGACTGACCCGAGCGTAATGAAAAGACAAAACACTCGAGTCAGGACTAAATATCATCATGTAAGTTAAATTAATCGTAAATAAATATGAGTGTAACGGCGTCAGATATGTTTACGGGGTTTGACATCTCATATCCAGTGTCAACGTGCGTGCAATAACTTAAGAGATGTTACGGGATTTTCCATCTCTCAAGGATCCGTTAAACTACCTACTATGTAGTAATATACGTTAAGTAGATAATGCCTATCAGTAATATAAAGTATCAAAATAGCGTTAAGGCGTTACCATAATCCCCCTTAACACATTTTATATTCCCAAAAGCATATACAAGACCGTAGTTTCCCCAAAACCGGAAGTCACCAAAGGGCAATCCATATACTCAAGGTACAAATCAAAACGTAGTGGTCGCGAATAGGATAATCGGTATGACAAGGTACATGAGGCGATACCAACTAGGATACTAATAGTTGCGTGATCCGGACTGATGTTGGGCATAGCCAGCAGCCACCCCAACACCGCGAAACAACACTCCCAAATCAAGGGGTGCACCCAAATCGCATCACAAATGTAATAGATATGGTATCGAAGAAGTGTGTCCGCTAGAGGTGGCGAACCTCAATGGCCCGACACGGCTCCTGTTTTAGTCATGTCAGGGGTCATCCAATATCGTTCTCTTTCTTCAGTCAACGCGTTCACCAAATCATCCACTTCATTCTGGATCAACACTCCGCGTATAATAGTTATTAAAGTGGTGTTCGGTATCGACAGAGAGTATGTCCATATCCGATCCCGGTCTCTTTAATAACTACGTATTATTACACCGTTGGCTCTTTTACATTTCAAATCGATTCATAATTGATATCAAAATATCATGTTCGCTTCAAAAATCAAATCCATTTCAATTATCATCGCATCTTTCAAAATATAAGGTTCCCTTTCAAAAAAAATCATTTTTCGCATCAATATCTCATTTCGATTTCAAAATCATTTCGAATTTCAAATTTAGGTTGCAACTTCCTTTAACTTAATTCGTATTTAAATTCAAGATTTAAATATAAACATTTCACCTTATTAACCATCTTGAAAATTTTTAGAAAATAGTTTTAAGTAGTTTAAAAGTAGTTTAAATAATTAAAATAGTTAAAAATACTTAAAATCTTTAAAATGGATTTAAAATAGATAAATTAGTTTAAAGTAATTTAAATTGGGTTAAGTAGATTTAAAATAGATTAAAATAGTTTAAGTATTCAAAAATGGTTTACATAACCGAGTAATTTGGAAACAAAATAAAACAGCTTCAAAACCAATCCATTTCAATTATAACTTCCCAATTCAAATCAATTTCAATTTCCACTCCACCGATTAAATTTCGATTTCAATTCAAATCAATGTCAACTTTGACTTCAAATTAATTCAATTTTTCATTCACCTTTAATTTATTCAATTTCAATTTATATCGATATGTAGCTTGATTTTTCAAAATATCAATTTATAATACTTAACAAAATTATCTCCCAATATTCAAATTTAAAACCAAATTACAATATGATTCAATTTCAAGCTCAACTTCAAAATATCCTTTTTATATCGCTTTTACTTAGCAATATTCAAAGCTCGAATTAAGGTTAAATCTTTAAACAAATCAATTTATGAAATTCAATCATATCCCGATTTTTAAATTCCAAAGTCTCCACTTAATCATTTAGCAATTTCTTTTAACCAAATTTTATGTCAACATTCCAAACTCAATTTTTCGATAAATTCGATTTTTATGAATTGATTTCTATTTATAACTTTTAAATCAAAACATTTAAATAAATTTCAAATCGACGATTTTAAAAATTATTAATTTAGCCAATTCGGTGTCCGTATATAATTTTCTATCCTATGGCCAAGTAATTATTTATTTCAATTAAACGTCAGGGATGAATATATATTACTTAAATCAAATCACAGTTTCATATGTATGCATAACAGTATATATATAAGCGAATAAACATCCAAACATTCAAATATCAACCAATAGCATCCATCGAAATACATCATCCAATACACAATACAATTCATGGCAATTTCATAGTTATCAATGTCAGGTAATTTAATCGCAATTCAATTTCAATTTTAATTTAACTGTCAAATTTAATTTTCAACGATTAATTCGAATGACAATCTATATGACAATTAAATTATATCAAACAACGACTAATAAAAATTCATATCGCTTCATAATATCATATTTAACTAGCATAAAGATATTTAGTACGTTGTGAGCGTTATAAAACACTCACCTTGATTTTTACGATTTTAAATCAAATCGAACGACGTTCGATTTAACCCAAAATTTTAATGAGCTCCAAACGATTCCAATCCAGTTGCATCGCGTAGAGCACGTCCATACGATTCCAAAGCAAAAAATTTCGTCCGAATCCGACCTCGTACGAAAGAGATACAATGTTTTAAAGATTTAAACGAATTAATATAATAATTAAACCAATTTCTATTTATAATTTATACCCAAACAATCAGAGCCGCACGTCCTTTTGATTCAGAGATCCAGGCCGTTCGCTACTTCATCTTCCCCAACGCGTAACCCTCCAGGCAATTCGAACCCACGGCCGCCGCTCTTCCTCACTAACGCGACCACCACGCTCGACCTATACCACGATCAGATGAGGCCGCGACGAAGCCCTACTCGCCAGGCACCCCCGCCTCAATTCTCATGCAACTTGGTGTTCCCCACGCACGTGAAAGCGTGCACAAACGCCGGCCACTCAAGCTCGATTTTCCGATGATCCCAGCGTCTATAAACGATCACGGCCGTTGGTTATGGAGTACTCGATGTGCTCCACAACTTTCTTGTTGAAGGTTTTTGGAATTGATTAGTGGATTGCAAGAAATTCGAGGGAGAACGAGGAAGATTTTCGGCCATTCATGGTATAAGAGGCGGCCGACCATTAAACTAGGGTTTCTCACTTTTTTTTTTCATATTTTATTTTGTGAAAAAGGATATTTATAGGAAACGACAAATACTATTCATCCGGGATTCCCGAACTCCGATTTACGCGCAGTAACTGACGTTCCTAGGGTTTATCCCACGTTCCGGACACAATGGAACAGGTTTCGGAAGCTAATTCGATCATCTGTGCAAGTTACGGCAATAAACGATCAAATTTAAATTAAACCGATTTAACGATTTTCAAGGCGTTTTGGCTTGCCCCGAACAAAAGGTAAATCCGATTGACACAAAATTTAAAATCATATAATAATATCACATTACGGATCCGATGAAACTGGTTTCGTCGAAATCTGAGACGTTTGAAAAATGGCTATTTTAACTCGTTAAATTAATATTAAAACAATTTCGATGCGTTTCGAGCTGCCACGGTCAAACGACAACTCCGATTGCTACGAAAATTGAAATCTGATAATAACAAATTATTACGGATCCAATGGAACTAGTTTCGTCCAATTTTGAGACTGTTCAAAATTTGGCTATTTTTCAGTCGATAATTAAATATTAAAATATTCAATTTTTACAAATTTACTTTTAATTCGATTTTAAAAGTTCTATAACATCATTCTAACTTAATATGATAAAATATAATTTTCCAAATCATTTTTAATCATATTAAGCCCGTTATTCAATTATCCAATAAATTCCAAATTTAAAATCTTATTAACTCTATTATAATCCCAATATAACTTACATTCACTTTGGAAACCAATTTGAATCATATTAAATCAAATTTCAGTTATTCACTCTGTTTTCATATATTAAATTTCAATATCAAATTAATCATATCAAATTCGGAATTTAATCATTTAAACATTTGTAATATTAAATTTAAACAATTTGATTATTCTTAAATCACTATCTTTTGAAATATTCAAAACGAACTTATAAAATTTAACTTGTGAAACGAATTAAAATCATAAAACAACTATCTTCATTATACGGTTATTCAACTCACATTATTAAACTATTCAGTAAATTCCAAATATTAAATTTAAACAATTTCGATTATCCAATAATTCGTTATCTTTTGAAATATTGAAATTGAACTTATAAGAATCAACTTTTAAAACCAATTCACAATTAAGCACACTATTTTCATTTTACAGTTATTCAATAAGTTTAAATATTTAATTTGAACAATTTACCTGTTCAATATTCAATATTTGATTTTAAATAGATTTTACTTATCTATCAATTTCTCTATTATACCCACTGAATCCCACATTTATTATCCTATTCAACTATTGACTTTTAATTTTTATTACTTGGATCATTATTGTTGCTATTCATTCCAGTTGTTATTATTCCAAACGACTTACAAATTTTTTTCCAACACTAAATCACGAAATCTTATTAAATTTAGCTATTTTAATTATCGAAAATTTACGGGTCGTTACAAAGGATGTAATTGAAAATTACACAAGTTCATCTTATTTCTTTTAATTAATCTAATGTTCAATAATCATATCCTTTGCTTTTTATAGATTAAAAATTTTAACTTTCTTGAAATTTCATTTATAACCTAGCATTTAATCTCTTATTTTAATTAGTTACATTCCATTTCACTACAATAATTGAAACTATTAATTAACAGAAACTTAAGAACTAAATACCGGGTTCCATTTCAAATCATTTTAAAAATAATAGATAAATGTATATACTTACAATTCATATATCCAATTATATTTAAAACAATTTGAAATTTATATTTTTTATCAAAATAAATCTGTAGTAAAACTACTACAGTGGCCTTCCCACTTAGAAGCTCGAAAATGAATGTCGATGATGCATGCACTCATCATCGATATTATTTCCCAGCGACATAGAGGAGAGTACAGAACTTATTTCTTTCCCAAGTTTCTTCAAAATAATTATTTCAATTTATATTGAAATATTTATATAAAGAAATACTTATAAACCAGATTATTATATTCCAAAATCCTTTGAAGGAAATTTTCAAAAAGCCAGAACATAAGTTCTAAAATTTCCAATTTTCATTTATTTTGTTTTCTTCAAATTTTATTTCAAATCAATATGTATAAATTTCACTACCTAACAACAAATATATTACAACCAAATATAACCTTTATAAAATAATTTATTTTATATGTAGAAAATATAATAGACAAAATTATTTCGTTCACCTATATTCAAAACAAATATTGTGTCAGTTTGTCATATTGAGTGTTTAGAAATCCCTACCGATGTCATAGTGTCCTATGCACCAACCAAAATTTATAAATACAAAACGGAACAAATTAACACAATATCAAAACCTTTTATAACACTGACAAATAATCTCTCTCATATATATACGCTCAGCGACTCATCATAGGGTATTGCTACCCTATTAATAAGAATCAGACCCCACAAAGCTAAGGTTTATCGCTAAACCAAAGCTCTGATACCAAATGTAATGACCTACCTGTTTGTACGCTTTAAATCGATGATAAATCACACATGTCAGACTCAAACTATACAGAAGGGGGGATTGTTATTAGGGTGAATAAGAAAAAGCAGAGAAAGGAAAAAAAAACAGAATCATACAATGGAATGACAAAGTATAATAGTTAAATAAAAGTTCATGAAGCTATTTTACAAAACATTTGATTTTACTTATACAACACCGAATCAGAGTTAAACATACCAAAAATAAATAACAATGCAATGTAACAGTATGAATGTAGTGGACTAATATGATTAATAATAGTTATACAATCTTCGTCTTCGTCCTCTAGAAATAAGGTCTTCAAATCTTGAAATGCTCAGGTTGACCAAGCGAATTAAAAAGGCAAAACACTCGAGTTAGAACTAAAAGATCGTATGTGAGTTAAATCAACAGAAATATATATGAGAGGAACGGCGTCAGAGATGTTTACGGGATTTGACATCTCCTATCCACTGTATAACATGAGTGCAGTAATTTAAGAGATGTTCAGGATTCACATCTCCTAAGGATTCGTTAACTATTTACTACATAGTAATATACGCTATTATAATAATGTCTAATAGTAAAATAAACTTACTTTTAAATAGTGTTAAGGGGTTACCCATATAGCCCTTACCACGTAATAGTCCCAGTAGTCCATCCAGTATCCGCTCATCTCCAGATCGGGAGACTACCCTAAATACTCCACGGGCTAAGGGAGAAAGCCAAACTCGTACAAGGCGCGGTAGGGTAGGTGACAGGGCACAACTAGGCAATGCCAGGGTAGATATACTAATTACGCTTCCAGACAGGTGGTAATGCGTAGCAGCTACTACCGCCCACCTCGAGCCATACCCCCGAACCAAAAGGGCCCCAATCAATCACAAAGTAATAGAATGGTATCGAAGGAGTGTGTCCGATAAAAGGTGCTACCTTCTTAGCCCGTCGGTCGCTCTTGTTTTAGCCACCTTATACCAACTCACGGGAGTTGGGTTCACGTATATACCTCAAAGGAAATGCGACCACCATCCTACTTTATTCTGGAATCTCCACCGCGTACATAGTTGTTAAAGTGGTTTTCGGATTTGGTAGAGAGTATGACAACTTTCGATCCTGGTCTCTTTAACAACCAAATGTTATTATGACACCGCTGTCATTTTCAAAGTCGGTTTATACTTTAAAACCAAATATCATTGCCTTTTCAAAACCAAATCAATACGATATCATTTTCATTTCAAATATATCCTTTTCTAAAATCATAACACTTTCAAAGTTATAACATTTCGAAATCAAAACACTTGAATATAACACTTTCAAATTATAATACCTTGAAACTCATAACTTTGAAACATAACTTCCACCACTTAAATGGTTTAAATATATTAAATTCTTTATATAATAAATAGCTTCTTCAATTACACAAATCAATTCCAAAACAACTTGAATTTCTAGATTTTATATTTAACCAAATACCAAATCATAAATTTCAATTCAATTCAGTTTCCAAATAAACTATTCTAAATTTATCGATTTCAAAACCGATTTGACCCATAGAATAAACCATTTCAAATTCAATATATTTCAAACTTTAAGTATTCAACAATTTCAAAACTAAGTTTGATAATTACGATTCAACAATTCAATTTTTTATTATTTAGTTTTGAAATATTTTACAAAATAAATCCATTATCATCTAAATAAAAGTCAAATTACAAATAATAAATATTACCTTCAATTTATTTATACTTGAAATATTCATTTAATTCACCTTACACAAAAATCAAGTTATAAAAATCATACCTTTTAAAATTTCAAATTTTATAAATTTCAAATCAAGCTTATTTGAGTTTAATTCTTAAATGAATTCAATTTCAAATAAATCTCAAATTTATCTTCCAACCTTAATTTATTTAAATCGTTATAAACTCTATATTAAAATATAATTTGAATACTTAACCATATTATCTTCAAAAAAATCAAATTTATTATTAAGCTTATTCTATATTAAAACAAATTGTACATAGCTTAAAATCAAGGATAAAATAACATTCATATAATATCTAAAATCAATATTTATATAAAACCATATATTTCTTTACAAAACCATAGATATCATTTCAAAATATTTTTATATACAGACCACGGTGTCCGTATAAAATTTTCTATCCTATGGTCAAGTGATATGGATGTTTATCATTTCAATTTGTAGTTTAAAATATAAATACGGTTATATATCATTTCAAATCACAATCCCGAATGAAATAAAAACCCATAACAATTTGCAGTTTATAACAATATAAAATACAACATCCATTCATCCAATATCAATCATCAGACATTTATCACAATCATCATCCAATTCAATCAGTAACGTCAATATAGAACAGATAATAAATAATAGGTTTTTACTAGCAGTATATATTCAACAATAAATTAAATAACTGTTTTATCCAAATAAATTCAAATAAAACTAAGATGATGATTCAAAATATGCCAAACAGTCATAAATAAATTTCTAATCACATCATAAATCTATTTAACAAACATAATAAATTTTAGAAGTTGTGAGTGGGTTAAAACACTCACCTTTTGAATTTAAATTAAATTTAAATACAATTTAAACCCAAAATTCAAACAGTCTCCAAATTAGTCCAAACTCATGCCAAAATGTCCGGGATTTCAATACAATCCTAGCGGAGGAAACCGAGTGTGAATCAGACATCATATGTGAAAGATATTCATATTAGAACAATTAAGATTTGAATTCAAATAAAATAAAATAAAATAAGCACCACACAGAACCTGCCATGTCACCTATTCTCAACCCTGCTCTGCCTAGAAACCCTAATACGTTCTTCGAGTATCGAGCACTGAGCCACCACGATTTCGAGTAATTATCGCGTCGCCTCGACACTTCTACCACGATCGAGAACCGTCGATAAATGCCCCATGGTCGGCCGCTGCTACAGCTACCACACGCGCACGCCTCGGCCTTCTAGAACGCCATGCCGCCGCTACCCTTTAACCCCAAATCATGGCGTACTACGGCCACCTTGGGACGAACGAGCACCTAGATGCACACTACTCAATGCCAGCAACACACCCATGCCTCTCGATCGAGATAAGGACACAGATCCACCACACATTCTGACAACGACAAACGAACGGCCGAGACGAAACAATGATTTTCGACCAAAATGAAATCCAAATCGGAAAACGAATCACATATCTGACTTGCGCTTGTCGAGAAAATTGACATATAATTCAATATTGTATGAGGAGTTTTAATTTTTATTTGGAATGTGATTTGAAATTGAACTGAAATTTGTTTATTTGTTATTGGAAATGAGAGGTTAAGAAGGAGATGTACGTACAGACAAATGAGAATAAGAGTGGCTAGGGTTTATAATGAGGTATATATAGGCAAAGCTGAAATTAGAATGGACTGGATTAATTTGGATTGAAAATTGAATGACAAATGGCTTGAAAAGCCCGTTTTGACTCCAGAACGAAAGTAAGTCAACCCATATATCGAAATAGATGTTTTAAATATTTTAAACGCAATGAAAAAGGTTCCAAGTCCAAATTCTATCATATGAAGAGGTTATGCTAAAATCAAGTTATTTCAAATTGATTTCAATTGATTTCAATTTCATTGATTTCTAGGCGTTTCGAGCCCGTACGATCAAACGACAAGTCCGATCGCTACGAAACTTGAAATCCTACAATAATTCACCGTTAAGGATCCGATGAAACTGATTTCGTCGAAATAGGAGTCAATGATCAAAATGGCTAATTTTCTATTAATTAAATTAATTATAATTAAATTAAACTAAATCACTTTTCATTCAAATTCTAAAATCTATAATTTTTATCATCTTGGATTGCTCTAGAAATTTATAATCCCTTACAACAAATTTCTATATCAATTCAATTTAAATTATTTTACCCATTACAATGTTAAATTTCAATTTCAATACATTCATTAATTATCAATTGAACTTCTAATAAATCCATTTATTTGATTTCCAATCTTGTTATATTAATTCAATTATCATATTATCATCTTAGGTACCATTTACATTGGTTTATATTCTAAGACATTAATATTTTCCCATGTCATCTTTATTTCAATTGCGTAGTATTTAATTTCATTTGCTACAATAATTCCATTTATTATAAACTGAATTTCAATAAATTGGTTTGTTTCAATTCCAATCTTTTTATTAAGTTCAGTACTACTCTATAACCTAGTTAACCTTTGTTTAGCCATTCATTACCTTAACATACTTCAATTTAACAACTCCTAAACATTGTATTACATTTCCTATTAATGTAACATTTATTTATATTTATTAAAAATTTATTTCCAATTCCAATTCAATCAACTAATTAAACAGGTAACTTATAATAATTGTTTACAAGCCAATGTTACACTTAAGTTTATTATACTTCAACCAATTATTATAATTACATACATAATACCGAATTCATTCAATTGCCATTAATTATATACAAATTCCTCTATTTATACAACACTTACATTTATTTACCTATATTCAATTTTATAACCAAGTGCAACAATTTACACTATTTCATTATTGGAATTTCACTTCAATTGTCAATAATTAGTTTTAGTTACCATAGCTACACTTCATTTTAGCATTCATTTCATTATAAATAAAGTTTTTATTTCTTTCTAAATTTAATTACAAAAAATCTTATTAAAATAACCAATTTAATTATCGAAATTTACGGGTCTTTACAACTAATTTTTCAGAAACATACACTATCATGAATCCTCCTTTGTTAAGAAGGTATCCAAAGGCCAAATTCTTACAAATATCGGGTACAAACATTAACTAAAGTGAGAGTCTTTCTAAAAGTGAATGGAAGTCTATAGTGTCTTTGCCAATTACTTTACTGCGAACATTATTTTCTCTAGCAATTTGATTTTCATCTTCATTAATTTCTTCGTATTTCTTGTAGAGACTGCAGTCCTTGCATATATGATGGCCACTCCAACATCAAGCCACCAATCATTTTCTATGGCTCCAACGGAATTTGCTTCTTGCACCACTACCACTAAAATGTCTTCGACCATATTCTCCTTCATTGGCTTCTTTTGTTAACTACAGTCACGAGCATATTGGTTGGGCTTGTTACAAAAATAACAAGCCTCTTTTTTCTTATCTTTCTTGAATGATTTTTTTCCTCTTAGATTGCATCTCATTCTTAGGCTTCAATGAATTCATCAATTTAATATTATTCGCTTTAGAATGAAACTTAGTTTTTAGATTATCATTTAGTTCTCGTTTATAAGAGTCTTCTTCTATGTGAAGATGACACAGCAAATTGTCTAAATTATAATCAGTCTCTATGTGTTTCAATTTCCTCTTATAATCATTCCAAGAGTGAGGAAGTTAGAAATTATAACTTCAACAAAAATGGATTCATGGAGTTTAATCTTGGCATCTTTAAGTTGATCCGTAATACATATAATTCACTAACTTGTCTAATAATGGACTTATTATCACTCATTTTAAAATCCATAAAATTGCGTACCAGGAATTTCTTGTAGCTTGCCTTGGATTTTTGATATTTACTCTCTAGTGCAGTCCAAAGTGCTTTGGCTATTTCCAGACTTCTACGTGCATTGTACATAGAAGCAGACAGTGTGTTGAGTATGTGTCCTCTATAAAGGAAATCGTCTTCTTTATGCTTCACATGTTTTACTTTTAACTCATCTGTATCTTTCGAAGTTTCTTTGAGTATAGCCTCTAAACCATCTTCAAGAATGTAGAAGAGTTTGACGATGATTAAAAAGAACTTCGTAGTTTCTTATCCATATGTGAATTTTTCACTATCAAGCCGCTCCAAACCTGTTAAGTGTTGACTCATGACTTGCAGGGCATTAATGTTGTTTGAACTTGAACCTTCCATGGTTGAAGGATTACATAAGATTTGTTGGAACTTTAATAATGATTCGAGTATGATGATGAGGAGATTGACATAATCCTGACTTCAAAAATCTACCTTGTAGATTCTTTTATATAATAGTTCAACTCAACAAGTACAAACAGATTAAAGAACTATTGACTTTTGGATTCAATGAAGCCTTAAAATATTGTAACCAAATTCAAAGTTTGTACGACCTTGTTTCAGCCAAACATCAATCTTTTGTTATTTTCTGATGGTGCAAAATTAAAGAACAGAGTATAGAAGAA
Organism: Allium cepa; assembly: GCA_030765085.1. Lineage (NCBI taxonomy): Eukaryota > Viridiplantae > Streptophyta > Magnoliopsida > Asparagales > Amaryllidaceae > Allium > Allium cepa. Next base: position 5,452,025 of record CM060930.1, on the reverse strand, counting down.
GAAGAGAAGAGAAAATTTGCAACACTGCTTAGGTGTTGCCTATTTTCAAGATGAAGAAGCGCTCTGAAACGGTTCTGGCATTGCAAATTTCAGGGAAAAGAGAAGTCATTCATAACAGTTTTTGGGTGTTGCTACTTATAGTCATGGTTAAGCATGGTTTCATTTTCACAATAGAGAAAACATTTGGATTCCTAAAGAGCCCAACCTTCTCTTAAAGAACCAATATTTAAATAAATACAGCTCCTTATATTTCAAGATGTCGGACTAAACTTTTCTTCTTCTTCTTCTTCTTTAAACAACCCCAGTGCCCAAATCATTTTGAAAAGTAACAACAATACTTGCATCTAATAATTGACCATCGGGACTATGATTTATTTGATCAATTTAATTCTTCCTCCAATATTGAGAAATTTATTACTCCGGTGATTTTTTTATCGATCTTGTCAATGAATATCTTAAAGTTCATAGTTTCAACTTATTAGAGGAGAGTGGGATCCCTAAACATTTTATTGGCAAATTTCTTACATGTAACGAGTCCAGTATGTGAAGCAATATTTTGTAAGATCTAATGTATTATTTCTGCATTTTCCTTACTGCCTAGTCCAATAATAAAATATGATTAACATAAAGCAAATGTGTTGTGATAGGTTCAGTTTTATATATTGCAATTGCATTACCTTTAATAAGTTCTAAATCAAAATAAACTGTCAGATATTCCATCAATGTTGAGAATAAATAAGAGAAAAGTGGATCTTCTTGTCTTAGTCCTCTATTACTTACAAAGAACCCTTTTGGGCTGTCATTCAATAAAATAGAAAAGTTAGTGTTGAGATCACAAGTCAATCAATCGCATAACTTTGTCAGAAAATTTCATACATAAAAGGATATGACATAACAATTTTCTATTAATTTTACCATATGCAAATCAATTTTAACTCACAAGTTATTTGAAGTTATTCTATTGAAATCCCTATCATTTTATACATTGCTTATCCTCGTAATTAAAGCATTTTGGTTCATTGCATAATAATTGGCAAATATATTTTAGATCTCATTACAAGAGCAATGGCTCTATAATCAGTGATTGATTGGCTAGGTGTTTTTTGGAAGAAGACATAAGAAAGTATGGTTGATTTCTTTAATAAACTTCCCTAAACCAAAATCCCCACTGAAATACCCTCTATAACTTTTAGCAGATTTTCTTTTATGACATCCTAGTGTAACTTTTAAAACTTTGCATTAAAGCCATTTGGTGTTGGGTTAACTTTAATACTATTTTGAAAACAACCTTCTTTAGTTCTTCATGTCGATAACCCTATCCAGCTGCATTCTTGCATCATCGGTCAAAATTTTATTGCAAGTGATATTAGGAAAATTAGAAGAAATATTATAACCATTAAATAAATTAGACTAAAATAAATTGCTTCTCTACTTTTTTGGTCACTTCTCTACTTTTTTGGTCACTTCTTGTTATAAATTTCCATTCTAGTCAGGAAAAATAATATTCTTGCTGCCTTTCTTGCTTTATGAAAATTTGGAATGAATTATTTTTAGATTTATCTCCCTGAGCAATCCACTCATATTTTGACTATTGTAATTTATGTGTTGTTTGGGCTTGAATCAGTTGTGCTAGTTTGTTAATACCCTCTTTGTATATTTTCTACAGTTCTTCATTTGATGAATCTTGAATCAGCATTAAATATATCTGTTGGTTTAACTCCTTCTCTTGAAATATTAAAAATAATAAGGCCCAAGGCCCAAATACCATAACCCCACATAATAAAGCGGGTAAGCTAACAAATGAGAACCTGATGTACCGTTATGCACCAAAACCGAGTTGCTTCCTTTATTCTTTGTACGCGAATAGAAAACCCAAGAAATTGGGGGAACAAAAATGGTAGATGGCGATCTACCATTTTTCTCTGCAAAACAAAGCAATCTAACTTTAAGGAAGCTTCCACAACACTTCCTTGCCTTTGCGAGTAGCTTGAGTGTCTGATTCCAGGTGAATATTACTAGTTAAGTAATTAATTGTGGAAGAGAGCTTCTCAATCTTCCAAAGAATGCTACTTTCCTTTGGATCTATACTTATATATCTGAAGTTACGTGATTTAGAGGAGTTGCTCTTTGTTTGAGTCACTTGCTCTTTAGATTTGCTGCTTTCTCCTCTGCACCAAACATATAATTGATACCCATGATTGTTCAAACCTGCTTTTTTAGCAGTTTCCACCAATTCTCTGATTATTAGTGTTCAGATGGATATGTTCATCATTTGATAGCAAATGAGCCTCCATGGGAACACTACTGGCAGAGCGGTGGCTCAATCCACTTGTATTAGGTAAACAAAAAGTATTATTCTTTATATTTCTATTATTATTAGCATTAGAAATAACCAGATTTTGTCTTCTTCCCTTACAGGATTTTGTCTTGTTTACAGCGCTCGAGTGGCCGCCTCCAGAAAGATAGCTTGTGGAGCTGCTATCCTGTCCCATTGCTAACATCTTCGACCTGAAGGAAATATTTTGATGTAGGTTAATGCCCGTAGTTCTCCTTTGGGAATAAAAGTAGTATATTTCCCACTTTATAAGAAATCTTTAACCCTTTCCTCATAATTATCCAACTTTCTGATAACTGAGTTTGATGAATCAGTGAAGTCCTGTTGTTTGTTTGCTTTTCTGATGATTATGTGATATACTGAGTTGATGATTTTCCATAATTGTATGTTGCTGCTTTCTTATTGTGATGAAGTCTTTGATTCCTTTCACTCCAAATATGGTATACAACAGTTAACCTAAATTAGCCTCTATTTATTTTTGCATCATTTTTGCAAAGTAAACACTTGCTTTCCATATTCGTAGTCCATTTGGTAAATCTATCTTCAGTTGCAAGCCTATTAAGAAGGGTAAACTAAGTGCAATGTGACATTTTTGGGCAGTTTGCTTTATTTCATATTACTTTGTATCAGTTAACCTTTATTTCTTCTCCCTTGATGAATTCTCACATTTTTTGAAATAGAAATTACCTTTTGTATTCAATTTCCAAATCCATACAGCTTTTCTGAAGATTTTGATCTATTGAATTTTTTTTAATTGCGGACTTGAATATTGAAGTAGCTTGTTGATTATGCGTTTTCCAACAATGATTTGGATGATACTTTGAACTTTTCTATTATCCCCACATAAAAGGACATATTGTTCCAGCCAAGAAGATTTATTAGTGAATTCCCAAAGATCTATGGATCAAACATAAACCAGTTTGACTTCCATCCTGAAATTTTCTGTCCAACAATTTTTTAACAATTTCTCGACAGCCAAGAATGTTTTTTCAAGCGATAAAATGTTGATTTTTAATACTCGTAGTCTTGATATTTTTGTTTTTAAGATATCTTACTCTCATCCACCTTGCCTACAGGGATTTACCATCAATAAATTTCCAAAATAATTCGAACTTTGGTGCTTTACTTAAGTTTTGATATTTCTTAAGCCCAAACCACCTGCTTTCCTAGGTGCGCAAAATTTTTCCAAGCAATTTTGTGTTGTTTTCCTTCCCAAATAAAGTTAGCATATTTTCTCTATTTTATAAATTGCATTTGCTGGAATATTATGAGATTTAATCCAATACATAATAATTGCAATGGTGACAATATGGGTTAGTTCCAATCTACCAGCTAGAGATAGAATTTTACTAGACCACCCTTCAAGCCTACTTTGAATAATATCATTAGCCTTGTGCAATCTCTGTCATTGGTCTAATTCATATTTAGAGGCAGACCCAAATACTTGACTGGCGGACCCCCTTCCTTAAAATTTAATATACTTAGAATCTCCTCTTTACTTATGCATCCTTTGTTCAAATAAATTTTACTTTTGCATTCATTACTTCCAAAACAGCATGAGCATCTAGTTTTTCAAATATTTTCAGTATTGTTCTAGCGCTTTGAGTATTTGCATTCGTAAATAATAGTAAATCATTAGCATATAAAAATGTGTGATAGCGAGCTTAACTCAGTTTGTTGCTTTAATATTCCCTTTAATTTTTCAACTTCAATTAAAATTGAGAAATATTCCATAATAGTAGTGAATAGATAAGGAGTTAATGGATTTCCTTGCCTAATTCTCTTATTGCTATGTATAAAACCTTTAGGGGAGCCATTAATTAACACTGAGTAAGTTACATTATCAATACATTCTTTTACAGGAGCATAAAATTATTCGTTAAACTCCATCTGTTGCATCATCTATATTATAAATTGTCTATAAATTTTGTCAAATGCTTTGTGTAGATCAATTTTAATACACATAAGATTTTTATTTTTGATACTAAAGTTCCTGATTTGCTCATGAGCAAGCAAGTGTTTCAGCTTTAGGCCTGGTAGGTATAAAAGCACCCTGAATTTCAGAAATTAAAAAAAGTTCAAAAACACATTTATTTTGTTGCGTGGAATGTTAGATACGATTTTATGAATAAAATTACAACAAGCAATGGGCCTATAACCGTCAAAACTATTAGGAATGTTACCTTTGGAACCAAAGTAAAAAAAGTATGATTGAAGCTTTTTAAAAGCTTTCCAAATTTAGAAAATTCTGAAATAACATTAAAAATAAACTATTGATATTAGCCCGATGTGTTTTATAAAACTTAGCCCCAAAAACATCAGGTCCAGGACTTTTATCATTGTTAGCGTTAAAAAAAATATTTTTAATTTCCTCCAATCTAATTGGGGCAAGAAGAATGTCTTGACATCATTTAATAAAAATTTAGTTTTATACTAGGCAAATTATCTGTATACTCATTAGAAATAAATAATTTAGTAAAGTAACTAATGGATTCCCTCTCTAAATCTTTGATATCATTTAAAACATTCACTTTTGCATTAATCAGTTTTCCAGTATCATTTCTATTTATCCCGCTGGACATTCTAGCATTAAATAATTTACCGGCTTCATGCCCATTAGTTAGCCAGTCAACATTTGCTATCTACCTTAAATTAACTGAATACACTTGAAGGGATGAAAGTAGCTTGCTTTGTGCCAAAAAGAAGTTGTTGACAATTTTACTATTTGAGCAATCATTGTCAAGAGCATTTTGTAATCTTTCACATTCCACTCTTGTTAAATTGAGCTCATTTTTATTTCTATTGTTATTCCATCTTTTGAGATTTCCTTTAGAAATTTGTAAGAATTTATGAAATCTATATTGGGAGGTGCCATGTATATTTATGGATACATTTTTTAGTTACGTCTTTGTAATTCTCTTCGTAAACTCAACCATTCATAAATCCAAAAGGAACATATTCCTTAGTCAAAATGTTATTAGTAAGAAAAATTTGGGTTAGAGTATGATCACTTGTTCCCTGAGGCAAGGTGAACCACTTGTAATCAGGAAATAAACTTATAAACTTTAGATTTTCAGGTGAATTTGTTCCCATATAAAATAGTTTCTACTAACCCAGTCCTAAGCATGAAATTATTAATAAGTTCCATTTTTTTTTAAAGGAATAGGGTTGCCCCTTTTTTTTTCAAATGCGCATATGGCAGTATTAAAATCTCCATAAGCCAAGGGTGTACAATTTTTATATTTAAAAGTTCAAGTTGATTCCAAAGAGTTGATCTCTCTATTTCAAATTAGAAGCATAAATAAATGTTATTTCCATAAGAAAACCCTTTTATTATACATAAGCAATGCATGTATTGAAAATTAGAGATTTGGGTACTTAAATTCCATGCAACGACCCACCGTTTTGAACCATTCAAATCAACAATAATCCACACATATCAGACTTGAATTTCGCAAAACAATAGATTGTTAATTTATATTTAGCAAAACATAGCATATACGGTAAAATAAATCAATCACAGAATCACAGACATGGAGTTTTACAACAATAAGCAACATGATAGATAAATAGTACTTCATGAAGCTACTACAGAAACAACAATATCTAAAGCAAAATACAATAGAAATTCCAAGTACAAAGAAGATTCTAATACAAAAGCAAATGACAAGTCTGAACATAACAATTGAAAATATTTGAAATAACTGGAAAGCTGAATAGATAAAAGACAGATCTTCAAGCAAAGCTCCAAGCTCCAAATGTGAGTCTCAAATGTTGTGACACTCTATCTGACCCGGGCATAAAACAAAACACAAAACATTCGAGTAAGGATTAATATTCTTATGCTAGTAAATTCAACTCAAGTGAAATGCAATATAACTTGAAGGATGTTTGGGATTCCCAACCTTTAAGGATTCATGAAACTATCTACATACAAGTACAGTACGCTACATAGATAACGTCTACAGTAAAATAAAATATTAAAATAGCGTTAAAGCATTACCCATATCCCCCTTAACACATTTTATATAAATGTTGTAGTCTATATAGGGACCAGTGGGCTATTAGGGAGCACTCCATAGGTACGACACAAATCAAAGCGTGGGCGCGATAAGGCATGTGACAAGGCACGTGAGGCAATGCCAGGGTAGGATTCTACCATTTGCACTCCCGGACTAGTGGTAATGCATAGCAGCTACTACCGCCCACCTCGAGACACACTCCCAAATCAAGGGTGCACCCAATCAAATCACAAAGTAATGGATGTGGTATCGAAGAAGCATGCTCGATCAGAGGTGCGACCTTATTGGCCCAGTATAACTCCTGTTTTAGTCACATCAAGCTGACCCGAGGGGTCAGGGCGGCGTTCATACCTCATACAAGCATTCGCCAAACCATCCTACTTTGTTTTGGATTCTCTACTATATACACAGTTGTTAAAGTGGTTTTCAGTATTGGTAGAGAGTATGAAATATCCGATCTCAATTCCTTTAACAACCAAACACTTATTTCACACCGTGGTCATTTTATATTTCAAACATTTCATACTTGATATCAAAATATCATATTCACTTAAAAATCATATCACTTTCGAAATCAAATTCACTTTAAATCATATTCATTTAAGTCATAACCATAAAATATGTTAAACCATCATGTCAAAATATCCGCATTTAAATCCATTAAATCTAAATCATAATAGTTCCGACTTAAACAGTTTGAATATTGAAAGTAGTTTGAATATTGGTATAGTTATGCATTAAAAATAGTTTATATTTAAAAATAGGTTATAAATTAAAATAGTTTATATATTAAAATAGTTTATATATTAAAATAGTTTGTATATTAAAAAAAATTATAAATAATTTTTTAAATATTTTAATTAATGTATATTAAAAAATATAAAAGAGTTTATATCGAAAATAGTTTCAAATTAGAATTGTTTCTTCCAATTTCACAAATCAATTCAAATCAACTCTAGTTCAAAAATTCAATTTAAATCAATCTCAGTTCCATAATTTCAATTACAAAGGTCAAAGGTTTAATTCGAATTCACATTAAAACCACTTTTAATTTATATCGATATCAAATCTAGTTTTAAACTACAAATTTTAACCACTTCCAGTTAAATAGATTTAATGTTCAAATATTAAAACAATTTACAATAACTCAATTTGATAAATTTCATTTATATTACAAAATTCAACTTAAATTTTATTTAAATTTGAAAATATTCACTTAATCATTTTTTATATCATTGTATAAAATCTCAAATCTCAAATTTAAATAAAATCAATAATTAAATATCTAACTTCAATTATATTTAATTCTAAAATATTCACTAATCACTTTTTATAAGCATTTAAATAAAATCTCTAATTACAAATTTAAATCAAAATTAAATATTCAGTTTTATTTAAATTTGAAAATATTTATTTAATCGCCTTTGATTAAATCAAGTTATAAAAATCATACCTTTCAAAATCTCAAAATCAATAAATTTCCAATCAATTCTTATCTATATTCAATTCTCAAACAAATTAAATTACGATTCAACTTAATTTGTCTTCTTAACCTTTATTTTGTTAAAGTAATTACAAAATCTGTTTTCAAAATATTAATGTAAATTTTAAATAAATATTTTAAATATAATATATATACTTATCCAAAGAAATTCAATTAAATTAAATTTTATTATATTAAATTTTATTAAATTAAATCTTACTTTATTGAATCTATCTTACTTTATATTAAACTATATTTTATGTATTTAAAAATAATAAAATTTTAAAATTTATCCTTTTCAAAACTTAATTTATAAATTTAAAATTTCCAAGCATATAATATAAAAATCTAAATTTTACACATATATTAAAATAAAATCTTTATATTATATTTAAAAATCCATATTTATTAAAACCCATATATTTCCTTCCAAAACTTAGGAAAACATTTTTGAAAAAATAGACCAATGGCATTCGTATATAATTTTCTATCCTATGGTCAAGTGATACGGTTATTTATCATTTCAATCCGCAAGAATTTCATATTAATGTGTGTGTGTATATCATTTCAAATGTAATCCCAGAATATAAAATTAACAAAATCACTTTAGTTTATCATTTCAACCCCTAATGATTTTCCCTAATCTATAATATCGTTCGGTTATGTATCATTTCAACCCATAGGGATTTTCTAGACTAGCTGCGAACTTGTAGTGTGAGAACAATAAAATAATAATAAATTGGCACAACATATCAATGACAAGTATGGATTATAACTAACAGTTTAAATATAATACATATACAACATTTCATGGTGTCATATGTCAATCAATATAGGTTAACAAATTTAAATCATAACATATCATATTCACCAAGTTAATTTTAACAACATATTTTAATCGTCATTTCATGCGAACTAAATTTACTAAATATAAGAATGTTGATCGTGTGTGATCGCTCGCCTTTAGAGGCTAGAGATATTTGACAATACAATAAGCCACGAATCCAAGCAACAAAATACCAAATCAAAGCACGGTGAACTAGAATCAATGGAAACAAAATATATAAATTAATTTTTTTAAAATCTAAAATTTACTCACATATTTAAAATAAAATATTTATATTATATTTTAGAACCAACATTCAATTTAAACCACATATTTACAGCAAAAATCTTTATATTATATTTTAAAAATCAATATTCAATTTAAAATACATATATTGAAATCAAAATATCTATATTTTATATTTTAAAAATCAACATCCTCTTTTTTTATTATAAGAGGAGAAAGGCTACGAGTCATGGGTATAGGGAGCAAGGCCGGGTTTGGCGGGCTGGCAGGCGGAGGCTAGGGACATAGGCTTCGGGTGTGATGGATTCAACAAAGGGTGCTTGCTGCACAAGAGGTGGGGACGGAGGGCAGTGGGGGAATGGGTTGGAGCGGTTGTCAGATGTGGTGGCCGGAGTTAGTGGGCATGGAGGATAGACAAGGCTGCTGCTATTTGGGTGGGGTTCGACTACTTAGGGTGTTGTGGGTGTGAGGGGCTGGTCATGTGGGCGAAGCAGGGTGGTTTGGGGTGTTGTGCCTGAGCTACTCCCGGGAGAGATGGAGGAGGAGTCTGGTGTTTGTTGCGGTGGTGGGAATGGAGCAGGAGCAGTGGAGGCTGTGGTCGAGCGGGTGGCCGAGGCATTGAGGGTTATGGTTTCGAGTGGACGCGGGTTGTTAGGGGAGGAGAAGTTTGTGTATCGAGCTGTTCTATAGAGGGGTTTGGTGGTTGAAGGGAAGAAAGGTGGTCATGCATCGAGTTGTAGGAAAGGCGGAATTGAGGTTTGGTGAGGGGCGGAGTTTGGTTCAAGATGGTTGTTCGGGCTTGTTTCAGGCAAAATGAAGAGGACGAGTTAAAGAAATGAGCTGTTGAAAATATGAACTTTATAATATATATTGTTATTATTATTTTTAGAGATAGAAAGAACAGAATAGGAAAAAAATGAAAGGGAAGAGAATAAACAGTGAACGAAAAGCAAATATATTTTGAACTGGTAGGAATAGTAAAGTCAGAAATAATTTTAGGAATATAAAAAGGCTAATGGTTATTCATTTCATGAAGGATTATGAAAGGACACAAAACGCCAAAAGGTTCCAAACAGGTACCGATACGACTAACCGTTTTGGATTTCACCGTGTACCGGAAGCCAAAATGCACAAATGAATATACTTCGTAGATCAGCATGACGAGACGAGCAAAATGGTACACATATATGAGTGACATGACCCACTATCAAAATTCGATATTCGCTGCCAAAAACTACTACTAAATCGTCGAAAATAAGATTAACGGAGCTAGAGCAGTCCATTTTTGATGAAACGAAATATGACGTCTCACTCAGAAAATGATTTAAAATTTTCTTATGTAAAAATATTCAGATTTCAAAAAATATATTTTATTTTCATCAAATTTAATAGATTTTAAATTAAAATTTGAAATTTCACAACCAAATAAACTTACATATTTTCAGATGAAAATGTGCCATTTCCTATGCCTAAATAAACGCATGCCAAATACGAAATTTTCGTTGAAATTTTTTATTGTTTATTTTTAGGAAAAATTTAGTTACTTACGTTATTTAAAATCACTAAAATTCTCGGGTCGTTACATTCCGGATGTTAGCATCCCATAAAATCATAGTTCTACCACTACCCCCAATATGATTGTTATTTAAAATATTCCAATTAAAGAGATGTTTAACATGATAATGGCAATTTTGGAATTATCTAATTTTTGTTCTAGTAACACTATGATTCTAGGATTTTCTATGTGAAGAAAATTAGGTAAATCTAATTTTCTTTCAAAGGAATTAAACCCCCCAACATTCCATGCAATAATTGACATAATGATAATAAAGCTGATAAAAATATTTAAAGGATACACGAAGGATACGTTAATAGCTACACTATTGCACTGTAACAATCTTCAACATCCTTCAACACCCTCTTTTTGCCTTTTCTTTTAAATGTTGTTTTGCATTTTGCTTTCAATTTCCCTTCCCATTTTTCATTTTTGGTAATATACTTTTTCCTGAATTCCATGTCTTCAGCATCTTCAGTTTTCTCTGTAGATGTAATATAATTTAAAATTTTAATTCTGGTTTTCTTTTTCTTGCTTTTGCTTGCAGTAGAGGAGGAAGAAGTCATTAAGTTTATTGCAGTTTGAATGGCCTTATTTGATATATTCTTTCTTGCTTGAGGAGTGAGTTGATTAGCAATAAGGAGATATCCATCTTTTCTGGGCTAATTGATAAATTTATATCCTTTATAGGACAAAAATCAACATTCATGTTATCTGTAATTGTAACTGAACTTGGGAATTCCTTTGGAGGGGAAGATCTCAATGACCTGAGTAGTATTATCCCCTATTTCCTTTTCCTAGATAGCAGGCTTCTGAGAAAGTGTTTCAGGAAATGCAGAAGGGGATACATTTGAATGCATTCCCCCAGTATTTTCATCATGCATCTGATCTTGCAAATTCTATACCAAATTTGCAGTATCTTCTTTGTTATTAATCTGCTGATTAACTGTTCTCGCTGAGTTGTTTGAATTTGAATTATTAGACTCATGTTATCACTTATATTACTCTGAAAACAAAATTTCTTGATTTTAAACTAGACCCGGAGCTTTTTTTGAAAACTAGATTTTCAGCATTCGTGTTATCAACTACATTGTTTTCTTGGTTTTGGATTGTTTCTTCTTGAACTTTGTCCCTCCATACTTTTTTGGAGATACAATTTTCTACTATATGTCCAAAACAAACACATGCTTTATATCATGGAGGGATCCATTTATATGATATTTTTTGCACTATATTATCTCCATCATACATTATGATATATGCTTCTTCAGGTAACTCGGCATTAGCTCTAATTTCAAAAAGAATTCTAGCATAGCATAACCTTGTTTCCTTTGTTTTGGTTCATCTAACTTCAAAGGAATACCAACTACACTTGCAATTGCACTGAAAGCATCTTTAGCACATAATCTTAATTGAATTTAGGCAATCTAATCCAAACTAAAATAATATTTAATAAATCCCTATTAATATTCAGTTTCTTACTCAATCTTTTCAATATAATAAGTTTTCCATTGATGAAATAATGTCTACCATTTAATGTTTTTTCAAAATCTTCAACTTTTGAAAATCTTATGATAAAAACACCATTATTTCGAGCATATATCTCAAATTTACCTGTGGGATTCCAAGTGCGAGTGATAAAGGCCTTGAAGTGATGATAAAAGGGAAGATTTTCAAATACATATGTTATTACTGAAAAGCTCCACTTACTTTCTGTCCTTTTATCTACCTCTACTTTCACAGTGACGATTTTCATTTTATTGAAATTGATATGAGCAACAAAGTTGAGATCAAAATCAGAAGTTAATCCTCCTTTCTTAAGCATCTCTACCGATGAAGAAGCCTTATTTTGGTTTACTTGAATGGCCTCTGGGCGAGTTAGAAGATTACTTACGGCATTTCTTACTTTAGAAGCGGGTCTAAAAGCAATTCTTGATTGAGTAAAATTTCTTCTTGGAGAAAATCTTGCTTCAGAATTGAATCTGAGAGCAACAAACCCGATTTGATTTGTTTCGTCACGTTGGAAACTAGATTTTTGATCATTTAGGTTGTTTCCTTTAGTTCTGAACCTTTTGAAAACCTTCTTCATCAATATTAATAGATTTCTTGCTTTGCTATGAATGGAGATTATGATTTGACATAGGGGGAGAATTAGATGGAGAAGAAGAAGATGATTTCCCATTCTGATCAGGGTTTGCAACAAAGACAGGATTATCATAAACCTTAATTGTAGCCATGGCTACTTGAGAGTGAGTCCATTTTTGTCAATGAGAAGGATTTTTTATATACTTGGTTTAACTCCTTTGGTTGTTTAGATTTTTCGGTAAATTGCAACTGGATTTCTAGCACTCTTTTAATGCATTTTTTGTTGCTTTAAGTTTATTAATGAAGTTGAAGTGAGGATTTATGGAGGAATTATGTTGCATACTCTCTTATACTACCTCTTTATACCCCTATTACAAACTACATGAGTTGTTGCATCAAAATGGAAATTTATTTCGTTCATTTACTTTAGAAGCTAACTAAAAATAAATAGGAGTATGATCGCTAATAGAATGATTGAGGAAATGAATTAAAATTATTGGAAATCTATGGTAACGGGGATTTCTGGACATCTGTAATTAATAAAATAATTGGATTAATTAATAAAAATACTGAATTATAGATTGAACAAATGAATCTGATCAAATAAATATTTATATTTGTAATTGTGTTGTGTGTGTATATATATATATATATATTTTAAATAAAAAATTTATATACAAATTGAATTGGTGTTTCTTTAAATATATGTATATCTCAAATTGATTTTTGAAATTGGATTTGAAATTGGATTTGAATTTGATATTTACATTTGAAATTCAAAAGATAGTTATTTATAATCTTAGATCATATTTTGGTTTTAAAATGTATTTTATTTGATTTTATTAAGAACATAAATTGTTTATATTATTTTCTTTTTAAAGGGATTTGTTTATATAATTTAGAATATGTATTTATAAATTAGAAAATTAATTATAAAAGCTTTATAAAACATTTAGTAATCTAATTATGCATAAGAGTTACATGTGTTAACTTATAATTATTCTTACTAACATGTGTTAGCTAACTAAATAAGGAAAGTGACAAGCGTCACTTTTATTTTAATTCTCTATTTATTTTTAATAAATCCTAATTAAACCTATATAAACATCTAATCTCTTCTCTTCATTTTTTTCCATTTTCATTTCAAAATCAAAGAAAAATAGAATCTGAGAATACAAACCAGAAGAGATAAAATTTGCAAACAAAATTTTCCACACATTCAAACTCAGATCTGTTAAAAGCAAAGAAAAAAATAAATAAAAGCAACATCCTGATCAAAGCCTAAAACAAGAACCAAATTCAACCTGAAAACACAATCAGAAGGTATCAAAGCAAACAAAACTAAACTTGGATCAAATTCAAAGCTAGTGGATCATCATCAAAAATCAAGTATCTGATCAAAATCATTTCCAGATCAAAGTCCGCTCCTCTGTTCTTATTTTGGTGAGTAACATCACTATTTAAAAGATTAAGTATATGATTATGTGGCATGTTCACCTCTGAAAATAAGTATGTTTGTGTGAATGTATATTGGTGAATTTCTATGCATTTTTGGTGTATGATATATGCATGTTTTGTGAATATCAGTAAACATCTCTGTTCCCAGTTCTTTCCAAACTCTAGCTTTGATTTAAAATTCTTTATCTCTGGTCTAGTCACTGTTAGGATTTATGTTATAAACAAAAATTGTATGTTTAATCATAAATCAAAGTTTAAAATTTATTTGAGTGTAAATAAATTGGATATTTCCTTGGAAACCAAAATGAAGAGGGAAGTTTAAGTTTTGGGTAAAATTCAAACACTCGAATTCATTGACTCAGGATTATAATCTGAATACTTATCCAAAATCATGATTTTTAAAAATGAAATCACAAATTTTAATAGTAAATTGAATAAGCAGTTCTGGTTTTACTAGAAATTGGTATTTGAGGGGTTTCTAATGTTCTCGATGGTTTGGGAGGTCGAGGTTCCTTCTGGTGGCAGTAGGATGATCGGTGACGATGAGAAAATTGTCAAAGTAATGGATAGATCACCGTGGTAGCCGTAGGAGGTCGAAATTTTTTGTAAACCTAGTTTTAGGCTTGGTCAGGAATTTGTTTTCCACGAGCTCTCTGGATGATCGAGTTTAACAGGGCTTTGGGGATCGATCGCTTGGACATTGACGATGGCTTGGCCGGAGGTGCTGACGTTTCGGTGGTCGGAGAGACGAGGTTGAGGTGTTTTTCCAGGTTGGTCTGTTTTCCAGGTTCGAGCAGTAATACTCAATTTTGATTTCGAGGCCATAATGGAGTTCTGACGGTTGTAGTTCGATTTGGGAATGATTGTCGACATGTAGGGATTGTCTTGGATGGTCGGAGGTGGTGGAACTTTCGGTGCATATGCACGGTGAATTATTTGTGCCTGGTGAAGTTTGGGTTGATACAGGGATTTGTACTCGAGTTTATCTCGAGTAGTTCGAGTTTTGGCTCGGAGTGATGTGAAGTTTTACTCAAAGCAATTGAAGGGTTGGCTCGGGTAGTAGTTGTTACAGGTTTTTCTAAAATCTGACTGTTTCAAATTTAAATTTGAAAGCAAGTTTTAAATAAAGTTTAAAACCAAATTTTAAAGTATGGATTCAAAATTGAATTTGTATCCTAGTTTTAAATAAATAAAGTTTTATGAAAATAAAATGTTTTAAAAACTTTAAAATATTTAAAGTGTAATTTAAAACAATTTGAATTTAAAACACTTTATATAAATGGTACTTTGATGTATCCTATAATCTTAAACCCCTCTAAAGTTATATTGAAGAGATCATATATAAAGTATTAGGTAATTAGTTTTATATATATATTAATAAAGGAATAATATATCCTAAAGATAATGTAAATTTCCAATGATTAATGATTAATTTAGTTAATTAATTAATTTTGTGTTAATTAATTAGTAATTATGGATTGTTAGTTAATTAATTAAGTATTAAAGGGTTAAACAAATTAATTAATGATTAATTA
This sequence comes from Allium cepa, assembly GCA_030765085.1. Lineage (NCBI taxonomy): Eukaryota > Viridiplantae > Streptophyta > Magnoliopsida > Asparagales > Amaryllidaceae > Allium > Allium cepa. The sequence goes on along the minus strand of CM060930.1, from coordinate 5,436,480 downwards.
ATTTGAAATTAAGGATCATTAACTAAGGTTAGAATAGATTCTTAATCAATGATTAAAATTTTTATTAATCAAATAATTAAAGATTAATCAGGTTATAGTTAAGCACTTAACTAATTGAGTAATTAGAGATTGATTAATTGGTTAATAAGATTTAATTAATTTGAATTAAGAGATGATCAATTAAAGTTTGATTACTTAGAAAAGTAACTAAAGTATTATTAATAGTTAATGAAAACTCATTAGCTAAGGATTATCAAATGATTAATTAATGTAATTAATTTAAGATGATTAATTAGATTAATTAATTTAAATATAATCAATTATGGAATTGTTTGATTATAATTACTTAATGAAGTAATTAAGGGATTAATTACTCAATGTAATTAATTAAAGTAATGTGATTAGTCAAGTTAATTAACTAGTTTAATTAATTTAAGATAGTCACTTGATGGTGTGAATTACCCAGTTGTAATTAATGAGATGAATGTGATTAATTAATTTGTTAATTAATTAAAAATAGTCGCTTGGTAACTGATTAAGTATAATTACCTAATGAGATTGATAAGTGTAATTACTTAGTGAAGTAATTGATGGATAAATTACTGGATGTAATTAATATAAGAGAAATTACTTAATGGGAAGTAATTAAAGGTTAATTACTTAGGAGAAGTAATTAAGGATTAATTACTTGGTGTAATTAATTAAATGATTAATATAATTAATTAAGGAGTTAATTAATTAAGACATGCAATTACAGGATGGTTAATTACTGTTTACAATTGATTAAGGTCGATTGATGGAAGTAATTAATTAAGAATCCTTAATTAATGTAATTAATTAATGTAACTAATGAAAGTAAATTAAGATTAATTACTGTAAATGGTTAAGAATAATTAATTTGTGTAATGAATTAAGGGATAATTACTTTATGTAATTAAAGATAATTAATCAAGGATGATTAATTAAGATGGATGATTAAAAGATGATTAATTAATTGATCTATAATTAATTAATGATTAAATAAAGGTAATCTAAGTGATTACAAGATTAGTAAGTAATTTAATTAGAGATAAATTAAATTAATTTTGGAAATGATCCATCTTGCTTATGAATGATTAAATGATGATTAAGTGCCTTGAATTGATTGATATCTTTGATATGAAATGTTTTGTGATATGATATGTTTGGGTTGTATAGAGATAATGTGATTATCTATCGATGATGAATTGCTGTGTTTAAGTGACAATCAGTGTTTAAAATTAGATTGTATACACTTGATAACTTGAGTTAAGATGACATTGGATTCGAAGAGACCGGAGTCGGGTATTAGTAAATACCCGAAACCACTTCGATTCTTTATAGATTGATATGTGAAATCAATAGGCTGGAATGGAATGAGTAAAGTGAATTGGACCATTTAATCTAAGTTTTGGTACTTAGGAATTGATATGTGAAATATGTGATGTCTATAACAAATTGTGAATTTGTAAATTGATACAAGTTACCTTGGGTTTTAAATAAGTTTTATGGATTAGAATTTCATGTTGGATAGGTTTACTCATGCTGGTTTCCAGCTTGATCTGGGTATTACTTTAATGTAATGCTCGAGTCAAACCGAGCATTACAGATTTTCAGGTAAGGACGTTCTGGAGCTCAGGAGGCAAGCTGGATGACTGGAATGTATGGAGAGTTTTCCGCTGTGTATATATTATAGATTGTCTAGGACATGTGGATTGTATCTATCCATTGTTTGTGTATGTTGTAACTCTGATGTACTAAAGTGTGATTTGACAAATACAGTTTTCCTTTGTAAACTGATATTATTGATATTATATTTTATCTGCTGCGAATGTGAGATTGAGCTTTGGTATTTCTGTTCTTCTTCTTCTATCTTCTTCTTCTTTTCTCTAACTATCTGGAATTTTCGGGATCTAAAATTCTGGGTCATTACATTTGGTATCAGAGCGAGGTTAAGCGAGAACCTTGGCTCTAGAGGGATTACTCATTAAGGATAAGGTCAATGGTACCCTAGAATGAGTTGATTGTATGTGTGTGTGTGTGTGTGTGTATGAGAGCATACTTGTTATTTTCTTATATAAAGATTTTAAATGATTTTATATAAGTATATAAAGCAATATTTCTTTCTAATAAATATTAAGGTAATAGGTTGTTATATTAATTGAACTGAAAGTAATAATAAGAATTAAGTGGTAATAGAAATACAACCAAATTGAAATTGAATAAAGACAAGTTTAAACTGAAATTAAAATCTTGGATTTATAGTAGTAAGAATAAGATAAAAAGGAATTGGTATCCAGATATGATAATCTTGGGTATTATCATAAATAGTTAATGAGTAAGCCAAATGAAATAAACTTTTAAGATGAGTATAAGTTCTAAATTGGAGTAGGTTTTAAATTGTGAAGTTTTAATACCTAAGTCTAGAAACAATTGTATTGTTTCAAAGTGTTAATATAATTCAGACTATTTTGAATATAGTCTTATTATAAAATAAGAAATGTTTGGAAAATTTTAAAGGAATTTTTTTTGAAATTAAAAACCAAAGGTGGTTTAAAATTTTAAAGCATGGCTGGGAGGGCCAAGAAATAAATATGTATATATGTGTGTATATACATGATATCAAAGATAATTTGAAATAAACTCTAAGGTGTTGAGTTTTGATTTTCCCTGAAATGTGATGCAAAAACCAAAGTGATAAGTTTTTGAACTTATAAATGGTATTGGATATTAATATGAAGTTTAAAATTTGAAATAAGAATTCAGATTGGGTAAAATTGACAGGATTAAATTAAAGTGAATTTAATTTGGGAAATTAAATAAGTTTAGAACATGCAACCTGAATTGGAAATTTCAAGATGAAATTGAGATTTAACTTGGAAAGTTAAATGGTTGATTTGAATTGGAAATTTGTGTGATCACAAAATGGGTTTGAGATCTGAAAATTGGAAATGGATGGATGTTTTAAAATAATTTGAGTGATACCATCCTATTGTTATTAATAATCTTTAAGTTGAAATTGGATTTGTTTAAAATGAATGAAGAAATGGGGTGTGGTAATATATCCATTATTAAGATAAAATGGAATTTGGATTCAGAATTAAATAGTTTAAAGATATAGGTTGATTTGATTTAAAGGATTAAATCAACGTTTAAAAATTTAACTCGAATTTATATAATTCTGGATGGTTTAAATTTGAGATTAGAATGAATTAGTTCAAATTGAATTTGATTTGAATAATTTGGAATTGTGATTAAAGTTGAATGGGTTTAAAATTCAAATGGAATTTAATTTGAATTTGGAAAGAAATTGAGTTCAATTCAACTTGAATTGGATTAAATCAATTTCAATGGAAGTTGAAGTTATAAAAATTGGAATTGAGTCAATTTAAATGAGAATGGAAATTTAAATTGGAAATCGGCAATTGATTGGAAATGGAGAATTGGGAATTGAACAATTCAGCTCTGGACTATTTTCAAATAAATTATTTTAATATAAATTATTTTAAATCTATTTTCCTAACTATTTACTATACAGCTTTTCTTTTAAAAATCCAAAACTATCTTATACTTATTTTACAACTACTTTTGGAACTATTTAACTATTTTACAACTGTTTTATAAACTAATTACTATTTTTCAACTACTTTATAACTAATTTCTATTTTACAATTATTTAAAATTATTTAAAATTTCTCTAACTATTTGACTATTTTCCGACTATTTTATAATTGCTTAACTATTTTATAGCTATTTTACAAAGTAATAATTATTTTTCAACTACTTATCTATTCTTAATTTTTCAAGCTATTTTTTTAAAATTTAAACTGGACAACGTTCAAACTGTTTATGATTAAAAATCCATTTGAGATGATAATCCAAATGAGGATTTAAGCAATTGTGAGTAAGTGAATGTGAATAGAAAAGAGAATTGATTTGGTTAATAATCAATAAAGATAAATACGTAGGACGTACATATATTATTCTATTCACATGGTGATTTGATCCAGATTCGAACACAGAATTTCGAGAATAGTATGTCGATCCGAGTTGGGATTTTTCACTCGATTTTCGATGGCGAACCTGGATAGATTGGTTCTGGATATTCTCTACCATAGTTAGGCTATGTAAGGAGAATGACGGTTTCTGAAGAAACCAAATCTGAGTCCGCACTAGGAAGTCGGGTGGACGATACTAGTTCGGAAGTGAAATTGTGTGATCGAGTGAGCGATCAGATTGGTATAGCGTATGGATGATATGTGTAGATCGTACGGATTTGAATGAAATGGATATTGAAAATTTGTGGATAAGAACTGTAAAATGGTTTTTGAAATGGAAGTAATATGGTTAATATCTTTATAAAAGAGTAATCAAATTTGAATATTTGATTTGGAATAAACAAAGTTATGTATCTTTGTTATATATATATGATAAAACTTATAAAGATATTGTGAAAAATAATTATTACTTTGTAAAATAGCTTGAAAAATTAAGAATAGATAAGTAGTTGAAAAATAATTATTACTTTGTAAAATAGCTATAAAATAGTTAAGCAATTATAAAATAGTCGGAAAATAGTCAAATAGTTAGAGAAATTTTAAATAATTTTAAATAATTGTAAAATAGAAATTAGTTATAAAGTAGTTGAAAAATAGTAATTAGTTTATAAAACAGTTGTAAAATAGTTAAATAGTTCCAAAAGTAGTTGTAAAATAAGTATAAGATAGTTTTGGATTTTTAAAAGAAAAGCTGTATAGTAAATAGTTAGGAAAATAGATTTAAAATAGTTTATATTAAAATAATTTATTTGAAAATAGTCCAGATCTAAATTATTCAATTCCCAATTCTCCATTTCCAATCAATTGCCGATTTCCAATTTAAATTTCCTTTCTCATTTAAATTGACTCAATTCCAATTTTTATAACTTCAACTTCCATTGAAATTGATTTAATCCAATTCAAGTTTAATTGAACTCAATTTCTTTCCAAAATCAAATTAAATTCCATTTGAATTTTAAACCCATTCAACTTTAATCACAATTCCAAATTATTCAAATCAAATTCAATTTGAACTAATTCAATTCTAATCTCAAATTTAAACCATCCAGAATTATATAAATTCGAGTTAAATTTTTAAACATTGATTTAATCCTTTAAATCAAATCAACCTATATCTTTAAACTATTTAATTCTGTTTTTGGAACCTATGGACTTTGGAAAGCTTTTGATTTTTGGAAAAAATCAATATAGGAATTTGGAAAGCCTAATTTGAGAATTATCGATTTTGGAATAATCGATTTTGAGAAAAAGAGATTTATATGGGATCATACTAGGTGTATGATTTGGAAGATACTATATGTGCATAGTATAAAGTGTTTTGAAAATAGCTCTGGAGAAAAAGACGCTCCCTTGAAATGAACTTCTCAGGAGTGCCATAGGGTGGTACTGCCTTGAATCCTAAAGGGGGGTTCTAAAGTTGATCCTGTGAGGAGTCCGGACAAAACTAGTTCTTGAGGATTATGTGCAGTGTGTAGCGAAAGTCAAGGGCGTTGATGCCTACAGAGGCATTTGGGTTATGCTGTGACGACAATGTAACTCGATGTCACTACGATCTACTGCAGACCATAGCGAAGTTCGTGTGCGCTGCTGAGAGCCAACAGTCTATGTTTGATTTTATGTCGGTAGACTGCGACCTATGGTGACATAGCGGAAGTCGTGTGTGCTGGTGAGACCCAATTGTCTACGTTTGATTTTACATCGGTAGACTGCGACCTATGTGGGAGTGGAGAAGTTTCATTTTTGGCAGCGAAAATCGAGGGCGCTGATGCCTATAGTTACATGGACTTTTGCTGTGATGGCAACGTAACCCTGGAATGTAACTGCGATCTGTGGCAGGTTCCATGGCGTAATTGAGGGGTGCGGAGTGCCTACAATTACATGGACTTTTGATGCGATGGCAAAGTAACCCAGGATGTAACTGCGACCATGGATGGGAGTGATGATTTCCAAAGCATTCTCACCAAAGATGTTTCCTCTATTTTCAAAAATGTTTTCTATATTTTTATTATAATTATTTTCAAATATTTTCACTGGGTGTTAAAAATGGGTCTACTAAGTACTTGTAGATTTTTAGTCCTATGCCTGATCAACGTATGACCGAATTTCTGTGAGAACGAGGACGGACTTGTTGAAACATCGGGTTATAAAAGTATTTTTATAAAACTATTTTGGAAATATTATATATATTTTAAAGCCAAAAAGTGATTTAACTAATATTAAGCATTTTAATAAATTTTGGCTTCGTTTCTTTTCGAGGATGAAAAGATTCAAAGGGGGAAGGAATGTGATAACTCGGATTTCTGGACATCTATAATTAATAAAATAATTGGATTAATTAATAAAAATACTAAATTATAGATTGAACAAATGAATCTGATCAAATAAATATTTATATTTGTAATTGTGTTGTATATATATAGATTTTAAATAAAAAATTTATATACAACTTGAATTGGCGTTTGTTTAAATATATGTATATCTCAAATTGATTTTTCAAATTAGATTTGAAATTTGAATTTGAATTTGATATTTACATTTGAAATTCAAAAGATAGTTATTTATAATCTTAAATCATACTTTGGTTTTAAAATGTATTTTATTTCATTTTATTAAGAACATAAATTGTTTATATTATTTTCTTTTTAAAGGGATTTATTTATATAAATTAGAAAATTAATTATGAAAGCTTTATAAAACATTTAGTAATAAAATTATGCATGAGAGTTACGTGTGTTAACTTATAATTATTCTTATTAACATGTGTTAGCTAACTAAATAAGGAAAGTGACAAGTGTCACTTTTATTTTAATTCTCTATTTATTTTTAATAAATCCTAATTAAACCTACATAAACATCTAATCTCTTCTCTTCATTTTTTTTCCATTTTCATTTCAAAATCAAACAAAATAGAATCTGAGAATACAAACCAGAAGAGATAAAATTTGCAAACAAAATTTTTTGCACATTCAAACTCAGATCTGGTTAAAAGCAAAGAAAAAAATAAATAAAAGCAACATCCTAATCAAAATCTAAACAAGAACCAAATTCAACCTGAAAACACAATCAGAAGGTATCAAAGCAAACAAAACTAAATTCAGATCAAATTTAAAGCTAGTGGATCATCATCAAAAATCAAGTATTTGGTCAAAATCATTTCCAGACCAAAGTCTGCTCCTCTGTTCTTATTTTATCGAGTAACATCACTGTTTAAAACATTAAGTATATGATTCTGTTACATATTCACCTCTGAAAATAAGTATGTTTGTGTGAATGTATATTAGTGAATTTCTGTGCATTTTTGGTGTATGATATATGCATGTTTGTGAATATCAGTAAACATCTCCGTTCCCAGTTTTTTTCAAACTCTAGCTTTGATTTAAAATTCTTTATCTCTGGATCTAGTCACTGTTAGGATTTATGTTATAAACAAAAATTGTATGTTTAATCATAAATTAAAGTTTAAAAATTTATTTGAGTGTAAATAAATTGGATATTGCCACGGAAACCAAAATGAACCGGGAAGTTTAAGTTTTGGGTAAAATTCAAACACTTGAATTCATTGATTCAGGATTATAATCTGAATACTTATTCAAAATCATGATTTTTAAAAATGAAATCACAAATTTTAATAGTAAATTAAATAAGCAGTTCTGGTTTTACTAGAAATTGGTATTTGAGGGGTTTCTGATGTTCTCGATGGTCTGGGAGGTCGAGGTTCCTTCTGGTGGTAGTAGGATGATCGGTGATTATGGAAAAATTGGATAGATCACCATGGTGGCCGCAGGAGGTCGAAATTGTTAGTAAACCTAGTTTTAGGCTTGGTCAGGAATTTGTTTTCCACGAGCACTCTGGATGGTTGAATTTAACAGGGCTTTGGGGATCGATCGCTTGAACATTGACGAAGGCTTGGCCGGAGGTGCGGACGCTTCGGTGGTCGGAGAGACGAGGTTGAGGGGTTTTTCCAGGTTGGTCTGTTTTCTAGGTTTGAGCTGTAATACTCGATTTTGATTTCGAGTTGATAATGGAGTTCTGACGGTTGTAGTTTGATCCGGGAATGATCATCGACATGTGGGGATCGTCTTGGATGGTCGGAGTTGGTGGAACTTCCTGTGCATATGCATGGTGAATTGTTTGTGCCTGGTGAAGTTTGGGTTGATACAGGGATTTGTACTCGAGTTTACCTCTAGTAGTTCGAGTTTTGGCTCGAAGTGATGTGAAGTTTTACTCGAAGCAATTGAAGGGTTGGCTCGGGTAGTAGTTGTTACAAGTTTTTCTGAAACCTGACTGTTTCAAATTTAAATTTAAATTTAAATTTGAAAGCGAGAGTTAAACAAAGTTTAAAACGAAATTTAAAATTGTGGATTCAAAATTGAATTTGTATCATAGTTTTAAATAAATAAAGTTTTATGGAAATAAAATGTTTTAACAACTTTAAAAAGTTTAAAGTGTAATTTAAAATAATTTCAATTTAAAACACTTTATATAAATGGTACTTTGATGTATCGTGTAATCTTAAACCCCTTTAAAGTTATATTGAAGAGAACATATATAAAGTATCAGGTAATTAGTTTTATATATTAATAAAGGAATAATTTATCCTAAAGATAATGTAAATTTGTAATGATTAATGATTAATTTAGTTAATTAATTAATTTTGTATTAATTAAGTAGTAATTATGGATTGTTAGATAATTAATTAAGAGATAATTAATTAAGTATTTAAGGGTTAAACAAATTATTTAATGATTAATTAATTTGTAATTAAGGATCATTAATTAAGATAAGAATAGATTCTTAATTAATGATTAAAATTTTATTAATCAAATAATTAAAGGTTAATCAGGTTATAGTTAAGCACTTAACTAATTGAGTAATTAGAGATTAATTAATTGGTTAATAAGAATTAATTAATTTGAATTAAGAGATGATCAATTAAAGTTTGATTACTTAGAAAAGTAACTAAAGTATTTTTAATAGTTAATGAAAAATCATTAACTGAGGATCATCAAATGATTATTAATGTAATTAATTTAAGATGATTAATTAGATTAATTAATTTAAAGATAATCAATTGTGGAATTGTTGAAGTATAATTACTTAATGAAGTAATTAAGGGATTAATTACTCAATGTAATTAATTATAGTAATGAGATTAGTCAAGATAATTAGTTGGTTTAATTAATTTAAGATAGTCACATGATGGTGTGAATTACCCAGTTGTAATTAATGAGATGAATGTGATTAATTAATTTGTTAATTAATTAAAGATAGTTGCTCGGTAACTGATTAAGTATAATTACCTAATGAGATTGATAATGTAATTACTTAGTGAAGTAATTGATGGATAAATTACTGGATGTAATTAATATAAGAGAAATTACTTAATGAAGTAATTAAAGGTTAATTACTTAGGAGAAGTAATTAAGGATTAATTACTTGGTATTATTAATTAAAGGATTAATATAATTAATTAAGGAGTTAATTAATTAAGATAAGTAATTACATGATGGTTAATTATTGTTTATGAGTGATTAAGGATGATTAATAGAAGTAATTAAATAAGAATCATTAATTAATGTAATTAATGAAAGTAATTAAAGATTAAATTAATGTAAATGGTTAAGAATAATTAATTTGTGTAATGAATTAAAGGATAATTACTTTATGTAATTAAAGATAATTAATCAAGGATGATTAATTTATATGGATTATTAAAAGATAATTAATTAATTGATATGCAATTAATTAATGATTAAATATAGGTAATCTAAGTGATTAAAAATTAGTAATTAATTTAATTAGAGATAAATTACATAATATTGGAAATGATCCATCTTGCTTATGAATGATTAAATGATGATTAAGTGCCTTGAATTGATTGATATCTCTGATATGAAATGTTTCGTGATATGATATGTTTGGGTTGTACAGAGATAATGTGACTATCTATCGATGATGAATTGCTATGTTAAAGTGACATTCAGTTTTTAAAATTAGATTGTATACACTTGAATAACTTGAGTTAAGATGACATTGGATTCGAAGAGACTGAAGTCGGGTATAGGTAAATACCCGAAACCACTTCGATTCTCTATAGATTGATATGTGAAATCAATAGGCTGGAATGGAATGATTTAAGTGAATTGGATCATTTAATCTAAGTTTTGGTACTTAGGAATTGATATGTGAAATAAATGATGTCTATAACAAATTGTGAATTTGTAAACTGGTACAAGTTAACCCGTGTTTTAAATAAGTTTTATGGATTAGAATTTCATGTTAGATGGGTTTACTCACGCTGGTTTCCAGCCTGTCCCGAGTGTTACTTTATTGTAATGCTCGGGTCAGACTGAGTATTACAGATTTTCAGGTAAGGGCGTTCTGGAGCTCAGGAGGCAAGCTGGATGATTGGAACGTATGGAGATTTTTCCGCTGTGTATATATTGTAGATTGTCTGGGACATGTGAATTGTATCTATCTAGTGTTTGTATATGTTGTAACTCTGATGTATTAAAGTGTAATTTGACAAATACAGTTTTCCTTTGTAAACTGATATTATGGATATTATATTTTATCTGCTGCGAATGTGAGATTGATCTTTGTATTTCTTTTCTTCTTCTTCTATCTTTTTCTTCTTTTCTCTAACTATCTGGAATTTTCGGGATCGAAAATTCCGGGTCCTTACAGAATCCATTATAGAATTCATAGTTGATTAGGAATCTATCAATTTTGATATGAATGATATAATTAGAGCCACCACTCCAAATAAAAAACTCCCAAAGAATTGTGGTTCAATTAGTCCAAAATTTATAACGCACTCGAAAAGGTCGAACCTATTGACAAATTTTCTTCGCATCATCGATTCTTTCGATTTATACATAGTGGCATTAATATCTACCACCAAAATCCATGGGATAGTAATAGATGGTCTAAGATATATTCCCCTAACTACTTTCTCTATTCTAAAGAATTGTGAGCACAAACCACTATACATAAGATGCTTAACCTTCCAGCTGTAGAGAAGAAGTAATAAACTGATCTGACTTATACACTATAATGTTTCTCCATCGTTTTAGATCCCACATTAAGAATTATTCATTTTAAGTTATTATTATTATCTGATTCATGTTACCAGTTTGGGTTGACAAGTCTAGTTACATGAGGAATTTTTAACAAAGCTAATTTATTCTCTAATAAGCCTACAAATGAATATTTATGACTATTTATCATTTAATGTACTTCTAGCTATTTTGAAGGAGCATTGAGACATTTATTATTCCAGACCAAGAAATCCATTAAATAGAGTTGTCGATGCTTCTTGTTTCAAGGTGAGAAGAAGTCCCTTTGTCTTAGAGCATTTTGATTTTCTTCGTCTTTATTTGACTAACTAAGTTATTCTAGTTTGCGTTATCAATTACATATTATGGTTGGGAAACTTTAAATTCGAATGGCATTTCGTCTTGCCTTGTTCTTATTGATTTTCTTAGCTTGTTAATTATTGCATCTTCAATGAAAAACTTAGAGTGGAAGTATTCATTAATTATTGGTTCTTTTGCTATTCCAGTTGCGTTCGTGTACTTCCTATCTACTCTTGACCAAGTTCATTTGCAGGATACTTATTTACTATCGAAACATTTCCTTCTTCACTCAAGTCCATATTTTCATCATTTTACGTCTATAGTATTGTGTCTTGTTCATTATTAACATGATCTTCTTGTATAAATACGAAATGTGGACTTGTTTATGTAATAATTGGACTATCTTTCATTTTCGTCTAAACTTTGGATTGATTACTTGAGCTGTTGAATTGACCTTCATGTATTATTTCCTGGTTATTTGTTGAATTATTGTGATTACCATTTGATTTTTGATGTATTGGATTATTACCCAAAATAAATTCATGGAGATGTTATTGATATCCTCGTCTACTTCCATTTGTCTGCATTCCTTCTCTCGACTTTTTTGCGTTGGCATCCATACTTATTCAAAAGGATAAAATTTTCCTATATGACAAAAACTGAAATAGTTTGAACATTTACTAGGAAACCATTCGTATTCAATAGGTTTTCGTTGAAAGAGTTATTCAATAGATTTTGTTGCAAACTCGTCTTTCTCATTGATTATGTCAACTTGTTTAGGGAAATTAAACTTGATGTTTATCTCCAACGACACATTAATAACGGAAAATCTTATTTTTACATCCAAATTTTCAAGTGTAATAGGTATTAAGCTATCAAAGGTTGAATGAAAAAGCTAAAAGCTAATAAAGGTTGAGACATGTAAGGCTATCGAAGGTTGAGACGATAAAGCTATCATAGACTATCGCAAGGTGAATCGATAAATTTATTGCAAGCTGAAGTAATAAAGTTATAACACGATGACAAAGTTGAAGTAATAAAGCTATCACATGCTAAAGTAGTAAAATAAGTCAGGCTTACTTTTTGGACTAACATTTTAGTGCTTTCATTGAGAAGTGAACAAAGAAAAACTTAAGGCCTAAACAAGGATTGATCTTCCATCTTCTACGAACACTTGTCATGCCTAGACTACAAAAAGGATCGTCAGAATCAAACTTATGTTGTTGAACATTTTTCAAATTACCCTTCAATATAGTGAATGGTAAATACTGAACTTAAGGAACTCAGTCCTCCAAAAATAAGTAGAAAAGAGAAAGTCCAAACAATATGACCTAAGTAAATGGATCTTTAGCCCGTTTCATATAGGGGAAAAGCCCATTTTTATCTTCATGTTAAGATTAAGAAAAAGGGAACCAAATCAAGGTCATAGAAGAGTTGAAATGATGAAAATGTCCTTTTCACTCAAATGAAAATGATTATACAATCTCAAGCTAAAAGAACGATCTTTGAAGAAGAAACAAACCATGACTTTAACTGGTTCTCTCAAAGGTGGAAAAGGATAATTAACCAATTTCCTAGAGAAAAGGAATGCTCTCGTAACTTGAAAAGGAATTTGTGATTGAGAGAAGAAGAGCAGATAATGTTATCCCGCTTTTTGGCAAAGCCGTGATACTAAAAGATCGATCGAAAACGAAGGACAGTTCGTATCAGAGATTGGTCATACTTCGTTTCGCTATGGATATCGCTGGATTTTGTCCGAGTCCAGATTGAGCTAAAATTGATAGGACACGACAAGAAAGACCATAGAAGTCAGCGTCTCAAATTTCAAGTCAATCCGAGTTCATACGCTCGAGTTAGGATCGATTCAATTTGAAGGTAAAAGCACTGGTTTCGTATCCATCGTTGTAGGCGTCTTCGAATCCATCATCGAGCACTGGTTCGAACCGATCACCTTCGTATCGATCCACTTTGAATCCATCGAAGTGCCTCGGATTCGACTCCCTCAACTTCGAATCCATCGAGCTCGTATCGATGGACCTCATATCCATGGAGAAGTTGCAAAGCTCGTATCCATCAGAGAAACGCAAGTTTTTACCCATCAAGCATCGGTCGTTCAAACCCATCAATGAAGCCTTGTTCGAACCCATCAATGAAGCTTTGTTCGAACCCATCAATGAAGCTTCGTTCGAATCCACCAAGTCAACTATCCATGATGATGTGTCAACCATCGGTTCGAATATGCCGAGATACATGGAGTCAAAGCGGTCAACTCGGAGTAAAGACCGGATCGATTCGAGGTTTGCGCTCCACGTCACCACGAAGGCGCGTGTCACCATCGATTCGAAACCATCGATTCAAAGGGATGGTTTCGAACCAAACAGCCACACAAGGAATCCCATATCGTATCCATCATATCTCTCAATCTACTGATCCAAATGCCACGAAATTTTCATAGAAGCTTGCATACATGTAGAAGAATGTCCACACCAAATTTCACCTCGATTGGATGATTTTGTGACCGATTCGAATGGAGTTCGAATCGATCCCAAAGTGGGCCCAAACTTCCTGCGACCGGGCGCGTGGGCCTCCTCACGTGCCAGAAGTGGTCTCCCGAGTTTTCAGCGAAATATCAGCATCCTACGCCTATAAATAGAGCCCCAGAGCCAACAGAAAAGGGAGCTTCTTCGATCTTTCGACTCTCAAGCGCCCAGACTCTGCCGGATCGAGATCTCCATCATCCTACATTATAACTTTGTTGTCGATTTCGAATTTCCAGTTGTAACATGCTGTTGATTGCTGTAACAACTTGTAATCATTGAAAGAGAATTAATAAAACTGCAAAAAACTTCACAGTGGACGTAGGCAACACGCCGAACCACTATAAATCGCTTGTCTACGCATTTATTTTACTGTTGATTGGAGTTTTTGTTAGATAATCCTCATTTTCAATTTACATTCTTCATTATTATCTCTTCAACGACTCCCGAAGTGTGTTGTGAAAATTTTGGTGCAAACACTTTGGTGCTTTCACTGAGAAAAACCCAGTTTTTCTCCCATTCCTTCGATCTACTTTCGATACCGGATTGAACAAATCTAAGAGGGAGATCTAGATCATCAAGTCCAAGTTCCTTCCGTTCTATTCAGATTTGCACAAATTCTAGGAAAGAGATTCAACTTTCAAGATGGTTAGTACAAGAACCACCTCTAACGCTATTAATCAAGAAGAACAGGATAAATAGAATCCTGCTCCACTACCTCCATCTAATCAAGATGCTACTGGACAATCGGAACCGTCAGGTCCGGTTACCTGATAAGAGTTACAGTTGCTACTCCAAGAGCTGACCCAGAGTCGGCAACAACTAGCAGAACAGCTACGCACTAACGCCGAGCTGATCAACCAGCTGGATCGCCAGAAGCGAAAGAGACCAACGAGAGACCATGCTTCTCGCTCCTCCAGCGAAAGTTCTTCATCTTCTGATTATCATAATCAATCTCCACGACCCCGGCTAGATGGGAGTCACTTGCCAGCCGCTGGAGATCAACCGACACTCACCGTTGGACAACTGAGAGTTGGTCCATCAGCCAGTTTCCAAACCGGACCCTCCTCCCGAGGAGGTGCCGTCCCCCACCACACCGCAAAACACCGCACCACTAACGTCGCGGCTGAACCGGGGGTCGACATCCAAGATCAGTCAAACCTGGACCGTCGTTATAGCGGACATACTCCTGAACCGTACGTCCTAGAGGACTATGAGCCAAGAAGGCAACACTTGGACCGTCAACAACATCCGGTCCAACCCCAAAGTATGGAATGTAATCATATTCCGGTGCGAGCCACACAAAACGCGCGAATGCCAAATATTTCAAATATGATACGTCAGATGATCCGTGAGAGTCAGGGATTCACAAATGACGACTAGGGAGTTTCCCGAAGTCACACTCCCTTTACGGACGATATTCTTACTGCTGAACCCCCATGGCGATTCAGGATGCCAACTCTACCCATGTACGAGGGAAACTCCAACCCCAACCAACATATTATAAAATATGAATGGTCGATGACTGCTGCCAGAGCTGACGATGCAGTGAAGTGTCGTAGTTTCCCTATATCCTTGGAGGGCATCGCTACCATGTGGTTCACTCGATTGCCACCTCAATCCATCTCTTCGTTCGACTAGTTGGCCACAAAATTCGTTGAACAATTCCGCATGCACGTCGCAAGGTCGAAAGATGTCAACACTCTGTCTAGCGTCACTCAAGCTCCTGGAGAAATCCTCAGACACTACTTAGAGAGATTCCATACTGCATGTGCAGAGATCAGCAATCCAAACGATAACTCCATTCTTATGGCATTGACTAAGGGGATCGACCCCGATTCTGAGTTTGGCAACTGGTTGGCTGGAAAACCACCTGCATCATTGGACCGTTTCCACGCCAAAGCGGCTCAATTCCTGAGAAGGGAAGACGCGAAACAGTCTAGGAAGAAAACTGATGCAGGACCAAGTACGGAAGGGATCCAAAGCAATGTCACAATCAAACAGTCCGGTGAGAGCTCTGGAAAAGTTCGGTTGAACGTTAAAAACAAACAAGCTCGGCGAAAAGAGAGCGTGAATCAAACTAGAAAACGAGATCAAAATCATGGCCCGCAACGCAAGAATCCAATGTTTGACAGTTACACTCCTCTGAATACCTCACTAGAGGACTTGTACTTACAAACCTGTAATACAATTTAGTACCAGAAACCTGCACCAAAACCGTCGTCGGAGAGACAAATCCAAACGGGAAAGTTTTGCAGATTCCATGAAAGATACGGGCACAATACGAACGAGTGTCGTCACTTACAAGATCTCGTTGAAAAATTGATCAGAGAAAGGAAACTGGAACAGTTTGTGCGGACACCGCAGCCCAGAGAAGTGGGCCCATCAAATCAAAACAATGAATCCAATCGACCGAGACAGGAGGACTCGACTTGTCCCCACGAAAGATTGGTGATAAACGCCAACAGTGGCGGACCAACTTTCTCAGGAGCCTGGAATGATGAAGATTCTCGTCACTGTCACACATGACAGGCTCTGTTCAATCTATGAATACTATGTAATTTCCTTTACATTCTGAAATTTGAACTTGTAATAAGGCACTGACTTTGCCATATTTTCTTATTTCAGCAATAAATTACTATCTCTTCAAGCTAGAGCTGTGATTCACCGAATGCAACGTTCAACAATCACGACACACGAAGAGCTAAGTTCCATCAAACAATGGAATTTATTCAAATAGTGAGTGACTGCGATACGACCGGCCACTCACTAAGTGAAACCCCAGCTCGGGGGCAAGCCATCACATCGAAGGCTGAACCGGACCAACACATGACAGTCCTACAACTAACTCCAACTTCCCAGAGTGTGAATTGGAGTATAAACATCCAACAACTCGTTCCCGGAGTGCGAACGGACTCCAACTTCCCAGAGTGTGAATTGGAGTATAAACATCCAACAACTCGTTCCCGGAGTGCGAACGGACTCCAACTTCCCAGAGTGTGAATTGGAGTATAAACATCCAACAAATCGTTCCCGGAGTGCGAACGGACTCCAACTTCCCAGAGTGTGAATTGGAGTACAAACATCCAACAACTCGTTCCCGGAGTGCGAACGAACTCCAACTTCCCAGAGTGTGAATTGGAGTATAAACATCCAACAACTCGTTCCCGGAGTGCGAACGGACTCCAACTTTTCAGAGTGTGAATTGGAGTATAAACATCCAACAACTCGTTCCCGGAGTGCAAACGGACTCCAACTTCCCAGAGTGTGAATTGGAGTATAAACATCCAACAACTCGTTCCCGGAGTGTGAACGGACTCCAACTTCCCAGAGTGTGAATGGGAGTATAAACATCCAACAACTCGTTCCCGGAGTGCGAACGGACTCCAACTTCCCAGAGTGTGAATTGGAGTATAAACATCCAATAACTCGTTCCCAGAGCACGAATGGACTCCAACTTCCCAGAGTGCGAATTGGAGTATAAACATTCAATAACTCGTTCCCATAGCGCGAACGGACTCCAAATTCCCAGAGTGTGAATTGGAGTATAAACATTCAATAACTCGTTCCCAGAGCGCAAATGGACTCCAACTTCCCAGAGTGTGAATTGGAGTATAAACATTCAGCAACTCGTTCCCGGGGTGCGAACGGACTCCATCTTCCTAGAGTGTGAATTGGAGTATAAACATCCAACAACTCATTCCCGGAGTGCGAACGGACTCCAAATTCCCGGAGTGCGAATCGAAGTATAAACATCAAATCCATCGTTCCCAAAGTGTGAACGAATTCCTAAAAAGCCCAAACAGGTGTGACTGACCACCTATCGGCCAACTCCAACTTCCCAGAGCGTGAATTGGAGTATAAATATAGAGTACAGGTTCCCGGAGTGCGCACCCAAACATACATGCTATCTCCAAATTCCCAGAGTGTGAATTGAAGCACAAATACTAACTCCTAGTTCCCAGAATGTGAAGTGGAGTATAAACATCAATTCCAGGTTCCCGGAGCGCGAACCGTGTTACAAACATCGATAACTCTCAAATTTTCGGAGTGCGAACCGGGTTATCGATCTCAAATTATCCTAAGTCCCCGGAGCGTGGACATGTGCTTAAGATTTGCAATAAGTACGATCAACCATCAAGATGCAAATGTTGATCCCCGAAACTAGGGGCAAAAAAGCTAAGTGTTAATCACTAACCAAAGTGATACAATGTCTAAAGTTCAACTTATTCATCGATCACAACTTGTGACCAAGATTTTCAGACTTGGCAAATAAAACAAACTCTACTCGATGGTAGAAACACCACAAGTACACTGGATTAAAATCTAAACACTGCAAATACTTAAGCACAAAAGAAATGAGAATTGAAATAAAGAAATTGAATTTTATTTCAACTAACTAGAGACAAGGACTTACATGCAAATAAGTTCTTCCAAAAAAAGAATTCCTACTTGCAGGGGCCGAACCTGCGTCTATACACGGCCTACTAGCGGAAAAAAAACACAAGTTCATATCTATCAAAAAATCCGCTTAAACGGCCCATCTACTTCTTCCTTTTAAATCTCCTTATCAGCGGTTCGTCTTCGGACTCGCTAGAGACAGAGATCCTTCGTTTGGAGTGCTTCCTCTCCGGTGGCTGCTCTTCGGCTGGGGGCATAATGTCAATGTCCTCCTCAGAGCTCGAATCTACGTGAACGCTTTCCACCGGAGGAGTAGGAGGGACTGGATCTGCGACGGAAGATGGGATAGTGCCACCTGATGATATTACCCTTAAAGGTGCTGGGCTATGCGCCGCTGTTTAGCCACCGATACTGCCGCCTTGCCCCACAGCCTCTAACTCTGCATTAATCTCGGCCAGCATTTCTTCGTCACGAACCGCTTGGGCCTGACTGGGGACATCTGCAGTATGCATTGAAGAACTAGAGGTTGGCGGGAGGTCACTAACGATGAACGGCAAGTCTGTGGAGAAGCCACCCTGCTCGTCGAGCAGCTCGCTCACCATTTTCTCATCAAGAGATAGTGCGCTCCCCTGCGTCGCCTCAGTTGACACCGCTATTACAATGGTAGTCTCAATGGTGATGGCCTTATCCCCTTTACTTGATTCTTGAGCCGCGGCAATCGACGCAACTCCAGTCACTAAGCAAAGATAAGAAGAAGCTATTGGTACCTGCTTCAGAACAAACACCCTATTTGAAATACACTTGAGATGAATGCGGAATACCTTCCTCAACGTGGCCTGCTGACGATGGGGCAGCTTCAGAAACATGCTCCCGGATAGGAGATAGCTGCGGTTGCTCTGGATTATAGGCAGGGCCCGAATGTGAGTCAACCG
This sequence comes from Allium cepa, assembly GCA_030765085.1. Taxonomy (NCBI): domain Eukaryota; kingdom Viridiplantae; phylum Streptophyta; class Magnoliopsida; order Asparagales; family Amaryllidaceae; genus Allium; species Allium cepa. The sequence continues at coordinate 5,417,176 of CM060930.1, read as the reverse complement.
CAGATGTGGGCTCCGACGAAAGTGGAGCGGTGATCTCAAGAACTGAAGCTCGATGCTCAACACCAGAACCTTCCCCAACTTCCAAATGACGGGCGCCGACCGTCTCCTTCTCATGAGAAATTATGGCGTCATGAAGGATTTACTTTTCTTCTTCGATCAGCAACCGGTTTTCAAGCTCAAATTGTTCAATAGATTCGCCCGGATGCGTCTCTTTCTCTTCCTCAACCGACCGATTCCAGGCGCTGTGGAGATGTACCGAATAATCTTCGAGCCAAGCCAAATTCCCATGCCTTAGCACGTTGGCGTTATAAGTAATAAGGAGGTCTTCAATGTCGACCTCCAGCTTGGACTCGGCAATTTCAATTTTTCTATCAACATCGGCTTCGATCTCCATTACTTTAGCCCTCGCGGCATCACGCTCGGTCCGGAACTCTACCGCCTGATCACATGCCTCCTGTGCGGAAATATTGGCGGTATCCCTTTCCTTCATAATTTCAGAAACTTTAGCCTTTAGTTCGTTAAGCTCTTTCAAAGCCGCATCTCGCTCAGCAGTGACGACGGTGTTCCGGTGGCCCATGTCTTCCACCGTGACATAGTGTTCCTTTTTCATCCTATCCATGGCCGCTTGAGCTTCATCGACCTTCGTAAGAGCCTCCATCTCTGATTTTTGAGATGATTCAGCTTCTGTGTTCAGCACTTGTATGATGCGATCTTTTTGAGCCAGCTCAGTTTGAAGCTTTTCGATGGTAGCCGCTTGTTCGAAGGCTAATGACGACGCTCGCTCGACCGCCTTATACCACGCCTTGTATTGGGCATAAAAATCGTGCACATAATCGTGCGCCACCTGCTCGGCCTCCGATGGGATTCTTTTCAAGTGAAGAGGAAAGATGTAGTTATCAAAGCAAATATTCGGGAAGTCCTTCTTTAATTGCGCAAGCCTGATTGCTCATTCCCCCGAAATTTCAATAGGAGGCTGTTCCGCAACTATCAGGGACATTGCCTCAGACCTGGGATGGTGGGGCTCGGATCTAGAAGACTGAGAGGCTGACTTGTATCGAGAAGGCTCAGAAGGACGAGACACATAGGTAGGAGGTTGTATTGGAACTCTGGGAGGAGGAGTGCGAGATCGAGACCGACGTCTGTAGTCCCTATCTCTTTCATACCGCTCTTGGCTGGAATACCCGGAGTACCTGCGATCGTAATCCATGTCTCCTTCTCTTCGTTGTGACTCATAATATGAGGAAGATTTACGAGCATGTCGCAGACTTCCTAGCATCGAACCGCGTCCAGTCATGATATCTGCAAAGAGAAATGAGAATAAAGTTAGTGGTTTTTCGAAACCGACGACCTACGACTAAGGGTTGTGTAGTGTCGTGAAATGTGTATGAATATGCATTCCCCCCGACCAACCAGAAGTGTCGACCACGCTAGTAATAAAAGGCTCGTTCAATTCTAGAGTACGATGAAATTCCTCCAACCTGGCATCATGTTGAAAAGACACGTCATCCGGGATTGGAAGATCAGCAAGCCCTTCAAAGAGACTTTCTGTTCTTGAGGGAGACCTCTCCGAAATTCTAATTCCGGGGGTAGGCCGGGACATAACGACCGACTTCCGTCTTCCCTTTTCAGGCGACTTAAAAACGGCAGCCTTGCCTTTTCTTTGCTCCGCGACATCCTAAACTACATCTGTAGGCCCGGCCAATGGCTCATCATCAGTATGGGTTCTTTCAGAATCAGCTTCCTCAGCTATAATAACTTTGGGCTTCTTGTGCTTGGCTCGTTTTTTCAAAACGGTCCTTACTGCGCTTTCAAACTTTATACTCTGCCCCCGTTCGATCAACCCAAAAGTCCAGAGATTCCTATCCATCAAAAGCAATTCGATATCCCTATCTTCGTTCGGGACTTCTCGAAGTACTCGCACTATCTCCTTAAAGTGTTCACCTTTGGGTCGCTGAATCGTTGCTGTAAAAAGGAAAATATATAAGTTTCACTTCGACTGCAATTGCCTTAGTAATTATTTGAGAACTCAGCTATACTCACGTCTAAATAACCATCGCCGGGCAAACCCCGGAGGACATCTGACATAAAACCATTCCGTCCTGTAATAGCTCAGCCTGGTCCAGGACCCAGTGACCACTTGACAATTCCTCACTGCTTCCAAAAATGTGAAGGAGGGGTAATCACTTCGGGTTTTGAAATTGAACAGATATCTGATCTCGGTCGGGATCGGTGGTCTATAAAGGTACTCCATGAAGACAATGAACAAGCTATTCACGGAAGCGTATCCGTTCGGGTGTAGGTGAGATGGGGCGATCCTCAAAAAAGACAGTACTTCCCTTATGTACTCGTTGAATGAAGGAAGCGTCCCGGCCGCGCACGCGTGGCGATTGAATGGTGTATATCCTTCCAACGGATTGTGTGGTCTATCATTCGGTCCGGTAATAGCACGTCGTCCAGTGACAGGCCATGCCTTAAGCATATTCTCCCTAACATATCTTTAGAAATATTGGATTAACGGAATCCGATGGATTGGCAATAAAAGACGCATTGGGAAAATCGTCCGGGGCTGGACTGATGATCTCAGGTTCAATATCCGGAACCTCTATTCTCGAAGTAACTGTACTTTGAATCTCCTGCTGCTGTGAACTCGAAGGTTCCATGACTAGCTAACTCATGAGAAACCATCGTTAGACGACAAAGGACCCGTGCATTCCCCAGTGTAAAGTGTATGAATGTGTGTTGTGTAGTGCTGTGCATTACTCTAATAAATGTCGCAAAGTTAAAGGAAATATGCAAACGACAAAGCTACGGAGTCCAGTTATAATGACCGTCATCGCTGACCGTCATCACCAAACTATTTATATGATGGAAATTGATTCGGTTAGAAGTTGTTATGGTTCCATCGATGAGCTTCGAAAGGTAGTCTAGTATGCCGTTTAATATTCAAGTCCAAATATGTAGGAATGAAGCTCGTCGGAATTATACTAAGAAAATGTCAAACTTTCGTATCCATCATAGAGGGTTTCGAATCGATCATAGGAAGCTCATTCGAACCCATCATAATACCACTTCGAATCGATACAGAGAGGCGCGCTTCGAATCGATGATCAAGTGCCGATTTCGAATCGATCAATGAAGGATGACTTCGAATCGATCCTTGGTTAACTGGTTCGTACCGATCAGGAAAACCTCAACTTAACATCGATTACGTTCGAATCAATACCTTTCGTATCGGGTATAAAGATGTAATTCGTATCGATGTAAAGTTAAGGACTTCGAACCAACCAATAGCTACTTCTCGTATCGATCACTTCATATCGATGCGACCCATCACAATGGTCAATCAGGTGCGAACTGCGTCCCCTCCAAAGGGCATCCTAGGGATCGATGCGAAATCCAAGGAAAAATGATGCCGCCCTCATCGATTCGAGCACGAGTCCCCAGATCAGTTCGAAGCCTCTCCAAACCAGATCTGGCTTAACCAATCACCAGTGACCAACCGATGAAGAAATGGTAGGTCTGAAATAGCTTTGCCGTTTGGATTCGAGATTAATTACATAATTTGAGTGTAGGATTCGAGGAATTAAGGATTTGGATCTTGATTGATTCGAAGACGTGACACAGTTCCTCTCTGAAGCTTCGAGTCGATGCCAAACACAATAAACACAATGCGGCAGTAAAAAGTGAAAAGGTAAAAAATGGCAAACCCCCTTCTATTTATATGGAACCTTGAAAGCAACCGAGACGAATCGCCTCCCAGTCAACTCGACCGGTCGCAACAGGTCAAGCCACAGATCGGTTCGAAAGATCAACTCGAGTCCATGCGCTTGAAGCTTCATCGATACGAAACACACAGCAGAGCATTGAGTTTCATCGATGCGAAACAAACGGTGGACCCATCGATTCGAAGCCCCTGTTCACATCAACAATTTCACAAACTCCATTCACTGCCTACCAATACGAACAGAAACTTCGTATCCATCAAACCTGTCGATACGAACAGTAATTTCGTATCCATCAAAGCATATCGATACGAACTACTATTTTGTATCCATCCTTTCTCATCGGTACGAATGAACGTTTCGTACTTATCCAAGCCATAGATTCGAATGTCGGTTTCATACCCGTCATAGCATAAGCATACTTTGTCAATACGAATGTTGATCTCGTATCCATCGATGCTCATACCCATCGATTCGAAATATTACATCCGCGCAACACAAATTCGATTCCTTCAACCTTCTATATCGGTTCAGGAGAGGATCGATACGAATGGACTTTTCAAAACAACCATCAAGCGTTGTCTCAACTCAAATTTCCAAATCATTTCAGGAGAGAATTGATACGAAACTCAATAGCAAACAAAACTGACAACGACTCGTGGACGCACGACGTTAACAAAGGTCAAACTAATTTATGTGCATATATGTCGGACTAACATTCGATTTTAAACATTTACAGGGATCGAATACTCATCTTGTTACGAATGCAACAGCCAACATCTAAGCACTATTATACAGCAATCAATCATATCAATGCAAGGTTACAGCAATACGGAGTACGAATCCCAACAAAAGAGAGCAAGATTGTTCAGAGAGAAATTTCAGTTATTCAAAGCACGTCATGTTTCCACAAGACGTACTTTGGGGGGCAAATGTTATCCCGCTTTTTGGCAAAGCCGTGATACCAAAAGATCGATCGAAAACGAAGGACAGTTCGTCTCAGAGATTGGTCATATTTGTTTCGCTATGGATATCGCTCGATTTTGTCCGAGTCCAGATTGAGCTACAATTGATAGGACACGACAAGAAAGACCATAGAAGTCAGCGTCTCAAATTTCAAGTCAATCCGAGTTCATACGCTCGAGTTATGATCGATTCAATTTGAAGGGAAAAACACTGGTTTTGTATCCATCGTTGTAGGTGTCTTCGAATCCATCATCGAGCACTGGTTCGAACCGATCACCTTCGTATTGATCCACTTCGAATCCATCGAAGTGCCTCGGATTCGACTCCCTCAACTTCGAATCCATCGAGCTCGTATCGATGGACCGCGTATCCATGGAGAAGTTGCAAAGCTCGTATCCATCAGAGAAACGCAAGTTCATACCCATGCATCAGTCGTTCGAACCCATCAATGAAGCCTTGTTTGAACCCATCAATGAAGCTTTGTTCGAACCCATCAATGAAGCTTCATTCGAATCCACCAAGTCAACTATCCATGATGACGTGTCATCCATCGGTTCGAATACGCCGAGATACATGGAGTCAAAGTGGTCAACTCGGAGTGAAGACCGGATCGATTCGAGGTTTGCGCTCCACGTCATCACAAAGGCGCGTGTCACCATCGATTCGAAGGGATGGTTTCGAACAAAACAGCCACACAAGGAATCCCATCTCGTATCCATCATATCTCTCAATCTACCAATCCAAATGCCATGAATTTTCATAGAAGCTTGCATACATGTAGAAGAATGTCCACACCAAATTTCACCTCAATTGGATGATTTTGTGGTCGATTCGAATGGAGTTCGAATCAATCCCAAAGTGGGCCCAAACTTCCTGAGGCCGGGAGCGTGGTCCCCCTCACGTGCCAGAAGTGGTCTCCCGAGTTTTCAGCGAAATATCAGCATCCTACGCCTATAAATAGAGCCCCAGAGCCGACAGAAAAGGGAGCTTCTTCGATCTTTCGACTCTCAAGCGCCCAGACTCTGCCGGATCGAGATCTCCATCATCCTACATCATAACTTTGTTGTCGATTTCGAATTTCCATTTGTAACATGCTGTTGATTGCTGTAACAACTTGTAATCATTGAAAGAGAATCAATAAAACTGCAAAAAACTTCACAGTGGACGTAGGCAACACGCCGAACCACTATAAATCGCTTGTCTATGCATTTATTTTACTGTTGATTGGAGTTTTTGTTAGATAATCCTCATTTTCAATTTACATTCTTCATTGTTATCTCTTCAACGACTCCCGAAGAGTGTTGTGACCAATTTTGGTGCAAACAGATAATTTCCCTAACAAGGCACAAGAATGACAAAGAAAACCACATCTTTAAAGGATCCAAGATGAAAATCATTACTCCTATTTGTCTTCCACGAGAGGAAGTGTACATTTTAACAAGAGATTGGATTATTAGTCTTCAAAGAGAAAATAAAAGGGAAGGAGGAAAACAAGGATGGAAAGTATTTCCTTTATCATGGTACAAACGAGCATGAAACCACCCATTGTCTAGCTTTAGCGGGGACGATCGAATGCCATGTAAGATGTGGGAAATTACAAGAATTTATTAAGCCAGATTAATCAGAAAATTGAGAATGAATAATTCACTAGTGATTTTCCAATGCAATTTCAATATGACTAATTTTTAGGGAACCAATTATCAAAAAAGGACATTATGATGATCAAATTAAGCCCTTCCGGGCCTAGGCAAAGTTACCATCCAAAGAGTGGCGATCAATTAAGCCTTTTGTCCTACCTTTTGGCCTAGCCAAAGCCACTATCCGAAGAGTGGTGGTGAATTAATCCTTTAGTCCCACCTCCAAGCTAGGCCAAAGCAACTATCCAAATAGTTGTGGTCAATCAACCCTTTGGTTCCTCCTCCGGGTCAGGTCAAAGCAACCATCCAAAGAGTGGTGGTTAATTAAGCCATTGGTCCTACCTTTGGGCTTGGCGAAAGAAACCATGAATGGTGAAAAATAAATCCTTTGGTCTTACCACCAAACCTAGTCAACGAAACCGTATAAGGAGTGATGGTCAACTAAACCTTCTATTCTGCCATGAAGTCTGGATGGAGTAGTGAAGATTCATTGAAGATCTAACAAGAAAGGAACTAAAGTAATAATCACATAAGAGAAAGGTACGAGGCATCAATTCCAAATGGTATGAACATCTTATTTTCCATAAATATTCACATAAAATAATTATGTTTCTTTTACATCATAACCATTTACAATAATAATTTTACATTTATTCTTCTCCCAAGATCATCAAAAAAAATTATAAATCATAAAAAATGCCAGTTCCAAGGGATGTGGAATTACAGGATATTGGCTCACTAATTCCTTGCCCTTCCCATAGACATCCAAAATGTAACACAATTCTTGCTTGTCAAAGCTTCATTCTTAAACAAAATAGGAGAGGTGAAAATCATATGGACCATATATTATCTAACTTGTGTAAAATATGCAAGTGTATAAGTTAATACTATAGTAGACAATAAATAGTAAAGTATAAAAAGCATGCAAACCAGAGTTTTTATACTGTTTCGGAGCTCCCATCCTATGTCCAATCTCGAAACTCCTCTTCAATATTTCCTTAACCAAATTACCCTCACTTCGTCCGAAGGAATAAGCTAATACAAAAGTATCTCTGACGATCTTGTGTTCTAAATAATACAATTTTGTACTTATAGTACAAATTTTCTTATGGTCTCTTTTGAGTAAATGAATATGAATGCTTTGAGTTGCAGGAAGTGATAAGACCAAAATTATATTTTGATTATAGTAGATTGAGAGTATGTGAACAATGTATATGCAAGAAAGTGTTTAGAAATCATGAGACAAAAGAATAGATTGATTCAAGTTAGGTGATTTCTATTTCTCAATCAAAGTAGTATTTATCGATTCAGAAAGGTGCAGATGAAAAGTTGTCACTATTTAAGAAAGTCTATTCAATTTAATGGCTGCAACCTTTCGTTGAATGATGATTTCTTTTTGAATAAAATAGAACCTTCTCTTCAAAATTGAAATTTTTTGCACATGACAAACGTCTATGGTAAAACCTCAAATGTCTGTGACTTCAAAAAAATTTAACCTGAGAATTGTAACAGACATCTGTGGTTTTATCTTAGACGTCTATGAGGTGTAAAAATAGTTTCTATTCTTAACTTTGATGCATATGAAATTGTATGTGATTGTGAATGCATACGTACTCAAGGAGACCTTAACAATATTTTATCTAGGACTCTTTTACAATAGATTAACCTTACTAACAGCAGTATAGTCAATGAATCTTGGTTTCTTTTTGAGTCTCAATATCTTCGTGTGATGACCTAGAATTTTAGGCAATATCAATTCAGTAATCTATATTAGTAATTAAATTGATTTGATAATTTTCTTTTATAATTTTAATTTTAATTTTAATTGGTAAGTTTTTCTTTTAAAAACAAATAAATATTTAATTGGTAAATTTTATCTTTTAAAGCTAATAAAATATTTTCTATTTATAACGTATATATATTTGTATATATTGTAAATAGAAAAGCTTTGGTTTGAATTTAACAGATAAGATCATGTTTTTAAATTCTAATATATATTGTTAATTCGGAAATTATGATAAATTTAATATAAAACTTTTCAAAGGTTTTTAACTAGTTACCATATAGTGTTAAAATACTTGGTTAAATGTTTATTTGTTAAAATATATTTTAGCTTAAGTTTAAATTTAAATAAGATTAACAAAAAGGTTTTTTTATTTTCTTTATAATATTGCTTGATAAATATGATTTGAAAATATATATAAAAGGTTTAAAATACAATTCACAAACATATAAAACATATGATACATTAATTCATTTAAGTAATATATGTAATTTATAAATAATGAGATAATCTCTTTTATAAATTATTTTAAAGTGGAAAAAATTGTTATTTTTAAACAATAATAATAATGTATTTTTTTATATATATAAATACAAATAGATTTTAAAGAAAATAGAATTGTTATTTTCAAACTGAATGTGTTATTATATATGTATATATAAGTTGATTTTAAATTGGATTTTTAAATTTAATTTGAATTTGAATTTGGATTTAATTTTGGAATTCAAAAAGTAGATATTTTAAAATATTTTGGATTTTAAAAATATATGTATAAGATTTTATTTATATATAATTGGTTTCATAATATTTTCTTTAAAGTAATTTATATATATAAATTTAGATAAGTATTTATAAATTAGTAAACTTAAGTATAAAAGCTTTAGTATTAACATTTAAAATAAATAAAAATTATGTAATGACAAGTGTTAATACATTAAGTTATAATAGTAACATGTGTAAACTAATTAACAAGAGTAACGACAAATGATAAGTGTTTAAACATGTGTCATTTTTTATTTTCATTTCTCTTTTATTTTAGTAAATTACAATTTAATCTATATAAAACACATTGTTCTTCTCTTCATTTCTTTTTTTAATCCTCTTCAATTCAAAACTAAGAAAAACTCAATCCAAATTCTCATAAACAAAATCTGATAATCAATACTTCTCAAACCAGAAATCAAACTCAATAACCTGTAAAACCATTTTCAAAAATCAAAACCTGAGCCTGTACATTTCTTCAACCTGAGATAAACCAAAGCAAAACTCAAGAGGGAAAATCAAAGTAGAAGTCATCTCTACAAGTTTCAGTAACAAAGCATTCCAGTTTTAATAAGGATCTCAGCAATTCATGTATTAAAAAAATCAAAGAAACATCTTTCCCACATCCAATTTTTTAAAAATTTAAAAATTATTTCAAAATAAGGCTTTGTTCATCATTTTTACTGGTGAGTAACATCTCTTTTTAAAAGCTTAAGTATATGAAATCTTGTTGCATGTGAATTTCTAAAACAAAGTATGTTTTGTATATATGAATTTTTTGTGTATATATGGATGTATGGATGAGTGCATGCCTGTTGTATCCGTGACTTTACTGTTCTTAGTTTCAAACTAAGACTTTAAACAAAATTCTTTATCTCTTGATTTAATCTTTGTTAAGATTTATGTGACGACCCGCCCTTCTACTCCCAGAAAGACGTATCATCATTTAAGAAAGAAAGGGATAGAAATAGAAAAGAAAGAACAACAACATAAGAATCTCACAGCGGAACGGAACGGAACATAATATAATACATCACATAACTATTACATAGTTTTAGATATATCAGAGTTATACAATATCATACACATGACATTCATATATACATCTATCACTACATACATCAGAGATACAACATACATCAACTACACAGCGGAACTAGATAGATATATAGATACGTCTGGAACTCCTGCTTCAAGCTCCTCCAAAAATCAAAGTCCAAAACCTATCACTTGGCTACTCATAAAAATTTGAGCACCCAAGAGTTTATGAAAAAAAAATATAAACTCCTGGTCAAACATGGCTCTGGTATGAGTAAACGGTTTAAAGTTGTTTAACTTTGAAAAACATTTGAAAATAAAGGTATCACGTAAGACTCCCCACAAATAAATACGAGTAAGTTTTTACCTTACGCTTACCAAAACATTTTATAGGAAATCCAGTGATATTATAATAGTGTCTAGGGTTTTCAAGTAAATAGAAAATAGCCGAAATTGTTACATTCATTAAATTCCAGCTACTAGCCACGAAAGTAGGTAATACAAATCAAAACCGTAGGGTCTCATAGGGAAAATGGGTTTCCAACAATGGCAGGGCTACTGGGGTACCACCCGTCACAGTAAGTGACCTAGATCACCGTATCGAGGAGCCACCCTAACTCCCCTGCAACACAAGGCCGGAACCATTCCTTACTGAACAGTCCCGAATAAGATAACCATGGCAGCTGTTGCAATCAACTGCCTACACAGCCGAAATAAAAAGGGACATCTAGACAGGGGTATATCTCGTCCTGCTTAGGCATGACCCACCTAACCTTGCTGCACATCCCCTGTTTTAGCCATTCCCGGTTGATGAGGCTTGAGGCTGTGATCACCTTTACAGAGCATATCTCTTAGAATGCTTATCGTCCGCCTAACGATGTGTTGAAAGCATTCAATCCATACAAGTTCTTTCCGGGTTCGAACGAAACCGAAGGCATTATCTCGTTACACTCATTTTGGAATCACTCTTAGAGTTAACGACGATAACCCTTGCATTCTGAAACTCTATCTCGATCTCCACTTGAGAACTCACGACCTAACGTTTACTTTGGATCGATGTGGTTTTCGGATAATCATAAATGACACCCGATTCCGGTCTCATCGAAATCCAAACGCCATTTTAAAGGCCAAGTTGTCTAATTAACTTAAACAGTTTAATTCAATGACTCAATTCACATAACATTTATCACGATAAATCATACACAATCATCATAGATATATCAAAGCATATAATAGAACATCATAGAATATTATCAGATAAATGTCACAAATCAGATATTCTTCATACACAATTATCCATAAGCAATCACCTTTAATTATTATTGTAATTGATACAATTGAAATCAATTACTTGAGAATTAATTACTTAATTAATTACTTTATTTCAATCATTTAATTAATTACTTCTTAGTCCGTTTATTCAACCTTAATTACTTGAGAGTTAATCACTTAATCATGTTCAATTAATCATTAATTATCAATTTATCACTTATTCCATTTCAATTTATTTAATTAATAAATCATTTCTTAATCGTTTATTAAGTCTTAATTATTTAATTAATTAATTACTTTATTTCACACTGTTTACTTAATTATTTTCTAATCAATTATTAATATTAGTTATTCAACTTAACTAACATTTTTAAAGAAATCTTCTTTAAACTTTGAAAATCAATTCAATATTAACTACAAACTTTTAATGTTAATTAATTTCATACTTAACTTAATTTAATCACTTAATTAAAATAATAATTAAGAGTTAAACATTGCTAAGTATTAACTAAATAATTAAACTTATGTTTAAGTCTTAACTCAAATGGTTGAACATTTATTAAGTTTACTGTTTCTAACTTGTTGAAAACCATTTTGTTTGACCTTCTTTCTAATACAATATTGCAGTTAGAAAAAGAACCCGAGAACTATCCCTATAATACTCGAGTAGCACTTCGAGTCCTTCATCAACATTCCCGAGCCACTTCCCTGTACGCAACTCTTGTTCTTCCTCTTCTTTTTATACATCCAGTAAGTTAATGTTTTAAAACGTAAGTACAATCAAAACATCAGGAAACCTATTCACACACACAAACTAAAACCCGAAGCAAACATCTAAACAACTCGAGTATTGACTCGAGATCATTCTCTTGTTAACGACGCTGACACTGTCTTCGTGTCGTACACGTGCACGGCGGCGACTCTCATCTACGGTGAACACCAACATCGACAGCAAGTCGCAAATTATTCCCAAGCTCGAAATCAAAATTCAAATCGCCTAGAAAAAATCGAATTCGAAAAATAGCAGTTCACTCAAAAAAACTACAAACACCACCATCAACTAAAGCACCTCGCCATCGCCTCATAGACCACCGGAGGCCCTCAATCTTCGGCCGCACAATGACAACGCATTAAGCAACCCTTCTTCATAATCTCATACAACTCGATCGCGTACAGGGGTCATACCCATCACATTACTGACATGGACACAAACTTGAAATAAAACCCTAAGATGATCACGTCCTCTAATTTCACGCAATAGAAAAATTTACTGATAATTTTCACGAAATCACATACGTTTATATTGGCTTCATCCCAAATTTCAACATTTATTATTGATTAAATCACTAGAAATTTGTAAAAGTGCGTTTTGGTTCAAACACAAACTGCACTTGAAATACCGAGTTAAAAATCTTCATTCTAGTTTTAAAAATCACAACTTGCAGTAATAATTCAAGATATAAACTTGAATTAGCATTTTATAACATTCAAATTTATCAAAGAAATGTTTGATTTACTTGTAGAACAAGTTACAATAGTATATTCGTACAACATAGTTTTAATTAGCTTTTAAAATCTTAATTCAGTTTAAACATATTGTTTTAGTTGATAACTTACAGATTAAAAATGTTTGTTTGAACAGAAACATGAATCATGTATCAAATGACAGGGAAATATATGTGCAGAGCAACATATAAATATGCACAGAACTGTATTCAAACTGAAATATACACAAGCCAGATTATAAATGAATCTTGATCTATTTTTAAATAACTTAAAACTTTAAAATTCTTATTTACTCACCAGCAAAATTTCTGAACAAAGAACACTCCTTGTTTCCCTTTTGCAAATCTGAAGTATGAAAATGTCTTGAATCTGTTTTTAGTTTGCATAAAACTGAGTTTACTTGCTACTTTTCTTCTTTTTAATTTTCTCAGGTTAACCAAGTTTCTTTATTTTTTTCTGAACGAACTAAAAAGAAGATGTATTCATATATATAAAAGATAACAGAGTGCTAAAAGGAAGGCATTAACTGGTCGAGTTGTTTTCTTAGCTTTGTTTATTTTGACCACATTTTTCTTCTGAAAAGTAAAGATTTGCAATGTTTTCAATTGACAAAATATTGGCTTGAGTAGATGGCATTAAATGTTTTGTTTCCAATCATGTTTACACTATTATCATATATATACATATATATTTGTATGTAAAAGTACACATTGCAGGTAGGCTTGTGAATGAAGATATCTTTGTTTAAAGATTTTTGTTTTATTATTTCTAATTTGAACTTCATATACTTATTTGTCTGGTATTACTTTTTATACTTTGTACTTATTTTAGCTTTATACATTTGTACTTTAAATTTTCAGTTTATGTTGTATGTTAATATTTGTTTTATTATTTTCTTGCTTGATTCATATGCAAATGTTTGTCTTATTTTATTTCATATTTCGTACTTACAAAACTTCAACTTATGTTGTATTTCAATTTTAACAATCACTATTTAAATTATGTTCATATGATTTACTTATATTTTATACTTATATTTATTTCTATTTGTATTTTTAACTATCAATATTTAAATTATACTCATAAGTTTTATTTATTATTCAATATTTATATTTTAGCCATCAACATTTAAATTATATTCATGCTTACTTATTTATGTTTAGATTCTATATTTTAACTATCAATATTTAAATTATATTCTTTTGGTTTACTTATAGAATTTGATAGAATTTGATTTCATTTCAAACTTTATAATATATATATATATATATATATATATATATTTTATCAGATGTTAACAAGATAAGCATTTTAATTTAATTATATAAGATAGATTTTAAATATTTTAGGAGATTTTATATTTTAAATTTTCAAATCAAATTCCCTTCAAAAATAGAAATCCATAAAAATTCATGGCACATATCCCAAAAATACTATTTATTTTAAAATGATAAGTTCACATTTTATTTAACTGGATTAAATATTTATTAAAATAATAGGGCTAAAATCCAGGGTCTTTACAATTTAAGTTTCAAACAAAATTTTGTTTGTTTAATCATAGAGTAAGTTTTAAAATTATATTAAGTTAAAATGAATTTGAAATTTACTGCAAACCAAAAAGAACAGGCAAGCTTGGGTTTTGTTTAAATTTAAAACACCTTAATTCATTGATTCAGGCATCTAATCTGAATCCTTAACCAAAATCATTATTTTTAAAAATGAAATCATAATTTTTAGATTAGGTATGAGTGAGCACTACGGGGTTGATCAGAATTTGTGTTCTTGGTGGTTTCTGATGATCTAAGTGATCGGGGAGGTCGTGGTCTTCGTTGGCGATATTGGAATGATGGGTGAGCTTGGCAAAAATGGTAGTAGGGTGTGTAAGTCACCGTAGTGGCAGTGGGTGATCAGATTTGTCTATAACCCTAATTTTGGCAAGGTCGGAAATTTTGTTTGCCACGGGATCTCGGGATTGAGTTCCACCAGATTTTGGGAATTGATAGCGGGGGTGTTGGCGAAGGTGTAGCTGGAGGCTCAGGCACTCCGGTGATCAGCATCATGGAATCGAAGGTTTTCTAGGTTTTGGTTTTTGTTCTAGGTTTTTGCTAGGATGCTCGTTTTCAATTTTGAGTTGTTATCGAAGTTCTGGTGGTCGGGATCTAGTGTAGAGATGATCGCTAGCATGTGAGGGGCATCGTGGATGGTCAGAGGTAGCTGCATCATCGGTGCATGTGCACGGTAGTGGTTTGGTGTCAGAAGCCTTGGTTTGTGGTTTTGTCTCAAAGGAGGGATCGGGTTAGTGGGCTTTTGACTCGAGTTATGTCTTGGGTTGATTCGTGAGTGAAGTATTTCCAGATTTTAACCTTAACACTTAAACAAATTCTGTAAAAAAATGAAATGGGTTTTTCTCAGGTTAAGGCTTGAGTAGCCTTCGGGTTGAACACGAAGCAGCATTTTAAAACTGATTTTAAAAGTTTTTAAAAAACGACAAGTTTTTGAATTTAAATAAGTTTAATTTAAAACATTTCCTATATAAATTTCTTTTGTAAAATAAGTTTTCTTTAATATTTGGTTAAGAGATTTGTAATTTGCTTAACTCGAATTTTGTTAAGTTAAATTTGTAATCATTTTAAATCTTAAATTTGAAATGAAATTTTAAAGTAAATTTAAAAGTAAAATGTTTCAAATGCATTTGTAAATGGTAACTAAGTCATTGATAAGGATAATATTTTATCTTAAAGGTAATTAAGATTTAATGATTTGAAATTAACTAAATTAATAAGGTAATTAAAGAGTAATTAATTAATTAATTTAATTAATTAATGATTAAGGATTTGTAAATAAATAATTAAGGGTTGTAAGTTAATTAATTTAAGGGTTGATTAATATATAATTAAGGATCATTAATTAGATGTAACATCCCTGATATTTTAGTTAAGATAATTTGATAATTTTTTTTTTAATTCAATTATGAATTAATGGTGAGTTAATTTGAACTTTTTTCAAATTTTATAAAGATATGTGTTTGATTTGTGTTTATATATATATAGATAATATTGGATTTGTAAATAAATGTGTTTTATAAGTAGATTGAAAATAGATTTGAATTGGTAATTTAAGAGTAAAATTTTTAAATTAAGAAATGCATATATATGATTAATTATTAAAGTGCAATTTTGTTTCAAAACATTTTTCTGTAAGGATGTATAAGTATAGATAGTTGAACAATGTATGTATAATGTATGAATGATGTGAAACAAGAATTTATAAAAAATTTTAAAGTTGAATATGAATTTGATAAAAGAATTTAAAACACCTTTCTTTTAAGAATGAATAAATATAGTTGTATATTTATAAATTTAAAAATGTGATGCATATGTTAAGTTATAAAACATAAGAGATAAATTGATTAAAAAATATAAAAATGAAAAGAATTTAAAATAAAAATAAAGTAAAAAAAAATCAAGAAAAGGTTTAAAACGAAACTTGTAAATAAATTTTAAATTAATTTGAATAAAGGACTTAAAAAAAATTTGATGGGTATTTGACAAATGTAAGTTATATAGAAACATATATTAACAAGTGTAGTTTAAAGAGGATATGAATAAAACAAGTGTCATACTTTATTTTCTTTAAAATTTAAAACGTAGATAATATGAATTAAAGAGTAAAACTGGGTTGCAAGTTTTCTTTTATCTTCGCCCTCAAATTCTTCATCTTCAAAACCAGTTGAAAACATAAACAAACCAGGAAACCGTCAAAACAAAGAACCTCTTTAACCTTAAAACTGAATCAAAATATAATTAAACAATCTTCAAGTTAAAGAAAAGTTCAATATCTACTCAAAGCTGCATCAAAACCTGGTAAACCAGAAACAAAGCTTCAAACTGGAAACAAAAAACCTTATCAAGCTTGAAAACCAAAACTTCAGCAGAACTAGGAAAAATCAAAGCAAGGATCAGGTTCTGGAAGATCAAAAGCAGAGGCAACTCAGGATGTAGCAGATTCAGGAAAAGAAATCAAAAAAGGAAAGCAAAGAAAAATACTGGAAAAATAGCATCAAACAAAACAAATTTAAAGCAAACAAATCAAGTAGGTTCTCTGTTCTTCATATACTGGTGAGCAAACTTACTTGTGAATCAATTTTCTTGATATTTGTGATGTGATATAATGCTTGCAAGTTATTTAGATTTAAATTGAATGAATATATATAAATCATGTGTACATGATTGAAACAGGGATACACCCTCTGTTGTTTTACAGGTCCAAAAGAAAGAAAGAAAAACCTTCAAAAATCTGAATCCCATCTCCTGATTTGTTTTAGGCTTGATTGTACAAACAAAAATAGTTTAGATTTGTAAGATCTACATTATAAAAATAGTTACAATTTCAATTTGTTTATAAATTATCTGGAAGTATGAATATACAGTAAAAATGGTTCAAAACAGGAAAATTGATAATCTGGATTCCGAGATTGGATTATGCATATGGAATCGAAATTTAGAACGATGAATTTTAGTAAATAAAGTTAATTTTTTAGTTTGGTATTGAGTGTGGGATTTGGGTTTTGAAATGAATCGTGTTTTCGTCAATTCCAAATGATCAATGGGAAATCAAGCCTTGGGGTTGATGTTGGAGGTAGTTTAAGTATTGCAGTTCACTGGAAAAATAGTGTAACGACCCGTATTTTTACGGATCGAAGGATCGTAGAATTGTTGTTATTAGCTCGTTAGTGTTGTTAAGTCGTTCAGATTTTAAGTCGTTCGGAGCTTAAGTCGTCCTGAGATGAGTCGTCCAGGGTTAGGTTGTGTCGTAGCATAAGTCGGTGGAGCGACTTAGGAGTTGGAGCGACCTATAGGAGTGAGCGACTTAGGGGTTTGGCCGACCTAAGGGAACTAACGACTTAAGGGTTAACGGCTTAAGTTAGTAAGCGACTTAAGGAATTCTCGTGTTGAGGCTTAGGTCGTGTGTTGGATTAGGTCGTGGAGCGACTTAAGGAGGTTAGCGATCTAAAGATTTGACCGACTTAAGGGATGAGACCGACCTATAGGGGTGACCGACCTATAGTAGTGACCGACCTATAGGGGGTGAGTGACCTATAGGAACTGACCGACCTAAGGAATTGACCGATCTAATATTCAACGACCTAGTCGTTAGGTCGGCAGTGTGAGTTAGGTCGTTAGGTAGGCAAGGGTGTTAGGTCGCTAGGTCGCTAAGCCGTGTGTGTAGTTAGGTCGTAAGCGACCTATGATAAGTCGCTATGTTTAGTTAGGTCGCGAGGTGACTTAGTGTTAGGTCGCGACCATAGTTAAGTCGCTAAGGGCGCATAGGTTAAGTCTTAGGTCGAGGGCACTGCTAAGTCGTAGGTCGTGGAACTGATAAGTCGCTAGGTCATTGAGTCGTTGAGTCGTCCAAACGACTTAGGACTTAGGTAGAAATGCGGCAGTGTGTTAGGTTGTAAGTCGCATGATGGCTTGAGTCGTTAGGTCGTGTCTAAGTTAGGTCGCATAGAGGCTTGAGTCGTTAGGTCGTGTCTAAGTTAGGTCGCGTAGAGGCTTGAGTCGGTAGGCCGTGGGGTTGATGAGTCGTAAGTCGTGGGGCCTTGTTAAGTCGTGACCGACTTAAGGGGGGCGAACGACTCATAGGTTTGGCCTATAAATAGAAGTGCCAATCTTCATTTTTGGGATTCGGATTTTGAAGCGACGAAGTGCTGCTATTTTGAGGGCTCGACTACAACACTTCTTCACTTCTTTTCTCCACTTTAATCTTGGGCTTCCATCCATCTAAATCAAAGATCCAAGAGCCAAAGTTGAAGATCTACATCCTTCGAAGAGAGATTTCATCGTTTGAAGGGAAATCTTGTCGGATCAAGCTAGATTCTTTGCTGTCCAGATCTGGAGTTAGTTGCTTTTAAAGCATTTAGGTGATTCGGTGAGTGGTGGTTATCTCTCACACGGACCCAAAGGAGTATATTGGATCGGTGGCTTGTTTGTGTGTTAAAGATAGTGATTTCATGCATTTTCCTTAAGTCTGCGTGTGGATCCATCGTTCATAAAGTTTTGATATCCACTTTACTACATGTTAACCTATGCTAGTTCATTCATCAAGATATTACTTAGAATTCATGCTTGTTGGATTTGGACTCTTTATTTACGAAATTGCCATTATTGTTATAACTGTTTATTTAGATATTATTTAAATGATTGATTACTTGGATTAATGATTGATCTGATTGATTGTTATGAATTAGTTGATTGATGATTTGATTTGGACAAGTTGGTCGAAGATGATTCAAAAGCTAAGTGGAAAGGCTCTTGAATAAGGAAAGCTGCTTGTGGCATATGAAGCGGATGATAAAGCTCATATGGATAGATTTGATGATGATGTTGAGATGGGACTTTGCTATGATGCGATAAGGCAAAGCATGATGTTGAGATGGGACTTTGCTATGATGCGATGAAGCAAAGCATGATGTGTGATAGCCTTGGTTTAATCCAGACGGGATCATTCCAAGCATGTTGATAACTCGGTGATATGATTCGAGTTTGTTGATAATGGTTGGCTCAAGAGGCGCTTGAGCTAGTATGGAAATAGTCGTCAAGGAGGATGACTAGAAGGCTGAGATCTCATCGTTGTTGAAGGTTCTAGCAGGCTCAAAGCAAGAGTACGCTGGGAAGATTCGATAGTCCCAATCGACTAATAGTTGATGGTCGAGCACTCTGGGCAGATTCGATAGTCCTAGGCACGGGTCATGATGACGTGCGGAGTTCTGTCTAGAACCGGGGTTACCACTAGCCCTTGACGGACGGATGAAAGAATGAGCCGGTCATTCAATTAATGGTCATACCGAGGTAATGATAACAGTGATAGCCAGAGTCATGGATGTTTGGATGCTTTGGTTGTATCGTCACTCGGTCTCAAGAGCGATGTTTTGTGGGTGCTTATCTGATCTTGGTTTAGGCCTTGGGGGTTTGTACTTGGAAAACATCGACCTTGACTCGAGTGATAATTGTTTTACTTTAAATGTCTGCTTTGCTATGTTTATTTCTGCTTAGTGGGTCTGGGGGCTATCACTGTAGAAAGAGGTGGAGTGGGATGGCTGGGTTCCTATTCCTTTTTACCCTTTATGCTCTTTTGGTATGTTTGATAGTTGATTTACCGCTCACTAGGACTTTTGTCTGACTCAAGGTTTTATGTTCAACTCTTATTACCTTGGGCTGTTCATCCATTTTGGGATGGACAGACTAGGTAGCAGTTGACAGGTGCTGTTCTTAGTGACCAATGCTGTTGATGACGAAGATGAGCTGGAGGCTTTTGCATATTGTTTTTCTTACTATATGTACTGGATGTTCCGCTGCTTGTATGATTCTCTGAGTGTTATGTAGTGAGGCTTGATGTATTGACTATTCAGATGTTTGTATCAAATTGTTTTGTAGTGTATTGATGAGATTCTATTTAGTGGAGCTTCACTATATATATTTCTCTATTGTATTTTATCCCTGCGCTGTGAGTAATACGATAGACTCTGCTGTTTTTACCTTACCCTGATGATCGTCCATGGCAGCCTGGCACACTTTACAGCGCACTATTTCCTTGTTTAGTGCAGGAGTCATGGGCTATCGTCACATTTGGTATTAGAGCTTTGGTTAATCGATTTTAGCCAACGCTCGCTGACGTAACTACGTATGAGAGACGTAATTGTATTTTGATGGATGATCACTATGTATAATATAGTAGCTTAGAAGGATTTGAACTTCTCATGCAGTTGTCTCTCAAGGTGTATTAATCATTTTCTTATAGATATTAAGAATGAGTCAAAGGGGGAGACCAGCTGCTAGGGAAAGCCGTGCTGTTGAGGGGGCTGCTGATTATGCTTCTATGTTCGAGGCCATTATGACTTCGATTATGAGAAGGATGCCAACTCCAGGGCCAACGGTAGATGTTGGAGTTCAAGTTCAAACTCCAAAACCAGTAGATTTTGCTAAGTTGTGCAAAGACTATACTGCTCTTGGAGGTAAGGTTTTCTTGGGAACAGAATCAACCATAGAAGTCCAGAGATGGATAGATGCTTGTAGAAGGATCTTTAGTGATTTGGGAATCGAGGATGTAACCAAAAGGAAGCTTGCATCAAGATAGCTTCAGGGAAGAGCTTCTGATTGGTGGAACTCTATCACCATTGATACTCCGGAGGAAGAAATTACTTGGGAGCAATTTCAAGTCAGATTTGAAGCTAAGTTCATTTCTACAGCTCAGAAATCTGTTCTGTTCAAGAAATTTGAGGAACTTAAGTAAGGTGGAAGACCAGTTCTTGAATATGTTTCTGAGTTTGAAGCCTTGTCCAAGTATGCTCGGTCATATATTGAATCTCCTTATCAGAAGAATGAGAAGTTTGTGACAGGCTTGGACACTTACCTTGGGAGGCAGTTGGTGGATCATTTGGACGATCCGTTTGAGAAGCTTGTGGAGAAGGCTCTCAGGCACGAGAATCTGTTTCCTAAAGAAGGATCTGTTGTTGCTGTGACAAAGGAGGAGTCTAAACCACAACAAGGTGGGAACAAGAAGAGGAAGCAACAGCAGCAGAAGGGAAAGAATGGCCAGAAGAAGCCGAAGGGTGAAGTGACCTGCTACAACTGTCAGCAGAAGGGTCATCTCTCCAGAGATTGTAAGAATCCGAGAGTGCCGGTGAAGTGCCACAACTGTGACAAGCTGGGGCATATCAGGAAGAATTGTCCGGAACCGAGGAAGGACAAGCAGATTGTGCAAGCTTATGCTTTGGGGGCTGTGCCATCATCTTCAAAAGCTCCTATGGCGGAAGAGAAAGGAAAGAGTGTGGTGGTTCAAGGTACCCTTTCCATTTGCGGTGTTCCAGTTAGAGTGTTGTTCGATACTGGGGCGTCGCATTCTTTTGTTTGTAACGAACTTGTATGCCGGTTGGGTTTAGAACCAGATATTGTTGATAGACCATTGGTTGTGACTAATCCAGTTGGGGGTTCGTCCTGTTTGTGTATGCTATGCCATGGTCTGATTGTATCGAGTCATAATTGCTCTTTTGTTTGTGATTGTTTTGTTCTGAACTTTGTGGGGTTTGGAATTATTTTGGGTATGGACTGGCTTAGAAAGTATGCGGCAAAGGTTGATTGTGAAAGGCTAGAGGTGACAGTCGAGAATGTGGAAGGGCGAAAGGTTGTGATACGATGTAAGCATGAGGAAGGCGTCTTCATGAGCTTCATGTATTCGCTGGTTGTTCCACGGGATGGACTGTCATCGGTGCCAATTGTGAATGGATTTGAGGATGTCTTTGATGAGGTCAAAGGGTTACCGCCGCATAGAGAGATCGAGTTTCGCATCGATCTAGTTGAAGGAGCCAGACCTGTTGTGATGCCTCTTAGGCGAATGGCGCATAGGGAACAGCAAGAGTTGAAGGTGCAAGTTGATGACCTTTTACAGAAAGGATTCATTCGACGTAGTGTGTCCGAATGGGGTGCACCAGTTGTGTTTGCAACCAAAGCGGATGGATCGTTGAGGTTGTGTGTGGATTATCGTGAGCTGAATAAAGTGACTAAGAAGAACAAGTATCCATTGCCGAGAATAGATGACTTGTTTGATCAGCTTCACGAAGCTAAGGTGTTTTCTCAGATGGATTTGGCAACGGGATTTCACCAGTTGAGAGTGGCAAAGGATAGTGTGCCGAACACTGCTTTCAGGACACCATCAGGTTTCTATGAGTGGCTGGTAATGTCATTTGGATTGACCAATGCACCAGCATATTTTGTGGATCTTATGAATAGAGTGTTCAGGGATCAGTTGAACAAGTTTGTACTTGTGTTCGTGGATGATATTCTGATTTATTCCAGAACTGAAGAAGAGCACAAGACGCATTTGTGTGTTGTTTTGGAGAACCTGCGAAAACAACAACCGAGGGCTAAGTTTTCGAAGTGTCACTTCTGGAAGAGCGAAGTGAGGTTCTTAGGTCATATTATCTCTGGAAGTGGAATAACGGTTGATCCCGCCAAGGTGGCAGCAATCCAGGATTGGGTTAGACCTAAGAATGCATCTGATGTGAGAAGTTTTCTTGGATTAGCAGGATACTATCGTCGGTTTATCAAAGACTTTTCCAAGGTAGCTGCACCCTTAACAGGATTGACGAAAAAGAATCAAGTATTCAGATGGGATGCTAAGTGTGAGCAAGCTTTCGGAATCCTGAAAGAGCGACTAACAAACGCTCCTGTTTTAACTATTCCTAGATGGTGGTTTACACCGATGCATGTGGTACTGGACTTGGAGCAGTGTTAATGCAGAAGGATAAAGTTGTTGCATATGCAAGCCGACAACTGAAGCCGCATGAAAGGAATTATCCGACTCAAGATTTGGAGTTAGCGGCGATTGTATTTGCTCTGAAGATGTGGAGACATTACCTACTGGGAGTTCGATTCGAGTTGTTTACAGATCATAAGTCATTGAAGTATCTTTTCTCCCAAAAGGATTTGAATCTTCGACAGCAACGATGGCTAGAGTTTTTAGCATCATATGATTTTGGTATAGCCTATACTCTGGGAAAAGGTAACGCAGTGGCAGATGCGTTAAGTCGAAGGCATGCAGGGTTGGGAGCCATGTTTTCAGAATGGAAGAGTCTTGAGTATTTAGCTGGATTTGACTTCAGGCCCAGATGTGAATTGGAACCTGAGATGTTGGCAAACTTATCAATAAGACCTACTCTTGTGGAAAGAATTGGCAAGAGCCAAAAGCGAGACGATAAGCTTGTCAAGATTATCCGTGATTTGGAATCTGGATTGGACCCAGAAAAGGATAAAGGATTTGAAATCGATCGAGAAGGTTGGCTTCGGAAGCAAGGACGACTAGTTGTTCCCGATATGGATGAATTGAGAAATGAAGTTTTAAAGGAGAGTCATCACTCGAAGCTGACAATTCATCCAGGTGGAAATAAGATGTACTGGGATATGAAGAGAACCTATTACTGGGAAGGTATGAAGAAGGATGTTGGAAATTTTATTTCCAAATGCATGAACTGCCAGTTGGTTAAAGCCGAGCAGAAGAATCCCAGTGGATTGCTTCAGCCATTAGAAGTTCCTACATGGAAGTGGGAGCAAATATCGATGGATTTTATCGATGGACTACCTAGAACCAAAACAGGAAATAAAGGGATTTGGGTCATCGTAGATCGTTTGACCAAGAGTGCAAGATTCATTCCTGTTCGATCAACCAGGACTGCATCAAAATTGGCTGAGCTGTATGTTAAGTGGATAGTTCGATTCCATGGTATTCCGAAAAGTATAGTGAGCGATCGAGACCCATTGTTCACTAGTGGATTTTGGAAGAGCTTCCAGGAAGTTTTGGGAACCGAGTTGTGTTTGAGTACAACTTATCACCCCCAAACTGATGGTCAGACCGAGAGAGTCAACCAAGTTTTGGAAGATCTCCTCAGAGCATGTGTTTTGAACTTCGGAGGATCATGGGAAGATCATCTTCATTTGGTGGAATTTGCGTATAATAACAGTTACCGGTCAAGTTGGTATGGCACCATATGAGGCACTGTATGGAAGACCGTGTAACTCTCCGACATGTTGGCTGGAAACAGGAGAAAAGCTAATACTTGGGCCAGAAATGATTCGACAGACTTCGGATTGTATAAAGATCATTCGACGACGAATGAGGGCAGCCCAAGACCGTCAGAAAAGTTATGCCAATAAGCGTCGTAAGGATTTGGAATTCGACGTACGCGATAGGGTTTTTGTGAAGATTTCTCCACTGAAGAATGTTATTTGATTCGGGAAGAAAGGGAAATTGACTCCGAGATTTTTTGGACCATTCCCGATCATCGAGCGGATTGGAAAGCTCGCCTATAAATTGGAATTACCAGAAAGGATGTCGGGTGTGCACACTGTTTTTCATGTATCTTATCTACGGAAGTATGTGCACGACTCGAATACAGTGGTTTCTGCTGATAGCTATGAAGATTTAGAAGTTGATCCGGTTGTTAGAAGACCTCGTAAACCGCTTTGTGTTGTGGAAACTGACACGAAACAGCTTAGGAGGAAGGTAGTCAGGTTGCTCAAGGTACAATGGAGTGATGATGTTAACGACTGTACATGGGAGGAGGAAGAGAGGATGAAGGCAGCTCATCCTGAACTCTTCAAGGTATGGCCCTAAGGTGTCGTGACATCTCATGAATTTGTAATTTGTTCTAGTTTTAGAATTCTGCACGCTAGGCTAGTAATTGGATGCATGGTTTGTTGATTGCTATGGATGGTAGGCATGCAGAATAGTTTTGGTTGCTCTTGTTTATTTGGAATTTCGGGGGCGAAATTCCTAAGGGGGAGAGAATGTAACGACACGTATTTTTACGGATCGAAGGATCGTAGAATTGTTGTTATTAGGTCGTTAGTGTTGTTAAGTCGTTCAGAATTTAAGTCGTTCGGAGCTTAAGTCGTCCTGAGATGAGTCGTCCAGGGTTAGGTCATGCGTAGGATAAGTCGGTGGAGCGACTTAGGAGTTGGAGCGACCTATAGGAGTGAGCGACTTAGGGGTTTGGCTGACCTAAGGGAACTAACGACTTAAGGGTTAACGGCTTAAGTTAGTAAGCGACTAAAGGAATTCTCGTGTTGAGGCTTAGGTCGTGTGTTGGATTAGGTCGTGGAGCGACTTAAGGAGGTTAGCGATCTAAAGATTTGACCGACTTAAGGGATGAGACCGACCTATAGGGGTGACCGACCTATAGTAGTGACCGACCTATAGGGGGTGAGTGACCTATAGGAACTGACCGACCTAAGGAATTGACCGATCTACTATTCAACGACCTAGTCGTTAGGTCGGCAGTGTGAGTTAGGTCGTTAGGTAGGCAAGGGTGTTAGGTCGCTGGGTCGCTAAGCCGTGTGTGTAGATAGGTCGTAAGCGACCTATGATAAGTCGCTATGTTTAGTTAGGTCGCGAGGTGACTTAGTGTTAGGTCGCGACCATAGTTAAGTCGCTAAGGGCGCATAGGTTAAGTCTTAGGTCGGGGGCACTCCTAAGTCGTAGGTCGTAGAACTGATAAGTCGCTAGGTCGTTGAGTCGTCCAAACGACTTAGGACTTAGGTAGAAATGCAGCAGTGTGTTAGGTCGTAAGTCGCATGATGGCTTGATTCGTTAGGTCGTGTCTAAGTTAGGTCGCGTAGAGGCTTGAGTCGGTAGGCCGTGGGGTTGATGAGTCGTAAGTCGTGGGGCCTTGTTAAGTCGTGACCGACTTAAGGGGGGGCGAACGACTCATAGGTTTGGCCTATAAATAGAAGCGCCTATCTTCATTTTTGGGATCCGAATTTTGAAGCGACGAAGTGCTGCTATTTTGAGGGCTCGACTACAACACTTCTTCACTTCTTTTCTCCACTTTAATCTTGTGCTTCCATCCATCTAAATCAAAGATCCAAGAGCCAAAGTTGAAGATCTACATCCTTCGAAGAGAGATTTCATCGTTTGAAGGGAAATCTTGTCGGATCAAGCTAGATCCTTTGCTGTCCAGATCTGGAGTTAGTTGCTTTTGAAGCGTTTAGGTGATTCGGTGAGTGGCGGTTATCTCTCACATGGACCCAAAAGAGTATATTGGATCGGTGGCTTGTTTGTGTGTTAAAGATAGTGATTTCATGCATTTGCCTTAAGTCTGCATGTAGATCCATCGTTCATAAAGTTTTGATATCCACTTTACTACATGTTAACCTATGCTAGTTCATTCATCAAGATATTACTTAGAATTCATGCTTGTTGGATTTGGACTCTTTATTTACGAAATTGCCATTATCGTTATAACTGTTTATTTAGATCTTGTTTGAATGATTGATTACTTGGATTAATGATTGATCTGATTGATTGTCATGAATTAGTTGATTGATGATTTGATTTGGACAAGTTGGTCGAAGATGATTCAAAAGCTAAGTGGAAAGGCTCTTGAATAAGGAAAGCTGCTCATGGCATATGAAGCGGATGATAAAGCTCATATGGATAGATTTGATGATGATGTTGAGATGGGACTTTGCTATGATGCGATAAGGCAAAGCATTGAGATGGGACTTTGCTATGATGCGATGAAGCAAAGCATGATGTGAGATAGCCTTGGTTTAATCCAGACGGGATCATTCCAAGCATGTTGATAACTCGGTGATATGGTTCGAGTTTGTTGATAATGGTTGGCTCAAGAGGCGCTTGAGCTAGTATGGAAATAGTCATCAAGGAGGATGACTAGAAGGCTGAGATCTCATCGTTGTTGAAGGTTCTAGCAGGCTCAAAGCAAGAGTACGCTGGGCAGATTCGATAGTCCCAATCGACTAATAGTTGATGGTCGAGTACTCTGGGCAGATTCGATAGTCCTAGGCACAGGTCACGATGACGTGTAGAGTTCTGTCTAGAACCGGGGTTACCATTAGCCCTTGACGGACGGATGAAAGAATGAGCCGGTCATTCAATTAATGGTGATATCGAGGCAATGATAACAGTGATAGCCAGAGTCATGGATGTTTGGATGCTTTGGTTGTATCGTCACTCGGTCTCAAGAGCGATGTTTTGTGGGTGCTTATCTGATCTTGGTTTAGGCATTGGGGGTTTGTACTTGGAAAACATCGACCTTGACTCGAGTGATAATTGTTTTACTTTAAATGTCTGCTTTGCTATGTTTATTTCTGCTTAGTGGGTCTGGGGGCTATCACTGTAGAAAGAGGTGGAGTGGGATGGTTGGGTTCCTATTCCTTTTTACCCTTTATGCTCTTTTGGTATGTTTGATAGTTGATTTACCGCTCACTAGGACTTTTGTCTGACTCAAGATTTTATGTTCAACTCTTATTACCTTGGGCTGTTCATCCATTTTGGGATGGGCAGACTAGGTAGCAGGTGACAGGTGCTGTTCTTAGTGACCAATGCTGTTGATGACGAAGACGAGATGGAGGCTTTTGCATATTGTTTTTCTTACTATATGTACTGGATGTTCCGCTGCTTGTATGATTCTCTGAGTGTTATGTAGTGAGGCTTGATGTATTGACTATTCAGATGTTTGTATCAATTTGTTTTGTAGTGTATTGATGAGATTCTATTTAGTGGAGCTTCACTATATATATTTCTCTATTGTATTTTATCCCTGCGTTGTGAGTAATACGATAGACTCCGCTGTTTTTACCTTACCCTGATGATCGTCCATGGCGGCCTGGCACACTTTACAGCGCGCTATTTCCTTGTTTAGTGCAGGAGTCATGGGCTGTCGTCACAAATAGTCAATGATTTTTTAGATGCTTATGAAGGTTAGTTGATGAGGTTTTAGGGTATAAGAACCCAAATTTACTGCTGTATTCATCGACCTTGGGTGGTGTCGAACGTTGATCGAAACCGTCTGGTCCGATTGGAATCAAATCGGGGAAGTTAGGCTGGCTTTAGTCATGTTCGCATGATTTACGGTGGTCGGAGCACTGCGATACGAGAATTTTTCTGATGAGGGTTGGTCTCGGGGTTGTAGCCGAAAGCTTGATTTGTTCCGACGATTCAATCGACGTTGCCCAGTAGCTCGATAGTGTGAGGACGTCGTTGCTGACTTGCTAGGCAACATGATGGTGGCCGGAGGTGGTGGGGATTCATGTGCAGGTGCACGCGTATATTTTGTATATCTGGAGAAGATGAAGTTTTAGGGAAGAAAACAAATGCTCGAGTTCGTGCTCGAGCTTCTCGCATGAACAACTCGAAGCAGATGAAGTATGGGGGAGGCTTGAAGTTTTGCTCGAGGAAAGGTTGTAATTGCCCGAGGTTTGGAATCATGTCTTGTGTTGAATTTGAGTAGGGAACTGGTTTTGAAAATTAAAAAGCAAATCAAAGTTTCAAGTTTTTAAAATGTTTAAAACATACGTAACTTTTATTTTGGAAAAGTTTATTTTAAAAAAAAATTTACAATATTAAGAATAGTTAATTAATATAAAGAATAATTTGATGGTTGAGTAACTTTTAAAATTTTAGTTAAGTTATTTATTAAAGGAAATTAATTACTTGAAGTTAATTACTTGATGAAAGTGATTAAGAATGAACAATTAATGTTTTAAGGGTTTATGAATTAAGTATTTAAAGGTTAATTTATTTAAAAGAATAATTAATGTGATTAATTAATAAAAGGTAATTAATTTGAAAATAATTAATCAATTAAAAGTAAATTAATTTATGAAAGTGATTAAGGAATCATAATAAATTAAGGATAAATTTATTAATCATTATAATTAATTAAAGATTGAATAGTTTTTGAATCTTTAATTTAACTTAAAAGTTTAAGTTAAGGTGGTTAATTACAAGATTTTTAAACAAGGTATATTACTTCATTAGGATAGAATGTTTTATCTTTTAATTAATCAAGTTCTTAAATAATTAATGATGGGATATTAACAAAAGAGATTAAAAGGTTTTTGTTTAAAGAAGGATTAATTAATGAGATTTATTAAAAGATAATCACACATTAAATTTTATTAATTAAATGATAATTAATTTAGGGTTAATTAGTTAACCTAAAGGTTATTTTTAATTTATGTGATTAATTAATGATTAATCAATTAATTAAGGGTAATTAATTAAGAGGGATAATTAAGGACTAATTTATCAATTAATACTAAATAATTTGTAATTAATGAATCAGGATTGAGTAGTTAGTTCATAAATAATTAATTTAATTAAAAATTAAATTGAATTAATTTAGGTTTAAACAATTAATCATGTTTGTAAATGTTTATTGAATGCTTGGATTGCTCATGAATGTTTGTATTGTATGAAATGCATTGAATTGATTGTTATCTCTAAATGGTAATGTGGCATACGAAGTGCTGCTGATCATTTGTTGATCAAAGCATGGCTTTTGTGAAAAGCATAGCTTTGTGGACTAGACTTCGTCGAACCCACTCCCGGGAATGGTCGAAACAGGAAGAATGCAGCAAGGTTATAGGGAGTAGCGCCCCTTAGGGTATGTGAATTTCCTTCCGGATAGAAGTGGTATCATGGTATGGAGCCCAGTGACTTAACTTATGTGAATATCGCAAATATATATTCCTTTGTGATTGTTGTTGTTGAGGATCCTCGGATAAAGGTTGTTTACAACTGGGGGATGGCATACTCATGTAGTAGTTACCTATTTTTGCAGAGGTAACCCGGCCTTGTGTTGGCAGAGATTCGGTTAGGTTCTCGGGGCGTCCCTCCAGAGGCGTACCCATGTGGAAATGGGAAGTTTCTTGGCCTGACCATTTGTTGGAAAACCCAAAGAAACAATACGCGCCCTGTATGGTTTTAGTTGTATAACCTGCCATGGAATGTGGTGGTAACCTGCTATTGAACATGGTAGCTATAGTAGGCATAGTTCGGAATGTCCATATTGGCTAAGATTAATATTATACTTTCAAAAAAATTTCCACTATGCACTAATAATAGTATCAAAATGTTTTTCGTGTATCAAGCATTTTTGACTATCATAAGGAGAAATCTCTTTTGCGTTTGCATGGTGTGTATGGCGGGAGACCTTATGGGAGTTTCATTTTCCAAAAAGCATTACGGATTTTAAAATTTAAATTCTTTTGTTTGTTTTTAAGAAAAATTGTTTTTGTTTGCTCATACCAGTCCCATGACTGACCCGGAGTTTATTGTTCATTTCCTAAACTCTGGATGCCCATAATTTTCCACATGGCAGTCTAGAGTTGGGTTTTTCAGATAGTAGATATAGATATCGATTCGGTAGCTTTCGGCTTTCTCTTTGGTATTCTTTGAAGACTTCGGATATTGAAGCATTTGATTAGGACGACGGACTAGACTTGCTTAGCTTGGTGCAACATGATGGTGGTTCGAGCTAGTAGTTTGGAGTTTTGGCTTTGGAGCATTGGATTGGAGTTGCAGTTTGATATTGGAGTTATCTCTTTTGCTATTCGTTTTCCGCTGCTGTTTATTGTCTCTGAAATTCTTGTATCATATTGATATCATTGTTGTATATTTGGATATTGTATCATTGGAGTTGTATATGATATTCATTTCTTTTTCTTCCACTGTGTTGTTATACTTAGTGTGTTATAAGCTCCGACGAACCACATTCGACGTTTGGATCTGCAGCATTGGAATACGAGTGTCGTATTCGGTGCCGATTTTCGAAGGTCGAGTCAGGGTCGTTTCATCTGGTATCAGAGCTGAAGGTTGAAAACTTTAGCTCAGGATTATAACACATTAGGTAACTCATTAGAAATAGGGTGAAGTATACCCTAGAATGAGTTATCCCTAAGATATCCGCCTGAATGCCTTAGTAAATTCTCTTACTATCCACTGATAGTGAGTGTGAGTGTAAGAAGAGGATGAGATAGGGGACAGGGGAGTACAACTACAAATGGTCGATACCCTACAATAGCGGAAATAACTTTCTCTATCAATCTCCTTTGATTCGTCTTTTCGATTCTTTGATGATTCTTGGTAGCTCCAGGAAGAAGCTTTGATATATTTCCATGGGACACAAACTCCGGATGGGTCAGAATTATTTGTTTGAATGAATTGTTTGCTTTGGTTGCTATAGTTGATAGGTATATTTTGGTTGTTCAAACTAAAAGATTTAGATTGTATCCATATATCTGTCTATTCTTTGGGGTATTCCGAGTTGAGCTTGGAATCCATATCCAATGTTTGAGAATTATGGAAGATTAAATTCATTTATCTGTTCTTTTAGGTATTGATATATTCTACGAGAGGTTAATTATCTTTTAAACTATTCAATACCTGTGTATATTCGTAGATCTGGTAACCCGAGTATCTTGATTCGTTCTTGTATCTATTATTAATATTCTGATTTGGGAAACCAAATGCAGAATAGAAATTCAGTTTGATCTGGTAATTCATCTCTCTATCTCTCTCTATATTCGTTTGTTGTCTCCCTTGCAAATTTCGAGGACGAAATTTTCTTAAGGGGGGAATCTGTAACATCCCTGATATTTTAGTTAAGATAATTTGATAATTTTTTTTAATTCAATTGTGAATTAATGGTGAGTTAATTTGAATTATTTTCAAATTTTATAAAGATATGTGTTTGGTTTGTGTTTATATATATATAAATAATATTGGATTTGAAAATAAATGTGTTTTATAAGTAGATTGAAAATAAATTTGAATAGGGAATTTAAGAATAAAATTTTTAAATTAAGAAATGCCTATATATGATTAATTATTAAAGTGCAATTTAGTTTCAAAACATTTTTCTGTAAGGATGTATAAGTATAAATAGTTGAAAAATGTATGTATAATGTATGAATGATGTGAAACAAGAATTTATAAAATTTTTAAAGTTGAATATGAATTTGATAAAAGAATTTAAAAAACCTTTCTTTTAAGAATGAATAAATATAGTTATATATTTATAAATTTAAAAATGTAATACATATGTTAAGTTATAAAACAAAAGAGATAAATTGATTCAAAAATATAAAAATGAATAGAGTTTAAAAAAAAAGTTAAAATAAAATAAAGAAAAGGTTAAAAACAAAATTTGTAAATAAATTTTAAATTAATTTGAAAAAAGGACTTAAACAAAAATTTGATGGGTATTTGACAAATGTAAGTTATATAGAAACATATATTAACAAGTTTAGTTTAAAGAGGATATGAATAAAACAAGTGTCATACTTTATTTTCTTTAAAATTTAAAACATAGATAATATGAATTAAAGATAAAACTGGGTTTCATGTTTTCTTTTATCTTCACCCTCAAATTCTTCATCTTCAAAACCAGTTGAAAACATAAACACACTAGGAAACCATCAAAAGAAAGAACCTCTTTAACCTTAAAACTGAATCAAAATATAATTAAACAATCTTCAAGTTAAAGAAAAGTTCAATATCTACTCAAAGCTGCATCAAAACCTGGTAAACCAGAAACAAAGCTTCAAACTGGAAACAAAAAACCTTATCAAGCTTGAAAACTAAAACTTCAACAAAACTGGGAAAAATCAAAGCAAGGATCAGGTTCTGGAAGATCAAAAGCAGAGGCAACTTAGGATGTAGCAGATTCAGGAAAAGAAATCAAAAAAAGGAAAGCAAAGAAAAATACTGGAAAAAAAAGCATCGAACAAAACAAATTTAAAGCAAACAAATCAAGCAGGTTCTCTGTTCTTCATATACTGGTGAGCAAACTTACTTGTGAACCAATTTTTTTGATATCTGTGATGTGATATAATGCTTGCATGTTGTTTAGATAATTGAATGAATATATATAAATCATGTGTGCATGATTGAAACAAGGATATACCCTCTGTTGTTTTACAGGTTCAAAAGAGAGGAAAAAAACCATTCAAAAATCTGAATCCCATTCCCTGATTTGTTTTAGGCTAGATTGTACAAACAAAAATAGTTTAGATTTGTAAGATCTACATTCTAAAAATAGTTACAAGTTTAATTTGTTTATAAACTATCTGGAAGTATGAATATACAGCTAAAATGGTTCAAAACAGGAAAATTGATAATCTGGATTCCTAGATTTGATTATGCATATGGAATCGAAATTTAAAATGATGAATTTTAGTAAATAAAGTTAAGTTTTTAATTTGGTATTGAGTGTGGGATTTGGGTTTTGAACTGAATCGTGTTTTCGTCAATTCCAAATGATCAATGGGAAATCGAGCCTTGGGGTGGATGTTGGAGGAAGTTTAAGTATTGGAGTTTACTGGAAAAATAGTCAATGATTTTTTAGATGCTCATAAAGGTTAGTCGATGAGGTTTTAGGGTTTAAGAACCCAAATTTGCTGCTGTATTCATCGATCTTGGGCGGTGTCGAATGTTGATCGAAGCCGTCCGGTTCGGTTGGAATGAAAGCGGGGAAGTTTGACATGGCTCCAGTCATGTTCGCGTGATTTACGGTGGTTGGAGCACTGCGATACGAGAAGTTTTTTGATGAGGGTTGGTCTCTGGGTTGCAGTTGAAAGATCGATTTGTTTTGACGATTCAATCGAGGTTGTCGAGTAGCTCGATGGTGTGAGGACGTCGTTACTGACTTGCTGGGCATCACGATGGTGGCCGGAGGTGGTGGGGCTTCGTGTGTAGATGCACGCGTATATTTTGTATATCTGGAGAAGATGAAGTTTTGGGGAAGAAAACAAATGCTTGGGTTCGTGCTCGAGCTTCTCGCATGAACAACTTGAAGCAGATGAAGTATGGGGGAGGCTCGAAGTTTTGCTCGAGCAAAGGTTGTAATTGCCCGGGGTTTGTGGAATCATGTCTCGTGTTGAATTTGAGTAGGGAACTGGTTTTGAAAATTAGAAACCAAATCAAAGTTTCAAGTTTTAAATTTTTTTAAAACATACGTAAATTTTATTTTGGAGAAGTTTATTTTAAAAAAAGTTTACAATATAAAGAATAGTTAAATAATATAAAGAATAATTTGATCGTTAAGTAACTTTTAAAATTTAAGTAAAGTTATTTATTAAAGGAAATTAAGTACTTGAGGTTAATTACTTGATGAAAGTAATTAAGAATGAACAATTAATGTTTTAAGGGTTTATAAATTAAGTATTTAAAGGTTAATTTATTTAAAAGAATAATTAATGTGATTAATTAATAAAAGGTAAATAATTTGAAAATAATTAATCAGTTAAAAGTAAATTAATTTATGAAAGTGATTAAGGAATCATAGTAAATTAAGGATAAATTTATTAATCATTGTAATTAATTAAAGAATGAAGAGTTTATGAATCTTTAATTTAACTTAAAAGTTTAAGTTAAGGTGGTTAACTACAAGATTTTTAAACAAGGTAAATTACTTCATTAGGATAGAATGTTTTATCTTTTAATTAATCAAGTTCTTAAATAATTAATGAGGGTTATTGACAAAAGAGATCAAAAGGTTTTTGTTTAAAGAAGGATTAATCAATAAGATTTATTAAAGGATAATCACTCATTAAATTTTATTAATTAAATTATAATTAATTTAGGGTTAATTAATTAACCTAAAGGTTATTTTTAATTTATGCGATTAATAATGACTAATCAATTAATTAAGAGGGATAATTAAGGATAAATTTATCAATTAATACTAAATAATTTGTAATTAATGAATCTGGATTGAGTAATTAGTTCATGAATAATTAATTTAATTAAAAATTAAATTGAATTAATTTAGGTTTAAACAATTAATCCTGTTTGTAAATGTTTATGGAATGCTTGGATTGCTCATGAATGTTTGTATTGTATGAAATGCATTGAATTGATTGTTATCTCTAAATTGTAATATTATGTTCTGTGAATTGAGATGTGTGTAATTTATTTAATTATTTATTTTTCTATGATACATTTATTACGAATCTGTGAATGAAGATAAGCGTTATAGGATTATACCGCTTATCGATATTGTTGTGTTTGGATTGTAATAATTGATGTTGTTGCACTTTTATTGTGTAAAACCTCTGAACCACACTTATATACACACAAATATGGATTTCGCGAGGAAATTAGTTAAGTCATAGATATTTGAATTTAGTATTTTGAAATAGTTTTAAAGTTTGAATTTTGAATCCAAATGGTTTTTGAAATGAAATTTTTTTGAAAGCTATAAACAAATCTTTATGAAAGATAGTTAAGCTTTGTTTTGAAATTGAGGAGGATTTTTAAATGGTGTATCTTTTATATATAAAAAATTCGAGACGGGAATTGTTTTGAAGATTATGAATGAATCTTTGAAAATGGGTTTGAAAGTTATAAAATTAGTCTTTGACTTAAATACCGGATGAGTTAATCCAACTTGAAATGGAATCGTTTTGAAGGGTTATGAATGATTTTTGTTAAAGATTTGTGATCCTTGTTTTAAATTGAAAGGGGGTTTTAAAGTAAATCTTTTAAAATATTAAAGTGTGAAAAATTGTTTAAACCATTGAAAGGTTTATGGAAGTGCCTTCGGTTCTGTTCGAACCCGAAACAGACTTGTATGGATGTGTGTCTGACGTTACACTTTGAGATGTAAAACTGTTTTCTATCAAATACATTTCTGTTTGGTGGAGGAGATTTATTCTCTTAGCTTACACCCTTCTCTGAGACGTAAGAGCTCATAGGTTATGTAGTTGATGGTTACTAGTGATACATTCCAAATTTGGTAATGTGGCATACGAAGTGCTGCTGATCATTTGTTGATCAAAGCATGGCTTTTGTGAAAAGCGTAGCTTTGTGGACGAGACTTCGTCGAACCTCACACCCCGGAATGGTCGAAATAGGAAGAATGCAACAAGGTTATAGGGAGTATCGCCTTAGGGTATGTGCATTTCCATCTGGATAGAAGTGGTATCATGGTATGGAGCCCAGATACTTAACTTATGTGAATATCGCAAATATATATTACTTTGTGATTGTTGTTGTTGAGGATCCTCGGATAAAGGTTGTTTACAACCGGGGGATGGCATACTCGTGTAGTAGTTACCTATTTTTGCAGAGGTAACCCGGCCTTGTGTTCGTAGAGATCCGGTTGGGTCCTCGGGGCGTCCCTCCAGAGGCGTACTCATGTGGCAATGGGAAGTTCCTTGGCCTGACTAATTATTGGAAAACCCAAAGAAAGAATACGCGCCCCTTACGGTTTCAGTTGTATAACCCGCCATGGAATGTGGTGGTATCCTGCTATTGAACATGGTAGGTATAATAGGCATAGTTCGGAATGTCTATGTTGGCTAAGATTAATATTATACTTTCGAAATGTTTTCCACTATGCACTAATAATAATATCAAAATGTATTTCGCGTATCAAGCATTTTTGACTATCATAAGGAGAAATCTCCTCCAATTCTGCGTTTGCATGGTGTGTGTGGCGGGAGGCCTTAAGGCAGTTTCACTTTCCAAAAAGCTTTGCGGATTTTAAAATTTAAATTCTTTTGTTTGTTTTTAAAGAAAAAATGTTTTTGTTTGCTCATACCAGTCCCATAACTGACCCGGAGTTTATTGGTCATTTTCTAAACTCTGGGTGCCCACAATTTTCCACACGGGCGGTCTAGAGTTGGTTTTTTTAGATTGTAGATATACATATCGATTCGGTAGCTTTCGGCTTTCTCTTTGGCATTCTTTGAAGACTTTGGATATTGAAGCATTTGAGTAGGACGACGGACCAGACTAGCTTAGCTTGGTGCAACATGATGGTGGTTCGAGCTAGTGGTTTGGAGTTTTGGCTTTGGAGCATTGGATTGGAGTTGCAGTTTGATATTGGAGTTATCTCTTTTGCTATTCGTTTTCCGCTGTTGTTTGTTGTCTCTGAAATTCTTGTATCATATTGATATCTTGTTGTATATTTGGATATTGTATCATTGGAGTTGTATATGATATTCATTTCTTTTTCTTCCACTGTGTTGTTATACTTAGTGTGTTATAAGCTCCGGCGAACCACATTTGACGTTTGGATCTACGGCATTGGAATACGAGTGTCGTATTCGGTGCCGATTTTCGAAGGTCGAGTCAGGGTCGTTTCATTAGATAAGTAATATTATTAATTAATGATTAGAAATTTATTAATCAAGTAATTAAATATTAATTAAGTTACAGTTAAGCATTTAATTAATTAAGTAATAAGAGATGAATTAATTGGTTAAAGAATTAATTAATTTATAATTAATAATGGTTAACTAAAGCATAATTACTTAAGGAAATTAATTAAAGAATTTAGTTAATGTAAAGATCATTAACTAGGGATTATGAAATGATTAATTAAAGATAATTAATTAGATTAATTAATTAAGGATAAACATTTGTGGAATTGGTTAAGTATAATTACTTAATGTGATTTATAAAGTACAACTACTTAGTGAAGTAATTGTTGGGCAATTACTGGATGTAATTAATTGAAGAATGGAAGTAGTTTTGGGTTTAATTACTTTATGTAATTAATAAGAAGGATAATTACTTAGTGGAAGTAATTAAGGATTAATTTCCTAGTGTAATTAATTTAAGATAATAAAATTTATTTAGAAGTTAATTAAGTAATCTAATTAATTAAGGGTAGTTAATTACTGAATGTGATTAATCAAGGCTGATTAATGAATGTAATTAATTAAAGATTAATTATTAAGTGTGATTAACTAGAACAATAATTAATTAATGAAATAACTACGGATCATCAATTAATATAATTAATGAAGTATTTAAGGGTTGATTAACTAAAGGATAATTAATCAACATAAGTGATTATAGAGTAATTAATTAAGGGTTAATGTAATTAATTATAGTTAATTAATTAATGGGAGTAATTAAAGGTTAATTATTGTAAATGGTAAAGAATACTTAAATTTGTGTAATTAATTAAAGGCTAATTACTTAATGTAATTGAAGAATAATTAATAAGGGATGATTAATTAAGATGGCTAATTAGAGAATGATTATTTAATTGGTTTGTAATTAATTAACAGTTAAGTAAGCAGAATTTATAGTAATGGAAGTAATTAATTCAATTTATTTTAAATTAATTAGAGATGGTGGGATTAATTAGTCTTTGCTTATGGATTGTTGAATGATATTGAATGCCTTGAATTTGTTGATATCTCTGATATGTGGTATATGTCGATCTATGATATAAGATGCTTTGGTTGAATTATGATGATATGGATTATCTATTGGTGAGATTATCAATTATCTATCTTTGTGAATATAGATAATGAATTGAATTGTTTTAACTTTAAAACTACTTGACCTTAAAAGACGTTGTTTTGGATTTCGATGAGACCTGGATCGGGTTTTCAAATTTGGATATCCAAAAACCACATCGATCCAAACTAAACGATAGGTAATGACTCTCAAACGATGATCGAGATGAAGATTCAGATTGCATGGGTTGTTGTCGTTAACTCTGAGGGTGATTCCAAAATGAGTGTAACGAGATAGTGCCTTCGGTTTCGTTCGAACCCGGAATGAACTTGTATGGTTTGAATGCTTTCAGAACACTGTCATTGGAGGACGATGAGCATTCTAAGATAGATGTATTCTATAAAGGTAATCGTAGCCTCAAGCCTCATCAACCAGGAATGGCTAAAACAAGGGAGGTGCAGCAAGGCTAAGTGAGTCGCGCTCAAGTAGGACAAGATTTTCCCCTTTCTAGAGGTCCCTTTTTATTCGGCTGTGTGGACAGTTGATTGCAACAACTGCTAAGGTTGTCTTGTTCGAGACAATCCAATAAGGGATGTTTCCGGCCTTGTGTTGCAGGGGATTTCGGGTGGATCCTCGGTACGGTGATCTAGGCCACGTACTATGATGGACGGTACCCCAATAGCCCTACCATTGATGGAAACCCATTCTTCCTACGTGCCCTTTACGGTTTTGATTGTATAACCCACTTTGTGGCTAGTATGTTGGAATTTAATCATGTAACAATTTCATCTATTTCTTACTTACTTGAAAACCCTAGACCTTATTATAATATAACTGGATTTCCTATCAAATGTTTTGGTTATCGTAAGGTAAAAACTTTCCATGTTTATGTGTGGAAAGTCATACAAGATACCTTTTGTTTTCAAGGTTTTTCAAGATTAAGAAACTTTAACCTATTACCCATACCGGACCATGTCTGTCCTAGAATTTATTTTCTGTTTTCTTAAACTCTTGGGTACTCAAATTTTTACGAGTAGCCAAGGGACTTGGATTAGCTTTGACAAATTACGAAGGAGAAATGGAGCAGAAGGCTTCAGCGTTTGTCGATATATAGTTTTCCGCTGTGTTGGTATCTCTGTGTTGTATCTTGAGTTGTAATGGCTAAACAGGTGTATATAACTATCTAGTTTGTGATGTATAAGCTGCGTATCTCTGATAGATGTTGTATATTATGTAATACTTATGTGAATAATATAATTTATTCGTTCTGCTGTGAGATTTTGATATTGTTTTGTTCTTTCTTCTCTATTTTTCTCTTTTCTATCCCATTCTTTATTAATGATGATGCATCTTTCTGTAGAGAGAAAGGCGGGTCGTTACAGTTGGTATCAGGGTGCTAGGTTGAGTGAATAGTTCTACAGGTAGGAAGGGTAGTGGTGTGTGCAGCACGACTACTAATGGAAGAGGTTCGAGTGTTGAGATTGGAAGGGTATATGTCGGGGCTATAAACCTAATACCGCCTCAAGTAAGTTTTGCTGTGGTGTAAGGATTTCACCAATCTTTGAAGGAAGCCTTGTTGAGGTTCAGAGTCCATCGTTAAAGTGCAAGTTTGGTTGTGCTTGTGTAAGCGAATTTTCTAGAGTTTGGATCTGTCGGTTTTGCAGAAGCGAGTGATGGTATCTTGGCAACTTCAGGAAGAAGCAGCTGCATGGTGAGACGCAGTGACTGTGGATGTTTCCAAAGATGTTTCTTTTGGAGCAAGTTTTAGGAAGTGTGTCTACATCGGTGATGAGACTAAGTTGAGCAGGGTGTTTTGTTTGGTTTGAGGCTCGAGTTTCTTGTGGAGATGTCTGCCCATCTCGAGGCTCTATGTGGGGTTGAATGATATGGCTTTGAGGATCGACGAGCTTTGGATAGGAAGTCTTTGGCATCTGTGTTAGCATTGCAGCTCGGAGTGTTCTTGTGCCGACAAGAAGGTCATCTGACTAAGCAGTGTTCCAGAAGTGGATTTCAAAAGCAGCTGAGTGGGCTCATTTCTTCGATGGATTGGTTAGTCAGACATAAGTTGTTCTGATTGGTAAAGGGAGAACAGTATCTTTGGAAATTTAGGCTGGGGTGATTGCAAAGGTGACTTGCGATAGTTGAGTGTTCTCTTGGGTAATCTTTTTCTTAGGATCGAGGCATCTCTGGGGAATGTGGGAGTTATTGGAGTTGTTAGAGATTTTTTCTGGATGTCTTCGAAGAATCCAAGGTTTTCCATAGCATCTGGAAATTGGGTTTTTGTATCGACTAGGATTCCGAGAGTGATACCGGTGGTTCAGCTTAGTAGAAGGATGGCTCCTAGAGAGAGGTTTTGGTGAAGCAGCTCAGGATATCATGGAACTTCTGAATTTTCTCTTTTATGGATCTGTTGAACCGTGTCCTCTGGGATATATTGGACAAGTTTGTGATCGTGTCTGTCATCGGCATTCTCATCTACTCTATATCAGAGTTGTGCGGTGGAAGCAAGGTGGCAGCTATTCTAGAGTGGAAGCAACCTTAGACTCCTTGGAAGTTCACAGTTTTCTTGGATTAGAGCGTTTCTACAGGAAATTATCAAGATCTGAAAGCGAGATTGGCAAGCGCACCTGTTTTGTCTTTTTCGGATGGGAGAAGTAAGATTGTAGTCTACTAATGATTGTGGAGTAAAGTTGGTGTTCTTGATTCTGGTAGATCTTGAGAGGATCATTGGGTTGTTTTTGGTCCAGTTTGTTTCAAGAAGCATTAGCGAGGGTTGTGCTGATCGAGAAGGATGAAGGCAGCCCAGGATCGTCAGAAGAGTTTTGTGGATAAGAAACGAAGGAATTTGGATTTCGAAGACGGAGATTTTATTTTGGATAAGTTTTCTCCGATCAAGGGAGCTATAAGATTTGGTAAGACTGGGAAGCTAGCTCCGAGGTATATTAGATCTTTCTGTGTTTCTGTAAGGATAAGTGCTTTGGTCTACAGGGTTGAATTTCCAGTTTGGAAGACCGGGATTCAATATGTCTCACGTATCTCTGAGGGACTACGTGTATGATCCATCACTGGTTGTGGAACCAGCAGTTCAGGAGGATTTGGTAGTTGAGCAGGACTTGACTATGGTCTGATATCCTGTTCAGTTCTGTAGATGTAGACGAGTGGGAGCTTAGTAGCTTAGTGGTGTAGCTATTTTGGATTCAGTAAAGCGAGTACTCCAGTGTTTATACCTGGGAAACTCTAGATAGTGTTAGGAAGGTCTATCCTGATTTGTGTCAGGATCATTAGATTTGTTTGATTGAGTGAATTGGTTGCTATGGTTGTTAGCATATGGTTTATAATATATGCTTGTAATTTAAAAAAAAAATCTTTGATATGTTATTAAATTATCTTTACTTTTAAATTTCGGGGAAAAATTCTTTTAAGGGGGGAGTGTAACGACCCACCTTTTTGGATAGTTTAAACCGACGATCAAATACACATGCCGATTCCAAACCATTCAAAAAGGCAGATGGTTATTGGGGTAAATAAGAAAAGAAAAGAAAGAGAAATAAAGGAAATGAAACAACACAGAATCTCGCAGCGGAACGATAAAATATAATAGTCAAATAAACAGTTCATAAAGTTGTTTACTATACTTTGACAATTATTTATACAACATTTATCAGAGTTATACATATACAACAGAACAAATAAAATAATGAAGCAGACAGCATGATGCAAGGGTAATAATAGTAATAGTATACCAAATCTTCGTCTTCATCCTCCAGAATAGATCTTCAAAATCTGAAAAAC
Source organism: Allium cepa (assembly GCA_030765085.1). Lineage (NCBI taxonomy): Eukaryota > Viridiplantae > Streptophyta > Magnoliopsida > Asparagales > Amaryllidaceae > Allium > Allium cepa. The sequence continues at coordinate 5,375,138 of CM060930.1, read as the reverse complement.
TCAGGACTGACCCGAGCGTAATGAAAAGACAAAACACTCGAGTCAGGACTAAAATATCCTTATGAAAGTTAAATCAATCGTAAATAAATATGAGTGTAACGGCGTCAGAGATGTTTACGGGGTTTGACATCTCATATCCAGTGTCAACGTGCGTGCAATAACTCAAGAGATGTTACAGGATTTTCCATCTCTCAAGGATCCGTGAAACTATCTACTATGTAGTAATGTACGCTAAGTAGATAATGTCTATCAGTAATATAAAGTATCAAAATAGCGTTAAGGCGTTACCATAATCCCCCTTAACACATTTTTATAATGCCATAGTCTATACAGCACCGTAAGCCCCACCATAAACTGGTGGTTATCAGAGGGTACCCCATAGGTATAAACAAAGCATAACGTAGTGGTTGCGAATAGGATAATCAGTATGACAAGGTACATGAGGAGATACCAACTAGGATACTAGTAGTTGCGTGATCCGGACTGATGTTGGGCATAGCCAGCAGCCACCCCAACACCGCGAAACAACACTCCCAAATCAAGGGGTGCACCCAAATCGCATCACAAATGTAATAGAAATGGTATCGAAGAAGCGTGTTCGCTAGAGGTGGCGAACCTCAATGGCCCGGCGCGGCTCCTGTTTTAGTCATGTCAGGGGTCATCCAATATCGTTCTCTTTCTTCAGTCAACGCGATCACCAAACCATCCACTTCATTCTGGATCAACACTCCGCGTATAATAGTTATTAAAGTGGTTTTCGGTATCGACAGAGAGTATGTCCATATCCGATCTCGGTCTCTTTAATAACTACGTATTATTACACCGTTGGCTCTTTTACATTTTAATCAATCCATAATTGATATCAAAATATCATATTCGCTTCAAAAATCAAATCCATTTCAAATATCGTCGTATCTTTTCAAATGTAAGATTTTCGTTTCAAAAATTAATTTTCGCATCAATATCTCATTTCGATTTAAAATCATTTCGAATTTCTATTTAGGCTGCAACTTCCTTTAAACCAATTCGTCTTTATCTTCAAGATTTAAGTATAAACATTTCACCTTATTGCCAGCTTAGAATTTTAGAAAATAATTTTAAGTAGTTTAAATAATTAAAACTAGTTAAAAATACTTAAAGTCTTAAAACGGATTTGAAATAGATAAATTAGTTTAAAATAATTTAAACTGGGTTAAGTAATTTAAAGTAGATTAAAATAGTTTAAGTATTCAAAATGGTTTATATAACAGAGTAATTTGGAAAACAAATTAAAACAGCTTCAAAACCAATCCATTTCAATTATAACCTCCCAATTCAAATCAATTTCAATTTTCATTCTACCGATTCGGTTTCGATTTCAATTCAAATCAATGTCAATTTTAACTTAAAATTAGTTCAATTTTTTTTTACATTCACCTTTAATTCATTCGATTTCAATTTATATCGATTTGGAACTTGATGTTCAAATACCAATTTATAACACTTAACAAAATCTTCCTTCAATATTCAAGTTTAAATCTAAATTTTAAATATGATCCAATTCCAAGCTTGATTTCAAAATATCATTTTATCACTTTTACTTAGTAATATCCAAAGCTCGAATTAAGGCTAAATCTTTAAACAAATCAATTTTTGAAATTCAATCAAATCCCAATTTTTTTAATTTCAAAGTCTCGACTTATATTATTTAACAATTTCTTTTAACCAAAATTTATTTCAACATTCCAAACTCAATTTTTCGATAAATTCGATTTCTATCAATTTGTTTCTATTTATAACCTTTAAATCAAAATATTTAAATAAATTTCAAATCGACGATTTTAAAATTTTATTAATTTAGCCAATTCGGTGTCCGTATATAATTTTCTATCCTATGGCCAAGTAATTATTTATCTCAATTAAATGTCAGGGATGAGTATACATTACTTAAATTAAATCACAATATCATATGTATGCATAACAGGATCTATATAAGCAAATAAACATCCAAACATTCAATTATCAACCAATAGCATCCATCAAAATACATCATCCAATAAACAATACAATTCATGGCAGTTTCATAGTTATCAATGTCAGGTAATTTAATCGCAATTCAATTTTAATTTCAATTTAACTGTCAATTTAATTTTTCAACGGTTAATGCAAATTACAAGCTATATGACAATTAAATTTTTATCAAACAACGACAAATAAAATCATAACACTTCATAATATCAAATTTAACTAGCATAAAGATATTTAGTACGGTGTGAGCGTTATAAAACACTCACCTTGATTTCCATGTAGTTCCAGCGTTTTATTTCGAATAAAATTAAACGAGCGTTTAATTTTACCCGAAATTTTCACTAGCTCCAAATGACTCCAATCCAGTTCCATAGCGTAGTGCTCGTCAATACGGACCCGACGCAATTGATTTCGTCGAATTCCGACCTCGTATGAAAGAGATACGCATTTTTAAATATTTGAACGAATTATAAATATAATAAATTATAATTTCCTTTATTTATTTTAGCCCTACGAAATCACAGCCGTTGCTTTCGGTTTTGAAGAATCTGAGCCGCCTCCTTTTTCTTCCTCCCTTCCTTCACGTTCGTTCGCTCCAGGCAAGAGACAATGCACGCAAATAACCCAAAGCTTCCAGCTAGGGTTGAGTTTAGTAATCACCACGATCCACTTCCGGCCGATCAACGACCTTCATTACGTTCGCCATCGTCCACTCTACACTCGGCATGAGCACGGCCACACTCGGCTCCTTCTTCCTCTCGGAAAGCGCGCGCGACCGGGCATGGTTCCAGCTCCAATTGCCATCAATCCGCAGCTTGAAATTTGATCTTAACCGTTGATGTCATAGATCTCACTGTCATCTTCGATGTTGTAGTTGACAACTTTGCGGAGATGTCGACGGATTGGAGGGAAATTGGAGGAGAAGGTGATGAGATTCTGGCCGTGGGTTATAATAAGAGGCGGCTAGGGTTTTCCTTTTTTTTTTTGTTGAAAATTGTGAACAAGGGGCTATTTATAGGAAACGACGAACTCTCTTCATTCCGGATTTTCGAACTCCGATTTACGCGCGGTGACCGACGTTTCTAGGGTTTATTCCGCGTTCCGGACACAATGGAATAGGTTTCGGAAGCTAATTCGATCGTCTGTGTGAGTTACGGAAATAAACGATCGATTTAAATTAAATCGATTTAAACGAATTTCTACGCATTTTGGCTCGCCCCGGACAAACGGTAGATCCAATTGATACGAAATTTGAAATCTTACAATAATATCACATTACAGATCCGATGAAACTAGTTTCGTCGGAATGCAAAACCGTTTGAAAAATGACTATTTTAACTCGTTAAATTAATATTAAAACAATTTCGATGCGTTTGGAGCTGCCACGGTCGAACGACAACTCCGATTGCTACGAAAATTGAAATTCGATAATAACTAACTATTACGGATCCAATGGAACTAGTTTCGTCCAATTCTGAGACTGTTCAAAATTGGCTATTTTCCAGTCGATAATTAAATATTAAAATATTCAATTTTCACAAATTTACTTTTAATTCGATTTTAAAAGTTCTACAACATCATTCTAACTTTAATATGATAAAATAAAATTTTACAAATCATTTTTAATCATATTAAACCCGTTATTCAATTATCCCATAAATTCCAATTTTAAACTCTTATTAACTCTATTAAAATCCCAATATAACTTACATTTACTTTGGAAACCAATTTGAATCATATTAAATCAATTTCAATTATTCACTCTATTTTCATGTATTAAATTTCTATATCAAATTAATCATATCAAATTCGAAATTTAATTTATTCAAACATTCGTAATATTAAATTTAACAAGTTTGATTATTCTTAAATCACTATCTTTTGAAATATTCAAAACGAACTTATAAAATTTAACTTTTGAAACGAATTAAAATTATAGAACAACTCTTTTCATTATACGGTTATTCAATTCCCCTTATTAAATTATTCAATAAATCCCAAATATTAAATTTAAACAATTTCTCTTATCCAATAATTCATTATCTTTTGAAATATTGAAATCGAACTTATAAGATTCAACTTTTAAAACCAATTCGCAATTTAGAATACTATTTTCATTTATAGTTATTCAATCATTCAATAAGTTTTAAATGTTAAATTTAAACAATTTACCTGTTCAATATTCAATGTTTGATTTTAAATAGATTTTACTTATCAATCAATTACTCTATTATACCCAATGAATTCAACATTTATTATCCTATTCAACTATTGATTGTAAAGGCATTCACTAAGTAGCTTTTATTTTTCATTACTTGGATAATTATTGTTGCAATTCATTCCAGTTATTATTATTCCAAACGAATTACAATTTTTTTTGCTATCACTAAATCACGAAATCTTTTAAATTAGCTATTTTAATTATCGAAAATTTACGGGTCGTTACACTCTCCCCCACTCAAAACTTTTCGTCCCCGAAAAGGAAAAAGAAGGAAAAATGAACTAAGTATAGAATTCAACATTAGATATATTTTATTCAAAGCTACCAACTTATAAAAAAATGAAATTTCATTTATAAAGTCATAACTACGCTTCCACTAAGTTACTCCGAACGGCTTTCTAACTTTAAAAGTTAGTAATCAAAACAAGTTATAAAAAATTTTAAAACTTGAAAAATTTTCTAACGCTCGGATTTTACGAAAAATTTCGACAGAATCTCCTTTGCGCGGCTCGATCGGAAAAAAAAATGACAGTATATATATCACAAATATACATCTCATCAAGTGATGAGGCATCCCGCAGGGAAAAAGTGTAAAAGTACGGTATGTAATCCGAGATATGTACCTTATATATTATCAGCGAGCATATACGGCTAATATAGCGCGAAAGCGAGCTCCAAATGCGAAGCAAGCGCAATCCGCACCTACTAAACAATCAATAACTAAGTTAGAACCATGCATATAAAAATAGATCGATATACTTAGCCTACACGACATATATATAACATATTTAGCTTCAATACTGAGATTCCAATTTCAGGACAGCAAACAAATCTTAGTTTTAGGACACCTAAACGATAAAATTCGGCAACAGAATCTAAACAAAAGTTGTTGCATTCATTTCAGGCTTTCCGGAATGTCCAAAATCATCGAATTCGGACCATACGTTCAAAAACTATGGCCGTTTTACTTAGAGGATACGCCTCAGCCTGGGCAATGAATTGCGCAGGTCAGCGACGTTCATCCACGTTTTCGACCTTCTAAACGACATCAAAACACAAAACACTTAAAATAAAAGTTTTAGATTAAGTTCTTAGATTTCCATAAAGTGGAAGATCATCAAAATCCGATAAACCTGTCAAAAGATATGGCGAAAATACTAAGGGTGTATACTACTGATTTTACTTATTTTTACACAGGACAGCTAGTAACATTCAAGTTTTTAACATAGTAGGTGAAGGAATTTCCTCAAGTTATCTAAACAAAAGTTGTACTATAATTTCTAAGCTTTCCGAAAAGTCCAAGATCGTCGAATTTCGTTTAGCCATTTAAAAGTTATGGTTGTTTTTGTTTCAGCCTATATTGGACAAATTTGGATTTTTCCCAAAATTTGCTTTTATTATTTCAAAGTGCAAACCATCAAAACTTCAAATTTTTCTAAAGAAAAATCATAAATACAAAGTCATTTATTTTCTTATTCATCCATGCAATAGGTTTACATTCAATTTGTTTCCGATTTATTCAAGTTTGTTTCATTCACATTTTAAATTCAAGTCAATTTGCTTCAATTTAAATTGAATTCAATTATATTTAATTTCACTTTGCTTCAAATTTGGATTTAAATTTTTTAAAATTTTATTCCATTTATTCAATTCCATTAACACTAATGTATTCTACTTAATCAATTATCATCCATCTAACAACCAATGCATATCAAACATTAACATCCATCCAAAATCTACACTAAATCAATTATACATTTCCAAGTCAATTTTAATTTCATACACTTCCAAGTTTATTGACATTTAGTTATATTCAAATTTAATTAGTTTCCATTTACCAATTTTATTTTTCATTAATTCTAAATCTTATTCATTCACTTATATATATCATTCATTTTACAGCTTAAATTTCTTTTATATTTACAACTATCAATAGATCTTCACATTTTATTATTCATTCTTACACTGGTATATTATTTCTCTACTTATCCTTATTGGAATTTTAAACCTTTTAAGTATTTGGTAAGTTATAGTTATGCAAATAGAATGTAGTTAAACAACATACAACTTCTTTTCATTTAAAGTTGAATTTTCAATTAATTAATTCTTAAGTCATTACTTAAATTACACTATAATTTAATTTCACATTTACATTCACATATAGTATTTCCATTTTATATTAACATAATTGTGAATCACCTTTAAATGTTAATTTAAATTCCAATTATTTACTAACAGTTTTATTTACATTTGCAAACCATTAATTAAATGCATATTTCATTATTCAAACCTATACTTGTATATTATCCAATTAACAATTCATATAACATTTTTGAACTTCTTAAATATTCTGGTAAGTTATATCTATGCTATAGAATGAAATTTAATACTATGCGAGTTTTACAGTTTCAATTTTATTTTAAGTTCATAATTTCCTAATTCTAAGAATTTCTACTTCAATTGATATTTTCACTTAGCTCTTAGGTTCATTTCCAATTTCACAATTCAGAAGTTCCTTAATGATTCAAGTCTAAATTCATTTCAATCAATTAAAAAAAAATCATTAATTATTAAAGGACTTAAGAATTCCAATCCCGGTTTCATTTCAAATCAAGTTTTGAAATAATATATACTTATATGATTTATATATCAAATCATACTATAGAGAATACAAAATAAAATAAAATAAAATTTGAATCAAAACAAGGTTTAGACAAGCTATTAAGTGGTCTCCCCCACTCGGACTCTCGAAAATAAACGCCGATGATGCGTGCACTCATCACCGAAATCATTTTCTAGTGTCCAGAGAAGGGAATATAACACTTATCATAAAAAAAAAATCCTTCAAAAACAATTTCAACTCAATTATACTATCATATAATACTCATATTATATTTCTCAAATTCTTGTAAGTCAATTTCAAACACCGGAATTTAAATTCCCAAATCCAAGTTAAAATTCATTTATATTCATTATCAATTGTGTTTACAAGATTTCATTTTCCTAAATCCATTATTATTTAATCAATTTTTTTTAAATATTGACTAATCAAACAATAACGATAATAATATAATATTATCATCTCCTAACAATCAATTCAATCAAAATGAATAAATATTCAAATAATTCTTTTATATAAATATATTCCAAAACGATATTGTGTTGGTTTGTCCTATTCGAGTGTTTAGAAATTCCTATCGACGCTTTGGCGTCCCGAGTATCGACCGGAATTCATAAATACTCAACGGAACAAAGTTAACACAATATAAAACCATTTTATATCAAATAACAAGTACGCTCTCTCATATACACTCAACTCATTCATATAGTTTACCTCTATTTCAATGAGTTATTCCCCACTAGAGCCAAGGTTTATCGCTAAACCAAAGCTCTGATACCAACTTTAATGACCCACCTTTTTGGATAGTTTAAACCGACGATCAAATACACATGTCGATTCCAAACCATTCAAAAAGGAAGATGGTTATTGGGGTAAATAAGAAAAGAAAAGAAAGAGAAATAAAGGAAATGAAACAACACAGAATCTCGCAGCGGAACGATAAAATATAATAGTCAAATAAACAGTTCATAAAGTTGTTTACTATACTTTGACAATTATTTATACAACATTTATCAGAGTTATACATATACAACAGAACAAATAAAATAATGCAGCAGATAGCATAATGCAAGGGTAATAATAGTAATAGTATACCAAATCTTCGTCTTCATCCTCCAGAATAGATCTTCAAAATCTGAAAAACTCAGGACTGACCCGAGCGTAATGAAAAGACAAAACACTCGAGTCAGGACTAAAATATCCTTATGAAAGTTAAATCAATCGTAAATAAATATGAGTGTAACGGCGTCAGAGATGTTTACGGGGTTTGACATCTCATATCCAGTGTCAACGTGCGTGCAATAACTCAAGAGATGTTACAGGATTTTCCATCTCTCAAGGATCCGTGAAACTATCTACTATGTAGTAATGTACGCTAAGTAGATAATGTCTATCAGTAATATAAAGTATCAAAATAGCGTTAAGGCGTTACCATAATCCCCCTTAACACATTTTTATAATGCCATAGTCTATACAGCATCGTAAGCCCCACCGTAAACTGGTGGTTATCAGAGGGTACCCCATAGGTATAACACAAAGCATAACGTAGTGGTCGCGAATAGGATAATCAGTATGACAAGGTACATGAGGAGATACCAACTAGGATACTAGTAGTTGCGTGATCTGGACTGATGTTGGGCATAGCCAGTAGCCACCCCAACGCCGCGAAACAACACTCCCAAATCAAGGGGTGCACCCAAATCGCATCACAAATGTAATAGAAATGGTATCGAAGAAGCGTGTTCGCTAGAGGTGGCGAACCTCAATGGCCCGGCGCGGCTCCTGTTTTAGTCATGTCAGGGGTCATCCAATATCGTTCTCTTTCTTCAGTCAACGCGATCACCAAACCATCCACTTCATTCTGGATCAACACTCCGCGTATAATAGTTATTAAAGTGGTTTTCGGCATCGACAGAGAGTATGTCCATATCCGATCCCGGTCTCTTTAATAACTACGTATTATTACACCGTTGGCTCTTTTACATTTTAATCGATTCATAATTGATATCAAAATATCATATTCGCTTCAAAAATCAAATCCATTTCAAATATCGTCGTATCTTTTCAAATGTAAGATTTCCGTTTCAAAAATTAATTTTCGCATCAATATCTCATTTCGATTTAAAATCATTTCGAATTTCTATTTAGGCTGCAACTTCCTTTAAACCAATTCGTCTTTATCTTCAAGATTTAAGTATAAACATTTCACCTTATTGACCAGCTTAGAATTTTAGAAAATAATTTTAAGTAGTTTAAATAATTAAAACTAGTTAAAAATACTTAAAGTCTTAAAACGGATTTGAAATAGATAAATTAGTTTAAAATAATTTAAATTGGGTTAAGTAGATTTAAAGTAGATTAAAATAGTTTAAGTATTCAAAATGGTTTATATAACAGAGTAATTTGGAAAACAAATTAAAACAGCTTCAAAACCAATTATAACCTCCCAATTCAAATCAATTTCAATTTCCATTCTACCGATTCGGTTTCGATTTCAATTCAAATCAATGTCAATTTTAACTTCAAATTAATTCAATTTTTTTTTACATTCACCTTTAATTCATTCGATTTCAATTTATATCAATTTGGAACTTGATGTTCAAATACCAATTTATAACACTTAACAAAATCTTCCTTCAATATTCAAGTTTAAATCTAAATTTCAAATATGATCCAATTCCAAGCTCGATTTCAAAATATCATTTTATCACTTTTACGTAGTAATATCCAAAGCTCGAATTAAGGCTAAATCTTTAAACAAATCAATTTTCGAAATTCAATCAAATCCTAATTTTTTTAATTTCGAAGTCTCGACTTATATTATTTATCAATTTCTTTTAACCAAAATTTATTTCAACATTCCAAACTCAATTTTTCGATAAATTCGATTTCTATCAATTTGTTTCTATTTATAACCTTTAAATCAAAACATTTAAATAAATTTCAAATCGACGATTTTAAAATTTTATTAATTTAGCAAATTCGGTGTCCGTATATAATTTTCTATCCTATAGCCAAGTAATTATTTATCTCAATTAAATGTCAGGGATGAGTATATATTACTTAAATTAAATCACAGTATCATATGTATGCATAACAGGATCTATATAAGCAAATAAACATCCAAACATTCAATTATCAACCAATAGCATCCATCAAAATACATCATCCAATAAACAATACAATTCATGGCAGTTTCATAGTTATCAATGTCAGGTAATTTAATCGCAATTCAATTTTAATTTCAATTTAACTGTCAATTTAATTTTTCAACGGTTAATGCAAATGACAAGCTATATGACAATTAAATTTTTATCAAACAACGACAAATAAAATCATAACACTTCATAATATCAAATTTAACTAGCATAAAGATATTTAGTACGGTGTGAGCGTTATAAAACACTCACCTTGATTTCCATGTAGTTCCAGCGTTTTATTTCGAATAAAATTAAACGAGCGTTTAATTTTACCCGAAATTTTCACTAGCTCCAAATGACTCCAATCCAGTTCCATAGCGTAGTGCTCATCAATACGGACCCGACGCAATTGATTTCGTCGAATTCCGACCTCGTATGAAAGAGATACGCATTTTTAAACATTTGAACGAATTATAAATATAATAAATTATAATTTCCTTTATTTATTTTAGCCCTACGAAATCACAGCCGTTGCTTTTGGTTTTGAAGAATCTGAGCCGCCTCCTTTTTCTTCCTTCCTTCCTTCACGTTCGTTCGCTCCAGGCAAGAGACAACGCACGCAAATAACCTAAAGCTTCCATCTTGGGTTGAGTTTAGTAATCACCACGATCCACTTCAGGCCGATCAACGACCTTCATTATGTTCGCCATCGTCCACTCTACACTCGACATGAGCACGACCACACTCGGCTCCTTCTTCCTCTCGGAAAGCGCGCGCGACCGGGCATGGTTCCAGCTCCAATTGCCATCAATCCGCAGCTTGAAATTTGATCTTAACCGTTGATGTCATAGATCTCACTGTCCTCTTCGATGCTGTAGTGGACAACTTTGCGCAGATGTCGACGGATTGGAGGGAAATTGGAGGAGAAGGTGATGAGATTCTGGCCGTGGGTTATAATAAGAGGCGGCTAGGGTTTTCCTTTTTTTTTTGTTGAAAATTGTGAACAAGGGGCTATTTATAGGAAACGACGAACTCTATTCATTCCGGATTTTCGAACTCCGATTTACGCACGGTGACCGACGTTTCTAGGGTTTATCCCGCGTTTCGGACACAATGGAATAGGTTTCGGAAGCTAATTCGATCATCTGTGTGAGTTACGGAAATAAATGATCGATTTAAATTAAATCGATTTAAACGAATTTCTACGCATTTTGGTCGCCCCGGACAAACGGTAGATCCAATTGATATAAAATTTGAAATCTTACAATAATATCACATTACGGATCTGATGAAACTAGTTTCGTCGGAATCTGAGACCGTTTGAAAAATGACTATTTTAACTCGTTAAATTAATATTAAAACAATTTCGATGCGTTTGGAGCTGCCACGGTCGAACGACAACTCCGATTGCTACGAAAATTGAAATCCGATAATAACTAACTATTACGGATCCAATGGAACTAGTTTCGTCCAATTCTGAGACTGTTCAAAAATTGGCTATTTTCCAGTCGATAATTAAATATTAAAATATTCAATTTTCACAAATTTACTTTTAATTCGATTTTAAAAGTTCTACAACATCATTCTAACTTCAATATGATAAAATAAAATTTTAAAAATCATTTTTAATCATATTAAACCCGTTATTCAATTATCCCATAAATTCCAATTTTAAAATCTTATTAACTCTATTAAAATCCCAATATAACTTACATTTACTTTGGAAACCAATTTGAATCATATTAAATCAATTTCAATTATTCACTCTATTTTCATGTATTAAATTTCTATATCAAATTAATCATATCAAATTCGAAATTTAATTTATTCAAACACTCGTAATATTAAATTTAACAAGTTTGATTATTCTTAAATCACTATCTTTTGAAATATTCAAAACGAACTTATAAAATTTAACTTTTGAAACGAATTAAAATTATAGAACAACTCTTTCCATTATACGGTTATTCAATTCCCCTTATTAAATTATTCAATAAATCCCAAATATTAAATTTAAACAATTTCTCTTATCCAATAATTCATTATCTTTTGAAATATTGAAATCGAACTTATAAGATTCAACTTTTAAAACCAATTTGCAATTTAGAATACTATTTTCATTTATAGTTATTCAATCATTCAATAAGTTTTAAATATTAAATTTAAACAATTTACCTGTTTAATATTCAATGTTTGATTTTAAATAGATTTTACTTATCAATCAATTACTCTATTATACCCAATGAATTCAACATTTATTATCCTATTCAACTATTGATTGTAAAGGCATTCACTAAGTAGCTTTTATTTTTCATTACTTGGATAATTATTGTTGCAATTCATTCCAGTTATTATTATTCCAAACGAATTACAATTTTTTTTCTAACACTAAATCACGAAATCTTTTAAATTAGCTATTTTAATTATCGAAAATTTACGGGTCGTTACAGGGAGGAATGTGATGACCTGGAATTTGGGGAAATATCAATTTAATAATCTGTATTAATAACAAAATTGATTTGATAATTTTCTTTTATAATTTTAATTTTAATTGGCAAGTTTATTCTTATAAAAACAAATAAATATTTAATTGGTAAATTTTATCTTTTAAAGCTAATAAAGTATTTTCTATTTATAATGTATATATATATATATATATTTGTATATATTATAAATAGAAAAGCTTTTGTTTGAATTGAACAAATAAGATCAAGTTTTCAAATTCTAATATATATTAGTAATTTGGAAAATATGATAAATTTAATATAAAATTTGCAAAGGTTATTTAAATAGTTAACCGTATAGTTTTAAAATACTTAGGTGAATGTTTATTTGTTAAAATATATTTTAGCTTAAGTTTAAATTTAAATAAGGTTAACAAAAAGGTTTGTTAATTTTCTTTTTAAATATTTCTTGATGAATATGATTTGAAAAAATATATATAAAAAGTTTAAAATATAATTAACAAACATGTAAAACATATGATACATTAATTCATTTAAGTAATATAAACAATTTATAAATAATGAGATAATCTCTTTTATAAATTATTTTAAAATGGCAAAAATTATTATATTTAAACAATAATAATAATGTATTGTTTTATATATATAATACAAATAGATTTTAAAGAAAATAGAATTGTTATTTTCAAATTGAATGTGTTGTCATATGTGTATACATATAAGTTGATTTTAAATTAGATTTTTAAATTTAATTTGAATTTGGATTTGGATTTAATTTTAAAATTCAAAAAGTTGATATTTTAAAATATTTTGGATTTTAAAAATATATGTATAAGATTTTATTTATATATAATTGGTTTTATAATATTTTGTTTAAAGTAATTTATATATATATATATATTTAGATAAGTATTTATAAATTAGTAAATTTAAGTATGAAAGCTTTATTATTAACATTTAAAATAAATAAAAATTATGTAATGACAAGTGTTAATACATTAAGTCATAATAGTAACATGTGTAAACTAATTAACAAGAGTAACGACAAATGGTAAGTGTTTAAACATGTGTCATTTTTTATTTTAATTTCTCTTTTATTTTAGTAAATTACAATTTAATCTATATAAAACACATTGTTCTTCTCTTCATTTATTTTTTTTATCCTCTTCAATTCAAAACTAAGAAAAACTCAATCCAAATTTTCATAAACAAAATCTGATAATCAATACTTCTCAAATCAGAAATCAAACTCAATAACCTGTAAAACCATTTTCAAAAATCAAAACCTGAGCCTGTACATTTCTTCAACCTGAGATAAATAAAAGCAAAACTGAAGAGGGAAAATCAAACCAGAAGTCATCTCTACAAGTTTCTGTAACAAAGCATTCCAGATTTAATAAGGATCTCGGCAATTTAAGTATTAAAAAATCAAAGAAACATCTTTCCTGCATTCAAGTTTTTAAAAGTTTAAAAGCTATTTCAAAATAAGGCTTTGTTCATCATTTTTACTAGTGAGTAACATCTCTTTTTAAAAGCTTAAGTATATGAAATCTGGTTGCATGTGAATTTCCAAAATAAAGTATGTTTTGTATATATATGTATTTTCTGTGTATATATGGATGAATGGATGAGTGCATGCTTGTTGTATTTGTGACTTTACTGTTCTCAGTTTCAAACTAAGATTTTTTTTTTAAAATTCTTTATTTCTTGATCTAATCTTTGTTAAGATTTAAGTTTCAAACAAAATTTGTTTGTTTACTCATAGAGTAAGTTTTAAAATTATATTAAGTTAAAATGAATATGAAATTTACTGAAAAACCAAAAAGAACAAGCAAGCTTGGGTTTTGTTTAAATTTCAAACACCTTAATCATTGATTTAGGCATCTGGTCTGAATCCTTAACCAAAATCATTAATTTTAAGAATGAAATCAAAAATTTTATATTAGGTTGGAGTGAGCATTGTTGGGTTGAGTAGAATTTGTGTTTTGGTGGTTTCTGATGATCTTTGTGATTGGGGAGGTCGTGGTCTTCGCTGTAGATAGTGGAATGATGGGTGAGCTCGGCAAAAATGGTAATAGGGTGTGTAAGTGACTGTAGTGGCGGTGGGTGATCGGATTTGTCTATAACCCTAGTTTTGGCAAGGTCGGAAATTTTGTTTGCCACGGCGTCTCTGGTAGATCGAGATCCACCAAATTTTGGGAATTGATAGCAGGGATGTTGGCGAAGGTGTGGCTGAAGGCTCAGGCACTCCGATGATCAGCATCGTGGATCCGAGGGTTTTCCATGTTTTGGCTTTTGTTCCAGGTTTGTGCTAGGATGTTCGATTTTCAGTTGTTATCGAAGTTCTGGTGGTCGGGATCTAGTGTAAAGATGATCGCCGACATGAGAGGGGCATCGTGGTTGGTCATTGGTGGCTGCATTGCCGGTGCATGTGCACGACAGTGATTTGGTGTCAGAAGCCTTGGTTTATGGTTTTGTCTCGAAGGAGGTTTCGGGTTAGTAGGGTTTTGACTCGAGTTATGTCTCTGTTTGATTCGTGAGTGAAGTGTTTCCAGATTTTAACCTTAACACTTAAACAAATTTTGTAAAAAAAAAAGAAATGGGTTTTTCTCGGGTTAAGGCTCGAGTAGCCTTTGGGTTGAACCCGAAGCAGCATTTTAAAACAGATTTTAAAAGTTTTTAAAAAAGGGAAAGTTTTTGAATTTAAATAAATTCGATTTAAAACATTTCCTATATAAATTTCTTTTGTAAAATAAGTTTTCTTTAATATTTGATTAAGAGATTTGTAATTTGCTTAACTTGAATTTTGTTAAGTTAAATTTTTAATCATTTTAAATCTTAAATTTGAAATGAAATTTTAAAGTAAATTTAAAAGTAAAATGTTTCAAATGCATTTGTAAATGGTAATTGAGTCATTGATAAGGATAGTATTTTATCTTAAAGTTAATTAAGATTTAATGATTTGAAATTAATTAGATTAATAAGGTAATTAAAGAGTAATTAATTTAATTAATTAATGATTAGGGATTAATAAATAAATAATTAAGGGTTGTAAGTTAATTAATTTAACGGTTAATTAATATGTAATTAAGGATCATTAATTAGATAAGTAAGATTATTAATTAATGATTAGAAATTTATTAATCAAGTAATTAAAGATTAATTAAGTTACAGTTAAGCATTTAATAATCAAGTAATTAGAGATGAATTAATTGGTTATTGAAAATTAATTAATTTATGATTAATAATGGTTAAGTAAAGCATAATTACTTAAGGAAAGTAATTAAAGAATTGTTAATGGTTAATGTAAAGATCATTAACTAGGGATTATGAAATGATTAATTAACGCGATTAATTTAACAATTAATTAGATTAATTAATTAAGTATAATCATTTATGGAATTGGTTACGTATAATTACTTAGTGAAATAATTGATGGGCAATTATTGGATGTAATTAATTGAAGAATGGAAGTAGTTTTGGGTTTAATTATTTCGTGTAATTAATAAGAAGGATAATTACTTAGTGGAAGTAATTGAGGATTAATTACCTAGTGTAATTAATTTAAGAATTAATTAATAAAATTTATTTAGAAGTAAATTAAGTAATGTAATTAATAAAGGGTAGTTGATTACTGAATGTGATTAATCAAGGCTGATTAATGAATGTAATTAATTAAAGATTAATTATTAAATATGATTAATTAGAACAATAATTAATTAAAGAAGTAATTAGGGATCATTAATTAATATAATTAATGAAATAATTAAGGGTTGGTTAACTAAAGGATAATTAATCAACATAAGTGAATATAGAGTAATTAATTAATGTAATTAATTAAGAGTTAATGTAATTAATTATAGTTAATTTATTAATAGGAGTAATTAAAGGTTAATTACTGTATATGGTTAAGAATAATTAATTTGTGTAATTAATTAAAGGCTAATTACTTAATGTAATTGAAGAATAATTGATCAAGGATGATTAATTAAGATGGTTAATTAGAGGATGATTAATTAATTGGTTTGTAATTAATTAACAATTAAGTAAGCAGGATTTATAGTAATGGAAGTAATTAATTTAATTTATTTTAAATTAATTAGAGATGGTGTGATTAATTAGTCTTTGCTTACGGATGGCTGAATGATATTGAATGCCTTAAATAGTTTGATATCTCTGATATGAGATATGTGCTGATCAGTGATATGAGATGCTTTGGTTGAATTGTGATGATATGGATTATATATTGGCGAGATTGTATCTATGTGAATATAGATAATGAATTGAATTGTTTTAACTTTAAAACAACTTGGCCTTAAAAGACGGCGTTTTGGATTTCGATGAGACTGGGATCGGGTTTCCAAATTCGGATATCCGAAAACCACATCGATCCAAACTAAACGATGGGTCATGAATCTCAAGTGATGATCGAGATGATGATTTAGAGCGCAAGGGCTATTAACGTTAACTTTGAGGGTGATTCCAAAATGAGTTTAACGAGATAGTGCCTTCGGTTTCGTTCGAACCTAGAAGGAACTTGTGTGGATTGAATGCTTTCATAATATCATTATTAGAGGACGATGAGCATTCTAAGATAGATTTGTTCTATAAAGGTAATCGTAGCCTCAAGCCTCATCCACCAGGAATGGCTAAAACAGGGGAGGTGCAGCAAGGCTAAGTGAGTCGCGCTCAAGTAGGACAAGATTTCCCCCTGTCTAGAGGTCCGTTTTTATTCAGATGTGTGGGCAGTTGATTGCAACAACTGCCGGGGTTGTCATATTCGGGACTACCCAGTAGGGGATAATTCCGGCCTCATGTTGCAGGGGATTTAGGGTGGATCCTCGGTATGGTGATCTAGGCTACGTACTGTGATGGACGGTACCCCAGTTGCCCTGCCATTGATGGAAACCCATTCTTCCTACGTTCCCTTTACTGTTTTGATTGTATAGCCCACTTTATGGCTAGTATGCTGGAATTTAATCATGTAATAATTTCAGCTATTTCTTATTTACTTGAAAACCCTAGACCCTATTATAATATAACCGAATTTCCTATCAAATGTTTTGGTTTCCGTAAGGTAAAAACTTTTCCGTGTTTATGTGCGGGAAGTCTTACGAGATACCTTTTGTTTTCAAGGTTTTTCAAAGTTAAGCAACTTTAACCTGTTACACACACCAGACCCATGCCTGACCCGGAGTTTATTTTCTGTTTTCTTAAACTCTTGGGTACTCAAATTTTTACGAGTAGGCAAGGGATTCAGCTTAGCTTTGACAAATTTTGGAGGAGAAATGGAGTAGAAGGCTTCAGCGTTTGTAGATATATAGTTTTCCACTGTGTTGGTATCTCTATGTTGTATCTTGAGTTATAATGACTAGACAGGTGTTTATAACTGTCTAGTTTGTGATGTATAAGTTGTGTAACTTTAATAGATGTTGTATATCATGTAATACTTATGTGATTAATATAATTTATTCGTTCCGCTGTGAGATTCTGATGTTGTTTTGTTCTTTCTTCTCTATCTTTTCTCTTTTCTATCCATTTCTTTCTTAATGATGATGCGTCTTTCTATGGAGAGAAAGGCAGGTCGTTACACTTCGAGCATGGTGTCCTCTTGTAGCATATACCTGCAACCTTGATAAGGTCTATATTTGTATATGATTGTATAGTTGGTATCATTGAAACATAAATTGGAGGTTCTAACAATCTCCCCATTTTTGATGATGACAACTATACAATCAAAAATCAACTATACATTCAAATATCAACTATACACTGGAAGTATTACTATATTTATTTCCCACGATGTATATGCATCTCACCCTATGTATATGCATAGATTTCTCCCCTTTTTTCATTATCAAAATGGAGGGAAACGATATAAGATACAGAGATATTAAATAGACATAGCATGTTATCACTTAAGATTACGCAAAATCAAATACGGAAGTTCAAAATAAAATTAGAAACAATTGTAGCAAAAAATTGTAAATAAGTAAACAAACAAGCATAAGAGTTGCAAAATAAAAGAAAACTCTAATTATATCAATTTTTTGAATAGGTAAGTCCCCATAGTTCTCGTAATACTCCTAGAAAGAAAATGGATCTTGCTGTATGTACCCGACCATTGAGTTTGGTCATTGTACTCCTCATCTTCGTCAATTGAAAGGCCTTGAAATGCCATGGATGATTGTTTTTGAAAATGCAGAATATCAGACACATACATGTCATCACTGTATTCTTCTTCCTCAGGTTGTACATGAATAGAGTCTTCCCTCGGTCACCTCTATCGTGTGACATACCTTCGGGCGAGGCTTGAGAGTGATAAACCGGTGAACCCTAGATGGAGGTGTTGGGGAAGGTGAAGATGATGAGTAAGAACAAGATCGACCACGTACTTTGTGCATCACTTTGCCTATACTTTGTCCAAAGGCTTCTCCATATTTAGCATCCTTGTGGAGAAGGAACGTTCTAATCCATTCATCTCTCTATTTAAAGCTCACTGATTAGCCATGATTATTTTTTGATATTTAATTGCCAAATCATGAAGAGATTCGTTTTGTGGTGGTTCAACGCGAGCTTCTTGAATTTAAGATCTGAATAATATTTAGGAGCATGACTAGGGGAAGGTGATTGTTGTGAAGGATGAGGAGAGTAGGTCGGCCGAGGAGCGCTAGTTGGAGGAGGACCATAATGTTCTTGTTGATGTTGTTGTAGAGTCCATTGGTCGAAGAGGATGATACGAGGTGGGCTTTTGGGAAGATGCATCAGTGATAGATATCGTGGACCACTATCTTTTGTTGGAATTTCATCATATTATGATAAGTATGAAGGAACTCCAAGATCTTGTAAGATGCAAATTATATACGAAGCATATACAATTGAGCGACAATGCTATGTCCAAAAACCATTAATTTGGTCATGAATAAATTTTGCCCAATTTACCGGTAGGTAGCAAAATATTGCATACAATGCTCAATGGTCATTGGGATAAATTTGCTCGTGACAAACCTAGATGGGGAATATTGTGTTTATTATCATTTGATTTAGAAGTCTAGCACGTGGTCGAAGGTAAGTGGATTTCCATCGGGGCATCCTACCTTCCCATATTTGATGAGTAATTTCATCTCTGGGTAAAAGACTGTAATCCCGTACATTTGTTAAGTTAATTCCCCCGTAAGAACGTCCTAATATATGACCAACTATATATACATCAATTTTAACATCTTTTCCATAAACATTTGACCACAACCAACCATCATCATTCTCTGGATTCCAAATCTCCGTACTATATAGATTGGAGTAGAAGAGGTAAATAGATAGAGGATCATGATTACCTTATTTGCATCATAGATAATTGGGTTGCAGCAACCGGCATCCGTAATTATTCCTAGAATGTCATATTCCATCACATTGCCAAGGCGATAAAAAGGACCAGAGTGGACCTTTTTTTAAGAAAGCACCTCAAATCATTTGATGGCATTGGGATTATTGCAGAGCCATTGGTTAATGTGAGCTTGCATGACTGGGGCTTGAGAGTAGGAAGAAGGTTGTCCTTGTTTTTGCTTTTTGGAGAGGTAACCTTCTTAGGAGCCATTGATTAATGAATTTGAATGTTTTGAAAGCTAGGATTTCAGAAATTGAGAATTGAAATGGAGGTAAAGCGAAGAGAGGGATAAAGTTTTTTATATATGGTTGTTGAAAATTTGATGCCAAAGCAGCAACAGACGTCTATGAGGGAGTCATAAACATCTATGGATTCAATAATAATGAAGCAGAGAGATTCGACAGATGTCTATGATGGTTCCACAGACATCTACGGCTATAGAAAAATTAAACTCTGACGGCCATCTGTGAGGTTTCTACAGACATTTGTGGCTATAGGAAAAACATACCTGTAACTTGTGATAGATGTCTATGGTATATTCACAGACGTTTGTGATATGTATTTTCTGACATATAGAGAATTTTTTAATGTCAATAAAAAATTTATTAAAATTTTAGTATAATAAAAAGTACACATACCAAAAATTAATAAATAAACATAATTTATATATTATGTAACATTAATTTAGTTTTTGTTGGAGAATTCAGAATTATTGATTTATCGTATATCCCATGAATTCGGCTCAACTTTTGTATCGTCAATTAATGGCTTTAGTGGAGACCAACTTGGACGAGCTGGAGTGTTAATCCAAGCTTTGTTTGATGGTCTCTGTTTGCATAGATTTCTCGGAGTAATGCATGCGTTTTTGTAGGAGTTTCTTGTAATCGAGGAGATTTTTAATGTATGCAATTTTTTATCAGTGAATGACCACAAATTGATAGAATACACTTTTCGAGAAAAGTTAGATGAGATCCTTGATGTCGTTGCTCATATTACATTTCACATTGATTGCTGATCATTTCCTGTTGATAGTGATATACTTCATCGACTTTATTAGTGAGAGATGTTGCTTTCGGGAAAATTGATCGTTTAGCTTTCTTTCCTTTAGGAGAAAAGCCAGTGTGGTATGTTGGTGATGCAATAATGTTTAAGAAGACTGAATGAGTTTTTGTAGGTGTGGATTTAGTTGATGATACGTAAGTGCTATCTGATGAGGGAGATTTATGGTCAATAGTGGAATAGGTGGGTCTTGATCAGAAGACATTTTTATTTGTTTTGATAATTTATTTGTGGTTGTTTGTTTTTAAGTAGAATATAAGTTGAATTTATAAGATAAGTGTTGCTATAGTTAGAAAATAATCTAAGGAAAAGGAGTTAAGCCATAAAAATTTAACAGAGACTAGCTAGTTTTTAAATGGTTGTTATCACTTTAATTTTTATGTGGTTGTTATTAATTCTAAGTGTATAAAATCAATTATGCAGTTAAAAGTTTTTGTGAGCTATTACAAATTTAATTGAATAAAATATTATTTCTACAAATTTAGTTAAGTAATTCATTGTACGAGTAAATTCCTAGATCCCATTTTAACTTAATAAAAGTTAGTTCACTAAATAATTTTGTAAAAATATCAGCTACTTGATTTTCGGTATTAACAAATTCAAGAGTTATTATTTCTTTTTCAACACTATCTCGGAAAATGGTGATGAATATCGATATGTTGTTCATGAATTATTACTTGGACTTTTAGATAAATTTATAGCACTAGTATTATCGCAATACATTGAAGATTTGCTTAATATTTTTCCATAATCTTTAAGTATTTGTTGCATATATATTACTTGAGCACAAGCTAAGGCAGCCGAAATATATTCGGCTTCACATGTCGAATAAGAAACACAATTTTTCTTTTTACTAAACAACGAAACTAACGATTGACCAATAAAGTGACAAGTGCCATGTGTACCTATTCTATACGATTTACATCCACAAAAATCCATACCACTATAAGATACGTTTTCAAACGTACTGCCTTTTGGATAAAATAGACCATAATCTTTAGTGTTGGTTAAATATCATAAAATTTGTTTAACTGCCCTATGATGTAATTTCTTAGGTTATGTTGAAATCTTGCATATAAACAAACACTCATCATAATGTATGGTCTACTTGCTATTAAGTATAGTAAGGATCCTATCATGATTCGATATAGTTTTTGATCGAACACTTTTCCATGTTCATCTTTGTCTAGATGAGTAGTAGTACTCATCGGAGAGGGTTTACATAATGTATTATCCATTCCAAAACATTTTAGTAATTCTTTACATTATTTTTCTTAATTTATAAAAATTTCATTATTTAATTGTTTTATTTGTAATCCTAAAAAAGAAATTTAATTCACCCATATGAGACATTTCAAATTCGTTTGTCATTATTGTAGAAAATTCATGACATAAATTTTTGTTAGTACATCCAAATATAATATCATCAACATAAATTTGAATAATTAATATATCCTTTTGTTCTCCTTTAATAAATAATGTTGTATTTATTTTACCAAATTAAAAATCGAAATTAATTAGATGTAATTTTAATCGATCATATCAAGCTCGAGGTGCTTGTTTTAAACCATATAATGCCTTTTTAAGTTTAAAACCATGATCAGATATTTTTCATAAACAAATTGTCATGGTTGTTCAACGTAAATAATTTATTTTATAAAACTATTTAAGAAAGAACTTTTAACATCCATTTGAAATAGCTTAAAGTTATGTTGACATGAAAAAGCAAGTAATATTCTTATGGCTTTAAGACGTGCCACAGGTGCAAAAGTCTCTTCATAATCAATTCCTTCTTCTTGATTGTATCCCTATGCCATTATACTTGCTTTATTACGTATAATATTTCCATTTTCGTCTGCTTTGTTTCTAAAAGCCCATTTTGTTTCAATTATTGATTGATCATTTGGCCTTGGTACTAGTTCCCAAACATTATTTCATTCAAATTGATTAAGTTCTTCTTGCATTGCTAAAATCCAGAAATCATCGTTGATGCTTCCTTGTAATTTTTTGGTTCAAAATTAGATAAAAATGCTGCCTTACTCCTTCGATTTATTTATCTTTTAGTCCAAACTTTGTTATTTATATTTCCAATTATGTTATCAATAGGATGAAATTTTAAAATACGAGGTGGTGATTTCAAATCACTGTTATTTTGATTATCATTATTATTTCAGCCATAATTTCAATGGCCTTATTTTGATTAGTGTCAAAAATTTCTTCATCGTCCTTCTTTATACTTTTAAAGTTTTCATCAAATGAGACATGAAGACTTTCCTCTAAAACATTTGTTTGTTTGTTAAATTTTTTGTAAGCCTTACTTTGATAGAAATGTCCAACAAATTCCTTCATCGGCTTTTGAATCAAATTTATCAAGATTATCTTTTGTATTTAGAATAAAACATTTTGATTGAAATATTCGAAAATATGACATTTTGGTTTCTTTTTATAGAACATTTCATAACATGTATTTTTAGCCATAGGTCTAAGAGTTACACGATTTAATACATAACATGAAGCAGCAACTGCTTCGGCCCAAAAATTCTTTGGTAAGCCACTGCCATTTAGGAGAGTTCGAGCACATACTTGCAAGGTACGATTTTTTCTTTCAACTACTCTGTTTTGTTGTGGTATTCGTGGAAATGAAAAATTGGCTAATTCCCTTTTTATTAGAAAAGTTTGTAAATAATTCATGTAACGACCCAGAATTTTATTTAATTAAAATTTGAATATTTAATTAATTTTAAATATTTATAAGTGAATTTTTAAGTCAAATAAATTTTTATTTGAATTATTGGATTTAATAAGATAATTAAATCGATAATTTAATATGTTAAATTATGGTAATAATTGAAAATAGAGTTAAATATGATTGAAAATGATTTGTAAAATTTTATTTTATCATGTTAGAGTTAGAATGATATTTTAGAACTTTTAAAATCGAATTAAAAGTTAATTTGTGAAAATTGAATATTTTAATATTTAATAATCGACTGTAAAATAGTCAATTTTTTAACAGTCTCAGAATTGAACGAAACTAGTTTCATTGGATCCGTAATAGTTAGTTATTACCGGATTTCAATTTTCGTGTCAATCGGAGCTATCGTTTGATCGTGGCAGCTCGAAACGCATCGATTTATTTTTAATTTAAATTTGGCGAGTCAAAATAGCCATTTTTCAAAAAGTCTCGGATTTCGACGAAACCAGTTTCATCGGATCCGTAATGTGATATTATTGTAAGGTTTCAAATTTCAAGTCAATCGGATTTACCGTTTGTCCGGTACAAATTAAAACGCCTAGAAATCGAGTTAAATCGGTTTAATTTAAATTGAACGTTTTCAGCCATAACTCGCACATACTTCCGAATTAGCTTCCGAAACCTATTCCATTGTGTCCGGAACGCGGGATAAACCCTAGGTACGCTGGTTACGGCGTCTAAATCGGAGTTCGGAATTTCCGGGATGAATAGTGTTGCTCGTTCCTTATAAATAAGCCTCTACCCTTCATTTAAAATAAAAAAAAAAAATTTAAACCCTAATAATTTGTAGCCGGCCCTAGAAACATGAATGGCCAGAAATCATCCTCTTTCATTCATCAATCTCTCTGAATCCATCAAGAATTAGCCAAAGTGATCAACTACAAACTTGTAGAGCGCATCAAGAGCTTTAGATCCGTACGGTTGAGATCGTGTTTGGAGCGGCGATGGAGGAGCAAGAGGTGGCCGTTCGCTACAGGTTTGGCACGACTTCCAAGGCCAGAGGGCAGGCCGAGCTACAGGTCCTTGGGGCCGAGTGTAGTGGAGAGGTGGGGCTTCGCAACGGCGCATCCTGATCGAGATATCGTCGAGTGTGGAGAGAGCATTTATCAACCCTAATTTATCTAAATGGGTTCGGCTATGATTTCCTAAAACCTGGAGACTTGCGTGAGCTTGGGGAAGAACAAAGGAGCGGTGTAGATGTGATGATGGAAGATCCTAAGGCCTGGATTGCTTAGGGTATAAATTAGTTTAAGTATGTTGTAAATTATGAACATAAATCGTGCAATCTTGTAAAATACGTAACTTTTTCATACGAGGTCGAAAAAATGCAAATCCAGTTGCGTTGGAATCGTATGGACGAGCACTACGCGATGGAGTTGGTTTGGAGTCGTTTGGAGTTAGTGAAAATTTCGGGTAAAATTAAACGCGCGTTTAATTTTATTCGAAATAAAAGCTAAAACGGAAATTAAAACCAAGGTGAGAATTTCTCACTCAATCGAATAGATTTCGATTTTATTTTAAATAGTTAGATTTAAAATATTTGAATGCATGTTTGAATGATGACTGTAAATTATTGATTGTTAAAATAGACATTATACGCCGTTAGTAAGCGGATGTTATTTAATATAAACATATACCGCGAATATTTCATAAACAGTGAAATTGGTATTATATATTATATCAATATATATATATTGGCATATGTATATATTGCAGTTGTTGATTTCCCGCATTTTTTGTTTAGCGGATGAGACCCTGTTACGCCGTTATTAAGCGGATAATATTTATTAAGAACATATACCGCGATAATTTCGTACTGGAGCGAAATTGGTATTGTGCTAATGTTTTGGATGCAGGAAACAGGTTGGAGGGATCCAACTGGATTCCTCAACAGTTTTATTTGATTTCAGATATTTTGATATTTGATGGATTATCATATACGATATATGATATTGTTGTTAGTCGTGATTGACTATTTGGTGTGTGGCATCATTGGACCCAGATTTGGGATTTTAAAATGTTTTTAAAGTGATTTTTGAAAATATACTTTATTTCTGGAATTGATCCATTATAAATAAATAAAAGTTATAATTTTTAATGTTATAAAAATTATGGTTTTTGTGAAATATAGTTAAAAAGCTAATTTTGAGAAATACGGTTAAAAGTTGATTTTTGAAATTATGGAGTTAATAATTTTATAAAATGGTTTAAATTGAGAAATTTGAATTTATTGTGAAAAGTTTAAATATAGGATTTATAAAATTTAATTATTTTATAAATCAAGAGAATGATGAAATTATAAAGGAATTTAAAGACGTTTTAAAGAATAATATAAATTGATTTATATTAAGAGATTTATAAATGGATATTTATGAATTGAATTATGGACATTATAAAACGAGTTTTTATAAGTGTTTGAATGTAGTGGAAATGAATTTCCTAAATGAATGAAATTTATAGAATTTTAAACTGTGAAGTTATAAATGAAATTTTATAAGCAGTAGGTTTATAAAATTTATAAAGTTATCGAAAGAATGAATTTTGGATAAATAAACAATCTTATAAGTTAAGATTAATAATTTGGGAAGTTAAATGAACGATTTTGTAAAATAATCGTTTTATAAGTATTTAACTTATAATATGAACGTTTAGTTTATAATTTAGTTATAAACTGGAATAGGTTAATAAAGGAATTTATAAAAAGGAAGTTTTTATAAATAAATAGAAATAGAATTTATAAACGTTGTTTTATAAATTCGCAAACGACTTATTTTGATAAGTTAATTGTTATAACCTATTAATGGAGTTATATTCACATTTTTGAATAGTGAATAATCCTTTGCATTAAAATGAATAAAAGAATGAAATTGGTTAACGTAGTTTATTCACGTTTTTGAATAGTGAATAACACGTTAAAGAAATTGTTTTGAATGTGATGTTTTAAATAGAATTAAAACGATTTAACGATGTTTTTAAACATGTTAAGATTCGAAACCATAGATTTCTACATTTATTGTTGAAATAGATGTTTCGAGAAATAAAAGGAAATAGTGGACTATAACACTGTTGTTATAGTAAATGATTTCCGAAAGGAAATGTTTTGTATAGTATTGGGATTTATATATATATATATATATATATATATATATATATATATATATATATATTTTTAATTTCGAATCCCTATACTGGTGATTTTGGGACGTTGTAACGATGTTTTACGCAACATTCGTTTTGGCCCAAATAAATATGTTAAGAGGATGTTTTCCTTAATAGAATGAAATATATACTTAATTCGATTTAAGTATATTGAATATTTTCAAAGGTTGAAAATAAAAAGATTTGTCAATTACTTATTTAATAAGTATGGAATTGTTTTCCAATATGAAGTGAATATTTAGTATTTATCTTTTTGAGGATAAATTGAAATGGATTATTGAAATCGAATATGCATGGATATTTTGAAATATAAATTCATTATGGAATTTATATGTGAAAAGTGAAATTGGTTAAAAATAAATGTTGATTTATTTTTAAAGTGTTGAAATTATATATCTTGTAAAGATATTTTGAAAGTAAATAATTTGGAAAATTATTTGGAATCTGGTGATGTATGCATATCCAGTGATAGTTCAATAACCGACTATCAATATTTCCCTTTTGAATGGGTATTTGATGTGATTTGATTGAATTTGAATGCACACTTATTTTTGAATAAGCGCTCGCTATTCGGGTTAACCGGGAAAGGACCATGGGGTCGTATAACCCATTCCGAATATGTGATACGTCGTTGTGAATTGCATTTGAAGATCGGTGTTGAAGACCGGTATTTGCAAGAGTGATAGGATGAACTATCGATTGACTCTGCACCGAGTTGCTCCGGTATTGAGTTCTCCATATGTGATGGTGAATCCGATCAGGATTGTGAATATCCGGATTGCAAGGACTTCTTTGTAAGTGCCTTCGGTTCTGTTCGAGCCCGGAACAGACTTGTATGGATTGTATGTCTGACATTACAAGTTGAGATATAAAGCCGATTTCTTTCAAATATATTTCTGTTGGTGGCGGAGAATTTATTCTTTGCTTAACACCCTTCTTTGAGACGTACGAGCTCAAAGGTTATATAGTTGAAGTTATCAGCGATATATTCCCAGTTTGGTAATGTGACATGCTGAGTGATGCTGAAATGATCATTGTGTTGATTATTTGTGATAGGATCATTTATTTGATCGTCTATCTTAGTGATCATTGTGTTGATCATTTGTTGACCCAAAGCACGGCTTTTTGTACAAAGTGTGTTTTTGTGGACGTGAATTCGTCGAGCCTCACATCCCGGAAATGGTCAAAACAGGAAAGATGCGGCAAGGTTATTAGGGGTTGCTGTAGCTCCCCTTAGGGTATGTGCATTTCCTTCTGGAAAGGGGTGGTATCATGGTATGGAGCCCAGATACTTACTCATGTTGAAAACACTCTATTTATTATGGTGTGATGTTGGATATCGAGCGCTCGGTTGAAAAGGTCCTAAAGGACCGGGGAATGGCGTGCTCGTGTCAGTAGTTACCCAGTTAAGGGGTAACCCGGCCTTGTGTTGGCAGAGTTCCGGTTTGGTTCTCGGAGATGTCTTTCCAGAGGCATTCTCATGTGGCAATGGGAAGTTCCTTGGCCTGACCATTTGTTGGAAATCCAAAGAAACAATACGTGACTTGTACGGTTTTAGTTGTAGAACCTGCCATTTAATATGGTAGCTATTAGTAGGCATAATATAATGGTACCTATGCTGGCTATGATTTATATCTTTACTTTCGAAATGATTTGTTCTACACTATGCACTAGTAATAATATCAATTGCTTTCTTTTAATGCGTATCAAGCATCTTTGACTAACATAAGAAGAAATCTCCTCCAAGTCTGCGTTTACATTGTGTGTGTGGTGGGAGGTCTTATGGTAGTTACATTTTTAAAAGCATTGCGAATTGATTTAAAAATATTCCTCTATTTTTGATTTTAAAGATAAATAAACTGTTTTGAGTTCTCACACCAGTCACATGACTGACTCGGAGTTTATTGTTTTCCTTCCTAAACTCTGGGTGCCCACCAATTTCCACACGGGCAGTTAAGAGTTAGGTTTATCAGGATATTCTGGATATTCTGGAGTTGCTGGAGGCAAGATGGATGGCATGGCGTATTACTTGTATACAGTATTTCTTTTTCCGCTGCACTGTTTGATGTTGTATGTTGTTGTACACTCTGATGATTTGATGTAATGAAATATGATGAATTGTAATAACTGATATAGTTCTTTGTTTAAAGAATATTCATTTATTTATTATATGTTGTTCCGCTGCGAATTGTGAGATTCTGTTGTTGTTCTGTTGTTTTCTTCTGTCCGTTCTATTTTTAAAATTCTTCTATCTTCTGTTTTCTGTTTCTCTGTTTTCTAAAAAAAATTGTCTATCTTCTTTCTCTCTATTTTCTATCTTTCTCTTCTTCTCTCTTTTTCTTTTCTTAAAATGCTTTTAAAACCCATAACAATTCGGTTTTTCGGCAACGAAAATCCGCAAGCGTTACATTTGGTATCGGAGCTGATGGTTAAGCGACAACCATGGTTCTGTAGGGTATTACTCATTAGAGATAGAGTCAGTAGTACTCTAGAATGAGTTTGAGTGTAATAATAGCTATGAGAGCGTATTTGTTAGTGAATATGAAGTTGTTTTATATTGTGATGATTGGTTTATTGAGTGGTATATGAACCTTCGTCAGCACGGTCAGTCAAACTATGCCGAAGGGGTTTCTAAACACTTGGATAGAACAATTCGACACAGTATTGTTTTAAATTGGGTAAATGAAATAATTTTACCTTGATTATATTTTATATATAAAGGAATAATTTTTCAAAATTATTAAAGTGTATATAGGTTGATTGTTAGGTTGTTTGAATAATCTAAATTATAAGAATTGAATTATAATTAAAAGTGTTTACAATTGTGAAATAAACTTATATATATAAGAAGTGAAACTATATGAATATATCTATGAATATGAGTTGTAAATAAAAGGGGAATTTAAAGTTAAATGGAATATAACTTAAGAGATATTGAATGGAATTGATATTGGTATCGAAGTAAATAATCAAGTGGATTAAAAGAATATGAACTTAAGTTATGTAAATGGGAATTCAACTTTGAAATTGAATTGAATTAATGGTTTGAATGTTTAATCAATTGAATGTAATTCAAGTTGATAAGGAATAATTAGTGAAAGTGTTAATTCATTAAAATCTAATTTTATTGGAAGTTGAATAAATTGAATGAGAATGAATATAAGCAAAGGAATTTGGTTGTAATTGATAAACCTTGGTTGCTATATGGATGTTGATTGTGTATATAATTCATTAAGTATTAATGAAATTGAAAGCTATGAAATTGAATTCAAATTAGAAGTAAATAAATTTGAATAGAATTGAATGTGAATTGGATTTAATTAGTGAATGCAAACTAATTGAATTGAGAATGAATGATTGATAAAATCCAATGTAAATGAATCAAATGTGATTAAAGTGAAAACCAATTCATTGTATATGAATGAGAATATGAATGAATATTCATTTGATTATGGATGCTAGTTGGTTGATGTTTGCATTTATTGTTTAGTTGCATTTGATATGTTGGCATATATTGTTATGTTGCTATATATTGTATATTGAGATTATTTGCATATGTGCATGTTCTCATGTTGTTTGTTGAGTTTAGTAGGTGCGGATCACGTTTGCTTCGCATTTGGAGTTCGCTTTAGCGCTATATTAGCCGTATATGCTTGCTAATAAAATATAAGGTACATATCTCGGATTAAATATCGCACTTTTATATTTTTTTCCCTTCGGGATGCCTCATTACTTGATGAGATGTATATTTGTGATATATATACTGTCATTTTTTTTTCGGATCGAGCCGCGCAAAGGAGACATGGCGAATTTTTCCGAAAATTTAAGGCGTTAGAAAAATTTTGAGAAAATTTGGAAAGTTTTGAAAACTTCAACTTTGATTTGAAGTTGAAAGTTAAATGATATAGTTTGTTTTTGAAAAGATAACTAAGTATGATTTGAAAACTTAGTAAAGTTATTGTAAGAAGTTTAATTATGAATTTTGGAAAATTAATAGATTCTGTAACTTTTCTTACTTGTAATTTCGAGGACGAAATTCTTTTAAGGGGGAAAGATTGTAACGACCCAGAATTTTATTTAATTAAAATTTGAATATTTAATTAATTTTAAATATTTATAAGTGAATTTTTAAGTCAAATAAATTTTTATTTGAATTATTGGATTTAATAAGATAATTAAATCGATAATTTAATATGTTAAATTATGGTAATAATTGAAAATAGAGTTAAATATGATTGAAAATGATTTGTAAAATTTTATTTTATCATGTTAGAGTTAGAATGATATTTTAGAACTTTTAAAATCGAATTAAAAGTTAATTTGTGAAAATTGAATATTTTAATATTTAATAATCGACTGTAAAATAGTCAATTTTTTAACAGTCTCAGAATTGAACGAAACCAGTTTCATTGGATCCGTAATAGTTAGTTATTACCGGATTTCAATTTTCGTGTCAATCGGAGCTATCGTTTGATCGTGGCAGCTCGAAACGCATCGATTTATTTTTAATTTAAATTTGGCGAGTCAAAATAGCCATTTTTCAAAAAGTCTCGGATTTCGACGAAACCAGTTTCATCGGATCCGTAATGTGATATTATTGTAAGGTTTCAAATTTCAAGTCAATCGGATTTACCGTTTGTCCGGTACAAATTAAAACGCCTAGAAATCGAGTTAAATCGGTTTAATTTAAATTGAACGTTTTCAGCCATAACTCGCACATACTTCCGAATTAGCTTCCGAAACCTGTTCCATTGTGTCCGGAACGCGGGATAAACCCTAGGTACGCTGGTTACGGCGTCTAAATCGGAGTTCGGAATTTCCGGGATGAATAGTGTTGCTCGTTCCTTATAAATAAGCCTCTACCCTTCATTTAAAATAAAAAAAAAAATTTAAACCCTAATAATTTGTAGCCGGCCCTAGAAACATGAATGGCCAGAAATCATCCTCTTTCATTCATCAATCTCTCTCAATCCATCAAGAATTAGCCAAAGTGATCAACTACAAACTTGTAGAGCGCATCAAGAGCTTTAGATCCGTACGGTTGAGATCGTGTTTGGAGCGGCGATGGAGGAGCAAGAGGTGGCCGTTCGCTACAGGTTTGGCACGACTTCCAAGGCCAGAGGGCAGGCCGAGCTACAGGTCCTTGGGGCCGAGTGTAGTGGAGAGGTGGGGCTTCGCAACGGCGCATCCTGATCGAGATATCGTCGAGTGTGGAGAGAGCATTTATCAACCCTAATTTATCTAAATGGGTTCGGCTATGATTTCCTAAAACCTGGAGACTTGCGTGAGCTTGGGGAAGAACAAAGGAGCGGTGTAGATGTGATGATGGAAGATCCTAAGGCCTGGATTGCTTAGGGTATAAATTAGTTTAAGTATGTTGTAAATTATGAACATAAATCGTGCAATCTTGTAAAATACGTAACTTTTTCATACGAGGTCGAAAAAATGCAAATCCAGTTGCGTTGGAATCGTATGGACGAGCACTACGCGATGGAGTTGGTTTGGAGTCGTTTGGAGTTAGTGAAAATTTCGGGTAAAATTAAACGCGCGTTTAATTTTATTCGAAATAAAAGCTAAAACGGAAATTAAAACCAAGGTGAGAATTTCTCACTCAATCGAATAGATTTTGATTTTATTTTAAATAGTTAGATTTAAAATATTTGAATGCATGTTTGAATGATGACTGTAAATTATTGATTGTTAAAATAGACATTATACGCCGTTAGTAAGCGGATGTTATTTAATATAAACATATACCGCGAATATTTCATAAACAGTGAAATTGGTATTATATATTATATCAATATATATATATTGGCATATGTATATATTGCAGTTGTTAATTTCCCGCATTTTTTGTTTAGCGGATGAGACCCTATTACGCCGTTATTAAGCGGATAATATTTATTAAGAACATATACCGCGATAATTTCGTACTGGAGCGAAATTGGTATTGTGCTAATGTTTTGGATGCAGGAAACAGGTTGGAGGGATCCAACTGGATTCCTCAACAGTTTTATTTGATTTCAGATATTTTGATATTTGATGGATTATCATATACGATATATGATATTGTTGTTAGTCGTGATTGACTATTTGGTGTGTGGCATCATTGGACCCAGATTTGGGATTTTAAAATGTTTTTAAAGTGATTTTTGAAAATATACTTTATTTCTGGAATTGATCCATTATAAATAAATAAAAGTTATAATTTTTAATGTTATAAAAATTATGGTTTTTGTGAAATATAGCTAAAAAGCTAATTTTGAGAAATACGGTTAAAAGTTGATTTTTGAAATTATGGAGTTAATAATTTTATAAAATGGTTTAAATTGAGAAATTTGAATTTATTGTGAAAAGTTTAAATATAGGATTTATAAAATTTAATTATTTTATAAATCAAGAGAATGATGAAATTATAAAGGAATTTAAAGACGTTTTAAAGAATAATATAAATTGATTTATATTAAGAGATTTATAAATGGATATTTATGAATTGAATTATGGACATTATAAAACGAGTTTTTATAAGTGTTTGAATGTAGTGGAAATGAATTTCCTAAATGAATGAAATTTATAGAATTTTAAACTGTGAAGTTATAAATGAAATTTTATAAGCAGTAGGTTTATAAAATTTATAAAGTTATCGAAAGAATGAATTTTGGATAAATAAACAATCTTATAAGTTAAGATTAATAATTTGGGAAGTTAAATGAACGATTTTGTAAAATAATCGTTTTATAAGTATTTAACTTATAATATGAACGTTTAGTTTATAATTTAGTTATAAACTGGAATAGGTTAATAAAGGAATTTATAAAAAGGAAGTTTTTATAAATAAATAGAAATAGAATTTATAAACGTTGTTTTATAAATTCGCAAACGACTTATTTTGATAAGTTAATTGTTATAACCTATTAATGGAGTTATATTCACATTTTTGAATAGTGAATAATCCTTTGCATTAAAATGAATAAAAGAATGAAATTGGTTAACGTAGTTTATTCACGTTTTTGAATAGTGAATAACACGTTAAAGAAATTGTTTTGAATGTGATGTTTTAAATAGAATTAAAACGATTTAACGATGTTTTTAAACATGTTAAGATTCGAAACCATAGATTTCTACATTTATTGTTGAAATAGATGTTTCGAGAAATAAAAGGAAATAGTGGACTATAACACTGTTGTTATAGTAAATGATTTCCGAAAGGAAATGTTTTGTATAGTATTGGGATTTATATATATATATATATATATATATATATATATATATATATATATATATATATTTTTTTTAATTTCGAATCCCTATACTGGTGATTTTGGGACGTTGTAACGATGTTTTACGCAACATTCGTTTTGGCCCAAATAAATATGTTAAGAGGATGTTTTCCTTAATAGAATGAAATATATACTTAATTCGATTTAAGTATATTGAATATTTTCAAAGGTTGAAAATAAAAAGATTTGTCAATTACTTATTTAATAAGTATGGAATTGTTTTCCAATATGAAGTGAATATTTAGTATTTATCTTTTTGAGGATAAATTGAAATGGATTATTGAAATCGAATATGCATGGATATTTTGAAATATAAATTCATTATGGAATTTATATGTGAAAAGTGAAATTGGTTAAAAATAAATGTTGATTTATTTTTAAAGTGTTGAAATTATATATCTTGTAAAGATATTTTGAAAGTAAATAATTTGGAAAATTATTTGGAATCTGGTGATGTATGCATATCCAGTGATAGTTCAATAACCGACTATCAATATTTCCCTTTTGAATGGGTATTTGATGTGATTTGATTGAATTTGAATGCACACTTATTTTTGAATAAGCGCTCGCTATTCGGGTTAACCGGGAAAGGACCATGGGGTCGTATAACCCATTCCGAATATGTGATACGTCGTTGTGAATTGCATTTGAAGATCGGTGTTGAAGACCGGTATTTGCAAGAGTGATAGGATGAACTATCGATTGACTCTGCACCGAGTTGCTCCGGTATTGAGTTCTCCATATGTGATGGTGAATCCGATCAGGATTGTGAATATCCGGATTGCAAGGACTTCTTTGTAAGTGCCTTCGGTTCTGTTCGAGCCCGGAACAGACTTGTATGGATTGTATGTCTGACATTACAAGTTGAGATATAAAGCCGATTTCTTTCAAATATATTTCTGTTGGTGGCGGAGAATTTATTCTTTGCTTAACACCCGTCTTTGAGACGTACGAGCTCAAAGGTTATATAGTTGAAGTTATCAGCGATATATTCCCAGTTTGGTAATGTGACATGCTGAGTGATGCTGAAATGATCATTGTGTTGATTATTTGTGATAGGATCATTTATTTGATCGTCTATCTTAGTGATCATTGTGTTGATCATTTGTTGACCCAAAGCACGGCTTTTTGTACAAAGTGTGTTTTTGTGGACGTGAATTCGTCGAGCCTCACATCCCGGAAATGGTCAAAACAGGAAAGATGCGGCAAGGTTATTAGGGGTTGCTGTAGCTCCCCTTAGGGTATGTGCATTTCCTTCTGGAAAGGGGTGGTATCATGGTATGGAGCCCAGATACTTACTCATGTTGAAAACACTCTATTTATTATGGTGTGATGTTGGATATCGAGCGCTCGGTTGAAAAGGTCCTAAAGGACCGGGGAATGGCGTGCTCGTGTCAGTAGTTACCCAGTTAAGGGGTAACCCGGCCTTGTGTTGGCAGAGTTCCGGTTTGGTTCTCGGGGATGTCTTTCCAGAGGCATTCTCATGTGGCAATGGGAAGTTCCTTGGCCTGACCATTTGTTGGAAATCCAAAGAAACAATACGTGACTTGTACGGTTTTAGTTGTAGAACCTGCCATTTAATATGGTAGCTATTAGTAGGCATAATATAATGGTACCTATGCTGGCTATGATTTATATCTTTACTTTCGAAATGATTTGTTCTACACTATGCACTAGTAATAATATCAATTGCTTTCTTTTAATGCGTATCAAGCATCTTTGACTAACATAAGAAGAAATCTCCTCCAAGTCTGCGTTTGCATTGTGTGTGTGGTGGGAGGTCTTATGGTAGTTACATTTTTAAAAGCATTGCGAATTGATTTAAAAATATTCCTCTATTTTTGATTTTAAAGATAAATAAACTGTTTTGAGTTCTCACACCAGTCACATGACTGACTCGGAGTTTATTGTTTTCCTTCCTAAACTCTGGGTGCCCACCAATTTCCACACGGGCAGTTAAGAGTTAGGTTTATCAGGATATTCTGGATATTCTGGAGTTGCTGGAGGCAAGATGGATGGCATGGCGTATTACTTGTATACAGTATTTCTTTTTCCGCTGCACTGTTTGATGTTGTATGTTGTTGTACACTCTGATGATTTGATGTAATGAAATATGATGAATTGTAATAACTGATATAGTTCTTTGTTTAAAGAATATTCATTTATTTATTATATGTTGTTCCGCTGCGAATTGTGAGATTCTGTTGTTGTTCTGTTGTTTTCTTCTGTCCGTTCTATTTTTAAAATTCTTCTATCTTCTGTTTTCTGTTTCTCTGTTTTCTAAAAAAAATTGTCTATCTTCTTTCTCTCTATTTTCTATCTTTCTCTTCTTCTCTCTTTTTCTTTTCTTAAAATGCTTTTAAAACCCATAACAATTCGGTTTTTCGGCAATGAAAATCCGCAAGCGTTACAATTCATTTTCAAATTCTCCACCATGAACACTTCTTATACTTTTTATTTTCATTTCCATTAGAGTCTTAATTCATTTAGCAAAAATTTTAAACATTTCAAATGTATCACTTTTATGATTTAAAAATAGCGCAAAGTATATCTTGAAAATTCGTCTACAATTACAAAAACATAGTTATTATGATTTATTAAACGTACTTGAGTTGGACCAAATAAGTCCAAATGAAGTACTTAAAGAGGTTATTTAGTAGAGATTTCCTTTTTAGACTTAAACGAGCTTTTCTTTAATTTTCCAAGTTAACAGGCATCGCATAGATTTTAACTTTGAAATTTATTTTGGGTAATCCTCTTACCAAATTGTTTTTAAATAATTTTTTTATATATTTGAAATCTACACGACAAAATCTTTTATGCCATATTCATGGATCATCATGATTCGTGGTTAAGAATGAATCATTATTATGATTAATATTCGTGTTTAGAACACAAATATTTCGATTTCTTTTCCTTCAAAAATTAAAGTTTTATTTTGATCAAAGATATTGCATTTATCTTTTTCAAAATTGATTCTAAACACCTTATCGCATAATTGGCTTATACCAAGTAAATTATGTTTTAAGTTTTTAACTAACAATACATTTGAAATAATAGGAGAAGTAGATATACTGACATTGATGATATTCCAAATTCCGATAACATAACCTTTGGAATTATCCCTAAAAGTGATCGTGCCACCATCCATGTAAGTGATGTTTGATAGCATGTGTGCATTTCTCGTCATATGTTTGGAGCATCCACTATCTAGTATCCATTTCTCCTTATTATTAATTTTTTTGGGTACCTGCAAAATAATAAAAAGTTTTATTTGGTACTCTATTTCTCTGTTATGGTCCTACATGTTAGTAGGAGAAGGTAGTCATACCCATGAGGGAACCTTTAGAGACGTAGTTTTCATTACGAACTATATCTTTTAGATATACGTCTATGTTTTTTGTCTAATCAATTTGTTATATGTTTTAGGAATCCATATTTTAATCATTTTAATTCCTTTATTTTCATATTTGGATTTTTTTTAAATTTGTATATAATGTACTATACTTCTTAAATCCTTGATTATTATAAAAACCGGATTATTTCTAGATGTTTATGAATTTTTCGTTAAATCCTAATCTTTTCCTATTTCCTAATGGTTATGAAATCTATGTCAAATTATCTAGATTTTTCTTCATTAATTTTTGAAACATTACTAGTTATTTTATCTAATTTATATTTGAGATCATAAATTTCTATATTAGCTAATTCTACTTTTTTAATTCATACTTTTCTTTTTCAAGTTTATAATTCTCTAATTTTTTATTCTCTATATCATGTGTTAAAGTAGCATTTTGAGATGATATTTTTTTACATTCTTTTTGTGCTAATTCTAATTCTTCTCCTAAAATAGTTTTCTCGTCTTTTAAAAGTCCAATTTCTAATTTAACTCTATTTAATTTTCTCACATTTTCTTTAATTTTTTTTAACTCTCTATACTTTCCATATAATTCTATACTAGTTTCAAGAATTTCATCATATGTTAATTCGGGACATACCTCATTTATGCTAGCCATGAAGCAAACATTTGCTTGTTTTGAGTCACTGTCGCTATCGGATGAAGGGGGAGAGTCGGAGTCATCCCAAGTTACTTGAAATTCTCTTCTCTTTTTCTTTAAATTTTTGAATTTGTTTTTCTTTTTATCATTGTTGAGTAGCTGACAGCCTTTCTTTATATGGCCAAATTTATCACACCCGAAGCACTTCATTAATGTTTGATTTGAGGAATTTGTGTTCCTGTTGTTATGAAATTTCATCATCTTTTTGCATTCTTGAACTTGTAGTAATTTTTAGCGATGAAAACAATCTCATCTTCTTCTAAGTCGGAGTTGTCATTATTTGCCTGAAATGCGATGTTTTTTCTTTCTTAATTTTGTTCTTTTCTTGCCTGTAAATTAGCTTCATATGACATCAGGTTTCCAATTAACTCTTCGACTTTGAGTTGGGAAAGATCATTATCTTCTTTGATGTCTAAAACTTTTCTTTCCCATTCGTTTGTTAGAGAGTTCAAAATTCATGTGACTAAATCAAAATCAGTAAATTTAACCCCAAATGTTATAAGATCGTGTTGCATAGTTTGAAATCTAGCATACATGTCAACAATTGATTCATTTGATTTCATTTTAAAAGATGAAAACTGATTTTGTAGAATAGATATTTTTGTTTGCTTGACTTTGTTTGTGCCTTCATGGTTAATTTGTAATGTATGCCATATATCATAAGCAGTAGTGCAAAGCATGACTTGTGAAAATTCATTTTTATCGAGTGAGCAAAATAACACGTTCATAGCTTTAGCATTGTTAGATGTCTTTGTTATTTGTCCATCAGTCCATGTGCTAATATCAGTGTCAAGAGCTTCATATTTATTTTGAGTTGCTAGCCATATTTCTAATCCATCAGCTTGCATAAAAATTCACACGCGTATTGACCAACAAGCATAATTAGATCTAGTAAATAGTGGAGGATGAGAGGATAATTGACCTTCTTGAAATGTACTTGCCATTTTAATGATTTCAATTATGTGTTACTGTAGACTGAAATAACCTTGCTCTAATATTAATTGAAAGTCTTGTGGAACGTATATTATTTAACTTGTGTATAATATGCAAATGTATAAGTTAATACTATAGTAGACAATAAATAGTAAAGTATAAAACGCATGCAAACCAGAGTTTTTATACCGGTTTGGACCTCCTGTCCTACTTCCAGTCCCAAAGCTCCCCTTTGATATTTTCTTTAACCAAATTAACCTTACTTCTCCTAAAGGAATAGGCTGATACAAAAGTATCTCTGATGATCTTATGTTCCAAATAACACCGTTTTTAACTTATAGTGTAAATCTTCCTATGATCTTTTTTGAGTATATGAATATGAATGCTTTGGGTTTAGGAAGTGATAAAACCAAAATTATTTTTGATTATAATAGCTTGAGAGTATGTGAACAATGTATATGTAAAGCCAACAGGGTTGGCGCAGTTGGTTGATGGTCCGGGCTGCGTGATCGAAGGTCACGAGTTCGAGCCCCGAAACTGACAACCCTGTAACAAGTACCCGAAGTATTTGTTTGGCAGGCACATACTTCCCAAGAGTTTACAAGCGAAGCTTGGTTCTCTAGGTAATTCAAAAAAAAAAAAAACAATGTATATGTAGAAAGTGTTTAGAAATCAAAAGAGAAAAGAATAAATTGTTAAGCTACATGATTTCTATTTCCCAATCAAAGTAGTATTTATAGATTCAAAAAGTTGCAGATGAAAAGTTGTTACTATTAGAGAAAGCTTATTCAATTTAATGGCTACAACCTTCAGTTGAAAGATGAATTTTTTTGAATGAAACAGAAGTATCTTTTCAAAATTAACAAATTTTGCACAAGACAGATGCCTGTGGTAAAACCTCAAATGTCTGTGACTTTAAAAAAAATTAACCTGAGAAATATCGTGTCTGTGGTTTTATCTTAGACATCTGTGAGGTGTAAAAACAGTTTTCACCTTAATTATGCATATGAAATTGTGTGTGATCGTGTATGCATATATACTCAAGCAAACCTTAACAGTATTTTATCTAAGACTCTTTTAAGTAAAATAACCATACTAACATCGGTATGGTCAATGAATCTATGTTTTTAAGTCTCAATATTTTCGAGCATGATGTCTTCTAGTAGCATGTGCCTGCAATCTTGATAAGGTCTATATATGTATATTATTGTATAGTTGTTGTTATTGAAACACAAATTGGAGGTTCTAACAAGGAGCACCTATATCCTTGAGTTCATTAGAGCATCCATAGAAATATAAATATTGGTATCTTTGATAACTAGTGATCATAGCCTTCCTCAATCGAAGATCCTCTTTTGGTCCCAAAAATGAAAAAGCAATTTTCAAGTCAAAAGCAACAGTGAATTCAATAAACTAATCACCTACGAAACCTAGTTAGGAACCCTAAGACATAAAGAAATACATTAATTCCAATTTTCCTTCAAATTCTTAACCTCATTCTCTAACATCTCGATGGTTAAAGGAGCAATAATGTGTTGAACCGCCACAAGTAAACATTTCTTTAAATTTTCTCTTTTCGATGAATAACATTGAAGGATTCAATTGAATCAATTTTAGTAATTATTGCCCACTTGAAAGATTTATTAGCACCTTTCAATTAAGAAATTTGATGATATAATTTTTGCCATCATTTTCCAACCATTAGACCTTTTAAATTGAGCTCATTTCTTTCGCACTCTAAGTTTTCTATTTAATGGAGAAGATTAAAAAACTCGTCAAAAAAATTATTATTCCAATACTCGCTTTAACTTCCTATTACATTCGAACTAAATATGTTTACACAACATAACCAACTCCTTTGATTATTCTCTAAAGGAAAAATTGTTGAAGATGGAATGGAAAGATTACCAATGCTTATTGAACGTTCACGAGACAAAGTGGTCCTCTACAGGGAAGTCCTTTTGAAGGAATTAGCCAGAGTAGGGGCAGGAAGTCCTATCTCCCCTTAGTCAAAATATGCTTGTAATATTAACATTTATTTCTGGACTTCAGTAAATTGACTTCTAAGTCAAATATGCATTGATTAAGCTGAGTAATCTTTTTATTGTATTTGAATTGTCGAGTCAATAGTAAAAGACGGGTTCCTAATTAAGTTTCCCCATCAGCTCCTAAATTTCCTTATCTTTGGAAGAAATTTTATTGTCAAGCTCCGAAGTTATTTCTTGAGACACTTTCATGATAGATTTTGACCACATACACTTATCATACCTTTTATTTCCTTCAGCATTATTAATCGAGGAGATCAAAGGATGGATCGGAGATGAGGATTTTCCATATCTAGAATTAACTAAAATCAAATATTACTGAAACTTCGAGAAAGGTTAGAGTCATCAAGTGATAAGAGTTGATCGTTATCCTAAATCAACACAAAATAAGAATCAAAACAAACACTTGATAGGTTAAAGTAACATAACTAAAATTCTTCGTCGATGACATAAAATTACATGTGATGTTAATACATTCGAAAAAAATAAAATAAATGCTTCCCAATTCGTGCTTAAGCTTCGAAAGAGCATCTTGAATTTTCCTATGAAACATAGGAAAAATAGAGAAGCAATAATAGAGGGAACTTTGATGCTGGAAGGAGTATTAACATGAGGGAAACTTTAATTATCACATTCTCTGAAAGGAGAGTTGATTTCTCCATAAAATAGTTTTCAGTACAATAGATAAGACTTTTTGCAGCTTTTTGAAAATGTTGTGATAAGTTTAAATTCTATAATAGCATTTACGAGAATGCTGCCAAAAGCTATCCTTTTGCAACATTTTTGCCTTGGTGTAGTTTATACTACTTATAAAAATGTTGTAAAAGCTTTTGATTGTGTTTTGGAAAGCCTTGTGTAACGACACGTCATAATAAGTTCAAAACCTCCAATAGCGCCGCCTAAAAATATTTAACATGTCGAAATGCTGCAAAACCCTTTACATCATTTCAACCTTTATCATGTTAGGGTTTACATAGAATTTCTAAATGTTATAATACCTAAAAGAAAAGATTTGACCTCTATTCAAATGTAGATCAATCGATTCAAGAACACTAACAAGAGACATTTGACAACCAAACCACATTATATCTTAAACATAATTGAACTTACACCAAGTTCATACACAAAATAATTAATAGTTATATATAATATTTCATATGAAATGCTTTAAACATACATGATAACACTATACATGTTCTATAAAAAAATCCAATATAGTGAAAGTTCATAATCGTAGAGCTTACCCTCTCTAAAAGTCCATGCATACAAGACAATTTGAACAGTAACATAAGTATAAGCTAGCAAGCCTGGTTTAAAAATCAAATTATTATTATTACTAGAATTAGTATTGCTACTATTATTATTTATATTAGCATAAATCGTACATATGTGCATCTAATAGCTAGAGAAATTTGCTTTTCATTTAATAAAAATTAATGGACGGATGTATTCTCTAAGTTTAAAAGCATTGGTTGTCATAACACTTTTATTTTGAGTAATTTTCTTGGTGGTGTCGGATGAAAATTGATAGTGAAATTTCATTGATAAATGGTTTGGGAGAGATGGTGGTGGACGTTGCAAACCGTTGGTGAGATTCCATTGATGGGTAATAGAGTACTTTTGAAATTTCAAAAACAAACGATGAAATTCTTATTCATTGAGTTCTCTTCATTAATAGTAGGGATTATCGCTACTACCATTTATAAACTTATTTGTTTGTAATAAAACTTAATAATTTTTATATAAATTGGTTAATTTTTGGAAACTTAATTAAATATTTATAAAACTTAGTAAACTATTAGACACTTAATTAACTTAATCAAATTTTTATAAAACATGGTTAATTTTTACGAAATTGATAAATTTTTATAGAACTAGGTTACTTTGTTAATTTTTAGCAAACTTAGTTAAATTTTACAAACTTATTTAACTTAGTGAAGTGTTTATAAAACTTAGTTGATTTTTTAAAAAACTTGATTAATGTTTAGAAACATAATTTTCTTTATAAACTTATTTAATTTCTATAAACTTAGATAACTTAGTTAATTTTTATAAAAAAATTAGGTAAATGATCACAAAACTTAGTCAATTAGTTAATTTTTTATAAAACTTCATTTATTTCTATAGATTTATTTAAAAAAATTAAAACTTAGTTAACTTAGTTGGTGTTTAGATGACGATATTTAGGTCATCAAAAAAACATATGTAGACATATTTCAACAACTATTGATCGGACTATACTGGTCCTTATACACAAGTATTGTGCACAACATTGTTGAGCTACAAAGTTAGTTATGAGTAAAACTCATTGTGATGTCCCGGAAATTTGGGCAGTATTTATTTAATAATTTCATTTATAATTTATTTTAAAATGTGAAATATTGATCTAATAATCCAATTCAAACATAATTTTCTTTTGAAATTTTATAATTATTTAGTTTGGATAAATGATATTCTTTTAAAAATTTAATAATGAATTTGCGAATCTTATTGTTTTAAAATGTTAAAAATATTTTAGTGATTGAGATAAACCCCTTCCAATACGGTTAAAAATCTATCATGAAAATGTTAAAAATGTTAAAAAATTTAAAAATGTTTTAAAGTGTTTTGACGCTAATACGGTTGCACGTGAAAAATTGATGTATGCGAAGGCATTGATTGAGATAACCCCTTCCAGCCTCTCCCCGCTTCCATTCCTGTTTAGCTTGCTATTGGGTATGTTGAGGAGGTTCGTGTTCGCTATGGTTGGGTTCCTGAAATTTGTTCCTCCTGTCACTCCTTCGGTCACCTGGAGAACTCCTTCCATAGTACCAAAACTTCTGCGGATGCTCCTAAGATTCCTCTGCCTCGGCCTCCGCTTCGAAAATGGATACCTAAGGTTCCTTCTCCTGCTCCTCAGTCTTCTCCCCTGCCTCCACCTGTTCTGGGTCCGTCTCTTTCTGGTGATAGCCCAG
This sequence comes from Allium cepa, assembly GCA_030765085.1. Classification (NCBI taxonomy): domain Eukaryota; kingdom Viridiplantae; phylum Streptophyta; class Magnoliopsida; order Asparagales; family Amaryllidaceae; genus Allium; species Allium cepa. Next base: position 5,331,055 of record CM060930.1, on the reverse strand, counting down.
CAATTCCTTCAGCTGCTGGGAATTCTAGCGGTGTCCCAGCCTTACCTATTCAGTCCCCTGATTCTGCCAGGATTGTTTGGGCTGAGACTGAGAGATGTTGGGTTGATCTCATCTCTGTTGTGCGATTTAGCCTCGTGGATGACACGTATTTCAGATTTGTTTCTGATGATCACGAGGATCTTCGTTGCCTTTATTACAAACCGTCTGATGATTCTTTAGTTCTTGATTTGGATGGTAAGAATGCGAGTTGGAATTCTGCATTGCTAGCTGATCAGTCTTCGGATCGTTCTTTCATATATTCTTCTGATGTTATGGGCTATGGCCCGAGTCTTGCTATTCGTTTCAGTCCCTATGCTGGACTTTGTGGGAATGTCCCTAAGGTTACTCCAGATGATGGTGATTCTTCCTCTTCGGAGGAGTCCTAGTTCCCGGTGTATTTCTTAGCTACTGTGGCATGCCTGCCACATACCTGTGCTGTATTTTTATCGCTTTACTTATAGTAGTGTAGGTGCTTTTACCTATCTCCTGTACTTCAACTTTATTACTATGCTCTTGCGTAGCAATAAAATGGTCGGGGTCCATCTAATCCCGTCGGCCTTGCCAAAAAAAATATATTTTAATGATAAAATTTCCTTTCTAAGCTGATTTAAAAATATTTTATTTATAATGTATATATGTGTATACATTGTAAACAGGTGTTTTGATTTTTATTTTAAATTTAATAAAGGATGTTTTCAAATTTATAATATATATAGGTGTATAATTTATGAATTGATCAAATTAATTGAAAATAGTATTGAAACTTTTCAAAGTCAATTTATAGATCTATCTTGTATTTTCAAAAAGAAATTATAGTAAATATTTTGTTATAAATATATAATAGTTAAAATTGTATTTTATAATAAAGTTCATTTTTATCTTAAATTGTTTTGAAATAAATTTAGTTTATTTATATTAAAGTATAATATGTTGATTTGAAATCTTTGGAATAAAATGAATTCAACATTTGTTCTTTTCTTTTTAAAAAGTTTCTCTTTTGAAAATTGGATTTAAATAATTTTTAAAAATATTCAAGCAAATATTTAAATATGTAAAGATAATTCAATTGTAATCATTTAAAAGATTAAATGTAAATAAACATACAAAACATCTTAAATTAAATTAGATTGGTTTTATCTTAAATTAAAACATTTGTAAACAAAGAAATTCATCTTTATATCTTTATCATACATGTGTTAAACATTCATGTTTTTAAAGTGGACACATGTAATTAATTTTCACATCTAAACAACAAGTGGCATTACTAAATCAATATTGAATTTATTATTTTAGATAAAAAACTTAAAACAAATCTTTTGTTTCAAACATTTTATCTTCTATAATGAATCAAAATTCAGATCTATGAAAACTGAAATCCCATTTCACTCTAAAAAAATCCACAGCCCAAACTTAATCAATGTTTTGCAAATATCAAAACCATATTAGTTCTGCAATCAAAGTTTTAAACCTGCAAAATAGAATACATTTGCAAATTGGTTTGAGTCTGCAGAACAAATTCATTTCTTCAACCTGTAAAAAAAAAATCAGTTCAAGCAAAGAATCTGGGGAAGCTTGATGGCTAAAATCATCAAATGCAGTTTCAAAGCCTGCAATCAACATGTTATAATCAACTCTAACTAGGAGCAAGCACAGATTCAATCTGCATTGGAATTCAGGCTGCAGAGATGAATTTCATCTGGATTGCTCTCCGTCTTTTTCATTTTAAGGTGAGTAAATTTTTGTTTAAAAACAGTTTCTACTTTTAAAAACTAAGCTAACAAGATTTGCAGTGCTTAAAGTTAATTCAAATGCCTTTCAAATAAGAAACTGTAAAACAGTGGTAAATTAAATAAAAACAACTGCATTGTTTTTCTTTTTAGCAAGTAACCTCAAAAGTTTATAGGTTGTACTAAATCTATCTGTGCATGAGTTTGTATATATGCTTGAATATTGTGTGATTATGCCTGCATACATTTTTGTATAGGCAGATAGTTGTGATGAAAATTTCTACAGACTTGCTACTGTTCTTATTAGGATTCTAAATACAAATCCACTTCTTTAGGTCTGAATTTTAGTTAGAATTTATTGTGTAAACATATGGTGTTGTTTATCATAGATTAGGTTTGTAAATTTTAATTTAGAAAAATTAAAACCTGTTACTTGAGAAAATCAATAACAGTTGACATAGTTTCCAAAATAAAAATTACCCAACACCTTGAAATTATTCAATCAGGTTTAAAGCTTTAATACATGTTTAAAAACCATGATTATTAAAACAAGCATCAGTTTTTTAAAACAACTGAGGAGTTAGGAATTTAAGACTGTGCAGTATTATGGGAATTTGGGAATATCAAATCATAAAGTAAATTTTGGAATCTGAAATTCTACCTGAAGGTGGAATGTGGACTGGGGAGTGGAGGAAAAATTCCTAATAGTTGATCAGAGAATGAAGGTGATGACAGTGGGGGTTTTTTTTCAGGTTTAAATTCCTGGTTTTTAGTAGCAGAGGTCTTGAACTGCCTGAACTCTGTGGAAGTTCGAGTGGTCTGTGGATTTGGGGTTTGGCAACGGGGATATAGGTGGAGCGATGGCTGGAGTTGGAGGTCACGAAATGGCCGGAGTAGGTTGTTGTGATGATTGACAGGTTTGGCATGTTTGGTGAAGCTTCTTTTCAGGCTGTTTGATTTGCTTGATTCAAATTTTCAAGCAACAAAGGATTTTTGTTGATGGTTATATCAATTCGAGGAATGGATGGTGTATTGGAGGGTTTGGTGAAGGGTGCTGGAAGTCGCCGGAGCAGTGGTCGCATTTGCATAGAGTTTGGTTAACTCTGGTGAACTTGGGATAGTGCAGGGTTTTGGGTGACTCGAAGTCAACCTCGGGAAGTTTGTGTGGTGACTCGAAGATGGAAGAGTTTTGCCTCGAAGTATTTAGATGGGTGTCTCGGGTTTAGTTGTGCAGGTGGTAATCTGTGCTGTGTTTTTTTAAAAATCTGGAAAACTCAAATGTTTAAAAGCAATGATTTAAATTAAAGTGTAGGTATGATTTAAATTCAAGTAAGTTTATGAATTCAAAAGTTTAAAATGAAGAATTTAAATATAAAGTAAGATTTAAACTTAAATTGGAAACATAGTAAATATAGTGCAGGTTTCTTTGAATTCCAGATTTTATTGAAAACAGTTTTGTTTTTTTTAAAAAATCTGAAGGTAATTCAATTTTTGAAAACAAAGATTTAAATTCAGGTATAAGTTTGAATTCAAAGTTTAAAAAATGAAACTTTTAAATTTTAAACAAGATTTAAAATTTAGTTTTGAAATCAAGTTTTGAATGTGATTTCAGTTTTACTTTGAAATGAGTTTGAATTTAAAACAAGTTTGAAATTTTTTAAATATTGGACAGGAAATGTTTTTAAGTAGAATTTAAATATGAATATGATTTCAAATGAAGGTTTAAATTTAAAAGAATTCTTTCCTTTAAGTATTGAAATAAAATTATGATATGTTTAACTTTAAATTGAAAAGTTAAATAATCTATCTATTTACAAATGTTTGATTTCTTAGTAAAATTTAGTAATGTTGATTTTTAAACTTTTCTTATATAATAATGTTAGTTCTTTACTTTTAGGTTTATTAAATTATTTAAATTTGGATAATGTTTATATGGTTAAAACTTTTTTAAATCTTAAATTTTTTAAATGGAAGATGAATTTAATTTTAGGAAAGTGTTATTTTAAATACATTTGAATAATTAATAAGTCATTAATAAGTAAATAGATTAATTTGGAAATAATTAAGATAATTTAGAAATTTACTTAATAAATTGATTTTAATTAATGTTTTGGATTAATTTATAATTAGAAATGATTAATGAATAATTAATCTAAGGTAATTTTCTTAAGTAAGGAATTAATGAAATGTTGTTAATTAAATAAGATAATTATCTAAGGATAATTAAATAATTAATTAATGTGATTAATTTTGATTAATTAATTAGATTAATTAATTGAAGATAATCAATTGTAATTTAAGTATAATTACTTTATAAAAGTAATTAAGGGTTAATTACTTTTTGTAATTAATTCTGATAATGTGCTTTGTTAAATAAATTAATTTATTTTAATTAATTTAAGAAATAATTTAATAATTTAATGATAATAATTACTTGATGTAATTTATGGAACAGGATTTCTTAGAGAAGTGATAATTGATAATTACTGGAATGTAATTAAGGAAAGGTGATTTATTTTAATTAAGTAATTTGAATAATTACTTTTGTAATTAATCAAGGATTAATTAATAAAGATAATTAATTATTGGATAAATAATTTATTAATAATTAATTAAGGGTAGTTAATTACCGGATTTAAGTATTAATCAAGGTGATTAATGATTAGATTAATTACTAAATGTAATTAGATTTAATTGAGTCATTAATTTAAATATTAATTAGAGATCATTAATTATTATAATTAATGATGTAATTAAGAATTTTTTAATTAAGTAATAATTAAATAATTAAGTGATTAATTAATTGTAATTAATTAAGGATAAATGTAATTAATTATAGTTAATTAATAAATCAAGTAATTAAATGTTAATTACTTATGATTAAGGTTAATTAATTTGTGAAAATTAATTAAAGACTAATTACTTATTGTAATTAGTGAATGATTAATCATAGATATTTAATCAAGTTGAATACTTAGTGAATGATTAATTAACTAGGTTGATTGATCAATAGAATTATAAGTAGGATTTATAGGTGAGTAATTAATTTAATTTATTTTAAATTAATTAAGGATAGAAGTAATTAGTTTAATTCATTTTAAATTAACTATAAATAATGGATAATATATCATTGCTTATGGATGATATTGATATACCCCTGGATGGTTGTGATCTCAGAAATGAGATGAGTAGTATCTATAGGATATGGATGCTTAGATATAGTATGATGGATTATTTTGGTTGTGATGTTGACGTTATGATGATTATCTGTTGTGATAATGTTATGGGTTATCTGTTATGATGAGAATATGTAGTTTATCTATCTGTGTGAAATAGATACAAATAAAATGAGTTAATTGTTTAAAACCCTTAAGTATAACTTGGACATTAAAATGGCGTTTGGTTTCGATGAGACCGGGATCGGATTTCCATATTTGGATATCCGAAAACCACATCGATTCCAATTAAACGTTAGGTCGTTAATGCAAGTGGAGCAAGTGAAGACTCGAGGTGTAAGGGCTATACGTCAGTATAACTCTGTGGGTGATTCCGTAATGAGTTTGACGGAATAGTACTTATAGGTTCGAGATGGTGGTTTAGAGTGCAAGGGTTATCGTCGTTAACTCTGAGGGTGATTCCAATACGAGTGTAATGAGATAATGCCTTCGGTTTCGTTCGAACCCGGAACGAACTTGTATGGATTGAATGCTTTCAGAACATCGTTCAGGTGGACGATGAGCATTCTAAGATAGATGTGTTCTTTAAAGGTAATCGTAGCCTCAAGCCTCATCAACCGGGAATGGCTAAAACAGGGGAGGTGCAGCAAGGCTTCGTGGGTAGCCCCCACTTGAGAGTGAGATTTACCCCTGTCTAGAGGTCCCTTTTATTTCGGCTGTGTGGACGGTTGAGAGCTCCAACTATCGAGGTGGTCTTGTTCGGAACTATTCAGTAAGGAATGGGTCCGGCCTTGTGTTGCCGGGGAGTTAGGATAGCTCCTCGGTATGGTGATCTAGGCCACGTACTGTGACGGGCGGTACCCCAGTAGCCCTGCCATTGATGGAATCCAAAATCCAATAAGTGCCTGTACGATTTTGATTGTGCCCAACTATGTTGGAACGTGAGATGTAAGCATTCCAGCTATTTCTGTATTTTATTTTGAAAACCCTAGACAATATTATAATATCACTGGATTTCCTATCAAATGCTTTGGTTAGCGTAAGGTAAAAACTTTTCCATGTTTGTGTGTGGGAAGTCTTACGCGATACCTTTTGTTTTCAAAGGATTTTCTAAAAGTTAAGCAACTTTTAAACCGTTTACTCACACCAGACCGCTGTCTGACCCGAGTGGTTATTTTCTGTTTTATTAAACTCTTGGGTACTCATATTACGTATGAGTAGTCAAGTGTTTCAGGATTGCTTTGACGAGTTCTGGAGGAGATAATGGAGCAGGAGGCTTCAACATGTAGATATATATAGTGGTTCCGCTGTGTTTGAGTTGTATCTGTTTTTCTCTGATATACTTAATTGTAATTGCTAGACAGATGTTTATAACTGTCTAGTTTGTGTTGTATTGGCTGTAAAACTCTGATGTATAAAATACTATGTAAAGTTTTTATGTGATATAATATAATTTATTCGTTCCGCTGTGAGATTCTGATGTTGTCTGTTTCTTTCTTTCCTTTATTTTCTCTTTTCTATCCCTTTCTTTCTTCTTAACGATGCATCTTCCTGGAGTTTGGAAGTTGGGTCGTTACAACGTGGTATCAGGGCGTTAGGTTGAGTGAATACCTAGGCTCTGTAGAGGTGTCTTTCTTGAGAGAGCGTACTTGTAATTTTAAATATAAATATATTTAATTCTACCTATCTGTTGGGTTACCTGTTCAGGTTTTCCAATATAAGTAATAAAGGTAGATAGGGTAGTGGTGTGTGTAACACAACTACCAATGGTTGGAGGTCCGAGTGTTTGAGGTTGGAAGTGATCTGCTAGGGCAGTATTGGGCATCTTGAGTAGTTTGGCAGTTTGGTGTAAAGGATTTTTCTGATCTTTGAAGAATAATCTTTTCAAGATTCGGAGTGTATCTTTGGATTTTAAGCTTGATTTCACTCGTGTGAGTGGATTTTCTTGAGTCTGGATCAGTTTGGAGTACTGAAGCCAGCAATGGTATTTTGGCAACCTTAGGAAGGAGTTCTGTCTGTATTTGAGTTTGAGACTCAGTTTGGTAGAGTGTTTTGTGCTTGAGATTGAGTTTCCTGAGGGATATCTATCTTCTGAAGGCTCTATTGTGGAAGTGGCTGGTGTAGCTTTGAGGTTCGATGAGCTTTTGGGCAAGGAAGTTTTTGGCAGCAGTAGCAGCAGTGAGTGGCCTGTTTCTTCGATGGTTCTGAAGTCTCTATGAATCTTTTGTCAGTAGGCCGGGCAGATGGTGAAGCTTGTCCATTTCTTCTGGAAGCTCAGTTGGGAGTGATGTTAGTGGTTAAGAGGTGGACCACTAGTTTCTTCTTTTGAAGGCTTTGGCTGTTCTGATTGTTGAAGAGAGAACGATTTCTTGGAATCTGAACTGAATAGAATTCGCAAAAGTGACTTGCGATGATCCGAAAGTTTTCTGAGTAACCTTTGTTTGGATTGAAGCATCTCTATAAGATGTTTGAGTTATCGAAGTGGTTTGATATTTTCTGGATGTCTTCGAAGGAGTTAAGTATTGCATCCGCATCAGGAGATTGAGTTCTGTTTCGACTTGGTTTTTGGAGATTTTATGGAATTTGATGAACAATGTTTTCCGGAGTAAGTTGATCAAGTTTGTACTTGTGTTCATCAACAGCATTCTCAAATCAGAGTTGCACAGTGGAAGCATGGTGGCAGCTATTCCAGAATAGAAGCAACACCCGATTCATTGGGAATTTTTGTTTTATCTTGGATCAGAGGATTTTTACGGGAAATTCACTTTAATCTGGAGACTTGGATGTCTTGGGCATCTGTTCTGTTTTCCCAATAAGTGTAGTTTGTCTAAAGTCTTCTAATATCTGTAGTAGAGTTTGTGTGATGGATTGGATTGATCTAGAAGGTTGAAGGCAGCCCAGGATCGACAGGAAAGACTTGTGGATAAGAGATTGGATCTTTCTGTTTTCTCTCAAGGGTTAAGTGATTGATCTACAGGAATGGATCACCAGTTTGGATAACTGGGATTCGATGAGTTTCACGTATCTCTGAGGGAATACGTGTATGATCTATCTCTGGTTATGGAACCAGCAGTTCTGGAGTTTTGGTTGTTGAGTCACACTCGTTTGTAGTCTGATATCCTGTCTAGTGTTATAGATATAGTTGTATAGGAGTTTTGTAGCTTCATAGGTATTGATTGTTTGGATTCTCTAGAGCGAGTATCCCGGTGTGTGTGTGTGTGTGTGTGTGTGTGTGTGTGTGTGTATATATATATATATATACTTGGGGAAACTCGATAGAATTTTATCTAGAATTTGTCTGGATAATTAGATTTGTTTGATTGGTTGAATTGGTTGTTTGATTATTAGCATATGTTTGATATATGCTTGTGTTTTAAATAAAATCTTTAATGAGATTATTAAATTACCTTTGCTTTAAAATTTCGGGGACGAAATTCTTTTAAGGGGGTAGGAATGTGATGTCCCGAAAATTTGGGCAATATTTATTTAATAATTTCATTTATAATTTATTTTAAAATGTGAAATATTGATTTAATAATCTAATTCAAACATAATTTTCTTTTGAAATTTTATAATTGTTTAGTTTGGATAAATGATATTCTTTTAAAAATTTAATAATGAATTTGAGAATCTTATTGTTTTAAAATGTTAAAAATATTTTAATGATAAAATTTCCTTTCTAAGCTGATTTAAAAATAGTTTATTTATAATGTATATATGTGTATACATTGTAAACAGGTGTTTTGATTTTTATTTTAAATTTAATAAAGGATATTTTCAAATTTATAATATACATAGGTGTATAATTTATGAATTGATCAAATTAACTGAAAATAGTATTGAAACTTTTCAAAGTCAATTTATAGATCTATCTTGTATTTTCAAAAAGAAATTATAGTAAATATTTTGTTATAAATATATAATAGTTAAAATTGTATTTTATAATAAAGTTCATTTTGTTTTATCTTAAATTGTTTTGAAATAAATTTAGTTTATTTATATTAAAGTATAATATGTTGATTTGAAATCTTTGGAATAAAATGAATTCAACATTTTTTCTTTTCTTTTTAAAAAGTTTCTCTTTTGAAAATTGGTTTTAAATAATTTTTAAAAATATTCAAGAAAATATTTAAATATGTAAAGATAATTCAATTGTAATCATTTAAAAGATTAAATGTAAATAAACATACAAAACATCCTAAATTAAATTAGATTGGTTTTATCTTAAATAAAACATTTGTAAACAAAGAAATTCATCTTTATATCTTTATCATACATGTGTTAAACATTCATGTTTTTAAAGTGGACACATGTAATTAATTTTCACATCTAAACAACAAGTGGCATTACTAAATCAATTTTGAATTTATTATTTTAGATAAAAAACTTAAAAAAAATCTTTTGTTTCAAACATTTTATCTTCTATAATGAATCAAAATTCAGATCTATGAAAACTGAAATCCCATTTCACTCTAAAAAAATCCACAGCCCAAACTTAATCAATGTTTTGCAAATATCAAAACCATAATAGTTCTGCAATCAAGTTTTAAACCTGCAAAAGAGAATACATTTGCAAATTGGTTTGAGTCTGCAGAACAAATTCAATTTCTTCAACCTGTAAAAAAAAAAATCAATTCAAGTAAAGAATCTGGGGAAGCTTGCAGACTAAAATCATCAAATGCAGTTTCAAAGCCTGCAATCAACATGTTATAATCAACTCTAACTAGGAGCAAGCACAGATTCAATCTGCATTGGAATTCAGGCTACAGAGATGAATTTCATCTGGATTGCTCTGTGTCTTTTTCAATTTTAAGGTGAGTAAATTTTTATTTAAAAACAGTTTCTACTTTTAAAAACTAAGCTAACAAGATTTGCAGTGCTTAAAGTTAATTCAAATGCCTTTCAAATAAGAAACTGTAAAACAGTGGTAAATTAAATAAAAACAACTGCACTGTTTTTCTTTTTAGCTAGTAACCTCAAAAGTTTATAGGTTGTATTAAATCTATCTGTGCATGAGTTTGTATATATGCTTGAATATTGTGTGATTATGCCTGCATACATTCTTGTATAGGCAGATAGTTGTGATGAAAATTTCTACAGACTTGCTACTGTTCTTATTAGGATTCTAAGTACAAATCCACTTCTTTAGGTCTGAATTTTAGTTAGAATTTATTGTGTAAACATATGGTGTTGTTTAGCATAGATTAGGTTTGTAAATTTTAATTTAGAAAAATTAAAACCTGTTACTTGAGAAAATCAATAACAGTTAACATAGTTTCCAAAATAAAAATTACCCAACACCTTGAAATTATTCAATCAGGTTTAAAGCTTTAATACATGTTTAAAAACCATGATTATTAAAACAAGCATCAGTTTTTTTAAAACAACTGAGGAGTTAGGAATTTAAGACTGTGCAATATTATGGGAATTTGGGAATATCAAATCATAAAGTAAATTTTGGAATCTGAAATTCTACCTGAAGGTGGAATGTGGACTGGGGAGTGGAGGAAAAATTCCTAATAGTTGATCAGAGAATGAAGGTGATGACAGTGGGGTTTTTTTTTCCAGGTTTGAATTCCTGGTTTTTAGTAGCAGAGGTCTTGAACTGCCTGAACTCTGTGGAAGTTCGAGTGGTCTGTGGATTTGGGGTTTGGCAGTGGGGATATAGGTGGAGCGATGGCTGGAGTTGGAGGTCATGAAATGGCCGGAGTAGGTTGTTGTGATGATTGACAGGTTTGGTAAAGCTCTTTTCAGGCTGTTTGATTTGCTTGATTCAAATTTTCAAGCAACAAAGGATTTTTTTTATGGTTTTATCAATTCGAGGAATGGATGGTGTATTGGAGGGTTTGGTGAAGGGTGCTGGAAGTCGCCGGAGCAGTGGTCACATTTGCACAGAGTTTGGTTAACTCTGGTGAACTTGGGATAGTGCAGGGTTTTGGGTGACTCGAAGTCAACCTCGGGAAGTTTGTGTGGTGACTCGAAGATGGAAGAGTTTTGCCTCGAAGTATTTAGATGGGTGTCTCGGGTTTAGTTGTGCAGGTGGTAATCTGTGCTGTGTTTTTTTTTTGAAAATCTGGAAAACTCAAATGTTTAAAAGCAATGATTTAAATTAAAGTGTAGGTATGATTTAAATTCAAGTAAGTTTATGAATTCAAAAGTTTAAAATGAAGAATTTAAATATAAAGTAAGATTTAAACTTAAATTGGAAACAGAGTAAATATAGTGCAGGTTTCTTTGAATTCCAGATTTTATTTAAAACAGTTTTGTTTTTTTTTTAAAATCTGAAGGGAATTCAATTTTTGAAAACAAAGATTTAAATTCAGGTATAAGTTTGAATTCAAAGTTTAAAAAATGAAACTTTTAAATTTTAAAAAAGATTTAAAATTTAGTTTTGAAATCAAGTTTTGAATGTGATTTCAGTTTTACTTTGAAATGAGTTTGAATTTAAAACAGTTTTGAATTTTTTTAAATATTGGACAGGAAATGTTTTTAAGTAGAATTTAAATATGAATATGATTTCAAATGAAGGTTTAAATTTAAAAGAATTCTTTCCTTTAAGTATTGAAATAAAATTATGATATGATTAACTTTAAATTGAAAAGTTAAATAATCTATCTATTTACAAATGTTTGATTTCTTAGTAAAATTTAGTAATATTGATTTTTAAACTTTTATTATATAATAATGTTAGTTCTTTACTTTTAGGTTTATTAAATTATTTAAATTTGGATAATGTTTATATGGTTAAACATTTTTAAATCTTAAATTTTTTAAATGGAAGATGAATTTAATTTTAGGAAAGTATTATTTTAAATATATTTTAATAATTAATAAGTCATTAATAAGTAAATAGATTAATTTGGAAATAATTAAGATAATTTACAAATTTACTTAATAAATTGATTTTAATTAATGTTTTGGATTAATTTATAATTAGAAATGATTAATGAATAATTAATCTAAGGTAATTTTCTTAAGTAAGGAATTAATGAAATGTTGTTAATTAAATAAGATAATTATCTAAGGATAATTAAATAATTAATTAATGTGATTAATTTTGATTAATTAATTAGATTAATTAGTTGAAGATAATCAATTGTAATTTAAGTATAATTACTTTATAAAAGTAATTAAGGGTTACTTACTTTTTGTAATTAATTCTGATAACGTGCTTTGTTAAATTAATTAATTTAGTTTAATTAATTTAAGAAATAATTTAATAATTTAATAATAATAATTACTTGATGTAATTTATGGAACAGGATTTCTTAGAGAAGTGATAATTGATAATTATTGGAATGTAATTAAGGAAAGGTGATTTATTTTAATTAAGTTATTTGAATAATTATTTTCGTAATTAATCAAGGATTAATTAATAAAGATAATTAATTATTGGATAATTAATTTATTAATAAGTAATTAAGGGTAGTTAATTACCGGATTTAAGTATTAATCAAGGTGATTAATGATTAGATTAATTACTAAATGTAATTAGATTTAATTGAGTAATTAATTTAAATATTAATTAGAGATCATTAATTATTATAATTAATGATGTAATTAAGAATTTTTTAATTAAGTAATAATTAAATAATTAAGTGATTAATTAATTGTAATTAATTAAGGATAAATGTAATTAATTATAGTTAATTAATAAATCAAGTAATTAAATGTTAATTACTTATGATTAAGGTTAATTAATTTGTGAAAATTAATTAAAGACTAATTACTTATTGTAATTAGTGAATGATTAATCATAGATATTTAATCAAGTTGGATACTTAGTGAATGATTAATTAACTAGGTTGATTAATCAATAGAATTATAAGTAGGATTTATAGGTGAGTAATTAATTTAATTTATTTTAAATTAATTAAGGATAGAAGTAATTAATTTAATTCATTTTAAATTAATTATAAATAATGGATAATATATCATTGCTTATGGATGATATTGATATACCCTTGGATGGTTGTGATCTCAGAAATGAGATGAGTAGTATCTATAGGATATGGATGCTTAGATATAGTATGATGGATTATTTTGGTTGTGATGATTGACTGTTGTGATGATTATCTGTTGTGATAATGTTATGGGTTATCTGTTATGATGAGAATATGTAGTTTATCTATCTGTGTGAAATAGATACAAATAAAATGAGTTAATTGTTTAAAACCCTTAAGTATAACTTGGACATTAAAATGGCGTTTGGTTTCGATGAGACTGGGATCGGGTTTCCATATTTGGATATCCGAAAACCACATCGATTCCAATTAAACGTTAGGTCGTTAATCCAAGTGGAGCAAGTGAAGACTCGAGGTGTAAGGGCTATACATCAGTATAACTCTGTGGGTGATTCCGTAATGAGTTCGACGGAATAGTACTTATAGGTTCGAGATGGTGGTTTAGAGTGCAAGGGTTATCGTCGTTAACTCTGAGGGTGATTCCAATACGAGTGTAACGAGATAATGCCTTCGGTTTCGTTCGAACCCGGAACGAACTTGTATGGATTGAATGCTTTCAGAACATCGTTAGGTGGACGATGAGCATTCTAAGATAGATGTGTTCTTTAAAGGTAATCGTAGCCTCAAGCCTCATCAACCGGGAATGGCTAAAACAGGGGAGGTGCAGCAAGGCTTCGTGGGTAGCCCCACTTGAGAGTGAGATTTACCCCTGTCTAGAGGTCCCTTTTATTTCGGCTGTGTGGACGGTTGAGAGCTCCAACTGTCGGGGTGGTCTTGTTCGGAACTATTCAGTAAGGTATGGGTTCGGCCTTGTGTTGCAGGGGAGTTAGGGTGGCTCCTCGGTACGGTGATCTAGGCTACGTACTGTGACGGGCGGTACCCCAGTAGCCCTGCCATTGATGGAATCCAAAATCCAATAAGTGCCTGTACGGTTTTGATTGTGCCCAACTATGTTGGAACGTGAGATGTAAGCATTCCAGCTATTTCTGTATTTTATTTTGAAAACCCTAGACACTATTATAATATCACTTGATTTCCTATCAAATTCTTTGGTTAGCGTAAGGTAAAAACTTTTCCATGTTTGTGTGTGGGAAGTCTTACGTGATACCTTTTGTTTTCAAAGGATTTTCTAAAAGCTAAGCAACTTTTAAACCGTTTACTCACACCAGACCCCTGTCTGACCCGAGTGTTTATTTTCTGTTTTATTAAACTCTTGGGTATTCATATTACGTATGAGTAGTCAAGTGTTTCAGGATTGCTTTGACGAGTTCTGGAGGAGATAATGGAGCAGGAGGCTTCAGCGTGTAGATATATATCGTGGTTCCGCTATGTTTGATTTGTATCTATTTTTCTCTGATATACTTAATTGTAATTGTTAGACAGATGTTTATAACTGTCTAGTTTGTGTTGTATTGGCTGTAAAACTCTGATGTATAAGATACTATGTAAAGTTTTTATGTGATATAATATAATTTATTCGTTCCGCTATGAGATTCTGATGTTGTCTGCTTCTTTCTTTCCTTTCTTTTCTCTTTTCTATCCCTTTCTTTCTTCTTAACGATGCGACTTCCTGGAGTTTGGAAGTTGGGTCGTTACATTCATCTTTTATTATCATGCAACATATATGAAACAGTTTAGTTTATAAGAATATTCTCACCATATAACATCACACAGTCAAAAAGTTTTTGGAAAAAAATACCTAGCAAATTTATCAATGTCCATTTATACTTCAATAGTTGCGTATATTCCAAAACCTTAACTCTCTATAATAGTTAGCACAGACGTCGCACTGATATGTTTATATGAATGAAAAATCAATAGGAGGACGAGTATATATACATGAACTGTTACATGAAGATTTAGTAACATGTTTGTCGTGACAATGTCATTAAGATCTTATTTTATAAGCAAAGGAAATGATAAATCATTACTTCTGTCCTATCGTTGAAATAAAAAATGGTTAAAAAGCACACTTAATAACATTTCAAAGCACTGTGAGATTGTAACTGAATCTTAACACAAACATTATTTACCATAGCAAATGGTTCATAATATGGAAATGATGCTCTGAAAGATATTTGGTAGAACCTTGAGGTAAGAACTGAGGTGAGGTCATCGCTTCTAATTTTGATGCTTTGAAGATATCAGGCAGTGCAGGGTGGTGGACATTGGGCAACATAAGGCATTGGAATCTAGGGTAGTAGGAAGTAGTAGGTGTTAGGGAAACAAGCGCGATGGAGAAGAGTTATAATTAAGTTGTGATATGAAGAATTAAATCATGTTGGCCTATATGTCGCAGGTGAGGCAAGCAACAGGTCGGAGGTGAGGCGAGCAGCATCATCAAGGAGGAACGCAGCCTAATTTTGACAATAGAAAGATTGGGTTTACAAAATTGAGCGGGAGAAAAATATTGGGAAAGTGGAAATGAAATTGTAGCAAAATGAGGGTGGGTTTTAAATAAATATGGATTGCACTAGATTTAGCTCAATCAACATTTTATTTATATCTAGTCATATTTTAAAACAAAGAAAACGGCATGTGTAAAAATACTATGATTAGAGGTTGTAGAAAGTGAATTTTCTTATAGTGTTTGCATTGTTAGTTCAAACCTCATGAAGAAAGTAATCTTTCTGGATGCCAAGGAGACTAAAATCCAATTTAGGAAATCATACATACACATAAACAAACAGACAAACATACACACATATATATACACGATGAAGGTCAATGATGATGCGATATTTTTCTAGGTGAGACTTTTCAACCAAGGAAGAACTTTCTATAAAAAAATATTTAACCTAACCAAACTACTTAAAACATCTTTAGGAATAGGGGATAGATTAAAAATGGGTAAATGCAAAAATTTGCATATCAAGGACAAATTAAAACTAAAAATCAAACTATAGAACTTGTTGAAGGATATCACAAATGTATAGATTAAAGCATAAGTTTTCATTATCGTTAAACAACAAAGGTTACAGAGGTTCATAAAGAATAGATTCCCTATAATATTCAAAAAATAAACATATCCTTATTATACTTAACTTCATTCAGGGGAAGCGAGTCAATGGATATAGGAACAATGTTAACTTTAGGTAGATTCTAGCATTCCCCAGGATAATGGTCTAAACCATGCCCATCAAGATATCTCTTATGGGGATGCCTAATTAAACCCTTGTAGTAATTGCATAGGAAAAAAATCAATCATCGAGAATCTGGTATAAACTAAGTAGAGGCAATTCACTAGTTTATCTCTATCTTCAATCAGCATCAAAAGAAAGGCAATGAATTCTTCATTTTCTTTATGGAAATTAGATTGATAAAAGCAAGATCTTCAAAGGAAGGGTGCAAATTGTTTATTTTAAAAATCCTCTAAGCACTTAAGACGCTTTAAAAGTTACATGTATTCATCATTTGACTTGGTTAGGTCTTTGCAAAGACTCTCCCCCTTTATGTAAAGTCTAAAAGGTTCGCTCCCATTTTCGTCTAACAATATCTCAAAGTAATATTGGTTTTTCTATTTATGTTAGTAATAAGAGTAAAGCTTTAAAATTTAACAAAAGAATTTAAATAAAGATAGAATTAATGCAAGTATCAGATTACCTAAGGTGGGGTCACATCAGATTTTGGCGTTGGGAAGAGAGCCTTCATGATTTGAGAAGATGATAGGCCAAAGTAACTCAAGTTGGATAAGCGAGGTTTGCAAAATAGGCCTCTAGTGGAGGTGTGTCATCAATTCTGAGCTTAGTGATGGGAGAATAAAAGTTGGCTATATGATATGTTTCTTGGCCGCAATTTTTTTCTCTTAAACCATGGATATTAGGATCATCATCTTTAGCTTTCTTGATAAGTCATCCTGTAACAACCCGATATTTTCAGCCATTCGTATCCATTGTAAGTGCATAGGTAGACACACACGCCGGACTAGAATTGCTCAAAATACCGCATTTTAAATAAATTTGGAGAAAATGAAATACAATCACAGAATCATAGACACAGAAATATCATAATAACTCGCAGCAGAATATAAAATACATAGTAATTCATGAAGCTACTATGGCAGAGTCTCAAACCAAATACATAATACAGTATGAAAACAACAAAATAGAAATCCCAAATACATAGTAGCTCACTAATACATGAGATAAACTAGAACAGCTGAAACAGAAAGTAGATATTAATGTAGATAAGCAGAAACTCCAACAAAGACCAGCTCCTGAAAGAGAATCCAAAGCTGTGAATACTCAGGTCGACCCGAACGTAAAGTAAAACATAAAACACTCGAGTCAGGACAATATATACTTATATAATGTAAACAACCTCAAGTGAACTATAGTGGAAATGCACCATAACTTAAAGGATGCTTGGGATCGCCCATCCTTTAAGGATCGGTTAAACTATATATTAAATACATCCCGTGGTTAAAATTTCAAAATGGTATTTTATACTTCAAAATCAAATATCATTTCAAAATTCAATATCATTCAAAATCCATTTTAAAATATCAAAGTATCATATCTTCCAAGCCACATTCATTTTATTAAATCTAAATAACATTACAAAACACATTTCAAAATAGTTTATATTTCGAAACAAATTACTTCATTTTAAATCATAAAATGAAGTTATTATATTTAATAATTAAATTATTAAATTTCCAAAATTTTAGTCTTTCAAAATTCATTTATTCACTTAATTTATTAAAACAGATGAAAATTCAACTTTAGCAGCATTTAGAAATTGCTACAGGAAGTACATTCAAAACAGTTCAATTTAACAAAAGATAGCATTTAAAAATGCTGAAATAGGGTTACATTAGTTTCAAATAAAACTTAGTTAAATTCAACAATTATAACATTTACAAAAATGCTGTAATAGCCTTTAATTAAACTTAGCCATTTGGTTCATTATTATCAACTACAGCATTTACAAATGCTGTATTATCATTTACATTAGAATTATTATCATTTCAGAAATGCAGTTAACTAACTTCAAATATTCAGTATAATTTCACAAACAATTATATTTTTATTTAAATCATTTTTAACTTATAAAATCATATAATTTCATTTTTGAAACAATCATTCAAATACCCTTATATTCATGATTTTATAAAGTTAAATCTCCATTCAAAAATCAAAATTTAATAATAATTCACTTATTAAATTCCAACATTAAAATTTTAAATTCATTAAATTAAATTTAACTTAACATTTAGGTTTAAAATTTTCAAATATAACTTAATTTCATTTTTTTATTTGCTTAACTTAAAATTCACTTTTAAGCCAAATTCATAAATTTCTAATTTTAGTTATATTTCAAAATTTCAACTTAAATATTCATTCATTTCACAGTTTAACTTTATTCAAAAATCATTAATATATTATAAAATAATTTTAAATTCATTTAATTAAAAAAATATCATAAAGTTAACATATTTTCATATTTAATTTAAATTCCATTTATCACCAAATTATAATTTCCAAAATAACTTACTTTTCAGATTTTCTAACTTTACCATTTATTTATTTCACATATAAATTTTCAAAAAATCAACAATGCTTTAGAAAAATCATTTTTAATCAAATTTAAATCAAAATATTATAATATTTACATTTCTAAAATATTTTAAATTTTTTAGAAAAACATATTTTAACAATAGGTCTGTATTTCATTTTCTAGCCTGGGTAAAGTGATACGGGTAATATATCATTCCAACCCGTAATTTACAAAGACAAACTGGGTTTGATCATTTCAAACCCGCAATAGCAAGTAAATGAAAATAATTGAAAATCATTCAGGCCTATCATTTCAGCCCATAATGATTTTCTCCTATTCTAAATTCCGTTCGGGTATGTATCATTTCAACCCATAGTGATTCTAATCTAAAGGGAACTTGTAGTGTGATAAACTGATAAAAATAACAGAACAACATAATATAACAATAACAGATGTTATAACAGATGTTTAAGCATGGGTGAACATCATATAATCATAATATAACACGTGTAACATGATAATGCATTTTACAAATTCAAAAGGGGCCAATTTACTAGTTATATATGTACATATGTCTGGTGAGAATAACTCACCTGTTCAGAGCTGGAGATAGCTACCAAAGAAAACAATATAGAAACTATGAAGGTATGATAATACGGAAATGACTGAACAGTGGAGGGCCAATGCTAATTGCCTTGTTCAAACATTTACACAATACAATACAACAACATAAGTTCAAAACAATTTACACTTGAACAACACTAGAAATCAAAGCCCAAAACAACTTCCAATGGTTTGCACTTGTTCTCAACTTCACATGGATCAGTTAGTGATGGAATAAGCTCAGATAAGGCAGGGACTAAGGGCTGGGTTTGGGTCCAAACAGATCGGCCTAGCTTGGGTTTAAAGATGCATAGATATATAGGTGCACAAAACTACACTACAAGGCAAACAAATCATCATTTTTATGCTCCTATTGTGCTCGGCCAGAGGCTAGATGGGCCCAGCCCGTGGCTCAGGTGGTGGTGGGTGATGTGGAAGATGGTGGAGGTCAGGTCAGAGGTGGTGGTGGTGGAGGAAGTGGCGGCTAGAGGGGGTAGAAGGTGGTGCTAGCAAACTAGGCTCGGTATGTGTGAATAAGTGATGTATTTGTGGATTTTGGTGGATGTTCAAGCCTTGGTTGTGGTCGTCCTGGTCATAGTGATGGACTAGGGGGTGGTTGATCAGAGAAGGAGGAGGTGTAGGTCGGCCTATGGTTGGAGGAGAGGTGGCCGATCCAATCTAGTTGAGAAACAAATGCAAATTCAATAAGAAAATAGAAAAAAAACAAAGGAAAGGAAGGAGATTTTACCCAAACTTTCAAGCAATGGCCATGAATTATTTTTGGATGATAGAGTGGTTTTAGTCCACATGAAAAATGAGGAATGCAGCTGAGAAAAGAAATGAAAAGCACGGCCAAAAATGCACATAAATGAGGAGTTGTGAAAATGAAGAGTTTTGAAGGTGAAAAGCCATAAGTTTTGTTACTTTTTTAAACCTTTGGTATTTCCTTTTCTTTTTAATTTTATATGAACAAAATAACTCAAAAATATACTTTACAAACCGAAACCAAGTAAAAATATAAGAAAATAAATAATTAATTTCAAAGAAAATATAAAAAGAATGAAAGAAATTACTTAAAAATACAAAATAGTGTCCAGAAATTACAAATAAATCGCTACCAGTCTTGGAAAAATATCACTTCATTTTAAAAATATAATGAAGTGAAAATTTGAAAAAAAATTATTTATCATTTCCAAAATAAAATTAAATTGGAGAAAAATAGAAAAAGGAATAAAGAAATTGTTTAAAAATAGCAAATAGTAAAAATTACAAGAAAATTACCAATGGCTTCGGAAAATTATTTACTTCATTTTAAAAAATATTAAAAACAAAAATATACATAAAATAACATATTAACGCATATTAAAATAAAATATGACAAAGGAAGTATAATTTATATAATTTAAAATAGACAAAATTGCTAAATAAAACAAATTGCACTCAATATTGAAATATACATAACTTTCACAATTTAAATCCGTTTTCAACGAAACAAAAAGCAGTGTTCAAGTTATTAAATCTATTTTCATAATAAAAGATAAAATTTAAGAACTTAAATATTTGAAATTTGAAATTTAAGAAGTCGAAGTTTGACCAGAAATCCACTTTTCAGTAAAATATTCAATTTATACCAGTTGGAATTATAATTCACATAATAATCAAAGTTTATATTTAAAAATGAAATGTTTGAAATGAAAAAAGTTTAAAATAAATTTCAAAATGAAATAAAGTCAAAATTAAAATATACATAAAAATCTTAGGTTGTTACACTCTCCCCCACTCAAATCTTTTCGTCCTCGAAATGGAAGGAAGCGGGTAAACAACTAGAAAGAACAATAGGTTGGAAGACATCCCGAAAGAAGGTAGGGAGAAAGTAGCTAGGAAGGAAAGTAGGTTGAAATACAAGGATGAGCCATTATTTAAACCATTATACATTTCAATTTAATTTTTTTTATAGTATGATGAATATTCATTTGATTCAAATCTGATGGTACAAAGTAAACAATATTTAAAACATTTTAAATTTTTAGAAGGGAAAATAACTGATCAAAATATTCTTTATATATTACTTTATCAAGATACATTTATCAAAATAATTTTATAACTCGATGTCATAACAAGTTTACTTTCGTTCCTGCAGACTCTGGCCATACGTTGATCAGGCGCAAAGCTAGAAATCCCCAGGTACTTGGTAGACTTATTTCAACACCCAGTGAAAATACTGGAAAATACTTTTTAAAAAACTGATATGGAAAGTACAATCCAAACAAATCAACCAAACCAAAACAGTTGCCTAACCATGGATCACAGATAGACAATGGTTACGCCTGGATCCCCCAGGAAACAATCTATATCCGTAAGCTTTCTCAGCCCTGTGAGCTACGCCATGATGACTAGTAGAGTGCAAGATACACAATGGCTACGCCTGGATCCCCAAGGAAACAATTTGTACCCCTAGACCGTCTCAGCCAGTCAGTTTCGCTACTAATGCGACCTACATAGAGTGCAGGATACACAATAGTAACGCCTGGATCCCCCTGGAAACAATCCATACCTCCAGGCCAGCTCAGCCAGGAAGTTGCGCTATGCAGTCGCGATCATAAGACCATGGAGATCACCATGGAATTCGATGGACACTCTAGTATCATATCTGAAAAACCCAAATCAAAGAGAGAGAATAATATCGATAGAATGAATCCACAGTGTGGCCACAAAGCGGATATCAAGCAGAAGGCACTTTCCATATCTTTACTTCGAAAATATGTATCATATAGTACCTTTCAGAATCACTTTCAAATATCATACATATATAAAGTCCATTATATGTAAGATTTCATTTCAAATTGAATACTTCCCAAAATCAATAGTATATCAAATTACACTTGTATAGATTTCGATTATATAAGATTTCAATTTACAAGCTGAGTGCCTTTACAAATCAATAGTTATCAAATCACTTCATACTTACACAAATCAATTTCATATAAGTTCGATAACTCCCAAATCAAGTATTTAGTAAATCAAGGTTCTCAATTTCAAACTATTCAATATCAATTCAGTTTCGAAATCATATATGATTTCACCAATCATTTTTTCCAAATTACATATATTCAGTTTCAAAGTTTCTTAAAGCAATAGATTTAGAAAATAATCCAAATTTCCAGATCAATAAAATTTAGGTCAAACAAATTCGTTTCCATTTCAAACATATATTCACTTTAAAATTCATAATACTTTCAAAGTTATAAATCTTTCGAAACCAAAATACTTGAAATCATTACACTTTGAAAAATCATAACATTTCAAAGTCATACATTTGAAATCATAAAACATTCCTTTAGTTCTTTACATTTCACAAATATATTCGATTAAACCCAAATCTAAAATTTCCAATTTTAATTCAATTCAAACAACCATTTCAATTTAATTTAGTTTTCCAACAAAACCATTTCAAATATTATCAAATTTCAAACATAGATTTGATTTACAAAATAAACCATTCAATCTTAAATATGTTTCAAGACTTAAATATAACATATTTCAAAACTAAATTTTATAGTTTCATATATCTCAATTTTTTACTTCATTATTACTTACATATGTCATCATTTCGCAATATTACATTCGATCGCTCATTTGGTCACACAAGTTCGCTTTCGAACTAGTATTGTCCATTCGACTTCCCTAATGCGGACTTCGATATGGTTTCTCGACTAGAAGCAATCAGTCTCCTTGCATAGCCAAATACTATGATAGAGAATTCTAGAATCAAACCCAAAATCCATATCAAATATTCGCCATCAAGAACCAAATGAAAAATCCTAACACGAACCGGTGTAATTCGCCTCGAACTTGTGTACTCAAACTCGAATCAAATTAATTATGTGAATAAAACAGCATAAGTACAACTTTTGTATCTATTTCAACTTGTTAAATATATAGTTTCATAAAGATGTTACTAGGTTAAAACATTTAAAACCAAATTTTTCTCAAACATTTGAAGACTAATTTTTTTTTCAAAACATTTCGAAACTGATGTTACTAAGATGTTACTTCATTCTTACTTAGTTTTGAAATATTCATTTCATAATTCTTAATATTTTATATAAACTCAAATTACAAGTAAACCAAATATCCTTCCATACCATTATAAACTTCAAGTATACATTTACCAAAATCAATTATCATTTCAAATTCACATTCTTTATTAAAATAAAGATTAAATCATACTACTTTATACTTTAAATCATACAAGACTAAACTTATATTCTTTACCAAATACCTTATACCTTTCAAAATTTCTTGGCTTTGAAATGTTAACCTTGATTTGGAAGTGCTCGAACCTACAAAATACTCGAAGAAATCATATTTTCAATCCAAGAGTTGGAAATCAACACTAAATCAGTAAATCAATTTCAAAAGTTAGGTTTCAAATCCGAAACTCGAAGACTGAACACCGGCTTACTTTAAATCTTTCCAAATATATATATACATATCTATCTTTCGAATATCAAAACATACTTCGAAATCTGAAATCAAAATTGGTTTCACAAAATCACTCGCATAGCAAAGCTACTAGAGTGGCCTCTCCCCCACTCAGAAACTCGAAAATCAATGTCAATGATGCATGCATTCATCACCGAAATTATTTTCCAGCGACATAAGTGGGCTCTGGACTTTTATTTTCTTGAAACTTCTTTAAAATCTCTTCGAAATATTTAGAATTCATTCGAATACATTTGAAATATTTCTTATTCGGAAAATATCTTTAAATCATATTATTATTATTATATATTTTCCAAAATCTTAAAACCG
Source organism: Allium cepa (assembly GCA_030765085.1). Lineage (NCBI taxonomy): Eukaryota > Viridiplantae > Streptophyta > Magnoliopsida > Asparagales > Amaryllidaceae > Allium > Allium cepa. Next base: position 5,307,232 of record CM060930.1, on the reverse strand, counting down.
ATTTCAAAATACCGGAGTTCGATTCCTCGAAATTCAAATTCAAAACCCTTCAGTTATAAATCATTTTTATATAAATCAATTTTCTTATAAATTTTCAAAATTGCAAATCCTTTTGAAACTTTAAATTTTTATTCTACAAGATATATAATCTTTATCGAAAACATTTCACTTTTAAGTACAAAATATGGTCATCCTTATCAAAATAATAATTTCGATATATACAAAATTTTCAAAACACAATCAAACACAAATTCCCAAAGAATGATTCAACGATAGATTTCAAACAAACAGAGATTCAAATTTAGAGGACTCTAATCAAATAGAATTCTGGTTCGAAGATAAGCTCGAACAAAGATGAGATAATTTTGCTACCAAATAGAAGATGGATAAGCCTTTATAAATCGCGGGTGACCTTAACCGGTCAACTGAGACTTCATGAATATAATCAATTCGGAAATCTAAGGCAAATCGATATTCGATCGCCAGAGATAGAATCCGGGTAGAGCAGGAGATAGATAGCATCATAAACCGAGGATATAGAAATCTCTGGTGAATCAATGCTCATTGTAAAGGAGTTTCGCCCCTTTACAAATCATTCAAAGATTTTCAGAATCACCGATCTTTATAGAGGCCATTCCAAAGTGGAATTATGGAATGCTCCAAAATCAAAAGGATAAAATAGGGAAGATATGACTGGATTTCAGAACAAGTGGGAGTGTTCCAAAGTTCAAGGAATCCAAACCGATAAGAATCCTAACCAAAAGATTTCTAACAAGGTGGATACAGAAGGAATGAAGTTTAGAAAATCTTGGTTTCAAAATAAGAAAAATTTTATACCAAAAATAATCTTTGAAAATACTTTAAAATCATTTGGAAATCATTTTATACTTCGAAAATACGTTCTCTCACAAAGAAAGGATTCTGAGATTGATTTCACTCATTTTAAGATATTTCTACCCTATCTCTAATGAGTTTTTGCTCCGCAGGCTAAGGTTTTCCTAAAAACCAAAGCTCTGATACCAACTGTAACAACCCGATATTTTCAGCCATCCGTATCCATTGTAAGTGCATAGGTAGACACAAGCGCCGGACTTGAATTGCTCAGAATACCGCATTGTAAATAAATTTGGAGCAAATGAAATACAATCACAGAATCACAGACATAGAAATATCAGAATAACTCGCAGCGGAATATAAAATACATAGTAGTTCATGAAGCTACTACGACAGAGTCCAAAATCAAATACATAATAGAGCCTGAAAACAACAAAATAGAAATCCCAAATACATAGAAGTTCACTAATACATGAAATAAACTAGAACAACTGAAACAGAAAGTAGATATAAATGTAGATAAGTAGAAACTCCAGCAAAGACCAGCTCCAGAAAGAGAATCCAAAGCTGTGAATACTCAGGCTGACCCGAACATAAAGTAAAACACAAAACACTCGAGTCAGAACAATATATACTTATATAATGTAAACCAACTCAAGTGAACTGTAGTAGAAATGCACCATAACTTAAAGGATGCTTGGGATCGCCCATCCTTTAAGGATCAGTTAAACTATAAATTAAATACTTCATGTGGTTAAAATTTCAAAATGGTATTTTATACTTCATAATCAAATATCATTTCAAAATTCAATATCATTCAAAATCCATTTCAAAATATCATATCTTCCACGCCACATTCATTTTTATTAAATCTAAATACCATTACAAAACACATTTCAAAATAGTTTATATTTCGAAACAAATTACTTCATTTTAAATCATAAAATGAAGTTATTATATTTAATAATTAAATTATTAAATTTCCAAAATTTTAGTCTCTCAAAATTCATTTATTCACTTAATTTATTCAACTTTCGCAGCATTTAAAAATTGCTACAGAAAGTTACATTCAAAACAGTTCAATCTAACAAAAGATAGCATTTAAAAACGCTGAAATAGGGTTACATTAGTTTCAAATAAAACTTAGTTAAATTCAACAATTATAACATTTACAAAAATGCTGTAATAGCCTTTAATTAAACTTAGCCATTTGGTTCATTATTATCAACTACAGCATTTACAAATGTTGTATTATTATTTACATTAGAATTAATAGCATTTCAGAAATGCAGTTAATTAACTTCAAATATTCTATAATTTCGCAAACAATTATATTTTTATTTAAATCATTTTTAACTTATAAAGTCATATAATTTCACTTTTGAAACAATCATTCAAATACCCTTATATTCATGATTTTATAAAGTTAAATCTCCATTCAAAAATCAAAATTTAATAATAATTCATTTATTAAATTCCAACATTAAAATTTTAAATTCATTAAATTAAATTTAACCTAACACTGAAGTTTAAAATTTTCAAATATACTTAATTTAATTTTTTTTTATTTACTTAATTTAAAATTCACTTTTAAGCCAAATTCACAAATTTCTAATTTTAGTTATATTTCAAAATTTCAACTTAAATATTCATTCATTTCACAGTTTGACTTTATTCAAAAATCATTAATATATTATAAATTCATTTTAAATTCATTTAATTAAAAATATCATAAAGTTGTCATATTTTCATATTTAATTTAAATTCCATTTATCACCAAATTATAATTTCCAAAATAACTTACATTTCAGATTTTCTAACTTTACCATGTATTTCACTTACAAATTTTCAAAAAATCAATAATGCTTTACAAAAATAAATTTTAATCAAACTTAAATCAAACTATTATAATATTTACATTTCTAAAATATTTTAAATTTTTTAGAAAAACATATTTTAACAACGGGTCTGTATTTCATTTTCTAGCCTAGGTTAAGTGATACGGATAATATATCATTTCAACCCGTAATTTACAAAGAAAACCCGGTTTTGATCATTTCAAACCCGTAATCCCAAGTAAAAGAAAATAATTGAAAATCATTCAGGCCTATCATTTTAGCCCATAATGATTTTCTCATATTCTAAAGTATGTTCAGATATGTATCATTTCAACCCATAGTGATTCTAATCTAAAGGAAACTTGCAGTGTGATAAACTGATAAAAGTAACAGAACAACATAATATAACAGTAACAGATGTTATAACAGGTGTTTAAGCATGGTTGAACATCATATAATCATAATATAGCAGGTGTAACATGATAATGCATTTTACAGATTCAAAATGGGTCAATTTACTAGTTATATACGTACATATGTCTGGTGAGAATAAATCACCTGTTCAGAGCTGGAGATAGCTACCAAAGCAAACAATACAGATACTACGAAGGCAAGAAAATACGGAAATGACTGAAGAGTGGAGGGCCAAAGCTAATTGCCTTGTTCAAACAATTACACAATATAATACAACAACATAAGTTCAAAACAATTTACACTTGAACAACACTAGAAATCAAAGCCCAAAACAACTTCCAATGGTTTGCACTTGTTCTCAACTTCACATGGATCAGTTAGTGATGGAATAAGCTCAGCTAAGGCAGGGACTAAGGGCTAGGTTTGGGTCCAAACAGATCGGCCTAGCTTGGGTTTAAAGATGCAAAGATATATAGGTGCACAAAACTACACTACAAGACAAACAAATCATCATTTCTATGCTCCTATTGTGCTCGGCCAGAGGCTAGATGGGCCCAGCCAGTGGCTCAGGTAGTGGTGGGTGATGTAGCAGGGGTGGAGGTCAAGTCAGAGGTGGTGGTGGTGGAGAAAGTGGCGGCGAGGGGGTAGAAGGTGGTGCTAGCAAACTAGGCTCGGTTTGTGTGAATAGGTGATGTATTTATGGATTTTGGTGGATGTTCAAGCCTTGGTTGTGGTCGGCCTAGTCATGGGGATGGACTAGGGGGTGGTTGGTCAAAGAAGGAGGAGGTGGAGGTCGGCCTATGGCTGGAGGAGAGGTGGCCGATCCAATGTAGTTGAGAAACAAATGCAAATTCAATAAGAAAATAGAAAAAAAAACAAAGGAAAAGAAGGAGATTTTACCCAAACTTTAAAGCAATGGCCGTGGGATGAGAGAGTGGTTTTAATCCACGTGAAAAGTGAGGAATGCAGCTGAGAAAAGAAATGAAAAGCATGGCCAAAAATGCACATAAATGAGGAGTTGTGAAAATGAAGAGTTTTGAAGGTGAAAAGCCTTAAGTTTTGTAACTTTTTTAAACCTTTGGTATTTCCTTTTCTTTTTAATTTTATATGAACAAAATAACTCAGAAATATATTTTACAAAACGAAACCAAGTAAAAATATAAGAAAATAAATAATTAATTTTAAAGAAAATATAAAAAGAATGAAAGAAATTACTTAAAAATACAAAACAGTGTCTAGAAATTTAAAATAAATCACTACCAGTCTTGGAAAAATATCCACTTCATTTTAAAAATAATATGAAGTAAAAATTTTAAAAAAATAATAATTTATTTATCATTTCCAAAATAAAATAGATAATAAAATTGGAGAAAAATAGAAAAGTGAATAAAGAAATTGTTTAAAAATAGCAAACAGGACATAAAATTACAAGAAAATTACCAATGGCTTTGGAAAATTATTTACTTCATTTTAAAAATATTAAAAACAAAAATATACATATAATAACATATTAACATATATTAAAATAAAACAGGTAATTAGGCACAAGGAAGAAGTTGCAAAAAAATTTAGTCTCAGGGACAACAAGTTTGCTTTTTAGTTTGAAGGACACTTTTTAGTGTAAACTGAAAATGATAGTTACAACTATCATTCTGTGAATTACACTAAAAAGTGTCCTTCAACCTAAAAAACAAATTTCTCGTCCCTGAGACTAAATTTTTCTCTAACTTTTTCCTTGAGCCTAAAAACCCCAAAATAAAATATGACAAAGGAAGTATAATTTATATAATTTAAAATAGACAAAATTGCTAAATAAAACAAATTGCACTCAATATTGAAATATACATAACTTTCACCATTTAAATCCGTTTTCAACGAAACGAAAAGCAGTATTCAAGTTATTAAATCTATTTTCATAATAATAGATAAAATTTAAGAATTTAAATATTTAAAATTTTAAATTTAAAAGTTAAAGTTTGACCAGAAATCCACTTTTCAGTAAAATATTCAATTTATACCAGTTGGAATTATAATTCACATAATAATCAAAGTTTATATTGAAAAATGAAATGTTTGAAATGAAACAAGTTCAAAATAAATTTCAAAATGAAATAAAGTCAAAATTAAAATATACATAAAAATCTAGGGTTGTTACACATCCTATATGTTGCCATTGACCTCATCGTCTTCATTATCGTCATCTCATAATCATCGTTATCAGTTTCTCATTCTTCTTTATTTTATTCTTTATCATCATCTGAAAGATGATCATTAAAGATTAAATGTTCTTCTAGCTTAATCTACTATGTTTCTTCCACTCAGGATAATTCTCCAAGGAATACGATGTAGATTATGTCAAATTTCTTCTTGTAATCGCTTCATGTGAAACTAGAAGGAAAGTGAAGTCTGAGAGTTAATCAATGTTGTCCTAATATACCATAAATAGAGCCGCCTTCAAACATTGTTCTTTCCAAGGCTCGTTGCAAGTAGGAAACTTTGACTTTTAGCATCTTTCAGTGAGGCGTTTGACTTTTTGAGCAAAGAACCTTTCTTAGCTCAAGATTAGTTATCTTAGCTAATACTTCCTCTAACTTAATTGCCTTAAAATGAGCTTGTTTTTATTTTTCCTTAAACAGCATGAGCTCATTCTCAATTGCATTTAATTTTTCCTCCAATGCATGAGTTTTCTTCTTTTCGGAATCCAAAAAGTTAAGGTCTATGAGTTTTCAACAGCCAAGGATTTATTGATAGCATGGAGGTTGCGATTTTTGCCTTCTAGAGCTTTTATGTCACTATATGAGGAAGAATTTAACTCTTGTAATGATGATGCATGTTGAGGACAATTCAAAGTAGATTGCTGAAGCAGGAACATATGCTTCCTAACCTGAAATGCAAAACATCTTAATCAAACTACGTATGTCAAATTAATGTATCTAGAAGAGAATGAAACATACTAAAATAGGGTATTGTAAAAGGAGTATGTCTTTTGAAAAGTAAGAGGGAGATCCTATAGTTCCTAAGGAAGAAATAGTGGGAGAACGAATGATTGATGCTAATAATTTTTCAAAACCAAAAAGGTAAGAGACCCCGCATCACCAAATAAAGAAGTATCCATAATAGATGGAGAGTCAAAGCTCGAGTGTTTATGTAGTTGAGCCAAATATTCCTCTAAAGGGGAGCCCGTTATGTCAATGTTGTGACATTGCAAAGTTGGGGCAATATCTACAGCAACTGTTGTGCCATTTGAAAAAGAAGCGACAAACGTTGTTGAAGGTAGGTCGTCCGTTTTACAACTCTTGGTGGGAGATGACTCAAAAGGAATTATTGACTACTCTAGCTCTCTCCCACTTTTAGCAAAACTTATCGACAAGAAAAGAATCTCCTGTTGTGATAGTGATGGATGAGGCATTCACCCTGGAAATGGAAGGCAATGGTGGTCTACCAAAGACTTTCGCTGAAATGGCAAGGTTCTATATATCCTTGCTTTTCGGCAAAAGAGAAAGGTCAATCAAGCTAGTATTTGTTATATAAAACAAATAAGGCATAAGAAAACAATAATTTTACTCAAAGTAAGGAAAAGAGAGATACGATAGAAACTTGGTGAATATCTAAGGATACTAGAAGGCTTGTGTTGAATTGGGTTATTGATTGAGAAGGTATCAAACTTTATAGCAATGAGAGATTTAAAACCATATTAGCCTTCTTATCACGGGAGGCTTCCCAAAACCCCATGGGATGGTTGAGTCAAAGCATACCTTTTTCAACTTGTCTTCGGTAAGAACTCTTAACTAACTCCTAGAAATACTTTGTAGCTTTCCCAATTTCACCGATCTTTTCCAACACTTTGATTTCTTTGGAAGCAGGATCTGCAAATATAAAAATATTAATAAGAAAATAACAAACAAACAAATGTAAAATTGAAATAGTGACATATTTAAGATCAATGGCATACTAGGAAGAGAGAAGGTTTTAGAAATTTTAGGAGCGAAACATTTTACAGAAAAGAATTAATGACCGCATTCTTTAATTTCGTTAACGGGATCCAAGATCAATTCACAGTTAGAAAAACAAATTTAGAAGATGGAGCCATCCAGTTCATAGCTGACCTTTAATAATGTGTTAAAGAGCATGGAGTTGACACACTTAACTCCTCTATTTCAAGCTCCTTGAATAATATTTAAAGAGAATGGATGAAGCGATAGTTACTGGACATAAGCTGAATGGGAAACAATCTAGGAAAGCCGAAATTATGGTGGTAATGTCATTAAAGGGAAGACGACATGAGTCTTCATTCTATAATTTGAAAATATTAAAGAATAGTATCTCTCTCTTCTTGTTTCGTAATAAGGGATTGACAATTGGTGTATGTAACAACTATGCTTTCTACGATGTAAAATAAATAAATTTAATTAAAATAAATTTTTTTGAATTCGATGTTTGGTGATTATAATTTTGAAAGTAAATATTTATTTAATTCAAAGCTATTAATAGAAGAATTTGTTGAAATAAATTAAATTAAATTGGTAAATTTCTTACGAATAATATATTAAAATTGAATAAAATTGCAAATCATCGAAATGTAATTTGTAGAATGGTATGTTAATCAAAATTATATAGGCTAGAAATTTGTTTATAAATAAATACAAGGATTATTTGAAATAATTTTGGCTAGAAATTTTTTTATAAATAAATACAAGAATTATTTGAAATAAAAGGAAAAGAGGAATGGGTTGATTTAAATTAATAAGATCCCAATATTCCAACCCAAGCACATTTTCTTTACTTTTAAAAATATTGTCTCCATTCTTGACTAAGCCCAACCCCATTTACTAGTTCTAAGCCTTAATTACAAAATTAAAGCATAGAGAAAAATAAATAAAATAATGAAACCGCATACGATAGAAAGTCGCTCGATCGGTTGGTGACATGTTGGACGGCAGCGGCTGCTATTGGCAGCTGGTGGATGCAGCAGGAACGAACGTGACTTGATGTCGCGATTTGGTTGGTGGCTCATGTATAAACTTAAGGCAGAGGATGATTGCGATCGACGTGGAGGAGAGTGATGGATGCTGACATGGACTGGAGGAGGGGTGTAAGAAGCGAGCCTAGCAAAGACATGTGCAGGCGCTGTTGTCAAGCAACGACCTAGTGGAGTTATTGCTCGTACGCAATTTTGGAAGAGTATGGCCATGACCTGGAGGCGTAGGCCTATGCTAGTTGGATTTGGCAGCAATGACGTTCAACCTAGCAGTATACTTTCATTATGTAGTAGTTTTATGTTATTTCACGCATCATCTTGGTGAGTTATCTCAATCATAACTATATCTTTATCATTTTATTTATGCATATTCACTCGTATATCTACCTATTTAGTTAGGTTGAATGAATTATTAGTCGTTATTGGTTGTTATTGGACCGATTTTGTGCAATTGGATATGATTTTGGTGAATGTTGGATTATTTAAAATGCAAAAGAGATGTTTTTGATTGCATTTTGATGTGTAGTTATTTTTATAAATGTGTGCTCAATTTATGAATGATCAAAATTCGATATAATTCGTTTTGGATCGAACAATAAAAATTTATATTGATAGTTGTTGATGATTTTGGAGAATTTTGCTTTATAATTCATATTTTTGGATATTTGATTGATATTTTTATTTTAAAATATTTTGAAAGCTTCGATAATTTACTTTTGGTATTTTAAAATTTAATTTGATGTACATTTATAACAAATAAAACCGGTTGGAAGATAAAATAATTTCTTAGAATTTATTTTGGATATATAAGTTGTTTTGAAAATGGAAAACATTTTATTTATAACCATTAGAGTATAAATTGAAGATGTTGAATTATTCAATGGTTTGAAATAAATATAATTTCTTTTGTAGCTTATAAATTTATTTTGAAGTAGTATTTTTATAAGGACCCGCAAATTTATGAATTGGATAAAAGATATTTAATTTTGAAATATTCAAATACAAGGTTTTATAACACCAACTATAAAGACTTAAACACTAAAATTATGATAAGAAAACTTTTTTAAAAATATAATTGTGAGTTATAGTTTCATAAATAAAGCACGTGCTGTGTACACAAATTTTCGTCGATAAATCGATTTTCAATAGAAAGGAGACTTTTTCAATATTTGAGTGCACGAATCTAGATACAGGCACTAATATATCTATTTCAACAGGATTATAAAATAAAAAATTTTATTTTATTTTTAGAAATGAAACGTATTTATGATATTAGTAGAGATGTCATCGCTTTTATATATTTCTCTGGAAATTCAAGTTAAGTTTAAATAATTAAATAATTGTTTTAATACACTAATAATTCACTTTAATTAGTTATAAAGTGGTAGTAAATCATTTATAATAGTTTTGAGAAGATATGTACTTGATTTTAAAATATAAGGAAAATTGATAAAGCTTTATCGATGCGATAGCACTTTTTGTAAGCACTTTTCAATATCGATGTATATGGTTTTATAATTCAAGTGAGATTTTTTTAATTCAAGTAAAATGATGAGAACTAAATTTTCAAGTTTTTTTATTAATATACATATAGTAAATATATATATATATATGTATATGTATGTATGCATGCATGCATGTATGTACGTTTGTATGTATGTATGTATTAGAACTTCCGTTCTATGTTTTCAATGACAACAACTGTAAAATCACATATTATATATCTTACCAAGATTGCAGATATATACTTCAAGAGATCGTCGTGCTCAAAGGTATTGGGACTTAAAGAAAAACAGAGATTTATGGACCATACTATTGTAACATCCCGCGTTAAATTACAATTATATATGCAAATAATTTAATTAAGTTATATATGTTTGAAATTGTAAAACAAAGAAATGTTTGTAAACGGAGCAACTAACTAATATTATTTGGATACATATATATTTTTGTAACAAATAAATTGGAGAGAGAAATTATATAAAATTAATCAATAAGGAAGATTAATTAACGATTATTGTTTAAAGGGAAATTAATATTCAATTAACTAGCAAAGGTGAGTAATTGACAGGAACATATAAGAAAGGGAACATATATTGTAGCAACTAATTGATATGATTAGAAACATACATGTTAGTGCAAGAGAATAAAATGAAGGAAGAGTAATTTATGTAAGTAATCAATTGTCAATTAATAAACATGGACACCTATGGTAACATATATAATTAAGATTGTGATTCAAAATTCAGTTGTAGAATAGACGCATGCAATAATTATGGGAATAAAATAAAGTAATATTTATATATGTGATGAATTAATATGGTATTGGTTGGCATATTAATTTGGTAAGAAATCATTGTATAGACAGGGATTAATTGGATAGTAAATTGATTCTGGGTATATATGAAATCTATTAATGGGGTGATTAAAAATGGTAATCTTATTTAAAAGAAACGTCACATTTAAAAATATATGTTTTTATAGATTGCGAAAGAGAAGGGGAAAGTGATTAATGAAAAGATTGTTGGAGAATCAATTTGAAATAAAAACAAATGCAGAAGAAAACAAATTAATGTCCATTGACTGAGTGTACGCTTTAGATTTTAGGGTTTTATATCTAATGGATAGCACTGATTTGGACCACTATAAATATAGGTATAAAGCCTCATTTTTATTCTCATTATTTTTCTCTTGCCTACAGAAGCTCTACCATTTTTCTATCTCTTCTTCACTTTTTAATAACAAAATTTTATATCTAATTCACACAAATTTAGATCTACATAGAAAGAGAAAAGAATTAATTAGGGAATTAGGAATCAGTTCAAATCTGAAAGCTATGTCAAAGGTAAAACCCTAGATCTGAGTTTTATTTGCTATTTCTAACCCAAATCTCTTCTTTTCTGTTTTAAATATTATAGAACTATAAATATATCAATTGTAATTTTAAATAGCGATTACAAGGGAGGTGAATACAGATGTAAGGGATAGATCTGAAATAAAAACAGGAAGATTCGGAAAGCTAGCAATGTGAGTGGATTTATTTATTTATATATTCACTAACAAATACGCACTCATATATATAATATGCTCAAAAACAATCTAGGGTGCTACTGACCCTATCTATACTGAGTACACATCAAAGTCTAGGAATATACTAAATCTAAGCTCTGATACAAAATGTAACAAACGGGTTTTCCGGACCCGCCCCAGTAGGCTTTTCAACCATCCCGCTACACTTCTGCTTTTCAACATGGAGGCACTCCTGCTTTTCAACATGGAGGTGACTACATGTGGTACCTTGAATCTTCTTTTACGGCAAGCCTCTCGGCTATCAACCAACCCTTTCACTCAATGGACATGTAGGGGTAATAGTCTAAGCTTCGTCATTGTTCACAAAGCGAGAACCCCCTATCATGCTGAACATAATCAAGCAAATTTAATACCCTTTGAATCGACAATAAACCATACATGTCCGACCCAAAAAGCACAGACTAATGACAAGTCATGAGAAAGAAAAGAAGAGAGAAGAAGAGAAGAGAAGAGAAGAAAGGGAGAAGAGAGAACCAAACAGAACAATACAGAATCTCACATCGCAGCGGAAAACATATAATATTGTATCAATGATCTTTACAAAATAGAAACTGTGTATACATATACCAATCAAAGTTCAACAATCAAGCACTAATCATCAGCTTGGAAAGTTATAATAACCTGTCCTTACAATTGTCGAGAACATAAACAACAACAATGCACAAAGCGGATAGTAAACAGATATGTGTCTACGAAAATGAAGATCTCCAACTCTCCTGTTGAAGCTCCAAAAACATCAAATCTGAACCTGTAAATATACTCGGTATGACCCGACCATTGAAAGGGAAGAATGCCCGGATCAGTCTGGTAAACCAACGTGAGAACCACACTCAACTAAATTTATTAAATTACCAAAATTTTCCTCTACAAAACAAAAGTATCTCGTAAGATACGCCTACACATAGACACGAACATTTTTTACCTTACAATAACTAAAACCTTTCATATCAAATCCTCTTATGTTATACTAGTGTATAATATACAGATAATATTAACTATAGCCAAAATGGTTACCCATATAGAATTTCACGGTTATTCATTATGCCATCACAAACAAAACCACAATCTCGTAGCGGAGTTTGGATTTCCATACAAATGACCAGGTGAAGGACTACCTTCCGGCAGTACATCTCTAAAGAAATGTACCGAGGACCATCATAAAGGATCCTTTACCAACACAAGACCGACCTATCTCTGTAACTAGATAGTACCGAATATATCATCCTTCGGTCATTACCGACCTTTTTCGAGGGCCTTCATAGCATACAAACCACATTAATTTACATCTCGAATGTCATAGTGGGAAGAAATATATTTAGAAGATGATGATCATATCCTGATTGGGAATGACCCACTTAGCCTTGCTACATCTAACCTTGTTTTGATTATTTTTGGTTGATGAGGCCTAAACTTACGATTACCTTTCACATATCACATCACTTTGAATGCCACATGGCCATTTTCATTGACTATTAATTGCCTTTCACAAAAATACAACCATTGAGCTCACACGTCTCAAGGAGTGTGTTAAGCTAAGAGAAGTTTTCTTCTCCGCCACCACTGATGTACGTTTGTAAAAACCCATGTATGTAATTTTAGAAATGCAATGTCAGACATTCGTCCATACAAGTTGTCTAGAAACAGGACAAACCGAATGTACTTTCCTACTACATCCTGCCAGGAAATCCCTAGGATTAGTAGCGATAGCCTTGCATTAGATATTTCATAACGAAGAGACAACTGCTACTATATGTATATTAGGAATTTAACCCCAAACGATCAACAAGTAGTCCTCCATTATGAAAATCCTAAATATCAATATCATCGATAACCTGCACAATCGAACGCATATACATTGGTCCGAAGTGGATTTCGGATAAACCGATCCCGATCTCTTCACACCAACAACGCAAAAGTATTTCTCAACCTCACACAGAAATTAAGTCTCATAGACTTATCATGTCTCCAACTTTCAACTTGCCATCGTTCGGCCAAAGAGGAAGCTCGATAGATTAGAGTAATACTCTACAGTACGCGAATCAACATCCTTAACACAAATGATAATCAAGCTTACACAGATGGCTACGTATTAAGTGTACGGGTAAATAATTCCCACATCAAGTCGAGGAACTAAAATGGCCATATTTGGCAGTCGTTTATTTAACTATCAAACCAAACAAATAAATATCTAGCACCATAAGCAATCACTAGGCCCTTTTAAGTAATCTTTTATTAATTAAATAGCTTTCCAAATATTCACTTCAAATTATCTCTTAAAAGATATATTCTCAAAACCATTTCAATATTTCACTATTTGGAAAACATTTCCATATACTTATATCGTAGTATAAGCATATTCACAAATCTCTTTAGGAAAGCTTAATATTTTTCAACACACGCTTTATTGGGTCAAAACGAATGTTGCGTAAAACATCGTTACGACAATCCAAAATCATTACTATAGGGATTCGATAATTAGACAGATATATAAATCCAATATACTATACAAAACATCTCCTTTCGAAAATCATTTACTATAACAACAGTGATATAGTTCATGCTTTCCTTACTTCTTGAAAACGTCTATTTCAAGAATGAATGTTGAAATTGATGTTTTGGATACTCACACCTTTTAAAACATCTTCAAACCATTTAACTCCATTCAGAAGATCATTTTTCAAAACATTTATTTAATTTAAAGGATGATTCACTGTCCAAAATCGTGAATATAATTCTCCTACCAAATTCATTACTTCCATACATTTATTAAAGGATAATCCACTATCCAAAATCGTGAATATAATCCCTCTAATAAGCTTTCATATTTAACTTATCAAAATACGTTCGTTCCACATTTATAAAACAATATTTATAAATTCCATATATATTTTATTAAAACTTCAATTTATAAAATCCCTTTATTAACCAATCTCATTTATATCTTATTTATATGCCAAAGATTATAAATTATTTTATTTATAAATAACTTCATTTACAAATTCATTCCGTTTTAACTTCATAAATTATAGATTTTATTCACTTATAAGATCCGCTTATAACTTCACTTTAACAATTATAAAACTCCTTTATAATCCCATTATTTTGATTTATAAAAATTCAATTTATAAATCTTATAAATAAACCATTTATAATAGTTTCAAAATCTCAATTTAACCTAATTTACAAATAATAAACTTCATGTTTCAAAAATCATATTTAAGTATATTTCACAAAAACATAACTTTTATAACATAAAAATTAAAACCTTTTATTTGTTTCAAATAATTTCATTTCCTTAACAATTCAAAGATAAATAAAACATCTATTTTCAAAATCACTTTGAAATCCTTTTTAATTTGAAATCATCATTTTAATATTTTAAATTTCCAAAAATATGGCCCAATGCTACAACAACACTAAATGAGATGATTCACATCAATCATATTAATCCTGCCATCCAAAACATCATATAACACATGATAACGACATATATATCAATATGTGTAAATAAAATCAGCACTGGTGAGGAACCCAGTTGGATCCCTCCAACCTATCACCTACAACAAATATACATATGAGAAAACATATACAATGTCTGCTTCGAGGCAGACACCTGTACAAAAGGTCATCCACTTATACACGGGAACGTATAGGGTCTCATCTGCTCCAATAGGCAGGAATATATCCAAATACCAATCAATATATATCATTAATCAACATAAAATAAATTTATTCTCACTTATATAAAAATATCATTGAGTCAGAAAGAGTGAGTTGTACTAAGTTTGGTTCCAATGGCAGTTATAGTGTCTTATTTCGAATAAAAATAAATGAGCGTTTAATTTTACCCAAAATTTTCACTAGCTCCAATCAACTCCAAACCGACTTTAAAATGTAGTGCTCGTCAATACGATCCCAACGCATCACTGCATTTATCATTTGAACGTCGCGCCTTCGAACCCATCACTGCCTTTATCATTTTAACCGTAGCCATTCAATTTTTATAAACGAGATCCGGGTCGTGCTTCTCCTATTCTTCCTCTCATTCGTGCCGTTCGAACCTGTCATTCCTTTATCATTTGAATGTTATGCTTTCTACGATCGCTGAGGCAATGATCCATTGCCACCACGTCAATGCCCCCGCTGTCATGCACCACCGCCCCAAGTCACGCCAAGTTCGATTGCGCCATCGCATTGGAAAGCGTGCGCGAACTCCGACCGTTCAAGGCCATTTTGCCGTCGATCCACTTCACCTAAGATGATCATGACCGTTAGATTTCTAGAGCACGATGTGCTCTACAATATTGCAGAATGAAGTTTTTGCTAATAGTCGACGGATTAAGAGATATCGTAGGGGGAAGTTTCGACCAATTTCAGCCATAGAAAATAAATCAACGGCTAGACCTAAACAGATTAGGGTTTGTTGAAAATTAAAGAAATAAAGTCCTTTTATATAAAATTTCGCGACACTATTCATCTGAATTATTTTCGAACTCCAATCGAAGTGTGCCGCCAAGCATTTATAATGTTTTACACATATTCCATACATATTGGAATATATATCAGAAGCCAGTTTCATCATATTTGAAAGATAGGTTTTCAAATCGACTTATTTAAATTAAAATTCACTTAAACAAATTCCTATGCGTTTCAGCTTCGTACGGGTACCCATAAGTCCGATTGAAACGAAATTTGAAATCCTACAATAATATAACATTACGGATCTAATGAAACTAGTTTCGTCGAAATCCGAGACGGTGTGAAAAATGACTATTTTTACACGTTGATTAAATATTAAACTACAATTTCTTTAAATTAACTTTTGATTCAATTTTAAAAGTTTACTAACATCATTCTAATTTTAATAGAATTTATATCAACTTTATAAATCATTTTCATTCGTATTAAATTCAAAATCAATTATTTACACAACTTCAAATATTTAATTAACAATTTAATTATCCCATTAAATCAAGATATTTAAATATAAGTTATTCAACTTATAAAATTAACTTGTGAATATTTAAAATCAATTAAATATTCGAATTTCGAGTGACTGATATTCTGGGTCGTTATAACTGAAATGAAGGAAATAAGATGTAAAGTAATAAAATTTTGAGGAATGGAATTACTGTAATAAATTATGTTAAAATGAGAAAAGTTAATTAATCCAATAATTGGATCTAGGAGCAAGTAAAAGGTTAATTAGTTGGTTTAGAAAATAGGATATGTTTCTATAATTTAATATTTAAAAGACAACAATGAACGTAATTGCCAGAATAAAAGAAAGAAAAAGAGAATTAGTAGAGAAACCACTGTATTTTATAATATTCTAAAATAGTAAAAGAAATATCTACCAGTTACGGATTATTGTTTTTAGTATTATTTCATATTAAAATATGGAAATGGATTTTTAAATATAGTTTTCATAACCAACAAAATAAAATAGAATTACTTCCTAGAATAGAAGATAATAAAGCAAAGTATGACATGAATTAAGTAAATTATTAGATAAGAACTTGAAGTTGTAAACGATAATGAACCTAGGTCTACATTCACTATGCAGACTATTTAAGAAGATAGTTATTATGATAAGTGAATTATATAATATAAGAGAATAAAAGAATATTCTATATCATAATAAAAGAATGCAGATTAGAGCAGAAAAGAAATATTGGAATTATGTACGGACTATAAAAGAAGAGAAAATGGCAATTACAAGTAGAATTATAACATAGGTTATAATTAAATAATAAGAACGAAAAAGCTTATTTTGAGACCTTGAATAAATTAACGAGCAATAATAATGGTAGAAGCTTATTTAAATAATTTATATTAAGTCAATAAGCAAATAAAGCAGGAATGATAAAAAAGACTTATTTTAATGAACTTAAGATTTATATCAAGTTAAATAACCATGATAATGAATGTGGCTCATCCCAACAACATTCCCTATTAAATAAATGAAAATCTCACAATAGATAGAGGTGACACGAGGGCGAGAATATGCTAATTAAGGTATATAAGTAGCTAACTGAATAAGAAAAGTAAACTAAATGCAAATTAAAAGATTAGACTTAGGGTCTAATAAAAGAGTGAGATGCGTTTAGAGTAGCCCAAAGGACGAAGAGCCTAACGAAGCAGTTCATCATAGATTTCAGCAAAGGAAAAGTATGTCCAACTTTGTTATTTTGGTCTAGAAGGTAGTACGAGACTTCAGCGGGACGTGAGGATACTCTAGGATAGCTCTCTGGGAAGGCCTAACGAAGCTGCATCCCCGGAGGTAGGTCTGTAGGTGTTCCATCAAGAGAGTATGCCTTGACTACATTTGCATTGTAGGCCTAACGAAGCAGACCTTTGTAGGCAGCCAGAAGGGCTTGGTGTTTGGACTAGGGTATTCGTATGTCCAGTACTTGCAAGTAAGTTTAAGGATAGTCGCATGCGAATATCGGCGAACATCAAGACCAAGAGCAATTTCGATAAAGACTAGAGTTAAACCAATAGGCCAATGGTTCTTTCACTATCGAGACATTGGATGACGGGGGCACCGCCATTTGGATGTTAGATAGTTTAAAGTAGGGCATGACCACTTAACTCTTTAGAAGTCTTTCGGTTAGTTGAGGGGTGGCCGCATGAGGCCATAGCCACGATGAAAAAGAGACATAACAACTAGAATATCTGTATTGTATGTCTAACGAAGAAGTCCTTTACAGATATAGAAAATCCCCGTCTTAATTCCGTACAAGGTAGACCTTGTTGGCGGGATTTAGATAGTAGACAGAATGATTACATAGTCCTCAATGTGCGCACTTAATGGTACATTGTGGATGTCTAAGCACCGGCATGGACTAGTGCGGACGCGGTTTACGTTTTCATAATAAGTAATGGATCATCTGTATTGTAGGCCTTACGAAGAAGTCCTTTACAGATGTAGCTACGGAACGCTCGTGGAGCAAGACGACGGAGTATTTGTATTGTAGGCCTTACGAAGCAGTCCTTTACATATATAGCTACGGAGCAAGACAATGAAGCATCTATATTTGTAGGCCTTACGAAGAAGACATTTACAGATGTAGTTACGGAACATTCTCAAAGTAAGACGATGGAGCCCTTTTTGAGGACGATACAGAAGGTACCATGGGTGGTACCTAGGACCAATATGATCGTTAGGCATATAGCTACATATATGCATTAGTTATTAGGTTTTAATCTACTATGGAGTAGATGGGCACGGTTCACAAATAGAGGCGAGAGTATTGTAACCTAATGAACCTAATATAAGAATAAATGAAAATAAAACGATATATGTAGAATTAAGCCTAGAGTATATAATTTATTCATTCACCAGAACTTTTGTTCTGACCCACTCCTCATAACATCATATAGTTTAGGTAGATGGCAGAGACTTCTCGGCTTTATGACACTTGCTTAGAAAGTGTTATTATTTGGATGAGTATTTACTTACTATTATATTTTAGTCAATTCCTTTATGGGATATTTAATTGAGCTCTGATATATCTGTCTTTGCCTATTTGCAGGATACTAGATTCCCAACTCGGGTTTCAATGGGCTTGGGTTTTAGCATTTTTGCGAAAAATCCGAACCCATTGGAATTCGGGTTGCTACATTTGGTATCAGAGCTTAGGTTTAGGATTCCTAGGTAAATAGTGAGTGAACGTTTACGTATATTTGAATAGAATATAAATATATTATGTACTAAAATCCAAATAGTCCCCGACTATAGATTTTAACATATTGAAAGTTTTTAGAAGTATATTTGTGCATAATTTGCTAGTTGGATTTGGGATGACCCAAGTATGTAGAGCCCTATGTTATTACCAATTTATAGCATACAACTAAGCCATGTTTTGAGAGAAAATTTATGTCCATATGTTTATGGAAGAGGGAAGTTCCTTAGGGATAGTAGGGAGAGTGTTTTTATTTTGGAAAGAATAAGAGGTTTTAGTACAAAGAAAATCCACTTTATGTCGAACCTAATAAAAATGGAACTTTTAAAAAGTTGAAAACTATAATTGTTAATATATTTGAGGAAGTAAATATTGGGTTGTTGAAAAAATAAGTGGTATGAAATTTAAATTGGTTTTTATATGATGTAAATTTTGTTAAAAGTGAAATTCTTTTTGAAGAATTATAGAGCATGTATAGCTCGCTAGTTTCTTTATAGGTAAATGATGATTTCATATAAAAAAACCTAGAGTGTGTTAGGTATCGAAAACGTAGGTTACAACATTTATTGTTGTAATAAATGTTTTCAGTAAAAATAAGGGAAGCATAAACTATAACATTATTGTTATAGTAGGTGACTCCAAAAGTAAATGTTTTTACATAGCATAAAGGATTTATTAATATTTATTTTAATTGAATTCATATTAGTATTTTTGGGTTATAGTAACAGTGTTTTACACAACATCTGTTTTGACCCAAATAAGTTTTAGAGATAATTTCTAAAATGGTTCTTATATATACTTATTATTTAAATAAGCACACGAAAATATTTTCTAATTATAAAGAAGTTTTAAAAATGAGTTCTTTTGAAAAATAATGTAGGATAAATTAGTGAATTTAGTAGGAAATATCTTATGTAAGTAAATATAGAGTAAACATATCTTAATATATTGGAATGAAATGAATAATGATATAATTTTCTATGAATCACAAATAAAGATGTCTTGTGCAAGCTATAAGGAATACATGAAACAGATGTATAAGGTATGAAAAACATCATATTTTGTATAGCTTATTTCGATAAAATATAAAATAAATTCCTTATAATTTCACATAAACATGAAATCCTCCTTTAAAGGGTTCATAGAAGGTTTTAGCATTAATAGTTTCTCATAAGAGAAAGTAATTCCAATACATTAACATATAAAACTATTAAGTGTAGTAAGTTAGTAACTCCTTCAAGGTTAAGTAATTGGAAGCTTAGGAAAGTTAAGAGATTTTTGATAAAATAATTGTTCTTATTTACCCCAGTTTTAGTAAATTTGAAAATCTATAGAAAAAAGATGGTTTGGTGTAAAACTAAATAAGTTTTTGAAAAGATAAAATTTAGAAGTTTTAATTTTTGAAGAAAAACTGATAAATACCCAACCAAATCAGGCTTTTAAATATGGAGTAGACAGGAATCATTTCCTAGGTGCAACGGGAAAAGTATAAGGTTATAGCAGTAATTACTCTTAATTTTAATAAAAGTTCCCGTAAGGTGTATAGGACACTAGTGAAAATCTAGAAATGTTGCTTCTTGTGTGCAGATTATAGAAGAATAGTGAAATGATATTAGTAAGATGATAAGACACACGTAGTTAGGATATGTAGACCTTAGTTGGAGAAAATTAAAGGTAAAGAGAAAATTTCGCTAAGCTTAGTTATCATTTTAGATAGATACTGCATAGATTGAAACCCTTATCCATTGCAGTAAATGAGACTTTGTTATTCTTTTTTTAACATGGAATAGAAGAGATGAATAGATCTTATTTGTCATGAGTAATACGGCGTAAGTTGGTAAAAGTAATAGGCGGCAGGAGGAGCATATGAGTTACTTGGATTCCTAGAGTAGGGCCTTTCTATGTCAAAGTGAACATGACCCTAGACCTCCTTGCCCTAGATGATAGCTATGTTTAGTTGCTGTAAAAAAAAGAGTAAAAGTAGAATAAGATAACTAAAAGGAAAATAACAAATTTAAAGAAAGCAATAGAAACCTCAATAGAAAATTTTAAAAAGAGATCTTTTCTTATGTAAACTATGCTTGGGGAAGTAAATAATTTTTTTTAAAATAGTAGCCTAAATCCCAAGTACGGAGGAAGATGTGTGCAAAAGAAAATTGGAGAAATATGAAGTTTTTCCGTTTCCACCCTCTTTATAACATAAGAAATTGAATTTGAAAAATTAGAATTTTCTAAAATTCAAAAATTAAAAGTTGTGTGGTATGTTTGGATGTAAAAATTTATTTAACTATGCTCCTATTCAGTAGGAGTGTGGGAAAAATTGAATGAAAAATGTTTTGAGTTTTCAAAAGATTACATTCATATAGAAATTGCAAGTATATTTAGGATGTGTGCATCATGTTTTAAAAGGAATTTCTAAAAGAAAAGGCATTCATATAGGAGGTACCGCATGGAAATTCTTGTACATGCATATGTTTTATGATGTATTGCACTTTGCTTTATGCATGCATTGTTGCAAAATTGGATGTACACAAAACGGATGTGATTAATACAAGAAATTACATAATTGAACCCTCATCAAATTTCGGGGATGAAATTTCCTTGGAGGAGGGGGGAGAATGTAACACCCTACGTTAAATTAGAATTATATATGCAAATAAGTTAATTAAGTTATATATGTTTGAAATTTTAAAACAAAGAAATGTTTGTAAACGGGGCAACTAATTAATATTATTTGGAATATATATATATATATATATATATATATATATATATATATATATATATTTGTATAACAAATAAATTAGAGAGAGAGAAATTATATAAAATCAATTAATAGGGAAGATTAATTGACAATGTTTATTTAAAAGGGAAATTAATATTCAATTAATTAGCAGAGATGATTAAATGACAGGAACTGACAAGAAAGGGAATATATATTGTAGCAACTAATTGATATGACTAGAAACATATATGTTAGTGCAAGAAAATAAAATGGAGAAAGAGTAATTTATGCAAGTAATCAATTGTCAATTAATAAACATGGAGACTTATGGTAACATATATAGTTTAGATAGTGATTCAAAATTAAATTGTAGAATATGTGTGTGCAATAATTATGGGAATAAAATAAATTAATATGCATATATGTGACGAATTAATATGGTGTTGATTGGCATACTAATTTGGTAAGAAATCAGTGCAGGCGGGGATTAGTTGGATAGTAAATTAATTCTGGGTATATATGAAATCTATTAATAGGGTGATTAATATGGTAATCTTATTTAAAAGAAACGTCACATTTAAAAATATATGTTTCTATAGATTGCGAGGGAGAAGGGAAAGTGATTAATGAAAAGATTGTTGGAGAATCAATTTGAAATAAAAACAAATGCAGAAGAAAAAATATTATTGGCCATAGACTGAGTGTATGCTTTAGATTTTAGGGTTTTATATCTAATGGTAGGCACTGATTTGAACCAGTATAAATATAAGTGCAGAGCCTCATTTTTATTCTCATTATTTTTCTATTGCCTACAGAGGCTCTTCCATTTTTCTATCTCTTCTACACTTTTTAATAACAAAATTTTACATCTAATTCTCACGAATTTAGATCTAAATAGAAAGAGAAAAGAATGAATTAAAGAATTAGTAATTGGCTGCCTTCAAAAGGCTATGTCAAAGGTAAAACTCTAGATCTGAATTTTATTTTCTATTTATAATCCAAATCTCTTCCTTTTCTCTTTTAAATATTGTAGATCAGTAAATATATCGTTTCTAGTTCCAAATAGGGATTACAAGGGAGGTGAAAATAGATGTTAGGGATAGATCTGAAATAAAAATAGGGAAATTTGGAATGCCAGCAATGTGAGTGGATTTATTTATAAATCTTTTAAGTTTAAGATATATTATCGTTAAATTTTCATTTAGATAATTTTATTCAATAATTAATTCTATTAATTTAGTTATGCTGGACTATAAGGAATTTACAGTTTATTTACAGCATTAGTATTTATTTACATCTGTTTCTACGTTTTGGTTTCTATGCAAGCGTCATTCTTCTTCTATTTTCCCCTCTTTCTTCGTGTATGGATTAGAATAGATTAAACATGAATATGGATTAAATAATTAAGAACAATGAAATAAAGGAAATAAGATGTAAAGTAATAAAAGTTTGAGGAATGGAATTACTATAATAAATTTTATTAAAATGAGAAAAGTTAATTAATCTAATAACTGGATTTGGGGGTAACTAAAAGGTTAATTGGTTGGTTTAGGAAATAGGATACATTTCTATAATTTAATATTTAAAAGAAAACAATGAAAGTAATAGCTAGAATAAAAGAAAGAAAAAGAGAATTAGTGTAAAATAGAGAAACCACTGTATTTTACACTATTCCAGAATAGTAAAAGAAATATTTAGGAGTTACGGATTATTGTTTGTAGTGTTATTTAATATTAAAATATCGAAATGGATTTTTAAATATAGCTTTCATAACCAACCAAATAAAATAGAATTACTTCCTAGAATAGAAGAAAATAAAGCAAAGTATGACATGAATCAAGTAAATTTTTAGATAAGAACTTGAAACTGTAAACGATAATGAACCTAGACTTGCATTCACAACGCCGATTATTTAAGAAAATAGTTATTATGATAAGTGAATTATATAATATAAGAGAGTAAAATAATATTCTATATCATAATAAAAGTAGGCATGTAAGAACAGAAAAGAAATACTAGAATTATGTGCGGGCTATAAAAGAAGAGAAAATGACAATTACAGGTAGAATTATAACATAGGTTATAATTAATTAATAAGAACGGAAAATCTTATTTTGAGACTTTGAATAAATTAATGAGCAATAATAATGGTAGAAGCTTACTTAAATAATTTATATTAAGTCAATAAGCAAATAAAGCAGGAATGATAAAAGAGGCTTATTTTAATGAACTTAAGATTTATATTAAGTTAAATAAGCTAGATAATGAATGTGGCTCATCCCAACAACATTCCTTATTAAATAAATGGAAATCTTACAATAGATAGAGGTGAGACGAGGGCAAGAATATGCTAATTAGGGTAAATAAGTAGCCAACAAAATGAGAAAAGTAAACTAAATGCAAATTAAACGATTAGACTTAGGATCTAATAAAATAGTGAGATGCGTTTGGAGTAGCCCAAAGGATGAAGAGCCTAACGAAGCATTTCAACACAGATTTCAACAAAGGAAAAGTACGTCCAACTTAGTTATTTTGGGCTAGAAGCAAGTACGAGACTTCAATGGGATGTGAGGATACTCTAGGATGGCCCTCTGGGCAGGCCTAACGAAGTTGCATCCCCGGAGGCAGTCTGTAGGTGTTCCATCAAGTGAGTATGCCTTGACTACATTTGCATTGTAGGCCTAACAAAGTAGACCTTTGTAGTCATTTAGAAGGGCTTGGTGTTCGTAGTAGGGTATTCGTATGTCCAGTACTTGCAAATAAGTTGAAGGATAGTCGCATGCGGATATCGTCCAGCATCAAGACCAAGAGAGATTTCGGGAAAGACTAGAATTGAACCAATAGGCCAATGATTTTTTCACTATCGAGACATTGAATGGGGGGCACCGCCATTTGGATGTCTTTCGATTAGTTGAGGGGTGGCTGTGTGGGGCCATAGCCACGATGAAAAAGTGACAGACCAACTAGAATATCTGTATTGTAGGACTAATGGACAATCCTTTACAGATATAGAAATCCCTGACTGAATTCCGTACAAGGTAGACCATGTTGGCGGGATTCAGATAGCATACAGAACATTACATAGTCCTCAATGTACGCATGGGTGGTACATTGTGGATGTCCGAGCACTGGCATAGACTAGTGCAAACGCGATTAGTAAGTAGTGGAGCATCTATATTATAGGTCTTACGAAACAATCCTTTATAGACGTAGCCATGGAACGCTCACGGAGCAAGACGATGGAGTATCTGTATTGTAGGCCATACGAAGCAGTCCTTTATAGATATAGCTATGGAGCAAGACGATGGAGCATCTGTATTGTAGGCCTTACGAAGCAGTCCTTTACAGATGCAGCTACGGAACACGCTCGAAGCAAGACGTGGAGCCCTTTTCGAGGAGGATACGGAATGTACCCTGGGTGGTACCTAGGGCCAATATGGTCATTGGGCATATAGCTACATATATGTATTTGTACGTCTCGGAGTTTTCAATCCTGAAAATTCCAGATCGTTAGGGAAAAGAAGAAAGGAAGAAAGAAAGAAAGAAAGAGTGAAGAAGAAACAGAAACAAAATACAGATTCTCACATTCGCAGCGGATCAAAATATAATATCAAATAAGATAGCAACTATACAAAGGAAAACTGTATAAGTTAATTTGCATCAATACATCAAAGTTAAAACATTTTTACAAACACTAGACAGTTAAAGCAACATGTCCCAGAAACAAATCAATAATACTCAACGGGTTACACTCCATACGTTCCTGCCATCCAGTTCGCCTCCTGAGCTCCAGAACGTCCTTACCTGAAAATATGTAATACTCGGTCTGACCCGAGCATTACATCAAAGTAACACCCAGGTCAGGCTGGAAACCAGTGTGAGTAAACCCATCTAACAAGAAATACTAATGCATAAAATTTACTTAGAACCCATGGTAACTCGTTCATCACTACAAGTTTACAACTTGCTACGGTCAACACTTATATTCACAATCAATCCCTAAGTACCTTTACTTAGTTTCAAATGGTCCAGTCATTTAAATTATTCCATTTCAGCCTATTGATTTCATATATCAATCTATAAAGAACCATTGTAGGTTAAAAATCGAAGTGGGTTTGGGATTTTACTGATACCCGACCCCGGTCTCTTCGAATTCCATACCATCTTAATCCAAGTTATTCAAGTGAAATACAGTTTATCTTTAAATACAAGATGTCACCTTTTTACATAGCAATTCATCATCGATAGATAGCCACATTATCACTATCCATCCAAACATATCATATTATAAAACATCTCATATCAGAGATATCAACCAATTCAAGAACATTTAACATCATTCAGTCTTTCATAAGCAAGGTTGATTACTTCCAAAATTAGTTTAATTTATCTCTAATCAAATTAATTACTAACATTAAATCTCTTAGATTACCTTTACTTAACATTAATTAATTACAAACCAATTAATTAATCATCTTTTAATTTCTACCTTAATTAATCACCCTTGACTAAATATCCTTTAATTATAATAAGCAATTAAGAGTTAATTAATTACACAAATTAATTAATTTTTACCCATCCATATAAATTACATCGATCCTTAATTAATTACTCATTTAATTATCTTATAATCACTTACATTAATTAATTATCCTTTATTAATCATACTCATTAATTAACTAATCCTTAAATAATTTCCTTAATTAATCAATCCTTAATTAATTACACTAAGTAATTAATCCATAACAAATTTATTATTTAATTACTTATATTAAGTAATTATAGTTTAAGTAATTATTCTCCAATTACTTACATTAATAATCTTTAATCCAATTAATTAATTACTAATTACCAATTAATTAATCTCTAATTAATTAATGACATTAGCAATTTTCTTTTAACTAAAATAATTATCATTAATTAATTACATTAAGTGATTAATCTTTAATTAATCATCTTTTAATTAATAGCTTAATTAATTAATCACATTAATAAATCAATCTTTTTAAATTGATTTCATAAATTAATTAACCTTTAATTACATTAGTTATACCTTGATTACATAAATCAATCAACCATCCTTAATGCATTAAATAATTCGTACTCTATTTAATTACAACTTTTAATTCACCTTGAAATATATAGGATTTAACCTATTAAATAATTTCTTAATACAACAATCTGAAACATTTTAAAACTTTGGAAATTCATTTAAAACTTGCTAATACATTGTCTAAAACTTGGTTTATATTCACTTTGAAACTTACACGCTTGATAAGATTTTAAACTTATACCTCAACTTAAAAAAAAAACTCAGACCAAATCATACCGAATTCCCAAGCCAATCCAGAACACTTCTCGCGCAACTACTACTTCGAGCCACATGCGCTAAAACCTCGAGAAAGACTCGAACCACTTTCTTCCTTCTCCTCTTCTACTTCTTCCAGTTATTTCCTCTGCTCCATCTCTACTTTTTACTCCACCGTACACGTACATGTGCACGTGCACGACATCCTCAGCCATCACCACTCGCCAACGACCATCCATCTCAGTCACCCACAAGCCCGTGTTTCCGACCGACACTCGAATTCGCGTCGAAAAGCTTTTCATCGACATTTGGCCTTCGAACCCAATACTGGGACAAAAACACCGCCTAACACTGCCTCGCCTCACACCCACGGTCCACCTATGACCTCACGATCACAACCCACACTTCATCGAACGCGTACGCTTCTGATACCCCACTCATGATCCCCTCCAGTTCCCCAATTGACCTCAAAATTACTTCGATTAAACGTTGCTCGAAAACAGGCAATAAACCTTAAATTAGCATTGCCCGCCAACCACGTTGATCAAAAAATTCACCCTACATTTTTTCCGCCACCACCCATCCATGGGCTACCTCCAACATGAAACTCGATCAACCAGATCAACCCGTTCACCAGAAAATGACGAAAACACCAATCACGTTCAACTTGTAATATCTCACGATTTATAAACCTAAAATTCATGATTATATTTTTAAAAATCATCTTTTCATATAAAAAAACAGATTATAAAATCAAAAGCTGAAATAAGCTTGATCAATTTCTAACCCATTTTTGATTTCCACTGTATATTTCCATTTTCAAAATATTAATCCAATATTTTCCCTTGAATCTATTTTTAAAAATGAAGTTATACCCATATCAACATTTTTAATTCAGAGATTAAAGTCAAATTTTGCTTTGGTGGGATTTAGATCAGGTTTTTAAAACCTGAAAATTATGAATAGAGGTATCCCTTCCATGTTCCCAAACATGCACATCTATCTCCACAAATAACTATATATATACAATAATATTTATATCCTTGCGAGCACTTATCATCATTAAACTTCAAGTGCTAATCACAAATATCCAGATATCTCATTCTAGTTTAACAGGTTGGTTTTACTCATAGTAAAAGATGAACAGAAAACTTCTTTTTTTTTAAACATGAACATGCAATTGCTTGAAAATTGAAATGATTCTTGAAACTGGAAAACTGGTTGTTGAAATGATCAAGCTTGGAACTTTAATTATGAACTGGAAATCATTATTGTTGTTGAGAAGATTCATGCTTGAAAATCAGAGATGATCTTGGCTGGACGATTTCTTATATAAATTTTCTGGTTTGAGTTTTGTTACAGGCTTTGAGTTTATGATTTTGCTTGATTTGAATAATGTTTTGCAGATTTATATTCTTGTGTTTGTAAAATGAAGATAGGAACAGAAGTGAAGAGATGAGATATATGATTTATAAAAATAAAATAAAATAAAGATAAGAATAGTGACACTTGTTAATTTTGTTAACATTTGTCAGTTACATTAGTTAATCACCCTACATTTCTTATTGTATGCATTAATCTCCTTACACTTGTGAAATGCATGTAAATAATATCTTTATATTATTTAAATTACTTTGTATTAGGTTTATGTTTACATTACATAAAGAAAAATATACATTTCCTATTAAGTAAATACATTATTTTACTACGGTGAATAGAGATTGCTTCTCTTTTGCTAAAGCCTTGATTGAAATTACTCCTGACAAACTGCTTCCTCATCAGATCAAAGCTTGCATTAATGACCTCGATATTTTTGTTACTGTTAAATATAATTGGAAGCCTGACATATGCACCACCTGCCACTACTTTGGTCACTATTTGGATACATGCTCATTTGCTTGTGGGGATCCTATCCCGGTGAAGATCCCTCTTCCATGCCCGTCCCCGCGGTTGTGGGTTTCGAAAGCTGTTATTTCAGATCCTTCACCTTTAGTTGTTCCTTCTGCCCCAATTATTCCTGATCCTTTATTTGATGCTTCTGCCACTATTGGTTCTGATGATGTAGCGTCTATTGTGCCATCTGTTATCCGGTCGGTTGTTTGGAATCCCCCTGATCGATCTTGGCATCACTTAGCTTCTGATATGAGGTACGGTCCGACCTATCAAGTTTTTTATAAATATATTGGCATAGGTGATCATCGTCTTATTTACCACATTGTTGATGGAGATATCTCTCTCTTCTCAACTGGTGACTATGGCACAAGGAACTCCCTTTTGCTTGCTGTTACTACTTGGGATGGGAAATTTTTTATATGGGCCAGGTTCTCTTGATTTTGATGCTTCTCTTGCTGCTCAGTTCTTGGATTTTCTCCATGTCAGTGGGCCGGAATATGGGATTTTGATGGTGGATCTTCTTCTTCTGAAGAAGTCTAGCTAAGTTCCTAGTTGCTTTGGTTCTAGTGCCAAACTCCTGTTTTAATTGTATTTTTAATTCTTTTTAGTTGCTAGGGCAATTCCGCCTTACTCCTGCTTTGTATGTAGTGGGTTGAACACATTAAATTCAGCAAGTGGTATGGCCACTATAAAACCAGCTTGCTCGTGCAAAATAATAACTTTGTTTTGCCTGCAAAAAAATACATTATTTTAACTTATATAAATATATCTTTTAAACAAAATAACACAAAACTAATTATATAAAAGAAATAAAATCATATATAATATATTTTTATATCTAAAATGTTTTAAGATATTTATCCTTTTGAATTTCCAATTCAAATCCAATTTCAATTTAAAATCAAATTTAAAATCAACTCATATATATATATATATATATATATATATATATTTAATAACACATTATTTGTTCTAAAGGAATAATTTGCCAATGGTAAATAATTATTTAGTAGATTATCAAATAAATATTTATCCAGATATTTATAATTCAGCTTCTATCATATTTTCAAATACATTTTTATATATCCAGATATATTTTATTATTAGAATTTTATCTGTCCAATCAATAATTCAGTATTTTCAATAGTTAAATCAGATATTAATCCAATTATCTGATGCCTAAAAATCCGGGTTATCACATTCCTTGCCCTTAGAATCTTTTCGTCCTTGAAAAGGAATAAAGCCAGAATTTATTTAATACTTGAAATCAGATAATTTATTCTTTGATAATTTTTGAAACACTTTTAAAATCCACATAATATTATAAAATAGTTTTTACAAAAATATTTTTTATAACTAAATGTCTCAACCAGTCCATCCTTGTTCTCACAAAAATTCGGTCATACGTTGATCAGGCATAAGACTGAAAATCTATAAGTACTTGGTAAACCCGTTTTCAACACCCAATGAAAATACTTGAAAAATAATTTTATTGAAATATAGAAAACATTTTTGAAAATAGAGGAAACATCTTTGGTGAGAATGCTTTGGAAATCATCACCCCCATCCATGGTCATAGTTAACCCGATGGTTACGTTACCATCCCTGCAAATTCCATAGATAACTGTAGGCACTTCGCGCCTCTTGATCACGCCATGAAACACGCTACAGATCGCAGCTACAATGGGGGTTACATTACTATCACAGCAAAAAGCCATATAACTGCAGGCATCAACGCCCTCGAATTTCACTGCCAAATAAATGAAACTTCTACACTCCACTCGACCATAGATCGCAGTCTGCCGATGTTACATTGCCTTTCCGACAAAATCAAGCATAGACTGTTGACACTCACCTCCACACGATTTCCGCTATGGTCCACAGTAGATCGCAGTGACATCGAGTTACACTGTCGTCACAACATAACCCAAATGCCTCTGCAGGCATCAGTGCCCTCGACTTTCGCTACCCAATAATCCTCAGGAACTTCAGTTTGTCCGGACTTTCTTACAGGATCTACTTTATAGCCTCCCCCTTTTGAGGCTCAAGGAAGTACCGACCTGTGGTACTCCTAAGAAGTTCATTTCAAGGGAGCACCTTTTTCTCCAGAGCCATTTTCAAAAAACTTTATACTATACACATATAGTATCTTCCAAATCATACACCTAGTATGAATCTCATATAAATCTCCTTTCTTAAAATCGATTATCTCAAAATCGAAAACTCTCAAACTAGGCTTTCCAAATTTCCACAATTGATTTTTCCCAAAAATCAAAAGCCTTTCCAAATCCATAGGTTTCAAAAATCTTTCCTTAAAATCATTCTCATAAGAACCTTTATATATATATATATATATAGCTTTGAAAATCTTTGGATCATTTCATACTTTAATAAAGTCCTTTTTTATACTATAAATAATTTGAAAAACCTTTTCTTCTTGCTATAGATTCAAAAAGAGGAGTTTATCAAATATATATAACTTATTTATATCAAATCAAATATTCAAATTTGATTACTCTTTATAAAGTTATTAACCATATTACCTTTCTTTTTAAAGTGAACCTTTAATCATAGAAATATCAATTTTCCATTTTATTTCTGTTATCTCGCTTTTTGGTAAAGCTGTGATACCAAAAGATTGGTCGAAAGCAAAAGACAGTTCGTCTCAAAGATTGGTTGCACTTCCCTTCGCTATGGATATCGATGAATTTTTTCCAAGCCCGGATCAAGATACAATTGATAGGACATGACAAGCAAAGCCATGAGAACCAGTGTTCCAAATTTCAAGTTAATCGGAGTTCGTATGAGCGAGATATGATCGGTGCAAGTTAGCTAAAGTACACAGTTTGTACCCATCAAACTATTGAGAAGGTGTCCATTTCGAACCGATGGGTTCGAATCCATCAATGATTGCCCTATTCGAATCCATCAGGATCCATACAATTCGAAACGATCGAGTTCGAATCGATCAGCACTCTTGATCACTTCGAATCGATCAGTTTTGAATCGATCAGATGGACGTCGCCTCAGCATGTTCGTATCCATCGGCTTTGTATCGATCACCTAACATCAACTTCGCATCCATCAGAGACTCGCTGCTTCGTCTCCATCCCAAGGCTGTGTTTCGAATCCATGAACAGAGGCTCGTTCGTATCCATCATGAATCTTGGATGACGCGTCCTCCAACGATACGAACAAGGCGAAATCTACGGATTCGAAGTGGTCAACTCGGAGTGTAAACCGGATCGAGGCGAAGTGTGCATGCCACGTCTTCACAAGACCACGTGAGGTGATCGATTCGAAGGAGTCGATTCGAACTGATGGATTCGAAATGGACAGCCGAACGAAAATCATCAACTCGAATCGATCATATCTCCCATACCGCTGATCCAAATGCAACGAAATTTTCACAGTAGCTTCCATACAAGGTAAAGGTTGTTCTTGCCAAGTTTCAACTCGATTGGATCATTTTTTGATGGATTTGAAATCACTTCGTATCGATCTCAGATCGAGTTGAAACTTGGTGGGATCGGTCGTGTGGGCCCACTCACGTGCCAGAAAAAGTTTTTCGAAGTTTGAGCAAGATCTGGGCCTCCTACGCCTATAAATAGCACCCTGAAGCCTTTAGAAAAGGGGATCTTCGGCCATTGAACGTCGAGACTCTGCCGGATTCAATTCGATACTTCATGCTGTGGTAATCAGTTTTGAAAGCTATCACCAGTTGTAATCCGCTGTAATCAATTGAAATCATCAAGTGAATCAATAAAGACATAAACTTCAGAGTGGACGTAGGCAAGATCGCCGAACCACTATAAATCCTGTGTTTGTGATTGTTATTTCTGGATTATTGTGATTGTAATTGTTTAGATCTAAGTTCTATATTGATTGTTGCTGATTTGTGTTCATAAACGGGTGCTTTCACGATATTGGGTGTTTGTGGTCAATTTTGACGCAAACATTTTGGTGCTTTCACTGAGAAATGAACTCAGGATATCTATCAATTAGAAGTTGATTCAAAGAGTTTGAAAGTTTAGATTTGAGAAACCATGACGAGACAAACAAGTAAGAAACAAAGGCCAGAGAGAAGTGAACACCAAGGAAGTCAAGAGGCTTCTTCAGGAGCGAATCAACCGTCGATCTTCATCACTAGGGATGAGATGGAGACGATGATGAAGAACCAAGAGGAGTTAATCCCGAGTTTATTTCAATAGATAAGACAGCTTGGGGGACAGAATAGAGTAGCGGATGGAGTCCAGAACGGAGCAGGACCATCCGGCGTGGCACCTGAACTAGGGGGCACACCTGTGGAGAACGTTGGTCCAATCTCGGAGAGAGAAAGAGGAACATCTGTACAACCTGGGAGTAGCAGAGGAGTGAACGCTCAATCAAGGGGGCAGATCCCAGAATTCCCTCGTGAACTCGGGGGGTAGGTTGAAAGTAATGAACGAAGATTGCATCTCGGAGACGATGATAGATTAGCGGAGATGGTTAGAAGAGCTATGAGAGGCGGTTTGGTAAACAAAGATTTGGAGGATTTTAATAGGAGTCCTTTTACTCCAGCAATCAGGAGAGCTAGGAACCCACCGGATTTCAAGTTGCCATCGTTGGACATGTATGACGGGAGAACGGGCCCCACGGTTCATCTGACGAAGTATATGAGGCATATGGAAGTGCTGGGGGCATCAGAGGAGGTTATGGCCCGGTGCTTTCCATTGTACTTGGCGGATATTGCGGCATTGTGGTTTAGACAACTAGAGAGTGGATCCATCGGAACATGGAATAATTTGGTTGAGAGATTTACGAAGCAATTCAGGGTTTACATCACAAGACCCAAGAATGTAATGACTTTGGCAACTTTAAAACAGAAGGCTGGAGAGGTGTTGAGGAGTTTTCTGACGCGGTTTAATGCGGCAGCAGCTTCGGTGGATCAACCAGATCCATCCATGGTTATGATGGCGGCTGTGTCCGGGATAGCTGACGGAACGGAGTTCGAAAATTCATTAACTAAGGATCCACCCGTGGATCTAGGAGTATTCTATCATGAGACAGAAAAGTTTTTACGATTAGAGGATGCGAATGCAGAAAGAGAAGAAGGAGAGTGAATAGAAGTTTATGCACTTAATGACAAAAAGCCTCTTGAAAAGGACTCAGGCAAGGATAAAAGTAAAAGAAAGACTGAGAGTGACGGGGACAGGTCAAAGCGGCAACGGAGGGAGCCGCGATTCACCACTTACACCGAACTGAACAAGAGTCTGGAATGAATTTATCAGGATACCAAGGAGCAGGTTCCGTATCGTAGACCAATGCGAAGGGATCCAACTTCCGACGAAAGAAGATCAGATAAGTTTTGTGTATTTCATGAATTAAACGGTCATAACACTAATGATTGTAGGCATCTGAAGGACGAGGTAGAATGACATATCAGGAACGGTATGCTCCTTCAATATGTGAGGAGACGAACTCCAGTGGTGGAACCAGAGCGACCACCGTCTACATCAGCTAGAGGCGACCCTGAACCAGGACATCGTTTGGTTATCAATTAATTAAAATAACGATGAACAAGTCGTAAGCTTCCACTAACACAATTAAATCATTTACACATGTACGAGATCGCGAACGTTCTCCAGGCATGCTCTGAATGATCATTGACCGTTTAGTAGTGGGAACTTACATTTTGACATCCTTGCTTTGCTTTTGTTTTGTTTTGATTTGGACATTTGGACTTTGTTTGTTTGGACATTTCTATTTTAAAACTCATCTGTTGAATAGATATTTGATTCTGATAATTCTGAAATGGCTAAGCTACTTATACATGTAAGGGTCGCGAACGGTCCTTAGGCATGCTCTGAGATGGCGATAAACCGCCCTGACAAATGATCCAGGGACCCACTCGAACGTGAACCTGGTATCAACAATACCAAGCCCTCCCGGGCGCACTTTCTCGCCTCGAACGGCACCTGACCGCGAACGATCACAATTTGCCTCGAACGGCACACGATCGCGAACGATCACCATTTGGCTCGAACGACACTCGACCGCGAATTGTCACGATTCACTTATTATGTCCGACCTCGAACGGTCATAATCGGCCTTGAACGGCACTCGATCGCGAACGGTCGATACCTGCCGTGAACGGCATCAACCGCGAACGGTCCCGATTCACCTCAAATGGCACACGATCCCGAACGATCGCCATTCGAGGTTATATGAAATTATCAAGTTCTTTACAGGTTGTTGACAGGATATGAACATCCAGCCCATGGCATTGCAAAACACGCCTTCCTACCGCAAGGCATATTTTGGGGGGCAAATGTTATCCCGCTTTTTGGCAAAGCCGTGATGCCAAAAGATTGGTCGAAAGCAAAAGACAGTTCGTCTCAGAGATTGGTTGCACTTCCCTTCGCTATGGATATCGATGAATTTTGTCCAAGCCCGAATCAAGCTACAATTAATAGGACATGACAAGCAAAGCCATGAGAGCCAGTGTTCCAAATTTCAGGTTAATCGGAGTTCGTATGTGCGAGATATGATCGGTGCAAGTTAGCTAAAGTACACAGTTCGTACCCATCAAACTGTTGAGAAGGTGTCCATTTCGAACCGATGGGTTCGAATCCATCAATGATTGCCCTGTTCGAATCCATCAGGATCCATACAATTCAAAACGATCGAGTTCGAATCGATCAGCACTCTTGATCACTTCGAATCGATCAGTTTCGAATCGATCAGATGGACGTCGTCTCAGCATGTTCGTATCCATCGGCTTCGTATCGATCACCTAACATCAACTTCGCATCCATCAGAGACTTGCTGCTTCGTCTCCATCCCAAGGCCGTGTTCGAATCCATGAACAGAGGCTCGTTCGTATCCATCATGAATCTTGGATGACGCGTCCTCCAACGATACGAACAAGGCGAAATCTACGGATTCGAAGCGGTCAATTCGGAGTGTAAACTGGATCGAGGCGAAGTGTGCGCGCCACATCTTCACAAGACCACGTGAGGTGATCGATTCGAAGGAGTCGATTCGAACCGATGGATTCGAAATGGACAGCTGAACGAAAATCATCAACTCGAATCGATCATATCTCCCATACCGTTGATCCAAATGCAACGAAATTTTCACAATAGCTTCCATATAAGGTAAAGATTGTTCCTACCAATTTTCAACTCGATTAGATCATTTTTTGATGGATTCGAAATCACTTCATATCGATCTCAGATCGAGTCGAAACTTGGTGGGATCGGTCGCGTGGGCCCACTCACGTGCCAGAAAAAGTCTCCCGAAGTTTGAGCGAGATCTGGGCCTCCTATGCCTATAAATAGCACCCTGAAGCCTTCAGAAAAGGGGATCTTCGGCCATTGAATGTCGAGACTCTGCCGGATTCAATTCGATACTTCATCATCGTTGTGGTAATCAGATTGGAAAGCTATCACCAGTTGTAATCCACTGCAATCAATTGAAATCATCAAGTGAATCAATAAAGACATAAACTTCAGAGTGGACGTAGGCAAGATCGCCGAACCACTATAAATCCTGTGTTTGTGATTGTTATTTCTGAATTATTGTGATTGTAATTGTTTAGATCTGAGTTCTATATTGATTGTTGCTGATTTGTGTTCATAAACGGGTGCTTTCACGA
The DNA here is from genome assembly GCA_030765085.1 of Allium cepa. Lineage (NCBI taxonomy): Eukaryota > Viridiplantae > Streptophyta > Magnoliopsida > Asparagales > Amaryllidaceae > Allium > Allium cepa. Next base: position 5,270,825 of record CM060930.1, on the reverse strand, counting down.
TATTGGGTGTTTGTGGTCAATTTTGACGCAAACAATTTCATCATTTATTTTTCAAAATATACCCTTCCATTTCAAAATCATTTAAAAATTTTATCGACAAATTTCCAATATCACTTTCATTCAACCCCGTACGATGTACTCATATCATTCGTATGCAATATCAATTTGATTGCTTACTCTATCACACAATTTCTCTTCCGAACTAGTATGTCCATACGGCTTCCTAGTGCGACCTCAGATCTAGTTATTTCTTGATTAGAAACCGTCATTCCCCTTGCATAGCCATAACTATGATAGAGAATATCTAGAACCAAATCAAAAATCCATATCCAGGTTCGCCGTCGAAAATCAAGTGAAAAATCCATACTCGTATCGATATACCATCTCAAAATTCTTTGTTCGAATCTAGATCAAATCATTATACTAATAGAACAATATACGTACATCCTACGTATTTATCTTCATTGATCATTAGCTTAATCAATTCCCTTTCTATTCACATTCATTTATGATTCTATTCACTTATTCACAGTTGCTTCAAACCTCATTTGGATTATCACTTCAATTATTATTTTAATTGGTAATAAATCATAAACAGTTTGAACTCTGTCCAGCTTAAATTTAGAAAATAGCTTAAAACAATTATTGAAGAATGGTTAAATAGTTTCAAAAATAATTGTAAAATAAGTATAAAATAATTTGGCCTTAAAAAGAAAGGTTGTATATAGTCAATAGCTTGGAAAAATAGATTTATGAAAGAGTATATTGAATTTATTTATTTGAAAATAGTCCAGAGCCAAACTATTCAACTTCCCAATCTCTATTTCAATCAATTGCCAATTTCCAACTAACTTTCAATTTCAATTCAAATCAAGTCAACTTCCCATTTGAATTTGAACTCATTCAACTTTGATTTCATTTCAAAATAATCCAATTCAAATTTCCCATTTGAATTTTAAACTTATCCATCTTCAATCACAATTCTAATTAATTCAAATCAAATTCAATTTGAACCAATTCAATCTAAATCTCAACTTTAAACGATCTCGAATTATATAAATTCGAGTTAAATTTTAAATATTGAATTAATTCCTTAAATCAAATCGATCTTTACTTTAATTTGTCAACTAAATTCTTTAAAAAATTTAATTCCGAGTTAAAATTGCAAATACTCCATTTTAAATTACCTTTACTTCTATATAAACTTATTTCTAGGTTCAAATAATAATCCAAATCCTTTTTAAACAATTTAACCTTTGAAATCCAATTTATTACCTAATTTCAACTTCTGAAACCAAATCTAAAAAATTTCAGTTTGAATTAATTTCAAATTCTATTTTCAAATAAAAGAAAGTGATTATTAGATCGTACTGCCACAAAATATTTCATACATTGATAGATTGCTCACTAGCAGTTCAAACATTACATCCATTATCATAATAAAGCCTTACAAAGTCATAATTATAAATGTCTACATCATCACCTGGGTTTTAGAGTTCTAGGATTTTCTACCAGAATCCTTCCTATGGACTTCCTTGTAATGGGAAAAGACCGAACATGCACTTTTCAACAGGATGTCCCCAATTATAGCATTTTCCACAAAAGGTTTCTACCCTCCAATCAATCTGGATAACCTCCATGCCTCCTACAGGACTTTCCACAACCTTAATCTTCTTCTTCTGTCTCTTGGGACAATTCCTAGCGATGTGTCCCAACCCTTTACAATGACAACAAATGGTTGACTCGTTGACTGGTTCCACTGGTTTATTCTTCACCTTCCTCACTTCAGGACAATGGTTAAGGAAATGTTCCTTCTTATGGCACTTAAAGCATAATATCTCGGAGCAAAATCGTTGGAATGTACCCTTTAATTCCTTCCCTGTTTTACCACACCTAGCTGCGTAATGACCCTTATTGAAACATCTATAGCAGGTTACATTATCATAAGGTCCTAGTCCATTCCTTTTCTTAATCCGATTTTCATACACCTGTATTGCTATTCTTTGTTCCTTACGTGCAGCTGCTCTCCGTTCTCTGCGCCTTGCCTTCCATTCTTCACTCTTAGCCATTTCTTAAAGACTGAATTCTAGAGGAACTTCCTAACCTATAAATTAGACTTAATTAGAAGAATTCAACTTTTACTCTTATATATCATTTTTCTTACCAAGTTATACCTTAAGTTTTAAATCACCTTTGGTTTTTAATTCCAAACAAAGTTTCAAACAACTTCTTATTTTAAAATAAGATTACTTTCAAAAATATTTTGAATAATATTATTTATCATTCCTTTTAACAATTTGAAAACAATTTCAAATGTTATTAATATTAGGATTCAAACTTCACAATTTAAATCCTCTTCAATTATAATTTATAAGTCATACTCACCTAAATGTTTTGCTTCCTTAAACATTTCATTTTGCTTAATCGTTAACACACATTTCATTATTGAACACATCAACCATTTATGATAATAACCAAGATTATCATATCTGAATACCAATTCATTTTTTTATTCTGAAAACACTTCTACAAATTCAGGATTTAATTTCAGTTTGGATCCATTTCTTTATTAATTTAATTCATACTATTCAATTTCCATTTGGTTGTATTTCTATAGCACTTAATTCTTATTATTACCTCTAATTCAATTAATATAACCACCAGTTATCCTAATATATACGGTTAAAGAAATTTTTGCATTATATATCAAAATATAAATTTATATAAAAATCATTTACCTTTAAAATCGTTTAAAAAATTTTATATAAGAAAATAACAAGTACGCCCTCATATATTTATATACACTCAACTCATTTTAGGGTGTCATTTGCCCTATCCTTAATGAGTAAACCCACCAGAGCCAAGGTTCTCGCTTAATCTTCAGCTCTGATACCAAATGTAACAACCCATAGTTTTCAATCTCGAAAATTCCAGATTGTTAGGGAAAAAAAGAAAGAAAGAAAGAGAGGGAGAGAGAGAGAGAGAAGAAGAAGAAACAGAAACAAAACACAGATTCTCACATTCCAAGCGAATCAAAATATAATATCAAATAAGATAGCAGCTATACAAAGGAAAACTGTATTAGTTAATTTACATCAATACATCTATGATAACCCGAATTTTTGGTCATCTGTAATTAATTAACAAAATGGGTTAATTAATAGAATATTGAATTATAAATTTGAACGAATGAATCTGATCAGATAAATATTTATATTTGTAAATTGTTTTATATATATATACACACATAGATTTTAAATAAAATTATTGATTACAAACTTAATTTGTGTTGCTTAATACATACATATATTTGAGTTGGTTTCAAAATAGGACTTTAAATTGAAAATGAATTTGAATTTGGGTTAAAATTTAAATCTAAAAGATAATATCTCAAATAAATTGGATTAAGGTAATGTTCCTAATTTTTATGGATATATATGTAAATTGTGAATAGGAAGCTTTGTTTGAATTTAATATAATGAATTTCAATAAGAGTATTTAAAATAAAATGGAGCTAAGTGAGGTTTAATAAGGGTTCATACCTTATTTAAATATATATAAGTTATATATATATGTTAAGCATAAAAGAAATATAAGTATAATAGAATATATATATATATATATATAAGTGTAAAAGTAATAAATAAAGTTTTTCTTTTACACTTGTAAGTTAATAAAACATGTAATGACATGTGTAAGTTAAAATTAGCATGCAAGAAACAAATGGCAACATTTGTTTTTCTTAAAATTTAATTTGTGTAAGTAAGTGTTTTAAAAATAAAAATTAAAAAAATAAAGAAAGAGAGAAACCAGATTTCTTTTCATCCACAAATTTGAAACTACAAAGTATAGGGAAGAATAAATCAAAGAAAAGGCATCAACTACAATTCAAACTACAGCTTAAAACAATTTCAACTGATTTTTCACATCTGGAACCTGGAAATAAGCCTGGAGATCAAACAAATCTTCAAAACTTAGGAATTCAATCAAAATAAAATGAACCTGAAAGAAAACATCATCAACAAAGAAAACTTCAGGACTCCAGAATCAAAATCTAGCAAGCAAGCCTGAAGTAATCAAAAACATTTCAGTCTTCTGTTCTAGAACATGAGGTGAGTAAACCTAGCTTAAACTATTTAAATCTGATTCATATGAATGATTGATGTGTCAGTTAGTTTGCATGAGTGAAAATCTGTTTTGCATGTTGGTTATTATATTTGAATGTATGTATATCTGATGATACTTGGGTGCATGTCTATATTTTCGAAATTTGGCTCTGTTCTTCGATATCTGATCTCAAAATTTTGACAAATTTAAATTTTTTCTTCCCTGAGTCTCTTTAGCCATCAATTTATAAATAAAATCTGGTAATAATAATCAGATACAGATTTTAATTTTTTTTTTAGGAAGAATTCGAGGCTAGTTTAATCAGAAGGAAGAAGAACGGTTGCATTTCTAAAAATCTCGACATATTTAATTTACTGTTTCAAGATTATAATATGATTAGTTATCAAATTAAAGGACTTTTAAAAATAAAATCCTGATTTTTAATGTTAATAATCATGAGAAATTTGAAGATGAACGAATATTGTGTTTCGTACGAATTCTGTTGATCGACGAAGTTTTGGAATTCAGGGTTATTACTGGAGCAGGTCAGGTGGTCAATAACATCGGCAAAAATAGTAGGGAAAATTCTGGTTTTCTGTGGTGGTCATTCGAGGCGGAACTAGGGTTTTGGAGGAGTTCGAAGTCAAGGTCGAAGTTTTGGTTGCTGTTTCGTCATAGTAGCACCGGAGGAGGCCGGACATGGGGGAAAAGGAACTTGGTATGTCGGCGAAGCTCAGGGTGAAGCCTCGTGACTTCTGGTGGTCAGAGGAGACCGGGCGAGGCGGTCCTTGGTCAGGATGATGTGATCTGGTGGGGTCGAACTTGCTGTTTTACGATTTCGTTTTTATTTTGGGAAATTGGTGGATCGGAGCGATAGAGTTGGTCATCGTCGTCTTGTCGACGATGGTCGAGTAGGTCGGAGCGCCACCGTGGTGTGGTGCATGTACACCAGTGCACAAGTTTGCTTGGTATCAGGATTTTGCTGTAAGTATGGTAGCTTCGAGGAAATGGGTGAGTTTCTCGTATGCGTATTCGAGTTTGGAAGAAAGAAGTTTGGACTGCTCGCAGGTTCATCAATGTTTTGGATCAATTTCTTTTCCGGGTATTTTCACTTGAGGCTCGGTTTAATTTAGAATGAACTCGGGATGTTGTATATACATCGGATTTTAGTATGGGTAGTAAAAGTATTATCAGGTTAAGGGCAAGGATAACTCAAAGCAGGAAGATGGACCAAGTTCTAAAGTAAAGAAAATTTTTAAACAAAGAGTTTCAAAGTAATTTTTGTTCGAGTTTGAAATAAGATATTGATCAAATTTGTAAACAAGATCAAAGCCTAATTTATAAGTCAAATGTGATTGAAAATATATGAATAATCAAGAGTATTGGATTTTTATTTAGGAACTTAAGAGATTTTGCACTCCAACATTTAATTTACTTAAATAATAATTAGAGGTCAATTACCCAAATGATAAATAAATAAATTTAAGAAATTTAGGATTAATTAGTTGGGATTAATTAAGTAATAATTTAATTATTAGAGGTTGATTAATTAATTGTAATAATTAACCAATGGGATAATTACTTGATGAAAGTAATTTAAGGCAAATTGTTGAGAAAAGTAATTAAGGATTTATTTCTTAATGTAATTAATTAAAGGCTAATTACTTATTGTACTTAAAAGTGATAATCAAGGATTGATAAATCAAGGATAATCAATTAAGAAACAATTAAGTGATAAGTAATTAAGAGGTTAATTACTTAATGTAAAAGAATTAATATGAATAATTACTTAATAAAGAAATTAAAGGAATTAATTACTCTTTGTAATTGATTAAGTTGATATGGATAACTTTAGTTAATTAATTAAGTTTAGTTAATTAAAGGCAATCATGTGTTGTTGGGTTAAGTATATGAGATATAATTACTTAGTGAAGTAATTAGTTGAAATTACCGGATGTAATTAATTAATAGGAAATTACTTCATGGGAAGAGATTAAAGGATAATTACTTGGTGGAAGAAATTAAGTGATAATTACTCAGTGTAATTAAAGGATTAATTAATAATTAATCAAGAAGTTAGTTTAATTGATGGAGTAATTAAGGAAAGTTAATTTCTGATTTTGATTAATCTAGGTTGATTAATGAATATAATTAAGTTAAAGGTTAATTATTATATGAAATTTAAGAATAATTAACCAGTGAAAGTAATTAGAGGATCATTAATTAATGTAATTTAAGAAAGTGATCAATCTTACGTATTAATGATTAAATGATGATGGGTGCTTTAAATTAGTTGATATCTCTGATATGAGTTGCTTTGTGATATGATACGTTGGATGGACGATGATAATGTGATTATCAATCAATTATGAATTGTTGTGTAAAAGTGTTATTCGACAATTTAAGTTGAATTGTATTTAAATTGGATAACTTGGGTTTAGATGACATTGAATTCGAACAGACCTGAGTCGGGTATTAGTAAATACCCAAAACCACTTCGATTCTTTTAAAATTGATATGTGATGCAGTTCAGGCCAGAGAAGGGATAAGTCGTACATGACTTAAGGAAGAGTTAAGTCGTCCACGACTTAAGATGGAAGCTATTGGTCGTCCACGACCTAAGGAGTCATGTGAGGGGGAGCTGCGAGTTAATGAAGCGGTTTTAAGTCGTCCACGACTTAACAAGAAGCAGGAAGAAGCTCCAGTGTTTGAAGACCTTAAGTCGGAAACGGGTTACGACTTAGTTGAGTCGTGGGAAGATGCCGACGAGTTTCGACTCATGATAAGTCGTTTGGTGTTAAGTCGTGTCAATGTTAAGTCGTTGTAATTCTCTGTTGTACTTAAGTCGTGAGTTCTTTGTAACTCCTTAAATCGTAAGTCGTGTCGTTTGTATTTGTGTTTTGTTGTATCTGATTAAGTCATTACCGACCTATGTTAGGTCATGAGTCATTGTATTTGAGTCATTTGTGTTGAATGTGCTGTAACGTGTTGATTATGCCGACTTATGATAAGTCGCAGGTCGCAGCCAAAGTTAGCTCGGTGAAGCTTTGAGTCATGTGTGTTGTATTTTTTTAAGTCGTTGTACATGTGTTGTCTAAGTTGTAGGTCGTTATGTCGATGAGTCGGCCGAAGGCAAGTATGTGAAGGTGATGTAATAAGTTGAGTCGGCGTTGTGTTGTAATAAGCCGTGTGCGTTAAGTCGCTGCCGACTTATGTTGAGTCGTGAGTCGTGAACGACTTAAGGGTCAGGTTGTGAAATGCTATAAATAGGGAATGAGTTGTACATTTTAAGAGAGTTGATTGTTGAATAAAATTTCGTTTTGATTGCTGTGTGCTTTCATCAAAATTGGTAGTTGAGTGTAATCTCCTATCTCCACTCTCGGTTAATCGAGTGCGCTCGATTCAACGATTGTTGAAGCCAATTCACGGTATCAAGTGCGCTTGATCAACGTTTGAAGAATTGTAGATCTTCTTTCACGGTATCGTGCGCGATCAACGTGTCGAAGATAGCTAGAATTTGGTATCTTCGGATCAACGAATTTGGGCATTTCAGTATTCATCAATCACCGATTGCTACTTTCATCGATCTATATCGTTTTGTTATTATCCGCTGCGTCAGTTTTGGTATCAGAGCTTGACTTAGCCAATCATAGCTAAGACGAGTCTTGGAGCCAAGGAGTTTGAAGTTTGGTGTTCATCGTGTTCATCTTGAAGTTGCATTAAGTTGGGAGTTTCGATCCATATTCTTTTAGATCAAAGTGTGAAAGTTGTTTGAATTTGGTCGTGAGATTTTTGCGCGCCAAAGTTTTAAGAGTTTGAAGTGCTTGAGTTAAGCCGAGACTTGTTAGAAGCCGAGCCGACCTAAGCCCTAGGTCGTTGCTATTGCCGAGTTAAGTGTTTAAGCCGTGACTTGTTGTACAAGTTAGTGTTGAAGTTTGAAGTTTGACTTGAAGAAGATTTGTGAAGTTTTGAAGTGTTCATGTGGACTTAATCATGCCACCAAGAAGAGCTAACCGTCATCAGAATGTTGAAGCGTTGTATAGAAGAGAAGAAGCTGAGCAAATGGAACAACGCATTAATGAGAAATTTGATGAAGGCATTGGAAAGTTAGAGAAATTGATGAATGATTTGAATCAAAGTCAAAGGAGGAGATCACCAATCTCAAACCATGGAGGAAACAGAGTTTATCCATCGGTTACGGAAGCGAGGAGGGTATCACCGCAATCTTTTAGAGAGAGAAGAGAAACATCAATTTCGTCAAGAAGAGATCACCATGACTATGGACATGAAGAGAGAAGAACTCCACGTGAGTTTGAAGATGAGCCATATAGAGATGAAGAGAGACATAGTAGAAGAGACATGCGTGATCGAAGGGATGTTGATGGTCGAGATCGATACAGACATACATTTGATTTTGATGTAGATGATGATCGTCGATAGGAGTCGGGTATGAAGATGGAAATTCCAGAATTTAAGGGAGGAATGGTAGCTGAAGAATTTCTTGATTGATTGTCTAATGTTGAAGAGATTTTTGACTTTAAAGAAGTTCCTGAGCATATAAGAGTGAAGTTGGTTGCTACTAGGTTGAGGGGGAGAGCTTTGGCATGGTGGCAGCAAACTAAACTTACACGGGAGAGAATGGGAAAGTCGAAGATTGAATCATGGGAGAAGATGAAGAAACTGATGAAAGCTACATTTTTACCTTACAATTATCAATCACTCATGTATCAGAGGTTGCAGAACTTGAGGCAAGGGACGAAGACTGTTAATGATTATGCTGATGAATTTTATCAACTGATTGCTCGAAATGACATTATGGAGACAGACGAACAGCTGACTGCTAGATTTGTTGGAGGGTTGAGGATACAGATTCAAGATATGGTGAATATGTTTGATCCTAGATCTGTAGCAGAAGCACATCAGAAAGCGTTGGCTTGGGAGAAGCAGGGAAGGCGTGGAGGTGGTATGTTTACTAATTCCAACAATCAAGTGAAGGGTGTTAGTGGAAGCTCTAGTGTTCCTAAATCTATCAGTAAACCAATTGTGAATGAAGTTGCGAAGACGAAGGTCAACAACAGTTTCAAGTGTTACAATTGCCAGGAAGTGGGTCACAAGAGTAATGAATGTCCGAAGCCGAAGAAACGAACTATGATCGCTGAAGTTGAAGGTGAGGATGTTGGGGAAGGTTATTCTAGTCCAGTAGAGGAGGATGAACAAGATATTGCGTCAGGAGATGAAGGATGTAATCTAATGATGAGGAGGTCTTGTTTAATACCGAAGCAAGAAGAAGAAGCTAGTTGGTTGAGTAGTAACATCTTTCAGTCAACATGCACTATTCTGGGAAAGGTATGTAAATTTGTGATTGACGCTGGAAGTTGTGACAATATTATTTCTACTGAAGCTGTGAGAAAGCTGAAGTTGAAGATGGAGAAACATCCTAATCCTTACAAGTTAGCGTGGCTGAGAAAAGGAGGAGAAGTGAAGGTGGATAGGCGAGTTCGAGTTTCATTTTCTATTGGGAAGAAATATAAAGATGAAATCTGGTGTGATGTAGTTGAGATGGATGTTTGTCACTTACTTTTGGGAAGACCATGGCAGTATGATCGAGCAGTACAACATGATGGTCGAACCAATAGCTAGAGCTTTATGTTTGAAGGTGTTAAGATTATTTTAGTTCCGAAGAAGAGACAACAGGAAGAGAGTAAGTCTGAGGAGATTGAGGAGCTGAAGACTTTATTGACTTTGAAGGAATTTATTGAAGAAGTAGAAGAGAGTCCAGAAGTGTTTTTGTTGATTGGACATGAAACCACTGAATCGGTAGAAGTTCCAGAGGAAGTAAAGCCGGTATTGGAAGAATTCAGTGATGTGTTTCCTAAAGAGTTGCCAACGGAGTTATCACCGTTGCGGGATATTCAACATCATATAGATCTTGTGCCAGGGGCAGTATTACCACACAGGCCACATTATAGGATGAGTCCTAAGGAGCATGAGGAACTGAGAAGGCAGGTGGAGGAGTTGTTAGAACATGGGCGTGTTCAGGAGAGCTTGAGTCATTGTGCAGTGCCAGCCTTATTGGTGCCAAAGAAGGATGGTTCGTGGAGAATGTGTACGGATAGTCGGGCACTAAACAAGATCACTGTGAGACACAGATTTCCTATGCCGAGGTTTGATGATTTGATAGATCAGTTGAGTGGAGCTGTTGTGTTTTCAAAGATTGACTTGAAGAGTGGATACCATCAAATTCGTATTAGACCGGGTGATGAATGGAAGACTGCTTTCAAAACCAGGGAAGGATCACACGAATGGTTGGTTATGCCGTTTGGTTTATCGAATGCACCGAGTACTTTTATGAGAGTGATGAACCAGATTTTCAGACCATACATTGGGAAGTTGGTGGTTGTTTACTTTGATGATATTTTGATCTACAGTGGGAGTATGGAAAAGCATGTCCGGCATTTGCGTGAAGTACTGTTGATTCTATGACATGAGAAATTTTATGCTGCAACAAAGAAGTGCGTGTTTATGACGGACAGTGTTTTTTTCTGGGATATATTCTATCGAAGGAAGGAATTCAAGTGGATGTAAGTAAAGTAGAAGCTGTCAGGAGTTGGCCACATCCAAAGACAATTACTGAAGTGAGGAGTTTTCATGGATTGGTATCTTTCTATCGAAGATTCATTCCACATTTTAGTAGTGTGATGGCACCTGTAACCGATTGCATGAAAGGAAAGAAGTTTGAGTGGTCAGAGGAAGCAGGGGTTGCTTTTGAGAAAATCAAGACACTATTGACGACAACACCAATTCTTGTATTACCAGATTTTCAGTTGTTATTTGAGCTACATACTGATGCATCTAAAGTTGGGATTGGTGGAGTATTGAGTTATAAAGGAAGACCAGTTGCTTATTTCAGTGAGAAGTTATCTGGAGCTAAGTTGAGATATAGCACTTATGATGTGGAATTTTATGCAATTGTTCAAGCTGTGAAACACTGGAGACACTATCTATTTCAGAAAGAGTTTGTTCTTTACACCGATCATGAAGCATTAAGACATTTGCAAGGGCAGGATAAGATTTCAGCAAGGCATGCATCGTGGATTGCTTATCTGCAGCAATTTACTTTTGTCGTGAAACATAAGTCAGGGGTGACGAATCGTGTGGCTGATGCATTGAGCAGGAGGAATCATTTGTTGACGACAATGAAAGTTGAAGTGACAAGGTTTGAACTATTGCCAGAGTTGCTTGAAGAAGATCCTTACTTTATGAAATTTGTTGAGAAAGTCAAGAACGGGAGTACTGATGAATTCGTGATGGTAGATGGGTTCTTGTTCAAAGGGAATCAATTGTGCGTACCAGAAAGTAGTTTGAGAATGAAGATTATAAAGGAGCTACATGAGGAAGGACATGTGGGTAGAGACCGAACATTGCAGTTAATCTCTCAATCCTACTATTGGCCATCGATGAGGAAGGAAGTTGAAAGGTTTGTTCAAAGATGTCATGTTTGTCAAGTTTCGAAAGGGACAGCTACAAATGCGGGTTTGTATATGCCTTTACCTGTACCAACAAAACCTTGGGTGGACGTTAGTATGGATTTCGTATTGGGTTTGCCAAGAACGCAAAGGGGAAATGACTCGATATATGTTGTGGTGGATCGTTTCTCGAAGATGGTACATTTTACTGCGTGTAAGAAGACGGCGGATGCTGTTCATGTCGCTCAGTTATTTTTCAAGGAGATCTATCAACTTCATCGATTGCCAGAGTCTATTGTGTCGGATAGGGATACTCGTTTTCTGAGTCACTTTTGGTTAAGTTTGTGGAAGATGGTGGGAACGAAGTTAAACTTTAGTAGCGCTTACCATCCGCAAACCGATGGGAAAACGGAGGTGGTTAATAGATCATTGGGAAATTTTTTACGATGTTTGGTGAAAGATAATCTGAGAAGATGGGACAGAAGTTATGCCAAGCAGTGTTTGCACATAATCATGCGATTAACAGAAGCACAGGTTACAGTCCTTTTCAGATTGTATATTCAAGTTTGCCAAGGGGACCGTTGGACCTAACGGTAGTACCACAACCGAAGGGGACGGTTAAACGAGCTGAAGATTTTGTTGATGGGTTGACCGAATGTCATAAGATCGTTCAGGAACGATTGGAGAAGGCAAATGAGAAGTATAAAAGATCCGCAGATTTGAAGCGAAGAAGTGTTGAGTTTAATGAAGGAGATATGGTGTATGCTGTGTTAACAAAAGATCGTTTTCCAGTAGGCGCTTATAACAAGTTGAAAGCCAGAAAAATTGGTCCTGTAGAAGTTGTGAAATGGATTAATGAAAATGCTTATAAGTTGAAGCTGCCGGAGGGTGTGTACACTTCTGACGTGTTCAATGTTAAGCATCTTGTACCATATTATGGGAATGAACACTCCGATGTGGAAGAATTTACAAATTCGAGAACGAATTTTTCTCAACCTGGGGAGGATGATGCAGTTCTGGCCAGAGAAGGGATAAGTCGTACACGACTTAACGAAGAGTTAAGTCGTCCACGACTTAAGATGGAAGCTATAGGTCGTCCATGACCTAAGGAGTCATGTGAGGGGGAGCTGCGAGTTAATGAAGCGGTTTTAAGTCGTCCACGACTTAACAAGAAGCAGGAAGAAGCTCCAGTGTTTGAAGACCTTAAGTCAGAAACGGGTTACGACTTAGTTGAGTCGTGGGAAGATGCCGACGAGTTTCGACTCATGATAAGTCGTTTGGTGTTAAGTCGTGTCAATGTTAAGTCGTTGTAATTCTCTGTTGTACTTAAGTCATGAGTCCTTTGTAACTCCTTAAATCGTAAGTCGTGTCGTTTGTATTTGTGTTTTGTTGTATCTAATTAAGTCGTTACCGACCTATGTTAGGTCATGAGTCGTTGTGTTTGAATCATTTGTGTTGAATGTGTTGTAACGTGTTGATTATGCCGACTTATGATAAGTCGCAGGTCGCGGCCAAAGTTAGCTCGGTGAAGCTTTGAGTCGTGTGTGTTGTATTTTTTTTAAGTCGTTGTACATGTATTGTCTAAGTTGTAGGTCGTTATGTCGATGAGTCGGCCGAAGGCAAGTATGTGAAGATGATGTAATAAGTTGAGTCGGCATTGTTTTGTAATAAGCCGTGTGCGTTAAGTCGCTGCCGACTTATGTTGAGTCGTGAGTCGTGAACGACTTAAGGGTCAGGTTGTGAAATGCTATAAATAGGGCGTGAGTTATACATTTTGAGAGAGTTGATTGTTGAATAAAATTTCGTTTGATTGCTGTGTGCTTTCATCAAAATTGGTAGTTAAGTGTAATCTCCTATCTCCACTCTCGGTTAATCGAGTGTGCTCGATTCAACGATTGTTGAAGCCGATTCACGGTATCAAGTGCGCTTGATCAACGTTTGAAGAATTGTAGATCTTCTTTCACGGTATCGTGCGCGATCAACGTGTCGAAGATAGCAAGAATTCGGTATCTTCGGATCAACGAATTTGGGCATTTCAGTATTCATCAATCCACCGATTGCTACTTTCATCGATCTATATCGTTTTGTTATTATCCGCTGCGTCAATATGTGAAATTAATAGAATGAAATGGAATGATTAAAGTGAATAGGACCACTTAATCTAAGTTTGGTACTTAGAAATTAAGGTGTGATGTAAGTAATGTTTATAACAGCTTGGGAAGTTGTAAATTGATAAGTACCCCGGGTTTATATAAAAAGTATGCTTTTGTATTCTATGCTAGATGGGTTTACTCACGCTGGTTTCCAGCCTAGCCCGGGTGTTACTTTGATGTAATGCTCGGGTCAGACCGAGTATTACAGATTTTCAGGTAAGGACGTTCTGGAGCTCAGGAGGCGAGCTGGATAGCAGGAATGTACGGAGCGTACCCGCTTTATATATTATAGTTGTATATCTGGACATGATTGTTTTAGACTGTCCAATGTTGTGTATATGTTGTAACTCTGATGTATAAAAATGTAAATATACCGATAATTTTTTCTTTGTAAAACTATTATTTATGTGATATTATATTTTATCCGCTGCGAATGTGAGACTCTGAGTTTGAGTTTTTTGTTTCTTCTTCTTTCTTTTTCTTCTTTTCACTAACTATCTGGAAATTTCGGGATCGAAATTTCCGGGTCGTTACATTTGGTATCAGAGCTGAAGGTTAAGCGAGAACCTTGGCTCTGTTGGGATTACTCATTTGGAATAGGGTAAGTGGTACCCTAGAATGGGTTGAGCGTATATATATATGAGAGAGCGTACTTGTTATTTCTTATATAAAGATTTTTAAATGATTTCAAAAGTAAATGAATCTTATTTAAGAAATAGATTATATATTATATTAAGGAAATTGGTTGTAATATTAATTAAATTAAAAGTAATAGTAAGAATTAAGTGGTAATAGAATTACAACCAAATTGAAATTAAATTAAAAACAAGTTTGAAATGGATTCAAACTGAAATTAAATCTTGAAATTGGGAAAGGTTTCAGGATAAGGATAATCAATTAATTTATGTAATTAATTAAACTTTATTTAATGAGATTAATTAATTGATAATAATTGGAATTGATAAATAAAAGGGAGTTACTTAATGAATAGCTAGAGGTAAGTAATTTAAGGGACAATTACTTGATGAAGGTAATTAAGAAATAAGTTAATTACCGAATGTGATTAATTAATGATGTAATTAATTTAAAGAAATAAAAAATAATATTATTTAATGCATTTGAATAAATGGTCCTATTTCAAACAAGAGTTGTTTGAAAATTTAAAAGAAATTTGGTTTGAATTAAAAACCAAAGGTGGTTTAAAATTTTAAAGTATAACTTGGTGTGTAAAGAAGTTAATATGTATATATGTGAATATACACAATATCAAATATGGTTTGAAATAAACTCTAAATGTTGAGTTTTGAATGTGAAATAAGATGTGATACACGAAGTGCTAAGTTTTTGAACTTAATAAGTGGAAAGATTATTTATGAGAAGTTTAAAATTTGAAATGGAAGTGCAAATTGCGTAAGGTTGACTGGATTTGAGTTTAACTGGGGAAAAAGTTAAATAAGTTGGAATGATCAACCCGATTTGGAAATTTGAAGATGAAATTAAGATTTAACTTGGGAAGTTAAATGGTTAATCTGAATGGGAAGTTTGTGTGATCTCAAAATGGGTATTGAGATCTGGAAACTGGAAATATTTAAATTGTGAAATTGGATTTGTTTAAATGAATAAGAAATGAAGTATGGTGATATATCCATTATTGAGATAAAAGAAAATCTAACTTTAATTTGAAATTAAATTGTTTAAAAGTTTTTAATAAAGGTTAACTTGGTTTAAAGGGCTAAACCAACCTTAGTGAATTTAACTCGAATTTATATAATTCGAGATAGTTTAAATTTGAAATTTGAATTAGTTCAAATTGAATTTGATTTGAATTAATTGAAATGGTGATTGAAGGTGAATGAGTATAAGATTCAAATGAAAATTTTGAATTTGATTAATTGGAAACGATTTGAAATTGAAGTGGGTTCAATTTGAAATTAGTCCGAATTGATTTGAATAATTTGGAATTTGTAACTAAAGTTGAAATAATTTTAAATTCAAATGAATTTGAATTGAATTTAGAAGGAAATCAAGAATAATTCAACTTGATTTAGAAACGGAGTTTGAAATTGGGATTAATTTGAACTGGAGTTGAAACGAATTGAAATTAGAACTAGTTCAATTGAAATTTATTTGAATTAGTAGAATTTGGGATCAAGGTTGAATAAAATTAAATTTGGAAAGAAACTGAGGTTAATTCAACTTGATTTGGGGTTGAATCAATTTCAATGGAAATTGAAGTTATTTAAATTGGAATTGGGTCAATTTAAATGGTAGAGGAAATTTAAATTGAATTTATAAGAATGGAGATTGGGAAGTGAGTAGTTTGACTCTGGACCATTTTTAATTTAAATTGTTTTAATATAAACTTATTTTTCCAAGTTATTCATTATATAAACAACCTTTCTTTTAAAAGCCAAACTATCTTATACTTGTTTTACAATTATTTTTTAAACAGTTTAACAATTTTCTAACTATTTTATAAACTAATTACTATTTTCAACTACCAATTACTATTTTATAGCTATTTTGCAATTATTTAAAATTTCTATGACTATTTAACTATTTTCCAATTATTTTATAATTATTGAACTATTTTACAGCTATTTTACAAAATAGAAACTATTTTTCAACTACTTACCTATTTTTAAAATTTTCAAGTTATTTTCTAAATAAACTGGTTGGAGTTCAAACTGTTATTCGTTAAATACCCAATCGAGATAAGAATAGGGGTGATAATCCGAATGGATTTAAGCAATTGAGAGTATGTGAATGAAAATCAAAGTGAATGTGAATAGAAATGGAATTGATTTGGCTGATAACCTATAAAGATAAATACGTAGGGTGTACGTATGTTATTCTATTTGCATAATGATTTGATCCAGATTCGAGCACAGAATTTCAAGATAGTTATATCGATCCGAGTTGGAATTTTCCACTCGATTTTTGAAGGCGAACCTGGATATGGATTGTTGATTGGTTCTGGATATTCTCTATCATAGTTATGACTATGCAAGGAGAATAACGGTTTCTGATCAAGAAACCAGATCTGTGTCCGCACTAGGAAGTCGGGTGGACAATACTACTTCGGAAGTGAAATTGCGTGATCGAATGAGCGATCAGATTGGTATAGCGTATGGATGATATGTGTACATCGTACGGATTTGAATAAAATTGATACTGGGAATTTGTGGATAAGAAATGTGAAATGGTTTTTGAAATGAAAAATATATTTTGTGAAATATATGATGAAGTAAAGTGGAAAATGGATATTTCTATGGTTGAAATTTTGTTTATGGAAGTAAGTGATTTGGTAAGTGGTTTTGTAAAGAGTAATCAAATTTTAATATTTGATTTTGAGTAAACAAAGTTAAGTATCTTTGTTTTATAAAATGAAACTCCCCTTGATGAATCTTTTGCCAGAAGAAAAGGGTTTTTGGAAATGTTAGAAGTATAAAAGGAGTTTATACAAGTTTGAAATGATCCAAAGTTTTAAAAGATTTTATATATCTCAATATATATATATATATATATATATATATATATATAAAGGATCATATGAGGATTTTGGAAAGAAGGTTTTGGGAACCTTTGGATGTGGAAAAGGCTTTTGATTTTTGGTTAAAATCAATATGAGAATTTGGAAAGCCTAGTTTGAGAATTATCGATTTTGGAATAATCGATTTTGTGTAAAGGAGCTTTGTATGAGATCATACTAGGTGTATGATTTGAAGATACTATATGTGTGTAGTATAAAATGTTTTGATGATAGCTCTGGGGAAAAAGGCGATCCCTTGAAATGAACTTATCAGGAGTACCACCGGGTGGTGCTGCCTTGAGCCCCAAGGGGGTTCTAAAGTTGATCATGTGGGGACCGGACAAAACTAGTTCCTGTGGATTATGAGTAAAGTATACCATAGTGAAAGTCGTGTGTGCCGTTGAGAGCCAACAGTCTGCGTTTGATTTTATATCGGCAGATTGCGACCTATGTAGGAGTGGAGGAGTTTCATTTTGACAGCGAAAATCAGAGGCCGCTGAGAGCCTGCAGTTACATGGACTTTTGCTGCGACGGCAACGTAACCCTGGGTGTAACTGTGATCTGTTGTGTGGGTTCCATGGCATAATCGAGAGGCCGCTGAGAGCCTGCAGTTACATGAACTTTTGCTGTGACGGCAACGTAACCCTAAAATGTAAATGTGACCATGGATGGGGGTGATGATTTCCAGGGCATTCTCACCAAAGATATATCCTCTATTTTCACATTTTTTTTTTGAATTTTCAATAAAATTATTTTCAAAGTATTTTCATTGGGTGTTGAAAACGGGTATGCTAAGTACTTATAGATTTTCAGTCCCACACCTGATCAACGTATGACTGAATCTCTATGAGAACAAGGATGGACTTGTTGAAACATCGAGTTATAAAAAGTATTTTTATAAAACTATTTTATAATAGTATATAGATTTTCAAAGGTGTTTTAAAAATGGTCAAAGAATAATTTATCTGATTTTAAGCATTTTAATAAATTCTGGTTTCGTTTCTTTTCGAGGACGAAAAGATTCTAAGGGGGGAGGAATGTGATAACCCGAATTTTTGGTCATATGTAATTAATTAACAAACTGGGTTAATTAATAGAATATTGAATTATAAATTTGAACGAATGAATCTGATCAGATAAATATTTATATTTGTAAATTGTGTTATATATATATACACACATAGATTTTAAATAAAATTATTGATTACAAATTTAATTTGTATTGCTTAATACATACATATATTTGAGTTGATTTCAAAATAGGACTTTAAATTGAAAATGAATTTGAATTTGGGTTAAAATTTAAATCTAAAAGATAATATCTCAAATAAATTGGATTAAGGTAATGTTCCTAATTTTTATGGATATATATGTAAACTGTGAATAGGAAGATTTGTTTGAGTTTAATATAATGATTTTCAATAAGAGTATTTAAAATAAAATGGAGCTAAGTGAGGTTTAATAAGGGTTCATACCTTATTTAAATATATATAAGTTATATATAAAGGTGTTAAGCATAAAAGAAATATAAGTATAATAGAATATATATATATATATATAAGTGTAAAAGTAATAAATAAAGGTTTTCTTTTACACTTGTAAGTTAATAAAACATGTAATGACATGTGTAAGTTAAAATTAGCATGCAAGAAACAAATGGCAACATTTGTTTTTCTTAAAATTTAATTTGTGTAAGTAAGTGTTTTAGAAAAAAAAATTAAAAAAAAAAGAGAAACCAGATTTCTTTTCATCCACAAATTTGAAACTACAAATTATAGGGAAGAATAAATCAAAGAAAAGGCATCAACTACAATTCAAACTACAGCTTAAAACAATTTCAACTGATTTTTCACATCTGGAATCTGGAAATGAGCCTGGAGATCAAACAAATCTTCAAAACTTAGGAATTCAATCAAAATAAAATGAACTTGAAAGAAAACATCATCAACAAAGAAAACTTCAGGACTCCAGAATCAAAATCTAGCAAGCAAGCCTGAAGTAATCAAAAACATTTCAGTCTTCTGTTCTAGAATATGAGGTGAGCAAACCTAGCTTAAACTATTTAAATCTGATACATACGAATGATTGATGTGTCAGTTAGTTTGCATGAGTGAAAATCTGTTTTGCACGTTGGTTATTATATTTGAATGTATGTATATCTGATGATACTTGGGCGCATGTCCATATTTTCGAAATTTGGCTCTGTTCTTCAATATCTGATCTCAAAATTTTGACAAATTCAAATTTTTACTTCCCTGAGTCTCTTTAGCCATCAATTTATAAATAAAATCTGGTAATAATAATCAGATACAGATTTTAATTTTTTTTTTGGGAAGAATTCGAGGCTAGTTTAATCAGAAGGAAGAAGAACAGTTGCATTTCTAAAAATCTCGACATATTTAATTTACTGTTTCAAGATTATAATCTGATTAGTTATCAAATTATAGGATTTTTAAAAATAAAATACTGATTTTTAATGTTAATAATCATGAGAAATTTGAAGATGGACGAATATTGTGTTTCGTATGAATTCTGTTGATCGATGAAGTTTTGGAATTCGGGGTTATTACTGGAGCAGGTCAGGTGGTCAATGACATCGGCAAAAATAGTAGGGAAAATTCTAGTTTTCTGTGGTGGTCATTCGAGGCGGAACTAGGGTTTTGGAGGGGTTCGAAGTCAAGGTCGAAGTTTTGGTTGCTGCTTCGTCATAGTAGCACCGGAGGAGGCCGGACATGGGGGAAAAGGAACTTGGTACGTCGACGAAGCTTGGGGTGAAGCCTCGTGACTTCTGGTGGTCAGAGGAGACCGGGTGAGGCGGTCCTTGGTCAGGATGATGCGATCTGGTGGGGTCGAACTTGCTGTTTTACGATTTCGTTTTTATTTTGGGAAATTGGTGGACCGGAGCGATAGAGTTGGTCATCGTCGTCTTGTCGACGATTGTCGAGTAGGTCGGAGTGCCACCGTGGTGTGGTGCATGTGCACCGGTGCACAAGTTTGCTTGGTATCAGGATTTTGCTGTAAGTATGGTAGCTTCGGAGAAATGGGTGGGTTTCTCGTATGCGTATTCAAGTTTGGAAGAAAGAAGTTTGGACTGCTCGCAGGTTCATCAATGTTTTGGATCAATTTCTTTTCCGGGTATTTTCACTTGAGGCTCGGGTTAATTTAGAATGAACTCGGGATGTTGTATATACATCGGATTTTAGTATGGGTAGTAAAAGTATTATCAGGTTAAGGGCAAGGATAACTCAAAGCAGGAAGATGGACCAAGTTCTAAAGTAAAGCAAAATTTTAAACAAAGAGTTTCAAAGTAATTTTTGTTCGAGTTTGAAATAAGATATTGATCAAATTTGTAAACAAGTTCAAAGCCTAATTTATAAGTCAAATGTGATTGAAAATATATGAATAGTCAAGAGTATTGGATTTTTATTTAGGAACTTAAGATATTTTGCGCTCCAGCATTTAGTTTACTTAGATAATAATTGGAGGTCAATTACCCAAATGATAAATAAATAAATTTAAGAAATTTAGGATTAATTAGTTGGGATTAATTAAGTAATAATTTAATTATTAGAGGTTGATTAATTAATTGTAATAATTAACCAATGGGATAATTACTTGATGAAAGTAATTTAAGGCAAATTGTTGAGAAAAGTAATTAAGGATTTATTTCTTAATGTAATTAATTAAAGGCTAATTACTTATTGTACTTAAAAGTGATTATTAAGGATTGATAAATCAAGGATAATCAATTAAGAAACAATTAAGTGATAAGTAATTAAGAGGTTAATTACTTAATGTAAAAGAATTAATATGAATAATTACTTAATAAAGTAATTAAAGGAATTAATTACTCTTTGTAATTGATTAAGTTGATATGGATAACTTTAGTTAATTAATTAAGTTTAGTTAATTAAAGGCAATCATGTGTTGTTGGGTTAAGTATATGAGATATAATTACTTAGTGAAGTAATTAGTTGAAATTACCGGATGTAATTAATTAATAGGAAATTACTTCATGGGAAGAGATTAAAGGATAATTACTTGGTGGAAGAAATTAAGTGATAATTACTCAGTGTAATTAAAGGATTAATTAATAATTAATCAAGAAGTTAGTTTAATTGATGGAGTAATTAAGGAAAGTTAATTTCTGATTTTGATTAATCTAGGTTGATTAATGAATATAATTAAGTTAAAGGTTAATTATTATATGAAATTTAAGAATAATTAAACAGTGAAAGTAATTAGAGGATCATTAATTAATGTAATTTAAGAAAGTGATCAATCTTACGTATTAATGATTAAATGATGATGGGTGCTTTGAATTAGTTGATATCTCTGATATGAGTTGCTTTGTGATATGATACGTTGGATGGACGATGATAATGTGATTATCAATCAATTATGAATTGTTGTGTAAAAGTGTTATTCGACAATTTAAGTTGAATTGTATTTAAATTGGATAACTTGGGTTTAGATGACATTGAATTCGAACAGACCTGAGTCGGGTATTAGTAAATGCCCAAAACCACTTCGATTCTTTTAAAATTGATATGTGAAATTAATAGAATGAAATGGAACGATTAAAGTGAATGGGACCACTTAATCTAAGTTTGGTACTTAGAAATTAAGGTGTGATGTAAGTAATGTTTATAACAGCTTGGGAAGTTGTAAATTGATAAGTACCCCGGGTTTATATAAGAAGTATGCTTTTGTATTCTATGCTAGATGGGTTTACTCACGCTGGTTTCTAGCCTGACCCGGGTGTTACTTTGATGTAATGCTCGGGTCAGACCGAGTATTACAGATTTCCAGGTAAGGACGTTCTGGAGCTTAGGAGGCGAGCTGGATATCAGGAACGTATGGAGCGTACCCGCTGTATATATTATAGTTGTATATCTGGACATGATTGTTTTAAACCGTCCAATGTTGTGTATATGTTGTAACTCTGATGTATAAAAATGTAAATATACTGATAAGTTTTTCTTTGTAAAACTATTATTTATGTGATATTATATTTTATCCGCTGCGAATGTGAGACTCTGAGTTTGAGTTTTCTGTTTCTTCTTCTTTCTTTTTCTTCTTTTCACTAACTATCTGGAAATTTATGGATTGAAATTTCCGGGTCGTTACAACATCAGAGTTACAACATTTTTACAAACACTGGACAGTTAAAGCAACACGTCCTAGATAGAAATCAATAATACTCAGCGGGTTACACTCCATACGTTCCGACCATCCAGCTCGCCTCCTGAGCTCCAGAACGTCCTTACCTAAAAAATCTGTATTACTCTGTTTGACTCAAGCATTACATCAAAGTAACATCCGGGTCAGGCTGGAAACCAGCATGAGTAAGCCCATCTAACAAGAAATACTAATTCGTAAAATTTACTTAAAACCCAGGGTAACTCGTTCATCACTACAAGTTCACAACTTGCTGTAGTCAATACTTATGTTCACAATCAATCCCGAAGTAACTTAACTTAGTTTTTAATGGTCCAATCATTTAAATTATTCCATTTCAGCCTATTGATTTTACATATCAATCTATAAAGAATCATTGTAGGTTATAAATCAAAGTGGGTTCGGGATTTACTGATACCCGACCCCGGTCTCTTCGAATTCAATACCATCTTAATCCAAGTTATTCGAGTGAAATATAATTCAACTTTAAATACAAGATGTCACCTTTTTACATAGCAATTCATCACCGATAGATAGCCACATTATCACTGTCCATCCAAACATATCATATTACAAAATATCTCATAGCAGAGATATCAACCAATTCAAGACATTTAACATCATTCAATCATTCATGAGCAAGATTGATTACTTCCAAAATTAATTTAATTTATCTCTAATTAAATTAATTACTAACCTTAAATCACTTAGATTACCTTTACTTAACATTAATTAATTACTAACCAATTAATTAATCATCTTTTAATTTCTATCTTATTTAATCACCCTCGACTAAATATCCATTAATTACAATAAGTAATTAACTCTTAATTAATTACAAAAATTAATTAACCTTTACCTATCCATATAAATTACATTGATCCTTAATTAATTACTCAATTTAATTATTTTATAATCACTTACATTAATTAATTATCCTTTAATTAATCATACTCATTAATTAACTAGTCCTTAAATAATTTCCATGATTAACCAATCCTTAATTAATTGCACTAAGTAAATAATCCTTAACAAATTTATCTTTTAATTTCTTATATTAAGTAATTATCATTTCGGTAATTATTCTCCAATTACTTACATTAATAATCTTTAATCCAATTAATTAATTACTAATTACCAATTAATTGATCTCTAATTAATTAATGACATTAGTAATTCTCTTTTAACTAAAGTAATTATCATTAATTAATTACATTAAGTGATTAATCTTTAATTAATCATATTTTAATTAATAGCTTAACTAATTAATCATATTAATAAATCAACCTTTTTAAATTAATTTCATAAATTAATTAACCTTTAATTACATTAGTTATACCCTGATTACACAAATCAATTAACCATCCTTAACACATTAAAAACTTCGTACTTTGTTTAACTACAACTTTTAATTCACCTTAAAACATATAGGATTTAACCTATTAAATAATTTCTTAATATTACAATTTGAAACATTTTAAAACTTTAGAAATTCGTTTAAAACTTGCTAATACTTTGTTTAAAACTTGGTTTATATTTACTTTGAAACTCACACGGTTGATAAGCTTTTAAACTTATACCTCAACTTAAAAAAAACACGGACCAAATCATACTAAATTCCCAAGCCAACCCAGAATACTTCTCGCGCAACTACTACTTCGAGCCACACGTGCTAAAACCTCGAGAAAGACCTGAACCACTTTCTTCCTTCTCCTCCTCTACTTCTTCCAGTTATTTCCTCTGCTCCATCTCTACTCCACCGTACATGTACACTGCACGTGCATGACATTCTCGGCCATCACTACTCGCCAACGACCATCCACCTCAGTCATCCATAATTCCCTGTTTCCGACAGACATTCGAATTCGCGTCGAAAAGCATTTCATTGACATTTGGCCTTCGAACCCAAAACTGGGACAAAAACACCGCCTAACACTGCCTTTTCCCATTTTTGATCAATTTCTAACCCATTTTTGATTTCCACTGTATGTTTTCATTTTCAAAATATTAATCCAATATATTCCCTTGAATCTATTTTTAAAAATGAAGTTATACCCATATCAACATTTTTAATTCAGAGATTAAAGTCAAATTTTGCTTTGGTGGGATGTTATAGATTTTAGATCAGGTTTTTAAAACCTGAAAATTATGAATAGAGGTATCCCTTCCCTGTTCCCAGACATGCACATCTATCTCCACAAATAACTATATATATACAATAATATTTATATCCATGCGAGCACTTATCATCATTAAACTTCAAGTGTTAATCACAAATATCCAAATATCTCAATAGATTCTAGTTTAACAGATTGGTTTTACTCACGGTAAAAGATGAACAAAAAACTTCTTTTGTTTAAATAGGAACTTTCAATTGCTTGAAAACTGAGATGATTCTTGAAATTGGAAAATTGGTTGTTGAAATAATCTAGCTTAGAACATTAATTATGAACTGGAAATCATTTTTGTTGTTGAGAAGATTCATGCTTGAAAATCAGAGATGATCTTGGCTGGATGATTTCTTGTATAAATTTTCTGGTTTGAGTTTTGTTACAGGCTTTGAGTTTATGATTTTGCTTGATTTGAATAATGTTTTGCAGATTTATTTTCTTGAGTTTGTAAAATGAAGACAGAAAAAGAAGTGAAGAGATGAGATATAAGATTTATAAAATAAAAGAAAATAAAGATAAAAATAGTGACACTTGTAAATTTTGTTAACATGTGTCAATTACAATAGTTAATCACCCTACAATTGTTATTGTATGCATTAATCTCCTTACATTTTTGAAATGCATGTAAATAATATCTTTATATTATTTAAATTACTTCTATTAGGTTTATGTTTACATCACATAAAGAAAAATATATATTTCCTATTAAATAAATACATTATTTTAATTTATATAAATAAATCTTTTAAAGAAAATAACATAAAACCAATTATATAAAAGAAATAAAATCATATATAATATATTTTTAAATCTAAAATGTTTTAAGATATTTATCCTTTTGAATTTCCAATTCAATTTCAATTTCAATTTAAAATCAACTTATATATAGATATATATTTAACAACACATTATTTATTCTAATGTAATAATTTGCCAATGATAAATAATATTTAGTAGATTATCAAATAAATATTTATCTAGATATTTATAATTCAGCTTCTATTATATTTTCAAATTCATTTATATATATCCAGATATCTTTTATTATCAGAATTTTATCTGTCCAATTTATAAATTGGTATTTTCAATAGTTAAATCAGATAATTATCCAATTATCTGATGCCTAAAAATCCAGGTTATTACAGTATTAGTTATTAGTTTTAATCTACTATGGATTAGATGGGCACAGTTCACGAACAGATGCGAGAGTATTGTAACCTAATGAATCTAATATTAGAGTAAATGAAATTAAAACAATATATGTAGAATTAAGCCTAGAAGTATATAATTTATTCATTCACCATAACTTTTGTTCTGAACCCCTCCTCATTTCATCATACAGGTTAGGTAGATGGCAGAGACTTCTCAGCTTTATGACACTTGCTTAGAAATTGTTATTATTTGGGTGAGTATTTGCTTACTATTATATTTTAGTCAATTCCGTTGTGAGATATTTAACTGAGCTCTGATATATTTGCCTTTGCCTATTTGCAGGATACCAGATTCCCATCTCGAGTTTCAACGGGCTTGTGTTTTAGCATTTTTATGAAAAATCCAGACCCACTGGAATTCAGGTTGTTACAACTATGATTAGTAAGGTTATACTAGTGTATTAAAAGTCTTAGATAAACATTTTAAGGTCTCCCTGAGTATATATGAACACACAAATTCATATACACAAAATTGCACTGAAAAACATTTAAAATCTGGAAATGCCAGCCACAATGTCTATGAAAAATCCACAGACGTCTATGAGAAGGCTCAGGAATTTTATTCCTGAAGCCACAGATGTATGAGGTTTTCCCGCAAACATCTATCATTTGGAAATTGCAATATTCTGAATGGTTGCTTCTTTTTAGGTTGAATAATCTCATCTCTTCTTCAAAGATTGCAACCATTGAATCGAATAGAGTTTATCTAATAGTAACAACTCCTCATCTATATCTCTTTAATCCTATAAACACTTAAAAGATTGAGATTTACAAATGAACTATTCTCTTGATTTCTTATTACTCTATATTTACATACGTATGCATATCTTTCTTACATATACTCAATCTATCAAAACCAAAATATCATTTTGGTTAAACCACTTCCTACAACTCAAAGTATTCACATACTCAAATTTGATCATAGGAAGAATTGTACTATTAGTCAAAGTCTGTGTTATTTGGAACACAATATTTTCAAAGAAATACTTTTGTATAAGCCTATTCCTTCGGGTGAAGTAAGGGTTATTTCGTTAAAGGAATTACCGAGGGGGAGCTTCAGGACTGGACATAGGATAGGAAGTTCAAACTAGTATAAAATATTTGGTGTGCTCACTTTTATTATTTACCATCTTTATATTCAGTTAGCATTCTCTGCTCAGTGTAATTAATATTATACACTCTCACACTTATATATAAGTTGCATTATACAACGATCCTATATATTTTCATTTGGTATTAGAGCATGATCATTTCAATCTACAGTAACACATAGTTGAAACACCAGGAATATGGAAAATACTTTTAAAGATGGTTAATCAACTGCACCTCCTCCATTGTTAACCGGTTCTAAATATGCTTACTAGTCAACTCATATGAGAATTTTTATGGAGCCAAATTGGTTAGAAATTTGGCTAGCAACTCAAAAAATATGAAGCACCTGACACCGACATCAGCATTTGGACTGGTGTACAAAAAGCAACAGCATTTAACAATGCCAAAGCTATGATGTATTATTTGGCTCACATGACAAAAATGAGTTTCTATTTCTCATTCTTTACACTACTGCATATGATATATGACATACTTTATAAGTCACACATAAAGGCATAACTAAGATCAAGCAAACTAAATCTCGATTGTACAAAACCAATTTTATCTTTCAAAATGAAAGAAAATGAATCAATTATTGATATGTATGCTAGATTTCAAACCATTCAACATAATCTCATGGCACTTGCATTCAAATTCACAAATTTTGATTTAGTCACATGAATTTTAAAGTCTTTGACAAATGAATGGAAAAGAAAAGATTTAGCCATCGAAGAAGCTAATGATCTTTCTCAACTCAAAGTTGAGGAGCTAATAGGAAATCAGTTATTGTATGAAGCTATATTGCAGGGCTAAAATGGATCAAAATCATGAAAAGAAAAGCATAGCATTCCAAGCAAGTAACGAAGATTCGTACTTAAACTAAGATAAGATTCTTTTTATCCCCAAGAACTACAATAAATTCAAGAAGTTCAAGAAGATGACCAGATTTCAAAACGTTGCAAACCGAACTCCTCAAATCAAACATTGATTAAATGCTATTTGTGTGACAAATTTGGCCACATGGAGAAGGATTGTCCACAGTTCAATAATGATAAAAAAGAAAAGCAAGTTTGAGAAATTCATTAAAGAGAAAAGAGCTTTTCCAGTAACATAGGACAATTCAGATTCATCTTCTTCATCTAATAGTGATAGTGAAAGCGACTCGGAACAAGCAAATGTGTGTTTTATGGCTAATACTAATAAGATACACCCTGAACTTACTAATGATGAAATAATGGAAATTAGCATTGAATTAGATGATCAGTATAGAGAATCAAAAAAAAAAATAAGGAATATATAGTAAATTTAACTGGAGCAGAATTAGAAATTGGACAATCAAAAGATGAAAAAACAATCTAAGAAGAAGAATAAGAAATTACTCAAAAAAAATATGCAACATTATTATCTCAAAATGACATCTCATTTCATGATTTAGAAAATTACAAGTTAGAAAAAATTAATCTTGAAAAAGAAAAACTAGAATTACAAGCAAGTTTAGATTTTAGTAATATTGAAATTTGCGATCTTAAAAGTAAGTTGGATAAAATAACAAATAAAGTGACAAAATTCAACAAAGGAAAATAAAATATATAAAATTTTATTAAAATATCTAAACCATCTAGAAATCGAAATTGATTGGGTTTTAAAAGAAAACAAAAGTCAAAGAATTATAGCACATTATACACCAAATTCAAAAAGCCAAAGTTGGAAACTAAGAGTAATAATTCATACACAAATATGGTCAAAATGTGGATTCATAAAACAAATAATAAACTAATAGACAAAAGTATATTTATGAATATTAAAAAAAATTTGTATATAATAATAATTACATATCTAAAGGAACCAAATCCTCATGATATGGCTACCCTCTTCCACTAACATGTAGGACCCTAAACAAAGAACGTGAGTACCAGTTTAATTTTTCTTATTTTGTAGGTACCCAAAATAAAAATAAAAAGTAAAGAGTAGTGGATACTCAGTAGTGGTTGCTCCAAGCACATGACTGGAAATGCTCATATGTTATCAAATATATCATATATCGATGGTAACACTGTGACATTTAGAGATAATTAAAAAATTTGTCATTGGCATTAGATAAGTCATCAATATCGAATTTTTAATTCTCCTATTATTTTTAATGTTTTATTGTAGAAAATTTGAAACATAACTTATTAAGCATAAGTCAATTATGTGATAAAGGATTTAAAATTGATTTCGAGAAAAACAAATGCAATATCTTTGACGAAAATAAAAATTTAATTTTTGAAGGATTTAGAATTAAAACATATATGTTTTAAACATGAATGTTAAAATAACACTAACTTATGCTTAGCTGCCAATCATGATGATCCATGGTTATGGCATAAACGTTTTTGTCACATAAATTTTAAGAATATCAACAAACAAGCAAAAAATGAATTATTTGGAGGATTACCAAAAATTAAATACATTGTTAAAAACCCGTATGACACTTGTCAATTGGTAAATTAAAGAATAGCTCTTTTAAAACTAAAAAAGGAAATTTCCACAAAGCAACCTCTTGAATTACTCCATCTAGATTTATTCGGACCGACTCAAGTCCGTTGAATAAATCATAACAAATATGTTTTTGTAATTGTTGATGATTTTCCAAGGTATACTTGGACATTATTTTTAAAACATAAAAGTGACACTTTTGAAATGTTCCAAATTTTTTCTTACTAACAATTTTGATGAATTTAAAAGTTAAAAGTATATGAATTAATCATGGAAGTGAATTTGAAAATGAATTGTTTACAAATTTTTGCAACAAAAAGGAAATTAGTCATAATTTTTCATTTTCATGTACACCTTAACAAAATGGTGTTGTAGAAAGGAAAAATTAAACTTTACAAGAACGTGCACGAACCTTATTAAATAGTTGTAACCTACCAAAAAGTTTTTAGGCCGAACCTATTGCTACCGCATGTTATGTATTGAATCATGTAACATTTAGACCAATGACTGAAAACACGTGCTATGAAATATTTTTCAAAAATAAACCTAAAGTACCTTATTTTCGAGTATTTGGACCAAAATGTTTTATTCTAAACACAAAAGACTATCTAAGAAAATTTGATTCTAAAGCCGATGAATGAATTTTTATTGGCTATTCGGATCGAAGTAAAGCATATAGAATTTTTAACAAACAAACAAACATTATAGAAGAAAGTCTTCGTGTTTTGTTTTGATGAAAATTTTAAAAATGATGATGATGAAGAAGTTATAAATAATAATAAAAATAATGTACCTATACATGAAAGTAATGATATTAATAATATCAATAACAATAATGATAATGTGATAAGGTCACTACCTAGGATTTTAAAAGACCATCCAATTGATAATATTATCGGTGATTTAAATACAGAAGTATCAACCAGAAAACAATTAAACCAAATGAGTCATGTTGCATTTATATCAAATTTTGAACCCAAAAATTATAAAGAAGCATTAAAAGATTATTTCTTGATTATTACAATACAAGAAGAACTTCATCAATTTGAAAGAAATGACGTGTAGGAACTTGTACCGAGACTAAACAATCAATTTGTAATTGGAACAAAATGGGTTTTTAAAAATAAAGCGGATGAAAATGGAAACATTGTTCAAAATAAAGAAAGATTATAGTTCAAGAATATAATCAAGAGAAAGGAATTGATTATGAAGAGACATTTTCTCTGGTAGTACATCTTGAAGCAATACGAACAATACTTGCTTTCGCACGTCATCATAATTTTAAATTTTTTCAAATGGACGTAAAAAGTGCATTTTTAAATGGATTTATAAAAGAAAAGGTTTATGTTGAACAACTTCCACTATTTGTTCATGAGAAATATCCTGATCATGTGTTTAAACTTGGCTCTATATGGACTAAAACAAGCACCTCGTGCTTGGTATGAAAGATTAAAAACTCATTTACAAAATTTCGGTTTTCAGATTGGTAAAATTGAAAGATAAATGGAAAAGATTATGATCAAAAATTATACCGAAGTATGGTAGGATCCTTTTTATACTTAACAGCTAGTAGACCAGACATTATGATAAGCATATGTTTATATGCATGGTTTCAAGCACAACCGAAGGAATCACATCATCGAGTGGTTAAACGAATCTTAAGATACATAACCAACACCAAAGATTATGGTCTTCTCTGCCTAAAAGGCAGCTCAGTCGAACTCGTGTCATATAGTGATGCTGATTTTGATGGTTATAAAACGGATAGAAAAAGCACAAGCAGCACATGTCATTTTATTGGTCAATCTTTAGTTTCATGGTTTAACAAAAAACAAAACTGTGTTTCTATCTCGACATGTGAAGCCGAATACGTCTCAATGGCTTTAGCATGTACTCAAGTAATTTATATGTAACAAACACTTCAAGATTTTGGTCATTTAATTTCTAAATCTCCAATTTATTGTGATAATACTAGTCCATAAACCTTTCCAAAAAATCGTATTATTCATTCTCGAACAAAACACACCAATATTCGTCACCACTTATTAAGAGAAAATGTTGAAAAAGGAATTATATCACTTGAATATGTGAATACAGAAAATCAAATTGCGGATATTTTTACCAAACCACTAGGTGAACCAACTTTTATAAAACTAATATGAGACCTAGAAATTTGTTCTTACAATGAACTTGTAAACTAAGGTTTATTTTTCAATTATGTTATTTGTATTTATGTTATTCATATCCATTATCCCATATGTTGTGTCTGTTTGTTTATATTTCTCTTATTTTATTTTTGATAATGACAGAGGGGGAGAAATATATGCATATACCTAGGGGGAGATTAAATTAAGGAGGATATATTATATCAGGACTAACGATTGTATAGTTCTCATCATCAAAAAGGAGGATAATGTTAGAACGTCCATTTTATGGTTCCAATAACAAGAACAATACGATCACATATATTATATATCTTATCAAGATTATAGGTATATACTACAAGAGATCGTCATGCTAAAAGATATCGAGACTCGAAGACAAATGGAGATTTATGCACCACACTATGATTAGTAAGGTTAAACTAGTGTATTAAGAGTCTTAAATAAACATTATAACGTCTCCTTGACACACGAATTCATATACACAAAATTAACATTGAAAAACATTTAAAAATGGAAATGCCAGCCACAGACATCTATGGAAAATATACAGACATCTGTAAGAAGGCTCGGGAATTTTATTCCTAAAGCCATAGACATCTGTGGTTTTCACCCAAATGTCTGTCATCTGACAACTGCTATACTCTAAATGTTTTCTTCTTTTCAGATTGAATAATCTCATCTCTTCTTCAAAGGTTGCAGCCATTGAAATGAATAGAGTTTGCCTAACAGTAACAACTCCTCATCTGCATCTCTTTAATATGATAGATATGGAAAAGATTAAGATTTACAAATAAACTATTCTCTTGATTTTTTATTACTCTCTATTTGCATATTTATGCATCCCTTACTTGCGTATTCTCAATATATCATAATCAAAATATCATTTTGGTTTAACCACTTCCACAACTCAAAGTAGTCACATTCACGTACTCAAAGGAGATCATCGGAAGAATTGTAATATACGTCAAAATCCGTGTTATTTGGAACCCAAGATTTTCAGAGAAATACTTTTGTATTAGCCTATTCCTCTGGATGAAGTAAGGGTTGTTTGGTTAAAGGAAATACCGAATGGGAGCTTCAGGACTGAATGTAGGACGGAAGGTTCGAACTAGTATAAAATATCTGGTGTGCTCGCGTTTTTTATATACCTTCTTTATATCCAATTATTATTTTGTGCTTAGTGTAATTAGTAATATACACTACACTTATATATAAGTTGCATTATATAAAGATCCTATAAATTTTCAATATAGTTTAACTAAAAATTGAAAATGTGACTGGGAATCGGAATCGAAATTCGTAACGGTTTAATGTATAGAAGTTGTAAATAGATCAATACAATGTTGTGATACGTATACACATACATGAACACATATAAAAATGTATACGCATATACATTTAAATATGTTTAGGAATTAGTCAAATCAACTAAATAAAATATCAAAGCACATATGTATATATACAAGCTCTTATGTGTAAACATGCGATAAAAACAAAGCACCACATCACATCAAAAGTCAAGCACATGGAGGAGGGAATGGGCTTCATGGGCAGCCGAATGGTGATGGTAGGGTATAAGGCGGAATGGTGATGCAAGCCTGCTTAGGTAAGGAAATAATATCATGATATTGTTAGTGCAAAACTTTTCTATAAATATCCAACTCCATTCTCACGCTTTTACATACAAATTCTCTTCATCTTCTCCTTCCTCTCAAGATATTTCAATAGCTTCCAACCTTAAGAAAAATATAGTGAAAAATATTGCAAAAAAAGAAATTAAATTAATATAGTATATACATATTAGCATTCAACTTCAAAACCAAGTGCAATTACCTCAT
This sequence comes from Allium cepa, assembly GCA_030765085.1. NCBI lineage: Eukaryota > Viridiplantae > Streptophyta > Magnoliopsida > Asparagales > Amaryllidaceae > Allium > Allium cepa. The sequence continues at coordinate 5,237,431 of CM060930.1, read as the reverse complement.
TTCCTTTCTTCACAACACACGGCCACCACCCTCCATCACCAAAGCCTAGCCATCTCCACTTATAAGCATATCCTAAGCTTTTCCAAGGTCTCGGGCTCAATTCCATAAGCTCTCGTTCGATCATAGCGAAGCTATAGTCTGTTTTCCTAAGTTTAATGTCCAATAAAGGTGAGAAAACTCTATAAAACTTTATATATATATATATATATATATATATAATGATGATGTGATATGATTGCTATCGATGTTTACTATGCTTTAATCATCAAGTATTGATTTTCTTAATATAGTGTTTAATCGTGTAAACAAGCACGCTAAATACACGTTGATATTTCACAAGGAAATCAGTTTCCCATTAAGTTATAAAAGTGATATGTAATCATTAAACCTCTTTAAAATTGTTTAAAATGATTTATAAATGTTTTATTAACATTTAAAAGTGTTTCGATAAAGTTTGGAAAGAATATGAAATTTATTTAAAATAGACATGTCGCGCAACGGTAGTTTGCGATTTCACATTGTAGAAAGTTAAAACCATTCTTACGATGGATTCGGGGTCAGAATTCTATGGAATAAGAATTTTCCGAACTCTTTTAATCATAGTTTTCTAACAAAGAAATAAAATCAAGATTTAATCTTGTAGATTTTCAAATATGTCCAAAACAAATTTTCAAAAATATCACAGTTTAGTAGTTTGAAACCAAATTTTGAAATTGATTTAAAATAGATATTTTTAAATGTTTAAAAATATGATTTAAATTTCTTATATATATATATGTATATTCAAATGTTTCAAAAGATATTTAAGTTATAAAAATGGACATTTATGACATAAAATTGGTGTTCGGTTTAATATAGCCTTAAAACACTATTCGTAGTATTTTCTACAGCAGTTTTCTGTAACTTCTACAAATCATGTTTTAACTCAACTAGTCCTTCCCAATGTTTATATAATTCCTTTTAAATGAATAACTAAGTGTTTTAAACATGATATTATAGTATTAATAATAACTTTAAAGAATTTTTTTCATAAAACAGATTTTAAATGAATGATTTAATCTTGGCTCTAAAAGCCAAAGGTAGGCCTGATTTTTCTATTTGTGAGATCCAGATGTGAGGTGCTTAAAATAAGGAAATTTTCAAGAGCAACCAATGCCCTGGCTTATCTGGCCTCTTTTCTGGATGAGGAATAGATAAGGTCGAAATGTCGAAAACGAGACAAGTATAAAAGAATTAATTTTTATAATTAATTAATTGCAACTTGGATTGAATAGAAATAATCTTCTTATATTGGTGTTAAATTCCTAGGAGAGAACTCATACTAATTATTTGAATTTAAAAGGCGATTCCACTGTTATTCTGTGAATAGTATAAGTTGAATATGAAAATTAATGAGTAAAATTAGTATAATTTCTATGGATCTGTTTTACTCGAATACTAATTTGGATTCACCATCTTAGACAACATGGTTTCAACCTATTAAAAAATTATGATTTGGAAATAAGAAATATTTTACCAAGATTTAAATAAATGATTTACAATTATTTTGATTCCTATGGATCTTTTTACTTAAAATTAATTGTTTTGGGTTTACAATAAAAGATGTCTTAAATGACATTGTTTTTGACCCGTTTAGAGGTTATGATTTAGAAGTAAAAAACTTTGCTAATATTTAAATAAATGATTTGGAGATATTTCCCTAAGTAAAGGAAGAAATGATTTGGAATTACTTCAAGATTTAAAAAGATTTAATTAAAAAAAGATTTGAAAAATGTGGTTTAATGATCCCGAGTATACCGAAGAGAAATGGTTTCAAAAAGATATATATCTCTAAGAAGATATTTTGGATAAAAATATAATAATTAATGGAATATTAATACCCATCTACTTAACATCTTTTTATTGAAGATTGGTTTGGAGGAACCGAGATCAAATTTGGGCAAATTCCTATCCATGAACTACTTCGAACCAATTTACGAGGTCGAAAGTGAAGACATGTTAAAGACATTGAAGTTGAAGGCGGGGATCTTCATAATGGAAGGAATACTTGTTGATAATTTCAGAGCAGCTCTAGGGATAAATAAATAGCAGTAGCACCTTAATTCTGGGTCTTCGTATGCAAGGATGTGATAACCCGGATTTTAGAATATCTGTAATTAATAAATTAACTGGATTTAATTAGCAGAAATACTGATTTTTATTCAGTTGAACAGATAAAATTCTAAAGAATGTCTAATTTATATATATAGACAATAAATTTTACAGTAAATTAACATATATACATAAATAGATATATGAATTGGAAGTTATGTTTTGAAATTAATATGATAATTTTCAAGATATATAGAGGCAAATTGAAGCAAAACAAAGATCAACCTCAGTTTTTAAATTAAAAGCAACGGTTTAAAATCAAGAACGGGAAGCAAATTCAAATTTTCGAAGAAGACCCAGGCTTCTCCGATTCTTCCAGAATTGTGAGTAAACATTTATTTAAAAATAGTTTTCTTTCGCTTAAAAGTTGTGATGAAATTTTGTTGAAAATGGGTGCATATGTTCATGAATATGAATGCATGTATGTATATATGATCTGGCTGTGTGTGTACATATATGTATGTATGTATGTATATGTGACTCTGTTAACTCTATAGGTTCAAATTCTCTCAAATAAATTCAAATCCACCTTATAAATTCAATTTTAGGTCAAGATACCTAAATAGAAAATGATTGTGGATGTGTAATAGTGTTTCTAAAAATATTATCAAAAATTTATATTAAGGAAATTTCTTTAAAAATGATAAACTACAGAGAGACATCAAGACAGGTAAAAAATTAATCATCTGGAATTTTTTTTTAATTATATAAGCGGATTCGTGTTTGGAAATTATGAATTTTGGTGGTTAATTTAAGATTTTTAAGGTTATAATGGATGAGATGATCTGTGTTGATTGGTATTCAGTTTAACTTCGATTTTTGACGATCTCGAAGCTCGGGAATGTCGGGACTGAGGCCAGAGATGGATTGTTGATCGATGATCAGGGGAAAATTGGTCGGCGGGATTATTGACTGAAGTGGTGGTGCAGCGAGGCTAATATAGGGTTTAAGGTGGGGTTTTGAACGTGGTTGGTTTCTGGGCAATTGTGGCATCGCTATCGTATCGAGTGGGATCGGATTTGCTTCATTACAGCAAGATAGGGGTTCTCGCTTTGCATTTGGTGGCGAATGGGAGACTCTTACCGCTACATGTCCCTTTGAGGTAGTACAAGGCCTTGGGTTGGTTGCGAGTCGATAGGATGGCCGTAGAAGAAAATTCGAGGTACCACTGTGAGCCACGACGGAGTGAGCCACGGTCGATGGTTGCAAAGTGTGATGCCCCACCCCGAGACCCACATTAACAAAGAGAATTACTGGGTAATTATGTCTGCTGATGCGGAGAATAGGGCTGGTTAGGAGCGGCCATCTATAATCTTGTCTTAAACATCTATTACATATGCCAATAAATGCTCTATATTTTTTTTCTATTTCAAGTGGATCGACATATCCAATAAATGCTTAATACAAAACTATAGGTGACTAATGGATCTATCGGAACAAAATACAATAATAGAATGCATGTTACATCACATAATAGCAATCATCATATATATAAATACATATACATAGATACATCCCGGTATGATACAAACCGATACACAAAAGTGGTACAGAGACCACACTATATACATCTAATCAAATGCATATCAGAGTCAAGCGGAAAGGAATATAAACTACACAAAAGTGCTAGGCTGCTATCCAAACAGATGCATCAAAGCTAAGTCCCATAACTGACAGCTAACCTAAAACAACTCGGTCTGACCCGAGTACAAAATACACGGGTCAGTCTAGATAAAACAATAGTTAATGAGGATAGACGATAAAATGAAGCATAAGATACAAGGTGATAATTCTTTTTGAATGAGAAGAGGAAACATAAAGAATACAACTCATGACTTAAGTGAACTAATGTCACTTAAGTATAAAAAGACCTCAAAAGAGGTAAATTCGATAATAATACTCAAATAATATAAACATTTGCCTCATATCATTGGCGACATCCAAAAATGTCTACATGGTTTCCATGAACCATATCCCCTTAAAAGGAGAAACATCAATACAAACTCTCGCCAAAATGGCAAATATAAAGCATTCTCAAATAGGATGATCCAAAACTCAAATATAGAAGAATTTCCAAATTCAATTATACCTCATCTCATCAGTATAAATTTATATAATTCTCAATCTCAACTCGCCAAAATGGAAAAACCTAGAAATCCTATAAAATCATGAAATCGTCCAAACTCATAACTCAAGGAACTCGATAAAAGTTCAGAACATCTTAAGTAAAATCACCATATATATAACATCTCATATAACACTAGGCTATCAATGTAATTAAACTTCTTAAAATGTTGAAATCACAATAAAACAGAAAACTCAGAAAACTTGGATTGGCCAAATCCTCAATTGCAATGTCGAAGCAATGCTGCACGTGCTAAACTCGGGCGGCCAAAGCCTCAGACAAGGTCGCTGACACCTCCCAAAGCAGTTTTTCCTCATGACAAGGTCGCTGACACCTCTTCAAAGCAGTTCGTCCTCATGACAAGGTCGCTGACACCTCTCCAAAGCAGTTCGTCCTCATGACAAGGTCGCTGACACCTCTCCAAGCCATTTTGTCAGCCCTAACAAGGTTGCTAACACCTTCCAAAGCAGTTCATCCTCATGACTAGGTCGCTAACACCTCTCAAAGCAGTTCTGTTAGGTAAACATCGTGAATGTGTCATAAACTCATGGATAGGAACCCGAAAAGTATTAACGTGTGTCCCATACCACACGTTCTCACTTAGCGGCTTACTAGCCGCTATTCGATGCCACACTAGAAACATCATAAAACTCAGAAAATCATGCCTCGCATCGTCTCATTGGCGAGTGATAAAGAGACACCATACTCGTCTCATCTCATCGACAAGTATTAAATGGCATCGTAACTTGTCTCATCTTATCGACAAGTGAAAACATCGTGATTGTTCCTTACAAACCATAAATCTCAAAATATAAAATCATATACTCAAGACTTGCCTTATATCATTGGCAAGTAAACAAAACATCGTGAACGTTTTCAACGACCATACTCCTACATAGGAGATCTCAAACCATAATACTTGCCAAATATTGGCCATCTTAAATAATTCCAATAAATAGAAATGTTAAAACTCAAAATACGCCATAAAATGGCAAAACATCTCAGAATCAATAATACCAAATAACTTCGATCGTACAAGTCCGGAATCAACCGAAGTAGTAAACGCACATGTCCCATACCATGTGTTTTACTAAATCGTTTAATTCTCTTTCTCATACGTTAGAATAGTGTAAAAATGTATATTTTATATTTAAAATAGTTTACTAAAGGAAACAGGCTTTTAAAACTTTTTTCCCGAAAAGATTAACAAAAGCAATATTTGAAATTCCTTTACTATATGAAATAAATAGATTTTATATTAGAAAAATAATTTTAAACTGCTACATAATAATAATTTAAACTGTCCATTTATTACAAAAATCACTCCAAAAGTGGTTTAGTGAAAACCGCACTCGAAAATAATGAAAAACAAGAAAGATAACACAAGACCAATAACTTGAATTCAATACGAATTCAATTCAAATTTAACTAAAATCAATTCAAATTCTATTTAAATTTGAATTTCTAATTATCCAAACATAGTAGCCTACAAATAGGCATCATAGCTCTTAAAATATCTTAAAAAGAATATCAAAACCGAACGAGAATGAGAGAAAAAATGAGCTAATATAAATCTAAGATTAATGATTGTTATTGCTGTCATTTTGCACTCAAGACAGCAACATACAAATATAATTTCGACCAAGCAAACTTCAAAATTTCAGAAAACTCAAAACATAAAACTTGTTGTACATGATCAAAGCTTTCCGAAACATATAAAATTATTGAATTTGGTTAAGAAACGAAAGAGCTATGATTAATTCCGTTTCAGACTCAAACACAGAGCAAATGTTAGTTTTGCTCTCGGGATAGTAATAGAAACACATTTTGACGCAGATAACTTCAAAATTCTGGAAAACTCAAAACAATAAACTTGTAGCCCTGTTTTCATGCTTTCCAGAACATTCAAGATTATTAAATTTGGATAAGAAACGAGTAACTTATGGCTAAAACAATTCTTAGTTCCGTGATTGTTGTTGCTGTCGATTTGCTCTCGGGACAGCAACAAACAAGTACAATTTTGATCAAGCAAACATCAGAATTTTAGAAAACTTAAAACACGAAACTTATAGCCCTATTCTCAGCCTTTCCAGAACATTCAAGATTATTAAATTTGGATAAGAAACGATTAACTTATGGCTAAAACAATTCTTAGTTCCGTGATTGTTGTTGCTGTCGATTTGCTCTCGGGATAGCAACAAACAAGTACAATTTTGATCAAGCAATCATCAGAATTTTAGAAAACTTAAAACATGAAACCTGTATAACTATGTCCAAGCTTTCCAAATCATCCAAAATTATTAAATTTCGATTTTAAATGAAAGAGATATGCCTAATTTACTGACAACGATCCATAAATGAACATGTAACAACCAAAATTGAGATTTCTTACCTTGAAATCTCAATCAAATCTAGAAAATGTGAGTTTTGATACTCACCTTTAATTAGAGATGATCCAATCTCATATTTTTGCTGAAAGAAGCAAGTTTTGAGAAGAAGAAAGCTTCCAATAACCTTCAGATTTCTCTTTTGATTTGATAAAATAGCAAATAAAATTGAAGAAAGATAAGAATTTGGTTTAGATTTGAAAAGAGGAGATAGTTCTTTTTCTTTCTGTTTGGTTTACTGTAAATGAATTGTGTGCGTACAGGGGAAGGAAGAAGGAAACATTTCTTTCTCTATTCAGGCTATGTTAATAAATGTGCTTTGGACCCAAACAAAAGAAAATCAATAGCCTATGTTAATTAATTCATCACTTAAACAAAATATATACACATATGTTACTTAATAAAACAACATTTTCCACCAAGTTTTAACACAATAAATAATGTAAACATATCTACAAGTTAAACAAAACATTTTACACTTAATAAAAAGATAATTTATGTTATAAAACAATTTTATTATTAAAAACTCTTATTTTTCATAAATAACCAATTTTACACAAATAAATGCATAAAACCCTATTTTTAACTTTAAAAATTCAAAAAAACCAAAAAAAATCATTTCCTTACTTAGAGAATATTTCCAACTATATCCGAACTTTAGTTATAGCCAAAACTCATTTTGTTTTAAACCAGTTTCCACCTTTTTATTTAAATAAACAACCTTTAAAAATCTCATACTTCTTTTTAAAAATTATTAAAAGAAGTAATTGGCAATAGTTAATATAATTATTGCATTTTCATCAAATAAAGTCATTTTCCACTCATTATTCTCACAAATAAACATGATAAAGTTTTCTAAAACTTTATTCCACATTTTATTTTAAAACTTCATTGTTTATTTAAAATAAACAATTTAAATCTCCAATTTATTTCAATTCACAATATTAAATTATAACTTCCATTATAATTTAATAGTAGGTCATTACCAAAACCAGGGCGTTACACAAAGCCTATACCGCCACATTTGGTATCAGAGCTGAAGGTTAAGCGAGAAACTTGGCTCTGGTGGGTTACTCATTAAGGATAGGGTCAATGGTACCCTAGAATAGTTGAGTGTAGTATATATAAGGGCATATTTTTTATTTTCCTATATAATGATTTCAAAAACGGTTTTAAAAATGATTTTTATATAAGTCTATATTTTGATACATATAAAGCAATAGTTTTCCTAATATATTAAGATAATTGGTTGTTGTATCAATTGAATTAAAAAGAATAATAAGAATTAAGTGATACAACCAAATTGAAATTGAATAAAGATAAGTTTGAAATGGATCCAAACTGAAGATAAATTCTGAATTTGTAAAAGTGTTTTTAGAATGAGATAATAATGAATTGGTTTCCAGATATGATAATCTTGGTTATTATCATAAATGGTTACTGTATTTAATAATGAAATGTGTATTAATGAGTAAGCAAAATGAAATATTTTAGGGAAGTAAAACATTTAAGTGAGTATGACTTATAAATTGGAGTTGAAGATGATCTAAATTGTGGAATTTTAAATCTAAATCCTGAAATTTTAGAATTGTTTTTGAGATGTTAAAAGGAATGATAAATAATATTATTTAATGTATTTGAATGAACGGGACCTATTTCAAACAAGAGTTGTTTGAAAATTTAAAGGAATTTGTTTTGAACTAAAAACCAAGGTGGTTTAAAATTTAAGTATAAACTGGTGTGCAAAGGAAATAAATATGTATATATGAGAGATGTACATAATATCAAAGATGATTTAAAACAAACTCTAAGTGTTGAGTTTTAAATTTTTACTTGGAATGTGATGTGGAAACCTAAAGTGATAAGTTTTTGAACTTATAAGTGGAAGATTTGATTTAAAACAAACTCTAAGTGTTGAGTTTTAAATTTTTACTTGGAATGTGATGTGGAAACCCAAAGTGATAAGTTTTTGAACTTATAAGTGGAAGATTATTAATATGAAGTTTAAAATGTGAAATGGGAGTTCAAATTGGGTAAGGTTGACTTAATTAAGTAAATTGAATTTAACTTTGGGAAAGTTAAATAAGTTTAGAACAAACAACCTGAATTGAGAATTTCAAGATAAAATTAAGATTTAACTTAGGGAAGTTAAATGATTGGTTTAAATGGGAGTTATGTGTGATCTCAAATGGATTTGAGATCTGGAAATGGATAATGTGTGCTATTGTAACAATAGGATGATATTAGGATAGGTTAAAATAAATAATCATCCAAATTATTTAAAACATTTACCAATAACATCCATCAATAGCACACATTATCCATTTCCAGATCTCAAATCCATTTGAGATCACACATAACTCAACCCATTTGTGTGATCTCAAATGTATAACCTCAATCCATTTCTTAATTCAATTAAAATAATTTAATTCACAGTTTCTTGGATTATTAATAACAATAGGATGATATTAGGATAGGTTAAAATAAATAATCATTTGAGATCACACAAATCCATTTCCAGATCTCACATCCATTTGAGATCACACAAATCCATCAATAGCACACATTACCCATTTCCAGATCTCAAATAATTTGGATGATTATTTATTTTAACCTATCCTAATATCATCCTATTGTTATTAATAATCCAAGAAACTGTGAATTAAATTATTTTAATTGAAATAAGAAATGGATTGAGGTAATACATATCCACTATAGAATATTTAATGGAATTGAACTTAAATTTGAAATTATTTACATGATTTTGATACAATTGTAATTATAGAATGGAATACCTTAAACTTAAGAATTGAATTTGCAAACTAAATTTTTTTAAGAATCAGTTTCAAGTTTGAAGTTAAAATTGGGTAATAAATTGGATTCTGAAGATTAAATCGTTTCTTGAACTCTTGTTTGAACTTTGTAATAAGTTAAGTAAAGGTAACTTAAAACAGAATTTTGAAATTTGGACTCAGAATTAAGTGGTTTAAAAATTTGAAGTTGTTAATTTATAAGTAGAGGTTAATTTGATTTAAAGAATTAAATAAACATTTAAAATTTAACTCGAATTTATATAATTCAAGATGGTTTATAGTTGAGATTTAAATTGAATTAGTTCAGATTGAATTTGATTTGAATTAATTAGAATTGTGATTAAAGATGGATAAGTTTAAAATTCAAATGGAAAATTTGAATTGGATTAATTTGAAATGAAATTGAAGTTGAATGAGTTCAATTCAAATGGGAAGTTGATTTGAATTTGGGATGGGAATGGAAGTTAACTTAATTTGAATTGAAATTGAAAGTTAATTAGAAATTGGCAATTGATTGGAAATGAAGATTGGGAAGTTGTACAGTTTGACTCTCAGACTATTTTCAAATAAACTGTTTTAAATCTATTTTCTTAGATATTTACTATACAACCTTTCTTTTAAAAACCCAAACTATATTATACTTATTTTATAATTATTTTGAAAACTAATTTCTATTTTACATCTGTTTTACTAATCACTATTTTATAACTACTTTATAACTAATTACTATTTTACAACTATTTTGAAATTATTTAACTATTTTACAACTATGTTATAACTACTTAACTATATTACGTCTATTTTACAACTAATAAATATTTTACAACAACTTGTCCATTTTAAACTTTTCAAGCTATTTTCTAAACTCAAGCTAGTCAGAGTGCAAACTATTTATAATTGAAATGATAACCCAATTGGAATTAGAAGTAATTGTGGGTGAAAGAATAGTATCAAAATGAAGGTGAAGAGTATTGATTTAGCTAATGATCAATGAAGATAAATACATAGGATGTATGTATATTGTTCTATTCATATAATGATTTGATCCAGATTCGAGCATAGAATTTCGAGATAGTATATCGATCTGAGTTGGGATTTTTCACTCGATTTTCAACGGCGAACCTGTATACGGATTTTCGATTGGATTTGAAAATTCTCTATCATAGTCAGGATTATGCAAGGAGAATGACGTTTTCTGATTAAGAAATCAGATCTGAGTCTGCACTAGGAAATCGGGTGGACGATACTAGTTCGGAGGTGAAATTGTATGATCGAGTAAGCGATCAGATTGATATAGCGTACGGATGATATATGTACATCGTACGGGTTTGAATGGAATTTATATTGAAAATTTATGGATAAGACCTGTAAATGATTTTTGAAATGGAAAAGTATATTTTGAACAATAAATGATGAAGCCAAATGGAAATTGGATATTTCTATGATTAAAGGTTCACTTTATAAAGAAAGGTAATATGGTTAATAACTTTATAAAGAGTAATCAAATTTGAATATTTGATTAGGTATAAATAAGTTATATGTATATAGTTGATAAACTCCCCTTATAGAATCTAGTGCCAGAAGAAAAGGATTTTTGAAAATATTTGAAGTATAAAAAGGGAAATTATACAAGTATGAAGTGATCTAAAGATTTTCAAGACTATATATATATATATATATCTACATATATATATAAAGGATCTTATTAGAATGATTTTGGGAAAAGGTTTTTGGAACCATTGGATTTTAAAAGGCTTTTGATTTTTGAGAAAAATCAATTTTGGATATTTGGAAAGCCTAGTTTGAGAATTATCGATTTTGGGATAATCGATTTTGAGAAAAGGAGATTTATATGGGATTCATACTGGGTGTATGATTTGAAAAATACTATATGTGTATAGTATAAAGTGTTTTGAAAATGGCTTTGGGTAAAAAGGCGCTCCCTTGAAATGAACTTCTTAGGAATACCATAGGTTGGTACTGCCTTGAGACCTAAGGGGGAGGCTTTAAAGTGGATCATGTGAGGAAGTCCGCACAAACTGAAGTACCTGAGGATTATTGGGTAGCTAAAGTCGAGGTCGCTGATGCCTCTTGGGTTATACTATGACGATAATGTAACTCGATGTCGTTGCGATCTACAGTGGACCATAGCGGAAATTGTGTCGAGGCGAGTGTCAATGGTCTACGCTTGATTTTGCCAGGATGGCAACGTAACATCGATAGACTATGATTTATGGTCAAGTGGAGAAGTTTCATTCTTTTGACAGCGAAATTCAAGGAAGCTGATGCCTACAGTTATACGGGTTTTTGCTGTGGTAGCAACGTAACCCTAGATGTAGCTGCGATCTGTAGCGGGTTCCATGGTGTAATCAAGGGGCGCGAAGTGCCAATAGTTATCTATGATTTTGCCGGGATGGCAACGTAACCATCAGGTTAACTGCGACCATGGATGGGGGCAATGATTTCCAGATCATTCTCACTAAAAGATGTTCCCTCTATTTTCAAATATGTTTTCTATATTCTCAAAAAAATATTTTCCAAGTATTTTCACTAGGTGTTGAAAACGGGTTTACCAAGTACTTATAGATTTTTAGTCCTACGCCTGATCAACGTATGACCGAATTTATGTGAGAACGAGGATGGACTTGTTGAAACATTGAGTTATAAAAGTATTTTTATAAAAACTATTTTTGTAATATTATATAGATTTTTAAAGCGCTTTAAAAATGATAAAAAAGTGATTTATCTAATTTAAAGTATTGGATAAATTCTGGCTTCGTTCCTTTTCGAGGACAAAAAGAATCAAAGGGGGAAGGAATGTGATAACCCGGATTTTAGAATATCTGTAACTGATAAATTAATTGGATATAATTAGTAGAAATACTGATTTTTATTCAGTTGAACAGATAAAATTCTAAAGAATATCTAATATATATATCTAGAAATAATAAATTTTACAGTAAATTAACATATATATAAATAGATATATGCAAGACTCCATAGTTGAAAATCTTAAGTGTACACATATATAAATTTATTTTGAAATAGTAAACATATTAATATAACAATTTTCATTTGGAATTTTTTTTTAAAAAACCAATAAAAATGATTTTTCTAATCATATAAATATATATAGGAATATATATATTGAATTGGAAGTTATGTTTTGAAATTAATATGATAATTTTCAAGATTTATTTAAAGTGAGTTCTATATTTTAAACACTAAAATAGTATCTATGTTTATACTTATAAATTTAAAAAGTATTTTATTTTAAGGTAAGATTTAGTAAAGGTACATGTATTTCTTTTAAGTTATACTTGAAATAAATGTAGTTTGTAAATATATAAAAAATTTAAAACATATATGTATAAATGTATTACATAGATTTAAGTAATAAATAGATACATAAAACATTAACAAAAATAAAAATAAATTGAAATTTTAATATAAATATATACATAAACATATAAAAACAATTTAGCTCATGCCAAATTACACATGTAAACCCATTGTTACATGCAAATACAAATGTAAATCAATTATAACATGCAAATGACATTCGTGAGAAAAATCAACAAGTGTCATTATTTTTTAAAATGAGATATACATCTCTACTCCTTTTTCATTTTTTTTGATCTTAAATTTCAAAAAAAAAGAAACCGGCTGAAATTAAAATAAAAAACCTGTAAACAAAAGGTTAGCGAACTAGAAATATCAAGCATCAACTTTTCAACTTGATCAATCAAGCAAGATTAGGGGCAAATTGAAGCAAAACAAAGATCAATTCAGTTTTTAAATTAAAAGCAGCTGTTTAAAATCAAGAACAGGAAGCAAATTCAAATTTCTAGAGAAGACCCAGGCTTCTCTGTTCCTTCAGAATTGTGAGTAAACATTTATTTAAAAACAGTTTTCTTTTGCTTAAAAGTTGTGATGAAATTTTGTTGGAAATGGGTGCATATGTTCATGAATATGAATGCATGTATGTATATATGAAGTGGTTGTGTATATGATATATATATATATATATATATATATATATATATATATATATATATATATATATATATATATATGTGACTCTGTTAACTCTACAGGTTCAAATTCTCTCAAATAAATTCAAATCCACCTTATACATTCAATTTTAGGTCTCGATCCCTAAATAGAAAATGATTGTGGATGTGTAATAGTGTTTCTAAAAATATTATCAAGAATTTATATTAAGGAAATTTCTTCAAAAATGATAAACTATAGAGAGACATCAAGACAGGTAAAAAATTAATCATCTGGAAAATTTGTTTTAATTATATAAGCAGATTTGTGTTTGGAAATTATGAATTTTGGTGGTTAATTTAAGATTTTTAAGATTATAATGGGTGAGATAATTTATGTTGATCGGTATTCGGTTTAACTTCGATTTTCGGCGATCTCGAAGCTCGGGAATGTCGGGACTGATGCCAGAGATGGATTGTTGATCGATGATCAGGGGAAAATTGGTTGACCTGGCGCGGCGAGGCTGTTCAAGGGTTTAAGGTAGGGTTTTGAACATGGTTGGTTTCTGGGCAATTGTGGCATCGTTGTCGCATCGAGTGGGATCGGAGTTGTGGGGAAAGGAGCGAAGAACACAGGCAGTGGTGCAGGCACAAGGCCGTGGTCTCCGGTCGACAGTGATGGGAGGATTCGTAGTGCATGATGATAGGGTATCAGTTTTTGTGGACGAGATCTTTCGATTTTGATTTCGTGGGGGAACTCGGGTGTGATGACCCTGATTTTTATGAAACAATTTTATGGACAAGTTTTATAATTTAATTTAGTCATGCTTGTTTAAAATTTTGTTGCTAAAAAAAATGTATGTATAATAGATTGACTACAAATGCATTGTGTAAGTATTAATATATATGCAAGATGGAACACACACATACACATAACTTTCTGTAAGGAGACATAAGCAGTAATTAATTTGTGAGTTGGAATGAGTAAATTATAAATGAATAAGAAAGTAAATATAGATATTGCAGATATGGTTTTATCTTTAAAAAATAAGTTAGTGTAAAGGAAATAAAGATGAGTAGGCTGGAGCAAATACATGCAAATGGTATGAGTTGTTGAATAAATACTTTATCTACTTTTAGCAATTCCTTAGCTTAAAAAAAAAAGAGAAAAAGAAAATCACAGATCATGCAAATAAGATGACCGGGGTAGTAAGGAATAATTTCTGTTAACAAGAATAGGGACCACTTACCCATTTTTCTCTAAAAACAGAATGAGAGACTGGTCATAGTGACAGGGTAAAATTGACATTAAGTAAATTTTCAAAACCCTAGTGGCAACCAGGGTCTGGTATAAGAGGGCTTAAGGGATAGTATGATCTGGGATTATTTTTAAAACAGAAAAAAAAATATATATATATATATATATATATATATATACATAGCAATGGAAATACAAGCCAGAGGAAATGAGGAACACTGACCATTAGGGATAAGAAGAAATAGAAGATTAAGGGAAAAAGAAGGATTAAGGAAGAAAGTGAGGTGAGTAATCTCACTGGTAAATCTGGCATTAAGTCCTAAAAAAAAATCAAGGCAGCCTAAATAGTGTTATATTTTATTTATATAATTTGTGTTTATTTTGGTATCGCTGATCTGTTAGGTGTTTAACTCTTTATATTGATACCCTGAAAACATGGTTTGTGGGTCTCTTGTTTAAATGATCATTTGAGTATGGATCAATCTTGTAATGGAATGATTGCTTTTATGAGTTTTTTTTTCTGCATAAATATTTATTTAAGATCTCAGTAATTGTGTTATAAATCTATGGTCTAAAAAAAAAAGAGAAAAATGGGACTGCAGCATGGAATTGTTGTTGCTTATGTCCCATGATAATGAAAAAAAAATGAAATATAGAAGTGCAATGATATACATGTGCTGAACTTCCATATTTACAAATGAATCCAGATTTGATTAAATGCTTATGGTTTAGCCAGATCTCATGAATCTGTGAGTATCTGATTAACCCAGAGGCAAATGGATGCAACAAAGAAAACAAAATTATATAATATGTATGACCATATATTTATAAACATGATTTACTCAAAATCCATGATCTGAATAATGTGTGTACTAAGAATATATGCTAGTTTGTGTAATTAAATTTATGTTTATGGGAATAGGATCCACTATTCCTGAAGTTCATGCTTAATGGCTGTATTATGTATTCTTTTCTCTGATTGAAATGGGATCCATAGGGGGAAATTAGCATGATTAAGGAAAGAGGGAATAACACTTAGTAAGATAACTAAGAATTAAGGATCTTTGGGCTACAAAAGATGGCTTGGCAAGGGGAATATTGCAAGCTCACACATGGTATGTTTATACCCAGGGGCCTGAGTGTGCTGGGTTAATAGAGATTGGTCCCAGACAATGTGTGTATTAAACATGAGAATGTAGCTACTGATCTTAAACTGATATTGTATGAAAAACAATAGGAGTAATGTCAGATGGGGGTTGGGTACAACCTGGATGGCTAGTGAAAGGAAAATTTGAAAAGTGACTTGATGGTTGTATTTAAGTTTGTATTGGATGTATTTTTGTTGAATTTTATGTTTGTTTTCCTGAATTGGATTGCTCAAATCACATCTAACCAGTTTGCATTGATATGAAGTAATAGTCTCATAGAAACAACATAGAAAGGACACTGAATCCACCTATTGTCCATGAAGAATACTCAAACAATAAATAAATGAAAAAATTAGAATTATGATATGATTGCAGTAGATTGCTCATACCAGACAATTTTGTCTGACCCTTTGTGCGTTTGTTCACCATTGGGTGTCTCATAAAATTATAAGGCAGACTATGGTGATTGTGCAGGTAAGATAAGCACTGCAATGAGCTAGCTCTGGATGTGTTGGCTGCTAAGAATTGGGATGCATTAGTTACATACTTTCTGATATTAAAAATGAATGTTTAAGCCAAATTTATGGCATGTTATGTTGTTAAAAACTATTTAGAAAGAAAGTGATGTTGTCTTTTGTTTGTAAGAACTGGGGTAATTGTGTGTTTCAGTTAGAACTACAGTTTGTTTTTAGAAAATGTTTTTCTGAGTATGGAAGTTTCTTTTCTTAACTTATGAAATGATTCTACTGAAAAATATAAAACCTGAGATGCCAGTAATGTATGAAACTGAAAGGAAAATGGTAGTTTAGTAGTTTATGTGAGGAACTCTGGTCTTAAGAAGGAATAAAATTTTTTTAAACAGAAATATAAGAATTGGCCAAAACAGAATTCCAGAAAATTTGATAATGTGTGCAAAATGCATACAAAAGAAATAGGGCTTACTTGACCACTTTTACAAGCCTGGGTTCAACCATCTTCAAATAATTAAAATTCAATAACCCAGAGACTTATGGTAGATTCAGCTATTTTGATGATAATGAATAATAGGTACTGGTAATATGCAAAGAAATATACATGCAGAGGTCACATGTACACTCAAACATAGGCAACAATTATAGTACATATATAAACTGAAATTATAGGAGAGTAAAAAAAAATGCCAAGACTAGAAAATTTTAAATCAGAAACTTGTATGAACACAAGTAAGACAGAAAACCACTTTAGAAATTACTTTGCTATGGGGGGGAAACCACACAGGGAAATTCAAAGTAAATTTCCTTTGGTTCCCAAAGCTTCCTAACTCTGATTTAAAACACTAAACATTATTCACACATGTTTTCAGATATGAATGTTTAAAATAATTTGAGTATAACAATATTTTTATATTGATTGAAAGATCCTGGAAAGAAGAGTTAATGGAAGAGATGTTCTCTTAAATAGATAACCACTGAAATAAAAAATAAATAAGCATATACAACATAAAAAATAAAAAAAATAAAAGGGAAGTGGGTCATCTCATCGGGTTTCTAGGTGATCGTTCGTGATGGGTGGTCGTCGACGACTTGTCTGAGGACACAGTGGCGATCAGAGCAATGGCGTGGCGATTGGGAAGAGGGTTTTCTTGAGTTGTTCGCGTGGGTTGCTCGGGGAAGATTGTAGTTTGGCTCGGGTATTGATTCGAGCGCACGTGCGTGTTTATGAGTATATCAGCTTTTAAATTTTATCCATTCTAAAAAAAGAGGAAAAAATCTCGGGCAAGTCTCGAGTGGTTATCGGGTTTAACCCGAAGCAGTTTAATCAAGTTTTAAAAAGAAAAGGTTTTGAAATTTAAATGAATTTTGTTAAAAACTTTCTTAAATAAATTCTTTTACAAATAATAAATGTTTTCTTTAACATTTTGATTTAGAAGTATATGATTTGTTTAACTTAAATTTGTTAAGTAATGTTTAGGTTATTTTCTTTTAAAACTTAATGTATAAATATGATTAAGTGTTAGTTAAAAAGATAAGTATTTTTAAAGTATGTGATTAGGTAATTAATAAAGGATATGAATTATCTTAAATTTAATTAAGATTTTGATAATTAATGAAGTAATTAAAGAGTGGTTAATTAATTAGATAATTAGAGATAATTAATTAATTAGATATTAATTAATTAAGTAATTAAGTTGTAATTAAGCATTAATTAATTAAGTAATTAAAGATTTATCAATTGGTAATTAAGGACTAATTAACTAGTAATTAAGAATTAAGTAATTCGTAATTAAGTTTTATTAATTAATAATTAAGGTTTATTAATTAATGATTAAGAGATAATTAATTATTGAATGAGATTAATTAATGAATGTGGTTAATTTAAAGATTACTTGTTAAATGTAATTAATTAAAAGAATAACTAATTACTAGAAGTGATTAGAGGATCATTAAAGAATGTCATTAATTAATTAAAGATTAATTAATATGAATGGTTAAGGCTAATTAATCTATGTGATTAATTAAAAGACAATTAATAAATGTAATTATAAGATAATTAATCAAGGAGGATTAATTAAGATGGATCATTAATTGGGTTGAAATTAATTAATGTTAGGTAAGCAGGATTAAGGCAATCCAAGTGATTGAAGTTGGTAATTAATTTAATTGGAGATAAATTAAATTAATTAGCAATTATATATATAATAAATCTTGCTTATGGATGATTGAATAATATGGGATTGCTTGGGTTGTTGATGTCTCTGATAGACAATTTAGATGTGCTGTGATATAATGGGTTAAATAGTAATATTGTGAGTTATTTATCGATGATGAATTGTTATGTGGTATGATGTCCTAAATATGAATTGTTTTGTTTTAAAACTTAAAAACTTAGATTAGAGATGACATTGGATTCGAAGGGATTGGGTTTGCTTTATTACTGCATGATAGAGGGTCGAGTATTAGTAAATACCTTAAACCCCTTCGAATAGTAATTTAAAATTCCTTATAAACTGGATATGTGAGATTAATCAGGCTAGAATGAAGTGAGTTAAGAATCATAGATATTCTAACTGAGTATTGATTCTTAGATATTGATTTAAAGAAATGATTGACTTAAATAAGTTGAGAACTCGTAAAAGGTACGAGCTACCCTAGTATTCAAATATAACTTGGTATTTCTTGTTAGATGGGTTTACTCACGCTGGTTTCCAGCCTGACCCGGGTGTTACTTTGGTGTAATGCTCGGGTCAGACCGAGTATTACATCTTTCAGGTAAGGACGTTCTAGAGCTCAGGAGGTGAGCTGGATGGCAGGAACGTATGGAGTTTATTCCTGTGTATTTGAGTTGTATTGATATTAGTCTGAGACAATTTGATATAGCTGTCTAGTCTTTTGTAAGTGGTTGTAACTCTAATATTTTGAATGTAAAGTAACAATTACAGCTTTTCTTTGTATAAATTCTATTAATTTGATATTATATTTTGATCCGTTGCGAATGTGAGATGTTGTTGTTCAGTTCTTCTTCTGCCTCCTTCTTCTTTTCTCTAACAATCTGGGATTTTCGGTGTCGAAAATTTCGGGTCGCTACAAAGAACTACTCGCTACTAATTCTACGGGGATACCCAACAGGATGTGGTATGAGAGTGCCTTCGGTTCATCCTATTCCTATACAACTTGTATGGATGGATGTGTGACATTGAATTTCTAAGATCATAGTGCTTTGATATCTATAAACATATATATGTTTGGTAGTGTATGAGGTAACCCCTCTTATGCTTAAATCCCTTCTCTAAGACATACGAGCTCAAAGATTGTACTTTAGTTGAAATCAATAGTATGTTGTTAGAAATGGCAATGTGGCATTTTAAGTGAAAATATTCTAAGAAAAGTAAATGTTACCACAAGCCCCATACTTGGGAAATTGTGAAACAGTGGTTGCTTTAAGGCTTAGTGGTTCGCAACCATTAGGGTATGATATCACCTTTCTAGATTTATTTATTTCTACCCACTATAACGTCGGGCTTAAATTTTATGGTGTATGCTATGAGACGTCACGAAGAGGTCGAGAATGGCTGGGGTGATTTCATATTTGGTGCAATCCGTATCATTGGTTGGTCTCAGGTAGGCCAGTCTTAATTCGTAGAGGATCATTTGTCGGTGGCTTTGGTACATTCCTCTAGAAATGTACTGTATAGGAAGTAGTCCCTTACCTTGCTATTCATTACAAATCCATTCTCCAATAAGTATTTTTGGACTTAGTTGTAAACATATTATGCCGTTAAATTTAACTAATGCAACAATTTTGGTTATTTGAATATATTTATTTGAAAGGATTTCAAAAAATGTCATTAAAAATAATATCACTAGATTTTACGTAGAAATGATTTGGTTATCATAAGGTAAAAACCCGTTCTGTGTTTGTGTGTGGCGTGGTCTTATGAGATACCTGTTTTTCAAATACTATTTTGAATTTCTTACACCAGTCCCGTGACTGACCCGGAGTTTACCTTATTTCCCTTAAATTCTATGTGCCCAATTTTTCCATGCAGCCTAGTAGTAAGGTTTATTTTGGGGCATTTTGAAAGAGCTCGGAGCATGGAGCATGGAGCATGGAGCTTGGAGCATGGATATATATAACTGTCCATGTTGATGTCAAGTTAAACTCAGGTATATGTATTTAAAATTTTATACTGTAAAGACTATATGTTGAAATAATATATGTTACTCCTTTCATGTAAGATTCTGTTCTATGCCTTTATTTTCTTTTCCCTATAACCATCCACCTTTTCGTCCAAATTGAGTTCGACATATGTGGTTTATTATCCATTTAAAATATATGGAATTGTGGATCGTTATTATGGTATCAGAGCTTAGGTTGAGCGAATACCTGGGCCTATTTGGGGTATGTATAATCAGAGATAGGGTTTGTAATACAATACGATGCGTAACTCATTATAGATAGGGTAAGTGACACACTAGAATGAGTTGAGAGTATTATATATCAGGGCTCATTTGTTAATGCTAAAAATGATTATATTTTGGAAATTTTGGTTAAATGAAATAATTTTACCTAAGACACTATTTTATATATAAAGAAATAACTTTCAAAAATGTATAGTTATTTGCAGTGTGATAGATTGCAATTAAGGGAATAATATTTAGTTATTCTCACTAATTGATTGATTGTTTGATTTAAAAACCACGAACATCTAGTGAATTAAGTTTCATGGTTTTATTATATGGTGTTTGGTAATAATATTGGATTGAAGTTAAGAAATTTATTTAAGATAAATAGATTTATGAGCCTCAAAATGTAAAAATAAGATGACCCTAAGAAATGAATGTATAAAATAAGTTTTATAAATAAAGGAATTGAATAAAAGAATCTTATGATGGCTAGTTCAAGTAGCTCGGTAGTAACTGAAAATGGGCAGGAAATATGTTTGGATGGTAAACACTTCTCTTAAGTATTACCCTTTTGGATAAGGGGATATATGATACTATTGGTAGTACTTGGTTCCTTGGTATCAATTTGGAGTTACTCGATCCAATAATATGAATGATTAATTGATTAGTAATTATAAACATCTTTATAAAAGTGTTAAACTAGATATAATTTAGATCACTAATTGATAAAATAAAATGGAATTCTCGACGATTTTGGAAAGTCAGAAATTTCTGAACCATACCTACCTCGAAACTAAGAAATTTTGAAAATATAAAAGATAAACAATTATGAAATGTCTTGAGTAAATAAAATTATATACGTATAATTTATAAATGTGATTTATAAATAAAATGGATTTAAAAGCTGAGAATTTGGGAATTCAAATCCTGGTGATTTTGAAAAAATTTCTTCAAAATGGAGAAAATAATAATTGAATTATTTGGAAGTATATTTGAATAAAAATATAAGAGATAAGTTTTATAACTTTTGAACTTGAGATGATAGTAAATTACAACAAGTTTTAAATTTGTCAATCACTCTGATGTTAGTAAAACTAATCAGAAATTTGGGATTTGTATATACACTCTTAGGATGTAATGGAGTACTATTCAAATATAGAATTAAGTCATGAAATATTTATACACCTAAATAATTTTTTAATAGGTAATTCAATAATGGATCTAATATGAAGTGAATCATCATGAAACTTAAAATTGTTAACTAAAGATAAATTGTGTGCACAAGATGTAATAAACTTAAGTAATAGTTTTATGAAATTGTTCATAAACTGGTAGTGATATAAAATTAATTGTGATTTGGTATGGTTAAGAAAACCAACTGGAATAAATACATAAGTTATAAATAAATAATTTTATTTGCGTAATTGTTTGACCTAAGATTTGAGTATAGAACTTTGAGGTATTTACACCGGCCCGAAAATGGATTTATCACTCAATTCTTAACGTTGTGTAACAGCCCAAAATTTCCGATCCCGAAAATTCCAGATAGTTAGAAAAGAAGAAAAGAGAAAGAAGAAGAAACAGGAACAAGTCACAGAAACCTCACATTCGCAGCGGATCAAAATATAATATCATATAAATAGCAGTTTACAAAAGAAGAACTGTATCGGTACACTTACATTTTTATACATCAGAGTTACAACATTTATACAATCATTAGACAGTTAAAACATATGTCCCAAATAAATAATAATATGTCACATCTGTATACACTCCATACGTTCCTGCCATCCAGCTCACCTCCTGAGCTCCAGCACGTCCTTACCTGAAAATCTGTAATACTCATTCTGACCCGAGCATTACATCAAAGTAACAACCGGGTCAGGCTGGAAACCAGCGTGAGTAAACCCATCTAACATGGAATACAAGGCATTTGAGTTATATAAACCCGAGGTAACTTGTATCAAATTTAGAACTTTACAAGTTGCTATAGACATCACTTATTTCACACATCAATTTCTAAGTACCAAAACTTAGGTTAAATAGTCCAATTCACTTAAATCATTCCATTTCAGCCTATTGATTCCACATATCAATCTATAAAAATAAATCGAAGTGGTTTCGGGTATTTACTAATACCCACCTCCGGTCTCTTCGAATTCAATGTCATCTAACCCAAGTTATTCAAGTGAATACAGTTAAATTTCAAATACAGGATGTCACTTTTATACATAG
Organism: Allium cepa; assembly: GCA_030765085.1. NCBI lineage: Eukaryota > Viridiplantae > Streptophyta > Magnoliopsida > Asparagales > Amaryllidaceae > Allium > Allium cepa. The sequence goes on along the minus strand of CM060930.1, from coordinate 5,214,439 downwards.
CAATAACACAAATAAACATCACCCATTTATTATCGATATAAACCTTATCATGTCAACAGAATGTCATAGTATATCATCTAGTAGATATCATCTAATAGATATTATTCAATTTAAACATTCAACAAACAATCACCCATAAGAAAGCATTATCAATTCATATCAAAATTAATCATCTAATCCTGCTTAATCAACCATTAATTAATTACAATCATTTAACTAATTCATCACTCCCTGATTTCCTCATCAATCAATCAATTAATCTCTAATCATAGATTAATTATCCTTAAATTATTAATTAATAATCTTCAATTATTAATTAATCTCCTTTAATACAAAGTAACCAATCCTTAATTGCTTTATAATCAATTAATTAACCTCTAATTTACTGATTAATTAACCATCAACTATAGATAAATAACCAAAATTATTAATCAATATCTCTTAATACAAATTAACAAATTAATTGTATCTTAATTATTAATTAATAAATCTTAATTATTAATCAACAACCTTAATTATAAATTAATTAATCCTTAATCACCAGTTCATTAAACTGTTAATCAACCCTTAATTAATACTGATTAATCCTTTAAGTATTAATTAATAAAATCTAACTTATTAATTAAAAAAAATTAATTACACATTAAGTGCTTCTTAGTTTTTTTATTAAGTAACCTCTAATTACTTAATTAAAACTCTCTAATTAATCAAACTTAATTTCTTGATTAATTTATTCTTAATTTCTTAATTACTCAATTAATTAACCTCTGATCATTAATTTACAATCTTTAATTAATAATCCTTAATTAATAATCCTTAATTACAATTAATTAACTTTTAATTAATCAATTGATAACCCTCACTTGATTATTAATTAACAAATTTAATTATTCTTAATAAATCACTTAATTAATCCTTTATAATTAATTTATCAAATTAATTAATTATACTAACTATTCTCAAGACATTATAACCTTAATTGTCTTAAGATAAAACCTTATCTTATAAATACCTTAATTGCCACTTAACAACTTCTTAAATCAACATTTATTAAATATCAAGTAGAAAGTTTCAAAAAAATTTAAAAATTTTAAATTCCAAAAAAAGAAGTTTAAACTTTTAAAACCCCTTGTAATAGTTTAACATTCTCTGCTTCGGGTCGAACCCGAAACTTACTCGAGTCAAACCCGAGTTTATCTTCTTTCCATTTTTATTAAAGATTTGATTAAATTTAAGTTCCAGTTCCTACAGGTTAAACACTTCCAATATACTCGAGAATGAACTCGAGCAACCCGTCCAAATACTCGAAGGTGACTTCGAGACCTTGACAGCCCCAATTCTCAGACACGCAAACCATCACGTGCACATGCACCACCACCTGAGACTACTCCGACCATCGACACCAACATCATCAAGTCACCCAACATCCCTGCGAGCAACAACGATCATCCAAACATCATCTCCAGCCTCGATTCAAAATCGAGCATCCCAGATGAATGGAAACCCAAAACCATCATCAGGAAAACCATTCGAATCCACGATTCCAGTCACGAAAGCTGCTACAACTCCGGCTACGTTTTGCCGACCCACCACACCTCCATTTCCCAGAGCATTATGTAACTCGAATCACCAGAGGCAAGACAGTGATTCAATTACCCAGCTTGACTAAAACTAGGTTTAGAACCTAAATTATCTCGCCGCCGCCGTATTGTCCATCAGACGAAGCACCTCCCATTTTTCCCGGCCTCACCATACCATCCTCCACCTTCAGTCAAAACCCTGACTACCAAAATCCCTCCGGCCACTAGAAATTCCTCGAAAAACATATTCCAGACATTACAAGATTTCACACTCGAAACTTCATTAAATTTTTTGATTTTAGTCTTAAAAATCCTATCTTTCTAAAAGAATTCGAATTGTAATCCTGGAATAGCAATTCGCAAAGTTTAATTTTTATAAGATTTAAAGACTTCTACTTTCTTTCTAGTTTTTCCCAGACAAATTTTAAATGTTTAGCTCAAATTCATTTTTAGGTTTTAAATTATGATTAAGCAAACATTTATTATTTACAAATTAAGTCACTACAGATATTATAGGATGAGAAAATTGGAATATCAACAAAATTTAAAACTCTGTAATATGAAAACAAAGAAGACATAAATTCAATGCACACATAAAGACATTCATACACACAGATTCTATACTTTTTATACTCATGCAAGCATCATCAACACAGAGTTTTCACAAGAAAAAATAAGTCATCTACTTAAACTTTTAATTTAGAGGTTTACTCACAGATTTTAGAAATGCAGAGAATTCAAAACTGGATTGAAAATTGGAAGGCTTTTAATTACTGCGATGCTTACACACTGGAAACTTGATAATGTTGCTTGAAAGGATTGCTTGACCATGAATTCTCAGGTTGCATTTGAAATCTTATTTTTGAAAGATGGCTACAGACTTGCTAATCAGATTTGATAAGAAAAATGGGATTACAGGCTTGCATTTAGAAAATCTACAACATGCTTCCAGATTTTCATTCTTGAGTTTGAGGAATTTTCTGATTTGTTTGAGTATGATTTTGGTTTGAGTAATTGTTTTGAGGAATTGCTTTCAAGTTTTGATTCTTGATCATTTTTTTGGTTTTTAAAGATGAAGTTCAGGTTTTTAGATAAATGAACATGGCTTTGAAGATTTTTTTTTGAAAGTGAAGATGGAAAAGAAATAAAAGAGAGGAGAGGAGAGTTTATAAAATGTGATGGATTTATTTTAGAATTAAAGAAAATAAAAATAAATCTTAACACTTGTTTACAAATGCTACACTTGTCACATCCTATTATTAATTCACTTACATGTGTATTTATATGCTTTAATAAATCAACATTTGTAATCTTTCATTTTATTTATTTTTAAAATATTTTTAAAAGGCTTTTTAAATTAATTTTCCTAGTAAATAAATACATCTGTACATAAATAAATGCTTTCTTTAAGATATCCATATTTTTTTAATCCAATTTACTTTAAGATATTTATCTTTGAATTTTCAATCTCAAATTCAAATTAAATTTAAATTCACTCATATGTATATTTAAACAAACACACATTACATTTGTTTGAAAATAATGATTTTGCAAATTTTAAATAATTATACTAGAAGAATATCAAATCAATATTTATCCAAGTATAAATATTTATCATCATATTTATTTGTTCAATCTATAAATCAATATCCTATTAATTATCCCAATTATTTAATAATTATAGATGTCTAGAATTCCAGGATATCACATTTCTCCCCCCTTTGAATCTTTTAGTCCTCGAAAAGGAACGAAGCCAGAATTTATTAAATATTTTAAGACCAGTTAAAATATTCTTTGATCATTTTAAAACACTTTTAAAATCTGTAATATTGCCAAAATATTTTTACAAAAGTACTTTTTTTAACTCGATGTCTCAATAAGTCCGTCCTCGTTCTCGTAGAAATTTGGTCATTACGCTGATCAGGCGTAGGACTGAAAATCTATAAGTACTTAGTAGCCCTATTTTCAACATCCAGTGAAAATACTTTTGGAAAATAATTTTATTGAAAATATTGAAAATATTTTTTGAAAATACAGGAAATATCTTTGCTGAGAATGCTCTGGAAATCATCACCCCCATTCACGGTCGTAGTTACATCCTGGGTTGCGTTGCCATCACAGCAAAAGTCCATGTAACTGTAGGCACTCCGCGTCCCTCGATTACGCCACGGAACCCACAACAGATCGCAGTTACATTCCAGGGTCAAGTTGCCATCGCAGCAAAAGTCCATGTAACTGTTGGCTCTCAGCGACACACACGATTTTCGTTGTCAAAATGAAACTTCTCTACTCCTACATAGGCCGTAGTCTACCGATATAAAATCAAACGCAGACTGTTGGCTATCAGTGGCACACACGACATTTGCTATGTTACCATAGGTCGCAGTCTACCGATATAAAATTAAATGTAGACTGTTGGCTCTCAGCGGCACACATGACTTTCTCTACGTTATACTTTACTCATAATCCTCAGAAACTAGTTTTGTCCGGACTCCTCACAGGATCAACTTTAGAACCCACCCTTGGGGCTCAAGGCAGCACCACCAGGTGGCACTCCTGAGAAGTTCATTTCAAGGGAGCGCCTTTTTTCCCAGAGCCATCATCAAAACACTTTATACTATACACATATAGTATCTTTCAAATCATACACCTAGTATGATCTCATACAAAGCTCTTTTACACAAAATCGATTATCCCAAAATCGGTAATTCTCAAATTAGACTTTCCAAATCTAATATTGATTTTATCCAAAAATCAAAAGCCTTTCCAAAACCAAAGGTTCCAGAAACCTTTTTCCAAAATCCTCATAAGATCCTTTATATATATATATATATATATATATATATATATATATATAACTCTAAAAATCTTTGGATCATTTCGAACTTGTATAAACTCCTTTTATACTTCAAGCACTTTCAAAATCCTTTCTCTTTTGGCTATAGATTCAAAAAGGGAAGATTTATCTTATATAACAAAGATATATAACTTTGTTTATTCAAAAACAAATATTCAAATTTAATTACACTATAAGGTCACTTACTTACTTCCATAAAGTAAATTTCTACCATAGAAATATCCAATTTCCATTTATTTCATCCTATATTTCACAAAATATATATTCCACTTCAAAAACCATTTTACAATTCTTGTCCACAAACTTTCAGTATCAATTTCATTCCAATCCGTATGATGCACACATATCATCTGTACGCTATACCAATCTGATCGCTTACTCGATCACACAATTTCACTTCCGAACTAGTATCGTCCACCCGAGTTCCTAGTGCAGATACAGATCTGATTTCTTGATCCGAAACCGTCATTCTCCTTGCATTTCCATAATTATGATAGAGAATATCCAGAACCAATCAACAATCCATATCCAGGTTCGTCGTCGAAAACCGAGTGAAAAATCCCAACTCGGATCGATATAATTATCTCGAAATTCTGTGCTCGAATCTGAATCAAATCACTAGGCGAATAGAATAATATACGTACATCCTACGTATTTATCTCATTGATCATTAGCCAAATCAATTTCTTTTCTATTCACATTCACTTAAATTTTCATTCACTTATCCACAATTGCTTCAATCCCATTTGGATTATCACCTCTATTCTTATCTAAATTGGATATTCAACCATAAACAGTTTAAACTCCATCCAGTTAAAAAAAAATAGAAAATAGCTTGAAAAGTTAAAAATAGATAAGTAATTGAAAAATAATTATTTGTTTGTAAAATAGCTGCAAAATAGTTAAGTAATTGTAAAATAGTTGAAAAATAGTCAAATAGTTATACAATTTTAAATAATTGCAAAATAGCTATAAAATAGTAATTACTTATAAAGTAGTTGAAAAACAGTAATTAGTTTATAAAACAGTTGAAAAATTGTTAAATAGTTCCAAAAATAATTATAAAACAAGTATAAGATAGTTTTGGGTTTAAAAAGAAAAGTTGTATAGTAAATAGTTTGGAAAAATATATTTGTACTAAAACAATTTATTTTGAACATAGTCCAGAGTCAAACTGATCAATTCCCCACCTCCATTTCCAATCAATTCAATTTAAATTTCCACTTGAATTTTTAAACTTATCCATCTTCAATCATAATTCCAATTAATTCAAATAAATTTCAAACTGAACCAATTTTAAATTTTAAATTCTTTTCAACCCTAGTTTGAATTTAATCCCAATTCAAGTTGAATTATCCTTGATTATTTCCAAATTCAAATCAAATTCTATTTGAATTTAAAACTATTCAACTTTAATCACAAATCCAAATTATTTAAATCAATTTCAATTTAAACTAATTTCAAATTCAGTCTCACTTTAGTTCATCTCGAATTATATAAATTCGAGTTAAACTTTCAAATGTTGATTTAATTCTCTTAAATTGGTTTAATCTTTACTTCTTCATAAACCTATTTCTAGGTTCAAATAATAATTCAAATCCAATTCCTGTTTAAAGATTATTAATAACAACAGGATGTTATCATTCGAATTATTTTAAAACATCCATCCATTTCCAATTTTCGGATCTCAAACCCAATTTTGAGATCACTCAAACTCTCAATTCCAACCAACCATTTAACTTCCCAAGTTAAATCTTAATTTCATCTTGAAATTTCCAAATCAAGTTGATCATTCAGACTTATTTAACTTCTTCCAAGTTAAATTCAATTTACTTAGTCCGGTCAACTTTACCCAATTTGAATTTCCATTTCAAATTTTAAACTTCTCATAAATAATCTTCCCACTTAAATCTAAAACCTACTTCACTTTGGGTTTCACATCACATTCCAAAGAAAATTCAAAACTCAACCATAGAGTTTATTTCCTTTACACACCTAGTTACCTTTAAATTTTAAACCACCTTTGGTTTTAAATTCAAACAAATTCCTTTAAAATTCCAAACAACCCTTGTTTGAAATAGGACCCTTCCATTCAAATATATTAAATAACATCTCTTATTTTAAAATAAGATCATATTCAAAATAATTTTGAATAATATTATTTCCTTTAATATTATGAAACCAATTCAAATGTTTAAATTTAGAATTCAGAACTTCACAATTGGAAACCCACTTTAATTCACATCCTTTCAAATTTACAAGTTATTCTCTTTTTAAATGGTCACTTCCTCAAAACATTTTACTGTTTATTGGAAAACAGTCATCCCATTATTAAACACAATAATCGTTCTATTTCTCTGGTTTGAAACCAATTCTAATTTATCTTATTTAGAAATTCTTCCCCTACTTCAAGATTTAATTTCAGTTTGAATTCATTTCAAACTTATCTTTATTTAATTTCGATTTGCTTGTAATTCTATTACTACTTAATTTAATTCCAAAAATTTAACAACCAATTACCTTAATATTTATTAGAAAGAAATATTGCTATATATATCAAAATATATTCTTATAAAATCATTTAAAATCTTTATATAAGAAAATAACAAGTACGCTCTCATATATGTGTACACTCAACTCATTTTAGGGTACCATTGACCCTATCTTAAATGAGTAAACCCACCAAAGCCAAGGTTCTCACTTAAACTTGAGCACTGATACCAAATGTAACGGCCCGAAATTTCCGATCCCGTAAATTCCAGATAGTTAGAAAAGAAGAAAAGAGAAAGAAGAAGAAACAGGAACAAGTCACAGAAACCTCACATTTGCAGCGGATCAAAATATAATATCACATAAATAACAGTTTACAAAAGAAGAACTGTATCAGTACACTTACATTTTTATACATCAGAGTTACAACATTTATACAATCACTGGACAGTTAAAACATATGTCCCAGATAAATAATAATATGTCACAGCTGTATACACTCCATACGTTCCTGCCATCCAGTTCACCTCCTGAGCTCCAGCACGTCCTTACCTGAAAATCTGTAATACTCGGTCTGACCCGAGCATTACATCAAAGTAACAGCCGGGTCAGGCTGGAAACCAGCGTGAGTAAACCCATCTAACATAGAATACAAGGCATTCAAATTATATAAACCCAGGGTAACTTGTATCAAATTTAGAACTTCACAAGTTGCTATAGACATCACTTATTTCACACATCAATTTCTAAATACCAAAACATAGGTTAAATAGTCCAATTCACTTAAATCATTCCATTTCAGCCTATTGATTCCACATATCAATCTATAAAAAAAATCGAAGTGGTTTCGAGTATTTACTAATACCCGCCTCCGGTCTCTTCGAATTCAATGTCATCTTAACCCAAGTTATTCAAGTGAATACAGTTAAATTTCAAATACAGGATGCCACTTTTATACATAGCAATAACACAAATAAACATCACCCATTTGTTATTGATATAACCCTTATCATATCAACAGAATGTCACAGTATATCATCAAGTAGATATCGTCCAATGGATATTATTCCATTTAGACATTCAACAAACAATCATCCATAAGAAAGCATTATCAATTCATATCAAAATTAATCATCTAATCCTGCTTAATCAACCATTAATTAATTACACTCATTTAATTAATTCATCACTCCTTGATTTCCTTATCAATCAATTAATCAATCTCTAATCATAGATTAATTATCCTTAAATTATCAATTAATAATATTCAACTATTAATTAATCTCTTTTAATACAAAGTAATCAATCCTTAATTACTTTATAATCAATTAATTAACCTCTAATTTACTAATTAATTAACCATCAACTATTGATTAATAACCATAGTTATTAATCAATATCTCTTAATACAAATTAAAAAATCAATTATATCTTAATTATTAATTAATAAAACTTAATTATTAATCAACAACCTTAATTACAAATTAATTAATCCTTAATCACTAGTTGATTAAACTATTAATCAACCCTTATTTAATACTGATCAATCCTTTAAGTATAATTAATAAAATCTAACTTATTAATTAAAAAAACTTAATTACACATTAAGTGCTTCTTAATTTTTTTATTAATTAACCTCTAATTACTTAATTAAAACTCTCTAATTAATCAAACTTAATTACTTAATTAATTTATTCTTAATTTCTTAATTACTCAATTAATTAACCTCTGATCATTAATTTACAATCTTTAATTAATAATCCTTAATTACAATTAATTAACTTTTAATTAATCAATTCATAACCCTCACTTAATTATTAGTTAACAAATTTAATTATTCTTAATAAATCACTTAATTAATCCTTTATAATTAATTTATCAAATTAATTAATTATACTAACTATTCTCAAGACATTATAACCTTAATTGTCTTAAGACAAAACCTTATCTTATAAATACCTTAATTGCCACTTAACAACTTCTTAAATCAACATGTTTAAGCAACATTTATTAAACATCAAGTAGAAAGTTTCAAAACAATTTAAAATTTTTAAATTTCAAAAAAAAAAGTTTAAACTTTTAAAATCCCTTCTAACAGTTTAACATTCTCTGCTTCGGGTCGAACCCGAAACTTACTCGAGTCAAACCCGAGTTTATCTTCTTCCCATTTTTATTAAAGCTTTGATTAAATTTAAGTTCCAATTCCTACAGGTTAAACACTTCCAATATACTCGAGAATGAACTGGAGTAACCCCGCCAAATACTCGAAGCTGACTTCGAGACCTTGATAGCCCCAATTCTCAGACACGCACCACCATCACGTGCACATGCACCACCACCTGAGACTACTCCGACCATCGACGACAACATCGTCAAGTCACCCAACATACCTGCGAGCAACAACGATCATGCAAACATCATCTCCAGCCTGATTCAAAATCGAGGATCGCAGATGAATGGAAACCCAAAACCATCATCAGGAAAACCATTCGAATCCACAATTCCAGTCACAAAAACTGCTACAACTCCGGCTACGGTTTGCCGACCCACCACACCTCCATTTCCCAGAGCCTTATGTAACTCGAATCACCAAAGGCAAGACAGTGATTCAATTACCCAGCTTGACCAAAACTAGGTTTAGAACCTAAATTATCTCGCCACCGCCGCCACGTCCATCAGACGAACCACCTCCCATTTTTCCCAACCTCACCATACCATCCTCCACCTTCAGTTAAAACTCTGACTACCAAAATCCCTCCGGCCACTAGAAATTCCTCTAAAAACCATGTTCCAGACATTACAAGATTTTACACTCAAAACTTCATTAAAATTTTTGATTTTAGTCTTAAAAATCCTATCTTTCTAAAAGAATTCGAGTTGTAATCCCGGAATAGCAATTTGCAAAGTTTATTTTTTTACAAGATTTAAATACTTCTACTGTTTTCCAGTTTTTCCCAGACAAATTTTAAATGTTTAGCTCAAATTCATTTTTAGGTTTTAAATTATGATTAAGAAAACATTTATTGTTTACAAATTAAGTCACTACAGATATTTTAGGATGAGAAAATTGGAATTTGAACAAAATTTAAAACTCTGTAATATGAAAATAGAGAAGACATAAATTCAATGCACACATGAACACATTCATACACACACATTCTATACTTTTTATACTCATGCAAGTATCATCAACACATAGTTTTCACAAGCAAAAATAAATCATCTACTTAAACTTTAATTTAGAGGTTTACTCACATATTTTAGAAATGCAGAGACTTCAAAACTGGATTGAAAATTGGACGGCTTTTGATTACTGCAATGCTTACACACTGGAAACTTGATAATGTTGCTTGAAAGGATTGCTTGACCATGAATTCTCAGGTTGCATTTGAAATCTTAGCTTTGAAAGATGGCTACAGACTTGCTAATCAGATTTGATAAGAAAAATGGGTTTACAGGCTTGCATTTACAAAATCTGCAACAGTCTTCCAGATTTTCATTCTTGAGTTTGAGGAATTTTCTGATTTGTTTGAGTATGATTTTGGTTTGAGGAATTATTTTGAGGAATTGCTTTCAAGTTTTGATTCTTGATCATTTTTTTGGTTTTTAAAGATGAATTTCAGGTTTTTAGATAAACGAACATGGCTTTGAAGATTTTTTTAAAAAGTGAAGATGGAAAAGAAATAAAAGAGAGGAGAGGAGAGTTTATAAAATGTGAATTACGATTTATTTTAGAATTAAAGAAAATAAAAATAAATCTTGACACTTGTTTACAAATGCTACACTTGTCACATCCTATTATTAATTCACTTACATGTGTATTTATATGCTTTAATAAATCAACACTTGTAATCTTTCATTTTATTTATTTTTAAAAGATTTTTAAAAGGTTTTTTAAATTAATTTTCCTAGTAAATAAATACATCTCTACACAAATAAATGCCTTCTTTAAGATATCCATATTTTTTTATCCAATTTACTTTAAGATATTTATCTTTGAATTTTCAATCTCAAATTCAAATTAAATTTAAATTCACTCATATGTATATTTAAACAAACACACATTAAATTTGTTTGAAAATAATGATTTTGCAAATTTTAAATAATTATATTAGAAGAATATCAAATAAATATTTATCCAAATATAAATATTTATCATCATATTTATTTGTTCAATCTATAAATCAATATCCTATTAATTAACCCAATTATTTATCAATTACAGATGTCTAGAATTTCGGGATATCACACGTTGAACATTGATGAGGGTTGTTGGTCGGATCCTTAAATTTTCTATCATAGCTGAGAGCATGCATGGAAAACAGAATTTTTTTGGGCCTGATCAAAGTCTACACTAGAGAAGCAAAAGATTAATACTAATTCGGAAGCAAAATGGTATATTCGAATATAAGATCAAATAAGATAGTGCGTACAAATAATCTGTAAATATAAGAATAAGTTCATATATGAAATTTCAAAATTTATTTTGGATAAAGTACTACCGGTTTTTGCCTTGTGATATTGGGGATGAAGTTCTTTTAAGAAGGGAAGTCTGTAATGGCCCGTAAATTTACCACTTTGATAAATGGTATTTAATTTTGAAATATTCAAATAAAAGATTTTATAACACCAACTATAAAGATTTAAACCCTTAAATTATGATAAGGAACTTATTTTGAAATATAATTGGGTAATATAGTTTCATAAATAAAGCACGTGCTTCGTATATAAGTTTTCATCGATAAATTAATTTTCAATAGAAAAGAGATTGTCTCCGTATTTGAGTGCTTGAGTCTGGATACATACTCTAATATATCAATTTAAATGAGACTATGAAATAAAATTATTTATTTTAGTTTCAAAAATAAAAACATATTTATGACATCACCAGAGAAGTCATCGCTTTTATATATTTCTTCGAAAATTCAAGTTAAGTTTGAATAATTAAATAATTTGCTTAATATGCTGATAATTCATTTTAATTAGTTATAAAGTGATAGTAAATCATTTATAATAATTTTGAGAAGCTATATGCTTGATTTGAAAGTACATGGAAAATTGATAACGCTTTATCGATACGATAGCACTTTTTGCAAACACTTGTTAATGTCAATATATATGGTTTTATAATTCAAGTGTGATCATTTTAATTCAATTAAAATGATGAGAAGTATATTTTTCAAGTTTTTTACTATAATATATAGTTTAACTAAAAATGTAAATGTCATCGGGAATTGGAATCGAAACTTGTAATAGTTTAACGTGTAGAGTTTGTAAAAAAATCAATACAATCTTGTGATACATATACACATTCATGAACACATATACAAACGTATACACATATACATTTAATTACGTTTAGGAATTTGTCAAATAAAGCAAAGAAAATATCCAAACACATACCTATATATACATGCTTCTTATGTGTAAACGAGAGATAAAAACCAAGCATCACATCACATCACAGTCCAAGCACATAGAGGGGGAGTTGGCTTCATGGTCAGCCAAATGGTGATGGAAGGGGATGAGGTGGATTAGTGATGCAAGTATGCTTAGGTAAGGAAATAATATCATGATATTTTTGGTGCAAAACTTTTCTATAAATACCTATCTCCATTCAAACTTTCGTGGACACAAATTCTCTTCATCTTCTCCTTCCTCTCAAGTTATTTCAGTAGAATCCAACCTTAAGAAAAATATGGTGAAAAATATTGCAAAAAAATTAAATTAATACAGTACACATGTATTAGCAATCCACTTCAAAACCAAGTGCAATCACCTCCTTTCCTCCTTCACAACACATGGCCACCACCTTCCATCACCAAAGCCGAGCCTACGTCCACATGCAAGTATAGGCCAATCTTTTCAAAGTTTCCCGGCTTAATTTCATAAGCTCTGGTTCGATCGTAACGAGATATAATCTGTTTTCCTAAGTTTGATATCCAACAAAGGTGAGAAAACTCTTTAAAACTTTATATATATATATATATATATAATGATATGGTATAATTGCTATGGATGTTTAGAATAATTTGTTCATCAAGTGTTGGTTGTTTTAATATTGTGTTTAATTGTGTAAACAAGTCACGTTAAATACACGTCGATATTTCGTAAGGAAATCACTTTTCGAATCAAGTAATAAAAGTGATATGGAATCATTAAACCTCTCTAAAATGGTTCAAAATGATTTAGAAATGTTTTACAAATATTTAAAAGTGTTTCAACAAAGTCTGGAAAGAATATGAAAATATAGTTAAAATAGGCACATCAAGTAATGGTAATTCGCGATTTCGCATCATAGAAAGTTAAATCCATTTATAGATGGATTCGAAGTCAGAATTCTATGAAATAAAAGTTTTCCAAATTCTTACAATCATAGTTTTCAAATAAAGAAAGAAAATCAAGGTTTCATCCTGTAGATTTACAAATAAGTCCAAAATAGGTTTTCAAAAATATCACAATTTAGCAATTTAAAGTCAAAATTTGAAATTGATTTAAAATGGATAATTTTAAATTTTTAATAATATAAAATAAATTCCATAAACATATTAAAATGTTTTAAAAGAGATTTAAGTTATAAAAAATGGATATTTATGAAATAAAATTGGTGTTTGGTTCAATACAGCCTTAAAACACTATTTGTAGCATTTTCTATAGCAGTTTTCCATAACTTCTGCAAATCATGTTTTAACTTAACTGTTCTTACCCAATATTTTTATAAATCTTTTAAACAAATAATAATGGGTTTTAAAGATGATTTTGAAGTATTAATAAAAAGTTTAAAAGAAATTTTGTTTATAAAACCGATTTTAAATGAATGATCTAATCTTGGCTCTAAAGCAAATGAGTGGACCTGATTTTTCTATTCGTGATATTTGGATATGAGGTACTTAAACTAAGGAGATATCCAGGTGCAACCAGTGCCTTGGCTCACCTGGCCTCTTTCCTGGGCGAGGGATAGATAAGATCAAAATGTTGAAAATGAGATAAGTATAAAAAATTTAATTTTTATAATTAATAAATTGCAACTTGGATTGAATAGCGATAATCTTCTTGTAATTGGTGTTAAATTCCAAGGAGGGAACTTGTACTAATCATATGAATTTAAAAGGTGATTCCATTGATGAATGGTACAAGTTGAACACAGAAATTATTATCGAGTAAAACCAGTATAATTTCTATTGATCCGTTTTACTCGACTACTAATTTGGATTTACCATCTTAGATAACATGGTTTCAACCTATTAAAAAGTTATGATTTGGAAATAAGAAATATTTTACCAAGATTTAAATAAATGATTTGGAATTATTTTATTCCTATGGATCCTTTTGCTTCAATTTAATTGTTTTGGGTTTACAATAAACGGATTCGTAAATAACATTGTTTTTGACTCATTTAAAAGTTATGGTTTGGAAATAAGAAATATTTTTTAAGATTTAAATAAATGATTTGGAGATATTTTCCTATAGAAAGAATGAAGTAATTTGGAATTACTCCAAGATTTGATAAATGAGGTTTAATGATCCCGTGTTTACTGAAGATAAATGGTTTTTAAAAGATATATCTATAAGAAGATATTTGGGATAAAAAGATACTAATTAAAGGAATATTAACACCCACCTAATTAACATCCTTATATCGATGATTGGTTCGGAGGAATGGGGATCGGATTTGGGCAAATTCCTATTTGAAAACCACGTTGAACCAATTTACAAGTTCAAAAGTGAAGTAACCAAGTTTTTAACACAATACAATTCAAAAAAGTTAGAACATATATGACAAGTCAATGCATCTAGAATCAACCAAAAGTACCATAGAAAGTTACAAGGAATGACCAATAAGGAAAGGAGCAAAAATGAGCTAAGGTGATGGATCGCTAGCGACCCGTCACCTATGGATCGCTAGCGGCCCGTCACCTATGGGTCGCTAGCGATCTATAAGGCTTTCCATGGACCCTTCAAACTTTTTGCATCATGATCCAGTATCTTTTCTAAGGATGTTTACCAAGTTTCATGGTATTCGAAGTAAGCTAGTTCCAGAAGTAAGCATTCATCCGATTTCAATCATAGTTTAATGCCACATGAATTCGAATCACCATCCAAACAAGGCAACTAATTATCTAATTACATTGAGAGCATCCACATGAAGCAAGGAATTCAACCTAAAGGGAATGATCCAAAAATCCCTTAAATACATGGATCGCTAGCGACCCATGCCCAATGGATCGCTAGCGACCCATGCCCAATGGATCGCTAGCGATCCATCACATTGAGTTGGATCACAATGAAATTTTTGGAGCGTATTCGCATCATCAAATGTAGGTTTTTGGCAAAGTGGGCTATCTTAATAGCTCTTCAACCCCTATAAATACTCGCCTATCTGCAACATAAAAGGGATCTTCTGGATTGGCCGCTGAAACTCTATAGAAACTATTCTTCACTCTTCTCCTCCCACACAATAGTCACCTAGGGGTTCAATGTGATTCTCCAGCAGCTCTTGCACTTGTGACTTGATCTAACTTAGGATATTCATTCATATTGTAATCTAACTTCACTTGTAGTAGTAGTAGTAGTTAGTTAATAGAAAGTTATAAAGTGGACGTAGGCTTCGTTAATAGTTGAACCACTAAAAAAATCTTCTTGTTCCTTTACTTTTTCTACGACCTACTATTGCTTTTCTATTTTATTTTCCTTGACAAATAGAACTGGTGCTTTCACACTCGATCCAGGGTGTTGATCCATTTTTTGGTTTAACATTTTGGTGCTTTTACTGAGAAATCAAGCTCAGACCTAGCCATATACTTTGGATCAAATAGGTTCAGAAGTTAGATCCTCAATTTTTTCTTAGAAAATTTGCTATTGAGAATCAATAGCACTAGGAAGAAAGAGAATTGCTTCAAGAAGATCCATAAGAGCTGGAATAGCTGGAGGGGAAATCAATCCTCCGTAAGTTAAAAAAGATGGTTGATGAAACCAATCAAAAGATGGACAATAGCCAAAAAGCTCTTATGGAAAAACTAAATGCCCTCCTGACCTTGCAATCGCTGGCTGCTCCAAGAACCATGTTAGAGCCTAGGGCTGCCATGGAGCAGGAAAACCCTTCTATTTCTGGCCTAAATAGGAGAAACAAAAAGCAGCAGCAAAAAGTAGTAGGAGGTGGAGCTACGAGAATCACCATAGAAGAAAACGCAAGCACTCCACAACCAAAAGACATTATGTTCTTATCGGGCCTATTCCATGGACGAAATGAATCTTTAAAATCCTTCATGAGTCGATTTAACACCACGGTTACTGAAGTACGTAACTCAAACGAAGATATGGTCTTCATGGCCCTGATCCGTTCCATCCATACGGACATTGAATTCGAAACGTGGGTCAAGATGAAACAACCTACCACCAGGAAGGACTTTAATTGGACGGTGAGCCAATACTTGAGATGGAAGAGATAGAGGAGCTAGAAGGAAAACCTACTGACCTAAAATGAACCAACGTTAGGCAGAATGGTATTGCGGTGATCCAAGATGCAAACACCTCCGAGACCACCGTAGGAAAGGACGGGAATCAGAAAAGGAAGATTCGGAATTCCAACAAGCAAAATGGAAGCATAAGAGACTTAATGGCTTGAGGCCTGAAGAATACACTCTACTCAATGATACTCTCCAGAACATCTACCTCATGACACAAGGGACGGAAGAGTACAAGAAGCCGCCTAAAAAGGAAGCGACAGAACATCAAAAATGTTTCGGAAAGTACCGTCGCTTCCATGAAGCACATGGTCACAACAGAATGAGTACCGTCACTTAAAAACCTAATTGAAGAGCTGACTTAGGAACATAATCTTCAGTAATATGTGAGGAAACCATAAAATCCTGAGCAGCCTGTAGCACCCTAAGCTCCTAGAGACCGAGGAAATCAAGCTGGAACTAGTGAAGAGGTATCTAGACGAACCAACCAGAGACTCATTGTCGAAACAATATCTGAAGGACCTCATCTCGTACAAAGAAGTTGGAGAGAAATGGAGTGATATGCAAGCTCACTAAGACATGCTCCGAAAGATTTATGCTCCGTGATCGAATATGAAACACCTACCAAGCAGCGAGAACCTTGAACGATGACATTGTGTTCTGGAATCGAGACACTAAAGGAATAGAAGCTCCAACCCAGACTCATGGTCGTGATGGTAGGGATCGGACAAGCCATGATTTGGCATGTATTGGTGGACAGTGGCAGCTCTGTGAAAATCCTATTCAAACACACGTTCGGCTAAATGAAGATCAGTATAAAGGATGTATCCACTTCCCAAACAAAGATCCAGGTACTAACTGGTGAACCTAAGCAACGAGCCGGATAATTGATTTACACACAGAACTAGGGGAAGATGACCGAAGAGTCGTCCACATCCAAACCTTTTTGATTGTAGATGAAATATCCACCTACAATGCTTTCTTGGGTCAACCCACTTTGGTAGATTTCAGGATTGCTTTAGCTCAATGGTACCTAAACATGAAATTTTCGACAGAGAATGAAGTTAGGGTGATCAAAGGAGACCAAGGTGCCGCTAGAGAATGATACATAGTAGAACTATGCCAGTCTAAAAGAAAATAAAAAGGGAATAATGTAGAGAGAACTCTCCATATTTGTGAACCTACCGAATAGCAACTACAGAGCCGCTACTGGCTTAGGGACCATAGCCGATTTAACAAGGCTTTCGACCCTAGAAAGAAGATTTCAAGGGAGGAATTGACAGCACTAGCAAAATTGACAATGTCAGTCTCAATCGATATGGATGACCTAACACGGGTCCTGAAAATTAGATCACATCTTAGAAACAAGATACGACTGGAACACATCGAATTGCTTCGCGCTAAACTGGACATATTCACTTAGACACATTCTGATATGTGCTGGGTTGCACCAGAGATTAAATGCCACACACTTAATATTAATCCCAAGTATACGTCAGTGAAATAGAAATGAGGTAGCCCAGGACCCGAATGGTCCAAAGTGCTGAGAGAAGAAGTGGACAAGCTAATGGAAAATGTTTTTATTTATGATGCAACTTACCCTGAATGGGTATCCAACCTGGTCTTAGTCAAGAAGTTCAATGGAAAATGGCGAACTTGTATTGACTACTCGAACTTAAACAAAGCTTGCCCAAAAGACATCTTTCCTCTTTCTAGAATCGACCGACTTATGAATGAAATAGTTCGACTTGAAATACTATCATTTATGGATGCTTACTTAGGATACAACCAGATCATAATGCATAAATCTGACTAGGAAAATACTAGTTTTATTACTGATCTGGGACTGTACTGCTACAAAGTGATGTCATTTGGCTTAAAGAATGTTGGGGCACCCTACCAATGACTAGTGGATGCTATATTTAGACATAAGATCGAAAAGACCATGGAAATTTATGTAGACGTTATGTTGGTTAAATCGGGGATAGCTGCAAATCACTTGGACAACCTTGTAAAAATGTTTGAAATAATATGGAACGAAACTCAATCCACTTAAATGTCACTTCCGGGTAGCCTATGGAAAGTTCATAGGATTCATAGTAAGCGCTAGAGGCATTGAAGAAATCCCTAAAAAAATTGCTGCTTTACAGGAAGTCGAGGCCGCGACGAAAAAGAAAGATTTATAAAGATTGAACGGAAAGGTTGCAGCGCTGATCCAGTTCATGTAAAAAGAAATTGACAAACGTATACCATTCTTTGACACGCTAAAGAAGGAAAAGAAGAACTTCAAATGGAATTAAGCTTGTCAAATTGCATTCGAAGAGCTAATACGACATATGGAAACCACACTGTCCAGGCCAGTAGACAGAGAAGACTTGTACATCTACTTAGTAGTCTTGCCCCATCAATTAAGTGCCATACACATATGAGAAAAGCTATGATTCAACGACCCATATATTACATCAATAAACGGTTCATTGGAGTCGAAAAGAACCATCCGAAATTGGAAAAACTAGCATATTGCCTCTGGATGCATCCAAAAAGTTATGACCATACTTCCAGGCACTCTTGATCAAAGTGCTAACAGATCAACCCTTGTAGCAAGTGTTATACCGCACCGAGACCTCTGGATGGCTTAGTAAATGGAACATCGAATTAAGTTGGTATGAAATCACATAGCATCATCGAAAGGCGATCAACAGGCAGGCGCTGGAAAATTTCATTATGAGTTTACAATATATGAGATAACGAGGAAGAATTGACTTTGGAAATGGAGACACATTGGAAGTTGTTTGTCGATGATGCACCTAACGACTTCTGCTCGAGGGCAGGAGCAGTGTTCGTAACTACCAAAGGATGATCTATTTGCTATGCCTTACGCTTGGAATTCCCTGCAACAAATAATGAAGCGGAATACGAATCATTGATAGCCAGACTACAAGTTGCGAAGGAACTCAGGATAAAGTCTATACACATCTATAGTGACTTTCAGCTAGTAATGTGCCAAGTGAAAGGCGAATACCATGCTTGGGGTGGAAATCTCGCCCTGTACCTATCTAAAGTGCAGGAACACCTAAATGACATCGAACATTACACCATAACTCAAATCCCAAGGAAACAAAACACAAAGGCAAACAATCTAGCCCAACTGGTCAATTTCGAAGAAGCTCAATCATTAGGGTTGGTCCCAGTTGAAATGCTAACTGCTTGAAGCGTAAGTGTGATGGATATTGACTGGATCTTTAAGACAGTCTGGAATAAGAAACATGATGTCACTGATCAAAGACTACCTGCTCAGAGGAACACTCCCCGCAAACAAGAATCAATAGAAAAAGCTCCTCGAAAGGCACCACGTTTTGTAGTATAGGATGGGATGTTCTACCGAAGGGGATTCTCTACCCCTTGCTCAAGTGTGTGATCAACAATGAAGCCTAAAGAATCCATAAGGAAATTCATGAAGGCATCTATGGAGATCACAATGAAGGGTAACCATCGTAAAGAAAGTTCTCTGATATGGGTATTTTTGGCCAACAATAAACCATGATGTAGCAGATTATGCCAGGCGTGCGAGCAATGCCAAAGATTCAACAAGATCAAAAAACTCCATCAACACTGTTAATGTAGATGGTCGGCCCATGGCTATTCGCATTCTGGGGAATCAATTTGATTGGTGTATCGCCGATAACCAAAGGAGGAGCCAAATACGCTATCGTTGTTGTTGACTATTTCACCAAATGGGCCAAAGTGGAACCGCTGGCCATTATTACCACAAAGAAAGTTATTAATTTTGTCACTAAAAACATTATCTGCAGGTTTGTTGTGCCATAACAAATCATCACGGATAACAGGACTTAATTCGAAATCATCCAGTTTAAAGACTTTTGCAAATGCTTCCGCATCGAAAAAAGCTTTTCCGCTATTACACATCTGCAG
Organism: Allium cepa; assembly: GCA_030765085.1. Lineage (NCBI taxonomy): Eukaryota > Viridiplantae > Streptophyta > Magnoliopsida > Asparagales > Amaryllidaceae > Allium > Allium cepa. Next base: position 5,194,115 of record CM060930.1, on the reverse strand, counting down.
GAAAATGGGCAAGTGGAAGAATTGAACAAGGTCATCAATTCCACCATCAAAAAGCGACTGAATAGGGCTAAAGGAAATTGAGTTGATGAACTTCCACTCATGCTATAGCTTATTGGATAACGCACAAATCTGCAACTGGCACTCCCCGTTCACCCTGGCGTATGGTTCAGATCCAACGATCCCATTCGAGCTAGAAGTCCCCTCTCACTGAAGGCAAAACTTCAACCAAAGGTAAAACGAGCAGCTCTTACCCGAATTGCTCAGAGAAAACACCATGTACAGTAGGGGGCGCACACACCAACATTTAGTTGAAAGGAAAATTATATAGGTCCATTTCTCCAAACAAAGTATTTTGGCAGTCGTGCCATGTGCAAACATAAGTAGTATAAAAAAGCTAAGTACTTGATAAATAAGGAAGAACATAGAAGAGATGACAATTGAAATATTAATCTTTTCACTACTTATAACATTTTCTATGCAAAGTCAAATTGTGAGAGTCGTACCCACATAATATCGGCCAACAAAAAGAAAAGTACAGACGCTACAACAACAAAAGTAACAAGTGCAAACCTTGCACTTCTAAAAAATATATGTCAAACAGATCGGAATATTCCAACATCTGGCTCTACTGTCACTCAAGCATGTCAATGTTTCTTTCTGCCACTTCCCTTCCCACCTTTAGTTGGAAGTTTCTTCTTCTTCTCATATTCCCCACCAAGAGTCATGTCACCGCCTGTAATAACAATTATCGACTCCATGCACAGCTCTCCTCCTTGTTTATTGACCCCCTCGGAAGCCTCTCCTTTGGTCTTGTGATTCCGAGACATGTGGGAGCTCCATAAAGACTTTCTCTCCTCAATCTTTTCCTTCTTAATGAATACCATCCGTTGTTCGGAATTACTTAGCTAGCTCGCTTGGTCTGTTTGCTCTCGAGCTTCTATGCCGTTAAATTTCCCTCCAGAGATACAGAAGGGTCATCCAGGCTATGTAACGCGGAAATCTTCTCGGATTCTGGCCCTAGTTATGAGCCAGACACGGGCGTGGTGATCGAAGTAGCTATAGAAACAAGCACCGAAGTGGTCGAAATAGTAGTGGGACACGGGACAGAAGAAAGTGGTAGTTTGATAGGCAAAGACAACAGACCTATAAGATCAAAAATGAAAGAATTCAATTCATTTTGTTCTTGCAGCGTGAGTCAAAAGTTCTCAAACTTGGGAAAAACAAGAAGGTTACCTATGTCAGAAGTGTAACCGAGAATTTCGACCTTATACTCCTCACCGTCTCTTTCTTTGGATGGTTGCACGATCTTTGGTGAAGTTCTAGGATCACCCAAGGCTTCCGAAGCAGCTGCTGAAGGGGCAGACCAAAAAGTGGTACCAGCTGAATCCGGAATAGCTCCTGACTAATCATGAGGCTACCTTGATGATTCGCCAAGCCCGGAAATGAAAGGCTTTGGTAGCTCTTTAGCAGTTGTAGGTGCAGTAGCATCGGCAGCCTCCTGCTTTCCCTCAATTCGAATAATTTCACGGCCCTCTACCAAAGCATTCTTTGACTCTTCATTAAAATAGGCGTCCTCCAAATCTTGCTAGATGTTTACATCCTCATCTTCTTGGAAACAGACCAGAATTTCTTTCAAACAACAGTAAGAGTACATGAGAATTTAGGGTCCAAATAGTTGAGGCTACCTTGAGGCAGCAATGAGTTAACATAAAAATTAAGATGGCGTCATCCATTTTCTCCGTCTTCCTTTCGAAAGTATCCTGCAGCTCTAAGTAGTCAGCCATCACGGCGGCCTTCTCAACTTTAACTTGGGTCTCTTCAGCGTTAAGCTGCATGAATTTTTCCTGAAGCGAAGCAATCATTTGAGCCCGGTTAGAAATGGTCTTATCATGAGACTCCACCCTTCCTGCATGATCAGCGATTGTCTTTTTATGAGCATCGACGGATTCGTCATCACCGGCAATATTTTTATTTTGAGCTTCGATGATCTCATCTCGAATTTCAAGCTCCTTTTTCAACTTAACTTCATCAACGTAGGCCTTCTTGATTTCGTCTTTGAACACAATCTTGATCTTTGATGAGCCTCTTTCAATTCCTTTAGCAAGCTAGCATTGCTTTTACTCTCTCGAAATGCAGCATCCTTCTCCTTTGTCAGTTGCTTAATTCTGACATCACGTTCCGTTAACATCCTCTCGTAATCATCATTTTCTTACTCGAAGGAACAGATCTCGTGGTATTTGTTACGGTTTATATCCGCCAACTGCTTACATAACTTCTCCCACCCTTCAGCATGATCCAAATTGCTTTGAATTGCAGGGATATGGTGCATGTGATCGATCGTAGGTCAGGATAAAATTTTAGTTCCATTAGAAACTATCCAGGGAGCGCGACCTCAAGCTTAGGAGGACCAGATAGGAGAATATAAGCCGGCCTCCTACGGGGGCATGAAGAATCAGAAATAGGCACTACATGAGTTGACGGATTCTGGATTGATTAAGAGACTTGAACAGTAGAAGTCGGAGCTTCAATTCCAACAGAGACTGAAGCCGGGGCAATTGCTTGGTGCTCGAAAGGATGAGAATCACGGTCTACCTTCAATTTCTTGAACGGTTCTTCCCGATCGTCGAGAGTTTTCCTCTTCTCGTAACCACTCCTATAAACTCTGCATCGGTCTCTACTGTCCTGATGATGAACTTCGACTTTCAAATTTATCCTCCTCCTCCATTCTTCCTCGGTTTCTTGGGGTTGATGGGGGCTTGAAGTCTGTCTTGACCCATGTTGTGCATCTGTAAATTGTTCAAGGTCCTCATAAAGTCCACGACCTCTTATAATACCTGATATAAAAATCAAATGAAGAACTTTAGCAATAGAAAATGAGCTCAAATAATGCATATGTAAGTGTATGTAACCCTAGTGAAATGTGTTGTAAGCGGTCTAAAAGGACCTCACAAACTGGATCGGGAAGCCACCACAGTGGGAATTGAGATATCTATGGACACAACATGACCAAGGTTAGAAGACAATCCCTCAAACTCAAAGTCATCTCCCATGAGTTCATCGATATTCACATAAACGTTGCCCAAGCCCCCAAAGTTGATATTGGTTTCCTTAGATGGAGAACCATGAAGTCGTTCAGTTTTTAGGAGAGTATCTTTAGCAATAATCTCTTAGGGAGGCGTTCGGTAGAATGGGACTCATTCTCGGAGTTTTGTCGCATGATCTGCAGCCTCCTTCATTGGAACTTGCATCAAATTCCTTATTATTAGAGGAGGAATCATAGCTACTGCTGCTTTCAATTTCACCCTCCTCCTTTTCCATGGCCATTGCAGTCTTGCCCTCACGTTGCTTGAACTTCTCTTTATCCTCCTCCAGGATCGGGGCATCTTAATCGGGCAACTAACTCCGATTGTAACACCTTTTCCTTCATGAATTTCTTCAGTTGATCCAGTGAATGGACTTTCTCCTTTTGGTAGATCGCCCACTTCGGAGCCGCGGGATGAAGAAGTGAAGCATGTTCGAATTCTAGAGAGGGAAAGAGATGGAAATTCAACAACAGTGGCAGATCTCCCAGGAAGCAATAACCCGTACTGAAGCAAATTTTCATCTGTTAGAAAAGAGTTGACCGATCTCTCCCTAGCACTATTGCCTTCAAAGTATGGAAGTTGGGATCAAGTAATGGATCTTTGTTTGGCCTCGGAATAACTGCAAGGAGTATACAGGCTGTTAAAAATCCAGCACGATCATATTATACCACAGCGAGTAAAAGAGAAGACTTACCCTTGTCGTCCAAAGGCGATTAAATCCCTCAGGACACATAACGAAAAAATACTGGGTCTTAAACTGGGAAAATTACTTTGAAGCTGCAGCACAATTTTTCGATTTCTTTAGGCCTTAATGATCACAAGAGACGGGCACTCATCTCTCTTCTTAAATGAGAGGAAGTATCTCAGCTCATCAAATCTTGGGGAACAATTGAATGTCCACTTAAACAAAAAATAAAGAAAGGTCAAAATTGCATATCTGTTGGGGTGAATCTGAATTGGAGCAATTCTCAAGTTTAGAAGAATCTCTCTCAAGAAAAGGTTGAAGGAGGCACTGCTCCATTCAAGCACATATACCGATGGAAATAGTTGTACCCCAAAGGTGGCATGTGTGCAGACTCCTTTTTCAATGGAAAGCGTACATCATCATCCGGGATGTCATGCTGTAAAGATATGTTAGGTAGGACTTCAATAGAAATTACTGTGGATGCTCTCTCTGGAGGGTTGAATAAAACTCTAAAGTTTGGGGGGAGTTCCATCTACAACTAGACCAACTAGAACCAATTAACCATATTCAACTAGTGGTGCCAGAGAAGTAGGCGCTTTTGAAATCGTTGGTGAAGGCATAACCGATGTCGATTCAGCTTACGAGAGTGTCGAACTTCCTCCATTGGACTTACAACGGGATGACGGGTGCTTTATTATATAAAATAGAACTTGTATCTAACACAGTCAAATAATTCTATTTATAACTAAAAGTCCCCCTACGTTTAACACTTGAATTCCAAAAAAATTACCGATTTATGCCGACTCATCGAATTTCAAGAGTTGACTGGGCCAAATGCAGTGAGTTATCTATGTGGGATGGGCTTGGTGTCCTTAACACTACAAATGCTATATCTTGTGTAGATAGTTCACTCGCGGCGAAGAAAGGAAAATGCTTTTCGTATCATTAATTAATGTTATTTCTCCTACACTTACCCATTACCGATCAGCGATGATAAAGGATCCGCTATAAGAAGCGACAAGGAAAGCTCTTCCTATTCCAGGTACACTGACTATGCAATGACAGGACTGATCCAAAGTGAGAAACTATAGATCGATGGTTCTAAGTAGAGAATTCTCAGCATAAGTCGATTTCAGTTCTTTGAAAAGTTATAACAGCATGAGCCGTATACAGGACGTTATCCTAAGGTATTATCACCTCCTAGAAAAACCAAAATCAATTGGCAAGACGCCATGCTGGATTAACGGTGTAACTTGGTGCAAGTTAATTTTGACTTTGTGGATGAAGATAGTAAAACATGTCAAGCACCGAGGCAAAACCCGGGCTTCTTTCTATGAAGAATTCAAGACTTGATTTACTATCTTCTTCTGTAAAGTCACAATCAACTCGAATTTTCCACTACATCCATCACCAACATAACTTCATCACCAACCACTAATTGTGATAACCCAGATTTTTGAGCAACTGTTAATTGGATAAGTAATTGATTTTCTCTATTGAAATACTAATTTTATTTGGTTGAACGAATTAAACATGTGCTTGTTTAAAATATATATTTTATATGAGTTGATTTTAAATTGGATTTTTAAAATTGTATTTGAATTTGAAATTCAAAACATATATGATATAGATATATCTTAGATATATATATATATATATATATATTGGATATAAAAATATATTATATACGATTTTAATTTGAATATAGTTTGTTTTATTTTCTTTTAAAGGATTTCATTTATATAAATTAAGATATATATTTATTAATTAAGAAATTAATTATAATTTTTTTAAACCCTTTAAAAGTTAATAAATTCATACATAAATACACATGTAAGCTTAAGAATGTATTTAAATACATATGTAAACAAATTATTTAATGATAATGACAAGCGTAAATTAATTGAACAAGTGTCCCTATTTTCTCATAATTTTTTTTAAAATAATTAATATAAGATAAAAACTAAGAATATAACCTCTTCTGTCCCTTCTCTCATTTCTTTTACAAGTTCATTTCAAAACAAATCAGAAACAAACCCTCTAACATTTAACCAGTAAACAAAAAAAATCAAGAAATTCAAAGATCTCTTCATAATTTCAAAAGTCTGAAACAAAGGCAAATCCTAGAAGCTGAACAAATTAAAGTCGGGAAGCAAGATCAAATTCAAGAAAATACAGATCAGTAGGCAAATCAAGAGTCAAGATCAAACTTCCAGTTTTTTTAGCATCTTAGGCCTTCTCTATTTACAATACATAGTGAGTAGACCTTTCCTTTAAAAACAGCTTTTAAAGTCTGTGATTAAATTTGTTGCATGTGATAAAAATTGGTAGAAACATAGCACATAGTGATTACTTGAATATATGGTTGTGAATGTATGTATATAATGCATGTGTATTGTCTGTACATATAATCTCTATTATAATACAGGCTTTGATAGTCCAAGAAAAAAATTCAGCTCCACTCTACACAATCGATGTTAGGTGTTGATCTATAAATGAAAGTTGATTGAAATTGTAAAACATATTTTTAAAAAATAATTTCGAGAGTTTATATTAAGAAATCATTACGAAAATTTGAAATTACAGTAATAAAGCAATTTAGGTCGAAAATCAATGATTTTAAATCCATAATTTGATTTCATAATGGGATTCGTATGGACAAATGATGAATTTAGGCATAGAAATTGTGATTTTTAGTTACATAACTTTAGAGTTAATTCGTGATGATGAGATTTTAGTAAACCATCGAATTCAGACGATTGGTGGAATGTTTGTTGCCATGATTTTTGTCGAAGGAAGCTCGTAGGTGGTGGATCACAGGAAAAATGATCGGAGGGTTCAATGATCAACGCGGTGGCGGAAATGCGGCGATGTAGGGTTTTGAACTTGTTTTTATCGACGATGTTTCAGGGGACTTTGCGTCGATGGAGTTAGATCGAAATTAATCACGTAAGGGGGAAATGATGCTGGAGAGTGTGTCACGGCCGTTGACGAAGTGGTGGATTTTCTGGTGTTCGATATAGTCGTCGATGAAGGGTTTTTCGTTTGGGTCTGAGGATAAGTTTTGTGGCGAGGTTGCTCGATTTCGATCGATGGGGATTTTCACGAATCTGGGTGGTTAGTGTTGATCAGCATGTCGCTAGCGACTGATAGGAGGTGTCATAGTTGGTCGGAGGGGTTCTGGTGCGTTGTGCACGTGCACGTGGTCCTGATGTATCAGTGACCATTGTTGTGATGATGAAGTTCGCGAGGGTGTAATGGCTCGGGACGTGCTCGAGGAATGGGGGAAAGACTCGAATGTGGCATCGGGTATGTTTGAGTGTGTTTTGGCATGTCAATTTCTATTCTAAAGAAATAAGTATAAATGATGATCGGGTGTTGGAAACATGAATAACTATGTTGACCTGTTTTGAGAACAAAATATTTATAATAGAGTCAAGCAAAATTAGAAAAGTTTCTAGAATTTGATTTAAAATAAAATGTTTTGAATTGAATTATTTGGCTTTGTTTAATTAGATTAGAATAATCAATTTTATTTAGAACTCCTAAGTATTTTCAAATGAATTTTTTTAATGAAACTAAGTAAGTATTTATGATTAGTGTATTTAACTTTAAATCAAATAAAAGTTCTCTAGTGATTGATTTCAAGAATTCAATTCAAACAAGACAAAGATGATGAGTAAGTAATCTATTAAGGTAGATAGTCTATCTTGTTTAATTAAGGTCCTATTTTATTAGGGATAATTAATGTGATTAAATTATTGATTAATTAATGAGATTGATAAAAGGTAAATTAACTAATATAATCAATTAAGGTTAATTAATTAGAGTAATTGACTAAGGATTTATTATTTAAGGGTAATTACTTAATATAGTAATTAGTGGATAGGTAATGAAAGTAATTAAGGGAAGAATCATTAAACTAAGTGAATAAGTGATAATTAATTAATTAGTTAATTAATTAGTTAATTAATATAATTAGTTTAAGTTAATTAGTTAATTAATTAAAGATAGTCACCTAATGTAACCGATTCAGTATAATTACTTAGTGGAGTAATTATTGGATAATTACTGAATGCAATTAAGTAGGGAGAATCACTTAATGAAGTAATTGGGAAATAATTACTTAATGGAAGTAATTAAGGATTAATTACTTAGTGTAATTAATTAAAGGATTAATTAGTATGATTAATTAAGTGTAATTAATTAATGCAAGTAATTAAAGGGTTGTTAATCACTAGATGTGATTTAATTAATTAAAGTTAATGTGATTAAATAAGATTAATTAATCAAGGTAATTAATTTAAGCAATGGTTTATGATTAGCCAAGGTTAATTAAGCAGGATTAAAGATAATTAATTTAATTTATAATGGGTGATTAAATTAAATTAATTAAGAATTATTTGATTTATCTTGCCTATAGATGATAACCTGAATTGATTACCTTAATTTGTCTGAATATCTCTGATAATGAGATTGTGATGTATTGAAATATTGTATGATGGGTTGGACTGTGATATTGTGAGACATCTATTAATAATTGATTTGTTATGAGAATATGAGAACCTGTATTTAAAATTGATTCGTATCTACTTTGTGAAATTGGATTTAAGATGTCACTGAATTTGAAGAGACCGAGGTCGGGTCTCGGTATATACCCGAAACCACTTCGATTTGAAATCTTCTAATTCCTTTAAAATGTGAGATGTGTAATATATAGGCTGGAATGAAACAATGTAAGAGAAGTAGACCTTTGAATCGAAGTAAAGTACTTAAGGGACTGATTTGTGAATAAGTGTTGGGCATAACAAGTAATGAACTTGTAGTGAAGTACGAGTTACCTTCGGTCTAAGTAAATTTATGTATTGGCATTTCTTGTTAAATGGGTTTACTCACATTGGATTCCAGCCTGACCCGGTTGTTACTTTGATGTAATGCTTGGGTCAGACCGAGTATTACGGGTTTTCAGGTAAGGATGTTTCTGGAGCTCAGGAGGCAAGCTGGATGGCAGGAGCGTATGGAGAGTATTCCGCTGTGTATATTATTGTAGTTATCTGGGACATGTTAATTATTACTATCCAGTTTTTTGTGAAATGTTGTAACTCTGATGTATTAAAATGTAATTGACTGATACAGTATTCTTTGTGTAAAGAATATTATTTGATATTATATTTTGATCCACTGTGAATGTGAGATTCTGTGTCTTATTTTCTGTTTCTTCTTCTATCTCTTTTCTTCTTTTTCTTAACTATCTGGAACTTTTGGGATCGAAAATTTTGGGTGTTACATTTGGTATCAGAGCGAAAGTTAAGAGAGAACCTTGGCTCTGGTGACTTTACTCATTAAGGATAGGTAAGTGATACCCTAAAATGAGTCGAGTGTATATATTATATACGAGAGCGTACTTGTTATTTTCTTAAAAAATGATTCTTAAAATGACTTTCATATAAGTTTATCTTTTGATATATAAAAAAATTGGTTGTTGATTATTGGAATAAAATAAAATAATGAGAATTAAGTGGTAATAGCAATACAACCAAATAGAAATTAAATGAAGATAAGTTTGAAATAGATCCAAACTGGAACTAAATCCTGAATTTGTAGAAGTAAAAATAAGATGAATTAAAATTGGTTCCAAACCAGAATATAAATGGTTATTGATGGGATTATTGTTTTCCAATAATCAATGATAAAGAAAAATGAATTTTTTTAAGGAAGTAACAAATTAGATGAAATTGACTTGTAAATGGAAAAAGGATTTAAATTGTGAAGTTTGAATTCCAAGTCTGAAAATATTTGAAATTATTTCAGAATGTTAGGAGAAATAATAAATAATATTATTCAGACTATTTTGAATGTAGCCTTATTTTAAATAGGAGGTTGTTTGAAAACTTTAAAGGAATCTGTGCTGAATTAAAACCAAAGGTTGTTTGAATTTTAAATTTAACTTGGCGGGCTAAGAAATAAATATGTATATGTGTGTGGATATATATAAATAATATCACAAATAATTTGAAATAAACTCTAAAGTGATGAGTTTTGATTTTCCTTAAATTGTGATGTAAAAACCCAAGGCAAAATAAATATTTGAACTTTAAGTGATAAGAATTTGAAATGGAGAATTCAAATTTTGAGTGAGATTAACGGAATTAGATTGAATGTAACTTTAAGTTTGAATGATCAACCTGATTTGGAAATTTCAAGATGAAATTAAGATTTAATTTGGAAAATTAAATGGTAGATTTGTATTGGGGGTTTGTGTGAACTCAAAATGGGTTGAGATCTGAGAATTGAAAATGGATGAATATTTTAAAATAAATTGGATGATATCATCCTATTGTTATTAATAATCTTTAATTGTGAATTGGATTCGTTTAAATGAATGAAGAAATGAAGTGTGATAATATATCCATTATTTAAATAAAAGGGAAATTAAACTTTAATTTAAAATTAAGGATATGGAATTACTTTAAATTGAAAATTTGAATGTTAAGAATTGAATTTGTAAAATAAATTTTTAAGAACTGGTTTCTAAACTGGAAGATAAAATTGGGTAATAAACTGAATTTTAAAGGTAAAATTGTTTTGAACTCTTACTTGAACTTTGAAATAAGTTAAGTAAAGATAATTTAAAATGGAATTCTGAGAATTAGACTCAGAATTAAATTATTTAAATATTTTGAGTATTGATTTAAAAATAAAGGTAAATTTGATTTAAAGGGTTAAATCAACATTTGAAATTTAACTCGAATTTATATAATTCGAGATGGTTTAAAGTTGAGATTTAGATTGCATTAGTTCAAATTGAATTTAGTTTGAATTAATTGGAATTAAAGATGGATAAGTACAAAATTCAATTGGAAAATTTGAATTGGATTAATTTGAAATTAAATTGAGGTTGAATGAGTTCAAATTCAAATGGGAATTGGGATTAATTCAAAGAAATTGAAATGATTTGAAATTGAAATGGATTCAATTTGAAATTAGTCTAAATTGATTTGAATAATTTGGAATTGTAATTAAAGTTGAATAGGTTTAAAATCAAATGGAATTTGATTTGAATTTGAAAAGAAATTGAGATTAAATCAACTTGAATTGGGGATAAATCAAGTTCAAGGGAAATTGAAGTTATTCAAATTGGAATTGAGTCAATTTAAATGGTAGTGGTAATTTAAATTGAATTGATGGAAATGGAGATTGGGAATTGAACAGTTTGGCTCTAGACTATCTTCAAAATAAATTGTTTTAATATAAACCATTTTTTCCAAGCTACTTACTATACAACCATTCTTTTTAAAGTCAAACTATCTTATACTTATTTTACAATTATTTTTGGAATTATTTAACTATTTTACAACAAATTTACAACCGTTTTATAAGCTAATTACTATTTTTCAACTACTTTAGAACTAATTACTATTTTACAACTATTTTGCAATTATTTGAAATTTCTCTAACTATTTGACTATTTTCCAACTATTTTACAGTTACTTAACTATTTTACAACTATTTTACAATTAATAATTATTTTTCAACTACTTATTTATTTTAACTTTTTAAGATATTTTCTAAACTTAAGCTAATCTGAGTGCAAACTATTTATGATTAAATACCCAAATTGAGATAAGAATTGAGGTAATAATCCAAATGGGATTGAAGCAATTGTGAATAAGTGAATGAAAATTTAAGTGAATGTGAATAGAAAGAGAATTAATTTTGCCAATAATCAGTGTGAATAGATATGTAGGATGTACGTATATTATTCTATTCGTATAGTGATTTGATCTAGATTCGAACACTGAATTTCGAGATAGTATATCGGTCCGAGTTAGGATTTTCGCTCGATTTTCGACGGCGAACCTGGATATGGATTATTGATTGTTCTGGATATTCTCTATCATAGTTAGGCTACTCAAGGATAATAACTGTTTCTGATCAAGAAACCAGATCTGAATCCACACTAGAAAATCGGGTGGTCGATACAAGTTCGAAAGTGTAATTGTGTGATCGAGTGAGCGATCAGATTGATATAGCGTACGGATGATATGTGTGCATTGTACGAGTTTGAATAAGATTGATATTGAAATTTATAGATAAGAATTGTAAAATGATTTTTGAAAAAAAAAAATATTTTGTGAAATATATGATGAAATAAAATGGAAGTTGGATATTTCTATGGTAGAAATCTACTTTATATAAGTAAGTTATATGGTTAATAACTTTATAAGAGTAATCAAATTTGAATAAGATTTGGAATAAATAAAGTTATACATCTTTGTTATATAAGATAAATCTTTCCTTGTTGGATCTAATGCCGGAAGAAAAGGATTTTTGAAAGTATTTGAAGTATAAAAAGGGACTTTATACAAATATGAAATGATATAAAGATTTTTCAAGGCTATATATATCTGTATATATATAAAGGATCTTAAGAGAATGATTTTGGGAAAAAGTTTTTAGAACCTTTGGATTTGGAAAGGCTTTTGATTTTTAGGAAAATTAATTTTGAAAATTTGGAAAACCTAGTTTGAGAATTATCGATTTTGGGAATCGGTTTCGTGTAAAGGAGATTTTGATGAAAATCATAAAGGGTATGATTTGAAAGATACTATAAGAGTATAGTATAAAGTGTTTTGAGATTGTCTTTGGGGAAAAAAGCGCTTCCTTGAAATGAACTTCTCAGGAGTGCCACAGGGTGGTACTACCTTGAACCCTAAGGGGAGGGTTCTAAAGTTGATCCTGTGAGGAAGTCCGGACAAACTGAAGTTCCTAAGGATTATTAGGTAGCAAAATTCGAGGGCGTTGATGCCTACAGAGACATTAGGTTATGCTATGACGATAGTGTAACTCAATGTCACTGCGATCTACTACAGACCATAGCGAAAGTCATGTGTGCTGCTGAGAGCCAACAGTCTACGTTTGATTTCACATCGATAGACTGCGACCTATGGTGACATAGCAAAAGTCAAGAGGCCGTGAGAGCCTAAGGCTGCATTGGGATATGACTGACGTAGTCTACGACCTATGTGGGAATGGTGAAGTTTCATTTGGCAGCAAAAATTGAGGGCACTGATGCCTACAGTTACATGGACTTTTGCTGTGATGGAAACGTAACCCAGGATGTAACTGCGATATGTGGCGAGTTCCATGGCGTAATCGAGGGGCGCGGAATGCCTACAGTTACATGGACTTTTGCTATGATGGCAACATACCCAGGATGTAACTACGACCATAGATGGGGGTGATGATTTCCAGAGCATTCTCAAGAAAGACGTTTTTCTCGATTTCAAAATGTTTTCTATATTTTCAGTAAAATTATTTTCCAAGCATTTTCACTGGTGTTGAAAATGGGTTTGTTAAGTACTTATAGATTTTCAGTCCTACGCCTGATCAACGTATGACCAAATTTCTGTGAGAACAAGGATGGTCTTGTTTAAACATCGAGTTATAAAAGTATTTTTATAAAAACTATTTGGTAATATTAAATAAATTTTAAAAGTATTTTAAAAATGACCAAAGAATGATCTATCTAATTTTACGTATTTTAATAAATTATGGATTCATTCTTTTTCGAGGACGAAAAGATTCAAAGGGGGAAGAATGTGATAACTCGGATTTTTGAACAACTGTTAATCGGATAATTAACTGATTTTTTCTATTGAAATGCTAATTTTATTTGGTTGAACAAATTAAATATGTGCTTGTTTAAAATATATCAATTGATTTTAAATTGGATTTTTAAAATTATATTTGAATTTGAAATTCAAAATAAATATATATATATATATCTTAGATATATATTGGATATAAAAATATATTATATATGATTTTATTTTGAATATAGTTTGTTTTATTTTCTTTTAAAGGATTTCATTTATATAAATTAAGATATATATTTATTAATTAGGAAATTAATTATAAAAGTTTTTTAAAACCCTTTAAAAATTAATAAATTCATACATAAATACACATGTAAGCTTAAGAACATATCTAAAATACATGTGTAAACAAATTAGTTAATGATAATGACAAGTGTAAATTAATTGAACAAGTGTTCCTATTTTCTCATAATTTTTTTTAAAATAATTAATAAAAGATAAAAACTAAGAATATAAATCTCTTCACTCCCCTCTCTCATTTCTTTTACAAGTTCATTTCAAAATAAATCAGAAACAATCTCTGTGACGTTTAACCAGTAAACAAAAAAAAAATCAAGAAATTCAAAGATCTCTTCATAATTTCAAAAGTCTGAAACAAAGGCAAATCTTAGAAGCTCAACAAATTAAAGTCGGGAAGCAAGATCAAATTCAAGAAAATACATACCAGTAGGCAAATCAAGAGTCAAGATCAAGCTTCCATTTTTTGTTAGCATCTCAGGCCTTCTCTGTTTACAATACACAGTGAGTAGACCTTCCCTTTAAAAACAGCTTTAAAATCTGTGATTAAATTTGTTGCATGTAATGAAAATTTGTAGAAACATAGCATATAGTGAATACTTGAATATTTGGTTTTGAATGTATGTATATAGTGCTTGTGTATTGTTTGTACATATAGTCTCTGTTGTGTGACAGGCTTGATACTCTAAGAAAAAAAATTCAATTCCACTCAACACAATCGATGTTAGGTTTTGATCTGTAAATGAAAGTTGATTGAAATTGTACAACATTTTTTTTAAAATAATTTCGAGAGTTTATGTTAAGAAATCATTACAAAAATTTGAAATTACAGTAATAAACCAATTTAGGTCGAAAATCAATGATTTTAAATTCATGATTTGACTTCATAATGGGATTCGTATGGACAAATGATGAATTTAGGCATAAATATTGTGACTTTTAGTTACACAATTTTTGAGTTAATTCGTGATGACTAGATTTTAGTAAACTGTCGAATTCATACGTTCGGTGGAATGTTTGTTGCCATGATTTTTGTCGAATGAAGCTCGTAGGTGGTGGATCACGGGAAAAATGGCCGGAAGGTTCAATGATCAACGTGGCGGTGGAAATGCGGCGATGTAGGGTTTTGAACTTGTTTTTATCAACGATGTTTTAGGGGACTTTGCGTCGACGGAGTTCGATCAGAATTGATCGCATAAAGGGTAAATGATGCTGGAGAATGTGTCACAGCCGTTGATAAAGTGGTGGATTTTCTGGTGTTCGATATAGTCGTCGGCGAAGGGTTTTTTGGTTGGGTCTGAGGATCAATTTTGTGGCGAGGTTGCTCGATTACGATGGATGGGGATTTTTGCGAATCTGGGTGGTTAGAGTTGATCAGCATGTCGCCAGTGACTGATAGGAGGTTTCGTAGTTGGACAAAGGCGCTCCGGTGCGTTATGCACGTGCACGTGGTCCTGATGTATCAATGACCATCATTGTGATGTTGAAGTTCGAGAGGATGTAATGGCTTGGGACGTGCTCGAGGAATGGGAGGAAAGACTCGAGTGTGGCATCGGGTATGTTTGAGTGTGTTTTGGCATGTCAATTTTTGTTTTAAAGAAATAAGTATAAATGATGATCGGGTTTTTGAAGCACGAATAACTATGTTGACCTCTTTTGGGAACAAAATATTTATAACAGGGTTAAAAAAATTAAAAAACGTTTCCAGATTTTGATTTAAAATAAAATGTTTTGAATTGAATTGTTTGGCTTTGTTTAATTAGATTAGAATAATCAATTTTATTCAGAACTCCTAAGTATTTTCAATTGAAATTTTCTGATGAAATTAAGTAAGTATTTAAGATTAGTGTATTTAACCTTAAATCAAATAAAAGTTCTCTAGTGATTGATTTCAAGCATTCAATTTGAACAAGACATAGATGATGAGTAAGTAATCTATTAAGATAGATAGTCTATCTTGTTTAATTAAGGTCCTATTTTATTAGGGATAATTAATGTGATTAAATTATTGATTAATTAATGAGATTGATAAAAGTAAATTAACTAATATTATCAATTAAGTTTAATTAATTAGAGTAATTAATTAAGGATTGATTAATAAAGGATAATTACTTAATAAAGTAATTAATGGATAGGTAATGAAAGTAATTAAGGAAGAATCATTAAACTAAGTGAATAAGTGATAATTAATTAATTAAATAATATAATTACTTTAAGTTAATTAGTTAAGTAATTCAAGATAGTTACTTAATGTAACTGATTTAGTATAATTACTTAGTAGAGTAATTATTGGATAATTACTGAATGCAATTTAGTAGGGAGAATCACTTAATGAAGTAATTGGGAAATAATTACTTAATGGAAGTAATTAAGGATTAATTACTTAGTGTAATCAATTAAAGGATTAATTAATGTGATTAGTTTAAGTGTAATTAATTAATGTAAGTATTTAAAGGGTAGTTAATCACTGAATGTGATTTAATTAATTAAAGTTAATGTGATTAACTAAGATTGATTAATCAAGGTAATGAATTTAAGCAATGGTTTATAATTAACCAAGGTTATTTAAGCAGGATTAAAGATAATTAATTTAATTTATAATGGGTGATTAACATTAAATAATTAAGAATAGTTTGATTTATCTTACGTATAGATGATAACCTGAATTGATTACCTTAATTTGTTTGAATATCTCTGATAATGAGATTGTGATGTATTGAAATATGGTATGATGGGTTGGACTGTGATATTGTGAGATATCTATTAATAATTGATTTGTTATGATAATATGAGAATCTTGTAGGATCTAGATTAACCCTAGAGGGGGGTGAATAGGGTTATAGCAAATTTTTCCGAATTAAACACAAAAACAAACTGTAGAAATAAATATGCTGAAAAGTAAATCACACACAAAATTTACCCAGCTTCGGCAACCCCTGCCTACTGCTGCATTCCCAGATTTCTATTAGAGTTGAACAGTTTCCCGCTTACAAACACTCTAACAGACTTGCAAACCCTGCTACCGCCTGTAGAGTTTTGCAAACTCGCAAACCCTGCTAACTGAACTAATTCTAACTAGACAATCTGACAACACCTAAACCCTAGGTGGTGATTTACGAATTCTTTTGACTCAAAAAGAAAAGAAACAACTTCAAAATTAATTGCATGAGCAAAGATTAAAATATAAATGTTAATCCCTAATTTTTGCTCAACTTTTAAAAAAAAATTTTAAAGTTTAAACCCTAAATAAAACTAACACCCCTTTAATAATTAGACAAAGCCGGTCTATTCTTTAACCCGGTCCACTTCGTTCCTTCTTTTGCTTGTAAGAATAATGTCGGCCTTGCTTTTGAGATTAGGGCTTGAGTCTTTGAGAAAAAATTAGGGCTTTACGCCATCGATCCAAATTGCGGCTATCGGCTCTTGCTTGTGCTCGATTTCTGATGATTAATTGTTGACTTTGAAGTTGCGTTGCTCGGCTTGCTCGTTCTCTGATGATCGAGTTGTTGATGATTCGGTATATTATTTCTTTTGTTGCTCGTTTGATTGCTTGCTTTTTAACTCGATTTCTCTGTGTTCTATGATGATTTCTTGGGGTTTATTTATAGGGTTGAAACCCTAATAACCACTGTCAGATTTGATTTCTTCACGTCGTTGATTATTTTCCTGAATTTGTTCTAGATTTGGAGTATTCCTTTCTTGATTCAATTTCGAATAATTGCTGACCATATTTGTATTCGAATTAATTGATTCGAAGATATCTTCCTTTATTTGTTGTCTTGGCCCCTATTTGAATTAATACTGACCATATTTAGTCGAGAAGTTTGATGCAGAGATTTCTTTCCAAAATTTGATTTCTTTGACTTAATTAAAAATACGAATTTGATCTTTAACTTTGGCTTGATTTCTGCACTGACTTGTACTTGCCACTGTCTTGTGTTTCCTACTGCACATTCACCTGTTTACTATATATGTGCATACATACATATGTATGTGTGTATGCATATATTCTTGGGTTTGTACTTTCATTGTGACTTGATTTTGCTATGGGATTAAATCAGAACTTTATTTGATCTGCATGTAGTTGTGATCTGATTCTTGATAGCTTGCTGGTGCATGTCATTTGTTTCTAGCTCGAATTCGTCTTTGAGGAACACTGTACTTGTTGTTATGATGTTTTGAACTTGATTCACTTCATGTTGCATTAGTCACTTGCATTGGTGCATTGCCTTGTACATCTATGTTCTTTACTTGGTTGTTGTCACTGGTCTGCTGCCATGTTCACGTGCACTTGAGTTTGTTTCCACTGCTTCATCATGTTGTATTCATCCCTGTACTTGTACTTGTGCAATTCTTCTGGCTTCACATGTGCCCAGAGTTGTTTGCTGTGTTGTACTCGGTTTGCTTTTGATGCAGATGCTACACTTGTTCATGTTGCCTTTGTACACTTGTTCATATGAGCTGTTGTTCCATTGTTGTAGTTGCAGTATTTATGTTCCTTGTTTCATTTGAAAGCTGGTTCGATGTACTCAAATATTGTCTGGACACATGTTTTATCACTTGAGTTTGCAGTCTTCATTTTTTTTTTTTGCTGTGACTCTTGTGATATTCATGTTGATTGCTTCATGACTTATTGTTGGCATGTACATTGTGTTCACTGTTGCACTTGGTGTTTGTAGCTTGCCACTGACTTCTTTGTAGTTGCACTGCACTTTGGTTTTGTCGTAGTTTGTGCACACGAGTTGGCGTGGCAGTGCACACGTATACGAATGTACACGTGTGTGCTACAACCACTTATAATTGCCTGTCCCTGATAAAAATTACTGATATGCATAGATATTGCACAATCAAAGATGATGACAATAACCCATGTATTTGAGACACAAACAAATTTTATTTTTGCGAATTTAAATTTGTTTGTTTTCAGATTACTGTTGTAGTTGCTAATTATACAGGTACACAGGAGACAGGACGAGAAGTGGAGCTGGACAATGCAGATAGATGCAGATGTGCAGACAGAGTGAGAAACTGAGTGTTGAGTGTTGTAGTGAGAAAAGTAAAATGTATGAACTGATGTATGTATATATATAGAGAGAGCTGAAAACTTTGTATTGTTTAAGTGTTGTAATAAAATATTATATTGAATAAAAAATACTAGTTGAATTATATAGATTCTGTGCAATAGTATAATTATTCAATATGAATATTTCTTCCTTTCTGTATATAGTCCAAACTGCAAACACGCATATATATATATTGATATATATATGTTTGTTATCATCAAACAAAAAATCACATCAAACAAATCTATATTTAAAATTGATTCGTATCTACTTTAAGAAACTGGATTTAAGATGTTATTGAATTCGAAGAGACCGGGGTCGGGTATCAGTACATACCCGAAAACACGTCGATTTGAAATCTTCTAATTCTTTTAAAATGTGAGATGTGTAATCTATAGGCTGGAATGAAACAATGTAAGAGAAGTAGACCTTTGAATCTAAGTAAAGGTACTTAAGGGACTGATTTGTGAATAAGTGTTGGGCATAACAAGTAATGAACTCATAGTAAAGTACGAGTTACCCCGGGTTTAAGTAAATTTATGTATTGACATTTCTTGTAAAATGGGTTTACTCATGCTGGATTCCAGCCTGACCCGTGTGTTACTTTGATGTAATGCTCGGGTCAGACCGAGTATTACAGATTTTCAGGTAAGGACGTTTCTTGAGCTCAGGAGGCAAGCTGGATGGTAGGAACGTATGAAGAGTATTCCGTTGTGTATATTATTATAGTTATCTGGGACATGTTGATTATTACTGTCTAGTATTTTGTGAAATGTTGTAACTCTAACGTATTAAAATGTAATTGATTAATACAGTATTCTTTATGTAAATAATATTATTTGATATTATACTTTGATCCGCTGTGAATGTGAGATTCTGTGTCTTTTTTTTCTTTCTTCTTCTATCTCTTTTCTTCTTTTCCTTAACTATCTGGAATTTTTGGGATCAAAATTTTTGGATCGTTACACTAATACTATGCAAAGATTCCCATCACCAACCCCAAGTCAAAAGGAAAATGCAGCCAATTCAATTCGCTGACGATCCAAGATAGGCAAGATCGATCGCGATTCAGACAGACAATGATCTAGGTGTTGGAAACTGGCTCAAAGTGGGGGTAAGGTTTGGCGGTTCAGAGGCAGAAAGCTACGGCGGTGAAGATCGACAAAGGCGATAGTGTCGGCGAGCTAGGATTTGGTTATAGAAAGATTGGACCAGGTCGCAAGGTAGCTTGGTTTGCAAATGAAAGCATGAAATGAAGAAAGGACGGCCCGAACAAAGTTAAGTAGGAGGTTACTCTGAAAAATTTTCTAAGTACTTGGATCACTAGCAATCTTTGGACTATGGATTACTAGTGATCCATCATGTTACGGTCAATTTTCTCCAAACCCACCACGTATGATCTAAGTGTTGTTTGCAAGCATTGGGAAAGTTGTAGGGTTGAAATTGATTTATTATTACGAACAATGACAGTTCACATTGAAGGCTCAATAAACGGATGAATAGCTAAAGCCAAATTTGCATGATAGCCTCAACGCGATCAATTAAAGTTCAAAATGGGAACTCAAAAGCAGTTACTTCCAGAGCAGACCTTGTTCCCAATGAAGGCATACCCTAGGGGAGCTGATGTTAACCGGGTTAAAAACCCAATAGAATTCAAAGGAAGTTGAACATCTATGACAAATCAAAACATCTCAAGGATCAACCAAAAGTACCAGAGGAAGGTACTAGGAACGATCCATAAGGAAAGGTGTAAAAATGAGCTATGGTGAAGGATCGCTAGCGATCCATAAGGCTTGCTCATGGACCTTTCAAACTTATTGCATCATGATGCAGTACCTTTTCTAATGATGCCTGCCAAATTTCATGGTATTCCAAGCAAACAAAGTTCGAGAAGTAAGAACTCGTCTGATTCCAGTCATAGTTCAATGCAACATGGATACAAATCACCATCAAAATAAGGAAACTAATTACCAAATTATATGAAGAGTATCTTCTTGAGGCAAGGAACGCAACCCATAGTAAACGATCCAAAAATCCTTTAAGTACATGGATTGCTAGCGATCCATGCTCTATGGATCACTAGCGATCCA
This sequence comes from Allium cepa, assembly GCA_030765085.1. Classification (NCBI taxonomy): domain Eukaryota; kingdom Viridiplantae; phylum Streptophyta; class Magnoliopsida; order Asparagales; family Amaryllidaceae; genus Allium; species Allium cepa. The sequence continues at coordinate 5,173,298 of CM060930.1, read as the reverse complement.
TCACATTGAGTTGGATCACAATGAAATTTTTGGAGCGTCTTCGTATCATCAAGTCTAGGCTTGATAGCTCTCCAAACCCTAGCTCAATGAAATGATGTTTATAGCAAAGTAGCCTAGCCCAATAGCTCTCCAACCCTACAAATACTCACTTATCTGCAACATAAAAGGGATCTTCTAGACTGGCTACTGAAACTCTGCAGAAACTATTCTTCACTCTTCTCCTCCCACACAACAGTTACCTAGGGTTCATTGTGATTCTCTAGTAACTTTTGCACTTGTGACTTGATCTAACTTAGGAGATTTAATCATATTATAATATGATCTCACTTGTAGCAGTAGTCAGTTAATAGAAAGTTATAAAGTGGACATATGCTTCGTTAACAGCCGAACCACTATAAATATCTTTTTGTTCCTTTACTTTTTCTACGATCTACTATTGCTTTTTCTATTTTATTAGTCTTAAAAGATAGGGTCGGTGCTTTCACATTCAATCAAGGGTGTTGATCTATTTTTTGGGTTAACAACATGCTAAAGACAATGAAGTTAAAAGCGAGGATCTTCATAACGGAATGACTGCTTATTGATAATTTTGGAGTAGCTCCTGAGATAAATAAAATGTTGTGATCCCTTCATTCTGGGTTCTTTGTATGCAAGGACTACTCGCTGCTAATACTAGGGGTGATGCCCAATAGGATGTGGTGGGAGGGTGCCTTCTATTTGTCATGTTCCTGGACAACTTGTATAGATGGATGCTTGACATTGCATTTCTAAGATCATAGTTCACTGATCTCTACAAATGTACATCTATTTGGTAGTGTCGAAGGTAACCCCTCTTATGCTTAACACCCTTCTCTGAGATATACGAGCACGGAGGTTGTACTTCTGTTGAAATTAACAGTGTTTTGTTGGAAATGGTGATGTGGCATTTTAAGTGAAAATTTTCTAAATAAGGTAAACGTTGCCTCAATCCCCACACCCAGAGAATTGTGAAATAGAGGTTTCTTTTAAGGCTATGTGGTTTGCAACTATTAGGGTATGATATCACCTTTCCAGATTTATTTATTTCAACCCATTATAACGTTAGTTTAAATTTTATGACGTACGCTATAAGACGTCTCAAAGAGGTCAGAAACGACCAGATATCATTTTCGGTGATGTTCGTACCATCTGTTGGTCTCGAGTGGGCTGGTCTTAATTCATAGAGGACCATCTGTTGGTGGCCTCGATACATTCCTCTAGAAATGTACTGTATGGGAGGTAGTCCTTTACATCACTATTCATTGAAAATCCATTCTCCAATAAGTACCGTCGGAGTTAGTTTTAAACCTATTATGCCCTTAAATTTAAACGATCTAACAATTTTGGCTATTTGAATATGTTTATTTGAAAGGCTTTCAAAGAATATCACTAAAAATAATATCACTAGATTTTACGTAGAGATGATTTGGTTATCATAAGGCAAAAACCCATTCCGTGTTTATGTGCGGCATGGTGTTATGAGATACCCTTTGTTTTCAAATACACATATTTTGAATTTCTCACGCTGGTCCCATGACTGACCCGGATTTTATCTTCTTTGCCTTAAACTCCGGTTGCTCTATTTTTCAGGACCGCCTAGTACTCAAGTTTAGTTTGTAGCATTTTAAAAGAGCTTGGTGCGTGGAGCTTGAAGATTCTTCTGAAGATTGTTATCCATTTACATCGCACTTACGTATTATTGTATTCTGCATTTTTAAGGACGAAGATTTATAACTGTCCATTTTGATGTTAAGTTAAACTCTGATAAATGTATTTAAAATTTTCCGCTGTAAAGATTATATGTTGAAATAATATATGTTATTCCATTCGTGTAAGATACTATTCTATGTCTTTATTTCCTTTTTCCCCAGAACTATCCATCTTTCCATTCAAATTGAGTTGGACATGTATGTTTATTGTCAACTTAAAATGTATGGAATTGTGGGTCGGTACAATTTTATTATAGTAGATTATGAAATGAACTTAAAGCAATATTTGATAATTTTCAATATGAGCAATTAGAGATTTTAAGAATATAGTGAAGGTTTTGAACTATAAGTTATGGTCTAAAATGAAAAGAAGTATCTTGGGAATTTATAAGTTTATTTAAAATATTATTTAGTTATAGAAAATTATGAAATAGTTTTTATGATTAATTTATATCTGTAAAGTGATTTTGGAAGTTTTGGAAAAAATTATATAAGGATGTATGAAATTTAATAATTGAATCTTATATTGGGATTAAATAAACAAGGTGAATATATAATTTAATACATATTTTGTATCTATTTCTAAGCATTTGTTTTTGTTGTAAATGATTCATTATTAAAAATTTAGTTGTTGGTTATTATGTTTATTTATTGAATAATCTATTTTATATTAATTTTCTGATCATTCTTCTCATGTATATTGAATTGGATTATACGAGTGATTCACCATGGATGTTGAGTTATTAAGTGATCTAGTATGATATGCTGATGATATCCTTCTCTGTGATTTTGTGATTATTTCTAGTTCTGTGTGACGAGATATCTGAATAAATAGAGTTATAATACCATTTATTTTTGGACTTTTATATAGAATATTATGGAGTTTGAGTGTAGTTTTTAAGCAGTAAATAAATGATTAAGCATCATGTGGTGGTATGGGCCGCCAATGTGATAATTATTCGGTTACTCATTGTAAGTAGATATCACTCACGTGATGGGAACTTGGATTATACTTACGTGAGGTGATGCTCGAAGAAGAGTGAGATTATATGCTTGGTGTAGAGTAAGTATATATGCTCGGGGTAGAGCATTATGGATGATTGAGTTATAGGGTGTACCCATATGTATGTTATCTATCATGAAGTGCTCTGGGATATGATTAGGAGTCAGTAGGAACCAGATGGCCAGTGTCCACTCTGGCGGCCTGATCATGGGGTCACGCCCCGAATCTGTGATACCTTTTTTTTTATTTTAGATGCACTTTATAGGATTTAAAGATAGACGGAGTAGCCTTTAGAGTGGTGTTGCCTTAGGGTGGTGTAGCCCTAGCGCCTTTTAGGCATGAAAGCCAACAGTTTGTTACCTTAGGGGCATAATCCAAGTCGTGATCTACGCATATCATAGCCTTTAGATTGCTGGAGCAGGCGGGGTAGTTGTCAATCTTTTTTTGGTTTCACATGGATTGGTAGATAACTACATATTATATACAACACCTAAGTATTAGAGCGGATCCCGGTGAATAAAACAGGTGCGCATGGAGATGGTGGATGGCATGTTATGGTTTAACTTGATGATGAATGTAACAACCCGGAAGTTTACCGCTTTGATGGATGAATATTCAATTAATTTTAAATATTAAATTAATGGTTTTAATAATTAAATAACATTTTCAATTTATAATTAATGATAGAAAATTCATTTTTGAATTTGGTTTACAAAAATAAACAGTTAAAAAGAAATTTGAAAATGTGACCGAAAAGCTTTTTCAAAATTTTCAATTTTTCACCATCAAAAAAGTTGTTTAGGAAGTTATAAACCATTTAGTAAATATATAGACACATTTATATAAATAATATATAATTAAAGACAAAAAGGTTTGGATTATATTTACTTAGGAGATGTGACATGGAATGAAGTTTAAGTGTAAAAGTGGAATTAAGTACATAAAAACACCTTATTATCCAACATGTAATACATACCCTTTTCTTCATAAAACAAGCACAAACCCACCTCTACATAGAATGGCCGATCCTAAAGCCCTTTGGCTGAACCCCCCTTAGCCCTTAAGGCAGCAAAGCAAGGATCTAGGGTTGTTTCGAAAGTTAGTGAAGTATAAATTAGTTTAGATAGCTTTAAGTGAGTAAAAACTCACATTCTCTTGTAAAAATTACATCTTTAAGTTATATTAGCATTATTATGTGATATTTCTTGGTTATTAGTTACTTACATGCTTTTATATGATTTAATATGTGCTTATGCTTGGAAATTGACTTAGACTTGATAAATAAGTCTAAATGTGTTATGAATGTAATAAAGTTTGGATTTTTAGGTGATTTGTGGTTATTGTTGTGTTGTATGTTCTTTGGATAAGTGTATGTAATAATATCTAAGAAAAGCTAACATCTTTGTATGGTTGACAATCTAAAATCCTTGTGCCAAACTATGGTAATTTGTTTTAAAATCAAAGGCATTTTCAACTTTCAAGTTTTATTTTGATTTTACAAACTCTTACTTTATGTATTGGAAAAGTTTGTAAGCTTTCAAATATTAAGTTTTTAAAAAGGAAGCTAAGAAAAATATTTTCTAGTAAGGTTTCCATAGCTATAGTCACTATAAATGCAATTTCGCTAAAAAGTCCACTTTTTGCAAATTATATTTTTATATTTAAAGCACTTTGGAAATGTTCTATAAAATTTAATTAATAATAATTAAGAAGTTAATTAAGGATTTGTTAATTATTTGTTAATTATTTTTTATTAATCAAGTTTGGAAATTAATAATAAATTAAGTACTAAGTAAGATTTATTAATCATATTTAAGGGGAGATTAATTACTAATTAATTATCTTTTAAAAGTGAGATTAATTTTAATTATTCTTTGATTAAGTGAGATTAATTTTAAATTAATTATGGATTAAGAAAATGACTTTTTTTAGTTAATTCTTAATTAAGTTTAGGGTTAGTTATAAATTAATTATTAAATAACTGTTTAATTATTCAATTATAAATTAATTAAGGATTTTAATTTATAAATAAATTATTTATTAAAGGTTAATTATTTCTTAATTTATAATTAAGTTAAGTTAAGACTTAGTTAAGATTTAGTTATGTCTTTTAAAAGGATTTAACTTGTAATTAATTATTTAAAAAGAGGTTTAAGTCTTAATTACTTTGTTTTCCAAGGATCAATCTGTTAAATGCAACAAAAAATAGTTTGAACATAAGGGATTCCATTGTAAATACCATTAACTAACTATACAAATGTGATTGGGTTATACTAAACTTGACATCTGTTTGGCAGAATAAATCCCAATTCTGCTATAACTCTATTGTTTAATTCTTGGACATCTCTTAGCAGAATAAATCTCTGTTTTGCTATATTAAACTCAATAGAATTTTTGGACATCTATTTAGCAGGGCAAATCACCATCCTACTATTATCTTATTTGGACACGTCTCTGGCAGTTGGCTTATAATGATATATTATTCCCTAATTTGGTTATGAGTTTTATTTACATATATGTTAGCTTATGTAAATAATTATATGTGACTTGAGTCAAAATTTAATTATAATCATAACTTTATTTATTACCACTATGGTCACTAAGCTTCCTTTCAAATTTGTAAAAGTTATGATTTTAAATTGACTTTAATTCTATATCAATTTAAGGATAAGTGTTTTACATGATTTTATAATTATACAGTTATTTCGATAAAGCTATTTACAAATGATATTTTGTAAATAATATTTTATAAAGGATTTATTTAAAGGAGATTTAAAAATGATATTTTAATAAAAGGGAATATAAATGGAGAATTATAGAAGAGTTTTACAAATGATTTTGGAGATTTATAAAAGAAGTTTTATAAATGATTTTGGGGATATATAAAATAAGTTTTATAAATGACTTTGGATATTTATAAAAGAGTTTTATAAATGTTTTTTGTATATTTATAAAAGAGTTTATAAATTGATTTAGAATTTAAGTAAGGGAGATTTCATAAATGAAAATGATTTATTAAAAGGATTTATTGAAGAAAATTACAAAAGAATTAGAGACGAGATTTCCCTTAACTGACCGTCTTAATTACGGTGGTGTGGACAATTGCTCCATCCTTAATACTAAGGGAATAATATTTAGGGTTATCCTTGTCTCTGATTTAAATAACATTTTCTTATCCTTCTAATATAATTTTGAAATGAGAAATCTTTCACAGTGTTTTATGAATATATTTATTCTAGTGTGATAAGTATCTGAATATTTTAATATATGTTCCAAAAAGAGATTTAAATAAATAAAAAACTTATTTTGACGCTTATTGGTTGCTATGGGGAAAATTAACTCTGGATTATTGTTTGATGTGTATTTGATAATTAAATAACCGAATATCAAACCTTGGTCTGTCTTAACTCAGGAAGTATGTGGTGTATATTCAAGTTCCCTGATGAGGACTCAAATACTTGTTGCATACTTCCAAAGAACCAGAATTTAGTTAGTCGGGTATTACTACTTAGTTTGGAGACGTCAGTTTCAGTTAAGTATGATTTATCCAAACCTATCCAAACCAATAACGTTCGTGATGGATCGTTATGAAGTATGTTATGGAGCTATACTATTCTTCCTAAGGGTGATTCCAAAATGGAAGATAGTAAATGTTAAATGTTTGTTCGACCCTGGAACAACATGTTTGGATGAATGTTGACATTGCATTTCTTCCTGGAGAGCGGTGTTAGCATTCCAAGATGGTCTGCTATGAAGAAAATGTAATTTTGGCCTCTCAATGCCTCAAACCCCGGGAATGGCAAAATTGGGTAGGCTACAAGGCTATATGCATCCCTCCCATTAGGGTATGATCATCGCCTTTCTAGATTTGGTATCTACGATTATGTATGCTTTGGGGCCCATTTTGGTTGTTGATCACAACGTAAGGGTTATCACATTCGTTACTATCTGGTAAGGGATAGGCAGATCTTGTCATGCGAGGTTGAAAGTTTCTGATCTCGCTATGCATTTAACTAGAGATGTACAAAATTTAGAAGGTAGTCCCTTACCTTGTCATTATTGGAAATCCTTTCTCCAATACGTCCCTTCGGTTTTTGATTTTATACCTATTACTGTTGTGATGTACACACATCATATCTACTTGATTATAAATATTTTAAACCTTAGATATTACTATATATCATTGGATTTTATAATAGAAAATGGTTTGGTTATCGTAAGGTAAAAACCCATCCATGTTTATGTGTGGTGTGGTTTTACGAAATATCTTTATTTTGAAAAGGTTTTCAACAATAGAAATCAACATGGTTTGATTTATATTAAGTTTTTCTCACGCTAATTTTACCAGACTCACCCGGGCATTGTTTTCTTATAATGCTCAGGTCAGACTAAGCATGTTTTCAGATTAGCTTTGGATGCTTTGGAGTTCAAGGGACGAGCTAGATGACCAAGATGTACTTTCATGTTTACTTTTGTTTTCCTTTATTTTTTATTGTTGTAGATATCAACAATTGTAAGGGTAGGTTGTTATAATTGTCCAAGCTAATAATAGGTTAGTATACTTTGATATAGTATGTATATTAAAGTTCTTTCTTTTGTAAGACCTGATTTATATATTATATGTTACTAGTCACGTTTTTTTATAAGATTTCGTTCTGTCTTCCTTTCTTTCATCCCTTTTGAAAATCTTTCGGATGATTAAATGATCGGCATATGAATATCGAGGATGCACTAAGTATCGTCTTTTATAGTAAGAAAGGCAGATCGTTATAGTGTAACCCATATAATATGATATTATTGGGTAGTATAACCCATACATTATGATTTAATTTTCATCACCATTTATTCATACATGCAGAGATGAGATTATAATTATGATATATTAGTGTGATGACCCGTCTTTATACTCACAGAAAGACGTATCATCAATAAGAAAAGAAAGGGATAGAAATAGAAAAGAATATAAAGAAAGAATAACAACAACAGAATCTCACAGTGGAAATGGAACCAAATATAATACATCACATAACTATTACATAGTTTTACATATATCAGAGTTATACAATATCATACAAATGAAAGTCATACATACATCTGTCACTACATACATCCCAAAATACAACATACATCAACTAACACAACGGAACTAGATAGATATATACGCCTGGACTCCTGCTCCAAGCTCCTCCATAAACCAACAATTCCAAAACCTATCACTTGGCTACTCATAAAAATTTGAGTACCCAAGGGTTTATGAAAAAAAGAAATAAACTCCGGGTCAAACATAGATCTGGTATGAGTAAACGGTTTAAAGTTGTTTAATTTTGAAAACATTTGAAAATAAAGGTACCACGTAAGACTTCCCACACATAAATACAGGTAAGTTTTTACCTTACGCTAACCAAAATAATTTAATAGGAAATCCAGTGATATTATAATAGTGTCTAGGGTTTTCAAGTCAAATACAGAAATAGCTGAAATTCTTACATCTCACATTCCAACATAGTTGGGCACAATCAAAACGTACGAATCTTATTGGAGATTGGATTCCATACAATGGCAGGGCTACTGGGGTACCGTCCGTCATATTACGGGGCCTAGATCACCGTACCAAGGATCACTCCCGACCCCCTATAACACAAGGCTTGAACCATTCCTTACTGAACAGTCCCGAACAAGATAACCCCGCGGTTGTAACTAGCAACCTCCCATACAGCCGAAATAAAAAGAGACATCAAGACAAGGGTATATCTCGTCCTGCTTAGGTGCTACCCACCTAACCTTATTGCACATCCCCTGTTTTAGCCATTCCCGGTTGATGAGGCTTGAGGTTACGATTACCTTTATAGAACATATCTCTTAGCACTACAACAGTTTATGGGTTTCATAGCGTTTGAAAAACGCTATAACAGGCTACCATAGCATTTCATAGAACGTCGTAGAACCACAAGCTATGGTAGGCCGACGGCATTACATAGCAGGAAGGAAAACGCTATAATAGCTAATAGCGACTACAAAAGGGCATAGCGTTTGCAACGTACCATAGCATTTTTTCTCTGTTATTAAACTTAAATGCTATAGGGAATATAATCCTTCACTTAACTTCTATAGTGTTTCGAGCACATTTTATAGCGTTTCATCAAACCATGTTAGCATTACAATGTTTTTCGATAGCATTTCTTGTCATGCTTGTATAGCGTTTTTATTTTCTACTATAGCATTTTTCATTCTATTATAGCGTTTTTGATGCATAAATCTTACATATCATATAGAGTTGCGATAGCGTTTGATGAATCAATAGCGTTTTTCAAACGCTATTCTATATAATATTAATTTTCAGCATTTGTTTCAATTTTCTTTTTATTATATTATATATATATATATATGCACACAGATAGATATATGTATACACATTACACACACACACACATACACACACACACACACACATATATATATTAAAATGTGGATCCCAAAAATAACAAATCGAGAAGATGACAACAACTATATGCAACAATGATAACGTTGCAGTGAATTCTAATTTGGAAACACACAATCAAACCAGTGGAAAAGTTTCAAATAACTCTGCTAATATTTCAAATACTACAAGACATGATCGCATGATAATAGTTCAAAATAGTCTAACAAATGAACACAAATACTACAAGACATGGTCACATGATAATAGCTCAAAATAGTCTAACAAATGGACACAAATACTCAGTTATGGAGACAATGATACTGAAATGGCTGCTACAGAAGATTCTTGCAAGGATCTAAACATTGCTCCAGGTTGCTTCAGTGTTAACCAAGTTCCTGCATAAATGTCAAAGTAGACAATGACAGTTCCAGGTTGAATATACTAAATTTGTAGACAATAAATGACAAAGTAGACAATGACTTGTAGGCTATGGAGTAAATGACTTGGAGGCCTAATATAAAAATCTATCATTATTATTGTCTAACTTCATTTCAACCACCTCCACATACTACCTTCCAGCAACACATACAATCATCCTGCACTTCACTGTCCTCTACCACAAACCACCCATTTCTAATTACCCAACTGCCACAACACTGCATCCCCTCTCCAAACTGCCATACACCATCCACTACCAGAACCATCTTCCACACGTCTGCACTGCACTTCCACAATATAAACAAACTGCCATACATACATACGTCTCACTGCTAATCAACACACACTTCTACTTCCCATACAACTCACCATCAGCTTATGTACCCATGTCCGTCACCTTTGCCCACTGCAACCACTACTGCAACCAAAACCAACCTCACCACCAGAAATCATGACCAAACAGCATCATCTAACCATGAATAACTTCCTGCTATCACCGACCAACCTCCCTTCTACCTCGCTTCAACAACATCCCACTAGCACATTGCACCTTATCAAAAAATCACCTCATACCAAGTAAGACCAAAAGATAATCCCAAACACCACTGCCAATCCCTTTTTTTTTTAACTTCCTTTAGAGTTCAACATTCATGATCATTTAATAAGAAATGCCAAGTGTTCTTGTATAGTACCTAAGTATATTTCAAATTCAATATAAAGATAACTTACAAGGTTTTGTGACTGAGACAGTGGAGAAGATCATACATGCTAAATTCACATATCAGACCCCTTTTGGGGCAAGATAACTTCATCAACTTGACTCCCTTGTACTCCGCCTTCTAAAGTAATTAACGTCCTTAAAATGGAGTGGTTCATTGCCCCATGAAGTCTAACCACTTGTCAGTTCCTTTGCAAAGAGCTCAGGGCATCTTGGGGACTGAGGTCCACGTATGCATTCTTGTAGCAGTTCTTTATATAATCAAGGATTTCAAGCAGCCATGTTATATAAAGAGATGTGCCCATGTTTGGTGTTTCTGGTTCTCTGTATAATTTGCATGTATTTGTATTTTCATCATACTACAGAGGAAAAAACAAAAGAATTGGACAGTTGCATAATGTATAAAAAGTCTAAAATATAAATGTTCTACATACATGTACACACCTTCGAGCCGGGAATATCCATGAGGTGTGAATCCACAAGAAATAAATCTTAAACACTTAGACCAGGCCTTAAATGAACTGATCACCGGACCACCATCTGCAAATATTAAAGATAATGATGAAACTTTGCACAGATTTCAAAAGATTGGGACAATCAGTACACGATCACATTTCAACATATATTTCATGTTGTAATGCATAATCAACAAAATGAGTCCTTTAGAAAAATTATATGACATGATCATACCACAACCATTAAAGAAAAAAGGTGAATCCAAGCATACAAAGCATCATCTCTGTCTGGTGACCGTTTGTTTAACATCTTTGGACTAAGTCGGTGTACCAATACAATCAGTGCGGTAATGATGAATTTACCATTCTTAAAGAATTTACCAACCCATATATATATATATATATATATATATTTCCATATATTAATACATTTTTATAAAAATAAGGGCTGGATTAAGGCTTGAAACTTTAGTTCAATGGAGTTAATTACATCTCTTATTCTTTCTTGTTGATATCTGCTACTAAGTGACACGGCTAAATGTATGGTAAAACACCATTACACTACAAAACATACAAAATATTTGATTTTTCAATTAAAGTAGTAATTTATCATTATTGATGTAACAGATACCAGTTTATCGGATTAACATATATACAGTAATACCAATAAAAACAGTGCGGTAAAGTTTTTCCATAATGGCAGTGATGATTGTTACCATGACTGCCCTAAATTTTGTAATATTAATAGAAGATATTGATTGCCTCTCGATTTTAACCATTGTCATTTTAACCGTCAAGTTGCAAAAATACCATTTTGAATTTTGTTCAAATTGGCGAAAAAAGGCGAAAAAGGAAAAACATGAAAGTGGGCAAAGGACACTTTTAAACATCATGAACTACGTTCACTACGGAGGTCAAGTATTCAACAAAGCCAATTCAGTTGCTAAACAGTTAAAAGAAGTGAAGAATATATAAAATGAAATACGCACATAGTTTTCAAACATATTTTTTAACCTATAGTGCTCTACCACAAATTCATCGCCCAAAGGTTAGAAATATTTAACACATGATGTTTTTGTAAATAGTATAAAATAACAACATTACACATCTATTCTTTGTAAAAAGAAATGGTGCATAAAATATGATTAAGGGAGACACCATCGTAGTTAGGACCAAATCTGTTAGCACTGTCACATGTTTAGCTTCAGTAAGTATAACACACACTCATCTTTTGCAATTTTTTATTTTATTATACCATTTATGTTGATTATCTTCATTCTAGACATAGAGATGGCAGTGGATGTTTACCTTGGTGTTGAGACCAATAGTTATAGGCTCTAAGCAATATATGTAGGAAGCTCCTGATGGATAGGAGCACTTGTCCTCTGTTTGGGAGCAATGCTAGCTATGTGTACCAATGTATTCCACTGTCCTCACATAAATTCAATGCTTTACATTATCAAAAGCTATGGTTTTTATTTATTTTAATCCTCAAGTATCAAACATTTCAGCAGCATGTGCCAATGCTTCAACTTCAGTAGCATAACAGCGTTTTTTGATTCTACACTGATCAAATGATTGCTTTTTTGATTTTCAGCATAGAGTTATAAGAACCATGGCCTTTAAATTCTTTGAAATTTTAAGTGAAAAAAAAGTTATAATTATAATTCGGGAAATTTTGAGTTATAGGCACCTGTTAAACGCTTTCAATATCACAGAGAGATGGGAACAACATAAATACCGATAAAATTATATTAGGGAAGTTTTCAGTTACCCCATATTCTTGTATAGTTTTCATACGCCCGATACGTATTTCGTCTTCATCAGTCATAACGTATATACTCAAAAGCTAAACTAAGAATGTATTCAAATCATTACACAGCAAATGTAAGTTAGATTATTTGTTAGCATTAATAAGTCGATAAAATAAGCATGCAACAAATTATTGTGCCTACCAAATATGTATTTTTCCAAACACATGTGTAGAGTAATATGAATTAACAAAATGAATCAAGTGACTGATGGCAAGTATGACTGTTCAGGAAAGGTGCTTGAGTTTTTAATTGATCACCATGTTTCATTTCACTATGTGCCTTAATATGTTATTTAAAAGTTATATACTGATTTTTAATATTAATCATTTTCAAATTGCACAACGTACAGACATGAAATCTAATTCTTTGCAATATAATCAAAAGCAACGAAAGACCAAACAATTGCAAAACTGAATATGTTGTTGATTGAAGGACATGAACCAAGACATGGGAATAGAAAATTATATTATATAAAAAGAAAAACAAAAGAAAAAAAATGAAGTTGGAACTCTCTAAAAGAAATAAAACTGGGAACATCTGGAACACCCAAATGAAAAGCGTCATAAGTTTCAGGAAGGCAAGGCTTCTCACGAACTAATCAACCACTATTTTATAACACAAACTAATTAAGCACTCTTTATGTCAATTATATATCTATAAACAAGGCTTTTCAGCGCATACATGTATATTTTTAAGAGAAAATGTCAGAAGAAGTAAAGCTGTTAGGAAGACGGGGAAGTCCTTTCAGTCATAGAGTCAAACTTGCCTTGAAGTTAAATGGAATTTCTTATGATACATCGTGGAGGAAATATACAACAAAAGTACTCTACTACTTGAGTCAAATCTAATATATAAAACGATTCATGTGCTCATTTATGGTGGTAATACACTAGTGACAAATGGGACAGTTGCCCTCTTTCACCTAAAGATCCATTCGGAAGAGCAAAAGCAAGATATTTGGCAAAGTTCATAGAAGAAGATGTAAAAATCAAATAATATTATAAATTTTTCTTCGCAGTATAAAGAAACAATGGTTTCTTGGTCGCTGAGTAATACAATCTTTTCACTAAGTTTATATGTGCACATTTTAAAATAGTTTAATTTCGAAAAGATGATACACTGAAAAACTATTTTCACTTCTTACTCTTCAACCGACACATTCTTTTGTCACTGAAGAACAACAGAAAAATTGTAAGGTTTTTAGATTATGGAAAGTTCATGGATATAAAAAATTTCTATACAGTGAAATATATTCACCTTGATAGGCCACGAAGCATAAATCTGATACGAATGCCAAAAAACAATGTTCGTATTTCAATTACTTATGTAGTTATGCGTAGTGCATGCTTATACGCACTGGTCTTTAATTAAAACAATAATCAGTTATATGATATTTGACATTCAACAGAATTTTGAATTCCAAAAAATACAACAGTTTGCTGATAGCCTGATAGGATTGTGTGATTAGGCTAACATAAATACAACAAATGCGAGTAACATTAGTAGGTAAATAGAGATGGCTATACTTTACGTTAATATAATAGATCTAGTAAACATACGCAAGACAAATATGTGACTTCACAGAACTGAAATAATCGTTAATAAATAACAATTAATTTGGTAACTAGATAGATGTTTATATTTGACTAGTGTGGTATGTCTATATTGCATTAAAGACCAGTTAATAAAAAAATGAATAATGATATGTCAACACCCAAACTTCTACGAAGATTCCTAAATGAGTTGACACATAACTAAGTGGGTATAACAAGGTGGAAATAGTCAAAATTCACACAAAAAGAATCCATGTGATACAAAAATAACCAAAGAAGAAATCTTACCTTATAATGCGATCCATAGAACCAGAATATAATCTTGATCCTCCCACGACTATAGAAACAACAGCAAGTCTATGGCCTGTAAAAGAAGCCGCTGGTTCAAAGCAGTTCCCTGCCATATTATACTTCCAAGCTAAAATTTGACCATCCTGCAATTAAATTGACAAATAAAAAAAAGACCATTTACATTAACAAGCTGAAGCTATTGTATATCATAAACATTATAATTTGTACACTAAATAATACCTGAACTCCAGCGAAAAGCATCTCATTGACACCCACCAATGCGTAAACCTGAATGTTGGCGCCATCAAGGCTTAACTGAGCAGATGTTTGTGTATTCTAAGCCTGCAATTTAAAGCAGAAAATTTTAAATTCTAGTTCTAATCTATACACAAACCATATAAATAATTAAATAGATTATTTGATAAAACAAAAGGAATACTTGGCTTTGTCGATCCTTTTAACAGCTACTCGATCTCCAGTATCCTTATCAATAGCAACAAAAGTAAGCCCAAACTGCCCTTGACCTTAACAGTTTCCCAAACAGATACTTACTGTGAAAATCATTATCATATCCGAAACTGATCATTTTTGCCTTCATTGTTCAGGCATCTTTAGCCAACTTTTGCTAGTCTTCTTGCTGTAACTATTCTTTTACCTGACATGGTCAGTTTCTCCTTGCCAGCTCTTCACATGCCAGCACCTTCATGCTTCTGTTTCAAACAACTCATACGGACACACAGTCCTCTTCTACATCTATAGCGCATACATGCAACAGCTTTAGTTTTCTTTTTTGTTTTTTCGCAAAATATAATGTAAATATAATAATTTGTTCATGTGTTCCTCATTAGATGATCACCTGATGATCTCATATTTTGTTTTCAATCCTACCTTACTTTGTGATGTCTCCCATCAGACTTATAGGTGGATCTTATTATTATTTTAATAAAATTATGAGTGCTTTCCTTAATTAGAGGATTAATATTTCAAAAAAAAACAAAAAAAAAACAAAAAAAGCATGCAGTCAGGAAGAACAAAATGTGTAAGAAATTTTCTTTCCCAAACTAAAAGGAAAATCAATAGTATGAAAAAAGAGGTACGATGAAACTACGAATTTAGAAGATTTAAAACCCCACTTTCAACGTAGACTGCCTAAAGAAACATATACCATTTAATACAGAAGTGCAATATCCAATATTAGTTTTTACTTGATAAAACTTATATTAATATAATGTGTATCCTATAAAGATAAAGAGAACCAAGTTTTAGCCTCTCCATGCTAGCTTGTAACCTAAGCTGTGCTTTCTCATCCATTAGATCATACTAATAGCTAATTCTCATGTTCTAAAGTATTAGTTGAAAAACAACTCTATAATTCAAAAAAAACAACATTTTTTATAAAAATGCATTATTTTAAGAAAATAATGAAGTGCCTAACCATTCAGATTATATTTAATACTCAAAACGCAAATAAATTCACAAAAATATCATTTATTTTATACATAAACTTGAATACTTATAAAAAAAATTGAATAAGCTGCAATAAAACCATCACCTAAAAATTCAATCAAACGAACACCAAAAAACTATAGTAGGAAGGCTACCAAAACAAATAAGGATAAGACTAATGTATACAGTAATGAACTTGACTTTGATTATGGAGTGAAATTTTCCGACAAGGATATGATGTCGGCTAAACAAGGCACTTCTAAAGAAGCCAATCAACTAAACAATGTTAGAAGAAGCAACAGGTTTAAGAAAAATACCTAATATAGCTAAAAGAGAGACTACGATTTGGCCACTAAGATCTGGACAGTTAGGATCGATGACAGAATATGAAGAGGCGAGGGCGATCTACCTGGAGCTACGAAACTAGGATTTGGCGCACTGAGATATGACGTGAAATCATCTTTGTGATGAATTAAATCGAGGGCAATCAGGTTGCGATAATTTAGATCTAGGGCATGAAATTTGTGAGTTTAGAGAGGAAGAGAGGAAAGACGGTGGGAAATGAAATTTTAGGAGGCAATCCAACAAAGGGAAATGAAAAAAGCCCGCGTTTCTTATGAATAGCTTTTATGTTAAATTTAATACTAATTTATGCCTATACTTGAAATGCATAGCGTTCAGTATTTATGAGTTTTTTATTCTGTTTGGATTTAATAAACCTAGAGGCGGAAACGCTGTAAATGAGTGCTATAAAAACCCCAATTTGTTGTAGTGTAGAATGCTCATCATCCGCCTGACAATGTTCTGAAAGCATTCAATCCATACAAGTTCGTTCCAGGTTTGAACGAAACCGAAGGCATTATCTCGTTACACTCATTTTGGAATCATCCTCAGAGTCAACGACAATAACCCTTGCATTCTGAAACACTATCTCGGTCTTCACTTGGAAATTTACGACCTAACATTTAATTTGGATCGATTTGGTTTTCGGATAATCATAAATGACACCTGATCCCGGTCTCATCGAAATCCAAATGCCATTTTAAAGGTCAAGTTGTTTATTAGTTTAAACAGTTTAATTCAACACTTTGAATTCACATAGCATTTATCACAGATAAATCATACACAATCATCATAGACATATCAAGGCATATCACAGAGTATCATAGAATATCGTCAAATATATATCACAAAATCAGATATTCTACTTATACAACATTCATAAGCAAACATCTTTAGTTCTTATTGTAATTAATTAAGTTTAAATCAATTACTTGAGAATTAATCCCTTAATCCTGTTTACTTAGTCATAAATTGATTAACTATTTTATTTAAAATTATTAAATTAATTAATCACTTCTTAATCAGTTTATTAAACCTTAATTACTTAATTAATTACCCTTAATCATTAATTAATAACCTAATTGTTAATTAATCAAACTTAATTATCCATTTATTAACCACTAGTTACTTAATTAATCAATTATTAATTCGTAATTAAATTACTTAATTAGTTAACTACTAATCATACATTAATTAACTTTAAGTAGTTAATTACAAATTTATTTATCACTTAATCATTAATTAACCAATCTCTAATTACAATTATAATTTAATTATTCTTAATTACTTTCTAAAATAATTAATCGATATTAATTATTCATCTTAATTAACACATTTTAAAAAAAATCTTCTTTAAACTTTAAAAATCAATTTATTACTAACTACAAAACTTTAATGTTAATTAAATTTATACTTAACTTAAATTAATTACTTAATTAAAATATTAATTAAGATTTTAAAACATTGTAAAGTATTAACTAAAAAAATTAAAACTTGTATTAAAGTCTTAATTTAAATTAGTAAACGTTTCTTAAGTCGATAATGCTTAAAACTTGTTGAAACACAATTTTCTTAACTTTATTTTTTTAATAATATTGCAGTTTTGAAAAACCCGAGAACTTCCCCAGATTTACTCGAGTAACACTATTTCTCACCATTTCACCCCAGACATCCCTCGTTCCCTCTCGTACTCAATCTTCTTCTTCTTCTTTTTTCCAGAAGTTAAGTTTTAGTTTAAGTAAAATTTATAGCTTCAGAAACTCTCACGCGTACTCGGGCTAAACTCGAGGCAAACGATCCTCTTTCTCGAGTAACGACTCGAGACGCACGCCCCACAACGACACTAACACCAACCCAATACGCCGTACACGTGCACGGCGATGCGCCGTAGCTTCGGCGAACTCCATCACCTCAGGCAAGTCGCAAATCTCACAAACACTCGGAATCAAAACACGATTCATCACCAAATTTCCCAAATCAAAAATAAGCAGTTCACTCAAAAAAAACTACAACGCAACCCACTAACAAAAACGCCACGCCGTTGCCGCTCAGACCACCGAAGCTGCCCCAACTCCGTCCACACCACGTCAACACACTATACTTCCATCCCCTCGAGTCTCGTGAAACTCGATCACGTATAGAAGACGAACACGCCTCGTTTCTTAACCACAAAAAAACGAACCTTAAACCCTAAAATGATCTCGACCAATCAATTTATGCAATGGAAAAATTTTCTGATAATTTTCTCGAAATCAATGATGTTCATACTTGCTTCAAACGAAATACCAACATTTAAAATTGATTCGATTGTCAGAAAATGGATAAAATGCAAATTTTGTTCAAATACAAACTGCTCTTAGAATTCTAAACTAAAAATCTTCATTTTTGTTTTAAAAATCTTAATTTGCAGTAAGGATTCAAGTTATGAACTTGAATTAGCTTTTTACAACAACTAAATTTATCAAAATATTATTTGATTACCTGTAAACAAGATTACATTGGTGATATCTTACAAACATGGTTTAAATCAGCTTTTAAAATCTTAATTAAGTTTAAACATCTTGTTTCGGTTGAAAACTTAAAGCTTTACAGTGTTTTGATGAGAATAATTTGAGTTTGAAAAAAATATTCAACCTGTAACAAATAACAGAGAAGTAAAGAGCAACCTATGATCAACACAGAATTATATTCAAGACTAAAGCATATACGAACCATATTATCAATGAATCCTGAACTGTTTTTAATTAAACTTAAAGCTTTAAAAATTCTTGTTTACTCACCAGAAAGTTAATGAACAGAGAACAATTCCTGTTTTTGAAACCTGTAGTTGGAAACTGCCTTTGAGTTCCTGTCTGTTTTTGTTGAATGATTTTGAGCTTTGAAAAAGGAAGATGCTTATTATATTTTTCCTGGTTTTCTTAAGTTATTACTGAACGAACTAAAATAGAAAGATGCATACATATATATAGAAGAAAACAGTATGTATAAGGGAAGGTTTAATTGGTCAAGTGTTTTCTTCCTTTTGTTTTGTTTTGATCAGATTTTTACTTCTGAAATGAAAAGATTTGTAAAATTTTGATAGACTTAATTTTGGCTGAGATGATGGCATTAAATGCCATGGTTTCTTAATTTGTTTACATACTATTATTATTATTATTATTATTATTATTATTATTATTTGCTGTATATAGATATTTTGTATAAAGATATTTGTTTTATTAACTTCAAGCTTGTCACCATATACATATCTTTGTTTGGTTTTCTTTATACTTTTGTGCTTACAAATTTTCAACTTATGTTGCAAGCATACCGTAACTACTTAATTCTTGCTTTTATTTTTATTTCTATTTTGTATTTTAACCATCAACATTTAAATTATATTCATATGTTTTACCTATATTTTATATTGATAGAATTTGATTATATTTTAAACATTATTATCTATATATATTTTTATACCGAATAAGGTAGAACATTTTAATTCAATTATATAAGATAAATTTTATTGTAAATATTTTCAAGAGATTTTATTTTAAATTTCCAAATCAAATTTCCTTTTCAAAATAAAAATGCATATAAGTAAATGGCAAATATTTCAAAAATTCCTATTCATTTTAAAATGATAAGTTTACATTTTATTTAATTGGATTAATTATTTATTAAAATATTATGGCCAAAATTCCGGGTCGTTACATTCCTCCCCCTTAAAAGAATTTTGTTCCCGAAATTTAAAACAAAAGTAAATTCAAAAGCTGTTACACCAACCATTCAAACATACATATCATTCAAACATTAGAAAACAACCAAAAAATTTATCCTAACAAACATCCCTAACTATCCGGACACAAATCCGGATAAGCTTTCCTAAAACTATCCAGAGTTTCCTAGGTACAATCTCCGGGATCGTCACTCCACTGCACTTTGACGAGCCTCACTACCTTGCTTCTGAATTGCCTCTCGTCTTGATCAACAATCCGAACTGGATTCCTGACCATAGTCAAATTCGGCTCAACCTCCAAATCTTCGTGGACTACTGGTTCTACAACTGATGATGGATCATGAACAAACTTCCTTAGATGGGATACATGGAATACATTATGAATTCTAGACATCCATTCTGGAAATTCAATCCTGTAAGCTACGGCACCAATCCTTTCCAATACCCGAAATGGTCCAATATATCTCGGGACAAGTTTTCCTATCTTTCCGAATCTAATAGCTCCTTTGACCGGGGAAACTTTGACAAAAACTAAATCACCAATCTCAAATTCCAATTGTCTCCTTCTCTTATCTGCGTACTTCTTCTGACGGTCCTGAGAAGCTCTCATCCTTTTCTTGATAAGCTCAACTTTCGCAGATGCTTCACGAATCAAATCTGGTCCAAGCACAGGACGATCTTTTGATTCTATTCAACAGGATGGGGATCTACACGGTCTTTCATATAAAGCTTCATAAGGAGACATCTTAATACTTGCTTGGTAACTGTTATTATAGGAGAATTCTACCAGATGAAGATGGTCTTCCCAAGATCCACCCAAATCCAAAACACAAGCTCGCAGCATATCTTCTAGAATACGATTCAGCCTCTCCGTATGTCCATCTGTCTAAGGATGATAGGTTGTACTCAATCTCAAACTCGTTCCCATAGCTGATTGCAGAGCCTCCCAGAATTTGCTGCTAAAGATAGGATCACGATCACTTACTATGCTAACAGGAACACCATGCAATCTGACTATCTCCCTCAAGAAAATCTCTGCCAGAGAAGCTGCAGTACGTGTTGCCTTAACTAGTATAAAATGGGCGCTCTTAGTTAACTGATCCACAATAACCCATATTCCATCGTTTCCTTTCTTGGTTCTTGGGAAACCGTCGACGAAATCCATCGAAATCATCTTCCATTTCCATTCTGGGACTTCCAAAGGCTGCAACAAACCTACTAACTTCAGCTGATCTCCCTTAACTTGCAGACAGATAGCACAACTATTAACGAAAGCATCTACATCCCTCTTCATGCTTGGCCACCAGAAAACTCTTCTCATATCTTTATACATCTTAGAGATTCCTAGGTGGATATTTAATCTGGAGCGATGACACTCAGCTAAGACTTCTTGCCTCAATCCATCTATATTAGGTACACATAAACGACTATTAATCCTTGAAACACCTTGATCGTCCACCTTGAAATCCGAATATCGACCATCCTTAGTTCTACGAATTAGTTCCTCAAAAGATCTATCCTCCATTTGCTTACTTATGATTATGTCCTGGAGAGATGGAACGACTTTCAAAAGAGATAGAACTGCATTCCTGCTAAGAGCATCAGCCACAACATTCGCTTTTCCCAGAGTATACAGAATATCCAAATCATATGATGCCAGAAACTCGACACATCGCTGCTGCCTTAGATTAAGATCTTTTTGAGAGAAAAGATATTTCAACGGTTTGTGGTCCATGAATAACTCGAACTTCTCTCCCAAGAGATATTGTCTCCAGATCTTCAAAGCAAAAACGATGGATAACAACTCAAGATCGTGCGTAGCATAGTTCCTTTCGTGTGGCTTTAATTGCCGACTCGCATACGCAATTACTCTTCCATTCTGCATCAGAACTTCTCACAGACCAACTATACAAGCATATGTATAAACTTCAAATTTGCTCTTCCATCCGGAATAGCTAGCACTGGTGCACTGGTTAACATTGTCTTCAACTCCCGGAAAGCCTCTTCACACTAGGGTGTCCACTTGAACTTAGCTCCTTTCCTTGTCAACTTAGTCAGATGTGAAAAAATCTTGGAATAGTCCTTGATAAACATTCTGTAGTAGCCAGCTAATCCCAGAAAACTACGAACTTCGGTCGATGACTTCGGTTGCTTCCATTCCAGAATAGTCTCGACCTTCGCTGGATCTAAAGAAATACCTTCACCAGAAACAATGTGCCCTAAAAATTTGACTTATGATTTCCAGAAATGGCACTTAGAGAACTTCATCTTCAAAACATGTCTCCTCAGTGTCTCCAACAATATTCTCAAATGCTGCTCGTGCTCTTCTTCAGACTTAGAATAAACCAGGATATCATCGATGAACACAAGGACAAACTTATTCAGTACAACCCGAAAGACTCGGCTCATCAGATCAACGAAGTAAGCGGAGCATTGG
This sequence comes from Allium cepa, assembly GCA_030765085.1. Classification (NCBI taxonomy): domain Eukaryota; kingdom Viridiplantae; phylum Streptophyta; class Magnoliopsida; order Asparagales; family Amaryllidaceae; genus Allium; species Allium cepa. Next base: position 5,150,935 of record CM060930.1, on the reverse strand, counting down.
TTAACCTGAAATGCATAACCAACCATTCATAGAAACAATTTGGTCCCCTGAGTGCAGTCAAGAGAATACTGTCCTCAGCTACCCTTAACTGATGGAAACCTGAAGCTAAATCCAGTTGAGAAAAGACAGAAGCTCTGTGCAACTGGTCGAAGAGATCATCAATATGAGGAAGAGTATATTTATTCCAAATGGTCACCTTGTTCAATTCTCTATAATCCACACAGAACCTTAGCGATCCATCTGACTTAGTGACAAACACCGTAGTAGAACCCCAACAAGAAAAACTAGGCCTAATCAATCCCTTCTCCAAAAGATCCTGAGTCTGCTTAACTAACTCTTCCCTCTCTCTAGGAGCCATCCTCCTATTCGACTGAATCATCGGCACTGCTCCTGGAGTCAAATCAATGCGAAACTCTATCTCTCGATGCGGAGGCAAACATTTGACTTCCTCTAATAAATCAGGTAAATCTTGGACCACATCGATATCTTCAACCTTCTCTTGAGAAGTCTCAACTCCATGTAAAAGACTGCTCAAGTGAATTCCAGAATCATCACACACCACTTTACCAATTTCTACCCAAATCGGTTTCCAACGAAACTGTTCTCTCATCACAATTCAGAACTACCTTATACTTATCAAGTCAATCCATCCCCAATATAAGGTCAAACCCCTTAAAATTCAACACATAAGGATCACAAGAAAAACTATGGGACAGATAGGAAATCTTTAAGTCCTTACAGATCATATCTAATCTAGTTACCCCTCCTATAGGATTAGATACGAAGATGGGACAGTCAACAGTACTAGGGTTAAGAAAGAACTTCTCTACAGATTCCAAAAAAATAAAACTCAAAGAAGCAACCGAATCAAACAAAACTTTAATATACTTGCCATCTAAAAGTAATGTACCTTCCAATACTTCCTTGCCTTGGATGAAGTAGACGGTGCACCTTCCAAAGCAAATACCTTATTATGCTGAGCTTTATAAAGAAGCGGGCAATCCTTGATCATATGACCTGGTTAGTGGCAATTGAAGCATAGAGATCCCTGAACCAAAGCCGAACCCGGTCCACTTTGATGTGACTGCTGCTACTGTTGCTGAAATCCTTTCCTAGGACACTTATTCTCCATGTGACCTTCTTGTTGACATATATAGCACTTGCGAGGTCCGTTATTATTACTTCCAGTCTTCTTCTTGCTCTGCTTCCTCCAAATGGGATTGAACTTCCTCTTATTTGGATTAGCATAATTTCCTCCCGATGCTTCTACTGGTGCTACTGATCTCTTATTCATCAAATCCTCATATCTCAGAGCCATATCGATTAAATCAACAAAAGATCCTTTCAAATGCGCCATCATCTTTTCATGAAATTCCAGCCTCAAACCTCGCACAAACATTTCGTTCCTTTTGAGTGGACTATCAGTGAGTCCTAGTCCGTAGCAAGAAAGTTCGTTAAATTTGGTCTCATACTTCTCTATAGTCATGCTTCCCTGCTTCAAATTCATAAAATCCTAATACAGAAGAGTTTTCCCTGCTTTTGGCATGAATTTCTCCTCAAACAACTCTTTAAATCTTTTCCAAGAAATATCGTCCTTAGAAATATTTGCTACCACTGCATCCCACCAAGCTGCAGCGCCTTCCTGCAATTGCCATGAAGCCATTTCCCTTTTCCGCTCATCAGACAACTTCATACTCTTAAAGATGCGCTCACAAGAGCTTAACCAAGCTTGGACCTCAATTATAGTCTCTGACCCTTTAAATGGTTTATCTCCAAGGTTGATGAAGTCCTTACATAAAGCAGCAAAACTAACTTGAGGCGGTACTGGATCTACAGCCTCACTAGCAGTTGGACTTCGTCCATTATCAGTCAAGGTACTACCCCTACCTCTGCCTCTTCTTTGAGAAATCATGTTGGCCACTTGAACAGGTAACTCAACAAATTTAGATAGGTATATAATTATATGGAAATACAAATACGCACTCTCAAGATAAATATTATTCCAAAGCCTATGTATTATCTCAACTTATGCTCTTATACCAACTGTAACGACCCGCCTTTCTACTCACAGAAAGACGTATCATCAATAAGAAAAGAAAGGTATAGAAATAGAAAAGAATAGAAAGAAAAAATAACAACATCAGAATCTCACAGCGGAAACGGAACAAATTATAATACATCACATAACTATTACATAGTTTTACATATATCAGAGTTATACAATATCATACACAAGACAGTCATACATACATCTGTCACTACATACATCCCAAAATACAACATACATCAACTAACACAGCGGAACTAGATAGATGTATACGCCTGGACTCCCGCTCCAAGTTCCTCCAAAAACCAACAATTCCAAAACCTATCACTTGGCTACTCATAAAAATTTGAGTACCCAAGAGTTTATGAAAATAGAAATAAACTCCGGGTCACACATGGGTCTGGTATGAGTAAACGGTTTAAAGTTATTTAATTTTGAAAACATTTGAAAATAAAGGTATCATGTAAGACTTCCCACACATAAATACGGTAAGTTTTTACCTTACGCAAACCAAAACAATTTAATAGGAAATCCAGTGATATTATAATAGTGTGTAGGGTTTTCAAGTAAAATACAGATATAGCTGAAATGCTAAAATCTCACATTCCAACATAGTTGGGCACAATCAAAACGTACGACACTTATTAGAGATTGGATTTGTAACGACCCTGACTCGACCTTCGAAAATCGACACCAAATACGACACTCGTATTCCAATGCGGCAAATCCAATCGAATCTGGTTTGTCGGAGCTTATAACACAATAAGTAAAACAACACAGCGGAAGAAAAGAAATGAATATCATTGATATACAACATTTGATACAACAATGATACAGTATGAATCAATATCAGAGATACAAGATAACAATGCTACAGCGGAATAACAATATGATATAACAGTGGAAACAAATAGCCAAGAGATAACTCCAGTGATCAAACTGCAACGGCAACACTAATGCTCCAAAGCCAAACTCCAAACCACTAGCTCGAACCCCCTTCTTGTTTCACCAAGCTAAGCATGGTCAGTCGTCCATGAATCTAAAGACTCCAATATCCAAGATCTCCAGAGAATGCCAGAGAGAAAGCTAAAAGCTACCAAATCGATATCTATATCTACTATCTGAAAAAACCAACTCTAGACTGCCCGTGTGGAAATTTATGGGCACCCAGAGTTTAGGAAGGGACAATAAACTCCGGGTCAGTCATGGGACTGGTATGAGCAAACAAAACAGTATCATCTTTAAAACAAACAAAAGAATTAAAATTTGAAATTCGCAATGCTTTTTAGAAAATGAAACTACCATAAGGCCTCCCGCCACACACACCATGCAAACACAGAATTAGAGGAGATTTCTCCTTATGATAGTCAAATGTGCTTGATACTTGAAAACCATTTTATATTATTATTATTATTATTAGTGCATAGTGGAAAACATTTCGAAAGTATAATATTAATCTTAGCCAGCATAGACATTCCGAACTATGCCTACTATAGCTACCATCTAAACAGTGGGGCGCCACCATAAGTAGATGGCGGGTTATACAACTAAAACCGTACAAGGCGCGTATTGGATGATTGGATTTCCAACAAATGGTCAGGCTAAGGAACTTCCTGGGCCACATAAGAATGCCTCTGGAGGGACGCCCCGAGAACCATCCCTCGGTTCTCTGCCAACACAAGGCCGGTGTACCCCCTGCCTGGGAGTATCACCTCAGATATTCCATCCCCGGCCGTAAACCAACCTTTATCCGAGTGCTCGATACCAACAATCACAAAGCAATGTATTTGCAGTAATCACATAGGTTAAATATATGGGCTCCATACCATGATATCACCTCTATCCAGAAGAAATGGACATACCCTAGGGGCGCTACCCATGAAATCTTGCTGCATCTTTCCTGTTTCGACCATTTCCGGTTTGTGAGGCTTGACGAGGTCTCATCCACAAAGCTACGCTTTTCACAAAGCCTTGCTTTGATCAACAAATGATCAGCAGCACTTCATATGCCACATTACCAAATTGGGAATGTATCACTAGTAACCATCAACTACATAACCTCTGAGCTCGTATGTATCAGAGAAGGGTGTTAAGCTAAGAGAATAAATCTCCGCCACCAAACAGAAATGTATTTGATAGAAACTGGTTTTACATCTCAAAGTGTAATGTCAGACACACATCCATACAAGTCTGTTCCGGATTCGAACAGAACCGAAGGCACTACCAAAGAAGCCCTTGCAATCTGAATAACTCCTAATCACGTCTGGACTCCCCATCACAATGGGTGCTCAAATCTCTATACCGGGGTCATTCGGTGCAGAGACATTCGGCGGGTCATCCTTTCATTTCCGAAAGTATCCGGTCTTCACCACCGGTCTTCAAATGCTATCCATATAGTCGTATCATTATTCGGAATGGGTTATATGACACATGGTCCTCTCCCGGCTAAACCAAATAACGAGCATAATATTTAAAAACATATGAATAATGGGATTTCAGTTATGTCACAACTTATTATCCAAAACCTTTCTTTCAAATGGTTAAACAAATTACCATTTACAAACCTTTTAAACAAAAAGATTCATTTCAAAAACCTTTCAATGGTTTAAACAATTTCCCCACTTTAATCTTTTAAACAAAGATTCCCTTTTAAAACCCCTTTTCAATTTAAAACAAAGATCACCAAATCTGTTAACAATGATCCATTTCAAGCCTTTCAAAACAATTTCATTTTAAATTGGGTAACTCGTCCGGTCTTTAAAAATCATTTCATAGCTTCCAAAACAATTCCCATTTTTAAAAATAAAAGATACACCATTTAGAATCTACTTCGATTCCAAAACAAAGTTTAGCAATCTTTTTCAAAGATTTATTCATAGTTATTCAATCTTTAAATCAAAGGTTTAATAGTTTTCCAAACACGTTTCAAATTTTATTGAATTCCATTTCACATATTGAATTCAAACTCAAATCAAAATATTTCAAATTTCAGACTAAATCAAATTATTTAAAATAACTTTTATCTTCAAAAACTCCTTTTCAAATATCTTTCCAATTTAACCGAATTTCATTTCCAAAATCATTTGGGTTCAAAATTCAAACTTTAAAACCATTTCAAAATATTAAATTCAAATCTTTGTGACTTAACTGATTTTCTCGTGAAATCCATATTTGTGTGTGTATAGTGTGGTCCAGGGGTTTTACACATAATAGTGCAACAACATTAACCATTATAGTCCAAATACAGCAATATCAATAAGCGGTATAAACTATAACGCCTATATCAGACAAGCAGTACAAACCAATTGTAACGCTCATCTTTCATTCACAAATCACATATGTACAGATAATAATTTATATTACAGATAATTAATTTCATCACAGAATAAATTACATCACAATTCACAAAATAAAATAATTCATATCACATATTATCACAAATCAGGGACATCAATCAGTTCAAAGCACTTCATAGAATCCTAATATCCATGAGTAAGATCAATTAATTATCTGATTTATTTATATCAGATTAATTACTTATGAATAATTTCTAACCCTGGTTAATTAATCATTAATTAATTTCAAACCATTTTGATAAATTACTCTAATATCCTTAATTAACCTTTAATTAATAATAATCCTTTGATTAATCATCCTTAATTATTTACAAAGATTTATTTAATTAATTCTTAATTAATAATCATCCCTTAATTGTTTTCATAATTGAATTAACCTTTAAATTAATTTATCACATTAATTAATTACCCATAATTAGTTATAATAAGTAATCATCCTTAATCACTTAGTCATCATTAACCATAAATTAACTAGTAATTAATTTACCTTAATTAATTACCTTAACAATTTAGAAATTAATCCACCTTTAATTATTAATTTATTAATTAACCTTTAATTAACTTCTTTTAATTAATCTTTAATTAATCTCAACCCATTTAAAATAACTTGTTCCTTTAAATTAAATACTATTTCTATTATTAACCTCATTTAATTAATTAATTCTTACTTATTAATTAATTGATTAAAAAAACTTAATTATCCATTTGATTATAACTAATTACTTAATTAATCATAAATTATTAATTAACTTAATCGTTTAGTCCTTAATTAATTATTCCTTAATCATTAATAAATAACCTTAATTATTAATTAATAAAACTTAATTACTCATTTATTAACTGCTAATTTCTTAATTTATTAACAAATAATCATTCATTAATTTACTTAAGTAGTTAATTACAATTTTATTAATCACTTAATCATTAATCAATCTGAACTCTAAATACCATTATAAAGTAATTAGTCTTAACTACTCTCCAAAACAATTAATCAATATTAATTAATTATCTTAATTATCATTTTAAAGTTCTTCTTGAAAATTTTGAAAATCAAATCATTACTAGTTATAAACTTAAATGTTAGTGAACTTTATACTGAACTTAAAGAAATTACTTAATTAAGATAATAATTATGTGTTAAAACATTAGTAAGGTATTAATAAAAAAATGAAGACTTGTATTACGTTTTTAACTCAACAGTTAAACCTTTGTTAAGCTATAGCATTTAAAACTTGTAGAAAATAAGTTACTTAACTTCATTTTTAATATACACCACTGCAATTTTAGAATAACCCGAGTTTCTCCTGGATTAAACTCGAGTAATTCTTCGAGTTTTTCACTCAATTTCCTAAGACGTCCTCTGCACGCACTTCTTCTTCTCTTTCTTTTTTTTAATTTAAGTCTTAAACCAAGTTCTAACTTACAACGTCAGGTGACGGTCTCACGTATGAACACCCGATCACAAACCCGAAGGAAACACTCAGCAACTTCGAATAAAATTTTCAACTTCTCGAACCCGAGCTCCTACTTCAACTTCCCCAACCTAAAACAATTCCTGACGCACAGATCCACACGCATGCACATGCACATCTTCTCTGACCATCAAAGATCAACGTTCCGACCTTCGCCAAGTCGCCAAGCATTCCCTTAGACGAAATGACCACTCAGATTTTCAATACCCACGGCAAATCAAAAATTGAACTCTCTGTCGAATTGAAACCAAAACCAAATGTAGCAATCCACCTCGCCACCGACGAATCCAATCACCGGAACCCACGCCGCCTAGTCCTAAGCAACGTCACAACCTACACGTCATTTTTCCCCCAGTGCGATCGCCCAGATTGCCATGACGATGACAAGATTTGCTCGTGAATCAACAACAAACCCAATGTGCCCAAAACCCTAAATTAATCCAAATCTTCGCCTATGATGAAATAAAAAATTAACTAGTGTCTTTTCGAATCCAACGACTACCCAAGCATCTCTGACAACAACCCTGGAGTTCAACGTCTCATTGATCACTGTGAATCGATGTTTTAAACATTTTTGATCAACTCGAATTTTCTCTTTCAATACAAACTTTAAAATTCTAAAATGATTTTCAAAAATCGTGATTTTATAATACAAATTCATTCCTGCAATTAAATCTCGAAATCCAGACATTCGAATTTTGGGTTTATTTAGATCCTCTACTGTTATTTCTTATTTTTTTTAAAGTAGATCCCAAAAATAAAAACTTGAATTTAATTTTAACATTGATGTTATACCATTTCCATCATCTTTCCTTTAGGAATTGTAACCTAAAACCAAATAAATGAAGAGCAATTTGATTTTTTTCTAAGGATTGTAACCTATAAATTAACAGAGCATAGGTATATATATACAGATACCCAGACATGCATCCTATATATATAGCCTAATTCAATTATATTCAAGATGAATACGTCTAGACAAACATACATATACATCATCACCACATAGATATCACATGCAGGAGTATCAAAAGATCTAAAGGTTAAAAATTTGCTCACAGTTATGTGAAGAACAGAGGACTAGGCTTGAACTTGTTTTGCTGCTTTGAATTTGAAACTTCCAGGTTTAAATTCCTATTTAATTTGTTTTTCTGCAACTTTGAGTTGATTTGCTTATTCATTTCTTTTTTTTCTGGATTCTGTTTTCCAGGTTTGCTTTTGATTCCATATTGAATTTCCAGGTTTTTGAATTGAAGTCTTGTTTTCAGATTGATGAACTTGAATTTGTTTTCTCTTTTTGATCTAAGTTTGTTTGCTTTTGAATCTAAGACAACACATTTTTTTATTTTCTGGTTTTTGATTTCATGGTTTTATTTTCAGATTTGTTGTTGTTTTTTTTTATGTAGATAAAAATCAAGCTTGCCACTTGTATAAGATCCTTACACTTGTAATTTTAAATATACACTTGTATTGATGCTTGACAAATGTAAATTTTTATTGTAAAATGCTTACACATGTAGTTTTTTTTGTATATTTATGTTTAAGTCCTTAAATTCAATTAATTTTACAATTTTAGTTAAACCCTTGCGCGTTTATATTATATCTTAACATATGTTTATAAATCTTTTTGTTTAAACCCTTATCCAATTAAATTTACATATGTAAATGTTTCATATTTTAAATCCAAAAATAAATTAAAAAAACTATATTTATTCATTTTTAAAAGAAAAGGTGTTTTAAATTCTTTTATCAAATTTATATTCAACTTTAGAACTTTTATTTATTCTTGTTTCACATCATTTATACATTGTTCAACTATCAACACTTATACATTATTAAAGAAAAAATGTTTTGAAACTAAATTGCACTTTAATAATTGATCATATATATGTATTTCTTAATTTTAAAATTTTATTCTTAAATTCCCAATTCGTAATTTATTTTCAATCTACTTATAAAACACATTTATTTTTAAATCCAATATTATTTATAAAGTACTTATATAACTTTTAAAAGAAAATGAATTAAATACAATTTATGCACTTAATAAATAATCATACATATATATACATTATTTCTTAAAGTATAGAGTATTAACTCCTATTAGTATTAATTTATAGATTTTTTTTGAATCCAAATATTGTTCAATACATTTATTTTCAAATTTCCAAATTCAACTTATTTTTCAATATATTTATATTTAAATTTTATATCCAAATTTTTCGATTTATTTTCAATATTTATTTTGAATCTCAAATTCAAATCTTAAATTATTATTTATATATATAAACACAAACCCAATACATATCTTATTTATCTTTGAAATATAAATTTTGATATATATATATATATCCAATATTTATCTATAAAACCTATCCTTAAATTCCAAATCATTCTTGAATTTTCAATCTCACAATTTAAATTAAAAATAAATTTTATATACAAATATCTGATATAAATTAGAAAATTCACATTTATTCACAATTTAATTTCAAAAATTACATTAATTGTCAAATTAAACTTGTTCAAAATTCGGGAATGTTACGGATTTCCCCTCTAGAAAATTTCGTCCTCGAATTTGTAAGGGAGATAACAAAAGAATATAGAAAGATCGTATCACCAGATCAAACTGAATATCTATTCTGTATTTGACTTACCAAATCAGAATATCAATAATGGACACAAGAACGAATCAAGATACTCGGGTCACCAGATCTACGAATATACAGAGGTATTGATTAGTTCAAAGGATAACTAACCACTCGTAGAATATATCTGGACCCAACAGAATAAACAAATATATGGATGCAATCCAAAATTTTTAGTTTAAACAACCAAAATATACCTATCAACCATAACAACCAAAGCAAACAATTCATCCAAACAAACAATTCTGACCCATCTGGAGTTTGTGTCCCATGCAAATATATCAAAGCTTCTTCCTGGAGCTGTCAGGAATCATCAAAGAATTGAGAAGACGAATCAAATGAGATTGATAGAAAAAGTTGTTTTCGCTATTACAGGTTATCGACCATTTATAGTGGAACTTCCCTGTCCCCGATCTCGTCCTCTTCTTGCACTCATACTCACTATCAGTGGATAGAAAGAGAATTTACTGAGGCATTTGAACGGATATCTTAGGAATATACTCATTCTGGGGTATACTTCACCCTATCTCTAATGAGCTACTTAATATGTTATACTCCTGAGCTAAAGTTTCAACCTTCAGCTCTGATACCAAATGTAACGACCCTGACTCGACCTTCGAAAATTAGCACCGAATACGACACTCGTATTCCAATGTCGTAGATCCAAACGTCGAATCTAATTCGCCGGAGCTTATAACACAATAAGTAAAACAACACAGCGGAAGAAAAGAAATGAATATCATTGATATACAACATTCTATACAACAATGATACAATATGAATCAATATCAAAGATACAAGATAACAATGCTACAGCGGAATAACAATATGATATAACAGCAGAAAATAAATAGCCAAGAGATAACTCCAGTGGTCAAACTGCAACGGCAACACTAATGCTCTAAAGCCAAACTCCAAACTACTAGCTCGAACCCCCATCTTGTTTCACCATGCTAAGCAAGGTCATTCTTCCATGAATCTAAAGACTCCAATATCCAAGATCTCCAAAGAATGCCAGAGAGAAAGCTAAAAGCTACCAAATCAATATCTATATCTACTATCTGAAAAACCCAACTCTAGACTGTCCGTGTGGAAATTTGTGGGCACCGAGAGTTTAGGAAGGGAATAATAAACTCCGGGTCAGTCATGGGACTGGTATGAGCAAACAAAATAGTTTTATCTTTAAAACAAATAAAAGAATTAAATTTGAAATCTGGAATGCTTTTTAGAAAATGAAACTACCATAAGGCCTCCCGCCACACACACCATGCAAACGTAGAATTAGAGGAGATTTCTCCTTATGATAGTCAAATATGCTTGATACGCGAAAACTATTTTATATTACTATTATTAGGGCATAGTGGAAAACATTTCGAAAGTATAATATTAATCTTAGCCAGCATAGACATTCCGAACTATGCCTACTATATCTACCATCTAAACAGTGGGGCGCCACCATAAGTAGATGGCAGGTTATACAACTAAAACCGTACAAGGCGCGTATTGGATGATTGGATTTCCAACAAATGGTCAGGCTAAGGAACTTTCTGCGCCACATGGGAACGCCTCTGGAGGGACGCCCCGAGAACCATCCCTCAGTTCTCTGCCAACACAAGGCCGATGTACCCCCTGCCCGGGAGTATCACCTTAGATATTCCATCCCCGGTCGTAACCAACCTTTATCCGAGCCTCGATACCAACAACCACAAAGCAATGTATTTGCAGAAATCACATAGGTTAAATATCTGGGCTCCATACCATGATATCACCTCTATCGAGAAGAAATGGACATACCCTAGGGGCACTACCCCTGAAACCTTGCTGCATCTTTCCCGTTTCAACCATTTTCGGTTTGTGAGGCTCGACGAGGTCTCGTCCACAAAGCTACGCTTTTCACAAAGCCTTGCTTTGATCAACAAATGATCAGCTGCACTTCGTATGCCACATTACTAAATTGGGAATGTATCACTAGTAACCATCAACTACATAACCTCTGAGCTCGTATGTATTAGAGAAGGGTGTTAAGCTAAGAGAATAAATCTCCGCCACCAAACAGAAATGTATTTGATAGAAACTGGTTTTACATCTCAAAGTGTAATGTCAGACACACATCCATACAAGTCTGTTCCGGGATCGAACAGAACCGAAGGCACTTTCGAAGAAGCCCTTGCAATCTGAATAACTCCTAATCACGTTTGGACTCCCCATCACAATGGGTGCTCAAATCTCTATACCGGGGTCATTCGGTGCAGAGACATTCGGCGGGTCATCCTTTCGTTTTCGAAAGTATCCGGCCTTCACCACCGGTCTTCAAATGCTATCCATATTGTCGTATCATTATTCGGAATAGGTTATATGACACAAGGTCCTCTCCCGGCTAAACCGAATAACGAGCATAATATTTAAAAACATATGGATAATGGGATTTCAGTTATGTCACAACTTATTATCCAAAACCTTTCTTTCAAATGGTTAAACAAATTACCATTTACAAACCTTTTAAACAAAAAGATTCATTTCAAAAACCATTCAATGGTTTAAACAATTTCCCCACTTTAATCTTTTAAACAAAGATTCCCTTTTAAAACCCCTTTTCAATTTAAAACAAAGATCACCAAATCTGTTAACAATGATCCATTTCAAGCCTTTCAAAACAATTCCATTTTAAATTGGGTAACTCGTTCGGTCTTTAAAAACTCATTTCATAGCTTCCGAAACAATTCCCGTTTTCAAAAATAAAAGATACACCATTTAGAATCTTCCTCGATTCCAAAACAAAGTTTAACAATCTTTCTCAAAGATTTATTCATAGTTATTCAATCTTTAAATCAAAGGTTTAATAGTTTTCCTAACCAGTTTCAAATTTTATTGAATTCCATTTCACATATTGAATTCAAACTCAAATCAAAATATTTCAAATTTCAAACTAAACCAAATTATTTAAAATAACTTTTATCTTCATAAACTTCTTTTCAAATATCTTTCAAATTCAACCCAATTTCATTTCCAAAATCATTTGGATTCAAAATTCAAACTTTAAAACCATTTCAAAATATTAAATTCAAATATTTGTGACTTAACTGATTTTCTCGTGAAATCCATATTTGTGTGTGTCTAGTGTGGTCCAGGGGTTTTACACATAATAGTGCAACAACATCAACCATTATAGTCCAAATACAGCAATATCAATAAGCGGTATAAACTATAACGCTTATATCAGTCAAGCGGTACAAACCAATTGTAACGCTTATCTTTCATTCGCAAATCATAGATGTACAGATAATAATTTATATTACAGATAATTAATTTCATCACAGAATAAATTACATCACAATTCACAAAACAAAATAATTCATATCACATATTATCACAAATCAGGGACATCAATCAATTCAAAGCACTTCATAGAATCCTAATATCCATGAGTAAGATCAATTAATTATCTGATTTATTATATCAGATTAATTACTTATGAATAATTGCTAACCCTGGTTAATTAATCATTAATTAATTTCAAACCATTTTGATTAATTACTCTTTAATCCTTAATTACCTTTAATTATTAATAATCCTTTGATTAATCATCATTAATTAGTTACAAAGATTTGTTTATTTAATTCTTAATTAATAATCATCCCTTAATTGTTTACATAATTTAATTAACTTTTAAACTAATTTATCACATTAATTAATTACCCATAATAAATTATAATAAGTGATCATTCTTAATCACATAGTCATCATTAACCATAAATTAACTAGCAATTAATTTACGTTAATTAATTACCTTAACAATTTAGAAATCAATCCACCTTTAATTATTAATTTACTAATTAGCCTTTAATTAACTTCTATTAATTAATCTTTAATTAATCTCAACCCATTTAAAATAACTTCTTCCTTTAAATTAAACATTATTTCTATTATTAACCTCATTTAATTAATTAATTCTTATTTATTAATTAATAACCTTAATTATTGATTAAAAAACTTAATTACCCATTTGATTATAACTAATTACCTAATTAATCATAAATTATTAATTAACTTAATCATTTAATCCTTAATTAATTATTCCTTAATCATTAATCAGTGACCTTAATTATTAATTAATAAAACTTAATTACTCATTTATTAACTGCTAATTTCTTAATTTATTAACAAATAATCATTCATTAATTTACTTAAGTAGTTAATTACAATTTTATTAATCACTTAATCATTAATCAATCTGAACTCTGAATACCATTATAAAGTAATCAGTATTAACTACTCTCCAAAACAATTAATCAGTATTAATTAGTTATCTTAATTATCATTTTAAAGTTCTTCTTGAAAACTTTGAAAATCAAATCATTACTAATTATAAACATAAATGTTAATGAACTTTATGTCTAACTTAAAGAAATTATTTGATTAAGATAATAATTATGTGTTAAAACATTATTAAGGTATTAATAAAAAAATGATGACTTGTATTACATTTTTAACTCAACGGTTAAACCTTTGTCAAGCTGTAGCATTTAAAACTTGTAGAAAAGAAGTTACTTAACTTCATTTTTAATATACACCACTGCAATTTCAGAATAACCCGAGTTTCTCCTGGATTAAACTCGAGTAATGCTTTGAGTTTTTCACTCAATTTCCTGAGACGTTCCTCTGCACGCACTTCTTCTTCTCCCTCTTTTTTTTAATTTAAGTCTTATACCAAGTTATAACTTATAACATCAGGTGACGGTCTCACATATGAACACCCGATCACAAACCCGAAGGAAACACTCAGCAACCTCGAGTAAAATTTTCAACTTCTCGTACTCGAACCCGAGCTCCTACTTCATCTTCCCCAACCTAAAACAATTCCTGATGCATAGATCCACGTGTGTGCACATGCGCATCTTCTGTGACCATCAGAGATCAACGTTCCGACCTTCGCCAAATCGCCGAGCATTCCCTTAGACGAAATGACCACTCAGATTTTCAGTACCCACGGCAAATCAAAAATTGAACTCTCTGTCGAACTGAAACCAAAACCAAATGAAGCAATCCACCTCGCCACCGACGAATCCAATCACCGGAACCCACGCCGCCTAGTCCTAAGCAACGTCACAACCTACACGTCAATTTTCCCTAGTGCGATCGCCCAGATTACCGTGACGATAACAAGATTTGCTCGTGAATCAACAGCAAACCCAACGTGCCCAAAACCCTAATTTAATCCAAATCTTCACCTATGATGAAATAAAAAATTAACTAGTATTTTTCTCGAATCCAACGACTACCAAAGCATCTCTGACAACAACCCCGGAGTTCAACGTCTCATCAATCACTATGAATCGATGTTTTAAACATTTTTGATCAACTCGAATTTTCTCTTTCAATACAAACTTTAAAATTCTGAAATGATTTTCAAAAATCACTATTTTATAATACAAATTCATTCCTGCAATTAAATCTCGAAATCTAGACATTTGAATTTTGGGTTTATTTAGATCCTCTACTGTTATTTCTTATTTTTTTAAAGTAGATCCCAAAAATAAAAAATTGAATTTAATTTTAACATTGATGTTATACCATTTCCATCATCTCCCCTTTAGCAATTGTAACCTAAAACCAAATAAATGAAGAGCAATTTGATTTTTTTTCTAAGGATTATAACCTGTAAATTAATAGAGCATAAGTATATATATACAGATACCCAGACATGCATCCTATATATATAGCCTAATTCAATTATATTCAAGATGAATACATCTAGACAAACATACATATACATCATCACCACATAGATATCACATGCAGCAATATCAAAAGATCTATAGGTTAAAATTTTGCTCACAATTATCTGAAGAACAGAGGACCAGGCTTAAACTTGTTTTGTTGCTTTGGATTTGAAACTTCCAGATTTAAATTCCTCTTTAATTTGTTTTTCCTGCAACTTTGAGTTGATTTTCTTGTTTATTTCTTTTTTTCTTTTTTTGGATTCAGGTTTCCAGGTTTGCTTTTGATTCCACTTTGAATTTCCAAGTTTTCGAATTGAAGTCTTGTTTCCAGATTGATGAACTTGAATTTGTTTTCTCTTTTTGATCTAAGTTTTTTTGCTTTTGAATCTAAGACAACACATTTTTTCTTTTTTGGTTTTTGATTTCATGGTTTTATTTTCAGATTTGTTATTGTTTGTTTTTTTTATGAAGATAAAAATCAAGTGTGCCACTTGTATAAGATCCTTACACTTGTAATTTTAAATATACACTTGTATTGATGGTTGACAAATGTAAATTTTTATTGTAAATGCTTACACATGTAATTTTTTTGTATATTTATGTTGAAGTCCTTAAATTCAATTAATTTTAAAATTTTAGTTAAACCCTTGTGCATTTATATTTTATATCTTAACATATGTTTATAAATCTTTTTATTTAAACCCTTATCCAATTAAATTTACATATGTAAATGTTTCACATTTTAAATCCAAAAATAAATATATAAAACTATATTTATTCATTTTTAAAAGAAAAGGTGTTTTAAATTCTTTTATCAAATTTATATTCAACTTTAGAACTTTTATTTATTCTTGTTTCACATCATTCATACATTGTTCAACTATCAACACTTATACATTATTAAAGAAAAAATGTTTTGAAACTAAATTGCACTTTAATAATTGATCATATATATGTATTTCTTAATTTTAAAATTTTATTCTTGAATTCCCAATTCGTAATTTATTTTCAATCTACTTATAAAACACATTTATTTTTAAATCCAATATTATTTATAAAATACTTATATAACTTTTAAAAGAAAATGAATTAAAAACAATTTATGCACTTAATAAATAATCATACATATATATACATTATTTCTTAAAGTATAGAGTATTAACTCCTATTAGTATTAATTTATAAAAAAATTTTAAAATCCAAATATTGTTCAATACATTTATTTCAAATTTCCAAATTCAACTTATTTTTCAATATATTTATATTTAAATTTTATATCTAAATTTTTCAATTTATTTTCAATATTTATTTTGAATCTCAAATTCAAATCTTAAATTATTATTTATATATATAAACACAAACCAAATACATATCTTATTTATCTTTGAAATATAAAGTTTGATATATATATACATATATATATATATGTGTATGTGTATGTATGTATATATATATATATCCAATGTTTATCTATAAAAGCTTATCCTTAAATTCCAAATCATTCTTGAATTTTCAATCTTTCAATGTAAATTAAAAATAAATTTTATATACAAAAATATGATATAAATTGGAAAATTTACATTTATTCATAATTTAATTTCAAAAATTACATTAATTGTCAAATTAAACTTGTTCAAAATTCGAGAATGTTACAGGATTCCATACAATGGCAGGGCTACTAGGGTACCGCCCGTCACAGTATGGGGCCTAGATCACCGTACCGAGGATCACTCCCGACCCCCTACAACACAAGGCCGGAATCATTCCTTACTGAACAGTCCCGAACAGGATAACCCCGCGGTTGTACCTAGCAACCGTCCACACAGCCGAAATAAAAGGGGACATCTATACAGGGGTATATCTCGTCATGCTTGGGTGCTACCCACCTAACCTTGCTGCACATCCCCTGTTTTAGCCATTCTCGGTTGATGAGGCTTGAGGTTACGATTACCTTTATAGAACATATCTCTTAGAATGCTCATTATCCGCCTGACGATGTTCTGAAAGTATTCAATCCATACAAGTTCGTTCCAGATTTGAACGAAACCGAAGGCATTATCTCGTTACACTCATTTTGGAATCACCCTCAGAGTCAACGACAATAGCCCTTGCATTTTGATACACCATCTCGATCTTCACTTGGAAATTTATGACCTAACGTTTAATTTGGATCGATGTGCTTTTCGGATAATCATAAATGACACCCGATCCCGGTCTCATCGAAATCCAAACGCCATTTTAAAGGTCAATTTGCTCATTAGTTTAAACAGTTTAGTTCAACACTTTGAATTCACATAGCATTTATCACAGATAAATCATACACAATCATCATAGATATATCAAGGCATATCATAGAGTATCGCAGAATATCATCAAATATATATCACAAAATCAGATATTCTACTTATACAGCATTCATAAGTAAACATCTCCAATTCTTATTGTTATTAATTTAATTTAAATTAATTACTTGAGAATTAATCCTTTAATCCTGTTTAGTTAGTCATCAATTGATTAACTATTTTATTTCAAATTATTAAATTAATTAATCACTTCTTAATCAGTTTATTAAACCTTAATTACTTAATAAATTACCCTTAATCACTAATTAATAACCTAATTGTTAATTAATAAAACTTAATTATCCATTTATTAACCACTAATTACTTAATTAATCAATTATTAATTCATAATTAAATTACTTAATTAGTTAACTACTAATCATACATTAATTAACTTTAAGTAGTTTATTACAAATTTATTTATCACTTAATCATTAATTAACCAATCTCTAATTACAATTATAATTTAATTATTTTTAATTACTTTCTAAAATAATTAATCCATATTAATTATTCATCTTAATTAACACTTTTTAAAAAAATCTTCTTTAAACTTTAAAAATCAATTTATTACTAACTACAAAACTTTAATGTTAATTAATTTTATACTTAACTTAAATTAATTACTTAATTAAAATATTAAGAAAGAGTTTAAAACATTGTAAAGTATTAACTAAAATAATTAAAACTTGTATTAAAGTTTTAACCTAAATTATTAAACGTTTCTTAATTCGATAACGCTTAAAACTTGTTGAAACGCAATTTTCTTAACTTTTTTTTTTAAATAATATTGCAGTTCTGAAAAACCCGAGAACTTCCCCTGATTTACTCGAGTAATACTTCGAGTTTCTCACCATTTCACCCGAGACATCCCTCGTTCCCTCTCGTACTCCATCTTCAGCTTCTTCTTTTTTATTTCCAGAAGTTAAGTTTAGTTTAAGTAAAAGTTATAGCTTCAGAAACTCTCACGCGTACTCGGGCTAAACTCGAAGCAAACGATCCTCTTTCTCTAGTAACGACTTGAGACGCTCGCCCCACAATGACACTGACACCAATCCACTATGCCGTACACGTGCACGGTGACGCGCCGTAGCTCCGTCGAACTCCATCACCTTAGGCAAGTCGCAAATCTCACAAACACTCGGAATCGAAACACAATTCATTACCAAATTTCCTAAATAAAAAATAAGCAGTTCACTCAAAAAAACTACAACACAACCCACTAACAAAAACACCTCGCCGCCGCCGTTCAAACCACCGGAGCTGCCCCACTCCTTCCACACCACGTCAACACACTATACTTCCATCCCCTCGAGTCTCGTGAAACTCGATCACATATAGAAGACGAACACGCCTCGTTTCTTAACCACAACAAAAACGAACCTTAAACCCTAAAATGATCTCGACCCATTAATTTATGCATGGAAAAATTTTCTGATAATTTTCTCGAAATGAATGATGTTCATACTTGCTTCAAACAAAATTCCAACATTTAAAATTGATTCTATTGTCAGAAAATGGATAAAAAGAAAATTTTGTTCAAATACAAACTGCTCTTAGAATTCTAAACTAAAATTTTTCATTTTTTTTTAAATCTTAATTTACAGTAAGGATTCAAGTTATGAACTTGAATTAGCTTTTTACAACAATCAAATTTATCAAAATATTATTTGATTACCTGTAAACAAGATTACAGTGGTGATATCTTACAAACATGGTTTAAATCAGCTTTTAAAATCTTAATTTAAGTTTAGACATCTTATTTCGGTTGAACACTTAAAGCTTTACAATGTTTCGATGAGAATAATTTGAGTTTGAAGAAAATATTCAACCTGTAACAAATAACAGAGAAGTACAGAGCAATCTATGATCAACATAGAATTATATTCAAGACTAAAGCATATACAAACCATATTATCAATGAATCCTGAACCGTTTTTAAATAAACTTAAAGCTTTAAAAATTCTTGTTTACTCACCTGAAAGTTTTTGAAGAGAGAACAATTCCTGTTTTTGAAAACCTGTAGTTGGAAACTGCCTTTGAGTTCCTGTCTGTTTTTGTTGAATGATTTTGAGCTTTGAAAAATGAAGATGCTTATTATATTTTTCCTGGTTTTCTTAAGTTGTTACTGAACAAACTAAAATAGAAAGATGCATACATATATATAGAAGAAAACATGATGTATAAGGGAATGTTTAACTGGTCAAGTGTTTTCTTCTTTTTGTTTTTTTTGATCAAATTTTTATTTCTGAAATGAAAAGATTTGTAAAATTTTGAATAGACTTAATTTTGGCTGAGATGATGGCATTAAATTCCGTGGTTTCCTAATTTGTTTACATACTATTATTATTTATTTTTTGCTGTATATAGATATTTTGTATAAAGATATTTGTTTTATTAACTTCTAGCTTGTCATCATATACATATCTTTGTCTGGTTTACTT
This sequence comes from Allium cepa, assembly GCA_030765085.1. Taxonomy (NCBI): domain Eukaryota; kingdom Viridiplantae; phylum Streptophyta; class Magnoliopsida; order Asparagales; family Amaryllidaceae; genus Allium; species Allium cepa. The sequence goes on along the minus strand of CM060930.1, from coordinate 5,130,906 downwards.
TATTCATTTGTGCTTACAAATTTTCATCTTATGTTGCAAGCATACCGTAACTACTTAATTCTTGCTTTATTTTTATTTCTATTTTGTATTTTAACTATCAACATTTAAATTATATTCATATGTTTCACTTATATTTTATATTGATAGAATTTGATTATATTTTAAACATTATTATCTATATATATTTTTATACCAAATGTTAATAACGTAGAACATTTTAATTCAATTATATAAGATAAATTTTATTGTAAATATTTTTAAGAGATTTTATTTTAAATTTCCAAACTAAATTTCCTTTTCAAAATACAAATGTATATAAATAAATGGCAAATATTTCCAAAAGTCCTATTCATTTTAAAATGATAAGTACATTTTATTTAATTGGATTAATTATTTATTAAAATATTATGGCCAAAATTTCGGTTCGTTACAATTAGCATCCACGGTATAATGGATTCTGATATCTTTTATTATATGTGTTGCGTTGATAGGTGGCCTATATTTCTATATTTATATTGGTGTTGATATTTTATTATTTTAGATTGAGATATATATTTGGGCATTGTTGTATTCTAGCCTGACTACATTTCATGATATCTCGAGTATTGATGATTTCTTGATTTTTGTAATGATTTTGGATATGTTGATTCACCCATTTGATATGGTTTCTATGATTTATTATTTGACTTTATTTTAAATGGGTGATGATATTTTTACGTTGGGTTTTATGGTGTTCTACTTTATATGATATCCGAGATTTATTGGAAATAACATTATTCTAGTTATACTCAGTATATACGGGGTTCCATATGTTTGTTAACCCATGATTTAGATGTAGTCTAATCTATGTGCTATTTATATAATACTTAGGTTAGACCAAGACTTTAGATATAAGGACAACGGGACTAGGTTGTGTATTTTAGGCATAGAGGAGAGTAGGCATCTATTATTGTGGATTATCATCTTGTATTGTATAGTCTCTTGTATGTATATCATTATGATGTATATTAGACATATTCTTGTATATTGTATATTAACACTAATTGGCTCTATGATCTCTGATATTTACTATATATTGTGTATTGTTCAATCCTAGAGACACACGTGTTTATCACTTTGTGTCGATACTATGTACGTATAGGTGAGTTATTTATTCGATGTTTAAATATGTACCGGTGTTGGCCCAAGGGAATATTCACATATGTACCCTATATAGTCTTATTCTCGATATTATTTGACAGCATTACCTATTAATACTTTGGTAGTATAGGTATAGAGGTGGAGTGTTTATAATATACACCTTCTCTTTAGGGTGAGAAGGTTTCTTACTATTCTAAAAGTACTTAATGGTTTCTTTGAAGCTCCTCTCTTATTGCCCGTCATGATTCCTAAAAAAATAAAACATGAGTATGTTAATTAATGGGAAATTATGAGACTATCATTTTAAAGTAGGAAAAAGGAAGACGAGCCATAAATATAAGTTGAAGAAATTATTGAAATCAGAGTAATCGTAATATAACCTAATATATAAGTAAGTGGCTAAAGAGAAACAAGAATTCATGAAGGATAAAGGGTATAAAAAGAAGTTTCGATGGCTATCACACGTCATAATTATAATTGTACAGAAAGAATTTTGATAGCTATCGAATCTCAAAATATTAAATAGCTATTGAACATTGAAAATTTTGAAGACTATCGAGTGTTGATAACCATCAAATTTCGATATCTTGGGAAGCGATCAGAAGTTGATAAATTTGAGGGCTATCAAATAATGAGGGCTATCGAATGTCAGTAGCTATTGAACATTGAAAATTTTAAGGACTATCGAACGTTAATTGCCTTCAAATCCCAATAGTTCGGAAAGCTGTCAATGTTGAAAATTGAAAGGGCTATCGAATGTTGAAAAATTTCTAAGAACTATCATGCACCTAAAATACTAACGGTTGTCATGCATTTTTTATAAAATATATAAATAAAGGTAAAATATGGGCGAAGGGTTAATAAGACAAAGATCCACTGATAGATAATTAACGAAAATCATGATAAATTAAAATCAAAGCCAATTTATTCACGTAAACTTATGAACCTATCTAATTTTTAGAAATCAAGCAACTCTAAAAAGTTGAACCAACAAATAGATACAAAATTAAGTCAAAAACCGATAGATTATAACAGCGAAAAAAATTAATCACTTTGAAAGATTAGCTCTTAGAATCCAAAAATTTTTTAGGGAATTTGTGACTTTTTTCTCGATTTCAAATGAATTGGTAAAGGTGAAACAAAGAAGAAGATGAGTATTTATAAGGAAAATTGGATGAATTGTTAACCGTTGATTTGATATGCAAATATTTTTACGACCAAGATGATAGAACATAAGGAATACCAAGAGTTTCGCTTAATAAGAAGCAAAAAAGCATTTATCGTTTATACTGAAGTATAAAACACTTTTTCTTTTAAGGCAGGGGAACGTTACACCCAAATTTTCATATGTGAGCAGCTATTAAGCATTGAGGGTTGAATGTAAAAAATTTTAAAGGTTGAGACACGCAAGGCTATCGAATATTGAGATGATAAATCTACCAAAAGCTATTGCAAGTTAAAGTAATAAAGCTAATGCATGTTAAGGTTGTTGAAATTGGACGAGCCCGTAGCGAAAGAAATGGATGAATTTCAAAAATTTCTTAACATTTTTGGATCTTTAACGGGCCTATGAAGTCTAAATATACTTGAAACATTTCTAAGTTTCTTTAAATAAAATCAATATTTTATTTTACTTAATAACCAAAGGAGTATTAAATCTAATTCAAATAATTATTTAATAAGATGAATGTATCAAATACATTCATGTGTTTGAATGATAAGAAGTGCATACGAGCAGTATACAGAAGTAAGTAAATGAATATGAAAAAGGTTAGAAAGACACATTTTATTTCTTTCTCTTAACAACAATAATTAATTAGGGAAAGATGAGGCATAAATGTAGAAAGAGAAACCTCTCATTTTTCTCTCTTTAATTAGGTTAATTGATAAATTAACATTTACTTCATAATTGACACTATGTAAATAAAGATGTAAAAGGTTAGAGAAAGAAATTTATATTTCTTTCTCTTAATATAAATAAGTAATTAGGAAAAACTGGGGCCAAAAATGTAAAGAGAGTGACTTTTCATTTTTTTTCTCTCTCTTTAATTAGGTTAATTAACAAACTAACGTTGACTACAAAATTAATACCTGCCTTTATTGTCCAAATTTTATTTTAAAACATGTAAGCAATAGCAATATATGTATATATTAGTTCAACTTACACTTATACATTATATATTAAAAGGAATTATACTATAGACAAAAGTTGACTTATATTAACAAAAGAACAATTATCGAATAGAGATAAACATTTATGAAGAAGGAAAGGTGGAGGACTTTCCTCCTTCCTCTACTCATTTAATAAATGTCATTTCAAATTAGTGATTAAATTATAAAGCATAAATACATGTAAAACTAATTTTGACCATTCTCATATTTTGGAATCTAGAATTAACAAATATAAATCAAGTTTCAATTTAGAATGAATTTTAAAATTAGAATTATGACTTTACATAAAAGTAAATTTTATAAACGTTGAATTAAAAAAAGCATTCATGCATATACGTAATTAATTTAAAGCTACTTTTAAAATTAAAGTAATAAATAAATATGCAATGTTTGTGATTTAGCATGTGTTATAATTAGAAGTTAACAAATTTACACAAAAGTCCAATTATGTTTTTATTTTACTTTAAAACAAAAGAATACATTAACAAAAAAATTCAGAAAAAACATATAAACATTATATTCAATTTTTAGATGATTTCAAAAGAACAAAATATATAATTTATATTAGTTAAAATAAAATAAAATCACATAAATGAATGGTTTCAAATAGGAAAAAAAAAGGACAACTTAGGCACATATAAATTCGTAGTAAAATTTCAGATCTGAACTATAAGAATATCATGAACAATTAATTAAATAAGATATAATATAGCATAGCTCTAATATTAAGAATTTGTCACAACTCTAAGGTTAAGAATATGGACATGTAATCAAAATGGAATAGCACAAAATGGATCTAAATCAAACTGATATTATAAACATATATTATTAAAGATGATATGACAAAAGGAAATTAGATCAAGTGAAATGGATAAACCTATATTCAGATGTGATAACCATATGAATAAGAAGACTATATGAATAAATAAGATGAAGATCTTAACTTAAGATGTAGCCAAAAGAATGCACCTTGAATGATGATATCTCTTCAGATAAGGTCCACATTTTATACTTGCAAGAGATAAATGAACCACTTTTGTTTTGTTTTATTTGATATTTGTATTTAGAGTAGAAAAATTTATGAGAAATTAATTTTTTTTTTTTGTTTTCTGCCATGAAAAGTTTGGAGGAGAGAAAGAAAAAGAATGAAAATGTGAAAGAATGAGTTGTATGTGCAGAATAAATGAGAGAATATGTTTTATTTGAAAGAATGCCTTTCCCATTCTTTAATTAAAATTTCCCTAACTGATTCACCTGATTGTCATCCTTTCTCCAATCATTTCTTCTCACATTATATGTCATCAAATGACATAAAATTTACTTAAATCATTACATGCAATTATCTTTTATTTAAATTACATCGATATCGTATATCAATGTGCTCAAATATAACTTTTATAATGCATTAAAATAATTACAAATAACTTTCAAACATCAAATAAATTAAATAATAATTAATATTTCTTAAATATTAATTAAATTGAATCAATTTACAACAGTTTATAAATTAATTAAATCATGTGGTTTTCAGAGGGTTCATCATTATAGTTGTATAACTCAAATGTACAAATTCAGTCAGCGATTAATATCAAACTTTTCGAATATTAACTCACACATCACTTAACAGGTGGTGTGACATTTTGGCTGAATTTATCACTTACACATCTTTTGGTAAAATCCAATTTTATTTATCATAAGCGGTACCCGCTAGTGATAATTATTTATACTAATTCTCTTCGTTAAAACATATCACATTATGACTTATGGAAAATGGTAAGGGTCAAAATTCCAATATAGTCCACATTCAACTCTATAGTGCAAAAACAAAGTTTTTGGTTTAATAATAATAGTTATTATTAACCGAACCACTCTGGCTAGAAACTTTGAATTTCAGTTGACTTTAGTTGACCGTTATACTAACCTCATATAACTAAGGAGATGAATCCTCACTTGAATAGCGCTTCACTTCTAATGCTTTTGCTCGACCAAACTATAGTCATTCGATGGACGTTGTGCCACGAAATAACAATAATCAAAGCGGAGCTTCCACATTGAAGATCAATAGTATTATCAAATCGAGAGAACTACATAAATTAGTCACATCAATATTTTTTGTTTGTCCTTGGTTAGCACAACAGAAATTTGTAAAGTGGGCCATTCCATAGTTATCCCATAGCTATCAATACGTAACCCCTTGGTGCCCCTAGCAGCCATGAGTAATACACTGTCTAACTTTGGAGAACTTTACATACTTTAGTCTCAACGGATGTATCGTATCAAGTATTGATACATCTTGACTAGGAATATATGAAATGGTATATTTGTTTTCATTATGAAAAATTACTCATGGCTACAACACTCTGTAACTACTATCACGAAACATACTATTTATGGATTTTCTATTAAATATACTTTTAGTTAAATTAATTAATTAATATAACACATTATATCAAATATATAATAGAAAGAAAAGTCTTTTTATTTCAAACAAGTTTGGTTATCAAGTTAGATATATGTAACAAATTACATAATTTCCCTAGGGCATACCCTTAACTCTATCAATCTTCCACTTGCATTTGGGGTCAGTTATGAAATTCATTCCAACTTCTCTGATGGATTTTCTTAAAACCAATTGGGTCAATCCCTCAGTGAATGAGTATACTATTATGTTTTCATTTTCTACACTGTCAATCAACTCTCTTTGATGTTGGTATAACTACCTTTATCATATAGAATAATTCAGAGTATGTCTCTCGACTTCCAGTGCGCTCTAAGTTCTATTATGAACCATACTATGACATTGTTACCATGTAAAAATGTTATGGAATTCTCAACATTTGGGATCACCCTTGTCTTAGTTATAAATTTGTGCATCTATATTTATGTATATTGATTTTATTATGATGCTATTGAAGGCGATGAACATAGCCTTTTTCATTGAATCAACCACGGTCTTTCATCTAGAACATTTCCAACTTAAAAATTATTAACTTGGATTTATTGTTGACATATTGTACTCAATATCACTTATTAAGTTTGAGTCTGAACACTCCTTCATAAGGAGTTTGTTGTTTCTGTAAACAATTCTCTATTATTTGATAAATATATGAAAACGCTGCAAACATATTTAGTGACATCAGTTTGATTTGATATATGCTTCATGTATCAAATGCATAAATAAATCACGATATTATAGATAACATAACATATATAATAATTCCTATTGCTAATACATTTGACCTTCTTACATGTTCCTTATTTAACATTTTAATAAGGTGCCCTCCCATATCATTTGAGACATTCCCAATATCTTTTATACTTATTACAAAAGACATCATTTACAAATCCAACGTTGAGTATCAAAACAATTAAGGCTGATTTTAACATAAATACATCGTTAAAAATTCAGTAATGTGTTGTTTATTTATCATTTAGAAATATCAATGTATCGTTTAATGCTCTTTCTTATGAACACACGCTTCCTCTACATTTTGGTCGATAATCAAAGTATTTGATATTCTTATCAAAACATTTGTTCAATTTGATGCTTGTCGGACTACACTTTTGTATATGTTCTTGGATCATATTCAAAAACTCACAAAATTAATGCCACTACCATTGACTTTGAGACATTTTGGTTATTATGTGTAAACAAATTACTCTAAATCATTATTTAGAATTTTTTGTTTCAACACATTTGTACCAAAACATAAAGTCATATTATGCGATAATTTTGTGAGTAAAATCCGAACCTACTTGAGCACATCGGATGGTGAATCTGTTACATTAATTTCAACAATTGAAATTTATAGTATTATTGTTATCAATGTGGCTCGCTATTATATTATTCCAACTACTTTTGTCTTTCCTTTAAAGACATTTTTGTTACCAATGGATCATATGCCTTTGGGTACAACTTTCAAAATATATTTTGATAATGTACTTGGAATCTATTTTGGATTTTTGCATCATACTATATGATAAAGTCAATTCTCTTAATGGTTAAATTGACTGCTAAGGATTATCTATTCTCGGCATTGATATAGTAATCATGGTTTCTCTTCAATGTACAAGAATACTTATTAGACGTTCTAATGTGTTATGTTCATTTAGGTTTGGTTAATTTTGTTTCATCCCTTGTAATCGGCTTTATCCTTAGTTCGTATACAAATCCATTTTACCAATAATTTACTAAAGAAATTCATTCGCTGTAAGTTGGTATTTCTCGACACAACTGTTATTTTTCAATACAATGGAATAAATATTCATAAACATTTTATAAACTACTTTATATAAAACTGATTTTGCATTAGTTCACAATATATTTATGTTCACAACATAAAATAGTCATATAATGACAATAGTTCCCAAAATTCTCTTGGGACGATTCATACAAGATCTCTTACATACATTATTACATGTAGTTTTTTGATTTGCACAACCTACCAACTCCTTGGCCTATGATATGTGAGATTTTTTTATAAACCCTTATCTTATATGGTTTGTGAACTATTCTTCAAATGATATTAGTTTTAACCTTGCATGTTACTCTTAACTACACACCTTATAAAAAGAATTTATCTCGACTTTACTCATCGTTAATCATGCTTTGTTCAACAAAGTTTGATTACTACTTATCAATACACCATTATGTACTATAGGGAGGAGTTACCTTTGTAACGACCCGTGTTTTTAGCCATTTTCAATTATTAAATTTAAGGTGATTATTGGATAAAAATGGTTATTAATGTAATTTGTTGAATAATTTAATTGTTTAGATTTAATATTATAATTATTTAAATAATGAAATCATGTGTTTAATGTGAATGAAAATGCATCAGAAATTGATTCAAAATTTTATTTAAATACGAATAAAGATGGCTAACATTTAAAATTGGATTTAAATGTGGATAATTAATATTTGAAATTTTATATTTTAAATTAACGAGTTAAATTAGCCATTTTGGCCACTGTCTCAGATTTCGACAAAACCAGTTTCATCAGATCCGTAACATTGAATTATTATACGATTTTAAGTTTCATAGCGATCGGACTTGTCATTTGGCCATGCGAGCTTGAGCGCGTAGTATTTAAATACAGAATCTAAATATATAATTCGATCCGCAAAGCTATCTTCCACATATGATCGAATTAAGCTTCGAAACTAGTTCCACTGCGTTGGGGATTAGGGTAAAATATTATAAATGCCAGGCGGCACTCGTCATTTGGAGTTCATGTTTTCGCTAGCCAATTGGATCGGATATTTTCTTATCGCTATAATATATATATATATATATATATATATATATATATAAATTTAAAATATCTTGACATTTCCTTTTTTTCAGCTATACCGTCATTTCACTTCCTTTCCTCCCCTCTTTCTAATCGAGATCGGATCGATTTAAAAATCAAAAAAAAAATGCATCGTTCAAATATAAGAAAAGAAAAGAAAGGCGACCGAAGTCGCGATGGAGAGGGGATGGAGGCACGGTCACTGTGGCAAGGTGATGTAAGCAGAGGGCTGTGCGTGCGCTTGCTCGCGGCATGCAAAAGAGATGGTGTTCGATGATTCGTGCATGTAGTAGGGGCAGCAACGTTCGATTAGGGTATAATTTGAGTTCAGGTGTCAATTTATTTTTTCTTCATGCGCGACTAATTGCTGATGGTCGGCGTTCGCGTAGGTGATGTGATGGGAAGACAACGACGGTTGGTCGAGGCACTGATGGTTGGCTAGGCCGAAGGGTTTGTTCGTGTAAAAAAACAAACAAAGGCCGCTCTGCCTGGGGAAAGAAAGGGTGAGAGCTGCTGTGGCATGAACGTGATGAAGCTAGGTTTTTTTTCATTTTGTTAATTAAAATTAAATTAAATCATTATCCTAATATATTCATAAATCATTCATATGAGGTCCGTTTCGAGCTAAACAATTGCGTCTCGATCGTATCGACGTCATCTACAGCTTGGCATTGGATTGGCATTTATTGGAGGCTGAGATATTTCAGTTTTAGATAATAAGGTGAGTATTTATACGCCCACAGGTGCTGAAATAATTTTTATATTAGTTAAATTCATATCATGAAGTAATTTGAATTTTTGATTGATGTTTGACAAATTTAGTTGACAATTAAATCGTCATTTGAATTAATTGATGGAATTGAATTAACGGTTAAAGTGAATTTGAATTTAATTTCCCGTAAAATATCCGAGTGGTTAATTGATTCGGCTTTGGTGCAAGAGGTCACAAGTTCGAAACTTGCTTTCGAACGTTTATTGACATAGGATATGTTGTCTCAATGATTTGTTGTATATAAAGTACCATTTCAAAAAAAATGGAATTTAAATAGACTTCAAACTGGAATTTAAATTATTTTAAAATTGGAAGTGAAATCAATTCGGAATTGTAATTTAAATTAATTTAGAATTGAAATTTAAATTTGACTTGAAATCGGAATTGAATCGAGTAAACCGGAATGGAAATTGATTTGGATTGGAAATTTTGGAATTGAATCAGTTCGCTTGGAAAATATTTTTTTATAAATTATTTTAGTACAAACTATTTCAAATCTATTTTCTTTAAATATTCAAACTATTTTAATTTTCCTAGTTATTTTACTATATAAACCATTTTATCACTCAAACTATTTTCTATTAAACTATTTTAGCTATTTAACTATTTAAAACTATTTTCTAAATTCCAAACTAGTCAAAGGGTGGAATTTTTATATTTAAATATTGGATTTAAATACGAATTGGCTTAAAGTGGATTATAACCAAAACTATAATTCGAATCAAGTTTTGAAGTGAAATCGATATATTGAGTTGAATTGACATTATGAAGTAAAATATGATTTTTGAGTAAATATGATGATTTCAAAAATGGTTTTGACTTTTGAAACGAACATGATATTTTGATATCAATTACGAATTGTTTTGAAATGTAAAAGAACCAACCAGTGTGTAAATTGACGTTTGGTTGTTAAAGAGACCACGGCCTCTTATTGAAATACTCTCTTTCAGTATTGGAACCACTTTAATAACTGTGTACGCGGTGGATGATAACTAGAATGTAGTGATTGTATTGGCGGCGTTTACTGGAATAAAGTAAGAGAATGATGATGGATAGCCTTGACATTCGTGTCATAATTAAAATGACTAAAACAGGAGCTTATGTCTGGCCATTGAGGTTAGCTACCTCTAGCGACGTTGATCCCTCATACTACTATTGTGGTTTCTTATTCAATGGATGCACCTTATTTTTCATTTGGATTGATTGTCGCGGTCGGCCACGGATGGGTTACGACCAGCCAGAAAGGGTAAACTGGTAGAATCTTACCTTGGGTATTGCCTCACGTGCCTTATCATATTTATCCCTATACGAGCCCATTACGATTTTGGTTTAAAACTGTAAAAATGTGTTAAGGTGGATAAATGTAAAGCCTTAACGCTATTTTGATATTTATTTTACTGAAACGCATTATATATTATAACGTATACTGTTATATATAAATACTTTAACGGATCCTTAGGAGATGGAAAATACCGTAACATCTCTTAGGTTATTGCACCCATATTTGTGATATTGATTTGAATTACATAAGAGTATTTTAGTTCTGACTAGAGTGTTTTGTCTTTCCATTACACTCGGGTCAATCCTAAGTTTTTTCAGCATATTGAAGACTATTCTCTGAAGGACGAAGATGGAGTTTTGGTATATTACTATTATTATTATTTCCCGCATCATGCTATTCTGCTGTATTGATTATTTATCTCTGATGTATAGATATAACTCTGATAAATGTGTATAGATTATAATCGGATGTATAGTAAACAGCCTTTGAATTATTTATTTGATTATTATATTTTATCGTTTCCGCTGTGAGATTCTGTATTTGTTTTCTTCTTCTCTTCTTATTTTTCTTATTTAACCACATTGATTGTCTACGTTTTGGATTGTTTAAGTCGGACATGTGTGGATTTTGGTCGATTTAACCCTTCCAAAATGTGAGTCGTCGCACCTTTGAGATTGAATCATTATTCATTTTTAGGTACAAGGAACTCTTTCCAATATACTCATATATTCAATCAAATCGAATACTTTTATTTTATTGCACGTTATTTTATTTACTTTCGTTTTATATTCTATGATCTTATCATAGGAATACTACATGTGTATCAAATACACACGTCTATATTGGTGATAAATCATCAACGAATATAACTAAGTATTTAGAATAGATTTGGTATTAGTGAACTTACGACTGCATACATCTATATGTAACAATTCGAAGAGTTCATCAACTCTTATTATGCTCCCATTAATTTAGTGCATAACTCTTCAATTTTTTGATATCCAATTAACCAATTTTGTATGATTCATAATAATATAATAAAAATTATTTCTCAAAACTATGACTTAGTTCATAATTCTAAAGTAATTGTATATAATTTTAGATGCTTCTGTATTTTCAATGCATCATTTTTGATGTGAAAACAAATACAACATTATAGTTTTATATCATAACGAATATTCATAATATTCACACTGAAATATAACTATCTCTATTTTTCAATCGGCACCAAAAAAATAGTCATTATTTCATAAATATTATTCAGTATGTTTTACGAAAATAATTTTTGTAATTTGATGCAATCAATAAGTTTATATGACATGCTTCCACTATTTCTGCCATTATTATACTATGTAATAAATTTGAAGATGCATCATTCACTTAATATTTATTTATTTCATACACTGTAACTAGTTTACAGTGGAGAGTTCTTTGATCAATTATCTTGAACTCAAAGAAATAAATCCCATAGAAAACAATTTTCTATACAAAATTACATTTCGGAATAGAAATCATACTTCTTATTCCAATGTTAAGTATCATATCATATTATTACAATTCTCGTTTTTGACGTTTCTTTATGAAGCAGAAGTGTCAATTCACTTTCTTCATCCCAACTACACCTTAAATCACATTACTATAATACATTCGGTTTTCCTCTCTAAATGGCCAAACCATTCAAAGGAAAAACCTTACTGCAATATAATAACAAACTTTTTACAATAGCGCGTTTGATTATCCCTAACATTTAAGGGCGTTAAATATGTTGCTCCTTGGGTAAATTGATCAAACTGACATTTCAATGATTGGGTTCTTAGATTTATATTGTAGTTCTGGTCTTGCGTTACATTTAACATAATATGATCTTTTATGTAATCAATCAAATTGAATGCTCGATCTCATAGTATTGTTTATTGGCTTATTTCGAATGAACTAATTTCATCAAAGTATCGTACATTATGAATAGTGACTATTCCCTATATAATACTTATATGTGAAGTACATGGATTGTTATCCCGCTTTTTAGCAAGGCCGTGATACCAAAAAATTAACTAGAAACCAAAGACGGTCTATCCCGAAGATCGATTGTACACAGGTTCACTATGGATGTCGATAAATTTTGTCCGAATCTGGATCGAGCTACAATTGATGTGACAAGACAAGCAAAGCTATGAAAGCCACCGTTCCAAGTTACAAGTCAATCGGAGTTCGTGTGCTCAAGATACGATCGATGCAATCTAAGGAAATCAACTCACATGCATCCATCAGTTCGCATCCATCTGTTCATATCCATCATTTCGCATCCATCTGTTCGTATCCATCACGTACACTTAACTGCGTGTCCACTCAGCCTCGCTCTACTTCGTATCCATCAAATTGGTTCAACTTCGTATCGATCAATTGGAGCCAATTCGCATCGATCCCAATCGCATAGTTTGTATTGATCGATCAACGATCAATACGAATAAAACATCAAACGAATGATGCAAAAACAACCTTCAGCTATCGATACGAAATGGCCTTCAGCAATCGACACGAATAGGACAACTCTGATCGATACAAATAAGGCCACGGTAATCGATATGAACAGAACAGCTGGATAGATACAAACAAGGTACACCCCTTTGAAAGACTCGGTCACTCGGCATGAAAAGTGGACCGATCCAAGGAGTTAGCGCCATGTCAACTTGCAAGCACGTGCCTAAAAAGCGATACGAACAGCATCGATACAAAGAGAATGGAAACCGAAAAGCACGAACTTGCATCAATCATAACTCACAATCTATAAGTCCAAATGCCACCAAATTTTCACAGGAGCTTACGTACAACTAAAGAGTGTTCATGCTAAATTTCGACTCGATTGGATCAAATATTGATCGATACGAAATTCGTTCGTATCAATTATGGACCGAGTGCAAATGACATGGGATCGATCGTGTGGTCCCACTCACATGCCAGAAGAGGTCTCTCGAGATCTGAGCGAGATATTTGCATCCTACACCTATAAATAGCATCCTAGAGTCTACATAAAAAAACTTTTGGCTCTTCTACATCCGGACTCTACTGAGACCACTCTTGTACTTTCATTCCACTGTTGTAACTCATTGTAACTAGCAAACAAAGATCAATAAAAGTCATCCATTTCATAGTGGACGTAGGCCAAACGCCGAACCACTCTAAATCTGTGTGTTTTAGTGTGATTCTTTTTAAATTTTGAGTGTTCTTCATGTTTATTTTCTCTACATATTTGTTATCTGTGATCTGTGATTGAAAATGGGTACTTTCATCGACAATTGGGTGTTTGTGACCATTTTCGGTGCAAATATTTTGGCGCTTTCACTGAGAGTGCTAGCATTCGGGGATTCTATAGGTTAAATTTTGGATCTGTAGGCTTAAGGACTTGGATCTGGAAAGCAATGGCAAGGCAATCAGTAAGAAGACAGAGGATTAAAAGGAGTCAGTATAAAGGGAGTCAGGAGGCTTCCTCAAAAGAAAATCATGCCTCATCCTTCATCACTAGAGACGAGATGGAGAAGATGATGGGAGCTATGCATGAAGAGCTTCTGAAAAGACAAGAGGAGATTATGCAGAATTTGCTTCAAAAAACTAAACAAACTGGAGTGCAGAATCAAGCTAACGCAGCTGCAGGAGATGCTAAAGATAGGAGTCAGGAGCATGGAGCAATCAGAACCCAGAACAGAGCGAGACCCTCATGAGCGGCCCTAGAGTTAGGGGGCACTCCGCAGAAGCATGTTGATCCAACCTCAGGAAGGATACCAGGTGGAGCTATTCAACACGTCATTGATAGAGGAATGGACACCCGTCCAGAAGAGCAGATTGCAGGATTCCCTCGCGAACTCGGGGGGGGGGGGGGGGGGGGGGGGGGAGGGAGGACAGATCGGAGGCAACAGACAAGGACAACAGCCTCGCAACAGTGATAGATTGGCGGAGATGGTTATACAAGCCATGAGATACGGACTAGTGAATAGATATTTGGAAGATGTTAACAGGAGACCCTTCGGTCCCGCATTTAGGCAGGCCAGGAATCCACCAGAATTCGAGCTACCGACATTGGAGACATATGATGGAAGGACAGATCCAGCTGTTCATCTGACAAGATATATGAGACATATGAAAGTACTGGGGGCATCTGAGGAAGTCATGGCCCGGTGTTTCTCATTGCATCTGATAGACATAGCAGCATTATGGTTCAGGCAATTGGAAAGCGGCTCCGTTAGAACATGGACCGAGCTGACTAAAAAGTTCATGAGGCAGTTCATAGTTCACATCCCGAGGCCTAAGAATGTGATGAGTCTAGCGGCATTGAAGGAGAAGACCGAAGAATCTTTTAGGAACTTCTTAACACGATTTAACGCAGCAGCAGCATCAATGGATCGCTCAGATCCATCCATGGTCTTAATGGCAGCTGTATCTGGCATAGCTGATGGAACAGAGTTCAAAAATTCACTGACAAGTGATCCACCTATGGATCTAGGGGAGTTTTATCATATGGCCGAAGGATTTCTATCATTAGAGGATGCAAATGCTAAGAGAGAAGGAGGAAAGGGAGTTCATGTTTATGCAGTCAAAAGCGGAGATCCGTCCAGAAAAGATTCAGGCAAGGATAAAGGAAAATGTAAAGATGAGGATGCCAGCGATGAATCAAAATGACCGCGAAAGGAACCGAAATTCACCTCTTATACGGAGCTGAACGAGACTTTGGAACGGATCTACTAGGACACCAAGGGGCAGTTTCCTTATCGAAAGCCAATGAGGAGGGATTCGACCAACAATGAGAGGAAATCAGACAAGTACTGCTTATTCCATGAGCTAAGCGGGCATAATACCAATGATTGCAAGCACTTGAGGGATGAGATAGAAGGACATATTCGGAATGTCATGCTATTACAGTACGTTAGGAGGCAAACCGCAACGGTGGAGCAAGAACGACCACCATCTGCATCAACTGGGAACGGCTCAGGATCGAGGCGTCAGCTTGTCATCAGCTGATTGAAATAATGACGAATAAGTGGCAAACTCCACACCAACATGATTAAGTCATTTACATATGTACAAGACTGTGAACAATCCTCAGGCATGCTCTGATACGACTATCAACCGCATCAGTGTAGGTGTTTGCACTTTTAAGTCTCTGTTTTTCTTTTGTTTTCTATTTCTCATATTTGGACTTGGTTTTGTTGGACATTTTTGTTGAAAGACTCATTTTGAATGTAAATCTATTATTTGTGATTCCATAACGGCTAAGCCACTTATACTTGTATGGGCGAATGGTCCTCAGGCATGCTCTGAGATAACGATAAACCGACATACCAAACAATTTAGAAACTCACTCGAACGTGAAATCTGACATTAATGATAATAAGTACCCTCTGGGCACACACAATTCACCTCGAATGGCACCCGACCGCGAACGGTCATAACTCGCCTTGAACGGCACCCACCATGAACGGTCACAATTCGCCTCGAACGGCACCCGACCGTGAAAGGTCACAACTCGCCTCGAATGGCACCTGACCACAAACGGTCACAATTCGCCGCGAACGGCGCCCGATCGCGAACAATCATAATTCGCCTCGAACGGCACCCGACCACGAACGGTTACCACTCGCTGCGAACGGCATCCAACCTCGAACGGTCACATACCATCCCGAATGACATACGATCTCGAAGGATCGTCATTCACGGTCAGGTAAGACTATAAATCTCTTTGCGGGTCATCAACAGGATACGAACGTTCAGCCTATGTCATTACAAAACATACCTTCCTATCGCAAGGTATGTTTTGGGGGGCAAGTGTAATCCCGCCTTTTAGCAAGGTCGTGATACCAAAAAAATTAACTAGAAACCAAAGATGGTCTGTCCCGAAGATCGATTATACATCGGTTCACTATAGATATCGATAAATTTTGTCCGAGTTCGGATCAAGCTACAATTGATGTGACAGGACAAGCAAAGCTATGAAAGCAAACTTTTCAAATTTCAAATCAATCGGAGTTCTTGTGCTCAAGATATGATCAATGAAATCCAAGGAAATCTACTTACACGCATCCATCAGTTCGTATCCATTGGTTCACATCCATTTGTCCGTATCCATCATTTCGCATCCATTTGTTCGTATCCATCACATACACTCAACTGCGTGTCCACTCAGCTTGGCTCTACTTCATATCCATTAAATTGGTTCAACTTCGTATCGATCAATTGGAGCCAATTCGCATCGATCCCAATCACATAGTTCATATTAATCAATAAACGATCGATAAGAATAAAACGTCAAACGAATGATATGAAAACAATCTCCAGCTATCGATATGAAATGGCCTTCGGCCATCGGTACGAATAGGACAATTTCGATCGATACGAACACGCCACGGCAATCGATACGCACAGAACAATTGGATTGATATGAACAAGGTACACCCCTTCGAAAGATTCGGTCATTTAGCATGAAATGTGGATCGATCCGAGGAGTTAGCGCTATGTCAACTTGCAAGAACGTGCCCAAAAAGCGATACGAACAGCATCGATACGAAAAGAACAGCGACCAAAAAGCATGAACTTGCATCGATCGTAACTCACAATCTACAAGTCCAAATGCCACCAAATTTTCACAGGAGCTTACGTACAACCTAAAGAGTGTACATGCTAAATTTCGACTCGATTGGATCAATCTTGATCGATATAAAATTCATTTGTATCAATCACGGATCGAGTGCAAATGACATGGGACCGATCGATGGGCCCACTCACATGCCAAAAGAGGTCTCCCGGGTTCTGAGCGAGATATTTGCATCCTACACCTATAAATAGCATCCCAGAGTCTACAGAAAAGGGACTTTTGGCTCTTCTACGTCCAGACTCTATTGAGATAACTCTTGTACTTTCATTCTACTGCTTTAATTCATTGTAACCAGCGAACAAAGATCAATAAAAGTTAACCATTTCATAGTGGACGTAGGCCAAACGCCGAACTACTCTAAATCTGTGTGTTTCAGTGTGATTCTTTTTAAATTTTGAATGTTCTTCAAGTTTATTTTCTCTACATATTTGTTATCTGTGGTCTGTGATTGAAAATGAGTGCTTTTATCGACAATTGGGTGTTTGTGACCATTTTTGGCGCAAACATAGATCAAGTATCCATAGTCTTATATTGCTTTTAAGGTTCGATACTCATAGAATGTAATAAAAGGTCTTGACTAAAGAAACACATAATGACCATATTACGAACGTATTAAGTTGTTGTAAAATTAGACACTTGCATGGGTATAGAAAACATTAACATGTAATAAGCATTTAATAGTGAGTATATGTTATATTTCTATTTGTCAATTTTCAATCAGTTCATTTGTATATATAAATCAATAAATGTTTTATCAATCATATGAAATGCATAAATTTATCGTTGTATTATTTAGCATATATTCTTACAATATTAGAAAGGTTAAATGTTACCATTTCATTTTTTAATAAGGGTTCCATTAGTCTTTTATGTTTCTCCAAACCTAAAGCGAAACATAAAAGTTTTTCGACTTCACTAATGAGTGCTAGGACTCGTGTACCTTAGGACTTGACCTTGAGGAAAGCTCAACAAATCATAGACTCATATATGATGAATAACTCCTTATCGGCTATATCATATACAACCCCTAACTTATGGTTCCTTATCCTAGTCTCGCCTTTACCATGAGGAAAGCTCAACAAGTAAAGTGAGATATTCACTCGGACCTATTATTTCACGACGGCCAAAGTATAATGCACGTACTTTTAGGAAAGCTCAACAAATACATGCAGTTATCTTACCTCCTTTATTCGGTACTACATATAACATCCCTAGCTAGAGGAAAAATCATAACTAAAGAGTATTCAAGTAATCGATTAATATATAAATGGTAGAGGACAACTTTATATTAAAGATTCATAATCTTTAATATATTAAATCGAGTGATATCGACTAATGGAATAATGTATTTCTTATGAAATACCCTCGTGATTTAAGTGTCGGACACATCTGGAATAGCGATATATATACTTCATGTAACGACTCGTAAATTTTCGATAATAAAATTTGATAATTTAATAAGATTTTGGTAATTAAATCTGAAATAAATAAAAAATAAAATTTGTTAATGAATTAATAATGGGAATGAAATGTAAGAATGCTAAGGCAAGTTGATAAATAACTAGTTTAGTGCAATCCCAATTTACTGAAACAATTGTAGGGTTATAATTGATTGTAGATAATAAATATGGAAATAATTCAAAGTTATATTAATTGACGAAATAATACGTAATAAGCTGTAATTTGCAAAAAAAATCAATATTAGATAATTTATTTGTAATAATTGTTAGTTGATAATAAAGTATGAATAGGATAATGATTGATTGAACAAAAAGAATGGGAATCAAGATTTATTAATTAAAATTTAATCATTGGATTAGTTGCAATTAAATGAAATTTAATGTTTAATTATTACGTTAATGGGAATTTAAGATGAAATTTGAAGATTCTAATGTAATAAATCATGAACGAATGTTAGTTGCATCCCTATTGTGATAAAAGATGTGAATAACAAGGTTTAAAAATTTAATAAATGGATTTTTGCGAATCTTAATTTATAATTTCGGAATTTAATGAAATTGAAATTAAACACTAAAATTGATGGATTAATCAACTTTAAATTGACATCTAAATTTGTTTAAATTATTGAAATTGTTCAAGAAATCAAATGAGGTTTGTTAATTATGGAATTGAAATTGAAAAGATGATTTAATTAATTAATTATTAATTTATTAATTAATTATTAATTTATTAATTAATGTAAAAATAGCCATTTTGGCCACTGACTCGGATTTTGACGAAACTAGTTTCATCGGATCTGTAATGGTGAATTATTATAGGATTTCATGTTTCGTAACGATCGGGCTTGTCGTTTGATCGTACGGGCTCGAAATGCATAGAAATCAATTAATTGAAATCAATTGGAAATAATTTGATTCTAGCATAACTTCTTCATACGATGGAATTTGGACTTGAAACTTGTTTCATTGATTTTAAAATATTTTAAAACATCTATTTTGATATATGGGTTGACCCATTTTCCTTCGGGAGTCGAAACAGCCTTTTTGGGCCATTTATTGCTCAAAACCCAAATTCGATCGAGCCCATCTGTTCCATTTTGTTCTGCCTATATACATCTGGTTATAAATCCTACCCTATTTCTTATGTTCATTTTCTGTATGTACATTTCCAATTGCTCCTCTTTCTCATTGGTAGACAAACTCTAAATTTCACAGTCAATTGCAAATCAAAAATTTCTACTTCAAAATTCAAACTCCTCAATATATATCAATTATATATCAATCCGAAGCTCTCAATGAGCGCATCTCAGATCCATAATTTGATTTAAAATTCGAATCATCGTTTATTCATAAATCGATGGTTTCTTCACGACCGTTCATCGTGTCGTGATTAAATTTGCCTGATCGTTAATTTAAGGTTACCGTTGCTTAGAGATTGTCGAGTGCTACTCATCGGTACGGTTCATAGGTGGAATCAACGGTCGGATTTGTCACCAAAATTCGAACGGGGTTAACCAAAGGGGGCGACGGCTGGGTTAGTTACAATGTCGCTCGACGTCGGAGGTACGCCTCTGGAGGTGATCGACGGTCGAGGGGAGCAATCGCGGCGTAGGAGTGGCCGTAGGCGTGGCACTAGCGTACGAAGGAGCGGTGGCTTCAGGTATTGTGATCGAATGAGATGTTAGGGTTCGCTGGGAACCGTGCATGTGACATGGTAGAGGTGGGTTTGTTTATTTTGATTTTATATTTTTTATTTTTTATTTTGAAAATTCAAATGTTCTGAATCGCATAACTTTTGCATACGAGGTCCAATTCATACGTGGCTTCTTTCGTTGGGATCGTATTGAAATTCCGAATATTTTGACGTAGGTTTGGACGAATTTCTAGACTGTTCAAATTTTGGGTTTAAATTCAATTTAAATTCAAAAGGTGTGTGTTTTAACCCACGCACAACTTCTAAAATTTCTTATGTTTGTTAAACTGATTTATTATGTGATTAGAATTTATTTATGACTATTTGGCATATTTTGCATCATCATCTCAGTTTATTTGAATTTATTTGAATAAATTTGTTATTAATTTATTATTTCATATAAACTGCCAGTTAAATTATTATTTAAATTATTATTGAATATAAACCGCCAGTAAATGCCTGTTATTTATTATCTGTTCTATATTGATGTTATTGATTTAATTGGATGATGATTGTGATAAAGTTGATGACTGATATTGGATGAATGGATGTTATATTTTATATCGTTATAAACTGCAAGTTGTTATGGATTTTTATTTCATTCGGGATTGAGGTTTGAAATGATATATAACCGTATTTATATTTTAATTTACAGATTGAAATGATAAATATCCATATCACTTGACCATAGGATAGAAAATTATATACAAACACCGTGATCTATATATAAAAATATTTTAAAGTGATTTCTATGGTTTTGGAAAGAAATATATGGGTTTATACAAATATTGATCTTTGATATTATATAAATATATTTTTTACATATAGTTAAATTCCTAAATTTAAGCTGTGTATAATTTTGTTCATTTTATAATGAGTAATAATAAAGTTTGATTTTATTAAAATATAATATGGGTAAGTAGTTGTTTAAAGTATATTTTAATATACATATATATAGTGTTTATAAGGATATTGATAAATTAAGGTTGGGAAGATGGATTTGAATTCGGTTTAAAATTGTTTAATTAAGAATGTTATTTAATTAAAGCAATCTGGAACTTATTGAATTTGAGATTTTAAAAGGCATGATTTTATAACTTGATGATGGTTTAAGGTGGTTAACAGATATTTTAAGTTTGAGTTTTATTTAAATAATATGGAATTTATTAAATAAATATTTCAAAACTAAATAATAGTAAATTGAATTTAGATATATATATGAACTTATTAGATTTAGTTTGAAATTATGGAATATTTAAAGCCTTGAAATATATCTAAATTGAAATGTTTTATCGAAATTGAAGTGTTCCGAAGTTATGAATTTCAAAGTATTATGGTTTCAAAGTGTTTTGTTTCGGAGTGTTACAACTTTGAAATAACATGATTTTTGAAATGAATTTATTTGAAATTGTATTTAATTAAGATTTGTCTTTAAATATATATTGATTTGGAACTTATTGAAATTAAAGATGTAAGAATCTGACTTTATAATAAGGTTTTGGTTTATGATGATTTAAAGAGGGAACATCTAAAGTTTAAAATAATTGAAGGAAATATTTAGTAGTTTGGAAGTTTGGATTTATTTAAATTATATAATATTAATGTTCATTTTGAAATGAAAATGATATATTATTAATATGGTTTGAAATGAGATGACGTATTATTGATTTGATTTTTAAGGGAAATAATATATTATTGATGTGGTTTTGAAATGGAAACGATATCATATTTTATTGGTTTTGAAATGGAAATGACATCGCATTTGATTTTGAAATGGCAATGATATTTTGGTTTTGAAGTATAAACTATTTTAAATGACCAAGGTGTTATAATAACGATTGGTTGGCAAAGAGACTGGGATCAGATATGGGCATACTCTCTGTCGATACCGAAAACTACTTTGACAACAGTGTACGCGGTGGAGATTCCAGAATGAAGTAGGATGGTGGCGGCGTTCCTTTGAGGTATATACATCGACCCTACTCCTGTGAGTTGGCATAAGGTGGCTAAAACAGGAGTGATTCCGGACTAGTGAGGTAGCTCCTCTTATCGGATACACTCCTTCGATACCATTCCATTATATTCTGATTTTGAGATTTATTCGGTGGCCACTTTTGGTTTTTGATTTTGAGGGTGTGGCTCAAGGTTGGCGGTAGCTACGCGTTATGCATCACTACCAGTCCGGATAGTAATTGGTATATCTACCCTGGCATTGCCTTGTGTGCCGTGTCACCTACCCTATCGCGCCTTGTACGTGTTTTGTTTTCTCCCGTAGCCTGTGTGATATCCTCTGGTGGCTTTTCGATTAGGAGGAACCATGATACTGGATGGACTACTGGGACTATTACATGGTAAAGGCTATATGGGTAACCCTTTAACGCTATTTAAAAGTAAGTTTATTTTACTATATACATTATTATAATAGCGAAATATTACTGCATAGTAAATAGTTTAACGGATCCTTAGGAGATGTGAATCCTAAGCATCTCTTAAGTTACTGCACTCACATTAGACACTGGATAGGAGATGATAAATTTTATAAACATCTCTAACGCCGTTCCACTCATATTATTTACAGTTGATTTAACTTACATAAGATCTTTTAGTTCTGACTTGAGTGTTTTGTCTTTTCAATTCGCTCGGGTCAGCCTGAGAATTTCAGGGTTTGAAGAACTTACTTCTAGAGGCAAAGACGAAGATTGTATTACTATTATTTACTAAATTGTTCCGCTGCATTGTTATTTATTTTTCTTTGGTATGTGTAACTCTGGTTCTGTGTTGTATAGGTATAATCAAATGTTTTTGTAAAATAGCTTCATGAACAGCTATTTGATTATTATATTTTGTTATTCCGCTGCAAGATTATGTTTTGTTTTCTTTCTTTTTTCCTTTTTATTATTCACACCAATAACAATTCGCCCTTTTGTATGGTTTGAGTCTGACATGTGTGGTTTATCGTTGATTTAAAGCGTACAAAAAGGCGGGATGTTACATCTGGTATCAGAGCTTTGGTTTAGCGATAAACCTTAGCTTTGTAGGCTCTGACTCTTTATTAATAGGGTAGTAATACCCTATGATGAGTCGCTGAGCGTATGTATATGAGAGAGCATATTTGTTAGTGTTATAAAAGGTTTTGATATTATGTTAATTTGTTCTATTTTGTATTTAAAAATTCTGGTTGGTGCATAGAACGCTATGACATCAATAGGGATTTCTAAACACTTAATAGGACAAACTGACACAATATTTGTTTTGAAATATAGGTAAATGAAATAATTTGCCTATTATATATTTTTATGTATAAAACAATATTTTTATAAATGATATATATTTGCGTGTAATATGTTGGTTGGAAATAAGATTTGAAAAGAAAATAATATAAATGAAAGATGGGAAACTTAGAACTTGAGTTCTGGGATTTTCGGAAAAATTTCTTTTGAATGATTTTGGAATATAACAACAATATTATTTGGAAGTATTTTTTGAGATAAATATTTCAATATAATTTGAAAGAACCGTTTTAATGAAATTTTGGAAATGAATAAGTTCTATACTCCCCTCTCTATCGCTGGAAAATAATTTCGGTGATGAGTGCGCGCATCATCGACATTCATTTTCGAGTTTCTAAGTAGGAAGGCTACTGTAGTAGTTTTACTGTAGATCTATTAGGATAAACAAATGTAAATTTTAAATTATTTAAATATAATTGGATATAAATTGTAAGTGTATACATCTATCTATTATTTTAAATGATTTGAAATTAAGCCCGGTATTTAGTTCTTTAGTTTCTGTTAATTAATAATTTCAATTATTGAAGTGGAATAGAATGTAAGCAATTAATAATTGAAACCTCTAAAGAAAATAAGAGATTTAATGCTAAGTTATAAATAAAACTAAAAGAAAGTTGAAATATGTAACCTAAAAACAAAAGATATGATTATTGAACAATAAATTAATTAAAAGAAATGAGAAAAACTTGTATAACTTTCAATTACATCCTTACGAACATATATATAACTTACCAAATATTAAAATTTCTAATGTTTAATAAGAAAATGTAATGGATATTATACAAGTAATAAACTTGAGGTAATGAAAGTATTTAATGAAATTCTTTTATAAATAAGAATTTGATGTTGTAATTGTTGTGAACTTAAGTTATAATTGAAATTGTAATAAAGGTAAAGGGAAGTAAGTATTGTAAGTATAAGATTATAAACTTAAGTAAATGAATTAATATGCAAAGAATTGAATTAAACAAGAATACTATAAACAAATGAAATGAAGTTAGTAAGTAATGAATGAAATAAGTAAGATAAACAATGACTCAATGGATGGAAATGAAATTAGCAAGAAACAAATGTAAATTAAAAAGGTAAATATTATATGAATGAAAGGGAAATCAAACAACAAAGGTTATGGAATGAAATTGAAAAATTAACTTGATCTATTATTTGGAATTGTTGTTTGTTTGGTTTATGGTTGTTTGGGCAATGATACTTT
The DNA here is from genome assembly GCA_030765085.1 of Allium cepa. Classification (NCBI taxonomy): domain Eukaryota; kingdom Viridiplantae; phylum Streptophyta; class Magnoliopsida; order Asparagales; family Amaryllidaceae; genus Allium; species Allium cepa. Next base: position 5,105,949 of record CM060930.1, on the reverse strand, counting down.
AAATTCACTTGGATGTATGAATAATCTATTGAGTTTATCTAAGACTGTTGAGTAAGTGGAATACTTCATAGTTATTTGTCATTCTATGTGATTTAAAGTGTCTTAACCCGAACAAACCAATTGTTTGTCTTGCTTGGATGGTTGATTTGTATTTGATATGTATGTTGTTGGTTGCAATTGATTGTTGTTGGAGGTTGAAACAACTTCAAATATTTCATTTTATATAATTATTAACTTCCTTGGATTATATAAGAGAAATACAGGTTATGAAAGAAATTGCTATTGCTTTGGTTTCGTAAAATAAGCGTAAATTGCCCGACAAATAGGTACGTTTTCAGATTACCATTTATAGTGTTATTATATTGTTTTCCCGTGTTGGGATATATATTATTTTGGAAAATATATGTCGTATATTGTTATATTTGATATTATATTTTCTCCCGAGCCTCTCCGTGCAAAGGAAACTCTGCCGAAATTTTTCGTGAATTTTTGGACTTAGAAAATTTTGAAAATGTTTTCCGAACTTTATTAATTTGAGTATAAAAGGATCTAAAGGTTATGAATTGTAATATTTTATTTATATTAATTAATTTTGTAAACTTATTTGTTTATAAAGTTAATATTTTGAATAAGATGTATTGTTTACTCAATTCTTTCTCCTTCTTTTTCCTTTTCAGGGACGAAAAGTTTTGAGTGGGGGAGAGTGTAACGACACGTAAATTTTCAATAATAAAATTTGATAATTTAATAAGATTTTGGTAATTAAATCTGGAATAAATAAAAAAAATTCAAATTTGTTAATGAACTAATAATGGGAATGAAATGTAAGAATGCTAAGGCAAGTTAATAAATAACTAGTTTAGTGCAATCCCAATTTATCGAAACAATTGTAGGGTTATAATTGATTGTAGATAGTAAATTTGGAAATAATTCAAAGTTATATTAATTGATGAAATAATACGTAATAAACTGTAATTTGGAAAAAATCAATATTAGATAATTTATTTGTAATAATTGTTGGTTGATAATAAAGTATGAATAGGATAATGATTGATTGAATAAAAAGAATGGGAATTAAGATTTATTAATTTAAATTTAATAATCAGATTAGTTGCAATTAAATGAAATTTAATATTTAATTATTACGTTAATGGGAAATTAAGATGAAATTTGAAGATTTTAATGTAATAAATCATGAATCAATGTTAGTTGCATCCCTATTGTGATAAAAGATGTGAATGACAAGGTTTAAAATTTTAACAAATGGATTTTTGGGAATTTTAATTTATAATTTCTGAATTTAATGAAATTGAAATTAAACACTGAAATTGATGGATTAATCAACTTTAAATTGACATCCAAATTTGTTTAAATTATTGAAATTGTTCGAGAAATCAAATGAGATTTGTTAATTATGGAATTGAAATTGAAAAAGTGATTTAATTAATTAGTTATTAATTTATTGAAATTGAAAAAGTGATTTAATTAGTTAGTTATTAATTTATTGAAATTGAAAAAGTGATTTAATAAATTATTAATTTATTTATTTAATGTAAAAACAGCCATTTTGGCCACTAACTCGGATTTCGACGAAACTAGTTTCATTGGATCCGTAACGGTGAATTATTATAGGATTTCAAGTTTTCTAACAAACGGGTTTGTCGTTTGATCGTACGGGCTCGAAATGCCTAGAAATCAATTAATTGAAATCAATTGGAAATAACTTGATTCTAGCATAACTTCTTCATACGATGGAATTTGAACTTGAAACTTGTTCCATCGATTTTAAAATATTTTAAAACATCTATTTTGATATATAGGTTGACCCATTTTCGTTCCGGAGTCGAAACAGGCTTTTTGGGCCATTTATTGTTCAAAACCCAAATTCGATTGAGCCCATCTGTTCCATTTTGTTCTGCCTATATATATCTTGCTGTAAATCCTACCCTATTTCTTATGTTCATTTTTTGTACGTACATTTCCAATTGCTCCTCTTTCTCAATGGCAGACAAACTCTAAATTTCACAGTCAATTGCAAATCAAAAATTTCTACTTCAAAATTCAAACTCCTCAATTGTGACGACCGCCCATGACTCCCGCACTAAACAAGAGAATGGTGCACTGAAAGGTGTGCCAGGCAACCATGGACGATAGTCAGGGTAAGATAAAACAGAAACTCTATCGTACAACTCACAGCGCATGGACAAAATACAATAGAGAAATATATGTATATGGTGAAGCTCATAACAGAATATCATCATATAGACTTCATAAAGGTTTGATACAAGCATCTGAACAATCAATACATCAAGCCTCACTACATAACACTCAAAACATATACGAGCAGCGGAACATCCAGTACATATAGTAAGAAAACTAATATGCTAGCCTCCAGCTCGTCTTCGTCATCAACAGCGTTGGTAGCCAAGAACAGCACCTGTCACCTGCTACCTAGTCTGCCCATCCCAACATGCATGAACAGCCCAAGGTAATAAGAGTTGAACATAAAACCTTGAGTCAGACAACAGTCTTAGTGAGCAGTAAATTAACTATCAAACATACCAAAAGAACATAAAGGATAAAAGGAATAGGAACTTAACCATCCCACTCCATCTCATTCTACAGTGATAGCCCCCAGACCCACTAAGCATAAACAAGCATAGCAAAGCAGACATTCGAAATAAAGTAATTATCACTCGAGTCAAGGTCGATGTTTTCCAAATACAAACCCCCGAGGCCTAAACCAAGATCAGATAAGCACCCAGAAAACACCACTCTTGAGACCGAATGATGAACAACTAAACATCCATGACTCTGGCTATCACTGTTATCATTGCTTCAATATCACCGTTAGTTGAATGACCGCCTGTCAAGGGCTAATGGTAACCCTGGTTCTAGACATAACTCCGCACGTCATCGCAGCCCGTGCGTAGGAATTTTTGCAACTACCCAGAGTACTAGCACGTCGTCGCAGCCCGTGCTTGGAACGTCGTCGCAGCCCGTTCCAACGTACTCTTGCTTTGAGCATGCTAGAACCTTCAATAACGATAAAATCTCAGCCTTCTAGTCATCCTCCTCGACGACTATTTCCATACTAGCTCAAGCGCCTCTCAAGCTAACCATTATCAACCAACTCGAATCGCATCACCGAGTTATCAACATGCTTGGGATGATCCCGTCTGGATTAAAACAAGGTTTTCTCACATCATACTTTGCTTCATCGCATCATAGCAAAGTCCCATCTCAACATCATGGTTTGCCACATCGCATCATGGCAAAGTCTCATCTCAACATCATCATCAAATCTATCCATATGAGCTTCAACATCCGCTTCATATGCCACAAGAAGCTTTCCTTATTCAAGAGCCTTTCCACTTAGCTTTTGAATCATCTTCTACCAACTTTCCCAAATCAAGTTATCGATCAACTAATCAATCAAATCAAACATTAATCCAAGCAATCAATCATTCAAACAAGATCTAAATAAACAATTACAACAATAATGGCAATTTCGTAAATAAAGAGTTCAAGTCTAACATGCATCCTAACAAGCATGAATTATGAACAATATCTCTACAACTTGGTTAATGAACTTGCATAAGTTAACATGTAGTAAAATGGGTGTCAAAACTTCATAGGTGATAGATCTACATGCATACTTAGGGAAAATGTAAGAAATCACTATCTTTAACACATAAACAAGCCACCAATCCAATATACTCCCTTGGGTCCGTGTGAGAGGTAACTACCACTCACCAAATCACCTAAACACCTTAAAAACAACCAACTCAAGATCTGGACAGCAAAGAAACAAGCTTGATCCGGCAAAATCTCGCTTCAAACGATGAAATCTCTCTTTGTTGGATGAAGATCTTCAACTTTAGCTCTTGGATCTTCGATCTTGGATGGATGTTAGCACTAGATTAGAGTGGAGAAAAAGAATTGAAGAAGTGTTGTAGTCCAGCTCTCAAAATGGCAGCACTTCGTCACTTCAAAATCCGGTGCCAAAAAGTGAGCCAAACCCCTCTATTTATAGGCAGATCCATGAGTCGTCCGCCCCTATAAGCCGTTGCCGACCTACCCCATGAGTCGTCCACGACCTAACCTTGCCGACTCAACTAGGTTTACGACCTAACTAACACGGAGCCTCACGCGCGACTCAACACAACAACGCTCACGCGACCTAGCAACTCACGACTCATCTATTCTGCCACATTTCCTAAGTCCTAAGTCATTTGAACGACTTAACTCCTATGCGACTTAACAAAATCAACGGTCCAGATGTTACGCGACATAAAAATGAACGCGGATCTACGATGCCGCGACTTAGCTAAGTCATTAACGACCCAAAAACATCCCGGGTTAACAAATACTTTGACTTAACTTCCGAGCGACCTACCTTAAGTCGTCCAACGACCTAACGACTCAAGCCCCTAACGACCCAAGCCTTCGAACGACTTACGACTCATGCACGCCGTCCTAACAACTTAATCACCACGCGACCCAAAACACATGCCGACTCAACACTGGCACGACTCACGACTTAAGCCCTTAACGACCTAACCTATCTCCCTCTTAGGTCGTAACCCTTATACCGTTGGCTCCTAAGTCGCTAACTACTGGGTCATTAACTCGCTCAGCCGACCTAAGCCTTATCTTATATGCCCCCCTTAAGTCGGTCACGACTTAACTAAGCACACAGCCTAACTATAACACGGCATAGCCACTAGGTCGCTACCTTCTCTAACTCGCTAACCCATAAGTTGTAGCCTTCTTAGGTCGTTACCTCGGTCTAACACACTAACTCGGCAACACCTTAAGTCCCTCACACGAGCTAACTTCCACACGACCTAAGCACTAAGTCGTTAACTTCCTTAACTCGTTAACTCGACCTAACATTCTTAAGTCGTAACTTCTATAGGTCGCTCCTCCCGACCTAACTCTCACATGACATAAGCTTCACACGAGCTAACCCTTAACTCGTCCACGACTTAAGCACCACCCGAGCTAGTTATTACACGGCCTAACCCCTTAAGCCGTAAACCCTACAACTTAGGTTCAAAACGACTCAAGCAATACTAACGACCTAATGCAACTATTTTACGATTTATCGACACATAAAATACGGGTCGTTACATTCTCTCCCCCTTAGGAATTTCGCCCCCGCAATTCCAAACAAACAAGAGCAATCAAAATTATTCCGCATGCCTACCATTCATAGCAATCAACAAACCATGCATCCAACTACTAGCCTAGCATGAAGAATTCTAAGACTTTGAACAAGCTACAAATTCGTGAGATGTCACGACACCTTAGGGTCATACCTTGAAGAGTTCAGGATGAGCTGCCTTCATCCTCTCTTCCTCCTCCCATGTACAGTCGTCAACATCATCACTCCATTGCATCTTGAGCAACGTAATCGTCTTCCTCCTAAGCTGTTTCGTGTCGGTTTCAACAACACGAAGCGGCTTACGAGGTCTCGTAACAACTGGATCAACCTCTAAATCTTCACAGCTATCAGCAGAAACTACCGTATTCGAGTCGTGCACATACTTCCGTAGATAAGATACATGAAAAACATTGTGCACACCCGCCATCTTTTCCGGTAACTCCAATCTATAAGCGAGCTTTCCAATTCGCTCGATAATCGGGAATGGTCCAACAAATCTCGGAGGCAATTTTCCTTTCTTCCCGAATCTAATAACATTCTTCAGAGGAGAAATCTTCACAAAAACCATATCACCTACGTCGAATTCCAAATCCTTACGACGATTATCGGCATAACTTTTCTGACGATCTTGGGCTGCCTTCATTCGTCGCCGAATGATCTCTATACAATCCATAGTTTGTCGAATCATCTCTGGCCCAAGTATCAACTTTTCTCCATTTTCCAACCAACATGTCGGAGAGTTACACGGTCTTCCATACAATGCTTCATACGGTGCCATACCAATGCTTGACTGGTAACTATTATTATACGCAAATTCCACCAAATGAAGATGATCTTCCCATGATCCTCCGAAATCCAAAACACATGCTCTCAGGAGATCTTCCAAAACTCGGTTGACTCTCTCGGTCTGACCATCTGTTTGGGGGTGATAAGCTGTACTCAAACACAACCCGGTTCCCAAAACTTCCTGGAAGCTCTTCCAAAATCCACTAGTGAACAATGGGTCTCGATCGCTCACTATACTCTTCGGAACACCATGGAATCGAACTATCCACTTAACATACAACTCAGCCAACTTCGATGCAGTCCTATTTGATCGAACAGGAATGAATCTTGCACTCTTAGTCAAACGATCTACGATGACCCAAATCCCTTCATTTCCTGCCCTGGTTCTAGGTAGACCATCGATACTTGCTCCCACTTCCATGTAGGAACTTCCAATGGCTGAAGCAATCCACTAGGCTTCTTCTGCTCAGCTTTTACCAACTGGCAATTCATACATTTGGAAATGAAATTTCCAACATCCTTCTTCATACCTTCCCAGTAATAGGTTCTCTTCGTGTCCCGATACATCTTATTTCCTCCTGGATGAATCGTCAACTTCGAGTGATGACTTTCCCTAAGAGCTTCATCTCTCAATCCATCTATATCGGGAACAACTAGTCGTCCTTGCTTTCGAAGCCAACCATCTTGATCGACTTCAAATCCTTTATCCTTTTCTGGATTTAATCCAGATTCCAAATCGCGGATAATCTTGACAAGCTTATCATCTCGCTTTTGGCTCTCGCCAATCCTTTCCATAAGAGTAGGTCTTATCGATAAGTTTGCCAACATCTCAGGTTCCAATTCACATCTAGGCCTGAAATCAAATCCAGCCAAATACTCGAGACTCTTCCATTCCGAAAACATGGCTCCCAATCCTGCATGTCTTCGACTTAACACATCTGCCACTGCGTTACCTTTTCCCGGGGTATAGGCTATATCAAAATCATATGATGCTAAAAACTCTAGCCATCGTTGCTGCCGAAGATTCAAATCCTTTTGGGAGAACAGATACTTCAACGACTTATGATCCGTAAACAACTCAAATCGAACTCCCAATAGATAATGTCTCCACATCTTCAGAGCAAAAACAATTGCCGCTAACTCCAAATCATGAGTCGGGTAATTCCTTTCATGCGGCTTCAGTTGTCGACTTGCATACGCAACAACTTTATCCTTTTGCATTAGCATTGCTCCAAGTCCAGTACCACATGCATCGGTGTAAACCACCATCTCATCATTCCTACTTGGAATAGTCAAAACAGGAGCACTTGTCAGTCGCTCTTTCAGGATTACGAAAGCATGCTCACACTTATCATCCCATCTGAACACTTGGTTCTTTTTCGTCAATCCTGTCAATGGTGCAGCTATCTTGGAAAAGTCTTTGATAAATCGACGATAATATCCTGCTAATCCAAGGAAACTTCTCACCTTAGATGCATTCTTAGGTCTAACACAATCCTGGATTGCTGCCACCTTAGCGGGATCAACCGCTATTCCATTTCCAGAGATAACATGGCCTAAGAACCTCACCTCACTCTTCCAGAAGTGACACTTCGAAAACTTAACCTTCAGCTGATGTTTCCGTAAGATTTCCAAAACAATACGCAAGTGTGTCTTGTGCTCTTCCTCATTTCTGGAATAAATCAGAATATCATCCACGAACACAAGTACAAACTTGTTCAACCGATCTCTGAATACTTTATTCATAAGATCCACAAAATATGCTGGTGCGTTAGTCAATCCAAACGGCATTACCAGCCACTCATAAAAACCGGATGGTGTCCTAAAAGCAGTCTTCGGCACACTATCCTTAGCCACTCTCAACTGGTGAAATCCCGTTGCCAAATCCATCTGAGAAAACACCTTAGCCTCGTGAAGCTGATCAAACAAGTCATCTATTCTCGGAATGGATACTTGTTCTTCTTAGTCACCTTATTCAGCTCACGATAATCCACACACAACCTCAATGATCCATCCGCTTTGGTCGCGAACACAACTGGTGCACCCCATTCGGACACACTACGCCGAATGAATCCTTTCCAAAAAAGGTCATCAACCAGCACCTTCAGCTCTTGTTGTTCTCTAGGCGCCATCCGTCTAAGAGGTATCACAACTGGTCTGGCTCCCTCAACTAGATCGATACGAAACTTGATCTCCCTATGCGGCGGTAACCCTTTGACTTCATCAAAGACGTCCTCAAATCCATTCACAAACGGCATCGATGACAGTCCATCCCGTGGAACAACCAGCGAATACATGAAGCTCATGTAGACGCCTTCTCCATGCTTACATCGTATCACAACCTTTCGCCCTTCCACATTCTCGACTGTCACCTCCAGTTTCTCACAATCAACCTTTGTCGCATACTTCCTAAGCCAATCCATACCCAAAATAATTCCGAACCCCACAAAGTTCAGAACAAAGCAATCACAAACAAAAGAGCAATCATGACTCGACACAACTTGACCACGGCATATCATACACAAACAAGACGAACCCCCAACTGGATTAGTCACAACCAATGGTCTACCAACAATGTCCGGTTCCAAACCCAGCCGGTCTACCAGATCATTACAAACAAATGAATGCGACGCTCCAGTATCAAACAAAACCCTAACTGGAACACCACAAATGGAAAGAGTACCTTGAACCACCACACTCTTCCCCTTCTCTTCCGCAGTAGGAGCTTTCGAAGATGATGGAACAGCCCCCAAAGCATAAGCTTGCACCATCTGCTTATCTTTCCTCGGTTCCGGACAATCCCTCTTGAAATGTCCCGGTTTGTCACAGTTGTGACACTTTGCCGGCACTCTTGGTTTCTTACAATCCCTGGAGAGATGACCCTTCTGCTTACAGTTGTAGCAGATCACTTCACCCTTTGGCTTCTGCTGGCCGTCCTTACCCTTCTGCTGTTGTTGCTTCCTCTTCTTGTTTCCACCCTGCTGTGGTTTGGACTCTTCCTTGGTCATAGCAACAATAGACCCTTCCTTAGGAAACAAACTCTTGTGCCTGAGAGCTTTCTCCACAAGCTTCTCAAACGGATCGTCCAAATGATCCACCAACTGTCTCCCAAGATAACTGTCCAAGCCTGTCACAAACTTCTCATTCTTCTGATAGGGAGATTCAATATACGACCGAGCATACTTGGACAAAGCTTCAAACTCAGAAACATACTCAAGAACTGGTCTCCCACCTTGCTTGAGCTCCACAAACTTCTTAAACAGAACAGATTTCTGAGCCGTAGAAATGAACTTAGCTTCAAATCTAACTTGGAATTGCTCCCAAGTAATCTCTTCTTCTGGAATATCAATGGTGATAGAATTCCACCAATCCGAAGCTCTCCCTTGAAGCTGTTTTGATGCAAGCTTCCTCTTAGTTGCATCCTCAATTCCCAAATCGCCAAAGATCCTTCTACAAGCATCAATCCATCTCTGAACTTCTATGGTTGATTCTGTTCCCAAGAAAACCTTTCCTCCAAGAGCAGTATAGTCCTTACACAACTTAGCAAAATCCACTGGTCTTGGAGCTTGAACTTGAACTCCAACATCTACTGACGGTCCTGAAGTTGGTATCCTTCTCATGATCGAAGTCATCATAGCTTCGAACATTGTAGCATAGTCAGTAGCTCCCCTAGCAGCACGGCTTTCCCTAGCAGCTTGTCTCTCACTTCGACTCATCCTTAATATCTACAAAAAGGAATGATTTAGAACACCTTGAGAAACAACTACATAAGGAGTTCAAATTCTTCTAAACTACTATATTATATATATAGTAATCATCCATCAAAATACAATTACGTCTCTCATACGTAGCTACGTCAGCGAGCGTTGGCTAAAATCGATTAACCAAAGCTCTGATACCAAATGTGACGACCGCCCATGACTCCCGCACTAAACAAGAGAATGGTGCGCTGAAAGGTGTGCCAGGAAACCATGGACGATAGTCAGGGTAAGATAAAACAGAAACTCTATCGTACAACTCACAGCGCATGGACAAAATACAATAGAAAAATATATGTATATGGTGAAGCTCATAACAGAATATCATCATATAGACTTCATAAAGGTTTGATACAAGCATCTAAACAATCAATACATCAAGCCTCACTACATAACACTCAAAACATATACAAGCAGCGGAACATCCAGTACATATAGTAAGAAAACTAATATGCTAGCCTCCAGCTCGTCTTCGTCATCAACAGCGTTGGTAGCCAAGAACAGCACCTGTCACCTGCTACCTAGTCTGCACATCCCAACATCGATGAACAGCCCAAGGTAATAAGAGTTGAACATAAAACCTTGGGTCAGACATTAGTCTTAGTGAGCAGTAAATTAACTATCAAACATACCAAAAGAACATAAAGGATAAAAGGAATAGGAACTTAACCATCCCACTCCACCTCATTCTACAGTGATAGCCCCCAGACCCACTAAGCATAAACAAGCATAGCAAAGCAGACATTCGAAATAAAGTAATTATCACTCGAGTCAAGGTCGATGGTTTCCAAATACAAACCCCCAAGGCCTAAACCAAGATCAGATAAGCACCCAGAAAACACCGCTCTTGAGACCGAATGATGATACAACCAAACATCCATGACTCTGGCTATCACTGTTATCATTGCCTCGATATCACCGTTAGTTGAATGACCGCCTGTCAAGGGCTAATGGTAACCCCGGTTCTAGACATAACTCCACACGTCGTCGCAGCCCGTGCCTAGGAATTTTCGCAACTACCCAGAGTACTAGCACGTCATCGCAGCCCGTGCTTGGAACGTCGTCGCAGCCCGTTCCAACGTACTCTTGCTTTGAGCATGCTAGAACCTTCAATAACGATAAAATCTCAGCCTTCTAGTCATCCTCCTCGACGACTATTTCCATACTAGCTCAAGCGCCTCTCAAGCTAACCATTATCAACCAACTCGAATCGCTTCACCAAGTTATCAACATGCTTGGGATGATCCCGTCTGGATTAAACCAAGGCTTTCTCACATCATACTTTGCTTCATCGCATCATAGCAAAGTCCCATCTCAACATCATGGTTTGCCACATCGCATCATGGCGAAGTCCCATCTCAACATCATCATCAAATCTATCCATATGAGCTTCAACATCCGCTTCATATGCCACAAGCAGCTTTCCTTATTCAAGAGCCTTTCCACTTAGCTTTTGAATCATCTTCTACCAACTTTCCCAAATCAAGTTATCGATCAACTAATCAATCAAATCAAACATTAATCCAAGCAATCAATCATTCAAACAAGATCTAAATAAATAATTACAACAATAATGGCAATTTCGTAAATAAAGAGTTCAAGTCTAACATGCATCCTAACAAGCATGAATTATGAACAATATCTCTACAACTTGGTGAATGAACTTGCATAAGTTAACATGTAGTGAAATGAGTGTCAAAACTTCATAGGTGATAGATCTACATGCATACTTAGGGAAAATGTAAGAAATCACTATCTTTAACACATAAACAAGCCACCAATCCAATATACTCCCTTGGGTCCGTGTGAGAGATAACCACCACTCACCAAATCACCTAAACACCTTAAAAACAACCAACTCCAGATCTGGACAGCAAAGAAACAAGCTTGATCCGGCAAAATCTCGCTTCAAACGATGAAATCTCTCTTTGTTGGATGAAGATCTTCAACTTTAGCTCTTGGATCTTCGATCTTGATCTTCGATCTTGGATGGATGTTAGCACTAGATTAGAGTGGAGAAAAAGAAGTGAAGAAGTGTTGTAGTCGAGCTCTCAAAATGGCAGCACTTCGTCACTTCAAAATCCGGTGCCAAAAAGTGAGCCAAACCCCTCTATTTATAGGCAGATCCATGAGTCGTCCGCCCCTATAAGCCGTTGCCGACCTACCCCATGAGTCGTCCACGACCTAACCTTGCCGACTCAACTAGCCTTACGACCTAACTAACACGGAGCCTCACGCGCGACTCAACACAACAACGCTCACGCGACCTAGCAACTCACGACTCATCTATTCTGCCGCATTTCCTAAGTCCTAAGTCGTTTGAACGACTTAACTCCTATGCGACTTAACAAAATCAACGGTCCAGATGTTACGCGACCTAAAAATGAAAGCGGATCTACGATGCCGCGACTTAGCTAAGTCATTAACGATCCAAAAACATCCCGGGTTAACAAATACTTTGACTTAACTTCCTAGCGACCTACCTTAAGTCGTCCAACGACCTAACGACCCAAGCCCCTAACGACCCAAGCCTTCGAACGACTTACGACTCATGCACGCCGTCCTAACAACTTAACCACCACGCGACCCAAAACACATGCCGACTCAACACTGGCACGACTCACGACTTAAGCCCTTAACGACCTAACCTATCTCCCTCTTAGGTCGTAACCCTTATACCGTTGGCTCCTAAGTCGCTAACTACTGGGTCATTAACTCGATCAGCCGACCTAAGCCTTATCTCATATGCCACCCCATTAAGTCGGTCACGACTTAACTAAGCACACAGCCTTACTGTAACACGGCATAGCCACTAGGTCGCTACCTTCTCTAACTCGCTAACCCGTAAGTTGTAGCCTTCTTAGGTCGTTACCTCGGTCTAACACACTAACTCGGCAACACCTTAAGTCCCTCACACGAGCTAACTTCCACACGACCTAAGCACTAAGTCGTTAACTTCCTTAACTCGTTAACTCAACCTAACATTCTTAAGTCGTAACTTCTATAGGTCGCTCCTCTCGACCTAACTCTCACACGACATAAGCTTCACACGAGCTAACCCTTAACTCGTCCACGACTTAAGCACCACCCGAGCTAGTTATTACACGGCCTAACCCCTTAAGCCGTAAACCCTACAACTTAGGTTCAAAACGACTCAAGCAATACTAACGACCTAATGCAACTATTTTACGATTTATCGACACATAAAATACGGGTCGTTACATCAATATATATCAAATTATATATCAATCTGAAGCTCTCGGTGAGCGCATCTCAGATCCATAATTGGATTTACAATTCGGATCATCGTTTATTTATAAATCGATGGTTTCTTCACGACCGCTTATCGTGTCGTGACCAACTTCGCCTGATCGTCAATTTGAGGTTACCGTTGCGTAGAGATTGACGAGTGCTGCTCATTAGTATGGTTCATAGGTGGAATCAACGGTCGGATTTGTCATCAAAATTTGAATATGTTTAACCAAAGGGGGCGGCGGCTGGGTTACTTACAACGTCGCTCGACGTCGGAGGTGCGCCTCTGGAGGTGATCGGCGGTCGAGGGGAGCAATCGCGACGTGGGAGTGGCAGTAGGCGCGGCGCTAGCATACGAAGGTGCAGTGGCTTCAGGTATCATGATCGAACGATGTTAGGGATCGTTGGGAACCATGCATGTGAAGTGGTAGTGGTGGGTTTGTTTGTTTTGATTTTTTATTTTATTTTATTTTATTCTGAAAATTCAAATGTTCTAAATCGCATAACTTTTGCATACGAGGTCCAATTCATACGCGGTTTCTTTTGTTGGGATCGTATTGAAATTTCGAACATTCTAACACTAGTTTGAACGAATTCTAAGACTGTTCAAATTTTGGATTTAAATGGGATTTAAACTCAATTTAAATTCGAAAGGAGAGTGTTTTAACCCACTCACAACTTCTAAATTTTCAAATGTTTGTTAAATTGATTTATGATGTGATTAGAATTTATTTATGACTGTTTGGCATATTTTTCATCATCATCTCTGTTTATTTGAATTTATTTGGATAAATTTGTTATTAATTTATTACTGCATATAAACTGCCAGTTAAATTGTTATTTAAATAATTATTGAAAATAAACTGCCAGTAAATGCCTATTATTTATTATCTATTCTATATTGATGTTATTGATTGAGTTGGATGCTGATTGTGATAAATGTTGATGATTGACATTGGATGAATGGATGTTATATTTTATATCGTTATAAACTGCAAGTTGTTATGGATTTTTATTTCATTCGGGATTGCGGTTTGAAATGATATATAACTGTATTTATATTTTAATTTACAAATTTAAATGATAAATATTCGTATCACTTGACCGTAGGATAGAAAATTATACACGGACACCGTGGTCTATATATAAAAATATTTGGAAGTGATTTCTATAGTTTTGGAAAGAAATATATGGGTTTATATAAATATTGATTTTTGATATTATATAAATATTTCTTTAATATATATAGTTAAATTCTTAAATTTAAGCTATGTATAATTTTGTTCATTTTATAATGAGAGTAATAATAAAGTTTGATTTTATTGAAATATAATAGGGTAAGTATTTGTTTAAAGTATATTTCAATATATATATATATATATATATATATATAGTTTATAATAATATTGATAAATTAAGGTTGAGAAGATGGATTTGAAATCGGTTTAAAATTGTTTTAATTAAGAATGTTATTTAATTAAATCAATTTGGAACTTATTGAATTTGAGATTTTAAAGGGCATGATTTTATAACTTGATGATGGTTTAAGGTGGTTAACAAATATTTCAAGTTTGAATTTTATTTAAATAATATTGAATTTATTAAATAAATATTTCAAAACTAAATAATAGTAAACTGAACTTAGATATATATGAAATTATCAGATTTAGTTTGAAATTATGGAATACTTAAAGCCTTGAAATATATCTAAATTGAAATGTATTATCGAAATTGAAGTGTTTCGAAGTTATGAATTTCAAAGTATTATGGTTTCAAAGTGTTTTGTTTCGGAGTGTTACAAATTTGAAATGATTTTTGAAGCGAATTTATTTGAAATTGCATTTAATTAAGATTTGTCTTTAAATATATATTGATTTAGAACTTATTGAAACTAAAGATGTAAGAATCTGACTTTATAATAGGTTTTGGTTTATAGTGATGTAAAGAGGGAATATCTTAAGTTTAAAAGATTTGAAGGAAGTATTCAGTAATTTGGAAGTTTGGATTTATTTAAATGATATAATATTAATGTGGTTTTTGAAATGAAAATGATATATTATTAATATGGTTTGAAATGAGATGACATATTATTGATTTGGTTTTTAAGGGAAATAATATATTATTGATGTGGTTTTGAAATGGAAACGATATCACATTTTATTGGTTTTGAAATGGAAATGACATCGTATTTGGTTTTGAAATGGCAATGATATTTTGGTTTCGAAGTATAAACTATTTTAAATGACCACGGTGTTATAATAACGATTGGTTGGCAAAGTGACCGGGATTGGATATGGGCATACTCTCTGTCAATACCGAAAACCACTTTGACAATCGTGTATACGATGGAGATTCCAGAATGAAGTAGGATGGTGGCAGCGTTCCTTTGAGATATATACGTGAACTCGACTGCCGTGAGTTGGCATAAGGTGGCTAAAACAGGAGCGATTCGGGGCCAGTGAGGTAGCTCCTCTTATCGGACACACTCCTTCGATGTCATTCCATTATATTCTGATTTTGAGATTTATTCGGTGGTTTGGGGGTGTGGCTTGAGGTAGGCGGTAGCTGCGTGCTATGCATCACCACCAGTCCGGATAGTAATTGGTATATCTATCCTGGCATTGCCTTGTGTGCCATGTCACCTAACCTACCGCGCCTTGTACGAGTTTGGTTTTCTCCCATAGCCCGTGTGGTATCCTCTGGTGGCTTCCCAATCAAGAGGAACCATGATATTGGATGGACTACCGGGACTATTACGTGGTAAGGGTTATATGGGTAACCTCTTAACGCTATTTAAAAGTAAGTTTATTTTACTATAGACATTATTATAATAGTGAAATATCACTACATAGTAAATAGTTTAACGGATCCTTAGGAGATGTGAATCCCGAGCAACTCTTAAGTTACTACACTCACGTTAGACACTGGATAAGAGATGTCAAATCCCGTAAACATCTCTGACACCGTTCCATTTATATTATTTACAGTTGATTTAACTTACATAAGAACTTTTAGTTCTGACTCGAGTGTCTTGTCTTTTCAATTCGCTTGGGTCAACCTGAGCATTTCAGGGTTTGTAGACCTTACTTCTGGAGGCGAAGATGAAGATTGTATTACTATTATTTACTATATTGTCCCGCTGCATTGTTATTTATTTTTCTTTGGAATGTGTAACTCTGTTTCTGTGTTGTATAACTATAATCAAATGTTTTTGTAAAATAGCTTCATAAACTGTTATTTGATTATTATATTTTGTCATTCTGCTGCAAGATTCCGTTTTGTTTTCTTTCTTCCTTTTTCTTACTCACCCCAATAACGATTAGCCCTTTTGTATGGTTTGAGTCTGACGTGTGTAATTTATCGTCGATTTAAAGCGTACAAAAAGGCGAGATGTTACACTTTACGTAAATATTTATTACTTAAGTCTATTTAGGGTTTCTTAATGTTCCACCATTAATTTATACACTCATATTATACAGGTTTCATTATTATATATAACTTTTATATTGTAATTAACTTATATACAACAATCTTATGTATAACGTTATATTAACTAAATCCTATTTAATAATTTTAATTAAATAAATCTTTAATTAATTTTAACTGATTAAATCTTTAATTAATTTTAACTGATTAACTCTTTAATTAATTTTATATTAGTATCCTAATGCAGCTTTTATATTGGACATATCTACTACAACCTTTATAGTGTATACTAGAACTTTTATAGTATAACACATATAACTTCTATATATGTATAATTATTTAATTGATTAACCTTTAATTAATTTATTCAATTAAACAATTCTAGTTAAATTATTTCATTTTCAAATTTTATCTTATATACATATATTTATACTTATGTTATTTTAAACACTTTAAAATAACATAACATATATCAACATGTATAATACATGTATATAAGTATTAATTAATCAACTCATTTAATTAATTAATTTTATTAATCTTATTAACAAATTTTAAATTTTGAAATTAATATTTAAATAATTTCAAATATTTTGAACTTTTATGTTAAGTTATAACCTTTTATAATAAACATGTTTTTATTTTAAATTTAACTTTTAAATGTAAAATCTTGTCTCAATTTTCAAAATTATTTTGAAAATTAGCCCAAGCGCAATTCAAACTAGGCCTTTTCTATCAGGGTTAATCTTTGGGCTTATTTCACCTTTCAGACTAGGCATGTAACCAGGTAGGACAAAGTAGTTGATTATCCAATTCCAATCCTAGACATCACCTTTCTAGACACAGTACTAAATGCACAGGCTTAATTTTTGTCCTGAAATGACTAATTTAAACCACATAGAATATTGACTATGTACCATTATTGGAACTAGACGAGCCCGCGGCGGATAAAATGGACGAATATCACAAATTTCTTACCATTTTGGTTCTTTAATGGGACTATGAACTCTAAATATACCTAGAAATTTTCTAAGTTTCTTTTAAATAAAGTTAATATTTTATTTATTTCATAATTAAATGAGTTTTAGATTTAATTTAAATAAAATATTTAATATGGTGAACGTATCAAATACATTCATGTGTTTGAATGATAAAGATAGCATATAAGCATCGCATAAAAATATGTAAATAAACATGTAAAATGTTAGAGAAAGAAACCTTTTTGTTTCTTTCTCTTAACACAAAAAATTAATTAGGGAAGAATGTGTCATAAACATAGAGAGAGAAAGCTTTCTTTTCTCTACCTCTTTAATTAAATTAATTACAAATTAACATTTATTACAGAATTAACACTATGTAAATAAACATGTAAAAGGCTAGAGAAAGAAATCTTTTGTTTATTTCTCTTAACATAAATAATTATTTAGGGAAGGATGGGGCCAAAAATGTAAGGGGAGAATATTTTCATTTCTCTCGCTCTTTAATTAGGTTAATCGACGAATTAACATTTACTATAGAATTAACATGTGCCTTTTTTGTCCAAATTTTACTTTAAAACATGTAAGTAATAGTAACATATGTATACATAAGTTCAACTTACACTTATACGTAATATATTAAAAGGAATTTTACTAATAGACAAAAGGACAATTAATGGATAGAGGTAAACATTTATAAAGAAGAAAAGGTAGAGGTTCCTTTACTCATTTAATATGTTATTTCAAATCAGTAATTAAACTCTAAAATGTAAATGCATATAAACTAATTTTGACCATTCTTATATTTAGAAATATAGAATTAACAATTATAAATCAAGTTTCAATTTAGGAAGAATTTTAAAATTAAAATGTTGATTTTACATATAAGTTAATTTTATAAACGTTGAATTAAAATAACACATTCGCACATTTATGTAATTAATTTCAGGCTACTTTTAAATTAAAATAATGAACAAATACATAAAATTTGTAATTTAGCATGTGTTAGAATTAGAAGTTAACAAATTTACACAAAGTTCCAATTATGTTTTAATTTTACTTTCAAACAAAAGAATGCATTAACAAAAAAAATTCAAACAAAACAGATATACATTATATTCAATTTTTAAATGATTTCAAATGGACAACATATGTAATTTCTATTAGTTAAAATAAAACAACATCATATAAATGAATAGTTTCATATAGGTACAAGAGGAACAACTTAGGCACACATAAATTCATAGTAAAATTTCAAATCTGAACTATAAGAACATCATGAACAACTGATTAAATGAGATATAATATGTCATAACTCTAATGTTAAGAATTTTTCATAGCTCTAGTGTTAAGAATGTGGATATGTAATCGAAATGGAATAGCACAAAATGGATCTAAATCAAATTAATATTATATATATATGTATTCTTAAAGAAGATATGAAAAAAGAGAATTAGATCATGTTGAATAGATAAACTTATATTCATATGTGATATGCAATAGATCTAATTATATGAATAAGAAGATTATAGGAATAAATAAAATAAAAATTTTACCATAAGTTGTAGCCAAAAAAATACACCTTGAATGATGATATCTTCTCAGGTCTTCAAGAATCTCATCTTATCCTTGCAAGAGATGGATGAACCATTTTTATTTTATTTTATTTGATATTTTTATTTGAAGCTGAAAGATTTTTGAATTTTTTTTTTTTTGCCATGAAAAGTTTGGAGGAGAGAAGGGAAAAGAATGAAAATGATATAGAATGAGTTGTGCATACAGAATGAATCAGAGAATATGTTTTATTCGAAAGAATGAAACCTTTCTCATTCTTTAATTAAAACTTTATTAATTTGTTCACTTGATTGTATCTCTCTCCAATCCTTTTTCCACATGATATAAAATCAAATGACATAAAATTTTCACAAATCATGCCATCAAATAACATAATATTTCCATAAATCATTTCATGCAAATATCTTTTATTTAAATTACATCAGTACTGTACATCAATGCGCACAAATTTAACTTTTATAAACGCATTAAATAAGTACAACAACTTCCAAACATCAAATAAACTAAATAATAATTAATATTTTTCAAATATAAATTAATTTTATCAATTTACAACATTTTATAAATTAATTCAATCATGAAGGTTTTCCTTTAAGAATTCATCCTTACAGTTGTGCGACTTAAAGGAGTAAATTCAATCGGCGATTAATATCGAACTATTCTAATATTAATGTTCGCATGCAAATTAATAGGTGATGTGACATTTTGGCTAAATTTGTCGCTTACACATCTTTTGGTAAAATCAAATTTTACACATTACATGCGGTACCCGGTAATAACAATTATTTACACTAATTCTCTTCATCAAATTATATCACATTAGGGCTTATGGAAATTGGTAATGGTCAAAATTCCAGTACCGCCTACATTCAAGTTTATAGTCGAAACACAAAGTTCTTAGTTCAATAATAACAGCTATTATTAACCGAACTGCTTTAGTTAGAGACTTTGACTTTAAGTTGGTTTCAGTTCACCGTGATACTAACCTCATATAACTAAAGAGACGATCTCTTAAATAGTGTTTCATTTCTAATTCTTTCACTCGACCCAACTATAGTCTTTCGATGGACGTCGTGCCACAATTTAACTATAATCAAAGCGAGCTTCCACATTGAAGATCAACTGTAATCTCAGGTCGAGAAAACTATGTAAATTTGTCACATCGATATTTTCTACTTGACCTTAGTTATATTAACCAACAGAAAACTATTAAGTGAGTCACTCATAGTTATCTAATAACTAACAGTATGTAACTCTTTGGTTCCCCCAGCAGCCATGAATAATACACTACGCAACATTTAGAGAGCACTACATACTCTATTCTCAGCGGATGTATCAATGTCCAGTCTCGATACATCTTGACTAGGAATATTTAAAACGGTATATTTGTCTTTATTGTGGTAAATTACTTATGGTTACAACACTTTGTAACTACAATCATAAAACATACTATTTATGGATTTTCTATTAGATATACTTTTAATTAAATTAATTAATTAATATAACACTTTACATCAAGTATATAATAGAAAGAAAAAACCTTTTATTTTGAACAAGATTGGTTAGCAAGTTAGATATCTATAACAAGCTACAATATTTCCCTTAGGGAATACACATAACTCTATCAGAGGTGATAAAGCTATCGCATGACAAGGCAATAAAGCTATCGAATGATGAAATAAAAATATCGTGTGATGAAGTAATAAAGTTATCACATGATGAGGTGACAAAGCTATCGAAGGATGAAATGAGAAGATATCGTAACTTGAAGTAATAATGCTATCACATGATGAGGCGATAAAGTTATCGCAGGATCAAATAAATAAGTTGTTGTAAGTTAAAATAATAATCCTATCACGTATTAAAGTAGTAAATCTTTCGCATGATGAGATGACAGAGCTATCATATGACGATATGAGAAGCTATCGTAAGTTGACATAATAAATCTATCTCATGTTGAAGTAGTAAAGCTATCGCATGATTATATGATAAGGCTATCGTATGATGAGATAAGAAGCCATTGCAAGTTAAAGTAGAAATCTATCGCATAATAAGTTTCAAAGGTATCGTGTACCAAGGGATAAAGCTATTGAATGTTGAGAGATATTGCTAGCGAATATCTAGAATCAGCATATATGGCATTCTAGTCAGCCATAGTGACCCGATTAGTCTAGCCATGCCATATCATCATGAAGAAATCAAAACAAAGTCGTGCCATATATCAAACCAATAATATGTCTTGTTTGCAAAATATAAATCGTTCATCTCCAGTGGATGTCATTAACAAAGATCCAAGGACCTAATTTCTTTAAAAATAAGCATATCCTCCTTCTAAAAAGGAAAGGATTCTGAATTACTATTCTTCATTATTTTTATTTTTTGTAATCAACAAAGCTTAATTTGTGGTTTTGATGGTCATTTAGGTTGAATTGAAATTATGGATTCTCAGTTAAGTGCTTGGAAATTTAACTAATTGCATATTTTCTTATTTGACTATTTGAACATGGACATGTTTGCCCAAGAGTTGTGTCTCTTTCCCAAGCACTTTTGAGCTTCCTTAATCACTTATACTTGAATATAAGTTTGACCTAATAATTGAGCTAGCACTTATCATTTCTTCCGTGAATTTTTTTCATCTTAATTGGATGACCCAGAACTGCAGCAATTCTGGTAATACCCTTTTCATTCCAAAAATCTAGGGATAAGCCAAAAAATCATACACAAACTGGCAAAGAACGAAGAAATTCTTTATTAAGTTCAAAACTGGGGGACAAACTTTTTATCGTAATAAGTTTTCGATCATAGAAATAAGGTCCCCATTCTACCATATTGTCACAGTCTTTTTTTATCAAATTTAATTACATAACATCCATTATCTTTCGAGAATTTTTGAAAATCACCTGAATGATTCTATACCCTTGTTATATAAGCTTTAAAGTTTTATTATAAGCTTTACATTTTTATTATAAGCTTTAAAGTAAGGGTAATAGGATTTTGAACCAATTACATATATGATAATCGAATTATCCCATTGTCTCCTTGCTAACTCCACTACCGTTGTCGTCATCTTTTCACATCATGTGTTTGCCATTTTAATCATTTATAGAAATTTAAAGGCATTGACATTGTGATCTAATTACCATTATTGACAGCCTTCCATGTGTGAATTCATAGGTAGAGATTGTGCGTTTAACTCTTTTGCAATTTAAATTTCGATCTATATTTATGGATTCTTCCATTTTCTTATTTGACCCACCACTTTGAAAATTGCTTGTACGCCTTCGATTAGAAAAATTTTGTTAGCTATAATTCTAGGTTGCAAATCCAGTCCTTGTGAATTTTTCCTCAAGTTTAGTGCTCGTTTTTCCTACCTGGACGTAACCATCATGAAGCCCATACTATGAATTAGAAGGAGCTCTTCGAAAACCATTTGGGTCGAATAGAAAATTGGGATCAAGAGGTTGTGGAGGTGTAGGGTTTTTCTCCTCAAGGGTTTCAATCGTCATTTTTTCCCGTTGTTACAAATATTGACTTGTAAATCAATATATATCATTTATATGTTATAGTATCTAATTTAAGGATTAAAATAAAGAAATCGAAAACCATACCAAATTAAAAATATTTATATTAATTTTCTCCATTTAATCTATAAGCTTGATAAATTAATTCGGTGAAGCTAAATTTGAAAATGTGCCGACAAATACTTTTGTATAACTCTTTAGGCGAACTCATTGCTTGGTAATATTTGAACATTTTAAATATTAAACACTATACAAACTTTGTTGAAGTACGGAATAGGACATGAGTTCGGTTGCTTATAAATTGTTTAGATGAAATCAAACTTCTAATAACTTAAGCTACACCGTAAGCAACGATATGTTCTGCATTTTTTTCTTCATCATCACTATATCACAAAGATATATAGAGCATAACCAATGGTTAAAACTCTAGTAACATCTGTAGTTAATTGCAAAGTCCACTATTAAAGTTTATGGTTCAATCTGATAACATTTTTCAATTAACCATTTAACTTTAGCCATAGATTTTGATTTTAAGTTGACCAATTACAGTGATACTAACCATCTATTTGACGAAGACAAAATCTCTCTCAAATAATATTTCACTTTAAGTGGTTCAACCTATACCCAACTATATAACTTTAACACGATCATTTTTCTTGTGTGATTGACCATAGTCAAAATACTTTAGACACTTGAGATTCACAGTGTTCTCAAGTTAAAAGACTACTACACATCATCATCGAGATTATCTACTTGACTTTATAAAAATAAAACCAAAATTTTACTTTATTCGATCAAGGTTCACCAAGAGTTGAGTTTTAATAATGAAATCACGTGATTTTCATTATGAAACACCCTTAACTATGTTAAGACATCCATGTACAAGATTCACAACACGCTCAAGTCAAAAGAGTACCATATGTTGTCATGTGATATTCTCTATTTAACTTAGATACATTAATTTATAGAGAACTCTTGGTGATTTTGTTCTGTAACTGGTCTCAACATGTATACCGATATCCTTTCTGAATGCGCCTTGACAAAGAAAATTTAAGAATAAGTGTTTTAATAGTTTAATCCATTGCTCGTGGTTACGATATATTTATAACTTCAATCAACTAACCAGCTTTCCTTGGGATTTTAATTTATATGTTTTTAATGTGTTCATAACATTACCTGTAAATACAGAAGCACGCAACAAAATGATAACAAAAAACATACTTTTATTTTGGACAAGTTTCCCTACAAGAGTTAAGTCTATATAAATATGTAATCAAATTGCATAATTTTTCCTAAGGCATACCCCCTGACTCTATCAAGATCGTGCAACGTCAATTTGTTTGGATCTTGCTCTAGCTCTAGATGACCTACACTGGTCGTTTGTTCTCCATCTTTGCAATTGAAATATCATTAGTGGACATCAACTCACCCTCAGACCCGTAATTCAACTGCGTGATAGCATGTATCGACATTACTAAAAGTCTATGCTTAATGGTTACTATGTAACAACCTGAATTCCAATGGTCCGGACTTTTCGTAGAAATGCTAAAAACCAAGCTCATTGAAGCCCGAGTTGGGTATCTAGTATCCTACAAATAGGAAAAGATAAATATATCATAACTCCATTAATTATCTCACAGCGAATTAACTAAAATATAATAGTAAGTAAATACTCGCCTAAATAATTACACTTTCTAAGCAAGTGTCATAAAGCTGAAAAGTCTCTGCCACCAGGCTAACCTGCATGATGTTATAAGGAGGGGGTCAGAACAAAAGTTCTTGTGAATGAATAAATTATATACTTCTAGGCTTAATTCTACATATATCATTTTATTTCCATTTACCCTTATATTAGGTTCATTAGGTTACAATACTCTTGCCTCTGTACATGAACCATGCACATCTACTCCATAGTAGATTAAACCTAGAACTAATATATACATATATGTAGCTATATGCCCAATGACCGTATTGGTCTTAGGTACTACCCATAGTACCTTCTGTATCCTTCTCGCAAAGGACTCCATCGTCTTGCTCCTATAGCGTTCTGTGACTACATCTATAAACGACAGCATTGTGAGACCTACAATTCAGATGTTCCGTCGTCTACTATGAAAATGTAAAACTACATCCGCACTAGTCTATAGAAATCCTAGGACATCCGCAACATACCACCCAGTGCATACATTGAGGATGCGTACTCTCTGAATCCCGCCAACAACTTCTACATTGTACGGAACTCAGTAAGGATATCATCAACAAAGACTGGAACCAAATTATTAAGCACATCACGAAAAACACGATTCAACAAATCAATAAAGAAGGGTGGGGCATTAGTCAAACCAAAAGGCATAACTAATCATTCATAGAAACCATTCTCTATATGGAAAGCGGTATTGGGAATACTTTCCTCACCAACTCTAAGCTGGTGAAAACCTGTGGCAAGATCAAGCTGAGAGAAAACAGTAGCTCCATAGAGCTGATCAAATATATCATTGATGTGAGGCATAGGATATTTGTTCCTCATAGTGAGCTTGTTCAGCTCCCTATAATCAACATGCAGCCTCAAAGAACCATCGGACATAGTGACCGAAACCACCGCTGCTCCCCATTCTGAATGGCTTGGTCTGATCAAACCCTTGGAGAACAAGTCCTCAATTTGCTTCCTCAACTCAACCTTTTTACGAGGTGCCATTCCTATCGGAGGAAGAACTATAGGTCGAGCTCCAGGAATAAGATCAACACGAAAATCAAATTTCCGCTTAGGAGGAAAAGAAGTGACCTCACCAAATGCATCAAGATATAGTTTGACCATATGAGTCGAATCAAGATCACCAGGAGAAGAATCCAGAGATTAAATAAAACTACCAGCAAAATCCTGAGGCAAGCAACACTGAATCACCAAAGAATTACCAAAATCATCAATAAGAGAAACAGTTCGAGTTTTACAAGAGATAACGGCATCATGCCTCTTTAGCCAATCACCTCCAAGCAATAAATCAAAAGCATCAAAACCCAGAACATAGAAATCATCACTGAAACGATGATCAAAATAGAGGAGTTTCACTTGATTACAAATCCTACTAAGGTATGCAGAACCACCAATAGGATTTTTAACACATAAAGGTTCGGAAGCAAACTCGGGTAAAAGACGATGCTTGAATTTATCACAAAGATCCATAGAAATAAAGCTATGGGAAGCTCCAGTATCAAGTAAAACATGAACAAGAAATTTAAACAAAGTAAAGGTGCCCTGAAGAGTACCTTGAGCATCACTAGGAGCAGGAGTAGGTGTAGGTGCAGGTGGAGCTAGTGAAGAAGCAGAGGTAACAACAAAGATACCAAAAGTCTTGCCCTTCTACTGAGTAGGACAATCCTTCCTGAAATGACCAGGCTGCAGACAAAATTGACAGAGATCACGTCTGTTCAGCTGAGCAGGAGGAGGAACAACAGCACCAACTAAAGTACGACAACTATTAGCATAGTGTCCCTTCTGATCACATCCGAAGCAAGTAATTGAAGATAGGTCGATGGGCTGCCTCTGAGAAGAAGAAGATCCCAATCCTGGAGTCTTGTTCTAATTCTTATTCTGCAGATAAAAGTTAGGCTTTCTCTTCTTAGGATTACCAGAGGAAGCCTGAGATGATGTAGCACGAGCAACTGGAGGATCCTTAGAAGTAGGATTCTCATATCTAATGGCCATATCCATCAGACTAGTGAAAGGTCTATGCACATGAGTAATGAGATGATCATAATACTCCAGAAGAGCACCAGCTACAAACTTCTCATTCATCATGAAAAGAGTGTCAATCAGATTAGGGCCAAACTTGGAAAGTTCATTGAACTTCCTCTCATACGCGGCAAAAGACATATCACCCAGCTTGAGATTCATGAATTCCCGATACAACTGAGACTTTCCTGCCTCGGGCATCCACTTCACGATCAAAGCATCCCTAAAGCACCATAAAGAAACATAAGAAAGATTTCAAAAGAGAAAACTGAACCAAATTCAAGATAAATAGGAGATGATACCTAAACTGCTCCCAAGAAACGTCAGCCTCAACGGTGTGAGCTGTGATAGTCTCCCACCAATCCAAGGCAGCTCCCTTCAACTGCCATGCTGCCAACCGATGCTTCTGAGTATCAGTGATCTCGAGACCAAAGAAGATTCTCTCCAATCCCTTCAACCACTGTTGAGCTTCAATAATGCTCTCTGATCCCGTAAACTTGGTACCACCAAGCTCAGTGTATTCCTTACAGAGAGTAGTGAACCTAACTGGTGCAGCAGGCTCAGGAACTTGGGAAAACACCACGGCCCCTACTTCTAGCATTCCTATGATCCATCCTGAAAAATCCAGAATGAATTATAGGACAGATGTAATTGAGAAACAAAGATAAGATTAGATAAGGTAAGATACAACTAGGATGTGGATAAAGGAAGGAAAGAAGTTAAGAAAATTTGATTTCAAACAAGAAAAGTTTTATATCAAAATATTTTTTTTGAAAATCTTTTTATACTTTAAAATACGTTCTCTCACAAAGAATATGATTCTAAGATTGATTTCACTCATTCCTTGTTATTTCTACCCTATCTCTAATGAGTTTTTGCTCCGCGGGCTAAGGTTTGCCTAAAACCAAGGCTCTGATACCAAATGTAACGACCCACTATTTTGGACCACTCAAATTGTAACAATCCGGAATTTTTGACAGCATATTTTAATAAATATTTAATCTAATTTAAATTAAATACAAGCTTCTCAACTTATACACTGATGAGATCTTAATTATTTAACAGTTATATAAGAAAGTTTTGATTTGAAAATTTAAAATAGAATGCTTCAAAACCATTTAAAACAAAATCTGTCTTATTCAATAAAATCAAATCAAAGACTCTACATTTTTATTATTTGATAATATATATGAACACAATTTTCATTTTTTTTAAAATGATAAAGCTTGAAAATAAACAAACATAGTAATATTAAACATAAATATGAAACAATGTAAAAGGGTAGAAGCATAAACATCCATAACATAAGTATGGGAATGTAAATATAAACCATAATTATAGAATATAAAATGTAACTAAAGATATAAATATACAAATATAAATTATAACTTGAAATATATAAATACAAGTATATAATTATAAGAACACTATAATATTAATATAAGTATAAATAAACAAATAAATGAAGTATTGGATAATAAAAGTTTAAATAAGAAATAAATATATTTATGCATAATCTGTATACACATATGTACAAAAACCAAAAAGATCTTGTTCAGAAAAGTAAAAAAACATAAAACTTATATGCTGTTGAAGTTTATAGGCATAAGAAAACAAAAATTTTCACTTCAAATTAATAAAAAAACAGATCATTGTCTTGTACAAAAATAAACAAGAATCAGTAAACATTAATTACATGTTATCATAAATAAGAGCATAAACATTAATTAGCACAACTTCTTGTTTAAACAAGTACTGCAGCCGAAATTCTTGTAATAATTTCCTTCTGCTGTGTAGAACACTTAGCCAATAAAAAGAAAGAATAGCAATACAAATACCAACTGTCTAGATACAACCTGTTAAGTGGCTTCTATATATATATATCCACCTATATATTATGTTCGTTTATAAAACTTAACTGAACCTAAAAGAAAACCTGAGAAACATTGTTTTTCTTTGCAAACATAAATAAAATTCAAGACAGAAAAACTTAAGAAAGGCTTCAGGAAATTCTTCTGTAGTTCCATCCATACCTTACTTTCTGTTTTAAAGTTTACTTGGTGAGTAAACAACCTGTTCTTAAGATTGAAGTTAAACTTAAATTGTGTATGTATGATATGATTTGAGAATACTTGATTGAGTGTCTTTCCAGATTTGTCTCTGTCATATATATATATATATATATATATATATATATATATATATATATGCTGTGTATTACTTGTCCTCTGTTTGGGTTTCAGAATAGAAAATCAACATAGAAGTCAACAATCACTTCATTTAA
The DNA here is from genome assembly GCA_030765085.1 of Allium cepa. Classification (NCBI taxonomy): domain Eukaryota; kingdom Viridiplantae; phylum Streptophyta; class Magnoliopsida; order Asparagales; family Amaryllidaceae; genus Allium; species Allium cepa. Next base: position 5,077,470 of record CM060930.1, on the reverse strand, counting down.
TCATTATTGGACTTTGAAGTTTAAGCAAAATAAGTTGGTTTATATGTGATTGAGATCTGAAAATATTTTTCAGGTAGAATATTGTTTGGTAGCAACTGCAAAATTCATTTTTTTAGGGAAACTTAACTTTACGATATTTTTGAATGTCGGGAAACTTGAATTAAATTATATAGCTTGAATTGTTATCAAAAGATAGGATTTTTAAATCAAAGTTGGTAATTTTTCATTAAGTATTCAAAGAGAAATTCGTAGATGATCAAAAAGGGGTTTTCGGCCAAATTCAGGTGATCAGAGGAGATGGGGGTGGTCGGGTTATGGGAGGAAGTGGAGGAGCCTACGATGGTCATAGGAAAAATGACCGGAGGTGGTATCATCCACGGTAGCGACGGCAGCGTCAATTTTTCTTCTGTAAACCTAGTTTTTATGGCGTTTGAATATGTGGTTGCCGCGCTTCCTCTCGTGCATCGAGTTGCACGAATTTATGGAAGGAGATATTTGAGAGTGATTCGGAGACGTAGCCGGTGGCATTAGCTTTTAGATGGTCGGAGTTGCTTCTATGGGTTGTGTAACAACCCTAGTTTTGGCTATTTATTTCTTTTAATTATTTTTTTTTTTTTTGAAATATTTTTTTTTTTATAAATTGTGTTTAACAATATAGTTTAATTATTTAATTTGGAGATATATTTTATAAAATTTGTGAATGTCAATAAAATTAAAAAAATAACTGAAAAATTTTAAGCTAGATTTGAACTGAAAAATTTCGCGTTTAAAAGACGCGTCAATTATAGGGTATAAATGATGTAATAAAACGTGTGTTTTAAAATGTTATTTTTATGAAAATTTCTGATGTTTTGGACTGCGTCTGTTTAGCGTAGTGTAATAATAATATTTTCAAACCCTTTTGAAGAAAAATATTAGTCAGTTAATTTCTACCCAACATTACTTGGTTAACTAACAGTTTGATTTCAAATATATTTGTATACGTTTTCTAAGCTTTGCATAAATTCTTGCCTTTCAAAACTTAATTCTATCAAACCAAATTTAAAGATTTATAAACTTGGAACGTGCACACGTATAAGAGTAACGTGCAGACATAACTTCTCTTCCATCCTCTGATCAAGCATCTGGCCACTCGTTGCCTTTCAGTTAAATTTCTTTTCAATGCTTGCCTATGCGTTTCCAAGAATCACGCAAGCTATAAACCCCAGAATCAATGCATGTTTTAATTTTCATCAAATAAGCGTTCGAGCATTCAATCTGGAAACAATCAGCCTTCAAATATCACACTGTTTATTTGCAACAAATGGGATATCAATAGTTTTCAGGTCTAAAGATAAATCAACGCATGCCTTAAACCAAGCCTTTGTGTAACAGCCAAGGCATATTATTGGAAGCAAATCCCAACCTTTTCCATTCTCTGCTTTCAAATGGCTCAGCAAGTTTCAAAGTTTGAAACCGCTCGGCCTTAAATTCACATGTATATTAAGCAAGAATTATAACATATTGCTAATCAAATCTATACCTGTCTTTCCTTGGACCATGCTAACTTCTTTTGAAACTGATGGAAGAATCCGCATATCAACACCATTAATAAATAGAAACTGACATGTTATTTGCCTTCATTTCGCAAGCACTACATATATATACCCACCCCATCAGTTTCTTCCATATTTTGATCTGCATCTCATCCCATTCCTCTGCTCAAAGCCATCAGGTAATCTTATTTCATTTTTTTTTTCTTTTTCTTCTAAGTTCTCTCTGCTTTTGTTTGCTCGGCCACCCCACCTTTAGTTCACCGTGTTGCCTGTAGAAATATAGGGTGGTAGTAAGGATGTATGGATCTTAGAACTGAGTGTTAGGGGAGTGGTTGAAATTTTATACAATAGTGATAAGTTGCATTTAGGAAGTTTCAGTGGTGACTCTGATTTGTTAGCATACTTTGATTTATTTTAAACAAGGCCTAGGATTTTCATAACCAGAGTGATTATGACTGTTTTGTTTTAGAACCTGAGTGTTTAGTTGTAGATTGAGTTGATTTGGTGCTAGTAATAGTTGAGGATAGGATGAGGTGTTAATAATGTCTGAAAAAGAATTTGCAGAGAAGTTTTGCATGTGACCCAAAGCTAAGCCTAATGACTCGAAGATTTCTGCATGATTTCTCGAAGCAAGTACATGTTTTCTCGAAGATAGGTGGGATGGGGTTTCTAACTGTTACAGTTTTGGTTGGAAGTTTAGATTTAAGTAGAGATGAATGCTTAGAGCAAATATTGTAAAACTTAGTTGAATTGCGGAGAAAAAATAAATTATGAATTTGGAGAGCAAACAAAAATGTAAACCAGTTTGTAAATATAAGTTTAAATGAAATCTAAGTGAAGAAAAAAAAAATATATAAAATGGAAGTTTGGGAACTTGGGAAGTCTGATTTTTGACAAAAGAAAAGGGGATGAGTAGCAGAAAGATGTTGTGTAGTTGGCGAGGACAAGCTAAATAACAAAGGAAGGAGGGGAGTGTGCACGTGCACACGTCTGTGCACGGCCAAAGGCATGTTTGGTTGAAGTGCTCCCCTGATCTTTGCAAGCTCTAAGTCTGTATATTGGTAATCAAACATTGTAAATGGTCAAGTGTTATCTCAGTCTAACGTACACCCTCTACCTGACTAATGGAATTCATATCTACTGGATTTTTGTTTGGGAATAACTCGGCTTTGCACGCATATTTTTAAATAGCAAATAAACAAATGTCTGGTAACTTATAAGTTACCACTTTAAAGTCAGGCTTAAAAAGGGTTAAGTAGTTACAGATGCCTGTTCGAAGCTAAGGAGAAGAAGCAGCGAGGCAAATTTGAAGAAAAAAAATGTGTTAAGGTGTTTTTATGTTGAGATGTGTTGCAAGTATCATGGCTGCATGTTTATAATACAGAGGGAGTAGAGATGGGAGGAGATAGAGCCTGATATGCGTGTATCAGGGGGGAAAACTTCTCTGTTTTTTTTTGTTTCAATGCTTCATAGTTTTCCTGTTCAAAAATGAATGCATACAAAGGCTTCAGTGTGGTAAAGATAGGTAGTTAGTGTAGTGATAGATAGTTTTTTTTTTTTTTATTATTATTAGAAAAACAGCAGTTAACAAAAACAAACTTTTATTTTATTGCATAGTTTAAGATGACTACAATGCATTTATAAATAAAACTTGTCCATACTGGACATAAAAATCAGCAACAAGCAACTGCTACAAAGTAGCATAAGACTAGTTCTTGCCTAGACTTATTCAATGCAGATTTACTCGAAGTAACTACCTGATCTGACTTGGGTTTAAGGGTAGTGGGTTGCGTACTGTAGGAGATGGACTTGAGTGATGAAGTTGAACCTTTTGCATGTTTTAGTTGAAGGCTGGAAGGTCAGTTTGAAGAAGGTCTGAGAAAGCATGATGTTGGTATTATCTGTAAAGGAATGTTATGCAAAGGGGTATTGCAAAAATTTACCCATAGTGATCTATCTTTTCTCGGAGCACTGGGTGGTTTTTCTCGAAGCAAAGCATGTGTGGCTCGGGTAGTTTAGGTAAGGCCTCTTCAGTTCAGTTTAAAAGACTGGGTAGTTAAGTTGAGATGAATACTTTGAGAAATATTGCAAACTTATGTTGCCTTGCCTGTATGAAAAGGTGGAAATGGAAATAAGTTGAACCGAGCATGTAGCATAAGGATGAGGTGAAGTCTGTGCATGTTCAAGTGATGCACGCGTGTACATGTTTTGATTTAGCAGGGAAAAGATTTTGTGCACAAGTATGTATTCAACTTTTTGCCATAGTGGTTTTAGGAAAGATTTTGTCGAAATTTTATGTTAGCTCGATTCACAGTTTTGGGTATATTTTAGTCACATTACACGGTGGTGTGGTCGAGCAAGTCAAATCATTCTCGTCTATTTTAATTTTCTTTGACCGTAAATTCTAAAGTCGCGTATTCTATATTTACTTTTGTTCTAGATTTGAATCTAGGCGACATCCGAGAAATTTTATCGTTACCCTCTGTCGGTCTTTACCGGTGAATCGTCGTTTTGAATTCAAATTTTCTGCAGCTTTCATGTGAGTATTTCTCACCAGACATACGTATTTATATTTTAGTAAATTATTGCAAGTGTATGTGTAAAATTGTATTTCACTATTATCTGTCTGTAGTGTAATATAGCATGATGGACCCCATTTAAATTGACACCTCATCAGTTATTATCTGTTGTATTATATTCTGCAGTTATATTATATTATTGTTTATTTACTGCTTAAATCACCACTGCAAGTTCCCTGTTATATATAGATTGTATGGGCTGAAATGATAGGCCTAAATGATTATTATTAAATTATGCTGTTAACTGCTAAACTGTTAAACTTGGGATTGCGGGTTTGAAATGATAGAACCCGGGGTATTTGTAAATTACGGGTTGAAATGATATAAATCCGTATCACTTGACCTAGGCTAGAAAACTATATACAGGCCCGTGGTCCTTATAATATTTTCTGAAATATTTAAAATTATGCTGGAAGTTAAATAATTGATTGTATATCTTTAAAGGAATTTATATTGACTCTTAATAAGTTATAAATAAAGAAATAAATAAATATTTGGATAAAATTATGGAATATAACTTATTTGGTAAATCGGGATTTTGAAAGAATAAGATTTCAGTTAATAAATAAATAAATAAATAGGTTATATTTGAAAATCTTTATTAAGTTAAACAATCTACTACAGCATTTAAATGCTGTCTTTTGAAATTGGACTAGTTTTACCCGTAACTTTAGGTAGCATTTCCTAAGTGCTATGGAATCTAGAATTTGATTGCTTTAAAATTTATGGAATTTGATAAATTTTATTTTATCTTAAGTTTTGGAAAAGCTTAAGACATAATATTTATAACTGGATTTTCCTTAATAAATTTAAGATGAATATTCTGGTATTAAGTAAATTTTGGAAAAATTTAATGGCTAAAAATTTAGAGTTTCATTTATGGAAATTATGGGAATATTCAAGACTAAAAAATAAAACATTGATTTGTGAAAGAATAAAACCCAAACTTAGTTTTGAATAGTAAATACTCCAATTTAATATATATATATAGGAATTGAAATGGTTTTGGGAACATGAAGTGATATTTAAATTATGGTTTAAAACTTTAAATAAAGAAATATATTTGTAAAGCTCTTCTTTACAAAGTAACCATAAAGTTAAACCATTTATTCTATATACCGTTGCATGTCCAAACCATTTGTGTTTGGGAGTTATGGTTTTAAAGTAAATTTCCAAAATATTATGTTTGAAGATATAATTCAAATATTTGGTTTCCAGATATTATAAATTTCAAGCAGTATAGTTTTGGAAAAGAATTATAATTTGAATATAACGATATCATATCGTTTTGGGTTTTAAAATGATATCATATTTATAGTTTGAAAGGGAAATGATTATTCTGGTTTTAAAGTATAAACTGCTTTTAAATGGCCACGGGTTATAATAATGTTTGGTTGGCAAAGAGACCGGGATCGGATATGGACATACTCTCTGTCGATACCGAAAACCACTTTGACCAACCGTGTACGCGGTGGAGATTCCAGAATGAAGTAGGTTGGTGGTGACGGTTTCTTGAAAGGTATATACGTGGACCCGACTCCCGTGAGTTGGCTTAAGGTGGCTAAAACAGGAGCGATTGACGGATTAATGAGGTAGCTCCTCTGATCGAACGCACTTCTTCGTATACCATTCTATTGCTTATGTGATTGTTTGGGTGCACCCTTTGATTTGGGAGTGTTGTTCGAGGTGGGCGGTTGCTGCGGCTTCGCGTTACCATCGGTCCGGAAGCGTAATTGGTATATCTACCCTGGCATTGCCTAGTTGTGCCGTGTCACCTACCATATCGAGCCTTGTACGAGTTTGGTTTTCTCCCGTAGCCCGTGTGGTATCCTCTAGTTGCTTCCCGATCAGGAGGAGCTATGATATTGGATGGACTACTGGGACTATTACGTGTTAAGGGCTATATGGGTAACCCCTTAATGCTAAGAAATAAGTATGTTTATTTTATAAATAGACACTATTGTAATAGCGCATATACTACATAGTAAATAGTTTAACGGATCCTTAGAAGATGGGCGATCCCAAGCATCCTTTAAGTTACTTGCTATATATTACAGTACACTTGAATTAGCTTACATTATATAAGTATGTATGTCCTGACTCGAGTGTTTTGTTTTATTTTACGCTCGGGTCAGCCTGAGTTGCAGTTTCAGTTTTCTTTCCGGAGCTAGGACTCATTAGATCATTCGTGCTGCCGGAAGCTTGTCTCAGTTTCTATACTTCTGTAATTCAAGAACTTTGAAGACTCTATATCTATTTATGTTTAAAAATTGTATGGAAGATTATAAGTTATGTAAATTCTGTTTTGTTAAGTGGCTTCATGAACCACTGAATTTTTAATTTCCGCTGCGAGATTCTGATATCTGTGTATGTGATTCTGTGATTTATTTACTGTATATTCTGAGTTTTGCCAAATTTATTCTACAACGCAGTATTTTGAACAAATTTAAGTCCGACATGTGTGGATGCGAATGGTTGAAAATATTGGGCCGTTACAGTTGGTATCAGAGCTTTGGCTCTAGGCAAAACTTAGAATGTATGGTAAATTTGATTTACAGAATCACCATCATTCGAGCTTGAATCTCTTCCTTTTCGAAATTTGGAACATTCCCTGTGGTTCCAAAAGTTCATTCATGTCCCTCACTTTTTCATCTTGTTTAGATTCTGGAATATCCCATAACTCCACTTCGGATGATCTTTGTAGTGAATTGGCGGTCTCGCCATTATTCTAATAAAGGGTGAAACTCCTTTACCATTAGCATTAATTCACCGGAGATTTATATTTATCCTCGGTTTATATGCTAGTATCTTTGCTTATTCTGAACTCTATCTCTTCAGATCAAGTGTGGATTTACTCAACCACATCGATCTGACTCCTTAAGTAACGGTTGACCCGGTCAAGGTTGTCCGCGATTTATATAGACTTACCCAGTCCCTTATTCGGGTATATAATTATCAGATCTTCTGATTTCAGCTTATCTTGAATTATTTGAGTTCATCAAAATTTGAATCTTTATCTTTGTTTTGAAAAATTTATTTCTATATTTGAAAATAAAATATATATATATATAAGTATAATTTTCAGAATTTTATAATTAATCTAACCAGTTGTCAAGAGATAATAATTTGATTTTATGGTTTTGATAGCCATGTGTTTTGTCTAATATAAATGATTTAGTATAAACAATGGTTATAAATTAATTTGGAAACAGAAATGAACTTAAAACAAGAACTTGAGAATTCAATTTCTGATGATTTCAAACCTTGGGTTTAATTTTTTTTTAAAAAAGGGATATATTATTTAAAGTATTTTCGAATAGAAATTCGTTCCAAAGAATTTTAAAAATTTAGTGCTTTTCTCTTTGTCGCTGGAAAATAATTTCGGTGATGACTGCAGCATCATCGACATTCATTTTCGAGTTTCGAAGTGAAAAGACCATTTCTGTAGTCTGGCTACAGTGTTACTTTGAGATTTTAATTGATTTGAATTTCTAAAAATGACTTAATATATATAGATATATAATTTAAATTTGGTTGACATATTATGTATATATATCTCTAAATGGTTTGAGGGGAATCAGAAATTTAATTCTTAAAATTTTATCTTAAGAAATTTCAATAAAAGGAAAATAAAATTTGGAATAAAAAGTTCCAACTGGAGATAATTGAATTTGGAAGTTTTAGTTGTATAATACTCAAATTTCATTTCAATATAACTTACCTTGGTTTTCAAAAGTTAACAATGTAATTTGATAATTGAGAATTTGGTTTTGCAAATGGAAATTTCAAGTATAACTTATTAAAATTTATAGATAGGAATTTCAAATAAAGTGTTAGTTTATTTGTAAAAATTAAGAGTTAAGTAAAATAAGGGACTTTGACTTAATAAATGAGGTTGGACATTCCATTCATAAAAGTTGTTTTATAAAATATAAGTGAATGATATCCAGATGAATATTTCAAAAATTTAACTAATTAGAAAAATTATTATATCTGCTGTAGCATATTTTAAGTGCTGCTGTTCTAAAAATAAAATGTTTTGGAAATTTATAATTGAATAAATGAAGATTATTTTAAAAAGTGTTATGATTTTAGTAGTATTTCCAAATGATAATATCTATAAAATTTTAATGACTTTCAAAGTATTATAATCTCAAAAGTATTATAATTTCAAAGTTATTATCTTATTTTGTTTTCCAGACTATCTTAAAAATCCTTAGTTTCCCTATCTGCCACGGATTGGGAAAGCTATTGCTTATACCGGTCTATTTAGAAATCTTTCTATAATCTTTGAAATCTTTATTACTCATCGGGGCCTGAGCACCGCTGGGCACCCAGAGCCTGACAGTCAAACTGAAAAGGGTAAATCCGATTCTAAAAGATCTTCTTCGTGCTTTAAATCCGGAACTATCCGTTTAAGGTTCTTGTTTATCTAGCTTATCTTCTTTTGTTTCTCTTCTTTCGTTCCTTTTCGAGGACGAAAAGTTCTTAAGTGGGGGAGAGTGTAACAACCCTAGTTTTGGCTATTTATTTCTTTTAATTATTTTTTTTTTTTTTTGAAATATTTTTTTTTATAAATTGTGTTTAACAATATAGTTTAATTATTTAATTTGGAGATATATTTTATAAAATTTGTGAATGTCAATAAAATTAAAAAAATAACTGAAAAATTTTAAGCTAGATTTGAACTGAAAAATTTCGCGTTTAAAAGACGCGTCAATTATAGGGTATAAATGATGTAATAAAACGTGTGTTTTGAAATGTTATTTTTATGAAAATTTCTGATGTTTTGGACTGCGTCTGTTTAGCGTAGTGTAATAATAATATTTTCAAACCCTTTTGAAGAAAAATATTAGTCAGTTAATTTCTACCCAACATTACTTGGTTAACTAACAGTTTGATTTCAAATATATTTGTATACGTTTTCTAAGCTTTGCATAAATTCTTGCCTTTCAAAACTTAATTCTATCAAACCAAATTTAAAGATTTATAAACTTGGAACGTGCACACGTATAAGAGTAACGTGCAGACATAACTTCTCTTCCATCCTCTGATCAAGCATCTGGCCACTCGTTGCCTTTCAGTTAAATTTCTTTTCAATGCTTGCCTATGCGTTTCCAAGAATCACGCAAGCTATAAACCCCAGAATCAATGCATGTTTTAATTTTCATCAAATAAGCGTTCGAGCATTCAATCTGGAAACAATCAGCCTTCAAATATCACACTGTTTATTTGCAACAAATGGGATATCAATAGTTTTCAGGTCTAAAGATAAATCAACGCATGCCTTAAACCAAGCCTTTGTGTAACAGCCAAGGCATATTATTGGAAGCAAATCCCAACCTTTTCCATTCTCTGCTTTCAAATGGCTCAGCAAGTTTCAAAGTTTGAAACCGCTCGGCCTTAAATTCACATGTATATTAAGCAAGAATTATAACGTATTGCTAATCAAATCTATACCTGTCTTTCCTTGGACCATGCTAACTTCTTTTGAAACTGATGGAAGAATCCGCATATCAACACCATTAATAAATAGAAACTGACATGTTATTTGCCTTCATTTCGCAAGCACTACATATATATACCCACCCCATCAGTTTCTTCCATATTTTGATCTGCATCTCATCCCATTCCTCTGCTCAAAGCCATCAGGTAATCTTATTTCATTTTTTTTTTCTTTTTCTTCTAAGTTCTCTCTGCTTTTGTTTGCTCGGCCACCCCACCTTTAGTTCACCGTGTTGCCTGTAGAAATATAGGGTGGTAGTAAGGATGTATGGATCTTAGAACTGAGTGTTAGGGGAGTGGTTGAAATTTTATACAATAGTGATAAGTTGCATTTAGGAAGTTTCAGTGGTGACTCTGATTTGTTAGCATACTTTGATTTATTTTAAACAAGGCCTAGGATTTTCATAACCAGAGTGATTATGACTGTTTTGTTTTAGAACCTGAGTGTTTAGTTGTAGATTGAGTTGATTTGGTGCTAGTAATAGTTGAGGATAGGATGAGGTGTTAATAATGTCTGAAAAAGAATTTGCAGAGAAGTTTTGCATGTGACCCAAAGCTAAGCCTAATGACTCGAAGATTTCTGCATGATTTCTCGAAGCAAGTACATGTTTTCTCGAAGATAGGTGGGATGGGGTTTCTGACTGTTACAGTTTTGGTTGGAAGTTTAGATTTAAGTAGAGATGAATGCTTAGAGCAAATATTGTAAAACTTAGTTGAATTGCGGAGAAAAAATAAATTATGAATTTGGAGAGCAAACAAAAATGTAAACCAGTTTGTAAATATAAGTTTAAATGAAATCTAAGTGAAGAAAAAAATAAAAAAATAAATATAAAATGGAAGTTTGGGAACTTGGGAAGTCTGATTTTTGACAAAAGAAAAGGGGATGAGTAGCAGAAAGATGTTGTGTAGTTGGCGAGGACAAGCTAAATAACAAAGGAAGGAGGGGAGTGTGCACGTGCACACGTCTGTGCACGGCCAAAGGCATGTTTGGTTGAAGTGCTCCCCTGATCTTTGCAAGCTCTAAGTCTGTATATTGGTAATCAAACATTGTAAATGGTCAAGTGTTATCTCAGTCTAACGTACACCCTCTACCTGACTAATGGAATTCATATCTACTGGATTTTTGTTTGGGAATAACTCGGCTTTGCACGCATATTTTTAAATAGCAAATAAACAAATGTCTGGTAACTTATAAGTTACCACTTTAAAGTCAGGCTTAAGGGTTAAGTAGTTACAAATGCCTGTTCGAAGCTAAGGAGAAGAAGCAGCGAGGCAAATTTGAAGAAAAAAAATGTGTTAAGGTGTTTTTATGTTGAGATGTGTTGCAAGTATCATGGTGCATGTTTATAATACAGAGGGAGTAGAGATGGGAGGAGATAGAGCCTGATATGCGTGTATCAGGGGGGAAACTTCTCTGTTTTTTTTTGTTTCAATGCTTCATAGTTTTCCTGTTCAAAAATGAATGCATACAAAGGCTTCAGTGTGGTAAAGATAGGTAGTTAGTGTAGTGATAGATAGTTTTTTTTTTATTATTATTAGAAAAACAGCAGTTAACAAAAACAAACTTTTATTTTATTGCATAGTTTAAGATGACTACAATGCATTTATAAATAAAACTTGTCCATACTGGACATAAAAATCAGCAACAAGCAACTGCTACAAAGTAGCATAAGACTAGTTCTTGCCTAGACTTATTCAATGCAGATTTACTCGAAGTAACTACCTGATCTGACTTGGGTTTAAGGGTAGTGGGTTGCGTACTGTAGGAGATGGACTTGAGTGATGAAGTTGAACCTTTTGCATGTTTTAGTTGAAGGCTGGAAGGTCAGTTTGAAGAAGGTCTGAGAAAGCATGATGTTGGTATTATCTGTAAAGGAATGTTATGCAAAGGGGTATTGCAAAAATTTACCCATAGTGATCTATCTTTTCTCGGAGCACTGGGTGGTTTTTCTCGAAGCAAAGCATGTGTGGCTCGGGTAGTTTAGGTAAGGCCTCTTCAGTTCAGTTTAAAAGACTGGGTAGTTAAGTTGAGATGAATACTTTGAGAAATATTGCAAACTTATGTTGCCTTGCCTGTATGAAAAGGTGGAAATGGAAATAAGTTGAACCGAGCATGTAGCATAAGGATGAGGTGAAGTCTGTGCATGTTCAAGTGATGCATGCGTGTACATGTTTTGATTTAGCAGGGAAAAGATTTTGTGCACAAGTATGTATTCAACTTTTTGCCATAGTGGTTTTAGGAAAGATTTTGTCGAAATTTTATGTTAGCTCGATTCACAGTTTTGGGTATATTTTAGTCACATTACACGGTGGTGTGGTCGAGCAAGTCAAATCATTCTCGTCTATTTTAATTTTCTTTGACCGTAAATTCTAAAGTCGCGTATTCTATATTTACTTTTGTTCTAGATTTGAATCTAGGCGACATCCGAGAAATTTTATCGTTACCCTCTGTCGGTCTTTACCGGTGAATCGTCGTTTTGAATTCAAATTTTCTGCAGCTTTCATGTGAGTATTTCTCACCAGACATACGTATTTATATTTTAGTAAATTATTGCAAGTGTATGTGTAAAATTGTATTTCACTATTATCTGTCTGTAGTGTAATATAGCATGATGGACCCCATTTAAATTGACACCTCATCAGTTATTATCTGTTGTATTATATTCTGCAGTTATATTATATTATTGTTTATTTACTGCTTAAATCACCACTGCAAGTTCCCTGTTATATATAGATTGTATGGGCTGAAATGATAGGCCTAAATGATTATTATTAAATTATGCTGTTAACTGCTAAACTGTTAAACTTGGGATTGCGGGTTTGAAATGATAGAACCCGGGGTATTTGTAAATTACGGGTTGAAATGATATAAATCCGTATCACTTGACCTAGGCTAGAAAACTATATACAGGCCCGTGGTCCTTATAATATTTTCTGAAATATTTAAAATTATGCTGGAAGTTAAATAATTGATTGTATATCTTTAAAGGAATTTATATTGACTTTTAATAAGTTATAAATAAAGAAATAAATAAATATTTGGATAAAATTATGGAATATAACTTATTTGGTAAATCGGGATTTTGAAAGAATAAGATTTCAGTTAATAAATAAATAAATAAATAGGTTATATTTGAAAATCTTTATTAAGTTAAACAATCTACTACAGCATTTAAATGCTGTCTTTTGAAATTGGACTAGTTTTACCCGTAACTTTAGGTAGCATTTCCTAAGTGCTATGGAATCTAGAATTTGATTGCTTTAAAATTTATGGAATTTGATAAATTTTATTTTATCTTAAGTTTTGGAAAAGCTTAAGACATAATATTTATAACTGGATTTTCCTTAATAAATTTAAGATGAATATTCTGGTATTAAGTAAATTTTGGAAAAATTTAATGGCTAAAAATTTAGAGTTTCATTTATGGAAATTATGGGAATATTCAAGACTAAAAAATAAAACATTGATTTGTGAAAGAATAAAACCCAAACTTAGTTTTGAATAGTAAATACTCCAATTTAATATATATATAGGAATTGAAATGGTTTTGGGAACATGAAGTGATATTTAAATTATGGTTTAAAACTTTAAATAAAGAAATATATTTGTAAAGCTCTTCTTTACAAAGTAACCATAAAGTTAAACCATTTATTCTATATACCGTTGCATGTCCAAACCATTTGTGTTTGGGAGTTATGGTTTTAAAGTAAATTTCCAAAATATTATGTTTGAAGATATAATTCAAATATTTGGTTTCCAGATATTATAAATTTCAAGCAGTATAGTTTTGGAAAAGAATTATAATTTGAATATAACGATATCATATCGTTTTGGGTTTTAAAATGATATCATATTTATAGTTTGAAAGGGAAATGATTATTCTGGTTTTAAAGTATAAACTGCTTTTAAATGGCCACGGGTTATAATAATGTTTGGTTGGCAAAGAGACCGGGATCGGATATGGACATACTCTCTGTCGATACCGAAAACCACTTTGACCAACCGTGTACGCGGTGGAGATTCCAGAATGAAGTAGGTTGGTGGTGACGGTTTCTTGAAAGGTATATACGTGGACCCGACTCCCGTGAGTTGGCTTAAGGTGGCTAAAACAGGAGCGATTGACGGATTAATGAGGTAGCTCCTCTGATCGAACGCACTTCTTTGTATACCATTCTATTGCTTATGTGATTGTTTGGGTGCACCCTTTGATTTGGGAGTGTTGTTCGAGGTGGGCGGTTGCTGCGGCTTCGCGTTACCATCGGTCCGGAAGCGTAATTGGTATATCTACCCTGGCATTGCCTAGTTGTGCCGTGTCACCTACCATATCGAGCCTTGTACGAGTTTGGTTTTCTCCCGTAGCCCGTGTGGTATCCTCTAGTTGCTTCCCGATCAGGAGGAGCTATGATATTGGATGGACTACTGGGACTATTACGTGTTAAGGGCTATATGGGTAACCCCTTAATGCTAAGAAATAAGTATGTTTATTTTATAAATAGACACTATTGTAATAGCGCATATACTACATAGTAAATAGTTTAACGGATCCTTAGAAGATGGGCGATCCCAAGCATCCTTTAAGTTACTTGCTATATATTACAGTACACTTGAATTAGCTTACATTATATAAGTATGTATGTCCTGACTCGAGTGTTTTGTTTTATTTTACGCTCGGGTCAGCCTGAGTTGCAGTTTCAGTTTTCTTTCCGGAGCTAGGACTCATTAGATCATTCGTGCTGCCGGAAGCTTGTCTCAGTTTCTATACTTCTGTAATTCAAGAACTTTGAAGACTCTATATCTATTTATGTTTAAAAATTGTATGGAAGATTATAAGTTATGTAAATTCTGTTTTGTTAAGTGGCTTCATGAACCACTGAATTTTTAATTTCCGCTGCGAGATTCTGATATCTGTGTATGTGATTCTGTGATTTATTTACTGCATATTCTGAGTTTTGCCAAATTTATTCTACAACGCAGTATTTTGAACAAATTTAAGTCCGACATGTGTGGATGCGAATGGTTGAAAATATTGGGCCGTTACAGGTTGAGAACGTGGATAGTGTCTAGGTTGAAGTTTCTCGAGCTTCGCTCAATTTTGGTTGACGAGGAAGTGGAGTCGCTCGATGCTATGTAATCAATGTCGAGGTGATTTGTGATTTGGTGGAGGTTTTCTCGATCGCCAGAGCGACGCCTCCGCTCTGTGCACGTGCACGGCTTGTCAGCGTGTTGGAAGGATGGGGGCTGGGTACTCTGTTGTTCTCGAGTTTAGGGGATTAAATGCGGGGTCGGGCTCGTGTTTATGCAATTCTTGTTCCAGTTTTTACTTAGGCTTTAACTTAAACTAATAAAAAAAATGGGAAGAAGAAAGGTTACAGGAAAGAAAGGAAGAAAGTGGATGAGGAAGAGAGACGCAGGGAAACGCACGGGGAAGTCTCGAGACTGTCTCGAGTAGGGAAGGGGTTTGACTCGGGTACCTTTCTCTTTGGACGTGTATACTTTTGTTTTAAGTATTTGTTTAACTAAGTTAGTAAAGAAATCAGTTAGTGTTAGGTTAGTACTTGATTTAAAAGTTTATTTAAGAAGAGTCTGTAAAGATAGTTGATGAATATAAAGTAATCAGAATATAAATTAATTTATACATGAAATTAAATTAATAACTTTTAATTAAATTTGTAATTAGAGAATAATTTTGTGTTTAAATCAGTTTAACTTAAGAAAGTTTAAATTAATTACTTAAGGTTAATTAATTAATAAATGGTAATCAACTTAGATGATTAATTAAGAATTATATGATTAATAATTGATAATAATTGATTAATTAAAGTAATCTATGATAATTAAATAAGTAATTAAATCTTATTAACTAATAATTAAGTTATTAATTAAAAATTAAGAATAAATTAATTAACAGCAATTAAGTAATAATTAATGAATAAAGAGTTGAGTAATTAAATAATTAATTAAAGATTAGATGATTAATAAATTAATAATTAATGATTAACTAAATAATTAATTGATCATTAATAAGTTAATTAATCAGTGATTAATTAAACAGAATGAAATATTTTATTCTTAAGCAATCAATTAAGTTAAGTAAAACCAAACTGTTTGGTTTGAATTGGTGATTCTGTTTGATTGACTTTGATATCTGTTGATGATATTTCTGTGATATGTTATAATATATTGTGGATATCTGTGATAACTGTGTATGATCTATCTTTTATATCTGTTATGTGAATTCTAATATTAAATTGAACTGTTAAGCTAAATAGACAACTTGGCCTTTAAAATGGCGTTTGGATTTCGATGAGACCAGGATCGGAAGAATCAATTTGATTCTCCGAAAACCACATTGATCCAAATTAAACGTTAGGTAGTGACTTGTCAATTGGAGATCGAGATAGTATTTCAGAATGCAAGGGTTATCGTCGTTAACTCTGAGGGTGATTCCAAAATGAGTGTAACGAGATAATGCCTTCGGTTTCGTTCGAACCCGGAACGAACTTGTATGGATTGAATGCTTTCAACACATCGTCAGGCGGACGATGAAAATTCTAAGAATAATGTTCAATAAAGGTAATCGCAGCCTCAAGCCTCATCAATTGGGAATGGCTAAAACAGGGAGATGCAGCAAGGTTAGGTGGGTCATGCCCAAGCAGGACAAGATATTTCCCTGTCTAGATGTCCCTTTTTATTTCGGCTGCGTGAGCAATTGTTGGCCACAACTCGGGGTTATCTTGTTCGGGACTGTTCAGTAAGGAATGGTTCCGGCCTTGTGTTGTAGGGGGTCGGGAGTGATCCTCGGTACGGTGATCTAGGCCCCGTACTGTGACGGGCGGTACCCTAGTAGCCCTGCCATTGTTGGAAACCAATTTTCCCTACGAGAGCCTGCGGTTTTGATTTGTATTACCCACTTTCGTGGCTAGTAGCCGGAATTTAATAGATGTAACAATTTCGGCTATTTTCTATTTACTTGAAAACCCTAGACACTATTATAATATCATTGAAGTTCCTAAAAATGTTTTGGTTAGCGTATGGTAAAAACTTACCCGTATTTATTTGTGGGAAGTCTTACGTGATATCTTTATTTCAAATGATTTTCAAAAGTTAAGCAATTTTAACCTGTTTAGTCATACCAGAACCATGTCTGACCCGGAGTTTATATTTTGTTTTTTATAAACTCTTGTGTACTCAAATTTTTATGAGTAGCCAAGTGATAGGTATTTGGGAGTGTTGATTTTCTGGAGAAGCTTTTGGGAAAAAGACCAGACGTATGTATCTATATATGTAGTTCCGCTGTGTAGTTAGTGTATGTTGTATTTTGGATGTATGGACATATCTGTATATGACAGTCCTGTTGTATGATATCGTATAACTCTAATGTATGTATAACTACGTAATAGTTGTGTGATGTATTATATTTTGTTCCATTCTGCTGTGAGATTCTGATGTTGTTATTTTTTCTTTCTATTCTTTTCTATTTCTATCCCTTTCTTTCTTAATGATGAAACGTCTTTCTGGAGTTAGAAAGGCGGGTCGTCACAGTTGGTATCAGAGCGTTAGGTCGAGCGAGTACCTAGGCTCTTGTGTTATAATTATCTTGAGAGTGCGTATTTGTATTTTCATATAATTATATATATTTATTTAAATTTGTTTAGTTACCTGTTCAGGTGACTGACATGAGTTTCGGAAGAAGAGGTTAGAGTTAGGGCCAGTACTTCAACAGATGATGGACGGAGTCAAAATGCTAGTGAGGCTGTCAATCCAGTACCGCCTCAAGTTAGTTTTGCAGCTTTATGCAAGGATTTCAAAAATCTCGGAGGCCAACCATTCAAAGGTTCAGTGTCAGTAATTGAAGTTCAAGACTGGCTACGCTCTTGCGAACGTATTTTCAAGAGCATGAAATTGTCTGATGAGCGTAAGAGGCATATGGCATCATGCAATTGCAGGGTGGCGCAGCAGCATGGTGGGATTCAACAATTGCAAATATTTCTGAGAATGACGTTTCATGGGACAGATTTAAGGAATTGTTTGAAGAGAAGTTTGTGCCAACGGCAGGGAAAACCCAATTGAATCAGGATTTTCTGTATTTGAAGCAGGGTAGCATGTCTATTTCGGAGCATGAAACCAGATTCGACGAACTCTCTTGTTATGGACCAGGACTCACCGATACTCCTCTTAAAAAGAATGAGAAATTTGTACAAGGATTGAGGCCTGAATTCCATGGAAAATTGACGGTGCTTTTGAAGGGATCTTTTGTTGATTTGATTGATATGGCATTGAGATATTAAAGTTTGACGAGTGAGAAGCCGGTGGCTCCAGTTGCAGTTTCAGGTGGGAATTTCACTAATTCGAATAAGTGAAAGTTCGATCCTAAATGGAGGAGGCCAAATAAGAAGAAACCTGGAAATAACAACGGACCTCGTAAGTGCTACATTTGTCAACAGGAAGGACATTTGGCAAATAAGTGCCCTAGAAAAGGATTCTAGCAGCAACAACAGCAACCGCATCAGAGTGGTCTAGGATCAGCTATGGTACAGAGATCATTGTGCTTTAATTGTCATCAACCAGGACACATGATCAAGAATTGTCCACTTCTGCAGAGGGCGCCTCAGAATAAAGTTTTTTCTTTGGAAGCAGGACCATCTTCTTCTTCGATGGGCAAAGGAGTATTAGAAGGTACCTTACTTTTAGATGGAAAATATATTAAAGTTTTGTTTGATTCGGGTGCTTCCTTGAGTTTAATTTCTTTGGACTCTGTTGAAAAGTTCTCTCTTACCCCTAGTTCTGTAGACAGTCCTGTCTTGGTATCTAATCCTATAGGAGGGGTGACCAAATTAGACACTGTTTGTAAGGACTTGAAGATCTCTTATCTATCTCACAGTTTTTCTTATGACCCGTATGTGTTGAATTTTAAGGGATTTGATCTTATTTTGGGAATGGATTGGCTGGATAAGTATAAAGACGTTTTGAATTGTGATGAAAGAACAGTTTCGTTGGAAACTGATCTGGGTAGAATTGCCAGAGTGTCGTGTGATAATTCTGGGATTCACTTGAGCAGTCTTTTGCATGGAATTGAGACCTCTGAAGAGAAGATTGAAGATATCGATGTGGTTCAAGATTTTGCTGATGTATTTGAAGAAGTTAAGTGTCTGCCACCACATCGAGAAATAGAGTTCCGTATTGATTTGATTCCAGGAGTTGTGCCAGTGATTCAGCCTAGTAGGAGAATAGCTCCTAGGGAGCGAGAAGAGTTGATTAAGCAGACTCAGGATCTTTTAGAGAAGGGGTTGATAAGACCCAGTTTTTCTTGTTGGGGTTCGGCGGCAGTGTTTGTGACCAAATCGGATGGATCATTGAGGTTCTGTGTGGATTATAGAGAATTGAACATAGTGACTATCCGTAACAAATATCCTCTTCCTTGCATCGATGATCTTTTTGACCAGTTGCATGGTGCTTCTATCTTTTCTCAACTAGATCTAGCTTCAGGTTTCCACCAGTTGAGGGTAGCTGAAGACAGTATTCCCTTGACTACATTTAAAGGACCAAATTGTTTCTATGAGTGGTTGGTTATGCCGTTCGGATTAACCAACGCTCCTGCCTACTTCGTTGACCTCATGAACCGAGTCTTTAGGGATGTGTTGAATAAGTTTGTGCTGGTATTCATTGATGATATCTTGGTCTATTCCAAATCTGAAGAAGAGTATAGGGAGCATTTGAGGATTGTATTGGAGACTCTGAGGAAGCATGTGTTGAAGGCAAAGTTCTCGAAGTGCCATTTCTGGAAATCGGAAGTAAAATTTTTAGGGCACATTGTTTCTGGTGAAGGCATTTCTGTAGACACAGTGAAAGTTGAAACTATTATGGAGTGGAAACAGCCGGAGACACCAACAGAAGTTCGCAGTTTTCTAGGATTGGCTGGCTACTACAGGAAATTTATCAGGAATTATTCCAAGATTTCTTCACATCTGACTAAGCTGACTAGGAAAGGAGCTAAATTCAAATGGACACCTCGGTGTGAAGAAGCTTTTCAAGAATTAAAGATAAGGTTAACTAGTGCACCAGTACTTGCTATTCTGGATGGGAAAAGCAAATTCGAGGTTTATACTGATGCTTGTATAGTGGGTTTGGGAGCAGTTCTGATGCAGAACGGAAGGGTTATTGCGTATGCTAGTCGGCAGTTGAAGCCACATGAGAAAAACTACGCTACGCACGATCTTGAACTGCTAGCCATTGTTTTTGCTTTGAAAATTTGGAGACATTATCTTTTGGGAGAAAAATTCGAATTGTTCACGGATCACAAACCGTTGAAATATCTATTCTCTTAAAAAGATCTTAATCTGAGACAGCAGCGGTGGGTTGAATTTCTTGCATCCTATGATTTGGATATTTTGTACACTCCGGGAAAAGCGAATGTCGCAGCTGATGCTCTCAGTAGGAACGCAATTCTATCTCTCTGGAAGTGGTTCCATCCCTTATTGAAAGGATTTCAAGCAAGTAAGAATCTGATAAGATGTTGAGGAGGATCATCAAAAGAGTCAGGAAGGGTCAGTGTCCCAGTTTTGAAATCGATGGCCAAGGAACACTAAGGATTAACGGGAGAATCTGTGTTCCGAATGATAAGGAGTTGAGGCAGGAAGTGTTGTCTGATAGTCACCACTCCAAATTGAATATTCATCCGGGAATCTCGAATATGTACAAAGACATGAGGAGAGCTTTCTGGTGGCTGGGCATGAAAAAGGATATTGCTAGATTTGTGAACAGTTGTGCCATCTGCCAACAAGTTAAAGGTGATCAACAGAAATCTGCCAGATTATTGCAGCCTTTGGAAATTCCGAATTGGAAATAGGAAATGATCTCGATGGATTTTATCGATGGTTTTCCTAGAACCAGAAAATGAAATGATGGTATATGGGTTATTGTGGATCGTTTAACTAAGAGTGCCCATTTTATACCAGTTAAGGCAACCCGCACTACAGTTTCTTTGGCGGAAATTTTCTTGAAGGAGATAGTTCGATTGCATGGTGTTCTAGTCAGTATAGTAAGTGACCGTGATCCTATTTTCACTAGCAAATTTTGGGAAGCTCTGCAATCAGCAATGGGAACAAATTTTAGATTGTGTACAGCCTATCGTCCTCAAACGGACGAACAGACGGAGAGGCTTAATCGTATTCTTGAGGATATGCTGCGGGATTGTGTTTTAGATTTTGGAGGATCCTGGGAGGACCATCTTCATCTAGTGGAATTCTCTTATAATAACAGTTATCAAGCAAGTATTAAGATGGCTCCTTATGAAGCTTTATACGGAAGACCGTGTAGATCCCCATCCCATCTTGTTGGATTGAATCAAAGGATCGTCTTGTGCTCGGACCCGATTTTATTCGAGAAGCTTCTGCGAAGGTTGAGCTTATCAAGAAAAGGATGAAAGCTGCTCAATATCGTCAGAAGAAATCTGCGGATAGAAGACGAAGACCATTGGAATTTGAGATCGGAGACTTGGTTTTTGTCAAAGTTTCCCCGATTAAAGGTGCTATAAGATTCGGGAAGACGGGAAAACTTGCTCCGAGATACATTGGACCATTTCGAGTATTGGAAAGAATTGGAGCTGTAGCCTACAGGATTGAATTGCCAGAGCGGATGTCTGGGATTCATAATGTGTTTCATGTATCACATTTGAGGAAATTTGTTCATGATCCATCACTGGTTGTAGAACCGGTAATTCAAGAAGATTTGGAAGTAGAACCCAATTTAACTGTGGTCAGAAATCCAGTTCGGATTGTGGATCAAGACGAGAAGCAACTCAGGAACAAAGTGGTGAAACTCGTCAAGGTGCAATGGAGTGAGGATCCCAGAGATTGTACCTAGGAAACTCTTGATAGTTTTAAGAATGCTTATCCGGATTTATGTTCGGATAACTAGTGATGTTTGTTAGAGTAGACTGTTTGTTTGTTTGCTATTGTATGCATAATATGTATGTTTGGATTGTTAATATAAAAGCTTTTGAATTAACTGTTGTTTTAAATTTCAGGGACGAAATTCTTTTAAGGGGGAGGAATGTAACAACCCGGAATTTTTGACAGCATATTTTAATAAATATTTAATCTAATTTAAATTAAATACAAGCTTCTCAAATTATAAACTGATGAGATCTTAATTATTTAACAGTTATATAAGAAAGTTTTGATTTGAAAATTTAAAATAGAATGCTTCAAAACCATTTAAAACAAAATCTGTCTTATTCAATAAAATCAAATCAAAGACTCTACATTTTTATTATTTGATAATGTATATGAACACAATTGTCTTTTTTTTAAATGATAAAGCTTGAAAATAAACAAACATAGTAATATTAAACATAAATATGAAACTTAAATATAAAACAATTTAAATGGGTAGAAGCATAAACATCCATAACATAAGTATGGGAATGTAAATATAAACTATAATTATAGAATATAAAATGTAACTAAAGTTATAAATATACAAATATAAATTATAACTTGAAATATATAAATACAAGTATATAAACATAAGAACACTATAATATTAATATAAGTATAAATGAACAAATAAATGAAGTATTGGATAATAAAAGTTTAAATAAGAAATAAATATATTTATGCATAATCTGTATACACATATGTACAACAACCAAAAAGATCTTGTAAAGAAAAGTAAAATAAACATAAAACTTATATGTTGCTGAAGTTTATAGGCATAAGAAAACAAAAATTTTCACTTCAAATTAATAAAAAAACAGATCATTGTCTTGTACAAAAATAAACAAGAATCAGTAAACATTAATTACATGTTATCATAAATAAGAGCATAAACATTAATTAGCACAACTTCTTGTTTAAACAAGTACTGCAGCCGAAATTCTTGTAATAATTTCCTTCTGCTGTGTAGAACACTTAGCCAATAAAAAGAAAGAATAGCAATACAAATACCAACTGTCTAGATACAACCTGTTAAGTAGCTTCTATATATATATATCCACCTATATATTATGTTCATTTATAAAACTTAACTGAACCTAAAAGAAAACCTGTGAAACATTGTCTTGCTTTGCAAACATAAATAAAATTCAAGACAGAAAAACTTAAGAAAGGCTTCAGGAAATTCTTCTGTAGTTCCATCCATACCTTACTTTCTGTTTTAAAGTTTACTTGGTGAGTAAACAACCTGTTCTTAAGATTGAAGTTAAACTTAAATCGTGTATGTATGATATGATTTGAGAATACTTGATTGAGTGTCTTTCCAGATTTGTCTCTGTCATATATATATATATGATGTGTATTACTTGTCCTCTGTTTGGGTTTCAGAATAGAAAATCAACATAGAAGTCAACAATCACTTCATTTAATCATTATTGGACTTTGAAGTTTAAGAAAAACAAGTTAGTTTATATGTGATTGAGATCTGAAAATATTTTTCAGGTAGAATATTGTTTGGTAGCAACTGCAAAATTCATTTTTTTAGGGAAACTTAACTTTATGATATTTTTGAATGTCGGGAAACTTGAATTAAGTTATATAGCTTGAATTGTTATCAAAAGATAGGATTTTTAAATCAAAGTTGGTAATTTTTCATTAAGTATTCAAAGAGAAATTCGTAGATGATCAAAAGGGGATTTTCGGCCAAATTCAGGCGATCGGAGGAGATGGGGGTGGTCGGTTTACGGGAGGAAGTGGAGGAGCCTACGATGGTCGTAGGAAAAATGACCAGAGGTGGTATCATCCACGCTAGCGACGGCGGCATCGATTTTTCTTCTGTAAACCTAGTTTTTATGGCGTTTGAATATGGGGTTGCCGCGCTTCCTCTCGTGCATCGAGTTGCACGAATTTCTAAAAGGAGATAGTTGAGAGTGATTCGGAGACGTGGCCGGCGGCGTTAGCTTTCAGATGGTCGGAGTTGCCTCTATGGGTTGAGAACGTGGATAGTCTGTGACTCAACTATATCAACTATACTTGAACTGTTAGATAATCATAGTCGATAATAACATTACTGTTCATATCACTATTTCAAAACCGTACATGAGACCTCACCTTCATACGGCTCCTCTATGGTCACAAATAAATGTAAGTACTTGTTGGTATTATTGTAATTTTTAGATTTTACCGATCAAGAAAAATAAAAATATTTATTATACGTGTTATTTGCAGTTATTTGAATTTAGTACAAAAAAATTTCTCATTTCTTCATAGAGAAATTTTTCTATCCAAATCAAATTTTCAATTTGATTTGGATAGAAAGGAACGATCCATTTTTTTTTAAGATTTTCCTATTCAGGAAAGAAAATGTTTTTTTGACGAGGAAGTGGAGTCGCTCGATGCTATGTAATCAATGTCGAGGTTATTTGTGATTTGGTGGAGGTTTTCTCGATCGCCAGAGCGACGCCTCCGCTCCGTGCACGTGCACGGCTTGTCAGCATGTTGGAAGGATGGGGGCTGGGTACTCTGTTGTTCTCGAGTTTAGGGAATTGAATGCGGGGTCGGGCTCGTGTTTATGCAATTCTTGTTCCAGTTTTTATTTAGGCTTTAACTTAAACTAATAAAAAAATAATGGGAAGAAGAAAGGTTACAGGAAAGAAAGGAAGAAAGTGGATGAGGAAGAGAGACGCAGGGAAACGCACGGGGAAGTCTCGAGACTGTCTCGAGTAGGGAAGGGGTTTGACTCGGGTACCTTTCTCTTTGGACGTGTATACTTTTGTTTTAAGTATTTGTTTAACTAAGTTAGTAAAGAAATCAGTTAGTGTTAGGTTAGTACTTGATTTAAAAGTTTATTTACGAAGAGTTTGTAAAGATAGTTGATGAATATAAAGTAATCAGAATATAAATTAATTTATACATGAAATTAAATTAATAACTTTTAATTAAATTTGTAATTAGAGAATAATTTTGTGTTTAAATCAGTTTAACTTAAGAAAGTTTAAATTAATTACTTAAGGTTAATTAATTAATAAATGGTAATCAACTTAGATGATTAATTAAGAATTATATGATTAATAATTGATAATGATTGATTAATTAAAGTAACCTGTGATAATTAAATAAGTAATTAAATCTTATTAACTAATAATTAAGTTATTAATTAGATGATTAATTGGATTTCGATGAGATCGGGATCGGAAGAATCAATTTTGATTCTCCAAAAACCACATCGATCCAAATTAAACGTTAGGTCGTGACTTGTCAATTGGAGATCAAGATAGTATTTCAGAATGCAAGGGTTATCGTCGTTAACTCTGGGGGTGATTCCAAAATGAGTGTAACGAGATAATGCCTTCGGTTTTGTTCGAACCCAGAACGAACTTGTATGGATTGAATGCTTTCAACACATCGTCAGGCGGACGATAAGCATTCTAAGAATAATGTTCAATAAAGGTAATCGCAGCCTCAAGCCTCATCAACCGGGAATGGCTAAAACAGGGGAGATGCAGCAAGGTTAGGTGGTCATGCCCAAGCAGGACAAGATATTTCCCTGTTTAGATGTCCCTTTTTATTTCGGCTGTGTGAGCAGTTGTTGGCCACAACTACGGGGTTATCTTGTTCGGGATTGTTCAGTAAGGAATGGTCCTGGCCTTGTGTTGTAGAGGGTCGGGAGTGATCCTCGGCACGGTGATCTAGGCCCCGTACTGTGATGGGCGGTACCCCAGTAGCCCTGCCATTGTTGGAAACCCATTTTCCCTACGAGACCCTACGGTTTTGATTTGTATTACCCACTTTCGTGTCTAGTAGCTGGAATTTAATAGATGTAACAATTTCAGCTATTTTCTATTTACTTGAAAACCCTAGACACTATTATAATATCATTGAAGTTCCTAAAAATGTTTTGGTTAGCGTATGGTAAAAACTTACCCGTATTTATTTGTGGGAAGTCTTACGTGATACCTTTATTTCAAATGATTTTCAAAGTTAAGCAATTTTAACCTGTTTACTCATACCAGACCCATGTCTGACCCGGAGTTTATATTTTGTTTTTCATAAACTCTTGGGTACTCAAATTTTTATGAGTAGCCAAGTGATAGGTATTTGGGAGTGTTGATTTTCTGGAGAAGCTTTTGGGAAGAAGACCAGACGTATGTATCTATATATGTAGTTCCGCTGTGTAGTTAGTGTATGTTGTATTATGGATGTATGGACATATCTGTATATGACAGTCCTGTTGTATGATATCGTATAATTCTGATGTATGTATAACTATGTAATAGTTATGTGATGTATTATATTTTGTTCCATTCCGCTGTGAGATTCTGATGTTGTTATTCTTTCTTTCTATTCTTTTCTATTTCTATCCCTTTCTTTCTTAATGATGAAACGTCTTTCTGGGGTTAGAAAGGCGGGTCGTCATACAAATCGACAATAAAACCACTCATGTCCGACTTGAATAATTCAAAACGGTAGATTGTAATATAAATTGGAGCAAATAAAACCAATCACAGACATAGATAAATCAGAATAACTCGCAGCAGAAATAAAATACCATAGTAGTTCATGAAGCTACTACACACACAGTCTCAAACATAGTCTCAAAACAAGTACAAAACACCAAAGTCTGAAAGTAAATACAACAGAAATCCTAGATACATAATTGTCCACTAATACATAAGCTGAGTAGAAATACTGAATGGAAATACATAACAACTAGGTAGATAGATAACTCCAGCAAATCCTCTAGCGCCAGAAGGTGAAATCCAACGCTGATACTCAGACTGACCCGAGTGTAAAGCAAAACACAAAACACTCGAGTCAGGACACACATACTTATGCAATGTAAACCAACTCAAGTGAACTGTAAAATAAATGTACAAGTAACTTAAAGGATGCTGGGGACTGCCCATCCTTTAAGGATCCATTAAACTATTTACTATGTAGTAATATACGCTATTATAATAATGACTACAATAAAGTATAATATATTTAAAAATAGCGTTAAGGAGTTACCCAATATCCCCTTAACACATTTTATAGTGCCAATAGCCTATACAATACCGTCATACCTCCAGATCGGGAGGCTACCATAAATACTCCATAGGTACGCCACAAATCAAACTCATACAATGCGCGTTAGGGTAGGTGACACAGCACAACAAGGTAATGTCAGGGTAGATATAAAAATTACGCATCCGGGCTGGTGGTAACGCATAGCCACAGCTACCGCCCACTTCGAGCCACACTCCTAAAAATCAAAGGTGTGCACCATATCAATCACAAAGTAATAGAATGGCATACGAAGAAGTGTGTCCGATCAGAGAAGCTACCTCATTGGCATGAGAATCGCTTCTATTTTAACCACCTTATGTCAACTCACGAGAGTCGGGTCCATGAACACACCTCAATAGAACGTCGCCACCATCCTACATTCAGGAATCTCCACCGTGTACACGGTTGTTAAAGTGGTTTTCGAAGTTGGCAGAGAGTACGACAACTTCCGATCCAGGTCTCTTTAACAACTAAACGTTATTATTACCCGTGGTTATAAATTCCAAAATAGTTTATATTTCAAATCAGAACATATTCATTTAAACCATTTAAATTCAATGTCAATATCTTTCAAAAATATAACATTCATTTCCAAAGTTGTAGCAGTTCTAAGTTCATTCAATTATAATAATTTCAAAAAAACACATTGCATCATAGCAACATCAGCATTTAGAAAACGAAACTGTAGATATAGTAGTATTACAGAAATATGGACTTTTCAGAAACAGCAGCACTT
Source organism: Allium cepa (assembly GCA_030765085.1). Classification (NCBI taxonomy): domain Eukaryota; kingdom Viridiplantae; phylum Streptophyta; class Magnoliopsida; order Asparagales; family Amaryllidaceae; genus Allium; species Allium cepa. Next base: position 5,050,132 of record CM060930.1, on the reverse strand, counting down.
AGAAAATGCTACTGTAAATATAATGGTATTTCAGAAAAATAGTACATTTCAGAAACTATAGCACTTAGAAAATGCTACTGTAAATATAATGGTATTTTAGAAAACAGTATTTTCAGAAACAGCAGCACTTAGAAAATGCTACCTTAAAACCACAACATTTTGGAAATGCTGGCAATACAAAACTAAGATTTATTATAACATTTCAAAAACACTAAAATTTCAGTTTTCACCATTTTTAACTTATAAAACATATCTCACGTTTCAGAAATATTTATTTAGATATCATTTAACTTATGATTAAATAACATAAAATTTTATAACTAAAATATCCAATATTAAACTATAATTTATTTATAAAGTCAAAAGTACATTATTTTACTTAACTTTATCTTAATAAATAACCTAATATATCATTTTAAATACCCACTCCATAAATAAAATATTCTTATTACTAAGTTAAGCTTAAAATTTCCATTTGAAACTAAATTTCCAATTATCAAGTTAAGTCATATTTTAAGTTACATTTTTAAAACATTTATTTACTTATACCTTTTTTGACTTATAGAAAATCACTATAACATTTATTTAAATCATTTAAACCCAATTAAAGTTAAAATTTCATATTTTAAATTTCAAAAATACATAATAATTTTTAGAAAATATTTAAAATTAACCATGGGTCTGTATATAATTTTCTAACCTAGGTCAAGTGATACGGATATGTATCATTTCAATCGGTAATTTAAAAATAAAAATCTGAGTTTTATCATTTCAAACCCACAATCCCAAGTCAATTAAAATAAAATAAACATCGCTTGAGCCTATCATTTCATCTCATAATGATTTTTCCCTATTCTAAAGTCCGTTCGGATATGTATCATTTTGACCCATAGTGATCCTATTCTACAGGGAACTTGCAGTGTAAGAAACAGTAAATAAAATAAACAGTATAATATGGTATATCATATCAGCTGATGCAACAAATATATATCAGGTTATAACATCATAAAATATCATATCACAGGCATACATAAATTACTATCATATCATCACTACAATTCACATAACATTGTTTCACAATTATATAACTACGAATGTCGAGAGTGATAAACTCACCTCTTAAAGCTGGAGATAACAACTCAAGACACACGAAAAAACTTTGAAAAGCGTGACAAAGCACGAATCAAATCCGAGTGGATGGAGAGCCAAGATTTGAGTCTTGTAAACAAACAAATACGAACATACATAAGTATATAATTCAACACAAGAATATAAATTAGAACAATGAACAAATATGTATCAAGTAGAAACAAATAAGAATTAACCACTACAAGTGGGCTCGGCCACCTTCACACATGGCTAGACCATCACTACAACATGGCTCGACCAACATTGTTTGAGGCATCTAGGGTCGGCTATGGTCAAGTAGAAACACGGCTAAGCTATGGAAGATGAAGAGATGGAAAGTTAAACTCATGGAAGGCAAAAAAAGCTAGGAAAATGAAAGGTCAAGTGAACACATAGGCTCGGCCCTATGTCTAAAGTGCTCGTCCCTGGCTAGGCTTGGGTCAAGTGGTCATAAGGCACAGCTTGAGGTGGTTTAGATCACTGCAAGGTAAGGCATGGTGGAGGAATAAAGGGTGGCCGAGGCTAGAAGGAAGGGGATGATGGTATGGTTGTCTCGGCTAGGGTTTGCAAGGCAAATAGGTGATGGGTTTGGATCTATTGGTCACGGCTAGGCATAGGGGAGATGATGAGGTGGTGTTGGTCGATCATGATGTGGTGGAGGAAATGTGGTCAACTAGAGCATGTGGCCGAGCTTGCTTGAGGCAAACAAAAGAGAAAAAGAAAATGTAAAAGAGGAAGAAAGAGAAAGCCATGAAAAGAAAACTTACTGTAATATTTTTGTTTGAGGAACGCAAATGAAAATGAGATGGAATGAGAAACTTTTGTACATGAATTGAGAAGTAAAATGAACGGCTAGGGGTGTAAATGCATGGCTAGGAAAATGAAGAGGCTATAAAAGGAAAAGTCATAAATTAAAGAAAAAGAAACCAAAGCCTCTTGAATCTCCTAAGCCAATTATCAAAATAAACAAGTAAAACCGAATAGAAAAATCAAAGTCTAAACAATATAAAATAAACAAATGAACATAGAAAATAGAAAATAAAATACAGAAAATAATTGTGTATGAAACGCTGAATTTTATCAAATTTAAAAAGCATAAAACAGAATTTTATGAAACAAAAAGCGGAACCAATATCAGAATCAAATACAGTTTCAAAGAAAAAGATTAGAAATTTAAAATTTAAATTTAAAATTTCAACTGAAAGTCAAAGTTTGACCATAGTTGACCAAAATATAAAATTTTCAGAAAATCCTTATTTTATTATATTTGGAAAATAAATTATAAACAAAATCCAAAATTACATTGGAAAATTCCAAAATTTCAAATTTTAAATGATTTAAAATCATAGTTTTCAAATAAATTGAATTAAAAATATTTATTACATTTATAGGTTGTTACACTCTCCCCTATAAGAAATGCATATTACGGATCTTAAGGCTAGAATTAACACTAAAGGGGGGTGAATAGTGTTTTATGGAATTACTAAATCTTTCTGAGTTTATATTAGTTTGAATATAAATGTATGCGATATTCAGACAGAGATATGATCACAGAATCAGACACAGATGCAGAAATAAAGTAAAAGCAATAAAGGAAAGAACACACTGGATTTTATACTGATTCGGAGTTACCCTACATCTAGTCCCACACACAAGTACGGATTTCCTTTTAAAAGCAATTGTACAATTACACCCTCGATTTCAAGGCCACGAGGTACACCACTTCAGATTCACAATCCTCTAAGTAGAGATATGTAACGACCCGAAAATTTAGACGATTTAATTTAGTTATTTATTAGAATTTTGTAATAAAAATTTAGTAGTAATAATAAAGAGTGATAAATTTATATGGAAATGAACGCTAATTTACCAATGGTAATTTAAGCCTTTGATTTTAATATGAATAAATCTTTCGAATATAATAGTGTAGGTATTGTACCTGAAATCAAATTAGTAGACATTTGCAATAATAAGTGAATAAATAAATAACCATAAGGGATAGCATTAATATATATTTGGTTAGAACAAATTTGAACGTGGAGGAATAAATGTCAAGCATTTAATATTAATTTATGTTGATAACGTTATTTGGGGGGATTTGAGGAATAAGTTGAAATTTGGTAATTAAGATATTTATACGCAAAGTATATAATGAAAGATATATTGATTCCATTAAAATAAATTGGAGATCTAGTATTAAATATTTTCTTAATGTAAATTTAGGTAAGTTTTGATATTTAATGCTAACTCCATTCAGAATATGACCATGGGTGTAATATTTTGAATGGTAAGCAATAGTTATAAGTTACATGTTTAATTGGTTGATGGAGTTTAAATTGAAATAAATGTTAATACACTAAATAAAAGTTACATTTAATATGAGAAGTAATATCATGTTAGAAGTTGTCAAATTTAGGGTATTAAGACTTATAAATGGAAATTAAGAGGCAGTTGAAATTTAGTGGACTTTAATGTGCATTAATGAGAAATTTACGCTATAACTAAGGAGGTGAATGGAATAAATACAAACCAATGTGGATTGTATACATGGGACGACAATTTTAGTGAATAACAGGATTTAAACCTAAATAAATAAATTTCTTGAAATTTAAGTTGTAATCTCTGCATAAATTGGAATTGTACGTTAATTTTGAATTATTCTATAATAAATTTATGTAGGGAGTTGTTTAAGGGATTCTAAATTTACCAAGTAATCCAAACTGACAAAATAGGCAAATAATTAAAGTTGAGTTGTAAATCTGATTCAATTAATAATTTATTCATTTGAAATATAAATGGCAATGATAGGATTTATTGCAATTAAAGGTAATGTAATTTGTACGTTATTTTAAATTAAGTCAAAGCGGGTGGATATTAGGAACCAAGACCTAAAAATAGGGTAGATACATTTTATTTCAATAAGACTTGTATGGCTAGAGTGGAGAATTTTATTTTGGAGTCTATGTTATAATTTCAAAGTTTAGTAGATATTGAAATAAAGTAAACATTTGAATCTATGAATCTATCAACTCAAACTTTTCATTTAAATTTGTTTAATCATTGTAATTTGGTTGAGAAAATAAAGAGGTATAATAAGTTTAGGTGTAAATGGAAGTATGTATAGGAAAATGAATTATTTGCAGGGAAATATTTGGTAAAAAGGGTGGGACTAAGGAAAAGTTATTGTTTGTTGGAAACATTAATTAATATGGGAATATAATTAGACAAGCATAACTCATGCAAGTGTATAATTAAGAAATGAAGCAATAATTAATAATTATTAACCAATCCAAAATTTGGTAACCCATTTAAATTAGTGATTGGTATAGGCTATTTATTTAAGTAATAGTGCAATACCAATTTGTGTATTTGCGAAATATTAATAAAATATTTATAGTATGGAATTCAAAACTATATATACATATATGGATTTTATAGTATGTAAACTTAGTCGATTTACAATAGTTAAATCTATTGAGAATGAATAAGAATCTAAGATAATTATTACGGTAATTTGGAATTTAGTTAAAAATGGAAAAAATTTATGAATTTGAAATTTAATGAAATTATATTGAAACTTAAATAAAGCGTCTAAATTTACAATTGTAAATATGTTTAAATCGATGTAAATGTTGAGTATTATTAAGGGATGAAATTTCTAAATACAAAAACTGGAATACGAGAAATTAATTTATTCGTAACATATTCAATTAATATTTATATCCTTTTGGGACCACTTCCGTTTGCACGTTAAATTTCGTGCACACCTATTCTATTGCGATCTACCTAAATAGGCTGTGATAAACCCTAGCCTCCATTCTATTCTCTTTTGCTGTACGTTCTTTTCTTCAACTCCTTCTCCTCCTCAAATGGATGCAAATGTCAGATCCAATTCTATTCAATTTCAAATGAAAATTCAAACATCCCAGAAAAATTCCAAAAAAAATATATGTTGTAGATTTCATCCATACGAATCTACGCGCAGTCTCTGTTTTCGAAATCGATACTCGAGTCAGCGGCAAATCGTGGTCAAAATCAAGAAATGCGAAACCTAAGTCAATTTGGGCTTTTTAATTTGGAGCGACGATATGCAAATTGGTTTCTGGGTTCTGGAGAGATCGGGAGGCCGAGTGATTTGGAGGTGGTTGTGGCGCAGATGGTTGGCCATTGATGACGAATTTGGCGATTTAGGGCTGGGAAAAGGGGACGGCCGGAGGTGGCTATGGGGGTTCGGACCTGGGGCATCACGAGCGGCCGAAGCAGGTGAGAAGTTTGGGGGTAGCGACGAGGTGGATGAAGGCAGAGGGAAGCGTCGGTCGGCGGTCAACGTGGAGCCAAAGGTGGGTTTCGTGCGTGTCGACTGCTGGAAGAAGAAGATCGCGTGGGAGGGAAGTTTGAACGGGGTGACGTGGCGTAAGTTATTTGTTTATCGTGTTTTTAAATTAAATATTGATTTCAACTCGTTTAACTCGATGTAACTTTCACATACAACATCCGATTCACGTGAAATTTTTTTTGTTAGGGTCGTAATTAAATTCCGGATCTGTTGACGCTGGTTTGGACAGATTTGGAGACCGTCAGATTTTTTGAGTTTAAAACGGATTTAGATTCGATTTAAATTCAAAAGGTGAGTGTTTTAACCGACTCACAACTTCTAAAATATTTTATGTTTGTTAAATTGATTTTTAGATATGAGTAGAAATTTATATATGATTTGTTTGGCATGTTTTATACATCTTCTCAGTTAATTCGCATTTTATTTATTTAACTGTTTATTATTTTAATTATTGCATATAAATTTACAGTTAGAATTTATTTTGCATATAAACTGCTAGTTAACAGTTATTAAATTTATTATTGAATATAAACTGTTATTTATTACCTGTATAATTTATATGCTCTATATCGATGACTGTTTAAATTGGACGATGATTGCAAATAATGGTTGATGATTGATATTTGGATGAATGGATGCTATATTTATATTGTATAAACTGCAAGTCATCAGGCATTTTCTTTCATTCGGGATTGCGGTTTGAAATGATATAAAACCTCATTTTTTTTATTTTTAATTTGCGGATTGAAATGATAAACATCCGTATCACTTGACCACAGGATAGAAAATTTTATACAGGCACCGCAGTAAATATATAAAAATATTTTTTGGAAATGTTTTACTATGGTTTTGTAAAGCTATACATATATATATGGTTTATGGGTTTTGATTTGATCATTAATAAAAGCTATATATATATATATAGAAATTTTCCGGTTTTAGGCTTTGTATAAAAAATGATTTGAAGTATAAACCGAAGTTTGATTTTAAGATTAAATACGATTAAGCATTTAGTTAAAATTTAATTTCTGGTAGTTCTATTGACTTAAAAATTGGAAGTTGAATTTTAAGTTAAATCGGAATTTAAATAAAAGTTAAATTTTTAAAGGATATGATTTATAACTTGATTTTGTGTAAAGAGATTTAAATGAGTATCAGGTTGTTTTAAATGAATATATCAAGTTAAATAAATTGAAAAAATTTCCAGTTATGTAAATTTAAAGGTTTACTTAAATTATATTGAATTCAATAAGTAAACATTTCAAGTCTAAATAATAAGTAATTGGATTTGATACATATGGGTTTGTCAAATAAGTTTGTTTTTGAAATGGTGAAATATTTAAAGCTTTTAACCATAAGAATTGAAATGGTATTTGGAAGTTAAATCGATATTTAGAATTGATTTGTGAAATCTAAAGAAGCTATTTTGTTTTATGAAAGTAGTTAAATATTTAACCATTTAAGAGATGGAAATTTGTTTCAAAGCTATGTTTTTTTTTCAAGGCAGTATAAGTTGAAAATATTATATTCAAGAGTTTGATTTATAAATATTTTACTTTGGAAACCCTATGATTTTGGAAATAATATATATTGGAAAATAAAATGATATCGTATTGATTTAGGGTTTTAAGAATAAAAATTATATTGTTTTTATGGGTTTTAAATGGATATTTTATTTTGGTTTTTAAAAGTATAATTATTTTTAAATGACCGCGGTGTTATACTAACGATTGGTTGGCAAAGAGACCGGGATCGGATATGGACATACTCTCTGTCGATATTGAAAACCACTTTGACTAACCGTGTACGCGGTGGAGATTCCAGAATGAAGTAGGTTGGTGGAGGCGTTTCCTGCAAGGTAAATACGTGGACCCGACTCCCGTGAGTTGGCATAAGGTGGCTAAAACAGGAGCGATTCTCGGGCCAATGAGGTCATTCCTCTGATCGGACACTCCTCTTCGATATTATACTTTGACTTTGGATTGATTCAGTGGCCACTTTTACTTTGATTTTTTTTTGGGGAGTTTGTTTCGAAGTGGGTGGTAGCTGCGGCTACGCGTTTACATCAGCCCGGATAGCAATTGGTATATCTACCCTGGCATTGCCTAGTTGTGCCATGTCACCTACCCTATCGCGCCTTGTACGAGTTTGGAGTTCTCCCGTTGCCCATGTGGTATCCTCTGGTGGCTTCCCGATCAGGAGGGACTATGATATTGGATGGACTACTGGGACTATTACGTGTTAAGGGGAATATTGGGTCACTACTAAATAGCTCTATTTAAAAGTATGTTTATTTTACAATTAGACACTATTATAATAGCGCAATATACTATATAGTAAATAGTTTAACGGATCCTTAAGAGATGTAAATCCCGAGCATCTCTTGAGTTACTGTACTCATATTTATTTTGTTAATTTAACTCACATAAGATCTTTTAGTTCTGACTCGAGTGTTTTGTCTTTCCAAATTCGCTCGGGTAAGTCCGAGCGTTTCAGGATTTGAAGATTTAGCTCTGGAGGACGAAGACGAAGATGTATATTATTATTATTTATACTAGTACACTACACACTGTTCCGCTGCATTGTTATTGGTATGTGTAACTCTGATATGTAGTATATAAATGTTTTGTAAACAGATTTATAAACTATATATTTTATTATTATATTTTATCCTTCCGCTGCGAGATTCTGTTTTTTTATGTCTTTCTCGTTTTACTTATTTACCCCATAACAATCCGCCCTTCCGTATGGTTTGAATTGGCACGGGTGTCGATTTAAACGTTCGAAAAGGCGGGATGTTACAGTTGGTATCAGAGCTTTGGTTTAGCGATAAACCTTAGCTTTGTGGGGTTTGACTCTTTACTAATAGGGTAGTAATACCCTATGGGAGTCGCTGAGTGTATATATATGAGCGAGCGTATTTGTTAGTGTTATAAAAAGGTTTTTATATTGTGTTAATCTGTTCCGTTTCGTATTTATAAATTCTAGTTGGTGCATGGGACGCTATGACATCAATAGGGATTTCTAAACACTTAATAGGACAGACCGACATAATATTTGTTTTTAATATAGGTGAATGAAATAATTTTTCCTATTATATTTCTATAAAATATTTTTTCAAAATAATATCTATATTGGCTGTAATAGATTGGTTGTTAGGTAATAAAGTGTATAATTAATAATAGAAATAAGATTGAAAAAAATAAATGAATGAAATTTGGAAATTTAGAACTTAAGTTTCGGGGTTTTGAAATTTTGGAATATAATAATTTTATTTATAAGCATTTTCTGATATAAATATTTAATATAATTTGGAAGAAAATGTTTTAAAGAAGATTTTAGAGAAAATAAGTTTTGTACTTTCCTCTCGGTCGCTGGAAAATAATTTCGGTGATGGCGGCCGCATCATCGACTTTCATTTTCGAGTTTTGAAGGGGAAAGGCCACTATAGTAAATTCTACTACAGATTCATTTTTAAAAATATCTAAATTTTAAATTGTTTTAAAATAATTAGAGATATATAAGTTGTAAGGATATATTCATCTATTGTTTTAAAATAAAGTGAAAATTTAACCCGGTATTAAATTCTTAAATTTCCATTAATTAATTGTTTCAATTATTGTAGTGAATCAAAGCAATAGGTAATTAATAAATTGAAACCTCTAATTTAGGAAGAGATTTAATGCAAAGTTATAAAGGGAAATTTGAAATTTGTAACATATGAGATAAAGAGTAATATTATTGAACGTTAAATTAATTAAAAGATGAGATAAAACTTGTATAAGTTCTTTTGCATTTTCTTTAACATAAATAACTTACCAAATATGAAAAGTTGAAACGTTAAATAAGAGATTGGAAAAGAATATTATACAAGTAGAAATTTTGGAAATAATGAAGTATTCAATGAACAGCTATTATAAATAAGAATTTAATGGTATAAACTTAAGTTATAATTGAAATTTTACTAAAATTAAAGGTATATTATTAATAGGTGATTTTAAAGTTAAGTAAATAAAATGAAATTCTTAAATAAATAAAGATTGATGTGTAGGATTTTAAACTTAAGAATGATTTAAATGCTACTAGTTTAATATAATGGGAAGTAGGTAATAAAAATAAATGACTGTAAACCATAGTTAATGAATAAATAAAATCCTTTACTTATAAGAATAAATGTTATAAGGTTAAGAATTTAAGTGTAAGAAAAAAAGGATTATTATAATTAAATATAATAGAAATGTAAGCATTAAATAAATGATTGAAAGTAAGAAGTGCATTAAATATAATACAAATAAAAGAAACTTACGTGACCTAAATAAGCAAAAATGAATAATTGTAAGTAATAAGTAGAAATGAAAGAAACAACCACTGGATGAGAAGATAAAATTTGAAGTTTGTTAGAAATAAATGTAAATTATAAGAAAGGAAATCAAACAAATAAAGTATGTAATGAGTTTATATAAGTTAATTTGATTTGTTGGTTTGAATTGTAACTGTTTGATTTAGGATTGGTTGGGTAAGGAAATTTCAAGTTGTTGGATGAATAAATAATCTATTTTTGTCCCATCTAAGACTGTTGAGTAAATGATGCACTGGATAGTTATTTTTCATTCCGTACCATTTCAAGTTTTGAACCCAAACAACTATTTGCTTGTTTGATTGAATGGTTGTTTTGTTTTGTTGTGTATGCTGTTTGTCGAAATTGATGATTGTGTATTTATTGTTGTTAGTAGTTGAAACCATGAAAATATTTCACTTTATATAAATAGTTAACCTTTTTAGATTATATAAGTGAAATGCAGGTATGGAAGAAATTTCTACTGCTTTTGGTTCCATAAATTAAGCGTAATTTGCCCAACAAATAGGTACGTTTCCGGATTACGTTTTGTAGCGCTATTTTTATATATTTTCCCGTGTTGGGATATACTATTTTGAATATCCTATATGATACTTTGTTACATTTTGGTATTATATTTTTCCTGAGCCTCTCCGTACAAAGGAGACTCTGCCAAAATTTTCCATAAATTGTGAACTTAGAAATGATTTTGAAATGTTTTCCAAAATTTAGAAATTTAAGTATAAAAGATTTAGTGGTTATAAATTGAGATATCTTATATAAATTAATTTCATAATTGTTATAAAGTTAATGTTTGCATAAGGTATATTGATCTCTTACTCTTCCTTTTCCCTTACTTTTCCTTTTCGGGGACGAAAAGTTTTGAGTGGGGGAGAGTGTAACGACCCGAAAATTTAGACGATTTAATTTAGTTATTTATTAGAATTTTGCAATAAAAATTTAGTAGTAATAATAAAGAGTGATAAATTTATATGGAAATGAACGCTAATTTACCAATGGTAATTTAAGCCTTTGATTTTAATATAAATAAACCTTTCGAATATAGTAGTGTAGGTATTGTACCTGAAATCAAATTAGTAGACATTTGCAATAATAAGTGAATAAATAAATAACCATAAGGGATAGCATTAATATATATTTGGTTAGAACAAATTTGAACGTGGAGGAATAAATGTGAAGCATTTAACATTAATTTATGTTGATAACGTTATTTGGGGGGATTTGAGGAATAAGTTGAAATTTGGTAATTAAGATATTTATACGCAAAGTATATAAAGAAAGATATATTGATTCCATTAAAATAAATTGGAGATCTAGTATTAAATATTTTCTTAATGTAAATTTAGGTAAGTTTTGATATTTAATGCTAACTCCATTCAGAATATGACCATGGTTGTAATATTTTGAATGGTAAGCAATAGTTATAAGTTACATGTTTAATTGGTTGATGGAATTTAAATTGAAATAAATGTTAATACACTAAGTAAAAGTTACATTTAATATGAGAAGTAATATCATGTTAGAAGTTGTCAAATTTAGGGTATTAAGACTTATAAATGGAAATTAAGAGGCAGTTGAAATTTAGTGGACTTTAATGTGTATTAATGAGAAATTTACGCTACAACTAAGGAGGTGAATGGAATAAATACAAACCAATGTGGATTGTATACATGGGAGGACAATTTTAGTGAATAACAGGATTTAAACCTAAATAAATAAATTCCTTGAAATTTAAGTTGTAATCTCTGCATAAATTGGAATTGTACGTTAATTTTGAATTATTCTATAATAAATTTATGTAGGGAGTTGTTTAAGGGATTCTAAATTTACCAAGTAATCCAAACTGACAAAATTTGCAAATAATTAAAGTTGAGTTGTAAATCTGATTCAATTAATAATTTATTCATTTGAAATATAAATGGCAATGATAGGATTTATTGCAATTAAAGGTAATGTAATTTGTACGTTATTTTAAATTAAGTCAAAACGGGTGGATATCAGGAACCAAGACCCAAAAATAGGGTAGATACATTTTATTTCAATAAGACTTGTATGGCTAGAGTGGAGAATTTTATTTTGGAGTCTATGTTATAATTTCAAAGTTTAGTAGATATTGAAATAAAGTAAACATTTGAATCTATGAATCTATCAACTCAAACTTTTCACTTAAATTTGTTTAATCATTGTAATTTGGTTGAGAAAATAAAGAGGTATAATAAGTTTAGGTGTAAATGGAAGTATGTATAGGAAAATGAATTATTTGCAGGGAAATATTTGGTAAAAAGGGTGGGACTAAGGAAAGGTTATTGTTTGTTGGAAACATTAATTAATATGGGAATATAATTAGACAAGCATAACTCATGCAAGTGTATAATTAAGAAATGAAGCAATAATTAATAATTATTAACCAATCCAAAATTTGGTAACCCATTTAAATTAGTGATTGGTATAGGCTATTTATTTAAGTAACAGTGCAATACCAATTTGTGTATTTGCGAAAAATTAATAAAATATTTATAGTACGGAATTCAAAACTATATATACATAGAAATATGGATTTTATAGTATGTAAACTTAGTCGATTTACAATAGTTAAATCAATTGAGAATGAATAAGAATCTAAGATAATTATTACGGTGATTTGGAATTTAGTTAAAAATGGAAAATTTTTATGAATTTGAAATTTAATGAAATTATATTGAAACTTAAATAAAGCGTCTAAATTTAAATTGTAAATATGTTTAAATCGATGTAAATGTTGAGTATTATTAAGGGATGAAATTTCTAAATACCAAAACTGGAATACGAGAAATTAATTTATTCGTAACGTATTCAATTAATATTTATATCCTTTTGGGACCACTTCCGTTTGCACATTAAATTTCGTGCACACCTATTCTATTGCAATCAACCAATTTAGGCTGTGATAAACCCTAGCCTCCATTCTATTCTTTTTTGATGTACGTTCTTTTCTTCAACTCCTTCTCCTCCTCAAATGGATGCAAATGTCAGATCCAATTCTATTCAATTTCAAATGAAAATTCAAATATCCCAAAAAAATTCCAAAATAAATATATGTTGTAGATTTCATCCATACGAATCTTCGCGCATCTCTGTTTTCGAAATCGATGCTCGAGTCAGCGGCAAATCGTGGTCAAAATCAGAAATGCGAAACCTAAGTCAATTTGGGCGTTTTAATTTGGAGCGACGATATGCAAATTGGTTTCTGGGTTCTGGAGAAATCGGGAGGCCGAGTGATTTGGAGGTGGTTGTGGCGCAGATGGTTGGCCGTGGACGACGAATTTGGCGATTTAGGGCTGGGAAAAGGGGACGGTCGGAGGTGGCTATGGGGGTTCGGACCTGGGGCATCGCGAGCGGCCGAAGCAGGTGAGAAGTTTAGGGGTAGCGACGAGGTGGATGGAGGCAGAGGGAAGCGTCGGTCGGCGGTCAACGTGGAGCCGAAGGTGGGTTTCGTGCGTGTCGACTGCTGGAAGAAGAAGATCGCGTGGGAGGGAAGTTTGAACGGGGTGACGTGGCGTAAGTTATTTGTTTATCTTGTTTTTAAATTAAATATTGATTTCAAACTCGTTTAACTCGATGTAACTTTCACATACGACATCCGATTCACGCGAAATTTCTTTTGTTAGGATCGTAATTAAATTCCGGATCTGTTGACGCTGGTTTGGATAGATTTGGAGACCGTCATATTTTTTGAGTTCAAAACGGATTTAGATTCGATTTAAATTCAAAAGGTGAGTGTTTTAACCCACTCACAACTTCTAAAATATTTTATGTTTGTTAAATTGATTTTTAGATATGAATAGAAATTTATATATGATTTGTTTGGCATGTTTTATTCATCTTCTCAGTTAATCCGCATTTTATTTATTTAACTGTTTATTATTTTAATTATTGCATATAAATTTACAGTTACAATTTATTTTGCATATAAACTGCTAGTTAATAGTTATTAAATTTATTATTGAATATAAACTATTATTTATTACCTGTATAATTTATATGCTCTATATCGATGACTGTTTAAATTGGACAATGATTGCAAATAATGGTTGATGATTGATATTTGGATGAATGGATGCTATATTTATATTGTATAAACTGCAAGTCATCAGGCATTTTCTTTCATTCGGGATTGCGATTTGAAATGATATACAACCGCATTTTTTTTATTTTTAATTTGCGGATTGAAATGATAAACATCCGTATCACTTGACCATAGTATAGAAAATTTTATACAGGCACCGCGGTAAATATATAAAAATATTTTTTGGAAATGTTTTACTATGGTTTTGTAAAGCTACACATATATATATGGTTTATGGGTTTTGATTTGATCATTAATAAAAGCTATATATATATACATATAGAGAAATTTTCCGGTTTTAGGCTTTGTATAAAAATTGATTTGAAGTATAAACCGAGGTTTGATTTTAAGATCAAATACGATTAAGCATTTAATTAAAATTTAATTTATGTTAGTTCAATTGACTTAAAAATTGGAAGTTGAATTTTAAGTTAAATCGGAATTTAAATAAAAGTTAAATTTTTAAAGGCTATGATTTATAACTTGATTTTGTGTAAAGAGATTTAAATGAGTATCAGGTTGTTTTAAATGAATATATCAAGTTAAATAAATTGAAAAAATTTCCAGTTATGTGAAGTTAAAGGTTTACTTAAATTATATTGAATTCAATAAGTAAACATTTCAAGTCTAAATAATAAGTAATTGGATTTGATACATATGGGTTTGTCAAATAAGTTTGTTTTTGAAATGGTGAAATATTTAAAGCTTTTAACCATAAGAATTGAAATGGTATTTGGAAGTTAAATCGATATTTAGAATTGATTTGTGAAATCTAAAGAAACTATTTTATTTTATGAAAGTAGTTAAATATTTAACCATTTAAGAGATGGAAATTTTTCAAAACTATGTTTTTTTTTCAAGGCAGTATAAGTAGGAAATATTATATTCAAGAGTTTGATTTATAAATATTTTACTTTGGAAACCCTATGATTTTGGAAATAATATATATTGGAAAATAAAATGATATCGTATTGATTTGGGGTTTTAAGAATAAAAATGATATCGTTTTTATGGGTTTTAAATGGATATTTTATTTTGGTTTTTAAAAGTATAATTATTTTTAAATGACCGCGGTGTTATAATAACAATTGGTTGGCAAAGAGACCGGGATCGGATATGGACATACTCTCTGTCGATACCGAAAACCACTTTGACTAACCGTGTACGCGGTGGAGATTCCAGAATGAAGTAGGTTGGTGGAGGCGTTTCCTGCAAGGTAAATACGTGGACCCGACTCCCGTGAGTTGGCATAAGGTGGCTAAAACAGGAGCGATTCTCTGGCCAATGAGGTCATTCCTCTGATCGGACACTCCTCTTCGATATTATACTTTGACTTTGGATTGATTCAGTGGCCACTTTTACTTTGATTTTTTTTGGGGAGTTTGTTTCGAGGTGGGCGGTAGCTGCGGCTACGCGTTTCCATCAGCCCGGATAGCAATTGGTATATCTACCCTGGCATTGCCTAGTTGTGCCGTGTCACCTACCCTATCGCGCCTTGTACGAGTTTGGATTTCTCCCGTTGCCCGTGTGGTATCCTCTGGTGGCTTCCCGATCAGGAGGGACTATGATATTGGATGGACTACTGGGACTATTACGTGTTAAGGGGAATATTGGGTCACTACTAAATAGCTCTATTTAAAAGTATGTTTATTTTACAATTAGACACTATTATAATAGCGCAATATACTATATAGTAAATAGTTTAACGGATCCTTAAGAGATGTAAATCCCGAGCATCTCTTGAGTTACTGTACTCATATTTATTTTGTTAATTTAACTCACATAAGATCTTTTAGTTCTGACTCGAGTGTTTTGTCTTTCCAAATTCACTCGGGTCAGTCCGAGCGTTTCAGGATTTGAAGATTTAGCTCTGGAGGACGAAGACGAAGATGTATATTATTATTATTTATACTAGTACACTACACACTGTTCCGCTGCATTGTTATTGGTATGTGTAACTCTGATATGTAGTATATAAATGTTTTGTAAACAGATTTATAAACTATATATTTTATTATTATATTTTATCCTTCCGCTGCGAGATCCTGTTTTTTTATGTCTTTCTCGTTTTTCTTATTTACCCCATAACAATCCGCCCTTCCGTATGGTTTGAATTGGCACGGGTGTCGATTTAAACGTTCGAAAAGGCAGGATGTTACAGTTGGTATCAGAGCTTTGGTTTAGCGATAAACCTTAGCTTTGTGGGGTTTGACTCTTTACTAATAGGGTAGTAATACCCTATGGGAGTCGCTGAGTGTATATATATGAGAGAGCGTATTTGTTAGTGTTATAAAAAGGTTTTTATATTGTGTTAATCTGTTCCGTTTCGTATTTACAAATTCTGGTTGGTGCATGGGACGCTACGACATCAATAGGGATTTCTAAACACTTAATAGGACAGACCGACATAATATTTGTTTTTAATATAGGTGAATGAAATAATTTTTCCTATTATATTTCTATAAAATAATTTTTCAAAATAATATCTATATTGGCTGTAATAGATTGGTTGTTAGGTAATAAAGTGTATAATTAATAATAGAAATAAGATCGAAAAAAATAGATAAATGAAATTTGGAAATTTAGAACTTAAGTTCCGGGGTTTTGAAATTTTGGAATATAATAATTTTATTTATAAGTATTTTCTGATATAAATATTTAATATAATTCGGAAGAAAATGTTTTAAAGAAGATTTTGGAGAAAATAAGTTTTGTACTTTCCTCTCTGTCGCTGGAAAATAATTTCGATGATGGCGGCCGCATCATCGACTTTCATTTTCGAGTTTCGAAGGGGAAAGGCCACTGTAGTAAATTCTACTACAGATTCATTTTTAAAAATATCTAAAATTTAAATTGTTTTAAAATAATTAGAGATATATAAGTTGTAGGGATAAATTCATCTATTGTTTTAAAATAAAGTGAAAATTTAACCCGGTATTAAATTCTTTAATTTCCATTAATTAATTGTTTCAATTATTGTAGTGAATCGAAGCATAGGTAATTAATAAATTGAAACCTCTAATTTAGGAAGAGATTTAATGCAAAGTTATAAAGGGAAATTTGAAATTTGTAACATATGAGATAAAGAGTAATATTATTGAACGTTAAATTAATTAAAAGATGAGATAAAACTTGTATAGGTTCTTTTGCATTTTCTTTAACATAAATAACTTACCAAATATGAAAAGTTGAAATGTTAAATAAGAGATTGGAATAGAATATTATACAAGTAGAAATTTTGGAAATAATGAAGTATTCAATGAATAGCTATTATAAATAAGAATTTAATGGTATAAACTTAAGTTATAATTGAAATTTTACTAAAATTAAAGGTAAGTATTATTAATAGGTGATTTTAAACTTAAGTAAATAAAATGAAATTCTTAAATAAATAAAGATTGATGTGTAGGATTTTAAACTTAAGAATGATTTAAATGCTACTAGTTTAATATAATGGGAAGTAGGTAATAAAAATAAATGACTGTAAACCATAGTTAATGAATAAATAAAATACTTTACATATAAGAATAAATGTTATAAGGTTAAGAATTTAAGTGTAAGAAAAAAAGGATTACTATAATTAAATATAATAGAAATGTAAGCATTAAATAAATGATTGAAAGTGAGAAGTGCATTAAATATAATACAAATAAAAGAAACTTACGTGACCTAAATAAGCAAAAACGAATAATTGTAAGTAATAAGTAGAAATGAAAGAAACAACCACTGGATGAGAAGATAAAATTTGAAGTTTGTTAGAAATAAATGTAAATTATAAGAAAGGAAATCAAACAAATAAAGTATGTAATGAATTTATATAAGTTAATTTGATTTGTTGGTTTGAATTGTAATTGTTTGATTTAGGGTTGGTTGGGTAAGGAAATTTGAAGTTGTAGGATGAATAAATAATCTATTTTTGTCCCAACTAAGACTGTTGAGTAAATGATGCACTGGATAGTTATTTTTCATTCGTACCATTTCAAGTTTTGAACCCGAACAACTATTTGCTTGTTTGATTGAATGGTTGTTTTGTTTTATTATGTATGCTGTTTGTCGAAATTGATGATTGTGTATTTGTTGTTGTTAGTAGTTGAAACCATGAAAATATTTCACTTTATATAAATAGTTAACCTTTTTAGATTATATAAGTGAAATGCAGGTATGGAAGCAATTGCTACTGCTTATGGTTCCATAAATTAAGCGTAATTTGCCCAACAAATAGGTACGTTTCCGGATTACGTTTTGTAGCGCTATTTTTATATATTTTCCCGTGTTGGGATATACTATTTTGAATATCCTATATGATACTTTGTTACATTTTGGTATTATATTTTTCCCGAGCCTCACCGTACAAAGGAGACTCTGCCAAAATTTTCCATAAATTGTGAACATAGAAATGATTTTGAAATGTTTTCCAAAATTTAGAAATTTAAGTATAAAAGATTTAGTGGTTATAAATTAAGATATCTTATATAAATTAATTTCTTAATTGTTATAAAATTAATGTTTGCATAAGGTATATTGATCTCTTACTCTTCCTTTTCCCTTCCTTTTCCTTTTCGGGGACGAAAAGTTTTGAGTGGGGGAGAGTGTAACGACCCGAAAATTTAGACGATTTAATTTAGTTATTTATTAGAATTTTGTAATAAAAATTTAGTAGTAATAATAAAGAGTGATAAATTTATATGGAAATGAACGCTAATTTACCAATGGTAATTTAAGCCTTTGATTTTAATATGAATAAATCTTTCGAATATAGTAGTGTAGGTATTGTACCTGAAATCAAATTAGTAGACATTTGCAATAATAAGTGAATAAATAAATAACCATAAGGGATAGCATTAATATATATTTGGTTAGAACAAATTTGAACGTGGAGGAATAAATGCGAAGCATTTAATATTAATTTATGTTGATAACGTTATTTGGGGGGATTTGAGGAATAAGTTGAAATTTGGTAATTAAGATATTTATGCGCAAAGTATATAAAGAAAGATATATTGATTCCATTAAAATAAATTGGAGATCTAGTATTAAATATTTTCTTAATGTAAATTTAGGTAAGTTTTGATATTTAATGCTAACTCCATTCAGAATATGACCATGGGTGTAATATTTTGAATGGTAAGCAATAGTTATAAGTTACATGTTTAATTGGTTGATGGAATTTAAATTGAAATAAATGTTAATACACTAAATAAAAGTTACATTTAATATGAGAAGTAATATCATGTTAGAAGTTGTCAAATTTAGGGTATTAAGACTTATAAATGGAAATTAAGAGGCAGTTGAAATTTAGTGGACTTTAATGTGTATTAATGAGAAATTTACGCTATAACTAAGGAGGTGAATGGAATAAATACAAACCAATGTGGATTGTATACATGGGACGACAATTTTAGTGAATAACAGGATTTAAACCTAAATAAATAAATTCCTTGAAATTTAAGTTGTAATCTCTGCATAAATTGGAATTGTGCGTTAATTTTGAATTATTCTATAATAAATTTATGTAGGGAGTTGTTTAAGGGATTCTAAATTTACCAAGTAATCCAAACTGACAAAATTTGCAAATAATTAAAGTTGAGTTGTAAATCTGATACAATTAATAATTTATTAATTTGAAATATAAATGGCAATGATAGGATTTATTGCAATTAAAGGTAATGTAATTTGTACGTTATTTTAAATGAAGTCAAAATGGGTGGATATCAGGAACCAAGACCTAAAAATAGGGTAGATACATTTTATTTCAATAAGACTTGTATGGCTAGAGTGGAGAATTTTATTTTGGAGTCTATGTTATAATTTCAAAGTTTAGTAGATATTGAAATAAAGTAAACATTTGAATCTATGAATCTATCAACTCAAACTTTTCATTTAAATTTGTTTAATCATTGTAATTTGGTTGAGAAAATAAAGAGGTATAATAAGTTTAGGTGTAAATGGAAGTATGTATAGGAAAATGAATTATTTGCAAGGAAATATTTGGTAAAAAGGGTGGGACTAAGGAAAGGTTATTGTTTGTTGGAAACATTAATTAATATGGGAATATAATTAGACAAGCATAACTCATGCAAGTGTATAATTAAGAAATGAAGCAATAATTAATAATTATTAACCAATCCAAAATTTGGTAACCCATTTAAATTAGTGATTGGTATAGGCTATTTATTTAAGTAACAGTGCAATACCAATTTGTGTATTTGCGAAATATTAATAAAATACTTATAGTATGGAATTCAAAACTATATATACATAGAAATATGGATTTTATAGTATGTAAACTTAGTCGATTTACAATAGTTCAATCTATTGAGAATGAATAAGAATCTAAGATAATTATTACGGTAATTTGGAATTTAGTTAAAAATGGAAAAATTTTATGAATTTGAAATTATATTGAAACTTAAATAAAGCGTCTAAATTTACAATTGTAAATATGTTTAAATCGATGTAAATGTTGAGTATTATTAAGGGATGAAATTTCTAAATACCAAAACTAGAATACGAGAAATTAATTTATTCGTAACGTATTCAATTAATATTTATATCCTTTTGGGACCACTTCCGTTTGCACGTTAAGTTTTGTGCACACCTATTCTATTGCGATGTACCTAAATAGGCTGTGATAAACCCTAGCCTCCATTCTATTCTCTTTTGATGTACGTTCTTTTCTTCAACTCCTTCTCCTCCTCAAATGGATGCAAATGTCAGATCCAATTCTATTCATTTTCAAATGAAAATTCAAACATCCCAGAAAAATTCCAAAAAAAATAAATGTTGTAGATTTCATCCATACTAATCTACGCGCAGTCTCTGTTTTCAAAATCGATACTCGAGTCAGCGGCAAATCGTGGTCAAAATCAGGAAATGCGAAACCTAAGTCAATTTGGACGTTTTAATTTGGAGCGACGATATGCAAATTGGTTTCTGGGTTCTGGAGAGATCGGGAGGCCGAGTGATTTGGAGGTGGTTGTGGCGCAGATGGTTGGCCGTGGACGACGAATTTGGCGATTTAGGGCTGGGAAAAGGGGACGGCCGGAGGTGGCTATGGGGGTTCGGACCTGGGGCATCGCGAGCGGCCGAAGCAGGTGAGAAGTTTGGGGGTAGCGACGAGGTGGATGGAGGCAGAGGGAAGCGTCGGTCGGCGGTCAACGTGGAGCCGAAGGTGGGTTTCGTGCGTGTCGACTGCTGGAAGAAGAAGATCGCGTGGGAGGGAAGTTTGAACGGGGTGACGTGGCGTAAGTTATTTGTTTATCTTGTTTTTAAATTAAATATTGATTTCAACTTGTTTAACTTGATGTAACTTTCACATACGACATCTGATTCACGCGAAATTTCTTTTGTTAGGATCGTAATTAAATTCCGGATCTGTTGACGCTGGTTTGGACAGATTTGGAGACCGTCAGATTTTTTGAGTTTAAAACGGATTTAGATTCGATTTAAATTCAAAAGGTGAGTGTTTTAACCGACTCACAACTTCTAAAATATTTTATGTTTGTTAAATTGATTTTTAGATATGAGTAGAAATTTATATATGATTTGTTTGGCATGTTTTATTCATCTTCTCAGTTAATTCGCATTTTTTTTATTTAACTGTTTATTATTTTAATTATTGCATATAAATTTACAGTTAGAATTTATTTTGCATATAAACTGCTAGTTAACAGTTACTAAATTTATTATTGAATATAAACTGTTATTTATTACCTGTATAATTTATATACTCTACATCGATGACTGTTTAAATTGGACGATGATTGCAAATAATGGTTGATGATTGATATTTGGATGAATGGATGCTATATTTATATTGTATAAACTGCAAGTCATCAGGCATTTTCTTTCATTCGGGATTGCGGTTTGAAATGATATACAACCGCATTTTTTTATTTTTAACTTGCTGATTGAAATGATAAACATCTGTATCACTTGACGATAGGATAGAAAATTTTGTACAGGCACCGCGGTAAATATATAAAAATATTTTTTGGAAATGTTTTACTATGGTTTTGTAAGGCTATACATATATATATAGTTTATGGGTTTTGATTTGATCATTAATAAAAGCTATATATATATATATATATTGAAATTTTCCGGTTTTAGGCTTTGTATAAAAATTGATTTGAAGTATAAACCGAAGTTTGATTTTAAGATCAAATACGATTAAGCATTTAATTAAAATTTAATTTCTGGTAGTTCTATTGACTTAAAAATTGGAAGTTGAATTTTAAGTTAAATCGGAATTTAAATAAAAGTTAAATTTTTAAAGGATATGATTTATAACTTGATTTTGTGTAAAGAGATTTAAATGAGTATCAGGTTGTTTTAAATGAATATATCAAGTTAAATAAATTGAAAAAATTTCCAGTTATGTGAAGTTAAAGGTTTACTTAAATTATATTGAATTCAATAAGTAAACATTTCAAGTCTAAATAATAAGTAATTGGATTTGATACATATGGGTTTGTCAAATAAGTTTGTTTTTGAAATGGTGAAATATTTAAAGCTTTTAACCATAAGAATTGAAATGGTATTTGGAAGTTAAATCGATATTTAGAATTGATTTGTGAAATCTAAAGAAGCTATTTTGTTTTATGAAAGTAGTTAAATATTTAACCATTTAAGAGATGGAAATTTGTTTCAAAGCTATGTTTTTTTTTCAAGGCATTATAAGTTGGAAATATTATATTCAAGAGTTTGATTTATAAATATTTTACTTTGGAAACCCTATGATTTTGAAAATAATATATATTGGAAAATAAAATGATATCGTATTGATTTGGGGTTTTAAGAATAAAAATGATATCGTTTTTATGGGTTTTAAATGGATATTTTATTTTGGTTTTTAAAAGTATAATTATTTTTAAATGACCGCGGTGTTATAATAACGATTGGTTGGCAAAGAGACCGGGATCGGATATGGACATACTCTCTGTCGATGCCGAAAACCACTTTGACTAACCATGTACGCGGTGGAGATTCCAGAATGAAGTAGGTTGGTGGAGGCGTTTCCTGCAAGGTAAATACGTGGACCCGACTCCCATGAGTTGGCATAAGGTGGCTAAAACAGGAGCGATTCTCGGGCCAATGAGGTCATTCCTCTGATCGGACACTCCTCTTCGATATTATACTTTGACTTTGGATTGATTCAGTGGCCACTTTTACTTTGATTTTTTTTTTGGGGAGTTTGTTTCGAGGTGGGCGGTAGCTGCGGCTACGCATTTCCATCAGCCCGGATAGCAATTGGTATATCTACTCTGGCATTGCCTAGTTGTGCCGTGTCACCTACCCTATCGCGCCTTGTACGAGTTTGGATTTCTCCCGTAGCCCGTGTGGTATCCTCTGGTGGCTTCCCGATCAGGAGGGACTATGATATTGGATGGACTACTGGGACTATTACGTGTTAAGGGGAATATTGGGTCACTCCTTAACGCTATTTAAAAGTATGTTTATTTTACAATTAGACACTATTATAATAGCGCAATATACTATATAGTAAATAGTTTAACGGATCCTTAAGAGATGTAAATCCCGAGCATCTCTTGAGTTACTGTACTCATATTTATTTTGTTAATTTAACTCACATAAGATCTTTTAGTTCTGACTCGAGTGTTTTGTCTGTCCAAATTCGCTCGGGTAAGTCCGAGCGTTTCAGGATTTGAAGATTTAGCTCTGGAGGACGAAGACGAAGATGTATATTATTATTATTTATACTAGTACACTACACACTGTTCCGCTGCATTGTTATTGGTATGTGTAACTCTGATATGTAGTATATAAATGTTTTGTAAACAGATTTATAAACTATATATTTTATTATTATATTTTATCCTTCCGCTGCGAGATTCTGTTTTTTTATATCTTTCTCGTTTTTCTTATTTACCCCATAATAATCCGCCCTTCCGTATGGTTTGAATTGGCACGGGTGTCGATTTAAACGTTCGAAAAGGCGGGATGTTACAAGATACTTGATTTTACGGGCAACAAGTTCACCCAATTGATTTCCTAGGCTACAATCACACCTTTTCTCACTTGATTGATTTCATAGGGTACAATCACACCTTTTCTCGTTTATTTATTACAAAGAAGCCTATAACTCTAAATAGCACTGAGATCTTGTTGAGATAGTGATAGAGAATCAAACAAGAGATTATCTAGTTAGATTCAATGGTGATTTCGGCAAAGTAATGGTAAAAATATATATAAAGAAATGTGAAAGAAGAAGAGGAGTGAAATCAGAGAAAATATGAATGAAAATTCGTTTAAAACTGCCCCTATTTATAGTAGAACAACAGCCATGTCCATTCGTGAAAGGATATAACGAATAGACACTTCTTTTGAAATTCAAAATTTTGAAATCAACTGCCACCTTGTCGACAAGGGGTACTTGAGGTTGTCGACATGCCAAAGCAATTTTTGATAATTTGTTTTTCTTTGAAAATAACTTCTATCTTATATTAAAACTAATTTAAACTTTATAAATATACTTAATTATAGTTAAAATACATAAATAAGTATAGAGAATAATATTTTGATACATATAAAATTTTACTATAATTTTATATTTTAATCTAAGTGTAAATATTAAAAGTTAAATATATTATTATTAAAATATAGTTTAAAAACAAGGATGATTTGATTTTGAAAATAAAGATTATTTTGAGGCTAAAAATATTTAAAACCAGGATAGATGTTTTTGATTCTTTTAAAAGGAAGATTTTGAAATCATTTTGAAAACAAGATATAATTTGGTAAAAATATTTGAATAAAAGTTAGTGGATACAAAACATTGTTCCACTAGATTTTTCGTAGGTTCCATCCTACTTAGGGTTTCATCCCTTTAATAGGCTCGAAATGGATTCCATTCCACGAATAAATTGGATTTTAAGATGCCAGTGCTTTTCTAGGAGTTTTAACAAAATTCCTAATTAAATTACTTATTATTGAAATCCCGAACTCTTGATAATCTTGATACTCATGAGTCTTCAATCTTGATATCTTGAATCTCTATACTGTACAGTCTTCATTCTTGGTACCTGCATGGTTACATCCTGCATATACATATATATCTAAACTATAATGATAGCATTTATATTTTAAAACAATTCCTAAGGTTGTTGTCATCAAAACCATCATCTCAAGGACTAACAATCTCCCTCTTTTGATGATGACAACCTTTGTTTATAAAATATTACTTCTATCTTAATAACTCCCCCTAAAACTAATAACTCCCCCTTACTCTATGCCTAACTATCCTATTTTATACTTCTCCCCCTTTGTTATCAACAAAAACTAACTCCAAACTATATAACTCCCCCTAAAACTAATACTATATGACATGTGATTATAATGATAGTGTTATCATAAATAATCATCGGTTAACTCTAAAATTAAAATTTAGTCCTTAATAAATAACTATCCTATCTAAGAATCCATATATGATAATACTTATAACAGTGATAATTCAAATAGAAGAACACAAATCATTTATTAATTATTTATTGTTGTATTTACATTTACGTAGAACACGAAAGAAAGAACATACAACAATAGGAAGGAGAGAAAGAAACTAATGTGTGACCTCGAAGATGGAAGATCTATGAACCGAACAATTTGGGTAGTGGAAACAGAAATTTCCACGTTGTTCGACTAGATTTCCATCCTTATCAAAGCACACTTCGCCAACGCAAACAACTTTGTCGTCATCTTCAACATGTTGTTCTTCCATGAAGGCTTCTTCTTCTTCTTCCTCGCTGTCCTTTTGCACTTGATCTCCTGAAGACTCTTCATCAATCAAGATCGGATTAGCTTGATTGTCCATTAGAAACTTTTGCAAATTTCTAAGGATTTTGCCTTTCCATTCTTGTTCTTTGGCCATTCTAAGTTGCACTACTTGAATTTCAGTCATTAGTTGTAGTGCATCCTTCAAGAAATACTCCATTTTCATCACTCGTGCGAGCGTAGTTCGTTGAAATGGTCTAGAGAAAGGAGAAGGGAACTAAAAAGTTGAATTTTTGTTTGATTTGGAAGAGGAGGCCATTGTTTAAATGTTTTCAGAAGTTAGAACATAGAAAGACTTGAGAGAATGATCAAAATTTTGAAATAAGAAGAATATATAACCACTTATTTGAATTTTGGTGGGAAAATTTCAAAAATAAAAAAAATCGTTACATGTCGATAGGGGTAGGATGGGGTTGTCAACATGGTGTTTGATATTTTTGCTATTCGATTTATTTTGATTTATTTTTTAATTATACTTTGTGATTCATATTTTTTAATTCAGTTATTGAACAAATACCTAATTCTCTTCTTAATTTAGTAAATATAGATTCATTTAAGGGTTTTGTTAAGATATCAGCAATTTGATTCTCAGAATTGATATAATCGAGAGTAATTACTCCTTACTTATATTATCTCTGAGAAAATGATGTCTGATATCAATATGTTTAGTTTGAACATGATGAGTAGTGTTTTTGGATAAATTTATTGCACTAACATTGTCACAATAAATTGGTATTTTGATATATTTAAACCAAAATCTTTTAAAGTTTGTTGCATATATATTACTTGAGAACAAGCCAAAACAGCAGAAATATACTTTGCTTCGGTTGTTGATAAGGAAACTGTGTTTTGCTTTTTACTAAACAGGAAATCAGAGAATGCCCCAAAAAGTGGCAGGTTACACTTGTACTTTTTCGGTCTGATTTACAACCAGCATAATCAGCATCACAATAAGATATTAATTCAAAAGAATCATTTTTAGGATAAAATAAGTCACAATCAAAGGTGTGTTAAACATATCTTATGATACGTTCTACAGCTTTTAAGTGGGTCTCTTTAGGTTGGGATTGATATCTTGCACAGAGACAAAAAACTATGCATGATATCAGGTCTACTAGCAATAATATAGAGTAGTGATCCAGTCATTCCTCTATATAATTTCTGATCTACATCTTTCAAGAGATCTTCTTTACTTAGGTACTCATTGGTTACCATGGGAGTGGGTTTTCAACTAGTCAAACCAAATTTACTAACTAGGTCTTTAGCATATTTTTCTTGACTAATAAAGATACCATTATCTAATTGTTTTATTTGTAATCCTAGAAAGAAGTTTAATTCACCCATATGACTCATCTCAAACTCTTTTGTCATTATTTCAGAAAATTCTTTATTCGTTTCAAAATTAGTTAATCCGAAAATGATAACATCTACATAGACTTGTACTAGTTGAATATCATTTTTATTTCTTTTAATAAAAAGAGTATTATCTACTTTACCAATTTCAAAATTTGATTGTAATAGGTAAGATGTTAGTCTATCATACCAGGCTCTAGGAGCTTGTTTTAGACCATATAGAGCTTTCTTAAGTTTGTAAACATGATTTGGTAAATTTTCATTTTCAAAAAGTGGTAGTTGTTCAACATATACTTCCTCTTTTACAAAACCATTTAAAAAGGCACTTTTAACATCCATTTGATATAATTTTAAATTATTATGATTTGCAAAAGCAAGTAGAATCCTAATGGCTTCTAATGTTGCTACGGGAGCAAAGGTTTCATCAAAATCTATTCCTTCTTCTTGACAAAAACCTTGAGCGACTAACCGGGCTTTATTTCTAACAACCTCTCCTTATTCATTCATTTTATATTTATAAACCCATTTAGTTCCAATTATAGTTTTATTTTCAGATCTAGGAATAAGTTCCCAAACATCATTTCTAGTGAATTGATTTTGTTCTCCCTGCATAGCCAAAATTCATGAATCATCGGTTGATGCTTCTTTTGGATTTTTGGGTTCAATAGTTGATATAAAGGCTACATTGCTCATTTTACTTAGTTGATTTCTAGTTTTAACAACAGATTGCATATCTCCAAGTACATTTTCTATAGGATGGTCTTTTAAAAGTTTAATCTTTGTATTAGGATGATTAACTTCATTATTAGTTTCAATTTACTCTTGATTTTGAGTGATTAAATCCTCTTCGTCATTTGTATCTTCAAAAATTTTGAGATTTTCATCAAATGAAATATGCATTGTTTCTTCGATGATGTTAGTTCTTAAATTAAACACTCTGTACGCTTTACTTCTACTAGAATATCCCATAAAGATACCTTTGTCGGATTTAGGATCAAATTTATCTAAGTTATCCTTTGTATTTAAAAATAAAACATTTACTTCCAAAAGTTCTAAAATAAGATACCTTAGGTTTCTTTGAGTGAAGAAGTTCATAAGATGTCTTACCAGTAAAAGGTCTAATTAAAATTCTATTTAAAATATAACAGGCGGTAGCAACTGCTTCTGCCCAAAAATATTTTGGTATTTTACTATCTGAAAGCATAGTTCTCGCACACTCTTGAATCATCCTATTTTTACGTTCTACTACCACGTTTTGTTACGGAGTTATTAGAAATGAAAAATGGTAAGTTATTCCCTTTTTATTGCAGAATTCCTCAAACTTTTTATTTTCAAATTCACCACCTTGATCACTATGGATGGTTATAATTTTTAGAGAAAGTTGATTTTGAATCCTTTTTGTAAAGTTCTTAAAACATTCAAAAGTATCACTTTTATGTTTCAAAAATATTGTCCATGTAAATCTAGAATAATCATCTATAATTACAAAATCATATTTACTATGATTTATTGACAGAATTTGAGATGGATCAAATATATCAAGATGAAGTAATTCAAGAGGTTTTGAAGTTGAAATCATATCTTTTAATTTAAAGGAACTTTTTCTAAGTTTTCCTAATTGACATGCATCACATAAACTAACTACTTTAAAATTCATTTAAGGAAGACCTCTTACTAGATCATGTTTTGACAGTCTCGATAAGAGTTTGAAATTCCAATGCCCAAATCTCTTATGCCAAATCCATGGGTCACTTGTATTTGCCAAAAGACACCGGTTATCATTTGAAATTTTCATACTAAGAATATAAATATTCTTTTTCCTAATTCCCTCAAATATTATGGTTGAATTATTATCTTCAATATGACACTTATCTTTTTCAAATTTAATTTTATATCCTTTATCGCAAAGTTGACTAACACTTAGCAGATTATGTTTCAGATTCTTAATTTGCAAAACATTAGTAATAATAGGAGTTTCAGAGTTACCGACTTTGCAGATGCCAATCACCTATCTTTTTGAGTTGTCTCCGAAGTTAACCAGTCCCCCGTCTTTGTATATTATATCATTCAGCATATCTGTATTACCAGTCATGTGTCTAGAGCATCCACTATCGAATATCCATTTATTCTTTTTGATCTGCACAATTTGTCCATTGCGGATTGATTCCTCAACACCCATAAAGCATGTTTTCTGTACATCATACAATTTTGGTAGACAACTTGAATTTGAATATTGATTATATGCAGACTCAAGAGACAATGATTTGAATATTTCTAAACTAGTATTAACAAGTTTTTCAAACATAGCCATTTTAAAAACTTTTTCAAAAATCATATTATGAAACTTTGAAAAC
Source organism: Allium cepa (assembly GCA_030765085.1). Lineage (NCBI taxonomy): Eukaryota > Viridiplantae > Streptophyta > Magnoliopsida > Asparagales > Amaryllidaceae > Allium > Allium cepa. The sequence continues at coordinate 5,020,709 of CM060930.1, read as the reverse complement.
CTCGCTCTGATACCAAATGTAAGAAATACGGATTACGGATCTTGAGGATAGAATTAACACTAGAGGGGGTGAATAGTGTTTTAAGGAATTACTAAATCTTTTTGAGTTTATATTAATTTGAACACAAATGTATGCAATATTCAGACACGGATATGATCACAGAATCAAACACAGATGCAGAAACAAAGTAAAAGAAATAAAGAAAAGAACACACCGGACTTTATTCTGGTTTGGAGTTACCCTACATCCAGTCCCGCGCACAAGTACGGATTTTCTTTCAAAAGCAATTGTACAATTACACCCTCTATTTCAAGGCCACGAGGTACACCACTCCAGATTCACAATCCTCTGGGTAGAGATACTTGATGTTACGGGCAACAAGTTCACTCAATTGATTTTCTAAACTACAATCACATCTTTACTCACTTGATTGATTTCACAGGCTACAATCACACCTTTTCTCGCTTAGTTTATTACAAAGAAGCCTATAACTCTGAATAGCACAGAGATCTTGTTAAGATAGTGATAGAGAATCAAACCAGAGATGGCCTAATTAGATTCAATGGTGATTTTAGCAGAGTAATGGTAAATATATATATAAAGAAATGTGGAAGAAGAAGAGGAGAGAAACCAGAGAAAATATGAACGAAATTTCATTTAAAACTGCCCCTATTTATAGTAGAACAACAGCCATGTTGTAACATCTAGCCTTTTCGCACACTTTAAACCGACACACGTGCCAATTCAAACCATACGGAAGGGTGGATTGTTATGGGGTAAATAAGAAAAAAACAAAGAAGAAAAAAACTAAACAGAATCTCACAGCGGAAGGATAAAATATAATAATCAAATATACAGTTTATAAATCTGTTTACAAAACCATTTATATAATACATATCAGAGTTACACATACCAATAACAATGCAGCGGAACAGTGTGAGTGTGGTGCAATACTATATATAATAATACGGATTCTTCGTCTTCGTCCTCCAAAGCTAAAATCTTCGATCCTGAAATGCTCGGACTGACCCGAGCGAATTTGAAAAGACAAAAACACTCGAGTCAGACTAAAAGATCTTATGTGAGTTAAATTAACAGAAATAAATATGAGTACAGTAACTCAAGAGATGTTCGGGATTTACATCTCCTAAGGATCCGTTAAACTATTTACTATGTAGTATATTGCGCTATTATAATAGTGTCTATTTATAAAATAAACTTACTTTTTAATAGCGTTAAGGGGTTACCCATATAGCCTTAACACAAATAATGCCAATAGTCTATACAGTACCGTAATACCTCCTGATCGGGAAGCTACCAGAGGATACTCCATAGGTACGACACAAATAGAAACTCGTAGTAAAGGCTCGGTATGGTAGGTGACACGGCACAACTAGGCAATGCCAGGGTAGATATACCAATTGCTATCCAGGCTGGTGGAAACGCGTAGCCGCAGTTACCGCTCACCTCGGACTAACTCCCCAAAATAAAAATATAGAAGTGGCCACTGAATCAATCCAAAGTCAAAGTATAATATCGAAGAGGAGGGTCCGATCAGAGGATTGGCCTGAGAATCGCTCCTGTTTTAGCCACCTTATGCCAACTCACGGGAGTCGGGTCCACGTATTTACCTTACAGGAAACGTCTCCACCACCTACTTCATTCTGGAATCTCTACCGCGTACACGGTTAGTCAAAGTGGTTTTCGGTATCGACAGAGAGTATGTCCATATCCGATCCCGGTCTCTTTGCCAACCCATCGTTATTATAACACCGCGGTCATTTAAAAATAGCTCATACTTTAAAACCAGAATAAACATTTCCATTTTAAAATTATGAATACGATATCATTTTAAAACCCAAAACAATATGATATCCTTTATCCCAAATATAAACCTTTTCAAAATCCAAATGCTTTAAAATTTATAACGTCTGAAAGCCAAATATCCTTTCAAAGCATAATGTTTCGAAATTCATAATTTAAAACCATAACTTTTAAAACTTGAATGGTTTGGATATTCAACGGTATATGAATTAAAAGGTTTAACTTAAATGTTACTTTGTAAAGAAAATAGTTCTCATGGCTTTACAAATACATTTCTTTATTAAAGTCTAAACCAAAATTTATATTATCTCTCTCAATTTCCAAAACCACTTCAATTTATTTATATATACGTATATCCATTTTGAGTAACAATATTTCAAAATAAAATTGGGTTTTATTCTTTCAACAGATCAATTGTTCTATTAATTAGTCTTGAATATTCACATAAAATCCATAAATAATAAGACTTCAATTTCTAGTAATAAAATATATATATATATATATATATATATATATTTCCAATTCAAATTATACTAGAATATTCATTTCAATTTATTTTGGGAAAAATCCAATTATAAATATCATATCTTAAAATTTCCAAACTTAACATTTAAACATATGATATAAATTATTAAACTCCATTTTCTTAATTTTCTTCCATTTTTAATAAAGATTTTTATACACCTTTTAATTTCAAAATTTTCAACTTCATATGTATATATATATGGAAGAAAAATATTTATACAATATAAAATTTAAGATTATTATAAACCGTATTCCATCCAAACCATAGAAATCACATTTAAATAGTTATATATATATATATACCGCGGTGCCTGTATATAATTTTCTATCCTATGGTCAAGTGATACGGATATTTATCATTTCAATCCGCAATTTAAAAAATATAAAATTTTGCGGTTATATATCATTTCAAACCACAATCCCGAATGAAATGAAATATGCATGATAATTTGCAATTTAATGATATACAATAAAACATCCATCAACATCACCCGTCATCCAATCACAATCATCAAGCAATATCAATCAATAACAATTTATATTTGATAATATATAACAGGTAATAACTGGCAATTTTATTCAGATTAAATTTAACAGCTATTAGTCTACAGTCTATACTCAGTAATAAATTATATAACTGTTAACTAGCAGTTCATATACAAACAAATAAGTTTTAACTGTAAATTTATACGCAATAAATTAATTAAATTAACAGTTAAATTTAATAAATGCAATTCAACAAATATGAGTGAAATAAACATGCCAAATACTCATAAATAAATTTCTATTCATTTCTAAAATTAATTTAACAAACATAAAAGCTTCTAGTAGTTGTGAGTGGGTTTAAACACTCACCTTTGGAATTTAAATCGAATTTAAATTCGATTTAAACCCAAAAATTCGTCCGTCTCGAAATTCGTCCAAACCAGCGTCATCAGATCGGGAATTTAATTTCGATCCTAACAAAAGAAATTTCGTTTGAATCTGAGGTCGTATGAGAAAGTTATGGCGAAAAATGGTGATTGAATTCAAAATTAAAAATAAACAAAATGACACATATTTCACCTAATATTTATATGCCACGTCATCTTCCTTTCACAATGCACGAGCACGCAACAGTCATCACCCAGAACGCACGAACTATCCCTCTCCAGGCCGAAGACCCTAACGCACGCACACAGCTCCGTCGCCGTACCACCACGGCCTCCTGGCACTCCGCTCCTCACCCCCAAGTCGCGACAGAGGTCGAACCTCCCCCCCCACATCAGCGTGAAACAGAGGCAGCCGCCTAAAGGCACAAACCCAAATGAAATTAAATCGACACATCCGACCGTTGATTCTCGAAACAAAACACATAGATGCGCTCCCCATCGTCCTCTCTTCAATACCCAGAAAGAAAATTGCGATCAGACGAACTTTGTTACGGCGCTGATAAATGGCCACGAACTGTTTGAATTTATTCTGGGTGAACGATAACTCCAATTGAAAAACGAATTTCACCATGAGATTACGTGCATCGAGAACTATGATATATATTTTTTCGAGATTTTTTAGGAGGACTTTAAATTTTCACTTTGTTTTTGAACTGACTGGATCTAGGGTTAGCCCCCATTGAAGAAGAAGAGAAGCTTGAAGAAGATGAACGTCCAGCAATTAGACAATAGGATGGAGCTAGGGTTTATAACTGTATATTTATAGGTAGGGTTGGGTTAGAGCAGATAGGCTAGATAGATGAACGTACGGAACACTCTAAGGCCCAAAAAGCCCGCTATGCCCCCGGAACGAAATTTCGTAAATCTATATATCCAAATAGGTAATTTAAAATATTCTGAACGCGATGGAAAAAGTTTCACGTCCAAATTTGATCGTATGAAGAAGTTATGCTGAAAACAAAATTTCCAAATTGATTTCAAATTGATTTTATTAAAATTGATTTCAAGGCGTTTCACTCCCGTACGATCAAACGATAAGTCCGATCGATACGAAACTTGAAACCCTATAATAATTCACCGATACGGATCCGATGAAACTGGTTTCGTCGAAATCCGAGTCCGTGGCCAAAATGGCTATTTTTAATATTCATTAAATAAAATAAATAAATTATAAAAATCCAAATTTTATATTAAATTCTAAAATTGGCCAAATTTTATTTCTTATATGATTCGTAATCAATTGAAAAGATTTAACAGGCTTAGCTCTGAATTAAAAGTTGACAGTATACTAATTGCAATGTTAATTTCTACACTTTCTTATATTTAAGAATTTTATAAATTATATTCTCAAAACCCATACTTTAGATTTTTAATCTTTATATTCTCAACTTTCACCTAAAATAAAGATGCCATAAACATTAGTTCCTGATTCACATCATTACTCTTTAAGTCTAATTTAAATCTCAATAACGTAGTATTTAACGTTAGAATCCATTTTATTATGCATAAATTCCAAATTTTACTGACCCAAATTTTCTTCTTTTCATTCCATATCAATTGTCAATCCTATAAGAAAAATTAACATTAGGTTCATACTTATTACAAATAACTCCAATTTCTTCCAAATAATAATTACATAACTATTAAATATTAAATCCATTTAATTGCAATAAATTCAATTGATTGCAATTAATTTCCAAATAAATTTGGATCTTTATTTGGTTATACAAAAAAAATCCGTTATCACTTACCTAACAAAGTTATTATTACTTAAGATCTCATTGCATCCACATTTTCACATTTTCATTTCCTGGTTTCTTTACTTTATTCTACATAAATTATTATAAATGGGATTTTTCTTGGTTACATCTTATTTGTATTTAACATTACTCATTCACCAATTCATTTCACTTTAACTGCGGTAAATTGGCGGATAAATTGAATTTGATTCCCAAAATTTAAATTAACAAGCAACAAGAATAGGTAACACACAATAGTCGTTACGCTAAATTCTAGTTACCTAAATAAGCTTTTATTACTTTACAAAATGGAATAACTTTTAAACTCATAAATGTAATACCAAAACCGTTATAAATCCAATAAATTTCCAAATCGAAGTTTGTACACATTTTACACAACTATTATGATTTCTCAAAGAACGTTAATTTATTAAATGACCATTTATTATATTTTAATTCCCTTAATTGAATCAAATGCTTATAATTTTTACATTCTTACCATTCCTTCCCATTATAAATTCATTAACGGATTTACAAATCTCTATCTTCCAAATATTAAATAACCAAACTGATTACAACCACTGTTCTTATCAAATTTTTCATAAATTTGTTCAAATCTATACTCTTTTTCCATATAAATAAATTTTATGTTACTACTAGATTTTTTTATCCACTACAGCCATTAAATTTTTACTATCTACACTTATTACATCTCTGTATTAATGAATCCCATTCAAGTTAATATTTATATTAATATTCACAAATTCAACATTTATATGTTTCTTAAAATTAACTTTCAACCAAATATGCCAATTTACATTTCATTTCTATTCAATATATATTCATTTTATTCCGTTCATTCGGGTACTGCATTGAAATATATTTATTCTCTAATACTAACGTTATTATCATTAAATTATGATTGGATTCCAAGTTTTTATTCAATACCTTGAACTATAACTTACATATTAACCAAGTCCTTCTTCTACTTAATTCAAATTGGATTATGTTCCAATTCCTATAACCTAGGTCTTGAGTCACCATTTACATAATTAAATTTATCGTTTATTTCAATCTTCGTTTATAATTTAAAGTTCTACTAAACTAAATTACAAAACTTATGAACTTTAACAAATTTAATCCACCAATTAAATTTTTCTGATGTTTATATATTGCAATTCAATTCAGTTATTATTTCATTAATACCATTTTAATCAACTAATTATGACTTATAACCACAATACAAATCTTCGTTATTCTACCTATTGCCATATAACATTTCAATTGTTAAATCTTTAATCTCAGTTACTATATCCAACTCCTACATTTATTATAAATTAGATTAAAAATTATATTAAGTTAATCCATTTAATATTATCAAATTTAACGGGTCGTTACAATCTCCCCCACTCAAAACTTTTCGTCCCCGAAAAGGAAAAAAAAGAAGGGAGAAGGAAGAGTAAAACAGTACATCTTATTTCAAACATTAACTTATTGACAATATTACTAAATTAATTCCCTTATATAAAATATACCAGTTTTATAATCATTATATTCTTTTGTACTTAAATTATTAAAGTTGGGAAAATATTTTCAAAAAAATTCTAAGTCCAAAATTTACGGAAAATTTTGGCAGAGTCTCCTTTGTACGGAGAGACTCTGGAGAAAATATAATATCAAAATATACAAATATATTACATATATTATCAAAATATTATATCCCAACATGGGAAAATTATATAAAATAGCGCTAAAACGTAATCCGAAAACGTACCTATTTGTCGGGCAATATACGCTTATTATTTTGGAACCAAAAGCAGTAGCAGTTGCTTCCATCACCTGTATTCACTTATATAATCTAAAAGGTTAGATATTTATATGAAAGTGAAATGTTTAGGTGGTTTCGACCATTAATCAACCAATCAAATGCAACAACCATATATTTTTAACAAACAGCACACACCACAAACAAGCAACCATTAATCCATCAACCAATTTGTTGTTTGGGTTCAAACTTGAAATTTGTATGAAATGAAATTAACTATCAAGTGCATCCTTTACTCAAAAGTCTTAGATGGAACAAGGATAGATTATTTATTCATCCGACAACTTCAAATTCCTTACCCAACAAACATAAATCAACAATAACAATTCAAACCAACAACCAAATTAACTTATTATACATTTATTTCATGCTTCAGTGGGTTGATTTTCTTTCTTTCATTCATGGAGGGATTTCTTTGTTTCTTACAATTTTATTTTCCATTTATTACAAAATTCATTATATTTGTATTCCAATTTATTGACTAAAGTATATGTCATCTATTTATACTACTTACCTTTACTTATATAGTAAAATTTCCAATTTATCTTAAGCTTGTACAATTAATTCTCATTAACAATAGCAAATTAATAGAATACCTTTATTACCTCAAGCTTCACTTGTAAGATTTCTCCTTTCATTTTCTTAATAACATTGCAACTTTTATTATATGGTAAGTTATGTATGTTTTAAGAATGTAAGTGAAAATTTACAAGTTTCTTCTCCATTCCATTTTATTAATTTTAAACTAGTAGCTTTCATACCGTACTGAAGTTTATAACCCTCCACATCAATCCTTATTAAATAAAGAATTTCATTTTATCTACTTAAGTTCATATCACCTATTTATATTACTTATCTTTAACTTGAGATTTCAATTATAACTTAAGTTTATACCAATAATTTCTCATTTATAACAACGATTTATTGAATACTTCACTATTTCCAAAATTTCTACTTGTGTAATATTCTAATCCAATTTCTTAATTAACATTTCAACCTTTCATATTGGTAAGTTATATATGTTATAGAAATTGCAAAAGAACTTATACAAGTTTTATCTCTTCTTTTAATTTAATTTAATGTTCAACAAATCTTTACTTCTTTCTTATAAGTAAAATTTTTAACTTCCTCTATAACTTAGCATTTAAGACTCTTATTTTATTTAGGGTTTCAATTATTAATTAAATTCTGTTTCACTACTGTAATTGAAACAATTAATTAATGGAAATTAAGAATTAAATACCGGGTCAAATTTCAAAATTATTTTAAAAATAATAGATAAATAATTTCTTACAACTTATATATCTCTAATTATATTTTAAAACAATTAAATTTTAGATGATTTCAGAATAAATCTGCAATAGAATTTACTATAATGGCCTTTCCCCTTCGAAACTCGAAAATGAAAGTCGATGATGCGGCCGCCATCACCGAAATTATTTTCCAACGACAGAGAGGAAAGTACAGACTTATTTTCTTAAAAATCCTCTTAAACCAATTCTTTCGAATTATACTAAATATTTATATAAGAAAATATTTATAAACCAAATCATTATATTTCATAAATCCTTTGAAAGCAAATTTTCAAAAATCCCGGACTTAAGTTCTAAAATTTCCAAATTTCAATGATTTTAATTGCAATCTTATTTTGCCTATTATTTATAAATTTTATTCCTAACAACCAATCTATTGCAACCAAATATAGATATCATTTGAAATTTTTTATTTTATATATAGAAAATATAATAGGCAAAATTATTTCATTTACCTATATTAAAACAAATATTATGTCGGTCTGTCCTATTAAGTGTTTAGAAATCCCTATTGATCACATAGCGTCCCATGCATCAACCAGAATTTATAAATACAAAACGGAACAGAGTAACATAATATTAAAATCTTTTTATAAAACTAACAAATACGCTCTCTCATATATATACACTCAGCGACTCCCATAGGATATTTCTATCCTATTAACAAAGAGTCAAACCCCACAAAGCCAAGGTTTATCGCTAACCAAAGCTCCGATACCAACTGTAACGTCTAGCCTTTTCGCACACTTTAAACCGACACACGTGCCAATTCAAACCATACGGAAGGGCGGATTGTTATGGGGTAAATAAGAAAAAAACAGAGAAGAAAAAAACTAAACAGAATCTCACAGCGGAAGGATAAAATATAATAATCAAATATACAGTTTATAAATCTGTTTACAAAACCATTTATATAATACATATCAGAGTTACACATACCAATAACAATGCAGCGGAACAGTGTGAGTGTGGTGCAATACTATATATAATAATACGGATTCTTCGTCTTCGTCCTCCAAAGCTAAAATCTTCGATCCTGAAATGCTCGGACTGACCCGAGCGAATTTGAAAAGACAAAAACACTCGAGTCAGACTAAAAGATCTTATGTGAGTTAAATTAACAGAAATAAATATGAGTACAGTAACTCAAGAGATGTTCGGGATTTACATCTCCTAAGGATCCGTTAAACTATTTACTATGTAGTATATTGCGCTATTATAATAGTGTCTATTTATAAAATAAACTTACTTTTTAATAGCGTTAAGGGGTTACCCATATAGCCTTAACACAAATAATGCCAATAGTCTATACAGTACCGTAATACCTCCTGATCGGGAAGCTACCAGAGGATACTCCATAGGTACGACACAAATAGAAACTTGTAGTAAAGGCTCGGTATGGTAGGTGACACGGCACAACTAGGCAATGCCAGGGTAGATATACCAATTGCTATCCAGGCTGGTGGAAACGCGTAGCCGCAGTTACCGCTCACCTCGGACTAACTCCCCAAAATAAAAATATAGAAGTGGCCACTGAATCAATCCAAAGTCAAAGTATAATATCGAAGAGGAGGGTCCGATCAGAGGATTGGCCTGAGAATCGCTCCTGTTTTAGCCACCTTATGCCAACTCACGGGAGTCGGGTCCACGTATTTACCTTACAGGAAACGTCGCCACCACCTACTTCATTCTGGAATCTCCACCGCGTACACGGTTAGTCAAAGTGGTTTTCGGTATCGACAGAGAGTATGTCCATATCCGATCCCAGTCTCTTTGCCAACCCATCGTTATTATAACACCGCGGTCATTTAAAAATAGCTCATACTTTAAAACCAGAATAAACATTTCCATTTTAAAATTATGAATACGATATCATTTTAAAACCCAAAACAATATGATATCCTTTATCCCAAATATAAACCTTTTCAAAATCCAAATGCTTTAAAATTTATAACGTCTGAAAGCCAAATATCCTTTCAAAGCATAATGTTTCGAAATTCATAATTTAAAACCATAACTTTTAAAACTTGAATGGTTTGGATATTCAACGGTATATGAATTAAAAGGTTTAACTTAAATGTTACTTTGTAAAGAAAATAGTTCTCATGGCTTTACAAATACATTTCTTTATTAAAGTCTAAACCAAAATTTATATTATCTCTCTCAAGTTCCAAAACCACTTCAATTTATTTATACATACGTATATCCATTTTGAGTAACAATATTTCAAACTAAAATTGGGTTTTATTCTTTCAACAGATCAATTGTTCTATTAATTAGTCTTGAATATTCACATAAAATCCATAAATAATAAGACTTCAATTTCTAGTAATAAAATATATATATATATATATATATATATATATATATTCCCAATTCAAATTATACTAGAATATTCATTTCAATTTATTTTGGGAAAAATCCAATTATAAATATCATATCTTAAAATTTCCAAACTTAACATTTAAACATATGATATAAATTATTAAACTCCATTTTCTTAATTTTCTTCCATTTTTAATAAAGATTTTTATACACCTTTTAATTTCAAAATTTTCAACTTCATATGTATATATATATGGAAGAAAAATATTTATACAATATAAAATTTAAGATTATTATAAACCGTATTCCATCCAAACCATAGAAATCACATTTAAATAGTTATATATATATATATACACCGCGGTGCCTGTATATAATTTTCTATCCTATGGTCAAGTGATACGGATATTTATCATTTCAATCCGCAATTTAAAAAATATAAAATTTTGCGGTTATATATCATTTCAAACCACAATCTCGAATGAAATGAAATATGCATGATAATTTGCAATTTAATGATATACAATAAAACATCCATCAACATCACCCATCATCCAATCACAATCATCAAGCAATATCAATCAATAACAATTTATATTTGATAATATATAACAGGTAATAACTGGCAATTTTATTCAGATTAAATTTAACAGCTATTAATCTACAGTCTATACTCAGTAATAAATTATATAACTGTTAACTAGCAGTTCATATACAAACAAATAAGTTTTAACTGTAAATTTATACACAATAAATTAATTAAATTAACAGTTAAATTTAATAAATGCAATTCAACAAATATGAGTGAAATAAACATGCCAAATACTCATAAATAAATTTCTATTCATTTCTAAAATTAATTTAACAAACATAAAAGCTTCTAGTAGTTGTGAGTGGGTTTAAACACTCACCTTTGGAATTTAAATCGAATTTAAATTCGATTTAAACCCAAAAATTCGTCCGTCTCGAAATTCGTCCAAACCAGCGTCAACAGATCTGGAATTTAATTTCGATCCTAACAAAAGAAATTTCGTTTGAATCCGAGGTCGTATGAGAAAGTTATGGCGAAAAATGGTGATTGAATTCAAAATTAAAAATAAACAAAATGACACATATTTCACCTAATATTTATATGCCACGTCATCTTCCTTTCACAATGCACGAGCACGCAACAGTCATCACCCAGAACGCACGAACTATCCCTCTCCAGGCCGAAGACCCTAACGCACGCACACAGCTCCGTCGCCGTACCACCACGGCCTCCTGGCACTCCGCTCCTCACCCCCAAGTCGCGACAGAGGTCGAACCTCCCCCCCTCATCAGCGTGAAACAGAGGCGGCCGCCTAAAGGCACAAATCCAAATCAAATTAAATCGACACATTCGACCGTTGATTCTTGAAACAAAACACATAGATGCGCTCCCCATCGTCCTCCCTTCAATACCCAGAAAGGAAATTGCGATCAGACGAACTTTGTTACGGCGCTGATAAATGGCCACGAACTGTTTGAATTTATTCTGGGTGAACGATAACTCCAATTGAAAAACGAATTTCACCATGAGATTACGTGCATCGAGAACTATGATATATATTTTTTCGAGATTTTTAGGAGGACTTTAAATTTTCACTTTGTTTTTGAACTGACTGGATCTAGGGTTAGCCCCCATTGAAGAAGAAGAGAAGCTTGAAGAAGATGAACGTCCAGCAATTAGACAATAGGATGGAGCTAGGGTTTATAACTGTATATTTATAGGTAGGGTTGGGTTAGAGCAGATAGGCTAGATAGATGAACGTACGGAACACTCTAAGGCCCAAAAACCCCGCTATGCCCCCGGAACGAAATTTCGTAAATCTATATATCCAAATAGGTAATTTAAAATATTCTGAACGCGATGGAAAAAGTTTCACGTCCAAATTTGATCGTATGAAGAAGTTATGCTGAAAACAAAATTTCCAAATTGATTTCAAATTGATTTTATTAAAATTGATTTCAAGGCGTTTCACTCCCGTACGATCAAACGATAAGTCCGATCGATACGAAACTTGAAACCCTATAATAATTCACCGATACGGATCCGATGAAACTGGTTTCGTCGAAATCCGAGTCCGTGGCCAAAATGGCTATTTTTAATATTCATTAAATAAAATAAATAAATTATAAAAATCCAAATTTTATATTAAATTCTAAAATTGGCCAAATTTTATTTCTTATATGTTTCGTAATCAATTGAAAAGATTTAACAGGCTTAGCTCTGAATTAAAAGTTGACAGTATATTAATTGCAATGTTAATTTCTACACTTTCTTATATTTAAGAATTTTATAAATTATATTCTCAAAACCCATACTTTAGATTTTTAATCTTTATATTCTCAACTTTCACCTAAAATAAAGATGCCATAAACATTAGTTCTTGATTCACATCATTATTCTTTAAGTCTAATTTAAATCTCAATAACGTAGTATTTAACGTTAGAATCCATTTTATTATGCATAAATTCCAAATTTTACTGACCCAAATTTTCTTCTTTTCATTCCATATCAATTGTCAATCCTATAAGAAAAATTAACATTAGGTTCATACTTATTACAAATAACTCCAATTTCTTCCAAATAATAATTACATAACTATTAAATATTAAATCATTTAATTGCAATAAATTCAATTGATTGCAATTAATTTCCAAATAAATTTGGATCTTTATTTGGTTATACAAAAAAAAATCCGTTATCACTTACCTAACAAAGTTATTATTACTTAAGATCTCATTGCATCCACATTTTCACATTTTCATTTCTTGGTTTCTTTACTTTATTCTACATAAATTATTATAAATGGGATTTTTCTTGGTTACATCTTATTTGTATTTAACATTACTCATTCACCAATTCATTTCACTTTAACTGCGGTAAATTGGCGGATAAATTGAATTTGATTCCCAAAATTTAAATTAACAAGCAACAAGAATAGGTAACACAGAATAGTCATTACGCTAAATTCTAGTTACCTAAATAAGCTTTTATTACTTTACAAAATGGAATAACTTTTAAACTCATAAATGTAATACCAAAACCGTTATAAATCCAATAAATTTCCAAATCGAAGTTTGTACACATTTTACACAACTATTATGATTTCTCACAGAACTTTGAATTTATTAAATGACCATTTATTATATTTTAATTCCCTTAATTGAATCAAATGCTTATAATTTTTACATTCTTACCATTCCTTCCCATTATAAATTCATTAACGGATTTACAAATCTCTATCTTCCAAATATTAAATAACCAAACTGATTACAACCACTGTTCTTATCAAATTTTTCATAAATTTGTTCAAATCTATACTCTTTTTCCATATAAATAAATTTTATGTTACTACTAGATTTTTTTATCCACTACAGCCATTAAATTTTTACTATCTACACTTATTACATCTCTGTATTAATGAATCACATTCAAGTTAATATTTATATTAATATTCACAAATTCAACATTTATATGTTTCTTAAAATTAACTTTCAACCAAACGTGCCAATTTACATTTCATTTCTATTCAATATATATTCATTTTATTCCGTTCATTCGGGTACTGCATTGAAATATATTTATTCTCTAATACTAACGTTATTATCATTAAATTATGATTGGATTCCAAGTTTTTATTCAATACCTTGAACTATAACTTACATATTAACCAAGTCCTTCTTCTACTTAATTCAAATTGGATTATGTTCCAATTCCTATAACCTAGGTCTTGAGTCACCATTTACATAATTAAATTTATCGTTTATTTCAATCTTCGTTTATAATTTAAAGTTCTACTAAACTAAATTACAAAACTTATGAACTTTAACAAATTTAATCCACCAATTAAATTTTTCTGATGTTTATATATTGCAATTCAATTCAGTTATTATTTCATTAATACCATTTTAATCAACTAATTATGACTTATAACCACAACACAAATCTTCGTTATTCTACCTATTGCCATATAACATTTCAATTGTTAAATCTTTAATCTCAGTTACTATATCCAACTCCTACATTTATTATAAATTAGATTAAAAATTATATTAAGTTAATCCATTTAATATTATCAAATTTAACGGGTCGTTACGCATGTCCATTCTTGAAAGTATATGACGAACAGACACTTCTTTTGAAATTCAAACTTTTGAAATCAACTGCCACCTTGTCGACAAGGAGTACATGAGGTTGTCGACAGCCAAAGCGATTTTTGATAATCTGTTTTACTTTGAAAATAACTTCTATCTTATACTAATTTAAACTTTAAAAATATACTTAACTATAGTTAAAAAACATAATAGAGAATAATATTTTGATATGTATATAATTTTACTATAATTTTATATTTAAATCTAAGTATAAATATTAAAAGTTAAATATATTATTATTATTAAAAGATAGTTTAAAAACAAGGATAATTTGATTTTGAAAATAAAGATTATTTTAAGGCTAAAAATATTTAAAACTAGGATAGATGTTTTTGATTCTTTTAAAAAGAAGATTTTGAAATCATTTTGAAAACAAGGTATAATTTTGTAAAAACATTTGAATAAAAGTTAGTGGATACAAAACATTGTTCCACTAGATTTTTCATAGGTTCCATCCTACTTAGTGTTCCATCCCTTTAACAGGCTCGAAGTGGATTCCATTACACGAATAAATTGGATTTTAAGATGCCAGTGCTTTTCTAGGAGTTTTAACAAAATTCCTAATTAAATTACTTATTATTGAAATCTTGAACTCTTGATAATCTTGATACTCATGAGTCTTCAATCTTGATATCTTGAATCTCTATACTGTACAGTCTTCGTTCTTGGTACCTGCATGGTTAGATCTTGCATGTACATATATATCTAAACTATAATGTTCATATACATATATATCTAAACTATAATGTTAGTATTTATATTTTATAACAATTCCTAAGGTTGTTGTCATCAAAACCATCATCTCAAGGACTAACATCCTCCACTCAAAACTTTTCATCCTCGAAAAGGAATGAGACACGGAAACAAGGAAAGATAAGATAGAAAGCAAATAGTACCAGAAACAAACAATTCTGGATTCGAAGCACACATGCTCTTCTCCGTCTCCCAAGTACAATCCCGATCATCAGTACTCCACTGCACTTTGACCAGGTTGACAGATTTCCTTCTTAGCTGCTTTATTTCTCTATCGATAATATGAAATGGCTTCCTCTCGATAGTCTGATTAGGCTCAATATCCAAACTCTCGAGAGTAGAAGGCTGGATAATCAAAGATGGATCAAGCAGATATCAGTGAAGAAGCGAAACATGGAATACATTATGTACTCCAGAAAATTTCTCTGGTAAATCTAGACGATAAGCTAAAGAACTAATCCTTCCGAAGATACATAAAGGACCAACAAATCTAGGAGCAAGCTTCCCTTTCCAACCAAACCGAATAACATTCCTTAAGGGAGAGACCTTAAGGAAAACCATGTCACCAACAGAAAATTCCAAACTACTCCTACGCCGATCAGCATACTTCTTCTGCCTATCCTGAGCACTCCTCATCTTCCTCTTAATCTCCTCAACTCTCTCAAAAGCCTCCAGAATCATGTCAAGACTAAGAACCAAACGATTACCGGATTCAATCCAGCAAGATGGAGATCTGCAAGGTCTTTCCTAAAGAGCAACAAACGGAGACATTTCAATACTAGCCTGAATTCAAAGAAGGAATAAGATAGATAAAAGATTAAGATAAAATTAAAACAAAAGAGTGAAAATATACTTGATAACCATTGTTATAGGTGAATTTAACAAGATGGAGATGATTTTCCCAAGATCCTCCATAATCAAGAACACAAGCATGAAGAAGATCTTCGAGAATCTAATTCACTCTTTTTGTTTGACCATCGGTCTCCGGATGGTAAGCAGTTCTCAGATTTAGATGAGTACCCAAAGATTCCTGAAAATCTTTCCAAAACTAACTGGTAAAGATAGGGTCTCGATCACAAACAATATAGAGAGGAACACCACGGAGACGAACAATCTCTCTCATGTAGATCTCAGTCAAACTGGAAGTAGAAGGGTAGACTTGATCGGAGTGAAATGAGCTGATGTGGTCAGTCTATCCACAATAACCCAAATACTCTCATTATCCCTCCTAGTCCTCAGTAATCCATCAATAAAATCCATAGAAACCTGTTCCTATTTCCAATTGGGAACCTCAAGGGGCTGCAACAAACCAAGGTCTTTTGATGATCTGCCTTGACTTGCTGACAAGTCGCACGCCTACTAATAAAGATAGAGATATCTCGCCTCATACCTCTCCACCAATAAAGCTTCTTCATATCCTGATACATTTTCGTCACATCATGATGAATAGAAAGTCTAGATCGATGATTTTTCCGAAGTAACTCTTGCCCCAATCCACCAACATTCGGGACACAAAGCCGATTATTAATCCTCAAAATTTCTCTATCATCAATCTGGGCTCCACTACCATCAGGCCTACTACCACCAACTCTGCTACGAACACTCTCCTTCATAGGCCTAAGCATCTCATCCTTATCCTGCTTAGCAATGATACGATCCAAAAGAGAAGAAGAAGAAGAAACAACAAGCTGACACAACATAGCCTTCTTCCGACTCAAAGCATCAGCCACAACATTAGCCTTCCCAGAGGTATAGCTCATGTCGAGATCATAAGAAGCAAGAAATTCAAGATACCGAACCTGACGCTAATTCAAATCCTTCTGGGTGAAGATATATATCAAAGACTGATGATCAGTAAAGAGCTCAAACTTAGCACCCAAAAGATGATGCCTCCAAAGCTTCAAAGCAAAAACTACAGCAAGCAATTCTAAATCATGAGCCACATAATTGGCTTAATGGGTCTTCAGCTGGGGACTGGCATAAGCAATCACCTTTCCATCTTGCATCGGAACAGCTCCTAAACCCTCACGATTAGCATCAGTGTGTACCGTTAATCCCTCATTTCCGTTTGGAATGGTAAGCACTGGTGCAAAAGTAAGCTTACGCTTCAACTCATTGAATGCAGCTTTGACTCGTAAGAATGCTAAGTTTATATGGAGTGATAAGTGTAAAGATGCATTCAATGAGTTGAAGCGTAAGCTTACTTCCGCACCAGTGCTTACCATTCCAAACGGAAATGAGGGATTAACGGTATACACTGATGCTAGTCGTGAGGGTTTAGGAGCTGTTCTGATGCAAGATGGGAAGGTGATTGCTTATGCCAGTCGCCAGCTGAAGACCCATGAAGCCAATTACGCGGCTCATGATTTAGAATTTCTTTCTGTAGTTTTTTCTTTTAAGCTTTGGAGGAATCATCATTTGGGTGCTAAGTTTGAGCTCTTTACCGATCATTAGTCTTTGAGATATATCTTCACCCAGAAGGATTTGAATCAGCGTCAGGTTCGGTGGCTTGAGTTTCTTGCTTCTTATGATCACGACATTAGCCATACCCCTGGGAAGGCTAATGTTGTGGCTGATGCTTTGAGTCGGAAGAAGGCTATGTTGTATCAGCTTGTTGTTTCTTCTTCTCCTCTTTTGGATTGTATCATTGCTAAGCAGGATGAGGATGAGATGCTTAGGCGTATGAAGGAGAATGTTCGTAGCAGAGTTGGTGGTAGTAGTCCTGATGGTAGTGGAACCTAAATCGATGATAGAGGGATTTTGAGGATTAATAATCGGATTTGTGTCCCGAATGTTGATGGATTGAGGCAAGAGTTACTTCGGGAAAATCATCGATGCAGAATTTCTGTTCATCCTAGTGTAACAAAGACGTACCAGGATATAAAGAAGCTTTATTGGTGGAGAGGTATGAGGCGAGATATCTTTATCTGTGGTAGTAGGGGTGCGACTTGTCAGCAAGTCAAGGCAGATCATTAGAAGAACCCTGGTTTATTACAGCCCCTTGAGGTTCCCAATTGAAAATGGGAACAGGTTTTTATGGATTTTATTGATGGATTGCCGATGACTAGGAGGGGTAATAAAAGTATTTGGCTTATTGTGGATAGACTGACCAAATCAGCTCATTTCATTCCGGTCAAGTCTACTCATTCTGCTTCCCGTTTGGCTGAGATCTACATGAGGGAGATTTTCCGTCTCCATGATGTTCCACTCAGTATTGTTTGTGATCGAGACCCTATCTTTACCGGTCAGTTTTGGAAAGCTTTTCAGGAATCTTTGGGTACTCGTCTGAATTTGAGCACTACTTACCATCCACAGACCGACGGTCAAACGGAAAGAGTGAATCAGATTCTCGAAAACCTTCTTCATGCTTGTGTTCTTGATTATGGAGGATCTTAGGAAGATCATCTCCATCTTGTTGAATTCACCTATAACAACTGTTATCAGGTATATTTTCACTCTTCTGTTTTAATTTTATCTTAATCTTTTATTTATCTCGTTCCGTCTTTGAATTCAGGCTAGCATTGAAATGTCTCTGTTTGCTAATATTTACGGAAGACCTTGTAGATCTCCATCTTGTTGGATTGAATCTAGTAATCATTTGGTTCTTGGTCCTGACATGATTCTGGAGGCTTCTAAGAGAGTTAAGGGATTAAGAGGAAGATGAAGAGTGCACAGGATAGGCAGAAGAAGTATGTTGATTGGCGTAGGAGGAGTTTGGAGTTTTCTGTTAGTGATCTGGTTTTCATTAAGGTCTCTCCCTTAAGAAATGTTATTCGGTTTGGTCGGAAAGGGAAGCTTACTCCTAGGTTTGTTGGTCCTTTTTGTATCTCAAAGAGGATTGGTTCTTTAGCTTATCATTTGGATTTACGAGAGAAATTTTCTGGAGTACATAATGTAATCCATGTTTCGCAACTTCGTCGATATATGCATGATCCATCTTTGATTTTCCAGCCTTCTCCTCTCGAGAGTTTGGATACTGAGCCTAATCTGACTGTCGGGAGGAAGCCACTTTGTATTGTCGATGGAGGTACGAAGCAGCTAAGAAGGAAATCTGTCAACCTGGTCAAAGTGCAGTGGAGTACCGATGATCGGGATTGTGCCTGGGAGATGGAGGAGTGCATGCGTGCTTCGAATCCGGAATTGTTTGTTTCAGGTACTATTTGCTTTCTATCTTATCTTTCCTTGTTTCCGTGTCTTGTTCCTTTTCGAGGATGAAAAGTTTTGAGTGGGGAAGAGTGTAACAACCCATAAATTTAATAAATATTTTTAATCTAATTTATTTGAAAACTTTGATTTTAAATCATTTAAAATTTGAAATTTTGGAATTTTCCCAATGTAATTTTGGATTTTGTTTACAATTTATTTTCCAAATATAATAAAACAAAGATTTTTTGAAAAAATTATATTTTGGTCAGTTGTTGTCAAACTTTGACTTTCAGTTGAAATTTTAAATTTGAATTTTAAAATTCTAATCTCTTTTTTTTTTGAAACTGTATTTGATTCTGATATTGGTTCTGCTTTTCGCTTCGTAAAGTTCTGTTAAAACTTGATCAAAATCAGAGTTTTACACGAAATTATTTTATGTATTTCATTTTCTATTTTCTATGTTCATTTATTTATTTTATTTTGTTTAGAATTTGATTTTTCTATTTGGTTTTACTTGTTTATTTCGATAATGGGCTTAGGAAATTGAAGAGACTTTGGTTTCTTTTTCTTTAATTTATGACTTTTCCTTTTCTGGCCTCTTCATTTTCCTAGCCGTGCATTTACACCCCTAGCCGTTCATTTTACTTCTCAATTCACATACAAAAGTTTCTTATTCCATCTCATTTTTATTTGCGTTCCTGAAACAAAAATATTAGAGTAAGTTTTCTTTTCATGGCTTTCTCTTTCTTCCTCTTTTACATTTTCTTTTTCTCTTTTGTTTGCCTCAAGCAAGCTCGGCCACATGCTCTAGCCGACCACATCTCCTCCACCACCACCACGATCGGCCAGCACCACCTCATCACCTCCCCGATGCCTAGCCGTGACCAATAAATCCAAACCCATCCCCTATTTGACTTGCAAACCCTAGCCGAGACCACCATACCATCATCCCCTTCCTTCTAGCCTCGTCCACCCCTTATTCCTCCACCATGCCTTACCTTTCCGTGATCTACACCACCTCAAGCCATGCCTTATGACCACTTGACCCAAGCCTAGCCAGGGCCGAGCACTTTAGACATAGGGCCGAGCCTATGTGTGCAATTGACCTTTCATTTGCCTAGCTTTTTTGCCTTCCATGAGTTTAGCTTGCCATCTCTTCATCTTCCATGGCCTAGTTGTGCTTCTACCTGACCATAGCTGAGCGTAGATGCCTCAAACAATTATGGTCAAGCCATGTTGTGGTGATGGTCTAGCCATGTGTGAAGGTGTCTGAGCCCACTTGTGGTCGTTAATTCATATTTGCTTCCATTTGATTCATATTTGTTCATTGTTTAATTTATATTCTTGTGTTGAATTATATACTTACGTATGTTCGTATTTGTTTATTTACAAGACTCAAATCTTGGCTCTCCATCCAATCGAATTTGATTCGTGCTTTGTCGTGCTTTTCAAAGTTTGTTTGTGTGCCTTGAATTGTTATCTCCAGCTTTAAGAGGTGAGTTTATCACTCCCGACATTCGTACTTATATAATTGTGAAACAATGTCATGTGAATTGTAGTGATGATATGATAGTAATTTATATATGACTGTGATATGATATTTTATGATGTTATAACCTGATATATATTTGTTGCATCACCTGATATGATATGCCATATTATACTTTTTATTTTATTTATTGTTTCTCACACTGCAAGTTCCCTGTAGAATAGGATCACTATAGGTTGAAATGATACATAACCAAACGGACTTTAGAATAGAAAAAAACGTTAATGAGCTGAAATGATAGGCTCAAGCGATTTTTATTTTATTTTAATTGACTTGGGATTGCTTGTTTGAAATGATAGAACCTGGATTTTTATTTTTAAATTACGGATTAAAGTGATACATATCCGTATCGCTTGACCTAGGTTAGAAAATTATGTACAGACCCATGGTTAATTTTAAATATTTTCTAAAAATTATTATGTATTTTTGAAATTTAAAATATGAAATTTTAACTTAAATTAGGTTTAAATGATTTAAATAAATGTTATAGTGATTTTCTATAAGTTAAAAAAGGTATAAGTAAATAAATGTTTTAAAAATGTAACTTAAAATATGACTTAACTTGATAATTGAAAATTTAGTTTCAAATGGAAATTTTAAGCTTAACTTAGTAATAAGAATATTTTATTTATGGAATGGGTACTTTAAAATAAAGTATTAGGTTATTTGTTAAGATAAAAGTTAAGTAAAATAATGTACTTTTGACTTAATAAATGAATTATAGTTTAAATTTGGATATTTTAATTAAAAAATTTATTTTATGTAATCATAAGTTAAATGATATCAAAATAAATATTTCTGAAACGTGAGATATGTTTTATAGGTTAAAAATGGTGAAAACTGAAATTTTAATGTTTCTGAAATGTTATATAAATCTTAGTTTTGTATTGGCAGCATTTCCAAAATGCTGTGGTTTAAAGGTAGCATTTTCTAAGTGTTGTTGTTTCTGAAAATACACTGTTTTCTGAAATATCATTATATTTACAGTAGCATTTTCTAAGTGCTACAGTTTTTGAAATGTATTGTTTTTCTGAAATACCATTATATTTACAGTAGCATTTTCTAAGTGCTGTTGTTTCTGAAATGACCATATTTCTATAATACTACTATATCTACAGTTTCGTTTTCTAAGTGTTGATGTTGCTATGATACAATGTGTTTTTTTGAAATTATTATAATTGAATGAACTTAAAACTGCTACAACTTTGGAAATGAATGTTATATTTTTGAAAGATATTGACATTGAATTTAAATGGTTTAAATGAATATGTTCTGATTTGAAATATAAACTATTTTGGAATTTATAACCATGGTTAATAATAACGTTTGGTTGTTAAAGAGATCGGGATCGGAAGTTGTCATACTCTCTGCCAACTTCGAAAACCACTTTAACAACCGTGTACGCGGTGGAGATTGTAGAATGAAGTAGGATGGTGGCGACGTTCTATTGAGGTATGTACGTGGACCTGACTCCCATGGGTTGGCATAAGGTGGCTAAAACAGGAACGATTCTCGAGCCAATGAGGTAGCTCCCCTGATTGGACACACTTCTTCGTATGTCATTCTATTACTTTGTGATTGATATGGTATGCACCTTTGATTTTTGGGAGTGTGGCTCGAGGTGGGCGATAGCTACGACTATGCGTTACCACCAGCCCGGAAGCATAATTGGTATATCTACCCTAGTATTGCCTCATTGTACCGCCTCACCTACCCTAGCGCGCCTTGTACGAGTTTGATTTGTGTCGTACCCATGGAGTATTTGTGGTAGCCTCCCGATCTGTAGGTACAACGGTACTGTATAGACTATTAGCACTATAAAATGTGTTAAGGGGGATATTGGGTAACTCCTTAACGCTATTTTTAAATATATTATACTTTATTGTAAAAATTATTATAATAGTGTATATTACTACATAGTAAATAGCTTAATGGATCCTTAAAGGATGGGCGGTCTCAACCATCCTTTAAGTTACTTGTACATTTATTTTACAGTTCACTTGAGTTGGTTTATGTTGTATAAGTATGTATGTCTTGACTCGAGTGTTTTGTGTTTTTCTTTACGCTAGGGTCAGCCTGAGTACCAGCGTTGGATTTCACCTTCTGGAGCTAGAGGATTTGCTGGAGTTATCTATCTATCTAGTTGTTATCTATTTCCATTCAGTATTTCTATTCAGCTTATGTATTAGTGGACAATTATGTATCTGAAATTTCTGTTGTACTTACTTTCAGACTTTGGTATTTGTACTTGTTTTGAGACTGTGTTTGAGACTGTGTATGTAGTAGCTTCATGAACTACTATGGTATTTATTTCCGCTGCGAGTCATTCTGATTTATCTATGTTTTTGATTCTATGATTGGTTTTATTTACTCCAATTTATATTACAATCTACTGTTTTGAATTATTCAAGTCAGACATGTGTGGTTTTATTGTCGATTTGAATGGTCCAAAATAGTGGGTCGTCACAGTCGGGGATTTTCTATATCTGCAAAGGACAGTTTCCTTAGGCCTACAATACAGATATTCTAGTTGGTCTGTCTCTTTTCTCATCGTGGCTATGGCCCCATGCAACCATCCCTCAGCTAATCGAAAGACTTCTAAAGAGTTAAGTGGTCATGTCCTAGTGTAAACAATCTAACATCCAATTTGAGGTGCCCCTCCATCCAATGTCTCGATAGTGAAAGAATCATTGGCATGTTGGTTTAACTCTAGTCTTTCCCGAAATCGCTCTTGGTCTTAATGCTGGCCAATATCCACTGCGACTATCCTTAACCTTACCTGCAAGTACTGGACATACGAATACCCTACTCCGAACACCAAGCCCTTCTGACTTCCTACAAAGGTCCGCTTCGTTAGGCCTGCAATGCAAATGCAGTAAGGGCATACTCTCTTGATGGAACACCTATAGACCTGCCTCTGGGGGTGCAGCTTCGTTAGACCTACTCAGAGGGCCATCCTAAAGTATCCTCATGTCCCGTTGAAGTCTCGTACTTCCTTGAAGCCCAAAAATACTAAGTTCGATGTGCTTCTTCATTTCTGAACTCCGTGATGAACTGCTTCGTCGGGGGCTTCATCCTTTGGCTGCTCTAAACGCATCTCAATTCTTTTATTAGACCCTAAGTCCAATCTTTTAATTTGCATGAAGTTTACTTTTATTATTATGTTGGCTACTTATTTACCCTAATTAGCATATTCTTTCCATCGTCTCGCCTCTAACTATTGTGAGATTATCATTTACCTGATAGGGAATGTTGTTGGTATGAGCCACATTCATTATCTTGCTTATTTAACTTAATATGTAAATCTTAAGTTCATTAAAATAAGCCTCTTCTATCATTTCTATTTTATTTGCTTATTGACTTAATATAAATTATTTAAATAAGCTTCTACTATTATCATTGCTCATTAATTTATTCAAAGTCTCAAAATAAGCTTTTCCATTCTTATTACTTAATTATAACCTATGTTATAATTCTACTTGCAATTGTCACTTTCTCTTCTTTTACAGTCCGTACATAATTACAACCGTTTCTTTTCTGTTCTAGTTTGCCTTCTTTTATTATAATATGGAATTTTCTTTAATTCACTTATATCATATAATTCACTTATCATAATAATTGTCTTATTAAATATTCTACGCAGTAAATGCAGACATAGGTTCATTATCATTTACAGTTTCTAATTCTTATCTAATAATTTACTTGATTCATGTCATACTTTGTTTTGTTATCTTCTATTCTAGAAAGTAATTCTATTTTATTTGGTTGGTTACGAAAACTATATTAAAAATCCATTTGCATATTTTAATATCAAATAATACTACAAGCAATAATCCGTAACTGCATGATATTTCGTTTATTATTTTGGAATAGTACAAAATACAGTGATTTCTCTATTTTACACTAATTCTCCTTTTCTTTCTTTTATTATCACAGTTATGTTTGTTGTGGTCTTTTTAAATATTAAATTATAGAAATGTATCATATTTTCTAAACCAGCCAATTAATCTATTAGTTACTTCAAAATCAAGTTCTTAGATTAATTAACTTTTTCCGTTTTAGCATAGTTTATTGCGGTACTTTCATTTCTCTATCTTTTATTATTTTACATCTAATTTCCTTCATAACCATATTTATAATTATTTAATCCATAATCGCATTTAATCTATTCTAATTCATACGTGAAGAAAAGGAGAAAATAGAAGAAAATTGACGCTTGCATGAAAATCCAAAATGTAGAAAAAGATGTAAATAAAACATAAATTACTAAACAGAAATCTAATAATAATATATCATAAATTTAAAAGATATATAAATAAATCCACTCACATGTCGTCCTTAGCTTCAATCTCTATCCCTTTTAAT
This sequence comes from Allium cepa, assembly GCA_030765085.1. Classification (NCBI taxonomy): domain Eukaryota; kingdom Viridiplantae; phylum Streptophyta; class Magnoliopsida; order Asparagales; family Amaryllidaceae; genus Allium; species Allium cepa. Next base: position 4,995,231 of record CM060930.1, on the reverse strand, counting down.
TTGCCATGCTTTTTCTCATCTTTTCCCCCATTTTCTTTCGCTATAAATTCTCTGATTTGTTTGCGCAATTCTCTACTTTGGTTGTATGTATTTCCTTGCTTAATTTAATTTTTTTAATTTGGGGAAAGATTTGATTGACAGATGAGAAAGGAAAAGGAAGAAGAGAATAGGAGTATTATATAAACGATAGCAGCTGATTCAAAGAAAATAGTGTGGGCTGAGGTTAAATTACGTTCAATTTATAGGTGTAGTGAACCACTATGAACCACCCGATTAACCCTCAAAACAATTCTCGCAATCATTTATTGATTCGTTTACGTTTTAGCTTATAACGTATAATTCTCCAATGTTGGTCATTTATTCCTTTGTTATACGTCCCTATTAATTCACGTTTCCCTCTAAATAAGATTCTCCCATTAATTATCCAATTAATTATATCATACATACATGCATACATATATATGTATATACGTATATATATCCAATATTAGTTGATTATTATATGTTATAATTTCTTACCTATTTGAACACGTCAATTAATAACTCTATTAATTGAATGCATATAAAAGTTACATTTTTTTTAATTTACTCTTATTTACCTTTATCATAAACCTAATTACTCTGTTTGATGTTTGTACGCATTTAAACCGCCAATTCATTACCTAATTAATTAACATATAAGTTTCTCTATTTTATTAATTGACGCTTACTTAATGTCTTTAATTAATTTCTTAATTAATTGATTGCGTCGATTATAAATTAATATATGTATGTTATTATTTAACTTATTTCCCACATACATTTCCCTTTATTAGAAATCCCTTAATTAATTAATATTACAAAAGTGACATTCTCCAACTAACTGACGTCTTTATGTCTCTTAATTAATTCCTCTTTTAATTGATTGATGCGTCAATCAATCACACACTCATTGGTTGCATATATTTATGTAACCTCTTGATTTTTAAATTCATATATATTTATAAACATTAACTTCTAACCGTTATAAATCATAAACATTTAACTTTTTTAATGTTGCTTGTTTATTCTAATTAATCACATCAATTGCTTGATTAATTTCCCAATATAAGACTAGAATTTCACATGTGACCAATTAATGTAAATTAGTTGCCTTTACGATGCGCATCTAATTTAAAATTCAAATGCGCGTTATTTCTAGAATTTCATGTGCACATTATTTATTTATAACAAATATATTTGCGTACATTTACACGTATAATTATTTCTCAATACAAAACTTTGAACGTCAATAACTTTTTCATATGAACTCCGTTCGAGACATATTATATATGTAAATTGATCAAAAAATCACCACGAACACAATGATATAAGTATCGAGGCCATATTCTGATAATTATAAAAATATTTATTTTTACTATTCATCGTTATTTGATTATTTAATTATATAAAAATGCGGGATGTTACATTCTTCCACCCTTTATGAAATTTCATCCACGAAATTCGAAAAGGGTATAATTATGTAATTTCTTGCATTAATCATATCCATTTTGTGTACATCCAATTTTGCAACAATCCGTGTATGGTGCTAAGTGCAATACATCATAAAATATATGCATGTACAAGAATTTCTAAGCAGTGCCTCCTATATGAATGCTTTTTATTTTAGAAATTCCTTTTAAAACATGATGCACACATCCTAAATATACTTATAATTTCAATATGAATGCAATCTATTAAAAATTCTGAACATTTTTCATTCAATTTTTCCCAGAATCCTACTGAATAGGAGCATAGTTCAACAAATTTGACGTCCAAACCTACCACACAACTTTTAATTTTTGAATTTTTAGAAAAATCTTATTTTTCAAATTCAATTTCTCATGCTATAAAGAAGGTGAAAAATGAAAAATATCGCATTTTTTGTTTTACTTTTGTGCGCCTTTTTCTCTGTCTTGGGACTTGTGCCACTTTTCTACAAAAATTCTTATTTTCTTTCCCAAGCACAGTTTACATGAAAAAATTCCTTTTCAATTTTTTTTTCGTTTATAGTTCTCGTTTATTTTAGTTGTTATCTTTGGTTGCTTTCTTTAAATTTGTTGTTTTCCTTTTAGTTGCACTCTCTTCTTTTATTTTCTTTTATCCTCTAAGGATCCATTTATTTCTTCAAGAAACTCTGATACCAACTGTAACAGCCCGATATTTTCAACCATTCGCATCCATTATAAGTGTATAGGTAGACACTCATGCCGGAATTGAATTGCTCAAAATACCGCGTTGTAAATAAAATTTCGGCAAATCTCAGAATATACAGTAAATAATAATCACAGATCACAGACACAGAGTATTTAATAATGCAACGGAAGTAAAAGAGATAGTAGTTCATGAAGCTACTACTTAAATATATGAGAGTTAAACAAGATACAACAGAAGAAATAAAGTACAACATAAGTTTCAATATGATAACCAATTACAGGCTGAATAGAACAACCGAACTGAAATAGATAAGACTACATAAGCAGATAATCTCCAGCGATTCCAATCTCCAGAAAGTGGAATCCAAATCTGTGAATACTCAGGCTGACCCGAGTGTAAATAAAAATACAAACACTCGAGTCAGGACATACAAACTTATACAATGTAAACCAACTCAAGTGAACTGTAGTAAAAGTACATGTAACTTAGAAGATGCTAGGGACCGCCCATCCTCTAAGGATCCGTTAAACTATTTGTTGTATAGTAATATACGCTATGTATACTAGTGTCTAATCAGTAAAGTATAATCATATAGAAAATAGCGTTAAGGGGATGGAGAACCTTAAAGCGGTCGGATCTTTAAACCAAAAATCATAGTGGGCTCGATATAAAGAACATATGACAAGGCACGCGAGGCAATGCCAGAGTGGATACACCGTTTGCACTCCTAGACCGGTGGTGACGGAAAGCCAGCAGCTTCCACCACCTCGAGACATGCCCCGTATCAAAGTGGCGCCACCAAATCGAATCACAAAAGTAATAGAATGGTTTCCGAAGAAGCGTTCTCGATGAAAGGGTGCGATCCTTTGTGTAGCCCGGTATAGCTCCTGTTTTAGTCATAATTAGGCCATCCATCAGCGTTCTCTTACTTCATTCCAGTAGCGTTCGCCAACCAACCTACTTCGTTCTGGATTTCTCCACCACGTACACAGTTGTTAAAGTGGTTTTCAGTATTGGCTGGCTATAAGACAATATCTGATCCCGGACTCTTTAACAACCAATCGTTATATTTTTCACACCGTGGTCGGTTCTTAAAAAAATCGATTTACAGCTTCAAACCATTTACGAGATATATAACTTCGATTTCCCAGTTGAAGTTGTATAGTTTGTGGTTTATCAAATTTCCACTTTAAATCTTCAAATTGTTTCCATGTATCTATATATATATATATATATATATATATATATATATATATATATATATATTAAGAAAATAATTACTTAGAAAACATTTAGAGTAAAGCCTTTGAAATCTTAAAAATAAATAATTTATGAAAATAATGATTTAGTAGGTTTCAAAAAAAATTCTCTTTATAGAATTTAAGACTTACAAACATATTAGATTCCAACAACACTTAGAAAATTCCGATTTCAAATAATTATAGATGATATATAATTTCAAAAGTCAAGTTTCTCTCAACCACGGTGTCCGTATATAAGCTTTCTAACCTATGGTCAAGTGACACGAATATGTATCATTTCGATCCGTGTTAATTTATACCTACGGTTATATAACATTTCAACCAGCAATCCCAAATAAAAAAATTTGAAATCATTCGGGTCTATCATTACAACCCGAAGGAGATTCCTGACTAACAAGGACTTGAAATACACGAAAATCAAACACAACATGAAATGAATCATATGCTATCAAGTAATCACTACATGAAATCATACTACATGAAATGATACTACATGCAATGATTCTACGTGACATGGCATAAATTATTCGATGACAATGATGCATTTGACATTTAATTCTACATGCATGCCTACAATACGGGAAACAGTTCAGTCGTTATTTCATCAAAATAGATTCACTTATCAATCGAATGACAGTCGTGAGTGATTACTCACCTTTGTTGGACAGAGATATTTGATAGTGGAAGTGACGGAGAGCACAGACCAGACAGTGAACAGATAACTCCTAAGTTATTAGATTCCGGCTGCGACAAACGTGTTAAAACTACTAATTAACATTTACGTCGCTATGTATTTCTATTAGAAATATTTAAATATTGGGTTGTCTTACAAATTTCAATTTATATATATGGACTACGTATATAAAATTTAAATATTGCATGTTTACGGTTATCTCTTTTTTTTCTTCTTTTTTTCAACTCAATAGCTTCAAATCGCTTGACTAAATAGAGTCCTTAATGAAATACACAGCAAACAAATTGGTATCTAATATATATGATAGCTTAGTTGGATATAAAAGTAAGTAACAGATTATAGATAACTTATCATACAAATTTAATATATAATTTTCCGATAGCATATAAATATTTGTACAACATAACTCTGCACTATTCACAGACAATTGACTATGTAGATATTATACAAATATTATATCTGAATCCTTATCCAAACTAACGTGTGCAGATATAAATTTTCCATTTAGTATTTATATATACCAAGATTTTCACTAACTTAAAATAACTGATAATATATGCAAAATATTCATAAGTATGCTCACCGAATTCTCTTTTTTTTCTACAGGTGTGTAAACTTCTATAAAAGAAAAACTCACTGTGTCCAAAACCAACACAACCCTTTCATATCCATTTGACCTTGCAAAATATACATATGCCACATTCATTTGCATGTAGGGCCAAGTTCTCGTATCACCTTCACCCTTTTTTTTTATATAACGTGTGTAAACTTGACAGCAAGAAAAAAAAGGAAACTCACCGCACGGACTGAGGGTGTTTGGTTGAGGCGGCGGCGGTGTAGGCTGCGTTAGGGAGGCTGGTCGGTGGAAGGGGCTCGGCGGGTGGTGGCGTCGGGAGTTTGGGTGGTTGAGTTTTGGCTGTGGAGCGGGAGTTGCGGCTGTGGGGAGAGGAGGTGTTGCGGTGGGGTCGGAAATTTGAGGCGTGGCGACAGGAGCTCGGCAGGGTGGTGGCTGACGCAGAGGGGAGGAGGCGTGTGGGGGGTGCGGCGGCTTGGATGCAGGGAAAAGGGGGATCGGTTTGAAAATTGGATCGGCTATTACTCCTTTTTTTTGCTGGGTGAGAAAATGACGAGCCTTTGGTAATTTTATATTAATTTTAGATCGCATGAGTGAGTTCAGAGAGGAGACTGATCTAAATATAAGGTAACCGGTTGCATTTTCAAAACGTACCGTAAATTTTTGTAACCTACCTATTAATTTCTAGGTTACAGCTGTACAACACGTTTAGAAATTTAAATTTTGAATTTTAATTAATTAATTTCTGTTTATAACGACACCTAATAAATTTATACTGACCCACTATACACACACAAAACAGTGCACAACATTCACATCGGACGTCCAAATTTAGCAAACAAGGTATCGTTACGCTCGTCTTGACGGTACGAGTCTAATAATATAAAGAAAAATCATGTTTGGTCTTTCAAATAAATATCCATTTTACGAAATTTGCGGTCGCCGATACCGCTAATTAGATCATATAAAACCAATTTAATTGCGTTAACGTTGCCGGAAATCTTCAACAGACGTTATTATATTTTTATTATAAGTTTCTCTTAAGTATTACAACATAAAATAATGACATTCCAAAATTCAAAATTTATGTCAATTAGTTGCCAAAATACGTTACCAACTAATTAAATGGGTTATTTTATTTTAAAGTTCTTTTATTCCAAACAATCTAAATATTTACAACAAATTCTTACGTTATTAAAAAAAATTAGTTTCAAATTTGTCGTTAATTTTAGCCGGAATCCAATTTATTAGCAGTAAATATTTCTCAGGTCATTACACTCTCCCCCAATCAAATCTTTGCGTCCCTAAAAAGAACGAAGCCTAATGGGACATGTATCAAAGGAAGAATCGGATCAAGATAGAAAAGATTAGAATAAAATACCTATTCAAATAGTTCGGGGTTTGAAGCACGGATACTATCCTCGGTTTCCCAAGTGCAGTCACGGTCATCATTGCTCCATTGGATTTTAACAAGGTTAACTGATTTTCTCTTGAGTTGCTTCGTATCCCTATCGACAATACGAAGTGGCTTTCTCTCTATGGTTAGATTGGTTTCAACATCGATATTCTCTAGCAAAGCAGGTTGGACATGTAGCGATGGATCATGAAGATATCTACGAAGATGAGATACGTGAAACATGTTGTGAACTTCGACAAGTTTCTCTGGTAAATCCACACGGTAGGCTAAAAACCAACCCTTCCAATGATACGGAAAGGGCCTATGAACCTGGGAGCTAGCTTCCCTTTCCGACCGAACGAATGACGTTCTTAAGCGGTGAAATCTTGAGAAACACTTGATCTCCTACGGCAAACTCCAACTTCCTTCTTCTCCTATCCGCGTATTTCTTCTGTCTATCTTGGGCAATTCTCATTTTCGTCCGAATATCCTTGACTTTCTTGGAAGCTTCAAGGATCAGGTCGGGCCCAAGGACTAATCGATCACTCGATCCAATCCAACATGATAGGGATTTGCACGATCGTCCGTATAGAGCAGCAAAAGGGGATGTTTTGATGCTAGCCTAAATTCAAGGGTAGAAAATTACTGAATTGTATTTCAAATAAGCTGGAATTCAAATTAGATCATACCTGATAACTATTATTGTAAGTTAACTCGATGAGATAGAGATGGTCTTCCCAAGAACCACCATAGTCAAGAATACAGGCACGAAGTAGGTCTTCTAGAATCTGATTCACTCTCTCAGTTTGCCCATCGGTCCGAAGATGATAGGCTGTGCCCAGGTTCAGTCGTGTACCTAGAGCTTCTTGGAATGGTTTCCAAAACTTGCCGGTAAAGATTGGATCTCGATCACACACAATACTGACTGGGACTTCATGCAGTCTGACGATCTCTCTCATATACATCTCGGCTAGGCTCGAGGCGGTACGATTCGACTTGACCGGAATGAAGTGAGCAGATTTAGTCAATCGATCAACAATAACCCAAATGCTCTCATTTCCCATTCTCATCCGAGGTAGTCCATCGATAAAATCCATCGAAACTGGCTCCCATTTCCAATTGGGTATCTCAAGAGGTTGTAATAATCCAACGGTTTTCTGATGATCTGCCTTAACCTGTTGACACGTGGCGCATCTACTAATGAAAGAAGAGATATCATGCTTCATACTATTCCACCAATATAGCCTCTTCATATCATGGTACATCTTCGAAACTCCAGGATGTATTGAAAGTCTAGATTGATGATACTCCTTGAGTGCCTCTTGTCTTAAATTGTCAACATCCGGAACACAAATTCTATCTTTAATCCTTAAAATCCCATATTCGTCGATTTGTGCATCCATTTCACTTTGATTATCACTCTTTCTCTTTCAAACATTCGCCTTCATTTTTACCAATCTCAGGTCTTCGTTCTGCTTAGCCGCTATGCGATCCATAAGTGATGGAATAACCATAATCACGCAAAGTATCGACTTCTTCCTACTCAAAGCGTCGGCAACAACATTTGCTTTCCCGGGAGTATAGTTGATGTCTAGGTCATAGGCTGCTAAGAATTCGAGCCATCTCACTTGTCTCTGATTCAAATCCTTTTGGGTAAAAATATGTTTCAACGATTTATGGTCCGTAAAGAGTTCGAACTTAGTTCCCAAAAGATGATGTCTCCACAAATTCAAGGCAAATACTACCGCAAGCAATTCCAAATCATGGGCTGCATAATTCACTTTGTGGGTCTTTAACTGTCGGCTGGCATAGGCGATAACCCTTCCGTCTTGCATCAACACAGCTCCCAATCCTTCTCGGCTAGCATCAGTAAATGTCGTAAATCCCTCACTCCCATTTGGGACAGTAAGAACTGGGGCAGATGTTAACTTGTCCTTTAACTCCTTGAATGCAGCCTTACACATATCACTCCAGACAAATCTAACATTCTTGCGAGTCAGAGCCGTAAGCGGAGCAGCAATCTTAGCGAAATTCTCAATGAATCTCCGATAGTAACTAGCTAAGCCTAAAACTTCGAATGTCTGTAGGGGTCTTAGGTTCTTTCCAATCATTGATAGCAGTGACCTTAAGCGGATCGATGGAAAATCCATTTTCTGAAATAATGTGTCCAAGAAATCGGACCTCATTCCTCCAGAAATGGCACTTAGAGAATTTAGCCTTCAGTTGATGTTTTCTAGGTGTTTCAAGAACATAAGTTAAGTGTGTTTCATGTTCCTGTTTGGATTTTGAGAAGATGAGAATATCATCCACGAAAACCAGCACAAATTTATTTAGGACATCGGGGAAAACACGATTCATGAGATCAACGAAGTAAGCGGGTGCATTTGTTAGTCCAAAAGGCATGACCAACCATTCATAGAATCCATTCTCTGGCCGGAAAGCTGTCTTAGGAATGCTCTCCTCAGCTACACGGAGTTGGTGGAAACCGGTAGCCAGATTAAGTTGGGAGAATACTTTAGCCCCATAGAGTTGATCGAACATATCATTAATGCATGGCATAGGGTATCTGTTTTTTAGAGTAAGCTTGTTCAGTTCCCTATAATCCACACACATTCTCAAGGAACCATCAGACTTAGTGGCAAATACTACGGCTGCTCCCCATTCAGAATAACTTGGCCTAATCAAACCTTTTGAGAATAATTCTTCAATTTGGCCTTTCAACTCTGCCTTCTCTTTCGGGGCCATCCTTCGTGGAGGAAGGACTATAGGTCGGGCTCCAGGAATTAGATCAATACGGAATTCTATTTCCCATGGAGGAGAAAGAGAAGTAACTTCGCCAAATACGTCGGAAAAATTCTTAACAACAGGAGTGGAATTAAATTCATTAGGATGAGCATCAAGCGAAAAGATGAAACTGCCTTCGAAGTATTGGGGATTTGACCTTCAATTATTAAGGGATTACCCTTATCATCAACTAAGGAAACAATCCGCTCCTTACAAGAGATATGTGCACCGTATTTACTCAGCCAGTCGCTTCCGAGTAAAATATCGAATGCATCGAACCCAAGGACATAAAAATCACTAATGAAAAGATGTAAGACATATATGAGTTTCACTCCTTTACAAACCATTTTAAGATTAGCGGGACCACCAATGGGATTTGATACGCAAAGTGACTCAGATGAATATTCGGGTTTTAATAGGTGCTTGAGTTTATCGCATAAATAGTGGAATTAAAGCTATGGGAAGCTCTGGTATCGAATAAAACACATGCAGGATGAGAGTGTAGAGTGAAGGTGCAACAGAGTGTACCTTAAGCATCATCGACTGTCGGGTTAGAAGAAGTCATAGCGAAAACTCCATAAGTCTTTCCCTTTTGCTGCGTGGGACAATTATTTTTGAAGTGGCCAGGTTGCAAGCAGATGTGGCAAAGGTTGTTTCTGGATGCCTGGGATGGAGGAGGAATAGCGGCTCCGGTTGGAAAAGGACAACTATTTGAGTAATGGCCCTTTTGATTACTTTTGAAGCATGTGATGTGGGAGATGTCGATAGCTTGTTTTTGGGGAGTAAAACCAATGCCTTGAGAAAGTTGCCACTTCTTCTTCTGTTGCTCGAACTTATCCTTCTTCTTCATTGGACTAGTAGTGGTTTTGAGCGAACTCTGAGTAGAGGTAGCCTGCTTACTCTTATAAGTTGGATTCTCAAATCGGGTGGCCATGTCTACCAAGCTAGTGAAAGTTCCATGCATATTCTGTATCAATCGGTCGTAGTACTCAAGACGTGCACCATTGATAAATTTTTCGTTCTTCTTAAGCAGGGTGTCTATCAAGTTGGGGCCATACTTAGACAACTCATTGAATTTCCTTTCGTATTCTACGAAAGTCATGTTGCTTTGCTCCAGGTCCATGAAAGCTCGATAAAGACTCGATTTTCCCGCTTATGGCACCCATTTGGTGATAAAGGTATCCCTAGAGAAATACTCAAGGTTTAAGCTAGATTCAAGATAGATGTGAAATAAGGAAAAGGATAAAGATCAAATTTAGATATCACCTAAATTGCTCCCAAGTGATATCTGCTTCTACCAATCTCGGGCAGCTTCTTGCAACTGCCATGCCGCTAATTGGCGTTTCTGGGCATCATTAATCTCGAGCCCGGTAAATATCATTTCTACATTTTCCAACAATTGTTGGGCCTCGATAACACCCTCAGAACCTGTGAACTTTGTTCCTCCTAGCCGGGTACACTCCTTGCACAAAGTGGTAAATCTGACTGGGGCAACTACTGGGACCGGCGCAGCTGCAGGAGCAGGTTGAGCGTTTCCTCTTCCCCTAGAACCTCTTCTGTTAGCCATCTGGGAAGTTCAAGAATAGGTTTAGAACAATGATGAAGATGATGTCAAAGATTTTTGGATCAAGGGAAAAATTCTAGCAAGTAAGATGGATGGTGAATAAAAAGTGATTCTGTGATGTGATTTTTTCTCATTCTAGGATATTGCTACCCTATCTCTAATGAGCTTTTACCCCATAAACCATCAGCTCTGATACCACATGTAACATGCCGCCTTTTCAAGTGATTTAAGTCGACAATAAACCACACATGTCGAACTCAAATCATTCAAAATGATAGATTTTTATTAAAATTTCGGGGTAGAATCAAATCATATCACAAAATCACAGATCACAGATGCAGAGAATTAAATATTTCAGCAGAATAAATAAGCTAGAATAACCAGAGTTTCAATCAGATAAAGAACAGAGTTTAAACGAATACAACAGATATCCAGGTACAAAAAGATCTCTAATACAAGAACCAAACGATATAAGTCTAAATAAAGAAGAAACTGAGAACTAAGAAAGGAACATCAAGTAGAGCTGCAGCACCTCGTCTTCAAGAAAAAATTCCTCTAGCTTATTTATAAAATTTTAATTATAAATGAATTAAAAATTGAATATATTGGATTTTCTACAATAAATAGTTTAACGGATCCTTAGAGGATGGGTGGTCCCAAGCATCTTCTAAGTTACTTGTACTTTTACTACAGTTCACTTGAGTTGGCTTACATTGTATAAGTATGTATGTCCTGACTCGAGTGTTTGTATTTTTTATTTACGTTCGGGTCAGCCTGAGTATTCACAGATTTGGATTCCACCTTCTGGAGATTGGAATCGCTGGAGATTATCTGCTTATCTAGTCTTATCTATTTCGGTTCTGTTGTTGTATTCAGCTTGTACTTAGTTATCATATTGAAACTTTTGTTGTATTTTATTTAACTCTGATATATTTATATAGTAGCTTCATGAACTACTATTTCTTTTACTTCCACTGCATTATTAAATACTCTGTGTCTGTGATCTGTGATTATTATTTACTGTATATTCTGAGATTTGCCAAATTTTTATTTACAACGCGGAATTTTGAGCAATTTAATTCCGGCATGAATGTCTACCTATACACTTATAATGGATGCGAATGGTCGAAAATATCGGGTCGTTACAGAAATTCTCTCAACTTCTGGTAAGCCCCTTCATATTTATCTAACCTGATAAATTTAAACTATTTTCATTTATACACTTGTAAATGAAATTTTAAAAATTAAATATTTTTAATTGTTTATACAACTCAAATTTTTAATAACTATAACAGCCCGATATTTTCAACCATTCGCATCCATATAAGTGTATAGGTAGACACTCATGCCGGAATTGAATTGCTTAAATACCGCGTTGTAAATAAAAATTTGGCAAATCTCAGAATATACAGTAAATAATAATCACAGATCACAGACACAGAGTATTTAATAATGCAGCGGAAGAAAGGAAATAGTAGTTCATGAAGCTACTATATAAATATATCAGAGTTAAATAAAATACAACAGAAGTTTCAATATGATAACTAAGTACAACCTGAACACAACAACAGAACCGAAATAGATAAGACTAGATAAGCAGATAATCTCCAGCGATTCCAATCTCCAGAAGGTGGAATCCAAATCTGTGAATACTCAGGCTGACCCGAGCGTAAATAAAAAATACAAACACTCGAGTCAGGACATACATACTTATACAATGTAAACCAACTCAAGTGAACTGTAGTAAAAATACAAGTAACTTAGAGGATGCTTAGGACCGCCCATCCTCTAAGGATCCGTTAAACTATTTACTATGTGGTATATTGCGCTATATATAGTAGTGGCTAATCTTTAAAGTATAATCATATAGAAAATAACGTTAAGGGATGGTGAACCTTAACGCGGTCGGATCTTTAAACCAAAATCGTAGTGAGCTCGATATAAGGAACATATGACAAGGCACGCGAGGAAATGCAGAGTGGATGCACCGTTTGCACTCTCGGACCGGTGGTGACGGCAAGCCAGCAGCTTCCGCCCACCTCGAGCAATACCCTGAATCAAAGTGGCGCCACCATATCGAATCACAAAAGTAATAGAATAGTTTCCGAAGAAGCATGCTGGATGAAAGGGTGCGACCCTTTGTGTAGCCCGGTATAGCTCCTGTTTTAGTCATAATTAGGCCATCCATCAGCGTTCTCTTACTTCATTCCAGTAGTGTTTGCCAACCAACCTACTTCGTTCTAGAATCTCCACCACGTATACGGTTGTCAAAGTGGTTTTCGGTATCGACAGAGAGTATGCCAGATATCTGATCCCGGTCTCTTTGCCAACCAATCGTTATTATAACCCGTGGTCATAACTTTAAAACAATTTTTATACTTCAAAATAAGATATCCTTTTCAATCCAAATCTTTATCAAAATAGAGATTAAATCATTTCCAAAACCATTTCAATATATCAACATACCATATCTTTCAAATTCAAATATTTATTAAAATAAATATCAAGTCATTTCTAACCATTTCAATATATTAAATTATCATATCCTTTCAAAAATTCCTTTCAAATCAATTTAATATATTAAAATATCATATCTTTTCAAAACTTCCTTTCAAATCACTTTATTATCAAAATATCATATCTTTCAAAACTTCATTTTTAAATCATTTTATTATCAAAATATCATATCTTTCAAAACTTCATTTCAAAACATTTTTAATATCAAAATATCATATCTTTCCAAAACTTCATTTCAAAACATTTTTAATATCAAAATATCATATCTTTCTAATACTTCATTTCAAATCATTTTAATATATCAAAATATCATTTCAATGATAGTTTATACTTCAAAACCAAAACCATTTTATTTCAAAGCTTTAATATCTCACATTTCATAAATCCAATATTATTTAAATAAACTCAAATAATATATATTTTAAATATCCATCTATCAAATAACTTAAATAAATCAACAAATTTCATTTCAAAGTATCAAAGTATTATTCAAAACATCATTCATTTTTAATTCATTTAAATACCATTTAAAACCATTCATTTTATTTAGAAATTAATCACCGTTTCAAACTTACATTTCAAGGGAGTTTATATTTAAAGATTAAATATTTTCATAAAAAAAAATAAAGTCAATTCCTTATTATTTAATAGTTAAATATTAAATTTCCAAAATTTAAATCTTATTCCAAAGATTAATCTCATTAAAATTTAATAAAATAAAAAATTCAGTTTCCGTAGCACTTAAAAATGCTACGTAAAGTTATAGATTAAAACGGTTCATTTAACAAAATAGAGCATTTAAGTGTTGTAATAGATTTTCTTTAAATTTCAAATAAACTTTAAATGTTAAGTTTAACCATTATAGCACTTACAATGTGCTATAATAGCCTTTATTTCAAATTAACTTTTTAGTTCATTTAAAACAACTACAGCATTTACAAAATGCTGTAATATCCTTTATATTACACTTCAAAAATGTTGTTAAATCATATTCAGGGTTTAAATACAAATTTCACAAACAGTTAATCTTTAATTTAAATCATTTAACTTATAAACATCATAAATTTTACATTTTAAAATCATCATTTCAATACTCTTATTTTTATGATTTTTATAAAGTTAAATCTCATCCAAAAACCAATTTTTCACATAATTTCTTATTTAAATTCAAGTAGTAACTTCCATTTCTTTAATTAAATTATTAACTTAACAATTAGGTTTAAATTTACAAAATACAACTTATTTCCATAAATTTTACTGAATTAAAATTTCACTTTTTAAAACAAAATATAAAATCGCACATGAAAGTTATATTTCAAAATTTACTTAAACATTCATTTGTTTAACTTTTAACTTATTCAAAAATCATTATTATTTTTATAAAATCATTAGAAATACATTTTTAAATCAAAATATTATATTTTTCTTACTTTACATAATTTCCTTTTAAAGACAAAACATAAATTCCAAAATTTACTTATAGTTCAAATTCTACTTTACCGTTTACTTAATTCATTATTTAATTTATAGAAAATCACTAATATTTCTACAAAATCATTTTTAATTAAATTTAAATCAAATTATTATCGAAATATTATAAATTTTAAATTTTAAAACATTTTCAAAAATAATACATAAACCACGGGTATGTATATAGTTTTCTAGCCTAGGTCAAGTTATACGGATATATCTCATTTCAATCCGCAGTTTACAAAGAAAAACCAGGTTCTATCATTTCAAACCCGCAGTCCCAAGTAAAATAAATGATTTTGGAAACCGCTCAGGTCTATCATTTCAGCCCATAACGTTTTCCCCTATTCTAAAGTCCGTTCGGGTATGTATCATTTCAACCCATAGTGATTCTAGTCTACAGGGAACTTGCAATGGTGATAACTGATATAAATGACAGAATAGCATGAAATAACAATAACATATGATAAAACAAGTGTTATAACAGTGTGAACATCGTATGATAATAATATAGCAGATATAGCATGATGATAAACAGTTACAGATTCAAATGGTGTCAGTTATTAATTATATAAGTACATATTAGTCTGTTGAGATTTACTCGCATTTATGGCTGGAGATTGCAATCCAAATGACACAACCGATTCCAGAAGGCATGATGACACAACAATAGGCTCAAGTGGGAAGAGATCCAAGTTTAGAAATTGTGTTGCAACCCAAAACAAAACCAAAATAAATTAACATTTCAACACAACATTAAATTGAAACAACTTTGAAATAAAAGGATATACGAATACACAGTCTTTTGCCTTGCTTTCTACATTTCATTGCATGGCCTAGGGAATGTTTTGGCTCAGGTTTGGACATTCTTTGTCTCAGGTTTGAACATAGGAAATGCATGGCATGAAGGCTAGACATGCGGAGGAAGTTACAAGGTAGGAATTTGAAGGGGTTTAGGCAAAAATAGGTGGTTTTTGGTCAACAAAAGGCTCGGCCATGTAGGGGTTTGGCTTGGCCATTCAAGTTCAGGTCTGGATAGATGTTGTAGTGGTGTGTGGTGGTCTGGTCAGAGGTGGTGGTGGTGGCTATAGGTGGTGGTGGTGGTGGTGGAAAAAGAGGTGGTGATGCAACAAGGCTCAAACTAGCATGTTTTCAAGGCATAGGTTGTATTTTTTTGGATTTTAGCATCATGGTGGGTTCGACCATGGTTCAGATCTGAGGAGTAGGTGGTGAAGATGACAGAGCAGAGGTGTAGGAGGTGGTGGCCATGGTTATGGAGTGGAGGCCGAGCAAAAGAGTGGAGAGAACAAGGCAAAAATACATAAGAAAATAGGAAGAAAATGAAGAAAATAAGAGGAAGACATTACCCAAAATGTTTGAAGCCATGAATAAAATGAAAGAATGGTTTCTTGAGTGAGATATAGGATGAAAGTCCCGACTAGGAAACTAAAAATGGGCAGCCAAAATGAATAAATGAGATGGTTATGGCATTTGAAACGTTTTTGGACAATGAAACGTCTAGAAATGAAACGCCTTAAACTCTTCATGTTTCCATTTTCTAAAGATCAAATAAAAACAAAAGTGAATCAGCAAATACTTTTAAAAACCGAAACCAAGTGATATAATATGAAAATAAATAATAAAATTTAAAGAAAATAGGAAAAGAATAAAAGGAATTGCTTAAAAATTCAAAACAAGGTCCAGAAATTACATATAAATCACTACTAGTCTTGAAAAAATGTCCACTTCATTTTAAAAACATTATGAAGTGAAAATTTGAAATAAAATAATTTATTTATCATTTTCAAAATAAAATAAATAATTAAATTGGAGAAAAATAGAAAAAGAGCTAAAAAAAATGTATAAAAATTGAAAACAAGGCATGGAAATTACAAGAAAAATACTACTAACTCTAGAAAAATTCCTACCTCACTTTAAAATATTAAAAGACAAAGTATACATAAAATAACATATTAATACATATTACAATAAAATATGACAAAGAAAATATAATTTATACAATTTAAAATAACAAAATTGCATAATAAACAAATTGCACTCAATATTGAAATATACATAACTTTCACAATTTAAGTCCGTTTCCAACGAAACGAAAAGCAGTCTTCAAGTTATTTCATCTATTTTAAAAATAAAAGATAAAATTTAAGATTTCAAATAATTTAAATTTGAAGTTTAAAATTCAAAGTTTGACCAGTTTGAACAGAAATTCACTTTTCAGTAAAATATTCAATTTATACAAGTTTGAAACTATAATTCACATAAAAATCAACATTTATATTTAAAATAACATAACTTATTCATTTCAATAAATAAAATAAAACTCTTAAAACAAAATTTCAAATAGAATAATCAAAATAACAAAAAAAAATCACAAAATTTAGGGTTGTTACACTCTCCCCCACTCAAAACTTTTTGTCCCCGAAAAGGAATGAGGTATGGGAAATCACAGAAAAAGAAGAGTGAAATAGGATTAAGATAAGAGGACATGAAGATTGAAATTATACCTGATAACTGTTGTTATAGGTAAGTTTAACAAGGTGGAGATGATCTTTCCAAGATTCTCCAAAATCAAGAACACAAGCACGCAAAAATAGATTCAAAATGAGTGCCAAAGATTATAGAAAGATTTCTAAATAGAAAGATTATAGAAAGATGCATATACCAGTCTATAGCAAGATAAGGATGATAAGGACAACCAAAAGATAGTTTGAAAAACAAAATAAGGAAATAAATTTGAAAGCACGGAAATTTCAACTTAAATAGACAATAAATCTTTACACAAGTTAAATAAATCTTAACTGTCTCAAATTTCATTATCTTATTATCCAATCATCTTAAATTAACAATTTTTTAAAACCATGGGTTTGAAAAATATTCATTTATTACACTCACAATGTACTTAATAAATTTTATTCTTCTTTATTCCTAATTAAAATTAAAATTATTCCTTTCAATATATTTATCACTTATGTTATATATACTTACACTTATTATAACTGCTTACTTTTATTCTTAGTTCTTTTAACATTATTTTATTGTAAGTTATTCAATTACCTTTTATTATATTTACCTCTTTTAATCATTTTATAATTAAAATTTAAGTGTATAACATTTATTATAACCACTCAAATTTTATTTATAAAATCCTTTTATATTGTATATTATCCAATTACATTGTTAACTTCTGAAAGTTAAGGTAAGTTATATTGGAATGAAATCTGGTGTTATACAAATACAACTTTCCAATTAAATCATTTCATCCTTGAATACTCACCCAAAATTTTGATTTTCTTTTATTTTATAATTGAAATTAAGAATTAAATTTTCGATTTCTTCAAACCATTTAAAGATAAATGAATGTATGCACATAACTTATCGAATCAATTTAAATCATATGTCTATATATATTATAAATAAAGTCATATTTTAGAAATTCAAATCAATTTGAGTTTCCAAAACAAAGCTGTAGCAACAGGGCGGTCTCTTCATTTCGAAACTCGAAAATGAATGTCGATGATGCCGCAGTCATCACGGAAATTATTTTCCAGCGACAAAGAGAAGAGCACTGATTTTTTTAAACTTTTGAAATTCGTTGAAAACAAATTTCTATTCAAAAATACTTTAAATAATATAACCTTTTAAAACTTTAAACACAAGGTTTGAAATCATCGGAATTTAATTTCTCAAATTCTTGTTTTAAATTCATTTCGTTTCCCAAATAAATTTATAACAACTATTTATAGATTCATTTGTAGAACAATAAATGATAAATCAATTATTATCATTTCAAATTATCAACTTAAATCATTTTATTAAGTTCAAAAAACTTATATATCAAAATTTATTTCATTAACCAAATTTTAAAATAATATTGTGTCAGTTTGTTCTGTCAAAATATTTTGGAAATCTTATCGATGGCGTTGATCAGACGAATCGATCGGAAACCTAATTCAACATCAACAACTCAAACAACACAATATATAAAACATTTTAATTTACAAGTACAATTCAAAATGTTTGAAGATAGGTTGGAAACAAAAGACAAGATGATTAAATAACGAAATAGGGAGGTGGATAAGCTTAAATAAATCACGGGCAACCTTAACCGGGTCAACCGTGACTTACAGAATAAGATCAATATGGATTTTTCTAGGGTAAATCTACATTCGATCTCAAGAGTTAGAGTTTGGGATAACAAAAGATATTAGCATCTAAACCAAGGATAGATATAAATCTCTGGTGAATCGATGCTAATTGTAAAGGAGTTTCACCTTTTACAATTCAATTTTTGAGATATGGCGGGACTGCCAACTCATTATAAAGATCATTTTGAAGTGGAGTTATGGGATACTCCAAAACCAAAAGAAGATGAATAGTGAGGGACATGAATGGATTTTGGAACCGCAGGGAACGTTCCAAAATTCAAAGGAAACTGAATTGAAGAAGAAGGAATTCAAGCTCGAACGAAAGTGATTCTAAAATTAAATCTACTCTATATACAGAGTTTTGCCTAAAACCTGGCTCTGATACCAACTGTAACGACCCGATATTTTCAACCATTCGCATCCGTTATAAGTGTATAGGTAGGCACTCATGCCGGAATTGAATTGCTCAAAATACCGCGTTGTAAATAAAAATTTGGCAAATCTCAGAATATACAGTAAATAATAATCACAGATCACAGACACAGAGTATTTAATAATGCAGTGGAAGTAAAAGAAATAGTAGTTCATGAAGCTGCTATATAAATATATCAGAGTTAAATAAAATACAACAGAAGTTTCAATATGATAACTAAGTACAAGCTGAATACAACAACAGAACCGAAATAGATAAGACTAGATAAGCAGATAATCTCCAGCGATTCCAATCTCCAGAAGGTGGAATCCAAATCTGTGAATACTCAGGCTGACCCGAACGTAAATAAAAAATACAAACACTCGAGTCAGGACATACATACTTATACAATGTAAGCCAACTCAAGTGAACTGTAGTAAAAGTACAAGTAACTTAGAAGATGCTTAGGACCTCCCATCCTCTAAGGATCCGTTAAACTATCTACTATGTAGTATATTGGGCTATATACAGTAGTGTCTAATCAGTAAAGTATAATCATATAGAAAATAGCGTTAAGGGGATGGTGAACCTTAACGCGGTCGGATCTTTAAACCAAAATCGTAGTGGGCTCGATATAAGGAACATATGACAAGGCACGCGAGGCAATGCTAGGGTGGATACACCGTTTGCCGGTGGTGACGGCAAGCCAGCAGCTTCCGCCCACCTCGAGCAATACCCTGAATCAAAGTGGCGCCACCATATCGAATCACAAAAGTAATAGAATGGTTTCCGAAGAAGCATGCTCGATGAAAGGGTGCGACCCTTTGTGTAGCCCGGTATAACTCCTGTTTTAGTCATAATTAGGCCATCCATCAGTGTTCTCTTACTTCATTCCAATAGCATTCGTCAACCAACCTACTTCGTTCTGGAATCACCACCGCGTATACGGTTGTCAAAGTGGTTTTCGGTATCGACAGAGAGTATGTCAGATATCATATCCCCGTCTCTTTGCCAACCAATCGTTATTATAATCCGTGGTTATAACTTTAAAACAATATTTTATACTTCAAAAAAAATATCCTTTTCAATCCAAATCTTTTTCAAAATAAAGATTAAATCATTTCCAAAACCATTTCAATATATCAACAT
Source organism: Allium cepa (assembly GCA_030765085.1). Lineage (NCBI taxonomy): Eukaryota > Viridiplantae > Streptophyta > Magnoliopsida > Asparagales > Amaryllidaceae > Allium > Allium cepa. Next base: position 4,975,068 of record CM060930.1, on the reverse strand, counting down.
ACCATATCTTTCAAATTCTAATATTTATCAAAATAAATATCAAGTTATTTCTAACCATTTCAATATATTAATTTATTATATCCTTTCAAAAACTCCCTTCAAATCAATTTAATATATTAAAATATCATATCTTTTCAAAACTTCCTTACAAATCACTTTATTATCAAAATATCGTATCTTTCAAAATTTCATTTTTCAATCATTTTATTATCAAAATATCATATCTTTCAAAACTTCATTTCAAAACATTTTTAATATCAAAATATCATATCTTTCCAAAACTTCATTTCAAAACATTTTTAATATCAAAATATCATATCTTTCCAAAACTTCATTTCAAATCATTTTAATATATCAAAATATCATTTCAATGGTAGTTTATACTTCAAAACCAAAACCATTTTATTTCAAAGCTTTAATATCTCACATTTCATAAATCCAATATTATTTAAATAAACTCAAATAATATATATATTTTAAATATCCATCTATCAAATAACTTAAATAAATCAACAAATGTCATTTCAAAATATCAAAATATCAAAGTATTATTCAAAACGCCATTCACTTTTAATTCATTTAAATACCATTTAAAACCATTTAAAACAACTACAGCATTTACAAAATGATGTAATATCATTTATATTGCACTTCAAAAATGCTGTTAAATCAAAATCAGGGTTTAAATACAAATTTCACCAACAGTTAATCTTTAATTTGAATCATTTAACTTATAAACATCATAAATTTTACATTTTAAAATCAACATTTCAATACTCTTATTTTTATGATTTTTATAAACATCCAAAAATCAATTTTTGACATAATTTCTTATTTAAATTCAAGTATTAACTTCCATTTCTTTAATTAAATTATTAACTTAACAAGTAGGTTTAAATATACAAAATATAACTTATTTCCATAAAATTTACTTAATTAAAATTTCACTTTTTAAAACAAAATTTAAAATCTCACATTTAAGTTATATTTCAAAATTTACTTAAACATTCATTTGTTTAACATTTAACTTATTCAAAAATAATTATTATTTTTATAAAATCATTAAAAATACATTTTTAAATCAAAATATTATATTTTTCTTACTTTACATAATTTCCTTTTTAAAACAAAGCATAAATTCCAAAATTTACTTATAGTTCAAATTCTACTTTACCATTTACTTAATTCATTATTTAATTTATAGAAAATCACTAATATTTCTACAAAATCATTTTTAATTAAATTTAAATCAAAATATTATCAAAATGTTATAAATTTCACATTTTAAATTATTTTAAAACATTTTCAAAAATATTGCATAAACCACGGGTCTGTATATAGTTTTCTAGCCTACGTCAAGTGATACGGATATATATCATTTCAATCTGCAGTTTACAAAGAAAAACCGGGTTCTATCATTTCAAACCCGTAGTCCCAAGTAAAAGAAATGATTTTGGAAACCGCTCAAGCCTATCATTTCAGCTCATAACGTTTTCCCTTATTTCAAAGTCCATTCGGGTATGTATCATTTCAACCCATAGTGATTCTAGTCTACAGGGAACTTGCAATAGTGTTAACTGATATAAATGACAGAATAGCAGGAATTAACAATAACATATGATATAACAAGTGTAATAACAGGCGTGAACATCATATGATAATAATATAGCAGATATAGCATGATGATAAACAGTTACAGATTCAAATGGTGTCAGTTTATCAGTTATATAAGTACATATTAGTCTGGTGAGATTTATTCACATTTATAGCTGGAGATTGCAATTCAAATGACACAACGGATTACAGAAGGAACGATGATACAACAATAGGCTCAAGTGGGATGAGATCAAAGCTTAGAACTTGTGTTGCAACCCAAAACAAAACAAAAATAAATTAACATTTCAACACAACATTAAATTGAAACAACTTTGAAATAAAAGGAGATACGAATACACAGTCTTTTGCCTTACTTTCTACATTTGATTGCACAGCCTAGGGGATGTTTTGGCTCAGGTTTGGACATTCTTTAGCTCAGTGTTCAACATAGGAAATGCATGGCATGAAGGCTAGACATGCGGAGAAAGTTACAAGGTAGGAATGTGAAGGGGTTTAGGCAAAATAGGTGGGTTTTTGGACAACAAAAGGCTCGGCCATGTAGGGGTTTGGCTTGGCCATTCAAGGTCAAGTCTGGATAGATGTTGTAGTGGTGTGTGGTGGTCTTCTCAGAGGTGGTGGTGGCGGCTAGAGGTGGTGGTGGTGGTGGTGGAAAAAGAGGTGGTGAAGCAACAAGGCTCAAACTAGCATGTTTTCAAGGCATAGGTTGTATTTTTTTGTATTTTAGCATCATGGTGGGTTCGTCCATGGTTCAGATCTGAGGAGTAGGTGGTGATGATGACAGGGAAGAGGTGTAGGAGGTGGTGGCCATGGCTATGGAGTGGAGGCCAAGCAAAAGAGTGGAGAGAACAAGGAAAAATACATAAGAAAATAGGAAGAAAAGGAAGAAAATAAGAGGAAGACATTACCCAAAATGTTTGAAGCCATGAATAAAATGAAAGAATGGTTTCTTGAGTGATAAATAGGATGAAAGTCACGGCTAGAAAACTGAAAATGGGCAGCCAAAATAAATAAATGAGATGGTTATGGCATTTGAAACGTTTTTGGACAATGAAACGTCTACAAATGAAACGCCTTAAACTCTTCACGTTTCCATTTTCTAAAGATCAGATAAAAACAAAAGTGAATCAGAAAATAATTGTAAAAACCGAAACCAAGTGAAATAATATGAAAATAAATAATAAAATTTAAAGAAAATTGAAAAAGAATAAAAGGAATTGCTTAAAAAATTCAAAACAGGGTCCAGAAATTACATATAAATCACTATTAGTCTTGAAAAAATGTCCACTCAATTTTAAAAATATTATGAAGTGAAAACTTGAAATAGAATAATTTATTTATCATTTTCAAAATAAAATAAATAATTAAATTGGAGAAAAATAGAAAAAGAACTAAAGAAAATGTATAAAAATTGAAAACAGGGCATGGAAATTATAAGAAAAATAGTACTAACTCTAGAAAAAATTCCTACCTCACTTTAAAATATTAAAAGAAAAAATTTACATAAAATAACATATTAATGCATATTAAAATAAAATATGACAAAGAAAATATAATTTATACAATTTAAAATAACAAAATTGCAGAATAAACAAATTGCACTCAATATTGAAATATACATAACTTTCACAGTTTAAGTCCGTTTCCAATGAAACGAAATGCAGTCTTCAAGTTATTTCATCTATTTTCAAAATAAAAGATAAAATTTAAGATTTCAAATAATTTAAATTTGAAGTTTAAAAGTCAAAGTTTGACCAGTTTGAACAGAAATTCACTTTTCAGTAAAATATTCAATTTATACAAGTTTGAAACTATAATTCACAGAAAAATCAAACTTATATTTAGAATAACATAACTTCTTCATTATAATAAATAAAATAAAACTCTTAAATCAAAATTTCAAATAGAATAATCAAAATAAACAAAAAAAATTACAAAATTCAGGGTTGTTACACTCTCCCCCACTCAAAACTTTTCGTCCCCGAAAAGGAATGAGGTATGGGAAAGCACAGAAAAAGATAGAGTGAAATAGGATTAAGATAAGATGACATGAAGATTGAAATTATACCTGAAAACTATTGTTATAGGTAAGTTTAACAAGGTGAAGATGATCTTTCCAAGATTCTCCAAAATCAAGTACACAAGCACGTAAAAATAGATTCAAAATGAGTACCAAAGATTAAAGATTATAGAAAGATTTCTAAACAGAAAGATTATAGAAAGATTCCTATACCAGTCTATAGCAAGATAAGGATGATAAGGACAACCAAAGATGGTTTGAAAAACAAAATAAGGAAATAAATTTGAAAGCATGGAAATTTCAACTTAAACAGAGAATAAATCTTTGCACAAATTAATTAAATCTTAACTATCTCAAATTTCATTATCTTATTATCCAGTCATCTTAAATTAATAATTTTTAAAACAATGGGTTTGAAAAATAATCATTTATTACACTTACAATGTACTTAATAAATTTTATTCTTCTTTATTCCTAATTAAAATTAAAATTATTCCTCTCAATGTATTTATCACTGATGTTAAATATATTTACACTTATTATAACTGCTTTCTTTTATTCTTAGTTCTTTTAACATTATTTTATTGTAAGTTATTCAATTACCCTTTTTTATATTTACCTCTGTTAATCATTTTATAATTAAAATTTAAGCGTATAACATTTATTATAACCACTCAAATTTTATTTATAAAATCTTTTTATATTGTATATTATCCAATTACATTGCTAACTTCTAAAATTAAGGTAAGTTATATTGGAATGCAATTGAGTATTATACAAATAAAACTTTCCAAGTCAATTATCTCAAGTTTAAATTATTTATCCAAAAATTTTGATTTTCTTTTTATAACTGAAATTATTCTTTTACATAAAATGTAAGAATTAAACTTCTGATTCCCTTCAAACCATTTAGAGATAAATATATATATATATATATATATACACACACACACACACAGTATATGTCAAATCAGATTTAAAATCATATATCTATATATCATAAATCAAGTCATACTTTAGAAATTCAAATCAATTTGATTTCCCAAAACAAAGCTATAGCAAGACTACAGGGCGGTCTCTTCATTTTGAAACTCGAAAATGAATGTCGATGATGTCGCGGTCATCACCGAAGTTATTTTCCAGCGACAAAGAGAAGAGCACTAAATTTTTTAAACTTTTAAAATTCTTTGAAAACAAATTTCTATTCAAAAATACTTTAAATAATATAATCTTTTAAAACTTTAAACACAAGGTTTGAAACCATCGGAAATTAACTTCTCAAATTTCTTATTCTAAATTCATTTCAGTTCCCAAATCAATTTATAAAAAACTATTTATAAATTCATTTATAGGACAATAAATGATAAATCAAGTACTATCACTTCAAATAATCAATTTAAATCAGTTTATAAAGTTCCATAAATTCACTTATATTTCAAAATTTATTTCATTAACCAAATTTAAAAATAATATTGTGTTGGTTTATTCTGTTAAAGTGATTTGGAAATCTTATCGATAGCATTGATCAGAAGAATCGATCAGAAACCCAACTCAACATCAACAACTCAAACAACACAATATATAAACAAAACATAGATTTACAAGTACAATTCAAAATGTTTGAAGAAAGGTTGGAAACAAAAGACAAGATGATTAAATAACAAAATAGGGAGGTGGATAAGCTTAAATAAATCACGGGCAACCTTAACCGGGTCAACCGTGACTTAAAGGATAAGATCAATGTGGATTTTTCTGGGGTAAATCTACATTCGCCCTCAGGAGATAGAGTTTGGGATAATAAGAGATACTAGCATCTAAACCGAGGATATAAAATCTCTGGTGAACCGATGCTAATTGTAAAGGAGTTTCACCCTTTTATAATTTAATTTTTGAGATTGGCGGGACTGCCAACTCATTATAAATATCATTTTAAAGTGGAGTTATGGGATACTCCAGAACCAAAAGAAGATGAATAGTGAGGGACATGAATGAATTTTGGAACCGCATGGAATGTTCCATAATTCAAAGGAAACCGAATTGAAGAAGAAGGAATTCAAGCTCGAACGAAAGTGATTCTGAAATTAAATCTACTTTATATACTGAGTTTTTCCTAAAACCAGAGCTCTGATACCAACTGTAACGACCCGATATTTTCAACCATTCGCATCCATTATAAGTGTATAGGTAGACACTCATGCCGGAATTGAATTGCTCAAAATACCGCTTTGTAAATAAAATTTGGAAAATCTCAGAATATACAGTAAATAAAAATCACAGATCACAGACACAGAGTATTTAATAATGCAGTGGAAGTAAAAGAGATAGTAGTTCATGAAGCTACTATATAAATATATCAGAGTTAAATAAGATACAACAGAAGAAATAAAGTACAACAGAAGAAATAAAGTACAACAGAAGTTTCAATATGATAACCAAGTACAAGCTGAATACAACAACAGAACCGAAATAGATAAGACTAGATAAGCAGATAATCTCCAGCGATTCCAATCTCCAAAAGGTGGAATCCAAATCTATGAACACTCAGGCTGACCCGAGCGTAAATAAAAAATACAAACACTCGATTCAGGACATACATACTTATACAAAGTAAACCAACTCAAGTGAACTGTAGCAAAGGTACAAGTAACTTAGAAGATGCTTGGGACCGCCCATCCTCTAAGGATCCGTTAAACTATTTATTATATAGTAATATACGCTATATACAGTAGTGTCTAATCAGTAAAGTATAATCATATAGAAAATAGCGTTAAGGGGATGGTGAACCATAACGCGGTCGGATCTTTAAACCAAAATCGTAGTGGGCTCGATATAAGGAACATATGACAAGGCACGCGAGGCAATGCCAGTGTGGATACACCGTTTGCACTCCCGGACCGGTGGTGACGGCAAGCCAGCAGCTTCCGCCCACCTCAAGACATACCCCGAATCAAAGTGGCGCCACCATATTGAATCACAAAAGTAATAGAATGGTTTCCGAAGAAGCATGCTCTCTGAAAGGGTGCGACCCTTTGTGTAGCCCGGTATAGCTCCTGTTTTAGTCATAATTAGGCCATCCATCAGGGTTCTCTTACTTCATTCCAGTAGCGTTCGCCAACCAACCTACTTCGTTCTGGAATCTCCACCGCGTACACGGTCATCAAAGTGGTTTTCGGTATCGACGGAGAGTATGCCAGATATCTGATCCCGGTCTCTTTGCCAACCAATCGTTATTATAACCCGTGGTTATAACTTTAAAACAATAATTTATAATTCAAAATAAAATATCCCTTTCAATACAAACACTACACCAAAACAGGCAAATCCTAACATTTATAAGTGTTACAAATAATTTCAGTAACACTTTTTAAGTGTTACTAATGGACTGTGAGGAATGAAGCGGCCAAATTTGTAACACTTATAAGTGTTACGAACATACGTATTACTAACACTTATAAGTGTTGGTATAGAAATATACGGTAACGCTTATAAGTGTTGGTACAGAAATATGCGGTAACGCTTATAAGTGTTGGAAAATGATTATTTAGTAACACATATATGTGTTGTTACACATAAAATGCTTTTACAAATACTGACAACACTTATAAGTGTTGAAAATATAAACTTACGATTTTACATAATTTCTTGCAATACTAATATTAAAATATTTAAAGCAAATGGAGTATAAGATATCATAAACAGTGGTCCCCATATCAGACAATTCATCATACAGATTGCAAAATTTAAAATGCTCTGCAAATGGAGTGAATATGTCATAAAAAATTATTAAAGATATCTTAATATTACAATGTCATGTATTCTGATATTACAACAACATAAGCTACAAAAATTTAATTTCAAAATACACTTAAAGTTTACATTAAGGTTAACTTAACCATTTTGGATCATCCACTCCAAACTAGGATGGTTTGCACATTCTTCAACGTCCATGCGACAATCCAAACCTTTACACGTGCCTGCATTTAATATAAACACACAATAAAAACTTACAACTTCAAAATCAATTACATTAATGAGTTGCAACTTAGTTTTCAATTTTAACTCGAAAAGCATTCAGTTTCATAATAACTCGGCATGCAATCCAGTTTTAAAACTGAGTTGCTGCAACCTGAATATGATGATAGATCATGTAGCGATAATCCATCAGGCAGATATATATGATGATACCTGAATAAATAGCATCATACATATGTCATATTGAAAGTACACTAAGAAAATGTGCGAACCATTTCAAACATCAACTCACGGTTTCCACCTTTGACTATGACCAGCATGATCTTCAAACTGTGAAAGACTGATCTGCTATTCAAAGTAACATGATTCATAATTTTTTCATGGTACAAAAGGATTATGGATTATAACTTAAGATTGATGTTTATTCTAGTCGAGAGTACAAAATTCAAAATTTTCGAACCTTAAGCTGCGACTCTTTTATGGGTTTCAGATGTTGAAAATTAGGAAAAAGTATGACTATTGGTAGAAGAATACTAACGCATGTCACACTTTTTCAGATATTGACGAAATGTCAAGGAATAAATTGCACATACAAATTTATTATTTCAAGCAATAAACGGAAAATAAAAATAAAAAGAAACAGCTGCTGAGATAACATGCATTCTTCTGCTTTACAAATAGAGAGCTGCCTGTTTGATTCTTTGTTAAACACGCTCATGGACCCATTGTTCCATTTACATGTTAAATGGTGAACCCCACTTTTTCAACCGTGCCAACCATTTCTATGGCTTATCCGATAATTATTCTTTTGGCTTATGCTTCTTTTGTTCTTCTTTTGGTAGCAATTTAAGACTTGTCAATGCCTTTAAATTTATTTCTTCGTCGTATCTTTGTTTAAAGGCAAAAAGCATACACAATGCGTTTTTGCACTCATGAAATGAGATGTAAGTATGAGGCATAAGTTTTTCCGAGAAAGCATTAAATGTATGTCAAACCTAGGAATCAGACATTACATGAAACCAATTAGTTACATAATTTTTTGTTAACCAATAAACATGTTAATAAATATGAATCGTTTACATTTTTTGCAAACAATAAACATGTTTTTCTAATTAAATAGTAAACATTCATTCATTATTAATATAACTTAGCAAGTTAGCAACATTTAACTTAGCGTATAAATTGACAAGTTAGCAACATATAACTTGGCAACAACTTCATACTAACCAACACACAACAGTATCAAGTTATGTAAGTTATTCTTTTATTTTTTCTTCCTACCGATTTTTCTAAAAGAGTTCAATTGAAATTAAAAAAAATATTTTCACTTAGAAATCAACTTCCAAAGTGATTGCTTCATGTTGATGTCATGATCAACTTCGCATATTAAGCATGTGCTTCTTTTTTGTGATCTTGTTCTTTTTTTTATTTGTTATGATATGCTTAGGATTTTGTAACTTTTATTAGGACCATATTTTATTATATTTGGAATTAGATTATTGTCTTAAGGTATATGCCTCAGCAACCTGAGATGTACATTCCCTTGCCTTGAGGTGAGTTTTTCAAAACACTGTGCCCAATAAGTGGTATATCAACAATATATCTATGATATTATCCGATATTCAATACATAGATGGCAAATCGAAATGGTTGCCTAAAGCAACCAGGAGTCGGCATAAAAAGTAGTTACATATTTTGGGTGATTTTTTTCATTTCCATTTTTTATAGCCCAAAGGTGTCAGATACTGGAAATAAAAAAAATATAAGGCAGTTTAATGCGTTATGTTTAATCATTCAAAAAATACCAGAGAAATTGCAGTTAAGAGATAAAGAGTAAACATATGAAAAGTTAACAGGGAGAGCTAAAAAGAAAAAGGAAAAAGTTATAAAAAATGACGTTGAATTTTTTTTTTGAATTTAGAGGCGTGAAGAGCTAATACCAAACAATCTGAACTGTCATTACTGTCATTTATGTTCATATATCCAATTCGTTTATCGAGATTAAGGAAGAGATTACAGCTAAGATGATGGTGGTGAATGATGCTTGTGACAGTTTGGTGGGGGCAGTTTCATTGATAATAATCTAGATGATTAAGCAAAACAATTTAGAACTTAAAACGCACCATAGAACCAACTGCGACACTTCTTGTATAGGATAGTCTACTCTCAAACCATTCCGAAGGTTGCAAGAATCTTTCTAAGAAGAAGTGATGCATCACTGGCCTGCTCAAATTATAAAACCAAAACTTCAGTAATGATTAAACACAGAAGTAAGAATCTACAGAAATTTGATATGATTAAAAAAACAGACACCTGAATTTATCACAGACTCTTATATATGCCTTGCGCTTATCCTTTTCCTACACATGGCAAATGTAGAGAGCACATGGCAAATGTAGAGATGGTAGCAATGCTATGGTGGTTTGGTTAAAGCAGAGGGAAGAGTGTTTATGGTTATGAATGTGGAGTGTAGCAAGGTAGAGGAAGTGTTGATGGTTGTCTTTGGTTGAGGCAGTGGTGCATGCAAGCAGAGATGGGTGATGATGGTATGGTGGCTGATGATGCAGCGGAGGGGGAAGTTTGTGTTTGTTGTCTGAAAGTGGGTAGGAGTACAGGTTGATGTACTGTTTGTAGGAGATGATGGAGGCAGAGTAAGCGGGTAACTGTAAATGCAATGGAAGTGTTTTTTTTCTATAATAGAGCAGTTATGGAGGATGGTGGTTGCGAGAAGAAGGAATGATGATAGCTAGTTATTGGAGTGGAAGGTGATGGCCTAGAGGCAATTGTACTCAGGTGTAGGCTTTTGGTTTGCTCGGTGGTTAATGTGATGAAGATTAGGGTTATTTGGATGATGTAAGAGGTGGAAGTCGGGTTACTAGCGAAGTAATGGAGGAGATGGAGTTTTTGGTGATGGCAGTTAAGATGTACAAAAGAAATGCACAAAAGAAATTCAGTTGCGCTACAGAACCATAGAGAAATTTAAACAATCAACACATAGAATACCAAATGTTTGTATTGTGTGCGCGTGTGCGCGTGTATGTGTATATTTAAAACAGAATATATAATGAAGAGTGTTGTGAATTGTAACAGCAAATAAAATGACTACAAAATTGTAGTGCTAGTTGGAGAAGAAAATAGTGTGCTTGGAAGAATTTTCAACGGAGAATAGAATATGCTGAAACAAAGAAATGCACATAAAATAAAATAGAAACCTGTAAACAAATGCAATGTGAAGTATTTTTTACTTTTGGTTTTTAAGAACAAAACTCAAAATAAACACAAAGTATACTAGCATACATACATTTGCCATGTGCTCTCTACATTGAAGAAATGACCAATCTCCAGTCCCATACCGTCCATGTGCTCCACCATTTCTCAAGCTGAATAGGTAACATAAAACACTTTGAGCATGTTAGTTTCTCATATAATGTAAGCATATTTGTATGCATATAAATATATAAATACTAGAGAAGAAGAAAGCGATCCGGTTAGATATATTCAAGATGGTGAGAGAAAATATCAAAACAGACAAATCCTTCCGAGTTCACATATCCACCGTACCAAGATCACATAATCATATGTTATGAAGTTCACAAAATTACTGCTATTTTGAGGTCTATAACAAGTTCATCCAGTATAAACAAAAAGCATAAAATACATAATTTTCCACTGGTAAAATATACAAGGATCTCAGATGAGCATATGAGAAGCTGGATTTGTGTGAACGTTTGTGGAGGCCAGTCTGTAATCCGATGGTCGAATGGATTTACAAACTTTAGAGGTTTCATGTTTTTTAATCTTTTTTTAATTTTCAAATATAAGGAACGTGTCTCATTCTTTCACTACAATACACACCCCAAATATAGAAGTTTTACCTTCCCAAAAGATATTCACCTAGTGGAATAGTACCATCAACCCATTCCAATACACCGGCACTTGGGGTGAAAGGTACAACCTGTATGAAGAGAATACTTATAATTAAAAACGTGAATGAAGAGTGGTGAAGGCAATACAAGATGACAATTAGGACGTCTTACATTGTGGTGAAACTATTTTTTTAAGAATGTTTCTGGACTAGTAAAAAAACCTCCCTTACAAGCTTATAAAATTAATATATCCTAACTTATGTATGACATTTATGATGACATGAAACAAACCACCTCTAAGCATGAGAAAGTGAACTTTACCCAAATTATCGATCAAACAAGGCATAAATAAGAAGACAAAATCGTCGCCTCGCTAAATGGGCTTAGGCATGAGTTAAACAGCAGTTGAGTATCAAAATATAAAGCTTTTACTTAATACTTCTATTAAAAGCACATATCACCGTAATCTAATTCACATTTAACATTAAGAAAAAAAAATAAAACATCATATTTCCTTTATGATTAATAATTCAAGTAGCAAAAGAAAGCAAAAGTGATGAGTATATGTGCATAAAATCTGAAAATAAATATCTCTTCTTTCAACGCTCTAGCTCAATCAAGCACAGCGTGAGCATGCTTATGCGCTTTTCATTAATGATACTAGATATTTTTGACTAAAACAATTAATATACAATCATCTATGCTTAAGCACTGCTTAAATTATAACATAGTACATATCAAATATTATATGTATTGTATCTAAACTGCAATAAAAAGAATACAAAAATGCAAGTTGTACTTGTTTAAATTTATCCAGTTTGAAATTTCAATATGTAACTCGTTGCAACTGAATATTTAAAAAAAATGAAAAATCATATTATGAAACCATTGTTATGATAATAAATTAAAACGTTAATTACCTAATTAACCGCAAATTAGCTGATAGCATCATCAACCACTTTATTATTCCCTGCCTGCAGAACTGTATACCAAATTATGTATTAGCTCATAGCATGTTTGAAACTTATGTGAAATTTTCTAACAAAAGATAACTTGTGGGCTAAGTGGATAAGGAGGAAATAATGCAAAAGCAATTATTTCTAGTACATGGAAATTGATAGCAATGCATTTTGTTCTTGGAAAAATATACTAAGACTAAGGAAAAGTGGCAAGCGATAATTTGACAAAGTCATAGCTGATGGTACTACTACAAATTTATGGACTAAACCATAGATAAACTACAGGTGCTTAATTGATCTATTGGGTGTACATAGATTTCATATGCTTGGTTCAACAATGTTAAAAGTTTCAAACATTATCAGAGGTGGCATAATGATTACTAATTTCAACTCGGCTACAAATGAACTATCATCTATGATAACACAAATTAACATACATCATGAATCAAATGTAGACTTCTATGAATGGTATCAAGGAGGTAATTTCAGATTATACATGGAATGGAATGAAGTAAGAAAACAAAACAACTTATGTAAGTGGGAAAAGGTGATTTGGCATCCAAAAAACAGCAAGAAATGACATTATGTATCTAGAAAGAAATACTCAATAGATTGGAAACAAAGGATGGATTAAACTCATGGGGAATGGGTTTAGATCTAGTATTTGTACTATTTGAACAGGATATCGAAACAGCTAGCCATAATTTTTTTCCGATGTCTGTATAGCAAATATATTTATACGCTATTAAGTTTAAAGTTAAAACTTATACCTGAAGCTACTTCTACCCTGTAAAGGGAAATTGATTATCTAGTCGGTGTCTTTCCAGAACGGAACCAAATCTAGGATTTTCACGTCGAAGAAGAGAAGCCTGAAACCCTAATAATGAAATTCAATTTTGGCGGCCTGGAATAGCCAAGCGTGAGAAAGTAGACGGTATACGAAAATTACAGGATACTCCCTGTTTTAATGAATTATTTACCTATTTACCAACTGTTATAACACTTATCTGTGTTGTAAATAAAAATCAATGCGTTACAAAGTTTATACTAACACTTTTTGAGTTTCCTAACACTTTTTTACCGTTGGTAGTTTGTAACACTTATAAGTGTTAGAAATTGACAAACATAAAATGTCGCGAAATCAATGATATAGTGTAGTGAAATCTTTATCAAAATAAAGATTAAATCATTTCCAAAACCATTTCAATGTACCAACATACCATATCTTTCAAATTCAAATATTTATCAAAATAAATATCAAGTCATTTCTAACCATTTCAATGTGTTAAATTATCATCCTTTTAAAAACTCCTTTCAAATCAATTTAATATATAAAAATATCATATCTTTTCAAAACTTCCTTTCAAATCATTTTATTATCAAAATATCATATCTTTCAAAACTTCATTTCCAAAACATTTCTTTTATATCAAAGTATCATATCTTTCAAAACTTCATTCCAAAACATTTTTAATATCAAATTATCATATCTTCAAAATTTCGTTTCAAAACATTTTTAATATATCAAAATATCAAAGTATTATTCAAAACATCGTTCATTTTTAATTCATTTAAATACCATTTAAAACCATTCATTTTATTTAGAAATTAATCACCATTTCAAACTTACATTTCAAAGGAGTTTATATTTGAAGATTAAATCCTTTCGAAAAAAATAAAGTCAACTACTTATATTTAATAGTTAAATATTTAATTTACCAAAAATTTAAATCTTATTCCAAAGATTAATCTCATTAAAATTTAATAAAATAATAAAATTCAGTTCCCGTAGCACTTAAAAATGCTATGTAAAGTTATAGTTTAAACGGTTCATTTAACAAAATACAGCATTTAAGTGTTGTAATAGATTTTCTTTAAATTTCAAATAAACTTTAAATGTTAAGTTTAACCACTATAGCACTTACAATGTGCTATAAAAGCCTTTATTTCAAATTAACTTTTTAGTCCATTTAAAACAACTACAGCATTTACAAAATGTTGTAATATCCTTTATATTACACTTCAAAAATGCTGTTAAATCAAATTCAGGGTTTAAATACAAATTTCACCAACAGTTAATCTTTAATTTAAATCATTTAATTTATAAACATCATATATTTTACATTTTAAAATCATCATTCAATGCTCTTATTTTTACGATTTTTATAAAGTTAAATCTCATCCAAAAATCAATTTTTAACACAATTTCTTATTTAAATTCAAGTATTAACTTCCATTTCTTTAATTAAATTATTAACTTAACAATTAGGTTTAAATTTACAAAATATAACTTATTTCCATAAATTTTACTTAATTAAAATTTCACTTTTTTAAAACAAAATTTAAAATTTCACATTTAAGTTATATTTCAAAATTTACTTAAACATTCATTTGTTTAACATTTTAACTTATTCAAAAATCATTATTATTTTTATAAAATCATTTAAAATACATTTTTAAATCAAAATATTATATTTTTCTTACTTTACATAATTTCCTTTTTAAAACAAAACATAAATTCCAAAATTTACTTATAGTTCCAATTCTACTTTACCATTTACTTAATTCATTATTTAATTTATAGAAAATCACTAATATTTCTACAAAATCATTTTTAATTAAATTTAAATCAAAATATTATAAATTTTACATTTTAAAATATTTTAAAACATTTTCAAAAATATTACATAAACCAGGGGTCTGTATATAGTTTTCTAGCCTAGGTCAAGTGATACGGATATATATCATTCAATCCGTAGTTTACAAAGAAAAACCGGGTTCTATCATTTCAAACCCGCAGTCCCAAGTAAAATGAATGATTTTGGAAACCGCTCAGGCCTATCATTTCAGCCCATAACGTTTTCCCCTATTCTAAAGTCCGTTCAGGTATGTATCATTTCAACCCATTGTGATTCTAGTCTACAGGGAACTTACAATGGTGATAACTGGCATAAATGACAGAATAGCATAAAATAACAATAACATATGATATAAAAGTGTAATAACAGGTGTGAACATCGTATGATAATAATATAGCAGATATAGCATGATGATAAACAGTTACAGATTCAAATGGTGTCAGTTTATCAGTTATATAAGTACATATTAGTCTGGTGAGATTTACTCACATTTATGGCTGGAGATTGCAATCCAAATGACACAACGGATTCCAGAAGGCACGATGACACAACAATAGGCTCAAGTGGAAAGAGATCCAAGCATAGAACTTGTGTTGCAACCCAAAACAAAACCAAAATAAATTAACATTTCAACACAACATTAAATCAACTTTGATATAAAAGGAGATACGAATACATAGTCTTTTTCCTTGCTTTCTATATTTGATTGCACGGCCTAGAAAATGTTTTGGCTCAGGTTTGAACATAGGAAATGCATGGCATGAAGGCTAGACATGCGGAGGAAGTTACAAGGTAGGAATGTGAAGGGGTTAGGCAAAATAGACGGGTTTTTGGTCCACAAAAGGCTCAGCCATGTAGGGGTTTGGCTTGGCCATTCAAGTTCAGGTCTGGATAGATGTTGTAGTGGTGTGTGGTGGTCTTCTCAGAGGTGGTGGTGGTGGATAGAGGTGGTGGTGGTGGAAAAAGAGGTGGTGAAGCAACAAGGCTCAAACTAGCATGATTTCAAGGCATAGGTTGTATTTTTTTGGATTTTAGCATCATGGTGGGTTCGACCATGGTTCAGATCTGAGGAGTAGGCGGTGATGATGACAGGGAAGAGGTGTAGGAGGTGGTGGCAATGGCTATGGAGTGGAGGCCGAGCAAAAGAGTGGAGAGAACAAGGCAAAAATACATAATAAAATAGGAAGAAAAGGAAGAAAATAAGAGGAAGACATTACCCAAAATATTTGAAGCCATGAATAAAATGAAAGAATGGTTTCTTGAGTGAGAAATATGATGAATGTCTAAGCTAGAAAACCGAAAATGGGCAGCCAAAATGAATAAATGAGATGGTTATGGCATTTGAAACGCTTAAACTCTTCACGTTTCCATTTTCTAAAGACCAAATAAAAACAAAAGTGAATGAGCAAATACTTGTAAAACCGAAACAAAGTGAAATAATATGAAAATAAATAATAAAATTTAAAGAAAATAGAAAAAGAATAAAATGAATTGCTTAAAAATTCAAAACAGGGTCCAGAAATTACATATAAATCACTACTAGTCTTGAAAAATGTCCACTTCATTTTAAAAATATTATGAAGTGAAAATTTGAAATAAAATAATTTATTTATCATTTTCAAAATAAAATAAATAATTAAATTGGAGAAAAATAGAAAAAGAACTAAAGAAAATGTATAAAACTTGAAAACAGGGTATGGAAATTACAAAAAAAATACTACTAACTCTAGAAAAATTCCTACCTCACTTTAAAATATTAAAAGACAAAATATACATAAAATAACAAATTAATACATATTAAAATAAAATATGACAAAGAAAATTAAATTTATACAATTTAAAATAACAAATTTGCAGAATAAACAAATTGCACTCAATATTGAAATATACATAACTTTCACGGTTTAAGTCCATTTCCAACGAAACAAAAAGCAGTATTCAAGTTATTTCATCTATTTTAAAAATAAAAGACAAAACTTAAGATTTCAAATAATTTAAATATGAAGTTTAAAAGTCAAAGTTTGACCAGTTTGAATAGAAATTCACTTTTCAGGAAAATATTCAATTTATACAGGTTTGAAACTATAATTCACATAAAAATCAAAATTTATATTTAAAATAACATAACTTTTTCATTTTAATAAATAAAATAAAACTCTTAAATCAAAATTTCAAACAAAATAATCAAAATAAAGAAAAAAATAAATCACAAAATTCAGGGTTGTTACACTACTGTAACGACCCGATATTTTCAACCATTCGCATCCATTATAAGTGTATAGGTAGACACTCATGCCGTAATTGAATTGCTCAAAATACCACGTTGTAAATAAAATTTGGCAAATCTCAGAATATACAGTAAATAAAAATCACAGATCGCAGACACGGAGTATTTAATAATGCAGCGGAAGTAAAAGAGATAGTAGTTCATGAAGCTACTATATAAATATATCAGAGTTAAACAAGATACAACAGAAGAAATAAAGTACAACAGAAGTTTCAATGTGATAACCAAGTACAAGCTGAATACAACAACAGAACTGAAATAGATAAGACTAGATAAGCAGACAACCTCCAACGATTCCAATCTCCAGAAGTTGGAATCCAAATCTGTGAATACTCAGGCTGACCCGAGCGTAAATAAAAATACAAACACTCGAGTCAGAACATACATACTTATACAATGTAAACCAACTCAAGTGAACTGTAGCAAAGGTACAAGTAACTTAGAAGATGCTTGGGACCGCCCATCCTCTAAGGATCCGTTAAACTATTTATTATATAATAATATATGCTATATACAGTAGTGTCTAATCAGTAAAGTATAATCATATAGAATATAGCGTTAAGAGGATGGCGAACCTTAACGCGGTCGGATCTTTAAAACAAAATCGTAGTGGGCTCGATATAAGGAACATATGACAAGGCACGCGAAGCAAAGCCAGGGTGGATACACCGTTTGCGCACCCGGGCCGGTGGTGACGGCAAGCTAGCAGCTTCCGCCCACCTTGAGACATACCCCGAATCAAAGTGGCGCCACCATATCAAATCACAAAAGTAATAGAATGGTTTCCAAAGAAGCATGCTCGATGAAAGGGTGCGACCCTTTGTATAGCCCGGTATAGCTCCTGTTTTAGTCATAATTAGGCCATCCATCAGTGTTCTCTTACTTCATTCCAGTAGCGTTCGCCAACCAACCTACTTCGTTCTGGAATCTCCACCGCATACACGGTCGTCAAAGTGGTTTACGGTATCGACAAAGAGTATGCCAGATATCCGATCCCGGTCTCTTTGCCAACCAATCGTTATTATAACCCGTGATTATAACTTTAAAACAATAATTTATGTTTCAAATAAAATATCCTTTTCAATCCAAATCTTTATCAAAATAAAGATTGAATCATTTCCAAAACCATTTCAATATATCAACATACCATATCTTTCAAATTCAAATATTTATCAAAATAAATATCAAGTCATTTCTAACCATTTCAGTATATTAAGTTATCATATCCTTTCAAAAACTTCTTTCAAATCAATTTAATATATTAAAATATCATATCATTTCAACACTTCCTTTCAAATCATTTTATTATCAAAATATCATATCTTTCAAAACTTCATTTCCAAAACATTTTTTAATATCAAAGTATCATATCTTTCAAAACTTCATTCCAAAACATTTCTAATATCAAAATATCATATCTTTCAGAACTTTATTTCAAAACATTTTTATATATCAAAATATCAAAGTATTATTCAAAACATCATTCATTTAAATACCATTTAAAACCATTCATTTTATTTAGAAATTAATCACCATTTCAAGCTTACATTTCAAAGGAGTTTATATTTAAAGATTAAATCCTTTCGGAAAAAAGTAAAGTCAATTCCTTATATTTAATAGTTAAATATTTAATTTCCCAAAAATTTAAATCTTATTCCAAAGATTAATCTCATTAAAATTTAATAAAATAATAAAATTCAGTTTCCGTAGCACTTAAAAATGCTACGTAAAGTTATAGTTTAAAACGGTTCATTTAACAAAATACAGCATTTAAGTGCTGTAATAGATTTTATTTAAATTTCAAATAAACTTTAAATGTTAAGTTTAACCACTATAGCACTTACAATGTGCTATAATAGCCTTTATTTCAAATTAACTTTTTAATTCATTTAACTACAGCATTTACAAAATGTTGTAATATCCTTTATATTACACTTCAAAAATGCTGTTAAATCAAATTCAGGGTTTAAATACAAATTTCACCAACAGTTAATCTTTAATTTTAATCATTTAACTTATAAACATCATAAATTTTACATTTTAAAATCATCATTTCAATATTCTTATTTTTATGATTTTTATAAAGTTAAATCTCATCCAAAAATCAATTTTTAACATAATTTCTTATTTAAATTCAAGTATCAACTTCCATTTATTTAATTAAATTATTAATTTAACAACTAGGTTTAAATTTACAAAATATAACTTATTTCCATAAATTTTACTTAGTTAAAATTTCACTTTTTTAAAACAAAATTTAAAATTTCACATTTAAGTTATATTTCAAAATTTACTTAAACATTCATTTGTTTAACATTTAACTTATTCAAAAATCATTATTAGTTTTATAAAATCATTTAACATACATTTTAAAATCAAAATATAATATTTTCTTACATTACATAATTTCCATTTTAAAACAAAACATAAATTCCAAAATTGACTTATAGTTCAAATTCAACTTTAATGTTTACTTAATTCATTATTTAATTCATAGAAAATCACTAATATTTCAACAAAATCATTTTTAATTAAATTTAAATCAAAATATTATAAATTTTATATTTTAAAACATTTTCAAAAATATTACATAAACCACAGGTTTGTATATAGTTTTCTAGCTTAGGTCAAGTGATACGGATATATATCATTTCAATCTACAGTTTACAAAGAAAAACCGGGTTCTATCATTTCAAACCCGCAGTCCCAAGTAAAATGAATGATTTTGAAAACCGCTCAGGCCTATCATTTCAGCCCATAACGTTTTCCCCTTTTCTAAAGTCCGTTCGGGTATGTAACATTTCAACCCAAACTGATTCTAGTCTACAGGGAACTTACAATGGTGATAACTGATATAAATGACAGAATAGCAGGAATTAACAATAACATATGATATAACAAGTGTAATAACAGGTGTGAACATCATATGATAATAATATAGCAGATATAGCATGATGATAAACAGTTACAGATTCAAATGGTGTCGGTTTATCAGTTATGTAAGTACATATTAGTCTGATGAGATTTACTCATATATATGGCTGGACATTGCAATCCAAATGACACAACGGATTCCAAAAGGCACGATGACACAACAATAGGATCAAGTGGAAAGAGATCCAAGCTTAGAACTTGTGTTGCAACCCAAAACAAAATCAAAATAAATTAACATTTCAACACAACATTAAATTGAAACAACTTTGAAATAAAAGGAGATACGAATACACAGTCTTTCCCTTGCTTTCTACATTTGATTTCTCAGGTCTGGACATGCTTTGGCTCAAGTTTAGACATGCTTCGGCTCAGGTTTGAACATAGGAAATGCATGGCATGAAGGCTAGACAGGCGGAGGAAGTTACAAGGTAGGAATGTGAAGGTGTTTAGGCAAAATACGTGGGTTTTTGGTCAACAAAAGGCTCGGCCATGTAGGGATTTGGATTGGCCATTCAAGTTCAGGTCTGGATAGATGTTGTAGTGGTGAGTGGTGGTCTGGTCGGAGGTGGTGGTGGTGGCTAGAGGTGGTGGTGGTGGTGGAAAAAGAGGTGGTAAAGCAACAAGGCCCAAACTAGCATGTTTTCAAGGCATAGGTTGTATTTTTTGGATTTTAGCATCATGGTGGGTTCGACCGTGGTTCAGATCTGAGGAGTAGGTGGTGATGATGACAGGGAAGAGGTGTAGGAGGTGGTGGCCATGGCTATGGAGTGGAGGTCGAGCAAAAGAGTGGAGAGAACAAGGCAAAAATACATAAGAAAATAGGAAGAAAAGGAAGAAAATAAGAGGAAGACATTACCCAAAATGTTTGAAGCCATGAATAAAATTAAAGAATTGTTTCTTGAGTGAGAAATAGGATGAAAGTCACGGCTAAAAAAATGAAAGTGGGCAGGCAAAATGAATAAATGAGATGGTTATGGCATTTAAAACGCTATTGGACAATGAAACGTCTAGAAATGAAACGCCTTAAACTCTTCACGTTTCCATTTTCTAAAGATCAAATAAAAACAAAAGTGAATCAGCAAATACTTGTAGAAACCTAAAGAAAGTGAAATAATATGAAAATAAATAATAGAATTAGAAGAAAATAGAAAAAGAATAAAAGGAATTGCTTAAAATTCAAAACAGGGTCCAGAAATTACATATAAATCACTACTAGTCTTGAAAAAATGTCCACTTCATTTTAAAAATATTATGAAGTGAAAATTTGAAATAAAATAATTTATTTATCATTTTCAAAATAAAATAAATAATTAAATTGGAGAAAAATAGAAAAAGAACTAAAGAAAATGTATAAAAATTGAAAACAGGGCATGGAAATTACAAGAAAAATACTAATAACTCTAGAAAAATTCCTACCTCACTTTAAAATATTAAAAAAAAAATATACATAAAATAACATATTAATACATATTAAAATAAAATATGACAAATAAAATATAATTTATATAATTTAAAATAACAAAATTGCAGAATAAACAAATTGAACTCAATATTGAAATATACATAACTTTCCCAGTTTAAGTCTGTTTCCAACGAAACGAAAAGCCGTCTTCAAGTTATTTCATCTATTTTCAAAATAAAAGATAAAATTTAAGATTTCAAATAATTTAAATTTGAAGGTTAAAAGCCAAAGTTTGACCAGTTTGAACAGAAATTCATTTTTCAGTAAAATATTCAATTTATACAAGTTTGAAACTATAATTCACATAAAAATCAAAATTTATATTTAAAATAATATAACTTATTCATTTTAATAAATAAAATAAAACTCTTAAATGAAAATTTCAAATAGAATAATCAAAATAAACAAAAAAAATAAATCACAAAATTTAGGGTTGTTACACCACTGTAACGACCCGATATTTTCAACCGTTCGCATCCATTATAAGTGTATAGGTAGACACTCATGCCAGAATTGAATTGCTCAAAATACCACGTTGTAAATAAAATTTGGCAAATCTCAGAATATACAGTAAATAAAAATCACAGATCTCAGCACAGAGTATTTAAAAATGCAGCGGAAGTAAAAGAGATAGTAGTTCATGAAGCTACTATATAAATATATCAGAGTTAAACAAGATACAACAGAAGAAATAAAGTACAACAGAAATTTCAAATGATAACCAAGTAGAAGCTGAATACAACAACAAAACCGAAATAGATAAGACTAGATAAGCAGATAATCACCATCGATTCCAATCTCCAGAAGGTGGAATCCAAATCTGTGAATACTCAGGCTGACCCGAGCGTAAATAAAAATACAAACACTCGAGTTAGGACATACATACTTATACAATGTAAACCAACTCAAGTGAACTATAGCAAAGGTACAAGTAACTTAGAAGATGCTTGGACCGCCCATCCTCTAAGGATCCGTTAAACTATTTATTATATAGTAATATACGCTATATATAGTAGTGTCTAATCAGTAAAGTATAATCATATAGAAAATAGAGTTAAGGGGATGGTGAACCTTAACGCGGTCGGATCTTTAAACCAAAATCGTAGTGGGCTCGATATAAGGAACATATGACAAGGCACGCAAGGCAATGACAGGGTGGATACACCGTTTGCACTTCCGGACCGGTGGTGACGGCAAGCCAGCAGCTTCCGCCCACCTCGAGACAACCCGAATCAAAGTGGCGCCACCATATCGAATCACAAAAGTAATAGAATGGTCTCCATAGAAGCATGCTCGATGAAAGGGTGCGACCCTTTGTGTAGCCCGGTATAGCTCCTGTTTTAGTCATAATTAGGCCATCCATCAGCGTTCTCTTACTTCATTACAGCAGCATTCGCCAACCAACCTACTTCGTTCTGGAATCTCCACCGTGTACACGGTTGTCAAAGTGGTTTTCGGTATCGACAGAGAGTATGCCAGATATCTGATCCCGGTCTCTTTGCCAACCAATCGTTATTATAACCCGTGGTTATAACTTTAAAATAATAATTTATACTTCAAAATAAAATATCCCTTTCAATCCAAATCTTTATCAAAATAAATATTAAATCATTCCAAAACCATTTCAATATATCAACATATCATATCTTTCAAATTCAAATATTTATCAAATAAATATCAAGTCATTTCTAACCATTTCAATATATTAAATTATCATCCTTTCAAAAACTCCTTTCAAATCAATTCAATATATTAAAATATCATATCGTTTCAAAACTTCCTTTCAAATCATTTTATTATCAAAAAATCATATCTCTCAAAACTTCATTTCCAAAACATTTTTTTATATCAAAGTATCATATCTTTCAAAACTTCATTCCAAAATATTTTTAATATCAAAATATCATATCTTTCAAAACTTTATTTCAAAAAAAATTTAATATATCAAAGTATTATTCAAAACATTATTCATTTTAATTCATTTGAATACCATTTAAAACCATTCATTTTATTTAGAAATTAATCACCATTTCAAACTTACATTTCAAAGGAGTTTATATTCAAAGATTAAATCCTTTCGAAAAAAATAGTCAATTCCTTATATTTAATAGTTAAATATTTAATTTCCCAAAAATTTAAATCTTATTCCAAAGATTAATCTGATTAAAATTTAATAAAATAATAAAATTCAGTTTCCGTAGCACTTAAAAATGCTACGTAAAGTTATAGATTAAAACGGTTCATTTAACAAAATACAGCATTTAAGTGTTGTAATAGATTTTCTTTAAATTTCAAATGAACTTTAAATGTTAAGTTTAACCACTATAGCACTTACAATGTGCTATAATAGCCTTTATTTCAAATTAACTTTTTAGTTCATTTAAAACAACTACAGCATTTACAAAATGCTGTAATATCCTTTATATTACACTTCAAAAATGTTGTTAAATCAAATTCAGGGTTTAAATACAAATTTCACCAACAGTTCATCTTTAATTTAAATCATTTAACTTATAAACATCATAAATTTTACATTTTAAAATCATCATTTCAATACTCTTATTTTTATGATTTTTATAAAGTTAAATCTCATCCAAAAATCAATTTTTAACATAATTTCTTATTTAAATTCAAGTATTAACTTCCATTTCTTTAATTAAATTATTAACTTAACAATTAGGTATAAATTCAAAAATATAACTTATTTCCATAAATTTTACTTAATTAAAATTTCACTTTTTTAAAAACAAAATTTAAAATTTCACATTTAAGTTATATTTCAAAATTTACTTAAACATTCATTTGTTTAACATTTTAACTTATTCAAAAATCATTATTATTTTTATAAAATCATTTAAAATACATTTTCAAATCAAAAATTATATTTTTCTTACTTTACATAATTTCCTTTTTAAAACATAACATAAATTCCAAAATTTACTTGTAGCTCAAATTCTACTTTACCATTTACTTAATTCATTATTTAATTTATAGAAAATCACTAATATTTCTAAAAAATCATTTTTAATTCAATTTAAATCAAAATATTATCAAAATATTATAAATTTTACATTTTAAAATATTTTAAAACATTTTCAAAAATATTACATAACCACGGGTCTGTATATAGTTTTCTAGCCTAGGTCAAGTGATACGGATATATATCATTTCAATCCGCAGTTTACAAAGAAAAACCGGGTTCTATCATTTCAAACCCGTTGTCCCAAGTAAAATGAATGAATTTGGAAACCGCTCAGGCCTATCATTTCAGCCCATAACGTTTTCCCCTATTCTAAAGTCCGTTTGGGTGTGTATCATTTCAACCCATAGTGATTCTAGTCTAGAGGGAACTTACAATGGTGATAACTGATATAAATGACAGAATAGCATGAAATAACAATAACATATGATATAACAAGTGTAATAACAGGTGAGAACATCATATGATAATAATATAGCAGATATAGCATGATGATAAACAGTTACAGATTCAAATGGTGTCAGTTTATCAGTTATATAAGTACATATTAGTCTGGTGAGATTTACTCACATTTATGGTTGGAGATTGCAATCCAAATGACACAACAGATTCCAGAAGGCACGATGACACAACAGTAGGCTCAAATGGAAGAGATCCAAGCTTAGAACTTGCGTTGCAACCCAAAACAAAACCAAAATAAATTAACATTTCAACACAACATTAAACTGAAACAACTTTGAAATAAAAGGAGATACGAATACAAAGTCTTTTGCCTTGCTTTCTACATTTGATTGCACGGCCTTGGGGATGTTTTGGTTTAGGTTTGGACATGCTTTGGCTCAGGTTTGAACATAGGAAATGCATGGCATGAAGGCTAGACATGCGGAGGAAGTTACAAGGTAGGAATGTGAAGGTGTTTAGGCAAAATAGGTGGGTTTTCGGTCAACAAAAGGCTCGGCCATCTATGGGTTTGGCTTGGCCATTCAAGTTCAGGTCTGGATAGATGTTGTAGTGTTATGTGGTGGTATGGTCAGAGGTGGTGGTGGCGGCTAGAGGTGGTGGTGGTGGTGGAAAAAGAGGTGGTGAAGCAACAAGGCTCAAACTAAAATGTTTTCAAGGCATAGGTTGTATTTTTTGGATTTTAGCATCATGGTGGGTTCGACCATTGTTCAGATCTGAGGAGTAGGTAGTGATGATGACAAGGAAGAGGTGTAGGAGGTGGTGTCCATGGCTATGGAGTGGAGGCTGAGCAAAAGAGTGGAGAGAACAAGGCAAAAATACATAAGAAAATATGAAGAAAAGGAAGAAAATAAGAGGAAGACATTACCCAAAATGTTTGAAGCCATGAATAAAATGAAAGAATGGTTTCTTGAGTGAGAAATAGGATGAAAGTCACGGCTAGAAAACTGAAAATGGGTAGCCAAAACGAATAAATGAGATGGTTATGGCATTTGAAACGTTTTTGGACAATGAAACGTCTAGAAATGAAACGCCTTAAACTCTTCACGTTTCCATTTTCTAAAGATCAAATAAAAACAAAAGTGAATCAGAAAATACTTGTAAAAACCGAAACCAGGTGAAATAATATGAAAATAAATATAAAATTTAAAGAAAATAGAAAAAGAATAAAAGGAATTGCTTAAAAATTCAAAATAGGGTCCAGAAATTACATATAAATCACTACTAGTCTTGAAAAAATGTCCACTTCATTTTAAAAATATTATGAAGTGGAAACTTGAAATAAAATAATTTATTTATCATTTTCAAAATAAAATAAATAATTAAATTGGAGAAAAATAGAAAAAGAACTAAAGAAAATGTATAAAAATTGAAAACAGGGCATGGAAATTACAAGAAAAATACTACTAACTCTAGAAAAATTCCTACCTCACTTTAAAATATTAAAAGACAAAATATGTAAAATAAAATATTTATACATATTAAAATAAAATATGACAAAGAAAATATAATTTATACAATTTAAAATAACAATATTGCATAATAAACAAATTGTTCTCGATATTGAAATATACATAACTTTCACAGTTTAAGTCCGTTTCCAACGAAACGAAAAGCAGTCTTCAAGTTATTTCATCTATTTTCAAAATAAAATATAAAATTTAAGATTTCAAATAATTTAAATTTGAAGTTTAAAAGTCAGAGTTTGACCAGTTTGAACAGAAATTCACTTTTCAGTAAAATATTCAATTTATACAAGTTTGAAACTATAATTCACATAAAAATCAAAATTTATATTTAAAATAACATAACTTATTCATTTTGATAAATAAAATAAAGCTCTTAAATCAAAATTTCAAATAGAATAATCAAAATAAACAAAAAAAATAAATCACAAAATTCAGGGTTGTTACACTCTCCCCCACTCAATACTTTTCGTCCCGAAAAGGAATGAGGTACGGAAAAGCACAGAAAAAAGATAGAGTGAAATAGGATTAAGATAAGATGACATGAAGATTGAAATTATACCTGATAACTATTGTTATAGGTAAGTTTAACAAGGTGGAGATCATCTTTCCAAGATTCTCCAAAATCAAGAACACAAGCACGCAAAAATAGATTCAAAATGAGTACCAAAGTTTATCAAAGATTATAGAAAGATTTCTAAACAGAAAGATTATAGAAAGATGCCTATACCAGTCTATAGCAAGATAAGGATGATAAGGACAACCAAAAGATAGTTCGAAAAACAAAATAAGGAAAATTGAAAGCATGGAAATTTCAACTTAAATAGAGAATAAATCTTTACACAAGTTAATTAAATCTTAACTATTTCAAATTTCATTATCTTATTATCCAATCATCTTAAATTAATAATTTTTAAAACCATGGGTTTGAAAAATAATCATTTATTACACTTACAATGTATTTAATAAATTTTATTCTTCTTTATTCCTAATTAAAATTAAATTTATTCCTCTCATGTATTTATCACTGATGTTAAATATATTTACACTTATTATAACTGCTTTCTTTTATTCTTAGTTCTTTTAACATTATTTTATTGTAAGTTATTCAATTACCCTTTATTATATTTACCCCTGTTAATCATTTTATAATTAAAATTTAAGTGTATAGCATTTATTATAACCACTCAAATTTTATTTATAAAATCTTTTTATATTGTATATTATCCAATTACATTGTTAACTTCTAAAATTAAGGTAAGTTATATTGGAATGCAATTGAGTATTATATAAATAAAACTTTCCAATTCAATTATCTCAAGTTTGAATTATTTATCCAAAATTTTTGATTTTCTTTTTATAACTGAAATTATTCTTTTAGATAAAATGTAAGAATTAAACTTCTGATTCCCTTCAAACCATTTAGAGATAAATAAATATATATATATATATACACACACACACAGTATATGTCAAATCATATTCAAAATCATATATCTATATATCATAAATCAAGTCATACTTTAGAAATTCAAATCAATTTGATTTCCCAAAACAAAGTTGTAGCAAGACTACAGGGTGATCTCTTTATTTCGAAACTCGAAAATGAATGTCGATGATGCCGCGGTCATCACCGAAGTTATTTTCCAACGACAAAGAGAAGAGCACTAAATTTTTTAAACTTTTAAAATTCTTTGAAAACAAATTTCTATTCAAAAATACTTTAAATAATGTAACCTTTTAAAACTTTAAACACAAGGTTTGAAACCATCGGAAATTAACTTCTCAAATTTCTTGTTCTAAATTCATTTCAGTTCCCAAATCAATTTATAAAGAACTATTTATAAATTCATTTATAGAACAATAAATGATAAATCAAGTATTATCATTTCAAATAATCAATTTAAATCAGTTTATTAAGTTCTATAAATTCACTTATATATCAAAATTTATTTCATTAACCAAATTTAAAAATAATATTGTGTCAGTTTGTTCTGTCAAAGTGTTTTGGAAATCTTATCGATAGCATTGATCAGAAGAATCGATTAGAAACCCAACTCAACATCAACAACTCAAACAACACAATATAAAAACAAAACATAGATTTACAAGTACAATTCAAAATGTTTGAAGAAAGCTTGGAAACAAAAGACAAGATGATTAAATAACAATTAGGGAGGTGGATAAGCTTAAATAAATCACAGGCAACCTTAACCGGGTCAACCGTGACTTAAAGAATAAGATCAATGTGGATTTTTCTGGGGTAAATCAACATTCGCCCTCAGGAGATAGAGTTTGGGATAATAAGAAATACTATCATTTAAACCGAGGATATAAAATCTCTGGTGAACCGATGCTAATGTGAAGGAGTTTCACCCTTTTGCAATTAAATTTTTAAGATTGGCGGGCCTGCCAACTGGTTATAAAGATCATTTTGAAGTGGAGTTATGCGATACTCTAGAACCAAAAGAAGATGAATAGTGATGGACATGAATGAATTTTGGAACCGCAGGGAACGTTCCAAAATTCAAAGGAAACCGAATTGAAGAAGAAGGAATTCAAGATCGAATGAAAGTGATTCTAAAATTAAATCTACTCTATATACTGAGTTTTGCCTAAAACCAGAGCTCTGATACCAACTGTAATGACCCGATATTTTCAACCATTCGCATCCATTATAAGTGTATAGGTAGACACTCATGCCGGAATCGAATTGCTCAAAATACCGCGTTGTAAATAATATTTGGCAAATCTCAGAATATACAGTAAATAAAAATCACAGATCACAGACACAGAGTATTTAAAAATGCAGAGGAAGTAAAAAAGATAGTAGTTCATGAAGCTACTATATAAATATATCGGAGTTAAACAAGATACAACAGAAGAAATAAAGTACAACAAAAGTGTCAATATGATAACCAAGTACGAGCTGAATACAACAACAGAACCGAAATAGATAAGACTAGATAAGCAGATAATCTCCAGCGATTTCAATCTCCAGTAAGTGGAATCCAAATCTGTGAATAACTCAGGCTGACCCGAGCGTAAATAAAAATACAAACACTCGAGTCAGGACATGCATACTTATACAATGTAAACCAACTCAAGTGAACTGTAGTAAAAGTACATGTAACTTAGAAGATGCTTGGGACCGCCCATCCTCTAAGGATCCGTTAAACTATTTACTATGTAGTATATTGTGTTATATACAGTAGTGTCTAATCAAGTATAATCATATAGAAAACAGCGTTAAGGAGATGGTGAACCTTAACGCAGTCGGATCTTTAACCCAAAATCGTAGTGTGCTCGATATAAGGAACATATGACAAGGCATGTGAGGCAATGCCAGGGTGGATACACCGTTTGCACTCCCGGACCGGAGGTGACAGCAAGCCAGCAGCTTCCGCCCACCTCAAGACATACCCCGAATCAAAGTGGCGCCACCATATCGAATCACAAAAGTAATAGAATGGTTTCCGAAGAAGCATGCTCGATGAAAGGGTGCGACCTTTTGTGTAGCCCGGTATAGCTTCTGTTTTAGTCATAATTAGGCCATCCATCAGCGTTCTCTTACTTCATTCCAGTAGCGTTCGCCAACCAACCTACTTCGTTCTGGAATCTCCACCGCGTACATGGTTGTCAAAGTGGTTTTCGGTATCGACAGAGAGTATGCCAGATATCCGATCCCGGTCTCTTTGCCAACCAATCGTTATTATAACCCGTGGTTATAACTTTTAAAAAAATACTTTACTTCGAAATAGAATATCATTTCAAATCTAAATCTTTATCAAAAATAAAGACTAAATCAATTCCAAACCATTTAAAATACCATATCTTTCTAAAACTTCATTTCAAATCATTTTAATATATCAAAATATCATTTCAATGATAGTTTATACTTCAAAACCAAAACCATTTTATTTTTGCTTTAATATCTCATATTCATAAATCCAATATTATTTAAATAAACTCAAATAATATATATATTTTAAATATTCATCTATCAAATAACTTAAATAAATCAACAAATATCATTTCAAAATATCAAAATATCAAAGTATCATTCAGAACATCATTCATTTTTAATTCATTTAAATACCATTTAAAACCATTCATTTTATTTAGAAATTAATCACCATTTCAAACTTACATTTCAAAGGAGTTTATATTTAAAGATTAAATCTTTTCATAAAAAAATCAATTCCTTATATTTAATAGTTAAATATTTAATTTCCAAAAATTTAAATCTTATTCCAAAGATTAACCTCATTAAAATTTGATAAAATAATAATATTCACTTTCCGTAGCACTTAAAAATGCTACGTAAAGTTATAGTTTAAAACAGTTCATACAGCATTTAAGTGCTGTAATAGATTTTCTTCAAATTTCAAATAAACTTTGAATGTTAAGTTTAACCACTATAGCACTTACAATGTGCTATAATAGCCTTTATATCAAATTAACTTTTTAGTTCATTTAAAACAACTACAGCATTTACAAAATGTTGTAATATCCTTTACATTACACTTCAAAAATGTTGTTAATTCAAATTCAGGGTTTAAATACAAATTTGACCAACAGTTAATCTTTAATTTAAATCATTTAACTTATAAACATCATATAATTTCACATTTTAAAATCATTATTTCAATACTCTTATTTTTATGAGTTTTATAAAGTTAAATCTCATCCAAAAATCAAATTTTAACATAATTTCTTATTTAAATTCAAGTATTAAATTCCATTTCTTTAATTAAATTATTAACTTAACAATTAGGATTAAATTTAAAAAAATTAACTTATTTCCATAAATTTTACTTAATTAAAATTTCACTTTTAAAAACAAAAATTAAAATTTCACATTTAAGTTATATTTCAAAATTTACTTAAACATTCATTTGTTTAATATTTTAACTTATTCAAAAATCATTATTATTTTTATAAAATCATTAAAAATACATTTTTAAATCAAAATATTATATTTTTATTACTTTACATAATTTTCCTTTTAAAACAAAACATAAATTCCAAAATTTACTTATAGTTCAAATTCTACTTTACCGTTTACTTATTTCATTATTTAATTTATAGAAAATCACTAATATTTCTACAAAATCATTTTTAATTAAATTCAAATCAAAAAATTATCAAAATATTATAATTTTTATATTTTAAAACATTTTCAAAAATATTACATAAACCACGGGTCTGTATATATAGTCTTCTAGCCTAGGTCATGTGATACGGATATATATCATTTCAATCCGTAGTTTACAAAGAAAAACCGGGTTCTATCATTTCAAACCCGTAGTCCCAAGTAAAATGAATGATATTGGAAACCGCACAGGCCTATCATTTCAGCCCATAACATTTTCCCCCTATTCTAAAGTCCGTTCGGGTATGTATCATTTCAACCTATAGTAATTCTAGTCTACAGGGAACTTGCAATGGTGATAACTGATATAAATGACAGAATAGCATGAAATAACAATAACATATGATATAACAAGTGTAATAATAGGTGTGAACATCGTATGATAATAATATAACAGATATAGCATGATGATAACAATTATAGATTAAAATGGTGCCAGTTTATCAGTTATATAAGTACATATTAGTCTGGTGAGATTTACTCACATTTATGGCTGGAGATTGTAATCCAAATGACACAACAGATTCCAGAAGGCACGATGACACAACAATAGGCCCAAGCTTAGAACTTGTGTTGCAACCCAAAACAAAACAAAATAAAATTACAATTCAATACAACATTGAATAGGAATAACTTTGAATTGAAAAGCAATATGAATACACAACTTTTTGCCTTGCTTTCTACACTTGCTGCTCGCCTTAGGGAATGTTTTGGCTCAGGTTTGTACATGATTTGGTTCAGGTTTGGGTCCTATAAGGCATGGATACAAGGTATTGAAATGGTGGAGGAGTTACTACGCATGAATATGAAGAGGCTTATGCAAAATAGTGGTTTTTGGTTCATTTTGGGCTCGGCTACATGGATCTATGGCTCGGCTATGACATGTTTCAGATCTGGACAGAGGATGAAGGTGATGGTTAGGGGTGTGTCAAGGTGGTGGTGGAGCAATAGGAGGTGGCCAAGGTCATCTAAGGTGATGGTGATGTAGACTAGGTGGCTAGACATGCTTTTAAGGAGTTTTGTACAACTTTTGAGGTGTTTGTCTTCATTTAAAGGCCATGGCCTGATCTGGTCAGAGGAGGAGAGAGGGATTCGAAGCCGTGGAAGGGAAGGAGTAAGGTGGAGGTAGTGGAGGAGGCTAGGCCGAGCAAATACAAGGAAGAGGCAAGGGAAAATTCAATGGAAAATCAATAAAATGAAGAGAGAAAGTAGAAAAAGAAGAAGAAGACATTACCATAATTTGCTTTAGCCGTGCTAATGAATTGAGAAAGAAACTTTTAACATGAAAAGAGAAGTGAATACACGGCCATAAAACTGAAAATGGGCAGCCAAAATGAATAAATGAGATGGTTATGGCATTTGAAACGTTTTTGGACAATGAAACGTCTAGAATTGAAAAGCCTTAAACTCTTCACATTTCCGTCTTCTAAAGATCAAATAAAAACAAAAATGAATCAGCGAATACTTTTAAAAACCGAAACCAAGTGAAAATATAAGGAAAAAAAATTAATTTTAAAGAAAATATAAAAAGAATGAAAGAAATTACTTAAAAATACAAAACAGTGTCCAGAAATTACAAATAAATCACTACTAGTCTTGGAAAAATGTTCGCTTCATTTTAAAATATTATGAAGTGAAAATTTGAAATAAAATAATTTATTTATCATTTCTAGAATAAAATAAATAATTAAATAGGAGAAAAATAGAAAAAGAACTAAAGAAAATGTATAAAAATTGAAAACTGGGCATGGAAATTACAAGAAAAATACTACTAACTCTAGAAAAATTCCTACCTCACTTTAAAATATTAAAAGGCAAAATATACATAAAATAAAATATTAATACTTATTAAAATAACATATGACGAATAAAATATAATTTATATAATTTAAAATAACAAAATTGCAGAATAAACAAATTGCACTCAATATTGAAATATACATAACTTTTACTGTTTAACTCCGTTTTCAACGAAACGAAAAGCAGTGTTCAGGTTATTAAATCTATTTTCATAATAAAATATAAAATTTAAGAATTTAAGTATTTAAATTTTAAATTTAAAAGTCAAAATTTGACTAATTTGACCAGAAATCCACTTTTCAGTAAAATATTCGATTTATACAGTTTGAAACTGTAATTCACATAAAAATCAACATTTATATTTAAAATAACATAACTTATTCATTTTAATAAATAAAATAAAAATTTTAAATAAAAATTTGAAATAAAATAATCAAAATAAACAATTAAAATAAATCATAAAATTCAGGGTTGTTACACTCTCCCCCACTCAAAACTTTTCGTCTCCGAAAAGGAATGAGGTACGGGAAAGCACAGAAAAAGATAGAGTGAAATAGGATTAAGATAAGATGACGTGAAAATTGAAATTATACCTGATAACTGTTGTTATAGGTAAGCTTAATAAGGTGGAGATGATCTTTCCAAGATTCTCCAAAATCAAGAACACAAGCATGCAAAAATAGATTCAAAATGAGTACCAAAGATTATCAAAGATTATAGAAAGATTTCTAAACAGAAAGATTATAGAAAGATGCATATACCAGTCTTTAGCAAGATAAGGATGATAAGGACAACCAAAAGATAGTTTGAAAAACAAAATAAGGAAATAAATTTGAAAGCATGGAAATTTCAACTTAAATAGAGAATAAATCTTTACACAAGTTAAATAAATCTTAACTATCTCAAATTTCATTTTCTTATTATCCAATCATCTTAAATTAATAATTTTTAAAACCATAGGTTTGAAAAATATTCATTTATTACACTCACGATGTACATAATAAATTTTATTCTTCTTTGTTCCTAATTAAAATTAAATTTATTCCTCTCAATATATTTATCACTTATGTTAAATATACTTACACTTATTATAACTGCTTTCTTTTATTCTTAGTTCTTTTAACATTATTTTATTGTAAGTTATTCAATAACCCTTTATTATATTTACCTCTGTTAATCATTTTATAATTAAAATTAAGTGTATAACATTTATTATAACCACCCAAATTTTATTTACAAAATCTTCTTATATTGTATATTATCCAATTACATTGTTAACTTCTGAAATTAAGGAAAGTTATGTTTGAATGCAATTGTATTATACAAATAAAACTTTCCAATTAAATCATTTCATCCTTGAATACTCATCCAAAATTTTGATTTTCTTTTTATAATTGAATTTAAGAATTAAATTTCTGATTTCTTTAAACCATTTAGAGATAAATAAATGTATGTACATAACTTATCAAATCAAATTTAAATCATATGTCTACATATATTATAAATCAAGTCATATTTTAGAAATTCAAATCAATTTGATTTCCCAAAACAAAGCTGTAGCAAGATTACAGGGCGGTCTCTTCATCTCGAAACTCGAAAATGAATGTCGATGATGCCGCGGTCATCACCGAAGTTATTTTCCAGCGACAAAGAGAAGAGCACTAATTTTTTTAAAACTTTTAAAATTCTTTGAAAACAAATTTCTATTCAAACTACTTTAAATAATATAACCTTTTAAAACTTTAAACACAAGGTTTGAAACCATTAGAAATTAAATTCATAAATTTCTTGTCCTAAATTCATTTCAGTTCCCAAATCAATTTATAAACAACTATTTATAAATTCATATATAGAACAATAAATGATAAATCAAGTATTATCACTTCAAATAATCAATTTAAATCAGTTTATTAAGTTCCATAAATTTATTTATATATCAAAATTTATTTCATTAACTAAATTTTAAAATAATGTTGTGTCAGTTCGTTCTGTCAAAGTGTTTTGGAAATCTTATCCATAGCATTGATCAGACGATCGAAAACCCAAATCAACATCAACAACTCAAAAAACACAATATATAAACAAAACATAGATTTACAAGTACAATTCAAAATGTTTGAAGGTGGGTTGGAAACAAAAGACGAGATGATTAAATAACAAAATAGGGAGGTGAATAAGCTTAAATAAATCACGGGCAACCTTAACCGGGTCAACCGTGACTTAAAGAAAAAGATCAATGTGGATTTTTCTGAGGTAAATCTACATTCGATCTCAAGAGTTAGAGTTTGGGATAACAAAGATATTAGCATCTAAACCAAGGATAGATATAAATCTCTGGTGAATCGATGCTAATTGTAAAGGAGTTTCACCCTTTTACAATTCAATTTTTTTAGATTGGCGAGACTGCCAACTCATTATAAAGATCATTTTGAAGTGGAATTATGGGATACTCTAGAACCAAAAGAAGATGAATAGTGAGGGACATGAATGAATTTTGGAACCGCAGGGAACGTTCCAAAATTCAAAGGAAAACCGAATTGAAAAAGAAGGAATTCAAGCACGAACGAAAGTGATTCTGAAATTAAATCTACTCTATATACTGAATTTTGCCTAAAACCAGAGCTCTGATACTCTATAAGTGTATAGGTAGACACTCATGCCGGAATTGAATTGCTCAAAATACCGCATTGTAAATAAAATTTGGCAAATCTCAGGATATACAGTAAATAAAAATCACAGACACAAAGTATTTGATAATGCAGCGAAAGTAAAAGAGATAGTAGTTCATGAAGCTACTCTATAAATATATCAGAGTTAAACAAGATACAACAGAAGAAATAAAGTACAACAGAAGTTTCAATATGATAACCAAGTACAAGCTGAATACAACAACAGAACCGAAATAGATAAGACTAGATAAGCAGATAATCTCCAGCGGTTCCAATCTCCAGTAAATGGAATCCAAATCTGTGAATAACTCAGGCTGACCCGAGCGTAAATAAAAATACAAACACTCGAGTCAGGACATGCATACTTATACAATGTAAACCAACTCAAGTGAACTGTAGTAAAAGTACATGTAACTTAGAAGATGCTTGGGACCGCCCATCCTCTAAGGATCCGTTAAACTATTTACGATGTAGTATATTGAGCTATATACAGTAGTGTCTAATCAGTAAAGTATAATCATATAGAAAATAGCGTTAAGGGGTTGGTGAACCTTAACGCGGTCGGATCTTTAACCCAAAACCGTAGTGGGCTCGATATAAGGAACATATGACAAGGCACGCGAGGTAATGCCAGGGTGGATACACAGTTTGCACTCTCGGACCGGTGGTGACTGCAAGCCAACAGCTTCCGCCCAACTCGAGACATACCCCGAATCAAAGTGGCGCCACCTTATCGAATCACAAAAGTAATAGAATGGTTTCCGAAGAAGCATGCTCGATGAAAGGGTGCGACCCTTTGTGTAGCCCGGTATAGCTCCTGTTTTAGTCATAATTAGGCCATCCACCAGTGTTCTCTTACTTCATTCCAGTAGTATTGGCCAACCAACCTACTTCGTTCTGGAATCTCCACCGCATACACGGTTGTCAAAGTGGTTTTCGGTATCGACAGAGAGTATGCCAGATATCCGATGCCGGTCTCTTTGCCAACCAATCGTTATTATAACACGTGGTTATAACTTTTAAAAAATTAATTTACTTCGAAATAGAATATCATTTCAAATCCAAATCTTTATCCAAAATAAAGATTAAATCAATTCCAAACCATTTAAAATATCATATCTTTCCAAAACTTCATTTCAAATCATTTTAATATATCAAAATATCATTTCAATGATAGTTTATACTTCAAAACCAAAACCATTTTATTTCTGCTTTAATATCTCATATTTCATAAATCCAATATTATTTAAATAAACTCAAATAATTTATATATTTTAAATATCCATCTATCAAATAACTTAAATAAATCAACTAATATCATTTCAAAATATCAAAATATCAAAGTATTATTCAAAACATCATTCATTTTTAATTCATTTAAAACCATTCATTTTATTTAGAAATTAATCACCATTTCACACTTACATTTCAAAGGAGTTTATACTTAAAGATTAAATTTTTCATAAAAAAAAATCAATTCCTTATATATAATAGTTAAATATTTAATTTCCAAAAATTTAAATCTTGTTCCAAATATTAGTCTCATTAAAATTTAATAAAATAATAAAATTCACTTTCCGTAGCACTTAAAAATGCTACGTAAAGTTATAGTTTAAAACAGTTCATACAGCATTTAAGTGCTGTAATAGATTTTCTTTAAATTTCAAATAAACTTTAAATGTTAAGTTTAATCACTATAGCACTTACAATGTGCTAAAATAGCCTTTATTTCAAATTAACTTTTTAGTTCATTTAAAACAACTACAGCATTTGCAAAATGTTGTAATATCCTTTACATTACACTTCAAAAATGCTGTTAAATCAAATTCAGGGTTTAAATACAAATTTCACCAACAGTTAATCTTTAATTTAAATCATTTAACTTATAAACAACATATAATTTCACATTTTAAAATCATCATTTCAATACTCTTATTTTTATGATTTTTATAAAGTTAAATCTCATCCAAAAATCAAATTTCAACATAATTTCTTATTTAAATTCAAGTATTAAATTCCATTTCTTTAATTAAATTATTAACATAACAATTAGGATTAAATTTACAAAAAATTAACTTATTTCCATAAATTTTACTTAATTAAAATTTCACTTTTAAAAACAAAAATTAAAATTTCACATTTAAGTTATATTTCAAAATTTACTTAAACATTCATTTGTTTAACATTTTAACATATTCAAAAATCATTATTATTTTTATAAAATCATTAAAAATACATTTTTAAATCAAAATATTATATTTTTCTTACTTTACATAATTTCCCTTTTAAAACAAAACATAAATTCCAAAATTTACTTATAGTTCATATTCTACTTTACCGTTTACTTATTTCATTATTTAATTTATAGAAAATCACTAATATTTCTACAAAATCATTTTTAATTAAATTTAAATAAAAATATTATCGAAATATTATAATTTTTACATTTTAAAATATTTTAAAACATTTCCAAAAATATTACATAAACCACGGGTCCGTATATAGTTATCTAGCCTAGGTCAAGTGATACGGATATATATCATTTCAATCCGCGGTTTACAAAGAAAAACCGGGTTCTATCATTTCAAACCCGCAGTCCCAAATAAAATGAATGATTTTGGAAACCGCTCAGGCCTATCATTTCAGCCCATAACGTTTTTCCCCTATTCTAAAGTCCGTTAGGTATGTATCATTTCAACCCATAGTGATTCTAGTCTACAGGGAACTTGCAATGGTGATAACTGATATAAATGACAGGATATAAGAAGTGTAATAACAGGTGTGAACATCATATGATAATAATATAGCAGATATAGCATGATGATAAACAGTTACAGATTCAAATGGTGTCAGTTTATCAGTTATATAAGTACATATTAGTCTGGTGAGATTTACTCACATTTATGGCTGGAGATTGCAATCCAAATGATACAACGGATTTCAGAAGGCACGATGACACAACGATAGGCTCAAGTGGGAAGATATCCAAGCTTAGAACTTGTGTTGCAACCCAAAACAAAACAAAATAAAATTACAATTCAATACAACATTGAATATGAATAACTTTGAATTGAAAAGCGATATGAATACACAGCTTTTTGCCTTGCTTTCTACACTTGCTAGCACGGCTTAGGGAATGTTTTGGCTCAGATTTAGACATGCTTTGCTTCAGGTTTAGGTCGTATAAGGCATGGCTACAAGGTATTGAAATGGTGGAGGAGTTACTACGCATGAATATGAAGAGGCTTATGCAAAATAGTGGTTTTTGGTTCATTTTGGGCTCGGCTACATGGATCTATGGCTCGGCTATGACATGTTTCAGATCTGGACAGAGGATGAAGGTGATGGTTAGGGTGTGTCAAGGTGGTGGTGGAGCAATAGGAGGTGGCTAAGGTCATCTAAGGTGATGGTGATGAAGACTAGGTGGCTAGACATGCTTTTAAGGAGTTTTGTGCAACTTTTGAGGTGTTTGTCTTCATTTAAAGGCCATGGCCTGATCTGGTCAGAGGAGGAGAGAGGGATTTGAAGCCGTGGAAGGGAAGGAGGAAGGTGGAGGTGGTGGAGGAGGCTAGGCCGAGCAAATACAAGGAAGAGGCAAGGGAAAATTCAATGGAAAAATCAATAAAATGAAGAGAGAAAGTAGAAAAAGAAGAAGAAGACATTACCATAATTTGCTTTAGTCGTGCTAATGAATTGAGAAAGAAACTTTTAACATGAAAAGAGAAGTGAATACATGGCCATAAAACTGAAAATGGGCAGCCAAAATGAATAAATGAGACTGTTATGGCATTTGAAACGTTTTTGGACAATGAAACGTCTAGAATTGAAGCCTTAAACTCTTCATGTTTCCGTTTTCTAAAGATCAAATAAAAACAAAAATGAATCAGCAAATACTTTTAAAAACCGAAACCTAGTGAAAATATTAGGAAAAAAAATTAATTTTAAAGAAAATATAAAAAGAATGAAAGAAATTACTTAAAAATACAAAACAGTGTCCAGAAATTACAAATAAATCACTACTAGTCTTGTAAAAATGTTCACTTCATTTTAAAATATATAAAAATTGAAAACAGGGCACGGAAATTACAAAAAAGATACTACTAACTCTAGAAAAATTCCTACCTCATTTTAAAATATTAAAAGACAAAATATACATAAAATAACATATTAATACATATTGAAATAACTGATCCGAAATAGATAAGACTTGATAAGCAGATAATCTCCAGCGATTCCAATCTCCAGAAACGGGAATCCAAATCTGTGAATACTCCAGCAGACCCGAGCGTAAATAAAAATACAAACACTCGAGTCAGGACATACATACTTATAAAATGTAAACCAACTCTAGTGAACTGTAGTAAAAGTACAAGTAACTTAGAAGATGCTTGGGACTGCCCATCCTCTAAGGATCTGTTAAACTATTTATTATATAGTAATATACGCTATATACAGTAGTGTCTAATCAGTAAAGTATAATCATATAGAAAATAGCGTTAAGGGGATGGTGAACCTCAACGCGGTCGGATCTTTAAACCAAAATCGTAGTGGGCTCGATACAAGGAAAATATGATAAGGCACGCGAGGCAATGCCAAGGTGGATACACCGTTTGCACTCTCGGACCGGTGGTGACGGCAAGCCAGCAGCTTCCGCCCACCTCAAGACATACCCCGAATCAAAGTGGCGCCATTATATCGAATCACAAAAGTAATAGAATGGTTTCCGAAGAAGCAGGCTCGATGAAAGGATGCGACCCTTTGTGTAGCCCGGTATAGATCCTGTTTTAGTCATAATTAGGCCATCCATCAGCATTCTCTTACTTCATTCCAGTAGCGTTCGCCAACCAACCTACTTCGTTCTGGAATCTCCTCCGCGTACATGGTTGTCAAAGTGGTTTTCGGTATCGACAGAGAGTATGCCAGATATCTGATC
Organism: Allium cepa; assembly: GCA_030765085.1. Classification (NCBI taxonomy): domain Eukaryota; kingdom Viridiplantae; phylum Streptophyta; class Magnoliopsida; order Asparagales; family Amaryllidaceae; genus Allium; species Allium cepa. The sequence goes on along the minus strand of CM060930.1, from coordinate 4,933,853 downwards.
CCGGTCTCTTTGCCAACCAATCGTTATTATAACCCGTGATTATAACTTTAAAACAATAATTTATATTTCAAATAAAATATCATTTTCAATCCAAATCTTTATCAAAATAAAGATTGAATCATTTCCAAAACCATTTCAATATATCAACATACCATATCTTTCAAATTCAAATATTTATCAAAATAAATATCAAGTCATTTCTAACCATTTCAATATATTAAGTTATCATATCCTTTCAAAAACTTCTTTCAAATCAATTTAATATATTAAAATATCATATCTTTTCAAAACTTCCTTTCAAATCATTTTATTATCAAAATATCATATCTTTCAAAACTTCATTTCCAAAACATTTTTTAATATCAAAGTATCATATCTTTCAAAACTTCATTCCAAAACATTTCTAATATCAAAATATCATATCTTTCAAAACTTTATTTCAAAAACTTTTTAATATCAAAATATCATATCTTTCAAAAATTCACTTCAAATCATTTTAATATATCAAAATATCGAAGTATTATTCAAAACATCATTCATTTTTAATTCATTTAAATACTATTTAAAACCATTCATTTTATTTAAAAATTAATCACCATTTCAAACTTACATTTCAAAGGAGTTTATATTTAAAGATTAAATCTTTTCGAAAAAAATAAAGTCGATTCCTTATATTTAATAGTTAAATATTTAATTTTCAAAAATTTAAATCTTATTCCAAAGATTAATCTCATTAAAATTTAATAAAATAATAAAATTCAGTTTCTGTAGCACTTAAAAATGCTACGTAAAGTTATAGTTTAAAACAGTTCATTTAACAAAATACAGCATTTAAGTGCTGTAATAGATTTTCTTTAAATTTCAAATAAACTTTAAATGTTAAGTTTAACCACTATAGCACTTACAATGTGCTATAATAGCCTTTATTTCAAATTAACTTTTTAGTTCATTTAAAACAACTACAGCATTTACAAAATGCTTTAATATCATTTACATTACCCTTCAAAAATGCTGTTAAATCAAATTCAGGGTTTAAATACAAATTTCACCAACAATTAATCTTTAACCTATATCGTTTAACTTATAAACATCATATAATTTCACATTTTAAAATCATCATTTCAACACTCTTATTTTTATGATTTTTATAAAGTTAAATCTCATCCAAAAATCAAATTTTAACATAATTTCTTATTTAAATTCAAGTATTAAATTCCATTTCTTTAATTAAATTATTAACTTAACATATAGGTTTAAATTTACAAAATATAACTTGTTTCCATAAATTTTAGTTAATTAAAATTTCACTTTTTAAAACAAAATTTAAAATTTCACATTTAAGTTATATTTCAAAATTTACTTTAACATTCATTTGTTTAACATTTTAACTTATTTAAAAATCATTATTATTTTTATAAAATCATTTAAAATGCATTTTCAAATCAAAATATTATATTTTTCTTACTTTGCATAATTTCCTTTTTTAAAACAAAACATAAATTCCAAAATTTACTTATAGTTCAAATTCTACTTTACCGTTTACTTAATTCATTATTTAATTTATAGAAAATCACTAATATTTCTAAAAAATCATTTTTAATTAAATTTAAATCAAAATATTATCCACATATTATAATTTTTACATTTTAAAATAATTTAAAACATTTTAAAAAATATTACACAAACCACGGGTCTGTATATAGTTTTCTAGCCTAGGTCAAGTGATACGGATATATATCATTTCAATCCGCAGTTTACAAAGAAAAACCGGGTTCTATCATTTCAAACTCGCAGTCTCAAGTAAAATGAATGATTTTGAAAACCACTTAGGCCTATCAATTCAGCTCATAGCGTTTTTCCCTTATTCTAAAATCCGTTCGGGTATGTATCATTTCAACCCATAGTGATTCTAGTCTACAGAGAACTTGCAATGGTGATAACTGATATAAGTGACAAAATAGCATGAAATAACAATAACATATGATATAACAAGTGAAATAACAGGTGTGAACATCATATGATAATAATATAGCAGATATAGCTTCATGATAAACAGTTACAGATTCAAATGGTGTCAGTTTATCAGTTATATAAGTACATATTAGTCTGGTGAGATTTACTCACCTTTTTGTGCTGGAGATATCAACTCAAATGACATAACGGATTCCAAAAGACAATAGCACGATTTTTGATTTGAGTGGAGAGCAAATCCAAGCTATAGAACTTGTGTTACAACCCAAAACAAAACAAAATAAAATTACAATTCAATACAACATTGAATAGGAATAACTTTGAATTGAAAAGAAATATGAATACACAACTTTTTGCCTTGCTTTCTACACTTTCTAGCACGGATTAGGGAATGTTTTGGCTCAGGTTTGGACATATTTTGGTTCAGTTTGGGTCCTTAAGGCATGGCTACAAGGTATTGAAGTGGTGGAGGAGTTACTACGCATGAATATGAAGAGGCTTATGCAAAATAGTGGTTTTTTGTTCATTTTGGGCTCGGCTACATGGATCTATGGCTCGGCTATGGGATGTTTCAGATCTGGACAGTGGATGAAGGTGATGGTTAGGGGTGCGTCAAAGTGGTGGTGGAGCAATAGGAGGTGGCCAAGGTCATCTAAGGTGATGGTGATGAAGACTAGGTGGCTAGACATGCTTTTAAGGATTTTTGTGCAACTTTTGAGGTGTTTGTCTTCATTTAAAGGCCATGGCCTGATCTGGTCAAAGGAGGAGAGAGGGATTTGAAGCCATGGAAGGGGAGGAGGAAGGTGGAGGTGGTGGAGGAGGCTAGGCCGAGCAAATACAAGGAAGCGGTAAGGGAAAATTCAATGGAAAAATCAATAAAATGAAGAGAGAAAGTAAAAAAAAAAAAAAAAAGAAGACATTACCATAATTTGCTTTAGCCGTGCAAATGAATTGAGAAAGAAACTTTTAACGTGAAAAGAGAAGTGAATACATGGCTATAAAACTGAAAATGGGCAGCCAAAATGAATAAATGAGATGGTTATGGCATTTGAAATATTTTTGAACAATGAAACGTCTAGAATTGAAAAGCCTTAAACTCTTCACGTTTTTTTTTTTTAAAGATCAAATAATAACAAAAATGAATCATCAAATACTTTTAAAAACCGAAACAAAGTGAAAATATAGGGGAAAAAAATAATTTTAAAGAAAATATAAACAGAATGAAAGAAATTACTTAAAAATACAAAACAGTGTCCAGAAATTACAAATAAATCACTACTAGTCTTGGAAAAATGTCCACTTCATTTTAAAAATATTATGAAGAGAACATTTGAAATAAAATAATTTATTCATAATTTCTAGAATAAAATAAATAATTAAATTGGAGAAAAATAGAAAAAGAACTAAAGAAAATGTATAAAAATTGAAAACAGGGCTTGGAAATTACAAGTAAAATACTACTAACTCTAGAAAAATTCGTACCTCACTTTAAAATATTAAAAGACAAAAATATAAATAAAATAACATATTAATACATAGTAAAATAAAATATGATAAAGAAAATAAATTTTATACAATTTAAAATAATAAAATTGCAGAATAAACAAATTGCACTCAATATTGTAATATACATAACTTTTACTGTTTAACTCCGTTTTCAACGAAACGAAAAGCAGTGTTCAAGTTATTTCATCTATTTTCATAATAAAAGAAAAAAAATTAAGATTTTTAAAAAAAAAAAATTTGAAGTTTAAAAGTCAAATTTGACCAGTTTGAACAGAAATTCACTTTTCAGTAAAATATTCAATTTATACAAGTTTGAAACTATAATTCACATAAAAATCAACATTTATATTTAAAATAACATAACTTATTCATTTTAATAAATAAAATAAAATTCTTAAATCAATATTTCAAATAAAATAATAAAAATAAACAATTAAAATAAATCACAAAATTCAGGGTTGTTACATTTATATTTTCAACCATTCGCATCCATTATAAGTGTATAGGTAGACACTCATGCCGGATTTGAATTGCTCAAAACACTACGTTGTAAATAAAAATTTGGAAAATCTCAGAATATAAAGTAAACAAAAATCATAGATCACAGACACAGAGTAATAATAATGCAGCGGAAGTAAAAGAGATAGTAGTTCATGAAGCTACTATATAAATATATTAGAGTTACATAAAATACAACAGAAGAAATAAAGTACAAAAGAAGTCTCAATACATAGAAATCTACTAATACAAGAGCTGGAAAGGACCAACAGACTGAAAAGATAAAATTAGACAAGCAGATAATCTTCAGCGATTCCAATCTCTAGAAAGTGGAAATCCAAATCTATGAATACTCAGGCTGACCCGAGCGTAAATAAAAATACAAACACACGAGTCAGGACACATACTTATACAATGTAAACCAACTCAAGTGAACTGTAGTAAAAGTACAAGTAACTTAGAAGATGCTTGGGACCGCCCATCCTCTAAGGATCCGTTAAACTATTTATTATATAGTAATATATGCTATATACAGTAGTGTCTAATCAGTAAAGTATAATCATATAGAAAATAGCGTAGGGGGATGGTGAACCTTAACGCGGTCGGATCTTTAAACCAAAATCATAGTGGGATCGATATAAGGAACATATGACAAGGCATGTGAGGCAATGCCTTGGTGGATACACCATTTGCATTCCTGGACCGGTGGTGACGGCAAGCCAGCAGCTTCCGCCCACCTCGAGCAATACCCCGAATCAAAGTGGCGCCACCATATCGAATAACAAAAGTAATAGAATGGTTTCTGAAGAAGCATACTCGATGAAAGGGTGTGATCCTTTGTGTAGCCCGGTATAGCTCCTGTTTTAGTCATAATTAGGCCATCCATCAGTGTTCTCTTACTTCATTCTAGTAGCGTTTGCCAACCAACCTACTTCGTTCTGGAATCGCCACCGCGTACACGGTTGTCAAAGTGGTATTCGGTATCGACAGAGAGTATGCCAGATATCCGATCCCGGTCTCATTGCCAACCAATAGTTATTATAACCCGTGGTTATAACTTTTTAAAAAAAAATTATTTCGAAATAGAATATCATTTCAAATCCAAATCTTTATCAAAATAAAGATTAAATAATTTCCAAAACCATTTCAATATATCAACATACCATATCTTTCAAATTCAAATATTTATCAAAAAAAATATCAAGTCATTTCTAACCATTTCAATATTTTAAATTATCATATCCTTTCAAAACTCCTTTAAAATCAATTTAATATATTAAAATATCATATCTTTTCAAAACATCCTTTCAAATCACTTTATTATCAAAATATCATATCTTTCAAAACTTCATTTTTAAATCATTTTATTATCAAAATATCATTTCTTTCAAAACTTCATTTCAAAACATTTTTAATATCAAAATATCATATCTTTCCAAAACTTCATTTCAAAACATTTTTAATATCAAAATATCATATCTTTCCAAAACTTCATTTCAAATCATTTTAATATATCAAAATATCATTTCAATGATAGTTTATACTTCAAAACCAAAACCATTTTATTTCAAAGCTTTAATATCTCACATTTCATAAATCCAATATTATTTAAATAAACTCAAATAATATATATATTTTAAATATCCATCTATCAAATAACTTAAGTAAATCAACAAATATCATTTCAAAATATCAAAATATCAAAGTATTATTCAAAACATCATTCATTTTTAATTCGTTTAAATACCATTTAAAACCATTCATTTTATTTAAAAATTAATCACCATTTCAAACTTACATTTCAAAGGAGTTTATATTTAAAGATTAAATCTTTTCACAAAAAAATAAAGTCAATTCCTCATACTTAATATTAAATATTTAATTTACAAAAATTTAAATCTTACACCAAAGATTAATCTCATTAAATTTAATAAAATAATAAAATTCAGTTTGCGTAGCACTTAAAAATGCTACGTAAAGTTATAGTTTAAAACGGTTCATTTAACAAAATACAGCATTTAAATGCTGTAATAGATTTTCTTTAAATTTCAAATAAACTTTAAATGTTAAGTTTAACCACTATAGCACTTACAATGTGCTATAATAGCCTTTATTTCAAATTAACTTTTTAGTTCATTTAAAACAACTACAACATTTACGAAATGCTGTAATATCCTTTACATTACACTTCAAAAATGCTGTTAAATCAAATTCAGGGTTTAAATACAAATTTCCCCAATAGTTAATCTTTAATTTAAATCATTTAACTTATAAACATCATATAATTTCACATTTTAAAATCATCATTTCAATACTCTTATTTTTATGATTTTTATAAAGTTAAATCTCATCCAAAAATCAAATTTTAACATAATTTCTTATTTAAATTCAAGTATTAAATTCCATTTCTTTAATTAAATTATCAACTTAAAAATTAGGTTTAAATCTACAAAATATAACTTATTTCCATAAATTTTACTTGATTAAAATTTCACTTTTTAAAACAAAATTTAAAATTTCACATTTAAGTTATATTTCAAAATTTACTTAAACATTCATTTGTTTAACATTTTAACTTATTCAAAAATCATTATTATTTTTATAAAATCATTTAAAATACATTTTTAAAGAAAATTTTTATATTTTCCTTACTTTACATAATTTCCCTTTTAAAACAAAACATAAATTCCAAAATTTACTTATAGTTCAAATTCTACTTTACCGTTTACTTAATTCATTATTTAATTTATAAAAAATCACTAATATTTCTACAAAATCATTTTTAATTAAATTTAAATCAAAATATTATAAATTTTACATTTTAAAATATTTTATAACATTTTCAAAAATATTACATAAACCACGGGCCTGTATATAGTTTTCTAGCCTAGGTCAAGTGATAAGGATATATATCATTTCAATCCGCGATTTACAAAGAAAAATCGGGTTCTATCATGTCAAACCCGCAGTCCTAAGTAAAATGAATGATTTTGAAAACCTCTCAGGCCTATCATTTCAGCCCATAACACTTTTCCCCTATTCTAAAGTTCGTTCGGGTATGTATCATTTCAACCCATAGTGATTCTAGTCTACACGGAACTTGCAATGGTGATAACTGATATAAACGACAGAATAGCATGAAATAGCAATAACATATGATATAACAAGTGTAATAACAGGTATGAACATCATATGATAATAATATAGCAGATATAGCATGATGATAAACAGTTACAGATTCAAATAGTGTCAGTTTATCAGTTATATAAGTGCATATTAGTCCGGTGAGATTTACTCGCATTTATGGCTTGAGATTGCAGTCCAAATGACACGACGGATTCCAGAAGGCAAGATAACACAACAATAGGTTCAAGTGGAAAGAGATCCAAGCTTAGAACTTATGTTGTAACCTAAAAAAACAAAATAAAATTACAATTCAATACAACATTGAATAGGAATAACTTCGAATTGAAAAGCAATATGAATACACAACTTTTTGCTTTGCTTTCTACACTTGCTAGCATGGCTTAGGAAATGTTTTGGCTCAGGTTTGTACATAATTTGGTTCAGGTTTGGATCCTATAAGGCATGGCTACAAAGTATTGAAGTGGTGGAGGAGTTACTACGTATGAATATGAAGAGGCTTATGCAAAATAGTGGTTTTTGGTTCATTTTGGGGTCGGCTACATGGATCTATGGCTCGGCAATGGGATGTTTCAGATCTGGAAAGAGGATGAAGGTGATGGTTAGGGGTGTGTCAAGGTTGTGGTGTAGCAATAGGAGGTGGCCAAGGTCATCTAAGGTGATGGTGATGAAGACTAGGTGGCTAGACATGCTTTTAAGGAGTTTTGTGCAACTTTTGAGGTGTTTCTCTTCATTTAAAGGCCATGGCCTGATCTGGTCAGAGGAGGAGAGAGGGATTTGAAGCCGTGGAAGGGGAGGAGGAAGGTGGAGGTGATGGAGGAGGCTAGGCCGAGCAAATACAAGGAAGAGGCAAGGGAAAAATCAATGGAAAAATCAATAAAATGAAGAGAGAAAGTAGAAAAAGAAGAAGAAGACATTACCATAATTTGCTTTAGCCGTGCAAATGGATTGAGAAGAAACTTTTAACGTGAAAAGAGAAATGAATACACGGCTAGAAAACTGAAAATGGGCAGCCAAAATGAATAAATGAGATGGTTATGGCATTTGAAACGTTTTTGGACAATGAAACGTCTAGAAATGAAACGCCTTAAACTCTTCACATTTCCATTTTCTAAAGATCAAATAAAAACAAAAATAAATCAGCAAATACTTTTAAAAACCAAGACCAAGTGAAAATATAATAAAATAAAAAAATTAATTTTTAGGAAAATATAAAAAGAATGAAAGAAATTACTTAAAAATACAAAACAGTATCCAGAAATTACAAATAAATCACTACTAGCCTTAGAAAAATATACACTTCATTTTAAAAATATTATGGAGTAAAAATTTGAAATATAATAATTTATTTATCATTTCTAGAATAAAATAAATAATTAAATTGGAGAAATATAGAAAAAGAACTAAAGAAAATATTTGAAAATTGAAAACAGGGCATGGAAATTACAAGAAAAATACTACTAACTCTAGAAAAATTCCTACCCCATTTTAAAATATTAGAAGACAAAAATATATATAAAATAAAATATTAATACATATTAAATAAAATATGACAAAGAAAGTATAATTTATACAATTTAAAATAACAAAATTGCAGAATAAACAAATTGCACTCAATATTGAAATATACGTAACTTTTACTGTTTAACTCCGTTTTCAACGAAACGAATAGCAGTGTTCAAGTTATTACATCTATTTTCATAATAAAATATAAAATTTAAGATTTAAAATAATTTAAATTTGAATTGTAAAAGTCAAAGTTTGAACAGTTTGAGTAGAAATTCACTTTTTTAGTAAAATGTCCAATTTATACTATTTTGAACTATAGATCACTTAATAATCAGCATTTATATTTAAAAATGAAATATTTGAAATAAAATAAATTTAAAAATAATTAAAAATAAAACAAAGTCAAATTTAAAATATATAGGCAAAAATCTAGGGTTGTTACACTCTCCCCCACTCAAAACTTTTCGTCCCCGAAAAGGATCGAGGTACGGAAAAGCACAGAAAAGATAGAAATGAAATAAGATTAAGACAAGGTGACCAGAAGATTGAGATTATACCTGATAACTGTTGTTATAGGTAAGTTTAACAAGGTGGAGATGATCAAATCAAGAACACAAGCACAAAAATATCCTTTAGAATCCGATTCACCCTTTTTCGTTTGACCGTCGGTCTGTGGATGGTAAGTAGTGCTCAGATCCAGATGAGTGACAAAGATTTTCAAAGCTTATAGAAAGATTTCTAAACAGACTGGTATAAGCAATAGCCTCCCCATTCTGTAGCAAGATAAGGAAAAAAGGACAACTAAAAGATAGTTTGAAAAACAAAATAAGATAATAAATTTGAAACCACGATGCGTTGAAATCATAATACTTCAGGGATGTTATTATTAGGAAATCATACTACTAAAAATCATAACACTTTTAAAATAATCTTCATTTAAGCCATTTAAATTCAAGGTCAAATAATATTCATTTCAAAGTTGTAACATTTCTAAGTTCATTTATTCCATTATAGAATTTCCAAAACATTGTATTTTCAAAAGCAGCAGTACTTTTAAAGTACTACGGTAGATATATTAGTACTTCAATCAGTTCAATTTCAGAAATATTCATTTGGATATCATTTACTTATGGTTTATTAAAACAAACTTTTATGAGTGGAATATCCAAATCAAGCTATACTTCATTTATTAAGTCAAAAGTTCACTATTTTACTTAACTCTTAATTTAACAAATAACCTAACATATTACTTAAAATACCCATTTCATAAATAAGATATTCCTTCAATAAGTTACACTTGAAATTTCCATTTGAAAACCAAATTCTCAATTATCAAATTTTAGTGATATTAAAAATACATCTTAACTATTTAAATCATAATTATTCATTCTACAAGGCATATCTATTACATAAATAAAATATTTATCATAGAAAATACAACAATCAAATTTCTTTACACCCCTTTTTCATTTGACATCAATTAAACTATGATTCCAAATTAAATAAACTTTATTACAAAATATCCCATTCAATTATATTTTATTTTATCTATTCAAAGATACATTATTTATTATACAAACATACTCATTTCAGGAAATAACTTTTATTAAAATTCCTAGGTTAAACTTTAGGTTCCATATTAAATCAAACTTCATTATTAAGTTATTTAAATCAAACTCTTTAAATTCCTTTTTATTTATTTACCTCTATTAATCTTTTATAACTAAAATTTAAGTGTATAACATTTATTGTAACCACTCAAATTTTATTTGTAAAATCTTTTTATATTGTATATTATCCAATTACATATTCAACTTCTGAAAATTAAGGTAAGTTATATTGGAATGAAATTGTGTGTTATACAAATAAAACTTTCAAATTCAATTATCTCAAGTTTGAATCATTTATCCAAATTTTTGATTTTCTTTTTATAATTGAAATTAATCTTCAAGATAGAATTTAAGAATTTAATTTTCGATTCCATTCAAACCATTTAGAGATAAGTAATAATATATACATAATATGTCAAATCAAATTTCAATCATATATCTATATATCTATATATATATATTAAAATCAAGTCATATTTTATAAATTCAAATCGGTTAAATTGCCCAAAACAAAGCTGTAGCAAGACTACAGGGCGGTCTCTTCATTTCGAAACTCGAAAATGATGTCGATGATGCCGCGGTCATCACCGAAGTTATTTTCCAGCGACAAAGAGAAGAGCACTAAATTTTTTAAACTTTAAACTTCTTTGAAAACAAATTTCTATTCAAAAATATTTTAAATAATATATCCCTTTTTAAAACTTAAACCAAAGTTCGAAATCATCGGAATTTAAATTCTCAAATTCTTGTTTTAATTTCATTTCAGTTCCCAAATAAATTTAGAAACAACTATTTCTAGATTTATTTGTAGAACAATAAATGATAAATCAAGTATTATCATTTCAAATTATCAACTTAAACCATTTTATTAAGTTCCATAAACTTATTTATCAAAATTTATTTCATTAACCAAATTTTAAAATAATATTGTGTCAGTTTGTTCTGTTAAAGTGTTTTGGAAACCTTATCGATAGCGTTGATCATAAGAATTGATCAGAAACCCAATTCAACATCAACAACTCAAACAGCACAATATATAAAACATTTTAATTTACAAGTACAACTCAAAATGTTTGAAGATAGGTTGGAAACAAAAGACAAGATGATTAAATAACAAAATAGGGAGGTGGATAAGCTTAAATAAATCACGGGCAACCTTAACCGGGTCAACCGTGACTTAAAGAATAAGATCAATGTGGATTTTTCTAGGGTAAATCTACATTTGATCTCAAGAGTTAGAGTTTTGGATAACAAAAGATATTAGCATCTAAACCAAGGATAGATATAATCTCTGGTGAATCGATGCCAATTGTAAAGGAGTTTCACCCCTTTACAAATCAATTTGAAATTGGTGAGACCACCGACTCATTATAAAGATCCTTTTGTAGTGGAGTTATGAGATACTCCAAAATCAAAAGAAGATGAATAGTGAGGGACACGAAAGGATTTTGAAACAATAGGGAACGTTCCAAAATTCAAAGGAAACCGAACTGAAGAAGAAGGAATGCAAGCTCGAACGAAAGTGATTCTAAAATTAAATCTACTCTATATGCTGAGTTTTGCCTAAAACCAGAGCTCTTATACCAACTGTAACGACCCAATATTTTCAACCATTCGCATCCATTATAAGTGTATAGGTAGACACTAACGCCGGAATTGAATTGCTTAAAACACCGCGTTGTAAACAAAAATTTGGCAAACCTCAAAATGTACAGTAAATAAAAATCACAGATCACAGACATAGAGTAATAATAATGCAGCGGAAGTAAAGGAGATAGTGGTTCATGAAGCTACTATATAAATATACTAGAGTTACGTAAAATACAACAGAAGAAATAAAGTACAAAAGAAGTCTCAATACATAGAAATCTACTAACACAAGAGCTGGAAAGGACCAACAGACTGAAAAGATAAAACTAGACAAGCAGATAATCTCCAGCGATTCCAATCTCCAGAAAGTGGAAATCCAAATCTGTAAATACTCAGGCTGACCCGAGCGTAAATAAAAATACAAACACTCGAGTCAGGACATACATACTAATACAATGTAAACCAACTCAAGTGAACTGTAGTAAAAGTACAAGTAACTTAGAAGATGCTTGGTACCGCCCATCCTCTAAGGATCCGTTAAACTATTTATTATATAGTAATATACGCTATATACAGTAGTGTCTAATCAGTAAAGTATAATCATATAGAAAATAGCGTTAAGGGGATGGTGAACCTCAACGCGGTCGGATCTTTAAACCAAAATTGTAGTGGGCTCGATACAAGGAACATATGACAAGGCACGCGAGGCAATGCCAGGGTGGATACACCGTTCGCACTCCCGGACCGGTGGTGACGGCAAGCCAGCAGCTTCCGGCCACCTCGAGACTTACCCCGAATCAAAGTGGCGCCACCATATCGAATCACAAAAGTAATAGAATGGTTTCCGAAGAAGCATGCTCGATGAAAGGGTGCGACCCTTTGTGTAGCCCGGTATAGCTCCTGTTTTAGTCATAATTAGGCCATCCATCAGCGTACTCTTACTTCATTCCAGTAGTGTTCGCCAACCAACCTACTTCGTTCTGGAATCTCCACCGCGTACACGGTTGTCAAAGTGATTTTCGGTATCAACAGAGAGTATGCCAGATATCTGATCTCGGTCTCTTTGTCAACCAATCGTTATTATAACCCGTGATTATAACTTTAAAACAATAATTTATATTTCAAAATAGAATATCATTTCAAATCCAAATCTTTATCAAATAAAGATTAAATCATTTCCAAAACCATTTCAGTATATCAACATACCATATCTTTCAAATTCAAATATTTATCAAAATAAATATCAAGTCATTTCTAACCATTTCAATATATTAAATTATCATATCCTTCCAAAACTCCTTTCAAATTAATTTAATATATTAAAATATCATATCTTTTCAGAACTTCCTTTCAAATCACTTTATTATCAAAATATCATATCTTTCAAAACATCATTTTTAAATCATTTTATTATCAAAATATCATATCTTTCAAAACTTCATTTCAAAATATTTTTAATATCATATCTTTCCAAAACTTCAATTCAAAACATTTTTAATATCAAAATATCATATCTTTCCAAAACTTCATTTCAAATCATTTTAATATATCAAAATATCATTTCAATGATAGTTTATACTTCAAAACCAAAACCATTTTATTTCAAAGCTTTAATATCTCACATTTCATAAATCCAATATTATTTAAATAAACTCACATAATATATATATTTTAAATATCCATCTATCAAATAACTTAAATAAATCAACAAATGTCATTTAAAAATATTAAAATATCAAAGTATTATTCAAAACATCATTCATTTTTAATTCATTTAATACCATTTAAAACCATTCATTTTATTTAGAAATTAATCACCATTTCAAACTTACATTTCAAAGGAGTTTATATTTAAAGATTAAATCTTTTAATAAAACAATAAAGTCAATTCCTTATATTTAATAGTTAAATATTTAATTTCCAAAGATTTAAATCTTATTCCAAAGATTAATCTCATTAAAATTTAATAAAATAATAAAATTCAGTTTCCGTAGCACTTAAAAATGCTACGTAAAGTTATAGTTTAAAACAGTTCATTTAACAAAATACAGCATTTCAGTGCTGTAATAGATTTTCTTCAAATTTCAAATAAACTTTAAATGTTAAGTTTAACCACTATAGCACTTACAATGTGCTATAATAGCCTTCATTTCAAATTAACTTTTTAGTTCATTTAAAACAAATACAGCATTTAAAAAATGCTGTAATATCCGTTACATTACACTTCAAAAATGCTATTAAATCAAATTCAGAGTTTAAATACAAATTTCACCAACAGTTAATCTTTAATTTAAATCATTTAACTTATAAACATCATATAATTTTACATTTTAAAATCATCATTTCAACACTCTTATTTTTATGATTTTTATAAAGTTAAATCTCATCCAAAAAACAAATTTTAACATAATTTCTTATTTAAATTCAAGTATTAAATTCCATTTCTTTAATTAAATTATTAACTTAAAAATTGGTTTAAATCTACAAAATATAACTTATTTCCATAAATTTTACTTAATTATAGTTTCACTTTTTGAAATAAAATTTAAAACTTCACATTTAAGTTATATTTTAAAATTTACTTAAACATTCATTTGTTTAACATTTTAACTTATTCAAAAATCATTATTATTTTTATAAAATCCTTTAAAATACATTTTTAAAGAAAATTTTTATATTTTCCTTACTTTACATAATTTCCCTTTTAAAACAAAACATAAATTCCAAAATTTACTTATAGTTCAAATTCTACTTTACCGTTTGCTTAATTCATTATTTAATTTATAGAAAATCGGTAATATTTCTACAAAATCATTTTTAATTAAATTTAAATCAAAATATTATCAAAATATTATAAATTTTACATTTTAAAATATTTTAAAACATTTTCGAAAATATTACATAAACCATGGGCCTGTATATAGTTTTCTAGCCTAGGTCAAGTGATACGGATATATATCATTTCAATCCGCAGTTTACAAAGAAAAACCGGGTTCTATCATTTCAAACTCGCAGTCCCAAGTAAAATGAATGATTTTGGAAACCGCTCAGGCCTATCATTTCAGCCCATAATGTTTTTCCCCTCTTCTAAAGTCCGTTCGGGTATGTATCATTTCAACCCATAGTGATTTTAGTCTACAGGGAACTTGCAATGGTGATAACTGATATAAATGACAGAATAGCATGAAATAACAATAACATATGATATAACAAGTGTAATAACAGGTGTGAACATCATATGATAATAATATAACAGATATAGCATGGTGATAAACAGTTACAGATTCAAATAGTGTCAGTTTATCAGTTATATAAGTACATATTAGTCTGGTGAGATTTACTCACCTTTTTGTGCTGGAGATATCAACTCAAATGACACAACGGATTTCAGAAGGCACGATCACACAAAAATAGGCTCAAGTGGGAAGAGATCCAAGCTTAGAACTTGTGTTACAAGCCAAAACGAAACCAAATAAATTAACATTTCAACACACATTAAATTTAAACAACTTTGAAATAAAAAGAGATACGAATACACAGTCTTTTGCGTCGCTTTCTACATTTGATTACACGGCCTAGCAGATGTTTTGGCTCAGGTTTGGACATACTTTGGTTCAGGTTTGGGTCCTATAAGTCATGGCTACAAGGTATTGAAGTGGTGGAGGAGTTACTACGCATGAATATGAAGAGGCTTATGCCAAATAGGTGGGTTTTTGGTCAACAAAAGGCTCGACCATGTAGGGGTTTGGCTTGGGCATTCAAGTTCAGATCTGGATAGATGTTGTAGTGGTGTGTGGTGGTCTGGTCAGAGGTGGTGGTGGCGGCTAGAGGTGGTGGTGGTGGTAGAAAAAGAGGTGGTGAAGCAACAAGGCTCAAACTAGCATGTTTTCAAGGCATAGGTTGTATTTTTTTTTTTGGATTTTAACATCATGGTGGGTTCGACCATGTTTCAGATCTGAGGAGTAGGTGGTGATGATGACATAAAAGAGGTATAGGAGGTGGTGGCCATGGCTATGGCGTGGAGGCCGAGCAAAAGAGTGGAGATAACAAGGCAAAAATACATAAGAAAATAGGAAGAAAAGGAAGAAAATAAGAGGAAGACATTACCCAAAATGTCTGAAGCCATGAATAAAATATAAGAATGGTTTCTTGAGTGAGAAATAGGATGAAAGTCACGGCTAGAAACTGAAAATAGGCAGCCAAAATGAATAAATGAGATGGTTATGGCATTTGAAACATTTTTGGACAATGAAACGTCTAGAAATGAAACGCCTTAAACTCTTCACGTTTCCATTTTCTAAAGATCAAATAAAAACAAAAATAAATCAGCAATTACTTTTAAAAACTGAAACCAAGTGAAAATATAAGAAAATAAAAAATTAATTTTAAATAAAATATAAAAAGAATGAAAGAAATTACTTAAAAATACAAAACAGTGTCCAGAAATTACAAATAAATCACTACTAGTCTTGGAAAAATATACACTTCATTTTAAAAATACATAGGTTGTATTGTTATAGGTAAGTTTAATAAGATAGAGATGATCTTTCCAAGATTCTCCAAAATTAAGAACACAAGCACGCAAAAATAGATTCAAAATGAGTACCAAAGATTATCAAAGATTATAGAAAGATTTCTAAACAAAAAGATTATAGAAAGATGTCTATACCACTCTATAGCAAGATAAGGATGATAAGGACAACCAAAAGATAGTTTGAAAAACAAAATAAGGAAATAAATTTGAAAGCATGGAAATTTCAACTTAAATAGAGAATAAATCTTTACACAAGTTAAATAAATCTTAACTATCTCAAATTTCATTATCTTATTATCCAATCATCTTAAATTAACAATTTTTAAAACCAACGGTTTGAAAAATAATCATTTATTACACGCATAATGTACTTAATAAATTTTATTCTTCTTTATTCCTAATTAAAATTAAATTTATTCCTCTCAATATATTTATCACTTATGTTAAATATACTTACACTTATTATAACTGCTTTCTTTTATTCTTAGTTCTTTTAACATTATTTTATTGTAAGTTATTCAATTACCCTTTATTATATTTACCTCTGTTGATCATTTTATAATTAAAATTTAAGTTTATAACATTTATTATAACCACTAAAATTTTATTTATAAAATCTTTTTATATTGTATATTATCCATTTACATTGTTAACTTCTAAAATTAAGGTAAGTTATATTGAATGCAATTGTGTGTTATACAAATAAAACTTACAAATTCAATTATCTCAAGTTTGAATCATTTATCCAAATTTTTGATTTTCTTTTTATAATTGAAATTATTCTTCAAGCTAAAATTTAAGAAATAAATTTCCGATTACCTCCAAACCATTTGGAGATAAGTAATTATATACATAATATGTCAAATCAATTTTTAAATCATATATCTATATATATTATAAATCAAGTCATATTTTAGAAATTCAAATCGATTAAATTCCCTAAACAGAGCTGTAGCAAGACTACAGGGCGGTCTCTTCATTTCGAAACTCGAGAATAAATGTCGATGATGTCGTGGTCACCACCGAAGTTATTTTCCAACGACAAAGAGAAGGGCACTAATTTTTTAAACTTTTAAAATTCTTTGAAAAAAAATTTCTATTCAACAATACTTTAAATAATATAACCTTTTAAAACTTTAAACACAAGGTTTGAAACCATCAGAAATTAAATTCTCAAACTTCTTGTTCTAAATTCATTTCAGTTCCCAAATCAATTTATAAACAACTATTTATAAATTCATTTATAGAACAATAAATGATAAATCAAGTATTATCACTTCAAATAATCAATTTAAATCAGTTTATTAAGTTCCATAAATTTACTTATATATCAAAATTTATTTTATTAACCAAATTTTAAAATATTATTGTGTCAGTTTGTTCTCTTAAAGTGATTTGGAAATCTTATCGATAGCGTTGATCAGAAGAATCGATTAGAAACCCAATTCAACATCAACAACTCAAACAACATAATATATAAACAAAACATAGATTTACAAGTACAATTCAAAATGTTTGAAGACAGGTTGGAAATAAAAGACAAGATGATTAAATAACAAAATAGGGAGGTGGATAAGCTTAAATAAATCACGGGCAACCTTAACCGAGTCAACCGTGACTTAAAAATAAGATCAATATGGATTTTTCTAGGGTAAATCTACATTCGATCTCAAGAGTTAGAGTTTAGGATAACAAAAGATATTAGCATCTAAACCAAGGATAGATATAAATCTCTGGTGAATCGATGCTAATTGTAAAGGAGTTTCACCCTTTTACAATTCAATTTTTGATATTTGGCAGGACTGCCAACTCGTTATAAAGATCATTTTGAAGTCGAGTTATGGGATACTCCAAAATCAAAAGAAGATGAATAGTGAGGAACATAAATGGATTTTGGAACCGCAGGGAACGTTCCAAAATTCAAAGGAAACCGAATTAAAGAAGAAGGAATTCAAGCTCGAATGAAAGTGATTCTGAAATTAAATCTACTCTATAAACTGAGTTTTGCCTAAAACCAGAGCTCTGATACCAACTGTAACAGCCCGATATTTTCAAAAATTCGCATTCATTATAAGTGTATAGGTAGACACTCATGCCGGAATTGAATTGCTCAAAATACCACGTTGCAAATAAAAATTTGGCAAATCTTAGAATATACAGTAAATAATAATCACAGATCACAGACACAGAGTATATAATAATGCAGCGGAAGTAAAAGAGATAGTTGTTCATGAAGCTACTATATAAATATATCAGAGTTAAACAAGATACAACAGAAGTAATAAAGTACAATAGAAGTTTCAATATGATAACCAAGTACAAGCTGAATACAACAATAGAACCGAAATAGATAAGACTAGATAAGCAGATAATCTCCAGTGATTCCAATCTCCAGAAGGTGGAATCCAAATCTGTGAATACTCAGGCTGACCCGAGCGTAAATAAAAATACAAACACTCGAGTCAGGACATACATACCTATACAATGTAAACCAACTCAAGTGAACTATAGCAAAGGTGCAAGTAACTTAGAAGATGCTTGGGACCACCCATCCTCTAAGGATCCGTTAAACTATTTATTATATAGTAATATACGCCATATACAGCAGTGTCTAATCAGTAAAGTATAATCATATAGAAAATAGCGTTAAGGGGATGGTGAACCTTAACACGGTCGGATCTTTAAACCAAATCGTAGTGGGCTCGATATAAGGAACATATGACAAGGCACGCGAGGCAATGCCAGGGTGGATACACCGTTTGCACTCCCGGACCGGTGGTAACGGCAAGCCAGCAGCTTCCGCCCACCTCGAGACATACCCCGAATCAAAGTGGCGCCACCATATCGAATCACAAAAGTAATAGAATGGTTTCCGAAGAAGCATGCTCGATGAAAGGGTGCGACCCTTTGTGTAGCCCGGTATAGCTCCTATTTTAGTCACAATTAGGCCATCCATCAGCGTTCTCTTACTTCATGCCAGTAGCGTTCGCCAACCAACCTACTTCGTTCTGGAATCTCCACCGCGTACACGGTTGTCAAAGTGGTTTTCGGTATCGAAATAGAGTATGCCAGATATCTGATCCCGGTCTCTTTGCCAACCAATCGTTATTATAACCCATGGTTATAACTTTTAAAATAATATTTTATACTTCAAAATAAAATGTCCTTTTCAATCCAAATCTTTATCAAAATAAAGATTAAATCGTATTATGGAAGTCAGGGTTCGCTATTTTGTGGAAGTCAGGGATCGCTATGGCTGGGTTCCTGATATTTGTGCCTTCTGTCACTCCTTTGGTCACCTTGCTTGTGATTGCCTTCACTCTGAAGCTTCTGCGGTTGCTCCCAAGTTTCCTTTGTCGTGCCACCGTCCTAGGATCTGGGTCCCCAAAGTTCCTGCCCCTCCCTCTCACCTTTCTCCTGCTCCTGAGGCTGCGTTGCCAGATCTGTGTGTTCCTCCATTGCCCCTAGTTTTGCCTGTTTCTCTGCCTAGTACTGAGGTTCCTGGTTCTGCTCCTGTCATCCCTCTTGTTGCTCCTCACCCTTCCTCGCTCCTGCCTCCTGTTGCTTGGGATGAGGCTGAAGGGTGTTGGATTGATCCCATTTCTGACATGAGGTATAACCCGGTTAATGAATCCTTCTTCCGTTTTGTATCTGATGATCAGCTTGACCTTAGATGCCTTCGCTACAAACTATCTGGAGATTCTATAGTTCTTGACATGGACGGGTTAGATGCGGCTTCAAATTCTGACATGCTTGCAGATCCTTCCTGGCATCGATCTTTTATCTACTGTTCTGATGATGTGGTTTTTGACCCTTGTCTTGCTCTCCGATTTCGCCCGTTTGCTGGTCGTTCTGGGTCTGTCCCTTTGACATCTTCTTTGGTGACTTCGGTTGATGGTGATTCTCCCTCCTCGGAGGAGTTATAGTTATTATGATCCTTTTAGTTACTGTGACATTGCCGTCACGTACCTGTGCTGTATTTTTTGTTTCTTCTTTAGTAGTTAAGGTGCTTTTACCTTGCTCATGTACTTCAATTTTTATTATGTTCGTAATAAAAGTGGACGGTCCACTATAAAACCGGCTGGCCTTGCGAAAAAGATTAAATCATTTCCAAAACCATTTCAATATATCGACATACTATATCATTCAAATTCAAATATTTATCAAAATAAATATCAAGTCATTTCTAACCATTTCAATATATTAAATTATCATATCCTTTCAAAAACACCTTCCAAATCCATTTAATATATTAAAATATCATACCTTTTCAAAACTTCCTTTCAAATCATTTATTATCAAAATATCATATCTTTCAAAACTTCATTTCAAAACATTTTTAATATCAAAATATCATATCTTTCAAAAATTCATTTCAAAACATTTTTAATATCAAAATATCATATCTTTCAAAAATTCATTTCAAATCATTTTAATATATCAAAATATCAAAGTATTATTCAAAACATCATTCATTTTTAATTCACTTAAATACCATTTAAAACCATTCATTTTATTTAGAAATTAATCACCATTTCAAACTTACATTTCAAGGGAGTTTATATTTAAAGATTAAATATTTTCATAAAAAAAGTCAATTCCTTATTATTTAATAGTTAAATATTAAATTTCCAAAATTTAAATCTTATTCCAAAGATTAATCTCATTAAAATTTAATAAAATAATAAAATTCAGTTTCCATAGCACTTAAAATGTTACGCAAAGTTATAGTTTAAAACGGTTCATTTAACAAAATACAACATTTAAGTGCTGTAATAGATTTTCTTTAAATTTCAAATAAAATTTAAATGTTAAGTTTAACCACTTTAGCACTTACAATTTGCTATAATAGCCTTTATTTCAAATTAACTTTTTAGTTCATTTAAAACAACTACAGCATTTACAAAATACTGTAATATCCTTTTATTACACTTTAAAAATGCTGTTAAATCAAATTCATGGTTTAAATACAAATTTCACCAACAGTTAAACCTTAATTTAAATCATTTAACTTATAAAAATCATAAATTTTACATTTTAAAATCATCATTTCAATACTCTTATTTTTATGATTTTTATAAAGTTAAATCTCATCCAAAAATCAATTTTTAACATAATTTCTTATTTAAATTCAAGTATTAAATTACATTTCTTTAATTAAATTATTAAATTAACAATTAGGTTTAAATTTACAAAATATAACTTATTTCCATAAATTTTACTTAATTAAAATTTCACTTTTTTAAAAACAAAATTTAAAATTTCACATTTAAGTTATATTTCAAAATTTATTTAACCATTCATTTGTTTAACATTTTAACTTATTCAAAAATCATTACTATTTTTATAAAATAATTTAAAATACATTTATTTAAATCAATATATTATATTTTTCTTACTTTACATAATTTCCTTTTTAAAACAAAACATAAATTCCAAAATTTACTTATAATTCAAATTCTACTTTGCCGTTTACTTAATTCATTATTTAATTTATAGAAAATCACTAATATTTCTACAGAATCATTTTAATTAGATTTAAATCAAAATATTATCAAAATATTATAAATTTTACATTTTAAAACATTTTCAAAAATATTACATAAGCCACGGGCCTGTATATAGTTTTCTAGCCTAGGTCAAGTGATACGCATATATATCATTTCAATCCGCAGTTTACAAAGAAAAACCGGGTTCTATCATTTCAAACCCGCAGTCCCAAGTAAAATGAATGATTTTGGAAACCGCTCAGGCCTATCATTTCAGCCCATAACGTTTTTCTCCTATTCTAAAGTCCGTTCGGGTATGTATCATTTCGACCCATGGTGATTCTAGTCTACATGGAACTTGCAATGGTGATAACTAATATAAATGGCAGAATAGCATGAAATAACAGTAACATATGATATAACAAGTGTAATAATAGGATTAAACATCATACGATAATAATATAGCAGATATAGCATGGTGATAAACAGTTACAGATTCAAATGGTGTCAGTTTATCGTTTATATAAGTACATATTAGTCTGGTGAGATTTACTCACCTTTTTGTGCTGGAGATATCAACTCAAATGACACAATGGATTCTAGAAGGCATGATGACACAAAAATAGGCTCAAGTGGGAAGATATCCAAGCTTAGAACTTGTGTTACAACCCAAAACAAAACCAAATAAATTAACATTTCAACACAACATTAAATTGAAACAACTTTGAAATAAAAAGAGATATGAATACACAGTCATTGGCCTTGCTTTCTACATTTGATTGCACGGCCTAGGGGATGTTTTGGCTCAGGTTTGGACATACTTTGGTTCAGGTTTGGGTCCTATAAGTCATGGCTACAAGGTATTGAAGTGGTGGAGGAGTTACTATGCATGAATATGAAGAGGCTTATGCCAAATAGGTGGGTTTTTGGTCAACAAAAGGCTCGACCAAGTAGGGGTTTGGCTTGGCCATTCAAGTTCATATCTGGATAGATGTTGTAGTGGTGTGTGGTGGTCTGGCCAGAGGTGGTGGTGGTGGCGGCTAGAGGTGGTGGTGGTGGTGGAAAAAGAGGTGGTGAAGCAACAAGGCTCAAACTAGCATGTTTTCAAGGCATAGGTTGTATTTTTTTTGGATTTTAGCATCATGGTGGGTTCGGCCATGTTTCAGATCTGAGGAGTAGGTGGTGATGATGACAGAGAAGAGGTGTAGCAGGTGGTGGCCATGGCAATGGAGTGGAGGCCGAGCAAAAGAACGGAGAGAACAAGGCAAAAATACATAACAAAATATGAAGAAAAGGAAGAAAATAAGAGGAAGACATTACCCAAAATGTTTGAAGCCATGAATAAAATGAAAGGATGGTTTCTTGAGTGAGAAATAGAATTAAAGTCACGACTAGAAACAGAAAATGGGCAGCCAAAATGAATAAATGAGATGGTTATGGCATTTGAAACGTTTTTGGACAATGAAACGTCTAGAAATGAAACGCCTTAAACTCTTCACGTTTCCATTTTCTAAAGATCAAATAAAAACAAAAATAAATTAGAAAATAATTTTAAAAACCGAAACCAAGTGAAAATATAAGAAAATAAAAAATTAATTTTAAAGAAAATATAAAAAAAATGAAAGAAATTACTTAAAAATACAAAACAGTGTCCAGAATTACAAATAAACCACTACTAGTCTTGAAAAAATATACACTTCATTTTAAAAATATTATGGAGTAAAACTTTGAAATAAAATAATTTATTTATCATTTCTAGAATAAAATAAATAATTAAATTGGAGAAAAATAGAAAAATAACTAAAGAAAATGTTTAAAAATTGAAAACAGAGCATGGAAATTACAAGAAAAATACTACTAACTCTAGAAAAATTCCTACCTCACTTTAAAAATATTAAAAGAAAAAAATATACATACAATAACATATTAATACATATTAAAATAAAATATGACAAAGAAAATATAATTTATAAAATTTAAAATAACCAAAATTGCTAAATAACTCAAATTGTACTCAATATTGAAATATACATAACTTTCACAGTTTAAATCCGTTTCCAACGAAACAAAAATCAGTATTCATGTTATTAAATCTATTTTCATAATAAAAGATAATATTTAAATATTTAAATATTTAAATTTGAAATTTAATAGCAAAGTTGACTAATTTGACCAGAAATCCACTTTTTAGTAAAATATCCAATTTATACAAGTTTGAAACTATAATTCACATAAAATCAACATTTATATTTAAAATAACATAACTTATTCATTTTGATAAATAAAATCTAAATTTTAAATCAAAATTTCAAATAAATGAATTTTGTGATTTATTTTATTGTTTATTTTGATTTTTTATTTGAAATTTTGAATTAAAAATTTTATTTTATTTATAAAAATGAATAATTTATGTTATTTTAAATATAAATGTTGATTTTTATGAATTATAGTTTCAAACTTGTGTAAATTGAATATTTTACTGAAAAGTGAATTTCTGTTCAAACTGGTCAAACTTTGACTTTTAAAATTCAAATTTATATTATTTTAAAACTTAAATTTTATCTTTTATTATGAAAATAGATGTAATAACTTGAACACTGCTTTTCGTTTCATTGAAAACGGAGTTAAACGGTAAAGTTATGTATATTTCAATATTGAGTGCAATTTGTTTATTCTGCAATTTTGTTATTTTAAATTGTAAAAAATATATTTTTTATTTGTTATATTTTATTTTAATATGTATTAATATGTTATTTTATGTATATTTTGTATTTTAATATTTTAAAGTGAGGCAGGAATTTTTCTATAGTTAGTAGTATTTTTATTGTAATTTCCATGGCCCTCTTTTCAATTTTTAAACATTTTATTTAGTTCTTTTTCTATTTTTCCCCAATTCAATTATTTAATTTATTTTGAAAATGATAAATAAATTATTTTATTTCAGATTTTCACTTTATAATATTTTTAAAATGAAGTGGACATTTTTCCAAGACTAGTAGTGATTTATATGTAATTTCTGGACCCTGTTTTGAATTTTTAAGCAATTCCTTTTATTCTTTTTCTATTTTCTTTAAATTTTGTTATTTATTTTCATATTATTTCACTTGGTTTCGGTTTTTTAAAAGTATTTTTTGATTTATTTTTGTTTTTATTTGATCTTTAGAAAATGGAAATGTCAAGAGTTTAAGGCGTTTCATTTCTAGACGTTTCATTGTCCAAATACTTTCAAATGTCATAACCATCTCATTTATTCATTTTGACTGCCCATTTTCAGTTTTATAGCCGTGTATTCACTTCTCTTTTCACGTTAAAGTTTCTTTCTCAATTCATTTGCACGGCTAAAGCAAATTATGGTAATGTCTTCTTCTTCTTCTTCTACTTTCTCTCTTCATTTTATTGATTTTTCCATTGAATTTTCCCTTGCATCTTCCTTGTATTTGCTCGGCCTAGCCTCCTCCACCACCTCCACCTTCCTCCTCCCCTTCCATGGCTTCAAATCCCTCTCTCCTCCTCTGACCAAATCAGGCCGTGGCCTTTAAATGAAGACAAACACCTCAAAAGTTGCACAAAACTCCTTAAAAGCATGTCTAGCCACCTAGTCTTCATCACCGTCACCTTAGATGACCTTGGCTACCTCCTATTGCTTCACCACCACTTTGACACACCCCTAACTATCAAGTCCATCCTCTGTCTAGATCTGAAACATCCCATAGCCGAGCCATAGATCCATGTAGCCGAGCCCAAAATGAACCAAAAACCACTATTTTGCATAGGCCTCTTCATATTCATGCGTAGTAACTCCTCCACCACTTCAATATCTTGTTGCCATGCCTTAAAAGACCAAAACCTAAACAAAAGTATGTCCAAACTTAAGCCAAAACATTCCCTAAGCCATGCTAGCAAGTGTAGAAAGCAAGGCAAAAAGTTGTGTATTTTCAATTCAAAGTTATTCCTATTCAATTTTGTATTGAATTGTAATTTTATTTTGTTTTGTTTTGGGTTGCAACACAAGTTCTAAGCTTGGATCTCTTTCCACTTGAGCCTATCGTTGTGTCATAGT
This sequence comes from Allium cepa, assembly GCA_030765085.1. Lineage (NCBI taxonomy): Eukaryota > Viridiplantae > Streptophyta > Magnoliopsida > Asparagales > Amaryllidaceae > Allium > Allium cepa. The sequence goes on along the minus strand of CM060930.1, from coordinate 4,907,942 downwards.
GCCTTCTGAAATTCGTTGTGTCATTTGGATTGCAATCTCCAGCCATAAATGTGAGTAAATCTCACCAGACTAATATGTACTAATATAACTGATAAACAGACACCATTTGAATCTGTAAGTGTTTATCATCATGTTGTATCTACTATATTATTATCATATGATGTTCATACCTGTTATTACACTTTTAATATCATATTTTATTGTTATTTCACGCTATTCTGTCATTTATATCAGTTATCACCATTGCAAGTTCCCTGTAGACTAGAATCACTATGGGTTGAAATGATACATACCCGAACCGACTTTAGAATAGGGGAAAAACGTTATGGGCTGAACTGATAGGTCTGAGCGGTTTTCAAAATCATTCATTTTACTTGGGAATTCGGGTTTGAAATGATAGAACCCGGTTTTTCTTTGTAAACTGCGGATTGAAATGATATATATCTGTATCACTTGACCTAGGCTAGAAAACTATATACAGACCCGTGGTTTATGTAATATTTTTGAAAATGTTTTAAAATATTTTAAAATGTAAAATTTGTAATATTTTAATTTAAATTTAATTAAAAATTATTTTGTAGAAATATTTGTGATTTTCTATAAATTAAATAATGAATTAAGTAAACGGTAAAGTAGAATTTGAACTATAAGTAAATTTTATAATTTATGTTTTGTTTTAAAAAGGAAATTATGTAAAGTAAGAAAAATATAATATTTTGATTTAAAAATGTATTTTAAATGATTTAAATAATAATGATTTTTGGATAAGTTAAAATGTTAAACAAATGAATGTTTAAGTAAATTTTGAAATATAACTTAAATGTGAACTTTTAAATTTTGTTTAAAAAAAGTGAAATTTTAATTAAGTAAAATTTAGGGAAATAAGTTATATTTTGTAAACTTAAACATAATTGTTAAGTTAATAATTTAATTAAAGAAATGGAATTTAATACTTGAATTTAAATAAGAAACTATGTTAAAATTTGATTTTTGGATGAGATTTAACTTTATAAAAATCATACAAATAAGAGTATTGAAATGATGATTTTAAAATGTGAAATTATATGATATTTATAAGTTAAATGATTTAAATTAAAGATTAACTATTGGTGAAATTTGTATTTAAACCCTGAATTTGATTTAACAGCATTTTTGAAGTGTAATGTAAAGGATATTACAGCATTTTGTAAATGCTGTAGTTGTTTTAAATGAACTAAAAAGTTAATTTGAAATAAAGGCTATTATAGCACATTGTAAGTGCTATAGTGGTTAAAATTAACACTTAAAGTTTATTTGAATTTAAAGAAAATCCATTACAGCACTTAAATGCTGTATTTTGTTAAATGAACTGTTTTAAACTATAACTTTACGTAGCATTTTTAAGTGCTACGGAAAGTGAATTTTATTATTTTATTAAATTTTAATGAGATTAATCTTTGGAATAAGATTTAAATTTTTGGAAATTAAATATTTAACTATTAAATATAAGGAATTGACTTTATTTTTTTATGAAAAGATTTAATCTTTAAATATAAACTCCCTTGAAATGTAAGTTTGAAATGGTGATTAATTTCTAAATAAAATGAATGTTTTAAATGGTATTTAAATGAATTAAAAATGAATGATGTTTTGAATAATACTTTGATATTTTGATATTTTGAAATGATATTTGTTGATTTATTTAAGTTATTTGATAGATGAATATTTAAAATATATATATACATATATATATATATATATATATATATATCATTTGAGTTTATTTAAATAATATTGGATTTATGAAATGTGCGATATTAAAGCCTTGAAATAAAATGGTTTTGATTTTGAAGTATAAACTATCATTGAAATGATATTTTGATATATTAAAACGATTTGAAATGAAGTTTTTGGAAAGACATGATATTTTAAATGGTTTGGAATTGATTTAATCTTTATTTTTGATAAAGGTTTGGATTTGAACTGATATTCTATTTCAAAGAAAAATATTATTTTAAAAGTTATAACACGGGTTATAATAACGATTGGTTGGCAAAGAGACCGGGATCGGATATCTGGCATACTCTCTGTCGATACCGAAAACCACTTTGACAACCGTGTACGCGGTGGAGATTCCAGAACGAAGTAGGTTGATTGGTGAATGCTACTGGAATGAAGTAAGAGAACGCTGATGGATGGCCTAATTATGACTAAAACAGGAGCTATACCGGGCTACACAAAGGGTTGCACCCTTTCATCGAGCATGCTTCTTCGAAAACCATTCTATTACTTTTGTGATTCGATATGGTGGCGCCACTTTGATTCGGGGTATTGCTCGAGGTGGGCGGAAGCTACTGGCTTGCCGTCACCACCGGTCCGAGAGTGCAAACGGTGTATCCACCCTGACATTGCCTCGCGTGTCTTGTCATATGTTCCTTATATCGAGCCACTACGATTTTGGTTTAAAGATCTGACCGCGTTAAGGTTTACCATCCCCTTAACGCTATTTTCTATATGATTATACTTTACTGATTAGACACTACTGTATATAGCGCAATATGCTACATAGTAAATAGTTTAACGGATCCTTAGAGGATTGGCGGTCCCAAGCATCTTCTAAGTTACTTGTACTTTTACTACAGTTCACTTGAGTTGGTTTACATTGTATAAGTATATATGTCCTGATTCAAGTGTTTGTATTTTTATTTACGCTCGGGTCAGCCTGAGTATTCACATATTTGGATTCCACTTTCTGGAGATTGGAATCGCTGGAGATTATCTGCTTATGTAGTCTTATCTATTTCAGTTCGGTTGTTCTATTCAGCTTGTACTTGGTTATCATATTGAAACTTCTATTGCACTTTATTTCTTCTGTTGTATCTTGTTTAACTCTGATATATTTATATAGTAGCTTTATGAACTACTATCTCTTTTACTTCCTCTGCATTATTAAATACTCTGTGTCTGTGATCTGTGATTATTATTTACTGTATATTCTGAGATTTGACAAATTTTTATTTACAACGCGGTATTTTGAGCAATTCAATTCTGGCATGAGTGTCTACCTTTACATGTATAATGGATGTGAATGGTTGAAAATACCGGAGCGTTACAGCTGGTATCAGAGCTTTGGTAGCTCTAGGCAAAACTCAGCATATGGAGTGAATGTATTTACAGAATCACTTTCATTCGAGTTTGAATCTCTTCCTTTTTGACTCGATTCCTTTGAATTTTGTAACGTTTCCTACGGTTCCAAAATCCATTCGTATCCCTCACAATTCATCTTCTTTTGACTCTGGCGTATTCCATAACTCCGCTTCGAATGATCTTTTTAGTGATTCGGCGGTCACGCCAATTTCAAATTGAATTGAAAAAAGGGGAAACTCCCTTACAATTAGCATCGATTCACCAGAGATTTATATCTATCCTTGGTTTAGATGCTAATATCTTTTGTTATTCCAAACTCTAACTCTTGAGATCGAATGTAGATTTACCCCAGAAAAATCCACATTGATCTTATTTTTTAAGTCACGGTTGACCCGGTTAAGGTTGCCCGTGATTTATTTAAGCTTATCCACCTCCCTATTTTGTTATTTAATCATCTTGTCTTTTGTTTCCAACCTTTCTTCAAACATTTTGAATTGTACTTGTAAATCTATGTTTTGTTTATATATTGTGTTGTTTGAGTAGTTGATGTTGAATTGGGTTTCTGATCGATTCTTCTTATCAACGCTATCGATAAGATTTCCAAAACACTTTGACAGAACAAACTGACACAATATTATTTTAAAATTTGGTTAATGAAATAAATTTTGATATATAAGTAAATTTATGGAACTTAATAAACTGATTTAAATTGACTATTTGAAGTGATAATACTTGATTTATCATTTATTGTTCTATAAATTAATTTATAAATAGTTGTTTATAAATTGATTTGGGAACTGAATGAATTTAGAACAATAAATTTGAGAATTTAATTTCCAATGGTCTCAAACCTTGTGTTTAAAGTTTTAAAGGGCTATATTATTTAAAGTTTTTTTTAATAGAAATTTGTTTTCAAAGAATTTTAAAAGTTTAAAAAAATTAGTGCTATTTTCTTTGTCGTTGGAAAATAACTTCGGTGATGACCGCGGCATCATCGACATTCATTTTCGAGTTTCGAAATGAAGAACCGCCCTGTAGTCTTGCTACAGCTTTGTTTTGGGAAATCAAATTGATTTGAATTTCTAAAATATGACTTGATTTATAATATATATAGACATAGATTTAAATTTGATTTGATAAGTTATGTGCATACATTTATTTATCTCTAAATGGTTTAAAGAAATCGGAAATTTAATTCTTAAATTCAATTATAAAAAAATCAAAATTTTGGATGAATATTCAACGATGAAATGATTTAATTGGAAAGTTTTAGTTCTATAATACAATTGCATTCAAATATAACTTACCTTAATTTTGAAAGTTAACAATGTAATTGGATAATATACAATATAAAAGATTTTATAAATAAAATTTGAGTGGTTATAATAAATGTTATACACTTAATGTTAATTATAAAATGATTAACAAAGTAAATATAATAAAGGGTAATTGAATAACTTACAATAAAATAATGTTAAAAGAACTAAGAATAAAAGAAAGCAGTTATAATAAGTGTAAGCATATTTAACATAAGTGATAAATATATTGAGAGGAATAAATTTAATTTTAATTAGGAATAAAGAAGAATAAAATTTATTAAGTACATTGTGAGTGTAATAAATGAATATTTTCAAACCCATGGTTTTAAAAATTGTTAATTTAAGATGATTGGATAATAAGATAATGAAATTTGAGATAGTTAAGATTTATTTAACTTTGTGTAAAGATTTATTCTCTATTTAAGTTGAAATTTCCATGCTTTCAGATTTATTTCCTTATTTTGTTTTTCAAACTATCTTTTGGTTGTCCTTATCATCCTTATCTTGCTACAGACTGGTATAGGCATCTTCCTATAATATTTCTGTTTAGAAATCTTTCTATAATCTTTGATAATCTTTGGTACTCATTTTGAATCTATTTTTACATGCTTGTGTTCTTGATTTTGGAGAATCTTGGAAAGATCATCTCCACCTTGTTAAAATTATCTATAACAACAGTTATCAGGTATAATCTCAATCTTCTGGTCACCTTGTCTTAATCTTATTTCACTTCTATCTTTTCTGTGCTTTCTCGTACCTCGATGCTTTTCGGGGACGAAAACTTTTGAGTGGGGGAGAGTGTAACAACCCTGAATTTAGTGATTTATTTTATTGTTTATTTTGATTTTTTTATTTGAAATTTTGATTTAAAAATTTTATTTTATTAATTAAAATGAATAATTTATGTTATTTTAAATATAAATGTTGATTTTTGTGAAATATAGTTTCAAACTTGTGTAAATTGAATATTTTACTGAAAAGTGAATTTCTGTTCAAACTGGTCGAACTTTGAATTTTAAAATTCAAATTTCAATTATTTTAAATCTTTAATTTTATCTTTTATTATGAAAATAGATGTAATAACTTGAACACTACTTTTCGTTTCATTGAAAACGGAGTTAAACAGTAAAAGTTATGTATATTTCAATATTGAGCGCAATTTGTTTATTCTGCAATTTTGTTATTTTAAATTGTATAAATTATATTTTCTTTGTCATATTTTATTTCAATATGTATTAATATGTTATTTATGTATATTTTTGTCTTTTAATATTTTAAAGTGAGGCAAGAATTTTTCTAGAGTTAGTAGTATTTTTTTTGTAATTTCCATGGCCCTCTTTTCAATTTTTAAACATTTTCTCTAGTTCTTTTTCTATTTTTCTCCAATTTAATTACTTATTTTATTTTGAAAATGAAAAATAAATTATTATTTTTCAAATTTTCACTTCATAATATTTTTAAAATGAAGTAGACATTTTTCCAAGACTAGTAGTGATTTATATGTAATTTCTGGACCCTGTTTTGAATTTTTAAGCAATTCCTTTTATTCTTTTTCTATTTTCATTAAATTTTGTTATTTATTTTCATATTATTTCACTTGTTTCAGTTTTTTAAAAGTATTTGCTGATTTATTTTTGTTTTTATTTGATCTTTAGAAAATGGAAACGTGAAGAGTTTAAGGCGTTTCATTTCTAGACGTTTCATTGTCCAAAAACATTTCAAATGCCATAGTCATCTCGTTTATTCATTTTGGCTGCCCATTTTCAGTTTTATAGCCGTGTATTCACTTCTCTTTTCACGTTAAAAGTTTCTTGTTCAATTCATGTGCACGGCTAAAGCAAATTATGGTAATGTCTTCTTCTTCTTTTTCTACTTTCTCTCTTCATTTTATTGATTTTTTCCATTGAATTTTCCCTTGCCTCTTCCTTGTATTTGCTCGGCCTAGTCTCCTCCACCACCTCCACCTTCCTCCTCCCCTTCCACGGCTTTAAATCCCTCTCTCCTCCTCTAACCAGATCAGGCCATGGCCTTTAAATGAAGACAAACACCTCAAAAGTTGCACAAAACTCCTTAAAAGCATGTCTAGCCACCTAGTCTTCATTACCATCACCTTAGATGACCATGGCCACCTTCTATTGCTCCACCACTACTTTGACACACCCCTAACAATCACCTTCATCCTCTGCCCAGATCTAAAACATCCCATAGCCGAGCCACAGATCCATGTAGCCGAGCCCAAAATGAACCAAAAACCACTATTTTGCATAGGCCTCTTCATATTCATGCGTAGTAACTCCTCCACCACTTCAATACCTTATAACCATGCCTTATATGACCCAAACCTGAACAAAAGTATGTCCAAACCTGAGCCAAAATATTCCCTAAACCGTGCTAGCAAGTGTAGAAAGCAAGGAAAAAAGTTGTGTATTCATATTGTTTTTCAATTCAAAGTTATTCCTATTCAATGTTGTATTGAATTGTAATTTTATTTTGTTTTGTTTTGGGTTGCAACACAAGTTCTAAGCTTGGATCTCTTCCCACTTGAGGCTATCGTTGTGTCATCGTGCCTTCTAGAATCCGTTGTGTCATTTGGATTGCAATCTCCAGCCATAAATGTGAGTAAATTTCACCAGACTAATATGTACTTATATAACTGACAAACTAACATCATTTGAATCTGTAACTGTTTATCATCATGTTATACCTGCTATATTATTATCATATGATGTTCAAACCTGTTATTACACTTGTTATATCATATTTTATTGTTATTTCATGTTATTATGTCATTTATATCAGTTATCACCATTGCAAGTTCCCTGTAGTCTGGAATCACTATGGGTTGAAATGATACATACCCGAACGGACTTTAGAATAGGGGGAAAACGTTATGGGCTAAAATGACAGGTCTGAGCGGTTTCCAAAATCATTCATTTTACTTGGTACTACGGGTTTGAAATGATAGAACCCAGTTTTTCTTTGTAAACTGCGGATTGAAATGATATATATCTGTATCACTTGACCTAGGCTAGAAAACTATATACAGACCCGTGGTTTATGTAATATTTTTGAAAATGTTTTAAAATATTTTAAAATATAAAATTTATAATATTTTGATAATATTTTGATTTAAATTTAACTAAAAATTATTTTGTAGAAATATTAGTGATTTCTATAAATTAAATAATGAATTAAGTAAACGGTAAAGTAGAATTTGAACTATAAGTAAATTTGGGAATTTATGTTTTGTTTTAAAAAGGAAATTATGTAAAGTAAGAAAAATATAATGTTTTTATTTAAAAATGTATTTTAAATGATTTTATAAAAATAATAATGATTTTGGAATAAGTTAAAATGTTAAACAAATGAATGTTAAAGTAAATTTTGAAATATAACTTAAATGTGAAATTTTAAATTTTGTTTTAAAAAGTGAAATTTTAATTAACTAAAATTTATGGAAACAAGTTATATTTTGTAAATTTAAACCTATATGTTAAGTTAATAATTTAATTAAAGAAATGGAATTTAATACTTGAATTTAAATAAGAAATTATGTTAAAATTTGATTTTTGGATGAGATTTAACTTTATAAAAATCATAAAAATAAGAGTGTTGAAATGATGATTTTAAAATGTGAAACTATATGATGTTTATAAGTTAAATGATTTAAATTAAAGATTAACTATTGGTGAAATTTGTAATTAAACCCTAAATTTGATTTAACAGCATTTTTGAAGTGTAACTAAAGGATATTACAGCATTTTGTAAATGTTGTAGTTGTTTTAAATGAACTAAAAAGTTAATTTAAAATAAAGGCTATTATAGCACATTGTAAGTGTTATAGTGGTTAAACTTAACATTTAAAGTTTATTTGAATTTAAAGAAAATCTATTACAGCACTTAAGTGTTGTATTTTGTTAAATGAACTATTTTAAACTATAACTTTACGTAGCATTTTTAAGTGCTACGGAAAGTGAATTTTATTATTTTATTAAATTTAATGAGATTAATCTTTGGAATAAGATTTAAATTTTTGGAAATTAAATATTTAACTATTAAATATAAGGAGTTGACTTTATTTTTTATGAAAAGATTTAATCTTTAAATATAAACTCCCTTGAAATGTAAGTTTGAAATGGTGATTAATTTCTAAATAAAATGAATGGTTTTAAATGATATTTAAATGAATTAAAAATGAATGATGTTTTGAATAATACTTTGATATTTTGATATTTTGAAATGATATTTGTTGATTTATTTAAGTTATTTGATAGATGGATATTTAAATATATATATATATATATATATATATATATATATCATTTGAGTTTATTTAAATAATATTGGATTTATGAAATGTGAGATATTAAAGCCTTGAAATAAATGGTTTTGGTTTTGAAGTACAAACTATCATTGAAATGATATTTTGATATATTAAAATGATTTGAAATGAAGTTTTTGGAAAGATATGATATTTTAAATGGTTTGGAATTGATTTAATCTTTATTTTTGATAAAGATTTGGATTTGAAATGATATTCTATTTCGAAGTAAAATATTATTATAAAAGTTATAACCACGGGTTATAATAACGATTGGTTGGCAAAGAGACCGGGATCGGATATCTGGCATACTCTCTGTCGATACCGAAAACCACTTTGACAATCGTGTACGTGGTGGAGATTCCAGAACGAAGTAGGTTGGTTGGCGAACACTACTGGAATGAAGTAAGAGAACGCTGATGGATGGCTGGAGATTGCAATCCAAATGACACAACGAATTCCAGAAGACACGATGACACAACAATAGGTTTAAGTGGGAAGTGATCCAAGCTTAGAACTTGTGTTCTAACCCAAAACAAAACCAAATAAAATTACAATTCAATACAACATTGAATAGGAATAACTTTGAATTGAAAAGCAATATGAATACACAACTTTTTTCTTTGCTTTCTACACTTGCTTGCACGGCTTAGGGAATGTTTTGGCTCAGGTTTGGACATACTTTGGTTCAGGTTTGGGTCCTATAAGGCATGGCTACAAGGTATTGAAGTGGTGGAGGAGTTACTACGCATGAATATGAAGAGGCTTATGCAAAATAATGGTTTTTGGTTCATTTTGGGCTCGGCTACATGGATTTATGGCTCGGCTATGGCATATTTCAGATCTGGACATAGGATGAAGGTGATGATTAGGGGTGTTTCAAAGTGGTGGTGGAGCAATAGGAGGTGGCCATGGTCATCTAAGGTGATGGTGATGAAGACTAGGTGGCTAGACATGCTTTTAAGGAGTTTTGTGCGACTTTAGAGTTGTTTGTCTTCATTTAAAGGCCATGGCCTGATCTGGTCAGAGGAGGAGAGAGGGATTTGAAGCTGTGGAAGGGGAGGAGGAAGGTGGAGGTGGTGGAGGAGGCTAGTCCGAGCAAATACAAGGAAGCAGTAAGGGAAAATTCAATAGAAAAATCAATAAAATGAAGAGAGAAAGTAGAAAAAGAAGAAGAAGACATCACCATAATTTGCTTTAGCCGTGAAAATGAATTGAGAAAGAAACTTTTAACGTGAAAAGAGAAGTGAATACATGGCTATAAAACTGAAAATGGGCAGCCAAAATGAATAAATGAGATGGTTATGGCATTTGAAACGTTTTTGGACAATGAAATGTCTAGAATTGAAAAGCCTTAAACTCTTCACGTTTCCATTTTCTAAAGATCAACTAAAAGCAAAAATAAATCAGCAAATACTTTTGAAAACCGAAACCAAGTGAAATAATATGAAAATAAATAACAATATTTAAAGAAAATAGAAAAAGAATAAAAGGAATTGCTTAAAAATTCAAAACATGGTCCAGAAATTACATAAAAATCACTACTAGTCTTGGAAAAATGCCCACTTCATTTTAAAAATACTATGAAGTGAAAATTTGAAATAAAAATAATTTATTTATCATTTTCAAAATAAAATAAATAATTAAATTGGACAAGAATAGAAAAAGAACTAAAGAAAATGTTTAAAAATTGAAAACAAGGCATGGAAATTACAAGAAAAATACTACTAACTCTAGAAAAATTCCTACCTCACTTTAAAATATTAAAAGACAAAAATATACATAAAATAACATATTAATACATATTAAAATAATATGACAAAGAAAATATAATTTATACAATTTAAAATAACAAAATTGCAGAATAAACAAATTGCACTCAATATTGAAATATACATAACTTTTGCTGTTTAACTCCGTTTTCAACGAAACAAAAGGCGGTGTTCATGTTATTAAATCTATTTTCATAATAAAGGATAAAATTTAAGATTTAAAATAATTTTAATTTTAATTTTAAAAGTCAAAGTTTGAACAGTTTGAGTAGAAATTCACCTTTCAGTAAAATATTCAATTTATACGAGTTTGAAACTATAATTCACATAAAAATCAACATTTATATTTAAAATAACACAACTTATTGATTTTTAATAAATAATAAAAAAATTAAATCAAAATTTCAAATAAAAATAATCAATATAAACAATTTAAAATAAGTCACAAAATTCAGGGTTGTTATTTCAAAACAACTTTTCTTTCATAATTCAAATCATAAAAACTGGAGTAGATAAGAGCAGCTATTCCTCTAATATCTTCATAACAGCTCACACTCTTCGTTCAAGGTGGGTTTTCTAAAGATATGCGATTAATTATGCATAACAAGGAAAAACGTTAATTTTTCCCTTGCTTGGCCTCTCTAAATATATTATCTATAGTATAACTATTATTACCCAACAATACGGTCTCTTATTACTGCATTTTCTACCTAGAGATTTCACACTTTAATACATTGGAACTATTTCTCCTAAGAGAAGCTATCAACACTAGAATTTTCTATGAATACTATAAAAAAGGATGTATGTTTTATGTGAAATAACAAGGAGTTTTTGTTTTTTTTCCTTATTATTTCAACAAAATGTCTTCATTTATAATGTGGCTAATTCATAGAAACCAATATCATTAAAGCATGTCAAATTTATATTTTATCCATAATAATTTTTGTCTTTATTTAATTTATTGAGTTCTTACTACACTAGTGCAGTCACCTACTATTAGATGTTAATTGCTAAACTTCCTCCAAACCACTACTCTATTTTCAATATTTTGACAACTTATTTTGTCCAACCACCAAAATATTTATATCAAAAATAGTTTCGAGCTATATTGCTCTTTTTTTCAAAAGAATAGAGTTTTACAAAATTTTCCTTTTTGAAAATTTTTAGTTTCCTACAATAATTTAATCATTACTGGTTTTCATATTTAATTCTTCCATACTTTGCACCCCAAAACTAGTGAGCTATACAAAGCTCTATAATTATTACTACTTTTTGTGAAAGAAATTTTGTTTTATTTTTTCAATTTTTCAAATCTCAAAAATTCTCTTTTTCTTTCAAAAATTGTTTTCACACAATTTCCCATGTTTAAACCAGACGCATTTAAAACTGTAGACTTTTAAGCTTAAAACTTGAAAACTCTATAAATCTCCTTTTTTTTCAATTTATTAAAAGTTTAATTATTGGGCTAGACTTAAAGTGAGTTCTTAACTTTTTTATACTTTCCCAAGTATTCCCACGAAGTCATTCTTCTCAATCCAATTATATAACTTCCTAATCCATTTCCTCTCTTATGCTTCTATTTATTCTAAGGAACTACTGTCCCACCCACTAACCTGAAACAACCATCAATATCCAGATATTAACATATGGACTTCCATTTTTATACTGAATCTACTATATATCTCATATTTTGCCACTCTAGGGTCTATAACTCTTAGATTCCCATAATCCTAATATTTATGTACAAAACTGTTAGTCAAAATCTTCCCATATGTCATTTCCCTTAAAAGTGGGTCTTCTATGGATATAAGTATATATAAGATAATATATTTATATTTAAAAAATACAAATACATTCACTCTCTTCTTATTTAGGAACCCTAAACCTAGGCTCGGATACCAAATGTAACAATACGAATTCCAGTGGTCCCGATTTTTTGTAAAAATGCTAAAAACCAAGTCCACTAAATTCCGAGTTGGGTATCTGGTATCCTGCAAATAAGCAAAGATAAATATATTATAGCTCAATTAATTACCTCATAGCGACATTAACTAAAATATAGTAGGAAGTAAATACTCATCCAAATAATAACACTTTCTAAGCAAGTGTCATAAAGCTGAGAAGTCTTTGCCATCTACCTAACCTGTAGGATTTTATGAGGAGGGGGTCTGAACAAAAGTTCTTGTGAATGAATAAATTATGTACTTCTAGGCTTAATTCTACATATACCGTTTTATTTCCATTTACTCTTATATTAGGTTCATTAGGCTACACTACTCTCGCCTCTGTTCATGAAACGTGCTAATCTACTCCATAGTAGTTAAAATCTAATAACTAATATATCATATATGTAGCAATATGCTTAATAACCGTATTGGTCCGAGGTACTACCTGTAGTACCTTCCATATCCTCCTCGTAAAGGACTCCATCGTCTTGCACCTATAGCGTTCTGTGACTACATCTGTAAAGGACAGTTTCATGAGGCCTACAATACAGATATTCCGTTGTCTACTATGAAAACGTAAAACTGCGTCCGCACTAGTCTATACTAATGCTCGGGCATCTCCAACGTACTACCCAGTGCATACATTGAGGATGATACATAATCGTTTTGTCTACTCTCTGAATCCTGCCAACAAGGTCTACCTTGTACGGAACTCGGTCGGGGATTTTCTATATCTGTAAAGGACAGCTTCGTTAGGCCTACAGTACAGATATTATAATTGGTCTGTCTCTTTTTCCATCATGGCTATGACCACACGCATCCACCCCTCAGCTAATCCAGCTAATCGAAAGAATTCTAAAGAGTTAAGTGGTCGTGCCCTTTTGCAAACAATCTAACATCCAATTGGCGATGCCCTCCATCCAATGTCTCGATAGTGAAAGAATCGTCGGCCTGTTGGTTTAACTCTAGTATTTCCCGAAATCGCTCTTGGTCTTGATGTGGCCGATATTCGCATGCGAATATCCTTAACCTTACCTATAAATATTGGACATATGAATACCCTACTCCGAACATCAAGCCCTTCTGATTGCATACAAAGGTCCGCTTCGTTAGGCCTGCAATGCAAATGCATTCAGAGCATACTCTCTTGATGGAACACCTACAGACCTGCCTTCGGAGGTGCAGTTTTGTTAGGCCTACCCAAAGGGCCATCTTAGAGTATTCTCACATCCCGTTGAAGTCCCATACTTCCTTGAATCCCAAAAATACTATGTCGGATGTGCTTTGATGAACTGCTTCATTAGGCGCTTCCCATCATTTAGCCTGCTCCAAATGCATCTCGGTTCTTTTATTAGACTCTAAGTCTAATCTTTTAATTTGTGTGTAATTTACTTTTTTTATTATATTGGCTACTTATTTACCCTAATTAGCATATTCTTTCCCTCGTTTAACCTCTAACTATTGTGAGATTACCATTTACCTAATAGGGAATGTTGTTGGTATGAGCCACATTCATTATCTTGCTTATTTAACTTAATATGTAAATCTTAAGTTCATTAAAATAAGCCTCTTTTATTATTCCTATTTTATTTGCTTATTGGCGTAATATAAATTATTTAAATAAATTTCTACTATTATCATTGCTTATTAATTTATTCAAAGTCTCAAAATAAGCTTTTCCGTTCTTATTAAGTCTTTTCTGTTCTTATTACTTAATTATAACCTATGTTATAATTCTACTTGTAATTGTCGCTTTCTCTTCTTTTATAATCTGTACATAATTACAAATGTTTCTTTTCTGTTCTAGTCTGCCTTCTTTTATTATGATATAGAATTTTCTTTAGTTCTCTTGTATTATATAATTCACTTATCATAATAACTATCTTATTAAATAGTTTGTGCAGTAAATGCGGACCTAGGTTCATTATCGTTTATAGTTTCTAATCCTTATCTAATAATTTACTTGATTCATGTCATACTTTGATTTGTTATCTTCTATTCTAGGAAGTAATTCTATTTTATTTCATTGGTTATGAAAACTATATTAAGAAACCATTTCCATATTTTTAATATCAAATAATACTATAAGCAATAATTAACAACTGCAAGATATTTCGTTTATTATTTTGAAAATGTGTAAAATACAGTGGTTTCTCTATTTTACACTAATATTCTTTTTCTTTCTTTTATTCTTGCAGTTGCGTTTATTGTGGTCTTTATAAATATTAAATTATAAAAATGTAATTAATTTTATAAATTAACCAATTAATCTATTAGTTACTCCCAAATAAAGCTATTAGATTAATTAACTTTTCCCATTTTAGTGTAGTTTATTACAGTAATTTCATTCCTCTATCTTTTATTATTTTATATCTAATTTCCTTCATTACAATATTCTTAATTATTTAATATATATCCGTGTTTAATCTATTCTAATCCATACGTAAAGAAAAGAAGAAAATAGAAGAAAACTGGCGTGTGCATGAAAATCCAAAATGTAGAAAAAGATGTAAATAAAGCATAAATTATCTAAACGGGAATCTAGCGATAATATATCATAAACTTAAAAGATATATAAATAAATCCATTCATGTCATCCTTAGCTTCAATCTCTATCCATTTTAATTTGCCACGCTTTTCTCTGCTTTTTCCCTTTTTCTTTCGTTGTAAATTCTCTGATTTGTTTGCGCAATTCTCTAATTTGCTTGTATGTATTTCCTTGCTTTATTTTATTTTTTTAATTTAGGGAAAGATTTGATTGACAGAGGAGAAAGAAAAAAGGAGGAGGGGAGATTGTTGTAACTGATACTAGCTGATTCAAAGAAAATAGTGTAGGCTAGGGTTAAGTTATATTCAACTTATAGGTGTAGTAAACAACTATGAACCATCCGATTAACCCTCAAAACAATTCTCACCATCATTTATTGATTTTTTTTACGTTTTAGCTTATAATGTATAATTCTCCAACGTTATTCATTTATTTCTTTGTTATACGTCCCTATTAATTCAAGTTTCCCTCTAAATAAGATTCTCCCATTAATTATCCAATTAATTAGATCATACATATATATGTATATCCAATATTAATTGATTCTCATATGTTATAATTTCTTACCTATTTGAACACGTCAACTAATACCTCTATTAATTGAATGCATATAAAATATATATATATATATATACATATGTTTTATTTATTCTTATTAACTTACCTTCACATAACCCTAATTACCCCGTTTGATGTTTGTACGCATTTAAACCGCCAATTCATTACCCAATTAATTAACATATAAGTTTCACTCTTTTATTAATTGACGCTTACTTAATGTCTTTAATTAATTTTTTAATTAATTGGTTGCGTCAATTATAGATTAATATATGTATGTTATTATTTAATTTATTCTCCACATACATTTCCCTTTATTAGAAGATCCTTTAATTAATAAATGCTATAAAAGTGACATATTCTCCAACTAACTGACGCCTTTATGTCTTTTAATTAATTCCTCTTTTAAGTAATTGATGCATCAATTAATCACACACTCATTGGTTGCATATATCTACGTAACCTCTTAATTTTTAAATGCATATATTTATAAACGTTAACTTTTAACCATTATAAATCATAAACATTTAACTTTTTTAATGTTGCTTATTTATTCTAATTAATCACCATCAATTGCTTGATTAATTTTCCAATATAAAACTTGTTTATTTTGAATTTCACACATGACCAATTAATGTAAATTAATTTTCTTTATGATGCTAATGTTAATTAATGGCCTTTATGATGCACATCTATTTTAAAATTCAAATGTGCGTTATTTCTAGAATTTCATACACACATATATTTATTTATAACAAATATATTTACGTACATTTAATAATTGCTCAATATAAAACTTTGAACGTCAATAACTTTTTCATATGAACCCTGTTCGAGACATATTATATATGTAAATTAATTAGAAAATCACCACGAACACAATGATATAAGTTTCGAGTCCATATTCTGAAATTACAAAAATATTTATTTTAACTATTCATCGTTATTTGATTATTTAATTATATAAAAATGTCGGGTGTTACATACTAAACATGAGATATATGTGATTACCATCTCTATTACATTCTACAAGCATTATATCCCGCTATTTGAACCTCGCCAAAGATTTTCGTTTAAATACATTGTTTTTTTGTGGCAGTTGAATTCCACCAAATCATCGATCAGAGTATGAGTAACAATCCTGGTTTAGCGATTACCTGAAAATATTAAATTATAACGGCAGTTATAATTTAATAGTGTAAATTAATAATTAAAGAGGAATTTAAATTGTTTATTAGGAATAAACAATATGTTTAAGGATGAAATGACAAAATAGAATTTTAGAAACTTTATTAAGATGGTTTGAGTTAAAAGATTGAGGAAATGTGTTTTACTTAGAGTTAATGCAATAATTTTGTAAATTATTGCTATTTACTTCTTCTAATAATTTTTAAAAGAAGTAATTAGATTTTAAAATGAGATATATTTAAAATAATGATGGAATTGGGTTTAAAATATAATTTTAGTGTTAAATTATATTTGAAATGAGTTATAGAATTTTTATTACACAAAATGTGATTTTTGTGTAATTTATAATGTTAATTACAATCAGTTTTGTAATTAAAGATGTAAATTTGCTATTTTATTTAAAATAGAGAAATATGATAATAAAATGTTTTAAATATATAAATAATCTTTTATTTTGAGTGTAAAATATTATATTTATTAAGAATACGAAGTTTCATAATTTTTAAAGAAGAAAAACTTGTATTATTGTGATTTCATTTGTTAACATACATGGTTAAATATTTAAATAAGTGAATGAATATTATCTTAAGCTAATTTTCATTTAAATTGGATCTTTTCCCATTAACCTAATCCTAACTTAGCCTGTAATTAAGAAATGAGAAAAAGAAAACATGTACATATCTTTTTCTCACTTCTTCCTCTAGTCTCCAGAAGCTTGCTAATGGCTGAAACCCTCTTTCCTCCTTCGATCTATACTAAATCCATCAAATAAAAGGAAAAATTGGTGCTTTTAAAATGCAAATTCAAGTGCTAAACTTAGGTAATCCCTATTCTAAAACTAAAATCTCCATCGAAAATCTAATTTGAAGTGAAAACCTGTTAATTGTTTCTCTGTGTTGTTGCATGTTCCTTCCTCAAGCTGTTACAGGTTTCGATGCTCTGTTCTGGGCTAAAAGCTTCAATCTTTGGCATCTAAATCATAATTTAATCTTCTCGAAGGCAAGGTGAGTGTAAAACTCACATCTTCTAGCTGATTGTTGCTTAAAAATGTTGCAATCTGTGAATTACTGAAGCTGAAATAAATTTAGGCATAACTTTCTCGTTTTTGTTCGGATTTTGATAATTTTAGATGTTCCGAAAAGCTTAAATCATGTACTACAACTTTCATGTTTTGAGTTTTCTGTAATTTTGAGGTTAGCTATGTCAAAATCTAATTTTTCTTCTGCTAACCCGAGAGCAAAACCAATATTTGCTCTGCCCTTGAAGTCGAAACGACTTTGACCATAACTTTTTCATTTCTTAACGATTTTTATAATTTTGGATGTTATAGAAAGCATAAATCATGTACTACAATTTTATGTTTTGAGTTTTCTGTAAATTTGAGGTTAGCTATGTCAAAATCTAATTTTTCTACTGCTAACCCGAGAGCCAAACCAATATTTTTACTGTCCTTGAAGCTGAAACGAATTTGACCATAACTTCTTCGTTTTTGAACCGATTTTGATAATTTTAGATGTTTCGAAAAGCATAAATCATGGTCTACAACTTTCATGTTTTGAGCTTTCTGTAATTTTGAGGCTAGCTATGTAAAAATCTAATTTTTCTACTACTAACCCGAGAGCGAAACCAATATTTGCTCTGTCCTTAAAGCTGAAACGAATTTGATCATAACTTCTTCATTTCTTAACCGATTTTGATAATCTTGGATGTTCCGAAAAGCCTAAATCAAGTATTACAAATTTCATGTTTTGAGTTTTCTTTAATTTTGAGGTTAGCTTTGTCAAAATCTAATTTTTCTACTGCTAACCCGAAAGCAAAACCAATATTTGTTGTGTTTGAAACCGAAACGAATTTGACCATAGCTTTTTCGTTTCTTAACCAAATTTGATAATTTTCGATGTTCTTGAAAGCTTAGATCATGTGCTATAAGTTTTATTCATTGTGTTTTTTGGAATTTTAAGGTTTGGTTGGTCGAAATTATGGTTGTATGTTGCTGTCCTGAGAGCAAAATGACAGCAACAACAATCGTTGACCTTAGAATTGTATCAGCTCGTTTTTACTCTCATTCTCTTCGATTTTGAAGATGTTTTTAGGATATTTTGAGAGATATGATGCCTATCATTAGGCTATCTATATTTGAAGAATTTGAAATTCAAATTTAAATGGAATTTGAATTGATTTTAGGTTAAATTTGAATTGAATTCGTATTGCATTCAAGTTATTGGTTTTGAGATATCCCTCTTAGTTTTCATTGCTTTCGAAAACGGGTTTCACTAAACCATTTTTGAAATACATGGACATTTCAAATTATTATTATATAGTATTTTTTAAAATTATTTTTCTAAATAAAGATAGATTCATTTCCTATTATAAAGGAATTTCAAATATTGGTTTTAATAATCGTTTTCGAAAAATCGTTTTAAATTTCTGTTTTCTCTAATAAAATTATTTTATAAATAAAATTACTTAATTTTATGAATTTTGAATGCATAAGAAAGACAATTAAATGGTATAGTAAAACATCTAGTATGGGACACATGGATTTGCTTTATCGCTTAATATCGGACTTATACGATCGAAACCCTTTCGAAGAAATGTTTGAGATGATTTAAGATGTTATCAAATTTTGGGTATATTATATGGTCCGAGAACTCCAATTTAGGAGTATATTCGATGAAGGACCATTTTAAGATGTGTTTCTTAATCACCGATGAAATGAGGTGAATTGAGAGCTAAAAATTTCTATTTGGAATTATGGCTATAAATAACCATCAAGATATTATTTTTACTTTCCGATGAGATGAGGTAAGCTTCTTTATGATGATTTTACGATGTTGAGATGTATTATGATAATTTTTACTTGTCGATGAGATGAGACAAGTCATGATTCCACTAGTACTCGTCAATAAGATGAGACGATTATGGTATTGTATTTACTCGCCAATGAGATGAGACTGGGTATATTTTCATGACATTTATGATGTTTTACTAGTGTGGTACCAACTAACGGCTAGTAAACCGTTAGGTGTGAACGTAGGTATGGGGCATACGTTAACACCTATTGGGTTCCTATCCGAGAAGTTGAGACACATTCACGATGTTTACTAGTACTACAGACCACGAGTACTCGATTGGAGTCATCACGATGTATTTGCTACTCCGATCATCACGATGTTATTAACTCGGGTCTTTGTGACTGGGAGTCATTATGATGTTATAGA
This sequence comes from Allium cepa, assembly GCA_030765085.1. Lineage (NCBI taxonomy): Eukaryota > Viridiplantae > Streptophyta > Magnoliopsida > Asparagales > Amaryllidaceae > Allium > Allium cepa. The sequence continues at coordinate 4,887,943 of CM060930.1, read as the reverse complement.
AAATAGTCATTCATGATGTTCACGATGTTAAGATGTTATTTGACTCCAGTCATTGTAAAGACCCATAAATCCGTACTCCTTGAATAGACACTAATCTCCTTTGTTTAATTCAAGATGAACGAAAATACGAACCCTTAGGGGTTTTAAGAAAAAGAAAAGAAGAAAGAAGAAAGAAGATAGGAAAGAAGGAAATAGAAAATAGAAATTAGAGAGAATAGAAAACAGAATAGAAGGTAGAAAATTTTAAAATAGAAAGAAAAGAGAAGAGAAAGGAAACGGAACACAGAAGAAAATAGGACGGAACAGAAAACAAACAGAACAACATCAGAATCTCACAATTCGCAGCGGAACAACATATAATAATAAATGAATAATCTTTAAACAAAGAACTATATCAGTTATTACATTACATCACATTTCATTACATCATATCATCAGAGTGTACAACAACAACAAATAGTGCAGCGGAAAAAGAAATACTATATAAATAATACGCCATGCCATCCAGCTTGCCTCCAGCAACTCCTGAATATCCAGAATATCCTGATAAACCTAACTCTTGGCTGCCCGTGTGGAAATTGGTGGGCACCCATAGTTTAGGAAGGAAAACAATAAACTCCAAGTCAGTCATGTAACTGGTGTGAGAACTCAAAACAGTTTATTTATCTTTGAAATCAAAATAGAGGAATATTTTTAAAGTCAATTCGCAATGCTTTTAAAAATGAGACTACCATAAGGCCTCCCGCACACACACACAATGCAAACGCAGAATCGGAGGAGATTTCTCCTTATGATAGTCAAAGATGCTTGATACGCATTAAAAAGAAGCATTTGATATTATTACTAGTGCATAGTGTAGAAAATTATTTCGAAAATAAAGATATAAATCTTAGCCAACATAGACATTTCGAACTATGCCTACTATAGCTACCATCCAAACAGTGGTGACCACCATAAGTGAATGGCAGGTTCTACAACTAAAACCGTACAAGTTTCGTATTGGGAATTGGATTTCCAACAAATGGTCAGGCCAAGGAACTTCCCATTGCCACATGAGAATGCCTCTGGAAAGACATCCCCGAGAACCAAACCGGAACTCTGCCAACACAAGGCCGGGTTACCCCTAACTGGGTAACTACTGACACGAGCACGCCATTCCCCGATCGTAAACGACCTTTCTCACGGGATCCCGAAAACCAACAACCACAAAGTAATAAATTCGTAGTAACCACATAGGTTAAATATCTGGGCTCCATACCATGATACCACCTCTATCCAGAAGGAAATGTACATACCCTAAAGGGTGCTACCCCTCATAACCTTGCTGCATCTTTCCTGTTTTGACCATTTCCGGGGTGTGAGGCTCGACGAAGTCACGTCCACAAAAACATACTTTATACAAAAGCCATGCTTTGGGTCAACAAATGATCAACACAATGATCACCAAGATAGACGATCAAATAAACGATCCTATCACAATAATCAACACAATGATCATTTCAGCAACACTCAGCATGTCACATTACCAAATTGGGAATATATCGCTGATAACTTCAACTATACAACCTCTGAGCTCGTACGTCTCAGAGAAGGGTGTTAAGCTAAAAGAATAAATTCTTCGCCACCAACAGAAATATATTTGAAAGAAATCGGCTTTATATCTCAACTTGTAATGTCAGACATACAATCCATACAAGTCTGTTCCGGGCTTGAACAAAACCGAAGGCACTTACAAAGAAGTCCTTGCAATCCGGATATTCACAATTCTGATCGGATTTCCCATCACTTAGGGAGAACTCTATACCGGAGCAACTCGGTGCAGAGTAAATCGACAGGTCATCCTATCGCTCTCGCAAATACCGGGTCTTCAACACCGATCTTCAATGCAATTTATAACGACGTATCACATATTCGGAATGGGTTATACGACCCCATGGTCCTTTCCCGGTTAACCCGAATAGTGAGCGCTTATTCAAAAATAAGTGTAGCATTCACATTCAAACAAATCACATCAATTACCCATTCAAAGGGAAATATTGATAGTCGGTTATTGAACTATCACTGGACATGCACACATCACCAGTTTCCAAATAATTTTCCAAATTATTTATTTCACAAAAATATCTTTACAAGATATATAATTTCAATACTTCAAAAATAAATCAATATTTATTTTTAAACCAATTCCACTTTCTTTTATAAATTCCTTAGTGAATTTATAATCCAAAATATCTATGAATATTCGATTTCAATAGTTCTTTTCAATTTATCTTCAAAAAGATAAATTCTCAAAATATTCACTTTATATTGGAAAACATTTCCATACTTATTTATTCATAAGTAATTCACAAATTTTATTTATTTTCAACACTTAGAAAATATTCAATATACTTAAATCGAAATTAAGTATATATTTCATTCTTTAAGGAAATCATTCTCATAAACATATTTATTTGGGCCAAAACGAATGTTGCGTAGAACATCGTTACGACAACCCAAAATCACTAGTATAGGGATTCGAAATTAAAATAGATATATAAATCCCAATGCTATACAAAACATTTCCTTTCGGAAATCATTTACTATATCAATAGTGTTATAGTCCATTATTTCCTTTTACTTCTCGAAAACGTCTATTTCAACAATAAATGTTGAAATCTATGGTTTCGAATCTCAACACATTTTAAAACATCGTTAGATCGTTTTAATTCTATTTGAAATATCACATTCAAAACAATTTCTTTAACATCTTATTCACTATTCAAAAACGTGAATATACTTCATTAACAATTTCATCCTTTTATTCATTTTATTTTAAAGTATTATTCACAGTCAAAAACGTGAATATAACTCCATAAATAAACCATAACAATTTACTTATCAAAATAAGTTGTTTGTGAATTTATAAAACAACGTTTATAAATTCCATTTCTATTTATTTATAAAAACTTCCTTTTTATAATTTCCATATTAACCTATTCCAGTTTATAACTAAATTATAAACTAAACGTTCATATTATAAGTTAATTACTTATAATAAATTTGTTTGCAAAAACCGTTACTTTGAACTTCATAATTATAAATCTTAAAATCTATAAGATTCGCTTATTCACCCAAATCTATTCCTTTAATAACTTTATAAATTTATAAATCTTACTATTTATAAATTTCATTCATAACCTTACCATTTATAATTCTATAAATTCCATTCATTTACAAAATTCATTTTCACTTCATTCAAACACTTATAAAAACTCGTTTTATAATATCAATATTTCAATTTATAAATATCCATTTATAAATCTCTTAATATAAATCAAATTATATTATTCTTTTAAAACGTCTTCAAATTCCTTTATTATTTCACCATTTTGATTCATAAAATAATTAAATTTTATAAATCCTATATTTAAACTTTTCACAATAAATTCTAAAATCCCAATTAAACTATTTTATAAAATCATTAGCATCATATTCTCAAAAATCAGTTTTTAACTATATTTTTCAAAAATCATAATTTTTATAACATTAAAAATTATAACGTTTATTTATTTAAAATGGATCAAATTCCAAACATATAGTATATTTTCAAAAATCACTTTATAAATCATTTTAAAATTCCAAAACTTGGTCCAATGATGCTACATACCAAATAGTCAATCACGACAACAACGACATCATATATCGATATGATAGTCAATCAAATATCAAAATATCTGAAATCAAATAAATACTGTTGAGGAATCCAGTTGGATCCCTCCAACCTGTTTTCCTGCATCCACAAACATTAGCACAATACCAATTTCGCTCCAGTACGAAATTATCGCGGTATATGTTCTTATTAAATATTATCCGCTTAATAACGGCGTAATAGGGTCTCATCCGCTAAACAAATAAATGCGGGAAATCAATAACTCCAATATATACATATGCCAATATATATATATTGCTACTATATATAATACCAATTTCACTGTTTATGAAATATTCGCGGTATATGTTTTTAATAAATAACATCCGCTTACTAACGGCGTATAATGTCTATTTTAACAATCAATAGATAACAATCAACAGTCAAACATGCATTCAAATATTTTAAATCTAACTATTTAAAATAAAATCGAAACTGATTCGATTGAGTGAGAAGTTCTCACATTGATTTTAATTTCCGTTTTAGCGATTTATTTCGAATAAAATTAAACGGACGTTTAATTTTACCCAAAATTCTCACTAACTCCAAACGACTCCAAACCAACTCCATCGCGTAGTGCTCGTCCATACGATTCCAATGCAACTGGTTTCGCGCGTTTTCGACCTCGTATGAAAAAGATATGCATTTTTGAAGTTTACACGATTTAATTTATAACTATTACAACATAAATTAAAAAATTAAAACCCACATCCATCATTGGCCGTTAGATCTCCATCCAGCACATCAAGACCCTTGAACGCAACTCCCCTCCTTCTTCATCTTCTACAGGTCGCGCACGAACAAAAGAACCCATTACATGACTCTAGGGTTTAACTTTTCGCCACCATCTCTCAACGATACTTCATCACGTCGGCACCAAAACGAAGCCCATAGCTCGCTCTAGGTTCGGCCCCAAGGCCACTGAGCTCGGCCATCTCCACTTCACGCAAAACGAGGCCGACCGTGTGCACTTCATGCTCGATTTCTGGCCACCACGTCACTCCAAATCACATCTCCACCGTTGAAGTTGTAGCTCTCATTACGCTCTACAAGTTTCTAGTTGTAAGTTCTTTGAATCGATGCATGGATTTTGAGAAATTGGAGAGGGAAGATGATGAAATTTCGGCCATACAATTTGATGGTGGCGGTTGCAACGTGATTAGGGTTTTGTATATATATATTTTTTTATTAAGTGGGGGGGGCTATTTATAGAGAAAAATTCGAACACTATTCATCCGGAAATTCCGAACTCCGATTTACGCGCCGAAACTGACGTACCTAGGGTTTATCCCGCGTTCCGGACACAATGGAACAGGTTTCGAAAGCTAATTCGGACATCTGTGCGAGTTATGGCTATAAACGCTCAATTTGAATTAAACCGATTTAAGCGATTTTCTATGCGTTTTAATTTGTACCGGACAAACCGTAAATCCAATTGACTTGAAATTTGAAACCTTACAATAATATCACATTACGGATCCGATGAAACTGGTTTCGTCGAAATCCGAGACTTTTTGAAAAATGGCTATTTTAGCTCGTCAAATTTAAATTAAAAATAAATCGATGCGTTTCGAGCTGCCACGATCAAACGGTAACTCCGATTGACACGAAAATTGAAATCCGGTAATAGCTAACTATTACGGTTCCAATGGAACTGGTTTCGTTCGATTCTGAGACTGTTCAAAAACTGACTATTTTCACAATTTCGATTTAAATATTAAAATATTCAATTTTCACAAATTAACTCTTAATTCGATTTTAAAAGTTCTAAAATATCATTCTAACTCCCATATGATAAAATAAAATTTTACAAATCATTTCAATCATATTTAACTCAATTTTCAATTATTTTCATAATTTAGCATATTAAATTATCGATTTAATTATTCAATTAAATTCAATAATTCAAATAAAAATTTATTTGACTTATAAATTCACTTATTAATATTTAAAATTAATTAAATATTCAAATTTTAATTTCTAAAAATTCTGGGTCGTTACAGTCATCACGATGTTTATGGTACCAAATAGTACTACTAGTTACGATGTAGCGCGTGTAGCATTGCTTCGGCATGCAATGGAGGATCTGGCCAATCCGAGATTTCTTCAAGTTTTGATGTTTTAGACTTCACCATATTTAGATGATTATTAAATTGATAGCCTAGTGCAAGATGGGATATATACATATATAGTGGAATCATTTATGATGTTACTCTTTGATTGAGTTATTTGTATTATTGATTGATGATTTGATGATTTTATAGACTACTTGATGTTAAGATGGAGTTGAGATGTATTTATATATTTATACCGATGAGATGAGGTATAAATGATTATGAAGAATCTTTTATGATGAGTTTTAGTGATGGATTTGAGATGTATCTATATTCATACCGATGAGATGAGGTATGAATAAGTATAATGCTTCTTTTATGATTGGGTTTTAGATTTCCTTGAAGATCCTTGGGATGTGCCAATGAGATGATCCACATCCATATGCGTTTTATTCTATATATAAAGGATATGTGCCTTTGATGTATTGTTATATTGACAACCACTTCTAAGACAAATAGTTGAATCATTTGAAGTCATTATCCATATTCCTTTATATTGCCAATGATATGAGGCAAGGTTTTAAATATCGGATTTCGGTCACGTTTCGTCTCGGAATTTTTACACAAGTTATCTCGTATCGGGAGAGATCTCGGACGAGATGAGGACGTATCGGGTGTACATCTCGGATTGACATCTCGGGTCTTATAATGCATCTCGGGAATATCTCGGATGTACTTATGTGTTTAAAATTGATATGTCAAAAATTTATTTAACGATTATAACTTTCTTAGTAAAAATAAAAATGGTAACATACTTGATTTACATGGAAAAAGAAATATTTTTAGAAGAGTAGTAGCTTAATTAGCCTAATTTATTTGGTAATGATTGAATAATATCCTTTTATTTAAACGTAATAAAGAAGTGAAACCTTTCGCTATGACTCATTAAGATAAAAAGTAAAGAATATGTTCAAGAAGTTAGTAAATTATAATTGGTTGAGTAGTTTCTTTTGAATCAATATGAAAATAAAAATTATTATGGAAAATAATAAAAATGTATAATTTCGGGTGAGATCTCGGATTGAGATTTTGATCCATATATCGGGTGAGATTTGAATATCTCGGACGAGATGAGTGTCGAGGGAGATATGGAGGAGATTTGATGTCTCGTCTCGTTTAAGTGTGAAAATGAGATCTCGGGCGAGATCTCGGGCAAGATATAGGAGATTTAAAACCATGATATGAGGCGAAAGCGATGTTTATTGAGTCTTATCTTTAAAACTTTGCTCGCCGATGTTCCATTTGTTTAAGTGCCAGTTATGCTACTTAAATATGACTTTATCATCATTATCTCTTCTACTTGCCAAGAAGAGATGTTGTCCTTTCTTATGATGTTGAAATCCTATTTAGGACATGGAATCCTTTAAGAAAAAGGATACCATAGCTTTCACTTACTTATCCTTGTCGATTATTCTATTTAACTGATGATTTTAGGTAGCCTGACCCGTGTGTTTTCACTCGGGTCAGACCGAGTTGTTTCAGGTATCATCTATTGGGCTTAGCTTGAAGTTGATGTTGGATATTAGCTCTTCTTTCTCTTGAGTAGTTTCTGTTCTTTCATATACTATAATGTAGTTATATTTGATGCAATGTATATAGTGTGATCGAGTACCACCTTTATTGTATTCATATTGTATTGTACTAAACATGTATCAGTGTACATGTATATATATGATATTGATTACTGTTCTGTGATGTGCTTTTCATTTAATTATTGTATTTTGTCCTGATAGATCCGTTAACCACCTATAGTTTTGAATTAAGCATTTACTGGGTATGTCGATCCACTTGAGATAGAAATAAAAAATCATATTGCATTTATCGACGTATTCAGTAGATGTTTAAGACAAAATTATAGATGGTTGCCCTTAACCAGCCATATTCTTCACTTTAGTAGACAGAATTATTCATTAATTCTCTTTACTAAGGTGGGCCTTGAGGTGGGGCGTTACAGCATGGTATCATAGTTGTGGTCAGATGAAAGTATAATAAACACAGAACAGTACGTATATCACGATGCGTCGAAGTACAATACGAGTGAATCATTGTCCTTTATTTGAGCTTGTTTTCGAACCATGCTTTGATTCTTTTCGAGTTTTGGGATATGTTGAGATGGAATATGTCTAGGAATATAAATTGTATTCCGTAGTATTCCATAATTGAGTTTGATGTTATTTTATCTTATGAATAATCTTATTTGGGATTATTCTATTTTTATTTCTGTCGATACGAGTGAGTTCATATCGATGGAGCTGATTGATTTCTTTGAGCATTTTTGTTGCGTTCCTTTGAGAATTGTGAATCCTATTGAGGGAATCCACAACGATTGGCTTGTTGTGAGCATTCTAAGTTTTCTATTTTTTGCTTCTTTAGTGAGTATTTGTTTATTACTCACTAACTTGAGATGTATTTGATTTGAGATGGATCGACTTATTTGATATTAAGTATAATTCTTTGTTGTTATAGGATTATATATATATATATATATGTTTAGGTTTCCTATTTTGATTGGTTTATTATTTCTGTCTCTTTGGAATGTGAATGATGATTTCGAAGTTTCTGACTTGAGTATCGAGTTGTTGATGACATATCTAGAATTCCATTCAAGGTGACTTTGTTGAGTTTTGACGAGTTCGTTTGGGTTTGATATCCAATCGGGCAATCGAGTATTAAATTAACCTTATTCCTGGCTGTTAGCCTTTGGCTATCCATCCACGAGGACATCCACTAAAGAATGGTTGAGTTTCTAGATTGTTCGAATTTGATTGAGTTTATCATTCAGTTTCTTTGAGTTATCCTTTTCGGATACTCAATCGGTGTTATTCTTTGTAGCATTACTTTGTTTGAAGTAAAGATTTGTTGTTTGTGTGCTTCATCTCCTTCAAGAAGAATATCTTGCTTATCCTGTATCTTGATGATTTTTGGAAGTGGATCGTGACATCATAAGATTGACGAACGCTCTATCTCCTTCTGTTGATTTTGAGAATCGAGTATTCTAGGAATATCTCGATGCATTCTCTTAATGTTATTTGGTTTGAGTTTTGAAGCTATATAAATATGAGTTTTAAAGAGAAATTTGAGCTTTGAGATATATAAAAAAAAATCAAAGAATATTTTGAGAATATATTTATGTGAGTAGTATTTCTTTTATAGAAATGGGCTGTCCATCGAGTAGTTAAGAGTTCTGGTGTATACGTCTGATCAACGTTATCGATAGGAATCTCCTAAATGCTATGATGAGGTAATCAGACACGATGGTTTGTGTTTTAAAAATTGAGATTTTGAAAATAATACTTTGAGATTATATATTAAATTTATTTTTGAATGGTAATTGCAGCCATTGATTTTAGAGACGAGTACAGAGTGGCGAGGCAGTTTTGATCATTCGATCAACTCTGCAGCCAATGGATATATCTATTTATTAGAGATTCAATGGCGAGGCAATGCCATTTATTTATTTATTTATTTTGAAATTATAAAGATGAGAATAAGTGAGAATATTCTTGAGCTATACTTTATCGAAAGTATATTTTGAGATTTTAGAATTTATATTATATACATTTGATGTTTTAAGAGAAGAGTTAAAAGAGAATTCGAAGATTGTTTTTAAACTATTTAAGTGGTTTAATAAAAAGAGTAAAGATAATTTAAACCCTTAGTTTAATTTAAGGAATATTATTATAGATTTACAAAATTCTTTGAAAATTAATTTTGAAGTAAGAGAAGAAATTTGGACTTTTAATTTGAGTTTTAAATTACTTACTAAGTAATATAGTAAAGAGTTGGAAAATTTTCAAATGTAGAAAATTAAGATTTAAAATTTAAAAGATATTGGGATTTAAATTTTTTAAATATCTTGGATTGAAAAGTAATTTGAGCATATCCTTGTCTCTTGAGTATATTCTATCCTTGATAGCAACGACATGCATTTTCACGGTCGTTCGAGTTTGGTGGCCTTGTGAGAAGTCATTTCATGACTTATTCATCTTGTCTATTGTGTTTATCTTGTTGTGAGGATGTTCTTTCCATATTATTATGCGGAAAATCTTATTGATGATCTTCTTTATTGTTTAGAGTTCGGGTTTGAGTGAGTTTGATCCCGACTCTATTCATAGAGTTTTGAGTAATCAATCAATTTTCGATTGATTATTTGTTGAGCATCTTATTGAGTTTTGATTCGAGACGGGAGATCTTCGAAACCCTTTCGAGTTGCTTGGATAATTCAATGGTTTTCTCATCACTATATTAGCATATGATGGGTCATTGAATTAACCAAGTGAGTTTTTCCTTGTTTCTTTCTACCATTCTATATTGAGAGTATGAATGGTTTGGAACTCAAGCTTGTCTTTATCCTTTGTTGATTGAATTTTTATGTTGTTTACAACTTTTTTCTAGAAAATTACGGGGACGCAATTTTTGCAGGAGAGAGTCTGTAACAACCCTGGTTTTAACGATTACCTGGAAATATTAAATTATAACGGCAGTTATGATTTAATAGTGTCAATTAATAATTAAAGAGGAATTTAAATTGTTTATTCGGAATAAACAATATATTTGAGGATAAAATGAGAAAATAGAATTTTGGAAACTTTATTAAGATGGTTTGAGTTAAAAGATTGAGGAAATGTGTTTTGCTTAGAGCTAATGCAATAATTTTGTAAATTGTTACTATTTACTTCTTTTAATGATTTTTAAAAGAAATAATTAAATTTTTATAATGAGGTATATTTAAAATAATGATGGAATTGGGTTTAAAAATATAATTTTAGTGTTAAATTATATTTGAAATGAGTTATAAAATTTTATTACACAAAAATGTGATTTTTGTGTAATTTATAATGTTAATTACAATCAGTTTTGTAATTAAAGATGTAAATTTGCTATTTTATTTAAAATAGAGAAATATGATAATAAAATATTTTAAATATATAAATAATCTTTTATTTTGAGTGTAAAACATTTTATTCATTAAGAGTATGAATTTTCATAATTTTTAAAGAAGAAAAGCTTGTATTATTGTGATTTCATTTGTTAACATATATGGTTAAGTATTTAAATAAGTGGATGAATATTATCTTAAGCTAATTTTCTTTTAAATTGGGCCTTAACCCATTAACCTAATCCTAATTTGGCCTGTATTTGAGAAATGAGAAAAAGAAAACCTATACGTATCTTTTTCTCACTTCTTCCACTAGTCTCCAGAAGCTTGCTAATGGCTGAAACCCTCTTTCCTCCTTCAATCTATGCTAAATCCATCAAATAAAAGGAAAAATTGGTGCTTTTAAAATGCAAATTCAAGTTCTCAACTCAGGTAATCCCTATTCTAAAACCAAAATCTCTATCAAAAATCTAATTTGAAGTGAAAACCTGTTAATTGTTTCTCTGTGTTGTTGCATGTTCCTTCCTCACGCTGTTACAGGTTTGGATGCTCTGTTCTTGACTAAAAGCTTCAATCTTTGGCATCTAAATCATAGTTTAATCTTCTTGAAGGCAAGGTGAGTGTAAAACTCACATCTTCTAGCTAGTTGTTGCTTAAAAATGTTGCAATCTGTGAACTACTGGAAATAAATTTAAGCATAACTTTCTAGTTTTTGTTCGGAATTTAATAATTTTGGATGTTCCGGAAAGATTAAATCATCTACTACAATTTTCATGTTTTGAGTTTTCTGTAATTTTAAGGTTAGCTATGTCAAAATCTAATTTTTTTTTACTGCTAGCCCGAGAGCAAAACCAATATTTGCTCTGTCCTTGAAGCTGAAACGAATTTGACCATAACTTTTTCGTTTCTTAACCGGTTTTTATAATTTTAGATGTTCCGGAAAGCTTAATCATGTAATGCAACTTTAATGTTTTGAGTTTTCTATAATTTTGAGGTTAGCTTTGTCAAAATCTAATTTTTCTAATGCTAACCCGAGAGCAAAACCAATATTTGCTCTGTGTTTGAAACCGAAACGAATTTGACCTTAACCTTTTCATTTCTTAACCGAATTTGTTAATTTTGGATGTTCTGGAAATCTTAGGTCATGTGCTACAAGTTTCATTCATTGTGTTTTATGGAATTTTGAAGTTTACTTGGTCGAAATTATGGTTGTATGTTGTTGTCTTGAGAGCAAAATGACAGCAGCAACAATCGTTGACCTTAGAATTGTATCAGCTCATTTTTGCTCTCATTCTCTTCGGTTTTGATAATGTTTTTGGGATATTTTGAGAGTTATGATGCCTATTGGTAGGCTAGCTATATTTGAAGAATTTGAAATTCAAATTTGAATGGAATTTGAATTGATTTTGGGTTAAATTTGAATTGAATTCGTATTGAATTCAAGTTATCAGTTTTGAGATATCCTCTTAGTTTTCATTGCTTTCGAGAAAGATTTTCACTAAACCATTTTTGAAATACATGGGCATTTCAAATTGTTATTACATAATATTTTTTTTAAATTATTTTTCTAAATAAAGATAAATTTATTTCCTATAATAAAGGAATTTCAAATATTGGTTTTAATAATCGTTTTTGGAAATTGTTTTAAATTTCTGTTTTCTCTAATAAAATTATTTTATAAATAAAATTACTTAATTTTATGAATTTCGGACGTATAAGAAAGACAATTAAACGGTAAAGTAAAACATGTAGTATGGGACATATGGATTTGCTTTATCGCTTAATATCGGACTTATACGATTGAAACCCTTTCGAAGAAATGTTTGAGATGATTTAAGATGTTATCAAATTTTGGGTATATTATATGGTCCAAGAACTCCAATTTAGGAGTATATTCGATGAAGGACCATTTTAAGATGTGTTTCTTAATCGCGGATGAAATGAGGTGAATTGAGAGCTAAAAATTCCTATTTGGAATTATGGTTATAAATAACCATCTAGATATTATTTTTACTTTCCGATGAGATGAGGTAAGCTTCTTTATGATGATTTTACAACGTTGAGATGTATTATGATAATTTTTACTTGTCGATGAGATGAGACAAGTCATGATGCCACTAGTGCTCGTCAATGAGATGAGACGAGTATGGTATTGTATTTACTCCCCAATAAGAGGAGGCTGAGTATATTTTCATGATGTTTATGATGTTTTACTAGTGTGATACCAACTAACGGTTAGTAAACCGTTAGGTGCGAATGTATGGTATGTGACATACGATAACACCTATTAAGTTCCTATCCGAGAAGTTGAGACACATTCACGATGTTTACTAGTACTACAGACCACGAGTACTCGATTGGAGTCATCACGATGTTATTAACTTGAATATTTGTGACTGAGAGTCATTATGATGTTATAGACAATAGTGATTCATGGTGTTCACGATGTTAAGATGTTATTTGACTCCAGTCATTACGATGTTTATGCTACTAAATAGTAGTACTAGTCACGATGTAGAGCGCGCAGCATTGCTTCGGCATGCAATGGAGGATCTGGCCAATCCGAGATTTCTTCAAGTTTTGATGTTTTAGACTTCACCGTCTTTAGATGATTATTACATTGATAGCCTGGTGCCAGATGAGATGTATACATATATGGTGAAATCATTTATGATGTTACTCTTTGATTGAGTTATTTTCATTATCGATTGATGATTTAATGATTTTATAGACTATTTGATGTTAAGATGGAGTTGAGATGTAGTTAGATATTTATACCGATGAGATGAGGTATAAATGATTATGAAGAATCTTTTATGATGAGTTTTAGTGATGGATTTGAGATGTATCTATATTCATACTGATGAGATGAGATATGAATAAATATAATGCTTCTTTTGTGATTGGGTTTTAGATTTCCTTAAATGATCCTTGGGATGTGCCAATGAGATGAGGCACATCCGTATGCGTTTTATTATATGTATGAAGGATATGTACCTTTGATATATTATTATATTGACAACCACTTCTAAGAAGATAGTTGAATCATTTGAAGTCATTATCCATATTCCTTTATATTGTCGATGATATGAGGCGAAAGCGATGTTTATTGAGTCTTGTCTTTAAAACTTTACTCGTCGATGTTCCATTTGCTTAAGTGTCAGTTATGCCACTTAAATATGACTTTATCATCATTATCTCTTCTACCTGCCAAGAAGAGGCGTTGTCATTTCTTATGATGTTGAAACCCTGTTTAGGGCATGACATCCTTTAAGAAAAAGGATACCATAGCTTTCACCTACTTATCCTTATCGATTATTCTGATTAACTGATGATTTTAACTAGCCTGGCCCCGTGTGTTTTCACTCGGGTCAGACCGAGTTGTTTCAAGTATCATCTATTGGGCTTAGCTTGAAGTTGATGTTGGATATCAGCTCTTCTTTCACTTGAGTAGTTTCCGTTCTTTCGTATACTCTGATGTAGTTATATTTGATTCGATGTGTATAGTGTGGTCGAGTACCACCTTTATTGTATTCATATTGTATTGTACTAAACATGTATCAGCGTATATGTATATATATATATATGATATTGATTACTGTTCCGTGATGTGGTTTTCATTTAATTGTTGTATTTTGTTCTGATAGATCCGTTGGCCATCTATAGTTTTGAATTAAGCATTTACTGGGTATGTCGATCCACTTGATATAGAAATAAAAAATCATATTGTATTTATCGACGTATTCAATAGATGTTTAAGACAAAGTTATAGATGGTCGCCCTTAACCAGCCATATTCTTTATTTTAGTAGACATAATTACTCGTTAATTCTCTTTACTAAAGTGTATCTAGGGTTGGAGCGTTTCAGTATGCCAAAATCCTCATTCTGTATGTAGCTAAACATATCGGTCTACCCATGTGTGTTTCATATTATCACACTTATTCATTGTTGAGGAATCATTGCAATTGAGATATAACTACTTTTTAAAAGGAGTTCCAACTAGTTGGTACAACGAACCAATATTTCTCTATCACGATGGTAGTGATTTGTGTAAATGTCGATGAAAGTCTCAACTTTGTGGAGTCTGATTGGCTATTGGTTGTGATGAATATGAGTACGCGGTTTGAAAACGATAATTCAACGTTTCATCAAAATATATCTTTAAAATAATATGTCTTTGATATGCTCGTTCATTTATTATCATGTCACAGATCGATGATGTTTGATGCCGAGATAGATGATGTTTGATGCCGAGGGATGGTAATGTGATGAAATTTGAACTTCATGATATACTTATTACTTATTTTCAGAGAACTTTCGTTTTGGGTTTTCCATAATTATCAACAACAAAACAATTTGTAATCGAAAATCTCCATGCTTCAATACACATAACAATTTCGTAACTGAAAATTGGCTTAGCTCAACATATGAATGTGTGAGCGTGCGTGTTTGGTGACCACTTTATGATGTGGGACACATTACTTGTACCTTCCGCGATCCGTCCACAACGTAATATTGCCCCTATTGAGAAAATGAAGTTAGCAGTGCTACCAAATATAAGAATATATGTGGGACGCGTTACTTCCAAATATTGTATATTTACCCATTTTACTTGTGTCTTTAGCACTGCTTTTAGTCTTTTCTTAGTGTTTAATCCACGATTATCAAATAGATCCGCCAGTACCTTCTCTTCCCCGTGAAGCAATCTTAAAAGTTTTTGCCTTTTTTGCAAGCATCTTTATTAGCGCTCTTCCTTTAGGATTTAATTCTACACGGTATGTCACAATCCAGTAGATCTTCCACTAACTTCTCTGATATTTCAAGGTAATATGGTATTCCATTTCTTCCTCTTAGTCTCTTAGTTGTTTTTAATGTGTTTTCGGTTCCTCGATTTCTCACTTTCATCGTAAAATGTTAAAACCCCTATAAGCTCTTCTATTGATTTATTGTATTGCATTTGGAATGATTGTACATCATCAGCACTAGTTCAGCAAAGCGACGAAACTGGGCTGTGTTCACAAAAACGATGAATCAAGAGGACTCAATGCTATCCGCTGTGGCTCGCGTAGAATCACTACTGAATTATGAATTCAAAAATCGAAAGCTTTGTGAAGAGGCGTTGACGCATTCATCCGATACGAATCATATATCAAATCAAACACTAGAATTTTTAGGAGATAGTGCGCTTGGACTTGCGATTTCCAACTACTTATTTTTGAATTATCGTGATGTCGGCCCGGGTGCTTTGACAGCACTGCGTGCTGCCAATGTTTCTACGGAGAAACTCGCTAGAATTGCTGTGAAGCACAAGCTTTACGACTTGATGCGAAGAAATTCACCCCAGTTGGACGAAATGGTAATTTTATCGACTGGATTTTTTATACTGTTTGCATATGAGTTCGTTGATAAATTAGTCTTTTTCGGAAACTTAGAAATAAAGCTTGAGATTTTGAATTAAGTTTTTCAAAATTTGATTTGGGTGAGAAAAGTGAAATTTGCCGATGTGTACTATTTTGTTGTAGCAATGTTAAAGAAAGTGAAATCTGCTTGGAGACTAGCATTATTTGAGTTTTTATCCAGTTTGTTACACAAGTCCCTATTATTTACTCCATTACTTGGGAGCTAACATCCAGATGTAACGCTGACTATGTTGCCAGAACGGTGATACCAAAATTAACAATGTAGGCTTAAAAATCAGTTGAATTCTTAATCGCAGATTCAAAGTTAGTGAGGGTATAGGTTAGAAGTACCATTAGTTTGACGTTGGAACTAACACCAAGAGATTTGTTTCTGATATTGCTCTTGTGATATGCCTTTACTATGCTCATGGGCATTCCTTTTCAGGTGAAAGATTTCACCCTTGTTGTCGAAAGAGAAAACGAGATGGGCTTGTACACTGTACCTTATGGTGGTAGTATCATTAAAGCTCCAAAAGTTCTTGCTGATATCGTGGAAGCGATCATTGGTGCTGTTTTCGTTGATTGCAATTTAAATCTTGAGTATTGTTGGACTAAGATTAGAGGGTTACTTGAACCGATAATAACATTGGAAAATCTAGATGAGCAGCCCATCACTACCTTACATGAATATTGCCAGAAGAAGGCCAAAAAACTACATTTTCAAGCTTGGAAAAGAGAAAATATGGTTGTAACGAATGTTTTTGTAAATGGAGAAATGTTAGGTTTGGGAATGTCAGAGCATCAAAATATTTCAAAGCTTAATGCTGCAAGAGACGCGTTGAAGAAATTTCCCGAATTGAGGGATGGTGAAGGATTCACATGTAATGGAGAAAATGACATTGTCAGTGCAAAGCATAGACTTAATGATATGTGTGGCAAGAGGGGTTGGCCAAAACCAGTTTACAGGTAAATCACACACCATAGATTATATATGCAATTTTAAGTTTGCTGAAATATACAAAGAACATCCGGTATTTTGATTATTCTTTACAAAAACCTGCACTATGTTGGACGACACAGTGTTTATGCCTCAAACATTTGAAAGGCACCGCCACATATATGACAGCCTCAAATATTAGCAATGTTAACATTGATCTGCAAAGGGTTTTACGCATGGTTATCTCCAAATAATTTGACTTGTCGTCCAAGATGTCCTTGATGAACCATCGATGTCTTTTGGTATATAGGCAGGGATATATCTGACTTGTCCAACAAATACCGATATATCATGATACCTTGTATAAAAATATCTAATCCTCTGTATAACCTATGAACCTGAGTTTAATATGTTAAACATTGGTTATAGGAGGCATGAGCAGAGGTGTTGGTGATCATTTACCCTTTCATTAACTATATTCTATTTTAATGAAACTTTGATATGTGCTATTTGAAATAAAATGTTTTAAGGTCTATCTATCAACTAAATGACGTGTTTTAGTTTTAAGGGCTTCATACATTACATTATATTATTATGAAATTTATTTGTTAGCTCTCATTTTAAGAAAAATAGTAGATGGGTTCAAAATTATGAATTATCCAGGAGACTTTTTTGTGCATTTTTCATAAGAATTGTGTCTAAAGTGCATGTTATTTATGAACTGGTCAGAATGATGTAATGTCAGGAAGGATTAATATGATGTTAGGAAGGGTTCCCCATCATTGTTGGATTAGACCTCTGATTTAATCTATTTCAATAAAATTCAAAATTATGAAGAATATGATTTTTCTTCTTGTTGCATACAGCTTTAATAGCATAATATATGTCTAACTCAAGGTATTGGAGATGGATCTTGTTTTGCTGACAATCTTTGTTCTTTAGAACTAACAAAATGGTTAGCAAACCATATTCTTTTTATTATAATGTACCAGTGTAGCACAAAATTGCATTTTAATATGAACTCAAGATCATTCAAAGAAAAAGAAAAAAAATCGATAACACAGATTCTCCGAGTTCGAGTCAACCCACAATCATTTGTTTTTTCAACATTTTTAATAAGCATGTGTCTTTTTTTAGTTTTTGGACAATTAGCATGACTTCAGCTAATGTTTCTTATCACAAGGCCATTTGTGGATTGTGGAAATGCCATGTAGTTTTACACTTAATATGCAGCTAGGTATATTCTAAGTTTAGAGTTTGCTATTGTTTCGTTTTTATAACGGTTTATAAAACTTGCTGTCCTACATCTTAGTAATTTGGATGCATGATAAGTTAAGTTATATTTACGAAGCTGCTGTGAAGGAGATACATACGCTGATGAAGTTGCATATTTCTTTTGGATATTTAATTTGAAGTAAAATCAAAACACAAGGAAGTTATGCTTGTGCACATGGAAAACAAGTTTGTCAAATGACACTGATGAAGTTGTGAAAAGCATTTCGTATAAAGATACAATCGACGAGTGCTAAGAACTCAATGTCATGTGGTCTTTTTTGTTAGCAACAATGTTGAGCGCTTTAACATGTTGGTGTATGTTTGAAATTGACATCTCCAAAGCATAACTAGTTAACTACCTTATTCGGTTTGTACCAAAACCACATTTAATTCGCTGATAATGAGCAAGTATGTTGGAACCACTACAATAACATAGCAAACATGAAGATATCGAACCACAAGGATGTCGAATTTAAAGGCAGAAAGGGAGTCAAGACTTATATAGTATCAGGCTCAAAGACATGGTATTAGTTTCAAAGAGTGAAGGTAGCAGACTCCTACAACTGCAGAAGGAATGTCGGACTATTAAAACAAATAGGATGCCGAACATTAACGTTGAAGGAAGATACCGAGCTTCATCATCTGTAAAAGTTATCAAGTGTCTAAAGCAAATGGTGAAGCCAAGGCTTCGCAATAAATTGAGATGTCGAGCATTTAAACGAGACCTGAAGAGGTATCGAACCTTTATGGGAACGAACATCAAAGGAATGATGAGCATTAGCAAGTAAGACACGATGTTGAACCTCAACAATAAAGAATGATGAGAAAGATGGCGTGTACCTACAACCTAAGAGATGGCGTGTACCTACAACCTAAGAGATGGTGTACATCTAACAACCAAGAGAATGTCGCACTCCAAGTAGTTATCAAGCCCAGAAGAGGTGTCAAACCGCTAAAAAGAAGTGGAACTCAAAAGGCGATAAGCGCTATCAAGCAACCAAAAATGAGAGGTGATTTTGAACCATAACAATGGAGGAACATGTCGAACACATAACTTCAAGAGAGTATCAAACTTCTAAATAATGATAGGGATAAAAAACTCCTAGCAATGAAAAGATATCGAATTTCTACAATATAATGATGAAAAATATGAAATGGAGGAAGAGCGCAGTGCCCCTTAAAGATGCTGAATATCTAAATACTTAAGAGGATATTGAGCTTTTGATTCGCTAGCTGGTGTTAAACCTTTACAACACTAAGTGCTGTAAAGCAACTCCAACCAGGCAATGGACGTCGAATGACAAAGGATGTCGCATACCATTAGCACAACGAGATATGTCGAAGGTTACAAAATGTCGAATGCTAACAGTTATAAAGGATTTTGAGCTTCAAGAAGCACGTAAGGTTGTCGAATATCAATGGCGCACGGAAGGTTGTTGCATATCAACAATGTACAGAATCATTTCTTTACACATAAGGTTGCCGAATTCAACTATACACACAAGGTTGCCGAATGTCATCAATGCAATAACAATGCCGAAAATCAAGGATGTCGAAGGACGCAGGTGGCCAGACCGCCTACCTCCATCCTTGTAAATATGGACCCCATGGCAACTTAGTGGAGGCGAATCGTTTGTTTTTCCCCTTTCAAAATTAAAGAATTGTAAATTCTAAACCGATTTGGGGTAAATCGAGGTCCGATCGTAACTTTTGAAACTTATGAACAGAGACTTGAATAAATGACTTTGTATTGCATATTTATCTTGATTGTGCATAGTTGACTATTATTGAACATGGACATGCATATGACTAATTTTTGGATTTGGACTTGACTTTGGACCCTTATCTTGAACAAGGCTACTTAAGCCCTTATCTAAATTAGTGTTTAGATATAATGACAATTTTGCCTTTTTAACATATGAACAATGGATTGTGACTTATGTGAATTGCCCATCTTGCCCATTAACAAAAGATTAATAGACTATTGCATATTTACACATACACAACTTACCTATTTTACCCTTGGACATGTGACATGAAATTTTGAACACTTCCATATTAAAATTTAAGAGCATGTTGAGATCATTTCAAATAACATCATCTTGTACTAAGTCTTGCGTATTAAGCGAATCTTTGGTTTAAGAACACCCTAGTTCAAAGCAATGTCACTCTACGTGACATCACATGTGTTAGACCAGCCCTTATCTTGAACAAGGCTACTTAAGCCCTTATCTAAATTAGTGTTTAGGTATAATGACTATTTTGCCTTTTTAACATATGAACAATGGATTGTGACTTGTGTGAATTGCCCATCTTGCCCATTAACAAAAGATTAATAGACTATTGCATATTTACACATACAACTTGCCTATTTTACCTTGGACATGTGACATGAAATTTTGAACACTTCCATATTAAAATTTAAGAGCATGTTAAGATCATTTCAAATAACATCATCTTGTACTAAGTCTTGCGTATTAAGCCAAACTTTGGTTTAAGGACACCCTAGTTCAAAGCAATGTCACTCTACATGACATCACATGTGTCAGACCAGTTTTTGGGTTAACAAGTCTATTCTATTATAAAATGCAGCCTATAAATACGCTCATACGCATATTATAACTTGTATTGGAAAATAATAAAATTTCTACATTTCTAAAAATTCTAAGAATAATTTTTCGTCAAATCATTTACTTTACCATTTCAACCATTCAACAACTTCATAACTTTTTTCCTTCTATCCCTACTATCTATCAATTTCCTTGAATGGAAAAATCGGGATTTTAAGGGCTTAAACTAACTCGGATGGCTGAAAAATAACAACTATTAACAGCCAAAACAGAAAAACGTGTCAAAAAAAAATTGGCCGAAAACCGGTTACTGCTTTTATATTCACGGCGAAATTATTCGTTTATGGATAGCATGAGATTGTCAGAACCAAGCTCTGATATCACATGTTAGTTTATTTATATAAGAAAAACTAATAGAAATGTTATCTTCATGTAATCACAAAATAATTAAACGAATCACTTATCTTTCTCCATGCTAGCAACCGATTTGAAGTTTTGGAATAGTGCTCTTCTTCATCTTAAGAAACAGTCAGGAATTGTGTTTTTATAATCTTAGAATTGCTTTCCCTTGC
Organism: Allium cepa; assembly: GCA_030765085.1. Classification (NCBI taxonomy): domain Eukaryota; kingdom Viridiplantae; phylum Streptophyta; class Magnoliopsida; order Asparagales; family Amaryllidaceae; genus Allium; species Allium cepa. The sequence continues at coordinate 4,866,505 of CM060930.1, read as the reverse complement.
TAAAATAAACTGTGTTATGAGTATATCTGGATAGCGTAGGTATCTTTGTTTATATAGTGGGAGAGGGCTGAAAACTTATGCATTAATGACTTAAAAATGTTACGAGTTTTTCTTTATTCCAATGCATTGATGACTCAAAGATGTTATGAGTCGATCTTTATTTCACTAACCATTATGTGAATCAAAATTTAGTCCGAAATATGTTTTAAAGTATTTATCATGCACTTCTATTAATTAATAAGACCACATAATGTGAAATTGCATTAATGTGGAATTTGAAAAGATTTGGAGAGTAATAGATATTAATTTATATAACTTTGGGAACTAAATAATTGTTATAATTAATGTCCAACATTTTTATTGTAATGTACCTGTGTAGCACAAAATTGCATTTTAATAGGAACTCAAAACTTACATGATCATTTAAAGGAAATGGAAAAAAAAAACCACCTGAACTGCCACTTATTACCATTGATTAGCACAGATTTTATGGGTTCGAGTCAACCCACATAATCATTTGTTTTTTCAACATTTTTAATAAGCATGTGCCCTTATATTAGTTTTTGGACAACTAGTGTATGACTTCAGCTAATGTTTCTTATCACAAGGCCAATTGTGGATTGTGGAAACTCCGATGTATTTATACACTTAATTTTCTGCTAGGTATATTCTAAGTTTATGCTATTGTTGCATTTTATACCGATTTATAAAGAACTTGCTGTCCTATTATACGTCTTAGTAACTTGAATGCATAATAAGTTGTTATATTTATGAAGCTGCTGTGAAGGAGATGCATACACTGATGAAGTTATCACACACATTTCTTTTGGATATTTAATTTGAAGTAAAATCAAAACATAAGGAAGGTATGCTTGTGCACATGGAAAACAAGTTTGTCAAATGATACTGATGAAGTTGTGAAAAGTAATTCATACAAAAAAAAAAACAACTGACAAAGTACTAAGAACTCGGTACTATGCAGTCTTTTTTGTTAGCATCAATGTTGAGCGCTTTAACATGTTGGTGTATGTTTGAAATTGACATCTCCAAAGCATAACTAGTTAACTACCGCATTTGGTTTTGTAGCAAAATAACATTTAATTCACTGGTACTAAGCAAGTATGATGGATATTTTCAACTCTTAGGTTATTGAATATGAATCATTTGATAATGCAACTATTGGTGTTGATGAATTATCTAATAATGACGCGTGCAGCAAAATATCTGAACACGGACCTGCTCACGAAAGAACATTTGTAGCTTCTGTACATGTTACCACACCTTCCATGCAGTGTTATAAAGTTGGCGATCCAATGCCGAGAATTAAAGATGCGGAAAATTCAGCGGCTGCCAAATTGTTATTCGCTTTAGATAATGGATCCTGATTAAATAAGGAGGTTAATTCAGGAGTCAATTGAGATTACTTGAATCAACATACTCTACAAGTATTGAATGTCAATTGAGATTACTTGAATCAACACTCTGCAAGTATTGAATGTTAATTGAACCTCGTTTTAGTTTCTAGTGCCTATATCTGTTTTGCATATATTATTCTAGAAATCTGTTGAAGTTGTAACCTGGTGAAGGATATCGCCATGCATTATGCACGTATTATATATTAATTGAAGGCTAGTAGTTTTTTCCTCGAAGTCTCTGCCGTAATGCGTTTCTTTGAATGTCGTTTTTACACGCTATTATAGATTCTGCTGTATAACTTATATCAAGGAAGTTTTATATTTTCACAAGTGCTGCCTGGAGACTGACTTTGTTTTAGTAAAAAGAGGAATTTGATACAATTTATGTTGCCATTGAATTGTTTTATTTAACAAAGCTGTTGCAATATTATTTATTATGTTGTAAAAATTCAAGATTTAATATTTTGCACTTCTTTCAGTATGAATGATTGCATATGCTCTATACTGGATTGTCCATCTTAAATTAACCAGCCTGTATGGCTGTATTTGCGATATATTCAAAGTTTTAAGAGCATTCGTTGTCGTTATTCAGTTTTAACTTGTCGTATGAAAGAAATTTTTTAGTTGACGTAGAAAGCTTGAAATTAAGCTTCTTAGAAACTTCATCATTATTATTCTTAAAGGCTGAATCTTTACACCATGTTCAATCTAACTATATCAAGAAAATATGCAATTTTGTGATGTTGTTAAGACCATGGTTTGTCTCCAAGCGCAATTTGAGCATTTGCACTTCATCACAGGAACCATTTATAATGAAATTCGCAGTGTTCATGCAGCTCATAATTTCCTCCTTTCCAAAAATTAGTAGCGACTTCTATTTTTCAACAGATGCCTCTGAACACTGAGTAAAATTTCTCAAAGGGAACATGCCATACATACACATATACTTGTGTATACATAAAATGATCATCTTGCAACTAGGCCGTTTGCCAATGTATCTGAAGCTGTTAAAATGCTAAAATGGCATAAATGAACGGCGACTCTAAGCTCAATAAAATCAATAAAACGAAACCAAGCAATAAAAATTGGAATAGATTACTGTATTCTAACCAGCAAAGAACCAACGATTAATACGAAAAATATGACCTTACATTATAATAGTACAAACGCTTTCAAATACAAACCATTATCAATTTTTTCATACTTATCGATGCTTAAACCATCAAATAAAATAAGAGCAAAATACAAAATAATTATTTATATTTTATCAATATCTTCATCTTCAAACTCAATGTAGTCATCTCCAGCACCATCGTCCTCTTCATCCACACCAGTAATACCTTCATTGAGCCTTGTATTTTCAGGCAATTCTCCATATGCTTTGAGTAGCCTGGCTTCATCAGGCATGTATTTGAGGATCACATCTGCTTTATCATCTTGGTAATCTCTAAGTCCCACCAGCACTATATCTCCAGCAGCAATCCACACCTGAAAAATCATGCGTGTGAAGAATTACTCACAATACACAAATCCCAAACTAATTTCGATAGATAAATTATAAATTATCAAACAATTAACGTTCACGCATGGACTATTCAATAATAAAAAGCGCATGGAGGTACACTTATAGTTCAACTTCTCTAGTTATCTCATTTGCAGGAACGGAACTTGGCCCTAACCCCTAAAATCAGCAAGAATTGTCAGCAGTTTAAAGCATTACTAAGATTCTTAAGAACATTCAATCCGCAAGAAAAGACTGAACCTATGTTTTTGCTCCTAATAATAACAACCACTCACTAGTTAAACACAATACGCTATGTTTGTAGCATAAAGTATAAGCAGATTACGATCTTCAGTTACTAAAGCTTAAAAAACAACCTTAGGCATTTAAAAGCATTTTGAACAACATACGAATAATGCAAAAGACAAATATCAATAATTCAAAAGTAAAGTATTCAGAATAGGCTCAGCAGTTCCCTGACGGATGATGCTAAAAGACGAAAAGGATGCAAGCAAATTTCCACAGGCGTAGAGGCCCTAGAGTGGGAGCGGGTGCTGAAAACAGATATCAGTGCAGCATTTTATGTAAAATTTTCCAACTTACATTTTGTGTGTAGCTCACATATTTGAATAATAAATTATTAATGAAAGTAGTTAGATATGTGTTTAATATAAATATATTTATGGCACTACATACATATCGATTGATGCTATCCTGACCTTTTTAAATTTCACACTAGATCATCCTCGGGTTAGCAGTTAAATTCTGAAACTACAAGTATACTGGTATAGGTACTTGTTTTTTGAGTTATTGCAATCTTCTTCTTAAGTTATACATATACTACGTAACTGATGCTAAAATTGGCTACTTAGAACATGGGTGCTAAACAAAAAGAGACAACTTAAACTATAGGAAAAAGTACTTTGATGACATAAAGAGAAGCATTCTATTTCAGAATGATGGAATAGAGGTTAGTGCTCTATTTAAGCTACAGTGAGGAAATAACAGTGAGATGTGCCGTTACAAGTCACATGTCCATCCACTGGTCCATATTTAAACTACTACGATATTCCCCATTGGATGAAGTATCTATTATGATAATTACATCAAAGCTAGAATTACATTTTTTTAAAACAAAGTTTAAGGGAAGGAAAAAGCGTGACATATACAATACTACAATAAGTTTCAAATCTCGGATATCTCTATCTATATCTCAGGTTGATATTTTAATATCTCGGGTGAGATGAGTGTCGAACAGTATAAATTGCTTTTGAAATTCATTATCTCCAATAACGAAAAAGAGATCTCATGAGAGATCACAGGCAAAATGAAGGAAATTTAAGACCTAGACTAATGTATCACAATTTCTTGGATCGTTTAGTCCTTAATGGCTTAAATCTAATAAAGTACGTACATGATTTTGCATACAAAAATAAGTCCTTTAGGAACAAACATGCAATCAGCACATCCATCAACTGCACATCGACAATTTTTTTTAAGGCGGTACAAAATAACGTGTTGTGTAACATGTATTATAGTATGATATTTTACTTCAATACACGAGCCATGTTATTTCACTTCTATAATGAAAGCAGCATGGCCACTTGATCTCTTTTCTATATCGCATAGTGGTAGAATATCATAATGCAATATAAGTTACACAACACGTTATAAAAGTAATAAAAGGAGAATTTAAAAATATTAAAGTTTACTAATAAATTACAATGACTCATATTGAAATATTTTAGTTTAAATTAGAGTTTTCAATATATTGGTTTTCCACTCCAATGCTTTGATTAAGTAATATATGGAATTCAAAACACACTATCATTCTTTTCAAATAGAGAATTGACAAAAAAAATATAAACTATCAAATATGTAAGTATAATCATATTTGCTCATTCAAATTATGTGTATTAATTCCTCTACCTTGAAACATGTTTCTATCAAGTTGTGCTGCGACTTCTCGAATTTCCAAGTAAAAAATTCTGAATTAATGCTTTACTAAGAAACATTGACCACCAACAACGTTTCAATTTCTCAGTCCATCCAAAAATACAACTTGTGTTTTGTACTTCAATAAAATATTTTCAACTTGCTGTACACATAATCAACATGGGTACTCCAAAATACATACCTACCCTTTGAAAAAGCATATATGATAACATGTACCCAAAAGAAGGAAAAATCTTCTATCGTAGAATATATTTCCTTCTTTTAACATGTGTTTTAATGCACTATTTTGCATAAATTCAATTGAATGGATTACATGATCCATAGAACTGGTCCACAATTCAAATTTTGAAAAACTATTTAAGATTGAAAATAAACCGTTACAATGACTGTTCATCATCAATTGATTATCCATAGGTCGATTGTAGAATTATTCATAACCAGTCAATAGGGTTATTGAATTCTTAATGAGTCGACAGGTCAGTAAACTGCCCTTTTCTGTTTATTTGATGGCAAACCGTTTTCATAAGTGGACGAGTTTGTGAATTGTTTTTTATCAGTAAAATTGGCTGTTAAAAGTAGATCATTTGACTTATCCAAATGTATCTCCCCCCCATAAATTCACCCTTTCAAAGTCATCTTATTAATAGGTTAATGTTAAATCTCTCTCTCCCTCCCTCTCCCCCCCACAACTACCCACCCATGATATTTATCTCACAAACATATAGATAGTGTTTTAATGCACTAGAGTGGGTGCGGGTGCTGAAAACAGATATCACATAAATATATGGATGATATATCCATACAGCATGAATTTTTTTTGAGAGAGAGATAAATGTAATCGCCATATTAAATCTATGACTAGTCCAAGAGCAGCTCGAACCCAACTGTCAACATAATGTAAAGTGAAACACACATCATCTACTAATAGTTTACGTTTAAAATATGTTTTCCAATGCTAATGTCGATTTAATTGTGAAGCTTAGTTGGTCAAAAATAAAGCAGACATTGTCAAGTGCAACGTCTAGCTCTAGACATTGCACTTCATGGAGACTTGTGATCGGTGTAGTTCTTACAAATTATAGTATTTATTGTACACATTATATGTATATGTATGTATATGTATATGTATATGTATGTATATGTATATGTATATGTATGTATATGTATATATATGTATATATATGTATATGTATATGTATATATATGTATATGTATATATATGTATATGTATATGTATGTTTGTTTGATCGCAGACATTTGCATTGGAGATATTTTTCTCATGTCTAATTCTCTCTATAAATTGAGTTTACATTGTAGAATTGTTTTGGATACGTAGACATCACTTCACATTACAACCACTTTGCATTGAAGATGCTCTAGGTAAGCAATCATGATATGGATAATTACTAGTACGTATAGACATGCAACATCTGAATACCAAAGTGTCTAAAGTGACCAAGTACATTAAAGCAACCAATTTTACGTACAATTCAGTATTACGCCATGTTATCACTGTGAATCCCTAAACAATCTTATCAACATATCTTAATTGAGCAATTTTGGCATTCTAGTTATTCATTAAAACAGGTGTTTGTGAACTACTTTATTATTATCTTGAGCCACCTTTTCTAGTTAAAATGATAACAAATAATACGTCGCTTTTGGACTTCAGAGATGAAACATAAAGTTACCATGTAACAAATGATCTTTCTATCAATAGAACATATTTTGCAACGATTGTATATCCAAGGCCCAAAAAGAAAACTAGCTATGCTTAATCAATTTCTAAAAGATTTCAATTACCCTCTAAATCACAATCAATTAGTACAACTCTTCTATGCTGCTTTCACCGCAGCAGAATGGAGAGCACAACAATGAAGTTTCTACAATTTCTAGACACAATAGTCAACACTGGTGATGATGGAGGCATGGCGCTGCAGCACCATTGGGTGCAGGGTACCAAGATAAAAAATACACTTATACAAGCTTTTAACAATATAATTTCTACAGAATTAACTTAGCTGAAAACGTTCAATTCTTAATATATAAAAACATCAAATCTTTTGCACCAAAACTATTTCAATCCCCTTTCAACCAAAAACAAACCATAATTAGTCCATCCAAACCGTATAAAAATCAAAATTAACCACAAACAATCCAACCTTTGTTATCAAATAGCCAAAAAATCAGAAACTTTCAGCAACTACATCCCCTAAAAAGATCAATAAAAAGGATATGAAGCAATCTTACTTTTTTATGCATTTTTCCTCGAATATGACAGAGTCGCTTCGTCCCATCAATACACATCGCCTCGCATCGTCCATTACCGAGCATCCTCAAGACTTGGGCGTATTCTTGCCCATCTTCTTTGAAAACTAGTTCTCGCTTCTCATCGTCTGCTTCGTTCTTTCCCCTCTTACGATTCTTGCCTCCTTTTCCCTTGTTCTTCGGCATGATTGATTATTGATTCGCTTGCCCTAGTTTATTTTTATGCTGTGAAAATACGAGAGGAACTTCTGGTGTTTTTGTAAAAAGAGCTTGCGTGGGGATTACGGTGTCCTATATTGGAATATGATTCATTTAATGTGTAAATAAAAAGAGCGTTAAGAGTGTGGACTAAGGATATGGTAATATGGCAAGGGTAAATTAGGTCCCTTATTTTTTGCCAAATCATACCCTTCCAGAAAATCGACGCAACATTGAAAGTAGGGGTAAAAGTAGTATAAATTAATCAAAAATTGTTATAAATTTTTCGGGATGGACTTTTCTTCCATCATCTTCTAATTATAGAGACTTGACAGTCGTTCCTTGAATGTAAATTTGTTTGGATGAGAACTTTCATGTCTACTTTGGACAAATGGATTACATTTTTGCATTAGAAGCAAAGACAATTATGAAGTGATTTGAAATTATTATCAGATGACGTATTTTAAATATAGCGGGTCAAGTACCAAATTATCATGATAGAGATCAGTAGGAAAACAATATAATATAGAGTATGTAAAAGTCGATTACGCCGCATCGAAGAAAGAAAGAAATACGATAGGGGCCTATCGAATTTGAGTAATGACGTAGGGGTATAGAGTAATTAGTTTTATTTTTATATGTAGACTCGTTTCTTGTTTTGTTTACTCTATAACATCTATCAAATTACTGAAAATTCTCAATTTATCAAAAATGAAGTTCCTTTAACCATTCTCACTTTTATTTACAAATTTAGTCATATATGCATGTACTTATATATTTTTCTTAAAGATTTGCTTACATGAAGCAAAATTTTATCGGTATTATGTAAACATGACTTATGGGTAAAAAGACAAATATCTAGATCGTAGTTTTCTTTAATCTGTATGTCGAATTGCTAATTGATAAAATTTATAAATATGCTGTAAGTTGTAATCACACTTATTATTATTTTTGTCAATGAGTCAGACTCGATTCAAGTAACTGAAACTCTTATATGAGTTCGGTTATTATAATCATTATTTGAGTCTGGACTAGGCTTTCGAGCATTTTAATTCCATTATTTATATAAGATCCATTGTGAATTTAAATGAAAACTTGAATACCTTAGTTGAAATGTTGATGCTTAAACAATCTTTTCCGCTCATAATTTTTATAAAAATACACGATGAAGTTTAATAAATTGGACTATGAGGGAGTTAGGTTCACAAACAAAAGTACGTACACAAAGTGTATAAATGTGATGATCCACCGGTTATGAAACCCCGTCTTAATGTCAAATTACCACATCTAACCCTCGAATATGATAAGTGATGTTAAATTAAAACAAACCTATCTACCATGATCTATGTGATATAGTCTTACAGTGGTAGAAGTATATAATATAGAAATTCTTGCATGGAAACATTATATATATGTATGTATGTATGTGTGTGTGTGTGTATGTCTGTATCTATGTATCTATGTATATGTATATGTATACATATGAGACAATGTTTGAGAAGTCAACCTAATAATTTCATAACTACTAATAATTAGAATACATCATGTGCATAGGCATAAAGTAATGTATAATACATCAAATTCGATACATGAACTCATGCATAAACATCAGTTTCTATAATGCATAAAACAAAATAACTAATAGAGTTAGGGGTATGCCCTAGGGGCAATTCTATAATTTATTGTAAATTGATTAACTCTGTAATCAATTCTTGTTCGTAATAGATGTATTTTTCTTTCCGTTATATATTTATTATAATTATTATAATTAAATATTTAACTAATATATTCAATAGAAAATTCATAAATGATGTCTTTGTGATAGTACTTACAAATAGTTGTAATCATGAGTATTGTATCATGATATTATAAAACACATCATTTTAAATGTTCCTAGTCAAAATGCATCGAGATTGGATGTTGATGTATCTGTTGAGACTAGAGTACATAACATTCTCCAAACAATGAACAATGTATTACTCATGATTGCCATGGGCACCTAAAGGTTACGTATTGATAGTTTTTGGATAACTATAAAATGACTCAATCGATAGTTTTCAGTTAGCTAATATAACTAAGGTCAAACTTACATAGTTCTCTTGACTTGAGAATACTGTCGATCTTCAATATAAAAGCTCCACTTTGATTATAGTCAAATCATGATACGACGTCCATCGAGTGACTATAATTGGGTTGAGTGGAAGTATTGGAAGCGAAGCACTATTCAAGAGAGGATTCCTCTCCTCGGTTTTATGGGGTTAGTATCACGGTTAGCTCAAGTCAACTCAAAGTCAAATCTCTTGCCAAAGTAGTTCGCTTAATAATAATTGTTATTATTAAATCAAAGACTTTGTGTTTTGACTATAGAGTGAATATGGATGACATTCGAATTTTTACCATTACCAAATTTCACAAGTCCAAAGTGATATTTGACGAAAAAAATTGGTGTAAATAAAAGTTACAACTGCGTAACGCTTAACAAAGTAAATTGGATTTTACCAAAATCAGGTAAGCGATAAATTTGGCCGAAATATCACACCACCTCCTAAGTGATGTATGAACGTTAATATTCAAATAGTTCGATATCAATCGCTGATCAAATTTACACCCGACGAGTCACACAAGCAAAATGATGAATTCTCCTTTCACCTAACAATTTAATTAATTCATAAATTAATCAAAATAATTATTATTTATGAAATATTATTTATAAATTTGATTTTGATTCGATAAAAAAATATTAAATGAATTTATAAAGTTATAAATATATTAATCGATATACAATATCGATAAGCATTTTAAATTAGAACTAAAACACAAAATATTTGTTGGGACCATAAATGGTGCATAGCCCATTGGAGAGGCTGATTTGTGCGACCACAATAGGGGCTATAAGCGGCTCAAATACGGGAGGGAATGGTTGGATTTTGGATGGCTCGAAGGAAAGGAGATTGGGTAAAAGATTGTACAGTAAAAACAATCTTTTATTTACATCCACTTTTTGTACAAGAATTGTGAGGGCCACTCTTGCATAATATTGGTCAATATCTAAGAAAAGAAATAAAAAAATACATGGAAAGAGCAAAAAGGAACCATGTACCCAAAAATTGAGCCTATCATCTACTTTTTTTCCTCCCTCGTTTGCTACTGCCGATTTCAAGCTTCGTGAGGCGCTTTTTTATGGTCCTTGCCTCATGCACCTTCCCTTCTCTGGAGAACTTTTCTCAAAAAGAGAGGGGCGTTCTTCAGTAGTTCGGTTGATTGAATCTTTGGATACGTCAGAGGCAGGATCGGATAATTTGGAAGCATCATGGAACCATGACCTTTAGGGGGCTTGATTTTCAAAGGGGGAAGCTTAGTATTAGTGCTTGGTTGTCTAATGTTAGTAGGCTTCTTGGCGGTTCCAGGTTCGAGCTTAGTCTTAATTCCATCAAAATTGTGTTTCAACATCTTCACCATTGTGATGTAATCGTTTGGGTCCTTTACGCTCTTGACGTTGACCTCTTCCTCCTGGGTCTGGTCAATGTCCTCCAACCCTTTCAACACCCCTATTTTCTACGAGTCTGGACTGAGGCCGAAGTCGGAAGGGAGAGCTTGAACGATCGGCTTCATACCGATGGAGGTTTAGATGGTAGAGATAGAGCTTGGAACCGGGCCTTGAGTAGATGGCGGCGAAGGAGGCAACGATGGATGACCTATAACTTGATAGATATATTAGTATAAGTTAGTGACATCCTCTGGTCAGAGTTGAAGTTTCTCATTGACCGTAGAGATGATAGAAATACCTTGGCTGGACGGAGTTCCCTTGGCCAGGGACATAATGATTTCTCCCTCCTCAGCGTAAGACTTAGTCGATTGGATAGTGTGAGGAGGAAAATAAGGAGCCTCGACACCTGATACAGCTAGGATAGGAGTTCTAGCAAGGGCGGTCTCAAAAGTGGCCACTGTAGAAGTTGTGATCTATCTTTTTGTATGGGAATGGATGATTTTGCTTGATCTACTGTGTTGGAGTCAGTAGAAGCCTCAATAGCTACCTTTGCAGTAGCTACGTCCCATGCGACTAGAATAGCTTTTCCTTTTTCTAGGGCCATGATGTCCTCCTCATTTAGGAAAGGAGACTTCAATATCTCTTCGGTAATGTCTTGACCAGCTTTAGCGGCTCCATTGAGGATTTCTTCCTAGGCATGACTAGTGTGATAACATAACTCTTCCCAAGTAGGGGTGGATGTTTGGTTGGTTTGGTTTATTCGATAATGAAAATCGTTAAACCAAACTTAAACTAATAAAAATAGAAACTAAACTAAACCAAACCAACCAAGTTAAGTTTGGTGGGTTCGGTTAGTTATTCGATTTAACCGAACTAAAAACGATTCACATTTTATGTTTAGAATATTCATTATAATTTGAAATAAAACCTAAATTTACAATTAAAGTATTCTCATTTAGCATTCTTATACTTTCTAATATTAGTTTCGATACATATATGATAAATAACATTTATTTAGACCACTAAATTAATCTAAAAATTTAGTAATTTTGAAAATATAATAAAAGTTCAGTTAATTTGGTTAAATTGATAACCAAAATAAAATTATTTACGGAACGATTATAAACCAAATCGACCAAAATAAATTGGTTTAATTGGTTTATTTGGTTTAACCAAAGACCACTGACCCCTATCTGTAAGCCACTTCAAATTCTCATTCTCTATGACGTTGGCAAAGAACTACTGGAGAGTAGCATCCACCTCTTCTTTGGTCTAAACGACCCTCGCCTTGAAGCTCCATAATTTCGTCTCTAGCCCCAACAAGACCAATTTGGGCTTGGGACTTTGAGCCTATTTTAGCCTGTAAGATGGCCTTAAGGTTGTCCATCTCGGTCTGGAGAACCTTTAATTGTTCATGTTAGCCTTAACTTGTTCTTCAAGCTTAGAGTTTTCTACGTGAATGGTCTTGACCTTATCTTTTATAATAATGGTGATTTGTGTGTGGCCTTTGTACATCTCTTCTATTAACTTTTTAGAATTTTTGGCTGACTTCAAAGCGTCTCTCTATCATTGATAAGATTGGCCAACTCTATTTTGTAGCCCAACGCTATCCTAACATGGTCGACTCTCTCTGATTTAAATGAATGAATAAGTATTGGGTTAATCCTTTTTGCATCAGAGAGGCCCTTAGCAAATCTTTTCCACTCAAAAAGATGATCTGCAGCCTCCTTAACTCCGTTAGTATTTTGGTTGGACTCTTAGCGAGTGATATATCTAATGTCGCGGTCAAACATAACCCATATTAGATAGTAATCAAGAAAACCGCTTACATCTTAGTAAGGATAGCTATAGGTGGGCCTATAGGGGGTGGAAGCGGAGTGGCATGGCTTACAACTTTGTTATATTTTTGGGGAGTAGAAAAGATGGTGATAGGAGTTTGAGACGATGGGGGGTGCTGTTGATGAGTCTGAGAATGTTACGTGGCTGAGGGCACTGTTGTAAAAATCTTTCTAGGCGTCCACCTAGGCACTGCATAGATGATAGGCGAGGCTTACCGCCTAACATTTTCCTATGCCTTCCCAGATAAGATTTACCACCTTATGTAAGAATCAAAACTTGTATTTAGCTACTATTTAGGTATTATTTAAGGTTCAGTGCTACTTATAAACATTAGTGTGCTAGTTTTAGGCAATCTTGCATATGTACCTACCCTTAAGCACATTTAAAATCCCAAAATTTGAATTTTTATCAATTTTCACTAAAGAAAACACTAAAATTTTGTCTAAAATACATGACTTATCAGAATCCTAGCTCTGATTAATCCTCGATTAATCCCTGCCTAAATAATTATTCCCTAGTCCCCACTATCTGCCTAACGATTTTTGCAACCTTTCTCTGTCCTCCTCATCTTGGCACTCCTTTCTTTTCTTCTCTCATTTACGGACTCTTGGTATAAGATTAGGCATTGCATATAAACATCTGGAGTCAATAGGCAATATTGGCTTACACCTGGGTGGAGGTTACTGAAATGATTTCTACCTATAGTACCTTAAAAGAATAAGGGTTATATTAGAACCGATAAACCGGATTAAGAATGAGTGGAAAGTGTTCGTGCCATGATCCTAGAAGTGTGTGAAGTGCTGGTATTTCCCTAATTATTATGCATACCGTGTTTGGGGAATTACAAGGATAGGGTTCCATTAGCCTCATCAAGGATATCCCTGGATGGGAAGCTAAATCCTTCGGGACTTGCATTCAAAATGTCTTCAAATGTAACGCCTCTAGTACTAAAGGTTGAAAGATTGCCAAGTTCACTCAACGAGCCGAAGTTGTTCTTGAAGGAACCCGTAGGAGTGTTGCCTCTCTAGTTAGTGCTAGATTTGGACCAGGGGCATGCAAGGAAGACTTGATCACAAAGCGCATCGAACGTGACGAGATAGGGATTGTGTCAACTTTAGGGGATGTCTCTCCATTAGATTCGTTGTCGGTCAGGCTATAGTTTTTTTTCATCATCATCTCCATTATCCCCTTTATTATCTCTTCCTTCTTCTATTTCTCCTACACCTCCCATTCCTACATCTTATTCTCCTACCACATTCTCTTCTACCCTAACTTCTTCTTCCCCTACGTTCGCCTTGACTTCATGGCCTTCGTCATCCCCTTGGTTATCGTCATTAGGATCACAAAGTAGGGTAGAAGGACCAGCAGTAGTTCGAGACTTCTTGGTCAAGGGTGTGATGGGAATGACACTTCGAATAGGATGTAAAAGTCTGTATTAGTGAAGCCTCTCATTAGTAAGGAGAAAAGAAGCAATGTAGAATCCATAGTCAATACCCTAAAACTAAAGAGTGTTAGTATATTCATTATTAGTTTCTTGGGCGGTAAGATTTGTGAAGGATAAAAAGTGAGTTAGGCACTTGGGTGAAGAAAAATCCGAGTGTTGATAGAATATTGAAAAAATAAAATCACACCCGCTTAACAAGAGACAGCTGAAGCCATAAGGACAATGAATAAAGAAAAATTTTCTCCTAAGGTAGCTGGGCCTGTTGTGAGGTGCTTCAATGACTTTGTAGTAGTTGAAAGCTTCAACAATTAGCAAGAAAGGCGAGTCTGCTCTCTTTTTGAAGCTTAAAAGATAAATTTTCTTCCCAAACCTTAGAGGACAATTCAATCACATCCTGAAAAGGATGTAGAAAGAGTTAATTAGTGCATACCCATTGGGATGCGCTTGTGTCGGACTAGCCTAATCTCTTGCAAAAAGAACTTGAGAAATTCACTGAAGGGCGGGATGACGTTGCCAATGCATATGTATTTGTTGCATGTGGCATAATCCTAAGGTGGAGTGGGGCCCATTGATCGATTGTCAGTAATAACACATTATTCTATGGAACCTATGCAGAGTTAGATGGAATAAAGTGATTCCACTATCAATAGAGGTGGAGTTTGGTCTAGAGGATTATTTAAAACCCTTGGGTGCATCACTCATCTAGTGGAGGAGGCTGATCATGAGACCGTGCCAAGGGAATGACTTTCATTCGGAGTTCAACTATTATAGAACATCTTTCTCCAGATAGAATAGACGTGTAGGATAGAACGGTAGAGAACTAGCCTCAAGAAGAGTAGAAGGATTAGTATTGGCTTTGAAGTAAGGAGATTACCTAGTCATTCTGAACTAAAAGCTTGATAGTGAATGTTATCAGGTGTTTTACTTTAAAGATTAACTTTAATTGGAACCCATGTAGCTGATGTGTAGGATCCAACAGATGTCGATATGTGTTGACCGATCGGATTCTGAACATCGATCGAGGTAGAGTAAAGTGTTGGTCAATGCAGTATGCATCCTCTGTTTAGAGAATGGTGTACATAGCACACTATGTAGATAGCTCGCTCGTGCTGGCAAACGAACTCCATCACATAATGGAACTGTATGATGGATCTTACCCGTTGTCGAATACTGAATGATAATAGATCCATTGTTCGGAGCAACACAGATCTTTCTTTTTAGGAATGCATAATCATGGTGTGAAACTTGGAGTACCGATTTGTGTATTTCAATCGGATGCTGAAATGCATTCGATGTGAAAATTCCTTAAAACCATCTCATCGAGTTATGGTCGAATAAATTTTAGTGAAGTTAATTGTCCCACCATCACTTTCACGAGAGTATCCCATGTCCAAAGACGAGAGTAGTCTATCGAAAAAACTCGAGGTCAAGATCACGAAAACTCGAAGTTAGCACCAAGCTGAGAAAACAAGAGAATCTTGGAGGAATTCAAAGATTGTGTAGTTCCAACTTCATGTATAGCCTGAGCTCTTCCAATGCCCATGCTATGATCTCGGCCTTGCGAAGTGAAGTGATGAACTGCGACTGACCTAGGACCTTTGATGATGTTCATGGATTAGGCCATGAACAGGTCACTGAAATGGCGACGATATGACAACAACTACAACTTCGCGACCAAGAATTGAGGAGCCTACCTAGACTATGAAAAAGAAGAGGTCGAAGGAGGTAAAGTCGGTACCGAGTTAGATGGTGATGATGCTAGATGCGACAGCAGCCAAAGGGTGTACTCGAGAAGCTGTGGTGGTGATTGGGAGTTAGAATTCTTAGAGGAAAGATAGGAGGCAATTGGAAAATGGAATTGGATGAAAAAAATTCTAAGCCTTGAGTATATATATTGACTAAGAAATCATGTCAATACCGACATGATTTGGCCGGTGCCAACATGATTCAATTGTTTAAAAGAACAGAGAGAAAGAGAAGAAAAGAAGAGAGAAAGATGCTTACCTGGTCCAGATATGACGTAGCTTCCAGGATGATGAGAATTTCCACTTGGTTATTGAAGGATAGATGGGATGCCAACTATTTGAAATGATGAATGGATGTCCTTGGAATAGATACGATGCGTCAAAGATGATGATTGGTTAATCGATGACTTCTGAGAAACTAAGAATATATCACTTGTCTTGATTCAAAGCATGCTTTGTTTTACGAAAACGTACTTTAGGGAGGCAAGTATTATCCAACAATTGAAGTAAGCAGATTCTAAGTAAATTTGGATGCCGAGATGAAGATAAAATAAATCAAGAACTTGGAAGCATGCTTAGAATGATGAAGTAAAGCAATACAAGAAATTTGGAACCAATTAGGGCAAGACAACATAGTCGGTACCGACCACAATTGTGGTCGGTACCAAGTTGATTCTCAAAAGTGTCCCACTTATGAACCTTGGAGACATGGAATATGAGAAAATATAGGATGTCAATTATGCACTATGGCAACTAATATGGTCGGTACCAACCGCAATTGTGGTTGGAACCGACATGAATTTTGCTCTAGATTGATTTGTTCTTCCTCCCTATCTTCTCCAATCTGCAATGTTACCCTTCTTCTGTGATTACTATGATGGAAGACTGCTGATATAAATGGAGAGCTAGAGAAAAGTACATAAGACTTTTAATCTTTTGAGCCTATTCTCTTCATCTTCTTGTCTCTACTTCAATCATTATCACTAAGTGTTGTCAAATTCAAGCAAACTTGGTTTATAGATTTGAAAGGCTTGTAAAAGTGCTTGTACCTATGACAAATCCAAAACTAATAATATTAAGTGGACGTAACCACTATAAAAATTTGGTGTGTTATTACTATTTCCCTTATTTGTGTTAGATCTATTTTCGTTTTTGATAGATTGGGGTGTTGTGTCACTTTTTGACCCAACAATACGCATGTTTCCTTTGTATTCTAATATAAACCAAATTGTTTGATTACTTTATCAAAATAATTGTTCCAATTCCTTGAAGATTGCTTACGACCATAAATTGATCATAAAATTTTGCAAGCCTTTCCTTAGCTCCCACTGAATTCAAAACCCTCGAGTTGGGACTAGTAAATAGTCTCTTCTAAATCACCATTTAGAAATGCCATTTTCATGTCCATTCACCGTATTCCATAGTAAAAGAACACCGTGAATTTGATGATAAATTGATCTTAACAATTTGCGAGCATTTCCTTTGCTCCCACTGACCTTGAAACCCTCAAGCTGGGATGGTCTCTTCTAAATCACTATTTAGAAATGTCATTTTCATGTCCATTTACCATATTTCATACTCATAAAATATGGAAATGACAAGCATCATCCAAATGGACTTAAGCTTGGCTACAAACGAAAAAATTTCATCATAATATATGCCTTGAATTTGACGAAACCCTTTTGCAACTA
Organism: Allium cepa; assembly: GCA_030765085.1. Lineage (NCBI taxonomy): Eukaryota > Viridiplantae > Streptophyta > Magnoliopsida > Asparagales > Amaryllidaceae > Allium > Allium cepa. The sequence continues at coordinate 4,848,961 of CM060930.1, read as the reverse complement.
GCCAATCGTTATAGTCTCTACGTCTCCATCTACATTTAGCATTTTCTTAGAAGCTCATTTGCAGCCGATGGGTTTTATCCCTTCGGGTATGTCAGCTAAAGTCCATACTTTGTTGCCATATATGTAATCCATCTCGGAATTCATTGCTTCAAGTCACAGTGCATAGTCTTTACTTTGTAGTACTTCTTAGAATAAGAGTGGAGTATCATCTTCTAAGACGTGGTCCTTTTTCTTACCCTCCACAAAAATATCATGATATCTCTTTAGCATGCAAGATTCTCTATTAGGCCTTCTAATGAAGGAACCGAGCTCGATCGAAGCAAGTTAAATTAGTAAATTTTAAAAAAAAATCATTTTTAGATCTTTATTGGGCCGGTAAAGTCTAACTTTTGAATCTCTAAAATATTTTAATAAAATATTTATTTTATCTAGTTTGTTTGAAAAGGTTTTATTTAATTTATATAAGTTATATTTTATAAGTGTATAAAATACAATTATATGTATGTGCGGTGCAACATATTAATAGTGTGTATTGTTATTATGTATGTTTATAGTCATTAAGATTTACACTGCAACACGTTGGTCCTTTATACATGTCTTTGTTGTCCGTAAATTTATTTGGAAATCATATACATACATATATTTATTTCAATAAGTTTGGTCGATTCAAAATATTTTGAATTAATATTTAAAATTCTTTTGTTAATTTAAAATTGAAAACATACTATGATCTAAGTATGTGTCTATTTTAAATTTTAAATTCAATTACAAATAATATATATATATATATTTATGTATGTAGGTATGTGTGTATGCATGCATGTACATACAAATAATCCTAAAATGAATTTAGATTTAAATCCAAAATATGCATATACATGTGTTTTATATTTTAGTTTAAATACACGCACACATATAAGAACTTATTAATTAGTAAATATATATATATATATATGTATGTATGTATGTACTGAAATTTTAAAATTTTTTTAGCCGAAAAGGTTTTAAGTTCTTTTTAGATATCAAATCCGTATAGATTTGGTATATACGAGTTTTTTCAAATTCATCGTTAATTTATTTAAAAGAATTTAAAATATATATTAATAATTATTATTTGGATTTTTTTTCGAATTGAAAGTACAAATATATTTATAAATTATTTTTAAATAATTTATATATATGTATATATATATATATATATATGATGTACTTGTTTTATATGCATATAATCACATTATAAAATTATTAAAGTTATCTAAAAATAATTTTGAATTTCAAAAAATTGTTTTTAAATAGATAAATAGCGGCTAAAAAAGTATAAGCGTTTTAATGATTTTTTTCATGTAGTTTTCTTATTAAAGTAGTTTAGATTTATACATAGGATTGGACAACAAATGGTATATACAAATTCATTATAATTATTGGGATCTAAACAGCACGAACACGACAATCAACGTATATAAAAATAATAACAATTGAAATTGAAATATCACAATAATAGCAGCCTATGGTTTGCACCTTAAATGAAGAACCAACTCCCAGATCCAACCGACCCACCACCATAAATTGCAACTAGTTGAGAGGAATACAACATTTTTATTTAGTTGAATTTGTATTGAATTTTTTTTGAATTTGTTTTGGAAAGGAAGAGGCAAATTTGCCTTAATCCTTGTTATCGGAATAGGGAGGAAAACAAAGTCTTAAATGAACAAGAGTGAAGAGTTCAAATAAGTATCTAGTAGAGAAAAAAGTGGAGATCTAATATCTTTCTTACTTGCCCTTTTCTACTAATTCAAATCAATATTTGAACATTTAAAACCCTGCCCCTTCTCTCCAATGGCTGACCATAGTTTGGAAAATTGGGCCTACAAAAAATTTCATCCCCACTTAGTAATTAATTAATTTGAATCAAATTTTATTATTTATAGATATTGTATATCAATATGCACATATATAACTTTTATATATGCACTTAATTAAACACTAATGGCATTCAAATAAATCAAATAAAATTTAATAATTAATATTTTATAAGTATAAAATAATTTATTTAATTTGGAATAATTATAAACTTGTTAAATCATGTGGTATTGGAGTTCTCATGTAATGATCCGTATTTTACGTATCGGAGAATCGTAAAATATTATTTTTAAATTCACATAAGGTTATATGACTCTACAATTTTGGAAAATGCCTACTAGTGACATGTCCTATCTTTAAAAATTTAATAGGATGATTTTACCCCTGAAAACTTGTGATGATTATAACTTTAGATAGTTTTTGAATTAACATCCGTGACTAGTTCCATTAGAAAGATATGATGGTTTCCCTTTTCGTAAAGCGATCATAATATCAATTTAGACATTCTGGCTAGGAGTTATACTGTTTGAAGGTTGGTGGATTTTGGAGCAGTTTAGTGGGTAACTAGTGAGATTTGGTAGCAAGCCCACTAACCCATTTCAGATTTAGAGGCTATAATAGGCCGAACCATCCTCCTTAAATCATTTTTACCACTTCCCAAATAGATCCAATCTCTTATTAACTCATTCTACATCTAATACCTTCCCTTTACTCCTCCAAATCAAGTCTAAATCATAGATTAGCAAGGAAATTCATTAAAATTCTTCAAACCTATATTTTTGGGAAGGAAAAATAGATCTTGTTATTCCTTTTCGAATATGCCTCGATTTGTGTGCAAATCTCTACTTTTTGGGTGTTCGATGAGTGATTTATTATATCTCACCTTACTATATACGTATCTATAGATTTCGGCATGATTTGTACTTATTTTTATAGTCAAAATCATGTTTTGGGATTGTTTTAAAGTGAGACCTTAAGTATAAATGAATTTAAATGTTTTAAGTTGTTTTAATCATGTTAATTTGATGTGTGGTTACTTTGATGTGTGTTAGGCTATGTTAGAGACATATTATATGATGATTTGCAATGAATTGTTATATATTTGAATATTGTTTGGTTTGTGTATGGTGTTTGCTTGTATGGTTGAAAATGCTCACCGGAATGAATTATAGTGAGTAACCGTGAAACCCAGCTTTGACGGACTGACTCGAGGTTGTTGAGAGTTGTATCATTGCATATGGGATGCACAAGTATCGAAGAACGGAGCATAACTGTGAAATCGATGCAAAATTAGGAAGTAGAGATACTACAATATTTTGATTCGGTGGTGTTAGTTCGATATTGGTTGGCTCAGGCTTGGCTTTGGTCCGACATGGAGATGATCCGGTGGTTGGCTTTATTTGGCAAAGGAAGATCAGATAGAAAATCCTATCCAGTAGCTAGTTGGTTCGGTGGTAGAAGACTAGACAGGAAATCCTATCCAGTAGCATTTAGGTTTGGAGATAGGAGACTGTACAGGTAATCTTGTTCGGTGGTTACTTTGGTCCAGCTTCCGAACATGGAGTTGTGTTCGATTGTGGGGAGTTCCGAATAAGATTTTCGGTCTGATTATGGTGGTTCGGGAATGATGTTTACCAGACTATATGATTAGTCTAGGGTGTTTCTTAGAGGTTGGACGGTATGGTTTTGATTCGGACGTGAAGGAGGCCGAGCAAAGCTTAGGGTTTCAGAGTGCCTTAAGTGGGAAGGAGAAATACAGTGGACACGTTAGATTTTTCTTAGGGTATGTGAGGCGAATGATAAAGCGTGGACGTGATGCTTCGACATGATGACTGCAAGACTATAGTATGATAGCTCTATGACTTATGATGGATGTCTGGAGGCGTTCCAAAGATGATGACTTAACAATGGGAGTCATGATGGTGATCCACAAGGGCAAGTTCAACTATGGGGATTACATGTAGAATTCATGACTGTGTTCTACTGTGGAGATAGCCGGGATGGAATAATGATTGAGTTCCATTATGGAGACACATGCAAATGGATCGTTGATAACTCAAAGTTTCCTAGTGTGCTTATAAAGAGGGCTATGTAGGTAGCTCCTACATGGATTTGCGATCGTGTTCAAACCTTACAATGGTAGATTACCTTGGTCATTTGCGATTGTGGGTCTTGTTCCTAGCCTTATGAAGGAGCATGGATTCGAGCACCAATGAAGCCATAATTTTAATTGAGTTATTAGTTTGCGATTGTGCCATATGAGTTATCATATATCCAATGCACACAAGTGATGGCAAAGATTATTTGATGGATGTTATGTTTGTCATAGTTGTTTATTACTTTAAGATGTCACATGATGTAGGCATATTCAACCGTATGCCTTAACATTAGTGATTGTACTCCGAATGTAGAACACTTATATGGAAATGGTAGTAGATTAGCATATACTGATTGTTATATGCTAACTCTTTGGATGCAGGCATAGGTCGGATATGCTTCTTCGTACCCTATGTCCATATTTACTATATATGATTTTTATAGTATTTTTGAGATGATGTATCGCTCACACCAGGTTGTTGTCTGACCCAAAGTTTTATGTTTTGCTTCTTATTATCTAGGGTACTCTTAAATGAGTAGATTAGGAATAACAGGTCTGGATATTGCATGGAGTTGTACAGAATAGAAGCAGGAGGCCACACTTTTATATATCCATACTTGGAGCTTACCATCAATTTTATTCCGCTGTGCAGTACTGTGGAGCTATGTCAGTACTTGTATTTTGAGATATAGTTATAGAGTTTATTTTGGAAACTTGGGATGTACAAACTCTTTTATTCCAGTTTTCGTATGATCTATGAACTTGATGCACTATGATGTTTTTATTTATGGTTCATCTGATTATATTACCGTCTCGCCTGTTTTACATCTATTTTATTACTATATTTTGTCTATGAGCTGTGTGATATTCTATAGGTTCTATATTTGGATTCTTGTTACCTTACACTCTTATCTACCATCCTACATCTGTTGGATACATCCACAGTGCATTATAAAGGTATATTGGGTATCAAAGTTATAGGACGGTTGTCACAACTCATCATCATAGTTGTGTGACTCAAAGGCGTAAATTCAGCTAGTGATTAATATCGAACAATCCAAGTATTAACTTTTACACATAACCTCAGCGGGTGGTATGAAAATTTGGCTGAATTAATTGCTTACACATCTTTGGGTCAAAATTCATTTTACTATTTTAAGCGATACCTATTAGTAGCGATTATTCACACCAATTCTCTTCGTCAAAACTATATCACTTTAGTGCTTGTGGAATTTGGTTTTGTCAAAATACAAATATGATCCACGTTGTGCTCGATTGGTCCAATCATAAAGTTCTTGATTTAATAATTACAGCTGTTATTAACCATTTTTCTTTAGCAAAAGACTTTGACTTTGAGTTAACTATAGTTGACCATGATATTAAACTCATTTAACTATGGAGATGAATTCTCTATTGAATAGTGTTTCACTTTCAGTGCTTCAATTCGAACCCAACTATAACCGTTCGATAGATGCCATGCCACGATTTAACCATAATTAAAGTGGAGTGTCCACATTAAAGTTCAATAGCTTTCTCAAGTCTAGAGAACTATATAATATCACACTTTAAGATTCTCTATTTGACCTTAGTTATATAAACCAATAGAAAATTCTCAGGCGATTCATTCCGTAGTTATCTAATAATTATTACTTTGTAACCTTTTTGTGTCTCCAACAACCATGAGTAATACACTGCCTAAAATTTGGAGAGAGTTGTGTATTGTAATCTCAATGGATGTATCGATATCATGTTTCGAAACATCTTAACTAGAAATATTTAAAACACTATACTATTTTTTGATGTGATAAATTTCTCGTGATTACAAAACACTTTGTAATTACTATAACGTAACATATTATTTAGGGATTTTCTAATTAACATACTTAAATTAAATAATCAATTAATATAACTCAGTATGGAAAGCATATAATAGAAAGAAAAAACCTCTTATTTCAAATGTGATTTAATTACACAATTAATAATTTGCAATAAATAATAGAATTTTCCCTAGGGCATACCCCTAACTCTATCAATCCTCCGCTTGCACTTGATGCTAATTATGAAGTCCCTATCCCGTCCCTTCGATCAGTTTGCTAAGAACTGATCGAGCTATCCCTTCATGAATGAATCCGCTATATTGTCCTTGGTATCTACTCTATCAGTCATAGCTTCTTTATCAGTGATGAACTCTCTAATAAGGTGGAAATTATGTTGAATATGCCTTGACTTCTTGTGAACTCATATTCCCTTTACGATATGCATCGAGATATTGTTGAAATAATGTCATCAGATTCTCATTGTTTGGAATCACTCCTATCTCAGCCATAAATTTACACATCCATTCTGCTTCTTTTACTACTTCATTGTATATAAGGAGTAAGACCTTAGTTTGTACATTATACAGCCGGTGCTTGTCACTAGGATTTGATCGGTATCGGCTTACACATCTTAAAGCATAAGCAACATCCAATTTGTTACATAGTATAACATACAATATGGAATCGATTGTAGATGCATATGCTATTCTTTTCATATGATTTTTTTCCTTCATTAGTATGGGGAGTGTCCTTTTTAGAAATATGATTACATATTGCATTGGAGTATTTACTTGCTTGGAATTTCTGTAATATATATATATATATATATATATATATATATATATATATATATATATATATATATATGGATTGAAATAATTCCAGCAACCTCTTGGATCCATCTCATAGATTTTAATACCCAATATATAAGGTGCTTCTCCCAAATACTTCATGGAGAAGTTCTTGGATAACCAAGCTTTCACTGATTACAACAATGTAATGTTGTTGCTAATCAGTAGTAAACAATTGACATATAGGAATAAAAATATAATAGCATTTCCCTATTCTTTTCGATAAATGCATGCTTCCTCTGTGTTCTAATAAAAACGAAATGGTTTGATTTATCAAAACACTTATTCCAACTTCTTGAAGCTTGTTTAAGACCATAAACTGATCTTAATAATTTGCAAGCCTTACCCTTGCTCCCCTTGATCGCAAAACCCTCGGGCTGCGACATGTAAACGATCTCCTCTGAATCACCATTTAGAAAAGCCATTTTCACATCCATTTAACATATTTCATAGGTATAGAATTTGACAATGGTTAGCATTATAAAAATGGACTTAAGCATAACTATGGGTGAAAATATTTTGCGATAATAAATACCTTGAATTTGACGAAATCCTTTGACAACTAGTCTTGCTTTATAAGTCTCTACTTGTCCATCTGCATTATCTTTTTTCATAAAAATCCATTTGTATCCAATAGCTTTAAGCCAAGCTGCAGAATCCTTACTTTGCAGTGTTGGTTGGAATGATAGAGGAGAATCATCTTTTAAGATGCAGTCCTCTTTCTCGCCACCTATGAGAAAATCCTAGTATCTTCTGGTGCATGAGATTTCCTATTAGACCATCTAATAGGTTACATGTTTTCATATACTAGCGAATTTGATTCATTTATTGGTTCGACTTTTATGTTAATTTCTCATATCTCATCCAAGTCTACAATCTCGCTATTAATTTATTCCACAAGAAATTCCTTTCCAAAAAGGCAGCATGTCGAGAAACAATAACCTTTTATTTCTTGGTACTGTATAAATATATCCTATTGAATTTTTGGGATATCCTATAATTTGCACAATGATGATCTTGCCTCAAGTTTATTGGGGCCACATTCTTAACATAGGTTGGACAACCCCATACCTTTAAGTATTTGAGATCCGAATTCTTCCTATACTACATCCCAAATGGGATCTAGAACACATATTTTGTAGGCATCAAATTCAAAATATGTGTTGTGGCTTCCAGTGCATATCCCCAATAGGAAAAACTTACTCAGCTTTACTCATCAATGAACGAACCATATCCAATAGGGTGCAATTCATTCTTTCCAAAACACCATTGCCTCATAGAGTATAAGGTAGAGTAACCTGATAGATAATCTCATTATCTCTTAAGTACAATTGGAGTTCCTGCCCAACATACTTACTTTCTCAATTAGATCGATGTAATTTAATTTGTGGTTCATTTGATTTGTAATCTCATTCTTATACACTTTAGATTTCTCATAGACATTAAATTAATTCTTCATAAGATATACATATCCTGGTCTTAAGAAATCATCAGTAAAAGTTAGAAAATAAAAAGAATTATCATTAGCTATTGTAGGCATTAGGCCACATACATTAGTATGTATGAGACCTAAGAGTTCATTAACTCTATCGTTGCTTCCACTAAATTGGTGCTTGGTCATTTTTCCATTTAGACATAACTCATATGTATCAAATGATTTAGAATCAAATGATGGTTAAAAATCTTCATTTTTCAGTTTATGCAATCATTTATCACTAATACAACCTAATTTACAATCCTTATATAATCAGTATTGATGTAAACATTAGGAGAATTATATACAGCATAAACATGATTAAAATTAAGTACATAAATGCTATTATCCAAACCACCATTACGGATTTTATTTCAATCAAATATAATGGTCATAACATTTTTTGAAGGAACCATGCCAGTCAGAAGTGGGTAAAATATGTAGATTTCAAAAAATTCTTATTTTGGATCTATTGGGCATATGAAGTCTAAATAGATTTTAGATCCAATCTAATAAATTTTTAAATAAAATATTATTTTATATTTAACTTTGTTTAAAAAGGTTTTAAATATTTATATTTAATCAATATGAGATGTTTATATAAAATAGAGTATATCAAATATACTCTTGCGTGAAAATATTTGTAACAGTTACGTGTTAAAATTAATTTAGAGATAGAAACCTTTCGTTTCTCTCTTAATTTATACTATTAATGAAGGGAAGTTTTTTATTTGGAGAGGAAAACCTTTCATCTCTCTTAATTAAATTGATTAATTTATTAAATGACATTTATGACCAAATTTATACTGGGCATATATTATGAGTATATCCAAATATACTCCAATGCAAAATATGTAAGTGCAACATAGAAAAAGGTGTAAATAATTAACATATATGTATATAGATGTTGGGATTTGCATCTATAATGTATACATGGCAATGATTACCACAAAACAATTTAAACTTACATTAAAATGTTTATATATACATATATCGAAACTAAATTATGTATTAAATGAAATGAATAATTTAATGTTTGACTAAATTTGAAACAAAGATCAAAATGAATGGGTAGTAGTGCATTTAAATGGAATTAAAAGAAATGGTAAAAGACATTTAAGTGGCAATTAAGGAGATGTAAAGATGGAAATCTTTTAGCCTTCTTTTAATCTTTCCTTAACTTATTTTTAAAACATTTTAAACTTGTGTGTATGTATGTATGTATGTACGTATGTACGTATGTATGTATATATCAAAATTAATTTATATATTAAATAAAATAAACCATTTAAACTAATTGAATAGATTTGACTAATTCAATAAAATAGATTCAAACTCAAAATATAAAACATATGATATTACCAAGTAAATAGTTTTAAGTATCAAATTGAAAATAATAAAGTTGTTAAAGATATTAAATATGAAAAATTAATGTTGTGTATATATGTAGGTGTGTATGTATAGACATATATAAATATAATTTTGTAACATAAAAGTAGCCTAAACAATTTCATCATTAAAGCACAAACTATTTAAAAATTGCATTGTGTATGAAATATACATATAGCAACAAAGTTATTAATGTTTGGTGTATATATATATACACATACATAACAATTTGGCCTTAATTTTTTTAAAATGCAAAACTCTAGTAATAATATTTGAAACACATACAAGATTCAAATATATGTTTGTATACGTAGATTCAAATGGATATAGGTGACAATATTTGCACATATAAAATCATTGTAAAATATGAAGGATATAATCTACACTAAAAGGATCTGATGTACAATTAAAATTGAGATTAGATAATTATCATAAGAAGCAGCCTAAGAAATATACATTGGATGAAGATATCTTCTCAGATCCAATATCCACTCCCAATCCTTGCAAGAGATGGATGAACCACTTATGTTTCATTACTTTTGATGTTTGAATTTGATTTGGAGTTGATAAAACTTTGGATATTTTTTATTTTATTTACAGCCATGGAATGTTAGAAGGAGAGAAGAGAAAAGTAAATAAAGGAAAGAATGAATTGTCTGTAGGAAATATGAACTAGTGGATTTGTTTTGATAGAAAGAACGAAACCTTTCCCATTCTTTAATTAAAAGTTCTCTATTAATTCATTTTATTATATTTCTCTTCAATCCTCTCTATTCACATGGTATAGCTAAAATTATATGCCATCAAATGACATAAAATTTCCATAAATCACATCATGGAATTACCTTTTACTTAAACCCATTTAAAATTACATTGATATTGTATATCGATGCATCTAAATATAACTTTTATAAATGCATTCAAATAATCATAGACAACTTCCAAACATCAACCAAGTTAAATAATAATTAATACTTCTTAAATATTAATTATCAGTTAATGAAAAACATTTTTAAATTAATTAAATCTTGTGGTTTTTGGAGAATTCATAATTACGGTTGTTCGACACAAAGGTATTAATTCAATCAACGATTAATATCGAACAATTTGAATATTAATGTTCACACATCACCTTAGCTAATGATGTGACATTTTGGTTGAATTTATCCTTTACACATCTTTTGTAAAATCCCTTTTTACTTATTATAAGCAGTACCTACCAGTAATGATTATTTACACCAATTCTCTTCATTAAAATTATATCACATTAGGACTTATGGAATTTGGTTTTGGTCAAAACCCCAACCTTTTCCACATTCAGCTTTGTAATTCCAAACATAAAATTCTTCTTCCAATAATAATAATAATTATTATTAACTATATTGCTCTGACCAGAGATTTGATTTTGAGTTGACCGCAGTTCACCATGATACTAACCTCATATAAACGAGGAGATGATTTCTTTATTGAATAGTGTTTCACTTCCAATGCTTCAACTCAGACCCAACTATAGTCATTCGATGAACGCCATGCTAGGATTTAATAGTAATCAAAGTGGAGTAACCACATTGAAGATCTACAGTATTCTCAAGCCGAGGGAACTGTGTAACATCGTCACTTCGAGACTATCTGTTTGATCTTATTATATTATCCAGCAAAGAACTCTTGAGTGAGTTATTCCACACTTATCCAATAACTATCAGTGTGTAAACCCGCGGTGCCCCCAATAGCTACGAGAAATCTGCTGCCTAACATTTGAGGAGTGTTACATAATCTAATCTAAACGGATGAATTGATATCTTTTGTCAAAACATCTTGACTTGGAATATTTAAAACAATATGTTATTTTCAATGCGATAAAATTCTTATGATTACAACACTTTTTAATTACTATCACATAACATATAATTTAAGGATTTCCATCTATATACTTTAAATCAATTACTTAATTATTTATACCACTATATAACAAGTGTATAATAGAAAGAAAAACACCTTTTATTCTAAAAAATATTGGGAAGTTAGACATATTTAACTAATTACGTAATTGCCCATAGGACAGACCCCTAAATCTATCAACCTCCCACTTGCACTTTGGGTCAATTATGGAATCTTATTCTAACTTCATCGATCAGTTTTCTAAAAACAATTGGGTTAGTCCCTCAGTGAATGGGTATGCTATGGTGTTTTAATTATCAAATTAGTTAATCAATTCTCTCCGATGTTGATAAACTGTCTTTATCATGTGGATCTATTCAGAGTATGTCGCTTGACTTCTATTAAGCTCCTAGTTCTTTTGCGAACTATATCACGATATAGTAACCATATAACAATATCATGGTATTCTCAATGTTTTGAATCACCCTTAGCTCAGTTATAAATTTGTTCGTCTATGTACTTCTTATATTGCAGTAGCCTTTGGTTGAATTAATACTACTTATTGTTTGGAACAATTCCAACTTAAAACTTCTTAACTAAAGTTTGAACATTAATCTAATGTTGACATATCATATTCGATAGAACTTATGAATTTTGAGTCCGAACACTTCTTCATAAGGAGTTCATTGTCTCTGTAAACAATTCTCTAATATTTTGTATATACTCGAGAACACTCTAAAATACCATTTAGTGATCTTAACTTGGATTCGACATTTGCTTCATGCATAAAATACATAAGCAAGATACAATGTTGTAGACAATACAATATGTATGATTATTCTTGTTGTTAATACATAAGGAATCCATTTTACATTTTTCATTTTAAACATTTTAATATAGTGCCTTTGCATATTGTTTGGGATGGTGTAAACATCCTTTTATACTTATTATAAAGATATAATTTACAAATCTAATATCGAGTATTAAATAACCGGACTATTACCGAGTTTAACATCAGTACATGTAAACAATCGGCAGAATGTTGTTCACTTATAATTTTAGAGATCTTTATGCACCCTTTAACATTCTACCTTATTGATTCATACTTGCTCCGCATTTTTGACCGTAAATCAAACTATTCGATGTTTCTATCAAAATACTAATTCAATTTTCATGCTTATAGAATGATACTTTTGTATCATTTCTTGGATCATATCCAAAATCCCACAAACTCAATATCGCTTCCATTGACTTTGAGACACTTTGGTCGCTATGTGCAAATAGTCTTATTCTAAATTTTTATTTATAATTTTCCATTTCAACGTATATGTACCAAAATACTAAGTCTACTAAGCGATAATTTTATGAGTAAATCTGAATCAACTTGAGTGCATCGAATAACATTTCTATTTTACAAATTTCAATAATTGAAATTTACAATTTTATTCTTATCAATGTTGCTCATTTTATTCCAATTGCATTAGTCTTGCTCTTTAAGACATATTAGCGACCGATGGATCATATTCCTTTGGGATAATTATCGAAATCATATTTTCATAACGTGCATCAAATCCAGTGTAGATTTGCATATCCCACCATAACATAAAGTCAATACTCTAAATGGTTTAATTGACAACCAAGGATTACCTATTCTCGACATTGATAAGAAACTCATAGGTTTTCTTCAATGTACAAGGATACTTATTAGACATACTAATACACCATGTTCATTTATATTTGGTTATTTTTTTTCACCCCTCGTATCCGTTTTATCCTTGTATCGTATCCAAATCCATTTTACTACCAATATTTCTAAAAGATTCCTTCACTACGAAATTGTATCTTGAAACAGCAATTATTTCTCAGTGCAATGTAATAAGTATTCAAAAATACATTACGTAACAACCTAGATTTTCGACCCTCAGAAATTGACACTAATATGTCCATTGTATCACATGCCGAACATTCAAGTGCCGAAAATACCGTTCGTTAGGGGAAAACAAAGAAGATAGAAGAAAGAAGAAACTAAAAAAAACACAGAGTCTCACTGCACAGCATAATAAATAATATTAATCAACATAATTTTTACAAAGTCATTTCAAAAATGATACATCAGAGTTACACTAATACAATTTCTAACCTAGGATAGTTATAATAACCTGTCCTTATACATCAGATATAAAGTATATAGTATACGACGAAAACAAGATAATCACTAGCTATTGATGAAGCCTCCTACTTCGAGCTCCTCCAAAATGCATCAGTGGAAAAACTTAAACTACTTGAATGCTCATAAAAATTTGAGCACCCAAGAGTTTTAGGGAAAGAAAATAAAAATCTGAATCAGACATGGGTCTGGTGTGAGTAAACTCAAACGACTTGATTATTATATTTCAAAACCTTTTAAAAATCCAAAGGAATCTCGTAGGACCACTACACACATAAATACGGACGGGTTTTACCTTACGATAACCAAAACACTTTTGTACAAAATCTAGTGATATTATAATAATGTCTAAAGTAAAAATACTTATTAATCTTAGCCGAAATTATTACATTAATTAAATTCCAACATACTAGGCTTTACAATAAAAACCGTAAAGGCATGTATTGGAGAATGAATTCCATATTATGACCAGGTAAGGAACTACCTCCGATGGGTATATCTCTAGAACAATGTACCTGGGTTTGACAAGAACATCTTGTACCCTGCCACACAAAACCGACCTACCACTTGACTAGAAGTACCGAATATCTCATCACCCCGGTCTTCCAACCTTAATCGAGATCTCTCATGCCCAACCAAACCCATAAAAATAGGGTAATTGTAACATCCCGCCTTTTCGCATGCTTTAAGTCGACACACGTGCCAATTCAAACCATACAAAAGGGCGGATTGTTATGGGGTAAATAAGAAAAACGAGAAGAAATAAAAGAAAACAGAATCTCACAGCGGAAGGACAAAATATAATAATCAAATATACAGTTCATGAAGCTGTTTACAAAAATATTTAATTATACTTATACAATATATATCAGAGTTCACATACCAATAATAACAATGCAGCAGAATACGGTGTGTAGTGGAATATAATAAATAATAATAGAAATCTCCATTTTCGTTCTCCAGAGCTAAAGTCTTCGATCCTGAAATGCACGGACTGACCCGAGCGAATTGAAAAGACAAAACACTCGAGTCAGAACTAAAAGATCTTATGAAAGTTAAATTAATAGAAATAAATATGAGTGCAGTAACTCAAGAGATGCTCGGGATTCACATCTCTTAAGGATCCGTTAAACTATTTACTATGTAGTATATTTCGCTATTATAATAGTGTCTATTTATAAAATAAACTTACTTTTTCCTTAGCATTAAGGGGTTACCCATATAGCCCTTAACACGTAATAGTCCCAGTAGTCCATCCAATATCATAGTCCCTTCTGATCGGGAAGCCACCAGAGGATACCCCACGGGCTACGGGAGAAATCCAAACTCGTACAAGGCGCGATAGGGTAGGTGACACGACACAACTAGGCAATGCCAGGGTAGATATACCAATTACGCTTCCGGGTCGGTGGTAATGCGTAGCGCGCAGTTACCGCCCACCTCGGACAAACACCCCCAAGTCAAAGAATTAAAAGTGAATGTGGCCACCGAATCAATCCAAAGTCAGAGTATAGTATCGAAGGGAAGTTCCGATCAAAGGTGCTACCTTATTAACCCGTCGATCGCTCCTGTTTTAACCACCTTATGCCAACTCACGGGAGTTGGGTCCACGTATTTACCTTACAGGAAAACACCGCCACTAACCTACTTCATTCTGGAATCTCCACCGCGTACACGATTGTTAAAGTGGTTTTCGGGGTTGGCAGAGAGTATGACAACTTCTGATCCCGGTCTCTTTAACAACCAAACGTTATTATAACACCGCGGTCACTAAAAAAATAATTTTACTTTTAAAACCAGAATAAAATATCTATTTCAAAACCGTATAAATACGATATCCTTTCCATTCCAAAACAAACTCATTTGATATTATTTTTATAAACCCCAAATTAATATATTATCATTTTATTTCAAATATATTTCTTTTCCAAAATCATATTGCTTTAAAATTTATAATAAATGGAAACCAAACATTTAAATTAAAACTTTCAAACCATAATACTTTGAAAATTCATAGCTTTAAAACCATAACTTCTAAAACTTGGATGGTTTGGATATTCAAACGGTATATAGAATAAAATAGTTTGCATTTAAATTTTCTTTATAAAATAAAATAATTTTTCCTTCAGTTTATATATACCAAAAATATTCATTTAATTCATCTTGAATAAAAATTCAGTTATAAATATCATACCTTTTTAAAATTTCAAGTTAATAAATTTTACATCAATTTATGAAGTTAAATCCTTAATTTAGCTCAACTTTAAATAAAATTTTCAATTTAACTCCCCTTAATTGATTTAAATCATTTAAAACTCTATATATTTTCAATATCTTAACATGTACATAACCATATAATATAAAATAATCAAACTCCATTATTCAACTTATTTATTTTATTTAACAAATTCATACATAGCTTAAATTCAATACTTTAACTATATATGTATATATAAAATAAGATTTCATATAAGATCAAAATTATTATTTATTAAACCGCATCCTATCCAAACCATAGAAATCATTTCAAAAATAATTTTGTATATATACCGCGGTGCCTGTATATAATTTTCTATCCTATGGTCAAGCGATACGGATATTTATCATTTCAATCCGCAATTTAAAAATAAAAAAATGTGGTTGTATATCATTTCAAACCGCAATCCCGAATGAAATGAGAATGCACAATAACTTGCAGTTTATATAATATAGAACATATCATCCATTCACCCAATGTCAATCATCAACCAATTTTATTTCAATCATCATCAATTTAAACAAACATCAATAGAGCATATAAAATATAACAGGTATCAACGAACAGTTTATATTAACAATAAATAAATAAATAACTTTTTAACTAGCAGTTTATATGCAAAATAAATAAATTGTAACTGTCAATTTATGTGCAATAATAAATTTAATTAACAGTTAAATTAAATAAATGCGATTTAATGGAGATGATGAATACAATATGCAGAACAGTCATAAATAAATTTCTACTCATATTTTAAATCAATTTAACAAACATAAGAAATTTTAGAAGTTGTGAGTGGGTTAAAACACTCGCCTTTGGGGTTTAAATTGAATTCAAATCCAATTTAAACCAAAAAATTTGACGGTCTCCAAATTCATCCAAACCAGCGTCATCAAGTCCGGAATCCCAATACGAACCTATTGGAGAAAACCGCGTGTGAAACGGATCACATACGTAAAAGTTATTTGATTCAAATCGTTCGAAATAAATTTTAATTAAAAGAAAAACTCACCCAAAAAAATCATTGCCACGTCAGCCCTCATATTCTCCCTCCCACACGTTCTTCGTTACAGTACTCGCCGAAACCCTACTGCAACGCACGAAGCCGCCATCATTCGCGCAAATTTCACCAACGCCATGATGCTTCCGGTCATGATCAGAGAGTGCCACTGCGTTGGCCTCGCCGAGCCGCTCCACCATGACAAACGCGGCTCCCTCCGGCGCCTCCTGGAGCACATGGCCGTCGCACCATCTTTGCCAATTTCCGGCGATTCCAAAAATCATTGCGATGAACTAACCCCATAGATCGAACCTACTCGTCACCCTCTACGCATCCACGCTTCCCGATCGACCTAAGGACGTAGATCCACCGTTGAATCACAAAGACAAAACGAACGACCGAGACAAACGAGCCAATTTCTGATCAAACAGAAACCCGAATCGAAAAACGAATTACACAATTGAATTTCGCTCGTCGAGAGCATTAACATATATTTTTTTGAAATTTTTCTGTGGACTTCAAATTTTAGGCTTGGATTTGATTTGAACTGTATTTGGATCTATGTGCAATAATAAATTTAATTAACAGTTAAATTAAATAAATCCGATTTAACGGAGATGATGAATAAAATATGCAAAACAGTCATAAATAAATTTCTATTCATATCTTAAATCAATTAACAAACATAAGAAATTTTAGAAGTTGTGAGTGGGTTCAAACACTCACCTTTGAGATTTAAATTGAATTCAAATCCAATTTAAACCCAAAAATTTAACGGTCTCCAATTCATCCAAACCAGCGTCATCAAGTCCGTAATCCCAATACGAACCTAGCGGAGAAAACCGCGTGTGAAACGGATCACATACGTAAAAGTTATTTGATTTAAATCGTTCGAAATAAATTTTAATTAAAAGAAAAACTCACCCAAAAAAATCATTGCCACGTCAGCCCTCATATTCTCCCTCCCACACATTCTTCGTTACAGTACTCGCCGAAACCCTACTGCAGCGCACGAAGCCGGCATCATTCGCGCAAATTTCACCGACGCCACGATGGTTCCGGTCACGAACAGAGAGTGCCATTGCGTTGGCCTCGCCGAGCCGCTCCACCATGACAAACGCGGCTCCCTCCGACGCCTCCTGGAGCACACGGTCGTCGCACCATCTTTGCCAATTTCTGGCGATTCCAAAAATCATCGCGACGAACTAACCCCATAGACCGAACCTACTCGTCACCCTCTAAGCATCCACGCTTCCCGATCGACCTAAGGACGTAGATCCACCGTTGAATCACAAAGACAAAACGAACGGCCGAGACAAACGAGCCAATTTTCGATCAAACCGAAACCCGAATCAAAAAACGAATTGCACCATTGAATTTCGCTCGTCGAGAGAATTAACATATATTTTTTTGGAATTTTTCTGAGGACTTTAAATTTTAGGCTTTGAATTTGATTTGAATTGTATTTGGATCTAGTCTTTGGTTTGCAGCCATTGGGAAGAGGAGAGTTGAGGAAATGAACACACAAACAAATGAGAATAGATGGAGGGTAGGGTTTATAACAGAGTTTATATAGGTAGGTTAGAAATAGAGTAGATGGATCCGATAAACAAACGTGCTAAACGATAATTGACCCAAAAAGCCCGTTCTAACCCCGGACTGAAATTGGTAAATCCATATATCAAAATAGGTGTGTAAAAATATTATGAACGCGATGGAAAAAGTTTCACGTCCAAATTCTATCCTATGAAGAAGTTATGCTGAAATCAATATTTTCAAATTGATTTCAAATTGATTTAAATTAAATCGATTCCAAGGCGTTTCGCGTTCGTACGATCAAACGACAAGTCCGATCGCTACGAAACTTGAAACCCTACAATAATTCACTGTTACGGAGCCGATGAAACTGGTTTCGTCGAAATCCGAGTCCGTGACCAAAATGGCTATTTTTATATTAATCAAATAAATTTAAAATAAATTAATTAAATCAAATTGCGCGTTAAAAATTCTAAACTTTGCAATCTTTATTACTTAAAAATTCTCAAACATTTACAATGATTTAACAATTTTTCTGAAAGTCAATTTATTAATAGAAACCTTCAATTTCATAAAACTCAAAATTATAGATAAATTTCCAAAATTTCCATTAAATTGAATTTACCCATAATTATTCCATTCATAATTTCAAATAGAAGGGTTTACCATTGGATTTAAAAATTATCACATAAATATTTTCCGTTTTCAACTTAATTTTTAAATTAACGTAATAATTACATATTTGATTTTATTCATTTGCAATAAATCCAACTATTGTAAATTAAATAAATTAACTCACTATAAAAATTCAAATTCTATAATTCATAAATTTTATCATCTTGATTTACTTATTAATTTATAATTCTTTAAACCAATTCCTATTCTCAATTTAAAGTAACTTAATTCATCCATTATAGAATTTATTTCAATTTCTTAAAATAACCCCTTTATTATAAATTGAATCCAATTTATTATAATAAGTTTCCAATTAAATGGATTAGATTCAAGTTCAACCTTTAACTTACACTTAAGTTTAGGTCATAATCAATTTATAACGTGTTACCATTTTAGCTATTTACATATTTCTCGTATAAATTTCTCAACTAATCATAATTATTAAAGTAACGCTTATAATTAATAACGACACTAAAATTACTCAATATTTAAATGAACGTTATTACAAATAGATTTATTGACCAATTAATTAGGAAAT
The DNA here is from genome assembly GCA_030765085.1 of Allium cepa. Classification (NCBI taxonomy): domain Eukaryota; kingdom Viridiplantae; phylum Streptophyta; class Magnoliopsida; order Asparagales; family Amaryllidaceae; genus Allium; species Allium cepa. The sequence continues at coordinate 4,829,421 of CM060930.1, read as the reverse complement.
TTATAATAGTTGTTATCTACCTTTAAATTTATTACCAAATAACATACTACCTAATTGCATTCACTTATGTTCTATACAAACCTACATTTAGATTTTATTTCCAGAAATTGATTAATATTTGCGTCCATTTATTTCAAATTCTAATTCCATCAACAAATAAGCAGGTAATTTATAATATATGTTTACAAGCCATATGTTACAAATTCTGAATTTATCACTATTCCTTATTATTGACTTAAATTAGCATTACTTACATTGCATTAACATTGTTACTTAAAATCTCTATCCAATTGCAATTAATACTCTAAATAAATACATTTACTCTTTTCGTTATTTTATTAATTACAATTAAGGCACATCTAATTATCTTTATTGGTAAATGGGTGAATTTACTAGTAACCCAACTATTATACCCTTAAATATACTTGTATAATTTTTTCACAAACAACTACTACCTATCATATTATATCGCCCATAAACACAATAATTGCAATTGTTCTTATTATTATATTCCATTTACTAAGTCATAACATTTGAATTTATTTATTCAATTGAAAGGTTCATTCAAGTTTATTAATTATTAACTTGCAATAACGCATTTCCTAAATTTATAATTTATTACTGTAACAACGTGTTCTTACATTAACTAATTCAAGGCCTATCCTATATTCTGCATATTCAATTTATATCCAGTAAAAATCTTTCTTACTACTTAATTCATTTGAATTTTATTCAATTTACTATAAATAGTTTTTTAATTACCATTGTTATATTTTCATTTAGCGTTCAATCCAATATTAATTTATCACCTTTATTATTTCTACAAAAATTTAATTACAAATCCTATTAAATTACAAATTTAATTGTCAAAATTTACGGGTCGTTACACTAATCTAGAAAGATGATGACATACCCTAATGGGAGTGACCCACTTAGCCCTACCGCTTGCCCTATTTTAGTCATTTCTCGGTTGATGAGGCATGAGGCCACGTTTTACCTTTTGGAATAGCAATCCCACTTGGAATGCTAACACTACCCTCCAGGCAGTAATGCAGTGCCAACATTCATCCATATAAGTTGTCCAGGGTAAGGACAAACCGAAGGCACTACTTCTACTACGTCCATTTTGGAATCACCATCAGGACTAGTGGCAAGCAGCCCTTGCACTTCAGTGCTCCATCTTCGATTCCATGTCTTCAAGATGTCTTCAGTTCAAAATGCTCAAGTTAGATCAAAGTGGTTTTCGGATAACAGATCCGATCCCGGTCTCTTCAAAACAACTTCCGATAATTTCTGGTAAACTCAACCCCAGTTCTTTGGAAATAAGCAGATAAAAGATAAGAGCAGAGTTCACCTCCTAACCGTTAGTGGACGGATTTCCTTATTATTTATCCTAGAAGAGCGAAACGAATTTATACGTACAGTATAGCACCACCGACAGTAACTGTACCATATAATTTCCATGTTTCTCCTAGATATTTCGAAAGTTACGTTTTGGTCCAGATTTAATAGTTGGGTTTTTAACTATCAAATAAACAAACAATCAAACATTTATTAAATTCCATATGGGATCCTCTAAGCCTTTATTAACTAATCTTTAATTAATAAAATCACTTTATAAAATTTCATCAAAGGATTTTTCTAAATCACTTTTCCCAAACCACTTACATCCCTTTTGCTTGGAAAGTAATATAAACATTTGCCAAAAACATTTGGAAAATTCTCTTTTTTCACATTCCATATTAAATGGCCAAACCATTACCTTTCAAAACATCACTTACTATAAAACTCATTCACTTTATAAAACCCATGCACTTATTCCTTAAAAAAAATTCTTTTATAAGTTCACTTCACATTTCAAACCTCTTTACAATTTTTCAAACTTGATTTAAAACGTCTTTCAAAAATATCTAAAATGATTTATAAAACCTCTTCATATTTTTACAACTATTTAAAAGTCTTCTTTCATAATTCCTTTATAGAATTTCCTTTATAAAATATCATTTTCAAGATATCATTTGTAAATTACTTTAGGTAAAACCTTTTATTTAATAAACCCATTTCAAAAAAAAGATATTATTTAAAAATAAATTTATGAAATAATAGTAAAATTTAAAACCATTTATAACCTTTAGACCCAAATTGATTTAAGAATTAAAGTTAATTCCAAAACATGCTTTAGTAATTCAAAAATAGGCTTAGCAATCCCAATGGTACTAATTTCAGTTATCATTTAATTTCAATTTCAATTCACTTAACAATTATTTACATAGGTCAACATATATTTAAATACAACTCATATCCAAATCAGGGAATAACATATCGATATGAACTAACTATCATATACATATCCAAATAACAAAATAGTAAGGTGGTGATTTGTCCTACTAAACAAATGTCCAAACAACTCAACCAATTTATAACAGAATGGGTATTTATTATGCTAACACACTTCCACACAAACAAATAAGCAAATAAACAAATTATAGCAGAATAGGGATTTATTCTGCTAACATATGTCCATATAAACAAACAAACAATCAATCAATCAATTTATAGCAGAATAGAAATTTATTCTTCTATCACATGTCTAAACAATCCAAAAATCTAAATTAAAACTCATTTACATTTACATGGTTTCTTAATGTTATCGTCACTTGAATCACTTGTATTCAAATCTATCTTTGAAAAGAAGAACCTTTAAACAATTTTACTTTTGGAAACCAAAGGAAAAAACATATTTTTAAAGTAATTAATTATAAGTTAAATCCTTATTTAAATCATAATTAATTTTAATTGAATCTTAACTTAATTAAATAGTTAAATAATAATTAAGTATTAATTAAACCCAAATAAATCCTTTATTAATTATTAAATAATTAATAAGTTAATTAATATCAATTAATTAATTGATTAATATTTAATTAAACTTAAACAATAAGTTAAACCTTTAATAAATAATTTATTATAAATTAAATCTTTAATCAAATAATTAAACCCTTGATTAATAATTAATGTTATACTTAATTAATGATAAATTAAATATAAATAATTTACTTAACCCATACTTAATTAACTTAATTAACAATTAATTAAAATAAATATTAACTTTAAAAAATAATTAGCGAAGAATTAATCTTTATTTAATTAAAGTTAATAAACCTTGTTAACATTTAATTAATTACCAATTACTAAAACATAATTAATTAAAAATTAGTTATTAAATCCTTAATTAACTTTTAAAAACATTATTATTTAGTTTATAAAATATTCACAAAACAATTTGAAGTATAAAAACCAAACTTTGCAATCGAAATTTTAAGTGAACTGCATCCATAGCGATTATCGCTATGGATACCCTTAAGCTTTAACTAGTTTCTATTCTTCTTTTGAAAACCTTAACTTAAAGCTCATTAACTTTCTAAAAACAAAAATAAGTATTTAAAACTAAAAAAATTAAATCTAACCAATATTCGATTTTTAAAAACTCAAACCATAACTTTCTTACACAAGATTCCAATTCTCCAATACCCTACAAAGGTACCAAGTTCTTCTTAGCTTATACATTACATACCCAAGTCCATACACAATCATAACATCCATGATAACATCATGCCACAAACATAAGAAAGATCTAATCTTAACCATTTCGACTTCACATTCAAGTCTAATGTCCTTACATATCCAAGCAACAAGCATGTATATATGTATATATGTATGTGTGTGTGTGTATATATAACTATCATATGATAAATTAACCAATACTAACCATCACATCACACAGTATATTAACTAACATAAAAGTAAAAACTTTCCCAAAAATTCATAGTTAACTCTCAAGAAATCCTTTGAAAACTTGACACACTTTGAAATTCAGGAAGCTTGGAAAACCATAAATTCTTCTCGAAAGTGGGTCATTTTGCACTCGACTTTTGGCCCTTTCCTATCGGATTTTGGAAAAGTCATCAAAAATTAAGCTTTAGATAATTATTTCCTCTATCGTTTAAAAAAACGACTCAAAGAAGTTAAGTTTGAGGAAGTTATGGCCAAATAGTAAGGGGTATTTTTGGACATCAAAATCTAGGTTCAAAAACACTCTTGCAAAAATGAAATTTTGGAGCATCTAATCTCAAAATTAGGAAAATTAGTAAACTAAAAATTTGTAGCCACTGGAAATATACATGGTCTGTGTAACGACCCAGAATTTTAGGCAAAATCAATTTAATAATCCGCATTGATAATTTAATTAGTTTGATAATTTTTCTTTATTATTTTAATTTAAATTGGTAAATTTAATCTTTTAAAGGTTAATAAATTTTTAACCTGGCAAATTTGATAAGAATTATTTTTCAAAGCTAGTAATTTTTTTTTCTATTTATAATATATATATATATATTTGATATATATTGTGAATGGGAAGATCTTTTGTTTTAAATAAAGATGAATTTTCAAATTGTAATATATATGTATGTATATGTTATAATTTGGAATTTGTTTTGAAATTTAATTTAATCTATTAATAATTTATATATGTATGAACTAAAATTTAAAGTTTTGTTTTAAAATTAATATTTTCAAAGGTTAACATAAGATGTATTCAATTATTTTCAAATTATAAAATAATTTATTTATATTTAAGTGTGATAGTTTATAAAGAATTTAAATCAAAGTTTTATTTGTATTCTTTATAATGTTTAAAATTTAAAATGGTTACAAATGTATAAATATAAAAGTTTTAGATTTGTAAATACATGTATAAGAGATTCATTTATATTATAATTAGTTTAATAATATTCTCTTTAAAAAGTAAATTTATTTATGTATACATAAGTATTTATTTATTTAGAAACTTAAAAGAGTAAGTTTACATTTACATTTAAATTAAGTAAAAAATTAATTAACATACTTAATAACATGTGTAAACATGTTAAGGAATCTCATAAACACTTGTAAGGCAATTAAGAAATAAAATGAAAAGTGTAAAATTTGTTAACAAGTGGCTTCATTTTTGAAATTTACTTTCTTTAATTTTTAATAAACATAACCTAGTTCAATTTAAAAATAAACTTTGTATCTCTTTCTTCTTTCTTCAACCTATTTTCTACTTCCAACTGAGAAAAAATTTATTGGCAATCAGTAAACTACTCTCAAATCTGAATTTAATTAAGGGCCAAAAGCAAATTTAAAATCTGTAAGCTAAATCAAATATGAATTCGAATGGATGTTCAAATTGCAAATCTGCAATTATCAAATCTGCAAAATCAACCTACATGTCAAAAGGAAGTTGAGATCTGTTCAACATCTTTAAATCATATTGTAAGCATGTAAAGGAATTCATCTTCAACAGAAAGCATGATCAAAACATTTCTTTCCAGATTAAAAATGTTCAGGGCAGGAACAAGTTTGTTCACTGCATATTAAATGGTGAGTAAATAATTTTAAAAACAGTTTGATCTGGGTTTTTATTACATGCATATGATGATCTGAAAATTTATCTTGATGTTGCCTGGAAATCATTCAGTTTTATTATTGAATTTATAGAAAGGTATTTATTTGTGAAGATAGGTCTGTGTATTTGTAGAACTCTGTTTTCTGTTTTCTTTAAACAGATTTCACTTCAAAAATGTTAATCTCCCAGTAACATTATTAGTGGACTATGATGATTAAATGAAAAATGTATGTTAATGCTTGTTAGTAATTTTAAAAATAATTTCTATAAACATAAATTTACAAATAGTGTTTAAAATAGGAAACACGGTGAAATTTTAATTCATGTCAAAATTTGTTATCTTTAATTCTTGTTTTGGAATATATAGTTGGATTGTTAGTTAAAAATGATGAATTTTAGCATGCATTGCATAATTTTTAGATTGATATCCAATTGGGGATTTGGGATTAAGGTTTTCGGCAATTTGATCAATTGCCGAAAATCAAGGTGATAATTGAAGCTGGATTTTTGACTGTGGCTTGTTCTTAGGTTGTAGATTTTGGGAAAAATACAATTGAAATTTTTAAGTGGATGAATTGATCGTATTCGATCAAACTAGGGTTTTGGGTTGCTTTTGTTTCGGCTGGACTGTCGTGGGAATTACGACGGGAATGTTGAACTGGAGGCGATCGCAACGTGAGGGATGGTGGCGTGGAGGTTGCGGGGATGTTCTGGAGTGGTCGTTGGAGCTGCCGGTGGTGGCGATCGTGGGCGGCATTAGATTTGTGGTTCGATGTTTTCTGCAGATTCGTGCTTAAGGTCGAATTTTTGATTCGATTTAGGGTTGTTGGATCTGGGTGTGTTATCATGCTCGAGTGTGATTTTGTGATCGACGACGTCGATCGCGACGAACTACGGTGCAGATGGTCGCGCATGTGCACCGTGCACGTTCGTGTGCACTGGAATTTTCGTTTTGGGAAGACGAGTTGAACCCGGAGTTGTTTTCGTGTGTTCATCGTGTACGACTCGAAGTAGAGGGGCGTGGGTTTTCTTCGGGGCTGGCTTGAATGGATTCTTTGTTCGACTCGAGATTTTGGGGTTGTTTGCTTTTTGTTAATGCTGTAATGAAATCAGGCATTTAGCTATAAACAAGTTCATAAAGGAAACAAAATGCAAAGTTAAAAACTTGTTGTTTTAAAATAGATGTTAATCAAACCTTTAAATGTATTAATTGAATTTATTTTAATAATTAAATTTGTTCAAAATGATTTCTTTCTGAAAGTAATTTAATTTAATTACATTTTGGGTTTCAATTTAAAGAAGTGTTTTGAATTTTAATTCAAAGGAAATATATGAATTTAAAATATTGAATCAAAGTTTTAAGTGAATTTTAAAGTAATGTTTAATAACCAAGTTTCAAATTTTATTGAAATTAAATAAGTTTAAATTAGATGTTTAAAGTGTTTTAAATTTTAAATTTGATTTCTAAATACCTTATTTTCAAATATGGTTATAGTTATAATTTTGTAAACCAAATAGAATATGTTTTTTAAGTTATTAAAATTGATTTATTCCAAATAATTTATTTGTGAAGATAAATAATGTTAAATTATTTTGATACGAATTTGAGAGTACCTAATAAATATGATTTGTATATAAGTAAAAGTTTAATTAAGAATAATGTTTTCTTAATTAATTAAGGATTTTGAAGTATAAGATGTTAATTAATTGTTTAATTAATTTTAAAAAATTAGTTAATTGTTTATTTAATTTTAAAATAATCACTTAATTATGGACTAATTAAGTGTAATTGCTTAATGAAGAAATTAATGGTTAGTTATTGAATGTAATTAAGAATGGTAATTACTTATGGAGGTAATTAATGGAAATTACTCATGGAAGCAATTAGAGGAAGTGATTTATGGATAATCACTTGATATTATTAATTAAAGGATTAATTAATATAATTGTTGAAGTTAATTAATTATGGAGTAATTAATTAACTAAAGAATTAAGGATTATTTAATGATGGAATTAATCACTTGTTAAGTAATTAAGAGAGTAATCATCTAATGAAGTAATTAGAAGATAATTACCTATGTAATTAATTAAGGGTAAATCACTTATGTAATTTAGTTAATTAATTAATGTGGTTAATTAGTTAATGAATGTGATTAACTTAAGATTAATTACTGAGGGTAATTAATTAAAAATGTAATTAATTTATAAAGTAACTAATTGAGGATTATTTATTTAATTGATTAATAATTACTTAATGAAGTAATTAAAGATTAATTAATTAGATTAATTAATCAAGGATTAATATAATTAATTAATAAGTTAATTAATTAAGATATATAATTACAAATTGTTAATTACTGTTTATGATTAATAAAGACTAATTAATAAGATGATTAATTACAAGTTAATTATTAATTAATAAGGATCATTAGTTAATTAATCAAGGTTGATTAATAAAAGTAATTAATTTAAGTATGATTAATTAATTGTAATTAATTAAGGATTAATGTAATTAATTATAGTTAATTAATGGAAATAAATGAAGGATCATTAATTATTGTAATTAATGATAGTAATTAAAGGTTAATTACTGAATATGGTTAAGGATAATTACTTGAATGTAATTAAAGTATAATTAATCAAAAAAAGATTAATTAGGAAGATCATTAAGAGATGATTAATTATTTATTTGGAATAAATTGATAAAGAAGGATTTAAGTAATCCAATTGATTAAGTGTTAACCAATTCTGTTTATGGATGATTGGTTAATATTGGATGATTGATATTGGGTGATTGGTTGATACTGGATGATTTGGATATCTATGATATGTGATATGCTGCTTTGTGAGATGAATGGTTGATGTGAATTATCTATTGTGATAATGTGATTCATCTATCTGTTTATATCATCCTGAATATAAGTTAAACTGTTTAAACCTTTAAACAACTTGGACATTTAAAATGGCGTTTGGTTTCGGTGAGACCGGGATTGGGTTTCCATATTTGGATAATCCTAAAACCACATCGATTCCAATTAAACGTTAGGTCGTGAATCCAAGTGGAGCTTAGTGAAGACTCGAGGTGTAAGAACTATTCGTTAGTATAACTCCGGGGGTGATTCCGCGATGAGTTTGATGGAGTAGTACTTATAGGTTCGAGATGGTGATTCAGAGTGCAAGGGCTATGGTCGTTGACTCTGAGGGTGATTCCAAAATTAGTGCAATGAGGTAGTGCCTTCGGTTCCGTTCGAACCCGGAACGGACTTGTATGGATTGAATGCTTTCAGAACATCGTCAGGTGGACGATGAGCATTCTAAGATAATTGCGTCCTATAAAGGTAATCATAGCCTCAAGCCTCATCAACTGGGAATGGCTAAAACAGGGGAGGTGCAGCAAGGCTAGTAGGGCAGCGCCCATTTCAGGACAAGATTTTCCCCTGTCTAGAAGTCCCTTTTATTTCGGTTGTGTGGGCAGTTGGAATCGCGCGCCAACTGCGGGGTTGTCTTGTTCGGGACTGTCCAGTAAGGGATGGTCCCGGCCTTGTGTTATAGGGGAGTTAGGGTGGCTCCTCGGTACGGTGATCTAGGCCATGTACCGTGACGGACGGTGCCCCAGTAGCCCTGCCGTTGATGGAAACCCATTCTTCCTACGAGACCCTACGGTTTTGTTTGTATTACCCACTTTTGTGGCTAGTAGCTGGAATTTAATAGATGTAACAATTTCTGCTATTTCTTATTTACTTGAAAACCCTAGAAACTATTATAATATCACCGGATTTCCTATCAAATGTTTTGGTTAGCGTAAGGTAAATTTTTTTCCATGTTTATGTGTGGAAAGTCTTATGTGATACCTTTTCTTTTCAAAGGTTTTCTAAAGTTAAGCAATTTAAACCCGTTTACTCACACCAGACCCCTGTCTGACCCGAGTGTTTATTTTCTATTTTATTAAACTCCTGGGTACTCATATTATGTGAGTAGTCGAGGGATTCAGGTTTGCTTGACGAATTCAAGAGGAGATATGGAGCAGGAGGCTTCCACGTGTAGATATATTATGGTTCCGCTGTGTTTGTATGGTATCTGTATCTTGTGATCTCTTGAGTTGCATAGTTAGACAGATGTTTATGACTGTTTAATATGTGTTGTATAAGTTGTGTACTCTGATGTAATGTGATACTATGTAATATTTTATGTGATATATTATATTTCATTCGTTCCGCTGTGAGTTATCTGATGTTGTTGTGTTTCTTCTTTCTTATCTTTTCTTCTTCTATCCCTTTCTTTCTTAATTAGTGACGGGACTTTCTGGTGTTAGGAAGTCGGGTCGCTACAGGTGGTATCAGAGCATTAGTTGAGTGAATACCTAGGCTCTGGAGTGGTGTCTTTCTTGAGAGAGCGTACTTGTAATTTATATATATATATAACTGTTGGGTTATCTATTCGGATTTTCCAACATAAGTTTTAGAGGTAGATGGAGTAGTGGTGTGTGTGTGTAACACGACTACCACTGATGGAAGAGGTCCATATGTTTGAGGTTGGAAGTATATTCATCGAGACTGTAGACCTAATACCGTCTCGGGTAAGATTTGTAGTTTAAAGTAAGGATTTCTCTGATATCCGAAGGAAATCTTTTAAAGATTCAGAGGTTACTTTGAAGTGTAAGTTTGGATCTGTCGAAAGTGCAGAAGTAAGTGATGATATCTTGATAACTGCGTGATGAGATGCAGTATCCATGGATATTTCTGAAGATGTTTTCTTTTGAAGCAGTTTTAGAAGTAGTTGAGGAGCAGTCTTTACCTGCTGTAGAGAAGATTCATCTGTGTAGAAGTTGTCTGGATCTTTAGCAAGGAGGTTGGCTGTTTTGGAATATGAGACTAAGGTCTAGGAGTTGTATCACTTTGGCATGGTCTCATTTGTCATTCCTTAAGGAGAGCAAGATGTTGATGCTTGGTTTGGAGCCCGAATTTCTCGAGAGGTTGTCTGCCATCTCGAAGGTCCATTGTGTGGTTTGTTGGTTTTGGTTTTCGAGAAGCCTTTGGGATTAGAAGTCTTTGGTTAGCTGTGGTAGCAGTGCAACTCGAAGTGTTCGGTGTGCTGACGAGAAGGTCTTTTAGCTTTGCTGTATCATCGAGGTAGAGTTTGGAAGCAGCAGTGTTCCGTTTCTCCGATGGTTCAGGAATCTTTGTGGTTCTTCTTTCAGCAGTCTGGGAAGATGGTGAAAGTTTTCTTGAAAGGTTAACCTTGTTTGGAAAAGCTTAAGGCTGTTCTAATTGGTAAAGAGGGGACAGTTTCTTTGGAATCCGAACTAGGTTGGTTCGCAAAAGTGACTTGCGATTAATTTGGGAATTTTTTTTGGGCAGTCTTTTGTTTGAGACTGAGGATTCTCATGTGGAAGTAGGAGTTACTGATGTAATCAGAAGTTTGTATGCATCTGGAGTTGATTTCCATATTGTTTTGGTTCCAAAAGTGATTTTGGTAGTTTGCCTGGTAGTAGGATGGTTCTTGGAGAAGGAGAGTTGGTGTAGCAGCTCAGAATTTTTTTTTGGAATTTGGATTGGTCAGATCTAGTTTTTGAGCTGGATTTATGCTGGAAGGTTGTGTGATCGAGTCAGATGGGTCACTCAGATTTTATGGATTTGATGAACAAAGTTTTTCGGATATATTGGATAAGTTTGTGCTCGTGTTCATCAACAGTATTCTCATCTATTTCAGAATCAGAGTTGTACAGCGGAAGCGAGGTAGCAGCTGTGCCAGGAAGGAAGTAAGTTCATTTTGCTATTGCTTGGGAAGTAGAGCTTGAGTTCTGGATTTCGACGGATCTTGGAAGACTTTTCTGTTGGATAGGATCCAGAAAATGGTTTGCTTTGGTCTAGTTGTTTCTGGAAGCATCAGCATAGGTTGAGCTGGTCAGGAGAAGATTGACAGCCTAGGATTGTCTGTTGATTTATGCAGATATGAGATAAGGAGTTTGGAATTCGAAGTTGGAGACCTCATTTGTTAAGATTTCTCCGGTTAAGAGAACAGTATTTGGGTAAGATTGGATGGCTAGTTCTGAGGCATTTGGGAGTTCTTATCTGTATTTTGATAGGATAAGATTGAATTGCCAGTTTGGATAACTGGGATTCATTGTATTTCACGTATCTCTGAGGGCATACGTGTAAGATTCATCGTTGGTTGTTGAATCTACAGTTCAGTTGGATTTGAAAGTTGTGCTAGACTTAAGGATAGTCTGATGTTCTGTTCAGATTGATGGATCTAGAGATGAGGGAAGCTATGGATCTTAGTGGTATAGTTTGTTTAGCTTCTGTAGAACGAGTCTCCCGGTGATTTATACTTGGGAAACTCTGATAGTGTTAGTAAGATTTATTCAGATTTGTGTCAGGATTATTAGTTAGGTTTGTTTGTTTAATTGGTTGTTATGGTTGTTAGTAACTGGTTGATAGGTATGCTTTGCTGTTTGAAATTAAAATCTTTGCTGGGTTATTAAATTACCTTTGCTTTTAAATTTTGGGGACGAAATTCTTTTAAGGGGGGAGGATTGTAACGTCCTGGAATTTTAGGCAATATCAATTTAATAATCTGCATTAATAATTTAATTGGTTTGATAATTTTTCTTTATAATTTTAATTTAAATTGATAAATTTAACCTTTTAAAGGTTAATAAATTTTTAACCTGGCAAAATTGATAAGAATTATTTTTCAAAGCTAGTAAAATGTTATTCTATTTGTAGTATATATATTTGATATATATTGTGAATAGGAAGATCTTTTGTTTTAAATAAAGATGAATTTTCAAATTGTAATATATACGTATGTATATGTTATAATTTGGAATTTGTTTTGAAACTTAATTTAATCTATTAATAATTTATATATGTATGAATTATAATTTAAAGTTTTGTTTTAAAATTAATATTTTCAAAAGTTAACATAAGATGTATTCAATTATTTTCAAATTATAAAATAATTTATTTATTTTTAAGTGTGATAGTTTATAAAGAATTTAAATCAAAGTTTTATTTGTATTTTTAAAATGTTTAAAATTTAAAATGGTTATAAATGTATAAATATAAAATTTTTAGATTTGTAAATACATGTATAAGAGATTCATTTATATTATAATTAGTTTTATAATATTCTCTTTTAAAAGTAAATTTATTTGTGTATACGTAAGTATTTATTTATTTAGAAACTTAAAAGAGTAAGTTTATATTTACATTTAAATTAAGTAAAAAATTAATTAACATACTTAATAACATGTGTAAACATGTTAAGGCATCTCGTAAACACTTGTAAGGCAATTAAGAAATAAAATGACAAGTGTAAATTTTATTAACAAGTGGCTTAATATTTGAATTTTACTTTCTTTAATTTTTAATAAACATAACCTAGTTCAATTTAAAAACAAACTTTGTATCTCTTTCTTCTTTCTTCAAACTATTTTATACTTCCAGCTGAGAAAAAAAATAATGGCAATCAGTAAACTACTCTCAAATCTGAATTTAATTAAAGGCCAAAAGCAAATTTAAAAATCTGCAAGCTAAATCAAATATGAATTCGAATGGATGTTTAAATTGCAAATCTGCAATTATCAAATCTGCAAAATCAACCTGCATGTCAAAAGGAAGTTCAGATCTGTTCAACGTCTTTAAATCATCATATTATAAGCATGTAAAGGAATTCATCTTCAATAGAAAGCAAGATCAAAACATTTCTTTCCAGATTAAAAATGTTCAGGGCTGGAACAAGTTTGTTCACTGCATATTAAATGGTGAGTAAATAATTTTAAAAACAGTTTGATCTGGGTTTTTATTACATGCATATGATGATCTGAAAATTTATCTTGATGTTGCCCAAAAATCATTCAGTTTTATTATTGAATTTATAGATAGGTATATACTTGTGAAGATAGGTCTGTGTATTTGTAGAACTCTGTTTTCTGTTTTCTTTGAACAGATTTCACTTCAAAAATGTTAATCTCCCAGTAACATCATTAATGGACTATGATGATTAAATGAAAAATGTATGTTAATGCTTGTTAGTAATGTTTAAAATAGTTTTTGTAAACTTAAATTTACAAATAGTGTTTAAAATAGGAAACACAGTGAAATTTTAATTCATGTCAAAATCTGTTATCTTTAATTCTTGTTTTGGAATATATAGTTGGGTTGTTAGTTAAAAATGATGAATTTTAGCATGCATCGCATAATTTTTAGATTGATATCTAATTGGGGATTAAGGTTTTCGGCAATTTGATCAATTGCCGAAAATCAAGTTAATAACTGAAGCTGGATTTTTGATCATAGCTTGTTCTTAGGTTGTAGATTTTGGAAAATATACAGTTGAAATTTTTAAGTGGATGAATTGATCGTATTCGATCAAACTAGGGCTTTGGGTTGCTTTTGTTTCGGCTGGACTGTCGTGGGCTTTGCGACGTGAATGTTGAACTGGAGGCGATCGCAACGTGAGGGACGGTGGCATGAAGGTTGTGGCAATGTTCTGGAGTGGTCGTTGGAGCTGCCGGTGGTGGCGATCATGTGCGGCATTGGGTTTGTGGTTCGATGTTTTCTGCAGATTCGTTCTTAAGGTCGAATTTATGATTCAATTTAGGGTTGTTGGATCTGGGTGCGTTATCATGCTCGAGTGTGATTTTGTGATCGACGACGTCGATCGCTACGAACTACAGTGCCAGAGATGGTCGCGCATGTGCACCGTGCACGTTCGTGTGCACTGGAATTTTCGTTTTGGGAAGACGAGTTGAACCCGGAGTTGTTTTCGTGTGTTTATCGTGTACGACTCGAAGTAGAGGGGCGTGGGTTTGCTTCGGGGCTGGCTCGAATGGATTCTGTGTTCGACTCGAGATTTTGGGGTTGTTTGCTTTTTGTTAGTGCCGTGTAATGAAATCAGGCATTTAGCTATAAACAAGTTCATAAAGGAAACAAAATGCAAAGCTAAAAACTTGTTGTTTAAAAATAGATGTTAATCAAACCTTTAAAGGTATTAATTGAATTTATTTTTATATTTAAATTTGTTTAAAATGATTTCTTTTTGAAAGTAATTTAATCTAATTACATTTTGGGTTTCAATTTAAAGAAGTGTTTTGAATTTTAATTCAAAGGAAATATTTGAATTTAAAATATTGAATCAAAGTTTTAAGTGAATTTTAAAGTAATGTTTAATAACTAAGTTTCAAATTTTATTGAAAATAAATAAGTTTAAATTAGATGTTTAAAGTGTTTTAAATTTTATATTTGATTTCTAAATACCTTATTTTCAAATAAGGTTATAGTTATAATTTTGTAAACCAAACAGAATATGTTGTTTTAAGTTTTTAAAATTGATTTATTCCAAATAATTTATTTATGAAGATAAATAATGTTAAATTATTTTGATACTAATTTGAGAGTACCTAATAAATATGATTTGTATATAAGTTAAAGGTTTAATTAAGAATAATGTTTTCTTAATTAATTAAGGAATTTGAAATATAAGATGTTAATTAATTGTTTAGTTAATTTTAAATAACTAGTTAATTGTTTGTTTAATTTTAAAATAATCACTTAATTATGGATTAATTAAGTGTAATTGCTTAATGAAGAAATTAATGGTTAATTATTGAATGTAATTAAGAATGGTAATTACTTATGCAAGTAATTAATGGAAATTACTCATGGAAGCAATTAGAGGAAGTGATTTATGGATAATCACTTGATATTATTAATTAAAGGATTAATTAATATAATTGTTGAAATTAATTAATTATGGAGTAATTAATTAATTAAAGAATTAAGGATTATTTAATGATGAAATTAATTACTTGTTAAGTAATTAAGAGAGTAATCATCTAATGAAGTAATTAGAAGATAATTAACTATGTACGTAATTAAGAGTGAATCACTTAATTAATTTAATTAATTAATTAATGTGGTTAATTATTTAATTAATGTGATTAATTTAAGATTAATTACTAAGGGCAATTAATTAAAAATGTAATTAATTTATAAAGTAACTAATTGAGGATTATTTATTTAATTGATTAATAATTACTTAATGAATTAATTAAAGATTAATTAATTAGATTAATTAATCAACGATTAATATAATTAATTAGTAAGTTAATTAATTAAGATATATAATTACAAATTGTTAATTACTGTTTATGATTAATTAAGACTAATTAATAAGATGATTAATTACAAATTAATTATTAATTAATAAGGATCATTAGTTAATTAATCAAGGTTGATTAATAAAAGTAATTAGTTTAAGTATGATTAATTAATTGTAATTAATTAAGGATTAATGTAATTAATTATAGTTAATTAATGGAAATAAATGAAGGATCATTAATTATTGTAATTAATGATAGTAATTAAAGGTTAATTACTGAATATGGTTAAGGGTAATTACTTGAATGTAATTAAAGTATAATTAATCAAAAGAAGATTAATTAGGAAGATCATTAAGAGATGATTAATTATTTATTTGGAATAAATTGATGAAGAAGGGTTTAAGTAATCCAATTGATTAAGAGTTAACCAATTCTGTTTATGGATGATTGGTTAATATTGGATGATTGATATTGGGTGATTGGTTGATACTGGATGATTTGGATATCTATGATATGTGATATGCTGCTTTGTGAGATGAATGGTTGATGTGAATTATCTATTGTGATAATGTGATTCATCTATCTGTTTATATCATCCTGAATATAAGTTAAACTGTTTAAACCTTTAAACAGCTTGAACATTTAAAATGGCATTTGGTTTCGGTGAGACCGGGATCGGGTTTCCATATTTGGATAATTCGAAAACCACATCGATTCCAATTAAACGTTAGGTCGTGAATCCAAGTGGAGCTTAGTGAAGACTCGAGGTGTAAGAACTATTCGTCAGTATAACTCTGGGGGTGATTCCATGATGAGTTTGACGGAGTTGTACTTATAGGTTCGAGATGGTGATTCAGAGTGCAAGGGCTATGGTCGTTGACTCTGAAGGTGATTCCAAAATGAGTGCAACGAGATAGTGCCTTCGGTCGGAACGGACTTGTATGGATTGAATGCTTTCAGAACATCATCAGGTGGACGATGAGCATTCTAAGATAAATGTGTCCTACAAAGGTAATCGTAGCATCAAGCCTCATCAACCGGGAATGGCTAAAATCGGGGAGGTGCAGCAAGGCTAGGAGGGTAGCACCCATTTCAGGACAAGATTTTCCCCTGTCTAGAAGTCCCTTTTATTTCGGCTGTGTGGGCAGTTGGAATCGCGCGCCAACTGCGGGGTTGTCTTGTTCGGGACTGTCCAGTAAGGGATGGTCCCGGCCTTGTGTTGCAGGGGAGTTAGGGTGGCTCCTCGATACGGTGATCTAGGCCACGTACTGTGACGGACGGTACCCCAGTAGCCCTGCCATTGATGGAAACCCATTCTTCCTACGAGACCCTACGGTTTTGTTTGTATTACCCACTTTTTGTGGCTAGTAGCTGTAATTTAATAGATGTAACAATTTTGGCTATTTCTTATTTACTTGAAAACCCTAAACACTATTA
This sequence comes from Allium cepa, assembly GCA_030765085.1. Classification (NCBI taxonomy): domain Eukaryota; kingdom Viridiplantae; phylum Streptophyta; class Magnoliopsida; order Asparagales; family Amaryllidaceae; genus Allium; species Allium cepa. Next base: position 4,812,427 of record CM060930.1, on the reverse strand, counting down.
TAATATCATCGGATTTCCTATCAAATGTTTTGGTTAGCGTAAGGTAAAAACTTTTCCATGTTTATGTGTAGGAAGTCTTACGTGGTACCTTTTCTTTTCAAAGGTTTTTCTAAAATTAAGCAATTTTAACCCGTTTACTCACACCAGACCCCTGTCTGACCCGAGTGTTTATTTTCTGTTTTATTAGACTCTTGGGTACTCATATTATATATGAGTAGTCGAGGGATTCAGGTTTGCTTGACGAATTATGGAGGAGATATGGAGTAGGAGGCTTCCACGTGTAAATATATTATGGTTCCGCAGTGTTTGTATGGTACCTGTATCTTGTGATATCTTGAGTTGTATAGTTAGACAGATGTTTATAACTGTCTAATATGTGTTGTATAAGTTGTGTACTCTGATGTAATGTGATACTATGTAATATTTTTGTGATATATTATATTTCATTCGTTCCGTTGTGAGTTATCTGATGTTGTTGTGTTTCTTCTTTCTTATCTTTTCTTCTTCTATCCCTTTCTTTCATAATTAGTGATGCGATTTTCTGGTGTTAGGAAGTCGGTTCGCTACAGTCTGATAAAAAGAAAATATGGTTTTGGAGTTTTTGTATGAAGTTATGGTCGAAACCATTTCGGGTAAAATAGAGGAATTTGAATGGAAAAGAAGGATTTTTGAAGCTAAATTTAAAATGTTATAAAAATTTTAAACTTGAAAATATAAAACTTTAGATTGCTAAAGAATCTATTAAAATTACCTTAGAGCTTATGAAATCATAAAATGGAAGAGAGAAAATGAGAAAATGGAAAAAGAATTTGAAAAAAATAGTTTTTATAATATGTAAACAAGTGAGATTACTAAAATAACATTTTACTTTATCCTCCTCTCATTACACGCCACCTTACCCATGCATGCATCCATGTATCCTCCTAGTACTACATGCATTTATTAACGTAAGTACCTGAAGTTGCCATTATGTTTTCATTTCATGTCTCTAATGACATGACTTTTAATATTTTAGTTGCCAATGTGTCACATCGATGACTATCTTAACTTAATTAAATTTTTTAACCTTAATATATATTATTAATCCCATGTTATATACTTAGTATGTGTGCATATATATACAAAAGTGTACACAACATTACAAACAACTTTATATGATGAAACGTTGAAAATTTGGAAAACAGTTTCCGGTCACATTTTCTGTTTTCCATCGAACTATATATTTTTGTAAACAAATTTTTTAAACTATTTCACCATTATTATTTATTATTCAAAAGATTTTTATTTTCATTATAAAACCATTTATTTGAATAATTAAAATTATTTAAATATTCGCAAAACAAAGCAGTGAAATTTCAGGTCATTACATTCTTCCCTCCTTAAAAGAATTTCGTCTTTGAAATTACACCTCATAACCTAATCAAAAGCACTCAACACTCTACATCATTCCATATGATGTACATAGATCATACTTACGATAAATCAGACTTGATCACAACTCGAATACATAACTTCACTTCTGGATTAGTATCGCTTACCCGATTCTCTAGTGCGAACTTCGATCAGGCTCCTTGATATGGAACCTCTATTCTCCTTACATAGTTGTAACTATGATAGAAACTTTGGTCCCAAACCAAAAATCCTCATCAAACGCTCGCTATCAAAAATCGAGTAGTGAATCCTTATTCGAAACGGTGAAAATACATTATATTCATTTACTCGAATCTTAGATCAAAATTCTATGAAAAAGTGAATTGATCTATGTCCATCCTACACGCTTACCATACTGGTTCTCCCTAGTACCAATTCTATTTCACTATATCTTCAATGAAAACATTCATAAACAACTCTTAGTTTCAACTTGGATAATACTCCATTATAGCCTAAGAGTATATACCTCTATTTGATCCCACCATTACGTTTTGAGTTTATCTCCCTAAGAAAACTCAAGATCTAAATACTTGGCTTTTATTTCAAAACCTTTTTGAAATGATACTCCGTACTTTAAATTATACAAATATACAAATATAGCCGGAGTAACTCTAAAAGAATACTATGGAGCTGGGTACTACCAAACGGTATCATGCATTCCCTTATCCAGAAGGGTAATACTCACGAGAAGTGTTTACCATCTGAACACATCTCTTTCCTAAATTTTAAGTTATTCTTGAGCCACTTGAACTAGTTAACTTACAAAAATTCTTTTATTTCAAAATCCCTTTTTTTTAACAATACTTTACATTTTCCAACAAAATATTTACCACCAACTTACTTTGGATTCGTTCGGGTTGAATTCTTTTCGATTGTAAAATGATAATGAGAATAATTTACTAAGCGCATAACAAAATTCACCTAGGCAAACATCCGATTGTCACTTAGAAGATTATTCCGACCATCATAAAACAGTCACAACTCATTCTCTCGAACTAATCTAAAGAAAACATTTCTTACTTAAATTTCATTCTCAAAATTTCATACTTTATGCAAAATTACTTTCAAGTACTATTATTATTTCTCAAAATATTAAAAAAATCATTTTCAAAGCATCGGGATTTTAGGTTCTCAAGTTTTCAACCTAAAATCTTTTTGAGTAAAAAGACACATCTTATTCAAAGGAAAGTACGTAAACATTTACGCAACAGTCAATGCTCAAAATGGAGGAGCATGACTAACCAAAACCTATATGATAATGATAAAATATAATTATCTCCCAACAACAACATCTCAAAAATACTATACTATATTATTTTTGAAAATCATTCTTATATATAAAATATATCCTGGGTAAAATCATTTCATTTACCCTAATTTGAAAACAATACTATGTCAGTTGGTCTGGCTCAAGTGTTTAGGAATCCTTATCGATAGCGTTCGCCAAATGCATTGACCAGAATTCATATACCACTAAACCGATCAAACATCACAATATAAACATTTTTATATCACTAACAAATATACGCTCTCATATAATATACACTCAAACTCATCCTAGGGTACTCCTAACCCTGTCTCTAATGAGCTATCCAAGCCAAGGTTCTCACTTAGCCTTCATATTTGATACCAACTAACGATCTGGATTTTCGACCCTCAAAATTTGACACTAATATGTCCACTGCATCACATGCCGAAAATTCAAGTGTCGGAAATACCGTTCGTTAAGGGAAAAGAAAAAAGATAGAAGGTAGAAGAAACTAAAAACAAACATAGAGTCTCACAGTGCAACGGAATAAAATATATTAATCAACATAATTCTTTACAAAGTCATTTCAAAAATGATACACTAGAGTTACACTAATTCAATTTCTAACCTAGGACAGTTATAACATACTGTCCTTATACATCAGATATAAATTATATAGTATACAGCGGAAACAAGATAATAACTAGCTATCGATGAAGCCTCATGTTCCGAACTCCTCCAAAATGCATCCGTGGTAAAATTTAACTACTTGGCTGCTCATAAAATTTGACCACCCAAGAGTTTTAGGGAAAGAAAGTAAAACTCTGGGTCAGACATGGGTCTGGTGTGAGTAAACTCAAACAACTTGATTATTACATTTCAAAACCTTTTAAAAATAAAAGGTATCTTATAAGGCCACGCTGCACATAAACACAAACGGGTTTTTACCTTATGATAACCAAAACACTTTATACAAAATCCAATGATATTACAACAAAGTCTAAAGTACAAATACTTATTAATCTTCATCGAAATTGTTACATTAATTGAATTCCATCATACTAGGCTTTACAATCAAAACCGTAAAGGCATGTATTGAAGAATGGATTTCATACTATGACTAGGTAAGGAACTACCTTCGATAGGTACGTCTTTAGAATGATGCATCCTGGTCTGACAAGAACATCTTGTACCCTGTCACATAGAACCAGCCTACCACTTGACTAGTAGTACCGAATATGTCATCATCCCGGTCTTCCAACCTTAATCAAGAACTCTTATGCACAACCAAATCCATAAAAATACGATAATCTAGAAAGATGATGACATATCCTAATGGGAGCGTGTAACAACCTGCATATTTTACGATTATATATTTATATGTTTTATTTAAATATAGCATCGTTAGTCGAATTTAAGGGTCAAAATGTGACTTTTTGTAAATGGTCGAATCATGACTTGAGATCACTTTCATTGAGTTCAAAACGACATTTATAATTTGTTTGAGTATAAACATCGATAGTTTGGAGTTGATTAAGATTTTGGTATTTTGTTTGGGCTTTGGGTTGTGTTCTAGGCCACTAACCCAATAAGAGAACCCAAATTCTTCTACAAAATACCCCTAACTCCTATGCTCTTCATTTTTTTTCTTTCATAATTCCTAACACTCTCAAAAAAAAGGAAAAATGGGGGAAAAGAGGAGAAATCAAAATTCCTAAGCCCTAGATTCTTAGGAAATTCAAATTCAAGTTCCAAAATCAAAGAGAATCTTAGATTGAAGATTCTAGAGTTGTGGTTGAAGAGGAATTGACCGTTTCTTGTTATAAAGCTTCTCACTTGTTTTTTTTGAGTTTCAAAAGCGAGTTTTTGAACTCACATCTATGTTTATAGCTTTCATTGTTGTTAGATATGAATTCCTAACATCTATTTCATGTCCAAATGCTTTTGGATTGAATTGGTTTTGTGAATTTATCAATTTTTGGTATTTTGAAGTCAAAATCTATGAAGACCCTATGATGGATGTTTGGATATGTTGTTTGGAGTTTATTGAAGAGCCTATAGGGTTGGGTTATCGCTTGGCATAAATCCCTAGCCCTCGTCGCTCTTTCGATTGCTTCCGAGAAAATTTGGCCATCAATGGCCTAGGAAAATTTTTGCCCTGAGCTTCAGCTCAGACTTCTGGTAAAATGATCAGACGTCCAAAGCTATGGAATAAAAATTCCAGACTAACAACTCAAACGTTTTAGATTATTTTCCAAATGTCTAGGCGATCTGGAAGAAAACTACAGACCTTCAGATCAAACGTCTTGAAAAACCACTAGACATCTGACGCTGATATATTCAGCCAACTTGCCTATTTTTATGTTGGTTTTCATTTTAATCGATTTTTGTTGATCCGGTTAGTTGTTGTCACTTATTACCGACTTTGATGACTTCTTTTTTGGATTTTTGGGAATATCCATTTCATGGATTTAATATCGATTTTCATAGTTTTAATTCACGTCGTCGAATGTGAATTTTGGATGATAGATTGTTTTTACAATCATTTCTGTGATTTGCCACTTTAAAATACAAAGGTTTCTATACTAGTAGTAAATACTAAAACTCTTTCATAAAAACGATTTTAACACTATTTTTAATACAAAGTTCGCTTTTAAAACTACTTTTAGAACTATTAGTATATAAAACCTTTACCTCATTCGATGAGAAAGCTAATTAAACGGCTTAGCAAAACAAGTGGTATGAAATGCTTGCATTTACTTCGTCGGTTAATTCTTGGACTTGTTCGATTGAATCTCGTGACAATTTTCAAGTGGAAATCTACAATTTGTTTGTAAATATTTAAGTTAAGCCAGTAGTTATGGGACATGAAGCTAAACTCATTTATTTACTAGCTTAGTGTAATTTATACTTCTTCTTGATCAATGATGATAATTTTGTGATTTAGACTAGCGATATGCGATGCCTCTTAGTTTGTGTGGGGGACTACCCTGTTCTATGGAGATTCGTCTCATTTTTATGGATCAGCGACCCATGGGCTTTTGACCGTTTTATGGAGTTCGACTCATTGGGGCGTACCGTTATACTACGTCATTGTTCCGGTTTATTTGGTTACAGGTTCCTCGAGCGTACCGTTGTACTACGTCGTTGCAGCGGCTCGATAGGTTACAACCCATGGGATAGCGTCCCGTTTGTGATACACGTGTTGGTGAGTTTTCATGCTCCCGTTTGTGATATGCCTCCCCCTTTTTGTGTTTTTTTGGATTTCTAGAATTTGTGTTTCACCAATTTATGGGATTTACATTGATAAGCTCTATTAATATTTGTGATTTGGTGAACAAAAATAAAGAATATGACATTCTTTTTGGTGTTTTAAGAACATTTGAGCTATTGTATGATTTTTGTTGTTATCATATATATATATATATATATATATATATATATATATATAAATTTATCATATCTCTTATTCTATCTCATCTTATATGATATTTATAGCTAGATTGATCCATTTATTATTTTCTTCTTAAAAAATACTCGAGTCGGACCCAGGTGTTTCAAGTGCTTCCACTTGACTTCTTAGCAGGGACAAGCTTCTGATTTTTGGCTAACTACTTTAACTCGGTAGTTTTTGTTTTTATACATTCGAGATAGAGACTCCTAGGTGTATACATATTCTTTTGTCTAGCACTTGTACCTATCCTTTTGTAATGTAGTGGATCTTTTATGACCACTACTTTGATGTACACTTCTATACGTTATATTCATATCTATTTCCGCCTGTGTGATATGAATATCTATTGCGGATTTTTTGTTATGTTTTTTTTTTCGAAGACCACATAGCCACTGTGTAGTAACTTTGAGTTTGCATTTGATCTGTCAGATTTCTTCTTGAAATGAAAGGTATGATATTTTATCTTGCATATTGGTACTCGCTCAAATCAATTACATAGAGGGTCGCTCCTCAACAGCCTTATTCTTCATGCTAGTCGACGGCATTACCCCGTAGTGTCCTTGGCTAGTGTGAGTATAGAGGTGAGACATCACAGCTTGGTATCAGAGGCAAACTTCAGAACAATGTAGAATAATATAGCAAGGATCATTGTCCTAAGTCTCTCTTAGGAATCGTTCCTTAGGATTAAATTCGAGTCGTCGTACCATTCTATCATATTTTCTTTTATGATGCCTTATTTTATCAATCAAGTTTATTTGATATTCATTCTAAGAATAACATTTTTCCTCTTCTTTCTTTGTTTCTTAAAGAAGAGAAATGGTTAGACCTGGCCGTCCCAGCACCTGTCAACCCAGTGCTACTCCTCAAGATGGCGTTTTCATGTTTGTCTAACAGCTTTTAGTTCTTATCAAGAATGCCCAAGCTGCCAGACCCATTCCACAGCCTACTCATCCTTAATCTGTGTTTGACCTCTTGTGCACTGATTATACCAATTTGGGTAGAAGACAATTCAAGGGTTCCAGAATCATTATAGAAGTCCAAGCTTGGCTTAGAACATGCGATCACATCTTTTCTCGCATGAATTTTATGGATCTACATCGAGTCCAAATGGCTTCTGGCATGCTCTAAGAGAGAGCATTAGATTGGTATGAGCTTTTGATTTCAAAAATTATTGAAGCGAATCTTACTTGAGAGCAATTCCGGGAAAGGTCCGAGTTAAAGTTTGTGCCGGAAGCTGAAAAAGTAACTTTATCCCGATGCTTTATTGACATTGTTCGAGGTGAATCTTCTGTGACAGATTATGTCGCATTTTTGAATCCCTCTCTAAATATGAGGTCGAATATATTAATACCCCGTTGAACTAAAATCAAAGGTTTATCTATGGTTTGAATAAGAACCTTAAAAATCCATTACTTCTGAACTAAAAGTTTCTTTCGACCAGCTTGTAGATATTGCTCTTCGAATTGAAGAGGCCAATAAAGAAAGTGATGTTGAAGTTGTTGGTGCATAACATAACTTCAACATCAACAAGAAGAGGTATATTAAGTTCAAGCCTAATCCCAACAAGAAAGGGAAGCAAGCAACTTCGGTAGCAAAGACTCCTACCCCTAATAATAGATAACACTACAATTGTAGTTCTAAAGACCATTATGCAAATAGATGTCTGAAACCCCTTTATTGCTGCTATTGCAAAAGTTCGGGTCATCTTATATCTTCATGTCCCAAACTTCAAAGTAAGAAAAAGGAAAATCTGAATGTTGTGCATGCCCCTAGTAACACTTGTCTTGGTCAAGGTATTTCTCATTTTGTCCTTGATGACATTATTATGTTTCGTGATCATCGTATTCGAATTCTTTTTGATACGGGTGCATCCCCTTCTTTTATATCAAAAGAACTTACTGATACTTTTTCTTTAAATGTTATGGGCTTGATAACTTTATTAAGAATTGCGAATCCGGTTGCTGGATCCACAACACTCAGTTTATTTTGTAAAGATGTCGAGATTATTTTATGCGATTATGCATTCTGAGCCGATTTGCATGTTATGCGTTACCTAGGTTTCAGAATGATTTTGGAAATGGATTAGCTTAGTTGTTATGAAGCCCACATCCTATGTCTCGAGAGGACTATCCATCTTCGACATCCCAAATCTATTAAGCAGATTTCCATTATACTTAAAGATTCAGATTCCAATTCGGTAGCATCCTTATATTCTCTAAATCCACATGACGACGACGACGACGATGAAGAAGATGTCATTTCCCTCATTTACGTTGTTCGTGAATTTTCTGATATATTTGAGCTTGTGTTAGGATTACCATCTAAGCGAGTAATTGAGTTCAGAATTAATCTAATTCCTGGAGCTCTGCCTATCACTTGTCCGCCTTATCGTATGTCCAATAAGGAAAATGAGGAGAGGCGTAAACAATTATTCGAATTGGAAGAAAAATAGTTTATTCATTCTAGTTCCTCTCCATGGGGAGCTTCGGCCATCTTCGTAAAGAAATCCGATGGTACACTTAGGCTTTGCATTGACTACCGTAAGCTTAATGATCTCACCATCAAGAATAAGTATCCCTTACCTTGGATTGATGATCTATTCGATCAACTTAGCGGTGCTTGAGTCTTTTCACAGTTACACTTAGCAACCGGTTTTCATCAGCTTCATATTTCAAAGGATAGTATTCCTTTGATGTCGTTCCGTACTCGTTATGGATCGAATGAATGGCTTATTATGCCCTTTGGTTTAACGAATGCTCTAGCTTAATTCGTTGACCTTATGAATCAAGTTTTCAAAGATTTCCTTGATCAATTTGTTCTCATCTTTATAGATGATATTCTTGTTTATTCTAAAACCAAGGAAGAACATGAAAAACATCTTCGGATTATGCTGGAAACTCTTAGGAGCAATCAATTGAAAGCAAAATTTTCTAAATGCCTTTTTTGGAAATCCCGTGTGAAATTTTTAGGACATATTATTTCAGAATCCGGAATTTCCATGGATCCTTCAAAGATTGAGGTGTTTCAAAATTGGAAGAGACCGAAGAGTGTGACAGAAATTTGTACCTTTCTTGGATTGGCGGGATATTACCATCGGTTCATAAAAGACTTTTCTAAAATTTTCGTACCTCTTACTTGTTTGACAAAGAAGGGAGTTAAATACATTTGGTTAGATAAATGTGAAGCTGATTTTCAGAAATTTAAAGAACTCCTTTTTGATGCTCCATTCTTGTGATTCCCGAAGGGAACCAAGACTTGATTGTTTATATCGATGTTAGTCGTGTTGGTATGGGAGCTGTTCTCACACAAAGGGAACATGTTATCCCATATGCTTCTAGGAAATCAAAGCATGCCGAGACTAGATATGCCACCCATGATTTAGAACTTGCGACTATCGTTTTCGCCCTTAGAATTTGGCATCATTATCTTTTGGAAGAGAAATTTGTTCTCTACACCGATCATAAATCTTTGAAGTATTTAATTTCTCAAAAGGAACTTAATTTGCATCAACAATGTTGGCTCGAATTCCTTGCATCTTATGATCTTGATATTCTTTAAACTCCCGTAAAGGAAAATTGTGTTGCGGATGCTCTTAGTCGTAAGCAACAAGCGGTAGTTTCGATGATGATATCCGAATGGAATGATCTCAAGACTTTATCCACTTATGAGATTCGAGATCATGACCCTGATTCATGTTCATCTCTTGTTTTATATAGCCTTAAGGCGTATCCTTCTCTTTTAGGGTGCATCATTGAAGCTCAAAAGCATGATCCCGAATTGGCTCATCTTAGACAAAGTTGGAGGGATGGAAATATTGATGGTTCGAAAGACTTTAAAATCAATTCTCGTATGGGTATTCGAAAATTTGGTAGACTAATTATGCCAAATATTAGTGATCTTCATAAAGACATTTTAGAAGATTCTCACTATTTTAAATTTACCATTTATCCCGGTAGTAGTAAAATGTATGCGGACATGAAACGACTTTATTATTGGGATGGAATGAAATCTGATGTCGCTAATTTTATTAAGCATTGCATGAGTTGCCAACTCGTAAAGGCCGAGCACCAAAGGCCGGTAGGTTATTGCAACCTTTAGACATTCCAGTTCGGAAGTGCGATCAAGTCTCCATGGACTGTATCGACGGTTTTTCCCGTTCTCGTTCGGGTCATGATAGTTTATGTGTGATGGTAGATAAACTTACAAAATCCACCCATTTTCTTCCCATTCGATCCAACCGGACCGTACCACTTTTAACCAAGCTTTATGTTAAAGAAATTGTTAAATTGCATGGAGGTCCTACTTCTATTATTAGTGATCGTGATCCATTATTTACTAGTGGATTTTGGAAAGGCCTTCAAAAATCTTTGGGAACGAAGCTTAATTTTAGCATCGTTTATCATCCTCAGGTTGATGGAAAAACAGAGCGTGTGAATCAAACTCTTAAAGATATTCTTCACGCATGTGTTCTTGATTTTGGTGGAAGTTGGAAGGATCATATTTCTCTTGTTGAGTTTTCCTATAATAATAGCTTCTAATCCAGTATTAGTATGGTACCTTTTGAGGCACTCTATGAAAGGCCATGCCGATCTCCTTCATGTTTGCTTGAAGCTGGTGAGAAGCTAGTTTAGGTCCAAATTTTATTCATGGTTCCATAGAAAAGATTGACCTTATTCGTCATAGGATGAAAGAAGCTTACAGTAGACAAAAATCCTATGCCGATAGCCAAAGAAGGAATTTGGAATTTTCTATGGGAGATTTGGTGTTCATTCGTGTTTCACCTGTGAAGGGTGTTGTGCATTTAAGTCGATCGGAAAAATTAGCATCTCGATATATAGGCCCATTTCTCATCACCGAACGCATTGGTTCCGTGGCTTATCGCCTTTCGTTACCGGTTCAATTTTCTATTGACGTATTCCACGTTTCTCAACTGTGGAAATGCCTTAGAGATTCCGACTCTATTGTTGAGCCCGGTGTTATTGAAGAAATTGAGGTTTCACCTAATTTGACTTATGAGCAACATCAATATTCGTATCACTGCTATGGAGGTTAAACGCCTTCAAAATAAAGATGTTCCGCTTGTGAAAGCTCAATGGTCCTTAAATCCTAAGGATTGTTCTTGGAAATCCAGAGAATTTATCGAGTGAACACATCCGGACTTACTCTCTCGTGCTTCTTAAGGTGAACTTCGCACTTCAAGTTTTTCTTTTGTATTGTTATGCCTTAGTGTGGTTGTTACTCTTTATTTTCTTCTTAAGTATTGTAAGGACGCAATTTCTTTAAGAAGGCGAGTCTGTAACAACCAGCATATTTTACGATTATATATTTAAATGTTTTATTTGAATATAGCATAGTTAGTCGAATTTAAGGTCTGAAATGTGACTTTTTCTAAATGGTCAAATCCTAACTCGAGATTACTTTCATTGAGTTCAAAACGATGTTTACAACTTATTTGAGTATAAACATCAATATGTTTGGAGTTGATTACGATTTTGGTATTTTTTTAGGCTTTGGGTTGTGTTCTAGTGCATTAACCTAATAAGAGAACCCAAACTCTTCTATAAAATACTTTAACTCCTCTACTCTTCATTTTTTTCAATAATAATTCCTAACACTCTCAAGCAAAAGGAAAAATGGGGGAAAAGAGGGGAAATCAAAAATCCTAAGTCCTAGAAACTTAGGAAATTTGAATTTAAGTTCCAAAATCAAGGAGAATCTTAGATTGAAGCTTCTAGAGGCGTAGTTGAAGAGGAATTGATCTTTCGTTGTTTTAAAGCTTCTTACTTGTTGTTTTTGAGTTTAAGTGTGAGTTATTGAACTCAGATCTATGTCTGTAGCTTTCATTGTTGTTAGGTATGAATTCCTAACATCTATTTCATGTCCAAATGCTTATGAATTAAATTGTTTTGGTGAATTTTCCAATTTTTAGTATTTTGAAGTCAAAATCTATGAAAATTCTACCATAGATGTTTGGATATGTTGTTTGGAGAGTATTGAAGAGCCTATAGGGTTGGGTTGTCACTTGGGATAAATCCATAGCCATCGTCGCTCTTTCGATCGGTTTTGAGATAATTTAGCCATCAATGGCCTAGGAAAAAAATTTCCCTAAGCTTTAGCTCAAACGTCTGGTAAAATGCTCAGACGTCCAAAGCTACGGAATAAAAATTCCAGACTTACACCTCAGACGTCTGAGGTTATTTCCCAGATGTCTGGACGATCTGGGAGAAAACATATAGACCTTTAGCTTAGACATCTGAGAAAACCACTAGACGTCTGACGCTGTTATATTCAGCCAACTTGCCTATTTTTATGTAGGTTTCCGTTTCAATTTTTGTTGATCAGGTTAGTTGTTATCACTTATTACCGACTTTGATGACTTCTTTTCTGGATTTTTGAGAATATTCATTTGGTGGATTTAATATCGTTTATGGTTTTAATTCACGTCATCGAATGTGAATTTCTGGTGATAGAATGTTTTTACAATCATTTCTGTGATTTGCCACATTAAACTACAAAGGTTTCTATGCTAGTAGTAAATAACAAAAATCTTTCATAAAAACGATTTCAATACTATTTTAATATATTTTTAAAACTGTTTTCAAATCTATTAATATATATAAACCTTTACCTCATTCGTATGAGTAATCTAATTAAACGGCTTAGCAAAACAAGTGGTATGAGACTGTAATGACCCGGAATTTTCGACCCCAAAACTTCGACACTAATACGTTCACTGTAGAAATGCGGAGCAATCGAACATTGGAAATTCCAGATTGTTAAGGCAAAGAAGAAAGAGGTAGAAGAAGAAACAGAAAACAAAACACAGAATCTCACATTCACAGCGGGTCAAAATATAATATCAAATAATATCAGTTATACAAAGGAATGTTGTATATATTAATTTACATATAATATATCAGAGTTACAACCATTCTCAAATAAACAGGAAAGTTATAATTAATGTCCCTGAATACAATCAATGCAGATTCAAATACACAGCGAGATATACTCCATATGTTCCTACCATCCAGCTCGACTCTTGAGCTCTAGAACGTCCTAACCTGAAAATCTGTAATACTCGGTCTGACCCGAGAATCACAATCAAGGAACATCCGGGTCAGGCTGGAAACCAGCATGAGTAAACCTATATAATTTGAAATACTAAGTTTAAAAACATAACCGAAACCTGGGGTAACTCGTACCTTACTACGAGTTCTAAACTTGTTATAGTCAATCACTTATTACCAAACAATATTTAAACTGTTACTCGGTTTAAATAGCCATGTTGTTTAATTTATTCCATTCCAGCCTATTTGATTCTAAAATCGAATCTATAAAGAATTATTGTAGCTTACTAATCGAAGTGGTTTCGGGGATTTGCCGATATCCGATCCCGGTCTCTTTGAATCCAATTCCATCCCTTAAGCCAAGTTGTTTTAGTTTTAAACAATTTAATTAAATTCAGAACGTCATATTCACATAGCAATTTATCAGATAGATAACCACATTATCTCAGTTCAACCCAAAAAATTTCATATCATAGAACATCACAAATCACATAACAATCCAAGAAATTTAATTATACTTTATCATTTATAAGCAAGATTAAATAGTCACTCAATTCCTAATTAATTTAATTTAATCACCGAATAAATTAAATTAATCATCCTTAAATCCTACTTAATTAACCTTAATTAATTCTAAACTATTTATTATTATTTTAATTAACTAATGAGCTTAATTAATCATCCTTTAATTATCTTCCTACATTAATTATTCTTAATTACTTAATTAATTATCTTTAATTAATTAATTCCTTTAATTGATTTCATTAAGTAATTATTCTTAAGTTAATTAATTTACCCTTAATTACTTAAGTCTTTAATTAAATCTAATATAATCCATTATCTTAATTTATTACTTAATTAAATCATTTTATTTAATTTAAATGCTTGAAATTAACTTATAAAAAATCACTTGAGACCTTTTAAATAAAGTTTTTAATACACTTATCTTAACACTTTCTTAATTCAATCATTTTTAAATTCCATTTCAAACCCTTTAAGGATTTAATTAAATAATTAACCTAATAAAATTTATTCGAACCAACAAATCAAATTTGACCTTATAATTAAAATTGTAATCTTGTTTAAAAATTTGCTTTAATTTGCATTCGCTCAATGCTTTTAAACTTTTTATTTATTTTAATTAAACTCTGTATCTATACAAAGTAACCCAAGCCCGACCTATAGTTCCCGAGTAAAACCCAAATTTCCCGAGTCAACACTCGTGGCCACTCTTCCCTCTCTTTCCTCGAGACAACTCGTGTACATTGAGCCTGACCCGAGGCGAACTACTTCTTCCCCGATGCATCCCCACAAAGAAATCAACAGATACAATCGTTAACGCGTGCACGTGCACATCGCCTCGCCGCTGCACCGACCGAAGTGCGACCTAAGACAAGTCGTCGACGACCATCTCGACTCAACCGACCACCCAGAATCTCGAACCACCTTGTGAGATCAAAATCGAAAGAATTTGAACCCAACAAGGTGAAACCCGATCATCAAACACCTCAAATTTTCCCATCTCTGTCCACCGAAGACCACGGCCTTGTGCCTGCACCTCCACTTGTGTTCCACATTCCTTTTCCCATAACACCGACCCAACTCGATGCGTCATCGATGCCATATTGGCCTCGAAAGCAACCACGAAACCAACCACGACCCAAAACATAGCTTAAACCTTAGATTGTCGTCGTCTGGCCATCACAGTTGTTTGAAACCCCAACGAGTAATTTTGCCAGAAACCTTGGTACTCGAGCAAGCCTTGGCCATGATCCCGACCAGCTACGTTGCTCCGATCACCAGAAATTGCCAGAAAAGACAATTCCGTTCAACCACGAATTCCTCACTCCATACTAAAAACCCTAAATTTGTTTTTAAAAATCATGTTTTTCAAAGATGAACCAGATGATGTAAGTGCAACTTGTAATCATGACACTCTAATTTGACATGCTTTTGAATTTCCACTGTAAATTTTAATTTTCTAGGTAATCTTAAACTAATGGTTCTTGAAAATATTTTTAAAACTCAAATCATGTTAATTCAAACACTTTTTGTTTAAATATTAAAGCCTATTAGAGAATAGGTTAGCAGATTTTGATTTTTGAATTTTATTTAACCCTGTAAACTTGGAACAGAGATAAATGTTCTTGAACCCTGATATGCACACATCATTTACATGTATATATATACATGCAGGCATACTTGCATCTATACAAACATTTCACAATCATACTACAAGCATTTATCACAGGAAAATCAAGATATATATATATATATATATATATATATATATATTTAAGAGTTTACTCACCTTTTAAATTTGAAAACAGAGAAAGCCTGTATATTTGTTTTGAAAACTTTGATCTGGAATTTGAACTTGATGTTGATCTGCTTTATGTTTTGAAATGAATTTGAACTGAGCTTGATGATCTTTAAACTGCTTTGATTTTTGTTTGCTTTTAGGATGAACTTTGTGAAGATTGTTTGCTGGTTTTTATTTTGATTTCTTTTCCCGGTTTAAATTACCAGGATCCTCTTTTTTTTCTTTTAGTTTTTTTTTTCATTCCAGGTTTTAGTTTTGAAGATGAGAGAAGGGTTTAGAATTTTTTTATAAGCCTGGTTTAAAACTTTGTTATTTATTTATATTTTCAAGTTTAAAAGGAAGATGAGATATGCCACTTGTAATTTCCAAGGCATGTACAAATTACACATGTAATATGCATGTATCCTCTAACTTACATTTAGTAAAAACAATTATATTTTAATACTTTCTTATGTTCATTAATATATGTATCATATTTACATATGTTTTTATATAATTCTATATTATATTTCCTATTTTGTTTAATATATATCTTTTATCTATTGTTATAAAATCCTTTAAAGAAAATAATATAAAACTAATTATATACTAATGAAAATCATATATATATATATATTAAATCCAATTTATTTTAAATATTTATCTTTTGAATTTGAATTTGAAATCAACACACGCATATATATATATATATATATATATATATATATATATATATATATATAAACAACACATATTTTATTCGTTTTTAAAAGGATAATTTGTCAATTTTAAATAATTTATAAAAGAAGATTATCACATTTTTATTGCTTGAAATACCGGGATATCACATCCCTTCCCCCTTTAAATCTTTCCGTCCTCGAAAAGAAACGAAGCCAGAATTTATTAAAATGCTTATTATCAGTTTAAATTGCTCTTTGATCATTTTCAACTATAAACTCTTTTATTTAGAATTTTTAAATCACTTAAAATCTATATAATATTACCAAAATAGTTTTATAAAAATTACTTTTTATAACTCGATGTCTCAACAAGTCCATCCTCGTTCTTACAGAAATTCGGTCATGCGTTGATCAGGCGTAGGACTGAAGATCTATAAGTACTTGGTAAACCCATTTTCAACACCTAGTGAAAATACTTGAATAACATTTTAGAAAAATTTTATGAAAATATAGAAAACATTTTTGGTGAGATTGCTCTGGAAATCATCAGCCCCTGCATGGTCGCAGTTAACCCGATGATTACGTTGCCATCACGGCAAAACCATAGAAAACTATAGGCACTCCACACTACTCGATTATGCCATCACGGCAAAAACCCATGTAACTGTAGGCATCGGTGCCCTCGAATTTCGCTGCCAAATGAAACTTCACCATTCCCACATAGATCGCAGACTACATCCGTCGAGTCCCATTGTAGCCTGTAGGCACTCATAGCCACATGACTTTCGCTGTGTCTTCATAGATCGCAGTCTACCGATGTTATGTTGCCATCAAGGAAAAATCAAACGTATACGGTTGGCTCTTACGTCCACACGAATTCCGCTATGGTCCACAGTAGATCGCAGTGACATTGAGTTACATTGTCGTCACAGCATAACCCAAATGTCTCTGTAGGCATCAGCGCCCTTGACTTTCGCTACCCACACTCACAATCTTCAGCAACTTCAGTTTGTCCGGACTTCCTCCCAGGAACAAATTTAGAGCCTCCCCCTTAGGGCTCAAGGCAGAACCACCCCGTGGATCTTCTCTGAAGTTCATTTTAAGGGAGTGCCTTTTTCCCTAGAGCCAATCTCAAAATATTTTATACTATACACATATAGTATCTTCAAATCATACCCTTTATGATTCACATAAAAATCTCCTTTACACAAAATCGATATCTCAAATCGATAGTTCCAAACTTGGTTTTTCAAATTTCCAAAATTGATTTTTCCCAAAAATCAAAAGCCTTTCCAAAATCCATAGGTTCCAAAACCTTTCTCCAAAATCATTTTCATAAAATCACACACACACACATACTCATATATATATACATTCTTGAAAAATCTTGGATCACTTCATACTTATACAAATTCCCCTTTTATATTTCAAATATTTTCAAAAATATTTTCTTCTGGCTATAGATTCAACAAGGGGAGTTTATCATATATAACAAATATATATACAACTTTATTTATGCCAAATCAAATATTCAAGTTTGATTTATTTTATAAAATTATTTACCATATCACTTACTTTTCAAAAAGTGAATTTCAATTATAAAGATATCTAACTTCCACTTTCAATCATATATATTTCTCAAAATATACCTTTCTTTCAAAAAATCATTTTTACATTCCTTTCAAAATTTCAATATCTATTACATTTAGGCACGTACGATGTACATATACCATCCGTAGCAATGTCAAATCTGATCGCTCACTCGATCACATAATTTCACTTCCGAACTAGTATCGTCCACCTGACGTCCTAGTGCGGACTCATATCTGGTTTCTTGATCAGAAATCGTCATTCTCCTCGTATAGCCAGAACCATAATAGAGAATTTCCAGAACCAATCAAAAATCCATATCCAAGGTTCATCGTCGAAAATCGAGTGAAAAATCCCAATTTGGATCGATAAACTATCTTGAAATTCTATGCTCGAAACTAGATCAAATCATTATATGAATAGAATAATATACGTACATCCTACGTATTTATCTTCATTGATTATCAGCTAAATCAATTTTCTTTTTGTTCACCTTTATTTTAATTCTATTCATTTATTCACAATTGCTTCAATCCCTATTTGGGTTATCACTTCATTTATAAACAGTTTGCACTCTGACCACTTGAATTTAGAAAATAGCTTGAAAAGTTTAAAATAGATAAGTAGTTGTAAAATAGTTATTAGTTGTAAAACAGCTGAAAAATAGTTAAGTAATTATAAAATAGTTGTATAATAATTAAATAAGTGTAGAATAGTTAGATAATTGCAAAATAGTCATAAAATAGAAATTAATTTGTAAATGGATGTAAAATTGTTGACAGTAGTAATTAGTTTCAAAATAGTTGTAAAATAAGTATAAGATAGTTTGGGTTTAAAAAGAAAGGTTATATAGTAAATAGCTAGAAAATATAGATTTAAAACAGTTTATATTAAAATAATTTATTAGAAAATAGTTTCAGAGTCAAACTGGTTAGATTTCCCAAATCTCTATTTCCAGTCAATTTCCAATTTCCACTTCCATTTGAATTGATTCAATTCCAACTCAATTTGAATTAACTCCAATTTCCTTTCCAAATTTAAATCAATTTCCTTTTGAATTTAAACTTATTCAACTTCAATACAATTCCAATTAATTCAGCTCAAATTTTCCATTTGAATTTATTTCAATTCCAATCTCATTCTTTAAATCATCTCGAATTATATAATTTCGAGTTAAATTTTTAAATGTTGATTTAATCCTTTAAATCAAATTAACCTTTATTTGTACTTTAACAGCCTAAATCTTTAAACAATTTATTTTTGAATCCAAATTTCAAAATTTTCATTTTAAATTACCTTTACTTAACTTATTTCAAATTTCAAATAAGAGTTCAAAACTTTTTAAACAATTTTCAAATATTCATTTTAAACATTCAAATCTTAAGTTCTAAGTGATTTTATTTTCATAATCTTTCTAAAAATCAAAATCATTTAAATGGTTTCAAAATAAAGTTTAATCCCATTTAATTATAGTGATGGATATATATATATATATATATATTATCTCAGTCCACTTCTTAATTCAATTTAAAATAATCCAATTCATAATTTTATAGATCATTAATAACAAAGGATGATACCAGGATAAGTCAAAATAAATAAACATCTAATTTATTAAAAACATCCATCCATAGCATCCATTACCAATTTCCCGATCTCAAACTTGTTTTGAGATCACACATAACTCCCATTTCAAATCAACCCATTTAACTTCCTAAGTTAAATCTCAATTTATTTAATCAGTCAACCTTATTCAATTTGAATTATCCATTTCAAATTTTAAACTTTTTATCAATATCCTTTCCCATTCATAAGTTCAAAAACTTATTTCTCTTTGGGTTATTACATCACATTTAAGGGAAAATTCAAAACTCAACACTTAGTGTTTACTTCAAATCAACATTGGTATCATGCATATCCCATATATATACATATTTATTTCATTTGCACACCAAGTCATACTTAAATTTTAAACCATTCCTGGTTTTAATTCAAATGAATCCTTTTTAAACAACTCTTGTTTTAAGATTCCTACATTCAAAATATTATTTATTATATCCTTTAGCACTTTAAAACAAGTTAAATTTCTGGAC
The DNA here is from genome assembly GCA_030765085.1 of Allium cepa. Classification (NCBI taxonomy): domain Eukaryota; kingdom Viridiplantae; phylum Streptophyta; class Magnoliopsida; order Asparagales; family Amaryllidaceae; genus Allium; species Allium cepa. The sequence goes on along the minus strand of CM060930.1, from coordinate 4,792,561 downwards.
TTAGATTTTAAAACTTCACAATTTAAATTCTTTTCAATTTATAAGTCATACTTATTTAAATTGCTATTTCCTTAAAACATTTCACTCTGCTTTAGCATTATTTAATATTAGGAAACAAACATCCCATTATTAGACACACAACCATTTTATGACAATAGCCAAGATTATCATATTTGGAAACCAATTCACTATATATTATCTCTTAATTTATTAGAAAGTAAAATCATCATTCTGAAAACATTTCCACAAATTCAGGATTTTAATTTCTGGTTTGAATCCAATTCTGGCTTAGCCTATTTTACCATTTATATTATCAAATTCTTATTTGATTGTATTTCTATTACCACTTAATTCTTATTATTACATTTAATTCCAACAATCAGCAACCAATTACTTTAATATATATAATATTTGAAAAATTATTACTTAATATATCAAAATATAAGTTTTATATAAAAATCATTTTTAAAACCATTTTTAAAATCATTTAAAAACCTTTGTATAAGAAAAATAACAAGTACGCTCTATATATATATATATATATATATATATATATATATATATATATATTACACTCAACTCATTCTAGGGTACTGTTGACCCTATCCTTACTGAATAAACCCACTAGAGCCAGGATTCTCGCTTAACCTTCTGCTCTGATACCACAATGTAACGACCCAGAATTTTCGACCCCGAAAATTCGACACTAATACGTTCAATGTAGAAGAGCCAAGCAATCGAACGCCGGAAATTCCAGATTGTTAGGGCAAGGAAGAAGAGGTAGAAGAAGAAATAGAAAACAAAACACAGAATCTCACATTCGCAGAGGGTCAAAATATAATATCAATTAATAGCATCTATACAAAGGAAAGCTGTATCTATTAATTTACATACAATATATCAGAGTTACAACCATTCTCAAAATAAATTGGACAGTTATAATTAACTTGTCCCTGAATACAATCAATACAGATTCATATACACAGCGGGATATACTCCGTGTGTTCCTGCCATCCAGCTCTACTCCTGAGCTCCCGAACATCCTAACCTGAAAATATGTAATACTCAGTCTGACCCGAGCATTACAATCAAGTAACACCGGGTCAGGCTGGAAACACGTGTGAGTAAACCTATATAATTTGAAATACTAAGTTTAAAAGCATAACCGAAACCCGGGGTAACTCGTACCTTACTACGAGTTCTAAACTTGTTATAGTCAATTACTTATTACCAAACAATATTTAAACTGTTACTCAGTTTAAATGGCCATGTTATTTAATTTATTCCATTCCAGCCTATTTGATTCTAACATCAAGTCTATAAAGAATTATTGTAGATTACTAATGGAAGTGGTTTCAGGTGTTTGCTGATTCCTAATCATGGTCTTTTCGAATCCAATGCCATCCCTTAAGCCAAGTTGTTTTAGTTTTAAACAATTTAATTAAATTCAGAACATTATATTCACATAGCAGTTTATCAGATAGATAACCATATTACCTCAGTTCAACCCAAAACGTTTCATATCACAGAACACCACAAATCACATAACAATCCAAGGCATTTAATTATAGTCTATCATTTATAAGCAAGATTAAATAGTAATTCAGTTCCTAATTAATTTAATTTAATCACCGAATAAATTAAATTAATCATCCTTAAATCCTGCTTAACTAACCTTAATTAATTCTAAACCATTTATTATTATATTAATTAACTAATGAGATTAATTAATCATCCTTTAATTATCCTACTAAATTAATTATTCTTAATTACTTAATTAATTAATTATCCTTAATTAATTAATTCCTTTAATTGATTTCATTAAGTAATTATTCTTAAGTTAGTTAATTTACCCTTAATTACTTAAGTCTTTAATTAAATCTAAGATAAACTATTATCTTGATTAATTACTTAATCAAATCATTTAAATCTTATTTAATTTAAATGCTTGAAATTATCTTATACAAAATCACTTGAGTCCTTTTAAATAAAGTTTTTAATACACTTTCTTAATTCAATCATTTTTAAATTCCATTTGAAATCCTTTAAGGATTAATTAAATAATTAACCTAATAAAATTTATTCGAATTAACAAATTAAATTTGACCTTATAATTAAAATTGTAATCTTGTTTGACAATTTGCTTTAACTTGCATTCGCTCAAAGCTTTTAAACTTGTTATTTCTTTTAGTTAAACTCTATATCTATGCAAATTAACCCGAGCCTGACCTATAATTTTCTCGAGCTAAAACCCAAATTTCCCGAGTCAACACTCGCGCCCACTCTTCCCTCTCTTTCCTCGAGACAACTCGTGTACAACTTCGAGCCTAGCCCGAGGAAAACTACTTCTTCCCCGATGCGTCACCATAATGAAATCAACAGATAATCGTTAACGCATGCACGTGCACATTGCCTCGCCGCTGCGCCGATCGACATTGCGACCTCAGACAAGTCGTCGATGACCATCTCAACTCAACCGACCACCCAGAATCCCGAACCACATTATGAAATCAAAATCGAAAGAATTTGAATCCATCGGGATGAAACCTGATCATCAAACACCCTAAATTTCCCCATCTCCATCCACAGGTGACCATAGCCTTGTGCCTGCACCGCCGCCTATGTTCCACGTTCCTTTTCCCATAACACCGACCCAACTCGACGCGTCGTCGACGCCACGTTAGCCTCGACACTAACCACGACCCAAAACATAGCGTAAACCCTAGATTGTCATCATCCGGCCATCACAGTTGTTTGAAACCCCAACGAGCATTTTTTTCCAGAAACCCTGGTACTCGAGCAAGCCTCAACCATGATCCCGACCAGCTACGTTGCTCCAATCACAAGAAAATGCCAGAAAACCCAATTTCGTTCAACCATGAATTCCTCACTCCATACTATACTAAAAACCCTGAATTTATTTTTCAAAATCATGTTTTTCGAAGTCGACCTAGATGATGTAAGTGTAATTTGTATCATGACACACTAATTTGACATGCTTTTGAATTTCCACCATAAATTTTAATTTTCCAGGTAATGTTAAACTAATTGTTCTTAAAAATATTTTTAAAACTCAAATCATGTTAATTCAAACACTTTTTGGTTATATTAAAGCCTATTAGAGAATAGATGAGGAGATTTTGATTTTTGAATTTTGTTTAACCCTGTAAACCTGGAACAGAGATATATGTTAAAACCCAGACATGCACACATAATTTACATACGTATATATACATGTATGCATACTTGCATCTATACAAACATTTCACAATCATACTACAAGCATTTATCATAGACAAATCAAGATATATGTTTGCGCCAAAATTGGTCACAAACCCCAAGTGTTGTGAAAGCACCAGTGTATGAATACAAATCAGCAATATTCAAACACAAATCACAGACCTAAGCAAGCAATACGCAGCAAAACAGAAATTATGAACAAGAACACACGATTTATAGTGGTTCGGCTATCTCCGGCCTACGTCCACTTCAAAGGTTTTAACTTTTATTGATGTTCTTCGCTGGTTACAGTTGATTACAGCGGGTTACAATGGATTATAGCTCTGAAACTTGAATGCAATAACGATGATAAGGTGTAGAATTGAATTCGGTAGAGTCTTGATGCTTCAGAATTCCGATCCCCTTTCCTGAATGACCTGGGGCTCTATTTATAGGCGTAGGAGGCTGATATTTCTCCTAAAAATCTGGTAGACCGCTTCTGGCTCGTGAGGGGGCCCACGCGCCCGAATTCTGGAGATCCAGGCCCACTTTGGGATCGATTCGACCCTTGGTTCGAATCGATCAAAAAAGTGTCCAATCGTGATGAAACTTGGCGTGAACGTTCTTCAACACGTACGTGAACTCTTGTAAAAATTTCATGGGATTTGGATCAATGGATTGAGAGTTATGATCGGTTCGAAATGGTGTTTCCTGGACTTTTCGCTTCGTTCGAATCGATCCAAGCGCGCGTTAATAGGGTGACGTGGCACACATTCTTCGAGTCGATCCACATTTTTCGCCGAGTTGATTGGGTCGACTCCGGAGTTTTAGCCGCATTTACTCGATGGATTAGAGGTGCTGGATTCGAAGCAAGGTGCAGGACGGGTTCGAAGTATAGCAACTCCATTGATTCGAATCCTTTAACCTTGAGGGATACGAAGAGAGGTAGCATCATGGATTCGAAGCTAGGTGGTCTGGATGGATCCGAACTAAGGCTTGCTCGATGGAGTCGAAGCAAGGTTTAGTTCAAGGGTTTGAATCAATGCGTGGATGATGGCGACCACTTGGATGGATTCAAAGGTAGGCCATCGTGATGGATTCAGAGCAGATGGAGTCGAAGCCGATGGTGTCGAAGCAGGCACTGGCTGATGGATTCGAAAAGCGTGTCCTCTCTAACTTGCATCGATCATATCTTGAGCGTACGAACTCGAATTGACTTGAAATTTGAAATGCGGACCTCTATGATCTTTCTCGTCATGTCCTATCAATTGTAGCTCAATCTGGACTCGGAAAAAATTCATCGATATCCATGGTTATCCTGCAGTACATAGTTGACACTCAAGAATAATAATCAATGATTCTCAGTAAATTTTGGATATCTTAACTTTGCCAAAAGTTGGGATAACACTTTGCCTCCCAAAACATGCCTTTTGGTAAAAGGTATGTTTTGAACGGTCTTAAATCGAATGTAGTAAATTCACGTTTCATTCATAGCTGCAGTATTATCAATCAAGTTTATGGCTGTTCGAAGCCGAGTCAGCGTTCATTCTTTCCGTAGAAGTTGAGAATGAAGTTCCGTAGTCTCTACGGACTATTAATGGCTACTCTGAACCCTTACTAAGTCCATTCTATACTTAGTGATTGAATAGAAAGATCCTATTGCACTCTGGCGTTGCCTTCTTTCCCTTGCACTCTGGTCCTGGTTAGGACGTATAGCGATGTCATGGTCGTTCTGGACCGATCATAGCCTCTTCGGGCTCTTGCTGGATCCCATACTGTTACTCTCCGGTAAAGGGGAAACAGCGCTTAAGTGAGTCGATCCTGTCGCTCTCCGGCGAAGCAACTCACTTCTTGCACTCCGGTTCAGTGTATCTGAACATTAAGCGATGTCTTGGTCGTTCGAGACCGATCATAGCCTCTCCGGGCTCTTGTTGGATCCCATCCTTTCACTTTCCGGTGAAGGGGAAACATCGCTTAAGTGAGTTGATCCTGTCGCTCTCCGGCGAAGCAACCCACTTCTTGCATTCCGGACCCCGACTCTCCGGGTAGGGTCATAAAGCGATCATGTTTATATTGGTATTTGATGTTCGTTCTTTGACTCTCCGGTCAAAGGTTTATTTTAAGAAATTCTAATTTATTTATTAAAATTCAGGTCCTAGATGTTCAATCTCAAACATCAGGAAAAAGCTAAACATTGCCTCTCCGGGCATATCGGCTTATCTCCATCTCAGAGCATGCCTAGGGATCTCTCCGGTTCCCGTACATGAGTAAGTGGAGTAACTGTTTATTCTGAAAACAAATCTAAATGAAATTATTCGACCGAAGTCCAAATCCTGGACTTAGCCCTTGCCATCTTTAATCAGTTGATGACGAGTCGTGATCCCGATCCAGGATTGTTCCTGTTAGGTGGAGGCGGTAGTTGCTCAGGCCTTACCGCCGCTGTCCGTTCTCTGACAAATTGTGGCAATCTACCACCCCTGGCATGTTCTTCCACCTCATCCTTTAGGTGGCGGCATTCATCTGCGGTGTGCCCATCCAGCTCATGGAATAGGCAGTATTTTCCAGTCCTGCGCTCCCGCTCAGTGGGATCCCTTATACGTGGCTTTCGATAGGGGAGTTGCCCCCGAGTTTCAGTGTAAATTCTTTCTAGGCCTGCAGTCAGATCCGTGTACTTCCTAAATCTTGGTTCTCAGAATTTCTTCCGTTTACCAGGACCATCATGTCTGTCATCCTGTTTCCTTTTTCCCTTGTCCGCTCCGGACTGTTCTCTGGAGGTTCCTTCGCTCTGTGCAACATTTGTTTCCAGCCTCTCGGCTCGTGATTCTTCTAATCGGATGAACTTTTCAGCTTTATGAAAGAACTCTCCAAGATCTTGTGGTGGATCTTTAGTCAGAGAATCTTTAAATTTGGTGTCTTCCGCGACTCCTGCCACCGCCGCCATTAAAATCATCAATGGATCTGGGCGATCTACAGAAGTCACTGTTACATTGAATCTTAGTAGGAAATCTTTTATGGACTCTCCGGCCCTTTTCTTGGTCGAATCTGAAGTCATCACGCTCTTGGGTCGCATCACATGGACCCTAAACTGTCTCATGAAGCAGTCTACAAGCTCGCTCCATGTTCTGATTGATCCAGTCTCTAGTTGCCTGAACCAAAGAACAGCCAAATCTGACAAATATAGAGGGAAGCATCGTGCCATCACTTCCTCGGATGCCCCTAGCACTTCCATGTGCCTAATGTATCTGGTAATATGCATGGTTGGGTCTGACCTCCCGTCATAAGATTCTAGCGTTGGTACTTTGAATTTTGGAGGGTTCCTTGCATTTCGGATGTACGGAGTGAACGGACTCCGACTGACTTCTTCCAGTCCTCTACTAGGCAGTCTTCCTCTCATGATTCGTCGCATTAGGCCAATCATTCTCTCGTCTCCGTCTAGAGGTTGGCCCCTTGTCAAGTTCCTATCCTGCCCCCCGAGCCTTGAAGGGAATTTTGGTACGTATTCTTCTGGTGGCTCGTTAGCATAAGCATTGGCTCCAGCTTGTTGAGCTCCGTCTATTGGCCTTCCAGTATCGGACCCTGAGGGTCTGCCCCCAAGTCCTTGTTGATCACCTTCAACTCCTGCATTCTGGTCTTGAACCTGACCTTCATTAGCTTCTGCAATCCTGATTCCTTGTCCCGCACTCGCAGTTGTTGTGGTTGGTCTAAGGTTCTGCACATTTGCCGCCCTCATTTGATCGAGGAAATTCTGCAGCATCTCCTGTTGGGTCTTTATCATGCTTTCGTGTATTGAATTAGCCATAGCCTCCATCTCGTCTCTAGTGATGTAGACGGAAGCTTGTCCTTCTCCTGCTCCGGAGGATGCTTCTTGGCTTCCTCCTTGTTGGCTCCGATCAACTCTTTGTCTTGTTTGTCGAGTCATTGTCTCTGAATTGGAATCCTTCAAACTCTTAAATCTGAATTCTGAATCTGGTGTAGCGGGTGCTGGTTTTTCTCAGCGAAAGCACCAAAGTGTTTGCGCCAAAATTGGACACAAACCCCAAGTGTTGCGAAAGCACCAGTGTATGAATACAAATCAGCAATATTCAAACACAAATCACAGACCTAAGCAAGAAATACGCAGCAAAACAGAAATTATGAACAAGAACACACGATTTATAGTGGTTCGGCTATCTCCGGCCTACGTCCACTTCAAAGGTTTTAACTTTTATTGATTTTCTTCGTTGGTTACAGTTGATTACAGCGGGTTACAATGGATTATAGCTCTGAAACTTGAATGCAATAACGATGATAAGGTGTAGAATTGAATCCGGTAGAGTCTTGATGCTTCAGAATTCCGATCCCCTTTCCTGAATGACCTGGGGCTCTATTTATAGGCGTAGGAGGCTGATATTTCTCCTAAAAATCCGGTAGACCGCTTCTGGCACGTGAGGGGGCCCACACGCCCGAATTCTGGAGATCCGGGCCCACTTTGGGATCGATTCGACCCTTGGTTCGAATCGATAAAAAAAGTGTCCAATCGTGATGAAACTTGGCGTGAACGTTCTTCAACACGTAGGTGAACTCCTGTAAAAATTTCATGGGGTTTGGATCAATGGATTGAGAGTTATGATCGGTTCGAAATGGTGTTTCCTGGACTTTTCGCTTCGTTCGAATCGATCAATTCGAATCGATTGATTCGAATCGATCCAAGCGCGCGTTAGTAGGGTGACGTGGCACGCATTCTTCGAGTCGATCCACATTTTTTGCCGAGTTGATTGGGTCAACTCCGGGGTTTTAGCCGTGTTTACTCGATGGATTAGAGGTGCTGGATTCGAAGCAAGGTGCAGGACGTGTTCAAAGTATAGCAACTCCATTGATTCGAATCCTTTAACCTTGAGGGATACGAAGAGAGGTAGCATCATGGATTCAAAGCTAGGTGGTCTGGATGGATCCGAACTGAGGCTTCCTCGATGGAGTCGAAGCAAGGTTTAGTTCATGGGTTCGAACCAATGCGTGGATGATGGCGGCCACTTGGATGGATTCAAAGGTAGGCCATCGTGATGGATTCGGAGCATATGGAGTCGAAGCCGATGGAGTCGAAGCCGATGGAGTCGAAGCAAGCACTGGCTGATGGATTCGAACAGCGTGTCCTGTCTAACTTGCATCGATCATATCTTGAGCGTACGAACTCGAATTGACTTGAAATTTGAAATGCGGACTCTATGATCTTTCTCGTCATGTCCTATCAATTGTAGCTCAATCTGGACTCGGAAAAAATTCATCGATATCCATGGTTATCCTGTAGTACATAGTTGATACTCAAGAATAATAATCAATGATTCTCAGTAAATTTTGGATATCTTAACTTTGCCAAAAGTTGGGATAACAATATATATATATATATATATATATATATACATACATATATATATATTTAAGAGTTTAATCACCTTTTTTGTTTGAAAACAGAGAAAGCCTATATATTTGTTTTGAAAACTTAAATCTGGAATTTGAACTTGATGTTGATCTGATCTGCTTTGTGTTTTGAAATGAATTTGAAGTGAGCTTGACGATCTTTGAACTGCTTTGATTTTTGTTTGCTTTTAGGATGAACTTTGTGAAGATTGTTTGCTGGTTTTTGTTTTGATTTCTTTTCCTGGTTTGAGTTACCAGGTTCCTCTTTTTTTTCATTTAGTTTTTTCTCATTCCAGGTTTTAGTTTTGAAGATGAGAGAAGGGTTCAGAATTTTTTTTAATAAGCCTGGTTTAAGACTTTGTTATTTATTTACATTTTCAAGTTTAAAAGGAAGATGAGATATGCCACTTGTAATTTCCAAGGCATGTACAAATTACACATATAATATGCATGTATCCTTTAACTTGTATTTGTTAAAAACAATTATATTTTAATACTTTCTTATGTTTATTAATATATGTATCATGTTTACATATGTTTACATATGTTTTTATATAATTCTATATTATTTTTCCTATTTAATTTATATATTTCTTTTATCTATACTTATAAAATCCTTCAAAGAAAATAATATAAAACTAATTATATACTAATAAAAATCATATATATATATATATATACGAAATCCAATTTATTTTAAGATATTTATGTTTTGAATTTGAATTTGAAATCAACACATGTACATATATAAACAACACATATTTTTTTTTAAAAGGATAATTTGCTATTTTTAAATAATTTATAAAAGAAGATTAACACATTTTTATTGTCTGAAATACCGAGATATCACAAAAACGCTTGCGTTTACTTCGTCCGTTAATTCCTAGACTTGTTCGATTGAACTCTTGTGACAATTTTCGAGTGGAAATCTACAATTTCTTCGTAAATATTTAAGTTAAGCTAGTAGTTATGGGACATGAAGCTAAACTCATTTATTTACTAGCTTAGTGTAATTTACACTTCTTATTGATCAATGATGATCATTTTGTGATTAGGACTAGCGATATGCGATGTCCCTTAGTTCACGTGGGGGACTATACCTCGTTCTATGGAGTTTCGTCTCTTTTTGTGGGCTAGTGACCCATGGTCTTTTGACCGTTTTATTGAGTTCGGTTCATCGGGCTTGCCGTTGTACTACATCGTTGTTTCGGCTTATTTGAGTTTCAGGTTCCTTGGGCGTACTATTGTACTACATTATTGCACCGGTTCGATGTGTTAGCGACCCATGGGATAACGTCCCGTTTGTGATACACGTGTTGGTGAGTTTTCATGCTCCCGTTTATGATAGGCCTCCCCTCCCCCCTTTTGTGTTTTTCTGGATTTCTAATTATTGATTTCTAGATTTTGTGTTTCACCAATTTATACAATTTGCATTGATAATCTCTATTAATATTTGTGATTTGGTGAATAAAAATAAAGAATATGACATTCCTTTGGTGTTTTGAGAAAATTTGAGACATTATATTATTTTTGTTGTTATCATATATATTTGTCATATATCTTATTCTATCTCCTCCTATATGATATTTATAGCTAGACTGATCCATTTATTATTTTTCTTCTTAAATAGTACTCGAGTCAGATCGAGGTGTTTCAGGTGCTTCCACTTGACTTCTTAGCAGGGATTAGCTTCTGACTTTTGGCAAACTACTTTAACTCAGTAGTTTTTGTTTTTATACATTCGAGATAGAGACTCCTAGGTGTATACATATTCTTTTGACCATTACTTTGATGTACACATCTATGTGTTATATTCATATCTATTTCCGCCTTTGTGATATGAATATCTATTACTGATTTTGTGTTATGTTTATTTTGTATTCGTTTTTGAAGACCACATAGCCACTGTGTAGTAACTTTGAGTTTGCATTTGATATGTCAGATTTCCTCTTGAAATGAAAAGTATGATATTTTATTTGGCATATCAGTACTCGCGCAAATCAATTACACATAGGGTCGCTCCTCAACAGCCTTATTCTTCATGTTAGTCGACGGCATTAACCCGTAGTGTCCTTGGCTAGTGTGAGTATAGAGGTAGGGCGCAACAGAGCGACCCACTTTGCCCTGCTGCATGCCCTGTCTTAGTCATTTCCCAGTTGATGAGACTTGAGGCCACGTTTTACCTTTTTGAATAGCAATCCCATTTGGAATGCTAGGATTGCCCTCTAGGTAGTAATGCAGTGCCAACATTCATCCATATAAGTTTTCTAGGGTAAGGACAAACCGAAGGCACTACTTCCACTACATCCATTTTAGAATCACCATCAGGACTAGTTGCAAGCAGCCCTTGCACTTCAATGCTCCATATTCGATTCCATATTCTTCAAGAAGTTTTCGGTTCGAAACGCTTGAGTTGGATCAAAGTGGTTTTTGGGTAGCAGATCCGATCCCGGTCTCTTCGAAACAACTTTCGATCATTTCTGGTAAACTCAACCCCGGTTCTTTAGGAAATAAACCGATAAAAGATAAGAGTGGGGTTCACCTCCTACCCGTTAGTGACATATTTCTTTTATCCTAGAAGAACGGAACAAATTTATATGTACAGTATAGCGCCACAGAAGGTAACTGTACCATATAAATTCAGCATTTCTCCTAGATATTTCCAAAGTTACGTTTTGGTCTAGATTTAGTAGTTGGTTATTTAACTATCAAAGAAATAAACAATCAAACATTAACTAAATTCCATATGAGATCCTCTAAGCCTTTATTTATTAATCTTTAATTAATAAAATCAGTTTATAAAACTTCATCAAAGGATCTTTTCTAAAACACTTTTCCCAAACCACTTACATCTCTTTTACTTGGAAAACAAAAAAAACATTTGCCAAAAACATTTGGAAAATTCTCTCTTCTCACATTCCATATTAAATAGCCAAACCATTCCATTTCAAAAAATCACTTACTATAAACTCGTTCACTTTATAAAACCCATTCTCTTATTCCTTACAAATATTCTTTTATAAGTTTACTTCACATTTCAAACCTCTTTACAATTTTTAAACTTGATTTAATACGTCTTTCAAAAATATCTAAAATGACTTATAAAATCTCTTCCTATTTTCACAACTATTTAAAAATCTTCCTTCATAATTCCTTTATAGAATCTCCTTCATAAAATATCATTTTCAAGATATCGTTTGTAAATCACTTTAGGTAAAACCTTTTATTTAATAAACCCCTTTTTAAAAAAGATATTATTTAAAAATAACTTTATAAAATAATAATAAAATTTAAAATACATTTATAACCTTTAAACTCAAATTGATTTAAGAATTAAAGTTAATTCAGAAACATACTTTAAGAATTGAATATGTTATTGACTTTAAATTGGATTAAGACTCAAACTGTCACTGCATCGGCTATCAAAAACTCATGCTACCATCACTTCGAAGTACACGCAAACCGCCATGCCTCGAAACCCCAAATTGACAGTCAGCTATCTCCACACCGTCGTCACTTCCACGGTTCCCCCTTTCTCGACATCGCGGCCCACGTCTTCAACGACAAAAGAATCGAACCTCAGACCATCAAACAAACTTCCACTATCGCGTCCATAAATCTTGCGACTGACCTACTCGAACAACCCACATCGAGACCCTCCACGTTGTCGATCCTCACCGCGTCGCCGAATCTTGCTCGCCATCGCAATTCTAACGAACAATTTGAGTTCAAATCAGGCATCGCGACCACACACTCTGATCATGCCACACCCCTAACAATCTCGAATCCAAATCTCGAGCTACTTCGGAACTTCTGGTATCGGCCATTAGAAAAGAGGCGCGACTCAAGATCATAGAAATCAAACTTGAATCGTTACTTCGAGTAAGAAAAATGGAAGCCCTGAAATCGAATTGAGATGAGGCTAGAAAAAAAAGAGTAAATGGAATCAGCCATTTTATTATTCGACCGATAGTAAAAATCGAGATGAAAATCGGTTCCAACCCTCTCAGGCTTCAGCCTTTATTTTAATTTAATTTTTCTTTTGTTGGCTTCTCGATTTAGAATTGGGAATGAAGGGGAGGAAGGAGGATACGTGCTATAAGGTTGAGGGAGGTGTGTTGGAGAAGGTAAGCTACAGTGTTTCTGAAATGTGGTGAAAAGGTTTTGATGTGAAAGAAAGTAGGCTGATGTTGAGATGAATTTGACCGCTCAAAATATATTATATTTAAATTTGAATTTAAATTTAAATTGTCTTGAATTCGCTACTTAGAATCTTGACATCGTATCGAGACGTGCCGCTAGGCGTTTATAATGTTATATCCCTATTCCGAACGCAATGGAAAAGGTTTCGAGCCCTAATTCGATCGTACAAAGAAGATAGCTTTTTGGACTCAGTTATTATATTAAATTTTCATTTAATTCTTAGCGCGTTTACTTACCGTACGGCCAAATGATCACTCCAAACACTACGAAAATTGAAATCCGATAATAATACAATACCACGGATCCAATAGAACTAGTTTTGTCGAAATCCGAGACTGTTCCTCGAAAGGCTATTTTAAACGTCAATTTAAACGATAAAATTTCAAAACTTAACAAAACACTTCCGAATCAAATTCTAACACTTTTAATATCTTCAGTACTATCGATATAAATTTTACAAATCCTTAAATTTTTTTTAATAGGCTTAAAATTCCAAATTCAACATTTTATCCAATTTTTAGTAATTACATCCAAAAATTAAATTTCCAAAAAAATGATGATATTTGAAATTTTAAGTTACAAACTAACTTTTAAATATTAAAATCAATTAAATATCTTAATTTAAATTGTCCAAAATTTTGGGTCGTTACACCCGTAGCCCTTGGAGTATTTAGGGTAGTCTCCCGATTTGGAGATGCGCTGATACTGGATGGACTACTGGGACTATTATTGTGTTAAAGGGGAGATTGGGTAACTCTTTAACGCTATTTTAAAGTAAGTTTATTTTACTATAGACATCATTATAATAGAGAATATTACTACATACTAGATAGTTTAACGGATCCTTAGGAGATGTGAATCTCAAGCATCTCTTAAGTTACTGCACTCGCGTTACACTGGATAGGAGATGTCAAACCCCATAAACATCTCTGACTCCGTTCCACTCATATTATTTACCGTTGATTTAACTTACATAAGATCATTTACTTATGACTTGAGTGTTTTATCTTTTCAATTCGCTCGAGTTAGTCTAAGCATTTCAAGGTTTGAAGACCTTATTTCTGGAGGACGAAGACGAAGACTGTATTATTACTATTATTTACTTTATGTTCCGCTACATCACATTGTTCAACTGGATTATTATTTATTATTCTTTGGTATGTGTAACTCTGATTCTGTATTGTATAAGTATAATCAAATATTTTTGTAAATTAGCTTCATGAATTGTTATTTTATTATTATATTTTGTCATTCCGCTGCAAGATTTTGTTTTGTTTTTTTCTTTCTCTGATTTTTCTTATTCACCCCAATAACAATCCGCCCTTCTGTATGGTTTGAGTCTGACATGTGTGGTTTATCGTCGATATAAAACATTCAAAAAGACGGATGTTACATTTAGTATCAGAGCTTTGGTTTAGCGATAAACCTTAGCTTTGTGGGGTCTGACTCTTTATTTATATGGTAGTAATACCCTATGATGAATCGTTGAGTGAGTGTGTGTGTGTGTGTGTGTGTGTGTATGAGAGCGTATTTGTTAGTGTTATAAAAAGGTTTTGATATTATGTTAATTTGTTCCATTTTGTATTTATAAATTCTGGTTGGTGCGTAGGACGCTATGACATCAATAGGGATTTCTGAACACTTAATAGGACAGACCGACACAATATTTGTTTTGAATATCGGTGAATGAAATAATTTTGCCTACTATATTTTCTATATATAAAATAATTGTTTTATAAATGATATATTTGGTTGCTAGGTAATGAAACTTATAAATATTAGTTGAAAATAAGATTTGAAATAAAATAAATGTAAGATTGGAAACTTAGAACTTGAGTTTCAGGATTTTTGCAAAATTTCTTTTGAATGATTTTGGAATATAGCAATAATATTTAGAAGTATTTTTCTGATAAGTATTTCAATAAAATTGAAAAGGTGTTATTTTAAAGAAATTTTGGGAAAGAAATAAGTTCTGTACTCCCCTCTCTGTCGTTGGAAAATAATTTCGGTGATGAGTGCATGCATCATCGACATTCATTTTCGAGTTTTTAAATGGGAAGGCCACTGTAGTTTTTACTGCAGATTTATTTTGATAAAAAATATAAATTTTAGATTGTTTTAAATATAATCGGATATATAAATTGTAAGTGTATACATTTATCTATTATTTTAAAATGATTTGATAAGTTTCCGTTAATTAATACTTTCAATTAATGTAGTGAAATGGAATGTAACTAATTAATAATTGGAACCTTTAATTAAAATAAGAGATTAAATGCTAGGTTATAAATGAAATTACAAGAAAGTTGAAATTAGTAACCTATAAAACAAAAGATATGATTATTCAACATTAAATTAACTAAAAGAAATGAGAAAAACTTGTACAACTTTAAACTACATTCTTAAAGCATATATATAACTTACCAAATATTAAAAGTTGTAATGTTTAATAAGAAAATGTAATGGAAATTGTACGAGTAAATTTATGTAATGAAAGTGTTCAATAAATTGCTTTTATTAATAGGTATTGATGTTATA
Source organism: Allium cepa (assembly GCA_030765085.1). Classification (NCBI taxonomy): domain Eukaryota; kingdom Viridiplantae; phylum Streptophyta; class Magnoliopsida; order Asparagales; family Amaryllidaceae; genus Allium; species Allium cepa. Next base: position 4,777,207 of record CM060930.1, on the reverse strand, counting down.
ATTATTATAAACTCAAGTTATAATTTGGAAGGTCATTGAAATTAAATGTGATAAAAAGGGAACATTGTGAGTAAAAGATTTTAAACGTAAGTTAATGAAATTGATATGCCAAGTAACTGAATTAAACATGAATACTATGGATAAATGAATGAAAACAAACGAAAATTTGCAAGAAATAAATGTAAATTAAAAAGATAAATCATTATATGAATAAAAAGGAAATAAAACAACAAATGTTATGAAATGAAAGTAATAAGAATGAACTAGATCTATTGTTTAAATTGTTGTTTATTTGGTTTATGGTTGTTTGGGCAAGGATACTTTAAAATTGTTTTGGATGTACGAATAATCTATTTAGTTTCATCTAAGACTGTTGAGTAAATGGTGCACTTAGTAGTTTATTTTTCATTCTGTATAATTTAAAGTTTTTGAACCCGAACAACTATTTATTTTGTTTGATATGAATGGATAATTGATTTATGTTGATTTTATATGATGATTGCATATTGATTGCAAGTGATTATTATTGAATTTGTTTGTTAGTGGTTGAAACAACTTTAAATACTTCATTTTATATAATTGTTAACCATTTGGGATTATATAAGTGAAATACAGGTTATGGAAGCAATTGCTACTGCTTTTGGTTTCATAACTAAACGTTGTATTGCCCGACAAATAGGTACGTTCTCGAATTACGGTTTTATAACGTCATTATATTTTTTTTCTCTTTTTTGGGATATATTATTTTGGGATATTGGGATATATATTGTTATATTTGATATTATATTTTCTTCCGAGCCTCTCTGTACAAAGGAGACTCTGCCGAAATTTTAGTAAATTTTGGACTTAGAAATTTTTCTGAAATGTCTTCTAAATTTTTGTTAATATTGAAACCAAAAGATTTAATTGTTTATAAATTTATATATTTTGTTTAAATTATTTTACTTTGTGAATTTATCTGTTTATAAATTTAGATATATTGATTACTTAATTCCTTCTTTCCCTCCTTTTTCTTTTCGGGGACGAAAAGTTTTGAGTGAGGGAGAGTGTAACAACCCATAATTTTGGATGTTAAAATTTGTTAAGATTTTGGTAATAAAATCTGGAATAAACAAAAATTTGAAATTTGTTAATAAATTAATAACGGGAATGAAATGTAAGAATGTTAATGCAAGTTAATAAATAACTAATTTAGTGCAATCCCAATTAATTGAAACAATTGTAGGGTTATAATTGATTTTAAATAGTGAAATTTGGAAATAAATTCAAAGTTATATTAATTAATGAAATAATACGTAATAAATTGTAATTTGATAGAAACAATGCTAGATAATCAATTATAATAATTGTTGGTTGATAATAATGTATGAATGAGATTAAATTAGGCAAATATTGATAATTATTATTTGTTTACCCATTTATTTAATTTATTGAATTAGATCTAAATCCATTGCAATTAAACGTAATTAAAAACTACGTTAATATGAATTTAGCTGATGACTATAAAAATATTAGGGTAATTGGATATATGCTAATGTTAAATTTATCCATAAGATGATGATAGATTGAATAAAGAGATTTAAAACAAATTGAATTTATTTATTTGAATTTACTTAAATTGAAGGTAAACACTATAAATTTTGCAATAAATCCTTATTTTATTAACATGGAAATTTTGGTCAATGAATTAGAAGTTTATTTGTAATCAAAAATGATAGAAATGGTAAATAATTAAATTGAATTGAAGAAGTGATTAATTAGTTTAATATTAAATTATTTGATTAACCTTGAAAATAGCCATTTTGGCCACTGACACGGATTTCGACGAAACCAGTTTCATCGGATCCATAACAGTGAACTATTATAGGATTTTAAGTTTCGTGACGATCGGACTTGTTGTTTGATCGTACGGGCTCGAAACGCCTAGAAATCAATTTAATTAAAATCAATTGAAATCAATTTGAATTAAGCAGAATTTAACTTAACTTCTTCATACGATGGAACTAGGACTTAAAACCTGTTCTATTAAGTTTAAAATATTCAAAAACACATATTTTGATATATGGGTTGACCCATTTCCGTTCCGGAATCGAAACGGGCTTTACAGGTCAATTATCATTCAAAACCCAAATTAATCATGTCCGCTTCTCTGTTTTCGGCTCTACCTATATATATTGGATTATAAACCCTAACACCTTTCTTTTTCTCATTTCTATACGTACAAAAATTTCTGTTGCTCCACTTCCTCAATGGCAGACAAATCCTAATCCATAATTGCAATTTCAAATAAAAATTCAAACTCCACAAATAATATCGAATTATATCGATCTGAATCCCTCGATGAGCGCATCTCGGATTTGAAATTCATTCTCCGATATGAAGCTCTGTTTGTCTAGAAATTGAAGAACTGTTCACGGTCGTTCATCATCGTCGATGAACTACGTTTGATCGTTGAATCGACAACATGGGTTTGTGGAGATTGTCGTACGTAGTCCATCCATGCTAGCCATTTTTCAAATCGCTGGCTTGATCATCGGCAAATCATTGATTATGGTTTTGAAACCCGGGGGCGGCGGCTGCACCTACGCGTACAATCGCGTGGCCGCGAGGTGATGGCGTCGTAGTCGTGGTCTTGGGCGGCGAAGGCGAGGAATCTTATGCATTGTGACAGACTATGGTGGCTCAACAACGTTCGACTTCGTGGCGGCTGTAGCTACAGCATGCATGCTAGGGTTACGTGAGGGAGATGATGATGTGTCTGCTTCTGAATGGTTTGTTTATTTTATTTTATTTTATTTTAATTGTGATTTCAATCGTTATAACTTGCATAACTTTCTCATACAAGGTCCAATTCACGTGTCGTTTTTTCCTCTATGATCCTATCAAAATTCTGGACATTTTGACTCTAGTTTGGATGGATTCTAAGACTATTTAAATTTTGGATTTAAATTGGATTTAAATTCAATTTAAATTCAAAAGGTGGGTGTTTTAACCCACTCACAATTTCTAAAATTTCTTATGTTTGTTAAATTGATTTATGATGTGATTAGAAATTTATTTATAATTGTTTGGCATATTTTGAATCATCACCTCAGTTTATTTCAATTTATTTGGATAAAATAGTTATTTAACTTATTATTGAATATAAACTGCTAATAAATACCTATTATTTATTATCTGTTCTATATTGATGTTATTGATTTAATTGGATGATGATTGTGATGGGTGTTTGATGATTGATATTAGATGAATGGATGTTGTATTTTATATTGTTATAGACTGCAAGTTGTTGTGGATTTTTATTTCATTCGGGATTGCGATTTGAAATGATATATAACCATATTATATTTTAAATTACGGATTAAAATGATAAATATCTGTATCACTTGACCATATGATATAAAATTATATACAGACACGTGATTTATATATAAATAAATATTTTGAAAATGATTTCTATGGTTTTGTAAAGAAATATATGGTTTTATATAAATATTGATTTTAGATGTTATAAGAATGTTATTTTATTCTTGATTTTAAGCTATGTATAAATTTGTTTTAATATAGAATAAGCTTAATAATAAGTTTTATTTTTATTGAGATAATATGGTTAAGTATTTAAATTGTATTTTAATATAGAGTTTATAATGATTTAAATAAATTAAGGTTGGAGGATAAATTTGAAATTTATTTGAAATTGAATTTATTTAATAATTAAACTCAAATAAGCTTTGAATTTATTAAATTTGAAATTTTAAAAGGTATGATTTTATAACTTGATTTTTGTTTAAGGTGGACTAAATGAATATTTCAAGTATAAATAAATTGAAGGAGATATTTAGTTATTTGTAATTTGGGTTTTATTTAAATGATAATGGATTTATTAAGTAAAATATTTCAAAACTAAATAATAGAAAATTTACTTTGATATATATATATATATATATATATATATATATATATATATATGAAATTACCAAACTTGGTTTTGAAATTGTTGAATACTTAAAGTTCAAATATATTGAATTTGAAATGGTTTATTATGTGGATCAAATTTGTTTTGAAATCAATATAATTTGGAATAGTTTATTTGGAAACTAAATTGAATTGAAATTTATGATTTGGTTAAATCTAAAATTTTGGAATTCAAGTTGTTTTGGAATTGATTTTTGAAATTGAAGAAGCTATTTATTATATAAAGTATTTTAATATTTAAACCATTTAAGTAGTGGAAGTTATGTTTCGAAGTTACGAGTTTCAAAGTATTATGATTTGGAAGTGTTATAATTTCAGATGTTTTGATTTCGAAGTGTATAACTTTGAAAGTGCTATGATTTTGGAAAAGAATATATTTGAAATGAAAATGATATCGTATTGATTTAGTTTTGAAATGAAAATGATATTTTAGTTTAAAGTGTAAATTATTTTGAAATGACCGCGATGTTATAATAACGTTTGGTTGTTAAAGAGACTGGGACCGAAAGTTGTCATACTCTCTGCCAACTCCGGAAACCACTTTGACAACCGTGTATGCGGTGGAGATTCCAGAATGAAGTAGGATGGTGACAGGGTTCTTTTGAGGTATATACGTGGACCCGACTCCTGTGATTTGGCATAAGGTGGCTAAAACAGGAGCGATTTCGGGCCAATGGGGTAGCTCCTCTTATCGGACACATTTCTTCGATACCATTCTATTACTTTGTGATTGATTGGGGCCCTTTGATTTTTTGGTAGTGTGGCTCAGGGTGGGAGGTAGCTGCGCGCTACGCGTCACCACCAACCCGGATGCATAATTGGTATATCTACCCTAGCATTGCCTTGTTGTGCCATGTCACCTACCCTAGCGAGCCTTGTACGAGTTTGGTTTTCTCCCATAGCCGTGGAGTATTTAGGGTAATCTCTCGATCTGGAGATGCGCTGATACTAGATGGACTGCTGGGACTATTATTATGTTAAGTGGGAGATTGGGTAACTCCTTAATGCTATTTTAAAGTAAGTTTATTTTACTATAGACGTTATTGTAATAGCAAAATATTACTACTTAGTAGATAGTTTAACGGATCCTTGGGAGATGTGAATCCCGAGCATCTCTTAAGTTATTGCACTCACGTTAGAAACTGGATAAGAGATGTCAAACCACGTAAACATCTCTGACGGCGTTCCACTCATATTATTTACCATTGATTTAACTTACATAAGATCTTTTAGTTCTGACTCGAGTGATTTGTATTTTTAATTCGCTCGGGTCAGTCTGAGCATTTCAGGGTTTGAAGACCTTATTTCTAGAGGACGAAGACGAAGATTGTATTATTACTATTATTTACTTTATTGTTCCGCTGCATCACATTGTTCCGCTGCATTGTTATTTATTATTCTTTGGTATGTGTAACTCTGACTCTGTGTTGTATAAGTATAATCAAATGTTTTTGTAAAACAGCTTCATGAATTGTTATTTGATTATTATATTTTGTCATTCCGCCGTAAGATTCTGTTTTGTTTTTTCTTTCTCTGATTTTTCTTATTCACCCCAATAACAGTCGTCCTTCTGTATGGTTTGAGTCTGACATGTGTGGTTTATCGTCGATTTAAAGCGTACAAAAAGGCGGATGTTATAGACACACTTTGAAATTCGGGAAACATGGAAAACCACAAATTCTTCACGAAAATGGGTCATTTTGCACTCGACTTGTGGACCCTTTCTTCTTAGACTTTGGAAAAGTTGTCAAAAGGTAATTTTTAGATAATTCTTTCCTCTATCATTTAAAAAAATTAATTACTCGAAAAGTTAAATTTTGAGGAAGTTATGGCCAAAACAGTGAGGGGTATTTTCGGACATCAAAATCTAGGTTCAACAGCACTCTTGCAAAAATGAAATTTGGAGCATCTATGCTCAAAATCAAAAAAAGTAGTAAACTACAAAGTTATAGAAACTGGAAATATACATAATTTGAACAAAAGTAAATCTAGTTTTGGAGTATTTTGTATGAAGTTATGGCCAAAATCATTTCAGGTAAAATAGAGGAATTTGAATGGAAAAGGAGGAGTTTTGAAGCTATGTTTAAAATGTTATAAAAGGTTTAAACTTGAAAATATAAAACTTTTGAATGCTAAAGAAGCCATTAAAATTACCTTAGAGCTTATGAAATTAGAAAAAGGAAGAGTGAAAATGAGAAAATGGAAAAAGAATTTGAAAAAAATAGTTTTTATAATATGTAAACATGTGAGATTACCAAAATACCCTTATACTTTATCCTCCTCTCACTACACCGCCTCACCAATGCATGCATCAATGTCTCCTCCTAACACTACATGAATTTATGAATTTAAGTACTTGAGGTTGTCGTTATGTCATTTCATGTCTCTAATGACATGAAATGACATGACTTTTAATATTTTAGTTGCCAATGTGTCACATCGATGATTATCTTAACTCAATTGAGTTTGTTAACCTTAATATATATTATTAATCCCACATTATATACTTCGTATATGTGTGCATATATATATATATACACAAAAGTGTACACAACATTACAGACTATTTTATATGAGGAAACGTCGAAAATTTGGAAAACAGTTTCCGATCACATTTTCTGTTTTTCATCGGACTATATATTTTTGTAAAAAAATTTAAACACTATTTCACCATTATTATTTATTATTAGAAAAAGTTTTATTTTCATAATAAAACCATTTATTTGAATATTTAAAATTAATTAAATATCCCCAAATCAAAGTAATGCAATTCCGGGTCATTGCACTTTATGAATTGCCTTACATATAAACTTGATTTGGTTTTAGTGTACAATGCTTATGTTTAAATCATAAATTGGTCATCCGATGACTATTGTTCCCCAACTTATTACAGGGCAATTGACACAATATTTCTTACGAATAATTATTACGTGCAGCCTTTCAACTTGCACAACCTAACATCCCCTTGACCTAGAGTTGGAGTTCTTGTAAACCTTTATCTTATTTGATTTTGTAAACTATTATTTAGATGAAATTAATTTTAATGTACTACTCTTAAGTACACATCATTATAGATAGAAGTTAACTCACTGCACTCACAATTAGTAATACTTTGTTCAGCAACATTTAGTTGCTCCTTATTAATACATCATTACTTATCATAGGGAGGAGCTACTTCTGAGATTGAATCTCTATTCATTTTAAGGTACATTCGAAACGTTTTCAAATATACCCACCTATTCGGTCCAAGCAAATCAATTTTATTTTTTATCGCATGTTTTTTATTATTTACTTTCGTTTCATACTCTATGAGTTTATCACAGACATATTACATATGTATCAAATACACATGTCCATGTCGGTGATAATTTACGATGAATGTAACGAAGTACGTGGAGCTGTTTTATTAGCAACAGACTTGCGTTTTCTTACATCTATGTAACATCCTGGCTCCAAAGACCGAAATATCAAAGGAAGTTGTATCGTCTAATAACTCAGATCAGTGGGCACGGAAGAAGCTGTAACACCCATAATTTTGATTATATTATTCTGGAGGTTTAATTAGAATAAATTAAATAGAATAACATGGAGTGATAAGGAGATTGAGATTGGTAAATGAATTTAGTGGCCATGCTTATTTAAAATGAATGGGTTATTGAGTTAAGTGTTAACTAATAAATCATGAAGGGTATTAGGGTAATTGCCGCTCATATTTTCTACCCTTATACCATTCATGTTCATTTTATCATAGGCAAAATAAACGAAAGAAAGTTAAAATCAAGTTGGCCATTAGAAGTAAGAAGAGAAGTGGAAATTCAAGATAAGCTTAGGATTCAAGCCAGAAGAATCAATCTCAAATCAATCTCCAATTTCCTTATACGGTCTAAGGTGAATAATAATCACAACGTCTCTATTTTATGATCATCAATTTTCGAATTTAAGGGTAAATTCATTTTATGATGTATTGGATGATGATATGCTTGATTTATAATTTGTTTGATTTAAACAAGGTTGTTTATATATACACGATTTTAGGGAAAAATTAAGATTAAATGATTTTTAAATGCTATGGAAAAATTGTTTGTTATGAAAAACATGATTTTGGAGTTGGGTTTCAATTTTTATAATTATCCACCCCGTGGAGAATTAATTATGATTTTTCAAAGGAAAATGTGGTTAATTAGGATTATAAATTTTGGAAATTATTTTGAGAATTTGGGTCTGAAATTTCGATATGTTAGATAAAATGATTAAAGCGAGTTTTTGAAATTTCTAGGGAATTTTACTAAGAGATTTGTTATGGAAATTAATTTATTTTGAAAGGAGGACCTAGATGATTTAGTAAAATTTTAATGGAAAGGGCTTAAATGTAAATGCTATTCAGTTTTTAGATATGCGAAAATGCGTCAATTATTTGTAAAATAATTTGAAAGCTTATTTTAACCAATCAAGTGTTTTCATATGGAAAAATTAGTTACAAAAAGATAGATTTATTTGGTAAAAACAGCTTTATACTCAGAAAAGTGGGCTTCGCCACTTTCGGAAGGACCCTTCCGACTCAGACCCTCCACCTTCAACCAATTTGAAACCTATTTGGTCGAAACCAATAAAGCTGAAACCAATACACATGGTGCCACTTAGTTGGTACGCAATGGATTGGAGTAAGGGGGAAGATAGGGTGTCAAAACATAGCTTTCAAAGGGGTCGACACCTTCGGTTTGTTTTCTAAAAGAAAAGCGCTTGCCCATTTACAAAGAGGTTTCGAAAGAGTCGAAACCAATTCTTGTGAAAGAGTATTTTTAAAATAGCTTTCGAAGGAGAACTGTCGCCTTTTTAAAGTAAGTAGCTTTCGAAGGAGTTACTAAGTATTCAAAGTGATGATTTCGGAAGGGGTAGTTTCGACCAAGTCGAAACCATTCTGTAATTATAAACCTTTCGATGGTATTCATGATATTAATTCTATCAAAAGGTACATTATGTTTTTATAAATATAAGCCACTTCCTATTGCTTTCGAAAGGGGTTAGGGGTTTCGAAGGCAATGGTTTCGAAAGAGGTTTCGAAGACAACCTTCAATTGTCTTACCCAGATGTTCTATGCTTTTGAAAGGATGGTTTCGACACCATTATGTCTTCCCAATACTTTAATGAGATAAAGAATGGTTTCGAAAGAGATGCTTTCTCTTTTATTCACTTGACCCAAAATGATGTTTCCAATATAAACCCAATAGTTTCTAAAGGGTAACTTTCTATGGTTACGAAAGTTGACTTTCAATTGTTTCGAAAGGGGCACTTACAAATGGTTTTGAAGTTACGCTTCTAAAGTTAAAAAGTGATACTTTAATACAGTCGATAGTTTTTAAAAGAAAGGTTTTAAAGGCAGGAGCCTAATGTTTTGAAGATAAATTATTAATCTTTCGAAGGAGTTATCCAATGAGGTCGAAAGCAAGGTTTCGAGGATTCGAAAGGATTTATAACCGAAACTCATTTTTAAAGGAAAAACCCATGGCAAAACAAAGGACTTTTGAAAAGACGTTAAGTTTGTAAATTTGAAGAAGTGTTTCCTTGATAAATTATAGGTTAAAGGGATTATCCATGTTTTATGAAAAGTATTTCAAGGACATTAAACCCAAAGGAGTGGTATTGTTTTGTTAGTAAGTTTGCTTCTGCAAGTACAAACATATTCACATTATAATGGACCTACAACTGCATTTTGGGGATTAAGGGTTGAAGAACTAGATAGGTTAACCCAATAGTGAATATAAGATTGATTAAACTCATGAATGAGTAGAATTGCATCAAGGAAGTCAAGAAGACAAGAATATAGGATGCCAAAGTCCAGAAGTTGTCCGGGAGATAGGTTCATAATAAACCCATGAAAACAATGATTTGGAAGTTATTGGGGTAACCAATATGTTCATAGTGATCCCATGAAAACTGTCTTAAGGATGGTTGGCATGGGCCAATTAGTTTGTATTGAATCCATGAAAACAATATTCGGATTAAGTATTGACATCAGTCAATAGGTTCCTAGTCAACCCATGAAAACTAGGATAAGAAAGAAGTTATTAGAGACATCAATAGGTTCCTAGTCAACCATGAAAACTAGGATAAGTGGGGAGTTATTAGAATCACCTATAGGTTCAGGGGAACCCATGAGTTTATTAAGTTAATTGGCCGGGGCCAATAGGTTTTTAGTGATCCTATGAAAACTATGAAATAGGACAAGGAGTCCATGAAATATGAATTAGGTTATTAGTAAGCTCATGAAAAATAATAGGTTAATAGTGACCCTAGAAACTACAAATGTAACAGGGAGTCAACTAAACCGATGGTAGGAAATCTAAATTGTTTATATATATATGCATATCGTCATAATGTTTTGAAATGCTATGTTTTTAATCATTGTGGATGTAGGAGCACAATATATGGTTCTATAAATGTTTTAGGATACCAGTGAGGGGAAAACCCATTCTGCTAAGCGGCATGATCTCACCAAATATCTAAATAGTTGAGATGTTAGATTATTATTCATCTCGGACTTTATGTCTGACTCAAAGTTTTTGTTTTCCCTTAAACTCTCGGATACTCAACTGATTTTGAGTAGTTTGAGGTTTAGGGTTTCCAAGTTCTCTTCTTAGGTGAATAAAGCTCCCAAAGACATGAAGGAGGCATTCTAGTTATTTAGAGTTATCATTTTCCATTGTGTATTTTTGATGTAAAGCCAGACTTTATAGCCTTATTATATACTCTGATCAACCAAGAGGGCATCTTCATATGTTGCTCTTGGCCGTATGTGTAATAATATATTTTTCTGAACATGGTCAACGTTTGTTGGATTATGTAATGAACATGAAATGTTATGAATGGAATGTGGAAATGCGTTTTTATTTGTGAAATTTTTTCTATATTCTTGTGATCTACGTATCAGTGTATCTAGCACCGCCATATTTGGTCATCGAGGATTAATAACTATAGATAATTGCAGCATCCTTAGCCGTTAGTTTTAGGCCTCTAAGTATGGGGATGTTACAAGTTGGTATCAGAGTATTGGTTTATGAAACTTTAAAAGAAAAGTTAAACATAAAATCTTTATGAAACATATCCAATAAATCAGAAATATGATCGAGGTTTGGGTTAACACTATAGTGACGTACTTGTATTTGATATATATATATATATATGTATATGTATATGTATATGTATATGTATATGTATATATATATGCATATGTATATGTATATGTATATGTATGTGTGTGTGTATAAGTACGTGTTCCCCTCTCTCTTATACCGTTCTTCTGTATCTTACTAAGGCTCGTACGCATATTTGCGAGAAAGAGGATAAGGAAGTAGAAAAAAGAAGAGAAAATCTAGGTGGAGGAAGCACCACAACCAATTGAAATGCTTGACCTAATACCAAGAGAAACCTAGGTCGACAGCCTAATGCTAACCCAAATGCTGAAGCTAATATGGGTGTTGGACATCTGCCAGTAGATGTGGGGATGGTTTATCAGTTGTTAGCCAATCTTGTGCAAGTTGGGTTGCTAGTAATGTTAGAGGAGCTAATCATTTGGCTCCAGTTGGGAAAAACTATGCTAAGTTGAGCATAGACTACACCAGTCTGGATGGAAAGACGTTTGTTGGAATAGAGCATGCTGTTGAAGTTGAGAATTGGCTATTGCACTGTGAGAGGATCTTTACTGATCTAGGCTTGGATGATGAGACAATAGAGGAGGCTGGCCTCTAGGCAGTTTCTAGGGGCAGTGCTTCACTGGTGGAATAGTGTTACTGCTGGAGTTCTGGAGGAAGAATTGACATGGGTTGATTTCAGAAGGAGGTTTGAGCAGAGATTTCTATCTAAGGTTGCTAAGTCGGTGTTGATGAGGAAGTTCATGGATTTAGTTCAGGGGGAGATGTCAGTAATCGAGTATGCTGCTAAGTTTGATGAGCTGTCTCGATATGGATATGCCACTATAGACACCGACATCAAAAGGAATGAGAGGTTCGTTTGAGGATTGAGACCTAAGCTTGCTAGAATGACCATACGTGTATCCAAGAACCTTGTGATGTGGTGATGGAGATGGCCATTCACCATGAAGAGATTCTTGTTGTTTCTGCTAGAGAGAAGCCAGTGGAATCCCAGGGTACTCAGGGAAAGAGGAGAAAATTCATTAAGAAGAAAGGACCCCAAAAAGGGAATGCTGCCAAGAAGGCAAAGGTGGATTTAGTGTGCTTCAAGTGTGACAAGAAAGGTCATTATGCTCATACGTGCCGGACATGCAAAGGGAAGAAGCCTGTAGATATGAAGAATGTGAAATGCTTCAACTACGACCAAGTTGGGAACTAGTGTCCAGAGCCAGTCAAGGCAGAAAGAGGGAAGGTTTTTGCTATAGGACCACCATCTTCTTCTAGATCTACTACACCAAGGAAAGAGAAAACTGTGACGGAAGGTACGCTTTTGATTCAGAGTATACCAGTTAGTTTACTATTTGATACCGGTGCATCACATTCATTAATATCATAGTATTTGGTTGATAGGTTATGTATAGAACCTACATACCTTGTTATTTCCTTAAGGGTTGCGAATCTAATAAGAGGGTATGCAACTCTAGGGATGAGATGTGACCAGTTAAAACTTGATTTGTTAGGTCATAAGTTTGCATGTAGTATGTATATTTTTGATTTCGTAGATTTCAAGATTATTCTGGGTATGAATTGGTTGGGTAAGTACGAGGCTAGGATATTTTTCCCGGATAGGAAAATATCAATGAGACACCCTGATAGTCATAACCGAATTATATTCTCAGTAAAGAATTCTGACCGTAGTAGTTGTGCATTGTTAAGTGCAATGGAAGTGGGAGAAGATCTAAGTCAAGTTCGAATAGCAAGAGAATTTGCAGATGTCTTTGAGCCACTCACGGGATTACTACCGAAACGAGCTGATGAGTTTCAGATAGATCTTGTGCCATGAGCTAAACCTATGAGTTGATCACCTAGTAGGATGATACCGACTGAGATGAAGGAATTGAAGGTGTGCTAGTGGATCTAGAAGGAAGGAATTTCATTAGATTAAGCAGTTCACCTTGGGGAGCGGCCATGGTATTCGTGAAGAAACCAGATGGGTCTTTAAGGATGTGTATCGACAATCGTAAGTTGAACAAAAGGACGATAAAGAAGAAGAATCCTTTTCCAAGGATTGATGATCTATTTGATCAGTTGAGTGGAGCCAAAGTGTTTTCCCAGTTGGATTTGACGACAGGCTTCCATCACTTAAGAGTGGTAGTGGATAGTATTCCTTTGACGGCATTTCGAACTAGATATGATTCATATAAGTGGTTAGTAATGCCATTTGGATTAACGAATACACCAACTTTCTTTGTGGATTTGATGAACCGAGTCTTTCGAGAGCATTTGGGCAAATTCGTATTAGTGTTTATAGATGACATTTTGGTATTTTCTAAGGCGAAAGGGAGCATGAAGATCATCTTAGAGTGATGCTTGAGACGCTGAGGCAGAATCGGCTAAATGTGAAGTTTTCCAAGTGTCATTTTTAGAAGAAAGATGTTAGGTTACTTGGTTAAGTGGTTTTAGAGAAAGAGTTGTCAGTTGATCCAGATAAGATCGAAGGTGTGAACAATTGGAAGAGACCAGAGACGGTGACCGAGATTAGAAGTTTTCTTGGACTTGCTGGCTATCACTGGAGATTTATTAAGGGTTTCTCGCAGAGAGCAGTGTCTTTGACTAAGCTTACCAGGAAGTAAGTGAAGTTTGTGTGGTTTGACAAATGTGAGGAAGCATTCCTTAAGTTAAAGCATTTGGTTACCAATGCACCAGTGTTAGTAGTTCCAGATGGAAACCAGGGGTTGGTAGTGTACACTGATGCATGTGGAACTGGATTGGGAGTAGTATTGATATAGAGGGGTAAAGTCATTGCTTATGCATCTAGACAACTTAGACTGCATGAAATAAGATATCCTACTCATGACTTAAAGTTGGCTGCATTGATCTTTACCTTGAAGATTTGGAGGCATTATCTCTTAGGAGAGAGATTTGAGTTGTATACCGATCATAAGTCTTTAAGATATTTATTTTCTCAAAAGGAGCTAAATATGAGGTAGCAATGGTGGCTTGAGTTTTTGGCTGCTTATGATTTCGGTATAGAGTATATTCCTGGAAAAGAAAATAAGGTATCTGATGCTCTTAGTAGAAAACATCAGAATGCGGTGTAAGCTATGTTGGCAGAATGGAAGGATCTAGAAGCTTTAGCCAGTTGCGGGTTGTAGTTAAGATCTACTGCTAGTTCTAGTCAGAGTTCTTCCATGTTGGCTTGTTTAGAAGTCCGTCCACTATTGATTGAAATAATAGCTTCCAAATAGAAAGAGGATCCAGTTTTAGCCAAGAAGATTGGAAGGCTTGAGGTAGGATCAGAGATCAATGATCTAAAGGATTTTTATTCTTGACCAAAGAGGATGGTTGAGAAAGAAGGGACGATTGTGTAATTCGAATGTAGAGAAAATTAAGGAGAGAAGCTCTGGAAGAGTGTCATCGATACAAATTTATGATTCATCTTGGAAGGGCCAAGATGTATCAGGATATGAAAAGGAGCTTCTATTGGGAAGGCATGAAGAGGGATGTTGCTTGTGGGTTAGGTAGTGTGTGAACTGTCAACAAGTGAATGCCAAACATTAGAAGCCGAGTGGATTGCTTCAGCCTTTAGAGATTCCAGTATGGAAATGGGATTCGATATCTATGGATTTTATAGATGAATTGCCAAGGTAAAACAGGGGAAGTGAAAGCATATGGTTATAGTGGACAGGTTGACCAAGAATGCCTATTTCGTTCCAGTCAAGTCAACAAGGATGGCACCTACTGTGGCAAAGTTGTTCATGAAGAACGTAGTTAGACTTCATGGGGTTCCTAGTAGCATAGTCAGTGACATAGATGCATTATTCATAGTGAATTTTGGAAGGGTCAACAAAAGGTATTTGGTACCAAGCACAAGATAAGTACATCATATCACCCATAGACGGATGAGCAGCTAGAGAGAGTCAATAAGGTACTCATGGATTTATTGAGAGCTTGTGTGTTGGATTTTGGTGGATCTTGGGAGGATCACCTACATTTGGTTGAGTTTTCCTATAATAATAGTTATCAGACTAGGATAGGAACGAGGCCTTTTGAAGCTTTGTATGGAAGGCCATGCAAATCGCCTGCATGTTGGTTAGAGACTGAAGACAGATTGGTCTTAGGTCCAGATTTGGTTAGAGGGGCGTAAGAAAAGATTGAGTTAATCCGAGAACGAATGAAGGAAGCTCAATACATACAAAAGAGTTACGCAGATAAGAGGCGTAAAGACCTAGAGTTCTTGGTGGAAGGTAAGGTTTTCATTAGTATCATCGATGAAGGGCGTGGTATGGTTTGGAAAGTCGGGGAAACTGGCCCCGAGATATGTTGGCCCATTCCCAATTTTTGAAAGGATTGGAAAGCTCGCATACAGAGTAGAGTTGCCGAGCAGTATGGCAGGTGTCTATAATGTATTCCATGTGTCTCATCTTCACAAGTGTGTGCATGATCTAGAGATTACTATTCCTCCAACAGGGTTGGAAGACTTGGTAGTAGAGCTTGATTTGACCTTTGTTATACAACTAGTTCGGGTTATAGCGGAAGATGAGAAAAGATTAAGGACCAAGACAGTCAAGTTGGTGAAAGTCTAGTGTAGCGACAACGAGAAGGACTGTACTTGGGAGAAAGAGGACGTGATTCGAGATGCTTATCGTAACCTACTTTGATGGCATGTCTATATTAGATTTATATAGGTTAGCTACTAGTCGGGTAGGTTAGTTTGGATGGTTGGAGTAGTTAAAGGTGATTGTTATGTTTGCCATTTGGTCCTTACGAAATTTCGAGTATGAAATTCTTTAAGGAGGGAAGCCTATAACACACTTAATTTTGATAACATTATTCAGGAGATTTAATTAGAATAATGTAGAGTGATAAGGAGATTGAGATTGGTAAATGAATTTAGTGGCCATGATTATTTAAAATGAATGGGTTATATAAGGGTTAAATGTTAACTAATAAATCATGAGAGCCATTAGGGTAATTGCCGCCCATATTTTCTACCCTTATACTATTATCACTATGCCATTCACGTTCATTTGATCATAAGCAAAACAAATGAAAGAAAGTTAAAATCAAGCCGGCCATTAGGAGTGAGAAGAGAAGAGGAAATTCAAGATAAGCTTAGGATTCAAGCTAGAAGAATCAATCTCCAATTTCCTTATCTAGTATAAGGTGAATAAGAATCACAACATCTCTATTTTATGATCATCGATTTTCGGATTTAAGGGTAAATTCGTTTTATGATGTATTGGATAATGATATGCTTGATTATAATCTGTTTAATTTAAACAAGGTTGTTTTAAAAAAAAGAATATACATGGTTTTAGGGAAAAACCGAGATTAAATGATTTGTAAATGCCATGGAAAAATTATATGTTACGAAAAACATGATTTTGGAGTTGGATTTCAAATTTTATAATTATCTAAGCTATGGAGAATTAATTATGAATTTTCAAAGGAAAATATGGTTAACTGGTTTATAAATTTATTTCAAAAATTATATTGAGAATTTGGATCTGAAAATTTGATATGTTAGATAACATGAATAAAGTGAGTTAATGGATTTTTTGGGGAATTTTACTAGAGACCTGTTATGGAAATTAAATTATTTTGAAAGGAGGACCTAAATGATTTAATAAAAATTTAATGGGAAGGGCTTGATTCTAAATGCTATTCAGCTTTTAGATCTGAGAAAATGTAGCAATTCTTTGTGAAATAATTTGAAAGTTTATGGTAACTAATCAAATGTTTACATATGGTCAAGTTAGTGATAAAATTATAGCTTTATTTTGGTAAAAATAGCTTTATACTCAGAAAAGTGGGTTCCGCCACTTTCGAAAGGATCCTTTGCACTCAGACCCTCTGCCTTCAACCAAGTCGAAACCTACCAAACCAAAAAAGCCGAAACCAATACATATGGTATCACTTAGTTGGTACACAGTGGATTGGAGAAAGGCGGAAGGTAGGGTGTAGAAACAAAGCTTTCGAAGGGGTCGAGACCTTTGGTTTTTTTTCTAAAATAAAAGCGCTTGCCCGTTTATAAAGAGGTTTCGAAAGAGTCAAAACTAATGCTTGTGAAAGGGTATTTTTGAAATAGCCTTCGAAGGAGAGCTGCCGCCTTTTTAAAGCAAGCAGCTTTCGAAGGAGTTACTAAGTCTTCAAAATGATGCTTACGGAAGGCGTGGTTTCGACCAAGTCAAAACCTTTCTGTAACTATAAACCTTTCGATGGTACTGAAGATATCAATACTGTTTAAAGGTACTTTGTGCTTCTATAAATATAAGCCGTTACCTATAGCTTTCGAGAGGGGTTAGGGTTTTTGAAGGCAATGGTTTCGAAAGGGGTTTCGAAGACAACTTCAATTGTTTTACCCAGATGTTTTATGCTTTCGAAAGGATGGTTTCGACACCATCATGTCTTCTCCAATACTTTAATGAGATAGTGAATGGTTTTAAAAGAGATGCTTTTGCTTTTGTTCACTTGACCTAAAATAATGTTTCAAATATAAACCCAACGTTTTCGAAAGGGTAAATGTCAATAGTTTCGAATGGTGACTTTCAATGGTTTCGAAAGGGGCACTTTCAAATGGTTTCAAAGCTATGCTTCCAAAGTTAAATGTTAATACTTTAATACATCGAAACGTTTCAAAAAAAAAAGGTTTTAAAGTATTCGTAAGGTAGAAGCCTAATGTTTTGAAAACAAATTATTAAGCTTTTGAGGGAGTCATCCAATGAGGTCGAAAGCAAGGTTTCGAGGGTTCGAAAGGCTTTATAACCCAAACTCATTTTTAAAGGAAACACCCATGGCTAAATAAAAGAGTTTTGAAAAGATTTTAAGTATGTAAATTTGAAGAAGTGTTTCGATGATAAAATTAAAGGTTAAAGGGATTAATGATGTTTTATGAAAAGTATTTCAAGGACATTAAACCCAAAGGAGTGATATTGTTTTGTTATTAAGTTTGCTTCTTCATGTACAAACATATTCACATTATAATGGACCCATAAGTGCATTTTGGGGATTAAGGGTAGAAGAACCAGCTAGATTAAACTTGTAGTGAATATAAGATTGATTAAATTCCTGAATGAGTAGAATTGCATCCAGGAAGTCAGGGAGACCAGAATATAGGATGCCAAAATCTAGAAGTTGTCCAGGAGGCAGGTTCATAGTAAACCCATGAAAACTATGATTTAGAAGTTAATGAGGTAACCAATAGGTTCATAGTGATATCATGAAAACTATGTCTTAAGGTTGGTTGGTAGGGGCCAATTGGTTTGTAGTTAATCCATGAAAACTATATCCATATTAAGCATTAACATCAGACAAAAAGTTCCTAGTCAACCCGTGAAAACTAGGATAAGAAAGAAGTTATTGCAGACATCAATATGTTCCTAGTCAACCCATAAAAACTAGAATAAGATAGGGGTTGTTGGAATCACCTATAGGTTCAGGGTAACCCATGAATTTATTAAGTTAATTGGCATAGGCTAATAGGTTATTAGTGATCCTATGAAAACTATGAAATAAGACAAGGAGTCCATGAAATATGAATTAGTTTATCAGTAAGCCCATGAAAACTAATAGGTTAATAGTGACCATAGAAACTATAAATACGACAGGGAGTCAATTAAACCGAGGATAGAAAATCTAAATTGTTTATATGTATGCATATTATCATAATGTTTTGAAATGCTATGTTTTTAACCATTGTGGATGCAGGAGCACAATATATGGTTTTGTAAAGCTTTTAGGATACTAGTGAGGGGAAAACCCATTCCGCTAATTGGCGTGGTCTCACTAGATATTTAAATGGTTGAGATGTTAGATTATTATACATACCAGGCTTTATGTTTGACTCAAAGTTTTTGTTTTCCCCTTGAACTCTCGGGTACCCAATTGATATTGAGTAGTTTGAGGTTTAAGATTCCTAGGTTCTCTTCTTAAGCGAATAAATCTCCTGGAGACATGAAGGATGCATTCTAGTTCTTTAGATTTATCCTTTTCTGTGGTGTATTTTGGATGTAAAGGAAGACTTTATAGCCTTATTATATACTATGATCAACCAAGGTGGCATCTTCATATGTTGCTCTTAGCGTATGTGTAATAACTATATTTTTCTAAACGTGGTCAACGTTTTTGGGATTATGTAATGAACATGAAATGTTTTGAATGGAATGTGGAAATACATTTTGAGTCCTTAAACATTTTTTCATATTCTTGTGATTTGTGTATCAATTTATCTAGCACCGCCATATTTGGTCATCGAGGATTAATATCTGTGGATGACTGCAGCATCCATAGCCGTTAGTTTTAGGCCTCCAATTAGGGGGATGTTACAAAAGCGATCTCTCATATACACTACTTTGGATCAACATAGATACATTTCAATACGTGAATATGATGCAGTAGACTATATCACCAGTAAGATTTATCACGCCTCCAGATACCTGAAGGGTACGACAACTAATGGATCGTGTGAAGTGCATATCACAACGGACTAGAAGTGTACGGGTGAAATAGACCAAGATGACTTGCCAATGCTGATTAGTCTATGTAGAAGGTAAATCCATAGATGAGATTTATCAGCATGCAATCCTTTTGGAATTCACAAGATGAGAAGGTGATTTAGGCCTTCACATAAGTGTTAGTAGAAATGTCGTTTAACTCGTAAAATGACTATTTTCAAATATTGATTGGACTTTATACACCTTCAAAATATGAATCTTATCCCAAATTACTTTAAATATTTATTAAACTGTCTAAACATGAAAAATGAAAGAAAATTCAATTTCAATGATTTGAAATATCCTAAAAATGTATTAGAATTATTTTGAGATAAAAGTTGGATTTTTAAGATTAAATTTGAATAATTTGAATTTAAATTGAAATCAAAATTGAACAAAAGGCTCAAAATATTTTTAAAAGATGCAATGATGAATAAAATTCAAGTTCATACTTTTGAAAATATCTAAATAAATATTTAAAGTAATTTGGGATGAGATTCATATTTTTAAAGGTTTAAATTCAAAATTATTTTGTTTTTGGAGTCCGTAGTGGTTAGAAATGACACCGTTATGTCTGCATCTATATCGTGAATAGGGGCGCTAGGTTTTGAACAAACGCTACCAATAGGACTGTATTATGTAGTTGAGTGCAACGATGGTCTCAGTTTGGTTGTTGATGACTTGAGGTGGCAGATCCATGGCCAAACAACTTACAAGGAAGATTTGTTATGCACCGGCTTCAATGACCAAAATATTAGAGGAAGTTTACCGTCTCATAACTCGGATCAATAGGCGGAGAAGGTACGATCTCTCATATACACTACTTTGGGTCAACACAGATGCATTTTAATATCTGAATACATCTAAAATAATATGTATCTCGTCTCGACGTAAGGTAATTTACACGAGTTCATGAACAATACAATATTAGAGACAGATAAATTTTTTCGAACCAACAGAATCAGAGTGAATAAAAATGATGAATATATCATATCAGAAAATATGATACATCATCTCATACATACATATACATATACATATACATATACATACATACATATATATATATATATATATATAACTCGTCACATGAATACATCACATTGACCAACATAATGAAATCTTAATATAACTATAAATAAAGTAATTACTCGCCATCGTCGTTTGCTTCAACCTATATCTTAGCCTTCAAAGCATATACACTCATATTATTATTATTCGAGCATGTTTGTACTTACATTTAGATGTCTAGCTCGAATCGAGGATTTGTTTTATGATAACTCCTTGGGTCAGATTGAGGTTGTTCTACAGGTTTGATATGACTGTATATGCTTTATGGCTAAGATATGGAGTTGAAGTAGATAAAGATGGGCGAGCATTTACTTTTTCATAATTTTATAGAGATTTCATTATATTGGTCGATGTGATGTATTCGTGTGACAAGTTGTATATATATGAGATGATGTATTAGGTTTTCAGATATGATATAAAATTCATCATTTTTATTCACTCTGCTCCTGTTAGTTAGAATTTTTTTATCTATCTCAAATACTGTATTATTCATGAACTCATATACATTGCTTTACGTCGAGACGGGATACATTATTTGAGATGTATTTAGACATTAAAACGTATCTGTGTTGAACCAAAGTAATGTATACGAGAGATCATTCCTTTCGTGCCCATTGATTCGAGTTATCAAACAACAAACTTCTTCTAATATTTCGGTCACTGGAGCTAGGGTGTTACACTCTATACGTGTCAATCCGAAGGATTCATCAACTCTTATGATCGCTCCTACCGAGTGGGTGCATTGCCCTTTATTGTTTTAGATATAATTAGTACTATATGATTCATAATCATATAATTAAAGAATTATTACTTCGAACTTTTCCTTAGTCCATAACTCTAAAATAATTGCAAATAAATTTAGATACTTCTATATTTTCCAATGCATAACAAATACCACTACCATAGTTTTATTTTTTTAATGAATAGTCATATTGAATAAAACTATATCTATTTTTTGATCAGTACTGGAAAATAATTATTATTTCATAAATAATGTTTGGTATGTTTTCACGAAAATAATTTTCAAGGCTTAATGCATCCAATAAGTGTTATATGGCATGCCCTCAATTTCTGCTATTATCATAATAGCATATGAAATACGAAGCTCCATTCAACCACTGAATATAGGTTATTTATTTCATTTACTATAACTGGTTTACAGTTTATAATTTTCAGATTAGATATCTTAATTAAAGAAATAAATCTGATAGAAATAATATTCTATTTGAAAATACTTTTTGGAATAGAAATCATATTTCTTATTCCAATGTTATGTATCAACTATTATTTTAAGAATCTCGGTTCCTATTTTCTTTATGAAGAAGAAGTGACCATTCACACTCTTCCTCCCATATGTGCCTTATGTTACATATACTCTTAGACATTTGATTTCCTTTATAAATGGCCGATCTGTTCAAAGGAAATCCTTACTACAATATCATAATGAACTCTTTGTAAAAGCGCATTCGGCTATCCTTAAATTTTAAGGATGTCAAATAAATTGCATTTTACTTAAACTAATCTAATCGACATTTCAGTGATTGAATTCTTAGTTCTATCATGTAGCCTTTGGTCCAGTGTTACGTTTAACATAATACGATCATTATTTTAATCAATCATATTGTATATGCGATCTCATACTACATTATATTGCTTATTTCTATGAACTAATTTCATCAAGGTCTCATGCATTGCAAATTATGACCGTTCACCATATAACATTTATATGTGATCGTACATGGATCAAATATCCATATTCTGTATTGCTTTTAGAGTTTGGAATTCAGTGAAGACAATATAAATTCTCGAGTAAGTAAAATAACGAGTAACCAATTTACGAACATATTTAGTGGTTGTATAATTAGGTGCTTGCATGGGTCAATATGCAAAAATTTATTGGTAAGCATATTTTATATTTCTATTTGTTAATATTGATTCAATTCATTTGTATATGTTAATTTATAAACATTTTATCAATTATATCAATTGCACAAATTTATCAATGTAGATCACTAGTGGGTGTTAAGACTCGTCTATCTTGCGATTTTGACATTGAGTTTGCTTAACAAGTCATAGCCCCACAATCCATGAATTACTCCTTATCGTTTGTATCATATACAACTCCTAACTCATGGTTCCTTATCCTAATTTCATTTCAACCTTAAGTGTACTTAACAAATCGAAAGAAATTATTCACCCATAACTACTATTTCACGATGGCCAAGTATAGTATATCTACCTTGAATTTGCTCAACAAATACATATGGTTATCTTACCTCGTCTAGTCAATATATTAAAAATACTACACATAACATCTCTAGCTTGAGTTTGCTCAACAACCAGAGAACATGCAAGTAATTTTTTAATATATAAATGGTATAGGATAACACTTAGTCTAAAGATTCATAATCTTCAATATATTTAATTGAATGATATCGACTTATAGAATAATGCATTTCTAATGAAATACTGTAACATACTATAAAGTTTAATTGGAAATTAAGTAATTAAATAAGGTTAAAAATGAAAATTTCGTAAGTGTCGAAATTTGACCATGAAGGTTGCATCATTGCGTCCGTGGTGATTTTCTGATCAATTTCCATATAGTATATATTAGAATCGGAATTCAAACGAAGAAGTCATGGATGTTTGAAGTTTCAAATTTGAAATAATTAGAACAAGTTTAAATTTGAAAATTTAAATATTTAAATTCAAAATTAAAATTTTAAACTTGAATTTAAATAATTAATGTTAAGGGGTACTTAACATTTAAGTAAATGTTAAATATAACGTTTAATGTATAAATTAATTAGGTGATAAATAATAAGAAAACGGAAACAAATTAAACACGGTCCAGAATTGAAGATCGATCGACCGCCTAGGTGCAAGTGATCGATGGGTTCTAAAGAAGGTTGCTAGGATTTTGGTTTTATTAAACGGCCTGGATTTTGTTATTTAAATCAGACGGCTTTGGTTCCTTCTCACCTCTATAAATAGATCCCTAGATCCTTACTTTTTCTTTATAAAATTCTATAACAACGACAAAGCTCTTTCAAAATCTTTCCCCTTTGGTTTTCAGAAGCAGTAAAATTTTTGGTAAATAATTCAAATTTCTAATCTTTAATTAAATTCCAATCTTTCTTCTTTATCTTATGATTTTTGAAATCTAATATATATATATATATATAGACACACACATAATCTGTTTGTTGTATACTTCAAAAGGGGAAGATCTGACAGAGGATTAGGGGCGTTGTGAATCATATATCATCATCTTCTTCATTTTTAGATTCCACGATCAGTTAGGAGTTTTAGTAGGGGATATGAAAAAGAATTAGGCATGGTGGAATCTTATCCAGTTAGGAGGGAAACAATTCTCTATTAGTGGAAATAACAGGTTTTCACATTTTTGCAATTGAACAGTATTTTTTTGGATTTGATGTATGCTTTGGAAAATTTTGGTAAACGAAAACATAACATCTAAAACCCTGAGAATTTTACTAAATATACGTTAATATTTGAATAGGTTGGAATTTCAGTTGTTTTGTAATAATATAATAGAATTATATCTATGTTGAGATTTAAGCAATTTATACTCTATCCCACTTCATCTCTTTTGATTTCCTTGCAATGTTAGAGGATTTTAAAAATAATAAATTTAGAAACGGTGTGCAACCCATGATTTTGATTATTTATAGTTCGCACTACCTATTTCGGTAAATTAAAATAAGCATGAATCGCTTTTTTACTCCAAAGTGGTAATTGCAAGAGTTGGATAGAATATAAATGGTTTGTATTATGAAGTTTGTTCCTTGAATAAAGGAGTTAATTTTATTACATTAATATGAGATAAGTTAGTATTATTACTTTTTGTTTATAAGTTAAATTGTTGGCTAAGGATATTAGCTATTCTTTTGTTCGGAATTTGGAACTTGTATAAGTTTGACATTTAAATTAATAAGCGTTTCCTTTGGTGTGACTGGAATTATTTTATTCGTATAGAAAATATATATAATATTAACGTATTGATCATTATAGTTAATAATAACATAATAATTACAACATATTGAACGGATTGATTAGCATTAATAATGTAGTGAATATCATTAACTTCTTAGAAAGGTAGTTAATGTAATTAGGGAATTAATCCCTAATTAGAGGCGTCATACGGGTTACCTCATATGGCCTCAATTATTAATCATGTAGGATGGTGTGTATATACAATGGTTATACATATGAAGATTCGACGGGCTTTTGTTTGGTTAAAATTTAGGTCGTTTCGAGGTGGGCTATTACATTTGATATCAGAGCTTAGATTACCCGATCAATGGGGACAAGTATAAAGTATGGTTTCTATAAACAATTTAGAGAACAAATCCACTCTTATATTTTTGTAAATCAATGAGATTAAAACTATGAGATTAGAAAACAATTTAGAGACAAATCCACTCTTATATTTTTGTAAATCAATAAACAAATAATTTACGATTTCTAATTTTGATACTAAGTGAAATAATCATTGAATTTATCATAAAGTATGGTTTTTTCATGTTATTAATTGACATAACTCAAATCATCAAACTATAATACAATAATTATGCCACTTCCAATTCTCATTAAAATGAAGCTAAAAGCAAAATCTATTTTAAGTATGATCTATTTACTATTGTAACTAGTAATATAGATCATCAAATTTCATTTTTACTTTCATTTCAAAATAAAAAATGGATTAGCAAAGATGATGCAAATTGTGTTTATGTTGAATAAGAATAGCTCATTTGCAAAAGCAACATAAGTTATCAAATCTACTTGTATAAACATGCATCAAAATTCACTTCATGAAGCACAAATCCAGAGAGATCATAAATCATAAAAAATATTGAAATTACATAAAGGTAGAGAGCTTCATCACCCCTAAATTAAAGGGGTTTAGTTACTCATTTGTGGCATTGAAGCAACACGAGTAAATTTCAGCATTAAAAAGAGAAGAAAATAAAAAATAAGCAAAGAAGAGAATGTAATTAAACTACTTACAACAAAAGGAATTAAGCTAAACTACTTGCATGAATGTAAAACTAATCTATGAATATTAAAAGAAAGAGAACATAGAAATAAGAATTAACATAAAAGCAAAGAAAAGCATGTAGAAAAGAGAGGAGAAAGAGGCTTGGAAGCCATTGTTATTTCATTCAACATATAGCTTACAACTTACTTTCTTAATTTCCTAACAAATATGAAAGAGTAGAATATGGTCTCATGTACATAAGAGGGTTATTTATACATGCATAAAACCCTAATTCCTTTTTTAGGAAGCTTCCCAAAGTACCCTTAAGGTAGTGTGGCCACCAAGTAATCATTAACATCTACTAATCCTCCACTTAGACATGATGCTTTAGTGACCTTTTAGCATGTGCTTAGCTCCTAATTGAAAATCAAGGTAAGTGGATGGGGTCCTCCATTATCTTGAACTTGAATTATTTCCTCTTCATTCCTTTGTAGTTCCTTGTGCACGCATATATCATATTGAATCCCTCTTCCATATGCATTAAAATATCCTATAAAATCATAAAAATTGTCCAAGTAAAAATTCTTACATTGACACATGCACAAAAATGACCGTTTTGGCTCCCGAATGAAGATGAAAATACGATGGTTTGAAAATAATTGAATTTTGGTTTTAAACATGTGAAAATGCCCAAATACGATGTTTATTTAAATAAAAAGAGATAAAATATGGATGTAAATATATGCACATTTACGTGCACATCAAATACCCCCACACTTATCTTTTTATTCGTCCTCAAATAAATGAAAACTAAAATAAATCATTTTTTGTAGGAAGGACGATTGCATTGAGCGTATGTAACAAGCCGTTAACCTCTGGGTGTCCCCAGTAGGACGAGTGTTGTCTCGTGAGGGTTTTCAGCGGATACTACCCACAAAATCCAAATTCAAATTAAAAATATTTACAAAATGCAAGATTTATTTACAGAGAGATGAATGCGAGTTTTTGGAAATATTTACAAATGAATGGTTTACTTTTAAATAGACACAAATAAGTTAAATACAAGTTTGGGTCATTGTCTTGAAATTTTAAGTCATTTACTCGTCAAAATTTCCAATAAAAATCAAGTTGTCATAACAAATAGACCATAGTTTGGCTAGTTGTTTCGGTTGATAACACAATGTAATTATGAAATGGATCCTTAGCTGATTATCAAAGTTTATTCAAGTGGTATTTTCATTTCTTTTCGATGACAAGTTAAACCAAACAGGTTAAA
This sequence comes from Allium cepa, assembly GCA_030765085.1. Lineage (NCBI taxonomy): Eukaryota > Viridiplantae > Streptophyta > Magnoliopsida > Asparagales > Amaryllidaceae > Allium > Allium cepa. The sequence goes on along the minus strand of CM060930.1, from coordinate 4,750,258 downwards.
ATGGTGCTTAGATTTCAATTGCTTATTCTCTCTTATTTGAAAATTTTATAGATATTAATAATATTTACATATGCCTAACTCAGGTAAACTAAGGCCAGATGTATTACCCATGCATTGCCTCTTGGGCTTATGTGAGGGGAATACAGAGCGTGGCGAGTGAAAACACGAATGGAACACATATCGACTATCGGCATTATTAATAAAAGAATTTATATATACATACACATACTCAGATAAACTGAGGCCAGATATACCGAATGTGCACTACCTTTCGGGCTTACGTGAGAAAGGTACAGAGCATGGCAAGTGTACGCACAAGTATGTACACCTATCGACTGTAGGTGTTAATAGAAAATATTTACACATATAAAAATGTTATTATTTTTTTATTTTTATTTATTTTTTAAGAGAAGAGAAAGAGAGAATTTTGCAAAATCATCTTAGCACCATTTAACTTAGAAGATAAAAATGTTATATTCTTTGCTTTAAATTTACCATTTTTTTTAAACAAAGATTTTCAATTAGAACATATTTCATAATGTTAAGACATATAAATTTTAAAAAATTCCAATTTATTAACCAAAACTTATACTTATCTCATAGTGTTTCTTCAAAAATAAATCAAATGCTGAAAAGAAAATGTTTTTGAGATCTAGGAACTTTGAGATTTTGGAATTTTGAGATTTTTTTTAGTAAGAAAATGAAAATTCAAAAATGCCATGAAAAAATAAAAAAAATGAAAATGAGATTCCCCTCACACACTTAATTTTGACCGTGTCCCTATAGTCAATGCATGATATAATGAGTGTAATGGGGAAGACTATGTACATATTTACAAAAGCGGGTTAATATTCTTACTAGACGTAGCTTGGCTCATGAAGGATCATGAGCTCCTCTTCTTGGTTATTTGGCAATTCCAAGAAAGGTTTCAAACAATGACCATTAACTTTGAAAATCGGTCCATCCTTGGGTTTTCTATTTCTACGGCACCATGTGGAAAAACATTCGTACCAGAAATGGTCCTGTCCATCTCGATTTGTGTTTCCCAGGGAATAAATGAAGAATTGAGTCATATGAAATAACTTTCTTGTTAGGCGAAAACATTTTTCTTAGGATTGACTTGTCATGAAAAACTTTGGTTTTTTCTTTGTAAATTTTCTCGTTTTCATACATGTCTTTCCTAAGTTCTTCTAGTTCGTTAAGTTGTAGTTTTCTGTTTTTGCCAGCTTTCTCAAGATCAAAGTTTAAGTTCTTAATTGCCCACAACGCTTTGTGTTCGATTTCAACAGGTAAATGGCAAGCTTTACCGTAAACTAAATGGAATGGGTACATACCAAAGTTGGTTTTAAAAGCAGTACGGTAAGCCCAAAGCACGTCGGACAATTTTTAAGACCAATCTTTTCGATTTTTGTTAAGTTTTCTCCAAGATTTGTTTTATTTGTCGATTTGAAACTTCAACTTACCCACAAGTCTGAGGATGATATGAAGTGGATAACTTGCGGGTTATCAAGTATTTTTTCATTAAAGTTTCAAAAGAATGGTTGCAAAAATGGGTCCCGTTGTCACTGATTATTATGCGAGGTGTGCCGAACCTCTAAAAGATGTTTTCTTTGAGAAATTTCACAACAATTCTATGGTCGCTGGTTTTGCAAGGAACGGCTTCGACCCATTTGAGATGTAATCGACAGCAAGAAGGATATACGAGTTTCCAAAGGAATTGGGAAAAGGTCCCATAAAGTCGATATCCCAAACATCAAAAGATTTCGATCGTAAGAATGGGGTTGAGAGGCATCATATTTCATCAAGAAATTCATCCAAGCATTTGACATCGATCGCAAATTTTACAAAATTCAAATGAGTCTTTAAAGAGAGAAGGCCAATGGAAACCACTCTGAAGCACCTTTTTCACAGTTTTTCGAGGTCCGAAATATCCACCGCATGCTTGATCGTGGCAAAACGAAAGAACACTCCTGATCTCATTATCCGAAATGCAACGTTGGATGATTTGGTCAGGGAAATATTTGAACAAGTATGGATCGTCCCAATAGAAATACTTCACTTGGGACATGAATTTGTATTTGTCCTATTTAGACCAAGATGAGGGAGTTTCTTTAGTGACTAAGTAGTTCACTATATTAGCGTACCATGAATCGATAGAATTCAAAAAAAGTTGTTCATCGGGGAAGTTTTCATTAATTGCCAAAGAAGATGACGTGTTCGAAAGACGAGACAAGTGATCGGCTATGACGTTATCAGATCCTTTTTTGTCTTTGGTTGTAAGGTCAAATTCTTGAAGTAAAAGGATCTAACGAATCAAATGGAATTTAGCATCCTTTTTAGCGAAGTGATATCGAAGCGTGGAGTGGTCTGTGTACACAGTAATGTATGAACCAATCAAGTAAGGTCGAAACTTTTCTAGCGCAAAAACGACAGCTAGAAACACTTTTTCGGTTGTTGTGTAGTTCAGTTGAGCGTCGTTCAAAGTCATACTCGCGTAGTAAATGACGTGAAGGATCTTGTTGATGCGTTCTCCTAAGACAACACCAACTGCAAAGTTCGAAGCATCACACATTATTTGCAATGACCCGCCTTTTTGCACAGTTTAAACCAACGATCAAATACACATGCCGATTCCAAACCATTCAAAAGGGAAGATGGTTATTGTGGTAAATAAGAAAAGAAAAGAAAAGAAATAAAGGAAATGAAACAACACAGAATCTCGCAGTGGAACGATAAAATATAATAGTCAAATAAACAGTTCATGAAGCTGTTTACTATACTTTGACAATTATTTATACAACATTTATCAGAGTTATACATATACAACAGAATAATTAAAATAATGCAGCAGATAGCATGATGCAAGGGTAATAATAGTAATAGTATACCAAATCTTCGTCTTCATCCTCAAGAATAGATCTTCAAAAATCTGAAAAACTCAGGACTGACCCGAGCATAATGAAAAGACAAAACACTCGAGTCAGGACTAAATATCCTTATGAAAGTTAAATCAATCGTAAATAAATATGAGTGTAACGGCGTCAGAGATGTTTACGGGGATTGACATCTCATATCCAGTGTCAACGTGCATGCAATAACTCAAGAGATGTTACGGGATTTTCCATCTCTTAAGGATCCGTTAAACTATCTACTATGTAGTAATGTACGCTAAGTAGATAATGCCTATCAGTAATATAAGGTATCAAAATAGCGTTAAGGCGTTACCATAACCCCCCTTAATACATTTTATAATGCCATAGTCTATACAGCACCGTAAGTCCCATCGCAAACTGGTGGTTATCAGAGGGTACCCCATAGGTATAACACAAAACAAAACGTAGTTGTCGCGAATAGGATAATCAGTATGACAAGGTACATGAGGCGATACCAACTAGGATACTAGTAGTTGCGTGATCCGGACTGATGTTGAGCATAGCCAGCAGTTACCCCAACACCGCGAAACAACACTCCCAAATCAAGGGGTGCACCCAAATCGCATCACAAATGTAATAGATATGGTATCGAAGAAGTGTGTCCGCTAGAGGTGGCGAACCTCAATGGGTCGGCGCGGCTCCTGTTTTAGTCATGTCAGGGGTCATCCAATATTGTTCTATTTCTTCGGTCAACGCGTTCACCAAACCATCCACTTCATTCTGGATCAACACTCCGCGTATAATAGTTATTAAAGTGGTTTTAGGTATCGACAGAGAGTATGTCCATATCCGATCCCGGTCTCTTTAATAACTACGTATTATTACACCGGTGGCTCTTTTACATTTCAAATCGATTCATAATTGATATCAAAATATCATATTCGCTTCAAAAATCAAATCCGTTTCAAATATCATCGTATCTATTCAAATGTCAGATTCCGTTTCTAAGATCATTTTTCGTCTCAATATCTTATTTCGATTTCAAAATCAATTCGGATTTCAATTTAGGTTGCAACTTCATTTAAACCAATTCGTATTTACATTTAAGGTTTAAACATAAACATTTCACCTTATTGACCTATTTTAAATTTTAGAAAATAGTTTTAAGTAGTTTAAAAATAGTTTAAATAATTAAAATAGTTGAAAATGCTTAAAATCTTTAAAATGGATAAATTAGCTTAAAATAATTTAAATTGGGTTAAGTAGATTAAAATATAGATTAAAATAGTTTAAGTATTCAAAATGGTTTATATAACAGAGTAATTTGGAAAACAAAATAAAACAGCTTCAAAACCAATCCCTTCAATTATAACTTTCCAATTCAAATCAATTTCAATTTCCATTTTACCGATTCAATTTCGATTTCAATTCAAATCAATGTCAACTTTGACTTCAAATTTATTCAATTTTATATTCACTTTCAATTACTTCAATTTCAATTTATATCATTTGGAGCTTGATTTTTCAAAATATCAATTTTTGACACTTAACAAAAATATCCTTCAATATTCAAATTTAATCCCAATTACAAATATGATTCAATTTCAAGCTCAACTTCAAAATTTCATTTTTATATCGCTTTTACTTAGTAATATTCAAAGCTTGAATTAAGGTTGAAACTTTAAACAAATCAATTTATGAAATTTAATCATATCCTGATTTTTAAAATTCCAAAGTCTCCACTTTAATTATTTAAAAATTTCTTTTAACCAAATTTTATTTCAACATTCCAAACTCAGTTTTTCGATAAATTCGATTTTTATAAATTGATTTCTATTTATAACTTTTAAATAAAAACATTTAAATAAATTTCAAATCGACGATTTTAAAACTATTAATTTAGCCAATTCGGTGTCCGTATATAATTTTCTATCCTATGGCCAAGTAATTATTTATTTCAATTAAATGTCAGGGATGAGTATATATTACTTAAACCAATCACAGTGTCATATGTATGCATAACAGTATATATAAGCAAATAAACATCTAAACATTTAAATATCAACCAATAACATCCATCAAAATACATCATCCAATAGACAATACAATTCATGGCAGTTTCATAGTTATTAATGTCAGGTAATTTAATCGCAATTCAATTTCAATTTCAATTTAAATTTAACTGTCAATTTAATTTCAACGGTTAATTCAAATGACAAACTATATGATAATTAAATTCTATCAAACAACGACAAATAAAATCATAACACTTCATAATATCAAATTTAACTAGCATAAAGATATTTAGTACGTTGTGAGTGTTATAAAACACTCACCTTGATTCCAATGAAGTTCCAGCGTTTTATTTCGAATAAAATTAAACTAGCGTTTAATTTTACCCGAAATTTTCACTAGCTCCAAACGACTCCAATCCAGCTCCATAGCGTAGAGCTCGTCGAAACGATTCCAACGCAAAAAGTTTCGTCGAATTTCGACCTCGTACGAAAGAGATACAATGTTTTAAAGTTTTAAACGAATTAATATAATAATTAAACCAATTTCTTTTTATAATTTATACCCATGCAATCCAGGCCGCACATTCAATTTGAGGAAATCACAGCCGCTCACGCTTACATCTTCTTCCCAGGTAGTTGCCGAACGCGAGAAACCCATACTCTCTCCAACTAGGGTTACAAATTTCGGCCACCACGACGAACAACGTAACGATCAAGTGATGCCGTTCAACTCGCCCACCCTCTCTCTACCTTCGGCTGGAGCCTTGAGAAGCTCGGCTACCAATGAGCCTCAGAAAACACGCCGAACTCCCTGATGAACGTGGCCACCTATCGTCCTCTACGTCGCTCCATATCCCATCAACCCTGTATGGATTGAAAGCTCTCTTCGAGCTCTATGACTTTCGTGTTGAACGCTTCGCGTAATTGCTTGTGGATTGAGAGTAATTGAGGAGGAAAGGAACGTGATTTCTGGCCATTGGTTTTGAAAATGGCGGCCGACCATTTCTAGGGTTATATTTATTTTCTTGAAAATGAAATAAATGAAGTGCTTATATAAAGAAAGGACGAACATTATTCATTCCGGTTTTTTCCAAACTCCGATTTACGCGCGGTAACCGGCGTTTCTAGGGTTTATCCCATGTTTCGGACACAATGGAATAGGTTTCAGAAGCTAATTCGATCATCTGTGCGAGTTACAGCAATAAGCGATCAATTTTAAATTAAACTGATTAAACGATTTTCCAGGCGTTTTGGCTTGCCCCGGACAAACGGTAATTCCGATTGACACGAACACATTACGGATCCGATGAAACTGGTTTCGTCGAAATCCGAGACTGTTTGAAAAATGACTATTTTAACTCGCCAAATTAATATTAAAACCATTTCGATGCGTTTCGAGCTGCCACGATCTAACGACAGCTCCGATTGCTATGAAAATTGAAATCCGTTAATAAAAAATTATTACGGATCCAATGGAACTAGTTTCGTCCAATTCTGAGACTGTTCAAAAATTGGCTATTTTTTATTCGATAATTAAATATTAAATTATTCAATTTTCACAAATAAATTTTAAATTCAGTTTTAAAAGTTCTATAACATCACTATAACTCCAATATGATAAAATAAAATTTACAAATCATTTTTAATCATATTAAACCCGTTATTCAATTATCTAATAAATTCCAATTTTAAAATCTTATTAACTCCATTATAATCCCGATATAACTTACATTCACTTTGGAAACCAATTGAATCATATTAAATCAAATTTCAATTATTCACTCTATTTTCATATATTAAATTTCAATATCATATTAATCATATCAAATTCGGAATTTAATTATTCAGACATTTGTAATATTAAATTTAACAAATTTTATTATTCTTGAATCACTATCTTTTGAGATATTCAAAACGAACTTAAAAATTTAACTTTTGAAACGAATTAAAATTTATAGAACAACCATTTCCATTATACGGTTATTCAATTCCCATTATTCAATTATTCAATAAATTTTAAATATTTAATTTAAACAATTTAATTGTTCAATATTTGACGGATTTCAATATTGGATTTTTAAATAAAAATTTCATTATCAGTCGATTTACTATATTACATCAAATGAATTCCACATTATTATTTAACTACAGTTAGAGATAATGCACTCAACTAATATATAAACTTTCATTTCAATTTGCAATTTGTTCACAAATTCAATTCGACTAACAAAATGAATAGGTAACTTTAATAATTATCACCGTTAATTTTTAATTACTTATAAGTTTATTATTTACAACAAGTGTCACAATTACCTATTCAATACAAATTCATTCATTTACCTTTGGCTACATATTATTTCAATTGATTTGGGATTTCATTCAATTCATAAACAATTAACTTAGATAAAATTTGTTGCATTTCATTCTAGTTATTATTTCCATACATAAATTACAATTTTTTTCTAACCTTAAATCACGAAATCTTATCAAATTAGCTATTTTAATTATCGAAAATTTACCGGTCGTTGCACTCTCCCCCACTCAAAACTTTTCGTCCTCGAAAAGGAAAAAGAAGGGAAAAGATACTAAGTAAAGAATTCAACATTTGTTATATTTTATTCAAAGTTACCAACTTATAAAACAATGAAATTCCATTTATAAAGTCATAACTACGCTTCCACTAAGTTACTTCGAACGGCTTTCTAACTTTAAAAGTTAGTTATCAAAACAAGTTATAAAAAAAAAATTAAAAATTGAAAAATTTTCTAACACCCGGATATACGGAAAATTTCGGCAGAGTCTCCTTTGCGCGGCTCGATCGGTACGGCTACAAAACGCCTCTACGGGCCCCAAACCAACAAAAGAAAAACAAAACCAAGTGGCTCATCCAAAAATCACCAAATCCAATGACAAAATAAACATGTACCTTATATTTTATTAGCGAGCATATACGACTAATATAGCGCGAAAGCGAGCTCCAAATGCGAAGCAAACGCAATCCGCACCTACTAAACACTCAACAAACAATGAGAAACATGCATATATGAAAATAATATCAATATACATCATATAGCAACATAACAACTACATGTACCAACATAGCAAATGCAACAAAAAAACATATGCAACCATCAATCAACTATCATCCAACTATCATCCAACAAATCCATAACCAATCAATATAAATTCACTTCTCATTTATATTTATTGACTTGGTTTCAATTTTAATCACAGTTGATTCATTAATGTTGGATTTTACTAACATTCATTCTCAATTCAATTAGTTAACATTTACTAATTTATATTTACATTAGTTCACTTTCAATTTGAATCAAATTAAATTCTATTTAAATTCATTTAGCTTCCAATTTGATTTCAATAATCTATAGCTTTCAATTTCATTAACACTTAATGAATTATATACAATCAACTAAAAATCAGATAACAACCAAATCATACCCAACATAACCAAATTATTAATTCCACATTCAATTTGGTTTATCTCTTTTATATATATATATCCTGTTATATAATTTTAAAAGAATCATTTTGTATTTGGCATCATATATTTCCAATATTAACTTTAATTAAGTCCGTAAGCCATACGTATATCATCCGTGAGCAATATCAATCTAATCGCTTATTCGATCACACAATTTCACTTCCAAACTAGTATCGTTCACACGACTCTCTAGTGCGGACTCAGATTTGGTTCCTTGATTGGAAACTGTTACTCTCCTTGCATAGCCATATACTATGATAGAGAATTCCAGAATCAAATTAAAAATCCATATCTAGGGTTCGCCGTCGAAAACGAGTGAAAAATCCTAACTTGGATCGATATAAATCATCTCGAAATTTTGTGCTCGAATTTGGATCAAATCATTATGCAAATAAAATAATTTACGTACAATCTCACGTATTACCTTCCAATGGATTTCTATCCAATTTATCTATACTAGATTATTTTATCGACTTATATATATATATTTTTCACTTAATTATCCACAATCCATTATTCAGTTAGTATATTCATTTCTTTACATAGCACATTCTTTAACATTATCTTTTCTTAAACATCCTATCAAAGAATTTGCTTACTCAAGTTCATTTTAAACATTCTATATAATTTAATTAAACTCAATTTCATTTTCCAATTGATTCTTACTATAAGAAATTCCTTTGTTTACTTTTATTGCATTTTCATAATTTCAGTTAATAACGAATTCATTTGTGGAACATTTTATTAACCGGCACTTTAGTTTATTAATCATCCTATAAAAGTCTAACCTCTCATAAATGACTTTTCTTAGTTTACAGTTATCTTAAAGGTTACAAATTCAATTATTATTTTTTCTATGCAATTTATATTTATTTTCTATAACCAATTTACAAAAGATATTACACAATTCATTTGTCTTCTTTCTTAAGTTCACTTACTTGTTCCATTTATCCATTCATCATTTCATGTTATATTTAAGTATATAACATTTTTACCACAACCAAAATTTTCATTTATATACTTTTTAATTCCTTTTGAGTTTTCCTTACTTGTATACTTTAATTATTTTCAGGTTCTGTTTATTTGTACAACATCTCATTACATATCCAAAACATCATTTTAACTTTTTAATATTTGGTAAGTCATATTATATGTTATTAGAATGCAAATTCGGTATTATACAAATTTATAGAATTTCATTTTTTCTAATTTAGAATGTTCACAATTTAATTTGTTTAAATCCTCTTTACCTTTCAACTTTAAAGTTTTCCCAAAATATAGCTTAGATATCTTAATCCTCTTATTTTATAAATTCTGGTTATTCACATTTCATTCAAATAATTTGAAAATTATTAATTAACAGAACTTAGAATTTTAAATGCCCGGTTATTTCCAAATCGTTTGAAATAAACATATATACTTATATCCTTTTAAATTATCAAATCATACCTTTGGAGTTTAAACCAAAACCCATTTACCCAAAATAATTTCGAAGAAAAGCAAAGCTTCTTAGAAGTCTCCCCCACTTTGAGACTCGAAAATGAACGTCGATGATGCTGCGCAGTCATCACCGAAATTATTTTCCAGCGACATAAGAGAGGAGTACTGAATTCATTCCTTCTTAAAATCCTTTCAAAATATTTCTCATAAATATTTTCCAACTAATATTACTATATATTTCTTCAAAACTTTGAGAACCATTTTCCAAAATCTCCGGGTCTTAGATCCAATATTTTCCAATTTAAATCTATTTTAATTTATAAGTCACCTTTATAAAATATTCTTATAGGATTTTTTTCTTAAAACATTTCACAAGTGTTTTATCATTGTTCATTTTGTAATTCACCTTATTTATTAAATTACAATATCCAATTAATGATAATAACCAATAATATTATTCCTAACAACCAGGTAAGCTAGATAAGTCACAATAATTTCTAAAAATTAATCCTTTATATATAAAATATAATTAGAGTAAAATTATTTCATTTACCCAATTTCAAGACAATACTATGTCGAATTGTTCTGTTTAAGTGTTTAGAGATCCCTATCAATGACGTTAATTACTCGTATTGACCAGAATCCATAAGCCACTCAACAAATCAACCGACACAATATAAAACATTTTATATCACTAAAAAATACGCTCTCTCATATATATACACTCAGCGACTCATCATAGGGTATAACTACCCTATTTATAAAGAGTCAGACCCCACAAAGCTAAGGTTATCGCTAAACCAAAGCTCTGATACCAACTGTAACGACCCGCCTTTTTGCATAGTTTAAACCGACGATCAAATACACATGCCGATTCCAAACCATTCAAAAGGGCAGATGGTTATTGGGGTAAATAAGAAAAGAAAAGAAAAGAAATAAAGGAAATGAAACAACACAGAATCTCGCAGTGGAACGATAAAATATAATAGTCAAATAAACAGTTCATGAAGCTGTTTACTATACTTTGACAATTATTTATACAACATTTATCAGAGTTATACATATACAACAGAATAATTAAAATAATGCAGCAGATAACATGATGCAAGGGTAATAATAGTAATAGTATACCAAATCTTCGTCTTCATCCTCAAGAATAGATTTTCAAAAATCTGAAAAACTCAGGACTGACCCGAGCATAATGAAAAGACAAAACACTCGAGTCAGGACTAAATATCCTTATGAAAGTTAAATCAATCGTAAATAAATATGAGTGTAATGGCGTCAGAGATGTTTACGGGGTTTGACATCTCATATCCAGTGTCAACGTGCGTGCAATAACTCAAGAGATGTTACGGGATTTTCCATCTCTTAAGGATCCGTTAAACTATCTACTATGTAGTAATGTACGCTAAGTAGATAACGCCTATCAGTAGTATAAAGTATCAAAATAGCGTTAAGGCGTTACCATAATCCCCCTTAACACATTTTATAATGCCATAGTCTATACAACACCGCAAGCCCCACCGTAAACTGGTGGTTATCAGAGGGTACCCCATAGGTATAACACAAAACAAAACGTAGTTGTCGCGAATAGGATAATCAGTATGACAAGGTACATGAGGCGATACCAACTAGGATACTAGTAGTTGCGTGATCCGGACTGATGTTGAGCATAGCCAGCAGCTACCCCAACACTGCGAAACAACACTCCCAAATCAAGGGGTGCACCCAAATCGCATCACAAATGTAATAGATATGGTATCGAAGAAGTGTGTCCGCTAGAGGTGGCGAACCTCAATGGCCCGGCGTGGCTCCTGTTTTAGTCATGTCAGGGTTCATCCAATATCGTTCTCTTTCTTCGGTCAACGCGTTCACCAAACCATCCACTTCATTCTGGATCAACACTCCGCGTATAATAGTTATTAAAGTGGTTTTAGGTATCGACAGAGAGTATGTCCATATCCGATCCCGGTCTCTTTAATAACTACGTATTATTACACCGGTGGCTCTTTTACATTTCAAATCGATTCATAATTGATATCAAAATATCATATTCGCTTCAAAAATCAAATCCGTTTCAAATGTCATCGTATCTATTCAAATGTCACATTCCGTTTCTAAGATCATTTTTCGTCTCAATATCTTATTTCGATTTCAAAATCAATTCGGATTTCAATTTAGGTAGCAACTTCATTTAAACCAATTCGTATTTAAGGTTTAAACATAAACATTTCACCTTATTGACCAATTTGAAATTTTAGAAAATAGTTTTAAGTAGTTTAAAAATAGTTTAAATAATTAAAATAGTTGAAAATACTTAAAATCTTTAAAATGGATAAATTAGTTTAAAATAATTTAAATTGGGTTAAGTAGATTAAAAAATAGATTAAAATAGTTTAAGTATTCAAAATGGTTTATATAACAGAGTAATTTGGAAGACAAAATAAAACAGCTTCAAAACCAATCCCTTCAATTATAACTTCTCAATTCAAATCAATTTCAATTTCCATTTTACCGATTCAATTTTGATTTCGATTCAAATCAATGTCAACTTTGACTTCAAATTTATTCAATTTTATATTCACTTTCAATTACTTCAATTTCAGTTTATATCGATTTGGAGCTTGATTTTTCAAAATATCAATTTTTGACACTTAACAAAAATATCCTTCAATATTCAAATTTAATCCCAATTACAAATATGATTCAATTTCAAGCTCAACTTCAAAATATCATTTTTATATCGCTTTTACTTAGTAATATTCAATGCTCGAATTGAGGTTAAAACTTTAAACAAATCAATTTACGAAATTTAATCATATCCCGATTTTTAAAATTCCAAAGTCTCTACTTTAATTATTTACAAATTTCTTTTAACCAAATTTTATTTCAACATTCCAAACTCAGTTTTTCGATAAATTCGATTTTTATAAATTGGTTTCTATTTATAACTTTTAAATCAAAACATTTAAATAAATTTCAAATCGACGATTTTAAAACTATTAATTTAGCCAAATCGGTGTCCGTATATAATTTTCTATCCTATGGCCAAGTAATTATTTATTTCAATTAAATGTCAAGGATGAGTATACATTACTTAAACCAATCACAGTGTCATATGTATGCATAACAGTATATATAAGAAAATAAACATCCAAACATTTAAATATCAACCAATAACATCCATCAAAATACATCATCCAATAGACAATACAATTCATGGCAGTTTCATAGTTATCAATGTCAGGTAATTTAATCGCAATTCAATTTCAATTTAAATTTAACTGTCAGTTTAATTTCAACGGTTAATTCAAATGACAAACTATATGATAATTAAATACTATCAAACAACGACAAATAAAATCATAACACTTCATAATATCAAATTTAACTAGCATAAAGATATTTAGTACGTTGTGAGCGTTATAAAACACTCACCTTGATTCCAATGAAGTTCCGGCGTTTTATTTCGAATAAAATTAAACGTGCGTTTAATTTTACCCGAAATTTTCACTAGCTCCAAACGACTCCAATCTAGCTCCATAGCGTAGAGCTCGTCGAAACGATTCCAACGCAAAAAGTTTCGTCGAATTTCGACCTCGTACGAAAGAGATACAATGTTTTAAAGTTTTAAACGAATTAATATAATAATTAAACCAATTTCTTTTTATAATTTATACCCATGCAATCCAAGCCGCACATTCAATTTGAGGAAATCACAGCCGCTCACGCCTACATCTTCTTCCCATGTAGTTGCCGAACACGAGAAACCCATACTGTCTCCAACTAGGGTTACAAATTTCGGCCACCACGACGAACAACGCAACGATCAAGTGATGCCGTTCAACTCGCCAACCCTCTCTCTACCTTCGGCTGGAGCCTTGAGAAGCTCGACTGCCAATGAGCCTCAGAAAACATGCCAAACTCCCTGATGAACGCGGCCACCTATCGTCCTCCAAGTCGCTCCATATCCCATCAACCCCGTATGGATTGAAAGCTCTCTTCGAGCTCTATGACTTTCGTGTTGAACGCTTCGCGTAATTGCTTGTGGATTGAGAGTAATTGAGGAGGAAAGGAACGTGACTTCTGGCCATTGGTTTTGAAAATGGCGGCCGGCTATTTCTAAGGTTAGGGTTTTATTTATTTTCTTGAAAATGAAACAAATGAAGTGCTTATAAAGAGAAACAACGAACACTATTCATTCCGTTTTTTTCCGAACTTCGATTTACGCGCGGTAACCGGCATTTCTAGGGTTTATCCCGCGTTCCGGACACAATGGAACAGGTTTCGGAAGCTAATTCAATCGTCTGTGCGAGTTACAGCAATAAACGATCAATTTTAAATTAAACCGATTAAACGATTTTCTAAGCGTTTTGGCTTGCCCCGGACAAACGGTAATTCCGATTGACACGAAATTTGAAATCTTACAATAATATCACATTACGGATCCGATGAAACTGGTTTCGTCAAAATCCGAGACTGTTTGAAAAATGACTATTTTAACTCGCCAAATTAATATTAAAACCATTTCGATGCGTTTCGAGCTGCCACGATATAACGACAGCTCCGATTGCTATGAAAATTGAAATCCGATAATAACAAATTATTACGGATCCAATGGAACTAGTTTCGTCCAATTCTGAGACTGTTCAAAAATTGGCTATTTTTCATTCGATAATTAAATATTAAATTATTCAATTTTCACAAATAAATTTTAAATTCAGTTTTAAAAGTTCTATAACATCACTATAACTCCAATATGATAAAATAAAATTTACAAATCATTTTTAATCATGTTAAACCCGTTATTCAATTATCCAATAAATTCCAATTTTAAAATCTTATTAACTCTATTATAATCCCGATATAACTTACATTCACTTTAGAAACCAATTGAATCATATTAAATCAAATTTCAATTATTCACTCTATTTTCATATATTAAATTTCAATATCATATTAATCATATCAAATTCAGAATTTAATTATTCAGACATTTGTAATATTAAATTTAACAAAATTTATTATTCTTGAATCACTATCTTTTGAGATATTCAAAACGAACTTAAAAATTTAACTTTTGAAACGAATTAAAATTTATAGAACAACCATTTCCATTATACGGTTATTCAATTCCCATTATTCAATTATTCAATAAATTTTAAATATTTAATTTAAACAATTTAATTGTTCAATATTTGACGGATTTCAATATTGAATTTTTAAATAAAAATTTCATTATCAGTCGATTTACTATATTACATCAAGTTAATTCCACATTATTATTTAACTACAGTTAGAGATAATGCACTCAACTAATATATAAACTTTCATTTCAATTTGCAATTGGTTCACAAATTCAATTCGACTAACAAAATGAATAGGTAACTTAAATAATTATCACCTTTAACTTTTAATTACTTATAAGTTTATTATTTGCAACAAGTGTCACAATTACCTATTCAATACAAATTCATTCATTTACCTTTGGCTACATATTATTTCAATTGATTTGGGATTTCATTCAATTCATAAACAATTAACTTAGATAAAATTTGTTGCATTTCATTCTAGTTATTATTACCATACATAAATTACAATTTTTTTTCTAACCTTAAATCACGAAATCTTATCAAATTAGCTATTTTAATTATCGAAAATTTACCGGTCGTTACATTATTTCGAAAGGAAGATCCCAATTGGATGCGCAAATGATTGGAGCAGAAATGAGTTTGTTCTTAAGACGTTCAAAAGAAGAGATACACTCAGAGTTGAAATCGAATGGAACGTCTTTTCGAGGAGAGTCATCAAAGGACGAGCGATTTTGCTAAAATCTTTTACAAAGCGTCGATAAAAGCCAATGTGCCCTAAAAATGATCGAATGTCCTTAATGATTTGGAAATGGGTAGATTTGCAATTACATCGATTTTCACTTTATCTACCTTAATGCCTTTATTTGAGATGATATGTCCAAGGACTATGCCTTGTTTGACCATAAAGTGACATTTTTCCTAATTTAAAGTCAAATATTTTCTTTACATCGATTTATAACAAACTCGAGATGATGTAAAGTTTGAGAAAAAGAATCGCCAAAGATTGAGAAATTGTCCATAAAAACCTCTAGAAAGCGTTCATTCATGTCGAAAAAGATTTCAAGCATACATCTTTGGAAAGTCGCAGGAGCATTACAAAGTCCGAATAGCATACGTCGATAAGCGAAGGTACCGAATGGACATGTGAAAGTCGTTTTCTCTTGATCTTCCGAAGCGATTGAATTTTAGTTATAGCCAGTATAACCATCAAGTATGCAGTAGAATTCATGGCCGGCTAAACGTTCAAGCATTTGGTCAATAAAAGGAAGTGGGAAGTGATCCTTACGTGTTGCGGCATTTAGTTTTCGATAGTCAGTGCAAACACGCCAAGCCGTTTGAATACACGTTGGAATAAGTTTATTTGAATCATTCTCGACAACATTTAGCCCAGATTTTTTTGGTACAACATGAATTAGGCTAACCCATGAACTATCTGAGATTGGGTAAATGATTCCATTATCGAAAAGTTTAAGAATTTCATCAGGCACCGCATCTTTCATTTTGGATTAAGCCTTCGTTGCGCGTCACGAACAGGCTTGGCATCATCGATTAAATGGGTGTGATGTTGAACAAGAGCGGGATTAATTCCCTTTATATCAGAGATCGACCATCCAATTGCTTCTTTGTTTTTCGAAAGAATAGAGAGAAGAGAAGTTTCTTGGTCAAGAGAAAGATCGTTTAGAAATTATGATTGGACAAGTTTCGTTTTCACCTAACTATGCGTACTTAAGTTGATCGGGAAGTGGTTTGAGGACTAAATTTTGGAGTTTTTCAATCAAAGAATTGGGTTGAGATTCGGACTCAATTGGAAGCGATTCAAAAGGAAGAGTGCGTTCAATTTCATTGGGAGTTTCGTGAAACAATTTTTCGTACTTAGCTTCACATTCGGCGTTAAGGTCAAGTGTCTCGTTTTCGAAGTTTTCGTGAATGGCACTAACTTCCATAGTTTGGTCGCGGGTTTTAATTTGATTGGCTTTCAAGATTGAAAATGTTAAGATCCAAAGTCATGTTTCCAAAAGATATTTTCATCGATCCATTACGACAATTGATTAAGGCATTTGAGGTGGCTAAGAATGGTCGGCCTAAAATTAATGGAATTTGCCTCGAGGGATTTGTCACTGGTTGTATTTCGAGAACGATAAAGTCAAAAGAGAATATGAATTGCCCTACTCGAACGAGCACGTCCTTGATTTATCCTGCGGGCTTCTTAATCGAATGATCGGAGAATCGAAGCGTAACGTTTGTGGGTTTGAGTTCACCTAAGCCTAATTGTTCGTACACGGAGTATGGAATCAAGTTGACACTCGCGCCTAAGTCTATCAAACATTTGTTAATCGTCTTGTCTCCAATTGTACACAAAATCGTAGGGCAGCCAAGATCTTTGCATTTAACAGGCATGGATTGGGACAAGACTTCACTCAAATTGGCGGCTGAGAATACTTTTTTGGGCACTTGAGTGTGTCGCTTTTGGGTGCATAAATTCTTAAGAAATTTCGCGTATGTGGGGACTTGCTGAACGATGTCAAGAAGTGGAATGTAAACTTTGACTTGTTTAAAAATTTCCAACATCTTTTCCATTTGGTCCGAGTGTTTCTTAGGTCGAAGACGATGTGGAAATGGAACACGAAACTCGGTAGGCAGGCCTACTCGATTAGAAGAGGAAGAGTTTTGGTTGGCATTGGATTCAACGTTTGGCTCTACGTTCTGTTCAGATTCGTTTGTTGTTTTAGAAGCATTGAGAGAGGTTTCTGAAAAATCGTTTGGATTAACGACTTGATTATCGATCTGTTTACCGGAACGGGAGTTGTGATAGCATTCAATTGGGTGACATTGCTATCTTGAAAATTGGGTGACATTGCTATCTTGAACAACATGGGCTTGATTTGAATTTGCGTTTTGATTTTTGGGATTTGAAAGTGGCTAGCTTGGGAATGTTCCAGTTCGCGTTCACTTACAGAAGTGGCTAATTGACTAATTTGCATTTCGAGTTTTGCAATCGATTGGTTTGTGTTTTTCATATATGACGTAAATAAATTTTGCAAATTGCTGTTTGATTGATGGCTTTGAGTAGTTGCTTTAGCCAACGTTTCAAGAGTTTTCTCAAGTGAAGTTAAACATTTATCTCTTGAGGAGGATGAGCAGAATTTGGTTGAAAGTTTGATTGTTGCGGTTGATTATGTGACGGACCCGCAAAGTTTGGTTGAAAATTGTTGGGTTGAAATGGAGGATTCGAAGCATTATTCGGGAATGCTTGAAAATTGGGACGAACGATATTCGTGTTAGGGTTGTTTTGGTTCCACACAAAATTCGGATGATTTCTCCAACCAGGGTTGTACGTTGGAGAAAACGGGTGATTTTTGGCTTTGTTGAAAGCATTGATTTACTCGACAGAACTGGGACACTGATTAGCAATATGATTAGGATCGTTGCATTTATAACACATCGGTTGGGAATCTTGGTTCATTTGATTCGATGAGAAAATGTTATCACTTTTTTTTAATCATTACATCGATCTTAGCTTCCAAAGCAAAAGAAGATCCATTCGAGTTTGCACTCGATCGTGAGTAAATTGATTTTTCATTCGAACGTTCCCATTGGGACGACTATTCAGCGAGGTTTTCAAGAAATTGCCAAGCATCGTCGTGATGTTGGGCAAGAAATTTGCCTTGGCACATTGATTCGAGCATGGTTCGTGAGTTGTTTTTGAGTCCATCGTATAAGATTTGGCAAATCGTCAATTTTTCGAAGTTATGGTGTGGATATTTGATCAAAAGCTCTTTGAATCTTTCAAAATATTTTCTGAATGGTTCTCCCTTGAATTGACGAAAATTTACAATTTCTTTTCGAATTCTACTCGTTTTTTTCCAAAGGGTAGAACTTTTTGAATAAAGCTTTTACAAATTCTTCCCAAGTTTTAGTCGAGTTCGATGGTAAGTTGTACAACCATTTTTCAGCGTAATCCGTAAGTGCAAACGGGATTAATCAAAGTTTAATTCCATTATCGGAAAGTTGTTGGAGTTTAATGTTTGCGCAAACTTGTTCGAATTTCTTCAAAAAGATGTATGGATCACCGTGCTCGAAATTGTCAAATTTTGGAAGCGTGGCAATATAGTTTGAATGAATTTCAAAATGGTTACCCATAGAGGCGCGTAACTTGATGCATGATGGAATAGAAACTCTATCGGAACAGATTCTATCCATAAGAGTTCGAGGGGCGTTTTCGTTCGCCGTTTGGGGAGGATCGTCTGTTCGAGTTAAACGGTTTTTAGAAGGGTCACGAGTCCAATGATTTGTTGTTGTGTCACGAATCCAAGTACTCATGCACAAGTGAAAGTTGAGAAGAGAAAGAAGTTAGAAGCGAGTTTAGTGAATGAAAGAAGATTTGAAAACTTGTTTTTGTTTTTTGAATTTTCTCTCGTTTTTTTTACAAGGAAGAAAACTATTTACCAAGTGAGATTTATTTGCAAAAGAAAAGTTTAATTTTTGTTTTACAAATATTTTTTTAATATGTTTTTGTTCTTGTATTTTTTTTCTTTGAATTTTAAAATACTTACCAAAAGGAATTTTTTTTTAGAAAATGGAAATTGATTTTTGAATTTTCAAATTTTTTTTCGGATTTTTGTTTTTGATTGACAATTTTCAAAGGAAAGGAAAAAAAGGATTTTTTTTGGATTAAAAACTAAGTTAAGTAAAATTTACAATTTTTTTGGACATGGATTTTTGAGTTTTTTTTGTTTTTTTAATATGCATGAACTAATGAAACTTAAATGAATGAAAATAACATAATTACAATTTTATATCCTTAGTAGCTCCTAACCCAAAATTGTAATCACACTTTGTCTTAAGTCAACAAAAATATTTCTCAGTCAGGCAACGGACAGGGGTTATCGACGCACCACAAACCAACGTAGCAATGCAGCCGAAAGTTTAAGTACCTTTAGAGGAGCAACCAGTATAATATTTACGAATCACCATAATTTTTATAAATGATTACTACTCTGCCGTAGCCTAGACACCAAGAAATAAAATTGTTCAAAGAAAACAATTATGAAGATACAATTAAGCCCTAAGTGAGCTCGTGACACCCTTAGGTCCAACGCCTAACCATTATTATTAGTCAAATTTTACGATGAAATGCATTTGTGGGCTAAGGAAAGGGTGATGAAATCCCTCACCTTATGTGAATTAGGGTATTGCCCTTAGAAAATAAATATAAGATGAGATGAATGCAAAACAGAAATTAAACACGAATTTACAACGCAACTAAAATGAAGTTTGTTTTTGTTTTTGGATTTTGAGTTTTTTTATATAAACGCAAATGCAAGAAACCAACAATGCAATTCAAATAAAAATAAGGGAAAATAGCATGATACCAGAGCGTGCATAATTATTAGCAAAATTTTTTTAAGCGGCAATTTTAGCAAAGCTGTTATTTTTAACAAGCAAAGCAATTTCTCTTGATTTTTTGCTTTGGCAACCTGAAATGAAAAACAAGATATATACAATATTTTATTTCATAAAAGAAGAAACTGAAACAAATAAAAACAAAACAAGTTAAACTAAAACAATTAAAAATAACTTATTTTTTTTTAAGAAAAACAAAGAGCAATCGCTAGCAACATGAAAACAAAGATAACCTAAAATAGTATTTTTTTTTCTTTTGTTGTTTTTTTTTTGAAAGAGGAGAAACAAACTCAAGACTTAAACAATTTAAAACAAAGAGGAAAAAAATAACCCGGCCCGTTTAGAAACAACAGCCCAACTCCTTTTTAAAAAATAAGATACGAAATCCCCTATCCCCTTTTCACTTCTTCTCTATCGTTCTCTTTTTTTTTAAATGGCGAATTCGACACTTTAGAAATTTCTTTTAATTCCAAAATTCGTATACTGCCAGCAACAATGTGATTTCAAGATTTGCAATTTCAAAAGTAATTCGTTTGAGATGCTCGAAACTGGATGTGGAGTGGTGGATGGGTTCGATTTTGGCGATGTTTGCTGTAATGATGTTTGCGGGAATGTGCGAGGTGTATTGTTGTCAGTGGCAAGAAGAGGCGATTTGTACGAAGAGGTCATAGTTTCGTGATGTCACGGCAGTTGAAGTTGATGTCGTGGTGGTTAATGGATGATTGGAAGGCGGCGGCAGTGGTCTGATGATTGATGGCGGTTGATTTGAGTAGCAATTTGGTTTGCGATGGTGTAGTGGGATTGTGGGTTCGGTAGTTCGACGGGGTTCGAGGTGGATGAAGTCACTGCTATTGAACAAGTGGTGTTTGGGTTTGCTAAATTTTCGTCTGTGGTTTGTACTATGATGGTCGGTGTATGACTGATGATATGGAGAAGGCAGATTGGCAGGAGGAAGATGATTGTTCAGGTGAACTACTGCAGTGAGAAGTTTGTGATGACGCGGTGGTGGCTATATGTTGAACTGCAGATATGTTTTGCAGTCAACAAGGCATTTTTTTCGGATGGAGGTCTGTTGTGAGTGAGTGGAGTTTAGGGGAAGTGACAGTAGCTTGTAGTGAGGAGGAAGATGGTCGTGGGTTATTGGAATTGTAGGTGCTGTGTTAACGGGTGACAAAGCAGTGTTTGAAGAAATGAGATGTATTTGATGAAGTGCAGTGGGAAGATAACTGTTTTGGTTTGGGAAGAGGGCAGTGAATGGTTGTTGTTGGTGTTGGGCGAATTCTCACCCATGGAATCACGAGACCAAGAGGCATCAGCTTCGCCATTTCCATCCGGTATCCGTGCCCATTCGGTACCCATACCCACGCCGAACCGCGCTCCATCCACCATCACCGGTCTAACCTACCACCGGTCCAAAACCCACCATCACCGAACCAACCTCAACTAGGCATCACCGAACCAAACAACCCCCCAAGCCAAGCCGAACCAACACACCTCCCATCTACTACCGAATCACTGCATCTCCACGTCCTAACCGGACCAAGGCCATCACCGGACCAAACCTCCGTCTAGCTATGACCGGACCAAGCTTCGCCGAACCAACATGGCTCCCAACTACTACCGGACCAAACCTCCGCCTAGCTATGACCGGACCAAGCTTCGTCGAACCAACATGGCTCCCAACTACTACCGGACCAAGCCTCTTCCATCTCACCACCGGACCAGCACTCTCCTGACCATCTCCATCTTCCACTACCGAACCAACCTGAAGAAGGCATTCCGGATCAACTTTACCAGGCCAGATTGCAGCAGTCTAGGCACGTCAGCAGCCATATACATCCAAGACCCCTGCTCGCAGCCTCACTCTATAAATAGAGGGGCAGGGGTACAACAATGGCAGACAAGTTTGAGAGCTCAAGCACGGAAGGAACTTTCAAACAACTTTCATATACTTGTATACAAAGCTTTGTACTTGTAATCTGAAAGAAAAGAGAGAATAACATATAAAGTGGACGTAGGCACGTTCTGGCCGAACCACTATAAATCTGCGTGTCTTTTTACAATTTAGCCCCTGTTTTTTACTTATTTGCATAACTCACCCAAATTGCTAAGAACAACATAAAATCAACTAAATCATACGACTTTGAGGTGTTCGTCCATTTTTTGTGCAAACATTTTTGGTGCTTTCACTGAGAACTTGGAACTCGAAGCTTCAGCTTCCCTCATTCAACCTTCTTTCCCAATAGCACCCTTCATTGCCTAGGAAACATGACTTTCAGGCCGAGAAAAGACGCCAACAAGGGAAAGAACGTTGCAACCAGCAGCGCTCCAGATCTAGTGGATCCAGATCAAGAGAACCATCCCACTACGACAGCAGTGCCAAATGTAGATCAGGCAATTCTGACAGCCCCTGCCGCGGAACAACGGGCAGCAATCACTAGGGCAGACCTAGACAGAGTTGTGGTTGAAGTGACTAACCACTTCGCATCCCAAAAAGAAGCTTTGGTGAACCAACTCATGTCACGCTTGAGGGATGCCGAAGAATCCAACCGCAACACTGAATCATGGGGTGAGTCTCAATCTGGAGGATCTCGGGGACAACAAAGGTCTTCCCTCTTCGAAGAAGCTATCAACAGGAACAACAATGATAGGGGCCGCGCCCGGACTCAGCCCGAACTCCGACTCGAGGAAGCGCTTGGAACCGAACCCAATGGGGGAGGCACCAGGCAAGGGTCGGATGTAGCTGAGCCAGTCATGCCGCCTAATCATAGAAACCCCGCTGAACGGAGCCGAGCTAGAACCCAGCCCGAAGTTGACCCCATGGAAATGCTCGAAACAGAACCCTGCAGGGGAAGATCAAGGCAGAGGCCAACTGTAGCTGGTCTTAGCATGCATCCGAGCAGCCAAAGACAGCCACTGGATAACGTCAAAAGTGATAGACTATACCATCCCTACAGGTCATCTGGACGAGATCGATCCCGCAGGGAAGAACCAAGCTCATTTTTGTCCGCTCCAAATTCTGATGAAAGAATGGCACGATTATTCAGAGAATGCGTCCGACGGGAGCAAAGGGATCGAGGGATAGGCGCTAGGGTAACCAGCCCTTTCACCCGCGACATCGAAACCGCCATCACCCCTCGAGAATGGAAAATGCCGACGATGGAACCGTACAAGGGAACTTCCGACCCCGTTGTACACTTGCAGAGATACACACAGCATATGCTCATGAGCGGAGCAACGGAAGGAGTGTTGTGTAAACGCTTTCCGCTATTCCTAGCAGACCTAGCTACCTCCTGGTTCTGCCATCTACCCCAAGGATCTATCAGCTCATGGGAGATGTTGAAAGAAAAGTTCATTAGCCAGTTCCGCATTCATGTGGAACAACCCAAGGATGCTTATTCTCTATCTACTGTCAAATAGAAATCCGGAGAGACACTGCAACAATATCTAACCCGGTTCAACGCCGCAGCGGCCGCAGTCCAAGACGCCGATGAGAAACTCACCATAATGGCCCTCTGTAGTGGTGTGCACCCAGATACCAAGTTTGCTAGAAGACTAACTAAAGAAAAACCAGCTACCTTGCCCGATTTCTTCCATGAAGCTGGAAAGTACATGAGACTCGAAGAGGCTGCCACTGAAAGGCAGACAGGACCACAGGCTAAGACGGCTCATGGAAACGCCCCCGCCGCAGCGAAGGACATTCGGAGAAACGACTCCAGAGACAATGCAGGGGGCAAGAAGGGAGAAAAGCGCTTGTACCGACCAGGACCGAGATTTGACGCTTACACTCCCTTGAATGAAACAGTCGTGAACATCTTCCTGGCTACCTAGGACGAACTTACATACAAGCGCCCCCTGTACAAGAAAGAGTCAGATCGCGCAATCCAGTCCGGAAAATTCTGCCGTTTCCACGAGTCTCATGGGCACGATACCAATGAATTCCGCCATCTCCGAGACCTAATTGAAGAACACATCAGGAGAAAGAGGCTGGAACGCTATGTAAAGGGCCAGGACAGGACTCCAGCTCCCGTCAAGGAAAACCCAGGGCAGCTCCACCCAGAGACAGGCGGAGGAAATCGCAACACCAGCGGTTCCAGCCAAGAGAAGATAGTGGTCCATACAATATCAGGAGGGCCACACATCGCCGACAAGAGCTGGGCAGAAATGGAAAGATATGGAAACTCATTCAGAAGCGAGGGAGACTGCGTCAATTCTGTTATGGAAGAACGCCACCCTAAGCGGAAGGAAAATAATGACATCACATTCGGTGGGCGCGACCTAGAAGGAAGGCAATACCCTCATATGGATCCTATGGTCATCTCTGCCTGGTTCGGCCCAGCTGAAGTTTTTCGAATCCTAGTAGACACTGGAAGCTCAGTGAATATTCTGTTCAAGCATGCTTTCGACAAAATGAAGCTGTCAATGAAGGACGTGTCTCCCTGCAACAAACCGCTACACGGTTTCACTGGAGAAGCAAAGATGCCCCTCGGACAATTGGATCTCTTTGTTGAATTGGGAAGTCATCCCCGCTCCGCCGTTCGGAAACAAACATTCGTGCTAATAGACAACCACTCGGCCTACAATGCCTTTTTAGGAAGACCAGCCTTGTCCGACTTCCAAATTGTCCTTGCCCCATGGTGCCTGAAGATGAAGTTCCCAACGGATAATGGAGTAGGAGAAGTAGAAGGGGATCAAGACGCCGCTCGGGACTGCTATGTAACCGAACTTCGCAATAATCACAGGAGAGATAAAGGGAAAAATGCAGAGACTATTCTCTGCATGAAAAGCTTGGAAGCACAGCAACTAAAGAAAGCCCCTCCTCTTCGGTATACCAGTGATCCTTTCAATGAATTAGACCCCAGGGACAAAGAGGAGGAGACCACCGCCGAGCCTGCAGAGGTTATGGAATTCGCATCTGTAGACAAACTCGACCCAAGTAAACTGCTGAGAGTCGGATCTCAGTTAAAAAGAGAATTAAAGAATCAACTCATTGATTTTCTTCGCCACAACATGGATGTATTTGCATGGACGCATGCTGATATGACTGGAATCTCCCCGGACATAGCATGCCACGCACTAAACATCGATCCTACCAAGGTACCGGTAAAGCAAAAGAAGAGAAGTATGGGGGCAGAACGATCGGCAACCCTCGAAGAAGAGGTAAAGAACCTGCTTGCCAATAACTTCATACGAGAAGCCATCTACCCAGAATGGATCGCTAACCCGGTACTGGTAAAGAAGGCTAATGGGAAGTGGCGAACATGCATCGATTTCTCCAACTTAAATGACGCTTGCCCGAAAGACTGCTTCCTACTCCCCCGAATCGACCAACTCGTGGACAGCACTGCCGGACATGAACTCTTATCCTTTATGGACGCATACTCAGGATATAACCAGATCCCTATGCACGCCCCCGATCAAGATCACACTAGCTTCATCACTGACCGAGGATTGTACTGCTACAAGGTAATGCCATTTGGACTTAAAAACACCGGAGCTACTTATCAGCGCCTCGTCAACAAGATGTTTGCAGAACTGATAGGACGAACTATGGAAGTTTATGTGGATGACATGCTGGTAAAATCGAGGAAAGACAACGACCATATAAACCACCTGGACGAGATGTTTCGAGTACTTCGCCAATATGGAATGAAGCTGAACCCTTTAAAGTGCCCCTACGGAGTATCATCGGGAAAGTTCTTGGGATTCATCGTTCATGCAAGGGGGATTGAAGCAAACCCCGAACAAGTCCGAGCTTTACAAGATGTCAAGACACCATCTACTCGAAGAGAGATGCAAAGCCTAAACGGGAAAGTGGCCGCCCTGAGTAGATTCATCTCTAAAGCAACCGACAAATGCGTTCCCTTCTTTGAAGCCCTGAAGAGAGACAAAGGAAAATTCGAGTGGACCGACGAATGTTCAGCAGCTTTCCTTAACCTAATCGAGCACCTCCAACGGCCACCAGTACTCTCGACTCCGAATGAAGGCGAAGAACTATACCTATATCTTGCTGTGTCATCCCATGCTCTAAGCGCCGCTTTGGTAAGAGAAGAAAACCGCACACAACGGCCAGTGTACTTCATAAGCAAGAGATTCACAGGGGCAGAAGTCAGATACCCTAAACTTGAAAAGCTAGCATACTATTTTCTTATCACGTCGCGGAAACTGCGACACTATTTCCAGTTTCATTCCATCAGAGTTTTAACCGATCAACCGCTAAGGCAAGTGCTCCATCGCCCCGACACTTCTGGGCGATTACTTAAGTGGTGCATCGAACTAAGTCAATATGATATCACTTACCATCCTCGCACCGCTATCAAGGGGCAAGCCATAGCTGATTTCATTGCCGAATTCACTACTAGCGAAGGTAAGGACCAATCTGAAATAGCAGAAGATATCAAGTGGAATCTCTTCGTAGATGCAGCGTCGAACGAACAAGGCTCGGGGGCAGGTGTTGTGATAATCACCCCTAGGGGAAAGAAGCTGCACTACGCCCTAAGATTGGAATTCGCTGCCACCAATAATGATGCAGAATATGAAGCAGTGATAGCCGGATTAGAACTTGCACTGGAAATTGGAGTCAGTTCTTTATGTCTCCATAGTGATTCTCAACTTATTGTAAATCAAATACTGGGAGAATTCCAGATTCGAGGAGAACGACTCACATCGTATCTAAAGAAGACCAGGCTACTGCTTAATCAATTAGATCACTATTTAATCAAACACATTCCCCGAGAAGAGAATCAAGAGGCCGACGAACTAGCAAAACAAGCTAGCATGAAGAACATCACTATTTTCGGAGCATTAACCATCTCAAAACAGCTGGCACCAAGTTTCGAGCAAGTAAATCTGATAGCTGCAACCGAAGAAGAAACATGGATGACCCCTATCCGAGAATACTTACAAAACGGCACCCTACCTGACGGGCGAAATGAAATTAAGAAAATTCTAAGGAAAGCTTCCCGCTACACAATGCAAGAAGGCATCCTCTATCGGCGCGGCTTCTCTAACCCCTTATTGAGGTGCGTTGCTGGAAGAGAAGCCAAGGAAATTCTATCCAATATCCATCAGGGAAGTTGTGGAGACCACACCGGAGGGCAGACCCTAGCAAAAAAGATACTTCGATATGGGTATTTCTGGCCCACTTTAAACAAGGATGCCTTAGACTTCGTCAGAAGATGCGACAGATGTCAGAAATTTGCTAAGATTCCTCGACTACCAACCAATGAAATTACTCAGATGACCAGCCCTTGGCCCTTCGCAATATGGGGAATTGACTTAATTGGCAAACTGCCAACGGGCCGAGGCGGAGCCAAATATGCTATAGCGGCAGTTGACTATTTCACCAAATGGGTGGAGGCGGAACCTCTAGATAAAATATCCTCGGCAAAAGTTATCAACTTCTTGATCAAAAATATTCTGTGCAGGTACGGAGTCCCACTTAAGATCATATCAGACAACGGACTTCAATTTGACAGCGAAGAATTCGCCGATTGGTGCCAAAAGCACGGAATTCACAAAAGCTTCTCATCTGTAGCTTATCCTCAAGCAAACGGACAAGTCGAAGCTGTCAACAAAATCCTTAACACCTTAATCAAGAAGAAACTTGAAAAGTCGAAAGGCGCTTGGGTGGACGAACTTCCTACGGCACTTTGGGCCTATCGCACATCTTACAGAACTTCAACAGGGCATACTCCTTTCTCTTTGGCATACGGATCGGAGGCCGTGCTCCCAGTTGAATCTATAGTGCCCTCTCACCGTAGGATCCACTACAGCCCGGAAGAGAACGAAGAACTCCTCCTCATGTCTTTGGACCTAATTGAGGAGAGAAGAAACGATGCAGCACTCAAAGTAGCGGCTCACAAACAAAAAGTGGCAGCCCAGTACAACTCCAAAGTCAAGCATCGCAGCTTACAAGAAGGAGATCTTGTCCTCAAACGAATCTTTCCGCGCCCCGGGGCACTGGACCCCATCTGGGATGGACCATATGTAATTCATAAAGATCTCTACAACGGAGCTTATATTTTGTCAATAGTGGACGGAGAGGTGTTCCAGAGGGCATGGAACATCCGACACCTCCATCGATTCTTTTCTTAACTTGTACTGCCCATATGAAGTGAATTAACAAAGAGAATCAGTGGACGTAGGCATTTTCGTGCCGAACCACTTTAAAAACTTGGCTCTTGTTAACTTGTTCCTTTATATCTTGGCTACTTGTTAAGCTTTATCCTTTGCTGTTGAACAAAATCCTTTGCAGATGACATTTCAATTCAGAGCTTCACAACACAACTCCACCTGGACAAAATCTAACAGGTACGCTATGATCCTATGCCCTCGCCAATGAGACACTTTGCTCCGGTATCCCTCTACCGCGAGTTAACTCATTGTTTGCCTTGGCCCTTAAAGCTGACTGTAATAAGACGAGTATAAGCCACCGAGAAGGCCGATTATGCCATGGCAGCTCATTACAGCGATTCGGCTCGCCGGCAACTGTGAACTGACTATAAGCCCCAACATAAGGTGTGGCTAGCCAGGGGCAGTTCACAGTTGACGATCAGCCCCCACGCTAGCCGGCCATAGTAAATCGAATAATACCCGCGATTACGGGCCATAATGGCCCGGGTAGTTACTATGCGCGATCGGCTCCGATGTGTCTTAAGTGCGGCTGTGGTAAAAAAGAAAACTCCCCGCAGAGGCGTAAGATGGGTGACAAATGTCTCCAAGACCCACAGCTAAGGAAAGTGACTACAAAACCCGTTTGCCACGAACTTAAGCACATCGACGGCCTTCCATGACTGGAAGTTTCACTTTTCCTATATTTCCATTTCATTTAAAACTTTTCTCCTATTCTCCGTAATGGTGCTTGAAAGTACAGGACATGAAATAGGAAACGCTCGCTAATGGGAACAAAAACTTACAATCGGATGACGAGACACTCAACAACATTCTGTGCTTAGTCTTACAGGGCGCACGAAGTTGCCGTCCACAGCCGAAACATGAAGGGCGGTACCTTCTACTTTTATACATTAATGCATAGCTGCAGTTCATATTCACACATCACATTTACGTTGCAAAATGAGAAAATTATACTTTAAGCAAAAAACTTGAAATCAGGCACAGTCAAGCCACTAGTAACATGCATAGTTACATCACTTACACAGCACAACAAAATAGCGATAACATTCCAACATAAAGGAATCAGCTTATGTTATGAAATTACATAAAGTCATTCATCATAAACAATATTATTACAGTCACATCAATGTTTTGGACTAACATAAACAGCGATAAAAGGAAATCAAAAAGTGACCGAATCCGGACAAGGAACCAGCTGCGTCCGCACCTCACCCTCATCCTACCAACTCTCCAAGCCTACTTGGCCGTAGGGTCGGAGCTCCCAGCATGCTTATCAGAAGTCCCACCTGTCCAATTCAGAAGAGGAATCCATTAAACCAACAACGGACGATCAAGTCATGAAAAACTAAAATAGGGAGACTCACCAGCGTCCGCCGCTTGATCCTCATCCTCCAATTGCACACCCGCTTCCTCCGCAGCAAGCAGTCGCATCCCCTCCTTCACCGCCGCCTGCTCCTCCTTCGAAAACTGAGCGGTGACTACATCCAGACTAAAGGCCGCTCCACCTTTCTTACCCGCATCAACCCCGACCTCCTCTAAAGCCCGAAGATATACCTTGGCCATGACCCGGGGATAGTCATCCATCCAGGATAAGCTGCCCTCCTTCCAAGTGCGGAAGTACATGTCCTGTAGCATATCGTTCATCATCCCCTCATCCTCTTCAAACCTCTTCACCCGGGCCTCGGAAATCTGCAACTTAGTGGCAGTAGCATCCCTCTCCCGCCGGTATCTCGAGCACTCAGCCTGGAGGGATCTCCTCATCTCCTCCATCTCTTCTTTCAACTTGGCTTGAGCAAGTTCTGCAGCTTCAAGCCTCCCAGATATCTCTTCAACCTGCTCGAGATCCGCCCTCCTAACCTCATCAACCGTGGTAATGGCCATGTCAATGCGTTTCTTGCAAGCGGCCTCCATTTTCCGCAACTCAGCTCTGCTAGCCTCTTCCATGGCCTTCTTTAGTCGTTGGGAGTCGGCTTCATGCTGCGAAATCTGAATAGCCTGGTCGGCAAGTTGTTTGGCCTGATCAGCAACCACTAACCGCAACCTTATATTGGCACTGCCTATCTCCTCCCCAGCCTTGGTCAATAGGGCGTGATGTTCCATTAACTTCTTGGCCTCCTCCGCGACCCGGTCGATGTTGGCCTTGGTTTCGTCCCCCATAGCAGCTATCCGAGTAGTGAGCAGATCCAGATCTAGGGACTTAGCCTCATTAAGAACCCGAACCATGGGATTGCGAGGGAGAAGATGCTCGCCCGTGGCCTCGTCAAATAAAATATCATGGGAGCTTGGGTCCAAATCCAGGTGGCCGGCAAAGGGATTGCGAGGCACGTCGGAACGTTTTATGCGGATAACAGTAGGATTCTCGGAAGGATGCGAAGAGGGGACAAACTCCGTGGTCTCCTCCGTGGTATCTCGGGAAGGCTAAGTAGGAGGCTGAGGACCAGGTGGTGAATCAAACAAGGAACGCCTCCTCTTCCTCTGCTGGATACCCTCCTCGATAACTCCAAGGAGAGGGCGGTAGCTGACCACGTCCCCAGGACGACCAGTAGGAGGCTTCGGCTTAGTAGAAGCTCTCATCAACTTGAATTGTTCGAGGCGGTGTCGAACATCTGACGTTCTGGCCACCTGGTCTGCCCCTGGAGTAAAGAATAAATGTTGCAAGCATGCATCAAATCATAAGGCAAGAGATATATCGAGTTAAAAAAAAAGGGAACAAGAAAGACGCTTTTACTATACAAACCCTGCAAAGAAGGAGGATCCTGTAATAAGTCCTGGATTTCATCCCAGGACGGGAGCAAGCCATAAAATATTCCTAAGTCCCTATCGTAAATGGAATCTGCAGAAGTCAAAAGTTCACCTTGCTCCGCCGGAGTCACCCTAGCTGAGGAGCTCTTAGGGGATGGATCGGCGCCATCCCCGGCCTTGCCAGTTTTCTTCGCCTTCTCCGCCAAATCCGATTCTCCCTCTGATTCCCCGAAAGCTTGACGGAGAGCCTCATCCGTTCACTCCTGAAGCTCCCCCACTTGCCTGGAGGTTAAGGCACCAGTGCCACTACCGCCCTGTCCGTCGCCATCACCATTGCCCTCTCCATCTCCATCGCCATCTCCTCCACCCTCTGACTCTCCTCCTACATCGCCTCCTTCGTCCTCGCCTCTATCCTCTTCCACATCTTCCTCCTCCGGGATAATCGGGCAAGTGCTAGGAGAGGGGCCGTCAGACTCCTTAAGTTTCTTACCCCCAACAACCGGAGGCTTTGTAAAAGTTTTCCTCTTACCACTCTTCTTCGTGGCCCCTCCTGTAGTCTGGGCAGCTTTCTCTTCCGCCGTATCTCTCTGTATAACCACGGACTGATGTGGAAGAATCAAGTTGTACATCAAAAGTCTAGCATTCCTGATCAGGTAGGCAGCCGAACTGTCTCTCTCTGAAATAGCTTCTATCTCAGCTGCCATCTGAACTAGGCGATCGTTCTCCACAACCACAAAGCCACCTGTCGCTAGCAAGAAATGAAAGCGCATAAGGAAAAGAATTGAGGCCAAGACAAGGAATGTAAATAAAACTTTGACTTACATCCAGAGGTGAAGCAACGGATAGAGACGGAGTCATCTCTGACGAAGAACCACTCCTTCTTGAACATATTGTACTTCGAATAGAGGTCCAGAACCGGCTTAAAAGAGATGGCAGACTCCAAGCTAATATATGGGGATCCCTTCCTGTATCCCCTCAGATTGTACAGATACCGTATCTCCTGGTTGGAAGGAGCGTGCCCATACCTCTCCTGAAAGATAGCGTACAAGCACACCAGGATGGCGTAAGAGTTGGGCTGGAGTTGGAATGGAGCCACCTTCAGATAAGTGATGAAGCTGACTACCCAGGCGTTGATGGGAGGAATGGCCCCGCACATACAGTGGTACCTACTATACGCAAAATACCCTTCAGGAGGGTCATATGGCATAACTACAGCCCCCGGCAGCACCATGAGCGCTCTGTCTATCCCGAAGGAACGAGATATAACATCGAGTTGCTCCTCCTTCAGGGAGCTAGGAAAGCAGTCAGGAGGGGAGACCAGAAGTTCCTGGGGACCATACCCATCCACTAACGACCTCGGGGCAGGTCCATGTTGCGCCGGTCCTGACTGGGCTGGGGGCACGGTAGAAGTCTCTTCTCTATCCTTGGACTTCTTTCTGTCTGATCGAGTTTCTGCTTTGCGAGACATTTATCTGCGGCACAAGAAATACACGATATTAGAACGAAGAGTATGGGAATATAAACGAATAGCTATCAAATTCCATTCGGTGGTCAAGTTTTCGAGTTTCATTCGGCATTAAAGGTTAAAGCTTCATTCGGCATTACCAATAATCGAACTCATTCGGCATCACCTGGATAAAGTTCACTCGGTAGTAAAATTTTCAAGCCCATTCGGCGAAAAGAGAAACATACCTATTCGGCACGAGTTTGATTCGGCACGAGTTTGATTCGGCACGAGGTTGATTCGGTACAAGGTTGATTCGGCACTCAAGTTGGTTTGGCTCTCTCTGATTCGGTGAGGAATAACGAAGGGGTGTAGCCCCTATTTATAGACGTACACAGGACAACCGAACCAAATGGTTCGGCACTCAAAACCGAATGTAGCTACACCAAATGGAAGAAAAACAAAGCGCGACACCTGCAAGCACGTGCCCCACTTTGGGGGGCAAATGTTGGGTGAATTCTCACCCATGGAATCACGAGACCAAGAGGCATCAGCTTCGCCATTTCCATCCGGTATCCGTGCCCATTCGGTACCCATACCCACGCCGAACCGTGCTCCATCTACCATCACCGGTCTAACCTACCACCGGTCCAAAACCCACCATCACCGAACCAACCTCAACTAGGCACCACCGAACCAAACAACCCCCCAAGCCAAGCCGAACCAACACACCTCCCATCTACCACCGAATCACTGCATCTCCACGTCCTAACCGGACCAAGGCCATCACCGGACCAAACCTCCGCCTAGCTATGACCGGACCAAGCTTCGCCGAACCAACATGGCTCCCAACTACTACCGGACCAAACCTCCGCCTAGCTATGACCGGACCAAGCTTCGCCGAACCAACATGGCTCCCAACTACTACCGGACCAAGCCTCTTCCATCTCACCGCCGGACCAGCACTCTCCTGACCATCTCCATCTTCCACTACCGAACCAACCTGAAGAAGGCATTCCGGATCAACTTTACCGGGCCAGATTGCAGCAGTCCAGGCCCGTCAGCAGCCATATACATCCAAGACCCCTGCCTCCAGCCTCACTCTATAAATAGAGGGGCAGGGGTACAACAATGGCAGACAAGTTTGAGAGCTCAAGCACGGAAGGAACTTTCAAACAACTTTCATATACTTGTATACAAAGCTTTGTACTTGTAATCTGAAAGAAAAGAGAGAATAACATATAAAGTGGACATAGGCACGTTCTGGCCGAACCACTATAAATCTGCGTGTCTTTTTACAATTTAGCCCCTGTTTTTTACTTATTTGCATAACTCACCCAAATTGTTAATAACAACATAAAATCAACTAAATCATACGACTTTGAGGTGTTTGTCCATTGTTTGTGCAAACAGTTGGCAAGCAGTGATGGGAGATGGACACAGCAGCTCGGTGATGGTTTGCAAGGTTGTTTGAATGGTGATATGGTATGGTGCAGCTATGGCAATTAAAGAATGGTTATAGAGGCAAGAAGATTATAGATTGTGGTATTGAAGAGGAGTTGGAAGTTGTCTGGTAGCAGTTGCAAGGGAGGATTGCTCGTTTGTTTACAGGTTGGAACTGCGTTTGTTTGAATGTTGAAGTGTGAACAGCAATGAATAGGCAATTGTATGCTGTAACTTGTGTTTGGTATGGCAGGGGTAATGTGTTGTTGATGTAAGTGATGGTGGAAAGTTGTGAAGATGATGTAGTTAAGTAGAGAATGGTTTGACACAATGCAGAAATGAGAGTGAATAGTGGTGCAGAGAGTAAGGCTAGAGAACAATGAATAATTTTGTAAATAAGCAGTTATGAAAATGCAAATTGAAAATTCAAAATGTAAATGGAAAATTTGTAAATGAAATGGATTTTTTTTTCTTTTTCAAATGAGATTGTGTGAATTTTTGATGCAGCTCAGACCAGGGTCGAAGAATTGCAAGCTATCATTTTTCAAGGCTTAAGTCGTTCACGACCTAAGTAAGGTGAAGACTTAGGTCGCCCACGACCTAAGGAGGAAAATTTAAGTCGTTTCCGACCTAACTGGAACCCAGAGGGTGAAGGCCTAGGTCGTCCATGACCTAAGGAGGAAAGTTTAGGTCGTTCCCGACCTAACTGGAGACCAGAGGGGGAAGTTGCACCGAGTTCACGACCTAACTCAAACGGGTTACGACCTAAGGATGTTAAAGTCGTTCGAACGACCTAACGGGCTACGTTCTAACGAGCTGCGGCCTAAGGAGCTACGATCTAATAGTCTACGACCTAAAGAATTGAGTCGCTGCTTGGTTATGCCGCACTGGAAGTAAAGCCGCTCTGGAAGTTAACTCGTTACTGACCTAAGAGCTTAAGTCGCTGGGAGTCTTAAGTCATAAGTCGGGATGTTTGTATTTTCTTAAGTCGTAAGTCGTTAGGTCGTATACGACCTAGGTGTTGTAAATATATGTGTGTGTTGTAACTTGAATCTTGTACCGTTGGGTCGTAAGTCGTCACTTTTGTGTGTTTTTAGATCGTGTACGACCTAATTTGAGTCGGCATTGTGTTGTAACTGATAAGCCGTATACGTTGAGTCGCTGCCGATATATGATGAGTCGTAGCATTGTGTTGTAACTGATAAGCCGTGTACGTCGAGTCGCTGCCGACATATGATGAGTCGTAAGTCGTGAACGACTTAAGGCACCGGTTGTGAAATGCTATAAATAGGGAGTGTGTTGTACATTTTAGAGGTGGATTATTGAATAAAAACTTTGTTTGATTACTGTGTGCTTTCATCTAAATTGGTAGTTGAGTGTGATCTCCTATCTCCACTTTCGGTAATTCGAGTGCGCTCGAATCAACGATCGTTGAAGCCAATTCACGGTATCAAGTGCGCTTGATCAACGTTTGAAGAATTGTAGATCTTCTTTCACGGTATCGTGCGCGATCAACGTGTCGAAGATAGCTAGAATTCGGTATCTTTGTGATCAACGAATTTGGGCATTTCAGT
This sequence comes from Allium cepa, assembly GCA_030765085.1. NCBI lineage: Eukaryota > Viridiplantae > Streptophyta > Magnoliopsida > Asparagales > Amaryllidaceae > Allium > Allium cepa. Next base: position 4,714,590 of record CM060930.1, on the reverse strand, counting down.
ATCTTCAATCCACCGTTAGCTACTTTCATCGATCTATATCATTTTGTTATTATCCGTTGCGTCAGATTTTTGGTATCAGAGCAGACTTAGCCAATCATAGCTAAGCCGAGTCTTGGAGCCAAGGAGTTTGAAGTTGGTGTTCATCGTGTTCATCTTGAAGTTGCAACAAGTTAGAAGCTTCTGATCCATTTCATTTTGGATCAAATTTGGAAAGGTGTTTGAGTGAAGGCCGAGCATAACTTTGTGTTACGTTTGGACCGTGCATCAGTTTGGTATCATTGGTTGAAGTTAGGGCCGAACTTGTGGAACTTGTGCGAACTAGTTGAAGTTTGATTTGTAGAAGATTTGTGAAGTTTGAAGTGTTTGTATTGATTTAATCATGCCGCCGAGAAGAGCTAATCGTCATCAAAATGTTGAAGCGTTGTATAGAAGAGAAGAAGCCGAGCAAATGGAACAACACATTAATGAGAAATTTGATGAAGCTATTGGAAAGCTAGAGAAGTTGATGATTGATATGAATCAAACTCAAAGGAGGAGATCGCCAATCTCGAACCATGGAGGAAACCGAGTTCCGCCATCGGTTACGGAAGCGAGAAGGGTATCACCGCAATCCTTTAGAGAGAGAAGAGAAACATCAATTTCATCAAGGAGAGATCACCATGACTATGGACATGAAGAGAGGAGAAGTCCACGAGAGGTTGAAGATGAGCCATATCGTGATGAAGAGGGTGATAGAACTAGCATTCATTATCGAGATCGAGACCAAGTTCGAAATTCATATCGGGATGTAGATGATGATCGACGATGGGAGTCGGGTATGAAGATGGAAATTCCTGAATTTAAAGGGGGGATGGTAGCTGAAGAGTTCTTGGACTGGTTGTCCAATGTTGACGAGATCTTTGATTTCAAAGAGGTTTCGGAAAATCGTCGAGTGAAGTTGGTTGCTACTAGGTTGAGGGGTAGAGCTATGGCGTGGTGGCAGCAAACCAAACTTACACGAGAGCGGATGGGGAAGTCAAAGATTGAGTCATGGGATAAGATGAAGAAGCTGATGAAGGGCACATTCTTACCTTACAATTATCAATCGCTCATGTATCAGAGATTGCAGAATCTGAGGCAAGGGACGAAGTCAGTTAATGATTATGCAGATGAATTTTACCAACTCATTGCCAGGAATGATATTATAGAGACAGAAGAACAGTTGACTGCTAGATTTGTTGGAGGGTTGAGGATGCAGATTCAAGATATGGTGAATATGTTTGATCCTAGATCTGTAGCAGAAGCACATCAGAAAGCGTTGGCTTGGGAGAAGCAGGGAAGACGAGGTGGTGGTGTGTTTACAAGTTCCAATATTCAGAACAAGGGTGCTAGTGGGAGTTCCAATGTTTCTAAATCTGTCAGTAAACCAATTGTGAATGAAGTTGCAAAAGCGAAGGTCAACAACAGTTTCAAATGTTATAATTGCCAGGAAGTGGGTCACGAGAGTAATGAATGTCCGAAGCCGAAGAAGCGAACTATGATTGTTGAAGTTGAAAGTGAGGATGTTGGGGAAGGTTATCCTAGTCCAGTTGAGGAGGATGAACAGGATGTTGCGTCGGGAGATGAAGGATGTAATCTAATGATGAGGAGGTCTTGTTTAATACCGAAGCAGGAAGAAGAAGCTAGTTAGTTGAGGAGTAACATCTTTTAGTCAACATGCACTATTCTGGGAAAGGTTTGTAAGTTTGTGATTGATGCAGGAAGTTGTGACAATATTCTTTCTACTGAAGCCGTGAGAAAGTTGAAGCTGAAAACGGAGAAGCATCCAAATCCTTACAAGTTAGCGTGGTTGAGAAAAGGAGGAGAAGTGAAGGTGGACAGGCGAGTTCGAGTTCCATTTTCTATTGGGAAGAAGTATAAAGACGAGATTTGGTATGATGTTGTGAAGATGGATGTTTCTCACTTACTTTTGGGAAGACCATGGCAGTATGATCGAGCAGTGCAACATGACGGTCGAACCAATAGCTACAGCTTTATGTTTGAAGGTGTTAAGATCATTTTGGTTCCAAAGAAGAGACAACAAGGGGAGAGCAAGTCAGAGGAAATTGAGGAGCTGAAGTCTTTGTTGACTTTGAAGGAATTCATCGAAGAAGTAGAGGAGAGTCCAGAGGTGTTTTTGTTGATTGGACATGAAGATACTGAATATGTTGAAGTCCCAGAGGAAGTAAAGCCGGTATTGGAAGAATTCAGAGATGTGTTTCCTGAAGAATTACCAACGGAGTTACCACCGTTGAGGGATATTCAGCATCAGATTGATCTTGTGCCAGGGGCAGTATTACCACACAGGCCACATTACCGAATGAGTCCAAAGGAGCATGAGGAATTGAGAAGGCAGGTGGAGGAGTTGTTAGAACAGGGGCGTGTTCAGGAGAGCTTGAGTCCTTGTGCAGTGCCAGCCTTATTGGTGCCAAAGAAGGATGGTTCGTGGAGAATGTGTACGGACAGTCGGGCTTTAAACAAGATCACTGTGAGATACAGATTTCCCATGCCGAGGTTCGATGATTTGATTGATCAGTTGAGTGGGGCTGTTGTGTTTTCAAAGATTGACTTGAAAAGTGGATACCATCAAATTCGTATTAGACCAGGTGATGAATGGAAGACTGCTTTTAAAACCAGGGAAGGTCTATACGAATGGTTGGTTATGCCGTTTGGTTTATCGAATGCGCCGAGTACTTTTATGAGAGTGATGAACCAGATTTTCAGACCATTTATTGGGAAGTTCGTGGTTGTTTACTTTGATGATATTTTGATCTACAGTGGGAGTATGGAAAAGCATGTCCAACATTTACGTGAAGTACTGTTGATTCTACGTCAAGAGCAGTTCTATGCAGCAACAAAGAAGTGCGTGTTTATGATGGACAGTGTTTTATTTCTGGGATATGTTCTATTGAAGGAAGGAATTCAAGTGGATGAAAGTAAAGTAGAAGCTGTCAGGAGTTGGCCACAGCCAAAGAAAATTACTGAAGTGAGGAGTTTTCATGGATTGGTATCGTTCTATCGAAGATTCATTCCATATTTTAGTAGTGTGATGGCACCTATAACCGATTGCATGAAAGGAAATAAGTTTGAGTGGTCAGAGGAAGTAGGGGTTGCTTTTGAGAAGATCAAGACACTATTGACAACAACACCAATTCTAGTTTTACCGGATTTTCAGTTGTTGTTTGAATTACATACTGATGCATTTAAAGTTGGGATTGGTGGAGTATTGAGTCAGAGTGGAAGACCCGTTGCTTATTTCAGTGAGAAGTTGTTTGGAGCTAAGTTGAGATATAGCACTTATGATGTTGAGTTTTACGCAATTGTTCAAGCAGTGAAGCACTGAGACATTACCTGTTTCAGAAGGAGTCCGTTCTCTATACGGATCATGAAGCTTTGAAGCATTTGCAAGGGCAGGACAAAATTTCAGCTAGGCACGCTTCATGGGTCGCATATCTGCAGTAGTTTACTTTTGTTGTTAAACATAAATCGGGGGTGACGAATCGTGTAGCTGATGCTTTGAGTAGAAGGAGTCATTTATTAACGACAATGAAAGATGAAGTGACAGGTTTTGAATTATTTCCAGAGCTGGTCGAAGAAGATCCTTACTATAAGAAAATTGTTGAGAAAGTCAAGGAGGGAAGTGCTAATGAATTTGTGTTGATGGATGGTTTTCTGTTTAAAGGAAATTGGTTATGTATTCCAGAAAGCAGCTTGAGAATGAAGATTATCAAGGAGTTACACGAGGAAGGACATGTGGGGCGTGATCGTACAATGCAGTTGATAACGAAATCTTATTTCTGGCCGTCAATGAGGAAGGAGGTTGAAAGGTTTGTGGAGAGATGTCATATCTGTCAGGTTTCGAAGGGAACCGCGACCAATGCTGGATTATATATGTCGTTACCTGTACCGACTAAACCTTGGGTTGATGTGAGTATGGATTTTGTTTTGGGTTTACCTCGAACTCAAAGGGGAAACGATTCCATTTATGTAGTGGTTGACCGATTTTCGAAAATGGCACATTTTATTGCTTGTAAGAAGACGGCGGATGCTGTTCATGTTGCTCAGTTATATTTCAAAGAGATCTATAGACTTCATGGGTTACCAGATTCTATCGTTTCGGACAGGGATACCAGATTTTTAAGTCATTTTGGCTAAGTTTGTGGAAGATGGTGGGAACGAAGTTAAACTTTAGCAGCGCTTATCATCCGCAGACAGATGGACAGACCGAAGTTGTTAACAGATCGTTGGGAAATTTGTTGCGATGTCTTATGAAGGACAATCTGAAGAGTTGGGACATGAAGTTATGTCAAGCGGAGTTTGCTCATAATCATGCAGTGAATCGTAGTACGGGATTCAGTCCATTACAGATTGTATATTCAAATTTACCAAGGGGACCGTTGGACCTAACGGTAGTGCCACAACCGGAGGGGACGGTTAAATGAGCTATAGATTTTGTTGATGGGTTGACCGAATGTCATAAGATCGTTCAAGAACTATTGGAGAAGGCAAATGAGAAGTATAAAAGATCCGCAGATCTGAAGCGAAGAAATGTTGAGTTTAATGAAGGGGATATGGTGTATGCTGTGTTAACAAAGGACCGTTTTCCAGTGGGCGCTTATAATAAGTTGAAAGCTAGAAAAATTGGTCCTATAGAAGTTGTGAAACGGATTAATGAAAATGCTTATAAATTGAAGCTGCCGGAGGATGTGTACACTTCTGACGTGTTCAATGTTAAGCATCTCGTACCATATTATGGAGATGAACGAGGTGATGTGGAAGAATTTACAAATTCGAGGACGAATTTTTCTCAACCTAGGGAGGATGATGCAGCTCAGACCAGGGTCGAAGAATTGCAAGCTATCATTTTCCAAGGCTTAAGTCGTTCACAACCTAAGCAAGGTGAAGACTTAGGTCGCCCACGACCTAAGGAGGAAAATTTAAGTCGTTTCCGACCTAACTGGAACCCAGAGGGTGAAGGCCTAGGTCGTCCATGACCTAAGGAGGAAAGTTTAGGTCGTTCCCGACCTAACTGGAGACCAGAGGGGGAAGTTGCACCGATTGCACGACCTAACTCAAACGGGTTACGACCTAAGGATGTTAAAGTCGTTCGAACGACCTAACGGGCTACGTTCTAACGAGCTACGACCTAAGGAGCTACGATCTAATAGTCTACGACCTAAAGAATTGAGTCGCTGCTTGGTTATGCCGCACTGGAAGTAAAGCCGCTCTGGAAGTTAACTCGTTACCGACCTAAGAGCTTAAGTCGCTGGGAGTCTTAAGTCATAAGTCGGGATGTTTGTATTTTCTTAAGTCGTAAGTCGTTAGGTCGTATACGACCTAGGTGTTGTAAATATATGTGTGTGTTGTAACTTGAATCTTGTACCGTTGGGTCGTAAGTCGTCACTTTTGTGTGTTTTTAGATCGTGTACGACCTAAGTTGAGTCGGCATTGTGTTGTAACTGATAAGCCGTATACGTTGAGTCGCTGCCGATATATGATGAGTCGTAGAATTGTGTTGTAACTGATAAGCCGTGTACGTCGAGTCGCTGCCGACATATGATGAGTCATAAGTCGTGAACGACTTAAGGCACCGGTTGTGAAATGCTATAAATAGGGAGTGTGTTGTACATTTTAGAGGTTGGTTGTTGAATAAAAACTTTGTTTGATTGCTGTGTGCTTTCATCTAAATTGGTAGTTGAGTGTGATCTCCTATCTCCACTTTCGGTAATTCGAGTGCGCTCGAATCAAGGATCGTTGAAGCCAATTCACGGTATCAAGTGCGCTTGATCAACGTTTGAAGAATTGTAGATCTTCTTTCGCGGTATCGTGCGCGATTAACGTGGCTAGAATTCGGTATCTTTGTGATCAACGAATTTGGACATTTCAGTATCTTCAATCCACCGTTTGCTACTTTCATCGATCTATATCGTTTTGTTATTATCCGCTGCGTCATATTTTTATATAATAAAATATACAAAATAAACTAACGACTAGAAAACAACAACACGCAAACAAAATTGTGTGAATTAGGGTTCGATTTTGGCGATGTTTGCTGTAATGATGTTTGCGGGAATGGGCGAGGTGTATTGTTGTCAGTGGCTAGAAGAGGTGATTTGTATGAAGAGGTCATAGTTTCGTGATGTCACGGAAGTTGATGTCGTGATGGTTAATGGATTAGCAAATGATGATGCAAATTGTGTTTATGGTAAATAAGAATAGCTCATTTGTAAAAGCAATATAAGCTACCAAATCCACTTATATGAACTTGCATCAAAATTCACTTCATTAAGCACAAATCCAAAGAGATCATAAATCATAAAAGATGTTGAAATTACATAGAGGTAGAGAGCTTCATCACTCCTAAATTGAAGGGGTTTAGCTACTCATTTGTGGCATTGAAGCAACACAAGTAAATTTCAACATTAAAAAGAGAAGAAAATAGAAAGAAGCAAAGAAGAGAATGTAATTAAACAACTTACAACAAAACGAATTAAGCTACACTAGTTGCATGAATGTAAAATTAATCTATGAACATTAAAAGAAAGTGAACATAGAAATAAACATTAACATAAAAGCATGTAGAAAAGAGAGGAGAAAGTGGTTTGGAAGAAATTGTTATTTCATTCAACATAAAGCTTACAACTTACTTTCTTAATTTCCTAACAAATATGAGGCAGTAGAATATGGTCTTATGTACATAAAAGGGTTGTTTATACATGCATAAAACCCTAATTCCTTTTTAGGGAGCTTCCCAAAGTACCCTTGAGGTAGTGTAGCCACCAAGTAATCATTAACATCCACTAATTCTCCACTTAAATGTACATGAAGCTTTAGTGACCTTTTAGCATGTGCTTAGTTCCTAACTGAAAATCAAGGTAAGTGGGTGGGGTCCTCCATGATCTTGAACTTGAATTATTTCCTCTTCATTCCTTTGTAGTTCCTTGTGCACGCATATATCATATTGAATCCCTATTCCATATGCATCAAAATATCCTATAAAAATCATAAAAATTGTCCAAGTAAAAATTCTTACATTGACACATGCACAAAAATGACCGTTTTACCCCTGAATGAAGGTGAAAATATGATGGTTTGAAAATAATTGAATTTTGGTTTTAAACATGTTAAAATGCCCAAATATGATGTTTATCTCAATAAAAAGAGATAATATATGGATGTAAATATATGTACATTTACGTGCACATCAGAAGTAGTCGCCACAATATTCCGAATGGATGGGCGAGGGACTATGGGTTGGAAAAATATATAGAATAAAGATTGTGCGATGGAGGTCATCTTGTAAGGAGTGTAATGGAAAAGGTTGTGACTCTAAATTAAATAGGATAATAAATGTGAAATAATAGGGAGTTAGTTTAATAAGTATATAAATGGACCAATTAAAGTAATTATTACAATTATTATGGAGAGGTAAAGAAGTTTTAATAGGAAAAGTTGGATGAATAAATGTCTTTAGAAATTGTCTGGTCAGAATAATAATCATTTATTACGGACAATCGACATTTAAAGGAGTAGTAAATAAACATGTTAAGTAGTAATTAAATGCTATAAGGTAGTATAGCTGTAAACATTCAGAAGTAAGGGATGATAGAAGTAGAAAATGCACTGGGAGGATAATTAAACTCAAAATCTAAAAATCCAACCTCATGTGAAAGAATTTGATCCAAATGATTTTTAGAAACTTCTTTGAAAATTTTGAAAAGTTTTCAAAGGATTTATTGAAGAGTTATTTTGAAAGGAAAAAAATCGAATTTTGAAAACTCATAGATTAGAAATTTTGTTAACGCAAAGGTTTGCGAATAAAAAGTTTTATGTAAAAAGGGTTTTTCAATTTTGAAACTCTTAGTTTAAAAAAATTATTAGGTCAAAAGGCTTTTGGTTTAGATATTTTCGATGAAGAGATTTTTCCTTTTTGAAATAAATGTAAAATATAGTGTAAGATGGATCTGATGTTTTTCCTATTTCATAAATTTGGAAGTTCTTTTAAAATTCTTCCTTTTAAAGACAAAAATGGAACTTGATTAAAATGATGCAGAACTCATTTAAGTAGGAAAAATATAAATAGAGGTGTAACGAACTGGGCCTTTCGACCCTCGAAAAATCGACACTAGTACGTCCACTATATTGCGTGCCGAGCAATCGAATGCTCGAAAACCCGATTGTTAGGGGAAAATAAGAAGGAAGAAAGAAGAAAACTAAACAACATAGAATCTCATAGAGAAATGAATAATCTATAATATACAAAAAGTCTTTACACAAGGAAAAAATGTAATATACATACACCAATCAGAGTACGCTAACATATTTCAGCCCAAATAGTTATAGCAGCCTGCCCTTACAATTGCTGATAAATACAACCAACGTACAACAAAGCGGAACACAAAAAAATACGTAGATACGTCTTCGACCTCCGGCTCATCTGCTGAGCTCCAATGCATCCAAAGCAATCTGTAAATATTCTCGGTCTGATCCGAGCATTGAAAGGGAAGAATGCCAGGATCAGTTTGGTAAATCAGTATGAGAAAACACGCCCAAATGGAATTTAATGTTTGTCAAAAACCTTTCAAATAAAGGGATTTCGTAAGAACACCACCCATAAACACGAACGGGATTTTAACTTACAATAGCTAAAACATTTTCTATAGAAAATCCATTTATATTATAATAATGTCTATTTGTCAAAGTAAAATATGAATATAGTTGAAGTGCTTACATATCATGTTTCAGCATACTTGGGTACAACTAAGTTCGTAAAGCTCATATTGGAGAATGGATTCCATACTATGACATGGTAAGGAACTACCTTCTGATGGTACATCTCTAAATAAAATGCACCAGGGTCTAACGAGAGCATCTTGTACCCTTGCCACGTAGGACTGGCCAACCACTTGACTAGTAGTACCGAACATGATCATCCCACTTTGAGCCTCAAAGCATACATGAGTAGATAGTGATCGAACTAGATTTGGGATGACCATACCCTAATGGGAGCGACCCACATGGCTCTGCTGCATGGCCCATTTTTTTCATTTCCCGTTTTATGATGCTTGAGGGTACACTTTACGTTTATATAGCACTTCCTACTTGGAAGGCTAACACTGCCCTTGAGGCACTAATGCAATGCCAGCATTCATCCATACAAGTTGTTCAGGACATGAACGAACCGAAGGCACTACTTCTACTACATCCATTTTGGAATCACCCTCAAGATTAGTAGCAAGCAGCCCTTGCACTTCGAAGAGCTCCATATTCAATGCCATCATCTTCAAGGTGTCTTTACTTTGAAATGCTTGAGTTGGATTGAAGTAGTTTTCGGATAACATATCCGATCCCGGTCTCTTTGAAATGATACTCGATAGTTTTCGATAAATGCAACCCCGATTCTTAGTGAAATAAACAGTCAAAGATAAGTACGGAGTTCACTTCCTATCCATTAGTGGACGGATTTCCTTATTATTTTTCCTAAGAGAATGGAACAAGATTTATATGCGCAGTACAGTATCATCAGAGATGATTGTGCCAAATAACTTATGTGTTTCTCCTAAATATTTCCAAAGTTACGTTTTGGTCCATATTTGATAGTCGTATTTAACTATCAAACAAATACACATTTAAATCAGGGATTTAATTATGTAGAAATACCAACTGGTTAAGCACATAAGTAACCACTAGCCTCTTTAATTAAAATTTTCATTTATTAAATTCATTTTTTAAATACTTGTATCAAAATACTTTTACAAAGATATATTCACAAATCCCTATATTTTCGATACTTGGAAAATATCCATACACCTATACAAGTATATTCTTAGAACATTACACTTTCACAACTTAGAAAATATACTCATATACTTATCTCAATGGTATAAGTGTTTACAACATTGAGAATGATTTCTTTTTATAAAATTCTTAAATCATATAAACCTCTTTACAAATTTCTAAAAATCATTTATAATTTTTTTATATATCTCTGTAAATCATTTATAATCTGTTTTATAAATTTCAATCACTTATAAATTATTTTATACTTTTCTAAAAATCCTTTACAAACTTATTATAAATCCCTAAAACTATTTATAAAATCTTTTATAAATCTGTAAACCCTTTTATAAAATCCCTTTATAATTATCTAAGAATTTTTTTTAACTCTTTTATAAATCTATAAAAACCACTTATTAAAACTACTTTATAAATCTTTGAAACAATTTATAAAACTCTATTTATAAATCTTTAAAACATTTGTTAATAAATAATAATCATTTACTTCAAAACACTATTATATTATAATAATAGTTAATAATAACATCATAAATAATAATTGTTAACTTTAAAACATCTTAAAAATAATAATTAATAATTTCAAACATTATTAGTAGAATAATAATAAATAAATCTTCAACATTATTACAAATAATAAGAATTAATTTCCAAATCATTATTAATAAATCATTATTATTAATTTCAAACCATATTAATTTTTTTAAATAATTAGCATTCAAAATATTAAAATATTGATAAATAACTTTAAAACAGTATTAAATATAAAGAAATAATATTTAAAAAATATTAAATATAAATAAATAATCCTTTAAACCATTCCTAAATGACTTAGAAAAGACAACTAATACGATTGGAGTAAAATCGAAATTAAATCCTTTAAAACAAAATATTTTCGAAACCCAATTTTAGATTTAAAATCATTTCCCGTCTCAAAAGCCAGCTCCAACTTAAATGGCAATTTATAGAATTTTAAAATACTAATTTGAGGTCAATAGCTTCTCAACATTTAACCAATATGGATATTGATTTTCTATCACTACCGAGTTTAAGTTTTGAACATATAACAATGTCATAACCAATAGTGTCAAAATCAAGTTTGGTATTCAGTCATTCGTATACTAGGAATATTATTGAAACTAAATCGATGGTGGTGAGGAATCTTGTTGGATCCATCCAACCTGTTCCTCCTGCATCACATACAGTATATTATCATATAATATGGTCATCCGCTCCAAGGGCGGGAATAATTCTAAACCAACTGATAAAAAAGTAAATCATCCAAACATCCAGTCAATATTTTTTATCAACTATATAATATTTTCGGTTAACCAAAAAGGTGAGTTTAACTCACCGAAATTCCAGTTGCACTGAAGTATTATGGTTTGAATTAAAATCGAGTGGGCATTCAAATTTTACCCCAAATTTCTACTAGCTCCAAATCCATCCAATCCAACTCTATAATGAAGTATTCACTAATATGATGTTAACGCAACTCATCGCGTTCAATTTCGGCCTCGTATGCAAGAGATAATTAGTTTACAACGTTTGAATTAATTAAAATAATTTAATTCCTTAATCATGATAGTTAGCCATTAATTAACCTCGTTTAAATTTTATAACCCAGGCCGCTCATCGCAACTCATCAGCCGCACCCACCATATTCAATTACATGCGGCCGCAAGCTCGCCGCCGACTGCCTCATCCAACCGCTACCCATTGCCATCGATCTCGTCGCCCCTATTGCCACCGTTCACCAGAACATGGCAATGAACATCACGCCGTTCACCAATGATTTCTGGCCATCTTATGTCATTTGGCGATGATCCTAACGTTGAATGAGTCGAGCTCCTCCCTTACGATCATCTTTGCAGTTGAACTTGAGGGTCAATACGGCCTTTGGTGGCCCAAAACAGTGATGGTCATTTGATTTAATTGGTTTAAAATTTTTGAATTTGGGCCAGCAAATGAAGAGGGCGAACGTATATAAAGGGGAATGAACATGGTACAAACAGTGAGGTATGGCCTAAGTATGGTCTTGAATAGTGCGGGCATGTCTTTGAAATATTGCAATGCACCTTATTTAAACCAAAATATCATCTCTAACCTTTAAAAATCTCAAACTCTAACTGCGGCGTTGTAACATCCGATACCCCTTAGTATACCCAAAAGAGCACACTAAAAGGCATGTTGTGTTGTAGGTATAACTAAAACTAGCAGAGACTAAGATTCACAAGAGAAAAATATATAAACAATAGAAATAATTATAATATTAATAATTTATTTAAAACAAAACCTCAGAATCACTTTATAAATCAAATAAGTCGCCAAATACCGAATACATAAAATCTCAAAATAACCTTATTGTGTCTTGCGAAATAAAATCTATAGTATCAATATAATCAGAGTATAATACATCCCTCAGAAAATGCTAGCTCAACAAAAAGAACTAAAAACTGAAACCGAAGAAAAAAAATACATGATTGAATCTCCTCCGAAGAAATCTTAGAATTCCTGTAGTCTACCGTCCTTGCCCCTGATTGCCTATGGGGGAAAAGGGAAAAATAGAGGAGTGGGTCAGAGTAAAAGTCTGGTGAATGATAGTATACTAGAATCTTTAAGAAAAGTAAAAGTAATAGACTTTACAACAGTTCTAGTATATAAAAGGAAACAAAGGAAGTAGAGGGATAGAATAAGCTGGAAATAAATACGAATTAACTAAATCAACATAATTGATTAACTTTGACTGTTTGCACTTTTTTTTGATAGCTGCTAAGATTAGGCTGAATTCCTAATAACACCCTTTGATCGGCCCACTACTCCATAGAATCTACTATAGACCGGACGCTAAAGCTCGCTACGTAGTAGACGTTGGTGCCTACGAAAGTCACACACTAAGTGCTCAGAACTCATAATGGTCACTGAGCACTCGAATGGAAGTCGCACGCGTAACCACCACCATGCTCATGTTACCGTTGTTCCACCTATTGGGTCTTCTTATTACCTCAAGCTCCAGCATAAGAGTGCCCCTCATCTCACTTCAGGATTATGTGTGATACCTCTTCTCACTTGAGGGTTATGTGAGGCACCTCGTCTCACTTGAGGGTTATGTAAGACACCTTGTCTCACTTCGGGGTTATGTGAGACACCTTTTTTCACTTAAGGGTTATGTGAAACACCGTGTCCATAGAAATATTAAGTGAAATGCTATTGGTATTGGCCCATCATCCAAACAGTATCTAGTTGCTCCCCTTGCCCAAATCCCCATAATTTGGACTTCTACTTATTGGCCATTTACTACTGTTATTAACATAAGCGTGCCCCTCGTCTCACTTCTGGATTATGTGAAACACTGTGTCCATAGAAATAGGAGAATGTTATATGGTACAGGTCCTACTTTAATTCTTTGCTTATTAACTTCGATAAATTATTTAAATAAGCCTTTACTTTTATTCTCACTATTTGTGCTTATTAATTTATCCTATGTCTTAAAATAAGCCTCACTCCGTTCTATTTCTTATTATAACCTACATTATAATCATTCTTATTACTTAACCCAAGGTCTAAGTGTAAAAATAAGCTCCTTTCATCTTATACTCTTTTAGTTATAATTCCATGTTATAACTAGGCCAATTATCCTTAATTCATAATTAGTCTCAATTTCAGTCTTAATTCCATTTTTATTACAGTCTTTACAATTTACATCTTGTCTTCCGTTATTTCAGTATTCTTATAATTTTAATCCATATTCGCATTTAATCTATTCTAATCTATACGCAGAGAAGAAGGAGAAGAAAAAGAAACTGAAAATAGAAGAAAATCCAAAGTATATGAAAAAGATGTAAATGATGCAAACATAACAGCAAATAAATTTAAAATACTATAAATAACTATAATTAAACTAGAAAGGCTATAATTAACAGAAATTAGCTATAAATAACTGAAAAGAAAAACTAAAAAGGAATAGACTGAAAATAAATCTAAAACTGAAAATGACCGATAAAAAGGTATTTCCAAAATATAGAAAAAGAAAAATTATTGGAAACCATATTATTTTTGATTGCTTAAAAATCTAAATAATTACAATCACTCACCTGTGGTCCTAAGCTCTTCCTTTTTGGTCTTCCAGATCCACTTAAGGGTATTAAAATACTTTTATTAAAAATATTCTCTCCTTGGAAAATTATTCCTTTTTGGATCCTTTCTGAAAAGGTGAACCCAAGCGGAGAAAATCTAGAATGAGAAAAGTGTTAGGCCTAAATTCTTATTTATAGGGATAGAAGTGAATTTTAGACCGTTGGATTTAGAGATTGAATAAGATGCAACCACGTCATAGGCTGAATGGGAGCCGTTAGATGGTAGCACGAAGGGACCAGATGAGCTAAAAGAATGTAAATGACGTGTTAAAATCACTTGTACTTGAAAAATTTAATTCTACGCTCAATAACCTAGGTGGGTCGACCTACAGGTCGACTACCGCTCCCCTTGGTCGATCGGTCGGTCGACCTACAGGTCGACCACCGCTCCCCTTGGTCGATCGATCGGTCGACCTAGATGATGGTTAGGTTGAACTAGCCCATTTTTTTCTTCTTATTCTCGTTTAATTCTTATCTTGTTCATATTAGCTTCGATTCTGACGTTCTATATATGGAAATTGACCAGAATATTATCATGGATACGATGGCTGATGCAGCTCAGGCCAGAGAAGAAAATAAGCAACCAAAAATTCTTGAAGTGATAAGTCGTACGCGACTCAAGAAAACGTTAAGTCATCCACGGCTTAAGCTGGAAGCGATAGGTCGTCCACGACCTAAGGAGTTATACGAAACGGAGCTGCGAGTTAATGATGCTTTAGGCCATCTTCGGCCTAACAGAGCAAATGGAAAAAAGTTACGACTTAGTGGGAGTTTAAGTCGTTCACGACTTAACAGATCAGAAAATGAAGGCATGAGTCGTATACGACCCAGTGGAAGAGTTTTTGGTCGGTCACGACCTAACAAGCTATGTGAAGAGCTATGTGAAGAGGAGTCACCACCTAACAAAACGTTAAGTCGTTCGCGACCTAACAAGGTGAAGGATAATGAGTCACGGAGGGATGAGTCGTTCGGAGTTAAGTCGCCTGGAGATGAGTCGCCTGGAGATGAGTCGTTCGGAGTTATGTCGCACTGGAAGAAAAGCTACTCTGGAAGTTAACTCGTTACCGACCTAAGAGGCTTGAGTCGCTGGGAGTTTAAGTCGTTAACGACCTAACTTAGGTCATAGGTCGCAATGATGTTAAGATGTAAATGCTGGGTTTGTCGAGTCGCATGTAACGTTGTGTCGTATGTCGTGATGTAATGTGTTTGTGTTTTCTTAAGTCGTGCACCAATGGTTATTTTTTAGATCGTGTGAGTTGTATAGGTCGTATACGACCTAAGTATTGTAAATATGGGTCGAGTGTCTTAAGCCGTGAATGACTTAAGTGTTAAATGGCGTTTGTTGATAGGTCGTCCAAGACCTAGGGATGAGTCGTAAGTCTTATACGACTTAAGGGGCAGTTTGCGAAATGCTATAAATAGGGAGTGAGTTGTACATTTTAAGGTTGTTGATTTTTTTGAATAAAATTCTTGTTTGATTGCTGTGTGCTTTCATCCTAAATTGGTAGTTGAGTGTAATCTCCTATCTCCACTTTCGGTTATTCGAGTGCACTCGAATCAACGATTGTTGAAGCCGATTCGTGGAATCAAGTGCGCTTGATCAACGCTTGAAGAATTGAAGATCATCTTTCACGGTATCGTGCACGATCAACGTGTCGAAGATAGCTAGAATTCGGTATCTTTGTGATCAACGAATTTGGGCATTTTGGTATTCATCAATCCACCGATTGCTACACTTTCATCGTTATATCGATTTTCTGTTAATCCGCTGCATCAGTTTTGGTATCAGAGCTTGACTTAGCCAATCATAGATAAGACGAGTCTTGAAGCCAAGGAATTTGAAGTTGAAGTTCATCGTGTTCATCTTGAAGTTGCAACAAGTTAGAAGCTTTCGATCCATTTCATTTTGATCAAAGTTGGAAAATTGTTTGAATTTAAGCCGAGAGTTGAAGAGTAGGCCGTGTATACTTGTGAGAAGTAGCGAGCCTTGGTGAAGTTTGTTTGAAGTGTTAAGGCCGAACCAAGTTAGTGGTATAAGCCGTGACTTGTTGTACAAGTTAGTGTTGAAGTTTGAAGTTTGATTTGTAAAGAATTGTTGAAGTGTTTGTGATTGAGTAATCATGCCGCCGAGAAGAGCTAATCGTCATCAAAATGTTGAAGCGTTGTATAGAAGAGAAGAAGCCGAGCAAATGGAACAACATATTAATGAGAAATTTGATGAAGGCATTGGAAAGTTAGAGAAGTTGATGAATGATTTGAATCAAAATCAAAGGAGGAGATCACCAAACTCGAACCATGGAGGAAACCGAGTTTCGCCATCGGTTACGGATGCGAGAAGGGTATCACCGCAATCTCTTAGAGAGAGTAAAGAAACATCAATTTCATCGAGGAGAGATCACCATGACTATGGACATGAAGAGAGAAGAACTCCACGTGAGTTTGAAGAAGAGCCATATCGAGATGAAGAGAGACATAGTAGAAGAGACATGCGTGATCGAAGAGATGTTGATGGTCGAGATCGATATAGACGTACATTTGATTTTGATGAAGAGGGTGATAGAGCTAGCATGCATTATCGAGATTGAGACCAAGTTCGAAATTCATATCGGGATGTAGATGATGATCGTCGATGGGAATCGGGTATGAAGATGGAAATTCCAGAGTTTAAAGGTGGAATGGTAGCTGAAGAATTCTTAGATTGGTTGTCAAATGTTGAAGAGATCTTTGATTTCAAGGAGATTCCTGAACATAGAAGAGTGAAGTTGGTTGCTACTAGGTTGAGGGGAAGAGCTTTGGCATGGTGGCAACAAACCAAACTTACACGAGAACGGATGGGGAAGTCGAAGATTGTTGATTGGGATAAGATGAAGAAAATGATGAGAGCTACATTTTTACCATACAACTATCGGTCACTAATGTATCAGAGATTGCAGAATCTAAGGCAGGGGACGAAGTCGGTCAGTGATTATGCAGATGAATTTTACCAACTCATTGCCAGAAATGACATAATGGAGACAGAAGAACAATTGACTACTAGATTTGTTGGAGGGTTGAGGGTGCAGATCCAGGATATGGTTAATATGTTTGATCCAAGATCTGTGACGTAAGCACATCAGAAAGCGTTGGCTTGGGAGAAGCAGGGAAGGCGTGGAGGTGGTGTGTTTACTAATTCCAACAATCAGGTGAAGGGTGTTAGTGGAAGTTCTAATGTTCCTAAACCTGTTAGTAAGCCAGTTGTGAAGGAGGGTGAGAAGGCAAAGGTTAATAGCAGTTTCAAATGTTACAATTGTCAGGAGTTGGGTCACAAAAGCAATGAATGTCCAAAGCCGAAGAGGAGAGCAATGGTTGCAGAGGTTGAAGAAGAGGATGTGGAAGCTGAATGTTCTAATTCACCTTATGTTGAGAAGGAAGAAGAGTTGTCCAGAGATGAAGGGTGTAATTTGATGATGAGGAGAAGTTATTTGGCACCGAAGAAAGAAGAGGAAAACAGTTGGTTGAGGAATAATATATTTCTGTCCACATGCACTATTCTGGGAAAGGTTTGCAAGTTCGTCATTGATGCTGGGAGTTGTGACAATATTATCTCTACTGAAGCAGTGAGGAAGTTGAACTTGAAAACTGAGAAGCATCCTAAACCGTACAAGCTAGCATGGTTAAGGAAGGGTGGTGAAGTGAAAGTTGGGCGAAGAGCTTGTGTGAATTTTTCAATTGGAAAGAAGTACAAAGATGAAATCTGGTGTGATGTTGTGGACATCGATGTGTGTCATCTGTTGTTGGGCAGACCATGGCAGTTCGATAGAGCAGTACAACACGATGGTCGTGCTAATAGTTACAGTTTTATGTTCGAATGTACTAAGATCACTTTAGTTCCCAAGAAGCAGCAACAGAAGGAAAGCAAGCTAGAGGAGATTGAAGAGCTGAAAACCTTATTATCTTTGAAGGAGTTTGTCAGGGAAGTTGAAGAGGAACCTGAAGTCTTTTTGTTGATTGGACGAGAGTGTAATGAAGTGGTTGAAATTCCTGATGAAGTGAAGCCAGTATTGGAAGAATTTGACGATGTTTTTCCTACGGAGTTGCCAATGAAGTTACCGCCACTGAGAGACATTCAACATCAAATTGATCTTGTTCCGGGAGCAGTTTTACCACATCGACCACATTATCGAATGAGTCCGAAGGAACATGAGGAGTTGAGAAGGCAAGTGGAAGAGTTGTTAGAACAGGGACGTGTTGAGGAAAGCTTGAGTCCTTGTGCAGTACCAGCTTTATTGGTGCCGAAGAAGTATGGATGACTTGCCGAGCATTGAACAAGATTACCATTCGCTATAGATTTCCTATGCCGAGGTTGGATGACTTGCTAGATCAGTTGAGTGGGGCTACTATCTTTTCAAAGATTGATTTGAAAAGCGGATATCATCAAATTCGGATTAGACCTGGAGACGAATGGTAGACAGCCTTCAAGACGAGAGAGGGGTTATACGAATGGTTGGTTATGCCATTTGGTTTATCAAATGCGCCTAGTACGTTCATGCGGGTGATGAATCAAATCTTTAGACCATTCATTGGGAAATTCGTGGTGGTGTATTTTGATGATATTCTGATATACAGCAGGAGTACGGAGGAGCATGTTCAACATTTGAGAAAGGCGTTAATTATTCTTCGTGAGGAACAATTTTATGCAGCTACGAAGAAATGTGTGTTCATGACTCGAAGTGTTTTATTCTTGGGATATGTTGTATCTGAGAAGGGAATCCAAGTGGACCAAAGTAAAGTTGAAGCTATTAGAAATTGGCCACAACCGAGAACTATCACTGAAGTTAGAAGTTTTCATGGATTGGCATCATTCTACCGAAGATTCATTCCACACTTCAGTAGCGTGATGGCACCAATTACCGATTGTATGAAAGGAAAGCAGTTTTCTTGGTCAGAGGAAGCAGGAGTTTCTTTTGAACGGATCAAAGAACTTTTGATGACAGCACCAATTCTTGTATTACCAGATTTTCAGTTGTTGTTTGAGTTACACACTGATGCATCCAAGGTTGGGATTGGTGGAGTGTTGAGTTAGAGGGGACGTCCTATTGCATATTTCAGTGAGAAGCTATCAGGGGCAAAGATGAGATACAGTACATACGATGTTGAGTTTTATGCTGTTGTGCAAGCTGTTAAACATTGGAGGCATTATCTATTTCAGAAAGAGTTTGTTCTTTACACTGATCATGAGGCGTTGAAGCATTTGCAAGGACAGGATAAGATTTCTGCGAGACGTGCATCATGGATTGCTTATCTGCAGCAGTTTACTTTTGTCGTGAAACATAAATCTGGGGCAACGAATCGTGTGGCTGATGCTTTGAGTAGGAGGAGTCATTTGTTGACTACAATGAAAGTTGAGGTGATAAGGTTTGAATTATTGCCAGAGTTGATTGACGAATTTGCAAAGTTCGTTGAGAAAGTTAAAGATGGAGATACTGATGAATTTATGTTGGTTGATGGATTCTTGTTTAAAGGAAATCGATTATGTATTCCAGAGAGCAGTTTGAGATTGAAGATTATCAAAGAGTTGCATGAGGAAGGACATGTGGGCCGTGATCGCACATTGCATTTGATTTCTCAATCTTACTTTTGGCCGTCAACGAGGAGAGAGGTTGAAAGGTTTGTGGAGAGAAGTCATATATGTCAGGTTTCGAAGGGAACAGCGACAAATGCAGGATTGTATATGCCGTTACCTGTACCGACTAAACCGTGGATCGATATCAGCATGGATTTCGTTTTGGGTTTGCCTAGAACTCAAAGGGGAAATGATTCTATATTTGTAGTGGTGGACAGATTTTCGAAGATGGTACATTTTATTGCTTGTAAGAAGACGGCGGATGCTGTTCGTGTTGCTCAGTTATTTTTCAAGGAAATCTATCGACTTCATGGATTGCCAGAATCTATTGTGTCGGATAGGGATACTCGTTTTCTGAGTCACTTTTGGTTAAGTTTGTGGAAGATGGTTGGAACGAAGTTGAAATTTAGTAGCGCTTATCATCCGCAAACAGATGGACAGACAGAAGTTGTTAACAGATCATTGGGAAATTTGTTGCGATGTCTTGTGAAGGATAATCTGAAGAGTTGGGACATGAAGTTATGCCAAGCAGAGTTTGCTCATAATCATGCAGTGAATCGTAGTACGGGATTCAGTCCATTTCAGATCATATATTCAAGTTTGCCAAGGGGACCGTTGGATTTAACAGTATTATCACAACCGAAGGGGACGGTTAAACGGGCTGTTGATTTTGTTGATGAATTAACTGAATGTCATAAAATCGTTCAGGAACGATTGGTGAAGGCAAATGAGAAGTATAAACGATCTGCAGATTTGAAGCGACGAAATGTTGAATTTAGCAAAGGTGATTTGGTTTACGCTATGTTAACGAAGGATCGTTTTCCAGCAGGCGCTTATAACAAGTTAAAAGCCAGAAAAATTGGTCCTGTAGAAGTTGTGAAACGAATTAATAAAAATGCTTATAAGTTGAAGCTGCCAGAGGATGTGTACACTTCTGACGTGTTCAATGTTAAACATCTTGTGCCATATTATGGAGATGAACAATCTGATGAAGAACAATTTACAAATTCGAGGACGAATTTTTCTCAGCCAGGGGAGAAAGATGCAGCTCAGGCCAGAGAAGAAAATAAGCAACCAAAAATTCTTCAAGTGATAAGTCGTACGCGACTCAAGAAAACGTTAAGTCATCCACGGCTTAAGCTGGAAGCGATAGGTCGTCCACGACCTAAGGAGTTATACGAAAAGGAGCTGCGAGTTAATGAGGATGCTTTAGGTCATCTTCGGCCTAACAGAGCAAATGGAAAAAAGTTAAGACTTAGTGGGAGTTTAAGTCGTTCACGACTTAACAGATCAGAAAATGAAGGCATGAGTCGTATACGACCTAGTGGAAGAGTTTTAGGTCGGTCACGACCTAACAAGCTATGTGAAGAGCTATGTGAAGAGGAGTCACCACCTAACAAAACGTTAAGTCGTTCGCGACCTAACAAGGTGAAGGATAATGAGTCACGGAGGGATGAGTCGTTCGGAGTTAAGTCGCCTGGAGATGAGTCTCCCGGAGATGAGTCGTTCGGAGTTATGTCGCACTGGAAGAAAAGCTACTCTGGAAGTTAACTCGTTACCGACCTAAGAGGCTTGAGTCGCTGGGAGTTTAAGTCGTTAACGACCTAACTTAGGTCGTAGGTCGCAATGATGTTGAGATGTAAATGCTGGGTTTGTCGAGTCGCATGTAACGTTGTGTCGTATGTCGTGATGTAATGTGTTTGTGTTTTCTTAAGTCGTGCACCAATGGTTATTTTTTAGATCGTGTGAGTTATATAGGTCGTATACGACCTAAGTATTGTAAATATGGGTCGAGTGTCTTAAGCCGTGAACGACTTAAGTGTTAAATGGCGTTTGTTGATAGGTCGTCCAAGACCTAGGGATGAGTCGTGAGTCTTATACGATTTAAGGGGTAGTTTGCGAAATGCTATAAATAGGGAGTGAGTTGTACATTTTAAGGTTGTTGATTTTTTTGAATAAAATTCTTGTTTGATTGCTGTGTGCTTTCATCCTAAATTGGTAGTTGAGTGTAATCTCCTATCTCCACTTTCGGTTATTCGAGTGCGCTCGAATCAACGATTGTTGAAGCCGATTCGCGGAATTAAGTGCGTTTGATCAACGCTTGAAGAATTGAAGATCTTCTTTCACGGTATCGTGCGCGATCAACGTGTCGAAGATAGCTAGAATTCGGTATCTTTGTGATCAACGAATTTGGGCATTTTGGTATTCATCAATCCACCGATTGCTACACTTTCATCGTTATATCGATTTTCTGTTAATCCGCTGCGTCAATGGCGCTATTCCCGTGGCTTAATTATGATAATTACACAAAGTTATTTTATCATTTGATTGATTCGTTAATTAATTGCTATAGCTTAAATTTTGGGTTGTTACAGGCATGCTCATTGGCGTTCTATACTAAATACTCCTATTCCAAACTCAATGTAACTACTATCAGAATCTAATCCAATCATATGTAGAAGTTAGCTTTCAAAATTGAATTATATTAAATTAAATACCTGTAATTAATTTGTACGCATTTCGAGCTCGTATGACCAAACAATACACTCGATCGCCACAAAATATGTTGACATATAAAACTTTGCTATTATGGATCTAATGAAACAAATTTCGTCCAAATTCCAGACTGTGTCTCGGAAGGAATTTTCGAATATTAATTTAACAATTTTATTACTAAAAAACAATTTCAACCACATTTACTTACCTTTAAATTCTAATATAAATTTTTACTATGATCATCTTAGTTGTACTGAATTCAAGTAAGATATCCAAAACATTTTAATTCATATTAACTCAAACATTCATTTATTTTAAATATTCCAATTATTTAAACTATATTTGAAATTTAAGCTGTTTTACTTTTAAAACTAATATTTTAATATTTAAAATTTATTAAATATTTCAAAACCAATTGGCTAAAATTCTAGGTCGTTACAAGAGATGATATTGAAAGATTTGAATAAGAATAGCATTATGAACTTATTAAATGGGAAGGGTAATCTAGTTAGAGATAATGTAGGAGAGAAGTAATGAAAATAGGATAGGAAAATAATAGAATGGAAGTCATCTTTGTCTACTCAACTTTTCATTGTTTAAAATTATAAAAGATGTGTTTTAATGTTTCGAATAAAAGGACCAACTTTTAAAAGAATAAATCTTTGATGTAGGAAGTTTTTAAAAGAGGGAAATTATTTTGCTCCGTTTTAGGATTAAGCGATCCTTTTTGAATTTTATAGTTTGGTTTAATAATTGAGTTTTCGAATGTTTTAGGGTTAAAGACCCTACTTCTAAAGAAGTAGGTCTTTTGAATTCAGGGTTATGGATAAAGCGGTAAATGTTTTGAAAATTTTGAAAAGTTGGGTTCTAATACTTTTGGAAGGTTTTGTTCAAATGTTTGATAAAAATGGAATAGTCATATGGAGTAAAATAAAACATGATGTTTAGATGTCTTTAAGAATTCAATTCCCCAAACTATTTTTGGAAATATGGAAATTCTTTTAGAAAGTAGCTTTAAAGTTTTCTTTTGAGATTGAAAATTCTTTTACAATTTTGAATTTCAAATATCGAATACTAGTATAATGTGGACTTCTAAGTTTATATTTTACGTAGTAGATGGGGATCACTGTACGTGAATAAAAAGTTTTAGGATATGAATAAAATAAGATAGTATATACAACATAATCTGGAAATTTGAAATCAGCCCCAAACATTTATTTGTAGAATGTTGGTAATACTTAGGGTATTCCAGATCTATAATTTGGTTGCAAGTTAGGTTGCTTTGGAATGTTAATTTCTATTTTTTGATTGAGTGGTAGTAGGTTTAGTGTAATTTTTGTAGATTACCTAATTCCTTAAATGCATAAAAGTGCAGTGTTTGAATTGACAAAGGATATTCCAAAAATGGAAAGAGACATGTAAGATATGGACATTATCTTCCATAGTTTACATTATCTATTTATGTAAAAAAGAAAAAGAAATAATCCCTTATAATTTCAAGCAAAGCAAAAATCTCATTTATGGTTAATTTATGTGAACTTTTAATGGTAGTCCTATTTATAAGGATGATTTTGGTAAACTGAAATATGGAAAGGAATGTTCTAGTTTAGTGACTAATGATTAGAAATAAGAAACATATAAATAGCATAATTAACAATGATATTCATATTAATTATAAACAACATAATTAGAGGACTTGGATTTATGGACATTAATTACAGATTTAGTGGGCTATGAATTTATAGTAAATAGAGAATAAAAAGTAATTAAATAGATGAATGATTAAGGAAATCTAATATGGAATTTATGGAGGAATTGAATACTCATAATAAGAAAATACTGAAACTGGTGATATGTTAAAATGGATTTAATAAGGATTAATTAGAGATTGTCAATTTTGACATTATTGACCAGTTATTGTGGGTAATGAATATTTGTTAGAACTAAGAAGGAAAATTAAGAAAGGTGGGTAATGGTGAATGATATTCTAGGAATGTCCATCTTAAATTGGTAAGGAGCATTAGGACCACAACATCATTAACACCAGTTAATGACTAAGGGCATCTTCCATCAAAATTTTCCTTTAGAGTTTTGGTTTGAAATCGTTAGTTATCTCCTTTAGGAAAAGTGTTCGATATGCTATAAGACATGTTTCTGTTTTATCACTATGTTGATATTAGGGATGAAATTAGACTGCTATATATATGCATATATGTATGTATGTATGTATTGGGGAACATCGTAAATAAGAAAATTTCATAAGTGTGACGACCAAAATTTTTTGGATGTTTGAAATTGGAATATTTAATTGATTTTAAATATTTAAAAGTTACTTTTTAACTTGAATTCAAATATTATTATTATTTAGCAATTAAGTTATTGGATTTAATAAACTGAAATTGGGTAAATTATTGAATATTCAGTTTTAAGCCTGTTAAAAATAATTTGAAGGCTTTTAAAATTTTTATTGATAATACTGAAGATAGTAAAAGTGTTAAAATTGAATTTAAAGGTGAGTTGTTCAGTTTTGAAAATATATCTTTTAAATCGATATTTGAAAATAGCCTTTCGAGGCACAGTCTCGGAATTCGACAAAACCAGTTCCATTGGATCCGTAATATTGTTTTATTTTCGGGTTTCAATTTTCATAGTGTTTGGATTTGTTGTGTGAGCGTACGACATATAAACGCGCTGAAATTTATATCGAAAATTCAATTTAATAACTGAGTCCAAAAAGCTATCTTCTCCATACGATCGAATTAGGACTCGAAACCTTTTCCATTTCGTTCGGAATAGGGGTATAACTTTGTAAATGCCTAGCGGCATGCCTCGATTGGTGGTCGGAATTTTAATTGTTCAACATGGAATATTTGAAATTAAGTAATATTATAACGGGTCAAGTCAACCTTAGCCTAGCGTGTAACCAAAGCCATCCCACTTCGTTAAAATGCCAATATCTTATCCATTCTTCCCTTATCTTCCCCAGTAATTCAAATCAAAAACTAACGAAAGAAAAAAAATCAGGGAACCAAATCGCGATAATTTCAGGCATGTAGGAGAAGTCACGAGTAGAGGAGGGTACGCTCGCGTTCGCTCCACGTTGATATGGGGTCGGCTTCGGTCTTTAGTCGAAGAAGGGTGAAATCGCTCGAGTGCGGGCTTCTCGTTTGGATGTCTGCATCAAAGGATTTCACAGCAAAATCTCGAACGTATGCAGCGCGTTCGTCTAGGCAGAAGAGGTCGCGATGGCATGGTGGCCGTGGTGAGGAGGGCGGCTGCGTTTGGGTTTATCGATGTCAAGTAGGGGATTGGTTCTGATCCAGTAAGGTATAACCCATTTTGATTTTAATTTGATATGTATGCATAGTTTAGAAAATATTTATAGTAAGGATTATTATTTCACTTTTCAGAAATTAACAGCAAGGTATAAGAAAAGTTTTGTTTAAAATATAATCAGGTATGTATGTATAAAACTGTAAGGTATACAGTTCTGTTTTAATTCAATGTTAAGTAAAAAACTTTAATTTGATTTGTGTTTATATTAAATTAACATAAATTTACAGTAAAGAAAGGTATAATATAAACGTAGATATATATACACATGCCTATTTTACTTGTAGGTAGACAGAAAAATATATACAGGAAGATTTTGAAAAAAAATATATAGGAATTTTAAATGCTGGAAGTTTACATCAAAATTAGATTTTTATAAATATATACGTAGTTCAAAAAGAAATTAAAGATACATATGTGTTTAAAGGAAAAAAATAGTTTAAATTAAATCACCTGTTAATTAAATTATTAAAGAGTGATTGATTATTCGATTTAGTTCAAATGTTAATGAACCATACAATTTTTATACAAAGTCTAAAATCGTGAAGAAATCAAGCTGGATTGGAAATAGTTTGCATACAAAATCAAAGGTGAGTTAATCTCACTCATCTGGGTTTTATTTAAATTTAAATGGTTAAATTCAAATAATTGGTTGAATGATTGAATTGACTTGATATGCTATATTATATATAGTAGTATATAGTATATATTGGAGTGATTGATTTCCCGCATTATATAGCGGATGAGACTCTATGCGCCACATAATAGCGGATGATATTATATAAATCCCATAAACCGTGATATTCCACCTCGAAGTGGAATTGGTATTTTATATTGTGCTAACGTCTGTGGTTGCAGGGAAACAGGTTGGAGGGATCCAACTGGATTCCTCAAAATTATTTAGATAGTTTAATATTTTGTATTATGATATTCTATGATGAATTATATTGATAATTGGAATATTGAATGCTATGGTTTGCTTGAATATATTTCGGTACACCGAGTTATTAAAATACATAGAATTGGATTTTTGAAAAGAAAATAAAAGAGTGAATTTTTAAGTGAAATAATTATAGAGAATTTGAATATAAATAAGAATGAATTGGAAAGGAATAAAAGTGATTTTTAAATCCTAATAAATTCCGGGTAAAAAAAAAGATTTTGGATAAACAGAGAAATAATGAATTTTAAACTTAAGTGATGTTATATCAAGAAATAAAGAATTTATTTTAAAATTCAAGGTTTGAATTTATTTAAAAGGATAAAGAAGGGATTTGGGGAAATCTAAAATTGGTATTTTTAGTTAAAAAGGACTTTAAATCATAATTAAGAAATAAAATCCGAAGTTAATGGATTTTGAAATAAATTGAGTAAGTAAAGGAATTTATTTTCAAAATGGAGTAATTTGGAAGTCAATTTGAAAATTGATTTAAGTGTTGAAATTGGAATTTTAAAAGGGAAGTGAGACTAAGAAATGTATAAACTGGGTTTATAAAAGTGAAGTAATATATCAGTGGATATTTGGAAGAATAAATTCACGGTGGGAATTTATTAAAGGAATGGGTAAATTTGTCTAAAAATAAATAGCGATTTATTTTTTTAAAAGATGTGGAAGAGAAGTGTATTTCTTTGGATAGCCAAGTATGTTTTCAAAGCAAATTTTTAAATATAAGTTAAAAAATTTAAATGTTGTTTCAAAATGCATGTTTTAGAAAATTTATTATTTCTAAATGCTTAAATTCTAAATTAATATTTTTCAAATCTATTATCGTAGTAATTATTTAAAGGTGACTTGGTACTTTGTTTTAAAAAGAGAAAATCTAGTTTTGTATTTTATAAAGTAACATCATTTTTAAATATTCCTATAGTATATATGTTCAATAAAGTTTGAAGAAGTTTTCAATTTAAATGTTTTAAAGGATATTTTATAATAAAGTGTTTTAAATTATTCTAAAAATCTAAAGTTTTTGTGCTTGGTGTTTTCAGTGGGAATAAATAGTTGGGAATTCATTCCACGAGAAAAGTGTGTTTTGAAAACTGTTTTCAAAAGGGTTGAAAATGGAAATATATCTTGCAAAGGTATTTTGAGGTTAATAAATAATTTGGTGAAATTATTTATTGTTGATGGATGTTTGTGTACATTAATTGATAGTTAAATAATCGACCATCAATATTGGCCAATGTGCTGATCGTTACGAAGAGACCGCGATCGGGATTTATTTCCTGAAAACCACTTCGATCCGTTTTTTATGTTTTCGTAAGGAAGACGTATTTGAATTCGAAGATGGAGCAATGAAGTGCAAGGGCTAGTCACTACTAATCCTGAGGATGATTCCAAAATGGATGCAGTAGGAGTAGTGCCTTCGGTTCCGTTCGAACCCGGGACAGACTTGTATGGATGAATGCTTTCAGAACATCGTTAGGTGGGCGATGAGCATTCTAAGAGATGTTTTCGAAAAAGGTAACGCTTAGCCTCGAGCCTCATCAACCGGGAATGACTGAAAATCAGGGGTTATGCAGCAAGGCTAAGTGGGTAACACCTATTAGGGTGAGGTCATCCCTGTCTATATGTCCCTTTTTATTCGGCTTAGTGGTGCGGTTGCTGATCCCAACCGTGGGGCGATCTTACTCGGAATTATCCAGTAAGGGGTAGTCCCGGTCTTATGTTGCAGGGGATTGGAAGTAATCCTCGGTATGGTGATCTAGGCCACATACTGTGACAGGTGGTACCCTAGTGCCTAGTCATTAGTTGGAAATCTATTCTCCCTACGCGCCTGTATGGTTTTGACTGTGCCCAACTATTGCTGAAACGTGAGATGCAAGCATTTGAGCTAGATTATATTTACTTTCTATAGACACTATTATAATATCATAGAATTTTAATAAAAAGTGTTTTGGCTATCGTAAGGTAAAAACCCGACATGTTTATTTGTGGCGTGGTCTTATGAGATGCTTTTGTTTTCAAAAGGATTTTGAAACTTTAATAATCCAATTGAGTGTGGTTTTCTCACGCTGGTATTCCAGACTGACTCGGGTGTTATTTAATTATAATGCTCGAGTCAGACCGAGTATTATAGAGTACAGATTCTGGATGGAATGTTGTGGAACTCACGAGACGAGCTAGATGGCAATACATAGTTCCGTATTTGTGTTAAATATTCCGCTGTGTATTCAAATTGTGAGGACAGGTTATGATTACTGTCCTGCTGTGTGTTATGTATACTCTGATGATGTAATGTATAAACTGATATATTTTCTTTTGTGTAAAGATTAGTTATTATCTATTATATTTTATTCCATTGCAATGGTTAGATTCTGATGTTGTTTTCTATTTTCTTCTTCTACCTCTTCTTCTTTAACCCAAATAGTTCGTACTTCCGTACATCTTGAGTTAATTGAGGGAGAATAGTGTCGACTCTAGGGGTACGGATTTACGGGTCATGACAATAAGGATACTTAACTAGCGATAAACAGTGGGTAAGACTGAAAGTTAGTAAGGAAATTAGATTAGAGTGCTTCAAGCCCAAAACCGGTGGAGTGTCACCATTCACCCCGAATGTGATAAGTTGTATAGGGATATGAAGAAAATTTTCTAATTGATCAAGGACGAAGGGAGAGACACTGAATTTGTTTCTAGAGGTTTGACATGCTATAGGAGAAAGTCTAAGCAAGGAAAGACTGGAGGGTTGTTACTACCATTGGAGATTCCAACTTGGAAATGAGAGCATATATCGATCGACTTTACAGATGGGTTGCCTAGGAGCCCAAGAGACAATGGAGCTATTATGAGTTATAGAAGATAGGCTCATTTTATTCCTGATAAGAGTAATAGTACTATAGCATCTCTAGCTTAGATTTATGTCAAGGAAGTGGTACGATTTTATGAAGTTCTAGTTAGCATTGTGAGTGATAGGAACCCTTTGTTCACTAGGGAATGTTGGAAGAGTTTGCAATCTCCTTTGGGAATGGCTTTGGATCTTAGCACCATTTCCACCCGTTTAACCGAAGGGTGTACAAGAAATTTAAAAGATTTATTGAGAGCTTGCATCATAGATTTTAGAGGTCATTGGAAAAGGAAGAAGTGTTTAGGCAGTGAATGACCATTAGGAGTCGTATGCTAATAGGAAAAGAAAGAGATTGGATTTTTAGTTAGGGACATGGTATTCATTCAGGCTTCCACTCTTAGAAAGGTTATAAGGTTTGGTACATCTGGGAAGTTGGTGCCAAGGTTCGTTGGGGTTTTCTCGATTTTTGAGAGGGAGGGGAAACTTGCTTATTGGGCAGAGCTTTCGGATAAGTTAGCGAGAGTCCATGATGCCTTTCATGTTTCAAACTTGATGAAATATCAGCACGATATTACCTCTTTAATAGAGCCTGATCGGTAAATTGATGCTGAAATGGAGCCATGTGCCCTCCTGTGCCACCACATGCGTTGTGCAACACAGTAGTAAGAGGCTTCGTAATGAAGAAAATTACGTTCGTTCGAGTAGATGGGGGGATAATCCATCAAAAAGCATATAGGAAACTAAAGGAAAGATGAATGTTTTCTTATCCCGATCTTTTCTCTGGTAAACTTTTGTCTCCAAAAAGATATGCATTTGTTTGCATCTTGGTTGCTAAATTTGATGGTAGGAGATGGTTGCCATACTTTTTACTATCATTTTTGCACTCATATAGAAGTTTATGTATATTAAGGACTTTTGCATACATGCACGTATGTCACGATTTTGCTTTCATGCTAGGATTGAGCTTACCTATAGTATATTGCGTACATAATCATATTGCATTTTTAGTTGAATAGATGGTTGTGTAGATTATTGAAAATAAATTGGTTGTATAACATGGTTATTAAGTATGCATTACACCATCTTCCCTTTTAGATTTTGGGGGCAAAATCCTTTTTAAAGGGAGGAGGAATGTAACACCACGTAAAATTTAATAAAAAATTAAACAATTAAAATAAGCTTAAAAAAATAAAATTTTAAATGTCGAATTTTGACCACGGAAGTTACATCATTGCATCAATAGAAATTTTCCGACCAATTTCCATGTATAATATATTGAAATCTGAATTCTAACGGAGGAGTTATGGATGTTTGAAGTTTTTGGAGTTGAAATAATTCAAATGAGTTTAAATTTGAAAATTTAAATATATGAATTTGGAATTAAAAGTTTAAAATTTGAATTTAAATAATTAACGTTAAGGGGTACTTAACGTTAAGTAAATGTTAAATATAACGTTTAACATATAAAATTAATTAATTAATAAATAAAAAGAAACGAAAAAAATTAAATACGATCTAGAATTGAAGATAGGTCAACTGCCTAGGCACAAGCGTCGATCGCTAGCAGTCAACCTGTTCTGAAGGTGGCGGCTAGGGTTCTGGTTATATTAAACAAATAGGATTTTACTATTTAAATCTGACGGTTCTGGTTCCTTTGACACCTCTATAAATAAACCTTTAGACCCCCACTTTTCATTCATAAAATAATGTAGCAACGACGAAGCTCTACCAAGATCTTTCCCCTTAGGTTTTGAGAAATAGTAAACTTTCTGGTAAGTAATTCTAATTTCTTATCTCTATTAAATTCCTAATCATTCTCCTCTTTACCTTCTAATTTCTAAAATCTAACACACACAGACAATCTATTTGTTGTATACTCAAAAAGAGAAAGATCTAACAGGGAATCAGAAGCGGTATAAATCAGATCTCATCTTCTTCTTATTTTTTAGATTCTAGAATCAGTTGGATTTTTAGTGTTATACATATAAAGTATGGTTAAGTTATAGGGATGCGAGCTCAGTCCAAAGTTACATAGAAGTCTACCAAGTTAAATTTGGCTACCAGCGTTGTGGCTCTACGAACTGATGTGGGATATTTCCTACAACAAATAACCCCAATGGATGCAAGGTTAGTTCCAATTCTATATGGTAAATCTGCCCAGCTAATCTGACTATCAGTATCTATGAATAATCAGATTAATCTGAGATATCACAGTTGGATTATGGGTCATAAGTTACACTATACATTTAGATGGGGTCCACTTTGGGTTAGAGGTATTAAATGGCCATGGTAGGGTCTGCCTCTTTCTTA
Organism: Allium cepa; assembly: GCA_030765085.1. Taxonomy (NCBI): domain Eukaryota; kingdom Viridiplantae; phylum Streptophyta; class Magnoliopsida; order Asparagales; family Amaryllidaceae; genus Allium; species Allium cepa. The sequence goes on along the minus strand of CM060930.1, from coordinate 4,683,115 downwards.
CGAGAAGTTTAAGTGACCTAATTGGATTTCTTACGATGTCAATTAGTGAGAACCATCTAGGGACTCACCTTAAATTATGTCTTAAATGAGGGGACTTGCCTATTTTATAGGTCTTAAATGGTTATAGTCTGCCTAATCCCTAATAAAAAGGTATTAAGTGGTTTGTACGTTCTCTTTCTCACTTTCTCTCGCATCGTTAACGATAGTTGCATTAGAATTTGGGAATGAGTTAGGTATTAAATGACAGGAACCTACTTATTTTATAAGAATTAAATGGTTAGGGTCTGCCTAATCCCCAATAAAGGGTATTTATTGGACTGGATGCTTTCTCGTGCATCATTGATGTTAGTTGCGTTGGAATTTTGTAATTGGGCTGAAAAGGCCTTTGGGCTTATAGTTAAAGTTATTAGTATGGTATAGTTTTAAAGATGCAAGACATATTTCTTATCTAAATAATATCGTCTAAGTACAATTATGGTAAGGCTTGAGATTTCATTTCACCAGGCATTTGTTGTTTTGATCCACTCCTCATTATAACAAACATGTTAGGTGAGACAATGCTGATTTTGGAGATGAATGTGGAGGTGAAGAGTTGTAGCAGTTATCTATCTATTTTTGCTTTTTAAATATTTTATTATACCCTGTTCAAATAGTTATGTTATTTTGGAATATTGTGTTATGAAGGCTTTATGTAGACATGTTGTAGTATTTAACTTGTGTTTCTAAAATGGTTTTCTTTATGAAATTGGTACTTGTTTCTGATATTAAATTTTATTCATTTCGCTATGAGATTTCAAAAGCGTAGATAAATAACATAGTGTACCGTGTATTATTTTAATTTTATCAACTTAATAACTCACTTTGAGATGGGATTAAGATTCGATGGGCTTTTGTTTGGTCGAAATTTGATCAGTGTCTGGCACACCATAAATTATGGTATACTTGCTTTTATGTATGTATTTATTCCTTAAGTCTATTTAGGATTTTTTTTCTTTCTATTCCACTTGATCTTATACATTTATATTATATAAGTTTAATTATTATATAATTTTCATAATTTAATAAACTTGTATAACAGTCTTATGTACATTACATAATTAAACTTATTTAATTAATTTAACTAATCAGCATTTTAATTAATTTTATGTTATTCAACTAAACATTTTAATTGAATATGTATACGATAACATTTATGGTTATATATATATCTATATGCATATATGTATTTTATTATTTGTCAATGAACTTTTAATTACCTTATTTAATTAAATATTAATTTCAATTTTTTTATGTATATACATATATATTGACATCATCTTAAACAATTCAAAATAATTAACATATATCTATGTATATTGTACATGTATATACTTTAATTAATTAACAATTTAATTAATTTATTTAATATATTGGCCTATTAACAAATACTAAAATTGTAACAACCCGCATATTTATCGAGTTTGTATTTAAATATTTTATTTAAATATTAACTCGTTAATCGGATTTTGGTCCGAAAAGCTACTTTTTGCAAACGGTCAAATTAGGACTCGAGACCACTTCCATTGAGTTCGAAATGCCGTTTACAACTTTTTTTAAGTATAAACATCGATAGGTTTGGAGTTAGTGAAATTTCACTAACTTTTCCCGCTTTGGACTTTGGGTTAGTTTAGCCTATTAAGCCCAAGTTCCAACCCTCTTCTCCTCACTCTTCATAAATTTCCTAACTAATCAAGCTTTGGCATTAATGGTGGAGGGAATGGGAAATTAAAATTCCAAAACTCAAATTCAATTGCAATCCATCTTTCTGCTCCAAATTCAAGAAGAAGACATTGGATTCAAGCTTCTTGTGCTTAGATAGAAGAAGGATTGATTCTTGCTTGCTTAAAACTTCATTTTCATTGATATTTGGTGCAAAGGTGAGATTTTTAACTCACATTCTTGTCTATAACTATCTTGGGTTGTTGGGAATGATTCCCTATCACTTTAGCATGAATATTTGCTTTTGGTTTGGATTGGATTGGCGAAAAACTCCGATTTTTGGCGTTTTGGCGAAATTTCTGCATTTAGGTCGTTCTGGCCATTTTTAGGTCGTTCGGAGTTAGGTCGTGTGGGTCTTAGGTCGTAGGTCGCGTACGAGATAGCTCCTAGATCGTTCTGACCACTTTTCATGTGTTCGGAGTTAGGTCGTTCACGACCTAGTACTTAGGTCGCTCGTGAGTTGGTGGCGTAGGTCGTAGGTCGTTTAACTCTTAGGTCGTTAGGCCTTGTGTGTGGAGTTAGGTCGCCTGCTTTCCTTAGGTCGTAAGTCGCATGTGCTTTAGGTCGCGCACTTTCTTAGGACGCGAACCCTTTTAGGTCGTTGACCACGCTAGGTCGCTTGGCCTCTTCACTGCTTAGGTCGTTAAACCCTTCCTCTTCTGGGTCGCTCCCCTTTATTTCTTAGGTCGTTGTGGCCTTAGGTCGTGATATTTATAGGTCGCGGCAAAGTTAGGTCGCTCGACCCATGTTGCCGTTAGGTCGCTCGATCCTTGTTGCCGATAGGCCGCGTGCTTTCTTAGGTCGCGTACCTTTAGGTCGCGTGTCCCCTCTACCTCGCTAGGTCGCAAAGAACTTTAGGTCGCTCGACCTCCTTACCCACCAGGTCGCGCACTTAGTTAGGTCGCTCAGCCATTGTGTTAGGTCGCGTGAACCCTTAGGTCGTTAGACCTCATTTTGCTATAGGTTGTAGGCCTCTTGTCTTCACTTAGGTCGTACCGTTTTGTCGGGGCGCTGCCCCGCACCCCGCCGGGGGCGCTGCCCCCTGGACCCCCGCGACCTGACCGGGCAGGTCGAACCCCGTAAGCGGTGGCGTTGCCCCCGCACCCCCACCTTGGAGGGTTGCCACCCCCCCTGGACCCCCCCTCCGTAGGGGATCTTATCTGAAAAACATTGAGCTGATTTCCTTGGATTTTATTCACATCTCCGTATGCGATCTTTGTGACTGATTGTTTCTACAATTGCTTCTGTGTTTTGTCACTTTATAATATAAAGGTTTCAATACTAGTAGTAAATATCAAAACTCTTTTAACAAACAATTTCAACTCTATTTTTAATAACTAAGCTCTTTTCTTAAACCGTTTTCCAATCTATTAGTATATACAAACCTTTACCTCACTCGGATGAGAAATCTAATTAAACGACTTTGTAAAACAAGTGGTATGAATCGCTTGCGTTCACTTCGTCGGTTAATTCTTGGACTTGTTCGATTGAACCTCTTGTGACAATTTTATTAGTGAAGATTTACAGTTTGTTCGTAAATATTTAAGTTAAGCAAGTGGTTATGGGACATGAAGCTAAACTTCTATATGTACTAGCTTAGTGTAATTGACACTTCTCGTTGATCATGACGATCATTCTGATGATTTAGACTAGCAACTGTGCGATGTCTCTTGTTGCGAGGTTAGACTAGACACCACTTGTGTGATTCCACTCACACATACCTTTTTGCTTTTTGGTTAGTCTGGACCTTAATCTGTGTGATTCCATTCACACATGTGGGGTAGCTCCCCTTGGTCTTCGGACCGTCATGTGATAGGCCTCTTCCTCTTTTCTATGATTTCTGGACTTCCTGCATTAATTTCTAGAATTTATGTCATTGACTTGTTATGAGTACAAGTTTGGGGTATGATGCCCTTTCCGAATCTTTGAGAAGATTCTTGTGATATTGATTATCTCTTATTGATTGATCTTCTGTTGATCATTATTTACATACTTATAGTGGTATGTCATTATGGATTTTTATGTTTATTCCATATCTTTTATGTTATATCATGTCATCTGATATTTATAGCTAGACTGACCCGTTTATTATTTTCTTAAATAATACTCGGGTCAGACCGAGATGTTACAAGTGCTTCTGCTTGACTTCTTCCCAGGGATTCATCACTCTGACTTTTGGCTAACTGTTTAGATTAGCAGTTTTTGTTGTATACACTTAAGATATAGACTCATAGTTGTATTCTTTTGTATAGCATGTGTTGCTATTCTTTTGTATTATCGTGGATCTTACTGACCACTACTCTGATGTACACTTTCATGTGTTAGTTATATATTCATATCTTCTTCCGCCTTTGTGATATGGATATCTTTGACTGATTTGTGATATGATTATTTCTATGTTTGTTTTCGAAGATTATTTATAGCCACCGTGTGATAAGAAATTACATGGATGGTCGCTCCTCAACAGCCTTATTCTCCGTGCTAGTTGACAGCACTACTCCGGAGTGTTCTTGGCTAGCGTGGGTATAGAGGTGGGGCGTCACAAAAATTTTCAAAATCTATTTATTATATTTTCAAAGCACTTTTGAAAACTATATTATAACATTTATAATGCTTATTATTATCAAAGCCAACTTTAAAAATCATATTATAACATTTATAATGTAATTCTTAATTCAATTTAACTTTTAAATTTAAAATCTTACTTTAATTTCAAAACAATTTCGCAATCACATTGTAACATTTATAATGTCTTTCTTATTTTACATTTAAATTTAAAATTTAAAATTTCATTTTTGATTTTCAAAACAGTTTTGAAAATTAGCCCAAGGCCCTATTCAAATTAGGCCTTTTCGATTAGGGGCAACCTCTAAGCCGACTTCACATTCCGAGCCAAATCGCTAGCCAGGGAGCACAGGGAATTTGATTATCTAAACCCAAGCCTATACACTACTCTTCTACACATCTTACTAAGTTGGTAATTTTAATTCATTATTTCTAGCATGACTAATTTAGACTATATAGACTACTTGGCTCTGATACCATTGAAGGAACAGTGCCAGTCGGTAGTATGTGAAATAGGTAGATTTCAAAAAAATATATCATATTTTAGATCTATTGGGCTTATAACGTCTACATGGATTTTAGATCTAATCTAATAAAGTTTTATGTAAAATCCTATTTCATTTAACTTTGTTTAAAAAGGTTTTAATATGTACATTTTAATCAATATGAGATGTTTATATAAAATAGAGTACATCAAATATACTTTCATTTCTCTCTCTTAATTTATACAACTAATTAAGGGAATATTTTGTTTTATTTAGAGAGAGAAACCTTTTATCACCCTCATTAATTAAATTGATTGGCTAATCAAATGACATTTATGTCCAAATTTTTATTGGGCATAGACTGTGAGTTTATCAAAATATACTCCATTGCAAAATGTGTCAATGCCATATGGAAAAAAGTATACATGCAATCAAATGACACAAAATTTTCGTAAATCACTTCATGCAATTATCTTTTATTTCAACCCTTTAAAATTACATCGATGTCGTACATCGATGTGCACAAATGAAACTTTTAAAAATGCATTCAAATAATTACAAATAACTTCCAAACGTCAACTAAATTAAATGCCGAGTAATATTTATTAAATTATAATTATTTTAATTAATTTACAATATTTTATAAATTAAGTAAATCATATGGTTTTTTAGAGAATTCATCATTATGATTGTGGGACTCAAAGATGTAAATTCAGTCAGCGAATAATATCGAACAATTCGAATATAAATATTCACACGTCACCTTAGCTAATGGTGTGATATTTTTACTTATACAAGCGATATTTGGTAGTAACGATTATTTACACCGATTCTCTTCGTCAAGACTATATTTCATTAGGACTTATGGAATTTGGTTTTAGTCAAACTCCAACATCGTCCACATTCAACTTTGTAATTCCAAACACAAAATCCTTGGTTCAATAGTAACAATTATAATTAATCGTGCTACCCTAGCTAGAACTTTGATTTTGAGTCGACTACAGTTGTCCGTGATACTAACCATATATAACTAAGGAGATAAATTCTTTATTGAACGCCATGCCACGATTTAACTATAATCAAATTGGAGTGTCCACATTAGAGTTCTATAGTATGCTCACGTCGAGGGAACTATGTAACATCGTCACTTCGAGACTGTCGGATTAATCTTAGTTATATTAACTAGCATAGAGCTATCGAGTAAGTCATTCCAGGGTTATCTAATAACTATTAGTGTGTAACCCCTTAGTGCCCCCAATAGCTACGATAAATACTCTGTCCGACGTTTGGAAAGCATTACGTATTATAGTTTCAATGGACGAATCGATATCCTTTCTCGAAATGTCTTGACTTAGAATATTAAAAATAATATGTTATTTTCAATGTGATAAACTTCTCATGATTACAAAACTTTGTAATTACTATCATATAACGTACCATTTAAAAATTTCCATCTTTATACTTTAAATTAATTATCTAATTATATATATATATATATATATATATATATATATATATAACAAGTATACGATGGAAAGAAAAATAATTTTTATTTTGAACAAAATTGGACACTAAGTTAGATATATGTAACAAATTATATAATTTCCCCTTGGGCATACTTCTAACTTTATCATTATCCATGTAATGAAAAATATATCTACTATCAAACAAGCTAGATACATAAATTAGTTCACAAACAAAGTTTTTCTAATAATAGGAATCATCTAAAATTAAATCTAATACATTCGCAAAGCCAAGTGATAGTCTCCATCCGTAGTTGCAACTACTAGAAATCCATCAACAAGTTGAACCCTCGTTTAACCCTTCGCCACATACTGCTTATTCATAAGTCCTTTGTAACGAATTACAGATATATGTTCCAGATTTAATATCATCCAAAGTGTATCGATTATAAAACAATTTTGAATCATAAATAAACCCATAGGAACGGTAGAACCATTCTCTTCGACAAGTTTAAGATAATTCAGAAATTCCATTTCAGTGCTTATTCTTCTAATAGTTGTGACATTTGCCCTTGTCGTTAGGTACGCCCTTGTTACTATTCTTATTTACATGCATTATCTTCCTCAAACCATTCGAATTCGATTCCTTTCCCTTTATAGTGAGCATTGTGCCTTGACCTTTGGATGTAGACTCGGTTGATCCTAATATATTGAGCAGCTCCATGAGGTTCACATTCAGTTGGTTCATATGGTAGTTCAATATGAATGACTCAAACTATGGAGGTAGTGTAACGATCCAGAATTTTGGTTATTCGAAATTGGAATATTTAATTTATTTAAAATATTTAAAAGTTAATTTTATAAATTTAATAACTTGAATTTCAAATATAACGATTTATTGGATAATTTAATTGTTGAATTTAATAATTAAAAATTGTTTAAATAATTGAATATTAGTTTTTTAGCTTGATAAAAATAATTTAAAGGCTTATTTAATTTCTATTAATAAAAGTGAGGATAATAAAAAATTTAACCAGAATTTAAAAATGATTTACTCGATTTTGAAAATATCTCGTTTTAATAAACGAGTGAAATAGCCTTTTGGGGCACAGTCTCGGATTTTGACGAAACCGATTCCATTGGATCCTAATAGTGTATTATTATCGGATTTCAAATTTTATAGCGTTTGGGATTACCGTTTGATCATACGGGATAGACATGCTTTGAATTTATATTGAAAATTTAATATAATAATTGGGTTCAGAAAGCTATCTTCTGCATACACTGAATTAGGCCTCAAAACTTGTTCCATTACGTTCGAAATAGGGGTATAACATTAGGAACGCCTGGCGGTGCACCATGATTTGGATCCAGAAATTATAGCTAGATATTTTCGAATTTAAAATAATATATATATATATGTGTGTGTGTGTGTGTGTGTGTGTGTGTGTGTGTGTGCGTGTGTGTGTGTATGTATATGTTGATTTGATCTCAGCCTCCAACTTGTCATTTCAGCTACTCTATTCCAATTTCCAGCCCAATCAACAGCCACACCTACTTGTTGAGTTCCACATCTTTCCCCTTATTTAAATCTTGCTTAACCATGAAAGAAAAAGAAAAATGAAAGTTCAAAAATCAACATCACTTAAATACAAATAAATAAAATCCTGAAACTAATTTTTAAATTCCTGTTTTAGCATGGTCTTCGATCTGCAATTGTTTTCAAAGGTTGCATACATATTTTTATGAGTGACAGTGGCATGGTTTTGGGTTTTAAAACTAGGGCTTGAGAAATATATCTCTGTAGTGGTCAATTGGCGATTTGAGGATCATATTCGCGTCTGTGGTGGTGGAGCGCATTTTCTGGTGAAGTTTCATGAAGCTCAATGGTGTGGTGGAAAACGCATCATCTTCAGGTCGAGGAAGGGGAAATACAGTCGTGAATTAGAGGAGAGGTCTTGGGGTGTGGTGTTTGTTCGAGCATGTGGAGATCGATGAAGCGGTCATGTTGGTGTGGTTGAATTGATCGTTGGCGGCTTTGGTGATTCGTGCATGTGCACGTTTGAGATCGTGCACGTGCACGTTTGAGATCGTGCACTTGGATTCTGGAACGAGAAAAAAAGGGGAAGGAGGAGACAAAGTACTGTAGAAGGTAGGTGGGAATGAAGATGTGGGCTTTAGGCCAAGTTTTAGTGGGTAATGAATTTATAATTGTGACTAATATATATATATATATATATATATATATATAAATTGTTTAATTAAAATACCAATTCTTATAAATTTCATAACTCGTTCGTTTTAGGTCCAAATCCAACGCGGTTAGTCGCATCACGAGATCTTTGCTATGGAATTAAATTGGTTGAATTTAAAGCTTGTAGAATTTTCAATTAAATCCGAACGCGTTCGAATTTAATCGAAACCATAACGCAAAAGCGACAATAGAAATATATGAGTAAATCTAGCTTATTTTGATAGCTAGTTTTATTTTAAAGTGTTAAGAAAATTATTTATAGATTGATTGGAAGAATTAATAAATTTTTGTTATCTTTTATATGTTATATTATATATATATTGGAATATATATTAGTAGTTGGATTGAATATTTTTGCCGATTGGAGTAGATGAGACCCTATGATCCCCACATAACAGCGGATGACCCTATATTACCGCGATATTCCACCCCCAAGTGGGATTGGTATTTTACGTTATATAACATCCGTGGATGCACGGAAACAGGTTGGAGAAATCCAACTGGATTCCTCAAAAATGTGGATTTTGAATTTCATACAAGGTGATATATGATGTGCTAGAATAATCTTTATAGATTATGTTGTGCATTTATTTATTGGATATTATAGTAGCATTAGCCTTGATTGTAGTATTAAAAATACCATAAACAATATTTTGAATTTAAAAACGAAATTCAAAGGAGATTTTGGAAATGAATATAATTATATTGAATTTTGGGATTATTTAAAAGGAAATTGATTTGGATAAAATAAACGATTTGAATTTGATTTTTGTTTAGCTATTCCATAAAATGGTTTCAAATTAAGAATCAAATTTGAGTACTTTTAGATAGTGGATTTTTAATTGGGATTTCTAGAATACGAAATGGAAGTCGAAATTGAGATTTGAATAGTTTTGGAATATGGTTTGGATTGTTTAAGAAATAGATTTATTAAGGGAATTTTAATTAGAAATCGATTTATAAATAGGTTTTTGTAATATAAACCTATATAAACTAGGACTGAGTTATGAAATTTTTTTAGCGATGTTCATAAATATGTGGAATGATTATCATTTGATAAATGCCAAATATAAATTCATAGTCTGAATTTAAAATGAGATAAGGAAACCGACTTTGAAAGAAATAGTGGATTCTATTTTGGAATTTAAAAATAGTTGTGAATTTGAAAATGTAAATCAGATTGTGATAAATCAAGGGAGATTTATAAGCATAAAATTGTATTTATATTGGACAATTGATGTGTTAAAAATCAATTGCTAAGTGTGGATTTGTTTTACATATATGACTGTTATGTAAATGCTTGTAATTTAACTTTGATAGTTAAATTGAATTGAATGGTAGTTGATAAGTACCATTAGGATTTTCGAGCCTCCATGGAATCCTTCACAATTAGCGAACAAGCCTTACCGAGTTTTGATTTTATACTAGTATTATTATGGTGTACAAAGCACGAGCATCATAGCTACATGGTCATTATTATTTTGACCCCTTGACATTAATATAATATCACTGAATTTTTATATAAAAATGTTTTTGTTATCGTAAGGTAAAACCAGTCCTGTTTATATGTGGCGTGGTCTTACGAGATACCTTTGTTTTCAAAGGATTTTGATAACTGTAATAATTCAAATTGAGTGTGTTTTCTCACGCTGGTTTTCCAGACTGACTCGAGTGTTATTTTACTTATAATGCTCGGGTTAGACCGAGTATTACAGATTCAGGTTAGAATGCCATGGAGCTCAGGAGATGAGCTGGGGGAGTCTCAGGCTTATTGCACGTACTTGATTATATTCCGCTGTGTGTGTATACTATATATTCAGTACTTGTGAGGACAAGTTATTATAACTCTCTAGATTGCTATGTTGACTATTTTACTCTGATGATTGTATGTATGACAACAGTTATAGTTCTTTTTATATAAAGATATGTTATTATCTATTATATAATGTTCCACTGCAATTGCAAGACTAACAACAACGAAATGATTTTGTACAACAAAATGGAATTTTAGTCTATAAATGAGATTTATAAATTGAAATGAGACGAAATTCTTGAAGCATATTATATAAATATGTTTATACAAATGATTTATGAACGATTTAAAGGCTGTTAATTTGAGAATTTAAATCCTGTTTGTTTGGAAAATGATTTTTCAAAGTTTGGAAAATAATAGTGATATTATTTGGAAATTATTTTTTAATAGAAATACTTTTAAAGGGTTTTAAAGGAAATAAAAGCATTGAACTCACTTCGATTGCTGGGAAATAATTTCGGTGACGACTGCAGCAATATCGATGTCCATTTTCGAGTTTCCAAGAGAGTAATTACTACCATTAGAGTTTCGTTTGGTGAAATTGGTTTCGGTTTTGAAATTCAAAGGAATGATTTGATATACCAAGTGTAACGAACGCGATTTTTCGTTGTCGAAAACCGACATCAATACGTCCAAAGTATCAACAGCCGAGCAATCGAAAGCCGAAAAACCGTTCTGTTAGGGTTTTAGAAAAAGAAAAAAATAGAAGAAGATAGAAAAAGATAGAACAGAACAGAAAGAAATAACAGAACAGCATCAGAATCTCATAATTCACAGCGGAACAACATATAATAAATAAATGAATAATCTTTAAACAAAGAACTATATCAGTTATTACATTACATCACATTTCATTACATTACATCATCAGAGTGTACAACAACAACATCGACAGCGGAAAAGAAATAGTCTCCCGTTCGCCACCAAACCGCGAAGCGAGAACCCCCCATCACATATCACCTAGCATAAGCAAGACTGGTGTGAGAACTCAAAACAGTTTATTTATCTTTAAAATCAAAATAGAGGAATACTTTTAAAGTCAATTCGCAATGCTTTTAAAAATGAGACTACCATAAGGCCTCCCGCACACACACACAATGCAAACGCAGAATCGAAGGATATTTCTCCTTATGATAGTCAAAGATGCTTGATACGCATTAAAAAGAACATTTGATATTATTACTAGTGCATAGTGTAGAGAAAATCATTTCGAAAATAAAGATATAAATCTTAGCCAACATAGACATTTCGAACTATGCCTACTATAGCTACCATGTTCAATAGCAGGTTACCGCCACATTCCATGGCAGGTTCTACAACTAAAACCGTACAAGTCTCGTATTGTTTCTTTGGATTTCCAACAAATGGTCAGGCCAAGGAACTTCCCATTGCCACATGAGAACGCCTCTGGAAGGACGTTCCCGAGTACCAAACCGGATCTCTGCCAACACAAGGCCGGGTTACCCCTAACTAGGTAACTACTGACACGAATATGTCATCCCCCGATCGTAACCGATCTATCCGAGGATCCTCGATTTCCAACAACCACAAAATATGCAGTAACAACATAGGTTAAATATCTGGGCTCCATACCATGATACCACCTCTATCCAGAAGGAATGACATACACTAAAGGGCGCTACCCCTAATTACCTTGCTGCATCCTTCCTGTTTTGACCATTTCCGGGGTGTGAGGTCCGACGAAGTCTCGTCCACAAAGCCACACTTTATACAAAAGCCGTGCTTTGGGTCAACAAATGATCATAGAAATGATCACCAAGATAAATGATCAAATAAATGATCCTATCACAAATGATCAACACAATGATCATTTCACAGCAACACTCATCATGCCACACTACCAAATTGGGAGTATATCACTAATAACCTTCAACTATATAACCTCTGAGCTCGTACGTCTCAAAGAAGGGTGTTAAGCTAAGAGAATAAATTCTCCGCCACCAACAGAAATATATTTGAAAGAAATCTGCTTTATATCTCAATTTGTAATGTCAGACATACAATCCATACAAGTCTGTTCCGGGATCGAACAGAACCGAAGGCACTTACAAAGAAGTCCCTGCAATCCGGATATTCACTAATCACGACCGGACTTCCTGTCACTAAGGGTGATAAAACCTCTATATCGGAGATCAGCCGATGTAGAGTAACTCGACGGTAATCCTTCCGTTTTCACAAACATCCGATCTTCAACACCGGTCATCAAATGCAATCCATTACGACGTATCACATATTCGGAATGGGTTATACGACCCCAAGGTCCTTTCCCGGCTAACCCGAATAGTGAGCGCTTATTCAAAAATAAGTGTGGCATTCAAATTCAAGCAGTTCATAACAAATACCTATTTAAAGGTAAATATTGATAGTCGGATTTTTAACTATCAATAAGAGTGTTCAACATCACCAAATCCAAATAATTTTTCAAATTATTTATTTTCCAAAATATCTTTACTAGATATATATATATATTTCCCACACTTCAACATTTGAAAACAAATTTTCAAATCACTTTTCACCTTTACCACTTTTGAACTCAAATTTCAATCAACATGGTTCATTTAAACCAATTTAAATAAATCCTTAACTGTTTACTTTTTATTTACGTTCCAAATCCGTAAATTAATTCCCACACTTCAAAAATAAATCAACATTTATTTTTAAACATATTCCCCTTTTCATTTATAAATTCCATAGTGAATTTACATTCCAAAATATTTATGAATATATGATTTCAATTATTCATTTTCAATTTATCTTCAAAAGGATAAATTCTCCTTTTCATTTCAACATTGGAAAAACGTTCCCATACTTATTTATTCATAAGTAATTCACAAATCTATTCAATTTCAACACTTGGAAAATATTCAATATACTTAAATCGAAATTAAGTATATATTTCATTCTTTAAGAAATCATTTCTTAACACATTTGTTTGGGCCAAAACGAATGTTACGTAAAACATCGTTACGACGACCCAAAATCACTATTATAGGGATTCAAAGTTTAAATAAATATATAACTCCCAATACTATGCAAAACATTTCCTTTCGGAAACCATTTACTATAACAACAGTGTTATAGTCCACTATTTCCTTCTATCTCGAAAACGTCTATTTCAACAATGAATGTTGAAATCTATGATTTCGATATTTAACACATTTTAAAACGTCTTTAAAATAATCAACTTCATTTCATAATGTTCCTTCCCCAAAACATATCCATTTCATTTAATAATATATTCACTGTCCAAAATCGTGAATATAATTTCTTTCATATATTCCTATATCCAACTTATCAAATTCAATTGATTTCGGATTTATAAACAACGTTTATAAACTCCATTTATATTTTTATAAACTTCTATTTATAAAAATCCTTTTTATATCTCATTTTAAATGCCAAAATCCGATTTATAAGTTGATTACTTATAAATCTTATATTTTACAAAATCTATCCATTTTATAACTTCACAATTTATAAATCTATAAATTACGTTCACTTATGAAATCCATTTTTATTTCATTTTTAATACTTATAAAACTTGTTTTAATATTCCAATATTTTTAATTTATAAATATCAATTTTATAAATCTTTTATATAAACCGTTTATAATAATTCAAAATTCCCAATTAAACCATTTTATTCTTTTAATAACTTAAAAATCGTTATTTAAAGCTTATATACTTCAAAATCATACTTAAGCATTATTTTCCAAAAATCATAACTTTTATGAAAATAAAATTTTAACGTTTATTTATTTTAACAATTCAAATTTAATAAAACGTATACTTTTGAAAATCACTTTAAAATTCCTTTTAAAACCAAAATTCATTATTTTAAAATTTCAGAAATAGATCCGATGATGCAACAACACCAAATAGTCAATCACGACATCCAAATATCATATATCGATATGATAATCAACAAATATCAAAATATCTGTAAATAAATCAATACAGTTGAGGAATCCAGTTGGATCCCTTCAACCTATTTCCCTGCATCCAAAAACATTAGCACAATACCAATTCCGCTACAGTACGGAATTATCACGGTATATGGGATTTAAAATATTATCCGCTTAATAGACGGCGCAATAGGGTCTCATCCGCTATACAATGCGGGAAATCAACAACTGCAATATATACATATGCCAATATATATATTGCTATTATATATAATACCAATTTCACTGTTTATGAAATATTCGCGGTATATGTTTTTAATAAATAACATCCGCTTACTAACGGTGCATAATGTCTATTTTAACAATCAATAGATAACAATCATCATTTAATCATGCATTCAAGAATTTTAAATCTAACTATTTAAAATAAAATCGAAACCGATTCGATTGAGTGAGAAGTTCTTACCTTGATTTTAAATTCCGTTTCAGCTTTTATTTCAAATAAAATTAAACGTGCATTTAATTTTATCCAAAATTTTCACTGATTCCAATCGACTCCAATCCAGTTGCATCGCGAAGAGCTCGTCCATACGATTCCAACGCATCTGGTTTCGTAATTTTTCGATCTCGTATGAAAGAGATATCATATTTTAAAGTTTGAACAATTATAATATAAATAAATTACAAATTTTCTTTTAAAATTTCAACCTAACAATCTCAGGCCGTCCATTACTGCTTGGAGGCATTAGGGCCGTGCATCTCTTCTCCTTCCATCTCCAGTATATCGAACGCGTCCAAACCCTTACTGCCGTTCGATTCATCAAAGTCGCCACCTCCACGTTGATCTCTAGGTCGATCAACTAGCGCCATTGCGAAGCTCTACACTAGTGCCACCCTCGCCTTCGACCACGGCAGGCTCGGTCGAGCCTGAGCCTCGCAGTTCGCACCCAAACGCGCGCGCTTCCTCCCCACTTTCTGGCCACCACGTCACGATCCAGGCGATCATCACCGTATGGATCTCAAGATCTTGCGAAGCTCTACTACTTCCGTGTTGACAAGTTTTCCTAATTGCTGATGGATCATGAGAGATTGAGAGGGAAAGGAATTGAAAATTTTCGGCCATCCATCTGAAGTGGCGGCTAGGGTTTGTAGATTAGGGTCTTTTTTTTTTCTGGAAAATGAATTTTAGGGTCTATTTATAAAAAAAAATCGAACACTATTCATTCCGGAATTCCAAACTCCGATTTATGCACGGTGACTGGCGTTTCTGGGGTTTACCCCGCATTTCGGACACAATGGAACAGGTTTCGGAAGCTAATTCAGTCATCTGTGCGAGTTATGGAAATAAACGTTCAATTTAAATTGAACCGATTTAAACGATTTTCTAGGCGTTTTCGCTTGCACCGGACAAACGGTAAATCCAATTGACACGAAATTTGAAACCATACAATAATATCACATTTCGGATCCGATGAAATTGGTTTCGTCGAAATCCGAGACTGTTTGAAAAATGGCTATTTTAACTCGCCAAATTAATATTAAAAACAATTTCGATGCGTTTCGAGCTGCCACGGTCAAACGATAACTCCGATTGCTACGAAAATTGAAATCCGATAATAACAAACTATTACGGATCCAATGGAACTAGTTTCGTCCAATTCTGAGACTGTTCAAAAATTGACTAATTTCACTAGTCGATTTAATATTAAAATATTCAATTTTCACAAATTAACTTTTAATTCGATTTTAGAAGTTCTAAAATATCATTCTAACTTCAATATGATAAAATAAAATTTTACAAATCATTCTCAATCGTATTTAACCCAATTTTCAATTATTTCCATAATTTAACATATTAAATTATCGATTTAATTATCCAATTAAATCAAATTATTCGAAATAAAATTTATTCGACTTATAAATTTCACTTATTAATATTTAAAATTAATTAAATATTCAAATTTTAATTCATAAAAATTCTGGGTCGTTACATACTTCCCCCCTTAAAAGAATTTCATCCTCGAAATTATCAAGTAAGAAAAGTTACAGAATCTATTAACTTTTCCAGAATTCATAGTTAAACTTCTTACAATAACTTTACTAAGTTTCCAAATCATACTTAGTTCTCTTTTCAAACCAAACGTTTAACTTTCAATTCCAAAATCAAAGTTATAGTTTTCACAAATTTTTCAAATTTTCTCAAAATTTTTCTAACGCCTTAAATTTTCGGAAAAATTCGCCATAGTCTCCTTTGCGCGGCTCGATCCGAAAAAAAATGACAGTATATATATCACAAATATACATCTCATCAAGTAATGAGGCATCCCGCAGGGAAAAAGTGTAAAAGTACGATATGTAATCCGAGATATGTACCTTATATTTTATTAGCGAGCATATACGGCTAATATAGCGCGAAAGCGAGCTCCAAATGCAAAGCAAACGCGATCCGCACCTACTAAACACTCAACAAAAACATGAGAATCATGCATATATGAAAATAGTATCAATATACAACATATAGCAACATAACAACTACATAATATAGCAAATGCAACTAAAGCAACAAATGCAACCATCAACCAACTCAATATTCATAACCAAATCAATATTCATTCATATTCTCATTAATATTCAATGAATTGGTTTTCAATTTAAATCACATTTGATTCATTTACGTTGGATTTTATCAACTTTCATTCATATTCAATTTTAATTAGTTTGCATTCACTAATTTAAATCCAATTCACATTCAATTCTATTCAAATTTATTTACTATCCATTTGAATTTAATTACATAGCTTCCAATTTTGCCAATTCAATTTCATTAACACTTAATGAATTTATACTTACATCCATTATTTCATATCAATTGTTTACATTTAATTGATTAACATTCAATCCATTTATCAATTCAATTGCTAATTCCTTTAACAATTTAAAGTTGAATTTCATTTATATAACTCAAGTTCACATTCTTAATGACTTCATTTCATTAATTCACTTATATTCATCATCTTATAAGTTATACAACTTATATTCAACAATTACTACTTGGATTTTATTGATTTACTTATACTTCCTTTTATTTAACTTCATCCTTTAAGTTAAATTTATTCTATCAAAATTCAAATTGTATAAGTTATCAACACATTTATCATTCCCAAATTACTATGGTAGCAAATCTATCACATGGAGACTCGAAAATGATACTGATGATGCTGCAGTCATCACCCTTATTATTTCCCAGTAACAATAGTGAATTCAGTGCTTAATATTCTTTCAAAAAAAAAATTCCTTTCATTTATAAATGACATTTATAAATCTTTTTCTTATAGAGTTTCACTTTATATATATAAGTTTATTTCTCAATTGTAAATCATATTAATTATAATTCAATTCTTATAATTCATTTTACTTATACAATTATTCTTTTACAATAAGTTTTATTTAACTTATTCAAACAACTTATTCAACAACCAAACAATCAACTCATATACTTTAATAATTTCGAAAAATTATTCCTTTATATATAAAATATAATCAAGGTAAAATTATTTCATTTACCCAATTTAAAACAATATCGTGTCGAATTGTTCTATTCAAGTGTTTAGAGATCCCTATCAACAACGTTAATTACTCGTGTTGACCAAAATCCATATACCACTCAACAAACCAATCATCACAATATAAAACAATTTATATTCACTAACAAATACGCGCTCGTATCTATTATTACACTCACACTCATTCTAGAGTACTGCTGACTCTATCTCTAATGAGTAATTCCCAACAGAGCCACGGTTGTCGCTTAACCATAAGCTCTGATACCAAATGTAACGAACGCGATTTTTCGTTGCCGAAAACCGACATCAATACGTCCAAAGTATCAACTGCCGAGCAATCGAAAGCCGAAAAACCGTTCCGTTAGGGTTTTAGAAAAAGAAAAAAATAGAAGAAGATAGAAAAAGATAGAACAGAACAGAAAGAAATAACAGAACAGCATCAGAATCTCACAATTCGCAGCGGAACAACATATAATAAATAAATGAATAATCTTTAAACAAAGAACTATGTCAGTTATTACATTACATCACATTTCATTACATTACATCATCAGAGTGTACAACAACAACATCGACAGCGGAAAAGAAATAGTCTCCCGTTCGCTACCAAACCGCGAAGCGAGAACCCCCCATCACATATCACCTAGCATAAGCAAGACTGGTGTGAGAACTCAAAACAGTTTATTTATCTTTAAAATCAAAATAGAGGAATACTTTTAAAGTCAATTAGCAATGCTTTTAAAAATGAGACTACCATAAGGCCTCCCGCACACACACACAATGCAAACGCAGAATCGGAGGAGATTTCTCCTTATGATAGTCAAAGATGCTTGATACGCATTAAAAAGAACATTTGATATTATTACTAGTGCATAGTGTAGAGAAAATCATTTCAAAAATAAATATATAAATCTTAGCCAGCATAGACATTTCGAACTATGCCTACTATAGCTACCATGTTCAATAGAAGGTTACCGCCACATTCCATGGCAGGTTCTACAACTAAAACCGTACAAGTCTCGTATTATTTCTTTGGATTTCCAACAAATGGTCAGGCCAAGGAACTTCCCATTGCCACATGAGAACGCCTCTGGAAGGACGTTCCCGAGAACCAAACCGGATCTCTGCCAACACAAGGCCGGGTTACCCCTAACTGGGTAACTATTGACACGAATATGTCATCCCCCGATCGTAACCGATCTATCCGAGGATCCTCGATTTCCAACAACCACAAAATATGCAGTAACAACATAGGTTAAATATCTGGGCTCCATACCATGATACCACCTCTATCCAGAAGGAATGACATACACTAAAGGGCGCTACCCCAAATAACCTTGCTGCATCCTTCCTGTTTTGACCATTTCCGGGGTGTGAGGTCCGACGAAGTCTCGTCCACAAAGCCACACTTTATACAAAAGCCGTGCTTTGGGTCAACAAATGATCATAGAAATGATCACCAAGATAAATGATCAAATAAATGATCCTATCAAAAATGATCAACACAATGATCATTTCACAGCAACACTCATCATGCCACACTACCAAATTGGAAGTATATCACTAATAACCTTCAACTATATAACCTCTGAGCTCGTATGTCTCAGAGAAGGGTGTTAAGCTAAGAGAATAAATTCTCCGCCACCAACAGAAATATATTTGAAAGAAATCTGCTTTATATCTCAATTTGTAATGTCAGACATACAATCCATACAAGTCTGTTCCGGGATCGAACAGAACCGAAGGCACTTACAAAGAAGTCCCTGCAATCCGGATATTCACTAATCACGACCGGACTTCCCGTCACTAAGGGTGATAAAACCTCTATATCGGAGATCAGCCGATGTAGAGTAACTCGACGGTAATCCTTCCGTTTTCACAAACATCCGGTCTTCAACACCGGTCATCAAATGCAATCCATTACGACGTATCACATATTCGGAATGGGTTATACGACCCCAAGGTCCTTTCCCGGCTAACCCGAATAGTGAGCGCTTATTCAAAAATAAGTGTGGCATTCAAATTCAAGCAGTTCACAACAAATACCTATTTAAAGGTAAATATTGATAGTCGGATTTTTAACTATCAATAGGCGTGTTCAACATCACCAAATCCAAATAATTTTTCAAATTATTTATTTTCCAAAATATCTTTACTAGATATATATATATTTCCCACACTTCAACATTTGAAAACAAATTTTCAAATCACTTTTCACCTTTACCACTTTTGAACACAAATTTGAATCAACATGGTTCATTTAAACCAATTTAAATAAATCCTTAACTGTTTACTTTTTATTTACGTTCCAAATCCGTAAATTAATTCCCACACTTCAAAAATAAATCAACATTTATTTTTAAACAAATTCCCCTTTTCATTTATAAATTCCATAGTGAATTTACATTCCAAACTATTTATGAATATACGATTTCAATTATTCATTTTCAATTTATCTTCAAAAAGATAAATTCTCCTTTTCATTTCAACATTGGAAAAACATTCCCATACTTATTTATTCATAAGTAATTCACAAATCTATTCAATTTCAACACTTGGAAAATATTCAATATACTTAAGTCGAAATTAAGTATATATTTCATTCTTTAAGAAATCATTTCTTAACACATTTGTTTGGGCCAAAACGAATGTTACGTAAAACATCGTTACGACGACCCAAAATCACTAGTATAGGGATTCAAAGTTCAAATAGATATATAAATCCCAATACTATGCAAAACATTTCCTTTCGGAAACCATTTACTATAGCAACAGTGTTATAGTCCACTATTTCCTTCTATCTCGAAAACGTCTATTTCAACAATGAATGTTGAAATCTATGATTTCGATATTTAACACATTTTAAAACGTCTTTAAAATAATCAACTTCATTTCATAATGTTCCTTCCCCAAAACATATCCATTTCATTTAATAATATATTCACTGTCCAAAATCGTGAATATAATTTCTTTCATATACTCCTATATCCAACTTATCAAATTCAATTGATTTCGGATTTATAAACAACGTTTATAAACTCCATTTATATTTTTATAAACTTCTATTTATAAAAATCCTTTTTATATCTCATTTTAAATGCCAAAATCCGATTTATAAGTTGATTACTTATAAATCTTATATTTTACAAAATCTATCCATTTTATAACTTCACAATTTATAAATATATAAATTGCGTTCACTTATGAAATCCATTTTTATTTCATTTTTAATACTTATAAAACTTATTTTAATATTCCAATATTTTTAATTTATAAATATCAATTTTATAAATCTTTTATATAAACCGTTTATAATAATTCAAAATTCCCAATTAAACCATTTTATTCTTTTAATAACTTAAAAATCGTTATTTAAAGATTATATACTTCAAAATCATACTTAAGCATTATTTTCCAAAAATCATAACTTTTATGAAAATAAAATTTTAACGTTTATTTATTTTAACAATTCAAATTTAATAAAACGTATACTTTTGAAAATCACTTTAAAATTCCTTTTAAAACCAAAATTCATTATTTAAAATTTCAGAAATAGATCCGATGATGCAACAACACCAAATAGTCAATCACGACATCCAAATATGATATATCGATATGATAATCAACAAATATCAAAATATCTGTAAATAAATCAATACAGTTGAGGAATCCAGTTGGATCCCTCCAACCTGTTTCCCTACATCCAAAAACATTAGCACAATACCAATTCCGCTCCAATACGGAATTATCACGGTATATGGGATTTAAAATATTATCCGCTTAATAGACGGCGCAATAGGGTCTCATCCGCTATACAATGCGGGAAATCAACAACTGCAATATATACATATGCCAATATATATATATTGCTATTATTAATAATACCAATTTCACTCTTTATGAAATATTCGCGGTATATGTTTTTAATAAATAACATCCGCTTACTAACGGCGCATAATGTCTATTTTAACAATCAATAGATAACAATCATCATTCAAACATGCATTTAAGAATTTTAAATCTAACTATTTAAAATAAAATTGAAACCGATTCGATTGAGTGAGAAGTTCTCACCTTTATTTTAAATTCCGTTCCAGCTTTTATTTCGAATAAAATTAAACGTGCGTTTAATTTTATCCAAAATTTTCACTGATTCCAATCGACTCCAATCCAGTTGCATCGCGAAGAGCTCGTCCATACGATTCCAACGCAACTGGTTTCGTAATTTTTCGATCTCGTATGAAAGAGATATCATATTTTAAAGTTTGAACAATTATAATATAAATAAATTACAAATTTTATTTTAAAATTTCAACCTAACAATCTCAGGCCGTCCATTACTTCTTGGAGGCATCAGGGCTGTGCATCTCTTCTCCTTCCATCTCCAGTATATCGAACGCGTCCAAACCCATACCGCCGTTCGATTCATCAAAGTCGCCACCTCCACGTTGATCTCTAGGTCGATCAACTAGCGCCATTGCGAAGCTCTACACTAGTGCCACCCTCGCCTTCGACCACGGCAGGCTCGGTCGAGCCTAAGCCTCGCAGTTCGCGCCCAAACGTGCTCGCTTCCTCCCACTTTCTGGCCACCACGTCACGATCCAGGCGATCATCGCCGTATGGATCTCAAGATCTTGCGAAGCTCTACTACTTCCGTGTTGACAAGTTTTCCTAATAGATGATGGATCATGAGAGATTGAGAGGGAAAGGAATTGAAAATTTTCGGCCATCCATCTGAAGTGGCGGCTAGGGTTTGTAGATT
The DNA here is from genome assembly GCA_030765085.1 of Allium cepa. Classification (NCBI taxonomy): domain Eukaryota; kingdom Viridiplantae; phylum Streptophyta; class Magnoliopsida; order Asparagales; family Amaryllidaceae; genus Allium; species Allium cepa. Next base: position 4,660,526 of record CM060930.1, on the reverse strand, counting down.
AGGGTCTTATTTTATTTTTTTTCTGGAAAATTAATTTTAGGGTCTATTTGTAGAAAAAAAATCGAACACTATTCATTCCGGAATTCCAAACTCCGATTTACGCGCGGTGACTGGCGTTTCTGGGGTTTACCATGCGTTCCGGACACAATGGAACAGGTTTCGGAAGCTAATTCGGTCATCTGTGCGAGTTATGGAAATAAACGTTCAATTTAAATTAAACCGATTTAAACGATTTTCTAGGCGTTTTCGCTTGCACCGGACAAACGGTAAATCCAATTGACACGAAATTTGAAACCATATAATAATACCACATTACGGATCCGATGAAACTGGTTTCGTCGAAATCCGAGACTGTTTGAAAAATGGCTATTTTAACTCGCCAAATTAATATTAAAAACAATTTCGATGCGTTTCGAGCTGCCACGGTCAAACGATAACTACGATTGCTATGAAAATTGAAATCCGATAATAACAAACTATTACGGATCCAATGGAACTAGTTTCGTCCAATTCTGAGACTGTTCAAAAATTGACTAATTTCACTAGTCGATTTAATATTAAAATATTCAATTTTCACAAATTAACTTTTAATTCGATTTTAAAAGTTCTAAAATATCATTCTAACTTCAATATGATAAAATAAAATTTTACAAATCATTCTCAATCATATTTAACCCAATTTTCAATTATTTCCATAATTTAACATATTAAATTATCGATTTAATTATCCAATTAAATCAAATTATTCGAAATAAAATTTATTCGACTTATAAATTTCACTTATTAATATTTAAAATTAATTAAATATTCAAATTTTAATTCATAAAAATTCAAGGTCGTTACACCAAGCAATTTTGTGTATATATAATTTCAAAAATGGTTTGAAATACTTTAGAACAAGGTGTTTAAACTTTGAAATTTCCATGTCTTATCGAAAATATGAGAAAAAGAGTTGGAACTTATAAAATTTGGAAATTTGCAAGTTAAAGCAATGTTTAAAATTGTTGAATAGGAATGCAAAGGAAAGTAATAATTTGAAACTGAATTATATAATGAAATTTAACTTAAATTAAGTTAACTAAAGTGAAATTTGAAATTTTCTCTAAGTTGGGCTAAATGAATTGATTTTTGGAAATGGAATTGATTGAGATTTGAAATAAATTAATGAAGTGAGCAAATTAAAATAATTAGTGAATTGGATGTAGTTTGGAATGTCGATGGATAAAATTCGATGTTGAAATTTGGAAATGAAATTGAATCTGATTAAAATGGATATAGACTTAAGTGGTAGAGTGGTAATTAATCTAAGAACATTTGTGTAAAATGTTTATAATAGAACTAAAAAAATTTGTTGGTGAAATTCTCATGTGAAATTGGCATTAAAGGGGTATAATAAGTAAATAGGAGAATGTGAATTTTAAGTGTGAATAGGAATGTTAATGAAGTAAATGTGAATAAGAGAATTTGGTATAGCTAAAGAATCAATTGGAATAAATACGTAAGTTGTATTTATATTATTTTATTCGCACGATGGTTTGATCCAGATCCAAGCACAAAATTTCGAGATAATTATACTGATTCGAGTTAGGATTTTTCACTCGATTTTCAACGACGAACGCTGGATATGGATTTTTGATTGATTCTGAGATTCTCTATCATAGTATATGGCTGTACAAAGAGAATGACGGTTTCTAATCGAGGAACCAGATCCTTGTCCGCACTAGAGTGGTCGTGTGAATGATACTAGTTCGAAAGTGAAATTATGTGACCGAGTGAGCGATCAGGTTGGATGCTACGTACGGATGATATATGTACATCATACGGGCTTAAGTAAAGAAAATATTGGAAACTGAAAGTGCAGAATAATATGATTTGGAATTATATGATTAGGTATTCTTAGTAAATAAAATGTAGGTATATAAAAGCAAGGGCTAATTTGATGTCTTTGATATCATAAGAAAATTTGGTCACCCAACAAAAAGGTACATGTTTAAATTGTTGGTTGATTTGATGGTTTATAATTGAGCCAATTGACATTTGTTTTCTTTTGCTGATTTGGGCCCGTAGTGGCAATTTGTTGTTGTTTTGATCTAGCCACGCAAAGGAGACGCGGGCGAAATTTTTCAAAAATTAAAAGAGAGTGAAATTTTTTAATAACTAAAAATTTGATTTTGGATTATAACTTTGAAATGATTGAGTGGATAATATTATTTGGAATATATGGATGAATTTAGGGAAATTAGAAGAAGTTTCTTTGTGGTTTCAACAAATTGATTTTATGGAGTTATTTCAACAAAATTGTTTTACAAAAGAAATGGGTTTGGGCATTTTTCTTACCTCGACCATTTAGGGGATGAAATTCTTTTAAGGGGGGAAGAATGTAACGACCTAGAATTTTGGTTATCCGAAATTGGAATATTTAATAGATTTTAAATATGTGGAAGTTAATTTACAAATTTAATAACTTGAATTTCAAATATAATGATTTATTGGATAATTTAATTGTTGAATTTAATAATAAAAATTGTTTTAAATAATTGAATATTGGGGTTTAAGCGTGATAAAAATAATTTAAAGGCTTATTTAATTTCTATTAATAAAAATGAAGATAATAAAAATTTTAAACTTGATTTAAAAGTGATTTACTCAATTTTGAAAATATCTCGTTTAAATTAACGAGTGAAATAGCCTTCCGAGGCACAGTCTCAGATTATGACAAATCTTTTTCCATTGGACCCGTAATAGTGTATTGTTATCGGATTTCCAATTTTGTAGCTTTTGGGACTATTGTTTGGTCGTATGGGATAGAAACGCGTTGAAATATATATCCAAAATTTAATATAATAATTGGGTTCAAAAGCTATCTTCTGCATACGATTGAATTAGGTCTCAAAACTTATTCCATTGTGTTCGAAATAGAGGTATAACATTAGAGACGCCTAGCGGCACACATCAATTTGGATTTGGAAATTATAGCTATACATTTTTGAATTTTAAATAATGTATGTATGTATGTGTATATATATATATGTTGATTTGATCTCAGCCTCTAACTTGTCATTGTACCACTCTATTCCAATTTCCAGCCCAACCTACAGCCACAACTACTTGCTGATTTCCATATCTTTCCCCTTACTTGAATCTTGCTTAACCGTGAAAGAAAAAGAAAAATGAAAGTTAAAAAATCAAAATTAATTAAATACAAATCAATAAAAGCCTGAAACAAACTTTTAAATTCGTATTTTAGCCTGGTCTTCGATCTGCAATTGTTTTCAAAGGTTGCGTGCATATTTTTGCGAGCGACAACGGCATGGTTTTGGGTTTTAAAACTACGGCTTGAGAAATGTATCTCTGTAGTGATCGATTGGGGATTTGAGGATCGTATTCGGGTCCATAGTGGTGGAGCGCGTTTTCTGGTGAAGTTTCGTGAAGCTCGGTGGTGTGGTGGAAAACGTGTCATCTTTAGGTCGAGGAGGGGAAATATGGTCACGAATTATAGGAGGGGCCTTGGGGCGTTGTGTTAGGGTCAAATGCGTGGAGATCGATAAGGCGGTCGTGTTGGTATGGTTGAATTGATCGTTAGTGGCTTCGGTGGTTCATGCATGTGCACGTTTGAGGTCGCGTACTTGGATTCTGGAATGAGAAAACAGGGGAAGGGGAGACGAAGTACTCTACAAGATAGGTGGGAATGAAGATGTGGGCTTTGAGCCAAGTTTTAATGGGTAATGAATTTATAACGGTGATTAATATATATGAATTGTTTAATTAAAATTCCAATTCTTATAAATTTCATAACTCATCGTTTTAGGTCCAAATCCAACGTGGTTAGTCGCGTTGGTTTCGTATTTACACGATCATTGCTGTGTAATCAAATTGGTTGAATTTAGAGCTTGCGGAATTTTCGGTTAAATTCGAACGCGTTCGAATTTAATCGAAACTAGAATGCGAAAGCGACAGCAGAAAATGTGAGTAAGTATCACTCAATTGGATAACTAGTTTTATTTTAAATTGTTAAAAAAATAATTTATTGATTGATTGGATGAATTGATAAATTTTTATTATCTGTTGGATGTTATATTATATACATATTAGAATATATATTAGTAGTTGGATTGAATATTCTCACTAATTAGAGTGGGTGAGACCCTATGCGCCCCGCATAATAGAGATGACCCGATATTACCGCGATATTCCACCTTGTAGTGGGATTAGTATTTTATGTTATATAACATCTGTGGATGCAGGGAAACATGTTGGACGGATCACATCGGATTACTCAAAAATGTTGATTTTAAATTTCATATTTGGTGATATATGATGTGTTAGAATAATTTGTTGTAGATTATGATGTGCATTGATTTATTTAATGTTGCAGTAGCACTGATCTTGATTTTGGTATTAGAAATACCATAAATAATAATTTTGAATTTAGAAAGGAAATTCAAAGGCGATTTTGGAAATGAAAATAATTATACTAAACTTTGGGATTATTTAAAAGGAAATTGATTTAGATAAAATAAACGATTTGAATTTGATATCATTTAGCTATTTCGTAAAATGGTTTCAAATTGAGAATCTAATTTGAATATTTTTAGATAGTGGAATTTTATTTGGGATTTCTGGAATAAAAAATGGAAGTCGAAATTGAGATTTGAATGCTTTTGGAATATAGTTTGGATAATTTAAGAAATAAATTTATATAGGGAATTTTAATTAGAAATCGAGTTATAAATAGGTTTTGGTAATATAAACCTATATAAAATGGGAATGAGTTATGAAAATTTATAAACGATGTTTATAAATAAGTGGAATGATTATAATTTGATAAATGGGAAATATAAATTCATAGTGTGAATTTAAAATGAGATAAGGATATCGGCTTAAGAAGAGATAGTGGATTCTATTTTGGAATTTTGAAATAGTTGTGAATTTGGAATTGTAAATCGGATTGTGATAAATCCAGGTACATTTATAGGCATAAAAATGGATTTATATTGGACAATTGATGTCTTAAAATCAATTGTTAAGTGTGGATTTGTTTTACATATTTGACTATGTAAATGCTTGTAATTTAACTTTGATAGGTAAATTGAATTGAATGGTAGTTGTACCATTGGGATTTTCGAGCCTCAGTATAACATTGGAAAGTTACGGGTTTTTGGTTTAACTTTGGATTGTATAATTTGGAGTGAAATGTTTTATTAGTAAATATATACAAAGGGCTTTGTTTAAAATTTATCATTTACAAATGTTTTGTAATTGATTCCTATAGTAATGTTAGTTATTTCACTTAAATGTTTTTTTCCTTTTCAAAATTATTTCGAGATTTGAAAGACCGTTTTTTATTTATTTATGTTAATATAATTATTTAATAAACGATTGTTTAAATATCAGTTACTTTATTTGAAATATACTGTTTACAATTAATTACTTAAGTGCATGTTAAAATTGTTTTTGGAAGTTATTATAATATATTATTAAATAATTCTGTAAGAGGTTTCAGTTGATATTATTATTGATATCTAAATTGTTTTAAATTCTTCCTTAATCATTTTCAAAGTCTTTTATTAATAATCTATTTTAAATGAGTATTTTCCTAAATTAAACATAGAAATTTATATAGAGATTTTATAAGAATTATTTTGAGATAATTTTTTTGAAATAAAATATTTTGGGAAGTAATGGTACACTTTCATAGCGTAAATCAAGTTAGAGATTACATGCAGTTTGGGATGTTTTATTTGGGATAGCGTCGTAACCATTATGCAAGCCGCGATCTATGATTGATTGCATGGCAGAAATCAGGAGGCAGAGATTGCCTAAGTTAAGTTTGGTTTTTTCTGGGATAGAGACGCAACCATCGAACTGCGATCCATGGTCGATACCGAATGGCACTTTCATATCTATTTTTATAATATAGTTTTCAAATATTTTGAAAGGAAGGATTTGTGAATATGCTTACTCAGATGAAATAAGTATATTAATGTTTTAATAAGGAGATTCGATTTATCGAAATCAAATTAATGAGGCTTATTGATTTCAGTGGGAAATATAATCATTGTTTGAATGTTTGTTATTTGATAGTTAATAACCAACTATCAAATCTTGGTCCAAATATGTAATCCTTCTTAATTTTGGTGGTAGGAAACAATTTCTTAGTTAACACTGAAGGGTTTTAACTTTGAAAATATCTAGGGAAAACACAGGAATTATATGGTACAGTTACCATCAGTGGTGCTATACTGTACGTATAAAATCGTTGTTCTTCTAGAATAAATTGGAAGGAGATCCATCCAATTAAACGTTTAGGGGGTGATCCCTGCTCTTATGTATTACCTGATTATTTCCTAAAGAACCGGTATTGAGCATTCCGAAATCGATGATTGGTCTATGGAGCGTCGAAGAAGCGGGAGAGTGTACTCATAAGAGATGACTGGGAATCGTTACCACTCCAAAACCATATATGGTTTTATGAAGGATTTTTGTGTTATATTGAGATGTTGAAATCATGCATGGTTCCGAGATCGTTGGGTATGGGGATCCGTGTGTGATTCCAAGATCCATTTGAGATGTGGGAATCTGTGTGCGGTTCCAAGGCCAATGTGGTGTGGGAATCTATATGGCATTCCGTGATCTATTTTTGAAGCGGTGCGTAAGATGGAATGCCGGACGTAGCCTCATCGGTGAAAATGATGAAAATCGAAGATAGGAGGCATGGCCAGTAGTGTTGGCAAACCCATAGGATGTAATCGGCTCCTTTTTTAGAAATACCTATACCTTCAGTTGTTTTGGCATGCCGGAGCGATGCATTCGGTCTTAGCAAGACCACTTATGTATTTCCGACAATACCCCGACTAGACGGGTATGATTCTTCGAAAGGATAGCTCTAATCCTTATGTAGAAGGACTGTTCTCGAAGTAATGAGGGTACCTCCATGGAATCCTACATATTTAGCGAACCAGCCTTATCGAGTTTTGATTTTATACTAGTATTGTTGTAATGTACACAGCACGAGCATCACAGCTACTTGATTATTATTTTTTGACCCCAAATCATTATTATAATATCATTGGATTTTTATATAAAATTGTTTTGGTCATCGTAAGGTAAAAACCTATCGTGTTTATTGTGGCATGGTCTTACGAGATACCTTTGTTTTCAGAGGATTTTAATAACTGTAATAATTCAAATTGAGTGTGTTTTCTCACGTTGGTTTTCCAAACTGACTCTGGTGTTATTTATTTATAATGCTTGGGTCAGACTGAGTATTATAGATTCAGGTTAGAATGCTATGGAGCTTAAAAGACGAGTTGGAGGGGTCTCACGAGTATTACGCGTACTTGATTATGTTTCGATTTGTGTGTATAATGTATATTCAGTATCTGTGAGGACACATTATTATGACTGTCCTAATTGCTATGTTGACTTTTGTACTTTGATGATTGTATGTATAATAACTGTTACAATTCTTTTTATATAAAGATATGTTATTATCTATTTTATATTGTTCTGCTTCGATTGTGAGATTATGTGTTATTGTTTCTGTTTTCTTCTATCTTTCCTTTTTCACCACTCCTAACAATCCGCCTTAATGTTCAGTTTGAGTTGACATGTGCGGTTTATTGTCATCTTAGACTGTATAGAAAAGCGGGTCACTACAGTAAGAGACCCCAAGATCTAGTCCACTTGTAGCTCATTGCTTATAGAAACTTCTAGCGGTGAAAGTCTATTAGTATAGCCATTCATGAGGAAGACATATTGCCATACATGAGCTCCCTTCGTCTTCTTTGTATTGAATAATTTCTTAGTAATTTCATACCTTATAGAACGTGATTACACCTCCAATAAAGCGTTGATGCTTTCGAAGATTTGATGGACAGTCTGTTTTCATGTTGTCTTTGCAACTTTTTATCTAAAATAGATAGAATGTAAACTTAGGCAATTGCATGAACCACTACCCCATTTTTTATAGCAGTTATTAATTCAAGATCCACATCTTCAGTGGGTTGTTTTCCTTTAGAGGTTCATTATTGATGACCATATGCATTCGTGGGTTATTAATATTTTGATTTCTCTTAGTCGGTCTATGTAATTAAGTTTAGTGAGGTTGTCATTTTTTGAAAATAATTTTGGTGTGGACTTTTTTACAAAAATTTAATTTGAAGTGGATTAAGACATTTATACATAGCAAATGTTCTTACATTATTTTTTTTGCAAGGCAAGCCGGTTTTATAGTGGACCGTCCACTTTTTATTACAAACGTAATAAAAGTTGAAGTACAGGAGCAAGGTCAAAGCACCTTAACTACAAAAATATAAGAAAATAAATATAGCTCAGGAGTGTGGTAGACATACCACAACTACTAGATGAGAAACATAGCAAAATTACTCCTCCGAAGAGGAAGAATCTCCATCGTCAGCAGAAACCTGGAAAGACACCAGCGAAACATTCCCCACAAGACCTGAAAAGGGGCGGAGAGTGGCAGCAAGACAAGGATCATAGGCCACAGAAGCAGGAGAGCATATAAAGGATCGATCACAAGAAGAATCAGCTAGCAAGATAGAATTAGAACTCGCAATAAGGCCATCCACTTCAAGGACTAAGGAATCACCAGAAGGAATGTAATACAGACACCGTAGGTCAAGAATATCATCAGAAACAAATCTAAAGTAGGAATTAGTCACGGGGTTAAATCGCATATCGGAAAGGTGATCAACCCAACACTTCTCAGCCGCATCCCAACAACAGGTGGTCTAGGAGGAACTGGATCAGGGTCAGTAACCGGTAACCCAGAAACAGAATCAGAGACCAAAATAGTAGAAGAGGAATCAGGCACAGCAGCAGGAGGATCAGGTGGCACCAAGACCAGGATCGGAGCAGCCTGGGGAGGGACAATAGGAGAGACAGCAGCTTTGGGGACCCATTTCCTAAGCGGTGGGCGAGGCAGAGGAATCTTTGGAGCAGCAGCAGAGGAGACAGAATGCGTACAGGCAGTTGCTAGGTGGCCAAAAGAATGACAGGAGGAACATATATCGGGAACCCAACCATAGCGAACACGAAGCTCAACAACATGACCAACAGCTAGCTGAACAGGAGTAGAAGAAGGGAGAGGCTTATCCGGGGTAATCTCAATCAGAGCCTTCGCATATACTAATTTTTCACGAGCCACAGTAGTAGAATCAAAACATTTTAATTTTCCCACATTACAAGCTAACCAGTTCAGACCAAGCAATGGTTGAAGGGCAGAGGGGATATGTGAAAAATAAACCCAAACAGGGATAGATAGAACTTGCTCACGAGCACTAGCCACAGTCGGGGACCAAGGAGTAATGATAAAGGGTTGTCCATCAAGAAAGGAAGGCTCAGCCTCAAGTACTAGACGGTGTTCCTCGGGGGAAGAAAATTTTAGGAAATACATGGAGTCAACTAGCTTAACACGCAAACCACCACGAAGCTTCCAGGTCTTACGACAAACAGAAATCGGATCAAGCAAGCGATGATTTGGATCCAAGAAGAAACCAACAAGGTAATCCGACCAAAAGTCCATGCCAGCCTGCATCACATCAAAGGGAGGAACAATCACTCCATCCTGTTCAATTATTTCAAACTCAATCGGAATGTAGTCTCCTGCATTTCGGGGCAGAGTGGAGAAAAGTGAGGACCAGGATTTGAAGCCAGGAAGGGCAGGGGTTGCAGGAATGTGGCTAATTGATGAAAGATGCCCAGCATCAGTGGATAAACCACCAAGAACAGGCCTTTCCTCAAAACATCGGGGCATCAGTGGAAGATCCCCAGCATCGGGGCATCAGTGGATAAATCACCAGGAACCCAGCATTATTAGTAAGCTTAAATATTACATTTCAGTTTATTAATAAGCACCCACTAGATTTTTATATTCCTCAAAATAAGAAGGGAAATATATAAGTCTTTTGATTTCTCTAGTGAGTGGTAGGACTCGCTTGCCTTGAGATTCTAAACCTTTAGTTTGCTTAACAAATCATATGCATATAAGTGATGGACAACATTTTGTAGATTGTATTATATACAATTCCTAACCCGTGATCTTTTTCCTAATCTTATTTCAACTTTGAGTTTTCTTAAAAAATCGAAATAGATTATTCACTCGTAACCTACTACTTCACCATGACCTAAGTATGATATATGTACCTTGAGTTTGCTTAAAAATATACATAGTTTTCTTACCTTGTCTACTCAATATAATAATAACACTACATGTAACATCTCCAACATAAGTTTGCTAGATAATTAAAGAGTATTGAGGTAATTTATGGATATGTAAATGGTAGAAGACAACATTTATATCAAAGATTCTTAATCTTTAATATATTTATTTGACTTACGGTATAATGTAGGTCTCATGGAATACCCTCATGATTTAAGTGTCAGACACATCTGAAATCATGGTATATGCACTATATATATTATTTATTCCTTGAATCTGATCTAAGGTTTCTTATAGTTCCACTCTATTAATTAAATCATATTTAATTAACACTTTAATTAATTTAGTTTTATTCATCTTAAACATTTTGAAAAATGAATATTGGCTGTAACATTTATAGTAATTATATATACATATATCATTATACATGTATATTACTTATCAATTAACATTTAACCAATTTAATTAATTTTTTTAATTGAATATACTCAATTTCAAAATTTTATTATTATTAGCCTATAATATTTTAAGATATATATATATATATATATAATTGTCATTATATACGTTTAAATTAGTTATTTAACTTTCATGTATTTAATTAATCTAATTAATTAATATAAAAATTTATGTATAATTAATTGACTTTCAAAATAATTTGAAAGATATTTTATATCATTTATAAAATTTCATTTATACTATAAACTTAACTTTTAAAATTAAAATATTATTTAAATTTTCAAAATATATTTGAATATTAGCCCAAGACCCAAAATCAGTTTGAGTTTTTATATTGGTAGGTATGCTTCATCCTTAGAGTCATTCTAGTAGCCAAGTAGGGAATAATACTTGATTGCGCAAACCCAATCTTAGACACGATCTTTCTAGGCATCCTACTAAATGGTTAGACTTTAGTAAGCTATCTCTAATACTGCTAATATAGACCACATAGGCTAGTGGACTCTAATACCATCAAAGGATCTAGGACGTGTCGACGTGGGTTAAATGGTGAATATTAATTTTTTTTCTAATTTTAAATCTTTATCGGGCCTATGAAGTATAATTGATTTTTGATCTAATCTAAAATATTTCAAATAAAATCTTTATTTTGTCTAATTTGATTATAAAAGGTTTTGTTCCATTTATATAAGTTATATTTATAAGTGTATCAAATACAGTTATATGTGTATAGTGCATGTGCAATATATATATATATATATATATATATATAGTGTAAATGGTTAATACATATGTATACAGGTGTTGTGATTTACATCACAAAAAACATACTTGTCCCTTTATATATGTGTTTATTGTCTATAGATTTGTGTGCGTGTTTGTGTATAGTAATTATTGATTTTTGTTTAAATAGGTTTGTCTAATTTAATATATTTTGAATTAATATTCTAAAAATCTTGTGCTAATTTAAAATTCAAACACACATCTAGATTTAAGTAAACATTTATTTTAAATTTTAAACTCAAGTTACAAATAATATATATACATATCCTTAAAAAATTAATTTAAATTAGAAATCTGCATATGTATGTTATTTGTACCAAAGTTGCAACACGCTCTTCGAAAGTATTTGAAGAGATAAAATGAAGAAAGTAAATGTAAAAAGTGGATTATCTAACAAACACTTCAAAAATAGATAAGAAAATCATGCAGAAACATAGAGATTTAGAGTGGTTTCGATGTACGGTCTACGTCCGCTATGAAATTGGTGATCTTATTGATGTTTGTTTGCTGATTACAACTGGTTACAGTGGATTACAGTAGTGGATTTCGAGTACAACAGTGATCTTTGAGTACAAAAATGGTTACGGCAGAGTCTGGACGTAGGAGAGCTAAAAGTCCCTTTTCTATAGACTCTAGGATGCTATTTATAGGCATAGGATGCAAATATCTCGCTCAGATCTCGAAAGACCCCCTTTGGCATGTGAGTGGGTCCACACGATCGATTCCATGTCATCTGCGCTCACTTCGTGATCGATATGAACGAATTTCGTATCGATCAAAATGTGATCCAATCGAGTCGAAATTTAGCATAAACATTCTTTAGGTCGTATGTAAGCTCCTGTGAAAATTTGGTGGCATTTGGACTTGTAGATTGTGAGTTATAATTGATGCAAGTCTGTGTTTTTCGAAGGCGGTCTCCTTCGTATCGATACTATTTGTATCGATATCTTCGCATCGATTAGTCTGCCAATTGACGTGGCTCTCATTTTTAGGATCGATCTACATTTCATGTCGAATGATCGATTCTTTCCCATGGACGCGCCTTGTTCGTATCGGTATAGGTTAGCCTTATTCGCATCAATCTACTGTTTTGTTCGTATCGATCATTACTTTCTCTGTTCGTATCGATTGTCTGAGCTTTGTTCGTATCGATCGATTGCATCTCACTTCGTATTAATTGTGTGCGCTCCACTTCATATCAATGGAGATGTTTATTTCGTATCGATGGGAAATATTGATTTAGGTTCGACCTGTGGCCGATCGATGCGAATTACGTTGAACACAGATCGATACGAAATAGACTCCTGTGTTGTTTATCGATGGATACGAAATAGACAGTCATAGATGGATACGAAGTTGACGCTGATTGATCGATACGAACAAGAGATGAAATGATCGATGCAAAGTAGTGCGAAGAAGGATGGATACGAAGAACATTGCCCTCTTAATTAATACGAAACTGTGTGCATCTGATGGATTCGAACCAGATCGATACGAAGAAGGACTTTCTCTGGCTGCTTAATGGATACAGACATGATGATTGCTTGAATTGCGTCGATCATATCCTGAGCATACGAACTCGAATTGACTTGAAACTTGGGACGTTTGCTTTCATAGCTTTTCTTGTCTCGTCTTATCAATTGTAGCTTGATTCGGGCTCGAATAAAATTTATCAACATCCATAGGGAACCTGTGTATAATCGATCTTCGGGACAAACTGTCTTTGGTTCATAGTCAATTCCTTGGTGTCACAGGCTTGCCAGAAGGCGGGATAACATTTGCCCCCCAAAGTACATCTTATGAGAATATGACGTGCTTTGAAAAGTTGCAATCTTCATCCTGAATAGTGTTATCTGACATATCTGAACGGTTGTTATCTTTTCGTCGAAAGATGTAGCCATTGATCGATTTTTAGTAATATGAACAGTTGACTGCCAATTATTGTACCGTGTACTATTGTAACTGAGTGAAGTATGATAATGAGTTGTCGTCATCGTTGTAATCGTCACCAGGCGAGTTTTCAATTCCTATGACTATTAAAAATTGGATGTTAGTTCAACATATATGCTTGTACGTTTGCTAACCCGACTCCCATTAACGTTCGCACATTCATGAGCTGTGTTAGTTTTTTATATCGGATTCCATATTGAACCTCTCCAGAGTCAATGTGAAATTCGATTGGTAACAACGCTTGATGGTTGTTTTAAGTAATTTTCTTTTATATCGATCATCTCCTGGATTAGTTCACAAAGTTGAAAATTTGCTTTCCTATTAATGGTTAGCGATACGTGCTCATTAGCCTTTAGGAGCATTTCCCATCGGCAGGCATGAATTCTCATGATCTTCGAGTGGATGGATACGAAATTATCGTTTTGCATCGATGGAGTTGGAGATCGGTCGCCGATGGATTTAAATAGCTACACTTTGGATCGATCCGCATTGACGGATACGAATAAGCTTCTTCGTATCGATGGTATTGGCGCCTGCTGTTAAGCTGTTGACATAACTAGGAGACAAATTGTTTCCCTTTGGTTATATACCCATATAAATATTTTCAGGACTTAGCCAAATTTCCATCTGCCTTCGCTTTTGTATTGGCTTTCATATCGATAGATTTAAAACTGTCTTCAACCCCAAATTAACACAGTCATTTAATCCCTCGATCAAACCCATAAATTAGGTAATTGGTTAACAACTATACACCAGAAATGGCAAAAATCGAGTTTAATTTCTAGACCATTCAAATCCACAGCCGATTCAGGTTTAAGAAGGTCGAAGTGGCCTCAATGTCATTTGGAGAAAAAGAAGGGTAGTTGAATAAGGAGGTTTTGTTCATATCGATTGAGGAAATGTGCCCCATACCGTCCTGGAAAAAATCAAAGTCTGTATTGATTGGTTACCGATAGAGTTTAACATAGAGGGATGGAATGGTTTCGATCGATGGGTGATGGTTGGAGTTCACATCGATCCAGAGTGATCGATACGAAAATCTATGCGATCGATACGAAGCATCGGCTCTACCAATCGATACGATGATGCAGGATTGAGATCGATACAAACGGGTTCTAAGGCGATCGATATGAAATCTTTCCCTCACAGATCGATTCGAACGAAACTCTCATTGACCGTTCAGAAGTTGTGCCTTATTGGATACGAATTTTTTTCCCACTGGAACATTTGATTCCGACGAGCTTCTATCTTACATGAATGAACTTAACTTTTTCACTACATACTTGACTGCCTTTCGAAGCTCGTCGATGGAACTGTAACCTGACGAAATCTCAACAAAATTTAACTCAAACCGGTCTTCAAATATGAATGGCATGGTTGTGACGGTCAGCGATGATGATCGCTCTAGTTTAATTTTGAAGTCTCGTCATTTCAATATTCTTTCAAACTTTACATAATTTCTCAAGTAATATGTAGCACTGCACTGCACAATACATTCATGCATTTCACACTGGGGAACACACGGGCTTATTGTCATCTAATGATTGTTTTTGATAAGTTGATTAGCTATGTAATCTACAAGTTCTCAATAGTAGGAATCCCGAAGTTCATATCTTCCAATAATAGAGTTGCTGGCCATCATGGCCGGGTTCATCGATCCAGCTCCAGACGAGTTGCCAAGAGCAACTTTTATTGCAAATCCATCAGATTCTATGCTTTCCAACGTCTACGAATATATGTTGGGATGGATATGCCTAAGACACAATTTGTCGTTGGATGACGTTTTATTACCGGGGCCTAACGATAGACCACATGCTCCCCTAGAAGGTTTTACTGCTTTCAACAGGCATTAATGCATAGCTGGGATGTTTTCTCCCTTTAATCAATACATTAAAGAAGTGCTAGCCTTCTTTAGAATTGCCCCGTCATAATTATACTCGAACGGATACGCATTGCTGAACAGTTTGTTTGTTGTATTCATGGAGCATCTTTTTCGACCCCCGACTCCATCGAAATTAAATACCTATTTAATGTTAAGAGTCGGGGAGATAGTCCTTCGTTTACATTCGCGGAGGCAGTTAGGAACTGTCAAGTGGTGACGGGCTCTTCGACCAGGCTTAGCTATTTTAAGACAGAATGGTTCTATGTCCGACGCCCTCTAGGATTCGCCAGTCGATTGTTAGCCAGATGTAAGTGCCATAATTTTCTTCGGTAATTCACGAATTTGTTGTAACCGATGCTAAATGTCATATCTTCTTTCCTATTGCAGCCGTAATTTACAACCTGAAGGCGTACATTTCAAAGAAATAGTACGGGTCCTTCAAGAAGTGCCGAGGGAAATGAGGGACATGGACTCGGTGCTAAAAAACGGAAACTTGAGGACCGTCGGGCTAATTGAGCGAAATCAAAGCATTAGGCTTGAAGAAACGCTAAGGGCGGCTCCGGTGAAACGGGCTAAACATAGAGCGCTTGAGATCGTAATAATTAAAGAGGGTAAGGAAGAAAATACGCCCACCGACGATGAACCCATAGCTGGGCCTTCTGACAGCTTTCAAAGTCTTGAGGGAAGGAGAAAAGGCAAGGCTGCAACGCATAAGCGCCACAAATCTTTGAGGTGGAAATCCATAATCGTGTCTTTGCCTATTCCTGGTATTAGAATTTCCAAGGCTCCTCCCTTGAAAGTGGAGAACCTTTTCGAAGGGCTTGCCGATATCCCAATACTGAATTATGTGTCACTTCAACATGACGCCGGATTGGAGGAGCTTCAGAGTGAGTTAGACTTAAGCGAGTCTCTTCCTACAAGCATGGCCGACATTTCCAGTTGGTCGGGGGGTTGCACATACATATACAATTCACGGCACTACACAATTTCTAGTCTCGAACTATTCACTTCTAGAGATCACTAACTCTGCTCTTCTTTCTTATTTACATATTCAATGACTAGGAGAGAATCTATGTTGGGGAGTCTCTTCTCGGCACGACAATCATCTAGCTCCTACTATGAGTCTCGTAGGAGGGAGGATGATAGAAACCGTGGTCGTGGTTACTCTAGCCAAGAAAATCACGAGAGAGAGGGATAGGGATTATAGATATCGATCCCAATCGCGTTCTCCTCCTCCTCGAGCCTCCATGCAACCTTCAGGCCACGGGAAACAACCGGTAGAGCCTCCTTGCCAAAAACCATCTTCTCAAACCTCTAGGCTTGAATTACAACGTCATAGACATGAGGCCAAAACCCCCGTTGTTGGTGAACAAGGTATCACTGAGCTCACTGGGGAAGGGGCTATTAGAATTGCCCAGTTGACGAAAAATTTCCCAAATATATGCTTTGACGGCTTCGTCTTCCCCCCACATTTAAAGAGAATTCCATTAGAGGCAGAGAACACAATGCATGATTATATTCATGATATCTATTCCCAGTAAGAGGAGTGGGAGAAAGCTATAGAAAAAGCATCAAAAGTGGCCTTTGAGTGGGCAAATACCATTGAGAAATTAGAAGTTGAGCTCGCACAGAAGGATCGAATTATTCAAGGACTTAACGATGAAGCCGAATCCTCTCGGAAATCATAAATAAGGGCCACCTAAAAGGTCGACGAGGCAAATTTGGCAATGGAGAGGATGCGGTGGACACATTTTGCCTTGGTGGAGAAGATGAGCACCGAAACACCACTGCCACAGTCGAACGGGACGCTGCTCTTAAAGAACTTAACAAGCTCAAAGCCAAATTTTTCGAAATCATCAAGGAGAGGGATGATGCAAATAGTGCAGCCCAAGAGGAATGTGAACAGGCCGTAGTGCTTCGGGGCGAAGGGGATGCGGTAACGGCTAAGGTCTGGAAGGTGGAGACTGAGGTCGAGGAGAAAGTCCAAATGGTAGAGTCCAGGCTAGAGGCTGACATTGAAGATATCCTCATTACTTACAATGCTAACGTTTTGAAGCATAGGAACCTAGCCTAGATCGATAATTATCCAACACATCTATAAAACTCCTGCGGTCGATTAGTAGAAGATGAGATGGCTGCCCATCGGGGTGAATCGGTTGATGAATTCGAGCTCGAGAACCGAGTGTTGAATGAAGATGAACGGAAAGTTCTCCATGCTGCTATGAGTTCATATGGAAAGGAGAAGCTTGGCGCTCAGCAATCGGAGGTCGGAGAAGGTTCTAGTATTGAGCACCATGACACAAGTCCCGAAACTCTTGTGCCGACTCAACCTGAACCGACTTCTGCGGTTGATTCTCAATCCATTGCTGTTTACAATCCGGATCATCTGCAGTTATCTCAAGTTAGTGAGCAAGTTTCTGAGGAAGTTTAACCGCCAACGAGTCGAACTGAGGAAGGTATTCTGAACATTTCACATGCTTTTTCATGATCGGAAGCTTTATATGAAATATTTAATAACATATTTTCTTTGTCTCTTTCCAGTGATCGGAGCCACATCAGTCGCCCCTCCTACAACTCAAGTGTCCCATCATGCGCAGGAGGAGATTATTACGGAAGCGACCACGACATCAGCCACAGCACCTATAGATGATGTATAAGGGAGCACACTCTCATTTGATGAACAGGTGATGGAGGAACTTCTTAGTCATCATAGTGACCCTTTTTCTGACTTATCGTTTGTCATGAATGGAGTAGCGCCCGCGACCGGCTCCTCAGTCCCAACCGCAAGCCTTTTTAGCGATGCACTAACATTTTATGAGGAAGAAATTATAGCCGAGATCAACGTAGAAATGGAAGCAGCCGCCCGGACCAGCAGCTTTGGAGGTGGAATGTCGGCTCCAATCTGTCCCCGTTATAAATGATATCTCTTAGTGGCACTGTTGTCGACATCAGTGTGCCTATTCCTCCTCCTATAGTGGACCCAACCCCTCTGACTCCGCCTGTGGGAAGTATTCTGATACTCTTGAGTTCGAAGGAGGAAATCGATATAATGCCCCTCAAAGGAGATCAGCCGCCAAAAGGCAAAGGCTCAGAGAGGAAGATTAGTGGCAGCTCCAGCGGGTCTATGCCGAAGAAGAAACCAAGAAAGAAGAAAGAGTAGATATGCTTCTTTGGCTTATTTTTGGTAGATAGATAGAAATATGCTTTTTTTTTCTTTATAGGCCGTGTATAGATGCGGGTTCGGCCCCCACTAGCGGGACTTTTGGCATACTTTTGTACTTAGCCTTTTTCTTCCAAAGAACGATTGGAATAAAATTTCATTTTTCCTTCTGTTCAACTTGCGTTAATTTACTTAAGTGTTTCAGCATTTGAACTTCTGTCTAGCATACTTGTAAAGTTTCGACCTTCAGATCGGGTTTGTGTTCATTTGTCAAATCCTGAAGTCATGTATACGAGTCATGATCGGACACTAAGTTGAACTCCGATGCTGTACTGCTTCAGTTAGTGATCGACACTTAAAATCTACCCCCAATTTCAAGGATGAGTTAAAAAGATCAGCTAACGATTGCATTTCGCCTCCAATACATCGAGCTTAATGTCGTTGAATTGATTCTGGAACAAGTAAGAGTGAAGTGGTCGAATCACACTCACTCGTTTATTGATGATCACGTCCACACTCCGATGATTTGCATTTGTGCATCGGTGGTCGGTCACGCTTGCTTAAGTTTTAAGTATATGTCCACGCTCCGAGAACTTAAGTTATTTCATGGAAGGTCAGTCACACCTGAGTTACATTTATACTCTGACCAAACTTTAGGGGCTCAGAGTTACGTCAGGGATGATCGATTCGTATCTGATTTGTGCCTAAACTCTAATCCACTCTTTGGGGAGTTAGAGTTAGTCAATGTTCATACTCCAATCCATGCTCTAGGTGTTAGAAATGTGGATTACAGATCTTATTGCTAGAATAACACTAGAGGGGGGATGAATAGTGTTTTGTGGATTTACTCAATCTTTTTGAAACTTAAATAATTTAATCACCAATAAATGCAATACACAGACACATATATAATCAAAGAATCAGACACAGATGCAAATAATAAATAAAAGTAGTAAAGGAAAGAACACACCAAGATTTATACTGGTTCGGAGTTACCCTACATCCAGTCCCGTACAATTGTATGGATTTCTTTTCAAAATAATCTCACAGATTACACCTTCGATTTCAAGGCCACGAGGTACACCTTCCTGTATTCGAATCCGGGGCAAACTCTCTTGATTAACCAGGCCACAAGATCACCTAATCGATTTTTGGGGCAACGATGACACCCAATTGATTTCAAGGCTCAACCGCACCTTTTACTCAATAGTTTGATTTACAAATAATCCTATAACTCTGAATAGCACTAAGATCTTATGGAGAGAGTGGCAGAGAATTAAACAAGAAATAATCAATTTTGATTCACTTGGTATTTCAGCAGAGTATGGTTTGGCAATTCTTTAGATAAACGTGGAAGATGAAGAGGAGAGAAAATAAATGAAAATCTGGTTGAAATTCGTTTAGAACTTACTGGTATTTATAAAGATCAACAGCCATATCTATTCATGAAAGATACGACGAATAGACACTTCTTTTGAAAATTGAAATTTGAAAATAATCGACACCATGTCGACATGGGGGGTAGGGGTATGCCGACATGCTCAAGGCAAAAATTGATGTTTTTGATTTTCTTATTAAAAAGGTTTCCATAATTTGTCAAAACAATTTCTAAACTTTGTAAATATATTTGAATTTAGTTTAAACATATAAAAGAGTTTAGAAAGTAATTTTTAATATATATAATCTTAATCTATAAAGTGATTCAAAAATCTGAGTACATAAATATTTTAAAGGTAAATATTTAAAACAAGAGATAGTTTAAAATCAAGGACAATTTTGAAATCAAAATATTAAAAATGATAAAAGTTGTTTTGAGGCTAAAATATTTAAAATCAAGAGAGATGTCTTTTTGAAAAGAAAATTTTGAAAACATTTTTAAAAATAAGAGATATATTTTTGAAAAACATTTTTATAAGATTAGTGGATATCAAAAAAGGACCACTATATGTTCCACTAGATATTGTCGTGGGTTCCATCCCTTTAACAGGCTCGAAGTGGGATCCATTCCACGAATAAATTTCGAATAAAGATATCAGTTCTTTCAAGAAGTTTAAACATAATTCTAGACACAATACTTATCTTTTACTACTGAAATCTTGAACTCTTGATATCTTGATACTCATGAGTCTTCAATCTTGATATCTTCGATCTTTAAATTCATCAGTCTTGTATCTCCATACTGCACAGTCTTCAATCTTGATACCTGCATGTTCATATCCTGCAAATACATATATCTATCTATAATGTTAGTATTTATATTTTATAACAGGTCATAAGGTTGTTGTCATCAAAACCATCCTTCTCAAGGACTAACAATCTTCCCCTTTTTGATGATGACAACCTATGTTTATAAAATATACTTCAGCTTCACTATTACTCCCCCTAAAACTACTAACTCCCCCTTAATCTATGCCTAATTATCCTATTTTATAATTCACCCCCTTTGTTCTAACGATCCCGATTTTTAAGCTAAATTTAAATTGGTACTTAATTTAAATTTTGAAATTACATTGTGAATTAATTTGGTATTTTCCAAATTTAAATAGACATTTGTTTGTTTATTTATATAAATGAATTTTTAATTTAAATAGAATTTCTAATTGGGAATTCAGAAATAAATATTTTGAATAATATGTTAATTATAAATCTAATTTTGGATTAATTTGAAATTGTGGGAATATATATATATATAGTTTTTAAAATAAAGAATTTGATTTGGAAATCTAAATATTTTATAAATAGATTATAATTTGAAATTTGAATTTGAAATTCAAATACATATATGTTGAAAATAAATATTTGGAAAATATTTATAGATTGTGAATGAATAAAATATATATTTATAAAAAGATAATGTTTGTTTATTCATTTATAAATACAAATTGACTGTATATTAATTTTTGAATTTGAAA
Organism: Allium cepa; assembly: GCA_030765085.1. Classification (NCBI taxonomy): domain Eukaryota; kingdom Viridiplantae; phylum Streptophyta; class Magnoliopsida; order Asparagales; family Amaryllidaceae; genus Allium; species Allium cepa. The sequence goes on along the minus strand of CM060930.1, from coordinate 4,639,197 downwards.
TTTAAAAATAATTGTTTTGGATAGTATATTGGACTTAAAAAGCTCTATTTCAAAATTAATAGAAAATTTGTTTTCTAAATTATAATATATATATATATATATATATATATATATATGAAAGTTATATTTCAATACAGTAGAATTTAAAAAGTTGTTTAAAGATAATTTTTTATCTAATACACATATATGTGTTTATTTGTTAAAATATAATTAGTTTTAAAATCATTTCTTTCTTTAAATGGGTATAAGTAGAAATAATAAATAAAATGTATATAAAACAAGAAATAAAAGTTTAAAATAATACATATATAGATAGGTATAAAAGGAAATATAATTAGAAAAGAATATAGAAATGTACTCAAACATTTAATACATGTGAAATACATATATAAGTATTTTTAACAATGAAAAAAATGTATAAACATTATAATAAGAAAGAATACAAGTGTAAACCATTTAAACTCATATTTAAACATTTGTAAGCTTCATATGCCTTGCATTAACAAGTGTCAAACTTGATTTTTATCTTCATTCTAAAGAAATAATATATACACACACATATATATATATAAGAGAAAAGGGTAATACAATTCATTTTCTTCAAACTAAAATCTAAAACAAAAGAAAGTTAAAAATCTTCAATCCTGAGAAATAAAGAAGCAAATCAGAAAATCAAAATATCAAAACAAAGTAAGAAATCATCAACAATCAAGTAAGGAACAAATTCAAACAAATATGAAAGCAATTTTTAGATCCAAATGCAAAAGCCTGGAAAATCAAACAAGGCAGTTCAAAATCAAAATCTGTTCATAGTCCACAACCTGGAAATCAAAACCAGAAACTAAAATCTGAAAACAATTCTGAGCAAAGATCAAGGGCAAAGCAAATTTAAACAACTTCAAGATCAAAATCATGTCACACAGATCAACTACCTTTTCAAACAAATCAGATCCCAGTTTTCAATTTTCAAAAGTTAAAAAGCTTCTCTGTTCTTCCCATCTACAGGTGAGCAAACTTTAAAATTTTAAACCAGTTTCTTTTGAATCTTATGCCTATGATGAAAGTATGTATGAATGTAGATATTTTTGTATGTATATACATGTTTGTGTGTCGATGGAACTATGCATGCCTGTATGTATATGCTTTGTTGTGCTTCCAGACACAAGAACAACCAATGAAAAACTCATATCTCAAATTATAAGCATATTTAGGTGATGATCCCCACTTGAAAATTAATCACAGCAATGTAATACTAATTTTAAAAAGGATTCCAAGTATATTTGTTAAGAATTTATTTCTAAAATAAATTATTACAATGAATCTTAAAAATATGTTGAATTTGAATTTCATATTTCTTAATTCAATTACATTATTTAGTTCGACTTCAAATATCATGAATTTTAATAATAGGATCAAAATTTTAAGTTTGAAAATAGCATGAAACTGCGAGTTGACTGAATTTGGCCTTTTTACCGATTGCCGTCGATCGGTGAAAGGAGGCGGGTCTGGGTTCTTGTCGAAGGTGGCTTGGGTGTTGTAGATTAGGGGAAAAATAGATAGGGATTTTCTAGGTGGTCGATGCGGTGGTGGTTCGACGTTTTAGGGTTTGAATAGTGTTTTTGTCGAACTGGTTCTTGGTGGGATTTGCGTCATCGTCAAGGCTTTTTGGTCGATCGGTTAAGGGGAAGCAGGAGCTAGGGACTCAGGCGAAGGTCCTGGTGAAGTGGCAAGAAGTCTGGTGAAGTGTCGTGGAGACGCGAGGTGAATTCGTGATCGAAGCCAACTTTCCAGGTGGAGCTCGATAGCTCTTTTCGATTTTGTGGTCAATTGGGAGATTCCGGGTGGTTGTTAGGGGTGAGGAGATTATCGACGACCTGCCTGAAGTTGCAGCAATGATCGGAGCTCTTGCAATTGAGCGTACACGTGCACGGTGCACATGGAGGTGCTTGGGTTGTGATTTGAAATATTGGAAGGAGAAGAAAAAAGGAGCTCGAAGATGAACTCAGGAGATTTGGGTTGTTTGCTCGAGTCTTGTCTCGGGTAATTCACGCATGTGTTACTATGTGTAATGGTTTTCAAATTTTAAACAGAAACAAGTTTTGAAAATAAAAAATGAATGAGGGTAGTTTCCTCGAGTCTGGACTCGAGATTGATTCGGTAAAGACTCGAGTCGGGTTAAAATGATTAACCAAGTTTTTAAAATAAAAATAAGTTTTCAAAAATTTAAATTAAATCAAGTTTTAAACTATTTCCTTACACATATTTCTTTTTATAAAGAACAAATGTTTATTCAAACATCTAGATAAATAAAGGTTGTAAATAATTTTATTTTTACTTTAATAGATTAAGGAGATAATTTATTAAAATAAGATGTTTATCTTGTAATTAATTCAAGGGTGATTTAATTAATGTAAGTAATTAAGGCACGATTACTACTTAATGTAATTAAGGGGTTATTACTTTGTGTAATTACATTAAAGGATAATTGATTTATGTAATGTAGTAATTAAAAAAAAAATTCTTAAAGATAATTACTTAAAGTAATTAATGGTTAAAATTGATTAAGTGATTAGGATAATAACTTATTATAATTAATTAAGGAAAATTAATTAAATGGTAATTAATTACTTAAAGATAATTACTTAGTTAAAAGTAGTTAATGAATGGTTAAAGTTAAATAAGTAATTAGGGATAATTACTTATTATAATTAATTAAGGGTAATTAATTTGTGTGATTAATTAATTAATTTGAGGATAATTAATTAATTAAAGATTTATTTAATGAAAGTGATTAGGGATAATCACCTATTAAGGATAATTAATTTAATGGTAATTAATTAAGGGTTAATAAATTTTAACTAATTAATTAATTATGGGTAATTAATTTTAAAGGATAATTAATTATTAAAGGTTGATTTATTTATTAATTAAAGTTGAATTATTAATTTATTAAAGGAAAATTAATAAACGGTTAAAGGTTAATTAATTGAAATGGTTTGTAATTAATTAATTAATATTAATTAACCAAAATTAGTAATTTATTCATAAGATCTGGTTTGAATTAATTATAATCAAATATTAATTGATCTTGCTTATGGATGTTTGGATTCTACTGGATGTTGAATTGTTTGATATCCCTGATGTGTGATGCTCAGTTTTGATCTTGAGCTGTGATGAATGTAATTATCTGTAATGATTATAATTTATTTATCTGTGAATGAAGATAGGTGTTATAGATTATACCGCTTATCGATATTGATATGATTGAACCTGTGATGATTGATAATGTTGCACTATTGTGTTAAACCCCTGGACCACACCTTACACACACAAATATGGATTGCACGAGGAAATCTGTAAAGTCACCGATATTTGAATTAAATATTTTAAAATGATATTAAAGTTGAATTTTGAATCTAAATGGTTTTGGAAATGGGATTTGGTTAAATATGGAAAACTTTTGAAAAGGAGTTTTAAAGATAAAAGTTATTTGAATAACTTGATAGAGTTTTGAAATTTAATAATTTGATTTAAATTTGAATTCAAGATTTGAAATTGAATTCTATGTTTGGAAATTTTGGTTTAAAAAGGGTATACAAGTTATACATGTGTTTCAAGCCATTTTAAAGACATTATTTTGGAAATTTGAATTTAATCAAAGTTTTACACTTGAAGGGCTTTAACCCGTGCAAATGTAATCGGATTTTTGTAAAACGAAAACTATTTGTTTTCAAATAATAATAGCTTTCATATAAAGAAAGGATTTCCAATTTGTGTTGAAAGATTTCAAGTTTGAAATGGAATTGAAATAGATCTGAAAGCTATGAATAAATCTTTATGAAAGATTGTTGAACTTTGTTTTGAAATTAAAGAGGATCTAAAAGGTGTATCTTTTGTATAAAAGATTTGAAATTAAAATTGCTTCTGAAAGCTATGAATCCTGAAATGGTTTTGAAAGCTATGAATTGAATCTTTGATTTAAAGATTGGATAAGTTAATCCAATTTGAAAGGGAAATTGTTTAGAAAGGCTATGATTTAATCTTTGTGAAAGATGGGTGAACTTTGTGAAGTGAATTTTTTTGTTTAAAGAAAATTGTAATTTGTTTAAACAATTTGAAAGAAAAGTTTTGGGTTTTAAGTTGTGACTTAACTAAGATCCCATATATCCATATGTTTTAAAATATTGCGCTCATTATTCGGTTTTACCGGGAGAGGACCTTGTGTCATATAACCCATTCTGAATAATGATACGACGTTGTGGATTGCATTTAAAGACCGGTGGTGAAGACCGGGTATTTTCGAGAACGAAAGGATAACCCATCAAATGACTTTGCACTAAGTAGCTACGGTATAAAGATCTCCATATGTGATGGGGAGTCCGATCGGGATTGTGAATACCCGACTTGCAAGGGCTTCTTTCAAAGTGCCTTCAGTTCTGTTCGAACCTGGAATAGACATGTATGGATGTGTGTCTGACATTACACTTTGAGATATAAAGCTGGTTTCTATCAAATACGTTTCTGTTTGGGGTGGAGAATTTATTCTCTTAGCTTAACACCCTTCCCTGAGACGTACGAGCTCAGAAGTATTGTAGTTGATGGTTACTAGTGATACATTCCTAATTTGGTAGTGTGGCATATGAGGTACTGCTGATCATATGTTGATCGAAGCAAGGCATTGTGTAAAGTGTATCTTTGTGGACGAGACTGCATCAGGACCTCACACCCCGAAAATGGTCGAAACAGGAAGGATGTAGCAAGGTTATTAGGGGTCGCGCCCCTAGAGTATGTCTATTTCTTCTGGAAAAGGGTGGTATCATGGTATGGAGCCTAGATACTTAACTCACGTGGACAATGAAAATTTATTACTTTGTGGTTGCTTTATGGTTGAGAGCACTCAGATAAAGGTCGCAAACGACCGGGGATGGCATACTTGTAGGTGTTACTTCCGGGCAGGGATAAACCAGCCTTGTGTTGGCAGAGAGCTGGGTCAGTTCTGGGGGTATCCCTCTAGAGGCGTTCCCATGTGGCAATAGAAAGTTCCTTAGCTTCACCTTTTGTTGGAAATCCAATCATCAATACGCGCCTTGGACGGTTTTAGTTGTAGAACCTGCCATCTAATATGGTAGCTATATTAGGCATATAATAATGGTACATATGCCGCTAAGATTAATATTATACTTGCAAATGTTTTCCACTATGCACTAATAGTAATATCAAAAGGATTTTGCATATCAAGCATGTTTGACTATCATAAGGAGAAATCTCCCCCAAGTGTGCGGTTGCATCGTGTGTGTGCCGGAAGGCCTTATGGTAGTTTCATTTTCCAAAAAGCATTGCGGTTTTCTTTTAAAATCTTTTATTTTGTTTTTGATAAAGATAAACTGTTTTTATTTGCTCATACAGTCCCACGACTGATCCGGAGTTTATTGTTTCCTTCCTAAACTCTGGGTGCCTATGATTTTCCGCATGGGTAGTCTAGAGTTGTGTTTTTTAGATACTCAAATAGTAGGTATAGATTCGATAGCACTCAATCTCAGGATATTGGCAATAGCATTTGAATTGAGTTGCTTCACTTCAGTGTTGATGGTGGTTCTCGCTTTTTGGATTGGAGTCTTTCTAATCTTTGGAACCTTGGCAATGGAGTCGCTATATGTTAGAGTACCTATCTTGAGGACTTCTGAAGATATTATCTTTTGAAGTTATTTCTTTCCGCTGTATCTTGTATCTCTGATAATGGATCAATTGGTCGTATCATTGTTGTAATAAACTGTTGTATATCAATGATATTGTTTTTCTTCCTCTGTATTGTTATACTTAGTGCGTTATAAGCTCCATCCGAACTGGAGTTCGACGTTTGAATCTGCGGCATTCGAATACAAGTATGGATGTCAATTTTCGAGCGTCGAATTTTAGGTCCTGACAAGTGGTATCGGAGCTGAAGGTTGAAAATTTAGGGTCAGAAGTATAACACATTAGGTAACTCATTAGAGATAGGGTTGTAAATGCCCTAGAATGAGTATATCCCTAAGATATCCATCTGTATGCCTCAGTAAAGTCTCTTACTATTCACTAATAGTAAGTATGAGTGCGAGAAGAGGACGAGATAGGGGACAGGGAAGTACCTCTATAAATGGTCAATACCCTGAAACAACAAGGAAATAATTCTTCTCTATCTTCTTTGATCCGATTTCAAAATTCTCTAATGGCTTCGTGTCAGCTCCGCGATGAAGCTTTTGTAACAACCCTGTTTTCGGTGATTACCTGTAATATTAAATTATAGCGATGGTTATAATTTAATATTGGAAATAAAATAAATTGGAAATGAAAATTTGGTTAAAAATTGTTTATTTTAATAAAGAATGAGATTTGGGAGAATAAAATTTGATATAAGATTATTTAGGTGCGATTAAATTTGAATAAATGGTGGATAATGGGAATAAGTTAATTTTGAGATGATAAATTAATAAAGAGATTATTTTTAACGTTAATTTGTTGAAATAATATAAATGGTTGAAAAATAAAGTTTAAAAAAAACTTTATTTTGATAGTTTGGAAAGAAAACGATCATTTTATGTTTTTAATTTGAGTAAATGCAATAATATTGTAAATTGTTGCCAATATTGAATTTTTATTGATTATAAAGGAGAAATTAGAAGTATTTATGTATTTTATAAATATAAAAAGGTAAAACATTGTTTAAAATGATATTTTGTTGTAAAAGTGAAGTTAATATGGTTTGTTGTATTTACTTGATAAGAAAATAATTTTTATGTAAATTCTTATGTTAAAAATTGTGTTTTGTAATTAAAAAAGAAGAAGGCGTAACTTTTGAAATTTAAGTATAAAATAAGGTTTTATTGATAAAAAGATATTTTTTAGTTAAAAAACATTTTAGTTTGTTGTGAAAACAATTTTGTTTACATAAACTTTTGTTGTATAAATTTTGTTTGAGAAAGTGTGTGTAGTGAGAAAATAGGTGAAAATGGGTATCTTACTTAGTTGAATTTGTTACTACGTATAGTTTTTGGGCTAATAGGTAAAAGGTTAGATCCCTTACCCATCTCTAGAACTATCAGAGAAAAAGAGAAAAATAAACCGTACGTTGTTTTCTCTATTCTCACTTATCTTCCTCCCTTAAAAATCAACAGTAAATAAAAAAATGGCTTTCCTCTTTCAAATTAGAATCTTGCTTCAAAATTTGATGAAATTACGGAGAAATTAAGAAAGCAATTTGCAAATTAGTATCAAATACAGGTAATCACCACCAACCTCTCAAGCTACTTCATCCAACTTTGTTCTTGTTAAGGGGATTGTCTATAATCTTTTTCTTTCTCTCTGCATGTTCTTGTTTCAGCAATTACAGATGTTTAGAGCCTCAAATTGCCTCAAAAGATTAGATCTTGCTACCAAATTTGCTGCTAAGTCTTAAGGTGAGTTTAAAGCTCACTAATTGCTAGCTGAAAAATGAATTTCCTATGAGAAATTTGGCTAAATCATTTACTATATATGAAGTTTTCTCTGTTCATATTTCTCTGTTTATATCTTATTCTAGTTGTCACTTTGAGTGTCATATCTCTCACGTTTCTTAACCAAATCCAATATTTTGAATGTTCTGAAAAGCTTAGACATAGAGCTACAAGTTTTATGTTTTAAGTTTTCTAAAATTTTGATGTGTGCTTGATCAAAATCATGCTTGTTTGTTGCTGTCCCGAGAGCAAATTGACAGCAACAACAGTCACATGCCTAATAATTGTTTTGGCCATAACTTTTTCGTTTGATGTCCGAATTTGACGATTCTTGATGTTCCTGGAACTTAGATTATCTGGTATAACTTTTATGTTTCGAGTTTTATATAATTTTGATGTTAGCTATGTCAAAATCTATTTTTTCTACTGCAAACCCGAGAGCAAAACCAATATTTTCTCTGTCATTAAAGTTAAAACGAATTTGACTATAACTACTCGTTTCTAAACCAATTGTGATGATTTTGGTCATTCCGAAAAGCGTAGAAACTAAGCTACAACTTTCATGTTATTTATTTTTCCTGATTTTGAAGTTATCTATGTTATAATTGCAATTGTTTGTCGCTGTCCTGCAAATACATAGGTTCAGGTTGAATTTGATGTTTTGAGTATAATGATCATAACTTTTGAACCAATGATCGGAATTTTGAATATCTTGGTCATTCTGGAAAGCTTAGAAACTAAGCTACAATATTATTTTTTGTTAATTTTTCCTGATTTTGAAGCTACCTATGCTATAATTGCAATTGTTTGTCGTTGTCCTGCAAATACATAGGTTCAGGCCGAATTTTATGTTTGGAGTAAAATGATCATAACTTTTGAATAATTGATCCAAAATTCGATGATATTGATCATTTTGGAAAGCGTGAATTATATGTAACAACTTTCATTCAGAGTGTTTTTAAAAAATTTCAATGTTTGCTAGCTCAAAATAGCTAATTTTATCCGTTGTCCCGTGTTTTGTTCCATGTTGTTGGTGCACTTATTGTTTTCAAACCACTTGAAAATTGTTTTGCTTCCATGAACATGTATATGCATGATTTGGCTTGGTAATTATGGTGTTAAATATTTTATTTTAAATATTTTTAAGAGTATTTATAAATAATAAAAGTATATATACTATATTTATTTTATATAAAAAGTAGAATTTTAATAAAAGGATTTCTTTGGGTTTCGAAAAATTTATTTTAAAACCCCGATTTCCTTAGTAAATTATTGCGCAAAGATCATAAACTATGTTTTTCCTTTCGGACGTATAAAAATGAGAATTAAGCGATTTAGTAAGGATATATGGTATGAGACATGTGTTCTTACTTTATCGCTTAATATCGGACTTCTACGATCGAAACTAATTTGAATTATTATTTTGAGATGATTTAGAAGTTGCCAAATTTTGACGAAGATTATTGGTTGGAGAATTACTCTTTTTGAGTACGTTCGATGATGAACTAATCTAGATGTTTTTACAATCGCTGATGAGATGAGGCGACCAAGATGAAATTTTTTCGTTTGGAGCATTATGATTAGAAATAATCGTCGTGATGATGTTTTACTTACCGATGAAACGAGGTAAGTCTATTTATGAAGTATTCATGAAGTTAAGATGCTTATGATGATTTATGAAGTTAAGATGGTTATGATGATTTTTACTCGTCGATGAAATGAGACAAGTCGCGATGGAACCATTACTCGTCGATGAGAAGAGATGAGTATGGTATTATATTAACTCGTCGATGAGATGAGGCAGAGTGAGTTTTATGATGGTTCTGATGTTTTATGATGTTTTCTAATGTGGAACCGACTAACGATTAGTAAAACATTAGGGGAGAACGTATAGTATGGGATATACGTTCTCGCCTTTTAGGTTCCTATTCGAATAATTGAGACCCATTCAAGATGTTACTAGTACTAGACCGAGTACGATTGGTGTCACCACGATGTTCACGATGTTATTACCCAACTCCAATCACCACGATGTTTTTACTCGGATTTGTGACTCGGTGTCATCAAGATGTTTCGAGTAGTCAATCACGATGTTGACGATGTTATGATGTTAAGTGACCCCAAGTCATCACGATGTATGGTACCAAATTACTAGTACTAGTCAAGATGTAAAGCACGTGTTGTTTTCCATGAAGTTTAGATGTTTCCTTTTCACTGTTTTGATGATGATGCTTTATTATAGCCTTATGTACGAAAATGGCTTATTTTTATACATGGTTTTATGGTGATTTCGAATATGATGTTTTGAAATCTTTCCGGGTTCTATTAAGATGGATTTGAGACATTTTATATTTATATCAATGAGATGAGGTATAAATTATGGAAATTCTTTTATAAGGAGTTTTAATAGTGGATTTGAGATGTATTTATATTTATACCGATGAGATGAGGTATTGTAACGACCCAGGATTTTAATTATTAAAATTTGGATATTTAATTAATTTTTAAATATAAATTAGTTAATTTATAAGTCGAATAAATTTTATTTTGAATAATTGGATTTAATTGGATAATTAAATCGATAATTTAATATGTTAAATTACAGGAATAATTAAAAATTGGGTTAAATATGATTGAAATTGATTTGTAAAATTTTATTTAATCATGTTGGAGTTAGAATGATGTTTTAGAACTTTTAAAATCGAATTAAAAGTTTATTTGTGAAAATTGAATATTTTAATATTTAATCGACTAGTGAAATTAGCCGTTTTTCAAACAGTCTCAGAATTGGACGAAACTAGTTCTATTGGATCTGTAATAGTTTGTTATTATCGGATTGCAATTTTCGTAGCAATCGGAGTTATCGTTTGATCGTAGCAGCTCGAAAAGCATCGAAATTGTTTTTAATATTAATTTGGCGAGTTAAAATAGCCATTTTTCAAACTGTCTCGGATTTCGACGAAACCAGTTTCATCGGATCCGTAATGTGATATTATTGTAAGGTTTCAAATTTCGTGTCAATCGGATTTATCGTTTGTCCGGTGCAAGCTAAAACGCCTAGAAAATCGTTTAATCGGTTTAATTTTAAATCGAACATTTATTGCCATAACTCGCACAGATGACCGAATTAGCTCCCGAAACACGTTCCATTGTGTTCGGAACGCGGGGTAAACCTTAGAAACGCCAACCGGCATGCTTCGTTTGGAGTTTGGAAATTCCGGGTGAATAGTAATTGGTGAAATTTTCTATAAAACCCCCTTTACTTCATTTTTTCACAAATATTCAAAACCCAAGGGTTAAAACTGCAGAGTCGCCACTCTCTTCAACCCATGACCGAAAATTATCAATCTTCTCCCCTTAATTTCTTTCAATCCATTCAGTATTTTTGAAAACTTTCAACTAGCAAAATCGAAGAGCATTGGAAGGGCTTTGAATCCATAAGGTGATGATTGTTTAACTCGAAGTTGGTGATGAGATATTTGGCCGCGTTCATATGCATTTGGGCACGACTCTCGAGGCCATAGAGTGGGCCGAGTGTCAGGTGGTGGCAGCCGAAGGTTGCTCGTGTCATGCTCTTCAAGATGGAGGTGCCTGATCAAATTTTAATCGAGCAAGGAAGTTGCAAAATCAAAACCTAATTTTGAGCTCAATGGGTTCAAGTGCGTGTATTTCCTGAAGAAAGTAACGTGAAGATGGAAGAAACAAAGGAGGGCCGTGATTTGCAGGAGTGAGATATATGGCCAGGATTGACTTAGGTTTATAAAAATTTAATTTTGTTGTAAAATTATGAATAAAAAAATCATGTAACTTGTAAAAATCATATCTTTTTCATATGAGGTCGAAAACGTGCGAAACCAGTTGCGTTGGAATCGTATGGACGAGCACTATGCTATGGAATTGGATTGGAGTCGTTTGGAGTTAGTGAGAATTATGGGTAAAATTAAATGACCGTTTAATTTTATTCGAAATAAATTGCTAAAACGAAATTGAAATCAAGGTGAGAACTTCTCACTCAATCGAATCGGTTTCGATTTTATTTTAAATAGTTAGATTTTAAATTCTTGACTGCATGTTTGAATGATGATTGTTATCTATTGATTGTTAAAATAGACATTATGCGCCGTTAGTAAGCGGATGTTATTTATTAAAAACATATACCGCGAATATTTCATAAACAGTGAAATTGGTATTATTTATGTACTTGGAATTGATTTCCCGCAGTATATAGCGGATGAGACCCTATTGCGCCGTCTATTAAGCGGATAATATTTTAAATCCCATATACCGCGATAATTTCGTACTAGAACGGAATTGGTATTGTGCTAACATCTTTGGATGCAGGAAAACAGGTTGGAGGGATCCAACTGGATTCCTCAACAGTATTTATTTGATTATGGATATTTTGATATTCGTTGACTATCATATCGATATATGATGTCGTTGTAGTCGTGATTGACTATTTGGTGTGTAGCATCATTGGACCAAATTTTGAAATTTTAAAAGGATTTTTAAAGTGATTTTTGAAAATATACTATATTTTTAGAATTGATTCATTTTAAATAAATAAACGTTATAAATTTTAAAGTTATAAAATTATGATTTTTGAGAAATACGGTTAAAGGTTGATTTTTGAGAAATATGAGTTAATGATTTTATAAAATAGTTTAAATTGGGATTTTTGAATTTATTGTAAAAAGTTTAAATATAGGATTTATAAATTTGATTATTTTATAAATCAAAATGATGAAATTATAAAGGAGTTTAAAGACGTTTTAAAGAATAATATAAATTGATTTATATAAAAGATTTATAAAACTGATATTTATAAATTAAAAATATTGGAATTACAAAACGAGTTTTATAAGTGTTGGAATGAATTTCATAAATGAATGAAATTTATAGGATTATAAACGTTGAAGTTATAAATGGAATTTTATAAATGAATGAAATTTATAGGATTATAAACGTTGAAGTTATAAATGGAATTTTATAAGCAGTAGGTTTATAAAATTTGTAAAGTTATTAAAAGAATAGATTTGGGTAAATAAATGAATCTTATAAGTTATAAGATTTATAACTTGGGAAGTTTAAAAGAACGATTTTTGTAACAAATAAATTATAAGTGTTTAACTTATAATGTGAACTTTTGGTTTATAATTGAGTTATAAATTGAATAGGTTAATAAAGGAGATGTATAAAAGGAAGTTGTTATAAAATAAATAGAAATGGAATTTATAAACATTTTTTTATAAATTCGAAACGACTTATTTTGATAAGTAAATTGTTGTAACTTATTTATGGAATTATATTCACGTTTTAGACAGTGAATAATCCTTTAAAGTAAAATGAATAGAAGTGATGAAATTGGTTAACAAGTATATTCACGTTTTTGAATAGTGAATAATATGTTAAAGAAATTGTTTTGGACGTGATGTTTTAAATAGAATTAAAATGATCTAACGATGTTTTAAATGTGTTAAGATTCGAAACCATAGATCTCAACATTCATTGTTGAAATAGACGTTTTCGAGAAATAGAAGGAAATGGTGGACTATAACACTGTTGTTATAGTAAATGATTTCCGAAAGGAAATGTTTTGTATAGTATTGGGATTTATGTATATCTATTTTAATTTCGAATCCCTATACTAGTGATTTTGGGTTGTCGTAACGATGTTTTACGCAACATTCGTTTTGGCCCAAATAAATATGTTTAAGAGAATGATTTCCTTAAAGAATGAAATATATACTTAATTTCGATTTAAGTATATTAAATATTTTCCAAGTATAGAAAATAAAAAGACTTGTGAATTACTTATAAATAAACAAGTATGGAAATGTTTTTCCAATGTGAAATGAAAAGTCTAGAGAATTTAGAAGATAAATTGAAATGAATAATTGAAATCGTATATGCATAGATATTTTAGAATATAAATTCACTATGGAATTTATAAAAGAAAGGGGATCTATTTAAAAATAAATATTGATTTATTTTTGAAGTGTGAAAATTATATATCTTGTAAAGATATATTTTTTGGGAAATAAATAATTTGGAAAATTATTTGGAATCTGGTGATGTGTGCATATCCATTGATAGTTCAATAACCGACTATCAATATTTACCTTTGATTTGGTATTTGTTGTGATTGCTTGAATTTGAATGCCACACTTATTTTTAAATTATTGCGCTCGTTATTCGGATTACCCATTCCGAATAGTGATACGACATAATGGATAGCATTGATGACCGGTGTTGAAGACCGGATATTTTTGAAAGCGAAAGGATAACTCGTCGAATTTCTTTGCATCGAATGGTCTTTGGTATAGAGACACCATATGTGATGGGAAGTCCGGTCGTGATTAGTGAATATCCGGATTGCAAGGACTTCTTTGTAAGTGCCTTCGGTTCTGTTCGATCCCGGAACAGACTTGTATGGATTGTATGTCTGACATTACAATTGAGATATAAAGCTGATTTCTTTCAAATATATTTCTGTTGGTGGCGGAGAATTTATTCTCTTAGCTTAACACCCTTCTCTGAGACGTACGAGCTCAGAGGTTATGTAGTTGAAGGTTTTTAGCAATATACTCCCAATTTGGTAATGTGACATGCTGAGTGTTGCTGTGAAATGATCATTGTGTTGATCATTTGTGATATGATCATTTGTTTGATCGTTTATCTTTGTGATCATTTCTATGATCATTTGTTGACCCAAAGCACAGCTTTTGTATAAAGCGTGGCTTTGTGGACGAGACTTCGTCGAGCCTCACACCCCGGAATGGTCAAAACAGGAAAGATGCAGCAAGGTTATGAGAGGTAGCTCCCTTTAGGGTATGTGCATTTCCTTCTGGAAAAGGGTGGTATCATGGTATGGAGCCCAGATACTTACTCATGTTGAAACACTTTATTTATGATTGTGAGATTCTGATGTTGTTCTATTGTTGTTTTCTTTCTGTCCCGTTCTATTTTCTTTCCGTTCTATTTTCTATTCTCTTTTCTCTCTATTTTTCTATCTTTTCTCTCTTCTTCTACCTGTTTCTTCTTTTTAAAACCCTAACTATTCGGTTTTTCGGCAACGAAAAATTGCGTATGTTACATTTGGTATCAGAGCATATGGTTAAGCGATAACCATGGCTCTGTTGGGTATTACTCATTAGAGATAGAGTCAGTAGTACTCTAGAATGAGTTGAGTGTAATAATAGCTATGAGAGCGTATTTGTTAGTGAATATAAAATTGTTTTATGTTGTGATGATTGGTTTATTGAGTGGCGTATGAACCTTCGTCAGCACGGTCTGTACAACTATGCCGAAGGGGTTTATAAACACTTGAATAGAACAATTCGACATAATATTGTTTTAAATTGGGTAAATGAAATAATTTTACCTTGATTATATTTTATATATAAAGTAATAATTTTCAGAATTATTAAAGTGTATATAAGTTGATTGTTTGGTTGTCGAATAAGTTGAATAAAAACATCTAAATAAGAGAATTATTGTATAAGTAAAAAGAATTATAAGTATGAAATTATAATTAAAGTGATTTACAATTGTGAAATAAACTTATATATATAAGAAGTGAAACTATATGAATATATTTATGAATATGAGTTGCAAATAAAAATGAATTTAAAGTTAAATGGAAATTTACTTAGAATTGGAATCTGAATTTGTAAGGACCCGATTCTTCGTCTTTCGAAAATTCAACATCGATACTCACTTTATCGACTGCCGAGCAATCGAACGACGGAAAACCGAACACTTATGGTTTTAAGAAAAAGAAAAAAAGGATAGAAGAAGAGATAAGAGGTAGAAAATAGAGGGAAAAAAATAGAAAATAGAACAGAAAGAAAACAACCCAACAACAACAGAATCTCGCAATTCGCAGCGGAACAACATATAATAATAAATGAATAATTTTTAAACAAAGAACTATATCAGTTATTACATTACATTACATCATATCATCAGAGTGTACAACAACAAACAGTGGAAAAGAAATACTATATACTAGTAATACGCCATGCCATCCAGCTTGCCTCCAGCAACTCCTGAATATCCAGAATATCCTGATAAACCTAACTCTTGACTGCCCGTGTGGAAATTGGTGGGCACCCAGAGTTTAGGAAGGAAAACAATAAACTCCGAGTCAGTCATGTGACTGGTGTGAGAACTCAAAACAGTTAATTTATCTTTGAAAACAAAATAGAGGAATATTTTTTAAAGTCAATTCGCAATGCTTTTTAAAAATGAGACTATCATAAGGCCTCCCACACACACACACACAATGCAAACGCAGAATCGGAGGAGATTTCTCCTTATGATAGTCAAAGATGCTTGATACGCATTAAAAAGAACATTTGATATTATTATTAGTGCATAGTGGAGGAAAAATTCATTTCGAAAGTAGAATATAAATCTTAGCCAACATACGACCATTATCGTATGCCTACTATAGCTACCATCCAAACAGTGGGGCGCCACCATAAGTGAATGATAGGTTCTACAACTAATACCGTACAAGATCGTATTGTTTCTTTGGATTTCCAACGAATGATCAGGCCAAGGAACTTCCCATTGCCACATGAGAATGCCTCTGGATGGACATCCCCGAGAACCAAACCGGATCTCTACCAACACAAGGCCAGGTTACCCCTAACTGAGTAACAACTGACCGAATATGCCATCCCACGGTCCTTTGGGACCTTTCAACCGAGCGCTCGTAATCAATTCACACAATCATAAAGTGTTTTCAACATGAGTAAGTATCTGGGCTCCATACCATGATACCACCCTTTTCCAGAAGGAAATGCACATATCCTAAAGGGCGCTACCCCTCATAACCTTCCTGCATCTTTCCTGTTTTGACCATTCCCGAGGTGTGAGGCTCGACGAAGTCACGTCCACAAAAACATACTTTATACAAAAGCCATGCTTTGGGTCAACAAATGATCATAGAAATGATCACCAGGATAGACGATCAACAAATGATCCTATCACAAATAATCAACACAATGATCATTTAACAGCAACACTCAGCATGTCACATTACCAAATTGGGAATATATCGCTGATAACCTTCAACTACATAACCTCTGAGCTCGTACGTCTCAGAAAAGGGTGTTAAGCTAAAAGAATAAATTCTCCGCCACCAACAGAAATATATTTGAAAGAAATCTGCTTTATATCTCAGTTTGTAATGTCAGACATACAATCCATACAAGTCTGTTCCGGGCTCGAACAGAACCGAAGGCACTTCTCACGAAGCCCTTGCAATCCGGGTATTCACAATCCCGATCGAATTTTCCATCACTTAGGGAATCTCTATACCAGGAGCTACCCAGTGCAGAGACAATCGATAGGTCATCCTATCGCTTTCGCAAATACCCGGTCTTCAACACCGGTCATCAAATGCAATTCATAACGACGTATCACATATTCGGAATGGGTTATATGACCCCATGGTCCTTTCCCGGTTAACCTGAATAGTGAGCGCTTATTCAAAAATAAGTGTGGCACTCAAATTCAAACAAATCACATCAAATACCCATTCAAAGGGAAATATTGATAGTAGGTTATTGAACTATCAATGGATATGCACAACATCACCAGATTCCAAATAATTTTCCAAATTATTTATTTTCCAAAATATCTTTTCAAGATATATTATTTTCAATACTTCAAAAATAAGTAAATATTTATTTTTAAACAAGCTCCCCTTTTTATTCATAAATTCCATAGTGAATTTTCATTCCAAAATATCCATGCATATACGATTTCAATTATTCATTTCAATTTATCTTCAAAAAGATAAATTCTCAAAATATTCACTTTATATTGGAAAACATTTCCATACTTATTTATTCATAAGTAATTCACAAATTTTATTTATTTTCAACACTTAGAAAATATTCAATATACTTAAATCGAGATTAAGTATATATTTCATTCTTTAAGGAAATCATTCTCTTAAACATATTTATTTGGGCCAAAACGAATGTTACGTAAAACATTGTTACGACAACCCAAAATCACTAGTATAGGGATTCGAAATTAAAATAGATATATAAATCCCAATACTATACAAAACATTTCCTTTCGGAAATCATTTACTATAACAACAGTGTTATAGTCCACCATTTCCTTTTATTTCTCGAAAACGTCTATTTCAACAATAAATGTTGAAATCTATGGTTTCGAATCTCAACACATTTTAAAACATCATTAGATTGTTTTAATTCTGTTTAAAATATCACATTCTAAACATTTTCTTTAACATATTATTCACTATTCAAAACGTGAATATACTATGTTGACAAATTTCATCCTTTTATTCATTTTATTTCAAAGGATTATTCACAGTCAAAAACGTGAATATAACTCCATCAATAGGTTTCAACAATTTACTTCTTAAAATAAGTCGTTTTCGAATTTATAAAACAACGTTTATAAATTCCTTTATTAACCTATTCAATTTATAACTCAATTATGAAACAAAAGTTCATATCATAAGTGAAATACTTATAATTTATTTGTTTGCAAAAATCGTTCCTTTGAACTTCATAATTATAAATCTTATAACTTATAAGATTCAATTATTTATCCAAATCTATTCTTTTAATAACTTAATAAATTTTATAAACCTACTGCTTATAAAATTCCATTTATAACTTCGCCTTTTATAGTTCTATAAATTTCATTCATTTATGCAATCCATTTTTCACTTCATTCAAACACTTATAAAAAACTCGTTTTATAATGTCAATATTTCAATTTATAAATATCCATTTATAAATCTCTTAAATAAATCAATTTATATTATTCTTTTAAACATCTTTTAATCTCTTTATAATTTCTCCATTTTGATTTATATAATAATCAACTTTTGTAAATCCTATATTTAAACTTTTCACTATAAATTCAAAAATCCCGATTTTAAACTATTTCATAAAATCATTAGTCTCGTATTTTCAAAAATCAACTTTTAACTATATTTCTCAGAAATCATAATTTTTATAACTTTTTAAAAGTATAACGTTTATTTATTTATAATGGATCAATTCCAAAAATATTTTATAAACGTATACTTTCAAAAAATCACTTTGAAATCATTTTAAAATCCCAAAATTTGGTTCAATGATGCTACACACCAAATAGTCAATCACGACAACAACGACATCATATATCGTATATGATAGTCCATCAAATATCAAAATATGTGAAATCAAATAAAAACTGTTGAGGAATCCAGTTGGATCCCTCCAACCTGTTTTCCTGCATCCACAAACATTAGCACAATACCAATTTCGCTCCAGTACGGAATTATCGCGGTATATAGGATTTAAAATATTATCCGCTTAATAGACGGCGCAATAGGGTCTCATCCGCTATACAAATGCGGGAAATCAATAACCCCAATATATACATATGCCAATATATATATATTGCTATTATATATAATACCAATTTCACTGTTTATGAAATATTCGCGGTATATGTTTTTACTAAATAACATCCGCTTACTAACGGCGCATAATGTCTATTTTAACAATCAATAGATAACAATCATCATTCAAACATGCATTCAAGTATTTTAAATCTAACTATTTAAAATTAAATCGAAACTGATTCGATTGAGTGAGAAGTTCTCACCTTGATTTCAATTTCGTTTTAGCGATTTATTTCAAATAAAATTAAACGAACATTTAATTTTACCCGAAATTCTCACTAACTCCAAACGACTCCAATCCAATTCCATCGCGTAGTGCTCGTCCATACGATTCTAACGCAACTGGTTTCACGCGATTTCGACCTCGTATGAAAAAGATATTGATTTTTAAACTTACACGAAATTTAATTTATATAAATTTACAAATTTTAAACCCTAAGTTAATCACAACCGTTAGATCCTAGAAAATCCATCAGAGCCGCACTTCCCTTCTTCTCATTCACGTACGCAGGCTACCAAGGCCGAACCCAACATCTTCATCTAGGGTTTCAATTTGCTCCGCCAATGCTCGACTAAACTTCATCAAACCGCCTCCATGCGAACGCCCTTCGCAAGAGCTACCTTCACCATGTACAACTTGAAGTTCGGCCCCCCCTACCTCCTTGAGTTGCGTGCGCAACTTGCGACTGCCGGCCCTCCTTTGCTCCCTCTACGCGACACTAAACCCCATCATATCCGTATGGATCTAAAGTACTCAAGACGCTTAACAACTTTCATGTTAAACACTTCTTCTAATTATCTACAGATTTAGAGAAATTGAGGGGAGAAAATCGAAAAATTCTGGCCTTTGAATGCTATGGGTGGCGGCTAGGGTTTAGGATTAGGGTTTAGATATATTTTTTTTATTTGTGATGATGGTCTATTTATAGGATTTTCTCAAACACTATTCAATCCGGAAATTCCGAACTCCGATTCACGCGCCGTAACCAGCGTTTCTAGGGTTTACCCCACGTTCCGGACACAATGGAACAGGTTTCGAAAGCTAATTCGGACATATGTGCGAGTTATGGCAATAAACGTTCAATTTGAATTAAACCGATTTAAACGATTTTCTAGGCGTTTTAATTTGTACCGGACAAACGGTAAATCCAATTGACACGAAATTTGAAACCTTACAATAATATCACATTACGGATTCGATGAAACTGGTTTCGTAGAAATCCGAGACTGTTTGAAAAATGGCTATTTTAACTCGCCAAATTAATATTAAAAACAATTCGATGCGTTTCGAGCTGCTACGATCAAACGGTAACTCCGGTTGACACGAAAATTGAAATCCGATAATAACTAACTATTACGGATCCAATGGAACTGGTTTCGTTCAATTCTGAGACTGTTCAAAAATTGACTATTTTCACTAGTCGATTTTAATATTAAAATATTCAATTTTCACAAATTTACTTTTAATTCGATTTTAAAAGTTCTAAAATATCATTCTAACTTCAATATGATAAAATAAAATTTTACAAATAATTTTCAATCATATTTAACTCAATTTTCAATTATTTCTGTATTTTCACATATTAAATCATCGATTTAATTATTCAATTAAATCCAATTATTCGAATTAAAATTTATTCGACTTATAAATTCACTTATTAATTTTTAAAATTAATTAAATATCCAAATTTTAATTAAATAAAATTCTGGGTCGTTACAATCTTCCCCCCTTAAAAGAATTTCGTCCTCGAAATTATTAAGTAAGAAAAGTTACAGAATTTATTAACTTTCCCAAAATTCATAATTAAACTCCTTACAATAACTTTACTAAGTTTCAAATCATACTTAGTTATCTTTTCAAATACAACTACTATTGTTTAACTTTCAATTCCAATCAAAGTTAAAATTTTCAAAACTTTCCAATTTTCTCAAATTTTTTCTAACGCCTTAAATTTTCCGGAAAAATTCGCCATAGTCTCCTTTGCGCGGCTCGATCCGAAAAAAAATGACAGTATATATATCACAAATATACATCTCATCAAGTAATGAGGCATCCCGCAGGGAAAAAGTATAAAAGTACGATATTTAATCCGAGATATGTACCTTATATTTTATTAGCAAGCATATACGGCTAATATAGCGCGAAAGCGAGCTCCAAATGCGAAGCAAACGCGATCCGCACCTACTAATCACTCAACAAACAACATGAGAACATGCATATATGAACATAGTATCAATATACAACATATAGCAACATAATAACTATATATGTCAACATAGCAAATGCAGTAAAAGCAATATATTCAACCATCAACCAACTAGCATTCATAACCGATAATTATTCATTCATATTCTCATTAATATTCAATTGGTTTTCAATTTAAATCATATTTGATTCATAAACAGTGGATGTTTTTACTAACATTCAATTTCAATTAGTTTATATTCACTAATTCATATTCAAGTTGGTTCACTTCCAAATCAAATTCAATTCTATTTAAGATTCACTTAACTTCCAATTGAATTTCAATTACTTTAGCTTCCAATTTCATTAACTTAATTTCATTAACACTTAATGAATTTTATACAATCAACTAACAACCATAGTATATTAATTACAACCAAATTCCTTTGCTTATCAATTGGTTTGATTAATTAATTTTTATTCAACTATTCAACTTCCAATAACATTAGATTTTAATGAATTAACACTTATATTCATTATTTCATATCAACTTTATTTACATTTAATTGATTAATCATTTAATCCATTAATCCAATTCAATTTCCAATTCATTTAACCTTAAATTCATTTTTATTTACAACTTATATTCATAATTATATTCATATAGTTTCACTTCTCATATATATAAGTTTATTTCACAATTGTAAATCACTTCAATTATAATTCAATTCTTATAATTCTTTTGCTTATACAATTATTTTTTTATTTAGATTATTCAAACATCTAAACAATCAACTTATATACACTTTAATAATTCTGAAAAATTATTTCTTTATATATAAAATATAATCAAGGTAAAATTATTTCATTTACCCAATTTAAAACAATACTGTGTCGAATTGTTCTTTTCAAGTGTTTATAAACCCCTTCGGCATAGTTGTCCAGACCGTGCTGACGAAAGTTCATATACCACTCAATAAACCAATCATCATAATATAAATCAATTTTATATTCACTAAAAAATACGCTCTCATAGCTATTATTACACTCAAATAATTCTAGAGTACTACTGACTCTATCTCTAATGAGTAATACCCAACAGAACCATGGTTGTCGCTTAACCATATGCTCTGATACCAAATGTAAGGTCCCGATTCTTCGTCTTTCGAAAATTCAACATCGATACTCACTTTATCGACTGCCGAGCAATCGAACGACGGAAAACCGAACACTTATGGTTTTAAGAAAAAGAAAAAAAGGATAGAAGAAGAGATAAGAGGTAGAAAATAGAGGGAAAAAAAATAGAAAATAGAGCAGAAAGAAAACAACCCAACAACAACAGAATCTCACAATTCGCAGCGGAACAACATATAATAATAAATGAATAATTTTTAAACAAAGAACTATATCAGTTATTACATTACATTACATCATATCATCAGAGTGTACAACAACATACAACAACAAACAGTGGAAAAGAAATACTATATACTAGTAATACGCCATGCCATCCAGCTTGCCTCCAGCAACTCCTGAATATCCAGAATATCCTGATAAACCTAACTCTTGACTGCCCGTGTGGAAATTGGTGGGCACCCAGAGTTTAGGAAGGAAAACAATAAACTCCGAGTCAGTCATGTGACTGGTGTGAGAACTCAAAACAGTTTATTTATCTTTGAAAACAAAATAGAGGAATATTTTTTAAAGTCAATTCGCAATGCTTTTTAAAAATGAGACTATCATAAGGCCTCCCGCACACACACACAATGCAAACGCAGAATCGAAGGAGATTTCTCCTTATGATAGTCAAAGATGCTTGATACGCATTAAAAAGAACATTTGATATTATTATTAGTGCATAGTGGAGGAAAAATTCATTTCGAAAGTAGAATATAAATCTTAGCCAACATACGACCATTATCGTATGCCTACTATAGCTACCATCCAAACAGTGGGGCGCCACCATAAGTGAATGATAGGTTCTACAACTAATACCGTACAAGATCGTATTGTTTCTTTGGATTTCCAACGAATGATCAGGCCAAGGAACTTCCCATTGCCACATGAGAATGCCTCTGGATGGACATCCCCGAGAACCAAACCGGATCTCTACCAACACAAGGCCGGGTTACCTCTAACTGAGTAACAACTGACCGAATATGCCATCCCCCGGTCCTTTGGGACCTTTCAACCGAGCGCTCGTAATCAATTCACACAATCATAAAGTGTTTTCAACATGAGTAAGTATCTGGGCTCCATACCATGATACCACCCTTTTCCAGAAGGAAATGCACATATCCTAAAGGGCGCTACCCCTCATAACCTTGCTGCATCTTTCCTGTTTTGACCATTCCCGAGGTGTGAGGCTCGACGAAGTCACGTCCACAAAAACATACTTTATACAAAAGCCATGCTTTGGGTCAACAAATGATCATAGAAATGATCACCAGGATAGACGATCAACAAATGATCCTATCACAAATAATCAACACAATGATCATTTAACAGCAACACTCAGCATGTCACATTACCAAATTGGGAATATATCGCTGATAACCTTCAACTACATAACCTCTGAGCTCGTACGTCTCAGAGAAGGGTGTTAAGCTAAAAGAATAAATTCTCCGCCACCAACAGAAATATATTTGAAAGAAATCTGCTTTATATCTCAGTTTGTAATGTCAGACATACAATCCATACAAGTCTGTTCCGGGCTCGAACAGAACCGAAGGCACTTCTCACGAAGCCCTTGCAATCCGGGTATTCACAATCCCGATCGAATTTTCCATCACTTAGGGAATCTCTATACCAGGAGCTACCCAGTGCAGAGACAATCGATAGGTCATCCTATCGCTTTCGCAAATACCCGGTCTTCAACACCGGTCATCAAATGCAATTCATAACGACGTATCACATATTCGGAATGGGTTATACGACCCCATGGTCCTTTCCCGGTTAACCTGAATAGTGAGCGCTTATTCAAAAATAAGTGTGGCACTCATATTCAAACAAATCACATCAAATACCCATGCAAAGGAAAATATTGATAGTCGGTTATTGAACTATCAATGGATATGCACAACATCACCAGATTCCAAATAATTTTCCAAATTATTCATTTTCCAAAATATCTTTTCAAGATATATTATTTTCAATACTTCAAAAATAAATAAATATTTATTTTTAAACAAGCTCCCCTTTTTATTCATAAATTCCATAGTGAATTTTCATTCCAAAATATCCATGCATATACGATTTCAATTATTCATTTCAATTTATCTTCAAAAAGATAAATTCTCAAAATATTCACTTTATATTGGAAAACATTTCCATACTTATTTATTCATAAGTAATTCACAAATTTTATTTATTTTCAACACTTAGAAAATATTCAATATACTTAAATCGAGATTAAGTATATATTTCATTCTTTAAGGAAATCATTCTCTTAAACATATTTATTTGGGCCAAAACGAATGTTACGTAAAACATTGTTACGACAACCCAAAATCACTAGTATAGGGATTCGAAATTAAAATAGATATATAAATCCCAATACTATACAAAACATTTCCTTTCGGAAATCATTTACTATAACAACAGTGTTATAGTCCACCATTTCCTTTTATTTCTCGAAAACGTCTATTTCAACAATAAATGTTGAAATCTATGGTTTCGAATCTCAACACATTTTAAAACATCATTAGATTGTTTTAATTCTGTTTAAAATATCACATTCTAAACATTTTCTTTAACATATTATTCACTATTCAAAACGTGAATATACTATGTTGACAAATTTCATCCTTTTATTCATTTTATTTCAAAGGATTATTCACAGTCAAAAACGTGAATATAACTCCATCAATAGGTTTCAACAATTTACTTCTTAAAATAAGTCGTTTTCGAATTTATAAAATAACGTTTATAAATTCCTTTATTAACCTATTCAATTTATAACTCAATTATAAAACAAAAGTTCATATCATAAGTGAAATACTTATAATTTATTTGTTTGCAAAAATCGTTCCTTTGAACTTCATAATTATAAATATTATGACTTATAAGATTCAATTATTTATCCAAATCTATTCTTTTAATAACTTAATAAATTTTATAAACCTACTGCTTATAAAATTCCATTTATAACTTCGCCTTTTATAGTTCTATAAATTTCATTCATTTATGCAATCCATTTTTCACTTCATTCAAACACTTATAAAAAACTCGTTTTATAATGTCAATATTTCAATTTATAAATATCCATTTATAAATCTCTTAAATAAATCAATTTATATTATTCTTTTAAACATCTTTTAATCTCTTTATTTCTCCATTTAGATTTATATAATAATCAAATTTGTAAATCCTATATTTAAACTTTTCACTATAAATTCAAAAATCCCGATTTAAACTATTTTACAAAATCATTAGTCTCATATTTTCAAAAATCAACTTTTAACTATATTTCTCAGAAATCATAATTTTTATAACTTTTTAAAAGTATAACGTTTATTTATTTATAATGGATCAATTCCAAAAATATTTTATAAACGTATACTTTCAAAAAATCACTTTGAAATCATTTTAAAATCCCAAAATTTGGTTCAATGATGCTACACACCAAATAGTCAATCACGACAACAACGACATCATATATCGTATATGATAGTCCATCAAATATCAAAATATATGAAATCAAATAAAAACTGTTGAGGAATCCAGTTGGATCCCTCCAACCTGTTTTCCTGCATCCACAAACATTAGCACAATACCAATTTCGCTCCAGTACGGAATTATCGCGGTATATGGGATTTAAAATATTATCCGTTTAATAGACGGCGCAATAGGATCTCATCCGCTATACAAATGCGGGAAATCAATAACTCCAATATATACATATGCCAATATATATATATATATTGCTATTATATATAATACCAATTTCACTGTTTGTGAAATATTCGCGGTATATGTTTTTACTAAATAACATCCGCTTACTAACGGCGCATAATGTCTATTTTAACAATCAATAGATAACAATCATCATTCAAACATGCATTCAAGTATTTTAAATCTAACTATTTAAAATTAAATCGAAACTGATTCGATTGAGTGAGAAGTTCTCACCTTGATTTCAATTTCGTTTTAGCGATTTATTTCGAATAAAATTAAACGGGCATTTAATTTTACCCGAAATTCTCACTAACTCCAAACGACTCCAATCCAATTCCATCGCGTAGTGCTCGTCCATACGATTCCAACGCAACTGGTTTCGCGCGTTTTCGACCTCGTATGAAAAAGATATTGATTTTTAAACTTACACGAAATTTAATTTATATAAATTTACAAATTTTAAACCCTAAGTTAATCACAACCGTTAGATCCTAGAAAATCCATCAGAGCCGCACTTCCCTTCTTCTCATTCACGTACGCAGGCTACCAAGGCCGAACCCAACATCTTCATCTAGGGTTTCAATTTGCTCCGCCAATACTCGACTAAACTTCATCAAACCGCCTACATGCGAACGCCCTTCGCAAGAGCTACCTTCACCATGTACAACTTGAAGTTCGGCCCCCCCTACCTCCTCGAGTTGCGTGCGCAACTTGCGACTGTCGGCCCTCCTTTGCTCCCTCTATGCGACACTAAACCTCATCATATCCGTATGGATCTAAAGTACTCAAGACGCTTAACAACTTTCATGTTAAACACTTCTTCTAATTATCTACAGATTTAGAGAAATTGAGGGGAGAAAATCCAAAAATTCTGGCCTTTGAATGCTATAGGTGGCGGCTAGGGTTTAGGATTAGGGTTTAGATTTTTTTATTTATTTGTGATGATGGTCTATTTATAGGATTTTCTCAAACACTATTCAATCCGGAAATTCCGAACTCCGATTCACGCGCCGTAACCAGCGTTTCTAGGGTTTACCCCGCGTTCCGGACACAATGGAACAGGTTTCGAAAGCTAATTCGAACATCTGTGCGAGTTATGGCAATAAACGTTCAATTTGAATTAAACCGATTTAAATGATTTTCTAGGCGTTTTAATTTGTACCGGACAAACGGTAAATCCAATTGACATGAAATTTGAAACCTTACAATAATATCACATTACGGATCCGATGAAACTGGTTTCTTCGAAATCCGAGACTGTTTGAAAAATGGCTATTTTAACTCGCCAAATTAATATTAAAAACAATTCGATGCGTTTCGAGCTGCTACGATCAAACGGTAACTCCGATTGACACGAAAATTGAAATCCGGTAATAACTAACTATTACGGATCCAATGGAACTGGTTTCGTTCAATTCTGAGACTGTCAAAAATTAACTATTTTCACTAGTCGATTTTAATATTAAAATATTCAATTTTCACAAATTTACTTTTAATTCGATTTTAAAAGTTCTAAAATATCATTCTAACTTCAATATGATAAAATAAAATTTTACAAATCATTTTCAATCATATTTAACTCAATTTTCAATTATTTCTGTATTTTCACATATTTTTTTTTTGGCAAGGCCGACGGGGTTGGATGGTCCCCGACCATTTTATTGCAGCACCGAAGATAACAAGACACAAGTTACAACAAGATGAGCAAGAGCTCATTGAATACAGGGAAAAAACAAGGTGCTACAAGCACAACTGAATAAAACATAACTGTAGAAAAAACAAATAGACACAAGCATATACAAAAACAGCAGTTCTATCCTATACCTGGATCAAAAGTGAACAGAAGCTTCATTGAAATATCAATTTCATTCAAAATCCACAGCCTTAAAGTGGTAGCATTCTTAGCGTTGGATGCATCAAATATTCTGCAGTTGCGCTCTCTCCACACCGCGTAAATGAAACTTTTCATCGCCACACCGAAGATTCTTTTGACCTTTTGCTTGTTACCAGTTGTTGCATATATTCGTTCCCATTCAGCATGGTTATTATTCAATGGTCTTTTACTTTGCAGCATACACATCACCTCAGTCCATAGATTCTTGATCTCTGGACATTCAAAGAAAATATGCTCGATAGTTTCAGGTTCATTACAACAGTAGGGGCAGTAGATGTCAATAATCATGCCTAAACTAACAAGCTTAGCCTTGGTCAGCATTGCACGGTTCAAAACTTTCCACAATGTTAGGTTCGCTCTCATGCTACTATCTCTACTCCATGTTCTCTTGAACCATTTCCAGTTTTGCTTTGCATTGTTCTGCATCAAAAATTCATACGCATCACTAATTTTAAATTTACCTTTTTTCTTACCCCAAACAACTAAATCAGCAGTAGCAGGCAGAGGGGAGAATTTCTTTATACTATCCCACACTTTCTGAACTCTTTGATTAGAAGAAAACGTTTGAATACCCCGGAAATGCTCGAGAACATCACTAACTTTTGTATTGGCATGAACTCCAGTTTGCTGTATTTCATTGTAGGTAAGATGTCTTCTGAGAATGAAACCATTATCAAGCCATGGATCATCCCAGAAACTAACATTATTTTCATTGTTAGTGTTCATCTGTATGAGTGGCAGAAAAAGCTCCTTGGTTTTGAACAAACTCTGCCAGGTCCAGCTCATATTTTGCCTTTTATCCATGTTCCACATGCTCCTGCTTTTAATAATATGTTTTTTGGACCACTCAGCCCATAAACTTTCAGAGCAATTAAAGATAGCATCAACATGCTTAGCAAATGCAGCATTGTTCCACTGTTTCATATTTATTATTCCAAGTCCTCCTTTTTTCAACGGCTTCTCAACCGTAGCATACCCAGTTGGAGCAATGTATCTTCCTGTAGTTCTACCAGTCCACATGAATCGCATGATAGCAGTTCTAACCATATTAATTAATTTGATTGGGAGGATATAAGCTCTGGCCCAATACACTTGCATGGCATAAGTAACAGACTTAATCAATGTTAATCTACCAGCTTGACTAAGCTTACGAGTGGTCCAACAATTCAGTTTGGCTATGATCTTCTCATACATTGGAAGACATAGATTAGTTGTGATTCTAGACGTAGTAAGCGGCAGACCAAGGTAGGTAACATTCGTTTGGTTATGTGGTAGGCCAGTCATTTGAGATATTATGGCTGCCTGAGATAAATTAACACCAGCAAGAGTGATGTCAGACTTTTGTACATTAACCTTTAACCCGGTCATATAGTAAAAGTGATCGAGGGTTAACATTATGTTTTTGACAGTATCAGTGTCAGGAGAGCAAAACATAATCAAGTTATCAGCAAACAACAACGCAGAGATAATCGGGTCAGTACAAGCAGGATGCAGTTTGATTTTCCCATGTTGGATAGCTTTGTTTATCAGCCTGGTAAGTAATTCCATGACGAGAATGAAAATATAAGCGGACAGTGGGTCTCCCTGTCGTATGCCTTGCCTACTTTTGAAAAAGCCTTTGGCAGTACCGTTTACGTTGATTGAATATGTTGGAGTAGTTATGCACTCATAGATCCATGCTGTAAAATGAGGAGGGAAATTCATATATCCCATAATGCGAACAATACTGTCCCATTGTAACATGTCAAATGCTTTCATAATGTCGAGCTTCATCATAGCTTTAGGAGCGGAATTTTTGCTTTTATAACCTTTTATAAGCTCATGTGCAAGCAGGATGTGGTCTAGAATATTTCTACCAGGTAAAAAGGCAGCTTGGTTGTTGGATACAATAGAAGGAAGGACATTCTTGAGTCTAGTAGCTATAACTTTGGAGATGCATTTATATATTGTATTGCAACAGGATATGGGACGGAAATCTTTAACATGATATGCATTTTTGTGCTTCGGGATTAAGGCAATATTTGTATAATTGAATGATCTATATAGTTTGCCCTTTTTGAAGAAAAGAGATATGGCATTGCATACATCATCAGAAACAATTGACCAGCAAGTAGTGTAAAAATAAGCATTTAGCCCGTCAGGACCACCGCATGAATTAGAATTTAGTGAGAACATAGCTTTTTCGATTTCATCTTTGGTTACTTCAGAGCATAGAATGTTGAATTCATCTTCATCAAGTCTTGTTAATATTTCATACGGGATATCATCTATCTTAGGTACGAAGTTGTCTGAGTTGCCATAAATACTCATGAAATGCTGCTCAAAAGCTTCCTCAACTCCATCAGTAGTAGTTTGCAAAACATCATGCATGTCATAGATAGTTACAATGTTATCCCTCCTCTGCTTATTCTTGAGACTGCTATGAAAGTATGCACTGTTTTTGCCCCCTTTTTCCCACCATTTAATTCTCGCTTTTTGCCTAATCATATCACTTTCCATAACAAGTGCGTTATAATACTGTTGAGATAAAGTAGTTTCAATAGAAGAAAGGCTATCATCCATAACATTATCCAGCATAGCCTTCTGAACTTCAACAAGCTTAACCTGAATACTACCACTTAGTTTATCACCTTTGCCATATTTTTTTGATGCCCATAGCTTCAGAACATCTTTCATTTCTCTTATTTTTTCCTGCAAAATAAAAAGATGGTTACCATTTATGTTAATGTTCCATGCAGCTTGAACAGTAGGTTTAAAGTCTGGTTCATTAACCCAAGTGTTAAAAAATTTAAAATTTGGTTTTCCTTTCACGTCCTCATCACGAAGATGAATAATTTGAGGGCAGTGGTCCGATAGAAGAGGAGGGGGGAGAAGGTTGAATAGGGTGGGCCATTTGGTTAGGGCATTTTGATTTGCAAAGGAATGATCAATTCTGGAAAAAGTTCTTCTACCACTCTTCCTTTTGTTATTCCAAGAAAATTGCATACCGACAGATTTTATAGATACAAGATCAGCATCATGCAAAGCACTACTAAGAGGTTGAATCTCGTTAAGTGACAATGGGTTTCCTCCTATTCTATCAGAGATAGAATGACAGCAGTTGAAATCCCCTAGAGTAATCCAGGGGTGGGTGGTTTGCCTCAGAGTAGGGATGATTGTTAACAGCGAAGATCTATTAACAACAGAGTTAGAAGCATAAATAAAGGTGATATACATGAATGTACTGTCGGAGAGATCTTGAGCATAACAGTGAATAAATTGAGGGGAGGTAAGGATGGGAGTAATTTGAAACTGCTGGGGGTTGAAAAGAATCATAATTCTTCCATAGGGAGATTCGTTGAGGTTGTGAATAAGTTTCCAATTTGGATTAATGTATTCAACGGCCTTAATCGTTAAGAGAAGGTTAAGCTTGGTTTCAAGAATTGCCAACACCGAAAGATGGTGTGTAGAAATGAGTTGTTTACACTGGTCTTGTTTGATAACATGGTGTGCCCCTCTTATGTTCCATATTCCAATGTGCGGCATCATTGGAGATTTCTAGTATTAAGAAATTCTATTTTCATCCTCCTCGTTACTGCCTGAGTCGAGGACAAGTAATTTGGAATTGTTGCCGAAAGGGGGGTATCTTCTTTGCTTGCTGTTTCATTCTCCATTGGGGTGGTGGTCATTTGGTAAGTGTGGGTTGGTGGAGGGGTGTGTTGCAATGTAGGAGAATTGTGAGTGGACGAATTGGGAGGTGGTTTGAAGGCTGATGGTGGATTGATCTTTGCATAAATTGATGATGATATTGCATTTTGTTCTCTGTCTTTGTTTGGGGAATTTATTGGTTTTGCTGTGCATTCAGTTTTGTGTTTGTGCATGTCAGCACCTGTATCTTCATCTTTTTTGAATTTATTACTTTTTTTTTTGCTTCTATTTCCTCTTTTTCCACTACTGCTCTTTTCTTCTTCATGTTGTTTCATTCTTCCTGCTGTTGCTTCATTGAGTTTTGTTTTGCCTGTATCATTGTATTCATTTTGATGCACTTGTTCATTCAAAACTTCCCCAGTTGGACTTGTTTTCTTGTTGCTTTGTTTGTTATATATTATGTTGCTTTCTTCACTGTTTGTTGCATTGACCCATTTGCTTTCCATCTCTCCTCTGTTGTTTTTAATTGCTTCTGGCATGGTAATCTGAATCTCTGATTCCTCCAAACCAAGCAAAGCATCGAATCTGTTGGATATCATAATTTTTTCAGGTAACTCTCCTTCAGTTATACCTTCATTTTTATCTATTTCTTTACTTGCACCTTTTTCACCAGTTTGTAATTTGACAGTTTGTGAGTGTGCTTTGTTACCACTTGCTTGTTTATTTGTTTCTTCATTTTTATCTCCTATCTCCTGACATTCTCCTTCATCATCTTTATTTTCTTCATTAACATCTCCCATTTCACGACATTCTCCTTCCTCTTCTTTCTTTTCTTGATAATCATTGTCTCTATCTTTGTCACATTCAATTTCTTGATTTATACCTCTTTTCTTCTCGTTAATTCTTTCATTCGCAACTGAACCAAATTTCTTTTTAACTACACGTTGCCATTTCCTTTTTACTTGCATCTGATAGGGTTTAACCCGCTTATTTTTTTGAACATTTCCTGCAGTATTATCTCTGTTTTCTTTTGCTACATACTTGCTTGCATCATTTGCTTTGTCAGTTGCACTCATACTCCTTTCTTCACAACAATTAGTTGTGTGTCCAAATCTCGCACACTCAACACATATGTCAGGTCTCCATTGATACTCTACATGTATTTTTTGAAAACCACCCTCCACCAATTTGACCTTAAATTCGTTAACTAGCTCCTTATCTGGTTTCACTTCAATTAAACACTTTGCGTAGCTTAACCTGTTCTGCTTCTCAGTAGATTCATCCATGCATAGCATTCTACCCAGATGACTACACAACCAATTGATTCCCAGCGGCGACCAAGCAAATATAGGGAGATTATATAAATGGACCCACACTGGTACTGAGCTAACTGAGCCAGTTATGTTACTGACGGCAACATCATATGGTTTAACTATGAACATCTTGTTGTTCATAATAATTGGGTCACCCTGAAGTACTTTATGTCTGTCTTCATCACAAGAAAAATTGAAAAGGAATACAGTACCATCTGATTTAACTCTGACAGAGCCTTTAAGCTTCCAATTGTTTTTGAGTTTTTGAATTACAGCAGTATAGGATAATGGCTTGTCCAGGAAGAAACCAACAAGGGTGTCATTCCAAATCTCTGCACCAGCATCCAGAACCAGTTGCGGCGGCACAAGAGCATCTTCTTCATATACAGGAATGAGGTCAACGGGAATGTACTTCCCAGCATTACTGGGCTTGTGCTTAAACAAGGAAGTCCATTTACGTTCACCTTGACTGGGGATAGGAGGAAGAGGTGGTTTCGACAAAGGCACAGAAGAAAGAAGCTTGGAGGGGTTTTGATCAGCATGGAGGAGCGGAGGTGGATCCGATGGTAAGGATACTATTGCTGAAGCGTACATACACTCGTGGATTGGATCACTGGCAGGTAAGGAAGCCATGGCGGTGGTCTTGACAAGATTTAAAGCTTGCGGAATAAAAGTAGGTTGAGCTGAAAGGCAAGAAGGAAGATCAGAGGAGGGAGCAGGTGGTGTCAGCGCGGCGTGTTGGTCAGGGAGTATGGGCGGAGGAAGGTCAAGCGGAAGTTGAGTTGGAACTGGGGTTGGTTTACTGACATGGGAGGATAGCAAGTTGGACGTGACATGATAGATGGGTGGCAAAAAGTAGTAGAGGAGGGAAGGACAGAAAGGCATGGTGGAAGGTCAGAGTTGACGGTGGAGAAGGACGCAACAGTAGTGGCATGGGGACGTACTGGGGAAGAGGACATGAGAGGACATGAAAGAAAAGTTTGAGTTTTTTTTTTAAAAATCATCGATTTAATTATTCAATTAAATCCAATTATTCGAATTAAAATTTATTCGACTTATAAACTCACTTATTAATATTTAAAATTAATTAAATATCCAAATTTTAATTAAATAAAATTCTGGGTCGTTACAGAATTGATTTATAAGTGGGAATTTAAGTTATGTAAAACCAAGTGATGTTTGTAAAATGGAATATAACTTAACAGATGTTGAATGAAGTTGATTTCGGTATCAAAGTAAATTAATAAAGTTAAGTGATAAATATAAACTTAAGTTATGTAAATGAAATTCAACTTGAAATGGTTAAATGAATTAGCAATTGAATTGAATTAATGGATTGAATTGGTAATCAATTAAATGTGAATAATTGGTATGAAATAATGAATGTAAGTGTTAATTCATTAAAATCTAATGTTATTGGAAGTTGAATAATTGAATAAAAATCAATTTAATTAAACCAATTGAAAGTGGTGGTGTTAAACCAAAATAAATGAATATAAGCAAAGGAATTTGGTTGTAATTAATATACTTTGGTTGTTATATGATTGTTAGTTGATTGTATATAATTCATTAAGTATTAATGAAATTGAATTAGCGAAATTGAAAGCTAAAGTAATTGGAATTCAATTGGAAGTTAAGTGAATCTTAAATAGAATTGAATTTGATTTGGAAGTGAACCAACTTGAATATGAATTAGTGAATATAAACTAATTGAAAATGAATGTTAGTAAAAACATCCACTGTTAATGAATCAAATGTGATTAAATTGAAAACCCATTTCATTAAATATTAATGAGAATATGAATGAATATTTATTGGTTATGAATGCTAGTTGGATGATAGTTGGTTGATGGTTGAATATAATTGCTTTTACTGCATTTGCTATATGTTGTATATCGATACTATGGTTTATATACATGTTTCTCATGTTGTTGTTGAGTGTTTAGTAGGTGCGGATCGCGTTTGCTTCGCATTTGGAGCTCGCTTTCGCGCTATATTAGCCGTATATGCTCGCTAATAAAATATAAGGTACATATCTCGGATTAAATATCGTAATTTTACAATTTTTCCCTACGGGATGCCTCATCACTTGATGAGATGTATATTTGTGATATATATACTGTCATTTTTTTCGGATCGAGCCACGCAAAGGAGACTCTGGCGAATTTTTCCGAAAATTTAAGGCGTTAGAATATTTTTCAAAAAAAAAAATTGGAAAAATTTTGAAAACTAAATTTTGATTTGGAGTTGAAAGTTAAACAATAGTAGTTGTTTTTGAAAAGATAACTAAGTATGATTTGAAAACTTAGTAAAGTTATTGTAGGAAGTTTAACTATGAATTTTGGAAAGTTAATAAATTCTATAACTTTTCTTACTTGATAATTTCGAGGACGAAATTCTTTTAAGGGGGGAAGTATGTAACGACCCAGGATTTTAATTAATTAAAATTTGGATATTTAATTAATTTTTAAATATAAATTAGTAAATTTATAAGTCGAATAAATTTTATTTTGAATAAATGGATTTAATTGGATAATTAAATGATAATTTAATATGTTAAATTACAGGAATAATTAAAAATTGGGTTAAATATGATTGAAGTTGATTTCCCGCAGTATATAGCGGATGAGACCCTATTGCACCGTCTATTAAGCAGATAATATTTTAAATCCCATATACCGCGATAATTTCGTACTGGAACGGAATTGGTATTGTGCTAACATCTTTGGATGCAGGAAAACAGGTTGGAGGGATCCAACTGGATTCCTCAACAGTATTTATTTGATTATGGATATTTTGATATTCGTTGACTATCATATCGATATATGATGTCGTTGTAGTCGTGATTGACTATTTGGTGTGTAGCATCATTGGACCAAATTTTGAAATTTTAAAAGGATTTTTAAAGTGATTTTTGAAAATATACTATATTTTTAGAATTGATTCATTTTAAATAAATAAACGTTATAAATTTCAAAGTTATAAAATTATGATTTTTGAGAAATACGGTTAAAGGTTGATTTTTGAGAAGTATGGGTTAATGATTTTATAAAATAGTTTAAATTGGGATTTTTGAATTTATTGTAAAAAGTTTAAATATAGGATTTATAAATTTGATTATTTTATAAATCAAAATGATAAAATTATAAAGGAGTTTAAAGACGTTTTAAAGAATAATATAAATTGATTTATATAAAAGATTTATAAAACTGATATTTATAAATTAAAAATATTGGAATTATAAAACGAGTTTTATAAGTGTTGGAATGAATTTCATAAATGAATGAAATTTATAGGATTATAAACGTTAAAGTTATAAATGGAATTTTATAAGCAGTAGGTTTATAAAATTTGTAAAGTTATTAAAAGAATAGATTTGGGTAAATAAATGAATCTTATAGGTTATAAGATTTATAACTTGGGAAGTTTAAAAGAACGATTTTTGTAACAAATAAATTATAAGTGTTTAACTTATAATGTAAACTTTTGGTTTATAATTGAGTTATAAATTGAATAGGTTAATAAAGGAGATGTATAAAAGGAAGTTGTTATAAAATAAATAGAAATGGAATTTATAAACATTGTTTTATAAATTCGAAACGACTTATTTTGATAAGTAAATTGTTGTAACTTATTTATGGAATTATATTCACGTTTTAGACAGTGAATAATCCTTTAAAGTAAAATGAATAGAAGTGATGAAATAGGTTAACAAGTATATTCACGTTTTTGAATAGTGAATAATATGTTAAAGAAATTGTTTTGGACGTGATGTTTTAAATAGAATTAGAACGAAGTTTTAAATGTGTTAAGATTCGAAACCATAGATTTCAACATTCATTTTTGAAATAGACGTTTTCGAGAAATAGAAGGAAATGGTGGACAACACCACTGTTGTTATAGTAAATGATTTCCGAAAGGAAATGTTTTGTATATTTTTGGGATTTGTATATATCTATTTTAATTTCGAATCCCTATACTAGTGATTTTGGGTTGTCGTAACGATGTTTTACGCAACATTCGTTTTGGCCCAAATAAATATGTTTAAGAGAATGATTTCCTTAAAGAATGAAATATATACTTAATTTCGATTTAAGTATATTGAATATTTTCCAAGTATAGAAAATAAAAAGACTTGTGAATTACTTATAAATAAATAAGTATGGAAATGTTTTTCCAATGGGAAATGAAAAGTCTAGAGAATTTATCTTTTTGAAGATAAATTGAAATGAATAATTGAAATCGTATATGCATAGATATTTTAGAATATAAATTCACTATGGAATTTATAAAAGAAAGGGGAATCTATTTAAAAATAAATATTGATTTATTTTTGAAGTGTGAAAATTATATATCTTGTAAAGATATATTTTTTGGGAAATAAATAATTTGGAAAATTATTTGGAATCTGGTGATGTGTGCATATCCATTGATAGTTCAATAACCGACTATCAATTTTTACCTTTGAATAGGTATTTGTTGTGATTGCTTGAATTTGAATGCCACACTTATTTTTAAATTATTGCGCTCGTTATTCGGATTACCCATTCCGAATAGTGATACGACGTAATGGATAGCATTGATGACCGGTGTTGAAGATCGGATATTTTTGAAAGCGAAAGGACAACTCGTCGAATGTCTTTGCATCGAATGGTCCCCGGTATAGAGACACCATATGTGATGGGAAGTTCGGTCGTGATTAGTGAATATCCGGATTGCAAGGACTTCTTTGTAAGTGCCTTCGGTTCTGTTCGATCCCGGAACAGACTTGTATGGATTGTATGTATGACATTACAAATGAGATATAAAGCTGATTTCTTTCAAATATATTTCTGTTGGTGGTGGAGAATTTATTCTCTTAGCTTAACACCCTTCTCTGAGACGTACGAGCTCAGAGTTTATGTAGTTGAAGGTTTTTAGCAATATACTCCCAATTTGGTAATGTGACATGCTGAGTGTTGCTGTGAAATGATCATTGTGTTGATCATTTGTGATATGATCATTTGTTTGATCGTTTATCTTTGTGATCATTTCTATGATCATTTGTTGACCCAAAGCACAGCTTTTGTATAAAGCGTGGCTTTGTGGACGAGACTTCGTCGAGCCTCACACCCCGGAATGGTCAAAACAGGAAAGATGCAGCAAGGTTATGAGGGGTAGCTCCCTTTAGGGTATGTGCATTTCCTTCTGGAAAAGAGTGGTATCATGGTATGGAGCCCAGATACTTACTCATGTTGAAACACTTTATTTATGATTGTGAGATTCTGATGTTGTTCTGTTGTTGTTTTCTTTCTGTCCCGTTCTATTTTCTTTCCGTTCTATTTTCTATTCTCTTTTCTCTCTATTTTTCTATCTTTTCTCTCTTCTTCTACCTGTTTCTTCTTTTTAAAACCCTAACTATTCGGTTTTTCAGCAACGAAAAACCGTGTATGTTACAGGTATAAATGATTATGAGATTTTTTTTGATAATAAGTTTTAGTGATGGATTTGAGACGTATCTATATTCATACCGATGAGATGATGTATGCATAAGTATGATGCTTCTTTTGTAATTGGGTTTTATATTTCCATGAATGATCCTTGGGATGTGCCAATGAGATGAGGTACATCCCTATGCGTTTTATTCTATGTATGAAGGATATGTACCTTTGATTTATTGTTATTTTTGACAACCACTTCTAAGAAGATAGTTGAATCGTTTGAAGTCATTATCCATATTCCTTTATACTGCCGATGATATGAGGCGAAAGTGATGTTTATTAAGTCTTATCTTCAAAACTTCGCTCGTCGATGTTCCATTTTCTTAAGTGTCAGTTATGCCATTTAAGTATGACTTTATCATCATTATCTCTTCTACTTGCCAAAAAGATGTCCTTTCTTATGATATTGAAACACTGTCTAGGGCATGGCATCCTTTAAGAAAGGATACCATAGCTTTTACCTACCAATCCTTATCGATTATTCTGTTTAACTGATGATTTTAGCTAGCCTAACCCATGTGTTTTCACTCGTGTCAGACCGAGTTGTTTCAGGTATCATCTATTGGACTTAGCATGAAGTTCATGTTGGATATCAGCTCTTCTTTCTCTTGAGAGTTTATATTCTTTCGCGTACTCTGATGTAGTTATATTTGATTCGATGTATATGGTGTGGTAGAGTACCACCTTTATTGTATTCATATTGTATTGTACTAAACATGTGCCAGTATATATATATATATATATATATATGATGTTGATTACTGTTTTGTGATGTGCTTTTCATTTAGTTATTGTATTTTGTTTTGATGGATCCATTAGCCACCTATAGTTTTGGATTAAGCATTTACTGGGTATGTCGATCCACTTGAGATAGAAAAGAAAAATCGTATTGCATATATCGACGTATTCAGTAAATGTTTAAGACAAGATTATAGATGGTCGCCCTTAACCAGCCATATTCTCCACTTTAGTAGACAGAATTGCTCGTTAATTCTCTTTACTAAGGTAGGTCTCGGGGTGAGGCATTACGGCTTGGTATCATAAATGTGGTCAGAACAAAGTAGAATAATCACGAAACAGTATGTATATCATGATACAACAAAGTATAATACAGGTGAATCGTTGTCCTTTATTCGAGCGTGCTTTCGAATCGAGCCTTGATTCTTTTTCGAGTTTTGTGATTGTCGAGATGGAATATGTCTAGGAATATAGATATATTTTATTCCGTAGTATTCCATAATAGAGTTTGATGTCATCTTATCTTATATTAAATCTTATTTGGGATTATTCTGTTCTTACTTTTGTCGATACGAGTGAGTTCGTATCGATGGAGATGATTGATTTCTTTGAGCATTCTTGTTGCATTCCTTTGAGAGTTGTGAATCGTATTGAGGGGATCCACAAGGAGCCAATCGTTATTGTTATAGGATCCTTGTGAGCATTTTGAGTTTTCTATTTGTTGCTGCTTTAGTGAGTATTTTTTTATTACTCAATATCTTGAGATGTATCTGATTTGGGATGGATTGACTTAATTGATGTAAGTCCGATCCTTTTATTGTTATAGGATCTTATATTTATTTAGGAATCCTAATTTGATTGGGTTATTAATTTATCACTTTGGAATGTTAATAATGATTCCGAAGTTTCTGTATTCACTCTTGAGTATCGAGATGTTGATGATATATCTCGAATTCCAGTCAAGGTGACTTTGCTGAGTTTTGTGAGTCCTTTTGGATTTGACATCCAATCGGGCAATCGAGTGTTGAGATAACCTTATTCTTGGCTTTTAGCTCTTCGGTTATCCTTCCATTAGGACATCCACAAAGGAATGAGGTGTGTTTCTAGATGGTTCGAGTTTGATTGAGTTTATCATTCAATTTTTTAAGTTATCCTTTTCGGATACTCAATTGGTGTTATCCTTTGTAGCATTACTTTGTTTGAAGTAATGACTTGTTGTTTGTGCGCTTCTTCTCCTTCGAGAAGATTATCTTGCTTATCTTTTGTCTTAATGATTTTCGAGAGTGGCTCGTCGTCTTGTAGGAGTTGACAAAAACTCCATCTCCTTTTGTTGATTTTGTGAATCGCGTATTCTAGGAATACCTCGATGCACTCTCTTAATGTCCTTTGGTTTGAGTTTTTGAAGCTATATATATAAGTTTTAAAAAGATAAATTGGAGTTTTGAGATATAAGAAAAGATCAAAGAATATTTTGAGAATATATTTACATGAGTTGTATTTTGTTTATTGAAATAATTTGAGAGTGTTGGGTTGTCCATCGAGTAGTTAAGAGTTCTGGTCGATATGCCTGATCAACGTTATCGATAGGAATCTCCTAAATGCTATGGTGAGGCAATCAGACACAATGCTTTGTGTATTAAAAATTGAGATTTTGAAAATAATATTTTGAGATTATATATTAAATTTATTTTTGAATGGTAATTGCAGCCATTGATTTTAGAGATGAGTATCAGAGTGGCAAGGCAGTTTTGATCATTCAATCGACTCTGCAACCAATAGATATATCTATTTATTAAAGATTCAATGGCGAGGCAATGCCATTTATTTATTATTTATTTATGATTATAAAGATAATGAGTTTTGAAACTCTAAGAATTTTTTATTGTAAATTAATATGAATATATATTGTGGTTCCTTGTGTTTATCTTGCCTTAGTGTAATGGTCTAACGACTTGCTGTTATGTGGTCGTCCAAGTTTGGTGGCATTTGAAGAACCACCTCTCGTCGAATTTTCTTACCCCTATTTTCGTCAGTCTAAAATCAGTATGGCTCTTTCCGTAGTGATAACAGAAAGTCATGACAATAATCATCTTATTGATGGGAGTCCGGGATAAAGTGATGCTAAAATCCCGACTCTATTCGAGAAGGTTCTGAGAAATCAATCTCACTCTATTGATCTTTTTGTGTAGCATTCTGTTCGTATTCTTGTTTCGAAGGTGAGACGCCTTCGAAATCATAATGTATTGCTTGAAGAAATTTAATGGTTCGCTAAACCCAGTAATTATACTTGGAATATTATTGGATTTATCGGGAAATCTTATCTTAGTTTTCTATCTTCTTGAGTTAAGGGTGAGAAAAATTTAAAATCGAGCCATCTATTTTTCTTTGCTTAATGAGGTAAATCGTGATTGTTTACAGTTCTCTATAAATTGCGAGGACGCAATTTTTATAAGGGGAGGAGTCTGTAACAACCCTGTTTTTGGTGATTACCTGTAATATTAAATTATAGCGATGGTTGTAATTTAATATTGGAAATAAGATAAATTAGAAATGAAAATTTGGTTAAAAATTGTTTATTTTAATAAACAATGAGATTTGGGTGAATAAAATTTGATATAAGATTATTTAGGTGCAATTAAATTTGAATAAATGGTGAATAATGGGAATAAGTTAATTTTGAGATGATAAATTAATAAAGAGATTATTTTCAACGTTAATTTGTTGAATAATATAAATGGTTGAAAAATAAAGTTTTTAAAAAACTTTATTTTGATAGTTTGGAAAGAAAATGATCATTTTATGATTTTAATTTGAGTAAATGCAATAATATTGTAAATTATTGCCAATATTGAAATTTTATTGATTATAAAGGAGAAATTAGAAGTATTTATGTATTTTATAAATATAAAAAGGTAAAATATTGTTTAAAATGATATTTTGTTGTAAAAGTGAAGTTAATATGGTTTGTTGTGTTTACTTGATAAGAAATTTTTTTTTTATGTAAATTCTTACATTAAAAATTGTGTTTTGTAATTAAAAAAAAGAAGGCGTAACTTTTGAAATTTAAGTATAAAATAAGGTTTTATTGATAAAAAGATATTTTTTAGTTAAAAAACATTTTAGTTTGTTGTGAAAACAATTTTTCTTACATAAACTTTTGTTGTATAAATTTTGTTTCAGAAAGTGTGTGTATTGAGAAAATAGGTGAAAATGGGTATCTTACTTAGTTGAATTTTTTACTAAGTATAGTTTTTGGGCTAATAGGTAAAGGGTTAGATCCATTACCCATCTTTAGAACTATCAGGAAAAAAGAGAAAAATAAACTGTACGTTGTTTTCTCTTTTCTCACTTATGTTCTTCCCTTAAAAATCAACACTAAATAAAAAATGGCTTTCCTCTTTCAAATTAGAATCTTGCTTCAAAATTTGATGAAATTACGGAGAAATCAAGAAAGCAATTTGCAAATTAGTATCAAATATAGGTAATCACCACCAATCTCTCAAGCTACTTCATCCAACTTTGTTCTTGTTAAGGGGATTGTCTATAATCTTTTCTTTCTCTGCGCATGTTCTTGTTTCAGCAATTACTGGTGTTTAGAGCCTCAAATCGCCTCAAAAGATTAGATCTTGCTACCAAATTTGCTGCTAAATCATAAGATGAGTTTAAGCTCACTAATTGCTAGCTGAAAAATGGATTTCCTATGAGAAATTTGGCTAAATCATTTACTGTATAGGAAGTTTTCTCTGTTCATATTTCTCTATTTATATCTTATTCTAGCTGTCATTTTGAGTTGTCATATCTCTCATGTTTCTTAACCAAATCCAATAATTTTGGATGTTATGGAAAGCTTGGCATAGAGATACAAGTTTTATGTTTTAAGTTTTCTAAAATTTTGATGTTTACTTGATCAAAATCGTGCTTGTTTGTTGCTGTTCGGGTAGCAAATTGACAGCAACAACAGTCACAGGCCTAATAATTGCTTTGGCCATAAATTTTTCGTTTGATGTCTGAATTTGACGATTCTTGATGTTCCTGAAAGCTTAGATTATCTGGTATAACTTTTATGTTTTGAGTTTTATGTAATTTTGACGTTATCTATGTCAAAATCTAAATTTCTATTGCAAACCCGAGAGCAAAACCAATATTTGCTCTGTCATTGAAGCTAAAACGAATTTGACTATAACTACTTCGTTTCTTAACCAATTTTGATGATCTTGGTCATTCCGGAAAGCTTAGATACTACGCTACAACTTACGTTTTATTCATTTTACCTGATGTTGAAGTTATTTGTGCTATAATTGCAATTGTTTGTCGCTGTCCTGCAAATACATAGGTTCAGATTGAATTTGATGTTTTGAGTAAAATGATCATAGCTTTTGAACCATTGATTGGAATTTGAAGATCTTGGTCATTCTAGAAAGATTAGAAACTAAGGTACAACTTTATTTTTATTCATTTTGCCTAATTTTGAAGTTATCTATACTATAATTGCAATTGTTTGTCGCTGTCCTGCAAATACATAGGTTCAGGTTGAATTTGATGTTTTGAGTAAAATGATCATAACATTTGAATCATTGATCGAAATTTGAAGATCTTAGTCATTCTGGAAAGCTTAGAAACTAAGCCACAACTTTTTTTATTCATTTTGCCTTATTTTGAAGTTACATATGCTATAATTGCAATTGTTTGTCGCTGTCTTGCAAATACATAGGTTGAGGCCGAATTTTATGTTTTGAGTAAAATGATCATAACTTTTGACCCATTGATCCGAATTCGATGATCTTGGTCATTATGGAAATCTTGATTTATATGAAACAACTTTAGTTCAAAGTGTTTTTAAAAATTTCAATGTTTGCTAGCTCAAAACAGCAGATTTTATCTGCTGTCCTATGTTTTGTTCCATGTTGTTGGTGCACTTATTGTTTTCAAACCACTTGAAAATTGTTTTGCATCCATGAACATGTATATGCATGATCTGGCTTGGTAATTATGGTGTTAAATATTTTATTTTAAATATTTTTAAGAGTATCTCTAAAAAATAAAAGTATATATACTAAATTTATTTTATATAAAAAGTAGAATTTTAATAAAAGGATTTCTTTGGGTTTCGAAAAATTTATTTTAAAGACCCGGTTTCCTTAGTAAATTATTGTGCAAAGATCATAAACTATATTTTTTCCTTTCGGACATAGAAGAATGAGAATTAAATGATTTAGTAAGGATATATGGTACGTGACATGTGTTCTTGCTTTATCGCTTAATATCGGACTTCTACGACCGAAACGAATTTGAATTATTATTTTGAGATGATTTATAAGTTGCCAAATTTTTACG
Source organism: Allium cepa (assembly GCA_030765085.1). Lineage (NCBI taxonomy): Eukaryota > Viridiplantae > Streptophyta > Magnoliopsida > Asparagales > Amaryllidaceae > Allium > Allium cepa. The sequence goes on along the minus strand of CM060930.1, from coordinate 4,594,812 downwards.
AAGATTATTGGTTGGAGAATAACTCTTTTTGAGTATGTTCAATGATGTACCAATCTAGATGTTTTTATAATCGCTGATGAGATGAGGCGACCAAGACGAAAATTTTCCGTTTGGAGAATTATGATTAGAAATAATCGTCGTGATGTTGTTTTACTTACCGATGAGACGAGGTAAGTCTATTCATGAAGTATTCATGAAGTTAAGATGTTTATGATGATTTATGAAGTTAAGATGGTTATGATGATTTTTACTTGTCGATGAAATGAGACAAGTCACGATGGAACCATTACTCGTCGATGAGAAGAGATGAGTATGGTATTATATTAACTCGCCGATGAGATGAGGCAGAGTGAGTTTTATGATGGTTCTGATGTTTTATGATGTTTTCTAACGTGGAACCAACTAACGATTAGTAAAACATTAGGGGTGAACGTATAGTATGGGATATACGTTCTCTCCTTTTGGGTTCCTATTCGAATAGTTGAGACACATTCAAGATGTTACTAGTACTAGATGAGCATGATTGGAGTCACCATGATGTTCACGACGTTATTACCCAACTCCAATCACCACGATGTTTTTGCTCGGATTTGTGACTCGGTGTCATCAAGATGTTCCGACTAGTCAATCACGACGTTGACGATGTTATGATGTTATGTGACCCCAAGTCATCACGATGTATGGTGCCAAATTACTAGTACTAGTCAAGATGTAAAGCACGTGCTGTTTTCCATGAAGTTTAGATGTTTCGTTTTCACTGTTTTGATGATAATGCTTTATTATAGCCTTATGTAAGAAAATGTAACGACCCAGAAATTTTTGAGACCGAAAATTCCAGATAGTTACGAAAAAGAAGAAAGAGATAGAAGAAGAACAGAAACACCTTCAAACATCTTACAATCGCAGCGCATAAAATATAATAATAAATATAATAGCTTATAAAAGAATACTATATCTGTTGATTGCATTTCAATACATCATAGTTTCACATATATTCAAATTATGGTCATATACAATCAATTTATCACAGAATTACAATAATGTAATTACAACGGAAATATTCTAAGCTATATTGTCATCCTGCTCGCCTCCTGAGCTCCAGAATGTACCTACCTGAAAATCTGTAATACTAGGTCTGACCCGAGCATTACATCAAAGTAACACCTGGGTCAGGCTGGAAACAAGCGTGAGTAAATCCAACTAACATGGAATACCAAAGCAAACAACTTATATAGACCCAGGTAACATATATCAATTTCGGTCAATTCACAATTTGCTATAGACAACACTTATTTCACATATCGATTATTTTAAATTCGAAGTGGTTTCGGGTATTTTCTAATACCCGACCCCGTTCTCTTTGCAACTCATGTTATCCTAACCCAAGTTATTCAAATGAAATACACAACATTTCATATCGGTGATATCAACTCATTCAAAACATCCAATACCTTTTCATCATCCATTAACAAAGTTTAATCATATATAAATCAATTCAATTGATTCGAATTGAATTTCAAACCTCAATCACTTAGATTCCTTCATTCAGTATTAATTAATTCCAAATCAATTAATTAGTCAACCCTTCACTATTCATCTTAATTAATCACCCTAGACTAATTATTTTTCAATTACATTCAAGTAATCATCTTAAATTATCTTCGCAATATTAACTAGTCTCAACCAAGATCATTGAGTAATTTTAATTACTTTATGAATTAATTAATTATTTAATTACCTTAATCCTTAATTACTTATACTAATTATCTTCCCATAAGTCTCTTATTGCTGATTAATTCATCTTAATTAATCAATCTTTAATCACATCGTTAATTATATTAATTAATTATTTCCAATAATTTGTTCCAATCTAAATTAATTACTTTAATTCAACCATAATATTAATCACTCTCGATTAATCTCAACCTATAATTAACTAACCATTTATTTAATTTATTAAATGAATCAAATTTCTCCTTAATTAATAATCTTAATTTAATCGCTTGATTTATTGCACAAAATAATTATATTTATTAATTTCAATAAGTGGTTATTTACCAAACCATCCAAAGGTTTTTCTGCATTACTTATACTTAATTAATTAACTTAATCTTAATTAATTAATTCGAACCCAAGTCACATCATCATTAGTGTATATCCAATCAATTTAATCATTCAACCAAATCGTTTAAACTAACTAAATAAAAATCCAACCGAGTGAGATTTACTCACCTTTATTGTTTTGCAGCCCATTTCCTTTAAGACCTGTCCTTCACGATCAATGACCTTGGATAAACAATGGATGATCTATTAATATTTAAACTTATTGAACAATTTCCTTGGATAAGTTTACTTAGTTAATTGTTTATTTAAATCAATTTTCCTTTAATAAAATATTATTTCTTTGGATAAGTTTATTTTCTTATGAAACTACTTGTACCTATATAACAATAATCTATAGATTTCAAAAGTCTAGTTCTATATATATACACTTCAACATTTATAAAATTCCTATACTTTTATTTTCAAAACAATATATATTTATATAAGTATTAAAATAAAATAAAAAAAGAATTTTTAAACTTTATTGAAATATTTATTTATTTAATTCTTTCAGTAAACAACATAAATATTTCTACTGTTCTTTTTTTATTTGAATGGATAAACAAAGGGAAAGAAGCCATACACTAAAGAAATTGCAACTGCAGATGCCAAGCCATCGAACACAAGTCGATATCCTAACCTCGTCGATCTCTGCCTTTGCAGTGACCTTCCGGTGACCTCGCGAATTGCTCGCGAATTTCGCGACTCGTCCCAGATCGCCGCGCGTGCTCGCAAAACCCTAGCTCGCGCCGTCCTCTGTGCTTGCGATTTGTGGTGGCTCGAAAACGAGCTTGCAAATTTCTCTCGGCCCCCTAATCGAACGCGGCAGCATTCGCCTTCCATGGCGATTCCAGATGCGTGAATTCAAATCTGATGAACGGCTTTGGCTATTTTTTTTTAATATAAACGAATCGGTTGAAGGGTGGAGAGGAACGAGAGCACGTTTTAGAAATAGGAGGAAGCCATTATTATTATTATTATTATTTACAAGTTCGGCCATAAATTACTTCTGCGAATTTTTATTTCAATTTTGGGAAAATAAGGAGAGGGATACGATTTTAGGCAGAGAAAGAGGCTTGTTTGGGAAGGAAGGAACTGCTTCTAGGGTACGCTGTTATAATATAATTAAATATTAAAAATATCTTGAGTTGCATAATGCAAAATCCCGAACCCCAAATCAGACATGCCGACAGACGTTTATAAGGTTTTACCCGCGTTCCGATCACAATGAAAAGTGTTTCGGAGGCTAATTTGATAATATGCGCGAGTTACAGAAGAAAACGATCAATTTTAAATTAAATCGATTAAAATAGTTCTAAGCGTTTTGAGCTGCCAGGGTCAAACGACAACTCCGATTGCAACGAAAATTAAAACCCGATAATAACTAACTATTACGGATCCAATGGAACTAGTTTCGTCGAATTCTGAGACTGTGCCTCGAAAGGTTAGTTTTAAATTCCAATTCAAACGATATATTATTAAAATTGAACAAATTATTTTTAAATTAAATTTCAATTATCCTATTATCTTCAGTATCATCGTTACAAATTTTATAAGCCTTCAAATTATTTTAAACAGGCTTAGAATCTCAGATTCAACAATTTACCCAATTTCAATTATTAAATTCAATGTTTAAACTATATAATTCAATGATTTAATTATCATGTAAATATTGATACCTGGAATTCAAGTTAAAATTAACTTTTAAATATTTTAAAAATCAATTAATTATTCAAATTTAAATTGCTAGAAATTCCGGGTCGTCACATTCCTTCCCCCTTAAAAGAATTTCCTCCCCGAAATTACTAGTTAGGAAGAATGGCCCAATACCCGTTTACTTTTCCAAAAACTCACAATTCAACATCCTACTAACTATCCTTTACTAAAGACCCACTATTACCTTAAGAAACTTCCAAAACCTTCTATAGTTTCAAAATATACCCCTTTGCTTAATCATTTAAATTTCACTTTAAAACCAACTTTTGCATTATCAAAATTTTCTCAAAAATTTTCTAACTCTCTAAATTGCTGAAAATTTTTGCCAGCGTCCCCTTTGCGCGGCTAGCTCGATACTACTACAAAAGGCCTCTACGGGCTCCCAAATTCCAAAGAAAACAAAAGCCAAGTGGCTACATCAAAAACCCAATCCAATTTCATATAGAAACTTAGATACATACCTTTTTGTCGGGCAATTCAAATTTATCTTTTGAAACCAAATCCAATTTCCTTTCCCTTTAATACCTGCATATCTTACTTAGCAACAATATTCAATCATAACCTTTCAAATCATTTCATACATTTTCCTACATAAGTTTCATATCTATTTCGAAATTAATTTTCCCATTCCATATGAATTCAATTTGTCTTCACTTCTGAGTATTAAATTTTATCTTTCATTTATAACCGATTCATATTAGTTTCATCTACTGTTTTACTTTAATTTCCAATTTGAAATTGTTTTGTCGTTAACCAAAATTTTTCCAAAAATTTTCAAAAATTTTCTAACTCCCAGAATTTTGGAAATTTTTTGACAGAGTCTCCTTTGTACGGAGGAGCTTTTGCAATTTGACAAGAGATATAAATATGTATACATCGACCCACACGGTCGGAAAAAGCAAAAACAGTTCATATTTCCTATTTTTATTGCGTAGGCGTACCTTATTTAGCATTTAAGCAAGCAGCTTATTAATTTTAGCAAATAGAGCAATCCAAATGCAGTCAAACGGCTTCCCAGTAGTTGTACTTACTCAATTTAAACATATAAGCATATATATATATATATATATATATATATATATGAATTTCTTTTACATAAACAACTATGACACTTCAATTCTAAAAGAAATGGATTCAAAATAATTTTCACGAGCAATTTATATGTTTTCATCACTAATTCAATTTCTTTCCATCAAACATATACCATTCTGTTCAATTTTATTGGTTTACAACTTAATTGCTTACATTCAATTAAGTTTTAATCCAAACAAGTTCATATTCACTTCAAATGATACAAAAATCAATTTTATTTAATCTTTATCAACTCGAAGGATTTTAATTTTTTTTTGATCACACCAAACGACAATTATTTTTATGCAATTTTGACGATATTCGCTTGATGTAGTATTTAATTTGAGTTTATAACTACTTTTAAATTAATTTCAACTCATTCTGTATGTAATTCCATTTCAAATTTTTACACTATCATACATATGCCTTTCATTTCATTTCTAATTTATTCACCACCATTTATTTAGCTCGACATATTCATTCTTGTATACTACTAGCCATTCCCAAATTAATTCAATCCAAGCTTTTATTTTAATGGGCTTTCACTCTTATTCGAAGCCAAGCTTCCATAAATTTTAAACTTAAGTCAATTTACTTTAACTTATTCCAACATCAAACTTAAGTTTACCTTTATTTGTTTCTCATTTAATCAAATTCCATTAATTTCAGTTAGCCCATCCATTTAAATTTTAATTTTAATTCACCTCTCCATTTATCAAAATAATATCCAAGCACACATGCCACCGAACTTAAGTTCAGTCTGATAATCCAATTCCAATTACAACTTTGATTTAGTTTTTATTCAATTAGACTTTATCCATTTATTATTGAATTCAGTCATCCCATTTTAAAATTTTAATTTACTTAATTAATTCATTTCCGAATTTATTTTATTAATACAAGGCCATTCTCAATTTATTTCTATTCACTTGGGGTTTTGTTTTGCAACTCAAACCATATCTATTATAATCACTTCTATTTCATATAACATCACTTCCCTTATATCCAATTTACTTGCAAATTTCATTAAATGTTATTCAAATCACCCTTGAATTTTATTTGTAATTCAAACTATCACATTTTCAATCCAACTTTATTTTATTTTTATTTTTACAACATCTCCTCTTATTAATTCATTATCAAATTTAAGTCGAATTCTATTTAAAATTCGAATTCATTTTCAAACCCATTATCACTTACAACCCATTTATTTACCCAAGTTAAATTTTATTAATATACTTAACCAAATAATTATTTAGCCAATTAGTTTACTTCCAACTTAATTTACAAAAATCACTTCATTAAATTTTTCCTGAGTTCGATTTTGTTTTATAATTCCAGTTTGGGTTTTCTTTCCTTTTTAAAATTCTAACACTTTGATTTTAAAATTTTAGAAATACTTTTTAATTCAGATAATACTATTAAATAGCTTTTTATAAAATTATTTCTTATAACTCGATGTCTCAAACAGTTCATTCTTGTTCTCACAGAAATTCAGTCATACGTTGATCAGGCGTAGAACTGAAAATCCATAAGTATTTGGGAAATCCGTTTTCAACATCCAGTGAAAATACTTGAAAAATAATTTTATTAAAAATATAGAAAACAGTTTTTGAAAATAAAGGAAATATCTTTGGTGACAATGCTCTGAAAATCATCACCCCCATCCATCATCACAGTTACATTCCAGGGTTACGTTGCCATCGCAGCAAAAGTCCACGTAACTGCAGGCTCTCCGCGGCCTCTCGATTACGCCATGGATCCCATACAATAGATCACAGTTACATCCAGGGTTACGTTGCTGTCACAGCAAAAGTCCATGTAACTGCAGGCTCTCCGAGGCCTCTGATTTTCGCTGTCAAAATGAAACCTCTCCGCTCCTACATAGGTCGCAGTCTGCCGATATAAAATCTGTAACGTTCTAAAATTTTCGACTTCCGAAATTTCAACATCGACACTCACTTTATCGACTGCCGAATATCGAAGGCCGAAAACCGAGAAGTTATGGGTTTTAAAAAGAAAAGAAAGAAAAGAAAGAGAGAAGAGATAGGAAATAGAGAAAGAAAGAGAATTTGAAAATAGAAGGGGACAGAAGAAACAACAGAACAACAACAGAATCTCACAATTCGCAGCGGAACAACATATAATAATAAATGAATAATCTTTAAACAAAGAACTATATCAGTTATTACATTACATCATATCATCAGAGTGTACAACATCATACAACATCAAACAATGCAGCGGAAAAAGAAATACTACATAAACTAGTAATACGCCATGCCATCCAGCTTGCCTCCAGCAACTCCAGAATATCCAGAATATCCTGATAAACCTAACTCTTAACTGCCCGTGTGGAAATTGGTGGGCACCCAGAGTTTAGGAAGGAAAACAATAAACTCCGAGTCAGTCATGTGACTGGTGTGAGAACTCAAAACAGTTTATTTACTTTAAAATCAAAATAGAGGAATATTTTTAAATTAAATTCGCAATGCTTTTAAAAATGAGACTATCATAAGGCCTCCCGCACACACACACATGCAAACGCAGAATCGGAGGAGATTTCTCCTTATGATAGTCAAAGATGCTTGATACGCATTTAAAAGAACATTTGATATTATTACTAGTGCATAGTGTAATAACAAATCATTTCAAAAATAAAGATATAAATCTTAGCCAACATACGACCATTATCGTATGCCTACTATAGCTACTATCCAAACAGTGGTGACCACCATAAGTGAATAGCAGGTTCTACAACTAATACCGTACAAGTTTCGTATTGAGAATTGGATTTCCAACAAATGGTCAGGCCAAGGAACTTCCCATTGCCACATGAGAATGCCTATGGATGGACATCCCCGAGAACCAAACCGGATCTCTACCAACACAAGGCCGGGTTACTCCTAACTGAGTAACAACTGACCGAATATGCCATCCCCCGGTCCTTTGGGACCTTTATCCGAGAGCTCTCTAATCAATTCACACAATCATAAAAACAAAGTGTTTCAACATGAGTAAGTATCTGGGCTCCATACCATGATACCACCCTTTTCCAGAAGGAAATGCACATATCCTAAAGGGTGCTACCCCTCATAACCTTGCTGCATCTTTCCTGTTTTGACCATTTCCGGGATGTGAGGCTCGACGAATTCACGTCCACAAAAACATACTTTATACAAAAGCCATGCTTTGGGTCAACAAATGATCAACACAATGATCACTAAGATAGACGATCAAATAAATGATCCTATCACAAATAATCAACACAATGATCATTTCAGCATCACTCAGCATGTCACATTATCAAATTGGGAATATATCGCTGATAACTTCAACTATATAACCTTTGAGCTCGTACGTCTCAAAGAAGGGTGTTAAGCAAAGAATAAATTCTCCGCCACCAACAGAAATATATTTGAAAGAAATCGGCTTTATATCTCAACTTGTAATGTCAGACATACAATCCATACAAGTCTGTTCCGGGATCGAACAAAACCGAAGGCAATTCTTACGAAGCCCTTGCAATACGGGTATTCACAATCCCGATCGAATTTCCCATCACTTAGGAGATCTCAATACCAGGAGCTACCCAGTGCAGAGACAATCGATAGGTCATCCTATCGCTTTCACAAATACTCGGTCTTCAACACCGATCTTCAAATGCAATTCATAACGACGTAACACATATTCGGAATGGGTTATACGACCCCATGGTCCTTTCCCGGTTAACCCGAATAGTGAGCGCTTATTCAAAAATAAGTGTGCATTCAAATTCAATCAATTCACATCAAATACCCATTCAAAGGGAAATACTGATAGTCGGTTATTGAACTATCACTGGATATGCACACATCACCAGATTCCAAATAATTTTCCAAATTATTTATTTTCCAAAATATCTTTACAAGATATATATAATTTCAACACTTCAAAAATAAATCAATATTTATTTTTAACAAGTTCCACTTTCACATATAAATTCCATAATGAATTTATATTTCAAAATATCATGCATATACAATTTCAACTATCCATTTCAATTTATCTTCAAAAGATAAATTCTAAATATTCACTTCATATTGGAAAACATTTCCATACTTATTAAAAATAAGTAATCGACAAATCTTTTTATTTTCAACCTTTGAAAATATTCAATATACTTAAATCGAATTAAGTATATATTTCATTCTTTAAGGGAAATCATTCTCTTAAACATATTTACTTGGGCCAAAACGAATGTTGCGTAAAACATCGTTACGACAACCCAAAATCACTAGTATATGGATTCGAAATTAAAATAGATATATAAATCCCAATACTATTCAAAACATTTCCTTTCGGAAATCATTTACTATAACAACAGTGTTATAGTCCACTATTTCCTTTTATTTCTCGAAAACGTCTATTTCAACAATCAATGTTGAAATCTATGGTTTCGAATCTCAACACATTTTAAAACATCGTTAGATCGTTTTAATTCAATTTAAACATCTCATTCAAAACAATTTCTTTAACATATCATTCACTATTCAAAAACGTGAATATACTTCTTTAACAAATTCCATCCTTTTATTCATTTTAATTCAAAGAATTATTCACTGTCTAAAAACGTGAATATAACTCTATTTCTAAGTTATAACAATTAACTTATCAAAATAAGTCGTTTGCGAACTTATAAAACAACGTTTATAAATTCCATTTCTATTTATTTATAAAAACTTCCTTTTATAAAGTCCTTTATTAACCTATTCCAGTTTATAACTAAATTATAAACTAAACGTTCATATTATAAGTTAATTACTTATAAAACGATTATTTTACAAAATCATTCTTTTTTTTAAGACTTTCCAATTTATGAATCTTATAACTTATAAGATCCATTTATTTAACCAAATCTATTCTTCAATTAACTCCACAAATTTATAAATCTTACTATTTATAAATTTTATTTATAACTTCACAGTTTATAATTCTATAAATTTCATTCATTTATGAAATTCATTTTCACTTCATTCAAACACTTATAAAAACTCGTTTTATAATGTCAATATTTCGATTTATAAACATCCATTTATAAATCTCTTAATATAAATCAATTTATATTATTCTTTTCAAAATGTCTTTAATTTCCTTTATAATTTCACCATTCTGATTTATAAAATAATCAAATTTTATAAATCTTATATTCAAACTTTTATAATAAATTCAAAAATCCAATTTAACCACTTTATAAAATCATTGATCCATATTTCTCAAAAATCAACTTTTAACCGTATTTCTAAAAATCAGCTTTTTAACTATATTTCACAAAATCATAATTTTTATAACTTTAAAAATTATAACGTTTAATTATTTAAAATGGATCAATTCCAAAAATAAAGTATATTTTCAAAAATCACTTTAAAATCATTTTAAAATCCCAAAATTTGGGTCCAATGATGCTACATACCAAATAGTCAATCACGACTACACGATCCATCATATATCGTATATGATAATCAATCAAATATCAAAATATCTGAAATCAAATAAAACTGTTGAGGAATCCAGTTGGATCCCTCCAACCTGTTTTCCTGCATCCAAAAACATTAGCACAATACCAATTTCGCTCCAGTACGAAATTATCGCGGTATATGTTCTTAATAAATATTATCCGCTTAATAACGGCGTAATAGGGTCTCATCCGCTAAACAAAAAATGCGGGAAATCAACAACTGCAATATATACATATGCCAATATATATATATTGATATTATATATAATATAATACCAATTTCACTGTTTATGAAATATTCGCGGTATATGTTTATATTAAATAACATCCGCTTACTAACGGCGTATAATGTCTATTTTAACAAACAATAAATAACAGTCATCATTCATACATGCATTCAAATATTTTAAATCTAACTATTTAAAATAAAATCGAAATCTATTCGATTGAGTGAGAAGTTCTCACCTTGGTTTTAAATTCCGTTTTAGCGATTTATTTCGAATAAAATTAAACGCGCGTTTAATTTTACCCAAAATTCTCACTAACTCCAAACGACTCCAAACCAACTCCATCGCGTAGTGCTCGTCCATACGATTCCAACGCAACTGAGTTTGCATTTTTTCGACCTCGTATGAAAAAGATATACATTTTTGAAGTTACACGATTTTTTTTATATAACAATTACAACTCAATCAAATAAATTTTAAACCTTCATCTATCTAGAGCCATAGGATCTTGAACCTCCCAAATCCTGGCCGTGCACTCTCTCTTCCTCATCACGTCTTCATCACGCACGGCTACAGGTAAAGATACGCACAAACTAACCCATCATGCTCCCATTTAGGTTTACAAATCGCGAGCAAATTACTCAACGATAACTCGATCAGAGAGTTGCATGTTGTAGCCCCTAACTCCACCTATGTTCGGCCCCAAACACCCCAAGCTCGGCCTCCTAGGTTGCGTGGAAATGCGTGCGCAGCCCCCCCTGTCGGCCCCCCTATCTCCCACTACGATGCTCCATTTTAGATCATAGCCGTTCAACTTGTAGCTCTCACTCCCCTCTCCAACTTTCATGTTGATGATTTCGCGAATCGATTGATGGATGAAGAGAAAAACGAGGTGGAAGTTGAGAAAATTCTGGCCATTCATTATGTAACTGGCGGCTAGGCATTTTGATTAGGGTTAGGGTTTATTTTTTTATAAATTATGAATGTGGTGGGTGTATTTATAGAGTTTCGTTCGACACTATTCACCCGGAAATTCCGAACTCCGATTTAGGCGCCGTAACTAGCGTTTCTAAGGTTTACCCCGCGTTCCGAACACAATGGAACAGGTTTCGGAAGCTAATTCGGAAGTATGTGCGAGTTATGGCTATAAACGCTCAATTTAAATTAAACCGATTTAAATCGATTTCTAGGCGTTTTAATTCGTACCGGACAAACGGTAAATCCAATTGACTTGAAATTTGAAACCTTACAATAATATCACATTACGGATCCGATGAAACTGGTTTCGTCGAATTCCGAGACTTTTTGAAAAATGGCTATTTTCACTCGCCAAATTTAAATTAAAAATAATTCGATGCGTTTCGAGCTGCCACGATCAAACGATAGCTCCGATTGACACGAAAATTGAAATCCGGTAATAACTAACTATTACGGATCCAATGGAACTGGTTTCGTTCAATTCTGAGACTGTTCAAAAATTGACTATTTTACAGTCGATAATTAAATATTAAAATATTCAATTTTCACAAATAAACTTTTAATTCGATTTTAAAAGTTCTAAAATATCATTCTAACTCTAACATGATAAAATAAAATTTTACAAATCATTTTCAATCATATTTAACTCAATTTTCAATTATTTCCATAATTTAACATATTAAATTATCGATTTAATTATCCAATTAAATCCAATAATTCAAATAAAAATTTATTTGACTTATAAATTCACTTATAAATATTTAAAATTAATTAAATATTCAAATTTTAATTACTAAAAATTCTGGGTCGTTACAATCTTCCCCACTTAAAAGAATTTCGTCCTCGAAATTACAAGTAAGAAAATTACAGAATTCATTAACTTTCCCAAATTCATAATTAAACTTCTTACAGAACCTTACTAAGTTTTCAAATCATACTTAGTTATCCTTTCAAAAACAACTACTATTGTTTAACTTTCAACTCCAAATTCAAAGTTTTCAAAATTTTCCAAATTTTCTCAAAATTTTTCTAACGCCTTAAATTTCCGGAAGAATTCGCCATAGTCTCCTTTGCACGGCTCGATCCGAAAAAAAAAATGACAGTATATATATCACAAATATACATCTCATCAAGTAATGAGGCATCCCGTAGGGAAAAAAGTGTAAAAGTACGATATTTAATCCGAGATATGTACCTTATATTTTATTAGCAAGCATATACGGCTAATATAGCGCTAAAGCGAACTCCAAATGCGAAGCAAACGCGATCCGCACCTACTAAACTCAACATATGCAAATAATCTCAATATACAACATATAGTAACATAATAACTATATATGTCACTTAGCAAATGCAACCAACAACAAATGCAAACATCAACCAACTACCATTCATAATCAAATGAATATTCATTTATATTCTCATTAATATTAAATGAAATGGGTTTCAATTTAAATCACATTTGATTCATTAACATTGGATTTACTAACATTCATTCTCAATTTTAATTAGTTTGCATTCACTAATTAAATCCAATTCACATTCAATTTTATTCAAATTTATTTACTTTCTAATTTGAATTCAATTACATAGCTTTCAATTTCATTAACACTTAATGAATTACATATAATCAATCAACAATCATATAACAACCAACGTTTATATAATACAATCAAATTCCTTTGCTTATATTCATTCTTGGTTCAACTCCTTAAATTAAATTGATTTCCATTCAATTTATTTAATTAACTTTTTTTCAACTTCCAATAATATTAGATTTAATGAATTTACACTTATATTCATTATTTCATATCAATTATTCACATTCAATTTATTCACAATTCAATTCAATTCCTAAAGTTGAATTTCATTTCATAACTTAAGTTCACATTTATCTAATCCACTTGATTATTTACTTCGATACCAAAATCAATTCCATTCAACAACACTTAAGTTATATTCCATTTAACTTTAAATTTACCATTATTTACAACTCATATTCATATAATTTTACTTCTTATATATGTAAGTTTATTTCACAATTGTAAATACTTTAATTATAATTTCAATTCTTATAATTCTTTTGCTTATACAATTATTCTTTTATTTAGATTATTCAAACAACCTAACAATCAACTTATAAATACTTTAACAATTCTGAAAATTATTTCTTTATATATAAAATATAATCAAGTAAAATTATTTCATTTACCCAATTTAAAATCAATATTGTGCCGAATTGTTCTATTCAAGTGTTTAGAAACCCCTTCGGCAAAGTTGTACATACCGTGCTGAGGAAGGTTCATATGCCACTCAATAAACCAATCATCACAATATAAAACAATTTTGTATTCACTAACAAATACGCACTCGTATCTATTATTACACTCAAACTCAATCTAGAGTACCACTGACTCTATCTCTAATGAGTAATACCCTACAGAACCATGGTTGTCGCTTAACCATCAGCTCTGATACCAAATGTAACGTTCTAAAATTTTCGACTTCCGAAATTTCAACATCGACACTCACTTTATCGACTGCCGAATATCGAAGGCCGAAAACCGAGAAGTTATGGGTTTTAAAAAGAAAAGAAAGAAAAGAAAGAGAGAAGAGATAGGAAATAGAGAAAGAAAGAGAATTTGAAAATAGAAGGGGACAGAAGAAACAACAGAACAACAACAGAATCTCACAATTCGCAGCGGAATAACATATAATAATAAATGAATAATCTTTAAACAAAGAACTATATCAGTTATTACATTACATCATATCATCAGAGTGTACAACATCATACAACATCAAACAATGCAGCGGAAAAAGAAATACTACATAAACTAGTAATACGCCATGCCATCCAGCTTGCCTCCAGCAACTCCAGAATATCCAGAATATCCAGAATATCCTGATAAACCTAACTCTTAACTGCCCGTGTGGAAATTGGTGGGCACCCAGAGTTTAGGAAGGAAAACAATAAACTCCGAGTCAGTCATGTGACTGGTGTGAGAACTCAAAACAGTTTATTTACTTTAAAATCAAAATAGAGGAATATTTTTAAATTAAATTCGCAATGCTTTTAAAAATGAGACTATCATAAGGCCTCCCGCACACACACACATGCAAACGCAGAATCGGAGGAGATTTCTCCTTATGATAGTCAAAGATGCTTGATACGCATTTAAAAGAACATTTGATATTATTACTAGTGCATAGTGTAATAACAAATCATTTCAAAAATAAAGATATAAATCTTAGCCAACATACGACCATTATCGTATGCCTACTATAGCTACTATCCAAACAGTGGTGACCACCATAAGTGAATAGCAGGTTCTACAACTAATACCGTACAAGTTTCGTATTGAGAATTGGATTTCCAACAAATGGTCAGGCCAAGGAACTTCCCATTGCCACATGAGAATGCCTATGGATGGACATCCCCGAGAACCAAACCGGATCTCTACCAACACAAGGCCGGGTTACTCCTAACTGAGTAACAACTGACCGAATATGCCATCCCCCGGTCCTTTGGGACCTTTATCCGAGAGCTCTCTAATCAATTCACACAATCATAAAAACAAAGTGTTTCAACATGAGTAAGTATCTGGGCTCCATACCATGATACCACCCTTTTCCAGAAGGAAATGCACATATCCTAAAGGGTGCTACCCCTCATAACCTTGCTGCATCTTTCCTGTTTTGACCATTTCCGGGATGTGAGGCTCGACGAATTCACGTCCACAAAAACATACTTTATACAAAAGCCATGCTTTGGGTCAACAAATGATCAACACAATGATCACTAAGATAGATGATCAAATAAATGATCCTATCACAAATAATCAACACAATGATCATTTCAGCATCACTCAGCATGTCATATTACCAAATTGGGAATATATCGCTGATAACTTCAACTATATAACCTTTGAGCTCGTACGTCTCAAAGAAGGGTGTTAAGCAAAGAATAAATTCTCCGCCACCAACAGAAATATATTTGAAAGAAATCGGCTTTATATCTCAACTTGTAATGTCAGACATACAATCCATACAAGTCTGTTCCGGGCTCGAACAAAACCAAAGGCACTTCTTACGAAGCCCTTGCAATACGGGTATTCACAATCCCGATCGAATTTCCCATCACTTAGGAGATCTCAATACCAGGAGCTACCCAGTGCAGAGACAATCGATAGGTCATCCTATCGCTTTCACAAATACTCGGTCTTCAACACCGATCTTCAAATGCAATTCATAACGACGTATCACATATTCGGAATGGGTTATACGACCCCATGGTCCTTTCCCGGTTAACCCGAATAGTGAGCGCTTATTCAAAAATAAGTGTGCATTCAAATTCAATCAATTCACATCAAATACCCATTCAAAGGGAAATACTGATAGTCGGTTATTGAACTATCACTGGATATGCACACATCACCAGATTCCAAATAATTTTCCAAATTATTTATTTTCCAAAATATCTTTACAAGATATATATAATTTCAACACTTCAAAAATAAATCAATATTTATTTTTAACAAGTTCCACTTTCACATATAAATTCCATAATGAATTTATATTTCAAAATATCATGCATATACAATTTCAACTATCCATTTCAATTTATCTTCAAAAGATAAATTCTAAATATTCACTTCATATTGGAAAACATTTCCATACTTATTAAAAATAAGTAATCGACAAATCTTTTTATTTTCAACCTTTGAAAATATTCAATATACTTAAATCGAATTAAGTATATATTTCATTCTTTAAGGGAAATCATTCTCTTAAAATATTTACTTGGGCCAAAACGAATGTTGCGTAAAACATCGTTACGACAACCCAAAATCACTAGTATATGGATTCGAAATTAAAATAGATATATAAATCCCAATACTATTCAAAACATTTCCTTTCGGAAATCATATACTATAACAACAGTGTTATAGTCCACTATTTCCTTTTATTTCTCGAAAACGTCTATTTCAACAATCAATGTTGAAATCTATGGTTTCGAATCTCAACACATTTTAAAACATCGTTAGATCGTTTTAATTCAATTTAAACATCTCATTCAAAACAATTTCTTTAACATATCATTCACTATTCAAAAACGTGAATATACTTCTTTAACAAATTCCATCCTTTTATTCATTTTAATTCAAAGAATTATTCACTGTCTAAAAACGTGAATATAACTCTATTTCTAAGTTATAACAATTAACTTATCAAAATAAGTCGTTTGCGAACTTATAAAACAACGTTTATAAATTCCATTTCTATTTATTTATAAAAACTTCCTTTTATAAAGTCCTTTATTAACCTATTCCAGTTTATAACTAAATTATAAACTAAACGTTCATATTATAAGTTAATTACTTATAAAACGATTATTTTACAAAATCATTCTTTTTTTTTAAGACTTTCCAATTTATGAATCTTATAACTTATAAGATCCATTTATTTAACCAAATCTATTCTTCAATTAACTCCACAAATTTATAAATCTTACTATTTATAAATTTTATTTATAACTTCACAGTTTATAATTCTATAAATTTCATTCATTTATGAAATTCATTTTCACTTCATTCAAACACTTATAAAAACTCGTTTTATAATGTCAATATTTCGATTTATAAACATCCATTTATAAATCTCTTAATATAAATCAATTTATATTATTCTTTTCAAAATGTCTTTAATTTCCTTTATAATTTCACCATTCTGATTTATAAAATAATCAAATTTTATAAATCTTATATTCAAACTTTTATAATAAATTCAAAAATCCAATTTAACCACTTTATAAAATCATTGATCCATATTTCTCAAAAATCAACTTTTAACCGTATTTCTAAAAATCAGCTTTTTAACTATATTTCACAAAATCATAATTTTTATAACTTTAAAAATTATAACGTTTAATTATTTAAAATGGATCAATTCCAAAAATAAAGTATATTTTCAAAAATCACTTTAAAATCATTTTAAAATCCCAAAATTTGGGTCCAATGATGCTACATACCAAATAGTCAATCACGACTACACGATCCATCATATATCGTATATGATAATCAATCAAATATCAAAATATCTGAAATCAAATAAAACTGTTGAGGAATCCAGTTGGATCCCTCCAACCTGTTTTCCTGCATCCAAAAACATTAGCACAATACCAATTTCGCTCCAGTACGAAATTATCGCGGTATATGTTCTTAATAAATATTATCCGCTTAATAACGGCGTAATAGGGTCTCATCCGCTAAACAAAAAATGCGGGAAATCAACAACTGCAATATATACATATGCCAATATATATATATTGATATTATATATAATATAATACCAATTTCACTGTTTATGAAATATTCGCGGTATATGTTTATATTAAATAACATCCGCTTACTAACGGCGTATAATGTCTATTTTAACAAACAATAAATAACAGTCATCATTCATACATGCATTCAAATATTTTAAATCTAACTATTTAAAATAAAATCGAAATCTATTCGATTGAGTGAGAAGTTCTCACCTTGGTTTTAAATTCCGTTTTAGCGATTTATTTCGAATAAAATTAAACGCGCGTTTAATTTTACCCAAAATTCTCACTAACTCCAAACGACTCCAAACCAACTCCATCGCGTAGTGCTCGTCCATACGATTCCAACGCAACTGAGTTTGCATTTTTTCGACCTCGTATGAAAAAGATATACATTTTTGAAGTTACACGATTTTTTTTATATAACAATTACAACTCAATCAAATAAATTTTAAACCTTCATCCATCTAGAGCCATAGGATCTTGAACCCCCCAAATCCTGGCCGTGCACTCTCTCTTCCTCATCACGTCTTCATCACGCACGGCTACAGGTAAAGATACGCACAAACTAACCCATCATGCTCCCATTTAGGTTTACAAATCGCGAGCAAATTACTCAACGATAACTCGATCAGAGAGTTGCATGTTGTAGCCCCTAACTCCACCTATGTTCGGCCCCAAACACCCCAAGCTCGGCCTCCTAGGTTGCGTGGAAATGCGTGCGCAGCCACCCCCCCTGTCGGCCCCCCTATCTCCCACTACGATGCTCCATTTTAGATCATAGCCGTTCAACTTGTAGCTCTCACTCCCCTCTCCAACTTTCATGTTGATGATTTCGCGAATCGATTGATGGATGAAGAGAAAAACGAGGTGGAAGTTGAGAAAATTCTGGCCATTCATTATGTAACTGGCGGCTAGGCATTTTGATTAGGGTTAGGGTTTATTTTTTTATAAATTATGAATGTGGTGGGTGTATTTATAGAGTTTCGTTCGACACTATTCACCCGGAAATTCCGAACTCCAATTTAGGCGCCGTAACCAGCGTTTCTAAGGTTTACCCCGCGTTCCGGACACAATGGAACAGGTTTCGGAAGCTAATTCGGAAGTATGTGCGAGTTATGGCTATAAACGCTCAATTTAAATTAAACCGATTTAAATCGATTTCTAGGCGTTTTAATTCGTACCGGACAAACGGTAAATCCAATTGACTTGAAATTTGAAACCTTACAATAATATCACATTACGGATCCGATGAAACTGGTTTCGTCGAATTCCGAGACTTTTTGTAAAATGGCTATTTTCACTCGCCAAATTTAAATTAAAAATAATTCGATGCGTTTCGAGCTGCCACGATCAAACGATTGCTCCGATTGACACGAAAATTGAAATCCGGTAATAACTAACTATTACGGATCCAATGGAACTGGTTTCGTTCAATTCTGAGACTGTTCAAAAATTGACTATTTTACAGTCGATAATTAAATATTAAAATATTCAATTTTCACAAATAAACTTTTAATTCGATTTTAAAAGTTCTAAAATGTCATTCTAACTCTAACATGATAAAATAAAATTTTACAAATCATTTTCAATCATATTTAACTCAATTTTCAATTATTTCCATAATTTAACATATTAAATTATCGATTTAATTATCCAATTAAATCCAATAATTCAAATAAAAATTTATTTGACTTATAAATTCACTTATAAATATTTAAAATTAATTAAATATTCAAATTTTAATTACTAAAAATTCTGGGTCGTTACAAAATCAAACGCAGACTGTTGGCTCTCAGCGGCACACACGACTTTCTCTATGTTATACCATAGGTCGCAGTCTACCGATACGCAGACTGTTGGCTCTCAGCGGCACACACGACTTCCACTTTGGTATACACTACTCATAATCCCCAGGAACTAGTTTTGTCTGGACTCCTCACAGGATCAACTTTAGAACCCCCTTGGGCTCAAGGCAGCACCACCCGGTGGCACTCCTGAGAAGTTCATTTCAAGGGAGCGCCTTTTTCCCCAGAGCCATCATCAAAACATTTTATACTATACTTATAGTATCTTTCAAATCATACACCTAGTAGATCTCATACAAGGCTCCTTTACACAAAATCGATTATCCCAAAATCGATAAATTCTCAAACCAAGCTTTCCAAATTCCAATATTGATTTCACCCAAAAATCAAAAGCCTTTCCAAATCCCAAGGTTCTCAAAACCTTTTCCATAATCCTCATACGATCCTTTATATATATATATACACAGATATATATAATGTTTAAAGCTTTGGATCATTTCAAACTTGTATAAAACTTCTTTTATACTTCAAACACTCTCAAAAATATTTTCTTCTGGTTATAGATTTATCAAAGGGAGTTTTATCTCATATAACAAAGATATGTAGCTTCATTTCTTCAAAATCAAATATTCAAATTTGACTTCTCTTTCCAATATCAATTTCATTCAAATTGGCATGATGTATGCTTATCATTCGTACGCTATACCAATTTGATCGCTCACTCGATCACACAATTTCACATCCGAACTAGTATCGTCCACCCGACTTCCTAGTGCGGACTCAAATCCGTTTTCTTGATTAGAAATCGTCATTCTCCTTGCATAGCCATAATGGCTGATAGAGAATATCCAGAACCAATCAACAATCCATATCCAGGTACGCCGTCGAAAATCGAGTGAAAAATCCTAACTTGGATCGATAAACTATCTCAAAATTCTGTGCTCGAATCTGGATCAAATCACTATGCGAATAGAATAATATACGTACATCCTACGTAATTATCTTCATCGATTATTAACCAAATAAATTTCCTTTCTATTTACAATTCCCTCAATTCCATTGAATTATCACTTCAATTCTTATCTCAGTTGGGTATTAAATCAATAACAGTTTGAACTCCGACCAGTTTATATTTAGAAAATAGCTTGAAAATTTTAAAAATAGATAAGTAGTTGAAAAATAATTATTAGTTTGCAAAATAGCTGTAAAATGGTTAAATAGTTGTAAAATAGTTGGAAAATAGTTAAATAGTTTCAAAACTTTTAGATAATTGCAAAATAGTTGAAAAATAGAAATTAGTTTGTGAAATAGTTGGAAAATAGCAATTAGTTTAGAAAACCGTTGAAAAATTGATTAAATAGCTTCAAAAATAATTGTAAAAAAATAATTTGGCTGTAAGAAAGAAAAGTGGTGTATATATTTAATAGCTTAGAAAAATAAGTTTATATTAAGACAATTTATATGGAAAATAGTCTAGAGTCAAAACTGTTCACTTTCCCAACATTTCAATTTAAATTTCCACTCCCATTAAAATTGGCCCAATTCCAAATTGCATAATCTTCAATTTCCATTGAAATTGATTTAATCCCAATTCAAGTTGAATTGATTCTCAATTTCCTTCCAACTTCAAATCAAATTCTATTTGATCTTTAAACTTGTACAACTTTAATTACAATTTCAATTTTACAATTTCTATTTAAAATAAATTTCATTAACATTTTGCTTTTAACTTGGAATTATACATTTTATTTAGCCAATTTTTTTTTTTATTATTCCATAAATATGTTAATCAAGATTCCAGAGTTTAAACAAATTTCCAAAATTTCAATATCACTTTAGAATTCAACTATATACAAAATTCTTTGGCAAATTCAATTACCCCTTTGAATTTCAAAACCAAACCCAGTTCACAAACAATTCCAATTTAAAACAATTTGGTAGCAATTTCTCTTCTAGAAACTCGAAAATGAACATCGATGTTGCTGCAGTCATCACCGACGTTATTTTCCAGTAACCGAAAGAGTTCAATGCTTTTATCTCTTTACAAACATTTCCAAATATTTTAATTTCAAATCTCCCGGATTTCAAATTCAACACAAAAATATTTTTGAAATAATACTATTATTTCTCCAAAACCTTTGGAAACCACTTCTAAATCTAAAGGAATTTTAAAATTTTCCAATAATTCCAAATTGCCAATCCATCCAATTCATGTTTAAACATTACTCTGGAATTTCCATCTTACTTTATTTTCAAATATTCTCTGGAATTCTATTTCAAATTATAATCTCATTTTATTTATGAAGTTTATTTCAATTTATAAATTACATTCACAATCTATATTTTAAATTCCATTTTGTTATATAAGTTTATTCTTCAATTTTGGTTATAAGTTTCAATTTGGTCATATTTTATATTACTCCTTAACTTAATTCCAATAATTTAACAACCAATCTCCTTAATATTTATTAGAGGAACATATTGCTTTATATATCAAAATATACTTTTATATATAATTATTTAAAACCCTTTTATATAGAAAATAACAAGTACGCTCTCATATATATATATATATATATATATATATATATACTCAACTCATTCTAGAGTTCTATGGACTCTATTTAATGAGTAATCCCCCACCAGAGCCAAGGTTCTCGCTTAACCTTTCAGTTCTGATACCAAATGTAACGACCAAGAAATTTTTGAAACCGAAAATTCCAGATAGTTACGAAAAAGAAGAAAGAGATAGAAGAAGAAGAACAGAAACACCTTCAAACATCTTAAATTCGCAGCGGATAAAATATAATAATAAATATAATAGCTTACAAAAGAATACTATATCTGTTGATTACATTTCAATACATCAGAGTTTCACATATATTCAAATTATGGTCATATACAATCAATTTATCACAGAATTACAATAATATAATTACAGCGGAAATATTCTAAGCGATATTGCCATCCTGCTCGCATCCTGAGCCCCAGAACGTACCTACCTGAAAATCTGTAATACTCGGTCCGACCCGAGCATTACATCAAAGTAACACCCGGGTCAGGCTGGAAACCAGTGTGAGTAAATCCAACTAACATGGAATACCAAAGCAAACAACTTATATAGACTCGGGTAACATATATCAATTTCCGTCAATTCACAATTTGCTATAGACAACACTTATTTCACATATCGATTATTTTAAATTCGAAGTGGTTTCGGATATTTTCTAATACCCGACCCCGTTCTCTTTGCAACTCATGTTATCCTAACCCAAGTTATTCAAATGAAATACACAACATTTCATATCGGTGATATCAACTCATTCAAAACATCCAATAACTTTTCATCATCCATTAGCAAAGTTTAATCACATACAAATCAATTCAATTGATTCAAATTGAATTTAAAACCTCAATCACTTAGATTCCTTCATTCAATATTAATTAATTCCAAATCAATTAATTAGTCAACCCTTCACTATTCATCTTAATTAATCACCCTGGACTAATTATTTTTCAATTACATTCAAGTAATCATCTTAAATTATCTTCGCAATATTAATTAGTCTCAACCAAGATCATTAAGTAATCTTAATTACTTTATGAATTAATTAATTATTTAATTACCTTAATCCTTAATTACTTATACTAATTATCTTCCCATAAGTCTCTTATTGCTGATTAATTGATCTTAATTAATCAATCTTTAATCACATCGTTAATTATATTAATTAATTATTTCCAATAATTTGTTCCAATCTAAATTAATTACTTTAATTCAACCACAATATTAATCACTCTCGATGAATCTCAACCTATAATTAACTAACCATTTATTTACTTTATTAAATGAATCAAATTTCTCCTTAATTAATAATCTTAATTTAATCGCTTGATTTATTGCACAAAATAATTATATTTATTTATTTCAATAAGTGGTTATTTACCAAACCATCCAAAGGTTTTTCTGCATTACTTATACTTAATTAATTAACTTAATCTTAATTAATTAATTCAAACCCAAGTCACATCATCATTAGTGTATATCCAATCAATTTAATCATTCAACCAAATCGTTTAAACTAACTAAATAAAAATCCAACCGAGTGAGATTTACTCACCTTTATTGTTTTGCAGCCCATTTCCTTTAAGACCTGTCCTTCACGATCAATGACCTTGGATAAACAATGGATGATCTATTAATATTTAAACTTATTGAACAATTTCCTTGGATAAGTTTACTTAGTTAATTGTTTATTTAAATCAATTTTCCTTTAATAAAATATTATTTCTTTGGATAAGTTTATTTTCTTATGAAACTACTTGTACCAATATAACAATAATCTATAGATTTCAAAAGTCTAGTTTTATATATATACACTTCAACATTTATAAAATTCCGATACTTTTATTTTCAAAACTGTATATATATATATATAAGTATTAAAATAAAATAAAACAAGAATTTTTAAACTTTATTGAAATATTTATTTATTTTCTTCTTTCAGTAAACAACATAAACATTTCTACTGTTCTCTTTTCTTTTATTCGAATGGATAAACAAAAGGAAAGAAGCCATACCCTAAAGAAATTGCAACTGCAGATGCCAAGCCATCGAACGCAAGTCGATATTCTAGCCTCGTCGATCTCTGCCTTTGTCGTGACCTTACGGTGACCTCGCGAATTGCTCGCAAATTTCGTGACTCGCCACAGATCGCCGCGCGTGCTCGCAAAGCCCTAGCTCGCGCCGTCCTCTGTGCTTGCAATTTGTTGTGGCTCGAAAACGAGCTTGCAAATTTCTCTCGGCCCCCTAATCGAACGCGGCAGCATTCGCCTTCCATGGCGATTCCAGATGCATGAATTCAAATCTGATGAACGGCTTCGGCTATTTTTATTTTTTTTATTTTTAATATAAACGAATCGGTTGAAGGGTGGAGAGGAACGAGAGCGCGTTTTAGAAATAGGAGGAAGCCATTATTATTATTATTATTATTATTATTTACAAGTTCAGCCATAAATTACTTCTGCGAATTTTTATTTCGATTTTGGGAAAATAAGGAGAGGGATACGATTTTAAGCAGAGAAAGAGGCTTGTTTGGGAAGGAAGGAACTGCTTCTAGGGTACGCTGTTATAATATAATTAAATATTAAAAATATCTTGAGTTGCATAATGCAAAATCACGAACCCCAAATCAAACATGCCGACAGACGTTTATAAGGTTTTACCCGGGATCCGATCACAATGGAACGTGTTTCGGAGGCTAATTTGATCATATGCGTGAG